>JAJKFL010000006.1:25355477-30155477 GCA_021186555.1 Reticulitermes speratus
CCCTGAAGTCCAGGTCAGACATGCAGATCTATGACTTTGCCCCTCGACTTTTGAGTTGCACCCAACACCACAGAGATGCTGGGACCACATCATCACCCCCCTGCCTACAAGACAGGTTCTCGCATAGGCACGTGGAAGAATAGCATTTGTTTCCAAGAACAGGACCGGACAAATCTGGAGAATCAAGATCAGAACACAATTTTTCTCTACTACAGCAATTTTTTCACTGTAATCACAATTTTTCACAATACAGTAACGCACGCTACTTACCCCCCTTTTAATACTTCATCTTTTTGAATGAAAAGTTTTCATAAACCATTATATATAATAAGTCAACTTAATCAGAAACTTATACAAATCATGACCAGAAAGGAGACGCTGATACTCCAAGCTATGGTCCATTATCAGGTTTTCCTGCCTGCACTCCCAAACAAACTCCTACTTGCCACTTGTCACACCGATATCCGTATATGATTTTGAACATGTCAAGCCAACAAAGAGAAATGGTTTTTATTCTGTTGCCACCATGTGAATGGGTCCTGCTGTGACAACTAGCAGGTTCCCTTACATATCTTTTATACCCTTATACAGTGACTTGTTTCCTTAGTAGCTGCAGCCTCAGCACCAGTTCACACTCCTCATGTGCAGCTGTCTGCGAAGTTACAGTCCTCATTTTGAAAGATACTCAGTTACTGATACTGCTCTAAATTTGGTGTCTAAAACCATAGCAATCATGCCTTCCTTTACAGTCTGTTATAAAGAAATATGAAGAATGACAGATGCTTGCAGAGAATATGCAAATAAAACTCCAATCCTGGCCTTTCTGTTATTTCTGCATGATTCAAGCATGAATGCCTTTCCATGAAGAGATGTATTTTAACTAAAACAGCACCTCACACTTCCTTTGGAACCTCCTCAGTAGTTTAAACCATATGCAGTCCATATGCAAACTTCATTCACTTATAATGAAGCAATCCACTGATGATCCACCTGCAGATATAAGTTCTACCCTGAAGATGGCGGTTGCAGGTTCCTTTCAAATGTTGGTCACTAGGTACCAGACTACACGGTCTCAAATACCATAGAACTGCAATCTTCACAGACACCACAAACAGAACTAATTATCTCACAGTCATCTCAGAACTCTCAAAGCTTAAGAATGAAGAGGGAGTGTTTGAAGATCAACAACATTTGAAATCCCACACATCTACCATGATATGTGTTCCAGATATGCTTGTTGCTTCGGTTAATTTACCTCACATTCTGTCCAAAACTACCTGCCTCAGGCCTCAGTAACTAGGTGCAGGTCTAAAAATTGTGATAGTTAATTTTTTAGTAATATCACTGCCACAAAATCACTGCTTTTCTATATATAACAAAAATAATGACATTCATTTTCACAGACCACATTAACCACCAAGCTAAAGTGCCATGTATCACCTCACTTGTAATTTGTATATAGAACGTTTATAACTTTTTGCATGATTATAAGGTCACCCCATGTTCCAGATGACGCAACAGGGCAACAATATTTTCCCATATCGAAGTAAATACAGTATATATTCTATACAGCTACACGTGAACTCACACCCACTATAACTACAACTCGGCATGACATAACCCACATGGACAGGCATTCAATACCTACTTGGAACATCTTATCTATACACTTCTTTCAAAAGTACTCTCCACTCGCTAATCTCAATCATACTGCACGAAAGTCAACTATATTCAGCTTTAGTCTATTAAATGGCTTAAACATACCCATCCTCTACTTCAACCACTCTCACAAAATGGCTGTCCTATTGGATACTATTTAACGCAGATTACTACTACCTAGATAATCTGTGCTATAGGTTGCTCTGTCACTCAAACCATGGATTACAGAGAAATTGCTATACCACGGTATATACAACAGGCCGATAACCGTTGACAGCATGGAACATTCATCAAAGCGGCATGGATGTATACGACCCCATATCAGACTCATTACCATGTATTTACTTATCTAAAGTAAAGTATATAACCCCTACTACAGACCATAGATTTACAGACTACAACCTATTACAGATTGGAACTTCGTGGAAACGTAAAATTACAGCGCCACAAGAGGCTTAGGATCCTTAGGTAGCCGGCGTAGTTGAGTGGCTTCTGGTGGTAACTTATGGAACTACGAAGCATGAACGGTAAGCAGCAATCGCCCATAACATGCCCTGCCTTTTGAAAACAAATAATTTGCCCAACAGATTCACTCTTATTATACATTTTTGTATTTACAATACAATCGCTGTGAATCAGTCTTGCAACCACTCCGATCGTAATCGTGATGAAAAAATAGCATCTTTCCAAATTACTACAAACTAACCAAATACACTTATTGGGAAATATACATTATTCAGTTCTATTTCTCCGACATATTTCTGCACAGATAAAAATATACTCCCAGACACACAACACACTGTCATGTCACATTCACCAGGCTATTGATGGAGACACCTTCATCCCTCACTCTGTTGCACAACACAATTAAACATTAAAAATGAAGTGCAACTTGTCACATGAAACAGAACAGCAACAGGGTAGTGGTGTGAAGGTTCAGATGTGTTACGTAACATTAGCAGAGACACAGCAGACACGGTACTGAATTTCATCTCCTACGTTAGGTTACGTTAGGTTAGGCTAGGTTAGGTTAGGTTAGGTTAGGTTAGTTTAATTTAGGTTAGGTTAGGTTGGTTTACGTTAGGTTGGTTTAGGTTAGGTTAGGTTAGTTTAGGTTAAGATACGTTACGTTAGTTTTAGGTTGGGTTGTGTTGGGTTAGGTTGTGTTGGGTTGGGTTGGTTTCGGTTGTGTTAAGTTGGGTTAGGTTTGGTTGGGTTGTTTGGTGTTGAGTTGGGTAATGTTGTGTTGGGTTGGTTAAGTTGGGTTAGGTTATGTGAGGTGAGTTGAGGTAAGGTCAGTTTATTCATTTATTTATGTATTTCGTTAATTTATTGAATTTCTTCAATTTATTCAGTTTATTTATTTATTGTTGTCTATTTATTTATTTTATTTATGTAATTTATTTGTTATTTATTTATTTAATTTATTTGTTATTTACTTATTTCTTTACTATCTTTGTTATTTATTTATCGTATTGAATTTATTTATATAATTTATTTAATTTAATAAATATATGTATTTCATTTACTGAATTCATTTAATTAATTTCTTTGTATTATTTATTTAATTTACTTAATTCATTTAATTTATTAATTTATCTCATTTAATTCCTTTAGTTCATTTAGGTTAATTAAGTTATTCATTTAATTTGTTTAATTTATTTCACTCGTTTAATTAATTAATTAAATTCATGATCGTTTTCTTTATTTTATTCATTCATTTAATTGATTGAATTTATTTATATAAATTATTCAATTCATTTAATTTACTGATTTCATTAAATTAATTTATTTGTTTTATTTAGATCATTTAGTTTATGTAATTTATATAAATCACTTATTTCATTTATTTAATTAATTAAATTAATTTAATTGATTTATATTATTTTATTAATTTATTTAATTTACTTATAATTTAATTTATTCAACTTATTAATTGAATTTGTTTATTCAATTTATTTATTTATTAAATACATTTATTTATTTAATTTACATAATTAACTTGTTTAATTCATTTAATTTTCGTATTTAATTCTTCTATTTAATTTATATTTTAATTTACTTTTATATATTATTTATTTACTTTATTTATTTAATTAATTCATTTATTTATATTTATTTAATTTGTATATTTAAATTATTTAGTTATATATTTTAATTATTTAATTAATTTGTTTAATTAGTCGAAGAGAAATTATATCTGGGGGTATGCGAACAAAAAAGGTTGAATACCAGTGAATTAGAAGATGGAAGCTGTACGTTCCTCCGAAATCCTAGTACACGGAACTGCACGTCCTCATATCCCAGAATACCTTATTTGGATAGACCACCACCTTGAACACCTTTCTCGTCACACCGGTATTTGTTAAGAGATAGTGCAGGTCTGTCGAAACCGTGGTTTTCAAGAACATCGCATCCGTGAATGCGTGATTAAGCTTGCAGGAGGATGAATTATGCATCACAGCGTCATTTTCATTGCGTTGTTTGTGTAACTGAAAAGTCCTCGACAGGCCTAGTTCGATTCCAGGCTTTTAGAGTAAATGGAAGAGGAGGAAGACAAAAGCCATAAGTGTGTCGGACTTGGGTTTAGGTCACAGATTATCTATTATTATTATCTACTATTATTATTATTAGGTTGTCACTTCAACCATGAACGTGGCGAGGCGTCGTTTCCCTCAAACCACGGACCCGTGATTTTCCCCTACCATATCAACTTTTATGGCCCAACGGTACAGAGCATGATTCATTCTCACTAAATTACTTAAAATTTGCCACCAAAATATAATAAATATACTTATGTCCCTTCGATGAAAATTAACCTCTTCGTACCAACAATTATGCGTGGCACGCAGCAGTCGACTGGAAGGCAAACGTTACGTGACACAGTTCAGTGATAACGCATGCGCGATGACTATAAAATCACGCTCTCATATTTTAACAAACCACAACCATACTGTACTCGTCAGTCAACTTATGCGCGATCAAGAAACAACCATCACGCACACGCATTCACGGATGTGTTTGTTGAAAAAGGCTGAAAAGTGAGCTTTCAGCAACAATTTCTCGAGTCGGTTCTTTTAAAGCGGATCACAACTACAGCCGGATCTCTAAAGTTTGTTTATTTCCGGACTCAGTCAAGGACAGCAGAGGAACTTCCGGATATCCTTTCTGGAACATCAAAATCTTGTCAAATAAGTAGTTCACCTGCCGTAATTTACAAGGTAAAATTCCGCCGTTAGACACAAAGTATAATACATAGTCAAGTACAAGAACGTGAAGTAAACGCTGTGCAATTAAACTCTAGAAATGGAAAACGAATATATTTAATTCTCAAAAAATATTTTGCAGAGTCAAACACATAAATTACTGTTTAGCTTACCATATTACCTTGGAACCATTAAAATAACAGAAGCCGAGTGCTGCAGGCCAATGTCGGGACGGATGAGGAATCGTCATTCGAATCCTGGCAGGGGCAGATATTATCATCTTCATAGCATCCATACCGGCTCCTTCCCCAGAAACACAGCAGCGGATCCGCAACACTGACAGATCTCTGACCTGTAGGGCCCAGGTGTAGCTGGAAGAACAATTCCTTGGAATTTCTTTACGGCGTTTACCTCTCCTTAAAAAAGATAATTTTAAAAAAAGATTAACTTAAGAAGATACCAAAATATGTGTACAATAAGTCACTGTGTTAAGAAATCAGATACACGTAGCCCTCAAGTGTACGTGTACCTAGTTCCATAAATATACAGCTTGGAGTAGACTGGAAAATGTAACTACATTGTTAAAATTGGCATTGAGAAGATAAAGCTGAAACACTACCTTCATGGAAAAGAGTGAATTAGATACACGCTAAGCAAGCTTTAGACATAGGTGGTTGTTTTAAGTTAAAGAATTTTGGTAGAGCAAACTATTGGGCATTGTCTAATTGGAAGATCAAAATGTAAATAGGAATACAAAAACTGAATCTTATGGAGATACACAATTTTTAACTTAATTTCCCTTCTTGCCTTAATGTTTGCCACAAATCTCAAATTCAAAACAGGTGCAATATTTCTGATGGGGAAAGCAATGAGGTGGCAGGTTATATAATGGGCAGATTTTAAACACAAATTTGTAGGTTTCTCAGTAAAATGCAAGACAGAGGATATTCTTTAACAGGAAGGATTTTCAGATTAACATTTGCAATAAAGGCATCCTGTTTGGCCAAGGAACGGTGCAATGCCGAAACTCGTAGTTCTGAAAAAAAAATTTATATATACTTGAAGAACATTTTTTAAACAGAATGCTATTTTTGGGAATTTTGACTATTCTGGGGTCAAAAGTCAAAGTTCCTTCCCTGTAGGCGTATTTGTGGAAACGTTTTTAGTTTTATCTCCATTCACGTGTGGCAGAAAGCAATTGACACAAAACGGGCCCCAATTTCACGAATTTATTAGTCTGTTTCGGATTCGGCTTAGAAACCCCACAATTTAACTAACATAGTTACAGTATTTTTGTTGTAATATCATTTTTATTTGTGATCCCTGGTTTTTAAATTTTGTGCCACTTTCAAATAAGCACCTTGTGGTTATGCAGCCATTTCAGCCTACAGACATTCTACAGCATGGCGGTGAAGACTTTATATTCCTTTCCACTTTTCTCTCAGACTTCACTTTCAGCAAATGTGAAAACAGAGATTGCTCAGGCATTCTAAATGCCACTTTACAAAACTTCAGATTTTTCGCAGGGAGAAGGGTTGAAATATTCATTGGGTCTTGTGTGTGACAATTTTCAGCTCATCCTTGTTTCTGGCAATGTCTTAAAATGGCGGACTGACAGCGGACAAGACTAGAAAAATATAGGCTCAGCGTTCAATTTAACGATGATTAACGAAGTTGGGAATACGAATACAAGAGCATTATTCTTGATTATTTTGCTCTTTAATATGCAATCTTAGGTCTGTTTTATCAAAGAATCGTAGAAACTATGACATACGGAAAAGCACACATAAATTTAATATTCCATTTCATTCCCGAGCTTCTATCTTACATATGTACAAAGAAGTACGAGTAAATGCGTACTGTGTTGGTATTGCACTCCCATCTAACAAGGTACAACTAAGGATTTAATACGGTCTACACGAAAGGTGTGATATGTCTGAACAAATTATTTGAAGTTATTGCACTTTTTAGTAAAATGGACATCGTAAATCTAAAATTCAATCAAAATCCTTTCACGAAGTTTAACTAATGACATGAATATAAAGAGCCCCATTTATGTTACCCGAAGCAGCCAAATTTGTGTGGCAGATGGTACTTCGAAAAGAAGAACAAGATGGATGGAGACTGTACACAAAACATGATAATATTAAATGTTTAAAAACCAACAGAATGCAATTCACTTTCACTTTAATATGTGTTGATTAACCCCTACATATGTTTCGGTTTTTACGTAAAACCATCCTCAGGGGAAACAAAACTACACAAGTACAACAAAAGTACACAAGTACAACAAAAGTACACAACGCAACACGGAACAAACACGACAGAACAACGCAGGTTATACAAAACCAAGAACCAAAATAATCAGAGGCGTGGAACAACTCAGTGACCTATTTTACTACAATTTGTTATTATGACACAAAATTCAACGAATTTCAAGGATTTTAAACAACATTTTATATGTTTTAAACTCTGAGTTTACAGTGATTGTAATAACTTGAATTAACATTGGATGTGCTACAACGTAGTTTTTTCCCCCCTGAGGATGGTTTTACGTAAAAACCGAAACATTTGTAGGGGGTTAATCAAAACATATTAAAGTGACAGTGAAGTGCATTCTGTTGGTTTTTAAACATTGAATCGTAAAATGCACGGTGAGACTAACATAAAAGATTATAATATTAATTCCCAAGGAGCTGAAAATTCCGTCGTATTTTTTTCTATTTGTCGGGAAAACATGAATTTTCATGTAGGCTTTCGTGTGAAAGTCAGATTGACGGTGTTAAATGTTAAATGTTAAGTTTACTTGAACACGTACCTACAGCGCAAATTATTACGTAAACTTATGGATACACAGATGTTGCATGCTAGGCAAGTCAAATGTATCTAACTAACTAACTAACTAACTAACTCCATGTAGCACAGTCCTTCTTGACAAGCTAACAGGTCGTCAGCTAGTCAAGAAATTTCCCGCGTTTTATGGAACCCGAAGGTTCATTACCGCATGCACAAGAGCCTGCCACCTGCCCCTATCCTGAGCCATATCAATCCAGTCCATGCCCCCCCCATCCCACTTCTTGAAGATCCATTTTAATATTATCCTCCCATCTACGCCTGGGTCTTCCAAGTGGTCTCCTTCCCTTAGGTGCCCCCTGCAATAATACCAATCTAAACGTGACGCAATATATAAAATGACAAAAAGGTTTGTAAGTAATAACGGAAAAATTTCGGGGATGCACCGTTCCTTGTTTCACCCGCTCGCCACGGTGAGGCACAGGATATGAGCGGGACCTGAAAAGAGACTAAAAAAAACAAAAAAAAGAAACACAAAAGGACACAATTAGTAAAAACAGTAACACGTACAGTCCGCGAACAAGTAAAAACAGTAATAAGTACAGTCCGTAAATAAGGAAATTGGAAATGCTGAAGCCTTACCTGTGCTATCAGTGTCCTTGTACTTCATTTCTGTTAATCTTCTTATACAACGAGGACTTGTAATGTACAGTTCTTGATTCAGTATGCCACGCACTAATATGCATGGAAAATGTACACGTGAATGAGTGCTTTATATTTTTGGTTCATTACACATACAATCCTTTTCAGAAAAAGATCAAGCAATGGCCATTTAAATACAAAGGCATATCGTCGACTGTTGCGAATGAAAACAAACACACGGTATAAAAAAGCGAAAATTATCATTTTCACACAAAGTTGCCGTTACTCGTCAGAAAAATAAAAAGTCGACATATTCTTGGGCTTAAAGTGCAACGTGTATTTATCGCCTTGAACCGTCGCTCTTTTTCAGTACACATGACAGCAGCATCATCAAAAGAACCATGAACGGCTTCTTCTTGTATTGAAAACGCAAATCAAATATATCGTGTTCGAAGGACGCTACATTCATTTCGGAAATCAGACGCTAACAAAAGCGCGGTCCTGTGAACTACATTCCTGTTCTTTGCTTTCAGGGTTGTGGAAAGAAATGCATCACTGTAATAGGAAACCTGCCGAAGAGTAACGCAGCCTGGCGACTATTTACAGAAACGTCCAAAGCCAATCAGTTCATTCGCGTTCTAATACGGTCACTTGTTCGACTGCTAACGATTACATTAGTTATATTTTGTGTATTTCAAAACATGACGCCGACGATGATAATTCAGTGACTTTAGAGGCACCTGAAATGTAAGGGCTACTAATGCGTTTTCACTCTTTCATTCGTAACAACTCACACGACCAACCTTCCATTCTTGTCCATCGATGCCCACCACGTTGCTGTCCCTCGATATCCAGGACCTACCTTTGGTTTGTCCCTCGATGGCTGCTCCAAATGCTGAATTGTGGGCTGAAATTATACAACGCATTCACACCACATTCACACAAGCGTACCTAAAATATGAATGTGTGAGCATCGGTAACGTTACGATTTGCGCGTTGCTCCTTTTCACTAAATCCTGGATTCGAAGTTCAGCTTCGGATGACTACTGCTGCAGTCCTTGGATTTTTGCAACCGTTGACACAATCACAGCACTTGCCATTGTAGCACTATCACTGCCACTATCACTAGCACTGGCACTTACGTGGTCGTTGCAGACGCTTTCGTATTCACGTCACACATAATTAGACATTGAACGATCAAAACGAACACCAAGTTTCTACGGGTCCACTCGACAGAAACTAATCACTGGAAAAACACTATTCAAGACCACGAAGAACATAATATACATTAAAAATTAGTGGTATAATAATTTTTATTCACTGCACAAACACTCTCGCAAACGTAAGAATTTTTATATTCGGTGTCCAAACACTCCCGAAAATAAAAAAAAACTGCAATTAAACCAGAGGTTAGCTGCCGACTGCGCGTGCGTTCTTCCTAAGTGTTAACGTGACACTCTCCAATAGCAAAGGATTTAGAGAAAAGCCGGTGTCTGTCGAAATTTGTCACTGACTGTTTAAAAATGAATACTGAACTCGAAATTTAAAATGCGCGCAGTAGCTACCAGATGATTCTCACATTAATTTTGTGTATTAACGAGTAATTTTTACAGGCTTTAATTGCGAAGTAGTATGAAATCGTTATAAGTGAGTTTAGTGAATTAATTTTAGTCATTAATAATCGCCAGGTTGTATAGAAATATCGGTGTTAATTAGAAAACAATATTTTACTTCGTGAAAACAGGCTGTTGAGGAAAAGGTCTCGCAGGTCTACTAAATGAGGTTAAGAAGTAAATTACGTGTACCTTAACATCGTTGACATGCGCCCAAATGAAACGATTTTTATTTTAACCTGAAAGTGTTTCTCGACTTTAAACACGAAACGCATAGAGAATTTTGTGAGGAGAACTATTCAGAAGAGGATACTTTAAATTATGGAATCATAACATTCCCATGATACATGGGTCCCTGTCACCACGGCATGGCGCGTCCTCGGGTTGCGGATGGAGGAACGGCCTCCGGATATGGAGGGTAGCTGTGAATATATTAAATAAGCAGTTGCGAACAGCCGACAAAGGGTGGCCCTCTAGCTTGGGGGTTGGAAGAGGTGCTAACAACTCCTCACAGTAAAAAATTACCATGTTACGAACCACTATACAAATACTCGGACATGGACTGATTCTTTGGCTCAGGATAGGAACAGGTGGCGGGCTCTTGTGAATGCGGTAATGAACCTTCGGGTTCAATAAAACGCGTGGAAATTCTTGACTAGCTGACGACCTGCTAGCTTCTCAAGAATGACTCTGCTCCATGGAACTAATCATAACATTCACATCTAACAAGAATGCGGGCGACAATTTGAACTGGACTTAACTTGCTGAAGCCGATAAATGTAATATTTGGTATTTTAGCTATATTTTCCTACACCTACACCATGATTAGGAAGGTCCTATCGGAAAAGGCGAAGCAATTTGCCAATACGCCAGTACTTATAAAGCTGTACACCTTCAATAATTCCACCGCAAAAGAACTGAAAAATTCCTATTGCCGGGTCATGAAGCCCAATCCCTATCAGCATATTCTAATACGTAATTTACAAAAGTATTCAGTCCCCCTATTACCGAGGCATCAAGCCTCTCCTACATCACTATATTTCACAATACGCAAGTATTTAACCGTCTAATTTCCGGAGTATAAAGCCTCTCCTACAGCAATATGTTTCACAATATTCGTTAAATAAATATTTAACCCTCCTATTCCCGGGCATGAAGCCCCTCCTATATAAATAATTTAAAATCACACTTACGTAAATATTTAACCCTCCTATTCCGGGGCATGAAGCCCTTCCTACATAAATATATTTCACAATAAGCTTACTAAATATTTAACCCTCCTCTTCCAGGCCATGAAGATTTTCCTACATAAATATATTTCACAATACACTTACTAAACAATTAACCCTCCTATTCCTGGCACGAAGCCCTTCCTACATAAATATATTTCACAATACACTTACTTAAATATTTTACCCTCCTATTCCCGGGCATGAAGCCCTTCCTACATAAATATATTTCACAATAAACGTTATATTAATATTTAACCCTCCTATTCCCGGGCATGAAGCCCTTCCTACATAAATATATTTCTCAATACACTTACGTAAATATTTAACCCTCCTATTCCCGTGCATAAAGCCCTTCCTACATAAATACATTTCTCAATACACTTACGTAAATATTTAACCCTCTTAGTCCCGGGCATGAAGCCCTTCCTACATTAATATATCTCACAATACACTTACGTAAATAATTAACCCTCCTATTCTCGGGCATGAAGCCCTTCCTACATAAATATACTTCACAATACACTTACTAAAATATTTCAACCTCCTATTCCGGGCATGAAGCCCTTCCTATAAAATATATTTCACAATACATTTCCTAAATATTTAACCCTCCTATTCCCGGGCATAAAGCCCTTCCTACATTAATATATCTCACAATAAACTTACGTAAATAATTAACCCTCCTATTCCCGGGCATGAAGCCCTTCCTACATAAATAAATTTCTCAATACACTTACGTAAATATTTAACCCTCCTATTCCCGGGCATAAAGCCCTTCCTACATTAATATATCTCACAATAAACTTACGTAAATAATTAACCCTCCTATTCCCGGGCATGAAGCCCTTCCCACATAAATATATTTCTCAATACACTTACGTAAATATTTAACCCTCCTATTCCCGGGCATGAAGCCCTTCCTAAATAAATATATTTCTCAATACACTTACGTAAATATTAACCCTCCTATTCCGGGCATGAAGCCCTTCCTAAATAAATATATCTCACAATACACTTACGTAAATAATTAACCCTCCTATTCTCGGGCATGAAGCCATTCCTACATAAATATATTTCACAATACACTTACTAAATATTTAACCCTCCTATTCCCGGGCATAAAGCCCTTCCTACATTAATATATCTCACAATAAACTTACGTAAATAATTAACCCTCCTATTCCCGGGCATGAAGCTCTTCGTACATAAGTATATTTCTCAATACACTTACGTAAATAATTAACCCTCCTATTCTCGGGCATGAAGCCCTTCCTACATAAATATATTTCACAATACACTTACCTAAATATTTAACCCTCCTATTCCCGGGCATGAAGCCCTTCCTACATAAATATATTTCACAATACACTTACCTAAATATTTAACCCTCCTATTCCCGGGCATGAAGCCCTTCCCACATAAATATATTTCGCAATACACTTACGTAAATATTTAACCCTCCTATTCCCGGGCATGAAGCCCCTCCTACATAAATATATTTCAAGTCACACTGACGTAAATATTTATCACTCCTATTCCCGTGCATAAAGCCCTTCCTACATAAAGATATTTCAATACAAACTTATGTAAATTTTTAACCCTCCTATCCCCGGGCATGATGCCCTTCCCACATAAATATATTTTACAATACACTTACGTAAATATTTAACCCTCCTATTCCCAAGCATAAAGCCCTTCCTACATAAATATATTTCACAATACACTTACGTAAATATTTAACCCTGCTATTCCCAGGCATGAAGCCCTTCGTACATAAATATATTTCAAAACACACGTAAATATTTAACCCTCCTATTCCCGGGCATGAAGCCCTTCCTACATAAATATATTTCAAAACACACGTAAATATTTAACCCTCCTATTCCCGGGCAGTTCCTCTCAAATTTGAATGGCATTCAGTACAAGGTAAGTGCACGCAATGCTGTCGAGTATTTGTGAGTTTCGTTGAAATCGGCGCAGGAAAGGCCGAACACTTAATATGGGCGTAAATAAAATTACGTCTTGCGTGTTTCATGAAACCATGTGCCATTTCTAAAGTAAAGAATGCCTTGGCAAATCCGCCATACATCACGGAGTACACGATTTTCAGTCTTGTTATTGATAATTTTATCACATCACCGAAGTGTATGGCCATACATACAAGTTTTTATCTACCATCCACGAAACGTTAATAGACCAAGGGCATAATCTGAAAGACAGTCATGTAATGTAAGCCCTGTTGTGCCAAAAATTAAATTTGAACCAGTATAACAAATCAGATGCGGCCTAGTCTAATATTCACTTAAAGTACACAAAAATTACGTAAGATATTTTCGGAATAAGAATAGAAAGAGAAATGCTGTATAGCTTGTATAACTGACACCGGATGGCAATGGATGCATGTGGATGTACAGATCGTGTTAACTTATTATGTGCCGGCCATGCAGGGAGAGCAGAGGCAACCCACAAACAGAAGAAAGAAGCGTTAGTTCTTTTAGTGTGTTAGTAAGAGAGAAATAAATAGAAGTGATGTGTGCCATTCATATGCATGTTGCCAAAGTATAAAAATCGCAAATCTTAGACGTCTTTATTTTGCAGATTCTGTATAATATATGTACCATTGTTCTCAGAATTGATAAATTACCCACAAAATATTGTGGTGATTATATCAAAATACGTCACATTGCACTATGAAAAGTCAAATATTTAAAACAAATTTGCAGCAATTCATCATTCACCGTGCCCAGTGATAAAGTGACGCTCAATAAATGGACCATCTGTGTTAAAGAGTTTCTTAGGAATGAGTGTTGTTAAAATAAAGTCTATTTCTATTTAAGGTGCTATTATCAGGTATGGATTTACAGAATGGAAAAGGAAAATATTCTTCATTATAAAGGTTGTGAGGCCCATATATATATAAGGTTTTAAGGGCCATGTTTCGACTAGATATGTATTTACTTCGGCCATAGTCGCTATTTGTTCCCAGTTCATCTCAGCAAGCGATGTACTTCGAGACGAAGAACACAGATTTTACCAGGTAATTTCTTATTTTCAAAATATCATTATATTTCACGGTACACGCATAATATAATTTGCGTAATTAACGACTATTACAAACATGTCTCCTTCCCTGCGCAGATATTTACAAAACACACAAACACTCTAAAGAATTACTTGCACATTTCTTGTACAGAAAGTCTTCTAATCTGACAGCAAATGAGGAAAATACGGATTGAATTTCATTCACGCTTTTAAGCAAAGAAAGACTTCCACTTCTCCGATTTTCACGAAACCCAAAATAATTCAATAACCCTGAGTAGATATACCATGTACCGAATTATATGTAAAAGAGACGAAAATGTAGAAGGTAACAGCAAAATTTCAGTTAAGCCTCAAGTAAAGTACGGTGTCTATTGCATCGCGTTTAATGAAAATCACTATCAGTCAATGGCGTTACATGGAATTCTTCCGCACCGAATGCCACCAAGATCGGTCACGAAATGTGGAAAATAAATGTAGGAATATAAATTACGCTCTTATATAAAGTATGGCTGTCAAAACGCCAATTTTTAACGAAAGTTAAGCTGTATCAACAATTTTTTGTGGAGAATTGTTACACCGAATTTCACGAAAATCTGACAGATGGTTTGGACGCTGGTACTAGGTAAAAGACAGGCCGAGTCGGAGCGACATGATATCCACATAAGCCGTCCTTTCCTAACTTCGTAAAGGCTACTTCATAATTCCAAAATTATTATAATATAAAACAATATATTTGGATTAATTTTCGCGACATTTTCAACAAAACCAGAAAACTTTTAACGGTTTTGTTAAGTCCCGCATGTCGGCCCCTGAACGCCCTATTGACTGCAGTAGGCATGGTGTTCTTAGGTTATGAACACCTGCGGTCTAAACGGCTGTCACCTGACTTGATCTAGAAGACTTTCTCGCGTAATAATCTCCAAATCGAACAACCTCTTTCATTACCAAGTGCCGATAATTAAATAAAAATGAAATGCATTTTCTATTTATTCAAGACCCTTTCGGTTGTCTGCTCCAAAGAGCTAGCCAGAAATATAATTTCCAGTAACAGAATTAATGATATAGGAAACGCATTCGGATACTTAAAGTTTCAAATGCACAAAGTACCTTCAGAATATCATTCGTCTAATGATGTGTCAGTATTCCAATGTATTAAGCACGACAGAGGTATGGCAGCTACGCATAAAACACAATAAGCATGAGCTTAAACGTGTTTCGTTAAACCACAGGCATTCTGTGCAGAGGACAAAGCGGTGCTGTACGTCATACATCGCCACACAGAGACCAGAAGGTATACACTGGAAAAATGAGTTGATGAAGGTTAGAAAACGGGACGTAGATTCAGATTACGTTGTGTAAGGTCAGCATCAAGCCACCTGGGCTTACAATAGATAAGGACGAAAGCAACTAAGGTGTAAATGGAATTACCATATGGCGAGTTACGAAGAGAAGGGAGGGAAAAGGCTGCAGTGAGGTATATCGTGCTAGTGTCTTGACGTTACAGTAGAATTGCTAAGCAGAACTGCAAAAATATCAGCCACAGAAGCTTTAAATTTAAAGACTATTCCTAGCAAGACACGTCATTGTTGGTTAAAAAATGTAAACTGGATTTGAAATATGGTTAACAAAGGCATTCGCCATTCTACTCGTACACTTTAAGACGAAGCAGGATAGCGTGACAACATGTAAAAGTACCAAATTAATAATCAGTAAGTTATTAACTACCCACCCACCTAGCTATGTACCTACCTAACTAAATAACTAACTCCATGGGACAGAGTCCTTCTTGAGAAGCTAACAGGTCCTCAGTTTTGTCAAACATTCCCCGCGTTTTATAGAACCCGAAGGTTCATTACCACATTCACAAGAGCCCGTCACCTGTCCCTGTCCTGAGCCAGAGCAATCCAGCCCATGCCTCCGCATCCACCTTCTTGAAGGTCCATTTTAATATTTTCCTCCTACCTAAGCCTCGGATTTCCAAGTAGTCTCTTGCCCTCGGGTTTACCCACCAAAACCCTGTGTGCAACTATCCCCTCCCCCATACGTGTTACATGGCCCGTCCAACGCATTCTTCTTGATTTTCTCCCCTGAATAATATTCGGTGAAGAAATTATTAACTTAAAGTGTTACAAATTCTAATTATAATTCTAATAATAATAAAGGTAAATGTATCCCATACATGTCACGAAAGCACAGGCGGAAAGTAGAGGTTTGGCTCCGCACACTCTCGACTTCGGCGCTAGATGGACATGGATTTTACCTATATAAACCCACAAAAAAACTAAAACTTTTGTCTCCTACTTAAAAGTATAATTTAAAATGTTTTTGTGTTCTTGGATTTTTCACATAAAATAGTAAAGCAATGTAATAATAAAATATTAAAATGATAGAGTCTACATTTTTTCCATACGTTCAACTAAATAAATTACTTATATAACCAAACCCCATAAATCTACCACTTTCACTCCGTCTCCTACCTCATAAAATTCGGGCTTAAGTTAAATATTATGGTTTATAATTATGATTCAAAAATAGTCAAGAAGTTCTAAACTATGAGATAATAAATTAATATTCGATTAAGTAATACGTTGTATCAATATAAGACATGTGTAAAGAAGCGATCATTATATATTACAAAACATTATCGCAAAGGAATAAAACAAAATATTGAAAGGAGTTTATACGTACGAAGTTTCATATTCTAAGGGCGCCAATCTGGGTGGAAGAAAGCCATGATAAATCTGGATAATAATAGATCGATATTTTCCCTTTCAAGATTCGAAACGCTTGCCTGCCGAATGCAAGTCAACAACAACATGATATTTACAGCATGTAACTTGTTCTTTCCACGCCACTTGTAAATATCTTTGTAAATATCGGTGTATATTTGTTCGCCTCTTCCTGCTGTATGTAACGAAGATGGCCGTCGTTCTTTCAGAACAAGTACAATCTGTAGCAGTTGTTGGCGTATGAATACTCCATGAAAGTTACAAACGCATATTCAGCATAATAAAAAAGGAAGATAAAGTTTTAGCCTCATATTTCGCGTTCATTTATACCAGCAATAGTTAGGAATTAAAGTGTGACTAGCAAAACATTTAAGTTGAAATACATAATTGTAAAATTCCAGATAAATTGCTGTGACTGTCACAACAACGAAGTCGGTACGTGTTAAGTTTCAACTTCAGAAAGCGCCGAAATAATATTTAATATCAACAATAAAAAAGTTTATTTTGGTTTACAAGTGCTTTTAATGTAAGTAAATTAATATAAAATCGTATGTACCTGCTGAGTAGCTAGCAACTGCAGCGCACTATATTGCCTCAGGAACTACCCCTCTGCAGCAAGCAGAGATGCAGCTTGCAAGGCGTAAGGAAACGACAACACGTCCGTCCTCAACGAATGTCAACGAACCTCTGGCCGGGTTGTGGCGGTAAACCGTATTAATATGAGGTGATCAAATGTATGGCACGTGTCAAGGTCAGGTTTGAAATCAGGTGGCGGAATGCAAAAAATAGCTCACAACTTGTAATTACAAATCTAAATAAATATGTAAAACGGAAAGATATTCCAAATTTCTGATGACAGTCACGAAATGAAGAAAATGTTTTTTTTCCCTCCTTATCTATCAAATGTCAGAATTTTACCCTTTCGAATGAAATGTTATTGTAACCTACAGTTTGCTGGGAGCGTAGCGAGCTGTGTTACCGACGGGAGTGTTTCGGGTTGCAAAGCGAAGAGGCACATTATCCTTTGGAAACACTCAAAATGGTAGTATTTTTTCCCCCATTCTCCTGATGTTTCTAAGGAGGTTCCCAGGATTCGCTCAGTTGGATAACTCATCTACATAAGACATAAAAACCCAGTTCATACTTCAAAATAAACAAAATACATTACAAAAATCAACCGTCTGGTGTCACTTAGGAAAAAAAAAATAGCTGCTTACTCTAATAATTATACCAAACGCACAAATACACTATACAGTAAAAAATAAAAAGGTTTTTAATGCTGAAGTGGTAAAAATACTTACCACTGCTTATTAAAGCCTCAAGTCATTAAAGAGTCAATGAATAACCTAGGCTTAGGACGTTCCTCGCTACAGGGGAAAGACATAAATGACACATTTAGCGGTCTGTAACGACTTGACGTACTGGACTATTAGCCGTGACTGACTGTTCAGTCACTTCAGAATCCGCCTAAATCAAATTCAGTCGCCCTGAAGATGGAAGTAGCATGTTTCTCGAAACGTCGAAGCAAACTCAGTATACATTACGGTGCCAAGACCTATAAGACAACTATTGCAGCAACACCCGCCTAGAAGACCTGAAAACATACATCCCTGCTCCCACTCGAAGACACCGCCAGTTATTTGAATAACCCCAAATAATTCATCAACGACCCTGAGATTACTTCAACCTCGCCCTGGATAACAAGGCCTTGTGATAATACGAAAAACAAGGGGCAATCCTTTGGCTGAAGCGGCCCTTCGAAATCCAGCGCACATCAGCCGGAGGCTAAGTTCCGTGTACAGCTTATGGAGACCAAGCTTTATTTCGAACGCACGTTTCTCGATGGCACAAAGACTTTTTGGAAGGGCGAGAAACAGGTCAAGACAAACCACAAGCAGAAGACCTGTAACGCCAAGTGGAAACGTGGGGTACGGGATCTGACCTGGTCTGATCGATAGTGAGATTGATAGCAGGTTAACTTAAGAGTCATCGAGCCGTGCATGAAACTTTAACGGAATATTTGGGCATGGGCAAAGTTTGAACCAAAAATGTGCCCGAAAAACCTCACGTCCGAACAGAATGAAACCCGCAAGTGTGTGTTTGGCCCTCCTCAAACGTCAAGAAAATGAGCCAGAGTCCTTTAACAGGGGGATAACAGGCGACGAAAGCTGGGTTTTTAAGTACGACCCCGAAACAAAACATCAGGAGTGAAAAATGACGCACCAAAAACTTGTCATGTCCAAAGAAAGCAAATATAAAATCATGTCAATGTTCACGTGTATGGTTTTGATGTCGTACACACTGGTCTGAGCATGTGGCAGTATTTCTTTGTTGAGACGTGTATGGTTCTGATGTCGTACACACTGGTCTGAGCATGTGGCAATATTTCTTTGTTGAGACGTGTATGGTTCTGATGTCGTACACACTGGTCTGAGCATGTGGCAGGTTTTCTTTGCTGGGCCGTGTTAACAGCCCGCCCACCAACTTAACTATTTGGGCACTACAAACCGGTCTGATTCTCCCTGCCGCGGCAGGTAGAAAAACACGGAACAGACGAGCTGCATTTTAAATCAGTTTTGCCTGAGGATGGGGACGGAGCTAGTCCCCGAAACGTTGTATTCAAACGAGTTGACGCGGCTGTGCGCCCGAGAAGACTATATTGGACCTTTTAGTAGCTTGCAAATATAATAGAATTTCCAATATTATTACTGTGTGCAACTAAAATTTACGTTGTATTATTATTTTAATAAAAAAAATTGCTGAACATCCATTTCAGCCACTTGATGATCTGCCATTTGATGCTCGTTTGTATGAGAGGAAAATTATGAATGACTCAGTCCCAAGAAAATGGCTTACATATAACAAAGAAAATAGGTGTTTATATTGTTCATACTGCTTGGCCTTTGAGTCTCCCAACACTTGTAATCCATCACCCTTTGTACGTGGCTTTAGTGACTACAGGCGTATTAGCCAGAGCTTGGCTTTACAGGACTCGATAACAACGGTTCCATGACAAAAGCCCACACGACGAAAGCCCACACGACAATTGCGCACAGATAAAACCCCACTGTCATGAATGCTCACAGGAAAAATACCCACACCGATAAATGCTCACACGGATATATGCTCACACGGATGAATGCTCACACGGATTAATGCTCACAAGGATAATTGCTCACAAGGATAAATGCTCACACGGACAAATGCTCACACGGGCGAATTGTCACACAGGAAAGTACGCACATAGAAGAATTCTTATTTTCACAATACTATCAAGTAATGCAGTCTTAAAAGAGCGTGAAAACGGCAGCTAACGCAGACACACTAACCTCTTCAGCAACGGGTGGCATTGAATCTTTAACGAAGAAAGACATCATTGGTTTTTGGGGAGGCACTAAGGACGTTAGTAAAAATAATTCCCAAGTAGGATTAAAAGACAGTGAAATTTGTGGAATTAATAGTCATACGAACATCATTGTAACGAGTGTCACACAGCGACACGATTTATGTGATTGGTCTTGTGTTAACCCTGAAGTGAAAACATTTAATAGAAAATTGGTGAATCTTATGAAGCCTTTTAAGCATGTTACAGTGATAAAGGTAGAGCTAGAGAGGAAATTTTTTTCTAGACAATGTCTGCATATGAATAAGTTAGGCAAAGAAAGAATAGCATTAAGAATAGCTAATGCTGCTACTGCAGTCCTTCAAAAACAAACAGAAGAACCAATCATTATGTATATGAAAACTGAACAGGATGATAGTGTAAGTGATGTTTCAAGTGAGGTCAATATTATCACACAAGAAGAACCTAAAGAGGAATCACAAGGGGATGATGACGCATGTGAGACAGAATGTAGTGGGAGAAGGAAGTGGAAGAAAAAAGAGTGTGTGATGGAACAGAAGGAAAGAGGAACACATTCATCAGGAAGACTTAGGAAACAACCAGTGACAAGAAATCAGGATTGTTTTTATGGCCAATGGATCTGTCAAAAGTGTGTATTAGTACCAACAGATAGTGATGACAAGGTATGCAGTTTTACAAACAATACCACAAATCCTGTAAAAGAAAACAAATAGGAAACTAGTAGTTGTTTAAAATCTGTAAACAATAAAGTGCTGCATTACTTGATAGTATTGTGAAAATGAGAATTCTTCTATGTGCGTACTTTCCTGTGTGACAATTCGCCCGTGTGAGCATTTGTCCGTGTGAGCATTTATCATTGTGAGCATTTATCCTTGTGAGCAATTATCCTTGTGAGCATTCATCCGTGTGAGCATATATCCGTGTGAGCATTTATCGGTGTGGGTATTTTTCTTGTGAGCATTCATGACAGTGGGGTTTTATCTGTGCGCAATTGTCGTGTGGGCTTTCGTCGTGTGCGCATTTATCCGGTCACCCAAAGAACCATAGAGTACAGGATCATTTGTGTGAATCGTGGACGACCGTGTTTATTGCATCCGCAGTAAAACCTCCTAACTCGCAATATCAAATGAATTCAGATGATTTGTGCACCTGAAAGCCTGTGCATGCTCGACAAATATTGGAATTACAATCAATTATTGTCCATCAGTTTAACTGGATTGCAGTTTTAACTGAGTTCTAGCTCAGAGTACATCTTGTGGAGGTAATAAATAGTTCCTCAGTCCGAAAAGCATAGCATTCGGTTGATACTGGAGCTTCACTGTCGTAGTCACTAGTATAAATGGCCACATAATCATTTAAAATGATATGGGATTTATTTATTTATTTATTTATGCTGACAACTCTATTTATTCTATTTAACGTTCAAAATTTCGTTTCAACAATTGGATATTAGTGATGGTCTACATTTCAGTTAGTATCCGTGGTTGTTGGGTGTAAAATAATTATTATCATCATTGGTGTTACTTATACGTGCGTTTAGGTCGCCATGCTTGTTGTTGGCATGTTTTAGGTTCTTTTAAATCAACAGAAGTAATACGCTTATTCATTAATAAGTATCGTGTGCGTCTTAAATTCATCCAACTCTTTCAAAATGAAAAAATCATCGAAAGACAAACGAGATATATATTACCGACTTGCAAAGGAAGAAGGGTGGAGAGCAAGGAGTGCCTTCAAACTCTTGCACCTGGATCAGCAATTCCATATTTTTGAAGGTATATGTGAATCTTAACCATAAATCGTAACCAAATATTGGCCAATTTCTTATTCCTGGTTAGATTTTAAAAGATTCGGTTGTATTGTTGGGCCGTGTCACGTTAGCATAGATCAGGGCATGACAGAAATTTTTTAGGAGTAGGAACCAGGCCATGTTTTGCCATCAGGAAAGTACTGTATGTGATCTGTATAGATTGCTGGAACCTATTAATCATCACAGGAGCCAATCAGCATATTAGGCCTTCAACTGTCATTATCTGGTTAAACAAAGATTTTGGTTTTCAGAAGTTTACTGCCAGCAATGAACAGCTCTGAGGAGTCGTCATCGACAGGTGCGTTCCCAAATACAGGTGGGGTGCTGCCGGGCAGCCTCCCAATTCGAAATTTAAAATAAAACGCATTTTGTAGGCACGGCGGTATAAAATGTTTTACACGATTTACCATTCAGCCGAAATCAACCACTGAAATTGGCTGATAACTAGTACAGAAATAAAATAATCTTAGGAAGTGTCAGATGAAGTTAAAAAAACAAGAAGATTATACCTTGTAATTTAAATTGAGTGAGTCATGGAACATGTAATTACATGTATATAAATGCAGTTACAAACAATGTTATGGTTGTCCCGAAACGTCGGTAAATAATTACCACACGACGCCGTGTAATTACCCAAAAGACCACAGATTACAATGTTATGTTATATTTATGACAGGATTTTTGTAACATAGTTTTTAAAGTTAAACAAATTATGTATAGCCTCAGGGTTATCCCCCTCTGTGAAAAATTCTGGGTGTGTGCCTGCCCTGAACTGGGGTGTAAAACAATAACAGATGTAAACAAAAATAATTATAGAACAACAATAAAAGTATCTAGTGCAGAAACTCCAAATCGGCACAATCTCATGAAACTATTTAAACAACAAGTTTTGACAGCACTCTTTCAACTTCAGGGATGACCATGTAAGGTCAATATTATATTGCAGAATACACTAAATGTTTAAGTGAAACACATATTCTTCCCATGTTTATCTGTAGTTCATTGGTGACATAATATCATACTTTTATAATCTTATGTGCTCCTAGAAGTTATTCTTTTTTAAGTGGGTGAGTTTTCTATTTGAATTCCCAAATATTCTTCATTATTTATTTAGATACCTTTTATAATCTGAAGTTTTACTTGGCTTGTCATAAGCCTGGTATGAATCTGTATTGTGTCTGGTGTTTGTCTCAAATGTTGCAGATACCTGTATCTCTACTTGTGTATGGTCTGTGTTTATTACCACCTATAGAATTAGGTGGATTGCATCTGTGTTGAGCTACCTTGTGTTTGATAAGAATAAAGCTATTCTTTTGCTGTGTCATACCACACACTCCAGAAAATAACACTTTGCTATGACATAATATTGTAAACTGTCACACTGTTACAGTGCCATGAATGAACTATACATAAACCTGTGAAAAGTATAATGGTTAACTGAAAGATTCCATGTATTTGACAATTTAAAGCTAACCTTCAGTAGTGTATACCAAAATAAAGTGGTGTTTCTGTCAACCAGTCACCCCTGAAAATGACACATCAGTGTTTAAATATGTTGGATGCTTAAATATAGATGTTTTAGATGGTTTTATGAGATTGTATTGATTTTTTAAATGTGTATTAGATGGTTTTATCATCGTCTTAGTAATACCTTTAGATTTTCAGATAAAATAATTACTCTATTCAATATTAGATGCCATGGTGGCCTGGAATCTGTGAAGATGGGCATAGTTCAGGGGGTCCTAATTGTGGTCTGCATTTTTACCCCTCCTATCAATTTAAAGGATTAGGTGTTACAAGCCTGTACCAGGCCTCAGAAGTTTTACCCATAGATGTATTATAAATTTTTATGGCAACTTCTGTTTGGTCCAGACCATAGGGGTTTGCTTTTTCTTCTGAAATTTATCAGACTCACAAAGCTACTCTGATGCTGTTGGTAACATCTATGAAGCCTCCACATTTTCATTTACAGTATTTATGTGAAATACACTATCAGCCTACTCTAGTATGGAACATGATGTTCATTCCAATTCATTCCAGATCCTTCTGATTTCCTTGGACTTTGGTAATGTCACATTTAAAAGTGAATAGGTGTTTCCTTGTTTAGGCCCTTTTGAATGAGAACTCAACTAGCCAGTTGTGTCATAAATTACAGATATTTGGTGATATGAGGTTCACACGTAGTCTGAATTACAGGCCTACAAAGGAACTGGCAACATAACACTGGGTATAGCATATTGGTGCACCTCACTGTTCCAAGGAATGGGGATGTTTTTCACTCCACAAAGGCTTTGTGATGTTTTAACAGTGACATGGATGCATTAATGTATATGAGACATTTTAAGTACCTTTCATAATTTGGTTCTACTGTGGTATGATTGTGCTGTGACAAAGCCCAAAACATAGTATAATGTAACAAGGGTTAGTGTAATGGCATGTTTTATTGAATTGTATTTAATGGGTTCATTAATCATGATCTGGTTAGGCTTAATTTAATTTATTCATACATAATATTTGTATATGATCTGGTAAGCTTAATTAAAGTACACTTTTTTCTGTAAGTTTGGCAGTAAGCTTGGATGCCATTTTTTGAGTGCATGACTTTAAAGTTGTTGCTGAAAAGCAACATAATTGAAATTGAAGATTATTTACTGACACTTTGTATTATCCGTTTTAATGTTATTGATCTCCTTTGTATAGGAGTGACCAGAGCAGTTGATTTGTGTGCTGCACCAGGAAGTTGGAGTCAGGTTCTTGTAAAGAAGTTAAGGTAACATGCCACTAATGCCGAGAACAAAATTACAAAATGTCAGCAATTCCATGTATCAGGGATGCACAAATCCCAGGCAACTGAATTTTGCAAGGTGGTGCCTAATAGTTTCACCATAATTATTGCAGTTTTTTTTTCCGTACATACAAAAATGTGTATCATTTCACCCGCACCAAGCAGAAAGTGCCAGAAAACAATGAGGTTCACAGGGCACTCCAGAATTGTGGGTCCTCAATATGGAACTTGCTTCATGTCACCATTCTGGCATGTAGAATTTGGAGGTGGTACCTAGATTTATGACATGTATTTAGAAATGTTATTAAGAGCACTTAAAGTAACGTGTGCTACAGAACAGGAATAACTCCTGGTATAAACTGGGAAGTTCCATGAGTAATTCATGTAAGTTTAAATTAAGATATGGACCATTTGAAGAAATACATGAACAATTCTTACTACCAGACTTCTGTCAAAACAAGTTAACTTTATTCAGGCAATGTTCAGAGTTTATTCTGAACAATATTACTGCAGTTATTTGTAAAACAGTGGCTGATAATGGAATGACATCAATTGGACAAGCTGTGTGTCCTCATACACATCCAAGGAATGATTCAGATTGTTACTTACAATTAACAGGTACAAAAATTATATTACATACAGCGACAGATGAGGATTAATATGTATAGTTAAAAACCATTACTGTATGAAAGTAATGAGTGACCGTTCACGGTAACGGAATGACAGTCTGATGCCATTACTGTTGCAACACGCAACAAATTCATTCTGCTTTTATGATAGGATCACTGAAGTATTGTTTACTTCTTTGATCAATAGTAGGTACTTGTAGTTTCTCGACAATTTATTCTTCTTCTCTACAAAGATTTTACTGTTATCATCACTTTTTCTCGGGAGTCAACCACAAACAAGGTTACTTCTTTCCCCAGGATAGGACATCAAATCAAAAGCACTTTGAAGTGAGGCAGGGTAATATTCTTGTTTCTGTGAAATACGGGCAATGTAATACCGAGACCAACGTGTGGGGCTTATGTTCCTTTGTTTTATAAGTCCCTGAAGATGGCACCCCAGTGCCCAAAGATGTAGGAGTTTTAATGATTGTATTTTATTAAGTGCATTTGTTGGTGGATATAATGATTGTAACAATATGCATGGTATGAATAATATAAAATAAAGGTATTTCAGTTTGCCTGACATCATTAACCCCTGAAGATTCAAATCTTCTAGGATGTGACACTGTGTTGTTGGGTGAGTATGGAGCGAGAAGACATTGCACCCCAGAAGACTTGACTCTTCAGCAGTACCACTGTGAGAATCTCAAATCATGAATCATTAACCCCTCATACATTCAGTAGGTGACAGAATTTTTAATTTGGCAGCTAGAAATTGATATAATTTTTCAGTCCTTAGTACATATTGACATCAGTCAGTTGCAGAAGTCATAATAGGATATGTTGCTTGACCTCAGATTCAACTCCAGTAAACAGGAAATTTTTGCTTCAATTTGACCTCAATACACACCCTGATAATTGTGCACTATTATTGTTAACAGATCACATCCCAATTCAGATGTGTCAAAGGTGAAGATAGTTGCCGTGGACCTACAAGCAATGGCTGCTTTACCAGGGTTAATACAGATAGTGGGAGACATCACTAAGAAGGAAACTGCACAAGCTCTTATTAGAGAATTCAAAGATGGTGCAGCCCAGTTGGTAGTTTGTGATGGAGCACCTGATGGTATGAGACCTATGACTCAAGTGGCGATAAACACCAGTCAATAATTTCTAGAGCACAGCATAGCCTAAAGTTTATAATGGCTATTTTGCTTGACCAAATGAATCTCTTGTAATCATACGCAGGCAGATCCCTATTGAACTTCCCTGATAATATTGTACCTTCCATAATTTTTCACTAGTCACTACACGAACAAAACCAGTTACAGCCCTCTTTCGTTTCCAAAATGACAAAGATAAATGTGTTTTTATAACTGTGGGAGCCTCCCACATAAGCAAAACGGCTCCTTCCAGAGCAGCAGTCGCAGACCGCGCGGATTGGCTCGCAAGACCTGATGGCCGGCCTCCCCACCGTGGCGACGTGCCAACCAATCACAGAGCAGGCAGCCAGCGGTGGCTGCAAATAAAAGAGGCCACCAAGACCCGGATTCAGCACTTTAACTTCCCCTCCTATCTGGTTAAAACCATATCCTCCTGCCTTCACGACAGGACGTTCGAGGCATCCTTCCAAACGGCCACATCCACCCGTCGTGGCATGCGGGCTGGCGTAGCACAGGGGGACTAATCTCCTGTCTTGTTCTGTCTGTATGTCAATGACATGCCGGTCCCTCCCGCTACGTCGAGCTGGATGTACGCGGATGACACGGCAATCATTGCCACGTCCCGCAGCCCGGCACTGCTTGTTAGCTACTTAGAAGCATACTCAGTGACCTAGAGAGGTGGCTGAGAATATGGAGGATCGCCATCAATGTCTCCAAGAGCAATGCTATGCTCTTTGCGAAGGCAGGGTGGCGTTTCCCCAAGCCTCGACCAGTGCAGCTCGTAGGGGAGCCAATCCAATGGGTCGACACAGCCCGTTATCTGGGAGTGATCCTCGATACACGGATGACCTGGTCGCCTCATATCGTCCAGGTCAAGAAGAAAGCTGCCCAACGACTGGGTCTGCTTAGCTCTCTCCTTCACAGGAGAAGCGGTCTGTCCATCAGAAACGGAGTTCTGCTGTATAAGCAGCTCATACGACCCATGATGGACTATGCGAGCCCCATTTGGAGGTCCGCTGCCTGCAGCCACCTCAGAAAGCTGCAGGTTATTCAATCCAAGTGTCTTCGCATTGCTACTGGTGCACCTTGGTACATGAGTAACGTGCAAATTCACGAGGATTTGGGAGTTCCCTTCTTTTCTGAACACATCAGAGCCCTAACCGAGAGTTACGACTCAAAGTTAGCTGGTGTGGGGAACCCCTTATTTCAGCAACTCGGCAGATATTTACGCTGACCGAGGGCTGACCCAAGTCGCCTAGCGCAAACTACGGGGGCAGGTCAGTAGATATGTCGAGGCCCAATAGTGGCCAAACCGACACCAAATCATGCCTAGCACCTAAAACTAGGCGCCTTTCGAATACCCTGACTGAGGTTTTCCGTGATTTTCCTCAGTTGTAAGGTGAATGCCAGGGTATAACAAATAGTCGGGGCACGGCCCGCACTCCCCCCCTCGGTAGGGCTAAATTACTCGTGTGTAGGTTTTAGATGCCGCGCGAATTTAATTGTGAAAATGCCACTCTGGGTTCAAATCCCAGGGAGCCATCCAACCAAAGTATTCCCTCCCATTTAGAAAGACTATACGCTCTTAGAGCTGTAGCCTTCGGTGTGCCAGGTCCCGACCTAATCGAGACCATAATTCGTTAGCGTCAGCAAATCTTCAGTTATAGAATAAGAGTCTGTTATTGAGCCCAGCAATGCGGTAAACGCAGGAATGACTAAACAGACCAAGGGACATCGACCTGCGCTCCGCGCAAGTCTCCGCCCTTAGTTAGCACTTTGGTTGGTTGGATTCAGCATCCAGCGCTCAGACCCGACTGATCATACGCTGCTCAGCGTGCTACCGCCGAGACTTGTCAGAGCGCTCCGGCTCTACACCGATTACAGCACAACCGTGCTCGCCACTGCGCACTACCCGCGCGCAGCACCCAGCTACTGGCCGATGCTCACTGGAGTATAGTACCCGGCTACTGGTCGATGCTCACTGGAGTATAGTACGTCTGAGACTCAACCACTCTGCTCCCTCGCGCGAGCAGGGTTCTTTTGGATGGGACCACGGTGGCTGGCGCCGGCTACTGAGGACCCACAAGCGCAGCTGCTGTGCCGTATCTATTCACAGCTAGATCACGACTTTGGTACACTGTCATACCAGCCTGTATATATGCTAAATAAAGACTGACTCGAACGTACTCGCTGTAGTTGTCATTTCGAAGCAACTAGCCTGTAGTAACCTACCACATAACAATAATGTTGTCAGTCTTTTGTATGGTTCTACAACATTGTCTCTTACTTTGAAGGAAAGGTATACAATTCTAAGTGTTTTAAAACAGCACTTAGGAAAATATTTGGACCTCAGACAGATGAAGTGAAAGGAGGAATAATAACGAACTCTGTTACTTATACACATAATTTATTTTTGTTAGTAAAATCTCTATGTTTGTAATGAGGCAGACGTGTACATTAGATAGAGCCAAGAATGTAAATTTTAGGGAGCTGGAGTGTGTAGATGGGTTGGATGAGGCTGGTTTTGGATAATGTCCACTTAGGGTTTTGTTATCAGCAGAGCTGAACCTTTGATTATACAGCCAAGGACTTAACCAGTCAGCTACAGTTTTTGTGCCTACACATTCTTTAACCATCTTTCTCAATAACAAAATTAATGTGTGTTGTAATGTGTTTCAGTGACTGGACTTCACGATATCGACGAGTTTATCCAAGCACAGTTGCTGCTGGCCGCCCTTAACATCACCACACATGTACTGGCACCTGGAGGAACTTTTGTGGCAAAAATTTTCCGTGGCAAGGATGTAACGCTGTTGCTGTCCCAGCTTCAGTTGTTTTTCAGCTGTGTCAATATTGCTAAGCCACGTAGCTCCCGCAGTACGAGTATTGGTGAATAGTCTCATTAAAATTTTTATACAGTAAAATTCCAATGTAGGACAGGATAAGAAGAATCATTTTACCTGTTTGTAATGAAAGTGAATTATGGAATACCACTGAACTTCACAGATATTTATATATGTTACTGCCACCTAGGTACTGTTCAATCTTGAAGTGTTTAGTTGATTTACCATTACACACTAACACACCAGGATGAGTTGTCTGATGACAAAATACGTCCATTCTTTTGTATCCTCTCTTTATTTCTCCACAAGTCTTTGATTATCAAAATGGTTGTTTATTCACCATTTTAATTTTCATATGACTCTCTGTATTTTTGCAAGTTGTTCACATGTACACACTCTCAGATCTTGCCTTAGTGTTGCAGTTTAAGACTTAATCCCTAGTTAATGTTTAGTCTGGTTTAGTCTGCTTTTCTTTCTTCAAGAAAGTGCATCTCAGTGTCTGCCTCCCATTAAGTTTAAACTGAAGCTGCCAACAGTAATCAGAGGGACAGATTTTCCTAAACTGTTGAAAAACAAATGAAGTAACTATATTTTTTGGTACCACATTTTGATTTCAGAGGCCTTTGTTGTGTGTCAGAATTACAAACCTCTGCCGGATTACAAACCAACGATGTACAACCCGCTCCTGAACCTTCTGTACGATGATGATGAGATACTGGAGGGAGCCAACAAGCTTGTCTCCCCGTTCCTGGCCTCTGGAGATTTGCAACCCTTTGATTCTATCAGAAATCAAACAGTGAAGGTAACAGCAATTTTCAGCTGTTGTTAAATATGCAAACTGTTCTTCATGCCGTTATTTTTCAGCACCGTTTGCTGTTATTAGTGTCAAATGAGATGTGGGAGGATAGACGGGAATGATGAACTGAGATGGATGTGGAAAGGAACATACAACATTATGAACATTATGGTACAAAAAGCTACAAGAAAACCTCATTTTCTGCTGGGATTGCAACATGGTACTTCTAAAATGTCAGATGTGATATCACTATGATAACCTGCTCAGTGAGAATGATGATGATGATTTATAGACTTTTTAAATTGTATTTGATGTCAACAACACTGGTAACTTAATAGAATGATGGGCACTAAATATAAATCATACTAAATGGGTGTTTGCTTAGTGACAAGTCTGTTACAGATGTTCCTCAGGAACTGTCATGCTAGCAGGTTAAATATGTAGACCACAATTACATAACTCCATGACAAAGTGTTTTCCTTGAGCAAATGACAGTTATTCATATAATCAAGAAATTCTATACTTTACAGACCCTGCAGGTTATTATATACCATACAAAAAAAAGGTTAGTTTTAAGCCTGAACCGTTTGAATATAGTCCACAACTTCACACCCTGTTTCTCTAAAGTACATTTTAATATTATTCTACTGTGTCCATATCTCCCAAATTGTGTCCTCGCACAAGGGTTTTCTGAACAAAACTTTATATGTTCTTCCATTCATGCTTTACGATCTAATCTACACATCCATCCTGATTTAATCTACAAACTGTGGAGTTCCTTATAATACAATTTTTTTCTATTCTTCTGTTGCATCCTTTCTCTTTCATTCTCCTAAAACAATATCAGAGTCAGAGTTTCACACCCACATAACACCAGAAGTGAAATCCTTGCTTTATATTTTATGATCTTTGTGTTTTTGGCAGGGAGACAGATATCAGATTCTGAATTGAAAAGTAGGGTTTAATTTCTCGTTAATTTCGTCCATGAATCTAATTTCACATATCCCTAGACACTTAAACTTTGCCATATATTCACAGAATATATTACAAATTCTTTATATTGCTGTACTGAACATATGTGTACAATTACTTTTGGAGCAAGTCTGTCTGGAATAACATGCAAGTTCACACATACTGTTCATAAACACAATAGGATGGTCACTGTTAAGACAATACTGTTCATAAAGTATGTTCTTTATAACAACTCGCCTAGGAATTCCAGTTTTAAACCTACTAAAAACCAGGCTTGTAGCCTGTTCATTGTAGTAACCATGTTGCTGAAAGAACTATGCAGTATGCATTTACGAAATTGGGTGTTATCTGTGTTCTAGTTTGACACATGTGCAGAGGAAGGAAGGAAGTCTGTTCCAAAGTCATCAGCACTTCCTGCACCATCTCTAACAATACCAGACTAGAACTGGCAAACATAATCTTCTGCATAGTTAACATAAGGTTAGTACAGCATGAAAAACAACCCATATGAAAAGTGCTGTCATAGGGGTCAGCTGTCATTCACCCTATGAACCATATGGTTTAGCCCAGTAAGTCACAGCAGTACAATTCAAACACATTTACTGTCACTGTGCTTCTTTCAGCTGTATTGCTGTGCCTGAACTAGTTGTGTTTGATAGTTTGGTACCTATTCATTGGGTACTGGGACCTCTTCACCCATGGGTAAAGTGGATGGGATATGAAGCTGACCACTCCCCATCTAGTGCCAAGGTTAAGAATCAGTGGCGCTATGACTCCACTCTCCCATATGCCTTCGTGGCATGCAGAGGAACAATTCGAGCTTTTGATAGTTTGTTAATTAGTTTAATACTTACTTAATTCATATGTTGGTCCTTTTCAGAAAAGACAGTAAAAGTATACAGACAAGGCTATTGCCATCCCTTCAACCCAGTTCAGCTTTTCTCCCTCCACCTCTCAAGCAAACAGTGGGGCAGGCATTTCACACCACTTCTTGTTTTGCCTCTACTACTTTACACACATTTCATTCATAAAGCAGTGATACACTGAACAGCAAATTTTTAAAGTTCAGACTCCTCCAAAAAATTATTTTATTTATAAAAGCCTGAGTTGAAATGTCATCATTGTCCCCTGTAGCAAGGCATTTTGACAGAGATACATACATCAAGTGGCAATGATTGCCAGACACAGTGTCATTATGCAGCCATTAAGAGGTATGTATGATTCAGTTGGTATTGCAGCCACAACCTTTGCATTCTAAATGTTCTCTGCAAGTAGTACCATTTAACTCTATCAAGCTGCATGCATATTCAGTGAAAATGAAATTTCATAGTATCTCCCAAGGACTATAATGTATAAGAATGGATCAATGGAAGGGTTGTTTGTGGAAATAATATGATATACAGTAAAACCTCTATGCATCGTTTTTCAGGGGGAAGGAAAACAAAAACTATACATACGGGAAAACGACAGTACCGGGAAACCATTAAAATTATAGATAAGAACAATTTAATGATTATTATTACTTCTTGCTGAAAAAATCTTTCATTGACGTTCGTTTTGTGCAAACTTTACTCCTCAATTCAAAGTACAATTTTTCAAGGCCTAGAACACTTTCACGGTCACTGTCACTCGTGCTGTGCGCATAAAAGAAAGATTTTACTTTCGTCAGCGCTTCATGCGTCTCAGCAAAGCTCGGCACAACTTCGGGTTCACCATCTTCTTCTCCTCCTTCCCCCTCCACACTCCTGGATGCCACAAGGCTCACGCACAGCTCCTGCACTGTTTCTACACCACTGGTAGCCACGTGACTATCCACAGAGACGTAGTCTCTTTGTTCATGCCACTGAACTTTTCCCAGTCTTGGCGGAAATCGTCGTCATCGTTGGTCAATACAACGTCACTATCGCCTGAAGATTTTCCCTGCACGTAACCAGCTTTCTGAAAACAATTTTCGATTGTCTGCTGGGTTACTTGTTGCAAGGCTTCCACAGTGTAGTGTGCAAAGCTTCCAACACGTTTATCTTCTTTTGTATCTTTGCCTGCACCCATTAAGCAAACAGCTGTTTGCATGAGTCATTTTCTATAAAGCTGCTTATAACACTTTATTACCCCTAAATCAAGGGGCTGGAGCACACTTGTACAATTTGCGGGGTACCGTATGACTTTCATATTTCTTAGAAACGATGTATACTTTGGATGTGGGGCACAAGTGTCCACAAAGAGGAGAATGTTCCTGTTTTGCGCACCTATACTTGCGTCTAATGAATGCAGAAATGAAGAAAAAAGTCTGTGTTCATCCACGCTTTATTGTTCACATGGTTTTTGGAGGGTAATTTTTTTATATTCTTGAAACATCGCGGTTTCAGAGATTTTCTGATAACAATTGGCACTGGTTTGTCACTTCCATCACTGTTAACACAAAGTAAAACAGTAACTTTTCCCCGAGTCTTTCGAAGATCTTGTATAAGAATATACATGCATCTCAATCTCACGGAAAACCAAAATGATAGAAATGAAGGCAATTTTCTCATTCTGGTATTTGATTCAACATGCAGCAGGCAATCCAGGCGGCAGTAAGACAGCAATACATGAGCGTGCAGCGCACTAAATCATCGTTTCAAATTTAAAAAAAAACTATCCATGTGGGAAAATATTGTGTCAGGACCGTGATTTTTCGATGATTGATGCGATAAAACGACAGTTCAAGGAACGATGGAGGTGGGGAAAAAATAGTGTTATTTATATGGGGCTATTTCAGGGACCAAATAAGGCAGACAATATATGTGGGAAAACGAAAGTAATGGGAACGATGCAACAAGGTTCCACTGTATATTGAATGAGATACAAGGCAAAATACCTTCTCATCAATATGTTTGTATTTAGAACAACACAGATTCAGTTGAATCATGGGGTATTTATGGTATTCTTTATTCATTACAGCTAAACTTGAGGTATTTGCCATGGACTGCAGGAGAAGGAGTGAACTAGTACTACTACACATGGGCCAGATTGATGCATGCGACAAATTTTATGAAAAGCATCCAGAGAAGGCAACATCATCACCAAGAATGGTACCATGACTGCTGATGGAACTTAAAGAAACTGGTAGTGTAGCAGATAGGCCTCACACGGGCCAAAAAAGAAGTAACAGAAATGAAGAAATGTCAGTGAACATCCTTGCTAAAGTTATAGCAAGTCCCTTTTCACTCATTAGGAGAATTTTCTAGGACAATGGAAGAAATAAAAGTTCAGTTCTGTACATCTTATCTCAAAACAGATTCTATCGCTGGAAGGTGCATCCTATGTGGGTGGACTTCGACAGAGGTGTAAAATTTTGTGAATGGCTGCAACAGCAAAATGAAACAAAATTTTCTATCATACGAGGTCTGTTCAACAAATGTCCGAACTTTTAAAATAGCGCGCCAATGCAAAAGCGCATCGCTTTCCAGAAAGTGGCGCAGCCTAGCTGTGATCTTCGGGAGTTATCTGCCGCAAGCCGCATCGTTCTATCTTGCATAGTCATTGTGCTGGAGCGGTTTGTTTGGCTGCGTGCAAAGTGTCGTCGGCGAATTTTAACATGTCAGAATTTCACGAACAGCGCGTATACATTAAGTTTTGTGTTAAGCTTGGGAAAACGTTTACCGAGACTCGTGAAATGTTGAAAGAAGCTTACGGTGACCAGTGTATGGGCCGTACGCAGTGTTATGAATGGTTCAAACATTTCAAGGACGGTCGGCAGTCAACTGACAGTGACCCACGTCCGGGTCGGCCCTCAACGTCAACTGATGCCGTTCATGTTGCCCAAGTTCGTGCCGTTGTTCGTTCTAATCGTCGTTTGACTGTTCGGGAAATAGCTGAGGAATGCAACATATCCGTAGGATCATGCCACGCCATTCTAACAGAAAAATTAGAAATGCATCGGGTGGCAGCAAAGTTTGTTCCACGCCTCTTGACTGAGGATCAAAGAGAGTGTCGCGTTGCCATTTGTCAGGAACTTTTGGATCGCGCAAATGAAGACGAAAACTTCATGAATGTCATCATCACCAGCGATGAAACGTGGGTCTATGGATATGATGTGGAAACAAAAGCACAATCTTCTCAGTGGGTCTCGAAAATGTCGCCCAGACCGAAAAAAGCTCGTCAAGTGAGATCGAATGTGAAAGCGATGTTGACAGTTTTTTTTTTTGACGTTGAGGGAGTTGTGCATCATGAGTTTCTGCCACAAGGACAAACTGTGAACAGATGGTACTACCTGGACATTCTTAAAAGACAGAGAAAGAATCAGGAGAAAAAGGCCTCAGTTATGGAGAAACAATTCATGGATCCTCCACCATGACAATGCACCAGCTCATGCGTCGCTGCTGATTCGTGACTTCCTGGCCAAACATGAGACAACGGTCCTTCCTCAGCCTCCCTACTCTCCTGACCTTGCCCCAGCAGACTTTTTCCTCTTCCAAAAACTTAAATCCACGTTGAAATGACGAAGATTTCAATCGGTCGAGGAGATAAAGGAAAAATCGCTGGAGGACCTACGCGCGATCCCAAAAAACGCCTTCCAGGACTGCTTCCGGAAGTGGAAAAAACGTTGGGAGCGGTGTATGAACAGCCAAGGGGAGTACTTCGAAGGAGACAAGACTGAGTAGCTTGCAGGTGAGCCCAAAAAAATTATATAAAAAAAGTTCGGACATTTGTTGAACAGACCTCGTATATAATTTTCAATGATGAAACTTTACTTCATTTCGACAGTTCAGTGGACTGACATTTTTCAGTATTGGTCTGATACCATCCACACTGAGTAGAGGATATTTATCAACAGAATGGTCAAACAGGTATGGTGTGGTGTGCCATTCACAAAGAGTAAGATTTCAGGACTATACTTTTTTCAAGATGTCACTATAAACACACAAGATCATCAGATCTCACTCCCTTTGATTTTTCCCTTAAGGGATATTTGAAATCAAAGGGCCACATTCACTTGATGAACTGAAGAATAGAATTGTTGAGGGTGTGCTAATATCACCCACGACATGTTACACCAGGCAGTGTGACAAAATTTGAACATTTATAAATATTGCCAAGTGAATGTATGATTCCAGAATTTTGAGTTGCACTGTATACATCATCACTTTGTCTCAGATAGTCATCTAACATCGACTAGTCTGATTTTTCATTAAATGGAGGTTCATTGTTTATATGGAGCTATTGTCGGGACATGAAAAATCATCACTAAATGTGGGAACATTAAATCGGGGTTTTACTGTACTTGTCCAGTGGTTCAAATACACCTGTCCCTTTGCTTCAGTTTACAAGTCATCTGTCACTTATTGCTCATGTTTTTGTAAGGCAGGCTCATCATTCTCATTGTGACTAGTATTTTCACCAGTCAAGACAGGACTTCTCGCTTTGTGAAACACCCCAGGTGATCAGGTAGATACCCCACCAATCATGTTCCTTCTTTCCCTGACCAAGTATATAGTTCAGCAAATTAAAATTTGTTTAAACAAAGCTTAAAGCAAGTTTGTATAAGTAAACATTTGTTTCATACTGCACGTCTGAACAGGTGCCACCTTTGCAATTATCACGATACAATAAGTATTTCAAATAACTGTTGTAGGCATACCGATAATCCACCATAAAATCAAATTTAATGGCTTAGCTGTGACAGTTCAAAAGTATGAGCAGTAATAATTAAACAACTCCATATTCAGCTTCAGAGAGGCTACAATTTTGTCATTCTCCATTTAAGGGAAAACTGTCCCACACAGAGGTTGAATACTTTTCAATAATCTACCATTGGACAAAATTTCAGTGTTCTAGACCATAACTAATAGTGTACCCACTTCAGAATTTGGTCATGTTGTAACTAATGAAAGGATATCAGTTTTAAACATAACGGTTAGGACCCTTGGTACCATATTATACAGATCTGTCTAGCAGCTGCTAAGGTGTCTATAGGAGACAACATAATTGATTAATATTAATATTGAATTAATATTGTTCCAAAAGGTTGTATAAAAACTGTGTATTTTAGCAAACCTTTCAGAAGTCCATAAAACAATGTTATACCAGGAAAATGTTTATATGCCTATATTCAAGGATGCATCTGTTGGACAAAAGGTATGTGATGAAATGTGTCCATTCTTATTCTGTGTTCTAAGTGACCAAAACAAGCCAAATTTAAACAGAGTCATTATAACAGTTTTCAAAAAGTTAAATGAACATTTCACCAGGAAAGTTTCATAAAGACAAGAAACTTCAATTCCAAACACCAAAGGGCCATACTGATGTGAAAATTAGAACCATTAGAATAAGAGAATGATTTTATATTTCTGATTCTTTGTATTAATTTTACATGTGTTTCACAGCTCAATAATGACAACAAAGTCTTTACTGTGTTACACATAAACCCAGTTTTATATTTCAATGTTTACATCATAGTTTGAGTTTTTAAAATTCACCAAGACACTGGCCTGTCTCAAGTACAGGAAACAAAGCTGGCAGTCTAGGATTAACACCTGGACAGCAGTTTTCATTCATACACACCCTAATAAAGTCATTCTCATCATACTTATGTGAGAAGCAATCCACATTAAGTGAATATATTCCTAAGTTTAGAAGTTATAAGTGTTTTGGTAATTATTCACTTTGCATAAAGAAATATGTATCACAAAAATGTGTATATTAATGAAGGCAGTAACTCTGCATAAAAATTTGCTTTGAAGCAAGCAGTATTTATAAAAATAATAAATGAAAAATATATGAAGTCCACAAGGGCATGTCATCAGATGTCACCATATTCCAACTGCATTACAGGAAAGGTGGGGCCAGATCCATCTCATTGGAGCATGTGACTGGCCATTCCTGGGTTCTGTTCTTGGGTGAGTCATCTCAAGATGAACATAACCTGGAGTGTTTAGAGAGAAACCTGGTTTATGTAGATGAAACAGGGGGAGGTGCAAGACAATAATCCTCATTAGGGCATACCTTCCTCAATTAGAAATTAATAAATGATTGGATCAATGATAATTTCTGACCAAAAAGTCTATACTGGCAGTATAGATGTTCCAAGGCACATAAGTGCTAGACTGTCACTCTCAGCAGATAAATTATGCACAGACACAAATTTCTTGTCTCCATAACAAAACCCTGAACTGAAACACATGTCAAAAATATACCAGGAAATGGGGTTCCGCCATGCCACCCACCACAAACAAAATTCAAACAGGCTGGTCCCTATGGGAGTATGTCATGGGGTGGCAATTCTCTAGGCAAACCAGATTTTCTGCTTGATTTCAAGGTCTGAAGCAAACTGTGGAATACATCTTTATCTTGGCATGCTTTCCCAGCATGTGACACACTTGGTTTTGGAGCATGAGAGAGTGCAGCCAAGCTCCAGTTAGAAACCTATTTTGACAATGAGTTAGAAATTTATCACACAAAAATGTATTTGCCATGGAAATTACCAACATCTGAACACATGCACATGTACACAGCAACAGCTACATACTGAATCAAGCCAATTTACCTGGACTTATTACATGCTGTGTAAATGATTATCAACAAATCATTGACAGCTGATGACAACACATGGGTACTGACTCGATGACCTTGTGAACGTTTTCCCCCAGTTAAGTTTCAACTTTGTCCCTAGCACCCAATTTCATAAATTGCATCTTGATTCAAAACTATAATCCCTTACAATCTGAGGGCAGGAGGATATCAACTCAATTCAAAGTGCAATCACAGCAAATGTCAGTGCACACGGAGACAGCTGGCACGCTGCATAGTTCACACTGCCCAAGGCAGACATGAAACAGGATGCTCTTTTGTCTGTCATTTTGTCCTTCAAGGTTATGATATATACACACATCTTCAATGTGTTGGGAAAAACAACAGGATGAACACTTTCGGAAATTACGCATTTCCTCACTTTATTCCTTGCCTAATTTAATCATTAACCTAATTATTACTTCATAGAAGTTTTGTGACCAACACTGCAGTAACATATAACAGGAGTGAATTATGCTTACATTATCTGGTTCCAGTCCAACCCCTCCACAAGGAAGCAATACTGGCTGCAGCACTGGTTACCAATCCTCCTGCCATGCTTGTTGCCTGCTGTGTGCTTGTAATGTTCTGTTGTGATATCTGGCTCGGACCAGGAACATTTTCTGGGCATGACACATGGGGAACCTAGTACACAGCAAGTAGCTCTACTTTTCAAACTTGTTAATTAACATACAGCCACTCCTCGACTTAGACCAACCAAAGTTATGACCAAAATCTCCTTAAGGAAATTCCAACTACTATAAAAGTCATTAACATTTTATTTCGAAGTGTGCACACAGTGTTATCCCAACGCCCATTATTGGGACAATGGCTCATGGGAGCATGACTCGCGTATCTCTGATCTTGACATCTGAGCTTATTCAGCTTCTTTTGTTCAGTTTTTGACTTATGACCGCATATTCAGAATGTATCCTGTTTGTAAGTCAGGGAGTACCTGTAGTCTATGTATATGAGTATCAACACAAAAGAAACCAAGCAAATGCCATGCTCTCAAAACTTGTGTTGTGAAATCTGACTCAGACTAGAAATGCTCTCAGTGTATGACGTGAGAAAACAAGTAAAAATTTTGCAACTCCATGAGCCAAACTTTAACATCAGTGCATGTGTATTAGCATTACAGAACTGAATCTGAAATATCAAACATTCATGAATAGTTCAACCTGTAGCTTGTCACCATACATCTCACACACAAGTAATCATAAAACTGTATAATTATAAAAAAGAAAGGAAGGTAAATTATCCCTGTCCATCTCATGAACACATATAGGGTATATGTATATAGGGGTATAACTCTTACTCATTCTTAACCTCTCAGCTAGATGGAGGTGAGTGGTCAGCTCACACCCTGGCTTCTTTATGCTCAGGAAAGATGCCAGTATGCACTGAATAGGAGGCTGGGTGGGTCCCAGAGCTGGTCTGACAATTTGTAGAAGAGAAAAATCTCCCCCTCCAGGGATTCAAACCCCAGATCATCTAGTGCACAGCCTAGTCATGATACTGACTATGCTATCACAGCTCCCTACAAGACTCTGCATAATTATTACAAGTAACTTATAATTCCTGTTATCTCAGGACCGATATTAAAATTTAGGTGGCAGTAGGCATATAAATCCATAACACTTTTGTCTTAAATATATTCTGAATTTGATTAAAAGGTTTATACACTCACAGCTTCCCACTCATAGGGCAAAGTGTCACTTTCATCATCAGAGCCAGAATCTTCTCCCAGGTCCAGATCATGTGCTAACTGATCTTCTAAAGATTTTACTAAAACAGGATCCACCTCCAATGGGCCAAACCTGTAACATGGTTATACTCTACCCATTATAGCAGCACACATGTTAAATTCCTGTCTAATGACACATACTACCCATTTTATTAAGGCATGTGTCACGTAACTGACATTATGGTAGTGCAGAAACTGCAAGTTCATCACACTAAAACCAAAGCCCATCTTGGAAACCAGCCTTCAATAAATCTCATAAACCACATTATGAGATCTAAATTCTTTATTCCTTTATTGAGAGGTCTAAGCTTCACTGCCTATGGGTAATGCTGGGAGCTGCAATAGCTTTATGTAATTCAAGGTAGGTAGCTACCCTTCCTTCATCCTTGATTAGAATTTGTCCAGAACATCTCTGAGGGTAGCATCTTCAGTATTTCACAATTTAACACCAACCTTCATAAAATCTGTAACATATTTAGATCTGTAAATTGCTGTCAGACACTGCCTTACTAGAAATAGGCATAAAAATGCATCTGCTGTAAGTGACCATGGATGAAACAACAAAGTATGTCGGGAGGTTCCTCTGAAACATCGACACCTATCTACCACACTACACCACATCACATCACAGAAGACAGTTATTTTCGGTCATCACTGTGAGAACCTCAAATCTCACCATCTGAAATGTGCATACTTTCTGGTCAATGTTTTCTGAACATTCAGCTATCTTGTATCGAAAATGGCAATTTCCTTTGGAGTCATTGCTACAAAGTTACAAGCAATTCTTATGTGTTCTGTGGATAACATGCATAATATGAATGTCTAATGGGAAGCTGCTGTGTCTGCCCATCTGCATGACTCGTCATCCAAACTATAAAATAGATGTAAATGAAATTTGATACTGGACCAAGAGGGAGGTGTTCTACACTAAAGTCATGAAGCAACTTCTGTGTCGGTCCATCACGATCAAATACGACATTTAAGTTGCATGCAGTTAAAAAAATCTTTAGCAATTTTTCTCAGAAATGGTTCATTGTACAAAAGGCACCGGTAACCACATACACTACAGATCATGGTGCACACATATTTAATAAAATACAAGCTAAAATAATGCATTCTTACTTTCCCTAATTAGCTCCATCAACTAGACTACTTATGTTGTTCTATATTACAAATTCTTAATGCTTATTTCTGCCACAAATAGTTGTGCACAAAATGGATAAGATAAACAAAACACACTTTTCCTGTCTTGTCCAGTGTAACAAATGAAATACCTTCCAAGATCACTGACTTCAGTGTTGAGCAAGAGGAGTATATTGTGCAACGTGCGTGCTGGATGCAGCAGTTCGGGATTAACGTTCTGGGTGTAGCACAGATGCAGGACATTGGAATTCAGCTTGGCAACTCTATGTGCAAACTGTGTATCAGTCATTTCATGATCACAGAATTCACTGAAACAAAACAACATGTTACCTCTAACAAAAAAGAAAACAAAAAAAGTACTGTGGATTCTTTCACACATCCAAACTGAAATCTTCCTTTGGTTTTTAACAGTTAACTTTACTTTTTGGACAAAATGCATATCTGTTACATTAGTGCTGATTGCATAACATAATTAATAATTATCCTTGGAAATTCAGTAATGAAAGATTTGTTGCACAAAATGTCACGCAGCCTGACCTCTTATAAATATTAAATATGTTGTGGATATTCATTTATTCAGCCATCTTGAAGCTAAGTAATAGTTCACATGTTATGGAACTTTTTCTGGATATTATCCATTACCTGTGTTTTAAAATGTCACAATTTAAGATTTTAAAACTACATTTTGGAGACTGCCTGTCTACTCTTAGAGTAAAATACAGAAGAGTGCAAAGAAGACTCCATTCTTCTGGGACACAATGGTGCATCACTGGTAATCGGTTCCTGATGTTTTAAAGGAACTGATTACGCAGAGATATGGCATCATATCCTCCCAAGGAGAACAGAGCCCTCAACCACAGTGCCATGAGAACCTCAGGACTCACAAAATGGATGTCCCAAAAATGACCCAGTGCAGATAAACCACTGTAACATTTTAGAACTATAATACTTATTTTGCTAATGTCTCAAACACACAAGAGAAACAGCATCAATAAGAAAGATACTGTAAAGAAAGAACTGGAATGAAACTGGAAGTGGTCAGCCTATTTTAAAGTACTAAGCTAGAACCTGCCTAGAGGGACTGAGAAAAGTCAAGAAGCATTCAGGTGGGATTGTCTGTGTTCGAGCCAAACTTCAACATGGTTGCAAAATACAAAGCAATAATGCGAACGTTTGGTGATTTGTTTGTATGATCTCAAAACTGACAGACTGCAGTGGAAAAAAATTAGAAACAAACGAACACTTAACATGTAACCAGAATTTCATATTAGTATCACCGTGCATCTTTATGAATTAATAAATTTATAACCAACTGATACACAACTGAACCACTTTTATTGTAGCATCTATATTATTATACGCCCCTACATATGTTTCGGACCTCAGTCCATCCTCAGGGGGTCTTGTTCGTAAAAGCCACTATTCCGTAACCTGGCAGACAGTACACGCAGCATCGTAAGCCATAGACACACACTATGAAAGATTACGCACATCCAGACGCTTAAATATAAGCCAGTATTTCTGCATCCGCATATTTTATACAACCAGTACACAAATCTTTTAATAAGGTTTTTAACATAAAAAACTGTGTTTTAATATTTTTACTATTATATTAAGACAATTTTACCACAATAGTGGTACATAAGTGCTGTATGTCCCTTGACAACATGTATTTGATTTAGTGGCTTTTACGAACGAGACCCCCTGAGGATGGACTGAGGTCCGAAACATATGTAGGGGCATATAATAATATAGACGCTGCAATAAAAGTGGTTCAATTGTGTATCAGTTGGTTATAAATTTATTAATGTAACCAGAAGTTGAGTCTCTCTGGCTTCCAACCATGTCATTAAACAAAGTTGTCACACAGTCAGCAGCCAGCCAACCAACCACAACTAACTAATTATCATGAAGATTAACACCACTTCTAGAACAGCTAACCACAAAACTCTTATTATTATAATGTACATACAAAGGCATATCTGGAAGTTCCCAAACTCACCACTAGGGCTGAGAACTGCAACTATAATGTAGGAAACACAAAATTTATGATTTCATCCTTTTCTCATTTTATACTACCTGTAGCACAGTTTGTTAGGCAACCGAACATCTAAGTAGAATGCCAGCACATTGACAAGCTGAGTGGTGTATGTTAATGCAGCACTGATGTTGTATGCTGGGTTGTGGTCCATAGCCTCACACCTTCCCCCAGGAACTCCATCCCTGTTGTTTGCCACTGGCAGAAAACAGAAAAGTTACTGAAATGGCCCTTCAAAATGAAACCAGCTTAACTGAAGATTAAGACTGTAAATGAAAACAATCATTTAGGTGCAGTTTCCATAAATGGCATCTGTACTTAAACATATGCCAAACTTAACCCTTACTACCAAGTTAAATATAAAAGGTTCTATTACAATCACAAACAAAGCAAACTACTTCATCAGGGCAATTACCTACATCAACTTTCATACAAAGTACTCTGTGCTTCGACTGCAGGTAATGTTGCTTTCTACAGCACAAGCAAATATGGGCACTTGAAAATTGTACATTATTTCTGAATTCCATAAACAACAATTGGCACAAAAATAGGACTCAATGTTAAAACCGAATTTAAGTTTTCGGGAGAAGGAATATATTATACTCAGGTAAACATGGAAGCTGTACCTGAACAAATTCTGTTCAGCTAATATTTCTAAGTCCATAGAAGGTTGCTGTTAACAGTTTTTCCTTGAATATAATGAAATACGAATGAGTGCATTATTTATGTATAATGACAGCACACACAATTAACACTTATAATTCCATTTTTGGTATGAATATGGACATCCATTCCATATGCCAATCATCTTAGCAAACCTCATCCCATTTATTTCTTTGGTAATTCCACAACCACTTTCTCATCAGGCTTGAGCTCTTTGTCCACTGAATTAACGAACTCCCATGTTGCATTTTGTTTCTGCTGTCACTTTCCATCCAATAACATCTTCAATAATTGTCAAAGTCTGACAAGCTGTAGTTCATTAGTTACTATGTAAATGCAGGTACTTTTAATATACTGTTTAAATTTCATATCATAATTTCTTCCGTTTTAAATGTCCAGTATTATAAAAACTGAAATCTGGCACACTTTGTCCAATGACAATCCCTCTTGAAAGTCACCTCACAATATGTTGACTCTTACATACTGCTTAATTACAGTATTTCCTTACCATTTACACTTAAAAATATATTTTACAGACATTTTTAGAATGATAATGAAGCTGCTGTTGGCCAAAATATGGGTTATAGAGCCTTTTAGTTCAATGAGGCTTGCTGGAGGCAGAACTGTGAGGAGTGAAAAGAAACATAAAATTTATGAATAGCATAACACAAATGTAGATATTATAACCAAACCAGTGAAAATCAGTTCCATCTCCTTCAGTTTCCACCTTAGTTTATGACTCATCAAAACTAATATCATTAACTCACAATGCACCTCCAAACTCATTAGTTAAATTCCTATCCTGTACCCTTTCTGAATCCATATAACATGTCAGCACTAAATTCTCATCAAATAACGTTACCGAATCTATCTCAGTTATCCTTAATTGACCACACACCAAATACTCATACTGAATCAACAGCAAATATTGTTACTGAATCCACATCAGTTCTAACTACAGAATCTCACACCAGCTCTAACTACTGAATCCAACATCAGTTACTTGTAACTGACTATGCATCATATACTGTTACTAAATCCACACAAAATATCACTATTTTATTCACATCGGTTCACCTTAACCAACTGTACATCAAATACTATTACAGAAGCACAGAAAAGATTATTGAATAAAACAATGCTCATTCTCTCATGCTGATACCACCTTCCCTGCTATTACTTTATGTCTTCCATTAATCCCCACAGGCCCTCACACCTTGCAATCTATTCCTTATAGTAAGCCTGGCAATTGCAACACTATCTGTAGTGCAATGACACCGTAACTGCACTGGCTGGTATTTCTTTATTTACCCCTCATGCAGACGCCATCTACCGCTACCCATCATCTTCTTCATTCTCAAGAACTCATTAGGTTGAATTTCTGCTTGTATTTTTCACCAGACATAGGCATTATCCACAACTACACAGCTGCTACCAGTTACAACACATCTCAGTAACTGCCCTGTCTGCAAAGTGGGAAAATCACTGATTGCCCAGTCACATGCTCATGTAGTGCCATTGAGGAATGCCACCTCCCCTTCCCTTTTCTCAACTCTCTTCACTAGCACGTAATGGCTATTCATGGATAAATGATGCTTGGTCACACTGTGAAATAACCTCCATGCAAAATCACAGAGCAGTAGAAAAATGTCCCAAACATCCCGAACGAAAACCATGGATCCTATGTACATGGCTCAGCAAGGAATTGTTCTCAGGCTGATCATAATATTTATCTCTAAAGCCAATACACTTTTCTAACATGAACAAGATAACAAGCTGTAGCTGCATCCTGCAAATGGTGCTTGCCAAGTCTGTACCTTGGAGTCCAGGCCATTATATATTTGAAGAAAATGCTTAGGAAATTATACACATACATTCTGGTACAAAAGATTTACACAGTTGGTCAAATATTAGTTCCATGGAGTTTGTTGCATGTTTTTTGGTGGTAAATTATGTGGCTTTGGAAAACAAATCACATGAGGAAATTATGAAAAAAAAAAGTAATTTTCACATTTAAGGATGAAAAATATCTTGCACAGTCTCAAGGTTTCAATATATATATATATATATATCTCAGGCCACCTTGCAACAATGACTGTATACAAAGAAAAGTTTTCAAGAAGTATAGTGGACTCATGTAACTTGCTCTCCAGCTTATAAATATGTATAGTTATTATGGTGACTTCCTTAATGAATTTAATAACCTCCTTTACATTACTGTTGCTTTTTATAGACACTTAAAGATTATTATTATATGGTGTGAAATTGTGGTGCTTAGCACACGCCAGTGATGATTTTTTACTTTTTTTTCATTCATTCATTCATTTTATTTGTTCCGTAGATCCTTACAAGGTTCTATCACCTATATGGATATGGACACAGTCAATACTACTATGTATATAAAATTTTGCTTAATAAAAAATATTGCTTAAACCAAGCATTGTCATAATAAACAAAATCAATTCGTATAAATATTACATTACTGAACATGAAACCTTGTACAATATTCATAAAACCAAACATAGTGTATATTTCTTAAAAAGAACAATTAATAATACTGCGACACCTCATAATTCTTAAATTAATCACATTATTGAACCATAAAAACATATTATTTATAAAGAAACAATCATACAGCAATATATTATATCTATTAAATACACATAAAATAAAATAAAAACAATAATCATACAGAAGTATGATCTTTCTTGATATACAATCAGAATTTAAAATGTCCACCACAAGTATTATCTGTTGAGGAATTCATCTACACTATAAAAGGAGTTTGTTTTCAAGTAGGTTTTTAAAAGATTTTTAAACTTATCAATATTACCAGAGGCACATTTAATGTTTGAAGGAAGACTATTGTAAAGTTTTATTCCTGAGAAATACACCCCCTTTTGGTAACAGGCTAGAGAAGCTTGAGGTAAATGGAAATCGCTTTTATGCCTAGTATTTAGATTATGAAATTCTTGATTCGTGATAAAATTTTCTGAATTGTGAGTCACAAATAACAGCAAAGATAAGATATATTGCGATTGCAAAGGTAATATATTTAGTTCCTTAAACAAATTCCTACACGAGTCTCGACTTCCTCTTCCCATAATAATTCTTACAGCCCTTTTCTGAATCTTAAAGACCTTAGAACTGTGTGAGCAATTGCCCCAAAAAATAATTCCATAAGACATTATTGAGTGAAAAAGGGCATAATATATTGTTAATAATGTAGTTTGAGTCATGTATGGTTTTATTTGTCTTATTGCATAGCAAGCAGTGCTCAGTTTATTTACAAGATGGTCAATATGAGTTTTCCAATTTAAAGAGCTGTCAATCAATAAACCTAAAAATTTTGTGTGTGTAACGTTTGAAATTGATCCACTGATATCACTAATTTGCAAGTGGGTTAAGGAATTATTCTTAGAAACAAATCTAAAGTAATGTGATTTTTCAAGGTTAAGAAAGAGTAAATTTCTTTTAAACCAGTTATTAAGGGACTCAAAAACAGTTTGGATATTCACATTATAGGTGTCAAAATCTGAATGTCTTAATAGAATACTTGTATCATCAGCAAATAAAATGGGTTTAGAACTATTGCTTATTTCTTGTGGAAAATCATTTATATAAATAAGAAAAAGCAGGGGTCCAAGGATGGAGCCCTGCGGAACACCATGCTTAATCCTAGCCCAATTTGAAGCAAAAAAACTGTTTGTATCCGTATCATATATTGACACTCTTTGATAACGATTGTGGAGGTAAGATCTGTATAAATCATTATCTATACCTTGTATACCGTAGTATTGAAGTTTAGACAACAATATTTCAAAATTTACCCTATCAAAAGCCTTTTCAATATCACAGAATATACCGCCCACTATTAGTTTGTTATTTAATGCATTTAATATTTCATTAGTTAGAGCAAAAATAGCATTATCAGTGGTAAGTTTAGGTCTAAACCCAAACTGTTCCTTAGCTAAAATATTTAATTTATTTAAGTGATTTAATAATCTGGATTGCATTATTTTTTCAATGATTTTTGAAAAGGATGTAAGTAAAGATATAGGTCTATAATTTGATAATTCCTGTCTGCTACCTTTCTTATATAGAGGTTTTATTACTGAATATTTAAGCCTGTCTGGAAAAACGCCTTTAGAAAGAACTTTGTTAAATATATAATTCAAGGGTGATATTATGAAAGGAGAACTTAATTTAAGAATCTTTGAAGAAATCTCATCATACCCATATGAACATTTAGATTTGAGGGATTTTATTATATTTTCTATTTCCATAGTTGTTACAGGCATATATTTAATTCTTGCGTATGTCTTGTGTGTTGATTGTGAAAAATAATATGCTGAGCTGTCTTTGTTAGTATAATTATTATGAACATTATTCTTATCTACGTGAGGTTGAATTTTGTTTTTGATTAAATCTTCAACTATGGAGATGCTGATGCTGCACTTCCAATATTTTTCCTGTATTTAATATCTCTCTGCATTAATTGACCTTTTTATTAACCACCCTACCACTCAGTCCCATTTAAGCCAGTCAACAGGAGTCCACTGCAAATGAACCTTCTAAGAATTCATAGTGACTTGCTTACCCCACACATTGTAGGCAGAGTAGTCGCCTGAATCAGGCAAAGAGGGTGACACAATGCAGTGCTGTAGCTGGCCAGAACTATCAGTGAACACCCAACGACCTCGGATATAGGCTGTGCGGGTTGCATCTGCGAGAGCAGTAACAGTATCCCTTGGTACCTCACAGACTTCATCACTGCCAACAACCAACAGTACCAAATGAGGAACTTCAAATGACATGCTTTGAAAATCCACATGAAGAAAAGGAGTTCTGAACTTAGTCATTGTATGACCCTCATTAAAGGTAAAATTAATTCCATTCAGGAACAAATCTTCAGAAATCATCGGAAGCATTAGAGGTACTACCATGCATAGTCATAAATTAAGACTGCAATTAACCCTCTGGCACTGGAATTAAATTCCCGGTGCAATCTGCAAAACCCCAGACTTAAATTACAAGATTTAACTTTTTCATGAAAACTCTTACAAAATAATGCAAAAGGAAAATGAAGAAATCCCAAAAGGACCATACAAAAATGGCCATAATTGGCCAACACATATGCTGCGTACTTGGGGAATCGAACCCAGCAACCTTCAACACAGCATAAGCGTCGTTTGGCATCAAAGGATTAAAGCTAGTCAACAGTACATATATTGCACAGCACTTAGTCTTTCTTACCTCATATTTTGTTAAAGCTATGCCATATCAAGATATTTCAAATAATCCTCAAGAAACACATATTTCACACTGTAAATGCATTTTGTGTACAATGAACAGCATTCTACAAATCAAGCAAATTTAAATGTGTAAGCTGAAGTTTCCCCTCTACATGCCATAAAACATATATGGGGAGTGGAGGTACAGCTCCACTCATTCTTAACCAGGACATTAGATGGAGGTAAGTGCTCAGCCTTATGCTCCAGCCGCTTTATTTCTGGAGAAAGAGCCTCTCGTACCAACTGAATAGGAGGTTGTGTAGGCCCCAGAGCGGGTCTGAACATTTTGGATAAGAAAAAGTCTCTTGCCCCTTCCAGGATTCACACCCCACATTGTCCAGCCCACAGCCTAGTCACTATACCAACTACGCTATCCTGACTCTGAAATTTAAATGTAACACAGGGGTTACGACTGTTCTTCTGACAACTTTCAACACATACCTCCAATACCAAATTTCTTCAAAATCCATCAATTTCCTTGTAAAACAAAACGTCAAAGAATTTATAAACAGACAGACAGACAAAAGAGAGTCAGTGTGAAATCACTGACTGTATCAAGTGCAAAGATTGCACGAAACTACAAGCTCCGAACAAAGCATGGCCCAGCATAAAATACCAAACACATGTCAAAAGCTCTGTGACAACATGTATGCAGAATTTTCATTTTCTGTGTGTTAGAAGGGCACTTTAGTTGCCTTGTATTCATCATGTGAGCTGGATAACATAGTCAGTATAGTACCTAGGCAACCAAGGAATCATGGTTCAGTTCCCAGTACAGGCTGAAAATCGGCCTCTTCTCCAAATTGCCCAAATCTCTGGGCCCCACACAGCCTCCGAATGAATGGCTACCAGGGGCATTTTCTCCTGGGGTAAAATGTTCAGTGTGTGAAGCTGACCATTCGTCCCCATCTAGCACTGAAATTAAAAATGGAGCTACACCTCCACTCCCCCACATGCCTTACCTTCACTTGTGTTCATTATAAGGTTAAGGGGCCCCAAAATATCAATAAATGTGTCTGAAAAGGTTTTTACTGAAGAACACATTTTTTTGTTCACATGCAAAAGACAACTGGACACCTCATTTCTCAGAGATTAAATTCCCTTATCCTTCCAGTACTCCAAAAACGATTGCCAGATGTCCATCTGTACAGACTTTTAAAAGACGGCACTTTTTGTGATCCTATGCCAACAAACTACAAGATCTATGGGAAAACATGATATGTGTACTGGACAGCATACACACAATACTGTCTGAAGGATATTTTAAAACCTCTATGAATGATCCAAAATTCATTGTAACCTGGGTACAAGCTATACTGGTAGTACAACAAACATGTTTTAACTTGGGAACCATCTGCACTAGTATGATGAGATACTATATTATGCAAATGTACATTCCTACCTGGGTACAAGCTGCATCAATATAATGGGAAAGTCTGATATAGATATATCATCTAACCTGGGTATTGGTGGCACTGGTTCTATGGGAAAGATGTACTGAACAAGTTGTTGTATGCTGGCTCGGATCATATCCTTCAGTTGTTGTTGCTCTTTCTGCACCATTAGAGAATTTTCAGTTGCATCCACTTCCATGTCATTTGTACATTGCTCCATTTGACACACACTTTCTTCACACAGTGTTAGTCTTGCATTTCGCTCCTGGCTTTGTCTAACCATATCTGCTATTTTTGGTTTATCTGCAGTTTACCAACGTGAAAACATTCAAATCATTCACTGATAATATTATATGTCGTCCGTTCAAAACGTACCCAGACTTCACTTGTAATCCTTACAATAATAAACTTACCACAACGGTGGAATAATCCCCTTTGAAGTAATCCCCTTGTGATGTGATGCACTTATTCCAGCAGTTTTCCCATTGCTCGAAACACTTGTGGAAGTCCGTTTTTTATATTAACGAAAGTTGCTGCGTATTTCGTTTTATGATTTCCATATTGTCAAATAATCTCCCTTTCCAATCGAATTTTATTTTGGGACATAAATGTCACATGGTGGAAGGTCAGGAGAATATGGAGGTTGCAACACTTGTGGGATTTCGTGTTTGGCTAAGGAATGTTGCACAAGCTGAGACTAGTGCGGTGGTGCGTTGTCGTCGTGGATTTGCCAATCCCCTCACAACCACTTTTCTGGTTGCTTGCAGCATTCTGAGTCACGGATACACCACAGAACTTGTAAATAATATTCCATATTTAGTGTTTGACCCGCTGGAGCGAACTCATGATGCATAACACCCTACTGATCGAAGAAATCTGTGATAAACTTTTGTCGTGCTTTGAACTTGGTGAGCTTGCTTCGGGTGTGAGGACGAAGGTGATTTCCAAACCGATGACTGGGCCTTTGTTTCGGAACTGTAGCAATATACCCACGTTTCATCGCCGGTGATAATGTTTCCTAAAAAGTCTGCACCTGATTCTTTGCACTGAAGCAAGTCAGTGGCTGCAAACAAGTGATTCCCTTTCTGTTCAGCTGCCAGCATTCGAGACAAACTTCGCTGCAACGTGGCTCATGCCCAGATCTTCAGCCACAGGTGCATGACATGAACCAATTAAAATTCCTACTTTTTTGGACATTTCTCTGATCTTTAATCTCCTATCACTTTTTAACAAAACAAAACCTTTATCAATCATTTCACTGTTCGTGCTCGTCGACTGTCATCCAGGACGTTCGTTGCTTTCCAAAGATATTTGCCCTTTTATAAAACGGCGAATCCATTCAAGAACTTGAGTATCGCTCATGGAATCCTCTCTGAAAGCCATTTTAATCATATTGTATGTTTCTGTGCAAATTTTCCCTAGTTTCTCACAAACCTTAATGCACATACTTTCCATTTTCTCGGTCATTCTGAATGTGACAACACAAACACTCTTGTTCTTTATCTGAGATCGCATGAGACTGAGAGAAGCTAGAGCGAGGGTACCAAGTGCAAACAGGTCGAGACATGTCAGAACATGTTCTGAAGCTGCCGCGTCCCTGGGTGCCCATTCATATCGGAAAAATAATACCAGCCTGGATACTTTTTGAACAGACCACGTTACGTTACCTTTCCTTTACAATGTAAAGCAAAACACAAACACACACATAAGAAATGAAGTAATTCTGTGAGTTCCTGCCACCTCTGCTTATACATTGTAATTTCCTCCTTTCCTTTTGGGTGATGGGTGTGACAGAACTACAGGAAGGTATGAAGCAAAATCAGTGCTCTTGACTCAGATAAAGATTGTACTTCTGTTTTGTCATGCAATATAAAGTCGCATCTGAAACTGCAAATTTATCACAACTAAAAACTGAATGTCAGCACCACATATTTGGTAGTTAAAACATTCACCAGAAATTAGTCATTTTGAGGTTTTTGTATTTCTCTGTCCTTACAAGCAAATGCAAGAACAGTACTTTAATTTACACCCATTCCCTCTGCATCGTTTAAATTCAACATTCACTAATAACCTTATCATTCAACACTAATAACTGAGTAATCGTACGTCATTACACAAACCAAGAAAATACAAACAAAATATAATTACAAAGCATCACTGTATCAGGACTACAAGCCAATTTCAAGAACTGAAATTATATTTTCGTTAGGACTTTACCTGCTTCAAGATTTTCCCCTTTTTCCTTTATCAGCATTTGTAGCAGTGCTATTCGTTCACGGCATGCATCTATTTCTGTCCGCTGAAAGTTTATTAACCATTGTTAAGAATTATTCTAATTACAGTATTCTGAAACAATTAGACCTCAACAATAAATCTGCCTAATAATATAAAATCACCTGCATTTTATTACACATGAATAGAATACATATTAACAATTTCCAAACTACACATAAACTGACCCTCTCAGATAACCTTTTCGTCTTAAATTTATTTGGTGTTTAATAACAGCAATGAAGAGAACCTCCTCAGCCATTACAGACAGAAAAAGTTAACTATCTGTGGCCTTTGAACAACGGAATTTACACACTGAGACCACATTAATCATAAGTACAATACAAATGTGTGTGCATTAATTTACTTTCCAATCATATCTCATAACCTAAAAGGGAAATTTTTAAAAAAAGAAATGGCATTAGCAAGTGTCTTACATGTCATCACAATTCAAATATTCTAAATTACACAGCTACCAAAATTTAATTCCTCTCCCACATTGTTACTTACACACTCCATATGACTTACGCCCAAAATTCCATCAAGAAGGTGAGAAAATTCAGTAACTTGTTCTTTTTAAATGTGAACTGAAGGATTCTCAGTTACTTATCATTTGCCATTAAAGGTGAAAACAAAACTGGCTATGCCATGGTTCTGGTGGATAGTCATCGACCTGTCACTGTGGAGGCCTGGGTTCAATCCCAGGGCAATCCAATTGGAAGTTGTGGTAAAAAAAAAGTAGCATTGGGACAGGGTTTTCCCCAGATGCTTCAGTTTGCCCATATCAGTGTCACTCCACCACTGTTCCATACTCATATTTCATTCATCTGCCACTGACACTGCAATTTATGAGCAACTGACAGCACTGTTAAATAAAACATGGTCCTGTCTTTCTGTAAAAATAAAATGTATGCTAAATATCCTACAATGTGACCTAATACACTGTTCAATGTGCTGAGGCCCAAATAGAGGCCAAAAATCTTACCACACTCTCCACAGTAGATACTGTTTCACACATCTTTAATAATAATCACCTGGAGATTTATCAGTGCAATTTTAGTTTCAAAGTCCAGAGCTTCAAGAATAACTGTGAACATAACCTGTATTATCAAACATGAATTCAATAATTGTATGGAAATGGGTGAGGTTTCAGCTATGCAAGTTGATGAATCCATTAGTGTCAGTCATTCTGTTTTGCTTGCATTTGTTAAGATTCAGGCAAAAGTTAAAACATTTTGTTTGAACAAGTGTTTTGCTGGTTACTGGTCAATGACAACTTATATATCATGATCAGTCAGCAATGAATGTTGCAAGTGTTTGCAATGAACCACTGTGAGATACAGTATGGGTCAACACTTGCTTCATTCATTTGTTTATCTGTTGGTTATTTACCAACACTGTCAGTGTGTCAAAAAACTGAATGACAGTGAATAATGAAATGGAAAGGATGTGGTACGAAACAGCATGACCTACTGTGAGATACTATCCCAGCATTTGGAGGGCCTGGAAAAAAGCAGGAAAAACTTCATGACATTAGTCAGTGATGAGGCTGAGATTAGATCCAGACACAAGACACAAGAGTTACAGTTTCAGCCAGCTAGCTCAGCATATTTCTTGTTGAGAATCACACTATCAGCAAGAAATCATATGACAAAAGGTAGAGGTAAAGATGCCTCTGTGCTTAAAGAAACATGCCATAAGACATATGGGGGAGTGGAAGTATAGCTCCATGCATTCTCAAACCTGGCACCACATAAAGGTGAGTGGTCAGCTTCATGCATCAGCCACTATATCCCCAGAGAAATTTCATTGCCAGCAGTCACATTCACCCTTAATCAGCAAACTGTACATGTTTAAAAACGTGGCAGACTTGAGTCCATTGCCAACACAAAGAAACATCAACCAAAGCATGTGATGACACCAGAAACTCTCAAAAGCATCCAAATGAGGCATGAATTAAGACCATAAAACAAGTACTGGACTATCCTAACAAACTGGTGCCTATACATTATCTCAGGGGTGGCCTAACTTGCTTAACGTAAGAGCCACATACGATAAACTTCAGATGTTTGAGAGCCGCAAGACATGAACAAATATTACACACACGTTTTTATTGTTACATGCACATTTTGTCACAAAAATTCTTAAATATGTTTACTCACCATGAACATTACACTTGCGTTTTAATCCAGTTTATACCTGGTAAATAATTATAAAGCTTGAAAATTTTTTATTCACGTTTTATATGAATTGTAATGCAAAAAGGAGCTCAGCCAACATATTTCTGTGAGCCGCATGTGGCTTGCAAGCCGTGGTTTGGCCACTCCTGTCATATATATCCTCAGTGTGTGTTGTTTCACACTGCACAAAGTCTACATCATCCATTTGTTTTCCCTTGCTATGCTTGGATATATTACCTGCCCGAATTTGCACAGCTGTCTCAGTGTCCTCCATTCCCCCCCTTCCCCCGCCCCCAACGTAAGGCAGCAAGACATCACTGTGGCGATTCCTACCATTTCAATCCTTGCGCTCCTTAACGACAGTGTCGACGTTTCTTCTATAGGGTCATATTTTACGTGAAAAATATCGTTTGTCACTTCCTGTTGGCTCGCTGATCTATTAACGTAGCCACTCACAATCCTCCGCCCTCCCACATGCGAAGCGGAATGGCGACGCGATATGACAAACGATATTTGTCAAATAAAATAAGGAAGCTCTATCATGTTATTAACAGCGATTGTTAATTTATCTTTTAATACATTTAATTAATACTAATAACACTAATAATACATTCCTTTCTTAGATTATTATTGCCCTCAATAATCGAAACCGCATCTGCCCTTTTGTAATGGGTTCATATAGGGCAGGGGTGGCCAAACTTGCTTAACGTAAGAGCCACATATGATAAACTTCAGGTGTTTGAGAGCCGCAAGACATGAACAGATATTACACACACGTTTCTATTGTTACACACATTTACAAAAATTTTTAAATATATTTTACTCACCATGAACATTAAACTTACATTTTAATCCAGTGAACTCTCAGTTCATACCCGGTTAATAATTATAAAGCTTCAACATTTTTTATTTACCTTTTATATGAATTGTAATGCAAAAAGGAGCTCAGCCAATATATTTCCGCGAGCCGCACATTATATGTCAGAGAGCCGCATGTGGCTCGCGAGCAGCGGTCTGGTCACCCCTGCAATATCTGTTCTTACAGCCATAATAATCCAAAAGTTTTGCTCAATTCTAAAAAGTTCTGACATCATATTACATTTGGCCATTCTTTCATACCCAAAAAAGAACATACTATTTAAGAAACCTTCACTAGACTGCAGTTGTCACTTGTTCATAAGTAACACAAAATTTCTTATAAGCCAAAAGTGACACTCTGAAAACCAAATCACTACTACCTTTTGATATTCAATGCTTTAATACTGTCTCTTCATCACACAGTAATTGTATACGTGGTCACAAACAAAGTTCTTGGACTGACAATCTCATGCAGGTATGGTTTGGTGCATAAACCAGTTGCAGCTGGTTTCTGTTAGTTCATATTATGACTACCAACAATTAATGAAAAGAAAGTTCAGGTCTAGCTCAATCAGTTCATCTGCTCTAGAGGAGTGTGGTGCCTTTAAAACATCAGGCACTATTCACCAGTTAACACAGCATAACATCCCACAAGGCTTATATCTTCAAAGTAATTGATATTTTAACAGATATAAATCTTCCTTTGATTCACTTTTGGATTGGCCTGAAGGAAGAGTTTCTACATATTTCAAGTATAGCTTACACTACTTACTTTTGTGCCTGCATATCTGGAAAACAGTGTTCTACAGATATGCAACAACAAAGAATGTAATACCACAGTAGTCTTAATGCAGAACATAACATGAGGATACAGATTTCTAACACTGTACCTGAATTCAAGGCCCCCATGGAAAGTAAGCAGACCCACCCATCACATAACCTAAGTACAATATAGGCCTGTTCCTGAAATATAATATGGATTAATCCACACCTTTGCATTTAATATTCTAATTGAAAACAAGCATTTAAATAATGTGTTTGTTCTAGGGGGTATGCAAAAATGTTGCCAAACAGGTTCCATAGCAGTAAAATATTTGAGACAAGCTGTTCAAAAATTTAAATCAGAAAATGGAAGCTAGCCCTGAAGATAGTGGTATAAGTTCCTCTGAAGCATCTGTAAATTTCTAACAGACCAAAAGATGTCACATCCCAGAAGACAGTTTTCTCCACAGAACGTAACTTTCTAAGCAAAATCCAAGACAATAATATAAATTTGTGAAATCCCTGCCTTATCTGAAATGGATTCAGTCTTGTATGAAACTGATCTCAACATGTGCACTGAGTGGAAAATTAACAGAATACAACACACACCATCAACATCATCCAAAGGAGTCAAATATCTTACTCATGTAAAACAATGCTATGGGACTTGAACTGAATTCTAAACAAATCCATAAAACTGAAGTTTGGAAAACAATACATACCAACTGATCTAAATGCAGATTTCTCTGAAGGAAGATGTTGCACCGTTCCTGCAGCTGCTTCTTATCATTACGCAACCTCATGAGCTGAACCCATTTCTCAGCAAACCTTAAAACACACCACAATATATCTTATACACACATTTTGTTAGAAGGCAATACTGTAAGGAATATATCTGCCTCTTCTTTTAATTAGTTTACTTTACTAAAATCAAATGAACCTAGCCTTACAATGTAATCATGACAGTGTTTGTATGTCAGTTCCTCCTTGAAGAGGTTAAGTTGGAGTTTTATACACATTTTCTTCAAAAACATTTTCAAATTAATAGACAGCATAAGGAACTGGTAGTCTGTGGCCAAAAAACATACTCTTACTGCATAGAAAGGGTTATTACCAGCAACCAGCATGCACATTCAGCCCATACAATAAATTATTTCATTTACATGGTGGATTCATGATCAGTCCATGAGACAGAAATTCTTTTCTGGCTTAACTGTACTTAAGCTGGGGAGTAGTCACGTTTGTAATTTTTTGTTTCAGAGGGTAAAAGGGTTCCCATAGTAATGCAATGAATTTTGCACACTTCATAGTAAAATATGAGATGACAGATGAACTGCTGTTGAAGCATAACACTGGATACTATGCTATTTTAAAACTCAATTCTTTCAGAAACATACTTCTCACTTGGCAACTATGACAAAATGAACTTAACCACTAAAATATAAACTGAAGTATCAACTTCACCAAAGTCACGAACAACTCTTATGTTATCATAGCAGTAAATACGAAGATTACTCTCTTCTAGGGCATGATGAGGTGTTGGGTGCTAGAAAGCTACCAACGTTTCGGGGAAACCTGCTGCCCCTATCTTCATAGCACATCCCACATGGCAGTAATCTTACAATTGGAAAACAAAAATAAGCCTTAGCACGTGAGAAAAAAAGTATAACTGTTCAGCCCAAAACCATAATGAACCTGCACTACTTAAAAGATGTATTAAACACAAGTCGATAATTTTATATTGTATATAACTGGATGTAAACACTTGTAGTTCTCTGCTAAAAAAAACCCTGAAGATGGCAAACTTGCTTGCTGAAACATATGTAGGGGTTCTCATATACATGTCACTTATCTTGTACATTTGTTGGCCGATATTAGAATAACAAGTCGGTAAGTTCTATGTGACGGTAAAGTGATGCAGTTTTACTTTGCATTTCAGTACCTCTCCGCGTAATGGTTATTAGAATGAATAAAACTTCCTTCCTGAATGCACTGTTTGCAGTAAAATGTCCTTCTATTGTAACTACATAAAGGACACTTTTCGACAGTAGTGCTGTATCTGCTGCCACTATCTTCTGTTGAAGACGATAAATGAAAATCACCCGGAGCATCACTGCTATACGCCGATCCACTTGACGCCATTTTCACCCACGGAAAGAAATAAAGCGTCATGGATACAACACGAAACATTTATCTAGGCAACAGCTTACCTACACACACCCAAACAGAAAACAGAATTAATTTACATTCCACAGCGCCCAGTCAAGGTTGTACAACATGTCGTGACCAAACACTATACTCATTTCAAATACAAATATAAAGAGAAGCACAGAGTACATAGCGATTTGGTTACACAAATATCATGTCGTCCAAGCGTGTTCGTACACCGTGTAGAATGAATGTTTCGACGTTTCGGAAGAATGTGCTGCCTCTACCTTCATGGTGGCTGAATGTGATTCAGGCAGATGCTGAAATGCTTGAGAAGAGTAAATGTGTCGATTAAATAAGAACGTTTACACCGTCACGCCAAAAAACAAACAACTTATATAAATCAAGGAACCGCTTTCGTTCTTACACACAATTTTGTAAGGTAAAGGTAAGGTAAAGTTCTCCCTAGAACAGGCCACGAAGGCCCAGAGGGGGAGTAGAGGTATAGCTCTACTCTTTCTTTAACCTCGGCGCTAGATGAGGGTGGGTGGTCAACTCCACGCCCCGGCCGCTTTACCCCCGGGAAAGAGACCCGGTACCCATTGTATAGGAGGCTGGGTGGGCCCCAGGGCCGGTCTGGACGGCTGCGAAAAATCTCGCCCCTACCGGGATTCGATCCCCGGACCGTTCAGCCCGTAATAACTGCAAAATTTTGAGGCAAATTCTTCTACAAAGTAGAACATGACGACATATTTCTTTTTAACGCAAATTTACTAACGCTCAAATACCTTTCCGGTGTATTTAGACTGTACGGCGTCGATGGTAGGTCATGAATATAAATATGGCAGTCTTGATTAACAAAATTCCAATACGTTTGCAGTCTTTCATTTCGAACATACTCAGGACATCTATGCACTTTTGTTCGACTCTTATTGCTGCAATATTCTTCCTGCCATGCCTTCCCTTGACGTTTAAAAGGATTAGTAATTCATTTACGTTATTGCTATAATTAGTGCACACTAATCATTTTTTCTGTAACATGTACAAAGTTCATTAAGTGATTATTGAAATCTATCCTAAAGTAGAACTATAGGGCCCACTCACTGTGGTGATTCCAATATCTCTTCATTGACATAATGTCTTTATAAAACTTCCAGAATGTTCCACATACACTTCTAGTAGATCACCATTCAAGAAGGCAGTAGTTACGCCCGTGAGATAAATTTCCATATTTAATTTTGCAGCTAAAACAGTCGTCTTCCCAATTTGTTTTGCACTACAAGTGAAAGAGATTCACCATACATTTCCCCTGTTTCTGATTGAAGTCCTTGGCCACTAATCTAGCTTCATATTGTTTCACTTCATCTTTTCTTTAATCCTGAACACCCATTTGTTCTTTATAACTTTCTTGTTTTCGGGTAAATTTACGAGAATCCATGACTCATCATCAGTGATTTACCTTTCATAGGCCCTAATCATTGTGTACAAACTTCTAATTTTGTTATCATCCATGTTGCAGGTAGCTTCATAGGTTATAATTGATTTATAATATTCCTTTGATTGTCTATGTCTGAGTTGATGTCACATTCATTCATAGTCTCCGTTTCCACCTGCATATATATGCTGTCTTACAACTTTATCTATTTGAAGAGGCTGATCTTTTCTCTGTCGTTATCTTCTGAACCACTTATTTTGACAATTAAACTTCAGAAAATCCTTCTGAGATGTCAAGCCCTGTCCTTTGTGTTACAGTTACCGACGTTTCGAAGGATAGCGGCTGATTCATCTTCAGGGTCAAGAAATGTTTCTTTTCAGGCTTTTTGACTTTGAAGATGCACTACGTTCCTATGAAACGTCGTGAACTATAACCCAACGACACGGCGTACATCCCAGAAGACTTGAATCTTCAGCAACGCCGCTATGAGAAACTCAAATCTCGCAATTCAGATTCAGGTTGTATGCTAGTAAACACTATACCAACACATGCACTTCCTATTAAAACATTAATAGTTTTAAAAAAACAAAGCCTTTGTGGGCTTTGTTTTGTTTTAATAGGAAGTGCATGTGTTGGTATAGTGTTTACTAGTGTTAATAAACATGCAAAGTGAAAATAATATCAGGTTGTATATTTTCATGTACTGCTGCTTACATCTTTGCCACAGCCAATCAAAATTCGATCTCTTGCATTGGTTACAACCATAGCGTCTTCTGGGTTTAGTAGACTGTAAAAAGTTTTCTTCGCAGTAGCCTACTAGGAACACTTGGTGCAGTTACGCCACAAAACTTGAACTTTGTTGTCTTCTTTATTCTTGACTAATAAGTAAATGCTGAGTCACAAAAATTCTACTTCTCTTCTATATCACAGCTCAGATCCTGGTGCAGCAATTGCAATGGCCAGCGCCTCCCTAGTCACTTTTCACTTTATTCCATAAATTTCAAGAGCTACAAAAATGGGCTTATGCCGTTGTAGACCGCGTGGCATAACATCAGGGAATTCATATTTCTATTTCAGCACTGACATTAGCAAGTTTCTGCGCTACTGACATCGCTTCCACGTACTCTTCAAATTCTTATACGAGATTAACTTAATCCCATACTTCTTAGCGTGCCAAGTCGTCTTATGAGCATCTTGTCTTCATATGTCTTATGGAGAACAGATTATAGCACTTGTATGTGGCACCCATGCTGATGGTATCCTAGTTGTCCTAAACTTGGCTAGCGGACGCTGATTTTACGTGAGCGTAGACCGTAGGTTTCATCTTGACGCATTCTTTTGGTCATGCTCTCATATCGTTTTTTGAACTAGTGTGTTCCTTCCACGCATCGGAACAGATGTTCATGTATCAAGCACATTTCCATCCCCATTTACAAGTTACTTTAGTTACTCTTTCCACCGAGCTCCTCCATTCCCGGCAGTGAGCCGCATCATTCTGACACAAAATTCCCGGCCAAGTCCCTTGCGTTTTTCTTTCACTTTTGAGCACATTATTGCAATTATGTATACACACTACAACTTCTTGTGAAGTATGATTATTACTGCTACTGGATGTATTTGGAATAATGCAACACAATAACATCACACTGCTTGGTCCAAGTTATTCTGCCCGACTGACAAGGCAGACCATATAACACAGGTGATAAACAATAATATCCCACAAAATAGTATATGGTAGGCGAAATGATTAGGCATTCTCATTCGACGTGTAGACCCTTGTACATAAATGCACTACGGTCCTTCGAAACGTCAGAAATCGATTCCCTACGACGCAGCCTCACATCGCAGAAGAACGGACTATTCTAATCACACCGCTATGAAAATAGCGAATCTCACGTGATTACTGAACTTTACAAATAGCAACATAACCGAAACATAGTTCCCAAAAGATGTGGTTCCCAACACGCATTCCCAACGTAGCAAGGTGGAATTAGGCCCGTTGATAATGTTGACATGAGGAATAAGGATGGCACGTTTCGTGTGCGAATAAAAGTTATTTTTCTTACCTGTCTTCTGAAAATTCCTTGATAGTAGGTACACACACTGCCTGACATTTTCTTTTACTAATGCCTTTCAGTTTATAAGGTCTCGGTTGTTGCTCCCAAGTCGGCGTGCATAAAATCTCTCTAAATTTCCCTACATAGGAAAATCTTCAGACTTGAAAAGCTTATGTGTTGGTGTCACTACTTCCAGGGGTATTTGCAATATTGAATGCGGTTGGGAATCAGAGGTGTTTTGTGTATAAGTAAACGAGTGGTAATTTATTAGTGTGACAACAGTATGGGTCTGTTGACAGTTCTGAAAAAAATGAAGCTGAAGGAAAAAGAAATGAGAATACTAATACTGTATCCTTATTACTGTTGTCTGACAATTTAAATATGTTACGAAATTGTGTATTTTGAAATTTCCTTAACTGAAAATGTCAGAGGTTTGGATAACGCTGGAAAAACCACTATTTTGAAGAGGTTCAATGGAGAAGAAATTGATACTATTTCACCAACTCTAGGATTTAATATTAAAACCTTAGAGCATAGAGGGTAGTGTGTTTTCTGTGACTGTTTTTCACTTTTCCTTTTTAGGTTATGGTATAGAGATAATCTATGAGCGTGTAATGAATTGCGTATGATATACGCATTTATGTTTGGTTAATTTAGTTTAGTACATTTCAGTGTTACAAACAAGTGTGCAAGGGTAGTGTATTGAATGAAATGCAGATCCTACTTAGACTGTATACGACGGGTGGCCATAACGTGGCTCGAGCACATCACTGGTGCTGCTTGTTCAGGCTATCTGTTAAAACATAATATTCAGTAGTTTCATGCACATGAGGCTGACCATAATCAGGGTTTTAAAATGATATAGAGAAAGGAGACTCATAACTGACTGAAACTAACCTATAATAGTTGGATGAATAGAAATAAGAAACCATCAAACAAGGAAAAAAGTGTTTTATTTTATTAATGGGTACCCCATCAAGCAATAGTTCCTTGTGTTGCTAACAGCAAGTGCTGGCTGCATTTTCTCATGCAGTGAGCAGTGTTGCTACTCTATGTTTGTTGTGCTAAATGAAGTCACGACTCCTGGTTAAGTTGCATTCTAATGTCTGGCTCCCAAAGCTCATCTAGTTGGCCACCCCGGATATAGGATGATTATATACTCCTGCTTATATTCATGTACGTATTTCAGACAATACTTAAATGAGTGAAATATACTTAAGCATTTTATTTAATTGTATTTGGTAGTTAACAATGTGGAAGCAGAATCTTGAGGTTCAAGAGTGCCAATATGTGTGTTATTGAAAGTTGCTATTTGACATGGTCCTGTGCCCATTCTATCTGCCTTCCTTTCAACATATCTCCCAAAGATCCATTTTAATGCTACCTTTTTTCCTGTCACGTAGTCTTCTAAGTTGCATTTTTTGAAGAACCATTTCATTTTCATAACTGTCACATTGTTCTTGAGTCTGCTTTTCTAGATGCCAAAGTAAAAAGTTTATTAATTAGAACTGAATGGTAAGGATTGTGTAACACTAACAGGCAACATGGTGAGAGATTGAGTGTATTTCCTGAACCCGTTTGTAAAAATTTTCTGTTTATTTGATCATGGTAACCGCTGATCTGCCTTTCATCAGAAATGTAGTATGCTCCAGGAACAAACCTGCTTTCGAAACCAGCACACACCATTATCCATCATCTGCCAGTATTATCATTCTACATTACACCATGTCTTATAGCAGTTTGTCACCTGACTTATATGCTTTACTAATAAGAACCACTTGAAACGTCATTATTCTATAGGTAATTATATTTTAGGATTTATGTATTGTAGGGACAAAATCTTGGGGGGGGGGGGGGGGGGGGGGGGAAGGTGTGTAGTTATATTACATATGATATAAATTATATTTGTATAGACAACTGATTTCATTACAAAGAACAGAATTTTTAATGTTATGCCATAAAAATAATAAAAATCATTCGGAGTTAATCATTCTGTCAACATTTAGATATTCTACAAATGACTTGAAATATCACCTAAATAAATTAGGTGATGTTTTAAGTTATATCTTCAAGCCAGATAGGGAGTTTGCTATTTGTGGAAATTTTACTGTTGGATATTCCAGTGAGCATCACCAAAAAATGTAACTTAATTATTTCTTAAAACCCAGCAATCTCACAACCACAATTAATTAAAAAAATTCAAGCATAGTGGATAATATTTTGTAGATTACAGTAGACACCATGCTTATTGTATTAAACCAGTAGAAAATGGTTTGTCAAAATATGGTGGCCAAGTCATTGACTAACAGTGAACAGGCAGACAACTTGTAAAATGTAACAGTAAATTACTAAATGAAGATACTATCAGACAGTTTAAATATTATCCTGAGAAATGAAAAATGGTGATGTAGGTACAGCAGAAAAGTTTATTATCATCACACCATTTTTCAAACCTTTTAAACAAGTTTTTCCCTAAAAGGATGGGAAATAAGTAAAATAACAAATGAGTGGTTAATGTAAAGAGCCATGTTCACCCAAAGGAAACTGAATTTTACGTGTGCAGTAAGAATAGTAATAATCCAAAACAGAAAATTATGCAAAAATTCTGGAAAACATTGCTACAGTACTATAATAAACAAATACTGAACTGGAATAATAAAAGAAAAACCATTTAGAATGTGGAGAGAAACTGATAAAATAGAACTGTATGTGAAATTACATTAATAAACGTAAGTAATATTAAAATTTAAAGAGATTTAATTAATTGCATTGAGTTCAGTGAATACTTTTTAAGAGTTGCTGGAAATTTTTATTTTACTGATGGAAACAATGACAGTTCGTTACTGTACCTGAAACAAACATTCCCAAATCAGGTTCCAGGTGTAAGCCCCATGCATACAGGTGCACATGAAATTAATAAGATCATAAGTCACACAGTGCAACCAGAAGTGGTGTAATTCCACAATATTGTAAAGTCCTATTTCATCAGGTTTTGCATTTGTCTGGGATGGAAATGTATTACATGATTAATTTGGATTGTGTATATTCTTGTCACCTTGTATAGGTTTTGTAACTGAAAGAGAGTCAGTGGTGCATGTTTTCCCTTCCCAGTCATCCTGTAATATATACCCTTGACTGAACTTCAAATAAGGCACTCTGTTCCTGTTTGTGATGTGAACTTGATGAAAGTTTAGGTACGCATGATTTTTTCAGATACAAATTAAATGTCTGGGATGTTGGAGGCCAAAAGTCACTTCGTTCTTACTGGAGAAACTACTTTGAAAGTACAGATGGACTGATATGGGTAGTTGATAGTGCTGACAAGAGAAGATTAGATGACTGTAGAAAAGAACTGCATGCCCTTCTCAAAGAAGAGGTATATTATTAATTTAAACAATTTATGCAGTTGAATATCGTACTGTAAAAGACATGTTACTACCATGGTCCAACCTTTAGAGATCCTTTGTTGGAAACATATTAACCCTTTACAAGTACTATACAGACATATCTGCCAAGCACCTGCTGATGATAGAGTCCATTTCAGTTCCAATTTATAGGTTACTTTTTCTTGAGTTCACAAAATTTCTACTAGATGTCAGCTTACTGGGAATTTAACCTTTAGCCATGCAGAGTGGATATTTAAATTTTAGTGCTTGATTTATAAAAAACATTTTATTTGAACCTAAAAGATAAAATTATGAAATAAATGGCTTTTTGTGGAAAATGAAACAGATTATGTAGCATGTCTTAAAAATATACTAGTAAATTTCCTTGTTGCCTAAATATACAAAATGAATTAGGGGTGTTTACTTATGTGCATCTGTGTTTGGCAATGTAGGTATTTAAAAGACTAAAAATAAACTGTTTGCAGAGGGTGTACAAGCTTCATGTATTTATCTGGTCATTTGTTGGCCATAAGTATGTGGTGACTTCTAAATGTTCTTGGATAGAAGCCAGATCTCAGAACCAGCAGCACTAAGAAGCCCTTGGGTGCAGTGACAGCAGAGCCTGTCCCATCCATGCCACAACCTGTATCTTTAAGGTCCTTCATTATTGTTATCCTCCAATCTCCTTCATAGTTTTTCATGAAGTTCTGCCAGCAGAAATGTGTTTACATTTCTTTTTTGTACCCATTTAGCCACATTCCCAGCTCATTGTAACCTCTTATATTTCACTATCTTCAAATAGAAGATAACCTGCATAAGTCACAAACTTTCTTCCTAAACTGATAAGGTACAGATATTGTTGTAAGCATTTTATTTTCCAACAATTGTAATTTATGTCCTTCCCTCAAAGTAGAACATTTTACACCACTACAAACCAACTGGATTATTATTATTATATAAATTATGATAATCAGCAGTTTGGAAATTATGTCGAATAATAACAAGCATCCATAGAATGTACTTTTCACTCAGTTTCATCATAAACCCTGTTTCTGTTCATGAGATATATTAAACATTCTGAATTTATTCCTTATGTATTATGACTTTTTCTGCCAATATTTGTTTCAAATGCACGTTTATAATTAGTTTGAGCTATACTTACATCACAAGGAAGTTCTTCACTGGCTTGTAGAAGAATGTGTGCATTATTCTTTATGGTGTGTGTGTACTTGCCCAAAAAAATATTAGTATAAACATGTACCTGATTTGGGTCATCAATTCTAACCCTTCATAATTCTCTTGGACCTTCCTGATGGCATACTCTACAGCAAAAGTAGAAAAGCAGTGGGTATAAAGCCTCTGTATTTAGTCCAGTGTGAACTAGGAAAGTACCAGAGAAATGAAGAGTAATGCCTTCTGGAATATGGCACTATGTAGTCTGGTAGAAATATACAGATGTTTAGGAGGAATGTGCTGCCTCCACTCTCAGGCTTCTATCGTGAAGATGTTCATGTTCCTCTAACACATCAATAAATTTTCAAAAGATTACATGGTGTCACATCCCAGGATTCACCATCACTGCCACAAGGACCTTAAATTTTAATGTCAGGTATATTTTTACTTATATGACATCGCATGCATACATCTTAAATAATGTAACAGGTGTTTTAAATATTCCGAATTCAATTCAAATATTAAACAGCACTTTTCTCATGAAGTAAATTATAGATAACCTGAAACAATTTTTTAAACTTGTGAGGTCTGATCCTTTAGAACTCTAAAATTTATCCTCCTTGAACCTTTGCTTTTTCAGAGGTTAGCTGGTGCAACATTATTGGTCTTCTGTAATAAGCAAGATTTGCCAGGAGCATTACATGGAGAAGAAATTAGAGATGTAAGTTTATCATCAGATGAAACTTACAATTCTGTGGTTATCAGGTAAAAGTTCTTGAAGTCTCACAACATGTCTGAAATAATGTTTAATTCCACAAGGTTATGCTCATGTATTAATTAGTATGAGGGACTCTCCATAACATAGGTTCTAACCTGTAACGGTGGTAAAGGTTTTTAAAGTTGTACTAGTTATCTCATATGCAGCACACTTTCATAAAAGTGTACTACATAAGATGTACAGTGTTAGAAATGCTCAAGTTACAGTAATTAAACACCACTGCATGAAGGTGTATGGAGAAGTGGCAGTATGGCTCCATGCATTCGTAACCTCAGTGCTTCACACACTGGGGAAAGAAGCCCCACATCCGTTTGGCTCGGTAGCCCCAGTAGACTGGATAGAAAAATCTGTGCTCTTGGCAGTTGAACTCTTTGGTTCTCCAGGTGTTCAGCTGGTGGCCTAGCCACCGTACTTACAGAACAGTTTAAAATTTCTGTGAGACATGCAAGAGGCATGAACTATAGCCCTTAGCAAAGGCTATATGCTCCTACATAAAATGGGTGATTTTACACATGACAAGTATAAAATGATAAAATTATTATTTTTTTTTTTCCAATGGCTCGACAGCCCCTTGGGGGGCCTAGGCCGCCTCATTGTTCGAGGCTTCATGATCATACTTTTTAGACACACCACATTCGGTAGGACTCCTCTGGACGAGGGACCAGCTCGTCGCAGAGACCTCTACCTGACAACACACAACACTCACGAGACAGACATCCATGCCCCCGGTGGGATTCAAACCCACAATCCTAGTAAGCGAGCGGCCGCAGAACCACGCCTTAGACCGCGCGGCCACCGGGATCGGCTGATAAAATTAATAGCAGATAAAATATTTCATTTATTACTGAAAGCCATGTTGGGCTCTACCTGCCAGCTGAACCTGTTATGGCTGGCATGCTGGGGCTGACACTGCTGTTTTTACATTTACAGTAGCTTCTGCCATCCATTGGTAACTAGAAATACCACTTGGTCTGACTAGTTCTCTTTCAGTCTGGCCATAAATAATTTTTTATAAAGGCCATTCCAAAATGTAAATAAGGAAAATCCAAGTGCTAAATGAGTAGCAGTGGAAAACATTTTAAAACTATGAAATTTGAGTTTCTTACTGGAGGCAACCTTGAAGATTACTGTTCTCTTGGATATGACACCTAGCAGTTTGATAAACCAGTGTTTTGGAGAAACATGCTTCTTCCATTTCATGTGGATGACCCTGATGTACAATAACTTAAAGTCCATACCAATTTTGGTTAAGACTGGTTAAGTGGCTCAAAGTTGACATACACGTGACCTCATAAGCATATTTTTTCATATAAAAGGAAAGCAGGCTAAAATTAACTTGTTATATTCCTCAAATTACAGGATGTAATTGTGAGCAGTGCAGTATTCTTTTTCAAGTGAGGGAGCTTATTCAGTAAATGTATTAAAATTCCCACTTTCTTTTACTTTAGTGTGTTATTGATTGTAAAACAAATCATGTTTTATGTTGCAGATACTGGAGCTAGAATCAATCAAGACTCATCATTGGCAGATTGTATGGTGCAGTGCTGTTACAGGACAAAATCTGCTTCAAGGAATTGACTGGCTTATTGATGACATAGCTGCTCGAATATTCACGTTGGATTAGCATGTTTTTGCAGAACAGTTGGAATTGTTGCATTTTCAAGTTAACTTGCATAGAAGTTCTGTGAATAACAGTTTCCTTCTTTTAGATATAACTGTATTCATACAGTTCATCACAATTTATTGTGCTTATTGAGAAAAGGATAATTTTTAACAAAAATGGACTGTGTGGACTTACAAATTAAGTTTATTAAGTGGAAGAATGTCATAAAAAAGGGCAAGCCTGAAAACAATTATTTTGTAATTTATATTGCAAGTGACATTCCCTTTACAAGAATATTATTTCATATAACTACCACGCTATTACATGATTCATTTTCACGATCAAACTACGTTTCAAATCTTACCTTCTCCAGTGATTTTGACACATTCCTGATCATAAGAGATTTTTTTTACAAGCACAGCTGGTAGATGAGGAGTGTGTTCTAACCAGAATCATTCTGTAAATACTGATTTTACCTTACTATATTTTGCTGTTTTCACCTTTTTACTGACAGATTGAGTACTGTGTCTTGTATTTTAAGTTGACGCAGAAATGTACATTTCATAACAGTTTTTTTTGGAAGGAAAATCCATCGTGTGTAACACCCACCTTTTCTTGAATTGAGAGCACTTATATTTGATGCTGGTTTTTGATGTAGTAGCCATGCTGATTAAGTGTTCAGTAATAATGGCTCAACAGGATGAAAGCTGTACACACATAAGCAATTTGACATGAATACAACATACAGTGAAACCTCTATAAATCATTCCCTTATGTATAATTTTCTTGGAAGTACATTTCTTTTGGCCCTGAAAAATCGCCAATATGAACAGTGTATAATTATATTGGGTGTGTTGTTCCTCAAAGTTTTTTTTCCCCCACATCAATCCAGAATTCTTGGTCCTAACCCACAGTATTCTCAGCATGATCCTTTCAGAGAAATAAGTAACAAAAGTAATTACCATTAATTTATGAAATGTCGCACATCAGCCAATCATGAATGATGGTTGAGTGGTGGGGGAGATGGGGAAGGTGGCAAACCTGCGAACTGTGTTCAGCAGTTGTTAGTACTGCTTCGTATTATTCTACGCATTTCTTCCCCTTGAGATTGACTAGAGCTGTGTGATTTAGTGTTATTAAACCTGTTGTTTGTTATTCATACTAATAATGGTTGGCAAACCACTGAAACCACAGTGTTTTAAAAACGTGAAATAATATATAAATAAAAAAAAAGTGGATGACTACAACCATTTTCATGGAATTTTTATGGGTATTGGATATCTCCATTGACCAGTGAGAGAGAATGGTATGTGGAGGATCAGATATAATGAAGAACTTTATAGAGAATATAAAGATCTTGACCTGGTATCCTGCATTAAATTCAAGAGACTACAATGGGCTGGACATGTACAAAGACTCCCTCTCGACTGTATACGCAAGAAAGCCCTGAAAGCTGAGTACACGTGCAATCGACCAGTAGGGAGACCCAGGTTTAAATGGGAGGAAGGTGTAAAAGAAGATGCTGCCAGGCTTCTCCGTTGTCGCAACTGGAAGCTGACCACACAGAATAGAACGGTTTGGAGGCAGAAATTATGGGAGGCCAAGGCTCGACTATGGGCTGTAGTGCCATAGGATGCGTGGATTGAATATCCATTAGAGAGCAAAGTAAAAACATTTTGTTCTTTGCTGACAGCTGTTCTGCACATCTGCAACATACGTCACTTCTACAGAATGTAATATTTGTGTGTTTTCCACCAGAGTGCACAAGCATGATGACTTCCATGAGGACTGGATATGGCTAGAAGCTGAGAAGGATGCTGGCTTCAGTTCTTATGCATCTGTAGACAGTGAGCTTGCCAAACGTGGCATTTCCAGCATAGATGGGTTGTGTGATGATCTTGAGGGTTGTGGCAGTAGTGGGGAAATGAGAACAACATGACCTTGACCAGTGATGAGGTTTGCTGAAGCCCATGCTGCTTATGAAACTGTTTAAATCATTCTTTTACACATACAGCATAGGCTGGCTTGATGAAGAACACATTTTGAGCTTAGAATTTGTGCTGTGTCATCTGAAACTTAAGGTTTTGAACCAATAATTGTCAGTTACAGATTTGTTTGGAAACAAAGTTATTCACATAACGGTATTAACATAACTATTTACGTATTCATTTATTTATTATTTTTGTATGCCTAATTGCAGAATGTAAAATTTGCACTTTTGTTTTCTTGTGTTTCTAACACATTGAACACTTTTCCCACAACTGTCATTTTCCTGCATTTATCATTTGCTCTCCATGGTCCCTTCAGAAACAGTGTATTGAGATTTCACTGTGTGTATGTGTGTGTAAAACTTTTGCACACAGAACTATATAGGGTACCAATGGATTATGTCTGTACAGAGTAACTCTCTTGGATTGCAGGACCCAAATATCTGCCAGTTACTGCTGCGATTTTGAGAAAAGCCAACTCAGCATGGGCACTGTCCTGGTCACAATGAGCTCTTGCCCCATGTATCAAATTGGGAAGCAGAACTTGCTCGTTTAATGGGTAGCGGTGGGAGCCAAAATTTAGATAGAAATTCATGTGGCCAGGTCTCTGAAAAAAATCTGTGACCTGGGAAGACAGCAGGTTGCCATTATACATTGAGGTCAGGGCAGGAAAGAAGGCTAGCCATTTCCTTCTGTCTCCTTATTGAAGTGCATGTTCTAGTATTCAGATAATCCAAGAAAACCTTCAGCTTTTCTAGACCTTGGGGCCAAATCAATAAGGTGTTGTCAACATTACAGAATCAGATAGCATATTTCTCCAAAAACCTGGTACCTGTCTGTAAAGCTACGTGGTGTCTATCCCAGAAGATTGTTATCTTAGTTGAGTTCTTCAAGTGCACACATCCTTAAAATCAGAAGTCAAGAATGGTTGAGAAAAAGTATTAAGTTTATTATTAGAAAATGTTCTTAATTAAATCATGTATAATTACATTACTGTATATAAAATACACAAAAATTACACGTTACGTACAGGACCATAATTTTTTAACATTCAATCCACAGAAATACTATTTTTATTCATTAACTCATTGTAAACTTGTTCTTGTAGTCAATAATTAGGCCAAGGGGAAGTTATGTAACACAACAAGTGATATCTTTGCACCAGTGCCTTATGCAGTGAAGCCCTCTTTAAGATGTTTTTGGAAAAATTCAACAAATTATGCTTATTAAGTAGGAAAGCATCTTAAAAAGTTAAGCTTGAAAATGATATTACTTTGTAATTCTGTACTGAAATTAACAGTCCCTTCACTAGAATATTATTTTGTATAAGTTCCACATCATATGATTCATTTTCACCATCAAACCACATTTTACATCTTATCTTCCATAGCGATTTTGACACATTCTTGAAAAGAAGACAATACAAGTACAACTGGTAGATGGAAAGCCCATTCTTGCCAAAACTGTTCCATTCTGCCTTACTATATTTTGCCGTTTTTAGGCTCAGCTGTTCACTTGTATTTTAAATTGACAGAGACATGCAAAGCTATTAAATGATTTTTGGTGCGAGGAAAATTTTAAGTAACGTCCACCATATTTTGTTAAATTGACAGAACCTTTATGTTTTATTATGCCAGTTTTATATGTAGGGGCCATGCTAATCACATGTTCAGTAATTAATACTGCACAGGACAAAAACTGTACATATAAGTACACATAAGTGGTTTGAAGTGAACACAAAATGTGTATAAATTTTGCAAACAGAATACTTCAAATTATTTAAACTGGAGTGAAACAGTGAGAACGCATCCCCTTAAAACCATGCATATTCGCGTTGTTTACACATGTACCATGATGATTCATGCTGTGTGAAATGCACATGTGGAAATTGATGGCAGGGCAGTCAGAACGTGCAGTCATTTCCTGCCATACGTCTGTCAATTAACATTAAGTTATCTGTACCTCTGATCCACGGTGGACATTAGTCTTTACGAACTGGGAGCGTTGTTTCGTCACTATATGCTGGTAACAAATTGAACTAATGGGAAATTAAGATTTTGAAGTGCAAGCATATTCTTCGCAACCTGAACTTTTTGGTGCTTCTAAGGCAGGAGATCCTTTTAGGTGGGAAACATATTAAAAGGGCAATGTATAGGTTATTAATGTGGGAAAATTTTGGTGCAGATTATTCTAACGTCATAGGTGGAAAAACTTCTTAAGCAGGTTTCACTGTATAACCTGAAATAATGTGGTGTTGCAAACTGCCCTCTGCCTGTGAGTAAGACTATGCCAAATTCTGGAGTGCATGTTACATTCTTAAAAATTAATCATAAATGGAACTGGGGGTTGAATATGTTCTCTAACACTTATAGTACAAGGTCAAAAATGTAACACAGTTTGATCGTAAAAGTAGAGTGAATTACAAGCAAAAACATAAATACTTTTCTTACCATTCTCAGGGGTTTAAAACAATTAAAATTCAACATAAAACGTGGGTATTTCAAATTCAGTCACTCATAGGGACCTTTACGTCTTCAGTACTTGAAAAATTCTCATTTAAAGGCCTGTAAGGAAAGGTAAAACAAAACAGATATTAAAATATATTTAATTTTAAAACATTGCAAGGATGACGGGGAAAAAAATGTAACAGTTTTTAAAAACAGGGAAGTCAATACAGTATGAACCATTATACATTTGAAAAACCAAGTCCCTGCAATACTCAGCACCACTTGCATGTATGATGGGTCCTAGCCAAAGTATAATCTTGCATCCCCTTTATTTACATCGCCCTATTATCTTTACTGTTGGTGTATTTACAGAGAATCATCCTAGTATGAAATTAGTTACAAGTCCCCAAGCAGGAAATTCTGTGTGATTAATGATCTTAGTTTTAACCATACAGTGTCTTGGGTGGTATTAGGATGTTTCTTTGTTCGGTTTTTCTCGTAAAATTACAAATGTTGAAAGTATTCTGATGCTGTTGTGTTTATTTCTAAAAGTGAGCAATGCCTGCATATAGGGTAGAAGAATCTTAAAATATTGAAGGAACATCAGAAGAGTGCAATGTAATTCAAATACAAAAAGTGGACAATTATGAAGTAGCTGCACATTCCTGTAAGAATGTAAAATGGAACTGAGTTACAAATAGAAGTTCTGCAGTCAAGGCTAAATTTGTGCTAGCCAAAGTTAAGTGACAAGATGGAAAATATGAATTGTTCATGTAAACTGTGGTTGAAAATATACCAGGTTATGGTATCTTCCCACAAAAATGCTGATTAGATTAACTACAGGTGAAATTTTGATTTTGTACTGTTCAATGGGTTTCTCAACAGCAAGTTTGAAGGCATGAACATGACAGAAGTTGAGATGTAGAAAAAACACAATCACATTATCTATTTGAAGCATATGAACCTTGTGATGTCTTTCTTCAACACAAATGAATGTAGTTTATTTCATAGTTCATTACCAAATAAAACCTACACCTTCAAAGGAGAAAGTAGCTGTACCTCCACACCGAAAACAAGGTCTAAGATGCGGAGCCAGACAAGTCTCTCTGGAAAAGATGTATGTTGATCATAGGAATCTTTATGATGATGGGAATCGTACAGAAACCAGCTATCATAAGTTACTGTGGTCGAGATGCATTCACTAAAACCCCAATCTTCACAAAAATGATCACTCAAGACAGACAGGAATTCATTAAAAATTACTGCATGTTGTATACAGTGCTACCAAAAAGAAAGTGGGCCCCAGTCCAAGTAGTGTTCTAGATACACAGGTATTTGAACTCTGAACAATACATCAATACATACCAGTCTGTATATTTACTGACACAGAACAGGTGTATCACTGCATCGCTGATTGTATGGAGACACTTGGGAGTTCATACAATAATACTTCTAAAATCTGCCAAATTCAGCATATAGCTTTGGAATTGTATGAACTGTCATCTGGGTATTTGTGGTGATTTATAGGGCATGTTGGAGCGATGGCAGTGATATTTCTTTTGGAAGCAATGCGCTAGCCAACTTAAACATTTCTAAACAAGTTGTTCATTTAATGGAATCACCCCTCAATCCAGCATGCAATCTATGGATGCATAAGTATTGCAGTTCATGTTCTGTGGCTCACTTGCTGCGAAATAATAGAATTCCATACAAAGTTGGAGCTGTAGAAGTCATGATGTCAGGATGAAGTGAAAACAGCAGTAAATACATTCAAAAACTCATGAATGTAAGTACTAACATATTTGGTATTTTTCTTGAAAATCTCAAAATATCTGACAGATTTCAAAATATTACTTTCTTAATGAAAGCACACAAAATACTTATACATGCTAGAATGCACCAGACATTTAATCTGGATGCCTGAAGATTTAATATCTCACAAAGTATGGTTAGTAGCAGTTACATTCTCAAACTGTTAATCTTCTTCAGCATCCAACTTTCAAGGCACTTGTCTTATACAAATGCCTTTAAGAAGTTTTTAGCAGTTGGTTTACTGTAAAGCCTCTTGTTTTCAAAATTTTATATCATTATGAATGTATTCATGTACATCAAGTTTGCCTTTCACCAACAATTAAGACAGTGGCTTGTGAGTACAACACAAGATACAATACAATACAATACAAGATGTGGTAGTTGTAGAGAATATGGTATGTAAGAAGATACAAATTACTAACCAGAGAACCACGTTGACTGAAATCCTCCAATTTAGCTCCCAATTTTGCAGGCAGGAAGTGGATCCTCCTCTAATTTCCTGGCCAAAATATTAGGTATGGTTCCTGCACTGTTTCTTTGTCACAAACAATTTATTGTCTGTTATTTCAGATTACTACCATTTAATTTACTGAGATTTCAGACTTCAGTGGGTTCTGCTGTTAAGTTTAATAAATGTACAGAAATCATGACATGTTAAAATTAACTAACTTTTTGAGTATTTTTTAGCTCAACAGGACTGGACTTAAATCTAGTCCCTTCCTATAGGAGGAAACCTGAGCAATATTGCTAAAATGGAGGTTAGTATTTCTCTGTAAATGAGAGAAGTATCAGTTCGTGACCAAAAATATGAATTTTCTTCATATGGTATAAGATTTCTTGGACCCCTGGAGACACATGCATGCACACAATCTCATTGGAAGTGATCATGCGTTCAATTTAATTATCCTGCATTCTAAAATTGTCATTAAATTGATGACAGTAAATTCAGGATTTATAATTGGGGTTTGTTATGTGGAGTAGATCTGCTCCAATAACTTACCTTCTTACATTATTCCTTCCTGGCCTCTGTAAGGCTTCATCTCTGCCTGGGAAGTTCTCCTTATTACCAGCCTGACCACGGGCATCATCACTGCTGAAGCCCTTGTTGTACTGTATTAGTCCCACACCTTGGGATGATCCAGCACCTCTAATCTGTTTTGTGATTCCCTTGCTTTCTCCTGAATCACAGTTTTCCTCTTCCGTCATATTCTGTGATCCCAAAGCAGTCTTTAGCTTTTCTTCTAAGTCCAAAATTTTTTTTCGTCTTGCCCTACATAATTCTTTGAGCATTTCAGTCTTGGTTTCCAGGTCACGAATTTTAATTCTCATTTTCATCAGCTGGTCTTCCTGTTATGCACAATAAAAGAGAAAAATACTTAAGTTGCATTAACCCTCAAAATTATTTTGGGGCTCCAGAAGAGTACTTCCCACAGGTGAAACCAATGTTGAATGTTAAACATACTTGCATGAAGCATAGTGAGTGGCTACGGGTAAATGAGTTTTGTTAAGCGGCTAGTAGATTTAAAATGTATAGCTTGAACTCTGCAGTATTTTAAACAAATTTTTCTAGCTGTAGTACATGTGTTGGTCTCAAATTTCAAAATTCTGAGTTTGAATCCTGGCTGCATCCAGCACCAATCATCACCATGGTTTGGATTTGGCAAATTCCACTTCCCATGGCAGCCATCTTATGGGAAAGTCTTATTTCTGGCGCTTAGCATACACATTTACCATTTGAAGGGTACTGCCATCAAGGATATAAAAATAAGTGTCTTACCAATATATAAAAATATCTGGGATTTGAGGTTTTTGTGGTGATGAATACAAAAATTATGATCATCTGGGATGTGATGCCATGCATCTATTAGAAACTTAATAGTAAGATGGAGGCAACAGGTTCCTCTGAAATGCTGGTACATTCCTACCAGACTACATCACATCACATCTCAGAAGACTGTGATCTTAAAGGAATATCTGTCAATGTAATGACAATCACATGAAGATCGGAAAACAGAAAATTCCTGAAACAGTGCATATTAAATATACCATATACAACAGACATTGTTAAACGTAATGATGCAATAAATCAACAGTTGTTCTAAGAGAAAATTACCATATACAGTAGAACCCTGTTAAGAAGTCTTTCAAGGGACCAGAGGATTAGGGACTCCTTAAGCGGGAAGACTTATTAAGAGGGAAGCTTATTAAAAGCAATAGGATTTCAGGACTTTAAAAATCAGAATTCTTACAGGGGAAAACTTCTTATCCGGGTTCTACTGTATATTTACACGATAAACAAGAAGTAAACTTACTGAATAAAAAGGATGAAAAACTTAATGTGCTTTGACTGGAGTAGAAAGAGATGGGAACTGGAGAACTAAAACATACACACTCGTGTGTGCGCGCACGTGCGTGAACTTAAAGTTACAACAAGCGCAAGAAATTACACTGAACAAAATTATATATTTAATGTAGGGCTTCAACCTGCTGTACCATTGATTATACATGTTATGACCTGTAAATAGTTCATTCTTATATATTATACAGGCACTCCGACTTACACAATTTCAGACTTGTGCAATTTAAAAAATAAGGAAACTAAAGTATTAGCATTTGTTCAACACACACTGAAATTTTGCTTGTGAGAATTAAATGAGACAAAGGTGGCATAATACTGCTGGGCAATAATGCAGGTGGTGGGGTGGTCACACTGCAGGGTTCCAGTGTGCTGGACTTTGGGTTTCAGCTGGATTGCCTTGTGTGTGTGTGTATATATATATAGTTGACCATATGTATACTCAGTTATGACTTGCAAAAATTTGACTTGTGCCGGATGTTCCGGAATGTAACTACTGCGTAAGTCAGGGAGCATCTGTACTACATTACATAAACTCAAGTCTGCTGAAGATATATATATAGACACTGACAATGGCCTAAATAGGCTGAAATATGTAGGGTATATCACAATACCAAAGGATGTTTTAATAACATACTTTAGGAAATTATATAGGATGTTTTTAATCTTAGATTTGGATAAGATCCAACAGTATAATCTCCAATCTAACACAATACTCACCCTTATTATTCCACTTCCACCAGCTCCAGCAAATAAGAATTCTTCTTCATCCTTGACTTCATCAGTCTGAACAGAAACATGTTTTGGCTGAAGTAACTTTGGTTTCCTACTACAGTCACAGCCTGAATCTTTTATCATGTTGTTTAAGTGGCGTACATCTCTTCTGAGCTCCATATTCTGTGTTAGAAAGAGATGCAAGCACAAGTGTATTTGGAACTTCATAAAGCAACACCAAAGCTTACATGGTTAGCATCATTTGCAATGCCTGTTTTTCCTGAATTTACTGTTCTTATGGTTTAATGCTACACAGAAGATAAGAGCAGTAAATGATGGGTTAAGCATGGAACTTTTTAAATATGCATAAAAGACTGTCAACTTGACTTTTTGAATATTTTAAATGTATGCTGCGCTATGTACCAAATATCACATGAATAGAAAATCACTGCCATAATTCCAAACTTGAAGGTCATTGGGATGGAGGAAGTATATTCAACACCAATGAGGCAGGCCTCTACTGGAAGCAGACGCCAGCAAGAACTTAAATGAGAGGAAGGCCGAAGAGTTCAATCATCTAAGTATTGCCTGATCCTACTGTTCTACACCAACAGTGGAGGCAATTTCAAGTGTAAGTTACTGTTAAACTACAAGTCTGTGAACCCAAGGCCCTTGAAAAACATCAGCAAAAGTAGTCTGCTTGTGCACCAGAGGTTCAACTATTGGGTGTGGATGATGGGAAAAATGTTTGACGATTGGTTCAAGGACTTTTTGCCTAGAAGTTGAGTGCTGAAAATTTCAGTCTTGCACAATAGCTCATAATTCATTTATAGAATCCCAAATTGTCTCTAGTGACAAGTGTAATGAGCTATTTGTAAAAATACCGCCATTTGATTCTGGATGTGGTATTTATGTTGCCAAATACAAATCTGGCTTGTAAAAAGTATTTGCTGTAATGAGATTTTTTGTGCCATTACAAAGCACTCATTATAATGGACTTCCACTGTAAATATGCAATAGCTGAAAATTATATTCAGTAGCAAAAAATTAAATCCCTGATAAATATACTCCATAAATTTTAAATTGCAACATAGAAATCATGTGCAGCATGAATCACAAGTAAAATACATGACAGCAAACAACAGAAATCATGAGCTTAAAGGAACAGGAAAGATAATGAAATCAGGAAATAAAATACACTGAAATCAGAATTACCTTAGAATATGTGGTAAGTGCAAATGGTTTAGACATATGTATTTATACAGTGGAACTATACACATTGCGTAATGGGCAATGAATTTGAAAATAACTGGAAAAAGACAGTGGAATTATTGGTTGTTTCTGCAAGCATGTACAGTATATGTACCTCTAGCAGTCAGAAAACAGAAACACATCCATATTTGGAAATCATTCATGACAATCAAATTTAGGGGAAAATGTTCCATAATTTTAATTTTAGACTTGCTGAGGAACATCACACTTGCTTTCCATTCTGTGGTTATTCTTGGGTATTGCACTTTGTTACTGGATGGGTAATCATTTATGATCCCTTCTTCTTGGCTCGATGGAGCAGTATAAAACTGAGCATGATTTCCATGGACATGGCATAATGATTAACAAACACTGCCCTACTAAGAAACACCATAACAACGATTTAATGTTGCAACCTTTCAGTGTATTTTCCATTTCATGAAATGTTTCCATTTGTCTTACCTTGCTTTTGTAGAATGAAACTCTCTCTTCCAGTTCCTTGACTTTCTGTTGATAGGGGAATTCTTCTGCCCTAATTTGCAACTTTAGATTTCCAATTACATTATTCTGCTGTGCATTAGTAAGTTTCAGTTCATGGACCTTTTCTGTCAATTCCTTGCATTGACAGGAGCCTACAACACATAATTAAAGAGTATATTAGAAACATTTGTTGAAAAAACCACAACAAAACACATACTTCTTCTCCTTCAGCTATTAGTATAGTACATTAGTTTTCCTTTGGAGGGAGAATGTAAATACCGTAAGAATGACGGGAATTTCTACAGATCACTAAGAGGAAACATACAAACGATTATACCAAAATCAGCAAGTTATAAGATAACTACAGTAGAACCTGGATAAGAAGTCCCCACATAAGAAATTTTCCCCTGTAAGAAGTCTGATTTTTAAAGTCCCGAAATCCTATTGCTTTTAATAAGCTTCCCGCTTAAGGAGTCCCTAATCCTCTGGTCCCTTGAAAGACTTCTTAACAGGGTTCTACTGTACATAACAAATAATATGAGAATGTTGAAAAAATTATACAAAAACAGTAACAACTGGAATTTAGGTATGTGGTAAAAAATTAAATTCAGGAAGTAGAGTACTTATGCAGTCTGAGAATTGTCATGTCCTATCATCTTTTCAGAACATCAAAGATAAGGCATTAAAGCAATCACTTTGTCGTATTTATTTACAGGTGTGAAATGTGGTCTTTGCTTTGAACAAGCAACACATATGTAGCTGAAATTGAAGTGCTCTGGTACATATACGGACCTAAGCATGAAGTGAGTAATGTATGACGTTACATAATGGAGAATGTGACATAAGGTCATTTAGGATTATCAGAATTGTGAAATTTACATGGCTACAGTGGGCTGAGCCTGTGGATAGGAGAGGGAATACAAAGAAAGCATATAGTCGTGGTGGAGAACCCTGTCCACAGATAAGTTCTAAGATCAAAAAAATGGATGACATTATGAAGGATCATAGGGAGATAGTTTGTATGGGAGGTAGCTCCAACTAGCTCAGAATTTGTCAGTGGTGGGCTATGGTGTTGACTTTTCAGTGCAGTTTCATGTGCATAGTACATCAGATATTTAATCTTCTACTCATGGTTTCGCATACACCATACATTTAGTGGCACATTGCATTTGTACAGCCTCTAGCTATGACACTAAGAACTGTGTTGAGATGTGGTTTGAACTACCGTATATTCTCAAATCTAATTCGGACCCTTTTTACAGTTTTAGAGGGCTAAAAAATCAGATGCGGATTAGAATCGCGGTCGAGAGCTGGATCTTGGAAAAACGATAGAGCTGCTGTACGTGCCGTAAGAACAACACAATACAATAATTTATTATTTTATTATTTATTATTATAATTTATTATTCATCAGACTCGCCGTCATCACTCATAACTGAATCGTTATCCATGCTCTCCACCCAGTTTCCGCCACAGTCGAACGTTGCTTTCATCAACTCCAAAAATTGCAGCGGCTTTGCGGTTTCCATTCTCCTCTGAGCACCGAATAACTTCACGTTTGAACTTTGCCGTATATGAGAGTCGTTTAGATTTCAGGCGTCCCTCTTCCATAACTACGGTACACGACAAATTGGAACAAGCACCTCCCACATTTCAACAACTAAGGCGCGAGGTGGATTCAGATGAGATTGCGCACGTCTGTTGAGAAAGGCCCGCCTCACGGTATCGGTATGACTCATCGGCCCCAGGCGTAGCGTCGTATTTTAACGCATTGGTAACATCCAATATTATTCAATCAGTCGCCCCGTGGGCAAGGGGTGGTTGAAGGAAAGGTGCGGATTAGAACCGCGAACTAACTTTTTTTCGTTTAAGAAATCGCCAAATACTGAGTGCGGATTAGATTTGAGAATATACAGTAATCCACTGCAGAGACATGTGGTTCTTTGTATGAGTATGTAAAATGATAACCCTGGTTGTCCAATGACCAAAAATTAATGAAGAAATGAACATCACATCACGGCAAGGCCATTGTTGAGAAATGGGCTGGTAGAGTTAAAACAAATTGAGCTTTTAAGTGAAATTTTAGATGACGATCATATTGGGGAATACTTGTGACAAAGAGAATTCTGATGAAGATAATTATATGCATTCGTTACCAAGAAGAACTCATGAAATCAGTAAAAATACAAATATTGAGATCAATGTACAACAGCTGTTAAACAATTTATTTTATGAGCCTGATTTGAAAGACCCGTCTTTGAAGGGGTTCCTAGTAATTAACAAAAGCCAAAATTGTACTCAAATGGAGCTTATACACAGATATTTTCCAAAAATGTCCCTTGCAACATAACTCCTATACATCACCAAACTTTACGTGCATTTATAGGATACAAATGTACTGCTGCAAAGTTGATGATGCTACAGATAGCACAATGCACAAAGTACAAAAACTTTCTTCCTCATATTTTGACAGAGCTTCCAAATATCAACAGAACATCTTAGTGAGATCTGTTACTTACATCATATACCAATTTCTTGTACAAGTCATGTTTCTAAAATTGAATTAAATTCCATTAGGACTTAACAGTTCATCAAATTCTGTTTGGTAGCTTTCTAAATGAAACAGACAGCAGCCACACACTCCAATTTGCTAACATGCACTTTGTAAAGAACACACAACATACTGTACCTGAAATATCTGTGTTGGTAGCCACAGAGGATTTCAGAACACTTGTAGTCTCTGCTAGTTGTGACTGTACTGGGCAATACAGTGCATGACGTTTGCCAATATTGTGTCCCACAATCTGACTTCCCTGTAACGACTTTTTCCTACTTTGAAGATGTTCAACTTCTGCTTCTAGTTCTTTTACACGAAAACGAAGGCCAATGTTTTCTTGTGAAGCTTCATCCTTTCTCATGGTAACTGTTTTTAATTTTAGTTCCTGTACTTCACTTTCAACATTCAACAATCTTTTATGTGAATCACTGAGCTGTGATACTAGTCTCTTTTTCTCCTCTTCTACAATTTCTAAAGATTTTTCAAGAGCGTTGTTGTCCACACAATACCTTTCCAGCATCTTCTGAAGGCCACGGATGTCAGTCACCAAACGTTCATTTTCATTACTCACAGCCGCCTTTTCTTCCATACAGACCTTCAATTGTTCCTTCAATTTTCTCTCCTCTGAGATATCTGTCCCACATTCTTCTGCCATTCTATGAGACACTTTCACAATGAACTGGCGTCTCGAACGTAAACTCTCAGTGCAACTTCCATTTTCTGATACTGAACTGCTGTACTCTTTGTTTTCACAGCCAAGTGCATCTTCGCGCTGTTGCGTGGGCTCTTGTATACACTTGCAGGCCACAAGCAATGCAGCCTTTTCATGGATGATCTTTTCCAATTGCCTTTTGAAACCCTGTATTTCACTTTCTTTAATACACATTAAAGCATTTAATCTGCTTTCCTCTTCACTTAATACTTTAAAAGATTCTCTTAAACTTTCATTTTCATTACAAAGTCTGTTCACTTCTACTTTAAGTCCTGTAATACATGTAGCCAGATTTTCATTTTTCCTAGACAATTCTTTTTGTCTTTCTAGCTTCTCCTCCAGCTGTTTCTTCAGCACAAGATTTTCATCTGGTTCAGCAACAGTTATTTCAGATTTATGGGACATAAAGTCTGAGACATTTAAACTGTGCACTTGACTTATTAGGTGCGAGTGCTTAACCTCACTCTTCAACATTTCATAATTCTGCAACAAATGAGAATATGAAACCTGCAACTGAGCCTTTTCTTCCTTTACTTTCTGAATGTTGGTCATCATATCTTTTTCAAGCCTACATCGGATATCTCTCTCTAAACTCAGCTCACTTTCCTTTGCTGCCACCTTTGCCTGCAGCTGTTCTTTTTCAGAGTCCCATGCCAATTTCTTCACTCTAAGATTTTCAACATCTTCTGTAACTTTCTTCAGATTCAATGTTATTTCAGAACAGTGTTCCTTTTCTTTCAATAGAAGTGAATGGACTTCTTTATTGGCGATTACTTCTTCTTCCAGGGCACAATTTTTCGTGGATAATACCTTTAATTCCCTTTCTAAAGAACCCAATTTTCTCACTATATCTAGATTTTCATTATTTTTCAACATCAAAGCACACTGAAGGTCCTCTACTTTCTTTAGTAACAAATTATTGTCATTATTAGTCTTCTCCAGTCTTTCAAGAAGGACAGCATTATTTTCCCCTAAGTCAGAAATTTCTTTCATTAACGTTTCCAGCTTCTGTGACTTGTTGAATTGATTTTCCAGTTCTTCTTGCAGCTGGGAGCTTTTCTTTTCAAGAAGCAATTGTAGATCTTCCAACTTTCTGGCCATTTCTTTGTTATGAGACTCCACACGATTCCTTTCTAGTTGGACAATTACCAAGTCACTGTCCAATTGTCTCAACTTCTTTATCAAATCAGCTCTCTCTTGCTCTAATAGTGCAAGACAATGTGATTTATCATCCATTTCTAACGCTTTCTTTTCTTCTTCAACTCTGGCCACAAGTGCCTGAAGATGTTCAATTTCTGCCTCGAGCTCTCTAATCCAGCAGTCTTTTTGTCTGTCCTTATTGGCATATTCCTTTTCAGCTTCATTAGCTTGAGTGTGAATTTCATTCATTTGATCTTGTAATGAATGGAACATTTCCATTTCTTTTTCCATTACAAATGCAAGCAACATCTTCAATAAATCAGTGAGCTGGCTCTGACTTAGAGATTCCACATCATAGTCTGGTTTAAGATAACTGACTTCTTTCAGCATCATCCTTCGGCACAATTCTATCTCATGTGACTTAACTGAAACGCTTCCAGTCATCACACTTAATTCACTGGGGACATGCGTGTTACAGCACTCCACTTCTTCTGCCAAAACTCCATACTCCTGACTCTTTGGTTCCTTTTCATATTTGAGGGAATCACAATATTTATTCTTCTCATGCAGTTGTTCAATACACTTCAGATTAGCTTTATTTTCAGAATTCATATCTTCAATCTGTTGTTTCAGTGCTTCAATATAACTATCCTTCTCCTTCAGCTGCTCCCTGTAGGTAGCATATGGAGTTATGGAGTTAATTTCTTTCCTCATCCTGATATTAATTTGCCGTTCATCACCACATTCCAAATTGGTTTCTCTTGCATAAACAACATCTTCAAACTCTTGTTTCACTGATTCAAGATAAGTATTCCTCTCCTTCAGCTGTTCCATGTATATAGAATTCTTTTCCACTAGGGAAATAATTTCTTTCTGTAGACACTCATTGTTAGCTTTCAGCTCATCAATATCTTTCAAATTTGTTTCTATTGCACAATTCCGCTCTTCAATTTCTTGTTTCAGTGTTTCAAGATAATTATCCTTTTCCTTCAGCTGTTCCCCACAAACAGAATTCTTATCTGCTAGAGAATGAATTTCTGTCTGCATGCTGGCAATATTAGCTTTCAGTTCATCAATGTATTTCAAATTTGCTTCTCTAGCAAAATTCAGGTCTTCAAACTCTTGTTTCAGTGTTTCAAGATAATTATGCTTTTCCTTCACATGTTCCATGTACACAGAATTCCTTTCCTCTAGGGAATGAATCTGCATCTGAAGGCTGGCATTATTAGTTTCCAGCTCATCAATGTATTTCAAATTTGTTTCTCTTCCAGAATTCATTTCTTCAATGTGCCTTTTTAATTGTTGGAGATAATCACCCTTTCCTTTCACCTCTTCACTGTACATAGAATACTTTTCCTCTAAAGAATACATTTCTGTCTGCAGGCTGACAATATTAGCTTTCAGTTCATCAATAAATGTCAAATTTGCTTCTCTTTGACAATCTAGGTCTTCAAGTTGTTGTTTCAGTGTTTCAAGACAATTATCCTTTTCCCTCACCTGTCTCATGTACAAAGAATTATTTTCTTCCACGGAATTAATTTCTCTATGCAGGCTGACAACATTAGTTTTCAACTCATCAATATATTTCAAATTTCCTTCCCTTTCAGAATTCAGGTGTTCAGTCTCTTGTTTCAATGTTTCAAGATACTTATCCTTTTCCTTCAGCTGTTCCATGTACAGAGAATTCTTTTCCTCTAAGGAAATAATTTCTTTCTGCAGACACTCATTGTTAGCTTTCAGTTCATCAATATCTTTCAAGTTTGTTTCTCTTGAACAATTCAGTTCTTCAATTTCTTGTTTCAGTGTTTCAAGATAATTATCCTTTTCCATCAGCTGTTCCATGTACAGAGAATTATTTTCCTCTAAGGAAATAATTTCTTTCTGCAGACACTCATTGTTAGCTTTCAGTTCATTAATATCTTTCAAGTTTGTTTCTCTTGCACAATTCAGTTCTTCAATTTCTTGTTTCAGTGTTTCAAGATAATTATCTTTTTCCTTCAGCTGTTCCATGTACAGAGAATTATTTTTCTTTAAGGAAATAATTTCTTTCTGTTGACACTCATTATTAGCTTTCAGTTCATCAATATCTTTCAAGTTTGTTTCTCTTGCACAATTCATGTCTTCAATTTCTTGTTTCAGTGCTTCAAGACAATTATCCTTTTCCTTCAGCTGTTCCATGTACACAGAATTCTTTTCCTCTAAGGAAATAATTTCTTTCTGCAGACACTCATTGTTAGCTTTCACCTCATCAATATATTTCAAGTTTGTTGCACAATTCAGGTCTTCAATTTCTTGTTTCAGTGCTTCAAGGTAATTATCCTTTTCCTTCAGCTGTTCCATGTACACAAAATTCTTTTCCTCAAAGGAAATTATTACTTTCTGCAGACACTCATTGTTAGCTTTCAGCTCATCAATATCTTTCAAATTTGTTTCTCTTGCACAATTCAGGTCTTCAATTTCTTGTTTCAGTGTTTCAAGATAATTAACCTTTTCCTCCAGCTGTTCCCCATGCACAGAATTCTTATCCGCTAGAGAATGAATTTCTGTCTGCATGCTGGCAATATTAGCTTTCAGTTCATCAATGTATTGCAAATTTGCTTCTGTAGCACAATTTAGGTGTTCAATCTGTTGTCTCAATGTCTCAAGATAACTATTCTTCTCCTTCAGCTGTTCCACGTACAGAGAATTCTTTTCCTCTAAGGAAATAATTTCCTTCTGCAGACACTCATTGTTAGCTTTCAGTTCATCAATATCTTTCAAGTTTGTTTCTCTTGCACAATTCAAGTCTTCAAATTCAAGTTTCAGTGCTACAAGGTAATTATCCTTTTCCTTCAGCTGTTCCATATACAGAGAATTCTTTTCCTCAAAGGAAATTATTACTTTCTGCAGACATTCTTTCAGCTCACCATTATGTTTCACATTTGTTTCTCTTGCACAATTCAGGTCTTCAATTTCTTGCTTCAGTGTTTCAAGACAATTATCCTTTTCCTTTACCTGTCCCATGTACACAAAGTTCTTTTCCTCTAGGAAATGAATTTCTTTTTGCAGGCTGACATTATTTGTTTCCAGCTCATCAATGTATTTCAGATTGCTTTCTCTTGAAGAATTAATGTCTTCAATCACATGTTTCACTCTTTCAAGATGATTATCCTTTTCCTTAAGCTGCTCTTTGTACATAGTATTCTCTTCCTCTAAGGAATTAATGTCTCGCTGCAGGCTGACATTATTAGCTTCCAGCTCATCAATGTATTTCAAATTTGCTTCTATTCCAGAATTCAGATCTTCAATCTGTAGTTTCAGTGCTTCAGTATAACCATACTTTTCCTTCAGCTGGTCCCTGTACACAGTATTCTCTTCCTTTATCGAATTTATTTCTTTCTCCATGCTGACATTTAATTTCCATTCATCAATACCTTTCAAATTGGCTTCTCTTGCAGAACTATCATTTTCAGTCTCTAGTTTCACTGTTTCAAGATAAGTATCATTTTCCTTCAGCTGTTCCATGTACACAGAATTCTTTTCCTCTACGGAAATAATTTCTTTCTGCAGACACTCATTGTTAGCTTTCAGTTCATCAATATCTTTCAAGTTTGTTTCTCTTGCACAATTTAGATCTTCAATTTCTTGTTTCAGTGTTTCAAGATAATTATCCTTTTCCTTCAGCTGTTCCATGTACAGAGAAATATTTTCCTCTAAGGAAATAATTTCTTTCTGCAGACACTCATTGTCAGCTTTCAGTTCATTAATATATTTCAAGTTTGATTCTCTTGCACAATTCAGATCTTCAATTTCTTGTTTCAGTGTTTCAAGACAATTATCCTTTTCCTTCAGCTGTTCCATGTACAGAGAATTCTTTTCCTCTAAGGAAATAATTTCTTTCTGCAGACACTCATTGTTAGCTTTCAGCTCATCAATATCTTTCAAGTTTGTTTCTCTTGTACAATTCAGATCTTCAATTTCTTGTTTCAGTGTTTCAAGATAATTATCCTTTTCCTTCAGCTGTTCAATGTACAGAGAATTCTTTTCCTCTAAGGAAATAATTTCTTTCTGCAGACACTCATTGTTAGCTTTCAGTTCATCAATATCTTTCAAGTTTGTTTCTCTTGCACAATTCATGTCTTCAATTTCTTGTTTCAGTGTTTCAATATAATTATCCTTTTCCTTCAGCTGTTCCATGTACACAGAATTATTTTCCTCTAAGGAAATAGTTTCTTTCTGCAGACACTCATTATTAGCTTTCAGTTCATCCATATCTTTCAAGTGTGTTTCTCTTGCACAATTCAGTTTTTCAATTTCTTGTTTCAGTGTTTCAAGATAATTATCCTTTTCCTTCAGCTGTTCCATGTACACAGAATTCTTTTCCTCTAAGGAAATAATTTCTTTCTGCAGACACTCATTGTTAGCTTTCTGTTCATCAATATCTTTCAAGTGTTTTTCTCTTGCACAATTCAGTTCTTCAATTTCTTGTTTCAGTGTTTCAAGATAATTATCCTTTTCCTTCAGCTGTTCCCCATACACAGAATACTTTTCCTCTAGAGAAGGAATTTCTTTCTGCAGGCTGACAATATTAGCTTTCAGTTCATCAATACATGTCAAATTTGCTTTTCTTTGACAATCTAGGTCTTGAAGTTGTTGTTTGAGTGTTTCAAGACAATTATCTTTTTCCCACACCTGTCTCATGTACATAGAATTATTTTCTTGCAGGGAATTAATTTCTCTCTGCAGGCCAACAATATTAGCTTTCAAGTCATCAATATATTTCAAATTTGCTTCTTTTTCACCAATAAGTTCTTCAATTTGTTGTTTCATTGTTTCAAGACAAATATCCTTTTGCCTCAGCTGTTCCCTGTACAAAGAATTTTTTTCCTCTAGGGAATCATTTTCTTTCTGCACAGTTACATTATTTGTTTTTAGTTCATCAATGTATTTGGAATTCACTTCTATTGTAGAATCTAAGTTTTGAATTTGTTTCTTCAGAATTTCTAGGTACCCATCTTTTTCCTTTATCTCCTTAATGGTTACAGATTTCTCCTGTTTTAACAGAGTAATTTCCTTCTGCATAATCACAATTTTTTCTTTCAACTCATCAATATATTTCGATCTAGCTATTTCTACAGAGCCCCAGTGCTCAGTATGTTTTTTCAGGATTTCACAATGATTATCCTTTTCACTCGACCCTTGATTATACCACATGTCTTGATCTTTCAGCATTTTAATTCCCTCTTCTGCAAAGATTAGTTCTGTATTGTGATTAGTCACAGTTTCCAGCAGTTCCAGATATTCATTCTTCGCTTTCAGTTCAGTGTGCATCAGATTATTTTCAGTTGCAGAATTCAATACTTTTTCGCTACAGAGCTCCTGAGTGTTCAATGCCCTTTCTTTCAGATCTTGAATTTGTTCCTTCTGCTCTTCAAGGTATGTGTCCTTCTTCTGCAGCTTGTCAGTGTATTTCAAATCAGCTTCTTCAATCTGATGTTTCAGTGTTTCAAGACAATCAATCTTTTCCTTCATTGAGTCCTCTTCCTCCTGTTCTTTATTTACATCACTTGTGCATGTGTGAATATTTGTAACTTTTTCATTTTGTTGTTTCATCTGGTTATGACATTTCTCAATGTACTTCAAACACTGTTCTCTCTCAGACTTTAGTTCTTCAATCTGTTTTATGTGCAGCTCAAGACTTTCATCTTTTATTTTTAGCTGTTCAATAGACAAGAAATTGCTTTTCTGCAGTGACATCAGTTCTTCTTTCACATTCTTCAAACATATATTTAAGTCATTCTCTTTCAGTTCATCATTTTCTTGTCTCAGCTGTTCTAGGTATTCATTCTTTTGCTTCAATTCCTCGATGTAACTAACATTTTCTTCTCTTAGGATTATGAGTTCATCCTGTAATTTCTTTAGGTCAAAATTGCTTGCACTTACTCTAGTCAGATCCTCAGCATCTTGTTTCAATTCTTTTAGTTTCATCTGAGCATCCTGGAACACATTTTAACATAATAAATTTACGGTACTGATTGTAAATTCAGATAAATTATATACAGTAGTGAATTTGCAGCAAGAAAAATTCTTCTATAGATGTTTACAAGATAGTAAAATTGAGGCACCAACTGAATTTTTAACACAAATATTATAATTTCATGGATTTGTGATACAACCAAAAGCAGTAAATGTGAATAAATTCATTATGCTATTAAAAATGTTCAGAAACATGGTTTACTCTTTCAGTTATACCAACAAAATCAGACTTTTGTATCTGTGGCACAAAGTAACTCCTTTGGCATGAAACTTTCACATAACTCTTAACACCCTTGGGAAAATTACCTCTTACACCAAAATATGCTCAGTGTAGGATCCTCAAAGCTAATGAACTTTGCAAAACTGGGTGTAGATATTCATGTAATTTCTGGTTCAAAGGCACAGTTAAGTTCCTCAATTGCATGTGCATTTCTCTCCAACAACCTATCCTTCAAATAACGACATAGAAAATAGTAACCAGGGTTTAAGTGTGGTGAAATTGGTGACCATAACCTCCTTCCTCAAAGAGCAATTGGACTGGTTCGACAGGACTCTCTTAGAACAACGAAAAGAAACTGAAATTGCTAATGTGCTTGTGGCATTGAAAGCATTCATGATCCCTAAATGAACATAGAATTAAATATTCAGACACTTGATAATGTGCACAACACTCTGACTCTGTGGGTGCAATAGATTAGCAACAGTAAGAAATGGATTCTCTGAGGCCCAAATTCTGACCTTTTCTTTGTTACCGTAACCATCCAAACGGATTGGAGTTTTTTGTGAAACATCTGACATTCAAAATGTCTGAAATTTACTCATTTGCAGCATATAACATCATGCTAAGAACTTGCTATACACAAAGCCAGACAGCATATTGACTGCTTCACCTCTATACATAATCCAATTAACTGATAATCGCACAAATAGCAATCAACTGTTTTTTAATTTATATGGAGTACGTCAGATAGGGTCAGTCCTTCAGATTTGGAAATGTGTGGCTTCACCAGCCACATACTTGGAGCAAAGACATTCATTCACGGCTATCCTAATTAGACAGGTGATTGCTGTGTTGCCAGGAGTGATCACCTGACTCATGAAAAATAGAAGTAAACAACTAAACCATGTTGTCATACATGTTTGAGCATATCCAGAAAAGAGAGACAAGCACTTGTTCATGAAATTCTGAAAAAGTACTTAAAACTGAAGAATACTGCTATGTTTAACACAACTAAATTGATGATAAATAAGAAACACTTGTTAAAATTAACTTCTTGCTATATACCATACTCATTTCCCAGGACTTCTATTGTGTTTTTTTGAAGTTGCAAAAATCATCATTTAAACAAGTTTGCAGTTGTTTATAAAGCGAGCTAATTTCATGGCAAATGCATACATGTAAATACCTATATAGACTACATAGAAGTTTATATTCTGTTCATAAAGTCCAGAGGAATTCATTTTAGGCTTATGGCTACATAAAAAAGAATTTTTGTTAGTGGTGTAATAAGCCAGGAAATTCTGTACCTCAGAACAAAAATCACCAGCATCTCATTTAAATAACATTAGAAACTGGTTGTTCTTGTTCCCAGGTACAGAGATATTTCTACATAATATATCACTCTGCTTACTTGGAGAATGTGTATACATGATCACAAGAGTGTAGTAAGAAAGAAGATACCAAAGATGAAGGTATCCCAGAAAATTATTTGTGACTGTCCTTGAAGCAGTACTGAACAGTGATTCCACTAGATTAAAAGTGAGGACAGCAACAATGCACTATTTTCTGTTATAGGCAAGGTTAAAATAGGGAAATGGACATGAAGTGGCAAATCTTTGGTGTCTTCTATTGTCACATACAAGTTAGCATGATGTCAAGGTACAAAGTGTTCAGCTTAAGGCACAATCTGCTCCTAGAATGTACATTTAACTTACTTACCCATTCTGTAACTGAAAGTCTAGGATAGGCCCTAGCTGTAGTCCAGATGTGACCAGGTCTGTAAATGAGTATTCTAAGTCAACTTACCTCCAAGCTGAGAATTAATTCCTTGTTCCTGGTTTTTAGTCTTGCCTCTGCCAATTCTCGTGTCATTTCAAAATCATTCCTTTCATTTTCTAAGTCTTTTATTCTTTGTGCTGCCACATTCTGCAAAGCCAGAGATCATTACAGTTATAGAGCAAAAAAGGGTAACAAAGACAAAACGGGAGGTTGGCTAAAGAGTGGATTTACATGTAATCAAAGAAAACAGAAGTCTCACGCCAATAGTCTAGGTCAGGGGTTTGTGTCATTCGGAGCTGTACCATTGTGTGTACAAGAGTTAATTAACAGCATTAAAAAACAGTTTCTTAAGGAGTCTGCCAATTTTGTTCCATAAATTTCTTTTAACACTTTACCCCTACTAATACCCACATACTTTTATACAAAGTCTATGTTCTGTCTCTGTGATACAGTGGATGTAATAACATCAAATATTATTTACATGTACACTTACAGTAGTGATGTGACATGTAGGAATATGTGAACGTATGATGCAATCACCTGGGAGTGTCATGCTCATCACTGAGCCGCCCAGGTGGAAGACAGACATGCAGTGCAATATATTGCAAATAGTTTTGAGTGCTAGCTACATCAGAAATATTATTCTGAATTTTCAATTTCCAAATAGTTTTCAAAGCGTGAAACATCAAATTACAAGTACCATTTTGCATTTTGTACTATGTCATGGTGTACATATTATGTACATACATTCTGGAAACATACCTTTACAATCATGAATGTGTCTAAAGTGGCACCCAAACCTGAGTCTATAATCATGTTTCTTTTATAATGGCATTGTAACATCAACATATAGTAAGAGAGAAAGAGGTAAAAACCTACTACTAATACAATGTTTTCAGTTAGAACTTCAGTATAAAATACCATGACTAGTACTCTAATACACTCTACATGCATACCTAAATATTTATTGAGAGAAACATATTTTAGAACTTTACTCACAGAAATCTAGTCAACTTGTGTTATTTACTTCGTAAAAATGTTTTTCAACAAAGATTATTAAAAATATTATTGAGCAAAGTGAAGCTAAAATAATGAAAACATTCATTCACAAATTTATACTAGCTTACCAACTGCTTTGTCAGATCCACTACTTCTTGTGAGACCTGTGACAGCGCTGTTTCTACTGGCTGAAGACGGCATGCTATATCATTACACTTCTCTGTTTCCTTTGCAAGCCTCTCTTTCAAGGACTTGTTTTCATCATGAAGTTTACTGTTTATGCAGTTCACATCAAGAACTGTTTTCTCAATGTCACTCATAGATTTCTGCAAATGTCTGTTCTGCATTTCAAGGCCAGTTGCCTAAAACAAACCATATAATGATGGCAACGGGTGTGTATGTTTTAAATTAAGCACATATTCATGGATATGTGTGCACAATAACATAATAATATGTTTTAAGTCCTGACTTTACCGCAGATTTCAGGTCAATTCTGTGTGACCTAACTTAAGCCCAATCATGTTAATTTAGGACAAGATATGTCTGTTAAGGATGTACCTCTTTCAAGTGTTGGCCAGGATAGTGGTATTCTGACAATTTACATGGTTTTCTCATCCATCCAGGCAAATGATAGGATGGTACCTTGAAACAGAAAACAACCACTTCCCACCACACTCCTTTCATTTCAGTGTTTATTACTACCTCCCAAAACTCATTCCATACTACGTAATAAAGGTTTTATATATATATATATTATCAATTCTGGAACTACTCAGAGCGTAGATGCCAATGTTTACACCATATGATCTGTCTACACTGTCCCAGAGGAGGAACTCCCAGACCAGAACCAAAAACTATTCTGCTTTGATTAAACATTTGGTGCTGAACAACGCATATGCCACGTCACAAGTGGCGAGGTTCAAATTTCCTTACAATGCAGCATGTGCATCAACCAATCACGGCAATTTTTGTACAGCCCTGTTGGGGTTTTTGACCTCCCACCACTAACCTCGGTAATCATAGTGCCTTCCAAAAAATTAAAGCCTGCAATTTAAATCTTGGTGTTCTGCAGATTGCACCTGCAAGTTAATTCAGATGCCAAAGGGTTAAACGAGATTTGAGGTTCTTATGATACTGCCTGTGATTACAGCTTCAGGGACATGAAAATGGAGGCAGCAGATTCCTCCCAAATGGTGTATTTCAGCTAGACTACACGATGTTACTAGAAAACAGTTGTTTTCCTGTGTAATCCTAACACTCATCCTAGTCCTCATTAACACCCAACACCAAATTTTATCAGTAACCAGAACTTGAAAAGCACTGCAAGCTAGCAAGCACAAATATTCCTACACACATCCATGGATGGGGGTAGCATCCTGTGGTATAATGTTGATACCAAGTTTTCTGAAAGTCAGTCAACTTGCTAAAAAGCTGAAATAACACCCCCCCTCCCCCCAAACCTTTCCCTTTCTGTTAGGCATAAAAATAGAGCCAGGTATTCCCCAGATACAGCCTGGTAGCAGTGGTGAACTCCAAAGGATGTTTTAAGGACAAGACTAAAAATGCCTGTTTTTATTATTTAAAAACGAAATACAGTAAATCCCAAACTGGCAGAGATAACTCATTCCATGTAAAACCATGTAAGTCCAACAGTACTTAAGTATTACATATTTAACACATACGTTACATTCATTCCAACAAAAACACAAAAGTAATATACATACAAGTAAAATAACAAGGTATAACAACCAATTTACTATATTATAATGTATTATACAAACCCTGTACATCTGGTTCTAATGACACAGAAGCTGAAGTTGCTGACCTCTTCCCATTAATTTTTACCATTAAAGTCACTTTTTTACATCACCCACAGCAGAAACCCCATTTAAGATTCATCTGGAAGGCATGCTTTTTGTACCTCAAATCAAGAAAAATCTTAAATGGGGTTGTGCCAGAATCAAACAGATAATTACTGCTGTGGTTACAAAAACACTCACTGCAGATTTACACCTAATAGTGTTTTTTCAACTCATTTTACATTATTACACTTATTTTGTGGGACAAAAAGAAAAAACCTGAAAAATAAATTAAAATTAGGGTTTCAGTTCGAGTCCAACTATTCTGTCACTGTGGTGTGTAATGACCTACCAAAAGGCAGCTTACATCCATGCTTCATGATCAACCAATAACTGTGCTGAGTTAGAAACTTGCTTACACGTAAACAGCTCCTGCTATGGGCTTTCTGAAATCTCTCTCTCTCTCTCCCACACACACACACACACACACACACAGAAGCAATTATCTTTAAATAATAAAATACTTACAGTGAAATTTCACATTATATTGTCCGTGCATTTTGATATCACATCACAAATTAAAAAACCAACAAATGCACTGTATTTCCACAAGTATAGTCTAATGCCCCAACATATGTTTCAGCTTTACCAAGCCATCATCAGGGGTCCAAGGTTTACATATACTTAACATCCATTATTTTTTTCATCCAATAACATAACATATATCACACATAAACAAGCTTTGTTATCACTAGTAGACTAGAGCACATTCACTATCTGTTATTTTTCATATAAAATCTTGGGTATGGGATGCGTATATCTTCTATGTTATATATATATATATATATGTTAAAAGTTTAAAAAGTTTTTAAAGATTGCATCTTCCACATATGTTTGTTACAAATTCTTGGCAGTTTTTGTTACAGATTATCCAATTAGAGTTGAAACATATCCTGTGAAAATATGAGCAGGTATCAGTACCGTAGTTATTTTTATAAAACGCATGGTATCATAAAGTTGCGCATATGAAAAGGAGCTATAAATTGAATGACATACCTGTATTTTGTAGTTATGTGTCCTGTGTTGTGATTTGTACTAACTGGTTGCACAGTGGTTGTATCGAGGGCAACTGTATTGAGCTAAACACATGCTTGTTGTGAGTGGTAGGGGTAATGAACTTGAATAAGGGGTTTTCCTCTCCTGGATTTTGTTTATCAGTGATCCGTTTTGGTGGTACATTTGTATATAAAAATTCTCTATGGTATTCATTTGCCAGCCTTTTTACATATTTTTAAAAGCTCCATGGAGGACTGTAATGTGCCACATTCATGTTTGTTATTCAAGATGTGTAATGCATAAGCTGACTTAGGGTCATTAGTTTTTATATATCTATGTTGTTCTATAAAACGTGTTTTCAGGCTGCATCTGGTTTGAATAACATATTGCATATTGCGTGTATTGCATCTTAAACTGTATATGCCACTGTTTGTGTATATATCGAGGTTCCTTTTGCGAGTTTTTAGTAAATTATGTGTTCTATTTCTTACTCAATATGTGACGTGTAGATTAGTATTTCTGAAAATATTAGTAATTTTTAGTATTATGGGACTATAGTATTTGAAAGTGGGCCGGGATAGCGTAGTTGGTATAGCAACTCGCTACGAGCTGGACGGTCCGGGGATCGAATCCCGGTGGGGGCAAATTATCAGCTCCCATCCAGACCGGCTCTGGGGCCTACCCAGCCTCCTGTACAATGGGTACCGGGTCATTCCCGGGGTAAAGCGGCCGGGGCGTGGCTTTGACCACCCACCCCCATCTAGCGCCAAGGTTAAAGAAAGAGTAGAGCTATACCTCTACTCCCCCTCTGGGCCTTCATGGCCTGTTCTAGGGTGAACTTTACCTTTACAGTATTTGAAAGTTATCCATTTTTTGTTGTTTTGTTGTGTCTGTGAGTTGTTTTGTATTTTGTCTTGATTCTTGTTTATAATCTGTTTGTTTAGTTTGTCAATAATCGTTATTGGGTATCCATTTTTTCTAGCTATTTGGTGGATAGTATTCATTTCTGGTTGTTTTTGGTCTTGTGTAATCGGTAATTTATGTAGTCTATTTAAACCTTCTATGTAAACCTTGGACCCCCTGATGATGGCTTGGTAAAGCTGAAACATATGTACGGGCATTAGACTATACTTGTGGAAATACAGTGCATTTGTTGGTTTTTTAATTTGTGATTTGACTTACAGTGAAACGTTTTTCAGCTCAGACTTGAGATGCCACAAGAAATTTCAAATGACAGACTAAACACTCCATTCTGTTTAACTTTAGGACTATCCACATATCTCCCATATGAACCATACAGGAAGCAGCTGCATGTGCAATTAGAATTTCTTGTTGACTGTTAATGCAGCAGTCACATCAAGTAATATAACCTTATTCAATATGAAATGTCCAAATGTATTTTACTACATTACATACCTCTTTATAATTGACTGGATTGCATATCTGCTTTTCAAGAGTAGTGAACTCCCTCAGTTCATCATATTCTTTTTGAAAATACATAATGCGTTCCCTTAGTATATGGGGAGGTGTTCCATACTCTGTGTTTGTTACTTTGCTGGAATAGAAATACAAATTATAACATTTCTAAAGATGCCCAGAATATACTACAAAACATCAATCCAACACTGTTAACCTTTTATGCGTGCTAAGTGTTAGAACATGTTCTACACCAATGGGTCACTGAATTTACAAATTTACTGATTTTTATTGTTACTTACTTGTCATGACCACAGAATCTGGAAATGTGTTTTCTTTCAAATACTTTCTGCAAGAACATTTTTGCATGAAGAGTTCTTATATACACACTGTTTCAATACCAATTAAAATCCCCCCACCTGATTTAGAATATGGTTGCCAGCCCCATCAGTATGGGAGACTAAAGTCCTGTAATTATAAATGTTAAAGGTTAGACATGTTTGTAGGCTTTACTTACAAATTTATGGGTAAAGCTTCTGTTTGGGAGCCAATTTCCACAGTTTTCTTGGACTGATTTTCTATTAATTCAGATTCGTCATCAAAAGTGACATGACGGCTTTTATCCTTACGAAATGTGACCTTACAAGGTGTATCTAAACTATCTGGAGATAATCTTCTCTCAGCATCCATTAACTGTAATTCAAACTCTTCTAAGGGTGTTTCAAAGAAGGCTGGAAGAAAAGAAATTTAAATAAATTTAAAGACAAAAAACTATTCACAAATTATCTTTCCTTAGAAGAAAATGTGGGAGGATGAGACACATGTACATTCACAAAATTGTAAAATAAGACCCCCCCCCTCCACCCCAGAAAAATATATTTTACTATTTCTCATTTTATTATGTTGTACAGTTTTTATGCAGCTGCATTTACAGTCTAGGACTGATAACATGAGACTTGAAAGGTATTTAAGGAATGTGGGTAGTGTCAGTTGAGATTCTCCCTGTGTGAAAACATTGATAACCTACTTCACATTGTCTGTGCAAGCTCCAGGTCTGTGCCTTCATCTGACGAACAACCAATACAAACCCTAGTATCATTGCTTTCATGTGCATTATCACAATCACTATTGCTGAAGGGATTAAGGTGTACAATAATGCTGTGTATGACATCTGGAACAACCTTGTCTCTTTCTCAGTATTCTTTCTTGATGTTTTCATCATCTGTACAGAATCCTTGCCTGTCATCCTTGTTAAAAGAGATACTGAGTTATTAAAAAGATGTAATTTCTGGAGTTTCATATCTGCTCTGTGCTACTGACTGAAGTGAAATGTTGGGAATGAGTTTCTTAGCTACCCACTTCTCAAAATTTGTTGCATTCATTTGTCCATGGTAGTTTCTTGTTGCAAGCTCAGCCTTGTAAATGAGTTGTGCACTAGGAATAAATCATTAATTCCCCCTACATGCAGCATTATAAATCTGTCCCAAGTCCACGTTAGTATGAATGCCAATGACTTCATCTTTTGCCTGTATTTGCAAAATGTTAATTTCCTGTCTACCCACATCTTGTTAATGTAATATATTGAGTTCCCATTATCACAGTACTTCTTTATTTGCTTTGCATATGTCAACCTCCAGGCAGCAATATCTACTCTAACAGATTTTTTATTCTCTTGGACTAAAATTCCCTCCACTCAAATCCTAGACTCTTTGGAAGTGTATGCAATGACCTCCTTTCCCAAGGAAAACATGTTTGGTTTATAATTTCTGGTAACAGCTTTGCAAAACTTGGGACATTCTTCTCATACATGCAGAAGTAGTGGATTGTGATTCTGATAACAAGCTTTTAAAAGCCATCCATAACACAATATTAGAAGTGGCCTTCTGCCTCTTTTTTTCCTGGGAATTTTATAAGTTGATCTGGATTGGTAGCATTCCTGTCGCTGTGTTTTATTTAATGTTTAAACCATTTGACCAATATTTCCTTTTGTACATGATTTCCCTTTCAGTTGCTTATCAGTACTAACAGTCCTTCCTGTCTTGTATCCTTGTGACAAGTCTAAATAATATTACTGTGCCCAGAAAATAATGCAACACATTTTTTTTCTCGGCCCAATTTTGTTGGATAAAAATAATATTTTGCGTGCTGTATCTTTAAAGTGTCCCGCGTTTATGCACATAGGTGCAAGGTTTCCCGCTGGATAGCAGCGCAGTAGTGAGCTTTCAAAATGGAGTCTGCAAGTGACATGCGTTCTAAACAGAGAGCAGTAATTGAGTTTCTTTTGGCAGAAAACGAAACGAGTGAATCAATTCACAGACGCTTAAGAAAGGTCTATGGAGACATGGCAGTGGATAAAAGCATCGTCAGCCGTTAGGCGAAGCGATTGGCGTCATCAGAAAAAGGACAGGGCACTCTGTCTGATCTCCCGCTCTCGGGCCGCCCATCAACAGCTGTGACGCCTGCAACAGTGCAAGGAGTTATTCTCATAGACGTGTTGCCCAGTGGCCAAACGATCAACTCGGACGTCTATGTGGAAACACTGAAGAAGTGTTTCCGGAGGGTTCGTTCCCATAAAGATGTGACAAAAGTGCTTCTTCAACATGACAATGCGAGGCCACACACAAGTCTGCGTACCCGAGAGGCCATCACAAAGCTGCAGTGGACTGTCCTGCCTCATCCACCGTACAGCCTGGATCTGGCTCCTTCCGACTACCATCTTTTCGGTCCCTTGAAAGATGCAATCCGCGGAAAGAGGTTTGAGGACGACGAGGAAGTGATTGCTGAAGTAAAGAGGTGGTTGCGACAGAGACCTGCAGAGTGGTACTGCGAAGGCATACAGGCTCTCGCATCTCGGTGGCATAAGGCCAAAGATTCAGGAGACTATGTTGAAAAATAGGTTTAGGTAGCCAAAGATTCATGTAGTGATGTGACATATTTGAAGTTTTAATAAAATCAATTGTGAATGAGAAAAAAAATGTGTTGCATTACTTTCTGGGCGCCCCTTGTATTTGCTATAATTTCCATGCCCCAGTGGTGAATAATTCTGTGCCCTGGGGACAACACTATATTTTCACTATGTACAAACACAAACTAAATACATATACACAAACAGACTAAATAATCACATTACACAATTTGTTACGGTTAGGTTGTCTATGCACTACAGAGATCACTTTCAAACTGTTCTGGCAGCACTTGTATTTGGACTTGGCATTTTTCAGTGACTTGCTACATGCTCAAACAGGTAATGATCTCATAACATAGCATCGTTTCCCTCCTCTCTGCCCACTTCCTCACCACACATTTTACAAGTTATCAGCCCTAGACTTAACTGTTTAATTCCACATAATTCAATACTGCGATCTTTTCTGAAGTGGTGTTGGAAGGTTCAACACTACATGTTCATAGTCAGACTGAACATACCTTCTTGCCAACACCATAAGATGTACTTTTTCTCCTGGGGAGTACTATATAAAATTCTTCACCATCCTATTGTCCAAAGGTGCAACAATGTGACTAATACTACCGGGATTCTTGCTTTCACTGGAGGAGTAATGGTCATTGTTACATAACTTGTCTTTGGGGAGAAATAAAACTTCTTGTTCCTCAGTCTTTCAGTAGCATGTGTTTCTGAATAATGTGCAGTGATGTGTTTTATTAAAAATAAATTCACTCTTGGAATGGAACGTGCAATAAACAGGCTACATTTTCATATACTGTAGGTTTCAAATTACATTTCAGGTGAAATCAAAGTAAATTAAACCAAGAAAATGATATGTAAATGGATAAGGCAAACAGAAGAATTAGAAATTACAAAAGAATAAACACTCTCTTCATACACATGTTGCAAAATGGCCTTGCCTAAAAGCATAGGTAAAGAACTGGAAAAGAGACCACAGAAACAACAGAACTTGCATCTACAAAACTGATCATTTTTGAAGTGAGAAAACAGGCAGTTACACAGAATCACTGATTTTGCTGGGACAGCTTCTGGGTGTTACGGATTTATGATGAGGCACAGACAACAAGACATGAGAATGTTGTGAAGTCTTTGAAGAAATAAGGAATCAACAATGCCTTAATGGCACTGAAGGTTTTGTACTGTTCGAAGAAAGTTAAAGTCCAGACAATAACAACAGTCATTATGGGTGTGATAGAACCGACAAAGATTTCTGGAGATTTTATGACCAGTAAACTACATACTGCTCTGCCTATTGTTAAGTATTCGTGAATTTGAGCTTCAGATATGAATAAAATACTTTTCCCCACACCTGACTCCTAAAATCTTTTGTATCTCATGATCCAGGAAATAAAACAATATTCACCAATGTAACATCTTTTGCCAAAGATGACCTACAATTTTCTGACAGTGTAATTGTTAAGAAAAGACCATTAGAGTAAATAATTAAATTCCTCCATTATTTTTAGTTACACAGCTTTGTATGTATTAAACTTATTTTATACTTACATCACAGATACAGCAAAAAATTAATACACAATGAATATACCCTCCCTCAGGTTTGGTGAGTAAAATCTAGTGAAATGTCTGTAAATCACATATTCATTGTTCTTTATTACATACTCAGCACTTTAAAAACATTTCAAATACAAGTTGTAGGGTTTAGTGACAGGTGTACTTCATCAATCACTAATATTTCTGTGATACTTTTTGGAGAAAATCATTAAGGTCCATATTAAGACGGCACACTAAACATAAAAACACTAAGAGTCTTACTATTGTTTGCCAATTCCTGTATCGTAGTAGACAGACATTCTTTTTTGAAGAAGTCTGCTGAATTTTCATCGATGGTTTGAAGAGACGGGGCGATGAAAGACAAAGATTTTCGAGAAGCATGACCACACCAAGTCCTCCGTCGAAGTGCTCTTCTTTTCTGTGCAAAATGATGTAGATTACAAACAAAACAGGCAATGTATGTATAAATGTAACACTGAGGCAAGTTCACGTAACCACTGTACCCATGGAAAAGTATTACATATTCTGAGTTGGAGCAAGAACCCATCCTACAGATGGGGTCTGACAGGCTGCTTCCGAGATACGCATACCACAAGCCATTCACAGTCAATTCCCTGACAAGTGTGAATGGCAGAATGGGTTCAACCCAGACAACAAAGGCGGCCTGGTCTGGTACACAGAGGGGTCCAAGACCAATAAAAACACTGATGCTGGTGTGTACAGATGGGGCTCGAGAAGGGGGCACAGTTTCAGTCTTGGGCTCCACACCACGGTTTTCCAGGCTGAAATATATGCCATTAAGGCTTGTAAAATGGAGAATACAGAAAAGGGCTATACAGGTAGGAACATCTATATTCTTTCTGACAGTCAGGCAGCCATCAAGGCCCTTGACAGCTTCCAGATAAATTCCAAATTAGTCTGGGACTGCCATCAATCCCTGGTAAAACTGGCAGAACATAACAGGATCCAACTGGTATGGGTACCGGGACACAATGGGAATTGATGGGAATGAAATAGCTGATCAGTTAGCCAGACAAGACTCCTCACATCCACTCATAGGACCTGAGCCTGCACTTGGTATATCTGCAAATGTTGCCAGGGGGTGATCAGGGACTGAACGAGTAGGAAACACGAGGAGTATTGGCAGTCCATACGTGGATAAAAGGAGGCTAAGGGCTTTCTTTAAAAACCCTCTGCAAGAAAAGCTGGTGAATTGTTCAATCTGAGCAGAAACCAGCTAAGAATAATGACAGGGTTGCTGACAGGACACTGTCATTTAAAAGGACACCTATTTCAACTGGGGCTGGTAAACAGTCCCGAGTGCAATAGATGCAAACAGGCATCTGAAACGGCCTCACACGTTCTTTGTTATTGTGAGGCTTTGGCCACACTAAGATTCAGGCACCTGGGTTATTTTATGAAACCAGGTGACTTTGAAGACATCTCTGTCAGTAAGATCTGCACTTTGTTCAAGGTGCGGGGACTGCCGAATGAATGAGCTAAAGGGTTGCACACAAGATCAATAACGGTCGAAATGCACAGGTCACTGTGGTGCCTGCCCTTCCGTATTCTATTCTATTCTACATATTCTGAGTGTGTGTCTGTAGCCTTAGTTATCCACCACGCACTGTGCATGTGCCATATTGTCACTGGTGGCCTGTATGGCTCTAGCATATTTTTCCAGATTATTATCTCTTAAACAGCACAATTTTTGGAAAAAGGTCACTGAACATAAAATGTATATTGTGATTTTTGCCATAGTTTTTGTCTGAAACAGACCTGAGTGAGATATTTTCAAAAATGTACATAGGTCTTCATGTAAAGTACCCATTATTGTTGTCAGATTTTAATAAAACTTGAATTTTTTCATCAGATTAAAAAAAAAAACTCAAATATCAAATGTCATGAAAATCCGTCCAGTGGGACAGTTTCAGACAGACACATAGATGGATGGACAGAGAGACAGACAGACATGATGAAGCTAAGTCACTTTTTGCAATTTTGTGAATGTGCCTAAAAAGATTCCACACATGACTACTATGTTACTTGTAAAATTTTTTAAAAAATTTGATAAAATTTGGAGATGCATGTAATTTTCACTTTAGCAAATTCTAAACACCCACCAAAAGTGGTTCAATATAATTCACTCGTAGCTGATATGTAATGGAACTCGTACAAAATCAAAGCTATATGCCCATTGAATAGGCAATCAACATTAAGACTTCAACAGTCACCCCTTTTACACATACAAGGTTATTAAAAAATACTCTTCACAGTTTTAAAAGTTTTGTCTAAAAATAGTTAAGCTTAAAGCATAGAGAACATCACTTCACGTTCTAAATGTGCACTTCACTGGCTGCATCTGCAGCTGCTACATGCACTGCAATCAACGTAGAGTAAATGGCAATTCAAATGAAGATAGCTGTTTTTTTTGGGGGGGGGGTTCACGTAAGGAAATCAGTAATGGCAGTGCACAGACAGTTTCAAGGCGTTTCATCCCAATCCACCTACCAGACTCTGCAATTATATGACACAAGCAATTTAAAGAAAATGGTTTTCTTAGCAGAGGCAAAAATTCAGGGCACCTGCTTGTCAACGAAGCAGCAGACTGCAGCAAGCATTTTCATGCAGCCCACAGAAGTTGGCATGACATGCTAGCTAGTAACTCACCACTCAGCTTAGAGTTTGGAACATTAAGAATCTTTTGCAATTTACACACTACAAATTTTCAAATTCTGCAAGTTACACTGTATGTTGAAATAATGCCAAAGATTTCAATTGGAGGCATTTCCTGTCCAGTGATGAAGCCATGCTTCACTCATCAGGAATTGTTGCCAGTGCAAAGATGTGGGGCTTGGAAAACACTCATCAAGCTATATAAAATCTATATACAAGCTATATACAGTCCAAAGAGGATGAATTGTTCTGTGCTAATGAACAAGGCATATGGGCTCTTCTTTTTTGCAGAACCATTACAGGCACTCTGCATGCCTTTACATTATGGAACTGTGGTTGATACTACAGCTTAAGGAAGACCTGGTAAAATATTGATTTTCAAACAAGACAATGCACTCCTCCATTTTCATTTCAGTGTGGCAGAATTTCTCAATGCCTCAACAACCATAAACATGGGAAATGGACCGACAAAGGTGGGCCAACAGAGTGGCTCAATATCCCTAAATCTAATTCAATTAGACATTTGTTTTTGGAGGATTTGTTAAGGATACTGCCTATATACCCCCCCCCCCCACTCAAATGCCTCAAAATCTCAACAAAGTCAAAACTTGCATTCTTGGAATGTGACTGATAACCATTTAAAAGTGTGTCGAATCACCAATGTGGCTCACATTAAAATCCAGCGTGTAATTTCTGCATGCTACACAATTTCACTTTTCTTACAAGAAATTTTTAAAGTGTAACAAATAATTTATAATGACCTTGTTCTGAAAGACAATCACACGCACTCACAAACTTCTTTAATATAGGCTTGAAAGTCATATAAAGTTGGACAACATTAAATAATAAGACAAATCTGATTTCAATGTAGTCTCAACACAAGAATTCCCTTCTTGCTTCTGAATGTTTATCTTTTGTTCAAAAATCTGAGGCAATTTTTTATCACATAGACTGATTTATGATCAAGCACAAAAGCCTTCAGCAACAATATAAATTAAATATTATATAAATAAAAGCATTTGGGTCTTCATAAAAAGTGTGTTACTTTTGCCCAGTTTCAACCAAAATTGAAATGGTTTAACAAAGTTTATTAGAACTCCCCAATATTAAATTTAGTAAAAATCTGTCTTGCAGTCTTCAAGTTGATTATGTATATAGCCAGACTAATAAAGCAAGATCAATAGGTGCTTTTATAGTTCTAAACACACCTACAAAAATTAATGTGCAAGATAGGCATTACTCAAAACAGAAGTAAATTAAGAGAAAAAGACCATGGCCTGGAAGGATGGAACTTACATCCACTGCTACGGAATCAGTTGCAGCAGATCCAATCAACTGCTCTTTCATAAGATCTATTCGTTCTTGCAGTAGCTCATTGCGTCTCTGCTCTTCTTGGAGCTTGCTCTCTATTTCTTCTACTTCATATGTTTTATTCTTATTTCTTGTTTTCTGTGAGAGGCAAAAATAACATTGTTCTCAAATTCACAGTAAAATAAATTCTCAGATAATGTAACTCAAGACAGTACATATTCATAAACAGAACTGGCAAACATAGGAACTTCTGTAACTCTTGTTTTTAAATATTCAATTCTCATTGTTCTTCAGTATTCATAGAATGTAATTTGAATTCACACAACATATTTTGTGTCATAAATTAGTATAGCATTTCACATAAACAGTTATTGACCAGCCATAATATACGTCACATAGTATTAAGTAAATTTTACTTACTTCCAGTTCAGTCTGCAATTTTGCTATTTGTCGAGCATAGCGCTTCAATAAAGCTGCATCAGACAACACTTCATTAATGTGAGGTTTATTCTTGACATTTATCGCTCTGGACGCAAAACTGTAAAAATTAATAAATAAACAAATATGTCTAGTGAAGATGCTGACTTGTAAAATTTTATATGGATGCCATTAACTAAACTGTCATTTAACAGTAAAGAATTCCGAACATTAGGCCTGGCAGTCTTTGGGTAAGGTGCCAGATTTTCATTCAGAGGGCCAAGGAGTAGATCACTGACCAGATATGAGTGAAAATTAACATATATAAAGATTACATTTCTTAACTTCTGGCGACACTTTGGCTTTATGAATGTGTCCTACAGCAGTTAAAGTATGTGTTAAGATTAATTTTTTGCTCTCTTTGTCAAACGATGTTAAAGTACTACACACAAGCTACCACTTCAGAAATTATTTCAGTCATACTGCTGAGTGGGCAGAAGTCAGGGAGGTCAATACAACCATATCTGGAGGCACATCAAATAATTCTTTTTACAGTCTCAGAAATGCTCCCAAACCAGATTAAAAGACAAATCTCATGCGAAAATACCACATTATCACATAATTCACACACTTATTTTCCAGAATTTAATGCTCTGGTGTGCAATTTACACAGTGACTGATGAAAGTGATATATCACAAGAAACATCCAGGTTTATTTCTTTATTCTTCATTTAATGACACTTAAAACTACTCAGATTATATAGCATAAATGATAAAAATGAGAACATGTCAGCATGTGCATGGAAGGACTCAGGAAAAACTAAAACTACAAAAACCTGTCAAATTATGCTACATCTGGACCAAGATGGTAACCAGGAAGCTCTCAAATATAAAACAGCCACACTAACCATACAAGTGGATATTCACTTACAAAACTGACACTATTCTGCTTGTCATAAAACATCTTCTCTGAAAAATAATACAGCCACTATGCAAGATTAAATGGTAACAAAAGATGAGACTTTTTAGCCTCGTTCCCTCCTAAACAAGACAAAATTGGGCATACAACACCATAGTCTTTAACGCCCTACAATCAGAAATAATGTGACGAACAAGTGAACTACATGGGAGTGACATTAGCACCACCTACTTCAGGATGATGACATTATGTAAGGTGATACATCTCACAAAAGTATGAAATATTTGTTCAGGTAATATTTTGTAGAATGCAAAATGACATATGAGAGCCACTGGAAAATTTTCTTTAACTTAAGAGTTTTACAGTGGTAACTAGGGAATGATTAGATAGGAATGTGAAATTTCGTATGAAGACACATCATAAACATATACACATTGATAAAAAAAATCCTCTTTGTAAATTAACTATAACATGAACAATGTGAAACTTTAAGGTTATATCCAGCAATAGAGCATACACAGAATATTCACTTATATAATAAGTCCTTCACAGAATTCAAATAACACAGTAATAACACTGATAGGTACATAGCACTAGAAACATATGCAATAGACAAGTAGGTAATGAGTTCTGCCCAGAATTCCTTGTTTATTCTTCACATATTTCATTACAACAGACAAAGTTGATCACATTGTCCTGCCTCATTTTGCACCACTCCACATAAACAAAAGAGGCAGCAGAGGTGCTACACATTCTTAACCTTGGCATTAAAGGTATGCTACCAGTTTCACATGCCAACTACTTTAGCACTACTCCAGGTACCAATTGGATAGAAGGCAGGGTGGGCCTCACTATCAATCTCTACAAGGTTGCACACAGAAAACTGCAGTCCTCCTCCCGCCACCCCTCAGCAATGTATGTGACAAATTTTAAATAAAAGCTGCAAAATGTTTATAGCAAACTAAAACATCAATCAACAAATGAACTACAGATAAGTTCTTTAAACTCATATTAAATTTCTGTAACATGCTTCTTAAATAGCATCACGTATGTTGCAGCCACGCTTGCAGCGCTACACAACAGTCTAGATGACATGCAGCATAATACAGGAAACAATTCTTGTGGACCTACATGGACATGATAACTTCTCAAATGATCATGATCAAATTGTTTGTCCAACACCTCGGGTGACTTCTTGATATCATATTTCATAAAGAGTATAATGTGTGAAACAGACAAAGATTTATTTAGTTTCTTATATCAATATGACAAATGGTGTGTGAGTAATGTGACAAAATAAGAATAATAATTTAAACAACAAATGTTCATATGTGCATCTTACCCAAGAGTGCTTGATGTTTCCTCAATAGAAGCTGGTGTAACAGCACAAATCATAGCAGTATGTGCATTGCCCCCAAGTGATGACTGCAGTATTCTTGTGAGTTTGCTGTCTCGGAAGTTCACATATTGACTGCAATGTAACCATTTAATTTAAAGTTTTAGAAACAGAGCAGACTGGGACAAGTATTCAGTCAAACATCTAACAGGGGAGAAAGAAAAGAAACCCCCCCCCCCTTGATGATTATAAAGGCAGCTACATAGAACACGTGGAAATATAGTTCAAATGCCATCATGGGAAAATCAAATATGAGGATGACTTGCACTGAAGGTCATATATTTGGCCTTGAACTTTCAACTTTTTTTTACCACTGAAGGGACAGTTAAAATTGCAGGTACAAAGCAAGCCCCAAAATTTAACTGTGGTATATCTCAAATACTTCCACTGTAAGCACCATCCTCTAAGAGAACAGGCTATAACAGATACTTACTCCTGTCCCTCACTTAGCTGTGAAATAACATGACTCAACATGAAGAGTGAACGGTTGATACAGCAACCCTCTTTAAGCCGATCTCCCTTGGACCCTGTCTGATCTAAACGTTCAGAGCCAGCCAAGTCCACCAGGTTCAAATGCGAGACCTGAACCACACCATCCTCCCCCTCATTTGGCACACGGCTTTCAATAATCTAAACAAGACATATTAATCACATTACAGGAATCCTTAAAGGCATGTATATTGCATGTCATCATTATGAGAGAGCAAAATAAAGTTCTTAATTCCAGATTTTTTAAATCAACAAACTTTGTATGACTTTATAACTACTTTTACAGAGCAGAGTCCATCCTGAGAAGTCTGAGTGTCACTCAGTTGTTCATAACAAACTTCCTGCCATTTATGGAATTGCAGAAATGTATTATTGCAGAGACAGATTATAAATGATGTGAATATATTAATGTATTGGTAAGAAAGTAATAGGCACACAAAGATTAAACACACACTGTTGTAAAGAGCAATTAAGACAATTAAGCAAATAAAAGACATTAATAGAATGATGTGCCATGACACGGAGTTTTGGTTAATACCCCAGCTATCTGAAGGCACACCAAATGTTTTCCAACATGACTCAGTGCCACCATACATCCACACCGAGCTGACAATTCTTGAATGGGTAGTAACCTTAGCAATGTTTGGCCAAGTGGAGTCCACTCCCTGGCCTCAAATATTATCAGGACATAGCCTAAACTCCAAATTACATGTTCAAAAAGTTGTATAACAGCCACCATGGGTTTGGTACCAAGAGACCAAATAGAACCTTTATGAAACAGACAATTCACACTAAAAACTAGTGGGCATTAAAATTTCAGAAGTTCCTATTTGACAAAATATTCTTGAGGTACAGCACAGATTCTAGCAATTCATACAGTGCAATAAAACTGTGATGAGTGAAATAATTTTACACTTCTCTTATATTTCTATTATACCTCTTCCTTACAACACCTGTTTAGTCCTTTCACAATATTTTCCAAATTTACTTGAAAATAGAATAAGAATACAATAAACAACTTACAATTCGAAAAATGGTGTGTGACCGAGAACTGCGTTCATTCATATTTGTTTCACCAATGCGCCGAATATTTTCTCCTCTTTTCATCAGTTTCATTATCTGAGGAAAATTAAAAAGTAATACTGTTTTTATCTCTTATGCACAACAAACTAAAAAGCATACAGACAAGTAAAAAATAACACTTTATTATTACTCATGTTCATTTTCAATGTGTAACAATATTCATCTGTTGCTATACAAGCTAAATCTGTTTCTAAAAATGAAGGACATAAGCAAAACCTCACACATTAGACCAAAATTCACACTCCTTTTACATGTAAAAGATAATGATATATTCCAAAGGTCCAGAAGTACTGAAGAAAGAAAAATGAAACTTTTGCATGGTAGTTATACAATAGTTAACCATAGTTACTCACATGCAAGATGACGATTTTTTCCTAAATCCAGTGCCTAAGTATGCGGGGTTGCCCTCAATTCATATTTTAAGGGCTAAAATTGAAATGAGCCGAACTGCACCATGCTAAGACAAAGCAAGGTGTGCACTGCCAGACTGTCACAAATGTAGCCAAAAGGGAGAAAAAAGTATCCTCTAGTGTTACAGTTCATGTATAACGCCAGTAAAATGGTAGACTACACGGAGATGAGGGCTACAAGTGTGAGCCGTATTCTAAATGGAATCAGGGCAAATTACGATGTTAACATTAAACTAATACTGATGAACCATGCTAAAATAACCAATAGCTGCAATGCAGCAAAAGAGTTACGGGTTTCAGATGCAAATATCAGAATGTGGAGACAAAACATTAGAAGTTGACAAATGTGAACTCTACCCAAAAATATTTCAGTGGATAAAGACACAGTCATTGCCAGGAACTTGAACAAGAAATTGTGAAGTTTGTGTACTTAAAAAACAATACTGGCAATGTACGTATAAGAGTAACATTGAGGTGTGTTTGTGTAACCATTGTTGCCGTGGGAAAGCAGTAAGTATTACATATTCTGAGTGTGTGTCTGTAGCCTTAGTTATCCAGTATACAATGCGCATGCACCGTTATTATATTTTCACCTGTGGCCAGTTTGGCTGTAGCATATTTTTCCATGTTATCTCATAAACGGCATAATTATCAGAAAAACGTTACTGACCATAAAATGTGTTTTGATTCTCTCTACAACGTTTGTCGGAAATATTTCTCATTCTAGGATAATTGAGGGAGATATCATAAATGTACATAGGTCTTCATGTAAAGTACCCATTATTCATTTCAGGTTTTAATGAAACTTGAACTTTCGACAGATTTTCGAAAACTACTCAAATATCAAATTTCATGAAAATTCGTCCAGTGGGAGCCAAGTTCTTTCATGCAGACACAGACAGACAAGACGAAGCTAATAGTCGCTTTTCACAATTTGCAAATGCGCATAAAAACTGGAATGCCAATTACATATGAGCACAGGAACTTGCCAAATTACATGACACACAGCATTAGTTTAAGATCAGCAAAGGTTGGTGTGTATGACGTGAAAAGATGGGTTCTCTCTTCGTTGAAGAACACTACTTTGCCAGAAGCTGCCAGCAGATTTTGAGGAGAAACTTGTTGCTTTTCAGCACCATGTGATTGGACTTCACAGACTGAAACAAAGTACACCCTAATCCAAGAAGGAAATGTTGATGAGAACCCACTGTACTTTGTTAGGCTGTCAAATTATGCTGGCAATGATGCCAGGGAAAAATTTGTGGTGATGAAAACATCAGCTAATGAAAGATGCAAGTAACCATCAAATTGGCAGCATAAGCAGATAGTAGCAAGTTACCTCCATATTTGATTTTGATCACAAAATAATGCCTAAAGAACAACTGCCTAGACAAATCACTGTCAGATGTCAGTCTAAATGTTTGATGGCCAATGAGCTTTTGCAGGATTCGTTGGCAGTGGTGTGGAACAGGTCAGTAATTACATATTGGCGGGTTATAATATTATAATATGGGCAGTGTTCACATATCATAACCCGTCAATATGTAAGATTACCAATTTATTTAAGAATACTGACGTATTACATTCCGCAACACTAACACAATACATAATATTTTGAAACTAAGGACACTGACCACAACTGACCAGTACACAAAAAGTGATATCTACAAACTAACATGTACCACATGTAAGTGTTCTTATGTTGGACAGACAGGACGGAACTTGAAACAAAGATATTTAGAACATATCAGATATATGTGAAACAATGATCCACAATCTGCATACGCAGCACATATCCTAAATAATAGTCATGAATATGGAAGCATTAATGATAACATGACCTTACTCAGACAGGTAAATAAAGGCCCTTATATGAATTCATTCGAACAGTTTTATATTCAGTTACATGCCCGATATAAAAAACTAGTCCCAGAACAAAATACAGGGGAATATAACCCTCTCTTCCAACTCCTTTACGATATCCAACGACGTCATGCCATCGCGTGACCCAGACCCACATACAACCTGATATTTCAACTCACCACCAGTACCGTCCCAGCCTTCCATAGACAAAAAAAGTCCTGATACGCAGGTACGTACAGTGTTGCCATTTCAACGGCCGTTCTGCTTTAACGATTATCTTATATGTTTATACAAAATTATAAAAATAGATTTTATCTAATTTTAACTTTCAGTGGACCTACTTATAACAACAGACAAAATCCACATTTTACATCTGTAACTTTTAATGTGCCAATTGTTTTTTTATGTTATAAATATGTGTAAAATCAAGGTTTAAATCCCTGATGATGGTCCCATTAGAGAACTGAAACATGTTGAATTAATTTTATTGTAGAAAGAAGTTGTATGATATAATAAAAACTGTGCATTTTGTTGGTTAAAAAATGTGTGATTAGATTACATTTATAAATTTCATAGCCTTCAGTACAATCAGCTTAATGTTTAGTCCATAAAGATGGCATTGTCATGTCAAAACATGTTGGAGTAAAGTGACTGTAATATCATGTATTGCAAGTGCATTTAGTTGGTACATTAACTGAAAATATTCATTTAAATGCACGAGTAAATAGTTTTAAAACTGATTTCCATATCTGAAGTGGAGAGTCAAGGCCCAGCTGAAGTGGTGGTTTAAGTCCCATCTAATTGTTTTCAAGCTTATACAGCTCTTTGTAAAAAGTAATGGTATCATTCACTTTGCATTTGGAAGGAGAGCATTTTTTGATTTGTGGTTCATTGCCTTCTAGAGTATAGATAGATACCATAGAGTTCTTGTGCCTGTATTGCCTCTTGCTTGGTTACATAAAGGTTGCTGTTGTATTTAAAAAATTTTAAATTCAGAGATGGCACATGTTGTATTACATAAATTCATTATGCAGAATTACACACTGATGATCCCACATAATTTCACATATTTGTGGAGTTAATCACGAATGAATACTAATGGGTAATTTTAATTGAAATGTTGGTCCACCTCTTTAACATTACACAGACACAGCAACATATTTAGATCTACATGTAATGTATATCAACAACCATAAACTTAATGATGCTAGACAAATCCTATGTTTACCTTATCAGGAGTAGGAACCACTTCTTCTTTGACACCACAAATTATGGTAGTACCTTCCACTTCACGCAGTTTCAAACCAGTTTTACCTTTTTCAAGTAAATCATTTACTTTCTCATTGTAAATTTCTATGTAGGATGCCCTGAAAAAAAAAAAGTGGCAAAAATAAATACATTTGTAACAAAGTACATGATCAAAACATGGAAACTTTTCACGTATGTCCTGGTACCATACAAGGTAGGTTTAGTATTATGGCCAGACCAAGCATTTAGTACAGAATTCCAAAACCAAAGCCAGCGAAGATATTTGTGATTTTACTCAGTCCCTTCAGACATATACTAAGATACTGCCTTCGAATACAAAATGACTGCATCTTTAATTCACATTTATTTAGTGACCAAAACAATATGCCTGCTCGAGGCTCCTATACCATGCAAGTCAGTCTTAAAACATTCTATAATACTATAGTCCAGGCCATGAAATTAGAAGCTACCATGGCCATGGCAAAATAGAAACAATGATGGTACAACATCCACACAGCCAACACCATTTTATTGGATGTTTGTGCAAATTCTCAGTCCAACCTCCAGTAATATTTTCACTTTTATAGGACTGAGGAGATATCTTGACAAACAGCATTCTTCAATTCTTAGTTAATATATTAGTGCCTTTATATATTAAAAATAATTTTAAGTGTCCTTTTATATAAACACTATATATTTGTGGCCTTTTTAAGTTCCTGTTTGATATAATTATGGACCTTTTTACTTCAGTGAACTGAAGCATAAACAGAGTGTAACTGGACAGTTTTTACAAACTTCAGGGGTTGCAAGGGCCTGAAGTGGTGGGACAATTTGAGACAGGGAACACGTGGTCAGACATTTCTCCTTCATACCAAAATTGGCATCGGTACTGCAAGTGGGATAGTAGGGATGCATATGTGTATATCTGTATGTGTGTGTGTGTGTTTATATATATATATATAAGTGTGTGTGTGTGTATTTTGTATATAAGTATGAATACATATATCCAATATATCCATATACATACTTGTATACATAATTTCCCACAATGATTAAGACAATTACAATTTGCTGCACGTAATGCACCAAATCTTATATCACCACACATTCCTTCAGCCTTCTTTGGCAACTAATAGATGTGAACTAAGCAGAACTAGACCAGAGAGATTTAATGATAATACTAATAGTAGTATTTCCAGTAAACAAATGGTTTGTAAAATCTATGCAACCTCACTCTTCTGTGTGTAGAAAACAAGTGTAGTTACATTCTACTAAAAATAACTAATTTTTTTACATGAGATCCTCCAAGAAAAACAATACAGCTGTTCACAGAATAATAAAATGCATTAATCTAATGCAATTAATGGAATCAATTTTCTGTTTGCATGCTGCCAAAAAACATTGTTTCCGTATGAGTGGTAATGGATGATGTCCCATAAAATGAAAGTTGAGTATAATCCATAATATGTATTATATTCTGATACACATATTGAAAATGTATGACCTTGTTTCAAACTTTTAGGAGTAATGTTTACATGTAATCAGATTACTGTAACATTAGTAATTCTTACCTCAGCAAGAATTCCCGTCCTTGTACTTTGTTCACAGCTTCAAATATATATTGAATGGTCTGTGGAATAATACCAGGTTCGTGCTGCTTTCCCATCATTGTATATGTTTTACCTATAAATTAATAATCTACAATTATTTTATAATACTAGAACCAAATACAAAGAATAGGGTTCTTCTATAAAAGCCAGTAGTCACTCAGATTGTCAAGAAACTTCCTGCATCCTATGGAACACAGAGGTCCATTATGGCACTTGCAACAGAGCTCTCAGTAGACCATATACTAAACCATGTGAATCCAACCCACATCTTCACACCCAGTTTTTAATAAACATTTCAATATTATCCTTTTGCCTATGCTTAAGTATCCCAATTGGTCTCTCCACTTCAGGCTTCCTGACTAGCTTCATGTTGCAGAGAAAAAGCTGCACTTGCTGAAAATGGAGGTTACATTTCATTCATCCCATACACTAAATAGTTTTCAAGATGACTACCAAACTTACTTTAACATCCAAACTTGAACACAATAAAAGCAGAAATTTAGCACTATATTCACTCTGTTCTTCATTTACATTCACTGTCCACCATCCACCATGAGAAAAACTTTACCTCATAAAATGATTTAATGTGCAATAAAATTTCTTGCTGATGGTTCATCTAAGAAGAAAGAGGTGTTACATAATAAAATGTTTATCTCATTAGATTTCATTGAAATCACTAACAGACATTACTTCTAAAAAAGACATTCCACGCTTTATTTTGAAATGAACAACAGCATAAATGTCCTGCATGAGTACATCCAGCATAACACAATACAATCTGAGCCTTACAGTCATCAGATTGACAGAAATATTGACATAATTTGAGAATTATACACCCATTTACAGCAGAATTTATGTTGAAACTAATTATAAACATCATTCCAATCAAAATGCATACATGGTTGAATTAAATACCCAGTAGGAAAATAACGCAATAGTCAGTAAAAATATGGTTCCACCAGTGCAGTAAGTGTGTGGTTGCTGAAGTGTCAATGCAGCTGCCAATGTAGTCCAGCTACTGCAGCAAACTGTAGCCCTTCTCATAGTAATTAGATATGTGCTGGTATGAAAGCTATAACCAATATAGCAAAAGGGCACCATCTCAAATGTTCTTGCATAATTTCTAGTTTAATAGGTTTGTTGTTGGTGATGGAAGTGCTGCTGCTGCCACTCTTGTAATTAACTCACATAGAGTCCATCTACACTGGTCATGAGCAACCTTTTGGGCATGAGGGACAAATCAAGAGCAAACAAAGTGTTTGCAGGCCCCATTATAATACCTATAATTTTTACTTGCAAATCATTAATGATAATACCCTGTCACTAATAGTGTTAATATTGGGGTGATAAAACTTGCTTGAAATTAATCTCAAAAAATTTTAATTTACCATACAGAATTTGATATTAACCTGACCTATTAAGTCCTCAATTGTGTCTCTTTTATAATACATCCTGAATAAAATTAACTGAGCCCATAAAAATAATTTTATTTGTATTCCATTTGTCCTTTCTCTTGCTCTTGTTTATTCACTATTCACCTTAGCTCAAGGATAAAGTGCTTTGCTGAGAAAATTGACATTGCTTATTAGTCACTACAATGTCAATATCTGGAAATATATGAGAAGCTGCAACACAAAGACAGTTCTCCAAAACTGTCCAGATTAGCTCTAGAGCCCACCCAGCCTCCCGTGTAAGGTTCTTTCCCGGGGGTAAAGTGGCCGGGGCATGAAGTTGACCACTCACCTCCACCCAGCACCGAGGTTGAAAATGAGTGGAGCTATAACTCTTCTCCCCCTATATGCCTTCATGGCATGGTCAGGGACAGCTTTACTTTTACTTTACTTTCAGCATACCATACCTTACAAGTGAACTTCGTACCAGGGTTAATAATATCCTTTCAGCTAGCAACACTCACAACATTCATCATAAAACATTACATTACCTGATGAAGTCTGTCCATAAGCAAATATGGTGCCATTGAAGCCACTTACAGAAGAGTCAATTATGGGTCGTGCAATTGTGTTAAATACTTCATAATTATTAGTTTCTGGATCAAAAACATGATCTGAAAATATAACAAGACATAAAAAAAGTTCTGGCAAGAAGTTACAACATTAGCATTCCTTTCAATGTTCCCATCCATACTATGACCAGATGTGCTAACACATGGCAGGGATGAATACTGAAGAATCTGAACTTCATGATCAAACATTCTTCAAAGGTAAAAACCTATCCACATAAAGCTGATTAAACAGAAAACAAAATCAATCACAACACATTTATTGTCAGTTATTGGATGACCCCTTTAAAGATAAAGCTGTTTATTTATGTAAGTGTACTTTTCATCAACAATTTCAATTAAGTAGTCTTATTTCAAATTAGCATAATTAAAACACATTACTAAAATGCCTTAAGCACCAAGGTTTTAGCCCTGCCTACAATCAGTAATTGACACTACCTTCATTTCCTGCAAGGATCTCATAACTGTCAAATCTAACTGAAACAAAAATGTACCTCTTTCATGTTCAAACCAAAAGCATGACTTTAATACAACTGGTGAACTTAAACTATTAAGTGGATTAAAATGGTAACTACACTGAAATTCAGTAGATTCACTCTGCAAGCAGGGTGAAACTTCACAGCAAGTAGTCTTAATTATGCACAACAAATAATCCATAATACTAAAAAATAAATGTTGCCTTTTCACCCTTGAAATTAAATGCATTATGACTGCATTCATACATTCCTCACAATGAAATAAACATAATGCCAAAAACAGGAAATGTACAGCAGTTGAGAAAAAAAAACATTCCATTAAGCATATTCCATGTAAAGGCCATACAAATCCAAGGCATCAGTTCAGAGCAGGATTTTTCTGAAGAATTAGGTACAGTCTCTATTTTGTGTTTCATTAAGAAACCTACCACAGGCTTCTATATTAATTAATGCCATGACAGTGAAACTTAACTAAATTGATAAAGACAATAGGACACATAACAGTGGACTACCAAAATCAGCAAATTTGTTTAATTCTATGAAACAGACAATCTACATATACAGAAAAACATCTAAAAACTGAAAAAATATGCCTATTACCTTCACCATTCATCTGTCTTCAGTAACAAACGCAGACTTGCTGAACAGATTTTTCTGTTATTTGATATTGTGCGGTTTCATTAAAATGTGTCAACATTTTCTACTTTTGGTTAAGACCAGGCAAGAATAGCAGACTTCATACAAAGACAAACATGCATTTCCAAATGCATCTTGAGTGAAACCTGCCAAATATTTGTTGAAACAAAGTTTTGGACAAATTTATGCCAATACACTTTGTTTTCATATGATTCTAGAGACAATTGAAATAGAATAGAACATATCTTCATATTTCATGTTGTACATACATTTCCTAACTAGTCTGCACTACAGTCACTACGTTTTTAGTGTTATGTAAACACAAAGTAATTTCATATGAAAGAAATGGAAAGACAAACCCTCAATAAATTGTTACTTCAATTATTGAGGCTCATTAAGTACTATTACAGTACTTCTATAGACAGTGCTTCTAAAATGGAACTCAAGTGCTATAGGCTGCCCAGAGTTGACAGAAGTAACTGACTGTTGAGGTTTGTTTCAATGGGAAATTGACTGGAAGCAAGTGCTTGAAGCCACCAAACTTTCAGAATGTAAACACCATTTTTAATTAGCTTGAAAATGGCCTTAAATTGGAAGGTGAAGTCTAGGTCCTAGCTACTTTAGTGGCCACTTGCCTGTCACATGACTAACTTGACACCTACTGTTCCTGTCTAAACATGCACTCACTGCTACTATTGATGTAAGAAAAAAAAAATGCACTTGTAGTCAGTTTGCATATATTATTATTACACATGTTTCAGCCCTTTCTCTGAGCCATTATTAGGGAGAAATCAAATATATGAAATGTATAGTGTGTATCATTACTAGAAACTGCAGCTGGTGCATATATAAAACATAGCAGCAACTTAAATAAATCAATATGAATATTAATTAAAAGTTGGAGAATTAAATTATTAACAGCAGTGTGTTCAAATTGTAAAAATTCATATGCAAACATACAGTTGCAATAAAATATTATATTTGCATTTAAACATCTATTGCATTTTTTCAATCCTGTTGTACGAATACAGCCCCATTAAGGTAGACTATAATATATTTGTTTACATGAACACACTGTACTTCTACTCTAGTCTATTCTACTGACACAGATACATTCTTCACTTTTCGATTCTTCTTTGCAACAGGCATGAATGACCGTGAAGACAACGTAACTTCCAGCACAATCTTCTTACCCACCCACCCACCTCCCATGTGTAAGGTTGCTATCAATGACAACCCTGTTTCCTAAATTGTTCCCATTACTGCAACATGACAAATATACCCTCAGTAAGTATATAATATTACACGAGGATTTCTAGCAGTATGTCAAACGCAAGTGTTACTTCAATGGTCAGTTGTACTTCACCAAAAGATAATTTAGTACTATAAGTGCTACATATGCAACATGTGCTGTTACGATAATAAGCAACTTACCAAATGAATAAGGCTCTCTATATTTTCCACTGCTATCTTTCTGGAAGATGGAATTATTTTTTACTTCCCACTGAGAAACTAGACCTTCAGATTCTTCTCTATCGATTAAACGGCGAACCTTTATAGCCACCTTTATTTTGTCCGACATTTCGATTATATTAAAGCAGAGATAGAAGTAAAATGTGTCTCTGCAAGTCACGTTCTTGAATTAAGAATTTAATTTACCGATGAATTATCACAAGCGTCGCAATATTCTAAAAGACGAAGAGCCGAAGGCATTATGAAACTTAAACCGTTGCAACATTTCAATTGCCAAGCACTTTGTTTTCATTGGATGAAAAATACCAAAGGTTATCATACACACCACAGAGAATTTACACTTATTAATCTGCGCTGTATACTCAAAGAAGGGTTTCCAATATAACTCTGTCACCCCGGCAAGATCACGGACAAATCGTTTTGAGGTGGAACATGAATTTTAAAAAGGTAACGGTTTTGATGGTAAGCCGGCATGGGCGGAGGGGAGTTATGGACAAGCTTCCTGTGCTTGGAATGTATTCTGGCCATGGTAAATAAATAATTTACAAATACATAAATAAGTAAAAGTGGAACCGACTGAGGGACATAGACGTACATACTTTACTAGGATAGACATCAACAACAATGTCACTTTGTCCACCTCAAATATCCCAGGAGGATCAAATTGATTAAAGAGGTTTATTAAAAGCAAGGTTACTAACAAATATTCATAAAACACAACTCGTTATTAGGAAAACAATCTAGTCTAGATGTTTCGGCTCACATATAGACATCTTCAGGCTTTACACAATTAAATGTAGCAGCCCCACTTATGGCAACAATACAGTTTGTTCCATTTCTATATTTACAGTACAACGAAATATTCCAACATAGAGTAACTAACAACTGCTGAATGAGGCCCTTGTTATTCGTAAACTATTCGAAACCCGAAGTACCACTGGTGAACGAAGACCGGACAAAAACCGTTTATTAGTTGCTCAAAATATCCTCCTAGTGAATTTTAAAAGTAATAATGAATCATCTTAGAATCATAATCCCTTAGCTTTCTTATTAAAGGCATTTAATCAACATTTCCTAATATAAACCTTAAATTTACTTCATCGAAAGAAATAGAAGATATAACAAGTACTCTCAAAACGAAATATTCACATGGTTATGATGGGATTTCAACAAAAATTTTGAAATTGAGTATTCCATATATTTCATCCCCCCTAACAGATACATGTAGTACAGGGGTCGGCGAACCGGGGTAAATTACCCCAAGTGGGGTAAAAATGAAATTCTTGGGGGTGATGAGGACTCAATAGACATAAATAAAATTATATAAAAAGCGCGTTCCTTGTTACGACAGAAATTTTTCTTCTGGCAACACTGCATCTGGCCAATGTAATAGACGTGTTTAGGAGACGTCACGCCATGTTGAACTCCAAACAATTTGGTTGCTAAGGCGTTGTCAAGTGGCTAAACAGATATTATTTGTCAGTTGTCTTTTACCCGCCTTAACCTTATTTTTTGACACATGTCTTTTTGCTTTGTTTAAGTAGATTTAAGTAGTTATTTAATTTAATTTGTTTCAATAGTTCTATTTTAAGTCTAAGATTTTCATTTATTAACCATATTTTAGTTGTATGTTAGTTCGATAATTTGATTAATATATTTTCTCCTTGCTCGATTAATTTTCGATGGTCAATAAAATAATTAAATACTGCCTTCATCTTGAGGACATGTCTTAGTGCCACGTTTACCAATTAAATTATTGTAAATTTAAATGAACTTTAAAAAACTTAAAACGCCGGCAGAGATCGCAGATTCGCATAAAAGCAAAGCAGAGAAATCGATTGGACCCCGAAGACAGTATCCAAATTGCTCTGACATCAAAATGCCCCAATTTTGATGTTATTGTATCAAAAATGAAACAACATCATTTCTCCAAAACCTGAAGGTAAAAAGTTTTCAAAGAAATCCTTTTGTTTCATAATGAGGATATTAATTTATTTTATACTTTTTATATTTATAATTGTATTCTCCGTATAAATAGATTCAATAAACCTTTTGAATTTAAATAATCTATGATTTTCTCCCTTTCAAATCAAGGGGGTAACGTCGGCGTAAATAAATATATTTTGGGGTAATAGGTAAAAAAGTTCCCCGACCCCTGATGTAGTATGGTGTTATCTACTGGTATTTTTCCAACGAGATAAAAATTCTCTGAAATCAAACCCATATTTAAAAAGGGCGACAAACCCAACTGTAGACCCATTTCTATGCTTACATCTTCAACGAAAATTTTTGAAAATGTATTATTTAATAGATTATATCTCCATGTTAATCATATTAATATTCTAGTTCATGAACATTTCGGATTTAGGAAAGGGCCATCTACGGATTTAGCCTCTTACAAGTTAATAAATAATATACTATCAGCACTAAATAATAAATTATTAGCTGGTGGATACAAATAATACAAATGAATCGGGTTGGGAAACATTGACACAGCGTAGAGCAATAGCCCGAATATGCGCCCTTTTCAAAGCATACACTGGGGGACGGGCTTGGAAAACGATAGGGGATAGACTGCTAAAACCATGCTACCTGGGTAGGGACGATCATAGTCGGAAAATTAGGACTAGGAAACAAAGAACAGATGTAGGTAAATATTCCTTTGTAAATAGGACCATAAAAAGGTGGAACCAATTACCTCCAAGCGTACTAGCGACTTTCCCCTGTAAATTAAGCACTTTTAGAAAAAGGGTCAAGAAAGTCATTACAAGCTAAGGGCTTTTAAGTGGGGATTAAATAGAAATAAGGGACGAGAAGTGAAGGGGTGTGAAGTGAAGTGCTTTGGTTTCGAGGTGAAGTGAAGTGAATTAAGTTCTTGGGGGATATAATTATCATGTACTTTGGTCTGACTTTATACTGAGGATATTCTAACGCATTGAAATTAATTAATATGTGGGTGTTTTTGTAATGTGCGTGTTTTTTTTCTTGTATTGTGTGTGGGTGTTTTTGTAAGGTATGGATGTTTTTGTAAGGTGTGGATGCTTTTTTAAGATGTGGATGCTATAGTAAGGTGTGGATGTTTTTGTAATGTGTGTATGGTGTTCTAATGTGTGTATTTGTATTTACTGTATGTATTTTGTTTTGTAATTGTGTATAGTTAGTTTTGTATTGTTATTTTTATGTATATTAATGTCCATTTGTATTGTGTGTACTAGTGTTAAGACTACTGCCACCGGGTGAAAACCCAATTGCAGTAAATAATTAATATAATAATAATAATAATAATAATACGTGAATTATAACTGGGGAAAAGCATAGAAAATTTAAAAAAAATAGAGGGATTCTTTTGTGACTTACAAAAGGCATTTGATTGTATCAATCACGATATTATTTTGTCCAAAATGGAATTTTATGGTATTTCTGGTAGAGCTAACGATTTAATCAAATCTTATGTACAAGATAGATTCCAGAGGTGTTGATAGATCATGATTCAAAAAATATACTTCTGAATGGAAGGCAGTCAAACATGAAGTTCCCAAGGCTCCATAATCGGTCCCCTATTTTTCCTTTTATATGTTAATAATCTACCTAAAATCATATCCAATATATCCAACCCATTTCTATTTGCAGATGATACAAGCATGATAATTACTGATTCTGATCTCCAGGAGTTAAAAAAATATACACAGTATTATCATACAATTAAATACAAAATTTGTTAACATTAAATTTGAATAAAACTCATTTTCTACAATTCCTAACTAAAAGTAGTCATGAATCTGATCATCAAATATCGTATGAAAATAAACAAATTTCTAAAACCTTTAATACTAAATTTTTAGGAACAGTAATTAATAATAATTCGTCGTGGGGGATTTCATATTGATGAAATAATACCTAAACTCATGACGCATGTTAGGTAATTAGATCTGTCAAACCTATTTATCACTTGAAGTACTAAGGGCCATTTTTTTCCTTGGTCCATTCAATTATAACGCATGGTTTAATTTTTTGGGGTACCTCAGCCTATAGTAAGGCCATATTCAAGATTCAAAAATAATATTTAGAGTTATTATGAATTCTAATAGCAAAGATTCGTGTCGTGAATTATTAAAAAAATTATGTATCCTTCCTCTCAATTCCCAATACATATTCTCTATACTACTGTTTGTTGTAAAGAATAGAGGATTATTGAAAATTAATTTTGATGTTCATAAATTTAATAAAAATTTAATTATAATTTACATCTGCCCACGGCGAAATTAACGATATTTCAAAAAGGAGTTTGTTATTCGGGTATCAAAATTTATAACCACCTTCCGTTACACCTTAAGCAATTATCATATGACATTAATAAATTTAAATCGCCTTTAAAAAGATTTATTCTTACAAATTCCTTCTACGTCTTGGATGAATATTATACTTGGAAATAAAAAAGGACCTTGGTTCCAGTAATTAAGGATATTATGCTGTCGTCTAATTACCATATTATTTATTCTGTTACAAGTTGTAAATTAAGTATTCATTATTTGTAATAAGACATAGGTTCACTGTCTTAATTTCATGTAATATCTAATCTCATGACTGGCTCTGTAGTAGCCTTTACACTTAGTTTAAATTTTTATACCTAGATAAATCCATGACATGTTTTGTATCCGATCCTTGGATTTATGAAATGTCAAATAAATGAACGAATGATTGAATGGATCGATGTGAACGACAGATCTGCTTTCCGAGACCTGGAATTGAACGGTCCACTCGCAGATTCGTTCTATAAAGAACGCCATATCACTCATGTAATGTTGACAACATGTTTAAGCGGTAGACAGTGGTATTCCATGATAATGTGATCCGGATTATGATACCATAAATCTTTAACGAAAGGTAGTTCTGCGGGTCTCATGGGGACAACCCGACTGCCAAGATGTTGCAGCGAGGATCATTGACTTCCTGTGAGCAGTGATGAGTGGCTTGACTGGAACGTATTCACATTTATTCACATTCGTTTACATAAATCCTAACAAGGTGAAAGAACCTTTTGGGTGTGGATTCAGTCAATAATATTATATACTCGTGTTTGCTTACGAAGAGCATGTGTCAAGTTTACAAGAAGCAAAAGTTGACAGTCAAAATACAATGTAATATAACAAATTAACATTACAACATAACACTTATTCATCATAAAATTAATAAATTAAATTTTAAAATTGTAAATATAAAAATGTGCTTATGGAGTAAATTTACTACGGAACAAGATCTTTAGTCGAATTCCAATTAAAATATTTATCCAATGAATAAAATGAATGTGTAAGAGATTTAATACTATGTAGTAAATGATTAAAAACTTGGACGAGGTGCTGCAGCCTTACGTGCAAAAATTGAAATTGCCTGACGTGTACTTTAAGCCCCTCCCGTACCAGGCAAGGGCACTAGAAAGACAAAGAACGTTCTAACCCTAGTCTCGCTAGTAAGTTGGTTGGGGAACCCGCAAGTATCGATCACAGTGTGCGAAAGGCGTGTTGCCCGAAAGAAGGGACAAAAACCCCGAAACACCAGCGCCACTGCGGACAACGGGGATAGTGGCGGTTACGACGACAGCGCCACGCAGCGACAACTAGGACAACGGCAGGTGTCAGAATGTCACGTGGGTGTGTAGACACGTCTGAACAATAGTAGTACGCTAGATAATCTGTGGTAGTACGCGCTTGTGGAATGTACGGAGAAGAGGCGACTATTGTGATGGAGTTGTGGTGTGTGACAAGCAGCAAGTTTTAGAATACTTTCATCATGGCACAGAAAACATCCACTAGTTATGATGTTATACTGAAAGTTGGAGACGCCAATTTTCCCTGTCATCGAAGAGTTCTGGCAGAATATAGCCCCTACTTTGAGGCTATGTTTCGAAACAACTTCATTGAAAAGGACAAAACTACTATTGAAATTCAGGCTCGTAGATTGACATTTGTAGATTATCATGTATTTTGTAATGTCTTAATGAAGTATTTTAGGTTAGAGTGGGTTCTTCAGTATGCATAAAATTTTATACCATGCACGTAATTCACGCACTTAGTTCCTTCACCACTAGTCATAGAAATATTAACAGCCTGTTGTAGAACTGAGTTTTACTTATATTTCAGCGGGTGAGAATGTTTTTCGTGTGTGTGTGTGTTTGCGTGTATGTGTTAAGATTGCTAAATTGAAGTCGAAACGTGGCCCTATAACCTGACCACTGATATTTGAAATGAAATAACCAGGGTAAATCATGGACGATATGCAACTTGGAAGACTATTCAATTCAATTTCTTGTGGAGGCTTTGTGTAGAGTTAACATAAGGAAAACATAGTCGAACGTGGAATAGTTAAAAAGTTACGGTTGAGAGTAGCTACGTGAATGAAAAAAATTACGCAATTGTTATAGTAATGATGCACGTTATTTTACACTTCTCGTTTCATAACTGATATACAGACTGCTCATTTGAAATCAAGGTTATCGAAGTGAGAGGTTGCTAAAGTATTTTGTAAGAATCATGTGTGATTGTATTGCAAGGAAAAGTGCAACAGTATCGAAAATACCAAAGCCTGTGTGTTGCATTTGTAATGATAATTTTCAGTTAATGGTAATTAGATACACTACAGAAGCCAGCAGCTGTGTTTTGGCAAAGGAATTCTGTTGCAGAACAGAAAAAAAAGAGTGCTGAAGAAGCACAAAACAAACGTTATTAATGGGAGCATATTTAACTTGAAAAGCATTGTATGGTACGACACAGGGAATTTCAATGCGATTCTGGAGTTTCTGCTAGAAAAAATACAAAACTGGCCTTCATTGCCAGAGAGACATAATAAATGCAGGATTTGGAATTTGCTACATCCCTGAAAATTCCGTAGCAATTTCAGAGCCAGTAATGGTTGGGCAGTAAGATTTACATATCATAAAGGGTTAGCTCTTTGTTAGAGGACTACATCAGCACAAAATTAGTAGCAGACCAATATCACATGCTCATAATCTGCACTGAAAACATGATTACCTTTTAGGGCAAGTGGGTGATATAGATGAAAGCCCAGTTCTTTTTTGATATGCTGACCAACACTATGGTTGATACAAAGGAGTCAAAATGAGTACTTGACAAAATAAGATACATGAAAATCCTTAATAACTGTGGTGCATTCAGTTCTGGCTGATAGGGGGATACTGACACCTTTGTTATTGAGAAGAGGAAGAATCTGCCAAAAGAAAACTTTGCAGTGGAATTATATTTTATTGTGATGAGAAAGGGTGGGTGACAGAAGAATTCGTGGTTGAATGGTTGAGAGAAGTTTTTGGGGGAGGGGGGGGGGTTCAAACTTTCTAAGGGTCACTTAACACAGAAAGTGAAAATTCCAGCTAATAATCCAAACACAGATGTAGTGACCATACCAGGAGGCATGACCTCTCAGTTAAAGGTTGTTGATGTGGTAGTTAAACTATTCAGAGATTGACCACACTACCTGTGTGGGGAATTGCTGATATCTGGAAACATAAGAAGACCATCTGAAGCACTGGTTTGGCAGTGGGTTAAGACTGCTTGGAATGACAGTTCAATAGAATCCATCATCATGGGTTTAAGAAGTTTAAAAAGGGTTTAAAAATTTCCATTCATATCAAATGATATGAATGGAATGGATGGCAATATGCTGTGGGAGGGGATCATGAAGAAAACTCTTTTTGTAGTGCGGAAAATATTGGCAGTGACAAGTTAAGTCAGTGATGTGTTGGTAATGTTTTACCACTACAATAATACTGGAATATCATAACTCTCTTGAGTGTTTAATTCCAGAATATTAAGCATTAAACACTAAGTGACATAAAAACCCAGCTGATGCATCTGTAGGTATTTTCCAACATTCTGAAATCTGTGACAGGAAGTGTCATCTTATATTCAGGTCATCTTATATTTGAGAAAATATTGTATTTAAATACCATTAAAAAATTAAGTGTTTTTATTTAAGTTAGTTCCTGTAATCTTTTGGCACAGTTTTGCTGTGCTAATTGCTCTAGATCTTTAGTTATATTAAGTATATGTGTTGCAGGGTGTGGATGCTGATGCAATGGAAATTCTACTTCAGGCAATTACCAGAAAAGAGGTAGACATCTTGAAGTCAAACGATATCCTATCAGTACTTCAGGCGTCAAGCATGCTTCAGTTTGAATCCATTCAGAAGACTTGTGTTGAAGTGATTGTTCATCAGTGCCTTACTGTATCAACCTGCCTCCAAACAATGGTTATCGCTGATGAACTAGATCTGATCACATTGCATCATAAGGCTCAAGCACTGGCATTGTGGGAATTTTCTCAAGCAAAAGAAACTGATGTGTTCCTTGAACTTCCGATTGATTATATAGAGAAATATCTTGGCAATGATGGACTTAACATTATGCAGGGGGAATTTGAAGTGTTTGAAGCTGGTCTTTCTTGGTTACAAGATAAACCAAAGAAAGAAAAGAATATGTTCTCAGGATTTTAGAATGTATTCGGTTTGCTGATATTTCTCTGTCAGATATTAAAACTATGCTTTTATACCCAATTATTAGTGAGAATAAAGAATATGTACAGATTGTACAGTGTGTCATATGTATAAAGGAAGGAAAAAACCCTGAAGAAATATTCGTTATTGTTGAATCTGATATCCAAGCTCAAACTTCAGGGGTTTCTCTAGAAGCAGATGGAGAGATGTTACTGTATGAGGAAGAGAATTATGTGTCAGAACAAAATAAATTCAGACAGTGCAAGTGTATCTCAAAGAAATCTAAGGTTCATGTGTATGATGAAACATTTAAGGTCTTAAACAACTGTTGCTGTTGCTGTACTTCTGTGGAAGATACTGTAACTCCTGTAGAGGATGGTGAGTTGGTAGGAGAAACCAGTGATCCATCTGGCAATGATACCTGTGGGAAAAAATCATGTTCAGTTCAGTGCTGCAACGGTCGTGTTTGCAAAACGATTACTGTCAAGATCGTCACGTGCACTTCCACTGTTTCCATGTGTGGTTGGTCATAAAAGGGAGCAGCATTTCCGACGAAGAGATTCTAAGGATGATTATGGTGGAAAAGTTACAGCTGGTGGTGGTAAACCGTACCTCATCTACTTCCAAGAAGGAAAAACACAGTACCCAGTACCATTCCTTCACTTGTCAAAGGCCAGCGAGGGACCTGTTGAACCATCAGGTTACAAGGTTATTTGCACAGGTATATATTTGCATGGAAAACTGTGGTAAAGAGGGGAAGAATTCTTTAGATGAGGGTCAAATTTTATACCTCTCTTGCATGTAATAAAACACTATGCACAAAAATGAAATTATGATTTTCCATTACCATATTTACTCCTGTAGTGCCCCCTTCACATAATATCCTGCCTGTGACTTTCTCGTGGTGTCAGTTTTCATCACTGATCATACAAGAACTCATTTTAAATATGGTCTTTTGCTGCACCTTCTAATGTCTGCAGTAGTATGTAACTTTTTGTATAACAAGCCTGCCTCTGTAAGGGTCATTCAGTGTAAACTATCCTAGGGCAAGTAGAAGCTACTTTTTGGGATGTACTGTGATAATCATGAACACATGCCAGTAGTTTGCCAGAAGCTGTTGAAAGTTATTCTTAGGATTGATTTGTGTGACGTGTTACATCAAGGAGTTTGGGAGGGGCAGTCATGAAACACTTAAAGATGTGCTGGGTGAAAATTTTGGCACTGTTATGTGATTCAGCAGGTGTAGGTGTCTGAAAATGGCAGACATCTGGGATGGGATCTGTATAATAATGGAGTACCAAGCACAAAAAGTGTATAAGGGGGAGACGAACCAAATAACTGTCTTTGAAGTGCATGTTTTTGTTATATGGCAGCAAGAAACTGTTACATAAAAAAGAATCTGTATAAGGTGTTCCCCACCTCCTCCCTTGAATGTTGACAAATGGTGAGAAGAGGAGAGGACAATATGAGACAAAATATTATATTCCAAAATGATTCTCCGAAGGTTTATGATAGTGGTTGATTTGGTATACAAATGTTGTGTTGAACATTGCTCGTTGTCTGAGCTATATGATACATGGCAAGTGTTTCTGTTGTCTTAAGGTAATTGGTTATATACTGACAGATTTGTTACTGTTGTTTTGATATTGTTTAGAGCTGATTTTTTTTTTACACACACATTGAGGATAAAATGAAACTATGAAGTGATTTGCAAACTTGTCTCAAAGTAAATTTAAATTAAATAACATTTAATTTCTGTTAGAAGTATTGCTTGATTACTTTGTTTTTTGCAGGACAAGATCTGTACGTGATTGGTGGTGAATATTTGCTAGGTTATGGCAACTGGCATCAATCTATTTGGAAATATGATGTAATCAGAGAGATGTGGAATTTTGAAACAAGGTACCATATATATATATATATATATATAGAGAATATCAGCATGTTAACTTATGTTTGTGCGATCCTTATTAGAACATAAAAATAAGACAGAGTCACTGCCATTAGGCCTCATAATGAGCCAGTTCCATTACAGGTGTTACACAATGACACAGTATTGGGAAAAACTGTTTTTAGTCATCTCAGTAGACACTGAAAAAATTGGGGTAAGAAAACAAGATTGGTTATGTCAGCACAAATAATGTATCAAAAGCATCTGCATGTTGTAGTTACATACTGTAGTGAAATCTCTGGGTAAATGGCCACCTAAAAGACTGAGAAGGACAAGATGATAGACTGGTGTTTGGGAAATACACTTTGATGGGCGGTAGATTGAAACTGGCATATGATCTTTGTCAGTGGTTGGAGATGATATCTGAGCACTGGGTCCCTGAAGTCATCAGATTTGATACTCAACCTGTTGTGATGTGCCAGAGAACTGTATTTCCAATAAAGGAGACAAAGTTGGAAGATTTCACGAAGATGGAGCACTGCCTCATTACAAGAACAGTGCGATGCACTCAGCAACAGGTTTCTTCGGCATTGAATGGGGAGTTGAAACCTGCTCACTTGGTCTCCAGGATCATTAAATTTGGTGCCTCATTACTTTTTCTTGTGGGGTTGTGCCAAAGTGTACTGGCGTTCTGTTAGAGTTCTGTTGAAACAGTAACTTGTGGGATGCCAAGGATGTGTTGCCTAAACTTAGTCACTGACTAGTTGTTATACCATGACAGGGGTGCACAAGAATATGTGTTGACAAACTTTTTGAGCTGTCCTTCATTTCAGTTTTCATAAACTTGTATATTATTTAAGAGAAGACAGTCTATGAAAATGCTGGAGTGACTTGCTGAACACACTGCATTACCAGATATTCGTTACATACAATTCAGTCACCCACTTTTGAAAAGGAAACACTTTTTCTCCACTCAGTTTTATCTATGTTTATGTTAACAAAAAGTATGTTGATCTTTGTCCCACTAACTTCTTGGATGAGGCAGTAGGTACTGACTCATAACGAAATTCCCTGTCCGGACATTCTCCTCAGAAAATACTTTCCCACCCTTCGTTCATCCTGCAGTGTGCAAGAACAGGTTTCACACACAAAATAGTATGTATAGTTAGTCTTAAGTACATCAGTAATTGATGTTTTAGATAACACACATTTCCCAAGTTATTCTGCTCTTAGTTTTGATCATCTTTCATTGTTGTTCCTAAATACTTGAACTGAATCATACTTTTAAAGGATGCTTTAGCATTTATTTCATGACACTGTATTAAGGCATAAGATGTAACTCTATACTTAATGCTGCTTGGCCATTAAATAACAAGACCACATGCAGCTCCTGATCTTAACATTGGATTATTAAAGTATTGCTGAACCTTTCCTCATTTGCATGCTGAATCACACTCCATTAGATTGATGTAGGTCAAGTAATAATCTTTTATAAACGGTTTTATAACTTGCTGTGATCATGCTTGATGAAAATAATTGAGCAACAAGTGAACATTAGATTCCTTATGAAAGTGAACAAAACTGCCACCTAAAGCACTCCACAAAATGATTTTTTTGAAGGCTTGTATAGAGCAGTATGTAGCTTCTAATCAAAATTACTCTTGGATATAATAATTTCATAAATAAATTTCTCTTTTGAAACTAGTCTCATTATTTAATAGTCATTCCTCATTGTTTGTCTACAGTCTTTTCTGTGAGGAAAAGTACCTTTCACGTCCTTAACACACAGGAAGTTTTCATATTATTTACGTGGTGTTGCAGCATATCTTCCCCACGGAGACATCATTCGGTCTGCTGCCTAGGTGGATACATTTATATCATTGGTGGCTTTGGTCGGCACCGTGTTATAATGGATTCTGTTGAGAAGTACCATATCAGGTCAAGTAAGTGTTAATTGTCTACAAAAAGAATTACAGTGAAAGCCCCATTTAAGGTTTCTTTGGAGAGCAGTGGATGGGCCTGGGATAGCGTAGTTGGTATAGTGACTCGCTGCAGGCTGGATGGTACAGGAATCGAATCCCAGTGGGCGAGTTCTTCTGCACTTGTCCAGACCAGCCCTGGGCCCCACCCAGCCTCCTGTACAATGGGTACAAGGTCATTACTGGGGGTAAAGCAGCCGGAGCGTGGCATTAACCAGCCACCACCTCCATGTAGTGCCAAAATAACGACAGAGTAAAGCTGTAGCTCTATTCCCCCTCTGTGTCTTCATGGCAGGTTACAGGGTGAACTTCACCTTTGGGGAGCAGTGGATTTTAAAACTAAACTGAGGAAAATGTTGAACTTGGGATCACTGAAAGTGGATGTTTTAAAGAGGGAAAACTTTAAATTGAGGAACATTAAATGGAAGTCACCAATGAGACTTTATGCAGTATGCACCTCTGCATCCAAGAACTACAAACATGATATGAAGAAAGAATGAAAAAGTGTTGTGTTGTGTGATGCATTTTAAAAAAATATGTATAATGTAAGGTACCCCTTTGTCGGTATCTCCACCTTGCCATGGTAGAGGGGCTTGTGAGTTCCAGTGACCCTGAGAGCTAAGCTGGCGGTAGCATTGCTACCAGTAGGGTCAAAAAAAGGTGGACAGATCAAGAGGGTAGGAACCAGATGAAGAGAGATGCCTAGGAGATGGGAAATCCAATAAAAACTCCCCTGATGCCGAAGCAGCGACATCAGTAGCGACTTGAAGCACAGAGCAAATGATGCTCGAGATGGTTCATGATCGTGTAGCGACAGGCATGACCAGAGTGGTCTGAATGGCTGCTGTCCTGCGATGTGGAAAGCAAATGGAAAAACTACCACATTATTACCTTTCCTGGATAGTCTCTTCCAGAAACAGAGAAAAATGTGAGATGCTTCCTCTGGAGACAAAACATTCCGGAGGTAAACTACTCCCCCATTCGGATCTCCGGGGGGGAGTGTTTCTAGGGGAGACACCATGCGGTAATACGGACTACAGACAAAAGCAGAAGACGCAGAAGGAACATCACAGCTTCAAGATAGGCACTTGGAACGTAAGGACCTTGATCAAGGAGGAAAACTCGAAAATTTGAAGAAGGAGATACAGAAGAACGCAGTGTCTGTGCTAGGTGTTAGTGAAGTGCGGTGGAAGGTCAAGGAGAAATAAGAAGTGGTGATTATACATGTATTATTCCGGGGGGGGGACCACGCTGAAAGAGGCGTAGGAATAGTAGTGCATAAAAGTATAGTGAAAAGTGTTGTTAAGAAGAGTGTGTATAGTGACAGAATCATTGCTGTTAAGTTGAAGGCAGAACTGTAAGTATTTTGATAGTGCAAGTGTACATGCCAACATCGGACTATGAAGATGACGAAATGGAAGAGCTGTATGATATAATTGAAGAAATTCTTGAAGAGAATGGAAAGGGCGCAACAAATACGATTATAAGGGAGATTCGAACAGTGTGGTTGGAAATAAAGCACATCACAACATTGTTGGACCATATGGACTGGGAAGGAGGAATCAGAGGTCAAATGCTTATTGACTCCTGTGAAAGAAATGGACTTGTTATAACACATGGTTCAAAAAACCTAAAAGAAGATTGTACACATGGAAATCACCAGAGGATAGGAGTCGATATCAATTGGACTATGTACTAGTGAAACAGAGATTCAGGAACAGTGTGAAGGATGTGCAGACATTGCCTGGAGCAGATATTGACTCTGACCACAATTTACTGTTTGCAACAATCTGCACCAGTTTGAAGAAAATCATAAGGTTCCACAAGCGGAAACCAAGATGGGATTTGGAGAAGCTATATGCTCAACGACAGGAAGTACACGATAGTCTAGCAGAAAAACTTGGTGCAATCAAATGTGAAAGTGGGAATGTGGAAGTGCAGTGGAACATATCAAGAAATATGTGTTAGATATTATGAGTGATTTAGTTAGAAAAGTCAAGAGGAGAGCAAGAAAGCCACGGATTACACAGATGATCAGCAAAATGGATGAAGAAGGAAATGAAAGAATGTCAACAACAAAGAAGGAAGGAAGAACTACAGAAGACTGAGGAATGAATTGAAAAGAGCCACGGACAACGCCAAGAAGGAATATCTGGAGTGCATATCTGACGAGATCATAGAATTTCAAAGAACAGGACGTTATGATCTAATGTACATGAAGACAAAGGAGCTAGGTTGGAAAGAAAACCATGGGATTCAAAACATTGGCATTGAAGACTCTCAAGGGAATATAGTAATAGATCTGAGACGAGTACTGCAAATATGGGAGAATTATATCACAGAACTCTACGATGAGCTAATCGACCAGAACACCTAGAAGTAAAACCTGAACATGAAGTAGATGAAGACGAGAAAGGCCCTTATATTTTGCAAAGTGAAGTGGAAAAAGCTATCAAGGAGATGAGGGATAAGAAGGCTACAGGAGATGATGATGTACCTGGGGATGTACTCAAATTGTTGGAGGTGGTCTAAGGACTAATGACACAGGATCAACACATGTATGTAACTGGAGAATGGCCCAGAGATTTATTGAAGTTCAATGATTGCCTTAAAGAAGCCCAAAGCTACGAAATGCAGCGAGCATCGCACAATCAGCATCATTGCGCATGCAGCAAAGATAGTAGCGAGGATACTTAGAAGAAGGATTGAGAGGAAAATGAAGATGCACTTGGAGAAGATCAGTTTGGATTTAGAAGAGGAAAATGAACTAGGGATGCAGTTGGGATGCTGAGAATAATATCACAACGAACCTTGGTCATAGATGAGGAATTGTGTGCTTGCTTCATAGACTGGCAGAAGGCATTTGACCGTGTCAACTGGACCAAATTAATGCAGATCCTAAAGGGAATTGGGATAGACTGGTGCGAAAGAAGATTGATCAGCAAATTGTACATGGAACAGTGTGTCAAAATACGATTGGACCAAGGGGAGACGAGGAGTGTGAAGATTGAAGAGGAGTTAGACAAGGTTGCTGCTTGTTACCAATTCTGTTCAACTTATACAGCGAGTACCTTACCAAGGAAGCTCTAGAAGGGTTTGGAGACTTCAAAATAGGAGGACAGGTAATTAGCACTGTGAAATATGCAGATGACCTTGTGCTACTGGCTAGGGAAGAAAAGGTGCTACAGGGCATGTTTGATAGACTAAGTGAAATTGGAAGACGCTATGGAATGGAAATGAATGTGTAAAAAACTAAGGTAATGAGAATCTCAAGGCAACCATCCCCAATGAAAATTATGATAGATCAAAAACAATTGGAGAATGTGGAATATTTCAATTATTTGGGCAACATGATAACAAATGATGCAAGGTGTACACGTGAAATTAAATCCAGAATTGGCATGGCAAAAGCAGCATTCAACAAGAAGAAAAATCTTTTCACCAGCAAACTGGACTTAAATTTAAGGAAGAAACTAGTAAAGTGCTACATTTGGAGCATAGCTTTGTATGGTGCTGAAATGTGGACACTTCGGAAAATAGATCAGAAGTATCTGGAAAGTTTTGAAATGTGGTGCTGGAGAAGAATGGAGAAGATCAGTTGGACCAATCGTGTGAGAAATGAAGAAGTATTACACAAAGTCAAGGAGGAGAGGAATATCCTACATACAATAAAAAGAAGAAAGGCTAACTGGATTGGTCACATCTTGCGTAGAAACTGCCTTCTGAAACGCGTCATTGAAGGAAAGATAAAAGGAAGGATAGAAATGACGGGAAGACGAGGGAGAAGACGTAAGCAGCTACTGGATGACCTTAAGGAAAAGAGAAGATACTGGAAATTGAAAGAGGAAGCACTAGATCGCACTCTATGGAGAACTCGCTTTGGAAGAGGCTTCGGACCTGTCGTAAGACGGACTACAGAATGAATGAATGAATGATTAAGGTTTGGTTCACCATTTATATAAAACCACTGTTGCAATGTTGCAATCCCATTACAGGTCTCGACAGGCCCTTAGGGTTCCAAGAGGTTGAGACTCCCAGATTTATAGACAATCGGCACATGAAGGTGGTAAGGTTGTCAGCCCTATGCACCGGCCGCCTTTACCCCCCAGGAAATACTCCTGGTTCTCATTTCTGTTAGAGGCTGAATCGACCCCAGGCCGATAGTGCGACCGAAAGGATTACTTCAATGAAAAATTCCAATGACACCATCGGGAATCGAACCCGTGACCTTCCGGCTTGTAGCGCAGTGCCTCAATCAATTGCGCCACCGCGTGCCCCATAAAACCACTACTTTTTATTTTCTTTTACAGCAGTTGATCTAATCAACCAAGTATTTGTAATATTTTTCCAGTAGTAGGGCTTAATTCTTCCTCATTTGTAATAGGAAATCTCTTCTCTGATAAATCTGAAGAAGCTTGTACAGAATTGTATGAACACTAAATTCAGACACACTGTTTTCAGTCTGTCTTACATGATTTTATATTAGTTTCCATGCTGTATTTTTAGGACCAGAGAAATTATCTAGTGAAAGCAGACTTCTGTTTAAGAGAGGTTATTGTGAACTGAACAAAGAGGGTATATTGTCCGTCTATCCATGTGTTTAAACTGCTGGACAGATTTTGCTGAAATTTATTTGAACTCCTTACAAAAGTTGTTGGGCAGTTCCTGCTTTGATAAATATTGATGTAATATAAGCGTACTTGCATAAGGGAGTGCATATTAGCGTAAAATTATGTCCATTCAAAACCAAGTCTCAAGTGCAAGTTGCTTGTCTGTACTGCATACAAATCCTTCATCTGCTGGGAATTTATAAGAGTCCATATTTCCCTTGCAGTTCAGCGTATCTTGTTTCTTAGTAGAGTCTCAAAGTGCTTGTTTATGCCTGTGGGAAGAGATCCCAGTACAAAGTGGATAACAGGTCATGTAGCCACCAGAACCAGCCTGGAAGTTGTGATAAGGAGAGGATTCCCTTTTCTTGCTGCCAGGAATTGCACCCTAATGATCCAACCTATAACCATTCACTTTGCAGACTGACATAGCTATATGATTAAAAATATGAGCACATCAGTGTAACAAATGTCCCAGTGTGAGATTTGATGTTCTCACAGTGGTGGTGATGAAAATTCAAGTCTTCTGAAACTTTATGCCATGTAGATTAGTAAAGGGTTAATGATGTTTCAGAATAGCTTGCTTACTTCATCTTCAAGGTAGTCCAAGAAGCATGGACTGCCCTCTAGGCAGTAAGCTACCCCAGAACGTCAGTAACTATTTACCAATCCTTGTGGCTGCGTATATGTGAAGGCTGGAATCCTCAAGTGTCCTTAGGTGATTAAGAAAAATGTTTGTGTTTAGGATGCTGGAGCCGTTGTGCATCACTACCTCATAACCTATACTCTGCAGCTTGCTGTGCATACAAGGAGCAGATATTTGTATTTGGACCACAAGTTTATTTCTATTATCCAAGTTCTGATAACTGGTTCATTATGCCAGAAGCAGCACTTCCATCGAACACAGTGTTCACTTGTGCCATGCCACATGGTGAATGGATATATCTCACTGGTATGTTTTAATCACTTATTGTGCAGTGTTCTTCTATAAACCCATTCCTTAAAAAATTAGAATACAGCAAAATTCCATTAATCCAACTGGCATGGGACTGAACAGGTGCCAGGCAAATCATCGAATAGTTCGGATTATCAAACAGTACCTATACTGACCTACATTCTTACTGGTAATTTTTTGTTACTGCTCCTATACATGGGCTGTACAACTAAACAGAGGAGTATTCCATTTGGATATCTCCTTCATCTGCTGGTTCAGGGTCATCAGGGTCCTCTTCTGTGTTTTCTGGAGTCTTTATAGTTGAAGAAGTGAATGGTGTAGGAGGCAAAGGGATCAGGAGATACCACAACAGTTTACGTGTAGACACTCTTGGAGGCCTTTCTGAACATGTCCCTGAGATGTGCCTGTTTCATTGATGAAGCCTTTTTTCTGGTATGAAGCAAAAGTTCCGTTCTTGGGACTACTCTCTTCAAATGCCGGATTATCAGGATTCCTGAATTACTGGATGTCAGATGAAAGGAATTTTGCTGTACATTATCTCATCTGCCTCGTATGTACCAACATCTCTCTGCAGATATCAGATTGACCTGGCCATCCCCACAGACACATAAATCATTATCTTATTTTTCTCAAATAATTTTCTTAATAACAGGGAAAGAACAGAACATCTCTATTAATTGCTTTTCTGTTCTCTACTTTCCTTATTATAGGCAAACAAGTAATCAACTATTATGATTGTTTGTGTGTGGAAAACACTGGAACTCTATACAAATCTGCAAGGGGTTTGCAAACCACTGTATGTATAGTTTGAAAAGGGTAACAGTTATTTTTGTATCATTGAAATGCCTTGTTATGCTTGTATCGTGTTGGGTAAACCCATGTTAGTTTTTAATCTAATCTTGTACACATTTAAATGGTCATTGTAATATAATGTAAATGGCTTCCTTTAGTCCAAAAGTCTGATTGCCAGCATCCCCATGCACAGGAGGTGAGTGCTTGTCAGTGCTGAAGCTGAGGCCCAACAGACACTGCAGACTACAGGCCTTTGAAACCAGTAGCACATCACAAATTATTTTCAAAAAAGATCTGTCTCTGAGGAACAAAATCTGAATTTTGGAAAGAATATGCCTGGATGCATTGCTTTCCACTCCTGCCCATGTAATTCTGATACAGAAGTTTTTCTCATGCAGTGAAATGTGTTCCTTTCAGGTACGTATTCCAGAGAACTTGTTCGGTTTTCTCCGAAGTTTGGTATTGCTGATGTTGATGGTCAGACTTCAAGATTTGAGTCTCTTGGCTACTTTCTGCACAACACATCCAACACTTGTCTTGTTCACGATAACATTTACTCATTCTCCACTGATGAAGATAACAATATGTATGTAGAAGCTTATTCAGTCACTGAGGGAACATTCCATGTGTTATGGAGTGGTCATGCAGACACACACAATAGTAATGGTGTAACTGACTTCAGCCCAAAACATAGCATTGGTTGTTTTCCCTTAATAAAGTACTAAACCTGTGTCAATTACTGCAAGGAACTAGAAAACAAAATGTGAAACTGGACTTATTCTATGCAGCAGAAACTGTGGTTTATTTTATGACTGCTCTGCTTATAGTGTAAACAAGGTTAAGCATTGTACAGTCAGTGGTTGAATACTGGGAATTATTTTATTTTTTAATGTAAGTTAACCAGTCAACATTGTCTAGTCTTTAGTTGGTGTGCTGTGTATATATTTTTGAGACATACTGATATATGTAATAGATTATTTAGAACTTTTAAAAACCAAAGGAATTTCAGTGAAGTACTATTACTTCATGAGGTAGGATGGTTCATTCAGTAAAGTCCTTTGCTAGGGACTGAACTACAGGGTTTATTTCCCAGTATGGGCATGGATTTTCTCTTGACAGCCTAATCTGTACTAGCTGTGAGGTCCAACCAGTCTCCTATCAAATGGGTGATGGGATCTCTTTCCTTGGCAGTAAAGTAGAAATGAAGCTCACCCATTCCCACCCAATGCTGAGGTTAAGGAGAAGTGGATCTTTACCTCAGCTAACCTTATACAACTTCATGGCATTGTATTTAGGTGCAAGACCAACTATTTTATATTTTGTGTGTTGTAGGGGACTGGTCTTAAGATTAATACAAGCACAATGTAATAGGAAACATGAATACAGTATGTAAAAATATTAATTCCCTCACAGCAGTGTTTCTGTAACTGTCCCTTGATAAACAAAAATACAGGGCAATTACAAATTTTGGTAACAAAAACAAAAAAAAAACACATTGAGGGTAAAACTGGGATGAAGGAATGTTTTTGAGAATAGGTTTATATACTAAAACAGTATGGTAAAAAGTACTGAAACACATTTAATAGCAAAAACAGCAACAGATATCAAAGTCATCTGTGGGTATGACAGCGTTGCTTGATTGTATGGTGAAATTTTTGAACACATCATATAAAATTTTCTTTAATTGAAGATATGAATTCTTTAACACCAACTTCTTTTTGTACTAAAATGAATAAACAGTATTCTCATTTTATATTGTTATTATTTTCATTTACACCGATAACATAAACATTCTCTACAAATTCACATACTGTAGTATGGTATTGCTGAACTGTCCATATAAAGATTCCCTTTAATACACTGCAAGTCGTCATACATCACTGAAGTGATTCACTTTACCTGTTCAGTTAGAAACAGCATAGCGAATTATTCCAGGTGTACGTATTTCTCGCACACGTCGAATGTTCCGCAGAATGTGCAGCATGTTGTATGATGCTTTATCCATTGTTATGTTGCCAAGGGTCTTGAGGTCATCAGCAACACAGAAATAAAGTCCTGTAATCAGACAGGCTATAAGAATAAAATGGCATAGTTAGGAAATACAAAACCCATGTGTATGTAGAATGTACGCTGTAATGGAAATCAGTTTACAAAATTTATCATTATGTCTATTATATGTAATATTCATTTACTTTATTTAATGACACTCAAATGTGTAGGTTATGTAGCGTCAAGTGAAAGGATGGAAACAAGTGGTCGTGACCCACTTAAAAGTTCCAAATAGGGCAGAAAAAAGGCCATAAGAATATTTGGCCTCAAAGCAAGAACTGGACCTGGGACGTCTAGAATATGGTGATTGTTAATCATTCAAGCATTATGTTTGCTAAGGTGTGTAAAATCTTATGAAACACTAAAAATCCACCACCAGCTGTTAATAATACTTTGTATTTAGTAATGTGTTGGGCTAATGATTATTACAAGCCACTCTCATTACACACACTTAGATTGTCTCTATCTGCAATTTTATTTCAGCATTCCAATTTAAATTATACCATCAGGTCATTTAACACTAGTGACCCAGCTTCCTTAAGCAAGATCTAGCCTCATTTGTAGTATGTAGATTTTTAAACTTTCAATTTACAGACTACAGTATTTGTTTTCTTATTTAATGCTTCACTTGTTTTTTGTTCTAATATTTACTGCTCATATCTAAATGTATATGTAAAATAAAAGTCCTGCATTAATGTTTAATTTAATGTTAAAAATACTCTACAATTGGGCATGTAACCATTATTACATTTTCTGTGTGCATTTTCAATTGTATGCAGTGATTTTCAGGAACACAGCCCCCATATATTACTGTGAGTGTTGTTAGTACCTAATATGATGGACATGCTGTGATAATAGTAAGGATGTGAAAATGACAATGTACCAGCCAAAGTGTGCTGTCCACAATGGTGTAGTATAAAATTTTGGAGAAGGAGATTGAAAAGTAGAAATATATCTTTTGATGTATAAAAATATTTTTCCTTTCAACTACATAGTTTTAAGGATGCAACTTAAAGTCACACATTGCCGAAATATGAACCAGCAAATTTGAATACATTTACAAATTATTTTATCTTGAATTTCCTTCAGTCTCTTCTTCACTTGCAAAAAATATTAGTCACACTGATATGTGTTAAGTTACACACATTCTGACATTATTTTTGAACGCCAAACAATTCATGCACTGCTACGAGTTTCTTTGGTGACAGTAATAAGCAGGGGTTTGTGGCCCCACGTTTGCCAGATCTGAACCTGTGTGGTTTTTACGTGTGTGGCATGTTAAAGGATACAGTGCATAATAAGCCTCACACTGAAGACTCTGAGAAAAAGCACTCAGGATGTAATGTCTTCAGTTTCACCAGCAGAACGTTCATGTGCAGTTGACATGTTTTTCATACATGCGATGCGTGTGTGTGCGTGCGTGTGTGCGTATGTGTGCGTGGTGTGTGCGTATGTGTGTGTGCTGAAGACCATTTCCAGGACCCTCTTTTAAACATGGTGAGTAGAAACCTACTATTATCTGCAATACATTTAACTAAAACTTTTGAGAACCTTCTTTAAATAGTGACTAAAAGATTAAAATTACGTGCCCAACACTGAAATAAAATGTGTGGACGCCAACTCATGGTAAATTGGAATAGCAGCAATCAGTTTGCTGCCTGCTGTCATGTAAAATTTTCTGTGAAATGACCAATTACATAGGCCAGATAAACTAGGCACCCCATATATATATACCATTACACAGTGCCATGAGCAAGGTGGCTCAAGCAATAACACTTCCGTTGCATTCCTAGGATGTGCCCAGTTCAAGGCTCAGTCAGGATGTCAACTGTCCAGAGGTCTTCTGTGACTTTCTCAGCCCCCTTGAGACACATTCTAAGATAGTACTTTAAATTAGGCCACAGCTGCTTCCTTCAGCATCATTTACACTTCACTATTCACTACCATCCAACAATCTGGCACTGTATGATGAAGTTACTGACAGTGTTGCTAAATGAAGTACAAATAAGTAAGTAAATTACACAGTGGGTTACCCTTTTCTATTGTCTCCTTTGTCTCCTGTTTCTTGAATGCATCATATTCAGCCAACTTTTTTCCTTTAAGAGTACTTCTAGGATGACTGAAAAGCTGGTATTTCTTCTTCAGTGCCATGTTAAAGGCATCTATAAATTTGTTCACCATCTCGTAAGTCAGTCTGCCCCTCAAGTACCTGCATGAAGTGTTAAGGGTATTATATTCTGTTCATTAAAGTACAGAAATATAAAATGATTACAAGACAGTAAGTTCTGTTAAGAACCTACAATGCCCACCATCCTTTAAATACTCCAGTCTAACGGAGAGTCTAATAGGAATACACACAGAATAAGGATTGAAATCTTAGAACCTTTTGGTGCCAAAATATTCTTTACATGTAATTTGGCAGGGCACTATAGGAAGAAGAATTGAGATAGTGGAGATGAAATTTTTGAGGTCAGTTGCAGGATGTTCATTATTTGACTAAGAAACAAATGAAGAAATAAGAGAACTAAATATGTACAATTTAAGTGAAACTGTTGTGGATTATAGACATAAGTGGATGCAACAATTATTAGGAATGAACAATACATGCATTCCCAGTTACAAAGTCTGCATGTGTACAGAAAAATTACAAACAAACAAAAGAGACAAGAACAAAGCTAATAATAATAATAATAATAAAAACATTCAACATTGAATATAACATTACATATAACAAAAATTGTTACTACAGAATAGCTGCAACACTATAAACCCCAGAAACATGGTCTGTTTCAGATATAAAATTGTAAATACCATGCATAAAGGTGATAACAAATTGATGATGATGATGATGTGTGGTGGTAATGACAGCAACAGTAACATCATCATCAACAAGAACAATAATAACAAAGAAATGTAATAATCTCTAATATATTTACAGAAACAATAAACACATTCTGGTTTTGCTAAGATTTGTTTATATGACCATCTGTGCACAAGCTGGCACATTAAACCTTGTGCTAATTTGCACATCAGTGGTGGATTATAAATTTGCATTACCTAAGTGTGGCATTTACAACAGAAAGTTGTAGGACAGAAAATCTGTGCAATAGGAAAGTGGACTTCATGACTTCTATGCAGAGCTCCTTGCTGTGTTTTGAAAGAAACATATAACTGATTAAATGGTTAGATTATTTAAACTCAAGTATACATTATATTATATTTGTGTCTGGTCAGACTCCATGGAACAGACTACTTTTTCAGAAACTAACAGTCACTCAGTTGTTAAGAAATTCTCAGCCCTGTATGGAATTCAAAGATTCATTACCGTTTTCACAACAGCCTGCAATTGGACCCTATCCTCAGCCAGAAACAATCCACATCCTTTCCAAAACACATTTTAGTACTGTTTTCTCATCTATGCCTAGGTACTCAAGTAGTCTTTTGCCTTCACAATTTCTGACTGCAATTTTTGATTTCTCATTTCTCTGAAGCATGTTGCATTCCCCACCCATTTGTTCCTCCTTTATGTGATCATCCTAAAAGGACTCAAAAGTATAAATTTTAATGTTCCTCATTTTGCACTTTTCTCCACCTTCTGTTACATCCTTTCCCTCAGGTCCAAATATTCTCAACACCCTGTTCTCATACACCTTCAATCTTCTTTCCTTATGGTGAGAGATTGAATTCTAAACCCTACAAAACAAAATATAAAATTAAAGAGCTTTTAGTCTAGTAAACATAAAATCCACATTTGGGGGGGGGAGAAATTTGGTAACAGACAATAAAGATTGATACATACTAACAGGTTCAAATGGTCACAATATTTAAAACAGCATAATGGATAATTTAAGGAATGAATCTGGTTAGATGTCTGCAAATTGTACACACAGCACAAAGCAACCTCAATGCCTTGAATAGTCTACATTTTTCCCTGGTAAATTATAATGGGTTGTAGTTAAAAAAAATTGTAAAGTTCACCCTAGAACAGGCCATGAAGGCCCAGAGGGGGAGTAGAGGTATAGCTCTACTCTTTCCTTAACCTCGGCGCTAGATGGGGGTGGGTGGTCAATGCCACGCCCCGGCCGCTTTAATGGGTTGTAGTTAACTAGCTTAAATTAAAGCATGGCATGCATAACAGAACAGAATTAAACTTACTTCGGTATACTATCAAATTCTTCAATTTTCAGATATGTGATATATGGACGAGGTGACTGTGCAGCACGTTTATTTGAGAAAGGTGCAGAGTAACATGGTGACACTGCAATCCAAGATCCTGGACTGGGTGAGTGGTACTCAGTTTTCTCTTCTAATGACTATGTACAAAGAGATGACAGAACTGCATTATGTAACTCTCAATATTCTTTAACCACAGATAACAGAAAAATTAATACTTTTAAGCTTCAGTTACATGGAAATGAACTTATAAACAAAGTACTGTTAATAGACATTTGTTGCTTCATCAGTTTTCTTACATTTGCAGGTCCAGCTTCATTTGCAGTATTGTATAAGTACCTGGCTGGTAAATTGTTTTCAATATGTTGTGTTACCTCATTAATGTGGTGCACAGTAGCAAGAAGTTCCTGAAATCATAAAAACACAGTGCTGTTATCATGGACTTAAAATATTAATTCTTAGCATATTAAAAATTCTGATCCATCTGCAGAGCATATAAAGCATTTAAGGAAAAAGGGAGATGATGAATTATGAATAGGTAAGAGTTTGGAAAGGGGCAGTCATGACCATCCTCTAGATACTGTCGCGACACTGGGTTGAATAGACTATGGAAAACGATGAAAATCAATCTGACATCCATCTGAGATGTAGAACATATACCACCCATATACGTAACAAGCCAAGAATATTACTTCTATACCAGCCAGTTAAAAGTACGAATCAAATACAAATAGGAGCCCTACTTATTTCCCTAGCAATATGGAAGTGTTTACAATTCAGCACAAACTAGCACCTTGAAAGGCTTACTTGTGTAACAGAAGCAACAGTTATGACTGAACATGTTAATACAATGATAATAAATGTACCTAAGTTATAGCCTGGATGAACGTAATGTAATGGAAACGATATTGAATAAGGGTTGCCAACACTGATAGTGACCCGAAGTGACAGTTACAAAGGTAAGTGCAGTACCCAGGTAGTTTAGGGACATACATCTACTGAGTTTCTACCAATAAAGTGACACCTAAGAAATGAAAGGCCAGCCATGCTAGAAAATAGTGTGCATTTGAAATGTATATTGCAAAATATAAGTTTAGTTTCTATCATTAAAATGAAGCCTCAAAGCCTAACTTTAATGAATTAACTTTCCCTGCTTCTTAAATGAATGATAGTCACTTGTTACTAAAATGAAATATCAAAGCCTAAACCTGGAGCAATGAATGTTTATGTTCCACTTGACATTGTCACCAAAATGAAGGCTTAAATCCTAATCTTAGTGGATTCAATTATTGTTTATATACACACACACACACACACACACTACATAGCTACCACTAAATTGAAACCTGAAAACCTAACCTTGGTGGAATAAATATTTTTTGACTTGAATTTCTGGCAATAAAATGAACTCTTAAAAATAACTAGTAACAAAAAAATTATAGAAGATGACAGCCTTGTCAGAATATGCTTTGTATTGTAAATGAAAGCTGGCAACTGCAAACTGAATATCACTAAAATGAAAAATCACAAACTAATATACATGAATTAAGCCAAATGTTGCTGGATTAAATGGTTTTGGGTTTTCAAATAGTTTGGGTGTAAGTTGAGTTTGTGTGAGTGTGTTGTGTTGGCAACAAGTTATCTAATATAATCTCGAATATATTAGATGCAAGAAGTATTTAAAACAGGCACAAGGATATATATAAACCAATAAGTTATGAGTAAAACACAATTTATATTTCCACCACAGCCACGTGTTTTGGCTTTTACAAACAAGCCTGATGATGGCTTGCTTGTAAATGCCGAAACATGTAACTGTGGTTAAATATAAGTTATGTTTGTGAATTTAATGGTTTACATATTAACACAATGGGATGAATATAAAGACGAAGGTATATACTATACTCATTACCATTTTTATTAAAATGTACAAAATAATGCATAACTATTTCAAGGAGCCAGTGAATGAAGATTTATAAGAAGTCATATCTCAGAAGATTAACAAGTATTCTGTATTAGTGCAGTCATGGGTAAGTAACTGTCCCCATCAATCACCATAAACACCAAGACATGGAAAGTAACAAGAAACAAAATACTTATATTATGCATTTATAATGATAATAGTTTGTTGTTCCATGTAAATACCATTTCAAAGTAAATAAGCACTGTGGTCAGCAAGCAAGTGTGTTACAAGTACAGCAACAAGATAAATGATGCCACTGACCATCGTGTATAAACCAGTGAATGAAAAGGTTGCTAAGTTGGCTCCAATCTCTGTAATTACTCTTACTGGCAAGTTTTGTGCAACGTGGAACCATACTGTCACCATTAACAAACACCATTACATGAACAGTGCTTCAACTTCTTTATTGATTTATACAAGAGTAACATGGTGTGTACAGGCTCATTATTGAATGCCTATTAAATATAAGATCTAAACAAGGGATTTAAATTTAAAAAAATGCCACCATACCTTGCATGTCTCTAGTTGGGCTTCCTGTTTGCCTAAAAGAATCTTCAAAGCTTGAAGTCCTTCTTTCATTTCCTTCACTTGTAACATAATTTTGTAACAAAGGGCAGATGCATTAGCATCTGAACCCTCAAGTATTTCCTCAGCTTGCTTCAAAATATTTGCTTCTTTTACGAGGCAATCCAAGTTTAGAGAATTCATATCACTATTGCAAGCTTTTCTTCCAACATTGAATCTATCCATTCTTCACTGTCACAGCCCTGTTTCCACGTTATTTATCCTCTTGTCTTGTGACAAAATTATGGATCCATGGAAAGTATATATGTATGTATGTATGTAATCCGTAGTTTTAACCACACATCATCTAGTAAAGTTTCAACTGTACTTAAATCCCGCCAAACAGTAGTCATGTGATCCAGTGAACAGGTATACCACAATTACGAAATTCATACATTTTCATACTTGTGGACAGTCGGCAATGTAGATAAAGCATGTGTGATCTGTTGGTAGGAGTTAAATAGCGTTGGAAATGGTACGAACCAGATAGAGGATCCGTGGTACGAATTCTGCATCTGCATGCGTGGTGATCCATTATGTTTACTAGTAGTAGTAGTTTCTTCAGGTCGCAAGCGTCCCCTGATGATCCCATTGGATTTTCTGAGCAAGAGGCACAGGGTCTTGCTATCCCTTAGTGGTTTTCGTTTTGTCGTTTCCTATTTTGCACAGTTTTGTAGGTCAGGTCCCTCCATTGCGTTCTGTTTTGCGTGGCATTTATGGTGTCTTACCTGTTCATCGTCATGGTTCTTCGTATTTCGTGTGTCCATTTTGTCCGCTGTCTTCCTCTTCTGCTACTGCCGTCTGTCAATCCTAACATCAAATCTTTTCCCAGTGAATCTGACGAGCGCATTATGTGTCCGAAACATTTCAATTTACCTATTACCGCTAAGGTTTGTAGGGAGTGCCTGAGCTTAATTTGTTTAATCACCTAAGCATTCGTCCTTCTTGCTGTCCATGGTATTCTGAGCAGTCAATAGCTCGAAGGCATCTAGCTTCCTTTTGTCTGCCTTCATCATTAACGTCCAGCTTTCGCATCCATACAGCACTGCTGGGAAGGCTATTTTCTGCACTAACTTAACTTTTGGGTTGGTCGAAACTCCTCAGTCTTTCATAATTTTCGTCAATTTTGTCATTGCTGCTTTGCCCAAGTTTATTCTTCTCTCGATATCGTCATGGATATAACCGTCATTGGTAATCAGAGCCCATAAAAACATATAGATTGAAAATTTATTTTACCAACTTATGCACAATATTGTGCATAAGTTGGTAAAATAAATTTTCAACTGTAATAAGATGCACGGTCAATACAACGCAAACTTATAGCTTGTTACTGTCCTTATTTCTTCGCCGTCTACTAATATGTTTCCTTGTTCCCGTTTCCACTCTCTTGGCCATTTCACCTTCTCCCATACTTCATTACACAAGATAGTCATGGCTGGGATGACTTCTTCTTTGATGACTGAACAATTCTATTTGTATGTTGTCACACCCAGGGGCTTTGTTGTAAGGCAGCTGATCTAAAGCCCACCTTACTTCATTCTCCAGAATCCACGGTTTTTTCTCGTATGTGGAGCCGTTTAAGTCTTCGGGCTGTTCATTGATTTTGTACAACTCTGTTGTGTACTCCAATCTTTCTAAAAATGTTTCCTTTTCCGTTATTAATTCTCCATTTTTGCCTTTGAGTGCACCTCTTTGGGGATAAACTTCCTAGTGAGTTCTCTAATTGTCCTGAACATATCCCTGGGCCTCTTTTTCCGGGCTTTCTCCTCTAAATCGCGGCATTTTTCTTTTATGGATCTTTCTTTATCTTTCCTGTTGTGTTTAATACCCGTGGCAGTAACCACAACATTAATCCGTGTTCAGCACAGACAAAAAAGATTGTTAGGCATTTTTGTCATGTGTGAGGATAAATGTAAGAGGTCTGAAGTGATGGAAGTTGTTGAAATTCATCGTTATCCACAGTTCATGGACCAGTGTTGCGATTTAATCAATATGGAATGGCCCAGGAGTAGAACTGAAAGGTAAATATGTTCAAATAATAACCGTCTGTTAGGTTGTTACACCTGTAATATCAGAGGTTTGCTTCTACGGGGGTTTGAAGTCCAAGTCAGTTTGCGACTGTTCGTCCATTTATCGTGGTGTCAAGACCCAACATGGGTTTATGACCAAACTTTAGTCCATAAGTTTTGACAATTGCTGTCTTGGTTTTTCTGGGTCGTCGCCTCAGACGTGACGATGGTTCTGTCCATTGACGGAAGTCTGAGCTATTGTCTGCTGTTCCAGTTTTCAAGTTTTACATTGTTACAGCTGTCTTACAGATTTACAAAGCTTTTCTGCTTGTGTGTACTGCGCCCAACATGCCCAAGACCCTTACAAGTCCAGGCCTTACACAGCAGATTATACCCATCCTTCTTCACTTATTCTTAGGCAATTTAATTGTGAATTGGTTGCTCATTAATGAAATTCATTGTACATTGTATAATCTGTAAAACCTTGGCAGGTAAATTCCATATTTACTTGCATAATGTTCTCCTTTTACCCTACAATTTTTTATACTCAAAGTAATGGTTCAGGCAGTTCTTTAAGTAGTAATTCTGTGCGACATTGACCTTTCTGTACTGTCATAATTCCAAATCTGCATTCTGCATGTTTCAATCCTTACTGAATTATTTTCAGGGAGAAATAGCCAATGAATACGAAAGTCATTGTTAGGCCTTACATTATTTGTTATACTTTTTTTGGACAAAATATTTTTATAGTGGAAGATCTTAGGAGTCGCACAAGATTCACATCATGTGTCCTACTTTCTAGACATGTACTGAGACAAAAATTTATGTATAAAGTGCTTTCCATGACTACAATTTTCAGAAAAGCTTTACAGTTGGCGAATATTTGTCACTGGAGTTTGAAAACATCCATGGCATTTTTACAGTTTCTGCTATGCTATTTAGGTGCCCTAAGCACAGAACTTATCTGTTTATACAGACTGTTCCATCTTGCAGTGATGCAGAGGAACATGGTACACATTGTATGTTCTGGGTATCACTGGTTATTTTTTTGCTTGGCAGAGCACTCACTGCTTTTATTTTATTGAAGACTTGGATCTCTGTTTATGTAGTCATAGTTTTTAGGTGCGTTCACATGTTTGCAGAACGCGTATATTAGCTTCGTCATGTCTGTCTGTATATATCAACTCGGCTCCCACTGGACAGATTTTCATGAAATTTGATATTGGGGACTTATATGAAAATATGTCTAGAAAATCCAGATTTTGTTAAAATTGGACAAAAATACTGGGCATTTTACACGTAGACCTAAATATGTTTCACCGTAGCTGGTGACATAAGGTCACCACAAAAACATTGTTGATAGGAACATGTAGCACCTCATTGTAAAAGGAATGCATTATTGCATTTCCATGGCAATGTTTTGAATATTGGTTGTATTGTTGGCACTGCCAAACAACACTAAAGGAAATGCATTGTTGCATGTCTCTGACAACACATTCAGTATTTATATTGTTGACAGTAACATGTGTACATCAATACACAGGCAACAATGTTGAGTTTTTTATGGCAACAATGCTGAAAAAGATTTTTCATATTGCTGGCAGTGACATATATGGCTCAACAATGGTTATACAAGAGCATCACATAGCTATATTGTATGTACATTCCCTACTTTGTAATATACAATTAAATTTAAAAGCTGACAGGAAGAGTTACTCAGATATTAAAGAAGGGTAACAAAAAGAGGGGGACAATAGACAATCTTAAATGTATTGTAGCACTGCTGTAGTACAGTTTTTCAAACCATTCAAAATTGCATATGTTCAGTAGTGTAGAGTTTGTAAATTATGATGTCAAGACTTCTTTCTGATGGTACACAACTGTAAGAACAAAAGTAAAACAAGTATGTGTAATATCAGAAGGCAAGTAATTTGTACTTGATCAGATTCACTAAAGGCTAATAGCAGTATACTTCTTTTACAGAATGAGTCAGGGCATTTAAGTGTTAAATCTACTATATGATGTCCCAACTCTTTTGAGTTCTGTTTATCTCATTCCATGCAGGGATTTCCTGTGTATGGATTTTACAGGGATTTGTATTCTTATGATAAAGGATATAATACAAGCAATTATTTGTTTCAGACTGAGGCGTTTGGAGATGTCCTGTGATAGTTTTCCAACATGCCTTGTTCTGGTACACTCACATGAAGTCTTAGGTCACAGCAAATTGTCATCACTGCCAGCCCTGCCTTTGGGATGTTTAATTGAATCAGGTTCAAGTAAAGATTATGTCACTTTACTTCTAGCATTGACATGAAACTTTGACTTTAACCTGTCTGAAAATGGTATAACTGTCACTTGTATCTGCTAAAAATGTATATGCTCTTGTGTAATCAGCTACTTCTTTGAAGGAATTATTGTCCATTCAAAGTGAGAGTTTTAAACCATGTGCAGTACAGTGTCCAGTTGGATTTCATTATTCAGGAATGGTGTATGCATAGTACATTCCCTGCCTCAGCTATGAATAGCTTTGTTTGGGTAGCAGTCAGACTTTTTGCAGCTTGAATCTTTGTCCCAATTTCAAGTTTCTTTGTTCAGACACAATTAAAATTGGATTATAATTCACAGATGTACATATTCATTGCAGCTTTTAAGTATTTTCAAATTATGGAACATAACAATCAAACTTGATATTTCTCTACTTTACCATTTCAACATCAGTGCTTTTCTTTTGAGCCCAGGGATTCTTATTTGTTTATGAACTGCTCAGTCTGCATGCTGTGATCACATAATATACATACTGTATTTTTCATCTGTGATAACTGCATCTGTTGACTGTTCCATGCTCTTGCCTTAAAAGCAGTTATCTTGTGATGAGATCAGTGAGTCCAGTGATTATACCACTGCTAGAAGCATTTGTGGAAGTCCTGCATTTTAAACTTTGCCTATGATTGTTCTGGAGTCATAAAACTCTTCCTCTATGATAATCTGTGAACGGAATTGTGGGTCTCCAAAGGTTGTGACACACACACTGACATGATTGTGATTTGCTCGTCAGTCTGTAGGCAAGGTACAAATTTGGAGGAAATCTTGCATATTCAAATCTTTTATTACAATCCTGTGGCATGATCTAAATGAGATTGTCATCTCATTAGCCAAATGACAGAGAGTGATGTTTGCTTTCATGAAAAACAACCTGGATTCACACATTTTCTTCCATTTTGTTGTTGGAAGGCTTTCCTCAATGATCTGTATTTTTTCCTGATGTCACTCCACTTGTGGACCTAGAAGACAGTAAAATGGTTGAGCTCTGCTCATTATTTCCTTTCTGAAAGTAAGTGTTAACATATAGGTTTCTATGCGAGTTTTAAGCAGAACTTGATGCAGATGTCCTGTTCTTTTAAATCTGCCATTTTCTGATACAAGGCAGGGTCACAGAGGGCATGCAGAAAGACACATGCACACACACATGCACAACCTCAGAGTGAAGCAAGTTAAAACTTTGAATTCAATGGCAAATGACTCAGCAGATCCTACTCTATCTCCATCTAGCAGAGGAGTTTTGCAGGCAGTCTGTGAAGCAGTTCATCATGCCACATATGAACAATTTCAGTACTTAAATTAAAAGCTGCTTGTGTGAAATTAGGGCAGCAGCAGTTAAAAGTGTGAAGCAAGCACAGATTATCCCTTTTGACCGATCCTGTAGAATCTGTGTAAAACAATAATAGATTATATTAACAGAGTACTGTAGGGAAGAAAAATGAGTATACAGTATGCTGCAGTCATGTTTCTCAGTTTTTTTTTATATGGTGTTTCAATAACATATAGGTTAGTATTGTAAGACACATCAAATCATATACATTACTGTAAAGTTGTGTGTGTGTGTGTGTGTGTACATGACGTATATTCATAGTATTTGTTATACTTGTTTTTCATTTGTATAATATTTTTCCAATATGTACTCGTACGCATTACAGTTCATAGAAATGTGTCACAGATTAATTTTTTGGAAACAAGTGGCTAATGATAAGAGTGACTGTTTGATTGATTGATTTTATTCCATGGGATCCAGTACAGGTTTAACAACCAAAGGATATAGAATATGTCATACATCTGCCACTATATATGAATACAAAAGCACATTAATTATATAAAAACAGTCCTTTTTATAAACATCATAGTCAAAATTCAGTTATTAACATTTGAATCAATACTCTTCCAGTACAGTGCAGTATTACATTTACTGATATAAATATTATGTGAACCATAATTAATGTCCCAATTACAGCATTATAAATCATTATTAATTACAAAGAAATTCATCCAGACTATAGAAACAATGTGTGGTTAAATAAGTGACAAAGTATTAAAAACCATAAAAAGACATAAATAAATATTAACAGTAATGAAGTTGGGAAATTTGATATGCCTAGTTAAAATAAGTAGATATTTGTTAATAGATATTTCAATAGAAACCGCAGCACAAGCCAATCATGAAGTGGGGCTGAAAAAGATCACACCATTATCACAGTACTTCATCAGTTATTGTTATGTGTAGAGACACATCTGAATTGAAAATATATCAGCATACTTAGACCCACACCTGCTGAGAAATACTGGCTTATTCTAAAAGCTAACATTAAACAATCATACAGGTGACTCTTGTTATACATGGTTTCGTTGCCTGCAGAAACATTCGTCTATGCCGAGTCATCAGACATTGATGACCAAGCTGCCCAATAACCTCTCCAGCCAGGCACCTTAAGCAAGGCACTTCTGGTAATAGTTAAGATTATTACTTTTGAATTCACATACTTTTGTAGTGTTTTTACTTTTAGACTGTTTTTGTGTTCTTCATACTTAATTACTGCTCTTTTATATTTATATGTTTGAATACTAAGTGTAAACTTTTAGTGCATGGCCTTTTAAGTGCCAGGTTTCTGCTGCATCCAGAGCACTGTTCAATTTAAATGTCCACTGTGAGAAAGTATTTTCTCATTTGGACGAAGAGGGTGTACATTTAATGGAACAACCTACTGTTCATCCATTCAAAGTTAATATTTAATTTCCCTGGTGTCAGGAGTCACACCCAAAGAAATGTAACTTGAATACCCAACTTATAAATTTTAATTTTAATATTTAATTTGATCTTGAAAGGTTGAAATCTTGCATGTTTGGGTACGTAATTCCCATGATTACATGTTGTATGTTTCACACATTCTTGACATACATGGTGATTTTCAGGAACACAGTTTCTGTGTGTAACGAGAGTCACCTGTGTTTCAAATTATATTAAAAAGAAAGAAATATGTGTTTTGTTGTACTGGCACGTCCACATTCCACATGGTATGAGTGAAAAGCAGACATGTTTTGGATTTCTTCAGGTTCATAATATTTCTATATTTCAGATGTTAATAATCATAATTCCAATTTAGAACCTTTTCTAGTACTTAGATTTAATATGCTCAAAGCTCTGAGGTCTTACTGCCATTCATAATAAGAGGCATGGAATCACAGTTCCGTCTGTCCACTGCAAACTTACACGATGCATTGTGATTGTTTACTCATCAAATACAGGTTTAAGAAAATAAACTCCAGCTCATTATTATTTGAAGACTGTTTTCCTTATGGATTATGATACCCATGTAGCTTGGTAGATGGGTACCAACATTTCAGAGGAGTGTGCTACTTCTGTCTATTGGGTAGAAGAATAAGCCAAGGAAGGGGGGGGGGGGGGATCAGTTGCGGAAAAGGACTAACAGGAGACAGATGCACTTTGAGGGGCAGTATACAAAGGACAGACATGGGGGATGGTGTAGAGGAGTGAAAGAAGGTGGGTGAAGGAGAATGATCAAGAAAATACTATAAAATAAGGTCACGGGTTGAAGTAAGATTAATAAAATAAAATGAAAAGAGAAGCTTAGGGAATGAGGCAAAACACGTGTGGAGTTAGTATGGCCCTGAAATGGGCTGGAATAGTCCAAATAAATGGAGGGGCTGTAGGCAGGAGTGGGGGCATAAAACAAGAAATTAGTTCTTCCTGGATATTACACAGTGTTGACTGGTAGTTCTGTACCGACGTTTCGGGACAACCTATCAGTCCCATCTTCAAGGGTCTTTGACTTCTTGACCCTTGAAGATGGGACCGATAGGTTATCCCGAAATGTCGGTACAGAACTCTCAACACTGTGTAATATCCCAGAAGGGCACAGATCTCATCTACATTGCAGCGGAAGCCTGATACCATGCAAAGAATTAGTGGTCCTGAAGAGGGCTGTTAAAGAGTTCAGGGTAAAATATAAGGAAGAAAGAACCAACAAGACGGGCTGTAAGCAGTGTGCAAGAGGACGTGCAAAATATAGGAGTAAGGAAAGGATAAGACCAAACAAAAATAAATTTAAAATAATTACAAAAAGTAGAAATAAAATACAGGACAGGCCAGAGAGTCGAGCACAGTGAGGAAACCGTGGTCTAGAAAGGTCTGTGAAAATAGGGGGGGGGGGGGGGATGGAGACTAAGGAAGTGGAGAGCAGAGACCTGGGAACAGGTAGGTGATGGAGGGGAAGAATAAAAGAGCACACATATGAAAGAAGGATGTGATGAAATATGGGAGGGGAAAGGAAGATGAAAGGCAGCTCTGAAGTGGGCAGTGATCTGTGGTCCTGAAGTGCATATTTTTCACTGGGCTCTGACAGGCCAGCCAGAGAACTAAAGTTATGGGACACTGTCAAAGGATGTTCTTTCAGGGAGTAGCCATGTAGCTTCTGTGCGTTACTGAGGCAGAAGTTATCTTCACAGTCCATGTTATTAAGATGGAGCTGCTCATCTCCCTGGTATGGTCCATGCATTTGAATTTGGTAGGATGGCCCAGGTTGATGCTGCACTCAGCCATAGCCAACTTATCCACATGGGAATGCCAGTGGTGCTTCTTATCTTGGTCTCAGCTGAACAACAGGTCTCCAGTTTAGACCTGTTCATACTTACAGGGGATGCTGTGTACCCTCCCCCCATTGTCTTCAATTGTAGGTCATCCTTGACCAGCTGAAGTAAGCTGGAGGCCAACTGACTTCTCATGTCTGAACATAACCCTACCAGTGCAGTTGAAGGTTGTAATGACAGGGTAGAAGCGACCAAGACAGGATCCTCACTGGGCAGAGTAATATGTACAGGAGGATACAGAGCCTCACAAATCTCGTAGTTACTGTAGTCATTCTTTCTTAAAGTGACCTTAAGAAAATCATACTCATCATGGAAACTGTCCTCCTTGCAAAGAGCTCTGGCCCTCTGCACCATGGTGAAAAGCATAGCTTGCTTGTTGGATGAGTGGTGGGAGGAGGTTCTCTGCATCAGAACCATCTTTTCCCATGCTCAGCTTACCTCTTCTACCCTGAAGATGGAGACAGCATGTTCCTCCAAAATACTGGAGTTAAGTGACCTTTATAAGTGCTGTAAGAAACACATGTCTTTCGCATTACTTAATTAGATGTTCAGCAGTTTGTTGCAGTTGAACTGTATTTGAAAATATGAAACTTCTCCCTGAGTAATATTAAAGCTATTAATTTTAACAGTGTATATACACTTTCTTTCAGTTGTTGTTCATCCTGAACACAGAGGGAAAGGTCTTGGGAAGTTCCTTATGACTAAAAGTGAAGATCATGCGAGAAGGTAAAAGGCTATCATACAATAATTAAATTGATGTTGACACCAGATCCCCATATTGCTTTCCAGCATTGTGTCAAATAGAGTGAAAGAAAATAAAATTTTATTATGCTCAATAACAATTTGAAAGAACAAAAAATTAAACTAATACATAAATATGTAACAGTGAAATGCTCTATTTTAAAAAGTTGTTGAGGGTACTGTGTGTTCACCAAACTTCATGAACTAATGTCTAAAGAATGGAATGAAGGATCAGATTTCACTTGTGTTATGAAATGTATTTTGTCTCTCACAGCCTACAGCAAATTAGCACTTATGACTCATTAACATTTCTGCTTGCCAGTTCCTGAGCAGCAGCTATATTTTTTTAGCCCTGGTTATGACTCTTGTTTTAAATCGGGACACATTATTTGTCTGGTTAAAATATGTATACCACAGTTTCATCACACCTGAAAATTGTTGTTTATATTTATATGCCACAAAAGATGAAATGCAATGTGATGAACTACATTTATTGGGTGCCACAAATATATGAAACAAAAAAATACTTCCGTATAACCCACATCATTGCCATCTTTGTAATTGTTGAGTTGCAAACAGTATTTCATATCTGATGAGAGCATATTTCTTAAATATGAAACACTGTTCACAAGTTAGCTGTTACTGTTATGGTGACAATGCAAATATTTGATTAGAACATAATTTAATTGCACTACCCAGTAGGTAAGTTGCATACATGAACCAGAAGCAAAAGACCTGCAGATGGGTAGTAAGTTATCTGAATGTCAGAATACTTTCAATAGAAGATCACAGGACAGTTTTTGTGCTATTCAGGCAAGTATCCTTCATAAAAGAGCAGCTGCAAGAAATAAATGTGTCAAAAAGTACACAAAACAGAAAGGCAAGGGGCATATTTTGACAGTTCAGAGCTGTTTAACTGAAAATGTAGCATGTGGAGATGCCAGTTACAAGATAGTTAATTGGGATAATGCATGAAATTAACAACACTTAATTCCTTAGACATTTATGCCTCAGTACCTAATTGCACCCAGTTTATTCTCCCAAATGTAAAAAATAATAACACTTTAATAAGAAGCCCATATGTGCATTATTGTGTGATTCATTACAGGATAAGGAGAACAGACTAATATGATGTCGATGTTATCTTACAGGCGAGGAAAGGAAACACTCTATCTCTACACTAAAGATAAGCAAGGATTTTACTCCAAGATTGGCTACACAGAATGTGAACCTGTGCAGATCTATGGACAACATGTACTGGGACAGAATTCCAAAAATGTGCCATCTAATGAAACAGACACAAAGAGTAACATTACTGTCCCTATGCAGGCAGTTTCTCCTACAGAACTCTCAGTTTCATCTGTTTCTAACACATATCCACGGACCAAAACATTAATCCAGTGTAATACATGTCCACAGCCTCACCCACCACCAAAACCACCACCACTTCCTCCAAACCCTATTTATTCAGCCACATTACAACCCTCTTACACGTATATGAAAAAAAATCTATAACTGTAAGAAAATCCTAAAACAGTAATAAACAAGAATAAATATCACTTTTGTGGATCAAGAATAAATATATCTTACATATCTTGTATGGGAAACTTTCTTCAAAAATTTGTGACAAAATTAATTTCCAAGAAGGGAAATCATTTCATGTGAAAACCGCGGTGTTTGGAACATTCTGTTATTGTTGTGGGCAGGGGTGCACAAATCTTGGGCACTAGGTTGCTGTGGTGACTAAATTTTGTTTGGTGGCACCTAATATTTGTGGGTTCTTAGTATGGAACATGCTTCATGTCACCTGGAATTTTGAAGTGTCTCCTAGATTTTGAATATTTCTGCACCCTTGCTTATGGGCTTTAAGGTTGGACTTCAAAACCAAACCTCCTGTCCAGAAACACTGCATAATCTGTGGTCAAGGTGTCCTCGAGGTGAACCGGATTGCCCTGGAAAGAAAATTCGCAGATCCACAGACTGACGTGTAGTTAATTCTTGATGGAAGTAGATTTTGATATGTTTCATACTGTTGTTTATTATGTCAAAATACAGCATTACATAAAATTTTAATGTATGTAACCGGCCAAAACCTACCGAGCCTCCTGCAAATGGGTACTGGGTCTCTTTCTGGGGGGTAAAGTGGCCAGGGTGTGGCATTGGCCACCCACCCCCATTCAGCTCTGAGGTTAAACAAAGGGCAGAGCTACTCCTCTACCCCCTCCCTCTGTGCCTTCATGGCAGGTTACTGGGTGAACTTTAACATTAATTAAAGTGGTGTGATGCATAACAAGACAGGCTATGTACATATAATGTAACATTGAGGCATGTTTGCGTAACCATTGTTGCCATGGAACAGCAGTTAAGCATTACATATTTTGAGTGCGTTTGTAGCGTTAAGTTATCCAGCATGCAAAGTGCACGCACCATATTATATTGTCATCTGTGGCCTGTCCAGCTCTACCATATTTTGCCACATGATCTCATATATGCCATGATATTCAGGAAAAAGTTATTGAACATAAAATGTGTGTTTTGATTTTCTCTACAACTTTTGTCTGAAACATGTCTCATTTTAAGAAGAATTCAGTGAGATACCATCATAAATGTACTTGGGTCTTCATGTAAAGTACCCATTATTCTTGTCAGATTTTAATGAAACCTGAATTTTCTCTGACAGATTTTCGAATAATACTGGAATATCAAATTTCATGAGAGTATGTCAAGTGGGAGCCGAGCTGTTCCACGCAGATGGACAGACAGGATGAAGCTAATAGTCACTTCTTACAATTTTGCAAACGTGCCTAAAAAGTGAGGAAAGAATGACAGTAATAACCACTTGCGTACTCTTTTACTCTGTATAGACGCTATATATTTTAAATTTCTTTTAATAAGGTTTTGCATAATTTCTAGTGACTTCCTTGCTAAAGACAGATACCTCTTGAAGATGGCAAACTGTTGCTGAAATAAGCAGGGCAAAGTTAATTTTAGTCATATTGAAGTTGTCCTTTATAGGACGTGGTTTATATTGAGCAACATTTGAAAATTTGATTCTGACATAATGAAACAACATCCTTTTATATGTGATAGCCCATTGTTTTTTTTAATGTCAGTAAATTAAGAACACTGACAAATACAACTACAATTTATTGAAAAAAATATGTATTTTGTTTTCAGTATGCTACGTGTTTTTTTATACAAAACCTAATGATGGCCCATTAGGCCCAAAACGTAGCATATTGAAAATACAGTCGGAATTCGGTTATAACGTCATGAAAGTGACTGAATATTTTGTGTAATTATAAATGAGTGTCATTATAACCCAGGGGTATAATGTTATGGTTAACAGTGACAAAGTAATTGGTACCACAGAATATCTGACTCTATAGGCGAGGTGTTGCATGAACCGATGTTATAACCGGGTTCTACTGTATATTGTTTTCTCAGTAAACTGTAGTTGTGTTCGATGGTGTTTTAATTTACTAGCAGAAACAGCATTCATTTCATTACCAAAAATCAGTTACAGTAGTTACAAAAGTAGTTAGAATCATGTCTACTTTATTTGGTTACTGGTGGAGACAGGTGACACACACAGTTACCACTGTCCTACAATGGATAAAAATAACTGCATGTTGAGTGTAACTGTTGTTCATATACATGTGCTGCAGTTAATATTTATATCTTAATTTATGAAGAACAATAAAGGGACTATTTACAAAAGCAGTTCTTAGTGTCATGACCTACTGTTTTAATGTCTGTGGCATTTTCTTATGAAGGGACTATCCAAGATTTGTTAATATGTTACCTACTTTGCAATCATCTTCTCAGTTATACTTGATTTCTAAATGACAATGGGTACTCAGAAAGTGTTTCTTGAAAACACAATGAAATCCACTGTTGGTTTACTAGGTGTGTTGTGGCTTTACCAGTGTCTTTAGTCATCCATTTGAGGGTTCTTGTTAAGCCTCAGCAGCCATTAAATAGCAAGGGCTATATCCAAATTACACTTCATCTGAAAAATGCGGTCTCCTTCAGCCACTCATTCTGCCCACTGGCTGGATGTGGGCTCTTGTAACAATCACATTTAAAAAGGAACAAGAAGTTCAGAAAAAACTTACAAAACCAATTCTCTTTACATGCATCCATGTTTATAGAGACAGGCCCACATAAATTATGATTAATACATCTTAGTGCCATACTAAGGCTGTCAAAAAATAAAGGATGTTTTGACAAAATAATTGTTTAATAGACACCTTATTCTATTATGTAATGGCCCTGATTTCAATTCATTTGGTCCAACAATTCAGGGTTTCCCTAGGTTCATTACAATAAAATATTTTGTTTGGCCCTAAGTCATTCCTGCACTCCTGTGTCATATCACCAGTTATCCCAGATATGCTGCTCAATCAGTCTTTCCATGTTACAGCCCAAAATGTATATGATCCAATATACACCCAGCTTTCCTCTGGATATACAGTCATCCTCATACTTAACTGTCACTCCAAAAATGTTCACACACCCTTTGATTACAGATGATTGTGTATTATGAACATGCCATACTGTTACCACAAAATGTTTGCAGCTTACATAAGATTGTATTCAGAAGAAGGAAGTAATATAAAAATGCAGAATAGAAAGGATAGAGGCAGTAACAAAGATAAGTTGTATGTTGGGTATCACTGTCATCCATCATAACTAGAACTAGGACCATAAATTTAATCAAAATGCGGTGTTATTGTAAAATATACATTTTAATTCTTAACTCTGATATGTTTCATACTATAGCCACAGACAAGACTCCATTTCGTTGGTAACTAAGACACTGTTCTGTGTAAGAGAAGACTAGAAGAGAAGACTTCATCCTTGGTTCCCATGATAAATGTTGTGCTTAACAGCAAACAGCACCCCCTTTCAAAATCCAACTTCCCTGTTAAAACAGATATATTTCATGAATTACCACAATTCACATACCTATAGATGGGACACAGGAACAATGACTTATATTTTAAACCAGGTCTACAAAATTTAGTTCTTTCAATATACCTACTGCATTCAAATATGCAAAAGCTGAAAGATTAGGGCTACTGTTCTGCATATTTCACTGGCCTTGAAGTTACAGATTTACTTCTGCAAAGATAATGGCATTATAGGTAAAAAATAGCAGTGCTTTTAGCTTTATTTGCCTTATATCTCATCACATATTTATCATCAATAGATGTTTCAAGCATAAGTTGACCTTATGGATGCCTATACCTTGTCATGCATCAGTGTCTTAGACAGTGAGCTGTTCTTGAGAAATCTGAAAGTTCAATGCCAACTTCATGTAATGTATTATAAGTGACTGGTATTCTTGAACATTAAATATCCTAATAATGTCCAGTGTGGACCTTCACATACCAAATTTGATCTCAGCTTCTTCCAGGGTTTTGGAAGTCAAACATGCAAGCAGACACAAGTCTTATAAGACACATGAACTTTGCAGTACTTACAAGAATTCTGTGGTTAAGCAGTAGTTGCAATGCCACACAACTGGTTATGATGCTGTGGGTCTGCAAGGCTCTCCAGCATGAAAGTGGCCAGATCACATTTAGCTATTGCCTGTCCTGGTGAGGAACCATGACTGACTGTGTACTTCCCACTTGGATTATCTATTCACAAAAGAATGATAACCATCAATACTGCATTTGTTAATTATTTACACCATGCCTCAACAGAATTGCCAGGTGCTGTATATAGGCCCCAAGGAGTAAGCACACAATAAAAAATCATGATTAAAATGCATTAAATTTAATCACTGTTTTCACAGATATTTCACAACTATGATGAGATCTCAGAACAGTTACCTCTGCAAGTCCAGTACCATTTATGAGTGTGATATGTGACAGCTTTCAGCAGGCTTTGACTTCTTGATAAATTCAAACCATGTGTACAAACCATCATTCGTCTCATTTGAAACAGGAGGTTGACAACAGTCCATAATATGTGAAATGTATATAATACACAGATTGGCTGTGACCCACCTCAGATCACTAGCATTGCACATCACAAACCTCATACTTTCCTACCCAGTTAAGATATTGGGTGAGACCCACATGAAAGGACATGATCTGATCAGAAAGTTTTGTAGCAGTGTGTCAGATAACACACAGTCAGTAGGATTTCAGGTGTCTAGTCCCATAGTTTGTAGATAAAGTGGTTTTCCCATTTACAGCTGTGGGAATATTCAAAGGAAACTTATAGTGTTTGGACACACTGGGTATTCATAAGAATATATCATATGAAAATCAACATGTACAAAACATAATACCTATCAAGTAAGTTTAACTACTGGCTTCCTGTGAGCCATAACAAAATAAACAAAACATTACCATCTCAACAAATGTGGCTGTAAAAATGTACGTCGTACAGAGGTATTCATAGTATATTTAGGATGCACAACCAAAACAGTGCATGCTGCATCACACAATGCATTCCATCTAGTAACTGGTAAGCTTCAGGCTTGTTAATTAGCATACATCAAAAGTTGATGCAATAATCATAACTTTGAATGATGTATAAATGACTGGGTATTAATGGCATCTAAAGATGGCTTTAGTTGCCAGTTGAAATGTGTTGTGTGACGCATATAGTTTGTGTGTTCGTGGTGGTGTAACATACTTAAATTAAGCATGGCTGCAGATGACAATGTGGGTACATGCTAAAGAAGCAGATGTACATTATCACCATACAGTAAAACCTCATCAATTTGAAGTGCTTGGGACCAAAAAATCAGGCTTCAAATTATGGAACTTCAAAATTATCCAATTTTTTAATGCACACTAACCTGTTATGTGGTTGGTTGAAGTCCTGATGTTATGTTGCATGCTTTGATTTTTCACTTGAGTAATTAGAACATCCCTTCTTTTATTTTTTTCAACATCTACCACATAATTTACTCTAATTTACATCAAAACACAAGCCAGCAAACAATAATTCATGGCTGTAAAACTTTGATCTTAGTTGTTTCTTAAAACAGGACTCAATTGACCTGTGTTAGAATGTTCTTATATGCTTTTGACCAAAATTTTGAAGTTTATTCATGGCTTTGGCAATTCTGTCATTGGCATCACATGAACTTATGGAAGAGTCCAGCACCGACAATGTCATTAACGCATCTTTGCAAGTTGGTCACATTGCAACCAACTGCATTTTCCCCATCTTTTCTTCTTCTCCCTCATCACTTCCATTGTGCTTGGAGCTAGTGCCATCAGAAATTGTATTTTAATTATCAGTGGTTGAGGTAGATTTGTTGTCACTGAGAAACTCATCAAACCTCCTAGGACAATTCATTTGACATTACAATTCCTCCCACTTACTTTCTTTGTTTTCTTAAGCATTGCCTGCACTCAAATTTCAGCAGTTGTCTTTCATATTTTCTTATTTTCCCTCATATTTTACCCCACTGGATGGAATAGAAAATGAATATACAGAAGACACCACAGCAATTTAACTATATGAAAGGCACACTTTCTCAGCCTAACTTTCATAGCAGTAGACAGCATCTGCAAAGCTCACTCTTTCCATAAACAGAAGTGTCACCCCTCCTGTGGTTACTGGTACATTAATGCACTTTTCAGAATGACACACCAGCAGCAATTGTCTGCTGTACAGTCCAAGACAGAAAGCAACAGAATTCACAATCCCATGTGACCATCACAGGGATAACCAAAATTCAGCTAGGCATACATTCAGTGTGCAGACACATACAGCTGAATTTTGGTTACCTCTGCAAAGGTCACGCTGAAGTATGGAGTCTGTTGTTTCCTGCACTGGACAGTACCTGCCACTAGCCAAATGTTGCTGCTGTTCAAGATCAACTGCTTTCACAATTCTGCAGACCTCCAGGGGTATCCAGTGTTATCAAAAGACATGTGTAGAAAACAAACTGTCCAGAAAATAACATATCTCAAATTATCCAAACTTCATTAATCAGAGGACTTTATTTTATGGCCTTTTGAATTTATCAGTTTCAAATTAACAAGTTTTTACTATGTGAGCTATTCTACATATTTGCATAATATAATACTTCATTCTGACCTGTTAAATGTGGAGGCAAAAGAGCAACCCATTTCAGTCCACTTGCAGTGAGACAGTCAAGCATGCGTTGGTGATCTGCATTTAAATCATGGAATCTTGCTGGTACCTTTACTGGTTCATAGAATAAGAATGCTGCAACAGAAACAACAATATGCATATGCATGCCATAAACAACTGCTGAAAGTGCATGTAATTATTACAAGATGTCCCCACCAACCTGATAAACAGACTGAAACATATTCTATCTTATTTTCTTTCATGGCTGCAATAATGTTTTTCATACCATCTGATAAAACTGTAGTAGGACCTGAAACATATGTAAAATAAAGCACAGTATTAACAAAAATAACTACTCAAATTCATGTTGCAGTTGACTGGTTAGCAACTCCCACTTTGTATTTGGGAGGTCCTAGGTTTGATTCTCATCCTGGAAGCTGGTTATACTGAGGTTTTCTGTAACCTTTCTTACTCTTCCAGGCAAATACATTTAAAACAGGTCTCAAATTCTTCCATTCTATCCCCTTTAATCTGTACAGATTGAAAAGCACTGTTAAACAAGACAACCAATTAGCCTTACTTAAACGTACAGATGCTTAACAACAACAACAGCAACAACAAAATCAGACATTAAACTTACTGGCCATCATCATCACAAACAAGGATCCGAATCATTATGCAGTTCCAACTCCAACATGGATTTCCTGGACCTAGGTTTTCCATCTTTTTCATTGGTTCTCCTCTTTCATGTTTTCTTCTCAGAGCAAATATGTAGGATATTTTTGGGAATGTATGCTTTGCAGTTTCCTCCACATGATCATGCTAGTTCCTCTGGTAGTTTATTATGTTTTCATTTATGGAAAATATATTTACTTGCTCTCTTATGTATTGAAAGTGCATTGGATCAGATCTTTTATATTCTGCTACAAGACAAAGAAATCTCATCTCTGCTGCTTCTATTCACATATGGCGGTAACAGTCCAACATTATGACCCACCAAACACTGGGCACAGCTATTCCTTCATATAATTTCAAGAATGGTCACTGTTGTTTTCCCAATGATGTTCTTTTGAAGGTATCACACAGATATCGAAAATCTGTGAATTTCATGTCTAGGTACCAGTACTCAAAATATTAAAGTCTAAAGTCACAACCAAATAATATTATTTATGTGTTCAATTAATCTGTCCTCCATTTGGACCTCTGCCCTTACAAAAATTTAAACTTCAAAAGATAAAATTTCCATTTACATACATACATACATACATACATACATACTGTAGCACGGCAGCGTGAGTTCGAATCCAATGACTGCCATCCCCAGACGAAAGGTGTGATACTTTGCATGTTGCTGATTATTGATGGTCTCCTTAGCACCCACAACGAGGAAGAAGCCTTAGATTGGGTTTCACCTTTTATTATTACAACAATACGAATATCACAGCTGGCTACAACAAGGTCTGCAGACTTCTTTTCTCGGAACCACAACAGTTGCCCGTCGCATGGTCTTTCCTATTATTACTCCCCCTCCCGTTTGTCACCAACCTCTCTCCCTAGTGCCGTGAGGCAATCTGCAGTATGAGGACTTGATACGTAGATCTCAACGAGTAAAGACAGAAATTTTCCTGGTTCGGAGTGGGACTGTTTAAAGACCGAGCACGATAAAATTCCCTGAGCGGAGTTCGTATCTACCCTAAGACGACAGTCGGTGCCGTGCCTCGTTTCCACATATAATTATCACCGGCCTTAAGTGAACTTCTGGCGGCCAACACCAGTTAAATATTAGCAGTTCTTGAGTGGAAGCGCGGTTACAATACATACATACATATACATAACACATTTCTTAGATCCTAAATCTGTCACAGGACAGCTGGATATGAAACAAGTCATCTTGAAGTAAAACACAAATACACTATACACAAAAACATCACAATCACAATACATACAAGTCAACATCAACAGAAAAAGAATACTTCCACATAGTCACATCATCATATAACAATTTTAAATAATTTTAAAAACATTTTATAAGTCTCAAATTTTATAAATTATAATAGATATAAATTGTATGTTATAAGTAGGATTAAGATTTATCATTCATAATAACTCTGCTTATATTTTGAAATTCAGTAATGGAATAAAAACAATGAGTCATTAGATATTTCCGCAGAGCAGACTTAAATTGTTCTTTATCATTTCTTAAATTTGAAATACTTGAAGGCAAACTATTCAAAATCTTTACAGCAGCATAGGAAACACCCGTTTGGAAACATGATAGATTGGCAATAGGCCTGTGAAGCTGAGTCTTATTCCTTGTATTAAGACCATGCACAGTCAGATTTGTTTGAAAACTTCCCAGATTATCCACAACAAATATCATTAGTGAAAACATATATTGACATAGGACCGGCAAGATGTCCAATCTCCTAAACAAACCTCTACATGAGCATCTGGATCTAACACCAGCCATAATTCTAACTATCCTTTTTTGTAATTAAAATACCTTATCTACACAAATTGAAAAGAGCCACGGACAACGCCAAGAAGGAATATCTGGAGAGCATATGCGACGAGATCATAGAATTTCAAAGAATAGGACGTTATGATTTAATGTACATGAAGACAAAGGAACTAGGTTGGAAAGAAAACCATGGGATTCAAAAATTGGCATCGAAGACTCTCAAGGCGATATAATAATAAATCAGAGACCAGTACTGCAAATTTGGGAGAATTATATCACAGAGCTCTACGATTGAGCTAATCGACCAGAACATCTAGACATCGAACCTGAAGATGAAGTAGATGAAGACGAGAAAGGCCCTTATATTTTGCAAAGTGAAGTGGAAAAAGCTATGAAGGAGATGAGGGATAAGAAGGCTACAGGAGATGATGATGTACCTGGGGATGTACTCAAATTGTTAGAAGGTGGTCTAAGGCTAATGACACAGATGATCAACAACATGTATGTAACTGGAGAATGGCCCAGAGATTTTATTGAAGTTACAATGATTGCCTTAAAGAAGAAGCCCAAAGCTACAAAATGCAGCGACCATCGCACAATCAGCATCATCGCTCATGCAACAAAGATAGTAGCGAGGATACTTAGAAGAAGGATTGAGAGGAAAATTGAAGATGCACTTGGAGAAGATCAGTTTGGATTTAGAAGAGGAAAAGGAACTAGGGATGCAATTGGGATGCTGAGAATAATATCAGAACGAACCTTGGTCATAGATGAGGAATTGTGTGCTTGCTTCATAGACTGGCAGAAGGCATTTGACCTGGTCAACTGGACCAAATTAATGCAAATCCTAAAAGGAATTGGGATAGACTGGCGCGAAAGAAGATTGATCAGCAAATTGTACATGGAACAGAGTGTCAAAATACGACTGGACCAAGGGGAGACGAGGAGTGTGAAGATTGGAAGAGGAGTTAGACAAGGTTGCTGCTTGTCACCGATTCTGTTCAACTTATACAGCGAGTACCTTACCAAGGAAGCTCTAGAAGGGTTTGGAGACTTCAAAATAAGAGGACAAGTAATTCGCACTGTGAAATATGCAGATGACCTTGTGCTACTGGCTAGGGAAGAAAAGGTGCTACAGGGCATGATTGATAGACTAATTGAAATTGGAAGACGCTATGGAATGGAAATGAATGTGGGAAAAACTAAATTAATGAAAATCTCAAGGCAACCATCCCCAATGAAAATTATGATAGATCAAAAACAATTGGAGAATGTGGAATATTTCAATTATTTGGGTTGCATGATAACAAGTGATGCAAGGTGTACACGTGAAATTAAATCCAGAATTGCCATGGCAAAAGCAGCATTCAACAAGAAGAAAAATCTTTTCACCAGCAAACTGGAATTAAATTTAAGGAAGAAACTAGTAAAGTGCTACATTTGGAGCATAGTGCTGGTGCTGAAACGTGGACACTTCGGAAAGTAGATCAGAAGTATCTGGAAAGTTTTGAAATGTGGTGCTGGAGAAGAATGGAGAAGATCAGTTGGACCGATCGTGTGAGAATTGAAGAAGTATTACACAGAGTCAAGGAGGAGGAACATCCTACATACAATAAAAAGAAGAAAGGCTAACTGGATTGGTCACATCTTGCGTAGAAACTGCCTTCTGAAATACGTGATTGAAGGAAAGTTAGAAGGAAGGATAGAAATGACGGGACGACGAGGAAGAAGACGTAAGCAGCTACTGGATGACCTTAAGGAAAAGAAAAGATACTGGAAATTTAAAGAGGAAGCACTAGATCGCACCCTGTGGAGAACTCGCTTTGGAAGAGGCTACGGACCTGTCGTAAGACAGACTACAAAATGAATGAATCTACACCAGCAGAATTTCCCCAAAAAATCACCCCATATTCCATCACAGAGTGAAAACATCCAAAATAGATCATCCTGAGTGCATTTATATTCATAATGTGGTACATCATTCTAACTGCATAACATGCAGCACTCAATTTAGGTATCACTTGATCTATGTGATTCTTCCAAGTAAGACAACTATCAATTTTTTAACCTAGAAATTTTATATTTGTTATGTCCTTTATGTATTTTTGTTTATACCCTACCCAGATCTCATATAAACAATGTTTGCATGTATGTATGTATGTATATATGTGTATGGTGTGTTGTGTGTGTGTGTGTGTGTGTGTGTGGGCAGAAGGGAGGGTGGACAGTTGGGATTTAGAGGTGTTCAACTATATCTGGCCATTTGTGACTTTCTAAAATTAAGTCACCATTGTGTGAATATTAACTTACCCAAATCATTACGGGTGCCCAATGTAACTATAACAGCATCTTGTCCTTCAACAGTCTGTTGTACATCTGCACTGTTTGTTACATCTCCTTGAATAATTTCAATACAGCTTTGGAGGTGTTCTGGTAACTTAGAAGGATCTCTTACCAAAGCTCTTACCTGTAAACCTACACAAAAAAGAGTATCCTACATATCTACTTGCATAATGAAGGACATGACTGGCTATAGGAATGCTATTACACTCAAGATTTCTTTTAAATTTTCCAAACTTAATTACCAGCCATCAGACCATCTAATACTCTATCTCAGTCATCCATAAGTAACAGAATTTGTCTGTTATACATAACACCATTCCCAATACTGCCAAGTACTGATATTGTAAAATTATTATATCATTCCATGGCAAATGATATTGAAGCACATGAAGTCCATCTAAATCAAAATATGAATATTTGAAAGTGTGAGTCACAGTCTAATTCTCAGGATACAATGTAAGTTACTCAGTTAAGTTGGATTTGCTCATGTCAGTTTCTCCTTTAAATATCTCAATGTTTAAGGATGTGGCATCATGGCAACATTGTGAGGTTAGGAATGTACATCCTGCTCTATTCTTTAACCAAAATATGGACAAGATGGACTGACAGAACTAAAAGCCTACCTATCCTCTTACATATTCATCTTCCCCACTGTGGTATATATTATCACTATATGGCAGGCTAAACTTCTGCTGCTCCATCTGTAGTAGGGGAAGAAGGGAACTGAATTCTGTAGGGTAAGATGTCCAAGAGATCACTTTAAAATGAAACTATATAGCATACCCAGTTTCCCCTGAATTGAGTTGTATGAATGCAGAAATGTGTGAGATCTTGAAATATGACATTATACCCTACAACAGTTGACATGTATGCATAACTCCTCTTTCAACATTTACTTTTTAAAAAATGTCTATGCATAACATTATATTTTATAATAAAATAAGCACCATTTAAAAGAACCTGAATGTTCACTTCCACATTCACAGTTGACCACTGGCAATCCCTATTCTGAGCCAAATGAACTTAGTAACCTTGCACCCTCCCAACCTATTCCCTTAAGATCCATTTCAATGTCATCTTACTGCATGCAGCTACATCTTCCAAGTGGTCTATTTCCTTCAGGTTTTGTAACTGAAGCTTTATATGCATTTCTCTTCACTCTCCTGTGTCCAAAATGTCTGCACATTCTATCCTTTCCATTTTAAAATCCCTATAATGCAGTGTCCTTAGTCACTGTGCTCAGATTATACTCATGTTCCAAGGAAACACTACTTGATTGCAAACAACCACCAGCAGAAAGTGACAATAAGAAGCTATAGAAACTGTTCAAATTGTTGTCCACTATGTTCAGAGTTGACAACTGTTGCAAATAAAAAGTGAACACAACTGAAAATAATTGCAGTTAAGTACTTCACTATATCCATAAAACAAGTTTTGGGATACTTCGTATGTGGCAAAAAGTACAAAATACAAAGTTCCTCAGTATGCAGCTTTCTCAACCTGCTATTACTTACTGCCTCCCTCCTAGGTCCAAATGTTCTCAATACCTCATTCTCCAACACCTATGGTCTGTGTTTCACACACACATAAAGCAACAGGCAAAATTGATTAAAGTTTCCTTTTGTATATTTCAATTTTCAAGGTTTTAGATAACAGACAATTCTGAAATGATCTTGGCAAGACATGGACATACTTTTGTTTTCTCTGAATTTACTTGTAGACCATCATGCTTACTAGTGACTAATATAGTTTCTGTGTTTTTCTTATGGTATTTATGATATCACACAATTATTTAACATCAACATAGACCAGAAACCGAGGTGGCCAACTCATCCTTCCCAGTATTCTTGGACCTTCCAAAGGGAACAGCCTAAGGCAATGTTTTTACATGTGACATCCCATTGTGATATACAAGTAAAAAATAGAGAAAAAGGAGCAGTCAATCATAAGTATATTTAGTAGTATTCTACTCTGTCATCAATCCCAACTATACTTCGTAGTGAAAACATTTGTTGTTACATATAGGCATTCTTTCTGCAAGTATTCTACATATGCTTGATGATGGCTTTTGATAACACGGAACATGTCGCAATACAATATACAGTAGAATACTATTAAATATAGTTGTGATTGACTGCTCTTTTTCCTCTATATTTTGAAGGCAATGTTAAAAACAATGGGGATAAAATAAATACGTATTTATGCCATTCCAAACAGCAAACGTATCAAACGCTACAAGTGGGGCACATACTAAATCCTCGCAAGGTCGGTGCTCTTTTGTAAGAAGAGATTTTCCCGGATGTGTGGAATCGGTATTCCCATTCTTCTACAAGATCCTCTCACGCGGAGACAGATGCACGACAGCGCAGGAGCTGGCTTCATTTTGACTTGCCTTATTTACCCCACTTATCCTATTCATTATAATGTTGTAAATGAATGCAAACAAATGCTGGATATGCAGAACACATTAACATTACGCCCCTATGAACACAGTTTAAAAAGCATGCCTTTTTTCAATGCTATTTCTGTTGCATGTATGCCAACACCTCCTGTAGCCCCAAAAATCGCAACTCTCTTCATTATTTCAGATTACGTGACAAACCACACACCAACACATCCACAAAACCGCCAAGTCACACCCCTTCTCTACTGATTGGCACAATCGAATACAGAGTATCGAGTGTTTCGATTGTAGAGTACTATTGAATATCTCGAAAGTCCTTAGAAAACAATCGCATGAAATTATTGCTTTTGTCCTTTATACAGTATGAAACCTGGGTATTTCTATTAGCTTCATTTATTCGCCTTACACATCGACTCCTTTGGCTATAGCGCGGACCACAGATCGGCGCTGTCCCTCTCTCGATCTGCACTCTGATCCATGGTATCTACAATCCATGAAAGCATACACCGGAGAAGGCCAACCGTCCACGAGAAAAGCCGTCTCAGTAGCCAAGGCCACAGATTACAGGGCGGCTTACGTTCACACGACTGTTAAATGCAATCACTGACAGCACAGATTACGCATGAGGTTTCTGTATCACAGCCCAGCGATGCGTTTCATACGTAGGAATAACTAAACGGAACGAGAGACGTCGATTTGTGATTCGCGCAAGTCTCCGGCCTTCGTTTAGTTTTTGGTTGTTTGGCAGGAATGTATTCCTCATTCCCTACCGTCAGGGTTAGGCAGCAAGCCCCTCCGAAACGTCGGTAACAGATTACAAATGAACACAGTATCTGATCTCTAAAACACTATAATCTGCTCTAACAACGCCGTCAAATGCAGTTTTTGCCTTGTAGAAAGTCACGAGTGTGCTGTGCGTAGAGAGGTATAGCGGGACGCAGTGCGTTTCGGTAGCTCTTTGTATACTACATTGGTTAGCTATTGTGTATAAATCAGAGCTGTAGTATTTTGTAAAGAAGTTAACTGTATTAATCACACTTCGGAGTCTGTGATGCGATGCTGTCCATGACAAATGTTTAATCATTTTAGTTATGGTTATGTGGGAGCACAAAGTACAAGCACGTACAGTGTGGATGATACAAGGTTTTAATAAATAATACTGGTCATTATCCACGGAGCTGAGCGTAGTGAAGGTATATTCACATCAAACAGATTTCATTTTACAGTGTCGCATTACCTTTGCCCAGCACAAATGGCCGATTCGTGATTTTGGATCAACTTAACCTCAGTTGCGCACATCCTTCACTGTCATTATTGTTATTGATCCTCCCAGTACATACTGCGGCTCTGCAATATGCCATAGCTACATTACATTACATTACATTACATTACAGTAGTTCGAGGGCCCGGATAAGACTAAAATATTAATAGACAACCGTGACACGAAAAGAAATGACATCATACGACTGACGTCAGTTTAGTAAACAAAAGTTGAGCAGTGCTGTTTGACTGATTGGCGGGGACGTGGGTGTGGACGTGGAAACACGTCCTTTATTTTTATGGGATGAAAAATGGTAGTACTTGAACGATACTTGCAGCTGTACGAGAGAGAATCACAGTTAATATCATCTGCGTGGAAGGCATTTCATATATTTTTTTATATTATCATTGCTTTAAGTGGAATTGCTGCCAGTTCTGCTTTCAGTCAGGTACTGGAGAGTTTTGGTGGTAACTGCATCTTGCATAGTAATGTTACCTTCGTTAGTGACAAAACAGACAATAGTTCAACATCATATCTGACTATTGATTGTGTGAAGACAGAATGGGGAAGACAAAGTGACTGCTCATTTTGTCAGTATGTGCCTGTTTGTTCAGTGATCTTTTCAATTGTATGGATAACTTTCTTTTTAATGTGTGGAAGAGGAGGCAAAACGACTCGAGGGTAAGATTTTAATTATTGTGCATTATGTAATGGCTATCATTTGCGAAATTTATTATGTAAAGAACTCGGTTGCCACTAGTCTTATTGATTTACAGTAAAGATAAAAGTATCCACTTGCACGCTATACATCAGATTAGGGAGTGGAGGTACAGCTTCATGCAACTTCAGCAGTAGATGGACATAAATGGTCAGCTTCATACCTCAACTGCTTTATCCCAGGGCAAGGAGCCTTTGGTACCCATAATTAGGAGGTTAGATTGGTCCCAGAGTTGCTCTGGATCCTAGGAAGAGGAGGAAAATATGTTGCCCCTGCCAAGAATTGCCCACAAATCCTCAGTCACCCATCCCACAACCTAGTCACTATACCAACTGTGCTATCCCAGCTCCAACCCCACATATGTGTGGGCAGTATCTTTAGGCCAAATTCACAATTTCAAAGGTGCTATAACTGTGTGTGATGTAAGTATAGATAGCAGGCCATTTAAATTGTCATTACTTTTTTTCTCCCTGATACATAGGTACTGTTGCATAGAGGGTTCATTTCATAACAGAGGCAAAGATTTTTCACAAAATTGCTGAAGCTTGCACCAGTGAGTACTGAGGCTGTTTTCATAGGAGTATTGTGGCTTGAGTGTGAGACTGTCCACTCGGATCCATTAGTGCAGAGGTATAAAATGCATGTAGCTTTACTTATGTACCTGCCATATGCCTTCCTGAAAGTCTTCTGAAATACGTTTGCCCAGACAAGTTGACAGACTGGTGGCATGCATGAAATTGTTTGTGAAGTAAACTGGAAACTGTATTCCTGTAGGTCTCCTTTCATGGTGTGGTTCTTAGACACAGGGACTACTTTATATTACTTTTTTTTGTTAAAATGTTACATTTCTAAGGACCCAAAACACCTGTTTCAGATTGTCTCAACCATGGCGAATTGTACTTCCATCTTTAATTTTCAACATCACATTTCTTGGAGTTGCTCTAGCTGCAGCATGTAAATTGCATGATGGCATCAATGTCTTTTGCAGCTTTTTTCAGGAAGATATGGATGAAATAAAGTAAGGCACTATGTGCTTCTTAAATGTACATATAAATTTGACTTGCACTGATGTAATAAGGCAAGCAAGGTTCATAGTAAAAATGATAGTTGAGAATAATAGATTTTGGGCTTCAGCCTAGAATGTGGTCACTACCATTGATCTTCAAAGGCTTGCATAAATACATTCCATGGATCCAAAAGTTTGTCAATATAACAGTAGAATGTAGAATAAGCCATGGACACACAGAATATCTGAAAGATGCAACATATACAGAGTTGTTACAAAACAAAGTACTATAAAGATTTCATATACAATGTATGAATTATTCTTATATATCACAAATTCATGAACAGGGTAAAAGGAGTGTGTACTTATATCGTCTTGATGCTGCTTTAAACTGTGCCTTTTCATTCCTAAGACTTGTGATACTAAGTGGTAAACTGTTGATGCCAACATAGAATGCACTTTTCTGAAAACATGAAAGGTTGGCATGTGGTCTGTGAAGGTGGTGCTTATTCCTTGTACTATGAGCATTTCAGAAGTTTTGTGTATGATTTTATTGTAATAATAAAATACTAGATAAAAATACTATTGATATTCCTGAATGTATACACATATGTCCTCTACTCAATGTAAGCACCAGCACTGTCCACACACTTTTCCCATCTACGTGGTAAACGATCAATTGCAGCTCTGTATTCGTCCATGGTCAGACGCTTTAAAGAGGCAGTGACATCAGTGTTGATATCTTCCGATTGAAATCATTTTCCCCGAAGATGGTTTTTTCACACGTGAAAACAACCAATAATCACATGGGGTGAGATATGGAGAGTAGGGAGGATGTGCCAACACCTCCCAGCCCCAACGTTGCACCAGATTTTGCACATCACGATGGCGATGAGGTGTTGCGTTGTCCTGGAGCAAAATGGCACCACGCTCCAGCAGTTCTGGTTGTTTACGGCAAAGAGCCTTCCTCACCTTATGCTGCAAGAATGAGCAGTAATATCGGCCATTAACCGTGGTACCAACTGGCATGGGATGGTCAAGCACAAGCCCATTTCAGCTGAAGAACATGACATGCATGACTTTCAGAGCGCCCTGACTGCGCCGTGCAATTTTCTTCCTCGGTGACATTGGGGCGCGCCATTCAGCATTCTGTTGTTTCAGCTGAGGGTCAAATGAATGCATCCATGACTCCTCAACCGTTAAAATGCGATCGAGGAATGCATTGCCTTCATTTCTCCAACGCTGGAGATGGGTGTTGGCGAGAAGAACACGCATGGCTCTTTCTCATCGTTGAGCACGTGTGTAATCCACTTTGCACAAACTTTTCTTTTCCCCAAGCTGTTGGTGAGGATACGGTAAACACTTGCTGGCGAGATTCCGACTTCTGTAGCAATTGCCGTGCATGAAATACTGCGCGTACCTTCAAGGACAAATTTCACTTGGTTCACATGGAGTTCATCGGTAGCCGTCGTTGGGGCTCCAATGCGAGGGGCGTCATCTGTCTGTTTCAAGGCCATTCTTAATTAAATTTACCCATCGGCGAACATTTTCATATGAAGGGGCATGTGTCCCTAAACCTTCCTTCAATGACTTGTAACACTCTAGAGCACTTTTACCCAACAGAACATTAAATTTTATTACTGTTCTCACGTCCGTCTGCGAGAAATTTTCTTGTAGTCTTTCCCGATCCATAGCTAAACAGCAACTGATGTCATAAAGACAGTGCACCTGTGTGATAGCAGCAATAGAGCCACTGGCACCACACACGTAATTTGAGTTCAATCACATGACGCACTGCACGGTGCTGCCACCATACACAAAACTTCTCCAATGGCCTTCATATTAACACTGTGTTCAGATGAATTTGAAAATTTTCTTGGTTATTTACAATGAAATTCAGTATTGCCTGCCACTACTATTAATGTGAGAGACCAAGTTTCATGCCCATACAGAAAAACAGGCAAAATTATACTTCTGTACATTTCTTTATGTTTTTAGGTAGCAGACAGGAATACATGAGATTCTGGACCACATGCAGTTTTGATTTGCTGATGTCATTGCCAAATATATTAACTTGGCCATGTTTCAGAGGATTTAATAGCTATCTTTATGTTATGATTTGTCCTGCATTCTGTTGACAAGACATGAACATATATGTAGTTTTCTCAGCATGTACAATACTTACAGACCAACCTCCTTACTAGCAGCTAATAGAGCTTCTGTGATTTTCTCTGCGTACTTGTGTTTTCACCCAATAAATTAACATAATCATCACCATAATCATAACATTGTCATCACCATAATCATCATCATCATAAACAACAAAAAATAAATGAATGAATGAAGGAATGACTCAAGCAATCAGTCATCGTAGACCAGAAGCTGATGTGTCCTGTTCAGTTTCAGTCCCTCCTGGATTACTTGGACCTTCCTAATGGCATATCTAAAGCAACTGCAATGAAGGATCTCCTTGTTTCAGGCCATTCTGAATAGGAAATATATAAGACAAATGTTTGCCTGTCTGGACTTTACTAAGTTCTGTTCAAACACATTTTAATTAAACTAATTATTGTAATGGGAATACCAAACCCAATGAAAATATTATGCAAAACTTCTGATCAGCATTTGATCTATTATTTCAAAATCCACACTGAAGATCCCACAATAATTTTGTCTACATATGGACTTAACCTTGACAAACTGAAGAGTATCGACATAAGGAATGTTATGTTGCCACAACTGCTTTCCTTGTGTACAGGCTTCATATCAGGAACATCCAGAATTTTTCTCCACAGACTTTCTTGTGTAGTGGATACAGTTCCTCTCTCTAGAGCAGTTTGTCACATTGCAGGTGTTTTGAGTATTCCATGGGTGTGGATGAATACAATATTGTGTAATCTGAATAGGCAAAAGGAAAAGGAGGATGGACTGACAGATAATCAGCAAATGTACAGTAAGCAAATGGAGGTCACATCATCAATCTTGTACATTGCTGCTGTATATACTGCCATCTGTTATATAAGTTTGACAGTACTTGTGCCTGGTTCATAGCTCCCTTATACACTGGTGACCATATTTATGGATTGTTCCCACTTTATTAAAACCTAGGCATGGATGAGGGGATAACATTAAAATGGATCTTACACAGGATGTCAGGATATGGACCAGATTTATCTGGCTGAGGATAGGATTGATTGGTTGCTCTTGTTAACACTACAATGAATATTCAGATTCTATAGAAGGAGGGGAGTTTCTTGACTAGCTGAGTGAAAGTTGGCTTCTCAAAAATGGAGATACAGTAAACATGAAATATTTTATTAAACAGTTACCAGAAATTATTAGAAATGAAAGAAAGAATGAATCTCTTTCTCTTTGCAATATCTTTAATATAAAATGAACAATAAAGACAGTACTTAATTTTCAGCATCTCATAATCATGTTGATAAATGGCAAAGTAATGTGTCAGACTTAAGAAATGGACTTACCCTGCAGGTCTTTGTAAGAACTTGACACTCAACTGGTCAAGAAATTCCCTTCTTCTTAAGGTATCCAGAGGTTACAGAAATCTCCTCTTGGATCCTATGCTGTGTCCATATCCCATATTCACACTTTATTTCCCTAATATTTATAGTGATACTGATTCATTTTCCAGCTGTCATGATCTTGCCAGATATCAGTTGATGGAAGGGAATACAGGTTTGCTGACATACAAATACATGAAGGTGGCTCAGGTCAGTGTGCAACATTTTGAATGTAACAGGAACCACCACCTCCTCATTCTCCTTCTCCTCTTCAGTTTCTACTTTGTGTGGGTCATCTAGCAACCAAGTTGCCCCATAGCTCCTTTTCCACACTGTCTTGTTATTTCTTCCTTATGTGTGACATCTTTCCTAACCTCTTGTGCCATTATGATCATGGCCTTGGATGTTGTTTCTTTAGTTTCAGGTTCAGAGTCCTCTGTGGGTCTCAGTTTTGTTTTAAACATGTCCATATCATCTTTTTATTTTACTTTTATATTTGTCTTCCATCTGCTACCAACTTCTTTCTGTCTTCTGATTTTTTCTTCTGTAAATGTAGCTTTAGTGCTCAATATTCATTTGTACTTGCTTCAGTAATTCAGATTTTGTCTGTTGTTTTTTATAGATCTCATCATGGATTAATGTGGCTGGGTGGTCAATGAGTGTAATAGTATTGCTAATGCGTTGCTTCTGTGCACCTGACTTTCAGCTTATTCAGATTTCAATCTTGGCTCCTACACCAGTACAAGAACAGGTAATAATATCAGTTCCTTTGATTATGGGAACTGTATTGACTCTCTTCCCCTCTTTGTCTGATTCATGAATACATTTCCCCATATTTTGGTTGTCTTTTTCAAAGAATCTTTTCAAATGAGTTAGTTAAATGTATATTGTGAAATAGTAATAATGGTCCTGGTTTAAGAGTAAATTTAAGGCCCAAGCTATATCATGAATGCAACTTGACCTTCTCCAGATAGTCTTCCTTTTTGGCCATTTAAGTTCAGTGAAGTCTTGTTACAGTGACTTAAAAGTAATATGTATTTTCAAATGAGTATACATTTTTAATCTGCAACCAAACTTATATACATTATACGTAAAAAAGATCTGTCAGTTTTTGTGTTTGTAGGACAGATTAAAAAGAACTATTGATGTATGGGAGAGTGTATGTCATGTATTTGATCACATTCAACTGTAGTAAAATCCTGTGTGTTTATATTGTTTTATATGGTAACTGGAAGGAATCTGCCTTCTGGTATGTTGCAGATAGTAGTGTTACTTGCCACTTGTTGTTACTAACAGTGGGTAGTTGGAGTAGTGTGATGGTAATAAGATTTGTGTTGTGAGGTACATTCTTTCACCATTAAGTGGGGAAGTCATGGTCCCAAAAAGTAAATAATAGTGAGATGTCACTTAAAGTTTATATGGCCAGGTACTGTACCATTTACAGAAAGTAGCAAGTGGTTTAAAGTTTTGGTGTTCAAATATCCCAGTTCTTTCAACTTTAAACCTGTTAACTAATCTTTCATTTTTCTTATCATGATCACCCTCTTTCTCACTGAAATATGTTTCTTATGTTACAGCATTTATCATCTAGCCAAGACAGTATTGATGGTGTTTGTGAAGACATGATTGATCTTGGTAAGACTGGACCTAAAGAAAGCCATACATGATTCATTACACCAGCTTTCTCTACACTTTAATACAATACAATGCCTCTTCATTTAAACATTGTCAGTTTTCACAATTGAATATCTATGCAATTCAATTCATCTGTTAAGGCCACAAATAAACTAGAATACGTCAGGGGAGAGATATGGTATCACATATACGCGTGATCACCAGACTAAAGAACAATAACTGCAACAAACTATAATGAGATTGTTTGTCTGTCTTATTTTTAATAGAAATATCCTATTAAGCTTCATCATTTTGTGATTACATACAAAGGTCATCCCAAAGGCATGCCTCAGATTTTGTATTTCTGGAAAATTGTGTCTACTCACACCTTCCCTGCTCATCATTTGCCTTAGTGCTCATTTAGTATGGAAGAAACTGACACACATTGTGCCTTTTATGTATTTTCCTTTAAGTGTACACTCAGCATTACTAACGTGACCTTCCCATGGACCAGTCTGTATATTCTAGCTATTCTTATTTTGCTGTGACTAAATGTGGCTGTTTCATGTACAGCCACATACAAAAATGGAAGGAAAAACCTTTGCAGAATTCGCAAATTATAAGTTATACAGTAAAACCCCGATTTAATGTTCCCGCATTTAGTGAAATCCCGGATTTATTGATGATTTTTTCATGTCCAGACAATAGCTCCATATAAACAATGTATTATTTTCCCAAATTTAGTGAATTCTGATTTAGAGAAAAACCTGCATTTAGTGGAAAAATTATGTACTCATACTTAAATTATTATTTGACGTTTTCCACATTTAGTAAATTTTTTCATGAGCAAAAAAAATCACAAAAGATACATATTGTATGTAAAAATTATGATATACGCTCGAAACATTGAGGCAATGGCCTGCCACGATGGAAACACCAGTTCCCGTTAGATCACCGAACATCGTTGGGCCGGGATAGCGCCTGGATGGGTGATCATCCTGGAGTGCCCGGTACTGTTGCCTATGTCTAAGTGAGACAAAGTAGTGTGAAATATGCGGAAGCGCAATGGTAGGGGAAACTGTGACGTAATCACTTAGCCAGTCCATTACTCTGATCCTTATCTAGAAGTTACTCTGCTGCTGCATGCCTGTTTTGCGATCACTGCATAAACCTGGAGCATTTGTGAAAAATTCTTTCTACTATTTTTATTATATTTTTTTATTCCTTAATATATTAATATAAGTATTGTGCATACAAAGTTGAAAAATGGATTTTTATTATAGAGACCATAATGGAACTAATAAACAAGCAAAAAAAGACGAATTTAACTCATTTTAATTGAAAACCTCGATTTAGTGAAATATATTCTAATCCCCCAGCAATTCATTCAGTAGAGGTTTTACTGTATTTGATAATGCACAAGTCTGTTTATATAATAACTGTGAAAAATACAATCCTGCTGAATTAGGATTAGTGGTGGTTGTTTGTGGGTAAGGAAATGATTGCAGTTTATTTGATACGTGTTTTGTCTAGCAGATGAACTGAAGATCATTGTCTTTTGGGAAGTGATGCTGTGTAATTTGTTGGGTAGGTGGTTGCCATGATATAATCCCACAGATTGATTGCACATTTTTTTGAATTCCTACCAAATTCCAAGCTGGACCTAAAAAATTGCTTTGTTAATCATATTTGTACAATACACAGCCATTTCCTCTGGTAGTCTGTGTAACTCATCAGCGCTGTTTCCCAGATGTGTAGTACCTTTATTAGTGGCCTGTAATTTATGTGCCACAAGGCCTAATCTTTGTCATCATCATGCTCTGCATCCTCCTGCTCTTGTAATAACTTTACTCTTGTTGGCAATATTATTGACTCCTTACATTTATTAAGTCATAATTTTTTTTAATTCCTGTCGCAGGAATATTTGGATTGTACTTTAAAAGGTATGTATTTCCTCTGTATGTATGAGTAAATTCAGTGAGAAAATCTCTAGAAAGCAGCTGAAGTCAAGTACTTTTCTCTGTTATAGTACATGAGAGTTGTGACTGCTGCTTGAACACTGTAAAAAGTGAAGGAAAATCCTACAGCCCACACAGATGTGTGCTTGTGCATACTCTTGCCTGTGAAAAATCAAGCAGTGTCTGATTTCCTTCATGCCAAGTCATTTACAGTGTCATTCCCTTTTGTCCTCAGACCTAAGAGTGTGCGAGAAAAGTGACCAGTGAAAAGGAATGTGTGTAGCAGGCTATTAACACTTTTTCACCTGTCATTGCCCCTCGGATGTTCAGTAGGCCACAAAAGTTACCCCATATCATGGCTACAGCTCTGCATCTGACTAGCTCATGACTGGACTTATAATAAGAAACAAAGTGTGTGAGATTTGAAAAATTACATCTCAGTAAATATAAACATAAATTTTGAGACATTGCTTTGGGTTAACCCTTGTATATTCAGTTTTAATTCTGCTTTCATAAGTCACTGTACACAAAAACATTTTAAAATGGCTGTTAGCAGTTACCAGACATGCATGATACTAATATTAAATCTTTTATTATGGAATCATTTGATATCTTGACCCTTAGTTGCCCCTTCCACGCTACCAATTTTCTTCCAGCCTGTGCATTTAGAGATTGTGGAAAATGAAGTATGAAAGCCATTAGAATGATCTTAACATTAATGGCTGTTATTGATCTTTATAATCAAAGATAATCAAATGATTATTTCGAAAAGGAAGATAAACTGTATGAGTTAAGACTTTCTAAGATGATTTTGAAATGTGATCTATTGCAAGAATTGTGCAAGGGGTCTTAAATGTATCTGCAGATGTAAAGTGTCTCTAATAAGGAGGTTCTTATGTAACAGATTCCATAGCAAAGACCAGTTCATGTATGGTTATTACTAGTTTTAGCAGGGTTTCCCAGCAAGTGTTCCCTTTTTGTAATATGGCCTGAAGTTTTTGGAATATGAAACCATTTAACAATGATGATTGCACTTTTTATTGTTACTGTATGTGTGAGATGTTTACTTAACTACATCAATATGTTTTCAGGAAGAATATATGATGAAAGCTGAGTTTATTTTCCTAAGTGATGGATATGACTTATGAGACCTGCATTGGGAAACCCTGAACTATAGACTATATATATAGTTCAGTTCTGTAATCTGTAATTATATTTTGTCATATATTTAGGCTTTTTACTGTCATATATATTTTTTAGCTTTTTTTGTTATAGAACTCTTCTACTGATTCAACTAACCAGATTATGCTTCAGCCTTCTTACTCAGTTTTCACATTCTTTGCTTCCCATTTTATCATGATATCCTGTGACCAGCATCTTTCATCATTCATGAGTATTCTTCATATTGCTCATTAAATGAACATTACATTTGTTAATATGCTCATCTCATCAAAATGTACTTCAGGTTCATACAACAGTGGCATTTTTATTCTCAATGGATATCCATTAATTCTAATGTCATTGGGGTACCTGTGTCTTTTACATATGCATGAATATTGTGATCTTTTATTCATTGAAACATTTCCTTTAGTTGTAAAATGAAAACATTCTTTACGTGGAAAATGACTGTGCTCGTAGGTAATACAGTTCTCCATGTGAAACACATTCAGTGTGCCCTCCTTCCTGTAAGATGACATGCTGAAATTAAATGATGAAGTTCCATAGTTTATCTAGTAAAGTTTCTGTGGAGATTGAGAACACCTGTCGCTGTGTTTTCTTTTTCGAATAATAAGTTATGCAAGGGTTAATATTGAAACTTCATCCTTGAGATGCCACCATGGAAAAGAGTGACATGGATTTAAATCTAGTGAAAGAGGTGGCCACTCAAACCCCCCACCCTAAACATGGGGTATGACTGACAGTAATTTTCCTGAACATTAATAATAAATCTGTATTTGGTAAATAGTGAATGCATTTAAAATGAGGTAATTTGTTTCCTTTAAAAAAATTCACCTCTTCCTGTGTTATGGCTCATATTCATTTACTGAAAAATGTGTCATACGTTTTTTAGAATTCTTCAGTAATTGTCAGTTGCAGCATGCTATTGTATATTATAGCCAGAACACTATATGTACATTATTAGCAACTACAACAACTTAAAATTAATGTATGCAAGTGAAACTTGTACTCAGTAAATGGATAAAATTCTGACATGTTTAGGCATTTCTGCCATTTGAGACCCTACATTTTATGTGCATGTGTAAAAGGACTACTTGGTGCACTTGTTTTTTTTTAATAAACTCAGGTTCGTAATAAAATGCATTGTTTACTCTTGTCTTATTAATATATCATTAGTTACAACATAGATCACATATGTGCACGTTCGCTGTTGTCTTGTACACATAAAATTATGCCTGTACACTGAGAGAACCCAATTAACTTTTGTTCATATCTTTTTTCTTTTTTGATTCATTTTTGGCCAATATTTAACTATTCCAAATGTATTTTTTTTTGTCTGCAATGAAATAAAAGTTCTCTTGTTTTTGGACTCATATATTGTAGTATATTTTACTGGTAATATGTTAATGTTATTTGTGGTTATTACCTAAAAACAAACTGAAAACAGAAGTAAGACAAAAGCAAGAAAAGTGGACGAGATCTGTTCAGTGTACAGACATGGTTTTGTATGCATACAAAACAGTGATGAATGTGTCCACATGCAGTTTGTGCTGTTTCTGGTGATTTATATGAATGGACCCTGATGGTGAAGGCACTACAATTCTCTGAAGCAGGGGAACTACACTCAGTGACATTGTCATACCCCAGAGGAACAGAATCTTCAGCAACACTGCTGTGAGAACCTCAAATTATACATTAAACATTTATTTACATAAAGTTGATGGCCTGAAGAGGCAGTAATGCCAAAAAATGTTGCCATTTTACCCATTTACCATGTACAGTTTAACTTGTATATGTTAATATGTTTTTTGACGTTGGTAATAATGTGCATATATTGCTCCGTAGGCATTTTTCTTTTGCATGCCTCGTGACGGAAGACCACCACATGAGGCATGCATGTGGCTGGATGTTCAGCATGACATTTTGCTAATTGAGTAGGTTACCCATTTCCTTGTGCTGCTCAACTAAACATGAAATGGTGTGTTTGTTGGTCTTCTGCATTTAGCAGACTGTGTACAGAATTTTCGCTGTACTATAACCACAGAAAATACATGTTTGTACCTTTTCACAGTGACATTTTTTTTGGCACACTGTATGCCTCTGATGTTTGGGGTTAAAATTCCAATACTAGATACCTGAAATACAAATATATACATGGAGTCTGTTAAATTTTCTGTTCTGAGACTGCATGGATTGGAAAGATACTAGAAAAAGAAATGGTTTGATCAATAAAAGGTCTCTGTGTGCATATATGCTACAAGATCAGTGGTGTAATAGTCAGAGACTGCTGTGATCAGAACTTGGTCTCCTACATTTGCCAACTTAACCATTTTGCACATGAAAGAAAAATAGTAAATGTACCTCCAATTTGCTGTGTCTGAATGTAAAGAAATGTGTCTGTGTATCTTCTCAGAGCTCACACAGGAGGTAGTGTTATTGTGCTATATATATTATTCACTGTGCTCATTTGTGTAATCATGGTGTCTCTCAGTGTGCTGATGTAGGTATTTATCAGTATGCTCACATAATCTTGACATTTTCAGTCAGCTCACCAAGTCATGATAACTTCAGTTTGCTCATTTAGTCATGACGCTCTTCATTGTGCTCACCGTGTCATGATTATCTGAAATTGCTAATTTTTATACATAATTCTGCATTTGGCTCATTTATTTGTAGCTACCGTATAATCTCGAATCTAATCCGCACCCTTTTTACAGTTTTAGAGGGCTAAAAATCAGATGCGGATTAGATTCGCGGTCGAGAGCTGGATTTTGGAAAAATGATAGAGCTGCTGTACGTGCCGTAAGAACAATACAATACAATAATTTATTATTTTATTATTTATTATTATAATTTATTATTCATCAGACTCGCGTCATCACTCATAACTGAATCGTCATCCTTGCTCTCCACCCAGTCACTATCATCTTTATCTTCAACATCGTCCTCCCATATAATGTCATCTTCGGATGATAATTGTTGATAATTCAACAACTTATGTTCAAAATCTTTTGGGAGCTTTTGGCATATCGTCGTCCTACGCCGCAACGCCAGCCCCATTCGGCGCATGAACCTTATGGCCCATCCTTTACTGGCTTTAAAACGACTTCGAGGAATGTTCTAAGATCTGGCCTTCTTTATCGCCTCGCGAAGTAGATCATAACTCACAAACAGTCCAGTCTTGCGTCTCTCCTGAAAAAACGTGAAGACTGCATCATCAATTTCAGGAAATCGTCCTTTCTTGGGTCCAGTGAATTTCCTTCGTGACGCCTCACACCCGCTGATCGCTGCCTTGTGTTTCCGCCACAGTCGAACGTTGCTTTCATCACCAAAAATTGCAGCGGCTTTGCGGTTTCCATTCTCCTCTGCGCACCGAATAACTTCACGTTTGAACTTTGCCGTATATGAGAGTCGTTTGGATTTCAGGCGTCCCTCTTCCATAACTACGGTACACGACAAATTGGAACAAGCACCTCCCACGTTTTAACAACTAAGGCGCGAGCTGGCTTCAGACGAGATTGCGCACGTTTGTTGAGAAAGGCCCGCCTCACGGTATCGGTATGACTCATCGGCCCCAGGCGTAGCGTCGAATGTTAACGCATTGGTAACATCCAATATTATTCAATCAGTCGCCCCGTGGGCAAGGGGTGGTTGAAGGAAAGGTGCGGATTAGAACCGCGAACTAACTTTTTTCGTTTAAGAAATCGCCAAAAACTGAGTGCGGATTAGATTCGAGAATATACGGTATATTTATTGTATGTACCTACTTAGATTCTTTCAATCATGATATCCTTCAATCTTGCCCTATTTGTTATGGTATTTATCCATATCTTTTGTTATAACATTTTTAAACTTACTTTTTACATATAGTTGGTTCTGTTTCATTTTGATGTGGCTCAGTCTTCATAGTGACCAGCACACATACCTAATAATGCATCCTACTGGATGTTGCTCAGTATTCAGCATATTTTTTTTAAACATACATTTGTGTGTTAAAGGTGTATTTTCATGTATTCACTTTACAGAATACAAGTCTTATAATCCTTCAGTTTTAGCATTAGTTGTTTTCACTCTAAAATAATGAAATTGGGGGAAAAAAAAACAGAATGAATGTTCAAATAAATGTAATGAAATTGATGTATCTTGATTGTAGCATGTGTGGAAGGGATGAGAAACATGTACAAAATTTTAGTCATATAATCTGAAGGAAAAATACCACTTGAAAGCTCTAGGCATAGAGGGGAGGATAATGTTAAGATGGATTTTTAAGTAAGAGAGTTAAACTTGAGTCATTTAGTTCAAGACAGAGTTCATTGTTTGGCTCATTTCAACAAGTTCATGAACCTTTGGGTTCTTGATTAGCTCATAAGCTGTTAACTTGTCAAGGACGACTTCCATGGAGTAATATATCACAATTTTGGAAAGTATTACTGAATTGTTGTGCCTTAGCAACATGCTGGGTGGCAAAAAGAAATGTTAACTGTGAAAATAATTTACTGTTTTATCACCAGTTTGGACATCACTCTAGTGCTGCTGCTGTTGCTATATTATTATTATTATTATTATTATTATTATTATTTTGATTTCTGTTAATTTAGCCCCATTTTCTTTAGTGTCCATAACTCTTAGTATGTAGCCTACCTTTCTTCATATCTACATTTTTGTATGCTTAAATTCTTTTCTGTCTTAAACTGACATATTTCTGTTCTGACAGTCAACAGAAATTGAAGCGTTTATCTTGAGTTTCAAGTACTGTTATAAATGTGTATTCTTGTCTAGTCTGTTCCTTTGTGGATTTGCTTTAGTTTTGTATTGAGGTGTCCAGTGACTATCATTAGTATATCGTGGAACCTGCTGTAGCTGTTAGTACAACAGTACTTCCCAGTTGTAATTTTGACAAATAAAAATTCAGTATCTTTTAATTTTGCCAAATCATAATTCTGTATTTTTTATCCTCTGTACTTCATATTTATAAAACAATATTACTGTGTTATATATAATTATTTAGATTTTGACAATGGGAATTCATCCAAATTGCTTTTGTTTTGTAAACATATATTATCAGTGGAAAATTGATGACAGGTGCAGTTTTGTCTACTCAAACCATCTAGGTTAAGGGTTCTCTGACTTTCTCACTAGTGTAACACTAAATGAAATTTAACAATTTTAATGTACCACCAATAATTTTTTTGTATTTAAATAAAAAAGCCAAAATGGGAAAGACTGACAGTGGAGATGAGTTATATAATATTGCCCACAATTCTGCATATTAGCAAATATATGTGGCTTGTGTTTTATTTATTTTTTAATTTTCATTCCTTTTGTATTAAACTTTTTATTAAGGCCATATACCAGTAAATAGTGGTTAGCATACCAGTAGTGGTATGCATGCCACAGTTTGAGAAACCATGATCTAGGTTATATTCGTTATAAAATAAAGAATGATCTTCAGGGGTATAATACGGTGAGGTCTGGTAGAAATTTACCAGCACTTAAGTGATGTGTCCTAAAATGTTAGTCAATTTCTACCTCATTACATGGTGTCAGATCCCAGAAGACGGCATTCTTCATGGTCACCACCATGGTAACCTCACATCTCACATTTGATAAGACAGTTCCCATATTGTGCATGGGGTACAGGAAGCCTAGTGTTGAACTATTTCAATGCAAATACCATTTCCTATAGTAGTAGCAGGGGATTTAAATCCCATATACCCAGACAATAAAGGTTAGTATAATGTTTAATGTGTAATGTTTAAATAGCCAAAAAGTTTACCGGAACTATTACATTTAATTGTAGATACCAAATTGAATATCATGTATTTTGTAGGAATTAAGGACTGAAATGTTATTGAATAATTTGTAATGTAGGAGATACTTGCAAAGTAAATAATTGTCTCTGAAAATAAGGAAGATAACACATGAACATTTTATATACTTTTTCTAATCCATATACATCACTTGGAAAGAAAATACTTTCTTAGATAAAAAATATATATATTAAAATGCCTTTAACTGAATGTTTATTAATGGCTTGTTTAATGATGCTGACAGTGACTTCTTCTATATAATGTTGGATGGTAGGGTATTGAATTGGAAAGGGTGTGGAAGGAAATGGCTATAACCTAATTTGAGGTACTGCCCTAGCATTTGGAGGGACAGGTGCACACAAAAACCTCAGCCAGGATAACGAGTCTGAGGCCAAGATTTGAGCCCAGAAGTTCCTGAATATTAAGCCAGAGTGCTCTCCACTTGATGGTGCTGTTGAGTCGAATACATTGTTGGTAAATTCAAAGTCAGTTATGTTTCCCACCTCAGAAGATAAGTTTTGTAATGCTCTGTAAAGTAGATGATTTTAAGTCTCATCCATAATTTAAATTAACCGGTATATTAAATCACTTCCCTAGCCGCAATTTTTAGGCACTGAGAACTTGCCTTCATCCTCCCTTATCTGTGGCTGAAAAGCATTTTCCAGGGGTCATAATTTGGACATGTGAGTAAGGTTTGTTCTCAGTGCTGTCAGACATAAAATACAACATTAAAATGGTGTCATTGGGATCACTAGTAGCAGAAGAGAATCTGTCCAAACGGCAGGTAATACAGGGTTTTATGCGCTGAATGAATATATTTACTCTGAATATATAACTTGCAAGAAAGAAATTACTTTTATTGATGGTTGTATTAATATTTTCTGTGCCATTTAAATTAACTGTATCTGGACAGTGTCGGACCACAGAAACAATAGTTTCTTGAATGTCCAAGACATCTTCAAATATTTATAGCAGTGACCAGGAGTGGGCTAACTATTGGCTACTAGGCAAATTTGGCTGTCACAAAGCAAGTGACTGTTGATTCATGCCAAGAACTCTCATAAAAATCTTACAGATTTGTTAAACCTCATCCAACTTTGAATTGGCACATTGCATGGTTTGGCAACCATATTTACCTTACCATCCAGTTAAAAGTAAGTACCTGAAAATCAGTTAACTGAATAGCTGGTTGGCCTTTTATTTTGTTCAAAAGTCATGTTGTGTATTGGTACATGTTGAGTTCATTCATAGAGGTCTGTATATATTTGTACATCCTTGTATGACACTCCATTAGGCCCAGGTCATTTTGTCTGAATTTCAGAACTGTCAGACTGGAGCCAGCTTGGGACTGCAACTTCATCTGCTGGATGTCTGTTTATTTGAACATGTCACAAATTGTTTAGTCTCACATAAAATTTATTTTGAACTTTCACAGTTGTTGAGACTGGTAGTGGCACTGAATTAGAATATGATGCCTGTGACTTTTAGGCCAAGTCTGACAATATCTGAAAGGATGAAATTTTTCAGTAGACTATATATTACTGCATCTACACTGGCTTGTAAACTTTCCTCTATGCAGCCTGTGTACTGAAAAGGCTGTCATCCCTGTTCTTATACCACATCTGCATGTGACAATATTTAATTACAGTTAAAGTGATATGTAAGACAAGTCACATATAGTATTATGTAGACATTGCTGGGCACTGCAGGTAGTGTAACCAAAAAATTTAAACAAGAACATGTATGTGCAGGATGTTATAAAAACGTAGTATTTCCCTAACAGTGTTTAAGATGCTAATTATGACAGGAATAGTTTTCAAGACACTTGAAGGTATAATTTCTAAATCCCATCAACTGCTGACTGTTAAATGAGTATAGTTTTGAGTTACATGGTAAAATATGCATACACAGGATATTCAGATGCAGAGTATCTGTAAATTACCTGACAATATGAAGTATACATGTATTTTTCAAGTTTTTTTAACACAATACTGCCAGTGTATTTGGAAGTAGTGGTTATTAGAGATATGAAGTAAGGTCATTCTTCAGAGCCTAATAGTCACTCAGCTAATCAAAAAATTCCCCATATTTTATGGAATCTGTATGTTCATTATTGTGTTCACAAGAGCTCGCCCCTGGTCCCAATATTAGGCCAGATTACTGACACAACATTAAATTCCATGTTTATATTAAAATCCTTGTTAATGTATAATTGTTATTAACATAAATGCAGTGTATACTGTTTACTATTTCTGTCCACATCAACATAAACTTTACAATACACACAAGTTATAACAAGTAATATATATATGCAATGTAGTATAATATAAATATATTGAATGTGAAAGACCACTTTACCAATCACCATAAGCACTTATCTATTCCATGCCTGAACTCTGCATTGTAGTCAAATTCCTATGGAGTGCAGTAGGCCACAAGAATTACATTATAAGATGGTGTAAAGCCACAAACACATGCATGTTTTCTGATGATGTATGTAATCTTTTGCCTACTCTTCACTTTCTTCACTTCTTTTTATGGTGCCACAGTGGTATTCTTGATTGCTACTTAATATTAAGGCTCATTATCGTGGTTTTTTCCCAATTGCATTTTGTAAAATCCACAATATTATGCTACAGTCAAAGTGTGTTATTAACATATTTGTATTTTATGGAAAAAGTGTCAGTGTGGTATTCTGTTTTGTACTGCCATGGCAGAAGCCCAGAATAAACCATACCTGGGAACAGAGTAATTTTATGTTTGTAGGTACTCAGTGTGCTTTCAAAAGATGAGTAGAAAAACACCTATGTGTAGGCAGTCTATTTTCATGTGCAATTAAGTACAGTAACATTATTCTTGTCTCTAAGATTTCAGAATTATTCTTGATAGGGAAAGGATGTAATTCTTCCCAATGTTCTGAGTGACAGTCAGGAATTACCACAATCTTGGAAGAATATACATCCTAAAATATTTCCAAACTGTGTCTTTGGTACTGGCTAGCACTTCAATATCAGGACAGTGCAGTAAATTTTGTAAAGCAGTGACATGTTGAACATCAATATAATGGGAAAATGTGCATGTCTCAAACATCCTTATTTTCCTGTGTTAATATGTGTTTTGAATTTTGGTGAAAAAGAAACTTACCCTTCCTTACATAATTACATTCTTTCAGTAGGTTTCGTAGTATCAAATGGCAGGAAGATTGTTAGTGATGAAATGGGGTGTATGGTATGTGGAAGGAAGCAGTCATAACCTATTTTAAGACACCATTGCTTCTCAAACACAAAGTACTTGTGCAGATATGCACCATCACAAGTTTAATGAAACTTTAGCAAGATAAAATACTTTTAATATCTGTTTTAAATTTGTGTACTTTACTTCAAATATTTGACTCGTTTATAGGTGTGTAATATACTGTATATAAATAGGCACTGTTTTTTTATCTATCAGCAAACTGGTTGTGATAAATGACTTCAACGTATTTCACATAGGTAGCATACACTTACAGCATTTCACCAATATATCCTGTTTTGACTACTTCCTGTACTACAGATTATCTGATTTATATTTTTGATGTATATATGTCACCACATGTGCAATGCAGATGGAAAATTGCACACTGAATTTCATATTTCTTACAATGACAAGTGACGGTGCAAATGAGGTTAGAATTTAGGTATGCACAAACAATTCTAATTTCAAACTGTTCACAAAATTTATGTAGGTTGAAGTTTTGTTTAAACTGAAAAGTGTCCATTGTCATTGTCTGTACACATGAAAAAGTTCTGCTCTGACTGGGAAGGCTTCAATGATATTTAATAGTGGCTGCTCTTATGAAGTTTTCTTTAAGAAAATTTGATCCATGTTACATAATGTGGATTGAAATTTATGTGATACCTTGGGTTTGGACTTGAAGGCCAAAAATGATTACATGCTGCACATTAGGCAGTTCACTGAGCAACAGTCTCCTGGATTTATTTATTGTTTGAGAATGTAATTGAAAGAAACATGTCCCACTGTCTCTTGACAGTAAAGCTTGCTGCATGTAGCTTTTAGCAGTATTCTCATTCTCTTTATTGTCTTCAAGCAATCCATACAGGTGAAAGCAAGTCACCACAAGATATAGAAGTAGTCCATTAGTTAAATATATTAAAAGTAATAAAAGCAGTTATAACTCACAACCTTGTCAAAATGTAACAATATATAATCAAGAACAACAAATTGTAGTTTATTATTGAGATATACTAAAAAAGAATAGCATGTAATGGGTTAAAGATTAAAAATACATCAGATAAATGTGTTTGAATATGTGGTTGCTTGTACATACTTAAAAGAAAATAATTTATATCCTGTAACAATTTGTTCAGGTCATGGTATGCAAACGTGTTATTTTATGCTTTACACGAATATGTCCTCACCAACTGAATATTATGGTTACAGACACATACCAATAATTATATACATTACTTAATACATGTGTCAATAAACATTCCCTCCACTATTGACAATATTGTAATTATGTCATATAGAAGAAAGCTGCATAATAAAAGCTGTTACATTCTGAACTCCAGTATTATTTTCTCCAGCCTCCATATTTTTCATTGCATTATGTCATGAACATAATTTGGTGTCACAGTTGTTTATTTCCTGATTGAAAAAGTGGCCAGCCTTTACAACAGTTGTGCAGATAAAAAAGGAAGTAAAGAGCAATTATCATGATTTGTATTTGAAGAATAGGTAGGGTTGAAAAGACCAACTTAAGTTCTTACCTCAGAATGACATTCAAAAGACCCACACTCATGGAGGAGGAAGAGGAAGCCATGTATGCAATTACACATGCACGTATATTCTAAAGTGACAAAACTGTGTTTGTACCTGCCAGATATGTTGACTGGAGAAGGTATTTTAATATTCTTAAGATTTTAATCAATGGAAGAATAATACGTTCAGTTAAAATATGAAAAAGAAGTACTTTTTTTCAGTTGAAAAATACTTCTTAAATAATTGTTATATTTAACTTGACCAGTTTTAAGTGCATCTGATCCACAATTATGTTTGCCTCCTGGTTCTTCATGTCTACGTCAAACTTTGCTGGCAGGAAGTTATGGTCTCAAAATTTAGTTTTCATTTCTTGTTCCTTGATATTTACAACACATTCTGCTGAAAACTGCTTTGGGATCTGAAACGATTAATTTACGTCACTCCAATGGAAGGCGAGATACAATCGAAAAAGTACTGTGGTCTCCTAGAAAAGTGCCATTCGTTATTGACCGATTTCAACCTAACTTGCACTGTTCCTAGCGCATGCGCATAGAGTGCGAGGTATGATGTTAAAGTTACGTCACTACAATGGAAGGCGAGATACAGTCGATAAAGTACTGTGGTCTCCAAGTAAAGTGCCCTTCATTATTGACCGATTTCAACCTAACTTGCACTGTTCCTAGTGTATGCGCACAGAGTGCGAGGTATGATTTTTCAGTTATGTCACTACAATGGAAGGCGAGATACAGTCGAAAAAGTACTGTGGTCTCCAGTAATGTGCCTTCATTATTTACCGATTTCAACCTAACTTGCAGTTCCTAGCGCATGCGCATAGAGTGCGATGAATGATGTTTCAGTTACGTCACTACAATGGAAGGCGAGATACAGTCGATAAAGTACTGTGGTCTCCAAGTAAAGTGCCCTTCATGATTGACCGATTTCTACCTGACTTGCAGTTCCTAGCGCATGCGCATAGACTGCGAGGTGTGATGTTTCAGTTACGTCACACCAATGGAAGGCGAGATGCAGTCGAAAAAGTACTGTGGTCTCCAAGTAGTGCCCTTCATTATTGACCGATTTCAACCTAACTTGCACTGTTCCTAGCGCATGCTCATAGAGTGCGCGGTATGGTGTTTCAGTTCGTAACTCCAATGGTAGGCGAGATACAGTCGAAAAAGTACTGTGGTCTCCAAGTAAAATGCCCTTCATTATTGACGGATTTCAATGTAACTTGCACTGTCCATAGCGCATGCGCATAGAGTGCTTTAGGTCTAAAATACAGTAGGGTTGGCCCCTGGTCTGCATCATACAGCCAGCATGTGGTCCATAGTTCCTCACTGTCTGCATTAGTTTCTTCTGGTTAAATTGTTTGATTCCCAAATTTAGTTCTAGTCTTTAAACCTTCAATACCTGACTGCTGACAGGTGTTCTGGGTTCCAAATTTTGAACAGCCCTTAATCCTCTAATGCCTGAAATCAAGTTTCGCTTCCCGTTACATAATTAGGTGTAACTTGATGTGCCTAAAATTACTGTACAGTATTAGGATCCTGAGTTCAAGTGGTAACAAAGAGGAAGTGAGCAGTTACAAGGCTAATGTGTGTGACACTGGTTCTGCAGTGTAGACACAAGTTGAGTGCACTGCCTGCCTAGCTAATAGCCACCTACTGGAAATAATTGCTCTCACTTGTCACAGAGCCAGACACCAGAAGTGTTTACTGTGAAATCAAAAGATCATTAGTGAGCACTATAACCTTGGCACAGGCTGTAGCAATGCACAAACAGGTAAGCTATCTTGCAACTTGCAGACAAATATAGTGTCAGAAGACTCAATTAAAAGCATTTCTGGGATCAGATCAAATATGTCAAAGCAACTTTGTGTATTATCAAAACATTATAACATGGACCTAAAATTAGCCATTTGTTTTCCATACTTTACCTAGGTAAGTGGGCTTAATTTTTGTGTTATATACACAAAATGCATTAAATAGACATACAATAGGAGGTCCTGTTTGTTTATTTCATGTTTTGGGGTGTCCACATTGTAAGCTGTCAGGAAAATTTAATTTTGGTTCATATGAGACCCTGCTGTACACAAAAATCAATTCAGAATCTACTAAGTTTATGAAGAATTCCTAAACAAACAAAACATCAGTAGGCAACACAAAATATCAAGTTTCCAGTCTTCTGGGACTTCCATCAGCAGTGCTGTGTCACACCTCAAATCTTGCTAACACATACGAGTAAATTCATTATGTTATAAGTAATGAATAGAGTGTGTGCACATACACAGTGTGTTTTTGTGCAACATTGTTAAATAATTCTTTATATAAAGTGCAAAATTTGTTATGGACAAGTCTGTCTACATCATTCATTTACATTTTTACTTCTACAGTATCAATACACAAAGCTGCTGATAGATTTTGATGAGTTTATATATGTAACTCTTACTAGAATCAAATTACAAAATGTGAATTTGGACAAAGCCAGTTGGTCTAGGGCAGGCTGGTGAACCTATGGCACGTGGAAAGATTTCCTTGGCATGCAGCATTCACTGCTGTCCCAATATTTTCTTATTTCTTTTGCCTGACCAGTGTCTATATATTGTGAACAATATGTGTTTATATGTACACATATCTCACTGCATAGAGATTGTAATTGAATTACTGTTGCTACCAAATCATAATGCGAGTGAAACATTTTTACACAAATAGGGAGCGGTGCAAAGTGTTGAATGGATATTTATTATTGGGGCGCCATCCTGGCGGTGACAGGGCAAATATGTGACATTGGACAAAACATTTTACAATCCCCGCCATAAACCGCTGACCCAAGTGTCCAAATGTGAAACAGATGAAAGTCTCTTACCCAGTCCAATGTCAGTTGCAGTGTTTTTGTAATGACAACTGAACAGTTAGCAGTGGATCTGTCTGCTCACACTGTCTTTGTTGTTTTGTGAGTGAACAGATACCTTCTGACAAACACCCTTAGAAGGCAATGACAAGTGCCTTCATACAAAAGAAAATTTTCGAGGTAAGTGACAATATTTACACTGTTATTAATTGAACTACTGCATTTCCTCAATTCTAAGATGCAATTTTTCACAATTTAAAATTTCTTAAATTGGGGTTTGTCTTACATTTGATGGTGTCTAAGAATAGATGTCTAAAAGTCAATATGAGTCTTCATGAAGAAGATGGTGCTGCATGCGTAGCTCTCAAAGCAACCAAGTACAAACCTGACATTAAATACCTGTCATTCTTGGTGCAGCAGCAAAAGTTGCACTAATAGTAAAATACGTTTACTTGCCTTCCCCTTTTGTTTTAATGTAGCCTATTATAATTCTAACTGTGACAGTGACATTAATATCGCTGTTTATAAATTATTATTAATAAATATTGTTATTTTTAAATTATCTATTTTAAATCAGCACAGATTGAAGTTGTCTTGTTTGGAACATATAATTACATTGATTTATTATTGGTTAATCAAACAGGCTTCCTGCAACATGTGCACTTATTTTAATCTCTCTATTTTGTATTCTTTATTAGCAAAACAAAATGAATACAGGTAAATATAACTATAGAATAAAACAAATGACAAAAATTAACAATTCTTTAAATTTCATGCAAAATCGTTTTTGTTGCCTTATTACTGTCACAAAGTCAATAATGTTGTCTCTTGTTAAGTAGGCTTACTACTGTGATAATATACAAAATGTAACTTCTAAAACTGTCTCCTTTAAAATCATTCAGAAGCATAATTGATTACCTAAACACGCTTCCTAAGAATGTTTCCGAGTATTTTCTTCTCTCTCACTCTGTAATAATTTTTACAATAAAAGTAACACACGTAATAATTACAAAATATTCAGTGTCATTCATCACAGGAAGTGGTAGCAGCCCGTTACTTCCTCATTTTCTTCCTTATCACATTCCTCGAGGAGGCCTTTATTAGAAATATAATAATTATACTACACATTAATTATACAGTATAATTATAATATGTATTAATAATAATGCAATAATTAATAATAATTACAGAAGATTCCAAGATCTTATCTTGCTCTTCATAATTCCCATGGGCACGCAAAAGAATTTCTTCAAAATTTATAGACAATTCAGACATGTACCTTCAAAAAGTTCACCAGCCCTAGTCTAGGGTTAGAATGTCCCCTTAAAATTAAGTAACCTTTCAAACTCATCTAATTTAAAGTACTGAAAATATTCTTCATTTTACACTGGTTAGATAATTCAGATAAAACAGTCTCACTTGCAGTGGAGCTCTGATATGTTAAATTACTGCATAAGGGTTAATATCAAAACATATTGTGCTAAAACTGGCAGATTACTATACTGAAGTGAAGAGGGTGGTGCTGGGAAATATCGGTCTACAATGACAGTTTGATATTTTGAACTAGCGACTATGATGATACACTAGTGATCAATGGATATGAACCTGGATCCAGAAGAACAATCACATTTTGTCACATTTTAATCAGGTGCAAGAAAGTAATGTGACAAAGGGACATTTACACATAATCAGAAATCACAGAACTGCTCTTGGCCCCAAATTTGATCAGCTGACCAGAGCTATAGATGTACAGGAAGCACCTGGAGAAAACATAACACCTGACACAACCTTCTCTTAACATTTAATCATAAGGATGACATTATTTACAACTTACTAAATTAGGGCAGTGACATCACGATACAGATGAGATTTTTATCTCTTCAACCCTCATTTGAAAGAGTAATATGATTGGCAACCTGTTGTATTAATGACAATCTTTCTCAGCACAGGTTTGGATTGGTGGAAGTGTGGCATCATTGTTGTTGCTGGTCACTGCTTCAGAGTGGGTACAATTACGTATGGTGGAGCCTAGTGGAAAGACAAAATATAAACAAACATCATGTGACAATGAACACGACTTCCAGATCCAGTCACCTGAAGATAATACAAGAACAGCTGAAACAAAAGTCGAAACATTGAAGCACATGACTAAATTTCCTGCAGTAGGGACATCAGATACTTTTACTGATCAATTTACAGGCAAGAGAATAAACACATATGATACTGAAAATGATCAATCAAGTACACAGTTACACAATTCAAAACTGTATTTAAACCAAAATGAGCGTGTATTTACACCACCAATACCGAACTCTCACTATCTGAAACCTGATTCAGAAAGTAATTATGGAATACAAACGCCAAAAGAAATGGTGACAGTTACTCAATTATCACATGAGCTGCCACTTGAATCTGCTTTAGAAACAGAGGGAAGTGACACTAAAACTCCACATTCTAGGGAACATTTAACATCTTCAAACTTCAATACACCTAACTACCTACAAAGACCTGATCTGGAGGTTACAACTATGCAGGCAGATGCCAAACTCCCTAATCCAGGAAAAATCAACCATCATTCTGATGTTACAAATTCTGTCTCCAAATTCTCAAACACACCCTATGCAACTAAAACAACTCCATACTCAACATTAAAAAAGAATAATGAAAACCCTGAAGAAATTGAAACTAGCAATGAATTAAACATTTCACGCACAGCAGTTCATTCAGAAACATCATGGTTACCTGGAACAGGCAACAGCAACAACACAACAGAAGAGAACACAGCACAGGATACCAATTTACCCCTTGATATGTTGAGAGCTGTGCACAAAACACTGATACAAGAAACGTCACATTCTGTAAGAGGGAAAATGCACTTCCTCCAACAACTGAAGGACAAAATGCTCCATTACATAGGTAAAGTAATAATGTTCGTACATATTTTATTTAAATTATTCATGAAATGATATAAAAATTTTTGTAGCGTAAAACTTTGTTTTTGATAGTAATTACTTGCTAGGACTAAATTTGAATATGTGAGTACAATGATAAACTCTTACAAGGAAAGACTCCTAGAATATCAGAAAAGAGTCCATTACAATCAAATTCTTGGAATGTTCTCATCAGTATAAATCAAATACAAAAGATGCCAAGACTGTGACAAAATGACAGAACCATTTTAATTCCTATCATCATAACAGCCCAAGAGCTTAAACAGTGCTGTTGACGGGCAAATTACACTAAATTTGAGCCTAATTTACCTTTATCTCATGACACTCCTGCCTGTGTTTACGATATAACAAAAGGCTTCAAAATCCTCAAGTCTTTTTGTGTCTTAGATTATTTAATTACACACCATCAGCTAGATACGTTATGACAAATTGTGAATGGTGGAGTGGTAACGTTGTGTGATGAGGTCACAACATCTTCTAATATACTTCTGGTAACATTACTTCTAATGCAGACTGATGTACAATTTTAGGTTGGGAGATATGCTTCCCAAGGCATTCTGTGGAAAGGAGCCTCCTGCCAGGTAAAACAGATCAAGAAAACTGAGCATGGGGTACATCCAATATTCAGCAAATTTAGGGAGACAAACTACAGCAAAATAATGGTACTCTCCCAGCATAACTGCAGAGGTTGGGAGTCTGCTGGCCAAGTTTATATCGTGGGATTTTCTAAACACAGTATGGTGCAGAAGTGCCAAGGCCTACATCATGGCATTCTGTACAACTGGCAAACTGAATATAACTTCTTTGTTGCAGAAGGACGCATCAAAGGCCTATGGACAACCGACTATGAAAGGCAAGCCCGTACAGACAAGGGAGCGGAATTTCCGTCCATGGAAGGGGCTCTTATGTCAATCTCATTCCTCATATTTGCTGTGTTCCTTATCAAACTAGTTCAGGTATGCTCCAACAGTATGTAAGATATCTCAGTGTAAGAAATTCATAACAGTTATGCAGTGTGATCATATATTTTTTGGATTACAGTAAAACCCCTATTTAATGAATTGCTGGAGGATTAGAACATATTTCACTAAATTGAGGTTTTCATTAAATGGAGGTTACATTGTTTATATGGAGCTATTGTCGGGACATGAAAAAATCATCACTAAATCCGGGATTTCACTAAATGCGGAAACATTAAATCGGGGTTTTACTGTATATTCTTTCTCTGTGGTAGCTGCAGTTGACCTCTATTTCATACTATCCTGTTTGAAACAGCTCCAGTGCAACCTGATATTTAGTACAGCAATAGTATCACTATTGGAAGCATTTGCATAAATCCTGTGTTCTGAGCTTGGCAAGTGCAGCCTGTGATTGCTCCTGAATCATGATTATGTCTTAAAATCTTCTCCCCTTCAATGTAAACGTGAGTTGTGTCACCTGCAATGACCTTCATCTGGAGCCGTGAGTCTCTACGAAGTTTATCGTTAAAATTCTGATGCATATTTACACACTTCTACTTTCACTCATAAGTCAGCAGTCATGCATTGGATGTTCAGATCCAGTGTTCAAATGCTGGCAAAATCCAAAAAAGATTTCCACATCAGCAGCATTAGCCAAGCCACAAACAGTTTCTTCATAAACATGTTGTTGTGCACCAAATTTTGCTTGTGGATGGGTTTCCTGAACACTTAGCATTGTGAACTAATGTCATTCCACTTTTGAACTGGAAAGATATTCCATTATTTGAGTTCTGTTATCGTTTCTGGCTCTGAAGCCCACCCAGAATACCATCCAATGCGCAACATGCACTTTCTTTCAGCTAAGGCAGCTGAAAAATACAGTGGACCCCTCACTTCTTTCTAGTACCAAAGTTAAAAACCATACAGACTTTTACTTCCACTCTCTCTGTGTCTTCATGGAATGGGGCTAAGGCATGTAGACAGTTTTATGTTTACATATCAATTTGCTAATTTGCATACTTTTCATTAAGACATTTGTAATTACTTAATTCCTTACCATATGTCAGAAAAGGAACTCTTTATAATGTCCATTTCCTTAACAAATAGGAACGGTTTCAATACCAGTGATTTCCTCATACAGCAGCTTATCCAGAGCCTGCAAGCAAATAACATGGCCAAGATGTCTACGCGGCACAGTCGTTCACTGCCAGATTTACTAACAACCGCCAGGGTGCTACAACTCATTGACAACTTCCCGGTACGTTCAGCTCACATTTACATGGCCAGGTTCTCTTCTGCACCAAAGCAGGGATTCCTCTTCTTGTTATGTCCCAAATGATCTGTTGGTCATAGTCTCCCGTGCACTGGACATATATTAGACAAAAAAAGCATGAAAATGCCCCTGCAACCTCTAGCTAGAGCCCCTCCTATTCAATGGATACTGCAAGCTCTTTTATTTTTGTGTGTGTGTGTGTGTGGTGTGGGGGGGGGGGGTGTAGAAGAAGCCATGAATGCATGGCACTTTCCATTCTCCCACATGCCTTCAGGATGTGAAAGAAATAGTACAGCAAAATTCTTTCAATCCGACGTCCAATAATCTGGAAATTCTGATAATCCGCGCCTGAGGAGGGTAGTCCCAAGATTAGAAGTTCTGCTTTTTACCAGAAAAAAGCCTCATCAGTGAAACAGACAGATTTCAGGGACATGTTCAAAAAGGCCTCCAAGGATGCCTGTACATCAACTATTGTGGTATCACTTGACCCCTTGTCTCCTATTCCATCAACTTCTCCAGCTATGAAGACTCCAGAAAACACAAAAAGAGGACCCTGATGACCATGAACCAGCAGACAAAGGAGATATTCAAATGAAAGACTCCTCTGATTAGTTGTAAAGTCCACTTATAGAAACAGTAACAAATAATTACCCGTAAGAACTTAGGTTAGTATAGGTACCATTTGATAAAACAGAATATTCAATAATTTGGCACCTGCCTGGATCCGTGTGAGTTGGATTAACAGAATTTTGCTGTACTCTCTTTTTGACATTATTACTAATACAGCAGATTGGTAAGGAAATGCAGGTATCATAATTCAATATTTACTTGTCTATATCGGACATGAAATCAATGTTATGTCCTGCCAAAAACCAACTTTTGTTTTGTCAGAAGAAATTCACAAGGTAACAAAGTATTATTTCTCCTGACACTATTCAAGAAGGTTACATCTGAATGTGGTTGTGCAAGGGGATAACATTTGTACAGGTTAAAAATGGTCAACTAATGCATTTAAAACCATTATTTATATGCTTTCTACTGGTGAAGTTACATGTGAAGAACTTCAATCAACTTGTTTCTCTGCAATCCTGTACAAATTAATACCACGTTAAGTTGACTGCTAACTTTTCCCACTTCAAACAGATCAATCAATGCCCATATGCCTATTTTTTATGTTTTTTGGATTTATCTGTCTAGAGACAGATCAAGGACAAGGCAATTTCTTTTTAATACAAGTACATAATTTGTGCATGTCCCTTATTCAATCATGATAATGATAAATTATTTTTGCAAATGCATTCTCTCCAGCTTCTATACTTTATCATCAGAATTCTTAAATCTAGGAAAACTCTTAGTACAATACAGTATAGGAAAATATAACACAAATGACAACAAACACTCAAAAAGAGTTTTTCAGCATAAACTTTCCTTACTTTGTAAGGAAAGATTCATTCATGATATCATCATGTCTCCTCACTCTTCCTGGCAACCCCTGACCCCAAACAATGGACTTTCAAGAAACTTTATATAGACTTCATTCCATTAGAGACAACTTTACCTTTGTGCAGTGTAGTAATATGAATATGCCAGTCACCTGAACTTCCATGGTGGGAGCTTGACAGTATTATTTAATGTAAAGGTAAACCTATCCCTATGCAGGCCTGCACAGGCCCCTAGGGTTCCAGGAGGTTGAGGCTCCCACATTCCGAGACAGTCGGCACACGAAGGTGGTAAGGTTGTCAGCCCTACACACCAGCCCCCTTTACCCCCCAGGAAACATTCCTGGTATTCATTTGTGTTAGAGGCTGAGTTGACCCCAGGACCATAGTGCGGCCGGAAGGATTAAGGCAATGAAAAATTCCAGTGACTCCATTCGGACTCAAATCCGCGATCTTCTGGCTTTTACAGCAGTGCCTCAACCAACTGTGCCACCATGCCACTTACTTAATGTAGGTCCTTTAAATACGGTATGGTGATAAATCTTCGAAACAACATACACCTTTTAAGGACATTTTTGTATAACATTAAGTAGCATGACAGCCCTGCAAAATCCATATTTGGCATTCCATTGAAAGCAATAAACAATTTACCAACCACTGGTGCTAGGCAAGTGAAAGATGGTATGGAGATACAATGATGAAGACTGAGATTATTTCTGATATATTTAATGTAGCAAGTATCTGAACAAGTATAAATTATGCACAGATTGGATCACTCGATTGCAAACCTATTAATTTGTACTTCTTGCTAGCCTCTTCAAACAGGATGAAGCATCTTTAGGAAAGATGATGCCTTAAGTTCTTCCCAAACTTTTTATTCTTGGTCAATGTCTCAGTTTCAGACAATGAAAGTTTGATGATTTCAACTACTATCAAAAGCTGTGCAGTTCCTTCCTTTATCATACGACTGGCTGCCACTGCTCTAAATAAAGCACAACATTCTGACTCCTTTCAGCTACAATATGAAGACAATGGCTGGTCCTAAGTATCATGCAATAACTCACAGAGTGACCAAAAGGGAAGAGTCTGCTGTTCCAGGTTATGATGAAAGATAAATTTGAATGAAAAAGTCAAATGATAGTTTTAATAGAGATGAACCAAGGGTCAGGAGTGAAACCAATTCCTTATGCAGGATATGTAAATTTCAACTAATGCTTATTTTGCTGGCTCCTCTTGGCTGCATGACTCCTATTGTGCATCTGTGGACTCCTGCTTGGTATGTTAGGTGGAATTTCTGCATCATGTTGCACCGTGTCTGTACTAGATGACATTCGTGAAATAAAGATTAATTTTTACTACTAACAGAATTTTCACACTTCACAACTACTAATTGCTGTATTTCAACTATAGTTCATGTGCTGAAAAGAAAGAAAAAAATATCAAGTGTTAACTACTTTATCTAACCATGAAAACAAGCCATCTATGAGCGCCAGTCACAGTGTAAGTTTAAAATACATATATTTTGTGTTCTTTGTTGTCAACTTGAATAAGAACAGTTCAGATTTAACTGTACTGCTATCCCACTACTTCTCCACATAGTCCCTGCCACAAACAACTGACTTAATATATTAAAGCCTGTCTTTCCTTATAAAAGAAGGGTAGTAAGCCAAGATAAAATTAAGTGATGTGCTTTTAACTTACTCGCTTTTAGGAGAGTCACTATTGTCAGGAGTCTCCGGCACCACCTTTTTTGTATTGGAAAGGGCAAAGCCGCCTTGAAACCAGTCATCAGATTCACTCCAGTCTGATTCTGTACATTCAGGACTTCCTGGTGAGGCCTATAAAAAACAAAATTTGTAATGAAGTGCTGACATGTGTTTCTAGTCAACAATACTTTGGCGTGAGGTAAGGCAGCATCCCTTGGTATAGTGGCTGCTAATGGGCCTCTTGTACCAGTCCTGGATGACAGATATATGAATATCCAGGACTGGTAGGATGGTAATTGCCACAGCCATTCCCCTGTGTCTGATCACTGGATCTTTTGCTGCCTTTGCAATGCTATTAGTGAGAATGCAGCAAAACCATACTAAGGTTGGTGGCCTACTTGCTGTCTCTGAAAACATAATTCACAGTATTAATTGTATTTGTGTAAAACAGAGTATATTATCTCCTTGGAACTCAGAGTGCAGTTTCACTAACCTCTACATCAATGGTATTCAACCTGGGGTACACAAAGACATCTTAGGGGGTACGTAAAATTAAAAAAAAAATCTATTATTTCACGATAAACACTGAATAATCAGGGCCAGATTTAGGGTTAGCCACAAGAGACCCGGACATAAGGACATGCGATTTGGGAGCGCCATTTTTTTTCTCTCTCTCTCCTTTATGTGATTCTTATCTGGGAGGCTAGTTTCATTTTATTCCACATAGTGTGTTGGAACGTGACTGAACACTACTGGACGGGATTAACGTTTTCCCTAATACTGTTTTTCACTTCTTTTAACCAGGTAATGAATCTACTTCAAAATATTGTTGGAGCAATAAACAAACAGATGTACTCCATATTACCTTGTTCTTTGACAATTGCCACTGCCATCATTTAATAGCTTGATTCTCCTTTTTCTCATTTAAAACTTATTATTTAATACATTATTTTGCATGTAATTTATTTAATTTATTTTAGATGTAGATTATAGACTATGTACATGTGTTAGTGCTTGATAACATAGTTTCTTTCCATGAACATGCCAGATGTTCCTACCTTGTTGACAATTCTGTGGGGAACTTCAACCCTGAGAAGTCATATGAATTTACTCTAACACATCCCACTGGACTTCCACTTCACAAAATATGCAGGTTTCCAAGTGATCTGTTGACACCTTGTCTAATGACAATATTTAATTTTACAGAATTTCTGACTATATAATATTATGTAGCACATGCAAGTTAAAAGTACACTCACCTTTAGGACAAGTAGCACTGCACTAAAACACACATGGACAGTAATTAAGTAAATACAGTATTATTGTTTATTTGTATTGGTATTTAAATTTTAATACCTGGTTTATGAAAAACGTATTATTTGAACATAAAAAGGTCAAGTTATGACATAAATGGCATTTTGTGGAAAATAAAACAGAGATTATGCAGCACATCTTACAAATGCAGTAAATTTCCTGGTTGCCTACATATATAAATGAATTTGAGGGTTTTTTTGTGTGTGTTTGAATAGGCAAACACAGGTCTTTTGATGGTTAAATAAGAGTTCATGTCTGTATAGTACTGAAGGCTGTAGTGTCATGCACCCCTGAGGTCACCGGCCCGTAAAAGCGGCCATTTTATTGTGGTCAGCACTTCACCCGGCAGCTAGGGGAGGTGGAGCAATGACCTGGCAGAGTAGACAGAAAAGCATGCAGGACGTTTTTGAGGGGATTCTGGTAAGAACAGTTAGAGAGTGGAGATGGGTAACGACTCCGAGGTGGGCTCTTGGTGAGATTCACGAGCTGAGGTGGTGGCGTGGAGCCGAATTGTGCAGACACGAAGGCAAACTAACATGCCTGGAGGACTGCTTGTGACTCTACTCTGGGTGTTCGCATCCAGCGGCGGGTTCCCATGCAGTGAGGAGACCATTATTATTTCTGGAGAGAGTAGAAGAGTCGAGATAGGGGTCGCCTTGAGAAAATTGTAACTTTCCATCCGTAGGATCCGATGCTATGGGGAACATTGAGAATGTTAGTAAACCTTGTGTAAATGGGTAATTAGTTAGTTAGTGTTAGTTCTTTATTTATTCAATTATATTGTGCTGGTGAATAAATTGTAGTTTATAGGTTCTCAGCTATTTGGTTGCGTAAAACAGTATTAGGTATGGTGTTGGACCACAGCAAGCACCCTTTTTCCTTCCTATTCCCACGTCCCGGAGAGGGTTAAAACCAGTAGCAGATACCTTAAACCCAGACACAGCTAGCTTACCCATGGAGCTAGATCACATTATCAACAATATCGGTAGTAAGAATAAGAACTCGTGGGTGGCGGCAGCTCTACCAACGCTGTGCACAGTTCTCATCCCGATTCCGGCTTGACAAGAAGAGAGCCTGGTACTCCGGGAGGGTTGTGCAGGGCGTCAAAACTATACCGGTCAGTTGAGGGCCCTCAGTGTGAGAGCCGGGCAACAACGACATAGCAAAGGCATTACACAAAACACAAGAGAATGACAACAAACAAAATTATTACTAGGTTTCATAACTGCCATAACTTCATGAAACACAACAACAGTTCACCAACCACTGAGGTTACATTCCTGAAAAACATAGCTGAACAATGGCAGGCCTTTCTGAAAACTTGTGGTTATGACATACACACACACATACAAATGGTTTATTTAAAAATAAATTAGATATTAAATATAAGCGTCGCATGCACACAACAGTAATCTGGGAACTAGAAAACGGTTTGCATACCAGTCTCACCACATACCCCGCCCCCCACCCCCAACAAATATCAATCCCTTAATGCAGAAGCCATGAATTCTTCCATGTGTATACAAATTGAGAAGCATGGATACATAAAGCCAAATACCACAATTGAAAAAAATCATGTTTGGCAAGGTGCTTAACGCCAAATAGCAGAAAATACATTTGGAACATAAGCACACTCCATTGCTGCACATCATTTCATTCTTCTTTAAACTGTAAATCACAATTTGGTTCATAGGGCCATTACTTTCGGCTATGGCAAGCGAGCTTTGATCTTGCATTAAGCAAAAGGATTCAACAGTGATTATCAGTTTTTAACCAGGGTGATATCTTACTGTTAAGTACAGTACACATACTGCATTATTCTGTTTTCTCCATACCTGCAGTTTTCTGCATGACTTATATCAGCACTTTCTGTGACCAAAAGGGTTTCACAATCACGAAAGAAACTGATGAAGTGGTTAAACAGATACAACTACTGCACTCAGCTAAGTAAATATTTTCAAAGGGTCTTATCTATCAGCTCTCCGTTTACAGAAACGGAATTCCATTTGTTTCAGAGCAGTACCAATTGACTATAATACTAGATTGCACCTTTCATTTCATTCCTTAAAATTTCGTAATTAATGATGGAGCAAAGCTTGAATTGGTTGAGATTTTTACCACTGGCTCTAAAATCTCATACTATCAAATAATTCATGATTGTAGTTGGTATCATATACTCAAATATCAGCAATGCCTTATGAACAGAAGCAACATTGGAACAATACAATTCAGTAGAATATGCGTACTTTCCAAATGTGTATTTCGTTCTTTTACATTTATATTATGTACCATTAACTTTATTGCCAATTTGCAGATACAAATGTGTTGTCTCCTTAGCTAATTGCACCAACTGATATCACGATGAACACAGTAATATTTTATGTATAGTGAAATCATTAATAGGCCTCTATCAAAGAATACTTCAAATTAAGTTAATCTTAATGATTAACTTAATTTCTCTCCAAAGACAGCAAACAGAAGCAATGTGTTACATTTGACAAGCAGTGGCAGTGTCAGTTTACCTCAGATCCATCAACAGTTTGCTGTTCAACATCTGTGGTGACAGAAAGGCCAGTGGCTGTCTCCGTATTGGCAGTTGTATCACTTACTGTCAAGCTACGCCTACCAGAAGAAAGCACATGCTGAAACTTCCGTACCAGCCGAAGACAGGACCTGTCTTGAATTGACTGAAACACAAAAAAGTTATTGTTACATAAAGACTCCTCAGTTCTTCACCCTCCTCTAAGACACCCTTCTGTGCCTGTCTACTCTTCTTCAAGCACTTTGTTATATGGCCCCCACTCTCTTTCCCTCCTGAGTTCTATACATCCTCTCTCTCTTGGTGTCACCAGTGACTGGTTCTGGGTCCCATCCAACCACATATTCAGTTTGTACCAGGCGGTCTTTCCCCAGTGGTACAGCAGCCAGAGAGTGAAGCTGACCATTCACCTCCAACCAGTACCAAGGCTAAGAATGAGTGTTGATATACAACTCCCCATATGCCTTCCTGGTGTGCACAAGGACAACAGTACTTTACTTTTTATAACCAATATTAAACAAGCATAAAGAATACCAACAAGACAATGTAATTACATTTTTAATTTCAATTCATACATTATTAACTTACATGCAAATATAAAATGATATAGGGGGGTGTACTGTTTTGCATGTAGGCAGAAAATGTGCATAATAAACTACCGTATATTCTCGAATCTAATCCGCATCCGAATCTAATCTGCACTCAGGTTTTGGCGATTTCTTAAACTAAAAAAAAGTTAGTTCGCGATTCTAATCCGCACCTTTCCTTCAACCACCCCTTGCCCACGGGGCGACTGATTGAATAATATTGGATGTTACCAATGCGTTAAATCCGACGCTACGCCTGTGGCCGATGAGTCATACCGATAGAGGCGGGGCCTTTCTCAACAGACGTGCGCAATCTCGTCTGAAGCCAGCTGGCCTTAGTTGTTGAAACGTGGGAGTTGCTTGTTCCAATTTGTCGTGTACCGTAGTTATGGAAGAGGGACGCCTGAAATCTAAACGACTCTCATATACGGCACAGTTCAAACGTGAAGTTATTCGGTGCGCAGAGGAGAATGGAAACCGCAAAGCCGCTGCAATTTTTGGAGTTGATGAAAGCAACGTTCGACTATGGCGGAAACACAAGGCAGCGATGACATTGTATGGGAGGAAGATGTTGAAGATAAAGATGATAGTGGGTGGAGAGCACGGATAACGATTCAGTTATGAGTGATGACGGCGAGTCTGATGAATAATAAATTATAATAATAAATAATAAAATAATAGATTATTGTATTGTATTGTTCTTACGGCACGTACAGCAGCTCAATCATTTTTCCAAAATCCAGCTTTAGACCGCGAATCTAATCCGCACGCGAATCTAATCCGCATCTGATTTTTTAGCCCTCTAAAACTGTAAAAAGGGTGCGGATTAGATTCGAGAATATACGGTACTTGTAATAAGGTTTTATTATATACATTAATATACATATATAAATTCACACACACACAAAATGGTAGTCTTGTGAAGAAGGTACAGGAAATATAAAGTATTCATATATGATCAATTCACAATATACAAAATTATACTATGGACTGGTTTAAAAATGTCAACAGTCCATGTTTTGAAACAATAGACTGTTTAACAACAAATGCAACTAATACCGTATATTCTCGAATCTAATCCGCACTTTTTTTACAGTTTTAGAGGGCTAAAAAATCAGATGCGGATTAGATTCGCGAGTCTAGAGCTGGATTTTGGAAAAATGATTGAGCTGCTGTACAATATAACAATAACGTAATTAACGTAATTAATAAACAACGTAAGAACAATACAATACAATAATCTATTATTTTATTATTTATTATTATAATTTATTATTCATCAGACTCGCCGTCATCACTCATAATTCGAGGAATGTTCAAAGATCTGGCCTTCTTTATCGCCTCCTCGCGAGTAGATCATAACTCACAAACAGTCCAGTCTTGCGTCTCTCTTGAAAAAATGTGAAGACTGCATCATCAATTTTAGGAAATCGTCCTTTCTTGGGTCCAGTGAATTTCCTTCGTGACGCCTCACACCCGCTGATCGCTGCCTTGTGTTTCCGCCATAGTCGAACGTTGCTTTCATCAACTCCAAAAATTGCAGCGGCTTTGCGGTTTCCATTCTCCTCTGCGCACCGAATAACTTCACGTTTCAACTTTGCCGTATATGAGAGTCGTTTAGATTTCAGGTGTCCCTCTTCCATAACTACGGTACACGACAAATTGGAACAAGCACCTCCCACGTTTCAACAACTAAAGATCAGCTGGCTTCAGACGAGATTGCGCACATCTGTTGAGAAAGGCCCCGCCTCTATCGGTATGACTCATCGGCCACAGGCGTAGCGTCGGATGTTAACGCATTGGTAACATCCAATATTATTCAATCAGTCGCCCGTGGGAAAGGGGTGGTTGAAGGAAAGGTGCGGATTAGAATCGCGAACTAACTTTTTTTCGTTTAAGAAGTCGCCAAAAACTGGGTACGGATTAGATTCGGGTGCGGATTAGATTTGAGAATATACGGTAATTTAATTTACTTTATATGACATAAAAGGTAAATACACTCACAATTATAGAACGTTTGTTGGCATACACCTGGGCAAACCAGCACCCAGAAAAGCACAACACAGATTTTCAAACTGCTGCCAGTTGCCATCTACCATTACTTTTGTTGCATGAATAGTAACACTGTGTAAAGTGACAAGTTACAAAGGCTAAGAATGCATCCCTAGAGCACTAAAACTAAAGGTTCTTTGAGATACAAACAAAACTTTGGGAATGAAACCTCTCCATATATATCGAGGCATTACTGTCACTACTTTCTTACTTCAGCCACTTTCTCGGCCAATGTGTTGATATTCTGTAGCACAATTTCATCGTCCAGGAGAAGTTCAAGTTGTGTAAGAGCTCGCAGAAGTACTTGCTTATTGTATGGGTCTGAATCAAGCAGCACTTCATTGCACAGGGCAATAGCCAAGTTGTTGTGTACATTGCTCTGAAAGCAAAATTGGGAACATATAAACCTTCCCACTAAGATAACACAAAAGAGATGAATTAAGCGGGAAATGAATGAAAATACTACATATGTACTGTACATACTGAATATAAGAAGACTTTGTTAAAAACCTGAATACATTGAGATTACTAAGTAAGAAAATCTCACTATTCCCTAAATGGTGTTCTAAAATTAATTATTTTGCACAGAATTTCTAAGCTGAACCAAAGTTCACTTCATGCATGTTTTATTCAGAATCTGTGACAATTACGCTTTATATCATAGAGGTATGTGTTGAGATTTCAGCAAAACAATGTCACACATAACAACACCATGGCTAACCTCATGTTAAATGGTTAACTAAACAAGAAATACAGATGGACCCCGACTTACGTAGCTCCAACATACGTAGATCCAGACTTACGTAAAAAACTTCTTGTGCCACTACCACCACCACACCCACCCCTGCCTCAATTGAATACGACAGTGACTCCAGTATCGACTATTAATTATTATTATGTTTTTTAATTGTTATTAAAATTATTATTTATCTATTATTATTATTAGTGTATAAGGTATATAATAAAACATGGCTCCGAGTTATGTAAAAATCGACTTACGCATAGGGTTGCGGAACAATCCACTTACGTAATTCGGGGACTTTCTGTATATTACATACGGATTAAAGCAATTGGAGTGTAGAACAGACAAATTTCTAATACCCAAGCAACAATATTCTAACTGCCCTTTTTTAATACATTGCTGTGACTTTTGGTTAGAGGGAGGGCAAGATGCTCACAGTGGGCAAAAGACTAATCCCAAAGGGGACATTTAGAGAGTGATGTCAAACCACTACTAACAAACAACACTACTACAGGATATGACATTCAATAAAGTACAATGTTTTATAAGCAACTTAATTTATTCACTGACATTACATGAGTGATTTATAGAGTCACTGAATGCTCTCCCTCTCTTTTTCTCACTCACTCACACACACACACAAAATCAGACCCCAAAACAGCACCACTGTCTGTTCACTGCAATTTGTGGTGGAGGTAAATCAAAGTATTGTAACTGATAACTTGTTGTTAGGAGATCTCCTACAGGATTCAGAAAGAAAGTTGTTTACTGAAGTTCTTGGAAGCATTTTGACAGTCTTCAAACCATTTGAATTTCAGATGGCCTGTCCAAGGAGAAACAGTGCGAGGATAATATACAAAAGCTACTTTTAACAGTACACAGTACAGTTCTGTGTAGTTTTACTGTATACTGTACCTTACAAAAGAAGGTACAATACCACTCAATCTGTGTTCACTGTTACTTATGTTCCTTAAAATGTTTGCCTCTGGGGATCCAAGTTCATGCCTGGTTTCCTTTACAAAGGGAGAATAGGCAATATAACACCCCATCTTCCCTCAGCCACTTAAGGGTCCCCCAATGTTAATATAATAGGCTATTTCCATTTACTGACTGACATGGGTGCAAAGTGAGTTTGGTGATATATAGGGGGATGCTATATTGGGGTTTGCATATTAGGTTTACTTACAGGTAATTTCCTATAATTACAGCACTTCACAATAGTGAAACAAAGAATGCAGCATAGCTGACTAACAATGAATGCCAAATGGAGAACATGAAGATTGAATAACAAATGACTGCTGAGTGCAGCATGTGGAATACAGATTACTGACCAAAGAATCACTGTCTAAAGGAGAATATGGAATATATAATGCCAAAAACAGAATGCCCAAGATGGCTCTCACAGTGCTTTGGCCCTCTATATAAAAGCTATGTCCAGCATTCACAGGTATCAAATTCTGAATTGGAGTTTCAAATGCCCTAATTGCATCTTCCTCATAATGAACTTAAATTTGTATACATAAAAATACAGTACAATTTGGGAGGGGAGGAGAAGGCAAATATGCTCTAAATAGACATGGGTGAAAATGGGTTTATCAATTACTTGCACCATCTTTTCCATACCTTTTTATTACCAGGCCGAGTAAGATGCAACATCAAACGGACGACACTGTCCTGATCCACTTCCACTAAAGGACTAGTAACTGGAGCTTGAAATAATGTTCGAAGTGTTGGTAAGAATGCTTGCTCCAACATTTCCTGTCCATACTTACTGTCATATGCTAATGTTGTGAAGAATGCTCCAAGCATCTGTCTCAGGTACACATCTCCCTCTACAGCAACAAACAACATACAATAGAACTTGTAAAGGTTATTTTCACTAGAATGCTTTAAATTTTAAAATGTTCAGTTTCTGTGGCCACATTTCTAAATTTGTTTGTACAATGTTATTTGAAATGCTCTGTTTATTTCAAAGCTTACCAAGCAACAATACCAATTTTCTTCTTTGTATATCTTTGTTTCTGAAATGGTGTCTTCTTCTAAGTACATACATACATATATATATATGTGTGTGTGTGTACATACACACACACATATACAAAATGTGCCTTACAACTATGAAGGTGTATCCAAACGTCCCCAGACTCACTGCTCACATCAAGAAAGGCAAGTATTACAGCTTTCTGCCACTAGATGCCACAGTATCACTATCATCTGTGTCAGTCTAGTGAGTTTTGCAGCCATAACTCTCTGTATTGCCTCTCAATGGTTGTTTACTATTTTTTGTGTGTTAAGGGCAATCTGTGACTTTCTAATGGATGATTTGAAATGACAATGCCTTTGTATTAAGTTTAACTTCAAATTCATGAAAAATGCATGAGAAATGCAGTAAATGCTCAAAACAGCTTTCAGTGACAATGCCATACAAAATACAAAAAATACAAGTTCTTGAGTGAGTTAGTTTCTTAATTTAAACATGGGGAAACTTCATTTGAGGATTGTGAGAACTCAGGTCATCCATCCACAGTTTGCACAGAGGAAAACATTGACAAAGTTCGCAAAAACATAAATGAAGAATGACACAGTCCCATTTCATAGGCTGCTGGCAGGTTAGGCCTCTCATATGGAACATGCCAGTGAATTCTAGAACAAAGAGCAGATATCCACAACGTTTGTGCCTTCAATGCTCACTGATGAGCAGAAGCAGCAGCAGTGTACATTTATAGGACTGAACTGTTGCATGAAGTCAAAAATGACCAAAACTTCCTCTTGAGCATCATAACAGAAGAGAATACCTGGGTTAACTGTTATGAACCACAAAACCAACAGTAGTCCTCTCAGTGGAAAAATCCATCCTCTCCACATTTGAAGAAAGAAATATGTCATGTCAAACATGAAGAGCATGCTGGTGATCTTTTTGACTGTGAGTTCACTGTTCATCACAAATTTGTTCATCCAGGCAAATCATTTAAGCAGCATTGCTACTGGAAGGCTTTATAATGCCTGAGGGAGCAAGTCTGCCAAAAACATCCAAAACAATGGTGGAACCAGGACCGGATGATGCATCGTGAGAGTGTGCCAGCTCACATAGCTTTGTCAGTGCAGCAATGTTTGGCCCCCCAAAACATGAATGTGGTTCCCACCATTCTTACACACGTGATTTGGCCTCTTGCGATTTCTTTTTGTTTCTAAGAATGAAATCACAGCCACAAGAGGTCATTTCCAGCATGTCCCTGAAATTTAGGAACAATTACTGACCTCACCACATACTATTCCAAAAAGTCATTTACAGTGGTGTGTCCACCAGTGGCAGAAATACTAGACCCATTGTATGAACTCAGAAGGGAACAAAAGTGACCATTAAAAAGGCACTCATATATTTCATTACTGATCAGTCCAGGAACTTTTGGATATGTCCTTGTACAATGCATGCAATACAAAAACAGAATATAAACACCACTATACCTGTAACAGGGTTGTACCACATGATAAGTAGATGAGATACAAGGTTTGGTGACTTGATTCTGTCATTCACAAGAAGCTTACAGAGACCTTTAGCAGCCGCTGTGCGTACGTCAGCTGACTGAAATTTCATACACAAAAGAAGCATATAACACACACACAAAACATACTAAACATTCTGGTACTGTAGGGTAATGATGCATTACACCACAGTTATGGTGGATACTTAACACAGGTATAGTCACATCTTTCATGAACTGACTATACCCCAGTTACCCATGGGGCATACCCTCCATATATCCAAGTGATGCCATGAACCAGGGCTTGCATAACAGGGGGCAACATCAATAAAGATTTATTTTTTATTATTTCTGTCAGAACTTTTAACATCTCTGCCTCTTTTAAGGCATCAGTCCCTTTAACATCACATTTCATTAACCATTCTAACAATTACACTTCTGTATCAATATGTAAATCAATGTGTGTCAGGCAAATCATAAGGTCAAGTTGTTATGCTTTCTTCAGGCACTTTCAAATCCAATTCCTATTGGACATCCTACACTACAGGGTTTAATTCACATACATTATGGGTACACTATGAGTTAACACTGGTTGAAGAGCTACATTATGGCTACAGGCATTTAAATTTCTTACTACACTGCACATCATAATTACTGTACGTGGAGCCTGGAAGGGCTAGACTTTGTCTCGGCACTGAGGCCTTCCAGTTTCAACACACACCACTGCTACATTCCTGTCCATTTTTTTTACATTTGTGGACACTAGAAAAGGTCAGATCAAACCCAGAACCTGGCAAATGCTCAATCTGTATGCCGTCCAACATAGCTGCTGTGTAATAAAGCAACTTTTGTCACAAATCTGTACAGAATTGTTAGGAACCTGATGGTCTAGAGGTAAAGTGATGGCTACCAATGCCAAAGATACAAGGTTTATGACACTACGCAGATCCAGTGTGGCTTATTCTAAGCACTTAAATGATTCTGTCAATACAAAAGTATATAGTGTTGGTGACAGTTGAATGAATCAGTATGAAGCATTGGTGGAATGATACTGTCGAGAGACACCAAAGAACTTGAAGAGAAACCTTTTTTCACCACAATCCCACATATACGGGCCTAGATTCATACCTGGCCTTGCAATGAGAGGCTAAGAACTAACTGCCTGAGCCATGGCATGGCCCAATGTGCACCTTCCCCTTCACTTTTGACAATGTCAAAACTATTAAGACATCGGTCTTCTCTGCGGCATCCACCATCATCAATGCCCCTTGCTACTGCGACCAAATGGGTGCTCCAACCTAAGGAGGTATGCTGTGGGTATCGTTATTCCAGTCACATGTCAATATCAAAGCTATGTATAGATACAAAGGAGAGTAAAAATAGTAACAGTGATTGCAACAGGTGTCTACACGTAAATGTGTGGACTGCAACATATTGAATGATGAGATGAAAGTTGATTTAGAAGAAAGCATGGCAAAACATAATAAATTAAACACACAAATACATCGAACTTTGGGAACATAACAATAGAACTAATACATTGACATGGTATAGTGCCAGAACAAAGTTTTAAATACAGCTGTGATTCATGGGTACTGTGAACCAATATAAGAAACACCCAAAAGCTGCATAAATGAGTTTCATAGGACCCTTCCATGAAATGATAAAGAGAAAATAAGATCACAGCTAATGGTAGATAATTAGGGGTCACTGGTATTTTAGCAAACAAAAAGATGGGAAAATGTGTGACCAGAATTCCACTCCTTTGACGCCCACAAGGTTTATTTTATCAACATGATGGAAAATGAGACCTGGGTTGCCACAGGACAGGTGGAGGAAACAACGGCTGAAACCTTGATGGGAAAACCAGAAGACTGTAGGCTGGAAATCACCCATCAAATATTTTACATGTCTGGTGCTTTACTGTATTCAGCAAATCAAGGAATTAGTACCACATACATTATGAAAAATTTTCATTCATAAGTAGTAACCTGAAAGCATATCAAATGTGGGGAAATAGAAATGACACAGGCAAATTAAATATGAGAGGTATATATTATGCAGAAGAATGGAAATCACATCTTTTTATCTCAAGCAGTTTATATTTTTCTCAGTGTTATGCAGGCACAAATCTCATGTCCTCAGTCATATATATAATACACACCATACCTTACAGATGAATGTTTTTGGTTAAAAATGTAAATCGTGAGTAAATACAGTAGTTACCGTGCTATCAAGAAGGCTTGTAAGTATCCTTATGAAGTCACTGTTGCTGGCATTCACTGCTGATGTGACTCCATCATTAGATTTAGTGATATCATCTCCATCAGCATCCTCAAGTTCTGTTGCATCAAACAATCTTTTCCTATCAGCCCTAGTCACTTCTTTCTCTCCTGCAAAAAATATGTACTCTTAATTAAATAATAATCATTAAAACACAGCACAAAGTATTTATGCAGTTGCAAAATGTTTGTGCAAATCAGATTGTAACCTATTCCACATCCAACCTAGCTGCTGAGGTAGTGATACATTATCAACACAAATTGGAAAAGAGTCACAAAGCCCCTTTACAGTAACTGTTCCACTAACTCTCCACACAGAAAATTGTGCAAGTTCCTAACATACCATGCTCCTCATCTTCACCATTTTCTTCAAACTGGAATGTCTGTAGACCATACAGCAAGAAGAGATCAAATATGACTTTCACAGCCATTGTACAAACCTCATCAGCTTCACTGTTCGCTAGCTGGAAATCAAAAAGGCTCTAGTTACTGGAAAGATCACCATTCTAGAACCAAATTTAAAAATGCAAAAAGTGTCACCTCCATTCAACTCACATGATTTGTCATGATGCTTAGATGGAGGGCAAAGTTTACTTCTGTGTTCTAGAGGTTATAAAGCAAGGATAACCTACTGCCAAACTAGGAACACACCCACAATCTTGCTGCAGAAGCTTCTCACAGAGAAAACACTTGGAGGAGTGGCATTGAAAGCAACAAAAGTTAGGGAAATAGATTCTGACAATTCAGATTCAGCTGAATATGAATCAGTAAATTATGAAGTTCACCTCATTCAATGGTTAAACTTTCAGAAGTTCCGCAGTGTCTTCAATTAAGATTATTCCTAAACAACCATTGCATGGGGCATGAGTGCTTTTGTCAATTTGATTCTCTACAACAGCAAGGAATTTCATGTTGAGCATGGGAACTGACAACAAATTAAATACAAGTCTTAACACTTTCACTGCCAAAGCCGAATATATTCGATTTAAGTATTTACGTTTTAAATTGCCAGCACCGAATTTATTCGATCTAAAGTTTACTCTCCTCTTTTGCCTTAAATAAGCCACGCACACAATAAGTTCTCTCAGGAAACATATTGTACATCTTTATTAATCCCTAGCTGACGTAACTAGAAATATTATATGCATTTGGTCACGTACATTAGGGTAGAAAAATATCATAAATATGTCACAACGTTTATCTTTAGTCTCGAGCTGAGCAAGTGATTTCTGAGGCTGCAGTCAGTACCGTGTTTCCTTTCTGTGAGGTTGTTTGTGAGTTTATTTACACATAAAGTGCAATATGGCTACTAGGAACAGCACACTGCTTAGAACTGAAGCAGAATAGTGGCTTCTATTGATGAGGAACTTGTGAATGACAGTGATTCATACGCAGATTGTGTCCTGCAAATATCGAGTAGACTCGACATTTCAGACTTGGATCCGGGCCCTAGTGTTGACGGGTTTTGTAAAAAAGATCGTCAACCAAGTATTCCACTCTTCACAGGAAATCCAGCAGTACAATTTGCTGTTCAAAATGGAACAGATATGATGGAATATGTTGATAATTACATCACTACAGAACTCATTCAAATTGTTGTCAACCAGACACATTTATACGCACAACAACAGATCGCGACAATGCCAAGACCCGTTACTAAACATGCACGTAGTGAACAATGGAAACCTGTGACAATATATGAAATGAAGAAATGTCTTGGTCTGTTGTTCCTTACAGGTATAATTCGAAAACCAAAATTATAATCGTACTGGTCAACAAGAGGCATTTTACTAACACATTTTTTCACAAATGATGTCTAGGAACAGACTTCAAATTTATCCAAGGACACGACAGAAAAGATAAAAAAGTTGAAGAAGGGTGAGGTCACTTTTCGTAGGAAACAGGATGTACTATTGGTCACGCACCAAGATAAGAGACTCGTAAAGATTATTTCAACACTTCACACTGCAGCAGTGGTAGATGATGACTCAAGCAGACGTACTGGCGTCACGAAGAAAAATCCTAAATGCATAGCAGATTACAATACACACATGCATGGTGTTGATACAGCTGACCAGTACCTTGCCTATTACCCCTTCATCTGTAAAACTGTAAAATGGCCTAAGAAAGTCTTTTTCTACCTTCTCCAATGTGCACTTTTCAATAGTTATGTTGTATTTACAAAATCCAACCCTAATTCCCACAAACCATTCCTAGATTATTTAGTGGATATCAGTGAAAATCTTATACACACAAGAGAAGATGTATCAACACCATCATCATCAGACGACGAGTCGCAAGACTCGAACAGAACGCCTACACCAACTCCACCGAAACGAGCCCTGAAAAGTGACCCACCTGGCAGGCTTGATGGAAAATTGAAAGATCATAAACTCGTGCATATCCCTCCTACAAAGAAAGACAAGACACCAACACGAAGATGTCGAGTGTGTATACGGGAAAATATCAAGAAAGAAACAAGATTTGTTTGCGCGCACTGCGGTGTTCCTCTCAATTCAGAAGGCTGCTACACGCAATATCAAACACTGAAACATTACTAAAGGTGTGCTGAAATTTTATCTCTTATAGTTTCCTCGTAATTGATTTTTTTATAAGACGACGCACTAGTTGTTTAACATTCAAAAAATCGCTGGCAATTTAACACCGTCGGGGATTTAAATGCCTTGCAGTGAAAGTGTTAAGAACACACACAGTGATTGAATATACTTATAAATTTTGGAAGGGGCACATAATGTTATAGAACATGAAAGTGGCAAACAATTTGTTTTGTTATGAATGCAACTGAAGAAACGTTTGTTTCAGAATATTGCTCTATATTGCCAATGTTTCCTTACCTGAAAATAGAATACCAGTATGTACTTTTTTGCCACATCCTGACTAAGCAAACAACACACTCCAAGGGCTCGGACTGCTAGTGAACGAACATACGTATCACAGTCCTAAAAAGATAAAACATATTTAAAATAAACATATTCATGACTATACAAACACATGTACTATGTAAACACATCCAAAGAAAATTAACATGTTGTTTAACAATGTCAACTCTCACTGCTTTCAGCATGCTCTTTCAAGGACCACGGCAAATATGGCCCCACCCGGTTTCTGTTTGCTTTGGACTAAATAGGACTAGCAGGAAGTTACAAACATAGCATTAGATCAGAATGTGTCTTTGTATTGCTACACATGTAGTTATTAGAATTTGTGCATGTGACAAGTACAACATAACACACAACATGCATGCATGTGTACACACACACACATATGTCCAAATGGTGGTACAAAAGTAATGCCTATTTTTTTTTCAGAAACTGCTAGGAGCATTTCAGACATTTTGCATATGATTTTATTGTAATAACAAAATACTAGATAAAAATACTATTGATATTCCTGAATGTATACACATATGTCCTCTACTCAATGCAAGCACCAGCACTGTCCACACACTTTCCCCATCTACGTGGTAAACGATCAATTGCAGCTCTGTATTCGTCCTTGGTCACACACCTTAAAGAGGCAGTGACAGCAGTGTTGATATCGTCTTCCGATTCAAATCGTTTTCCCCGAAGATGTTTTTTCACCTGTGAACACAACCAATAATCACATGGGGCGAGATATGGAGAGTAGGGAGGATGTGCCAACACCTCCCAGCCCCAACACTGCACCAGATTTTGCACATCACGATGGCGAGGAGGTGTTGCGTTGTCCTGGAGCAAAATGGCACCATGCTCCAGCAGTTTTGGTTGTTTATGGCAAACAGCCTTCCTCACCTTATGCTGCAAGAGTGAGCAGTAATATCGGCCATTAACTGTGGTACCAACTGGCACAGAATGGTCAAGCACAAGCCCATTTCGGCTAAACAACATGACATGCATGACTTTCAGAGCGCCCTGACTGCGCCATGCAATTTTCTTGCTCGGTGACACTGGGGCGCGCCATTCAGCATTGTTCTTTCAACTGAGGGTCAAATGAATGCATCCATGACTCATCAACCATTAAAATGCGATCGAGGAATGCATTGCCTTCATTTCTCCAACGCTGGAAATGGGTGTTGGCGAGAAGAACATGCATGGCTCTTTGATCATCGTTGAGCACGTGTGGAATCCACTTTGCACAAACTTTTCTTTTCCCCAAGCTGTTGGTGAGGATACGGTAAACACTTGCAGGCGAGATTCAGACTTCTGTAGCAATTGCCGTGCATGAAATACTGCGCGTACCTTCAAGGACAAATTTCACTTGGTTCACATGGAGTTCATCGGTAGCCGTCGTTGGGGCTCCACTGCGAGGGGCGTTGCCTGTCTGTTCCTGGCCATTCTTAATAAAATTTACCCATCGGCGAACAGTTTCATGTGAAGGAGCATGTGTCCCTAAACCTTCCTTCAATGACTTGTAACACTCTAGAGCACTTTTACCCAACAGAACATTAAATTTTATTACCGTTCTCACGTCCATCCGTGAGAAATTTTCTTGTAGTCTTTCCCGATCCATAGCTAAACAGCAACTGACTTCACAAAGACAGTGCACCTGTGTGATAGCAGCAATAGAGCCACTGGCACCACACACATAATTTGAGTTCAATCACATGACGCACTGCACGGTGCTGCCACCATACACAACACTTCTGAAATCGCCTTCGTATAATTACAATTATAATGACGTTTACATATTTAGATTTTTTCCACAAAGTCTCCTTCATTATCAACACACTTTTTCACCTTTGTGTGAGATGCTGTATTCTGGTTCCATAAAACTCTTTTGCTGAAGTATCAGAGCTCTTCACACATGCTGCATTTCAGCTCATCATCTCTTGATAACAGTGTCCTCAGAGTTCATCCTCCAGGGGATCAGGGAACTGTAGGAACGATGGGGAGAACAGTCCACCCCATTGTCGCAATTGCCTCGTGTGGTCTGGCGTTGTCATGTAGGAGGACTTGATTTATCTTCCTCTTTGGCTAAACCCATGACTTTACATGCAGAAGTCTGCACCTTGAATTTTTTCTTGCATGGCAATGACTGACAATACCATTCCATCAATTGTCTTTTTCATCAACAGATCGCAATGATGAACCCAGGTTTCACCACCAGTAATTATTCTTCACAGAAAAGCACCTCTGTATTCTCCCTGTGCTGAAGAAGTTCTGCACAGGCTTTGTGTTAAATGGTGAGCATTTCGGCACCCACCTTGTGTGAACTTTGCTGTAGCCAAGTTGTCTGATGATGGCCATAACCACTGGTTTTTCAATCCTCATTGCAGTGCACAGTTCACTTGTCATTATGTGGCAGTCATCCCAAATCAGCACATCAACCTTGTCTTTGTTCTTTGTCGTCACTGCTGTGGCCAGTCGGCCTCTGCGGGGCCTGTCACCAATGTCCTTTTCACTGCTCGCAAAACGACAGACCCAGCATCTAACTAAGCTAACATCTATGGCATCCTCACCATACACACTCCTCAGACACCTATGAATCTCTATTGGACTGGATCCTTCTGCAGTAAGAAATTCAATCACCACTCTCTGCCCAATACATATGTCCACGACATTCACCATTTTGTACTGGTGGTGTTGAACGCAGGTGATTGACTGGAGCACACACTCCTCAGACACCTATGAATCTCTATTGGACTGGATCCTTCTGCAGTAAGAAATTCAATCACCACTCTCTGCCCAATACATATGTCCACGACATTCACCATTTTGTACTGGTGGTGTTGAACACAGGTGATTGAATGGAGCACACACTCCTCAGACACCTATGAATCTCTATTGGACTGGATCCTTCTGCAGTAAGAAATTCAATCACCACTCTCTGCCCGATACATATGTCCACGACATTCACCATTTTGTACTGGTGGTGTTGAACGCAGGTGATCGACTGGAGCACCAATGATCCTAGTGGAGCTGTACAGTGTCACTATCCAGTATGTAAGGCAAGAGACTCTATCTGGTGCCACATTTAAAAGAAACAAAATAGAAGGCATTACTTTTGTACTGACCCTCATATAAGCATATACATACATATGTCTGTTGCACAGAAACAGTTAAAAGCAGTTGTACCCAGCAGATATGTTTTAAATAAGGTCATGTCGAAGATCTTCTGTTGTAATATTGAATCAAGGTGTAAAAAATTAAGGATCACAACTTCAGAACTTGCAGTACCCTGTCAGAAGTAAAAGATGCTGGCTGTACACAGAAATTAAATGATACCAATCAACAACCTTCCTTCGTGTGCTATCACTGATCACTATATAACTTCTGCAGTGAGCAGGATTAAGCAAACTAAAGTACATATAATATGTTGAATGCTTACCTCAATGTAATGTAACACAAAGTTTTCCATTAAACTGCGTAAATGAGGAGTCAAGACAGTCACGGTTTAGAGTGCATCATCTCATATATAATGCAAAGACACTTGGACAATGTGGCACGATCATTGTGTTGCGCCCGTACCTACAAACATTTTATAAAACAACTTCACTGTCAGCCCATTGAAAGAAATGCCATCACTTGGAAGACAGTCCTTTATTTACAATAAAATTTTATATTATAAGACAGAAAAAGTACATAAAATATACATTAATACTCAAATAAAGTTAACTTTTTAGATTGATCCACTACAAAAAATTAAAATGGTTTCTATTTACAGTCTAACTGACAGGAATTTCAAGGAAATTACATTGCACAGAAAATATAATGGAAACATTCTACACTTCTGTAACAGATAACACATGCAGGATCTTGCAACTCATATGAGGTGTGGCTAGGAAATAATAAGAGTGGTTAAAAAATGTACTTCATCAATGAAATTATTTATCTACAAATAATTTCCATCAGAAGCTACACATTGCTCTATATGAACCTTCCAGGCTTCAAAGCAGTCCCTGAAGTCATTTTGCGAGAGTGCTTTAAGTGACTCTGCCATTTCCTAATGGATGTCCTCAATTGACTGGAAATGGGTTCCTTTGAGAGAACTTTCCAAATTTTGGAGGAAAAAAGTTGCATGAGACAAGACGTGGTGAGTAGAGAGCATGTTTGAGGGTTGGTCATTCTTTTCCAGCTAAACAGTGACAGACCAAAATTGTTCTGCGCATCGGTGCAGGGTCTTCACGCAAAAGCCAACAACTCCACAAATCCAGTTTTACAAATATCCTCTTATAATTTTGTTAAAACCTGAATGTGGAATTGCTGGTTCTCCATCTCATTTGGTGGTACACAATCAACCATAATGATTCATCTGACATCCAAGAAAACTAGCATCATGATTTTAATTATTGATTTTGAAATTCAGGCTTCCTTTCATATTGGAGATGTAGGAGTCTTCAATGAAGAAAGCTCATAATAATTTACAATGATACTGATGCACCTTCAGACCATAAGATGTAAGAGACTTTTATATAATATATTCCAGGATACAAAAAAGTGTCTTATGGTCCGTCACATATGGTATTTCACACTAACATCTTAAAACTTTCTGGAGTTAGCCGCATTAGTTCAGGACCCATGCGAAACTGTGAAATATGCTGTTGCATCCTGCATGTTAACCAGAAATTAATCTTTGTTGCTTTGGTGATTCTTCTGCATCTTGATGTCAATAACACCTCACATACCTCTTTTTTGATTGTTAGTATGCAACAAATAACCAGAAATAAGTGATAACTATGATAAATGATTAAAAATTACAGATAAAAGGCATATACCTTATCTTTACATTTATGTTACTCATTAGTCAGTTCAATAATGGATACAGTTCTTTACAGGGTCTTGGTTCTGGCTGAAGAAAATATTTTCCAGTTATGGTACTACCAACTTCCCTAGCACTGCCCATAGAACTTAAAAAATGAAGGTGGGATTATGTGTGAGATGTATTGCTCTCCAGCACATATGATACAGTGATAGTGAGAATTATAGTTGGCAGAGGGGCAATTCTGAATTGTGATGGCTGCCTGGTATTTCCCGCATTCTGTGGATGTACCAGACTGAATGCAGTTATGTTGTACAAGAATTTGGGAAAGAGTGAGGAAATATTTTTACCTGTTCATGAACAACATCTGATTGTGCAGTGAGTCTCTGCAACTCTTCTTGTAATTCTTTTATCTTGTCCAACAGCACCTGCGCTCGCATAAAGTCTTGCTGTCGCACTGCTACCTCTTGTTCTTCACGTATTTCATTCAACTGGACTCGAACTTTTGCTTGCTGAAAAGTTCACAAGTATTAAAAAAAGGAAATCCATGATGAAAATTTCACTGTTTGGAAATACTCTTAATAGCCCATGTGCTGAAGTTACATGTAAATATCATACGACTGCCATGCTTTTGAAAGTCCTGTGTTTTGGGCATGATGTTTATATTTGTGTTGACATTTCTCAATTCGGAGCTGTTATAAGATTGTGCTTTAGAGACAAAGTAATGGCATAGCATACGGGGAAGAACAAGTTTACTAAACCGAACAATTGTTTTTGAACAGGGACAGACGTTTCCCATCATTACAATAAAATTTTATTACATCATTTTTGTTACAGTGAAATATTCTTCATAAAAGTATACGGTACTTCAGCTGGGAATAAATAAGATTTTTGTTTTATTTATCCTTTTAAAGACTTGTGTTCACATATGTAAATGCACACAGTAAAATACCCCTACAAATTCATATTATATATTTTGGCACCACAAAACTTTACTGCATTTTTAACATAAGCTGCATAATCTACATGTTACTTTCCACAAAATGCTGTTTATTTCACATATTTATCTTCTTACAATCAAATAATACACATCTTTTTCATAAACCATGTGCTAAAATTTAAATACCCACCCTGGTAGAACAAAGGTTAATCTGGAAGAACCTGTGTTCAACAGGAAAGTGTCTGTGCTGGAAAAATAGTCCAGTTCCCTTGGAATTCCAACACAAGTACATATCGCTGCATATTATTATGGACAACATATATGAAATAATTTTTTGAACAGGAAATCAATTGTATATATTCACAGGAATTATTTAATTGTAAGACAATTGGGGTTATGCTTATGAATCCTAATCTACCCTTCATGAGACACTACTGTTATTTTCTTAACAATAATAAATGCGTAACAGTCTTTTCATACCAACAACTGCTTCTTACGCATTTCTTCAGCAGACAGATCCACAGAAACTTCTGTCATAGGTTCATGGACTTCAGACACAATCTCTGCTAAGAACGGCAGCCTTGAGTTGACATCTGGATCAACATTCACAAGGATCTGTACCAGTATTTTTACCAGACCTTCTTTCACATACACACATGTCAACATATCATATATCAGTTTCTTCAAATGTGACCTGAAAACATAATACCACTTTTACAAGGTGGAAAAGTGCATTACATAATAGTATAAAAACAGTTACAAAAATATTTTACAACACTCCACATTTGGATCAATATTTTTCAAGGTAAAACAAACATTGTGAAACCAGATAAATTCATTCCTCTCCCACAAAATCAAAGCACCTTTCTTACTCTCCAAATTTTGTGACAGCTATTTTCACTGTGGGGCCCATACATCAATCAGTACTCCAATAGAGCAAATCATTTATTTAAACTTACTTTCTACATGAAAGATATAAAAAGTGTAAGAAATAAGGAATTAATCACTTGCCTGCCCATTTCATCAGCCAGATCAAACACTTTGGTCAATTCTAGCAACTGAAGTACTACAAACTGTCGCTGGATTTGGGACCAAGAATCTGTGTCATCAGTAGGACTTTCTGTGAGGTAATACCTGAAAGCAAAGGACCCTAGATTAAGATTTACAAACAATTACTTCTTCCAACCCTTTATGCCTTATGATATGACTTTAAATCCCCATTGCACAATGTAGCAGGATGGAGTTTACTTTCAGACATTTATAATGTTGCAGGGGTGCATTACAAGTTTGTGATCCACACCTACAAAAGGACCTAGCCTGATAAAGAACTTCAGTTACTTTGGAATCTCCTACAGTGCAATATGTTAACAGTGGTTTACACAATAAGATGCGACACTACATAAGTAACTCTATGAATGTGTATAAAATTCAGAGATTTTCACACACACCTAATCAATGATATTAAGGGTTTTTAGAATTTTAATTAGTCCACTGACAAAATTTTAATACTGGAAATAATGTATATGCAAACATGACTACATATGTATAATTGCATACATGCTGCACATCTGTGAAATATATATATATACCAATATGGATTTATAGAACATTACTCCATTTACTGATATACATAATAAACAATTTAGTAACGCATTTTGTCTCCCTGAAGATAGTCTGATTTTGAACTGAAAAAAAGGTGGATGATTAAAGCAGTTGCTGTTATATGCAATCATGTGTACAATGACAATCAACTGTACGAATGGTAGTGAATAATGAACTGGAATGAAAGTGGAAGGAATAATCTTGGCCCAGTTTGGGTATGGAGGAACTAAGTAAATCAAACCAAAATTCCAGTCAGTATAGTTTGGATCCTCATCATTAGACAAATCAAATAACTCCCAAACACAAGGCAGAAGCATTATCACCTGAAACATGTTGTTCAACTTATACGTCATGAATGAGAGAATATGAAGCATAAAGATTTAATGATATACTGGTCCCACAGCACTGCATGATAGACATGATGAAAACTGCTGATAATTGGCTGGTAGGATGTTTACACAATCTCCAAACATGTTGCAACACAGCAGCTATTTGATGAAACACATTAAGCTAAGGACTGTCCAAATTTTATGTGCACCTTTTATGCATCACATATTTTTGAAAATTACACTAGATGGTACTTTTATGAGTTTTAAGGACTTCAAGATGTAGAAACAAATAACAAAGGTGTACTTGTATTGTAACATTTTCTGAGGCAAATGTTTAAGATTACAATATTCTTGAATACAATTCTCATCTTCTGTAATGTTCATTCCTTTCTTCTAACTACAGAGAAGAAAATTACCCAGAAGTTAGGAAGAAAAGTGTCAATTTTTCCTTCTGTACAAGAAAGTTCCTTAAAACACAAACCACAGCTACAGAACACAACATACTTAAATACCAATTAAAGTCCTTTCCTCAACCTCTGCAAAAGTAATTCACAGCTTAAACACACTCAGAATTCTTTTCACACTGGATCTGCTAATGAACATATTAGATGAACTTGCGATTTCAGTTTAAAGCCACTTTTTTTTAGATTACTATGGTACCTGAATCCATGGAGCAAAGTCCTTCTTGAGAACCTAATAGTTGGTCTCCAATCCAAGAAATTCTGTGCCTTTAATGGAACCCAAAAGTTCATTACCTCTTCACACAAATCTATCTGTAGAAACCCTGCAAATCTCCCACAGAACTTGAAAACTCCTTGGAATACAATTTTGGAATCAATGACCTACAGAACGCGCACTGAGACTTCCCAATGGGCAGGCTATGTCAACAAAAGTGATACCATATTTACCCCAGTATAGGGTGAGATTTTCTTTGTAATTAGTCAACTGAAGAATGGGGGGTTACCTTATAATCACACACACAAGTAAACATGTTCTGTACAGGTGTTTTCCCTAAAACTCAAGATACTGAAAGGGGTCACTTATACTGGGTTGTTGACAATAGTGTGTCGTTCATCTAAAGGACAAGGAATTTCAGCACTAAATTGAGAAAATGTGAGGCATAATACACATACAGTATGTAGTGTACGTAAAATGAGACAAAGTGTTACAGAGAAACAAAGACAGTATACAAATGAAAATATGTACCTTCTAATGTACTGGCAGAATGGTGTCAGATTTGGTATTATCTTATCCAGTTCTTCTTCCACTTCTGCCCCTTCTGCATGAAGATACTGGGCTAAGCATCGCCAGTAAAGTGCATTCTCTGATGTCAGTTTCTCAAGAGGTATCATTTTATCTTTCTGATGAGGAACTATACTGTCCATCACTTCTGTCAATGGGCGATGTCTGAAAACACAGAAAGCACTTCATATTTTACGTTTTTTACTACGTTTTATTTTCTGACTATTTTTGAAACCAGTCTGATATATCCACTGTTTTATCACTGACAGAATGAACATTACATGAGCATAAATATGAGGAAATAAGACAAAAAATTAATCCAACAAATATTACTAAGACTACTGATAGTCAGAGAGCCAATTACTTGGAAAGGGCTCTGAAAAAAAATCTAAACCAAATCCTCTCTAAAATGATGGACTGTATGCTGACAAGCAGAAAGGAAGGATGACCCAAGAAACAAGTAAAGGACCAATCTTAAACCTGGAGATAGAATAGGCAATGTATTGAGATGGCCATGAAAACTAGAAATTATAAAGCTCCGCATTACGTATTTTCTCTAGCCTCCTGTTTCATCCCTCCCTCTTTAGTCCAGATATTCTCCTGAACACTAACACAGGAGTGTAAAAAAATACAGATGGCAAATCTAGATGAAAAATCCAAAACCAGAAGAGAAGCACATTATTTCTTGTAATTGAAAAACATTCTGTGAACTCCATAGGTTATATAACATTCAGTGACAGGATGACTGTAAATGAAGATATGGGAAGTATGTATAAAAATCATGACTATTCTAAGACTCAAATCCAGCATCTGCCAGCAAGGAGTAAAATCAGGACAGGACAGTCAATTCAGGATGTCAATGGAACAGGTGATTCTCATAAACTGAATTAGTACACTGTGATGTTTAGTGGAAGCAGAAAGAAATGATGATTCTATACTAACTTGAACAGTGTGTTAAGAGCCAGTATAGGTGTTTCTGTTGAATTTTCCACATCTAAGGCATGCAGTAGTGCCATGTAGTCGCCCTTCATGTTACGAGCCAACCAGGTAACAATGCAGTTGCAACAAAGTTACTCACACATTCTGTCAAAGCACAAAAATGGTCTGTTGTACACAGGAACTTCATGAACATTATGTAAATACATGTCTATAACAGCCACCTGATAACTGTAGAATTCCCTTCATTATAATAAAAAAAAACAGCTCCTGTAAACTTCAACAAATTATTTTGACATCAAACCACCCTTTACAGGGCACACAGTACACATCATACAGGGACAAGATCCAGCCATACAGGATCAAAGATATATTAATGTTCGTATACAAAGAAAAACTACAATGCATCCACTTACAGTTTTTAACCATCTTTAATAAAAATGCCATAATAGTATTACTGTTTTATTGATTTTAATATATCATGTTTTATGAATATTATTTTAATCAGAGTTTGTGAAACCTACGTGGTTAACACTGGCTGGAAGAATGCTGTAATATACTATGAATAACTTTTGTAATCTATTATATTTTTGTAAGTTTTAAAACTTGGTGTTGAGCTCCCTGAGAATAGTGTAGATGACACAGAAACATGTAGAAGCGATGTAGCACCATATTTGCATATGTCAAAGGTGCATTTGTGGGTGTCATGAATGAGAAGTTTAAATAAATTATGCTGCACATGTAAAAGAGATTTTGAAGTATACATGTCTGGTAACACACTACAGGGTACAGCATCTTGCTTCAAAAGTTACCTAGCTGGTCAGGAAATTCCCTGCTTAAACAGAATTAGGTTAACCACTGGTTCCAAGTTGAAGTCATTTGTAATACACATTTAACTACCAATTTTTCTTATGCCAAGATCCTGTTAGTTATACATACGAGGGGGAACCCAAAAATAACGGAATTACTCGTATTTTGTGAAAATGGTTTATTAGGTGTAATACTATTACAACTCTAGTCTCCTTCAAAGTACTACAAATGGGCCACCTTGGGTCAAGGGCGCATGGGGCGTGGAGGTATTTCAGGGTGTATGGGGTGACGGTGGAGGTCGGCTCCACCGGTTCCCCTACACCCGTACCTCCAAGCCTCCAAGCAGGACCGACACTTTGTGAAATTAATCCGTTCTGCGGACCCTATCCCACCTCGGGTCAAGGGCGCATGGGGCGTGGAGGTATTTCAGGGTGTAGGGTGACGATGGAGGTCTGGCTCCACCGGTTCCCGTACACCCGTACCTCCACGCCTCCAAGTAGGCCGGACCCTAGGTGTGGATACTTTGAAGTACGATACTACAAAACTTCACGCACACTCTTTGTTCTTTATTATCAGCCATCATAAAAATCGCCGAACTGCCTAGCAGGCACTTAGGAAAAAAGCCACAACAACAATACCAGTCAACCTAGATTGACGCCACGCGGCAGACTGCTAGAGTATTGTGTTGACTCGCAACACCTAGCGGCGCATCGCGAAACTACTTCTAGTTCGCGCGCCACATTTACATTCCGTTATTTTTGGGTCCCCCCTCGTACTACTGCCAACAGGTGAAAGATCCCCCCTTGATGGCTATTCACAATGGCATAATCAGCACATTTATAGCTACCTCCAAATCTACTGTTACTACAAAGTCCACATTCCCTGCATATATGTGACCAGTTTTTTTTTTGCCAGGGGGGGGGGGATGTAAAATTCCCCCACTCCTGAGGATGACATCTGTGGACCACAAATTTTCCAACAGAAAATAACTACAGTCCCCACACATAGATGGCCAAATTACTGATATAATATGCAAGAATTTCCTGTACTCCAGGGGATCACATATATGGACCACAATTTTTCACACAGATAATGGTTGTAATCTCACATACATCCAACATGTTTTCATTCTTCCGTTCATGATACACGTTATTGTGCAGTATTTCTGAGTAGCCAATAAGACATGAACCCAAGCTGCAAATGGTCTCCATGATATTGGTTATTAATAACAACAATCATAAAAACAACAACATAAATGAATTACCACACATAACCATTGCATCCTCTTTCTTGCCACTCAGCCAGTCATACCAAATTAAGAAAATAAAAAAAGGAAGACTGCAATAACGTTCAGTACAAACTCTTAATCACTAACAGGAAGTGGCAAATTACAAAGCTGGTACAAAACTGTACTCTTCCAAGTTCTGACAGAGCATGTAATACCAGCACAAATTAATCCACTGACCACCAGATCTCAATGCCACATTTATAAAGCAGTGGGAACTGCATGTTTCCTTAAATTACAAAAAATTAAACTGTAGCGTCCCATAAACTTATTATTCAAACCTGAGCGATCCTTAAGCCCTTCACGTAACAATCGTTCCCTCTGCTTGATAGTAAGGGAGCGAATGCTTAATTTAGTGAGAACAACATATGCATGACGTCGCACGGTGTCCTTTACATCACGTGTCCGCTCCAGAATATGAGGAAGTGTAATACTGCTACGCCCTATGCAGCTCAATACAGAGCGCCGTACAGCAACGCTTGGATCAGCACCCAAGTGAAAAAGAAACGCTGCAATACAAGACAACATTAAACCTTTAATGAACTACAATAAGCTGAGGAAGTTCTACTGTCATACTGCACATCAAGCATGTTATTACTTGTAAAATTTTCACAGCACTGTTTCTCATTTCAGATGTTAAAAATTTTGTTTCCTTAATGTATATAATGTATAATACCAGTGACTGTTAAGGTAGCTGTAAAAGAGAAACTAAAAGAATGTGGACTCAGTCATGATCTACTTTATTCATCGTGCAATCCTGGCTATGCAAAGACTGACTGAGAAAATCATAAAAAATTGCAGTCAGGATCAAATCAAGGACCTCCCCACAAAGCAGGTATGCTAACCACTAAATTGAGATGCTGGTGTGCTGACACTCATCGATCTTGCAGATTTAATTATTTACCTTTAATAACTGGACAGTCTTGGTTGGTAGGGTCTTGAAGTCGCTGTAAGGCCATAACAGCCTGAGCTCGAACAGCTGGAACCTTATCCTTAAAACAGAACATCATGCATACATTTATTCCATCAAAATCTTGGGTTAAATCACTGATCAAGTTATGGACCCTACTGCACTTGGACACCTACGAATTGATTGTATATTAGTTTTGTACTGCATCAGTGTTCTGCATCCAAGTGGGTCTGTCAGTAAACTTAACGCCACTTTCTTCTGGCTACATACTCTGGTTCCAAACACATTGACAAAGGAACTGTATTGGTGACACAGAGATACACAGACAAGAAACCACAGAACAAACCAGTAAATCATATGTAATATTGCAATGTGTAATAAAGCACTTCAAAATAAATGACTTAGCACTATATTATACCAGTACTGCACCTTACAGATTCTTGCCTTTCTCTTATGTGCCTCACCTGAAGTCGCTCAAGCATATTTTTACAGATTCTGTTGCACATATTATCATCAAGTGATGCTTCTTCTCCCAAATTACTCAGTATTTTATTGATAAATTGGCAGACTCTGAACCGAATATTCTGGTTCCTGGTCTGATGTACCTGAAAAGTAGTTAAGCATCTTAAATAAAACAACTCAAAACCAAAAGCCTTTAATTACAAATTAGAAACAAGAAGGATCAAATATCAAGTATCGAGTCTCAGACTGCTCAGATCCTGAAGACAGAGGCAGAAAGCTCCTCCAAAGCAGTGGTAACTATTTATTAACTGACACAGCTTCATATCCCAGAAGACTTGAACCTGCCATCAGAACCTCAAATTTTACGTTTACGAGGTAATGCAAAAGACAAAGTGTAAAAAACAACTACCATAGGAAAGAAACAATAAGAGAGTACACATGGAGATAAAATTTTATAAATTATTCATGAAAAATTTCTTTGTGTCAACTTCAAGCTGTTTACATGATAAAAGATTGTGTGCATGCATAGGAACATGTTACACCACAAAAGCTGCTTCTATAGCTCTTTACAAAGCAATACTACATTAGTACCATGATTAACTGGTAGTGCTCAGCCAAACTGATGCTGTTGCTGACTGGTAGATGGGAAGTGGCAGAAGCATGTAAATACACAGGAAGAAAAAATTATGGCAGGAGTGCACAAATCCTTGAGACCAGGTTGCTGTATCGACCAAATTTTGCACAGTGGCGCCTAATATTTGTGGATCCTCAGTATGGCACTTCCTTCATGTCACCCTTCTGGCAACTACAGTCTTTGGAAAATTTGTGCACCCCTACACTATATTACGTCTTATATAAAAAATTTTTATGCTGAGCAGAGCTTACTGTTAACTCAGTACCAGGTGCAATTAAGCCAAAAAATCATGTATAGATCTCACTATAGTAGTATCAAGATACAACTTTAACACATTCATGAGGATCTTGTATCATTACTGCTGCAGGATACTGATTATGACTGAAGCCTTATGATTAATTCTGACCTACCTCAAGAAGAAAATCAAACATTTTTTTCAGAAAAGGAGGCATGTCTTCATCATCATCATCTTGACCTTCCCCATTATCTTGTTTGTCATATAAAGAAACACAGAACTTGGCCGCAAAATCAAGAGCTCGTTCCACTGTAGCATGCTTTTCTCCAATGAGCAACAAGGTTTTAAGACAGCAGACATAATCTTCAAAGAATTTTCCCAGTGGTAACTGGCAAACAAAAAATTAAAACATGCATTAAAGGCAGTCTCAAACTTGGCCTTTAGCATGGCTCAGTCTAGGTGATAATGCATCAAGGTCAATAACTAGATGCCTTAGACATTTCACCACAAAGCCCTTTCCTCACTGGCACTCTCTACAGTGCCAGCTATAAGACTGTACACTCTTTGTTTTATACCGCTGACTTTCTGAACCAACCATATCTCCTGTAAAACCACTACATATTTGTGAGTACTGTGTTCTACTAACTACTATTAGGTTGTCATTATTGATCTGTTTTCCATTTTGTTTATTTGTAAATATTTAGGTGAACCAACAATATTCTCACACAATTCTATGGTTGGAATAGTAATGGGATATTCCATCAATCAATTTTCAAAACCATGATCTCTTTCCTATATGATGATAACAGGGTCTGTCCAGTTAATTCTTCCTTACAGCTTGTAAAAATTAAGATTTTTATGGGATGAGGCAGTTGGCCTCATGCCCAACTGTCAGATTTTATGGAGGACTGATAGATTGCACGTCTCCCCAGACCTGCTCAATAAGTGAGGCTAATATAGTTCATAATTATCCAAGGAAGGAGCACTTTTATGCTATCAAAAACAGTGGCTATTATCTCATAACTTTTTTGCAGCATGTCACTGTACACTGTTACAGGAAAGTTTCTTGTAGGAAGTTGAGAGCATAAAACAAGTACAAAGAAAAAACAGCAAGTCAGCATTTGTGAGGCAGACTACAGGAAGATCTTTTTCGACCATCCAGCAAATTGTTTGAACCTCAGCCTGGCCCATGGAGGTTTGGACTGCTGGTAGAATCAACAGACTCAACACACTACAAATAAAACTTACCCACATTATAGCATATCCTGTAAATGTTCTTTGTCATTATTGTCAGGATGATGTTCAAGCCTAGGAGCGATTTCATGCCACTGCACTCCAAGTTTACACTGGCAAATTGTTAAACAGCTACCAGGAAGTGAGTTTATACATCATATGCTGGCCGACTCATGCACGAGCTCATGTTATGTCACCTCATACTGCTGTATATGGCCTCAATAATAAACAAGTCATTCAGTTTGGCATGTTATATCACTATATTGAAATACCATGTGCGAAACACAGTGGAACAAATTTTCATGTAAAATACGTGTGTGAAAACAGGTACCACAAAAAAAAAAAAAGCAGGAAGAGATTCTGGCATAAATTTCAGGATGCCACCCTTCCAAGCAGAGGAACTATTAACAGAGCTGTAAACAAAGTAGTATACAGGCTGTTTACTGGGCAAAGAAATATATAACTGGAACACAGAGTGTTCACTGTAGCTTCTTACAGAGGTACCACAATGCATGCATAACAAAGAACATTTCAAGCATATGTGGTAATTTGGATAGGTTTCGCTTGTAAGGTGTATAGCCTGAAGGCATGTCAGTCCCACTAGCAGTAAGAATTTCTGTAAGTCTGACCAATAGGAGAATCATCTAACTTTTCCACCAGAGGTTCACCAATTTGTGAGATGCTCTAAAAAATCAAACTGTATAATGTCAGGGAACTGGAAAGTATCCACACAGGTTTTCTGCTGAAATATGGCTGTTCGGAGATTTTTTCCTATAATCAGGAAATGTACATATTAAGCACACACACACACATCCACCCTCCTCTTCACATTACTTCATCACTAAATTGAATGGTTGTAACAAACATATGAACTATATATTACTAAAAAGTATAGCTAGAAAAACAAAATATCTCAACACCACTGAGATATTTGTCTAAATGTTAATGTGTGTGTATACAGCTATACCCCCTCTGTTGGTATCTCCACCTTGCCGTGGTAGAGGGGCTTGTGAGTTCCAGTGACCCTGAGAGCTAAGCCAGCGGTAGCATTGCTACCAGTAGGGTATCCAAAGCCGGACAGATCAAGAGGGTAGGAAACAGACGAAGAGAGATACCTAGGAGATGGGAAATCCAATAAAAACTCCCCTGATGCCGGAAGCAGTGACATCAGTAGTGACTTGAAGCACAGAGCAAATGATGCTCGAGATGGTTCATGATCGTGTAGCAACAGGCGTGACCAGAGTGGTCTGAACGGCTGCTGTACTGCGATGTGGAAAGCAGATGGAAAAAGTACCACATTATTACTTTTCCTGGATAGTCTCTTCCAGAAACAGAGACAAATGGGAGATGCTTCCTCTGGACACAAAACAATCCAGAGGTAAACTACTCCCCCATTCGGATCTCCGGAGTGAAGTGCTTCTAGGGGAGACACCAAGCGGTAAGAGTTACAGTGAGGAATACAGACAAAAGCAGAAGACGCAGAAGGAACATCACAGCTTCAAGATAGGCACTTGGAACATAAGGACCTTGAATCAAGGAGGAAAACTCAAAACTTTGAAGGAGATGCACAAGAACACAGTGTCTGTGCTAGGTGTTAGTGAAGTGCGGTGGAAGGTCAAGGAGAAATAAGAAGTGGTGATTATACAGTGTATTATTCCAGGGGGGGACCACGGCTGAAAGAGGCGTAGCAATAGTAGTGCATAAAAGCATAGTGAAAAGTTTTGTTAAGAAGAGTGTGTATAGTGACAGAATCATTGCTGTTAAGTTGAAGGCAGAACCAGTAAGTATTTTGATAGTGCAAGTGTACATGCCAACATCAGAGTATGAAGATGACAAATGGAAGAGCTGTATGATATAATGAGAAATTCTTGAAGAGAATGGAAAGGGCGCGACAAATACGATTATAATGGGAGATTCGAACAGTGTGGTTGGAAATAAAGCACATCACAACACTGTTGGACCATATGAACTGGGAAGGAGGAATCAGAGGTCAAATGCTTATCGACTTCTGTGAAAGAAATGAACTTGTTATAACGAACACATGGTTCAAAAAACCTAAAAGAAGATTGTACACGTGGAAATCACCAGGGGATAGGAGACGATATCAATTGGACTATGTACTAGTGAATCTCAAGGCAACCAGCCCCAATGAAAATTATGAAAGATCAAAAGCAATTGCAGAACGTGGAATATTTCAATTATTTGGGTAGCATGGTAACAAATGATGCAAGGTGTACACGTGAAATTAAATTCAGAATTGCCATGGCAAAAGCAGCATTCAACAAGAAGAAGAATCTTTTCACCAGCAAACTGGACTTAAATTTAAGGAAGAAACTAGTAAAGTGCTATATTTGGAGCATTGCTTTGTATGGTGCTGAAACGTGGACACTTCGGAAAACAGATCAGAAGTATCTGGAAAGTTTTGAAATGTGGTGCTGGAGAAGAATGGAGAAGATCAGTTGGACCGATCGTGTGAGAAATGAAGTATTGCAAAGAGTCAAGAAGGTGAGGAATATCCTACATACAATAAAAAGAAGAAAGGCTAACTGGATTGGTCACATCTTGCGTAGAAACTGCCTTCTGAAACACGAGATTGAAGGAAAGTTAGAAGGATAGAAATGACGGGAAGACGAGGGAGAAGACGTAAGCAGCTACTGGATGACCTTAAGGAAAAGAGAAGATACTGGAAATTGAAAGAGGAAGCACTAGATCGCACCCTGTGGAGAACTCGCTTTGGAAGAGGCTACGGACCGGTCGTAAGACAGACTACAGAATGGATGAATATAACTACATACATAATCTGCAAACAGTCTAATAGCAACAACCCTAAATTCGTATAGTATCTAGACGTCAATCGTACAAAATTTAATGTAAAAATGCACGAAACAGATAGCCTAATTACCTTTTCGAATTCCTTTTTCAGTTTCTTGAGCAGCTTTTCATGGGAGGTGGTATTAAACTGAGCGTTGTAAAATAATAAATGTATTCCTACACATCCCGTAGACTGATGGGTCTGGATGCTTTTTGTGCGTCTACTCATATTCACTAACAGAAACTCGAAATATCAGAAATATATTTGTCTGCAACATACACCTCAAACCCTACGCTGATCCAGACAGTTATGACCACAGATCATTAAGCAATGACATCCCTTTCAAACTTTGGCGTCTACCACAGTATACAACTTCCACAGGGTCGCCAACATGTGACACGAGAAGAAGGCACTGAATACTTGTAATCCAGGGTTCCTTGCGTAAAATTACCGTCAATTTCCGCCAGTGGCGTTAAGATGCACGATTCTAGATGTCTGATTAGCAGTATTTGTAAGTGGGGAAACATTACATTGTTCTATCTAGCCAAACTAGAGATCGCCAAAACGGGTCTAAAATGTGATCCGATTCATTATTTAAAGGATCCACTTATAGATCTACTCATTTAACACGTTTACTGCATTCACTTTATCAGACATGTGTATATAATACTGGTGAACGACAGGTTAAGTGCGTGCTGAACGAGAGACGAAATGCGAACCGGTGGAGGCATGTCCGTGGGATCCAATAACTTTAGGAAATGCGAACTGGTGAACCACAGCGGAACAAGCAACCAGAATTGACGACATCCGAGGATCCCTGACAAAAAAAATGCAGACTGGTGAATGACGTTGCTTAGTGAATAAATACGCACAAAAAGCCATAAATAACTAACTCCATGGAGCATAGTCCTTCTTGAGAAGCTAACAGGTCGTCAGCTAGTCAAAAACTTCCCCGCGTTTTATGGAACCCGAAGGTTCATTACCGCATTCACAAGAGCCCGCCACCTGTCTCTATCCTTAGCCATATCTATTCAATCCACGCCCAAACATCCCACTTCTTGAAAATCCATTTTAATATTATCCTCCCATATACGCCTGGGTCTTCCAAGTGGTCTCCTTCCCTCAGGTCTCCCCCACCAAAAGCTTCTATGCACATCTCCCCTCACCCATATGTGCTACATGCCTCGTCCATCTCATTCTTCATAATTTGATCACCTGAAAAATATTTGGTGATGAGTACAGATCATTAAGTTCCTCGTTCCACTCCCCTTTCACCTCGTCCCTCTTAGGCCCAAATATCCTCCTCAGCACCCTATTCTCAAACACCCTCAGCCTATGTTCCTCCCTCAGTGTGAGAGACCAAGTTTCACACCCATTCAAACAACAGGCAAAATTATAGTTCTGTATACCTTAATTTTTGTATTTTTGGATAGCAAACTGGAAGACATAAGATCCTGCACCGAAAGATAACAAGCATTCCCCCACTTCAATCTGCTCTTAATTTCTTCCTGAATGGAATTTTGATTCGTTAGGGTTGTTCCCAAATATTTGAACTGTTTCACCCTTTCAAAGGATTTATTATCTATCTTTATATTGTGATTTTGTCCTGCATTCTGATCTCGAGATATGACCATGTACTTAGTTTTCTCAACACTTACTTCTAGACCAATCTCCTTACTAGAGACTACTAAAGCTAAAGTTTTTGTTTAAGGCAAATGTGCTTCCACCCAATATCATCAGCATAAACTAGAAGTTGATGTATACCATTTAACTTGAAGCCCTCCTGGTTTGCCTGAACCGTCCTAATGGCATATTCCAAAGCAAAGTTGAAAAGCAATGGCGATAAAGCATCTCCTTGTTTCAAACCATTCTTAATAGGAAATGTGTCAGACAAATGTTTGCCTACCCAGACTCTGCTATAGGTTTCATTTAGACACATTTTTACTAGCCTTACTAGTTTCATGGGGTTACCTAACTCAATGAGAATATTATACCAGACCTCTCTCCTAACTGAATCATAGGCTTTCTTGAAGTCTATAAATAGCTGATGCACTGCCGCATTGTATTCCCATTTTTTCTCAAGTATTTGACGAATGCAGAATGTATGATTGGTAGTCAACCTGTTACGTCTAAACCCACACTGATGCTCCCCAATAATTTCCTCTGCATATGGAGCTAACCTTGACAGAAGGATGTTGGATAGAACTTTGTATGTGATTGACAGAAGTGATATGCCTCTATAATTACTGCAACCTGTTGTAAATAGGTACAATGATTGACTCCTTCCATTGCTCAGACAATTCCTCTTTATTCCAACTACAATTAATAAGTTTATGGATCTCAGAATGAATTGTCCTACCTTCTGCTTTAATCTGTTCTGCTGGAATTTGATCAATACCTGGAGATTTGTGCCATTTTAGCTTTTCAATAGCCATCTCAACCTTCGAGGCACTGGGCTCAAGCACTAGTGTCTCTGCTGTATGTATTTCAGTCTGCCTAACATCCTTAACCCCATGTACATTCTATAGCTGAAAGAAATGATTCCTCCACCTAGCCAAAATGCTGTGGGAGTCTGCTACCAGATCACCCTTCTCATCCTTTACTACATTAGTTATAGGCTGGTAACCCTTCTTAAAGTCATTGATGCCCATATACAAGTCTCTGATATTCTTGTTCTTACTGTTTGTTTCAAGTTCATTAATTTTAGCTTTCAGATATTCCTTCTTTTTGTTCCTGAAATGTCTACTAGCTTCACGTCTTACATTGTTCAGATTTTCTACATTACTTTGGTTTGGATTCTGAAACCACTGCCTTTTAGCCTGCTTCCTTTGATCTAAAAATTTTGAACATTCTTCGTCATTCTTGTGATAAACCATGATTTATCACAAAAACCCACAGTGTTGTTAAACTGGGAAATTGTGGACGATACAGTCGTGGGATGAATCAACGAAAAGAAATGCTGACTAGTGAATCATTTGTGATTTGTGCTTGTGAACGAGATACTTTAGTGAACGATGGTTGCCTGGTGATTGAGGAAGGTTAGTGAACAGAGTCTAACTGTTGAACGATGGACTCACCCGTCCGGACTTAAGAGAACGACGAGTCCGCGCATTCGGGAGCCGAATCTTATCAGTCCGCTCGCTTATTTGCTTAGGAACCTAAATCTGTAAATCTAATCCTTGTACGACTCTTAAAGAAGTACTTGCTGTTGTAGAGCGAGAGAGAGAGAGGTGATTAGAATTTGGTAACGCAAGTCAAGGACCACTCGGATCCATGACTCAAAAGGCCCCTGTGGCCGTGGTTGTTTAATGCCTTTATGTGAAATATCTAATCCACAGATTACTACTAATCGAAGGCACGTACATTGCAAAGCAAGGATACGAAACTACCTGGACCGAATATGGGAAGCGTGAAACAGTCTGCAACCAAACGCAAAAATCATGTCCTTGTAAACGGTGACAAAGTAACAGAACGTTTTACCGAAGCCTGTAACCTCACGCAAGAAACATGTTAATGTAGGAGGAGAGACAGATTATATATTATATATATTATAATAGAGAGAGTCTACCAAAACGCCTATAGGAGGTAATTGTGGTCTAAAGCCTGTCTAGACTATAAACTTCGAAAGGTACGCAGGGTATTATCTCCACACGCAGAGAATGAGGGAAACTTCGGGCATCGAAATACTCAGTTCCATCATCTATCAACACGGATTATTAGGAATACAGTATTTGTATGGAGTTGTTGGCTGTATCGTGTCAGTCGTTTTCCATTGGGAAAAATATTCTTTATAAAGATGCAATGTGATTTCAGAACACACCAATCACACGTCTTCATGTTATTTAATTATTCCAAATGGAAGTGTGTCGTTCTCGTAATGGGAAATGAATGGGATAGAATAGGATTTCAAGGTAAAAGATGTTTTTAAAGTTATAATTGTAGCAATTGTCGCAAGGTAGGCGACGTGGATGTAGAGTGTTAATTTAATAAGTGTTTAAGTATGCAGGTTTGATGAATCTCGTTTCGTGTACTTCAAGGAAAGATGCTGAAGTAACAAATGCACTTCTGTCATTTATGTAACAGCACTGTGGTTAATTTAGGCATGTGGGAATTTTTAATCTCAGTTGTATTTTGTATGAGTAATAATACTGTGTGTTAGTTAACTTGCTCAGACCCCTAGGAAATTAAAGTATATGCTGAAAGTCCGAATGAACACAGCAGGCTGGAATCTTCATGAGAGTTAAGGTTTTGGAACAAATTTGCATTTGATCTGTGGCAACAGTATGAATTGGCATTTCGTTGCTCAATTCAGGAAATGTCACATTAAGCCAAAGTTGCTGCAGAAGTGACAGAGCATGATATTTTTTCCCATTTGGAGGAGTGAAGGTTGGAAAACTTTTTGCCTATGAAAGTAGGTTGTCGTGAAATAATTCATTTCCTCCAGAATATCAAACTGTTGTTCTGAAGTATCCTGGGGTTTCATAATCACGTTCTTACTTATAGTGAGAATTATGAAGGTAGATTTGCATGGTAATCTTTGTGACTGTGTTCAAGCTTTGTTCAATAACTTTATGTAATTCTACCGGGAATTTGTAGACTGGAAAACAGCAGTAACAAAGTTGCATTGCTGTTCTCATTGTACAAATTTTAACTTGTAAAGAGGTAACAATTTTTGAATCTGATCATGTAGAACATTAACAAAAGTTACTATAAATTAAAACATACCATTTCTACATTACTTGCTATGTAAGACATACAGTGATGTGAGAATGTCTTATTTGTTTTGTGTAATGGCTGACAGTTTTCCTATTAAGCACATGGAGACTGATAGTTTTCATTCTGTCAGTTAGTCCTGTAGGAATAGCACTTGCATGCAATTTAAAGTTTGTTAAGTTTTATCTAAATCTGGAAACTTGCAATGAAAGCAGTAGCACTTCAGTTAAGGAATTGAGTTGAACCACAAGCAATCAGTAGCTCGAATCATGAAATATGTAAGAAATTTGGTGCCCACTTATAGCACTGCCATGAGTGTGGATGGTTTGAAATCTTTCAGTTTTCTTTTTGTGAGTTTCATACATATCTGTTTCTGTGAAGTTTCTTTTATACAGCTTGATGTTGATGATCCCATAATATTTTGTCATGCGTGATGGAAACAGGTAACATTATTTGCCTGCTCATCATTTTCTCATCCACATTTCATTGCTGTGAGACAGTTATTACTCCAAGTTGGAGGTACTTGAAGATATCGGGAATCTCTGTTTAGTTCAGAAAAAACAAATTACATGTGGCTAACCATTTGAATATTTTTTTCTTCCATTAGCACACATACTTTTTCTGTGAACAGGCTGTTGTTAGTGGCTCCTGGTGTTCCTTTGAAATGCTGGTAACTGCGTATGCATCATCACAGCATTGCATCCCAGAAGACCAGCATCCTCGGTTATACCACTATGAAATTCTCAAATGAATGGAAATGCTCTATTAAGCTGCATACTCTACTGCATGACTTTGTGTTCAGTGTTCATTTTTGGTTGAGGCAGAGTCACTGGATTAAGAGAGACAAAAATATTTATGTGTGTGTAACTGGATAATTTTGTTTCTAGTTCAGAAATATGGACACCTCACTACTCAAGAGGTGTCACTCAGTTGATGAAGCTGAGTGTCAGAAAGATAGTGACAGTGATGGTGGCACGCTTAGCAAGATTGTAAGCTCAACAGAGAAAGTTCGAGAACTTAAGCTGAAGGAACTTCCATTGGTTCATCGAACAAAAAAGAAGTCTGAGGGGTAAGTTCATATTAGGGAACTTCATGTTTTGTAGTGCATATTATGGAAATTCTTTAAAAGTGGCTGGAGTTTGCACGTGTTTTTTAGTGCGCATGGAAATTTCTTATAAAAGGGACAGAATTTTGCTCACACACTGCAAGAACAAAGTTACCATTCATGAAAATAAAGAGTATCCTCTGAAATTTTTCATTCAGTGAGATGCAGCACAATTGTATTCCTGTGTCATCTTTAATGTACTGATGTTTAAAGTAACTGGTATAAGAATGTCATGGTGGATTGAATCTGATTATTTCATCAGAGGGTTAAAGTATAAAATATGATGTCAGTTCTGCACTGTACTACCAGATATAACCATAAATATTGCTGCGTGATGGCATGATGTAAGAAGTCATATTTTTCAATAAGTTGGGATTACTGATTCAGTAAAATGACTGGTTGACTGGATGGCCGAGGTTTGATTCTCAGCAGAGGCAAAATTTTTCTCATTGCCAACATGTCCACGTCAAGTACAGGGTTCATCCAACCCCCTATTCATTGCTTGCCACTGCCAGTAAGTTCCCTCTGGATGAAGCTGATTGATCCCTGCTGATATAGAACGCAAGGGGCTTTACAGCCTCTCGATTTGGTGCTTAGGTGCAGTGCTATCTTTTCCTTAAGATTTGTTACTTTAGTTTATAGTTGTTTTCTTTGTAAATTATTTAGTAATATTTCTTGGGTCTTTTATCATCATTACATGGCATGTTCTTAGATAGCAGGTGGGGGGAGACAGCTTGTAGCTATGGAGGGTACTTGGGATCATGTTGAATAAGCTGTTGCAGACACCTGGCAAGGAGTAGTCCTGCATCTTGGAGGTTGGACATAAGTCCAACGTGTTCCTTAAATGTGGGGAATTTCTTGACCAGCTGAGTATTATCAAGTTTTCAAGGGAGTCCCTGCAACATGAAGATAAGTTAATTAGTAGTGTTTATGGATATATCATGAGCTGAATTGGCACTCTTTTTTGTGTACTTTACCAGAAATGAAAGTTAGAAATTTTGCAATGGCATGGTTATTTGAGACAGCTTTTGTGATAACATTTCAAGTTCAAGCTCAACCCTCATTTCAGCACAGCTAATTGCAGTTTTCCTCATGCCAGGCATACACTGCTTGGCATGTTACCATACTATACTGTAATACAGGATTGGGTTTTTGTATACTTAATAGTTAATTAATACTTACTTTTTCTGCATAAGATTTTATTGATTTGTTACATGAAAGGATGAAATCTCTGAGCTGTCTTGGAAAATTCTCAAACCCAGGTTGTTGTATGTGAAGTTTAGTTTATTAATAAATAAATGTATGTAGATTGCTGGTTTGTATGAATAGAATCTTGTTATCATGGTGGGCAAACAGACCTCTCAAGATTAGAGCTGAAAGTGTACAATGCAATCTCATCTGCTGCCACCAATAAATATATTACCAAAGAGTAATCAGTGTAATGACAGCCAATTGCAAAAGATGGAACCACGTCTTAAGTATACCATAGACAATGACTATCATCCATTGTTGTTGATATTATTATTATTATTATTATTATTATATATGTGTCTATTTTATGGCTTATTTAATGATGCTGTGAGTAAATATATACAAGAAATCAACAACGTACACATAATTTGTAAAATTAACAACTAATTGTTTCCTTTCCAACCTGTTTCAAACCACTATAAGGTCATGTTGAGGGAGACTTCTTTAGAAAATAATAGACATGAAGTAGCAGGGTTTACTTTGATAAGTTTAAAATAGCTACCTACTCTATGTATAAAATGATATCAAAATATATACATTCACACATGTAAGACTGACTAGTTATGCCATGCTTTTAGATGTTCTTCTCCTATTATATATTTTTCATTGGAGACTGTTGTGCCTTATTTTGAAGCATCATATATTTATTAAACATTTTATACACAGATATATAGAATAGTAATTTCTGTATTTTCTAGTGGCAATACTTTCAAATCAACAAATCCTGATGACTTGTGGTTGATTGGAGGATCATTGGGTTCAAGAAATGCAGTGCTCAGGTTCCGATGCAGTGCTCTTTCAGATCCCCCCATTGATCCCCCAGCAAATGAACTTCATATGACATACAAGACAATCCAGGCAGAAACTAAATTACTGTCTGCAGTTCTCCATTCCCATGGCATGAGAGAAGTGAGTAAGAAATCAATTTCTTCTTCATTATTTATAGCACTTTGTCCCACAGGTATTTGTCAAGAAGAATTTGATTCGGCAGATTTTGTTACAGATTATGGGGGAGAATCACAAATTTAATGTATCAAATGAGAAACTCTCATTTAGTGTCAACACAGCTATCTGTATTTAAACAGTAAAAATTACTACATGTTTTGACCCTGCTTTTGGATCATCATCCATCAGGTCACTCTGGAGGACAACTTGTCTTGCAGTAGAATCAAGTGAGTGGTTAGTTTTACTGCCCTAGAGAAAGAGCTCCTGGTACCCTTTAAATAAGAGGCCGGGTGGGCCACAGAGCTGCTCTGGACACTTCGGAGAAGAGGAAAATCTCGTCCTTGCTGGGAATTGAACCATGATCCCTTAGTTGTCCCATTAGTCATTACACTGACTACAGTATCCTCATTCTGCGTCCATATTTATGCATTAAGAACTGTTATTGCAAGATATATATATATATATATATACACACACACACACTTACACGTATATACATACTATATGGGTGTTAAACTCAGTCTCGCACATTAAGGGTAGGACATAGACTGAGGGTGTGTTCAAGAACAAGGTGCTGAGAAACATACTTGGACCTAAGAGGTAGGAAGGAACAAGAGGCTGGAGAAAGTTGTGGAGCTTCATGATTTGACCAAATACTATTAGGATGATCAAATAAAGGAGGAGGTGGGTGGGGCATGTGGAATGCATGGAGGCGAAGAGAAATGCACACAGGGGTTTGGTGGGGAAACTGAAGGAAAGAGACCATTTGGAAGTCCTAGGTATAGATGGGAGGATAATATGAAAATAAATCTTAAAGAAAGAGGCTGGGAAGGCATGGGATGGATGCGTCTGGCGTAGAGTAGGGACAGATGGTGGGCTGTTGTGAACATGGTAATGAACATCCAGGTTCAATCAAATGCAGGGAATTTTTTGACTAGCTCAGGAACTGTTAGCTTCTCAAGAAGGACTCTGCTTCATGGAGTTAGTTTATTTAGTCAAAATACAGTGAATGAATGGTCATGAATTTGAAAACAATTTGCTCAACTCTTAAAAGTTTGTGACGAAGGTGTGTTATTAATCTGACAATTTAGTAGACTTGCCTTGCTTTCAGTTAAAAGTAGAATGTTTGATAAGCTGGCTCCACTTCCATCATCAGGTGAAGAATATACATGAAACATACTGTGTTGGGTCCATTAGACTGAGTCAGGCCTTGTGTCCTGGCAGTAAGAGTATGAGTAGTTATAGTCAGGATAATGAAACTGTAAATGTTGGGGATTGAGAGTTGGAGGTAAGAGAAATTAACTCCTAAACATTGTAAAATTAATCATATGACCTCCAAACAATGACACTGCTTTGGTTAAAACTGAAACCTGTGAGACTATAAAAGGTGGCAGTGGGAAAGGGGAACAACCAAACACAAATTTAGAGTGGGGGATGATGATGATGACGACAAAATTGCAAGAACCAAAAATAATGAATTTCACACCTAATACCTAAATTTTCATCATGTAGTAGAACAGCAATACAATTCACACCATGAAGATGACAATATTAACACTGGTGCCATTAAAATGGACAAAATTGAAATATCATAAAACTGTTATCTTTTGTTTGATAACAGTTCTAAAGTGAAGATCGCCAGATGAAAAACTGAAATCAAAGGAGCAGCAAGAATTGTACAAGAAAATTGAAGATTGGTTCAGTTTATTGGAAACAGAGTAGGTTTCGTATGTAAGTTTTGCGCAATGATGGTAGCAGAACCAGCTTCCAAAACATTGTTTTGTAACTAAAAAGAAGACAATGGCTGAAGTCCAATATATATATCATTATTAGTTCGTTATCTATAATGGAAATACTTTTCTCTTGTTAAGGAATGGTGTCAGTTTATTCTTTACGCTTGTGTGGAAATGCGGATGGATTTCACCAGTTCATTCTGTATTGAGAGAATGATAGATCATTAATTTCTTGTGCACTGAGTATTCCTGAAGTATAGTCCCATATGGTTCCAGAGTAGAGAAACATTGTACTGATTCTGCAGTTTGTATTGAAGTTCTGACACTAGTTATGAGTTTCCTCTTTACTGAAACTTTCTTCTACGTTGTTTTATTACAATGAAAGTAGCATCGATATAGTGGAAGTTGCATCTGTAAGATCTGTGTGGCCATACAAAATTGTTAGTTCAGTCTTCAGTTTCCTTTTTAAAAACCTGGATGCTCTGCTGCTGTATTGAACTTATCAGACAAATGACACACTTTAAGTGATTCGTATCAACCAGTACAGCTGTAACTAAGTGACCGCAGCATGAAAACCATCTTCATGTGTATTGTACCCCAAGCTTCCTTCATGAACTGGCTCATATCAGATTCAGCATTTTTTTCCTCCCCCTTGGTTGAAATGCACGTTGTGTTACCCTTACAAAAAGCTGCCAGTTTATGGGTCTGTTGCTGAATTTTTGGAATGACAGTTTTGGAAGCTGTGATCACATTTCATATTTGTACTTCCTACATTTCTCTTCTGTAGCATTTTTACAGTATATTTACTTCTGGCATCATAAGAGCAGTAAAAGAAAACAAGGTAGCAACATTGTTCATGTTCAGCAGTTTAAAGTACATCTGATCCAAAGATTTAATTCTTCTTCATATTTGTACTTCCTACATTTCTCTTCTGTAGCATTTTTACAGTATATTTACTTCTGGCATCATAAGAGCAGTAAAAGAAAACAAGGTAGCAACATTGTTCATGTTCAGCAGTTTAAAGTACATCTGATCCAAAGATTTAATTCTTCTGGGATGTTACACTATGTCCAGGAAGAGGGGTTCTCTTCGCGGACTTCTCGACTCTGAGGATGAAGGCATTACAAAGCTTTGGAACATCAGTGTCTTATTTACCAGTCACCAGGACATAACATCCTAGAAGACTTGAATCTTCACCAACACTGCTATAAGAACTTCAGATCTTACATATGAGCCATTAATGGTTGCTGAATCCCAACCTGAACCTTCCTGAAATTCCTCCAGATATTATCTTAACTCTTCATGTTGTCACGTACAGTATTTGCAGCTCTGCCTTTAAAACTTCACTATGCTGCAATTGATCTTGATATAATTTTCTTTACTTCATCATCTGCGAGAACTGCAGTACACTGCAATGAAGCAGCAAATAAGATGAACCCAAATAAATGTGAAAAACTACTGCAAGTTCTTAAGTGTGCTGTGGAACATTGTTACTGCATAATTATGTTCAGTTTATGCATGTAACAGTGCACATATTGTCTGAGCAGGAACATTTCTTTATTAGTGCCTCTACTCTGTTGAATCTGCTTGTCATCATAGCATCTCCATTAATCTCAATTATAAGTTTGCGCAGTTAATTTGCTGTCAGGTACTTCACATTCCATAAGAACAGACATGATTACTATTACCAAACCTGGCCGTGGTGTGACATTGACCACCCACCCCCCATCTAGTGCTGAGGTTAAAGAAAGAGTAGACCTATACCTCTACTCCCTCTCTGGGCTTTTATGGCCTGTTATAGGGTGAATTTTGAACTGCTGTTTTGTCATTCGTTTTTGAGTACTGTATGAAGTATTCAACATCAGTATTGCTTTCTAGCATATAGGGCAATACTGTGACCTTGTGCGACTTACAGAACATAAATTATTTTGTCAGGTTCAACCAAAACTAGCTACAGCTTTTTAAGTTCCCACATAATGTGGCATCTCTTTAAATAGCATGCATGCATTTAAGTAGTTTGGTTTCTGATATTTGTGTAAATGCTGACAAGTTATTATGATCTCTCAACACTGAGTCATCCCCACAGAACACTTCAACTAGTGGCTGGGAAGTCCCTGGTTTCGAGGACTCTGAAGTCTTGCCATGTCCTCCAATTCCAAGTTCTTATGAACCACTGGAATGATATTAAGTAACATATCGAATTTATCGGTTTCTTGAATGTGTTGTTGAATTTCACACTAACATGCACTCTTCAACTTTCATGAGTTGCATTTTCCCAGCAGTTCATGCAAAACAGCATTTCATATATGAGGTGCTATGTTTTTGTGTTTTGCAAGTCTTTCGGACAGATGCTTTAAATCTATGTATCCCGAACTTGTCCAAAGACGGGATGACAGCAGTGGTTTCCTTTGAAGCCACTTGTACTGAAAGTCACCTTCCCAACTGGTTTCTCAAGTTTCCTTTCATTGCTTTTCCCACTCTCTTGTTACTGTGCAGATCACTTACAGGTCAGTCAAGCTGTCTTTCATTAAGTGAGGTTCATTGCTTTTGTGCTTTATGGAATGAGTCATCTTCAATCATTTCATGTATTTCATGGTACCAAAAAGGGTATGCCGTTCATTAAAATAAATTTCATGCTTTGTACACTTTTTTAGGCTACTTTATATTTTTTACTGGTATTTCACGAGTTCTTGAAACCAGGGGTGTAGCTGGGGGGCACAGTGGTGCATGGGGCGGCAAGTGGGTGGCAAACTGAATATTTTAAATACAAAAAAACTGATTTTCTGTGCTCAGCAAATTTTAAGTCATTGAGCCAAATATAAAGAAATTCAATAAATGTGACTTTTTTAGAGTTCATAATTTCTGTTAGGAGCAGTTATTGTGATTACTCGCCCGGGCGCCAAAAAACCTAGCTACACCACTGCTTGGAACCAATAGGTGTTTAATCTAAAAATGGATTCTGATGTTTGTGATCGTTGTGTCAGTTGCAATTAATCATGAACATCAAGACACTGCTGTATATATGTATAGATAAGTGATACATTCCAATGGGTCATACTATGCAACATTGAAAAACAATTGGATCACATTACACATTTTGTAACTTTTGTTGTTTCACATTGGTTAGTTGTGTGCAGAATGATTTGTATTATCCTGCTAGCTGGGTTGCTTTTGTGAAACATGACAAGTAAACAATGAAAGTTCCTATCTGAAGATTACATGTTTGGATATGCATAGAACTGGCTCAGGATTAGGTCTGTAGCAGGTTTTGGTATTTGCAGTGTTGAACATTTGACTTCTACTGTCATAATATGTTCAAGCAGATATATTAACTGAGAATATTCTGTCACTTTTTAACACATAAATTGAATCATGTAAAAATGTCACAAGCATTAATTAAAAATGATGTTTGTGAAATGAACTTCCAACAAATTAGACTGTATTTCCTTTAGTGGTAACTGTATACAGACAGGAAATATTGTGTTAATTAAGCATACAGGAGATGAAAAATTTGTGCGACATGGTCGTGAATTCCGTTTTTTTTTTATTTCTATAGAAGTTGGATTTAACCCTTAAAACACTGTGTTTGATTCATTAGTGCTGTAAGCTTTAAAAAAGATCCAGTATATGATAATTACATCATTGAATACAATAAAGGGTTGTAAATTTTATTATACAACCATCAAATGAATATTGTAAAAAGATGTCCCGCTGTTATGTGAAACTTTTTACCTAATATTTAAATTATTCACAGTGCCTTATATACTTCAGGGAATTGCAATATATGCCAAAATTGATAACAGCAGTTTGAATTTCAAAGGATATTCAGGAAATAATACATATTTTGAAGAATTATAAGTGGAAATGAAGTGTACATGCTTTAGTGCTATTTCTTGTTAGCTAGGTCTGCTGTGAGGAATCATTTTAAACAGTCATTTCCAGTATGTTTTATACAGTACATGAACTTACAGGAGCTATATGAGATCAGTGAAAATGATAGGGCTATGCCAGTAAATTACAGCAGTTCTTGTATCACTTGATACATTAATGGCAAAACTGACTTCTTACATCGGTAAAATGTCACAATTTGCAGCGGGACTCTTTTTGTATGCTTGAAGAATAAGACTTCTCTAAACTCATGTATTTGTTAGCTAAAATGCACAGAACACAGAGGTGAACACCTTGTATCATGGGATGGAAAACACTGAGAACAGAACCAGTGTGATCCTGCATTTATTTCTAAATTGAGATTGTTGTCCAGTATAGTGCTATGTATCCACCGTATTCCTTCAGAGTCTAGACCCCAGTTACTTAGATTGCCAGTATGTAAAAGTTTCTCACAAGAAGCAAACAGGGTAACTACTGCAGGTGCAGTTATGTGGGAGGCCTCATAGATGTAAAAACACTCCAGGTGCTGGGATAGGTAGGGATATGCATGTGAATTTTGATTTTCGCCACTCCAGCAACAGTGACTAGTATTAGGAGGTTTGACAGTAAGGCTAATTAAATGATCATCAGTTAGGTCAGTACATCTATAAAAATGTGCAACCTCAAGAGTGGGTGCCCGCTTTAGCAGTTCAGTCAATGCTCGTGCTGTCACCACATGCCCCAACTGAATGCTTCGTAAGTTTATTAGTGGTGGAATGACACTCAATGTGTCATCTTCAGATTCCCCCCTCCAGTCAACATCTGTTCCATCTTCCACTAATGTATGGAGTTTGGGGCATGATTTTAAAATTTGTCTAAGGTTCAGTGATGTGTACTGTTCACAGAGGGAAAAGCGTAATGTAAGGTCATGTAAGTTTGACCCATGAGGAGTTGCCAAGAAAGAGTAAAGTCCATCAATCCAATCTGCATCACATGGAATGCTGAAGAGATGAAGAGTAGTGAGTGTAGGGGGAATATGTGTAATGCTGAAGGTGGGTGATGTGGTTCATAAATGGTAAGCTTCTGTAATGCAGGACAGGAGAGAGACAGCAGTTCAAGTCGTCTCACCGTGGTTCGGTAACACTGTGCAGAAATGAGACTGAAGCTGGGGGGTGGTGGAGGATCATTATTTTCTGTTGATGCAGTCCATGCTCTGTCTAATATTTCAAGTACCCTTCCCATGTGTCCATAATCACCAAGAGACTGTATCTGTGGAGCATGATGTAGAGCCAACAGAACCCCTGTGGCGGTGACACCTGTACTGGCAACATTCAGGATTCTAAGTGTATCACAGAGAGGGTTACGATGTTCACAGTACTCAAGAAGAAATGAACGATCCCTCATTTTATTTTCACTATCACGATTTAACCTTAATCGTGGGAAGAGTCGATGCAGGATTCTTAGTCTTCCCCACCCTTTGCCACTACATCCTCCATTTGCATTTACACATTGTTCCAAGTCAGTTAGCTCACATTTTCCTGCTGTAGAAGATGGAGAAGCTTTATCACGAAGTTCTACTTGAAGAAAGAGGTGTCGAAGTCCCGCATCTGTCACTTGTCTTGACTGAGACACGTCAAGTACAACGAGACTATGACATGCTGTTCCAATAACCTGTAGAACAGCATCACTAGCTATGTTGCGAAGAATGAGGTGTTGGAGTGAAGTAGCCGATACAAGAGCATCATGCAGTAATCTGCGATCCAAACGTAGCAAGGCTGAACGAGCAAGTTCCAAGGTCTCTAGTCCACGGCCTTCAGATGCCAAGAGGCGTAACAGAGCTGCTTGATGACTGCATCCATAGTAACAGCATAACTCTACTTTTAGTCGATGCACATCTGGTGCAAGTAACAGTGCAAGGAGGTAGAGTGGTGCAGGGCCTGCTCCCCCAACACTACCATCTGGTGCTGGTGCTGACAGGAGTTTTGACACTTCCTCAATTAACTGTGATCGTATAAGACCAGGCAGAGACAAGAGTAGATTTGGACGAAATCTGCGGCGAGCTAGTGCCAAGGCATGTGCAGCTGATGAATCCTGGGCAATGAGCTGTAGCAAACGGCATGTTGAAACCAAGTTTGTCGAAACTTGAGTATGACACAATGAAAGTAAAGTCTCTGGCTGGTGGTGTTGTGGCATTATCAAAGTTAACAGTCTGATGTAGATTCCAGATGATCAGCAGTTTGTGAAACCTGAGAAAAAAATTGTCAGCAGGCAGTAACTTGTGACTAGTTGTTGAAGTTGGGAGTTATGGACAGCACTTCGGTTACATGAAATAAATTTGAAGGAAAATGTGTTTTAATAAATGATTACATTTGGTATTGTCCATAACATTAAAAAATGTAAACACTTTTGTTTTGACAGTCAGCAGCTCTACATCTTTTGGAAGTTATAACTCTTTAACTGTATGACACGTTATAACCATCATGAATTTCTGAATCGCAATGCCGTCAGCACCGGGCATGAACAATCTCGACTCCGAGAAATCTGAAACTTGCGTGACCCCATTAAAAATTGTGGTTAAGATAGCACAGCTGTAACAGGTATTAAGAAACATACTATTTGTGCCGTAATGATTGTTTAAGTTTTAAGGTTAAACGTTGTAATGAGGTTGAAACAGACACGAAACTACTCAGTGCAACTTAATATGCACAAAGCGAATACTTAGTAAAAGAGCTACCATGAATTTGAAGCCATATCAATGAAATGTTTGCCGTAACAGTTTTCATACATGCACTCACATTTTATGCAATTACATAACTATCTATTCTTGCTCACGTGTATTTGTTATCTGAGGAGCGCTCATTTGTATGTTTTTACATGAAATTGTCCTTCTCTGAACAACATTTAACGTAGTTTACAACTTCCTTGTTTATCTTTGGGCCTTGTGTTAGTGACGCATGCGCATTGATTGGCGTAGTCGAATGAAAAATATCGAATGATTCGATTATCGAGGTAAAGAATTTCGTGTATTCGGTTCCATGGAACTCGCAATCCGTGGACTGAATCTTGGCATTTGAACTCCATGGAGTAGAGTGCCTTCGAGAAGTTCATACTGTACTTTTTTAGCTAGTCAGATTTCGCGCATTGTATTGAACCCGAAGGTTCACCACCGTATTGAAATAATAATAATATCATCATGAACGTAAACAGATGTAGGACAGCTGGTCTTGTCCTGTGAAAGCTCAATCCTGAAGATGCTGTTGATCTCTCTATCTTGGTTTTGGTCGATGTATGTCCCCTTTGCCTTATGGTTTGTATTCCAGTACCATCCTGGGTATTCCTGAGTGACCGTATTGACATGAACCGCTAATTGTTTCTATCCTGATCCAGATAAGTCCAGTTTGTGCCCTCTGATCCAGTTTCTTAAAGGTCCGTTTTAATGTTATCCTCCCATCTACACCTTGGTCTTCCAGGTTGTCTCTTTTCACCAGGTTTCCCACCAAAACCATGTATGTACCTCTCACACTCCCTTACATGCCACATGCTCTGCCCATTTCATTCTTGATTTGATTTCCCAAATAATATTTGGTGTTGCGCTAAATCAATTATGTGCAGCCGATGATAAAATTCTCAGTAGTTTTGAAAAGGTATAAAATCATTAACAGTGTAAAAGGGGTGTTTATTTAAGTATCTTCTTAGTGCTACTTTAGATTGAGCCATTTCGTTCATCAGATTTATGAGTCTTCATGGTAAACCATTGAATATTTTGATACCAGCATACGTTTCTGAAAACATGAAGTATTGGCAGTTGGTCTGTGATGATAACTCCGTGTATTAATATTGTGTACTGCTGAAATTTTGTGAAAATTGTCTTAGTTATGTACAATGAAGTTCTGTAAAGAATATATATTCACATGGAACAGGTAAATTCTCTGCTGTTTCAAACAGACTTCTACATGAATACTTAGGTTTTGCAGCAACCATAATTCTAACAATTTTATTTTGTAGGGTGAATATAGTTTTACTCTTACACAACTCACTTCCCCCCCCAAAAAAAAAATTATTCCATATTATAGAGTGAAAAAAGACAAAATAAATTGAGTGTCAGTGTTGCTGTTGCAAAACACCGTCTTCGTCTTCTGGTTCATCGAACCTGTTAGCTGTTCAAGGTTCTTTTCAGTTAACTCAGCAGCATGAAAGTCTAGTCTGGGTATGAGCCTCCTCCACACTGGAGCCCTTCTCCTGGAATTTTTCAGGCTAACACGAGGATGTTCCATATTTTGTTCAGGTGGTTGGGGAATCCATGGATGTCATTAACCGCTTCAGGCTGAAGCTTTCTCCAGCATCCATTTAGAGACATCAACTTAAGATTGTCCATGGACTCCTTGATATTTACTGTGTAGTCAGTTGTACTGTACAATTTCTAGCATTCACTGACACTGACAAAGGTTTCCTTCTCACTTGCATCCAAGATACATTGGAAGGTGTGACACGTGTAATAGCTCTTGAACGTTATCACCATTGCTTGGTTGAGTGGCTGCAGGAGTGAGGTGGTTGTGCTGGACGGATACTCAACTTGGGTATTTGGATCGGAGACATTTTGAAATACAAGGAGAACCTTAAAATGCTGTATGCTTGGACTTCAGATTCAGTTTTTACGCATGTTTTCGCACATTACTTTCCTTTCTTTTTATTCTTAGGCTTTTCATCAGCATGCACATCACCCTTTCCAGACATAGGCATAATTAAAACATGAAGACAATAATTAGTTCTAAAAATTGTGAGAAGTACAGTCATGTCATATCTAGGTAGGCAGATAGTGTGATCATATAGTTTCAGGGCTGACTGTAAGGTGATACTGCAGAAGCTAGCATGAACTTCTGCTGCTAGGTGCAGATAGAGTAGAGTCTGCTGAGTAATTTCGTGCTTGGGATAAGGCTATAGCATGCGTGATTGTTGAGTAATGTCATGTGAGCTACAAGGGTGTGTTGTTCCATTCATAATTTTGGTGTATTGACTTGTGTATGGTAACTGGTAACAGATTCTGTGAATTTTTGTTTTTAATATAGGAGCCTGTTTTGTTACATATGTGTGGGATTGTTGCCATTGATATCGGTTAACAGATTCGATTTTTTTACTCTCTTTAAAATGGAAGCCCAAAGTAATGGTTGTGGGTTATTTTGGGAACTAACAGTTCTGACTGTGTTTCAAGACTTAAAATTGCTTTTGTGTATGGCTTATTAAAATATCAACCAAATAAAAGAATGGCATGTCTGAAATTGTAACAATGTAACTAAAAATTGTTGTGCCATTTAAATTTTTTATATCCTCTGTGAGCTTTAATATGGTGGGTGAAAGTGTAATTTTACTGTGTTACTGTATTGAGTATGGTAGAATTAATGTTAAATATTTTATTTTACATATGCCTACACTGTCTGTATTTAAGGTTCTTTCTGTTCTCCAGGTTCATCCAAACATTCCTGATTTTAACCTGCTGTGGACAGGGATCCATCCAAAACCCCATTTGCTGAAGGCAATGACACCTTACCAAAGAGTCAATCATTTTCCCAGGTAATATAAGGAGTGTCTATTTCTCTTTTAGTATACAGTTAGTTATTAGCAAAATGCCCTTCAAATAAGAGTGAATTGTAAGTCCATTAAATGTGTATGTTCTGTATGTTTTGTTTTGTGTGACTTTTTTCTCTCCCAACCAACTGTTTTATATGTGGCATTCTCACAGTTTTGGATTTGAACTCTAGCAAGGTGAAACATTGTTTCCCTGCAGTACCATTTTTTTGGTTTGTTCTTACTTATAAATCACCACCCAGAATTCATATGCTGCAGTTATTTTATTTTTATAGGGGTAATAATATGGAATAACTTCCAAATTTGGGAAGGGGTGTTATGATGTGTGAATGACAACAGCAGCAGCAATTTTTTCTTATTCTTCATCTTCTCTTCTTCTTCCTCCTTCTCTCCTCCTTTTTCTCTTCCTCTGTCCCCCTTTTTCTTCTTCATTCCTCTTGTCTTCCATTTATTTTGTACTCCCTCTTCAGCCTTCATCCTTCTTACTGTATTTCTATATTTATTTTCCTTCCTCTCCTTCCTTCCTTCCTTCCTTCCATCCTTCTTTCCTTCTTTCCTCCCACCCTTCCTTCATTTTTCCCCCTTGCATTTTAGAGCCATTTTTGATGATTCAGATCTCAAATTGACATCATAATCGGTGTTTGTATATTGTGATAGTATATTGGCTGGTACAAATATTTGTTTATTGATTTGGCATCTAATTTTTTGCATGTTCTGTTTATCTGTTTTGGTAGTAACATAATTATTTATGTTACCTGTTATGTCTGCATTTTGCAAATGGTATCCTAACATCACTCAAATCAATATTGCAGGAATCTTATCCCTACTGTTTTTAATCATTATGTATGTTTCTTTTGGAGTATGTGCAAGTGTCATCTTTTAAATTATAAAGCTGATTTGACAACAGAAGGATGTGTGAGCTGTATTTTTCTTAGCTTATATCAGAAGTTTCTTCCAAGTGTGTAATTTTTTCCTGTTTAGTTGGAAATTGTTCTATGCAAACATGTGGGATTTCAGGTTCTCTTGTACTCTGAAGGTGAAGGCAACAGGTTCTGAAAATTTGATAAATTAATTTCAGGCTGCAGTGCATCTCATGCCAGAAGACATTGTTTTCTGTTGTTTAATTAATATATCTCATAACTGAAATATTTAAAGTCCTTTTCATTGCTCTGCAAACTGATAAATATTACACTTCTTCTCCAGTGTTTTCACATCCATTTTGGATATGTTCATATTGTATGAGTTAAGTACTAACATAGTGCAATGTCTGCCTGCATTAAAATTTTCAGGTCATATGAACTTACACGTAAAGATCGTTTGTACAAGAATATTGAGAAGATGCAACATATAAAGGGAGTAAAACACTTTGACTTCATTCCTCAGACATTTATGATGCCGATGGATTTCCGAGAATTGTGTTCATCACATTACAGACACCGTGGTCCATGGATTGTAAAGCCAGTTGCTTCATCAAGAGGGAGGGGTATTTACATTGTTAATAGTGTAAGTAAATCTTCTGCATTTACACATGTTTCATGTTAGTGCTATAACATATTGCCAAGATTAATTCTCTGAGGGGTATGTCTGTACCCGAGAGTGCTGAAGTAACAGGGAAATGGAGAAAAATGTATAGTGAGAAGCCTTATAATTTCTGCTTTTTGTGTAGAATTGCTGGGGTGATTAATTCATGGCTGTTATGAACAAGACATGCATAGGAAAAGTAGACAGGTTTTTACAGTTTTTAATATTTCAGTAATGTTTATATACTTATTCCTTAATAAATTGAGGTGAAGGTAAAGTTGGTCCCATGCGTGCCATGAAGGTACATAGAGGGAGTAGAGGTCTTGCTCCACTATTTAACCTGGGCACTAGGTGGAGGTGAATGATCAGATTCACACCCTGGACACTTTACCCCCAGTTTTGAGTCTTTGGTACCCATTGAATAGGAGGCTAGGTGGGCCCCAGAGCTGATCTCAGTGCTTTGGAGATGAGAAAAATCTGTCACTGCTGCTGTGGGAAATTGAACCCTGGATTGTGCAACCCATAACCTAGTCACTATACTGACTGTGCTATCCTGGCTTCTACTAAACAGAGAAACTAATAAATATGTACCCCTAAAACATTTTGGTGAAACCATCATGGGAGATTGGGCATTGATAGGAGGTTAATAAGAAAATAAATTTTCGGTCATAGTTTGTCAGCATAGAAACTTGATTGAAGTGAGGTAGGATGGTCTGAGGCTAATAAACCTCAAGATTCCATGGCATAGACAAATCCTTTAGCAGTTTAATATCTGTTGAATAATTATTGATGACTTTTTATGCTTTTCTCTGTACTTTCAGGTAATTACTGAGTAGTATGTGCAGTTAGGCTCCTTCCACTCACATCCTTTCAGATAGCTGTCTTGACTTTTGATTTGGTACTTAGAAATCTGAAATTGATGCATGTTCTTTAAGTAGCACCTATGGACTTGCTGTCTGCGCTAAACTTGACCTAATTTTCATTGTTGCATGTCTTGTTTTAAGATTGGTTTATTCTGGTATGTTCTAGCCTGACCAAGTACCTCTTGATGAGACCTTAATTGTTGCAAAGTACATAGACAATCCTCTGCTGGTGGATGGACACAAATGTGATTTGCGGTTATATGTAGCTGTAACTTCATATGATCCTCTTGTTGTGTACATGTATGAGGAAGGACTAGTACGGTTTGCAACTGTGAAGTACGACTCGAGTGGCAAACACCTGTGGAATCCATGTATGCATCTGTGTAATTACAGCATTAACAAGTACCACTCAGATTACATCAAGTGAGTTTGGTTCACAATTGTAAGATTGGTAATGCACCAGCAGCCTTAGAAATCTGTTAACATAACATGTTTCATGTTTATTGTCTTTTTGTATTACGTTATTCCCTTTTAGAGATGTGCAAAATGAGTTTCATGGCTGATTAAACTCGAGCTGGTACAGAGAACTGAATCGGATTAATGCTTCATATCATCATTTCACTTCAGAATAAGGAATTTGTCATTCAGTTAGGTGAACCACGCAAATAAGGAGCCATGACTCAAGAGTGAAAGGGGTAGTCAGAATTTATGAATGCAAGCATGAACCTACACTAATGGAATAAATGAATTATAATTCAGGTTAATCCTGTATTCATGACTCATGTCACTCATTCCGTCAGATAATTTTGTGTACAACAAGGCCATGTGTGGGCTTGTACATGGTGGCTGAGATGTCAGTGTACCCCATGCAAAGCACAGAGAATGAGAGTTTCTATTTAATTATGTTTTTGCACATCAGTTTCATTGGTATGGAGTAACTGCTTGTCTTGGCCATGGTCACAACTCATGTGACCTGTCTTTAACCCACAAGGTCTGTCAAAACTGTTAAAACCAGGACATGAAGGCATTTTATTTTCACTGTTTCCTAGGTTGTGGTGATGGTGTATGACATTTGAACCCTTACTCTTTTTACATTGTATGTGCGATGGAAAAAGTATAAAAAGTCTATGAGTTCAAACATTTTTTTTTATTTGCATAGGGGTATGGTGGCTTCTTGTCCACTCTCATATTCGTTGAATTATATAAAATATAATTTTCCATAAATGTGAAATTTAATTTTTTTCAAAACTCTCGAGAATGCAGTTAGTGACTTCCCTTCAGACCTATGATTCAGTAATGAAAGTATATTCTGAGTCCGATTAAAGTTACATTATTTGTGTTATAGAAGTGAGGACCCAGATGCGGAGGATGTTGGACACAAGTGGACTCTGAGCGCATTGTTGCGGCACTTGCGTGCACAGGGAATAGACACTGCCTTCTTGATGCAGAGGATAGAAGAGGTAGTGGTGAAGGCTATCCTAGCATCTGCTCCACCTATTGTATCAGCTTGTCGCATGTTTGTACCTCACCCTCGCAACTGTTTTGGTGAGTGAAACTGTCATCTCGCAAGATATTGATTATAATCTCTGTGTTCATATCTCTAATTTTAAACTTAATTTATTGAAACATTAGGTGAATAGTATGTAGTATGAAACTCCTCATTGTGTTATTTTCTCCTGCTTTCACCCAATTTGTATGCTGTATATGTACATTAAATGTTATTCTGTTGCCTATCAAATTGATATCTACTTTTCTTTGTAATGCAGAACTGTATGGTTTTGACATTTTGATTGACTCATCCCTGAAACCATGGCTGCTGGAAGTAAATCTTTCTCCATCTCTTGGTTGTGACTCACCTCTGGATGTCAGAGTCAAATCAGCAATGCTGGCTGACCTTTTGACGCTAATTGGGTTGCCTACTATAGACCCAATGCTTCGTCGTGCCAAAGAAATTCACCGGCCTCAAAATCAACTAGATATTTTGAAGAAAATTAGTGTAAGTTGGCTTAAAATGTTTGCCTGTGGTGAGTGCTTTGTGTTAATCTTGGATTTACAGTATTTCTTTTTACACTAACTAACTAACTCCATGGAACAGAGTCCTTCTTGAGAAGCTAACAGGTCCTCAGCTAGTCAAGAAATTCCCCACGTTTTATGGAACCCAAAGGTTCATTACCGCACTCACAAGAGTCCACCACCTGTCCCTATCATTCTTTTTACACATGGTGACATAATGCAGTCTATTTCCATTATCTTCAAATACATTCTGCATCTTTGTATTTTATTTGGCCTACAGTAGAAATTTCAGATTCTTTTCTCCTTGGTGTATTTTAATCATCATGTAGTAGGCTTTTCATATTCTTTACTTTTCAGTTTATGGCTGCAGTATTATTGTGTTCTTTGGGTACTTACTTGTGAAGGCTGCGTCTTCTGTAGGTATGTTTGTCACTCACAGTGGCTGTCAGACATCCCTTTCACTAGGCAGTGCCACATTACTGTATTTCTACAGAGAATGTTTGAAACTACAGGAGATATAAGTTCTGTAATGCTGTACTGACAGCACCTGTTGCTGAATGATCCTGACTGGCAAGGCACAGCAAGAGGGAGAGCACATGTAACATCTCTTGCAATTGCACATATACGTATTTTCAACCCAAGATTATACAGTGCAATTCAAAACAAGCAAACACTTTGAAAATTCATGGATATTAAACTGGCATTTATTATTGATGCCTATACACAGACTGGTAGAGAATCTAAAAAGTGTCAGTCAATAGGAGTCCTGTAAGTCATATGGCAGGCTTTGATTATTCCATTTATTGTGAGACCTTTTTCCAGTACCTGTGGTACCTGATGCCACTGCTTCATTGACGCTGTGTTCCTGTTCAGGGGTGTTTGTTGGCATTGGTGGCACACAGTGGCTATCATGTAGCCCCACAGAATGAAAACACATAGGATCAGGTCTGGTGACCATTGTCGTTGTTTCCCCCTCCTCCTCCTCATTATTATTATTATTATTATTATTATTATTATTATTATTATTCAGTACCACACCCCATCCATCACTGTGGTGTTATTTGGAAGTGAAATAACATCTGAATAAAATAATACTTAGTGTGTATAATTTCTTTGAAAATGCACCAAATAAATGTGATGAAGTGTACCACCGCCTTGGTAAAATGTAAAGCTGTCCAAATCTATGCCATGAAGCCATACAGGGGGTAGATGTATGGCTCAACTCTTTCTTGACCTTGGCACTAGATGGAGGTGTGGTTAACTTTGTGCCCTGGCTACTTCACCCCCAGGGAAAGAGACCCCAGTCCACATTAAATAGGAGGCTGGGTGGGCTCCAGAGCTGGTCTGGGCATTTCGGAGAAGAGAAAAATATCTTGTCCCTGCCAGGAATTGAACCCTGGACCATTTAGCCCCTAATGCACCATCTTGGTGCAAGGTGAGATCGGCTGAATCTTCATAAAGTTGTAGCATAATGTCAGTAAATTAATGTGTCCATGTAAATGCTTGATGACTTGGTAAGGATTTTGAGGACTGCAGGCTTGAATGCTGTGGCAGTTTACTTTGCTTTTTAAGTCATATGTTCCATTTTCACTAAAAACAAGTCACGTTCCCATGCAAGTCTCTTCATGTTTCTCTTGAAACTTGTGGGAGAAATCATGTTAGCTTTTTGTTGTTGTTTAGTTGTAACACCTATTGCAAGTTGCAGGCTTTCAAAAGTAGGTGTTTCCAGAGAACATGCTACATTGTTGTATCAGGTAAATTCAAATTGTTGCTAGCCAAAGTTGAATTTTGTGGGCTGCACTGAAAGGCTTCTCATTTTTATTGCACTGTTCCAACATATGAAGTGTGGGTTACCTGGACTGTTCTGCTTGCAGATACAGTCTTTGTCATGAAGCTACTTACATCATATGTAAATTTACTTTACATCGTTGTGGGTCCTTCCTGTGGCGTCTACAAAAGTCATAGTGCACACTTGTTACTGAATTTATCTAGGTGGAATGGATAATAGAAAATGTCTTTTCCTGTGCAGAAGACATTTTCACAATTTATGTACCCCAGGCTGACAGAATGGGAATTAATTTCCAATGGGCATTTAGAGGATTACCCAGAATTTTGCTGTCAGTTGGTATTCATAAAAATTGACTTTCACATGCATGCTTATTGTTTATGAACATCTAACAGTGTTTTGTTTACTTCTTTTTGAGTTGCCCTGTATTTGCTACAAGTGTAGATTGGCAGGACATGTTGGTTCCTTGTAACAGATGAGAAATATGTACAGATGTATGATCAGGAAACCCCCAAGGAAAAGACCACCTGAGAGATCTAGCCTTAGATGGAAGAATAATGTTGAGATGGATGCAGTGGATCAACTGGCTTCAGATAGGATCCACTGATGTGCTTTTTTGAGCATAAGGATGCATTTTTGGGGCCCATGAAAGCAGTGAATTTATTGACTGGCTGATGAATTGTCACTTTTTCAAGGAAGACTTTGTATAATACAGTTAGCTCATCAGTTAGTTAGTGAAAAAATATTTGCTGGTTTAACACAATATTAGAATTATGAAATGTGATGACACCGATATTATTCTGTGCAGTGTCGACGTGTGCAGTCTGCTGATGCTCTGTCTGGTAGCAGCAGTAGTATCTTAACAAAGCCACCTTCATTAGTTGCACCATCACGGTTGATTGCTAGTTCACTTTCACTGTCTCCTGAAGAAAATCGCATCATCAAATCGGTTCGTGCAGAATTTGAACGGAGGGGTGGATTTGTCCGACTGTTTCCATCAGCTGAAAGTTGGAAACGTTATGGATGTTTCCTAGGTAAACATAATAAAAGATTTCAGTAGTCATTTACATTAGGGTGACGATGGTTTCCTTGTAATTTTATGTATTGACATCTGTTTGTCCATGCATTCCTCTGTTTGCTGGTTGGATTATAAAGAATTAATGGCTAAGTGGCATAAGAAATAAGTGTGTGTGTTCTCATTTCTTCGTATTTAGAATGGTCTGAAATGAGTAGATGGTTTACTGTGAGTTTGCTGTAGTATATGCCATTATGAAGGTCCAAGAAATCCAGGAATTGAAACATTTAAAAACGTAATTGTGTTTTCTTTCCCACTTCACATATATTTACATTTTCAGTACTTGGTAGAAAAAAGGCTATTGATGGCATCAGCCTCTTTTTGTGGGTTCTTTACTTTTTCTGTATTTTCTCTGTTTCATAGCATATAATAATGCAAGAAACCTTGTGCACTATCCTACATCTTTAAAGAAAAGAATAAAACATTGACAAAAATTCAGGAATGCACAACAGAGTCTCCACTCACCACTTCTCGTGAATTCAGATAGTAGACCCAGAACTTCCATAATGCAATATAGTGGATACCCACTGGGATACATTAATATTTAATAATGCTTATAGTTTTATAGTGTGCTTTTAACAACTAAACCCTTTCTTAATATATGAAATTGATACTCTTAAGTTGTCAGTATTACCATCTCTAAGTTACATTTTGTGATTTAAAATACTTGTGATATCCTCTGAGACACAGTGCAGTATTCCTTTCACATATCACAAGAACTGGAAGAGAAACTTAGGTTGGACTAGAAGTAAATGCAGAGAAAACTGAAGTGTTCGAATTTTATCACCAGAATGTAGGAAGAAATCATAACGCAAAGGCAGCTAATAAATACTTAAAAAATGTAACAGTATTTAACACATTTTGGGAATGACACTAACAAATCAAAATTGCATATGGGAACTACTTAAAGATCAGATTAAATCTGGGGAATGCTTGCTACTATGCTGTTCAGAAACAAATTTATATACAAAAAGGACTAAATCTTTATTCATTAAATAGAAGAATAACAAAAAATATGGTGTATTTGTAAAATAACTGGAATGGATTCACTAAAAGAATACTGATTTTGACATGTCTCTGTGGCATTCATTTGAACTGTAGATCCAGTGACTGGAATTACATGTACATCAGTGGTGCCTGGAGGTCAGTTGTGTGTCCCACCTATGGTGGTAGCCCACAATTACAATCTGCTTATTCATCAGCAGCTGTTTCCTCAACTACAGGCAGTTTGTAAAGCTATGGCTGGTTCACCACTTCCGGATCGCCTCACTCGTTATGAGAGAGCTCTTCTGCAAGGACATAAGGCCAGTTTAGATGAAAGGCATCTTGACAGAACTGGTAAGGGGTGAAACATAATGTAGATGTGGAGGAATTTTCTGTATGTGGTTGGCATGTGATGGTCAGACAAATTAAAATTTACACTAGTAATTTTTATACTAATATTGAAAGAATTTAGACCTTAATTTAAGATCATTGCTTTAATGCCCCTTGAAAATTTACTCTACTGTTAATTCATGCTTTCTTCTTCTTCTCCTCTTCTTCCTCCTCCTCCTTAACCTGTGTCTGCTTGTGTGCTAGGACACTGCGAACAGTGTATAAGATGGTGTAGAACAAGGTTGTGAGGCAGTGCATTCACTGTAAATTCTCTCAGTCAAGTGCGATCATTATTTCGTTCACAGAGATCCTTTGTGGTGTGTTTATTGCCTTTATTTAAAAGTATCTTCTTTTGTATCAAAATGAGTGAGAAACATAAATCTATATCCCCTTGTGCAACCCCAATGAAAAAATGTGAAAGGCAATCAGTATTGAAAAGTAATTGGATGTAATGCATCTGCTTGCAAAAGGTGAACACATTGCTAGTATGTGCTCTGCTCTTGGCTTGGCCAAGAATATTGTACATATGATTCATGACAGTACTGAAAAAGTAATGTTATCCAGCATTTAATGGAAGTGTACAGAAGGTGTTTACAGTTTATTCCTAATTTACATAGGCTAATAATGAATATGAATTGTTTATTTGTTTTTTTATTATTATTAGTAACACAATAATAATTGGGCATACAGTGGCATAGTTGGTTGAGGCACTGTGCTACAAGTGGGAAGGTCATGGGTTCAAGTCCTGGTTGGGTTATTGGGATTTTTCATTCACCTAATCCTTCTGGCCACACCATGGCCCTGGAGTTGACTCGGCCTTTAAGAGAAATGAGTACCAGGGATATCTCATGGGGGGTAAAGGTGGCCGGTGCGTAGGGCTGACAACCTTACCACCTTCATGAGCTGATTGTCTAGAAATTCTGGGAGCCTCAACTTCCTGGAGCCCTAAAGGCCTGTCAAGGGCTGTAATGGGATAGCTTTACCACAATAATAATAGTATGATCATGTATGTATATATACCATGTATGAAAAGACTGTCTTTGATATGATTTCTCCTAACCACTACCTATTCCATTAGTTCTTATGGGAATATCATGATCAATTCATGCCCTTTTGACTTATGCCCACTTTTTCAGGAACAAAATTAGGGCATAAATCAAGGTCTGGCAGTATATATGAGACTACTGTTTTTCATGACAGTCCATTGTCATTCATAGTCTTTTGTGTACTGCAACACTTAGAAGTGGTAAAAGTTACTCGTGTTTCAGAGGAACTTGCTGCCTCTGCATGCCATTGGCAGCAACATTAGTTATGGTTTTACTTATTGTGGTGACCATATGAATTCACCTTAGGTCACAGTTATCTTTACCCTGTTGTGGTCAGTCACATTTTGTAACAGTCTCATATTTCTGTGGGAACCTCCTGACATATTTTCTTTGTTATTTGACCTTGAAGGAGGAAGCATCATGTTCTCTGAAGTACTGCTAATTTTTTGCACTTCAAGAGGCTGCTATACCCAGAAGGATTCTGCTGTGAATGTGAGAGTGTTATAGTTGCTGTGCCAGTCTGAACATGTCACTGTGATTTTAGGCTTCCACCACAATGTTGATGAGTCTGCGCTCTTCTGGGATATTATGCAGCGTAATATCCCAGAAGAGTGCAGATCTCATGTCACTGTGAATTATTGTGAACATGAAGGTTAGTTTATGAAATTTGAGGTTCCCACATCAGTGTTGATGAAGGTTTAAGTCTTCTGGGGTATGACACACTGTCAACTGGTAAATAGTTACTGATGTTTCAGAGGCACTTGCTGCCTCCATCGTCTTTGCAATTCTGGACTGCTGAGACCCTGAAGGTAGAAGCAGCAAGCTCCTCCAGAATGTTGGTGACCATTTAAAAATTGACATGGCATCATATCCAAGAAGATATGAACCTCTCGAGATTAATTTGCTTAAAAACGAATGGTTAAAGTGAATGTAAGTTTTAAATATACACAGTCATGTAGTGTGATACTTAAATATGTATTCAACAGTGATATGTGCAACACACCTACTTGGTAGTATGATAAATGGTGTTTTTAGTTTTATTAGCCTTAGACTATACTGTACCATTAATTAATTTGTTTTTTTGGTAATTTTAAATATAATGTAGGACGTCATTCAGAGTGGCATATGCCTGCTAAATGGTACTTTGTTTTGGTGAAAAATATTGCAGTTATGCTTCATTTGTATGCCAGTTAGCACACTACAGTTCTGATTTTTTGCACCTTTTGTAGTCATGTAGACTCTAGTGAACTATACCTGTGTGGCACATTGCAGAAACTGCTGAGTCTGTACAAACTGAGGAGAGGAATGAGAGAACAGAACTCAAAAATGAAGTAGTTCAAAGCATGGAGAATGGCAGTCGACTCAGGTGATACTTCATTATTTTAAAATGGCAGTTTTCTGACGAGATAATAAGCATTGCATGTACTCCTTGGAGTTATTTGTTTTAAGTTGTGTGATGGGGAGACAAAGAGTTCTGCTGCATGGTGCAACTGGTCTTAGATTGGCTACAAAGAAGAGCTGGAACATGTGTATCACTGACAGTACACCAAACACTAATTAACCATATGATCTCTTCTTTCCCACACCATGAAATCTTGGATTAGTTCACATTCTTTTTGTATTTAAAGTTAACGTAATTGGGCAGGAGTGGTTAGCATGCCCAGTTTGCTTTCAAGAGTGTGGTTACAAAATTATGTATGATGTTCGAAGCATATTTAGCACATGAAAATTTGTTTTTCTTTAAAATTTTTCAATTAATGTTTTTAGTAAATCAATTATATTTTACACGTGAATTGAAATATGCATGGCATTGTTTTAAAAGTTTGTTATTTCAAGGGGAATGGAGAACACTTGAAGAAAATTCCTCGTTAGTCCTTTCTTCTGATAACAGAGCCGTCTGTGTGTGCCCATGATTTTTTTTTTAATTTATGTTGCTTGTGGTTCTATTTAATTCCTCCAGATAGATGTTGGCATAATACTTTAAAATAATTCACTGCCTATTTCTATCCTGCTATTCTTTATTCATCAGTTATCCAATCATTTGATACTGTATAAGATGTGCATTTTATAAAGCATCACTAAATAAATAAACAAGTAAATAAACAGTGGTTTCAGTGGTCATATCAACCATCTCATTTTAAGTGATTACAGTAGCCTAGAGAAAGTAGTGCCTTCCACCTGTATGTTGTCTGAAAAAGTGAGGGTATTTACTGTCAATGTTATTTCACTGCAGCCAGTACCAAGCTCGACGGGCATTTGCTCAGTATCTGATATGCATTCTGCGACGAATATCTGGTCAGAACAAAACTGATTCCATAATTGATGATCATGGTGACTTGATTCTGCGCTTCCTACAAAAAGCTTCTTCCAATCTGCGTACTCCATATTTTGTCCAGGTAAATGATATGATGATATGGAAGTGTGTTTTGTTCCCTTTGAACCTCTGTTACCTATATCGACACATTGGTAATGCAGTGGTAACTGTGTAGCCCCTGCCATAACAGAAAGTAATTTGATATGTTGCATGTAAGGTGAATAAACTTTCCTCCACAAACTTCTCCACCACACAACCCAAGATTTTAAATGAGTTTCCAAAAGAATGGAATAATAATGTAACAAGAATATTTAATATTATGTATACTCTGCTTTTAATTCTTTATAGATGAAAATTGACCTGGAATAATAATGTAACAAGAATATTTAATATTCTGTATACTCTGCTTTTAATTCTTTATAGATGAAAATTGACCTGAATTTTATTTGAAGAGTCTTTAACAACGTTGTTATATATACACTGTGTTTACTATGTAATGCTTGCAAGGTCAACACACCTCCTGTGACGTACAAAGATGTGGGGCTGCTAGAAAGCGGACAGTGATGAGATAGAACATTAACATATGAGTATACAAATTAGAACAATGAATCCAGCATTAAACAGCAGTAAATTTGTAATAGTTTTATGAAATTTTAATCCTACCTAATTTTAAATTTTAACGTCAGATTTATAAAAAGTAAAATAATAAGCAAAATAAAATCACAATGACCTGAACAACACAGCTGTAAGCTACATAAAAGTAAAATTGAGTACGTTCAGTATATTGTAAAAGCATTTGTGTAAAGGTGAGATCACACACCAAGGTTTGAGATATGTAATACACTTAGTTACTGCCTTTTACATAATTTTGTATTTTTATACAAAGCCTAATGATTGTCCCTTATATCCAAAACATGTAGCATATTGAAAACAAAGTATTGTTTTTAAATAAATTGTAGTTGTGTTTGACTGTGCTTTTAATTTATTCACAAAAGCCATTTGGTTAGTATGGTATGGGGAAATAATTGCTGTGTGTTCTGAGATTCACAGAAATACACTCTGTGGGCAGAACATAAAGTTGAATTTTAAACCTGGTGATAAAGACAGTACCCACTATGTTTTGTAGGGTTAATACTAATCACATTGTTACAATTTAGAGTATAATTGTTTAACTTATCTCACTTGTTAGCACACAAGAGGCGTTAATATCTGCATTCCAGCCCATCACTCAAAACATTCTGCAGTGACAATAATGATTATATGAATGCGGTACAAATAGTCAACCAACATCACCACAGCAAACAAAACGTTCACATGTATTCTGTTCTAGTCCAGCCTGACTAACAAAGTACAGTCTTATTGCAACACCTCATGTACAAAATTTTGCTGATGCAATACAACTTCATCTTTGGAACATAGAGCCAACAACAGCATTCATGACTATGCAGAGATGCCACAAAGGTTTCACAAGCTGTGTAACTTGTACTTACAGCTGAAACAGGTCATGCAAAGTACTGGGACCCATTCGTGTTGACATCCAAAATTTTAAATGTAGCACATAGATCAAATTACCAAAATTTATACTTCACAGCAGTTATGAGGTGGTTCTTAAGCAGTGATTGGTTTGGGTTGAGACTTTACAGTTGTTCATTTAAAAGGCCTGGCTCTGTTCAAATCCTTGAGGGATGATGACATGTTTTATTGTATCTTTATTTTAAGATCAGTGGCAGCGGTTGGGATGTCTGGCAGTTAGTATACTAGCCAGATATTGAAAAGATTCTTGGTTTGGTCTCAACAGTCACCACTATTCTTAAAATAAAAAAAATAATAACATAAGGTTTGTCAGTATAATGACAGTCAAATGGGGATAGAGCAGATTCCAAAAACATTATGTAAAAAGAAGTATCAATTACCTCAGTCAGTGGACAGTGTTCAGTATAACACTCGTATGATGAATTAACCATTGCATACACCTTTTGAGCAGTGGTTCTCAAACCTTTTTTGTTCATAACCCAGGACTGTCAATTACATTGGCCTGGTGACCCAAATAATAGTAGTACTTACTTGGCATCCCATTTACTTAATTAAGTTTGCGTAATTATTTTGGGAGTGCACAACCCATTAGAAGGGTCTTGTGACCCACATTTGGGTTATGACTCCACGTTTGAGAAACCCAGCTTCGGACAGGTGTTTGAACAAACTGTCACTGCACTGTACAGCCCAATAACACTAAGGTTAAAAGTGATTTTTAGTCATTTTTTCTTCAGATTCCAAGTCGAAAGCTTGTTGGGAAGGACCGTGTGGCTGTGGTGGCCAAACAGCTGAATGATTTCATCTACCTGTACAACAGAGAAACAGATCTGTATAGTGAAGGAGGGGACAAACCCAATGTTGTACCAAGCAAGCTTTACCAGCGATTTCTTTCTGAAGCCAAGTGAGTCATAACTCATTCATGACTGGTCTAATATCTGAAGTTTTTAATCATATCGTTATGGCCCAAAATCTAGGAACACTAGGTACAAGATTTCTTTACAGTGATGAAGATATGTGCTTACAAAAATTTCTTGAGTAAGAATTGGCAAACCACACCCCTGGGGGCAATACATGTTAAAAAGGTGAATTGTGTTTATGTGTGACATGTGTTTGTTGTTGTCCCGATGATTTTTCTTAAATCACTAAATCTTGTTTAGATGTTGTGTAAGTCATAGTGTGTATTTTATAGATACGAGGTCTATCCAAAAAGTATCCGACCTTGGGCCGGGAAAAAAAAGTTCTGTATCTGGGTGGTTACAATACCTAATCCCCTTCAAAGTAGGCCCCTTGTGACTCCACACACTTAGCCCAGCAGTCCTTCCATCGCTGGAAGCAATTCTGGAAGGCTTGTTTTGGAATGGTGTGCAGCTGCGCCGTCGCGTTCTGTATGATGTCCTCGCGGCTGTCAAAACGGGCGCCTTTTAGCGGTGTCTTCAATCTCGGGAACAGCCAGAAAGCACAAGGAGCCATGTCAGGAGAGTAGGGAGCCTGGCGAACCTGCGGAATGCCGTGCTTAGCCAGGAAACCCTGGATCAGGTGTGATGAATGAGCTGGGGCATTGTCATGATGCAGCTGCCAGTTGCGTGCGTCCCACAGCTCCGGTCTCTTGCGCCGAACTGCATCACGAAGATGACGGAGGACTTCTTGGTAGTACTCCTTATTAAGAGTTTGGCCTAGTGGTGCGTACTCATGATGCACAACACCCCGGTAATCGAAGAAAACAGTCAGTATCACCTTCACATTGCTCCGAACGTGTCGTGCTTTTTTGGGCCTCGGGGATGTTGGATGCTTCCATTGTGACGACTGGACCTAGGTTTCCGGGTCATATCCGTACACCCACGACTCGTCACCAGTGATCACAGTCTTCAGGAACTCAGGATCCCTGTTGGCGCACTCCAGCATGTCCTGCGCGACCTCAAGGCGGAGTTGTTGCTGCTCCGGCGAAAGCAGCTTGGGCACAAATTTTGCCGCCACTCTTCGCATGCCTACATCCTCAGTTAAAATCGTGTTTGCGGAACCTCTGCTGATCCCAACCTCATCAGCAATTTCCCGGACGGTCAAACGACGGTCCTCCATGATCAATGTCCGCACTTTGTCAATGACATCAGCATTTCGGCTCGTTGACGGTCTTTCGGAACGCTGGTCACTGTCCGCCGACATGCGACCATCTTTAAAGCGGTTGAATCACTCTTTAATTTGAGTGACCCCCATTGCATCATCACCGAAAGCCTGCTGAATTTTGCGGATTGTTTCCGCTTGGGTATCCCCAAGTTTCTGACAAAACTTGATGCAGTATCGCTGCTCCAAACATTCTGTCATCTTGAGCGAAACGAGAATGCGACGAACACGTGTTACACCACTTCGCTATCTGGCAGCGACAGACGCATCCGGCGGTGTTGCGAGGCAGCAAAAAATCACGCATGCGCATAAAAGTCCCTTCTACCACTTCGCTCAGTTTCCCCACCCTTTCGCCATTACTTACCGTGGGAAAAAATATAGTCGGATACTTTTTGGACAGCCCTCGTACTTGTAACTTTTATTCAAGATATTTCTCCCTCGTGTGAATACACAGTGAGATATGCTTGCACAAGTATGAAAAACCGTTTATAAAGTGAACCTTAAAATGTAGAGCTTTGAAAAATGTGCAATATTTATTAAAATGGTGGTTTTGTAGAATGTAAAATCTATCCCTGTACAGGCTCTTAGGGCTGCAGGAGGTTGAGGCTCCCAGAATTTCTAGACAGTCGGCACACGGAGGTGGTAAGGTTGTCACCCTACACACCGGCCACCTTTACTCCCCCCCCCCCAGGAGATACCTCTGGTCCTCATTTCTGTTAGAGACTGAGTCGACCCCAGGGCTATAGTGCGGTTAGAAGGATTAAGTCAATGAAAAATCCCAGTGACCCCATTGGGAATCGAACCTGCGACCTTCTGGCTTGTCGTGCAGTACCTTAACCAACTGCACCACCACATACCCCCTGTTTTGTAGAGTGTAAGGCAGCAATATGACTGTTGCGTTAAACCTGTGTGGAGCATATGCTTTGATTTCACTGATGAATTACTAGAGCTAGGCATTTGGAATTATTAATTCATAGTTCTCACCAGCCTTACCATTTATAATAGGTGAGGTGTTTTAAGAAAAGGTAGGTACAGTAAAACCCCGATTTAATGTTCCCGCACTTAGTGAAATCCCAGATTTAGTGATGATTTTTTCATGTCCCGACAATAGCTCCATAATAATTGAAAACCTCCATTTAATGAAAACCTCAATTTAGTGAAATATATTCTAATCCCCCAGCAGTTCATTAAATAGGGGTTTTACTGTATTTCATTCCAGAATTTATTTTTCCTACTGAGAAAAAGTTGTAACATTAATGTACTCACATTATTGCAGTGAGGAAGATCTTGAAGAAGTTCTCTCAGTACAGACACGGCTATACAAATGTGCACATTTGTACTTGGGTCGTTCAGGATCCAATCCCAACAGTGTGCGGCCATTTGGTTTACTGCATTCACTGCCATATACTCCAGGAGGTCGGGATAAGCTGGGCTGTGAATGTAGTAGATCTCATCATCAGAAAACACTGCCACGCCTCTCAAAGAGTGGATTAGCCGGAGGAGTCTCAGCCATGACACAGCAAAGCTCAAATTTTCCTTCCACTGCCACTGATACAGGCAAGAGGCAGAGCCTTAAGATGTCCAGAGCACTGTGATAATCACTGGCAAGCCTTGTAGTCATTTATAAAAAATATAGGACTCACTTTGTGCTTGTAATATAGGTTTTCAAGTCAAGGAATAGGGTCTCTATTTCAAATAGTCAGCCAAAGGAAAATAATTTATGTTAATGTTTATATTGTCATATACTGACTGCTTTCTTCATCTTCTTTTTCTTTTGCACTATGGCCCTTTAAATTTGGCCTTGGCTTTCCTCATAGCAGATGTCCATTCTCTTCTATCCAAGGTTCTTTTCTCCATCTTTTTTGCCCATATTCCTCAGGTCTGATTCAACATCATCCATTCATCTTAGTCTAGGTCTTCCTTTTCTTCTCCCTCCTCCTGGCTTGCCTTCCAGTAACTTCGTTACTGTCCTTGTACCATCCATTCTTACAGCATGCCCAAACTTTCAATCTGCATACTTTAATTACAGTTATAATATTTGGAGATTTAAATTTGTTATACATTTCTTGATTCAATTTTATTCTCCAGTAATCATTTTTGTATGTTGGTCCATATATTTTCTCAGTATTTTCATTTTCCACATCATTAAGACACTTTCCATTTTATTTGTTAGGGTTCATGATTTGGCGCCATAGATCACAATTGGTCTTATAATTGTATTATTAAGACGTGCTTTTAATGACTGTGTTATATATCTTCTCTTCAGTAAATGGCCTAGTGCATGGTAACATTTACTACCAGCTATAATTCTCGCTTTTTTTTCTATGCTTTTACTGCTTTGTGTTTGTTACCAAGGAGCCTAAATGGGTAAAATTTTCTACATCTTTGTACTTGTCCATTTACTTTGATTCCTTCTGGTTCATTAACATTTTTCTTTCTAGTAATCATACATTTGGTTTTGGATACATTTGTGTTCAAGCCAATCTGTGATGCTACAGTTGTCATATCTTCTGCTGTTTCTGCTATATAGCACTGCATGTCCCAAAAGTACCACATCATCTGCATGTAAGAGGCACAGTCGTTTATTATTGAATATTGTTCCTCCTGGTTTGTTTTCACATTCCTTATAACCTTCTCCATACACAAATTAAGTAAGAGTTTTGTATAATGATTGCCTTACCTCAGTCTTACAACCGTTTCAGAACTAGGTGATATCTTTCCTTGGATTTTCACCTTGTCATAGGTCTTTTCCAGTGATATCTTAACCAATCTAACTAACTTTCATAATTTCTTTCAACTGATCTCTACTAATACTAGCAATTGCTTGTTTATAATTTATATATAACTGATGAATATCCACATTATAGTTATAGGACTTCTCTAAGGTTCTCAGACTGAAAATGCTATCAGTTGTAGATCAATCTCTAAGAAAACCACATTGATGGTCAGCGATTATCTGTTCTACATAAGGTTTAAGAGACTGAGCCACTAACTGTGTAAAAATTTTATAAGTTAAATTCACGAGTGAAATTCCATGGTAGTTAATACACCCCATCTTGTTACCATTTTTATGTATTGGGCATATGATGGCACTATTCTATTCTTCTTGCTTCCACACTCTCTTCATCAGTATATGGATCTTTCTCCACAACACCTTGCCTCCACTTTTAATTAACTCTGCTGTTACTGAGTCTTCATCAGGTGCCCTATTACTCTTCAACTTTTTTTAGATGCAGATCACATAAAATTGTTAAAGCTGGATTCTGGCCATGAAAGCATGATGATGCTATGGACAGTACAGTACTTTGGAATATCTGCAGATGAGTTTATTGCTATAATTTTGTAAGTTTTGAAACATGAAACACAATTTAATAATTTGAAGAAAATATAATACTTCATAATCGTTTCATCTTTTGTAAATTCCGTTTGGGGTACCATATTTACCTGAATTCAAGATGAGGTTTTTTTCCTGAAATTCGATATTTAAGTATGTGGTATTGTCTTAAATTTACACTCAAAATGCCGAACTGGGCCATGCTGAGCCATACCAAGTCATATGTAGCCAAACTGTCACAGTAGCCAAAAGAAAACGTAACAACCTGTATTGTTATAATAGTTCATTATGCCAGTAAAATGGTAGACCACATGGAGAAGAGGGTTACAGTTTTGGACTGTGTTTCAAATGAGGTCAGGCAAAGTTACAGTGCCAGCTTTAAACTGCTGATAGACCACTTCAAGAAAATGAACAACAGCAATGCAGTGAGAAAGTTCAGGGTTTTGGAAGCAAGTGACTGAAGATGGAGGCAACAAAAGGAGTGGCTTATAAACATTAACTCCACTCAAAAATTTTCCACTTGACCAAAGGGTCTAGAACAATAAGTTGTTGAGTTTGTGATCTTAAAAAGGAAAATTAGTGGCTGATAATATATGAGGTGAAAACATGTCAAACACAGAAAATTGCAAAATCACATAACGTCATGTGGCATCAGTTTAAGGCCAGCACCAATTGATGTGTACATATGATGTGGATGAATGGGTTTACACATCATTAACAAACTTTACTTGCCAGAAATTGCCAGCAGACATCATATGGAAAAGCTTATTGCTTTTCAGTGACTTTGCAAAATGAATAATACATCCTGAGCCAAGTAGGAAATGCAAATGAAAACCCACTGTACTTTGTTATGCTGTCAAGTTGTACTGTTGATGATGTTGGGGCAGAATCTGTGGTGATGAAAACATCAGGTAATGAAAATATGTGAGTAACTGCCATATTGGTGGTATTAGCAGACAGCAGCAAGTTGCCTCCATGTGTGATTTTGAAGCATAAAATAGTGCCTAAAGAACAACTGCTAGAGGAATCATTGTCAGATGCCAGCCCACATGTTGGATGACAAGTGAAATTAAGGATTGGTTGGCAACGATGTAGAGCAGAGATGCTCATGGTAAAACGGGATGTTGGTGTTGGATGCATTTAAGGGATGTTTAACACCAGAAATAAAAGCCACAATCAGTGCCATACACATGAACCTTGTGATCATACCTGCAGATGACATCCCAACTGCAGATGTTAGATGTTGTGGTGAACAACAAGCTAAGGCAGTTGTATGTCAAGTGGCTCTTGGGAGAGGACCATGCTTTACCCCATCTGGAAGAATCAAGAAGCCCAACATGACTTCTTTGTTACTGGATCATTATGGCATGACAGTAAATCTCACCAGGAGTGATAGTGAAAAGCTTTAAAAAGTGCTGTATATCTGATGGAGTGGATGAGTCTGATGACAGTGTGTTGTGGAGTGACAGTGTGGAAGATGAAGGCACTGATTTTTAAGATGGAAACTCCAAAAATAATGAACGTGGACATTGATTAGTAAAGGCAGATGGAAGCTGATATGTTTCGTGTATTAACTATATGAAATTAGTAATAAAATATTTTTTCTCAGGAGTTGTGTCTTATTAGGGGGTCCATCATATTTTCAGGTAAACATATTTTTCCTGTTTTGTGTTTATTAGGGCCCATCTTATACTAGGGTTATCTTGCATTCGGGTAAATACAGTATGTGGGAAGGGCAGTTACAAATGTCACTGGCCATTCAGCAATGTGCAGTCAGGTAGTAGGCACTGCAGTATAAATACATTTTTACAACTGATGGAGGTCTGATGGTTTCTGGGCGACTTCTGCTTAGAAGGTTGTGGGTTTGATACTCAGCATGACATTTATACAAACTTTGAAAGTCTAGATTTGTAAAAATATCTTGTCATCACCTTGGTTCAGAGCTTTGTATGTCTCCATACTCTTTACAAGCTGCTGGTGTGTTTTGTTTTATTTTGTTTGTGAGTGGTTTGTTGTCAGAGACAAACTATCTTTATGCTCAGAAATACAATATATCCAGTCCCAACACAACAATTTTATTTATTTATCAGTCAGCAACATGTTTTGGCCAATATGGCTATCATCAATCTGTTTCCAAGAATAAAGAGGAAAATACCCACAGTTGTATAGGGTTGAGATCTCAGAACTTCACATATATGTTTTATATAAAATATACATAACACAGCCTTGGGAATAAATTGTATACAATTGCATATATTTGGGTTTTTAAAAAGACTGGAGCAATGAATATACAAAAACAAGATAAAAAATATTGAAATATAAGGGCAGTGTAGGCCCATCTTGGAGGACACAGCTTGTATAATGCTATTTTTGGTGGTCTTTCATTTGAATGTTGATATTGTCTCAAAGGATTAATTGGTTGTTTTTGTTTATAATTTTAGAAACCTGAAATGATGTTAATATTTGTAATATGTCAGTATAATGAGATAGATAGAGCTGAATTGAAGTAAGTTGGGAAATAGGTTTAAAAAATATCTTTATGCTTTCTATTTTCTGATGGTGCTTTTCTCTGTTAACCAAGGTCTAATTGTATGGCTTCTGTCTGGAATTCATAGATGCATGTTGAGTGGAACTTTACTTCTCTACATTCTTAAGTCAGTCTTTGTCAGAACAAGAGGTTTTCATAGCAGATTGTCATTTTTTTTACCCAGTTTGTAATGGCCATTTTGTATATTTTGCAGATAAGGTTCTGTTGCACCACCTATGTTAAGTTAATGCTGTAAACTTAATATTATTCATTCTGTACATTTTACCTCTATATTTATAGTCCGACAAATGTACAATTTAATCACACTAATTGTGTAACACTGTTCTACATGTTTTGAACCCTTAATTCCGGTTCATCCTCAGGGACTCATCATCTCAAATTACACACTTTTACATTAATTGGTACAATTGTTTACATAGTAAAACTGAATAACATGAATTCTTTGCAATCGTGTTTATACACTGGTTAAAAGAAATAAAAGGTGAAAAATGTAGTTGTTGGTTGTTTCAAGTCTTACATTGGTTAAAATGTTAAAAGTTGAATAAAAGTTGAATAATCTGTGTTGTTTTGATATCCTGAAACACACAATATCTAAGATAAAACTGATAGTTGTATTTAAGTTAATGTGAATTTTCGTAGGTAGAACGCAAGTTGAAGTAGTCAACGTTGTACATACCTGTTTATCGGAGTTGGTTGACTATTAGGTGGTGAGAACAGTACTGGTTATCGAGTGGTGTATCTGGTATTTAAGTAGGTCACGGTCACGTGGGGGAGTCCCTGAGGATGAACCGGAATTAAGGGTTCAAAACGTAGGACAGTGTTACACAATTAATGTGATTAAATTGTACATTTGTCAGACTATAAATATTAATGCTGTAAGTTTCTTCTTCTTTCTGCACCATATTTGAGTCATTGTACAGTACATACTCTGCCCCTGTTTATTTTCATAAGATATTTTGTGTACTGTTGAATATTTGCATAGTCTTTTAAGATAGAGGTATGAACAGAACTCTGACATGAACAACTAGTCATTTACAGTTTATTTCAGTAGTTTGTATTTCGTATATGCCAGAAGTAATACGTCATATATTACACCAAAATATACAGCTGTATACCAACAAAGACAAGGTATTTCGTTGCATATTCTGTGAAGTACCAAGGTTGTATTACAAAGTTTGCTTCATTAATGGATATTAAGAATTGTTAAGTTTTATTTAAAATTCCTTTTAATATTTTGATTGAGTATTTTATTTATTGTTTGCTCATAATTTTGTAATTATTTATAATTGTTTGTGGAGTTTTGTTTGCTGGAAATTTCTTTTAGAATGTTTTTTTTAACTAGTGGCTTTAGTCTGAAAACTAAGCAAAACAGATGTAACATGCCAATGGTTGTGACTGCAGTTTCATATTTCATCCTGCAAGTAATTAACATACTTGATATTTGGCAGTAATGTACATTGTCTCCTTTAGTTTCCCCCACATTTTTACTTGAATTAAGAACAGTTTTCAAGCCTCGAGTTTTACTGACATGCCTTTATCCTCCAAGTGTTCTCTGCAGTACCCTTCTTTATCGTTCCTGTGGAAAAGTTTATTATTTGTTTCCTGGTACATGAGGCACTGCATTTAATTTTTCTGTTTTCATTTCAAGCCACCAGAGTATTACTGTTACTTGATTTGCCCACTTGTTTCTTTGCAGCAGGATTTTCACTTGACTTTCTGAAAAATCTGGAAATGACATTGGATTCTTTTACCTCCTAGTAAAAGGCCTCTTATGTTCATGAAATGTCACTCCATTGATTGCTGTTGTTCCAGCATGAGATGCCTTGTTTAGCTTGATTCTAACTCAAACATGTAATGTGTGGTTGTAATGTGTGCTGTTCTGTTTTTCATTGGCTATTGATGTGCATGGGACAATAATTTTTTTCTTTTTATTGTGGTTTGAAACTAAATGAGAGCAAGAACGTGCATTATATACACCTCAACTTATAGTACTTTTTTTAATAAAGCACTGCAAATATTGGGTCTGGCACTCCTGATGCATTGACATGAACCTGGCATCAAAACGGTCAGCATGCAGTTGCTTGTTTCTTTTCCAGTAATTCTGCATATACCCTGGGACAAAATGGTGCAGAACTTTATCATTATTGATACATAGCATAGGTTATTAAGAAACAGGTGGTTTGTATTCCTGCCAAAACTAGATTCCATCTTGTTTGTTGGTCTCTGAACATGAATGTTGAGGCCAGTAAAACAGTTGGATGAAAGTTTAATACAAGTTAAAGCTAGTGCCTACTTATACGTCTAGTCCATTGAATCTCTTGTTATGTTATAACAAGAAAGAGAAGTTGTAAGTATAATATTTTGAATTGTATCTTTTTTTTTTTTTTTGCTATAAAATAGTACCTTGTGCATAGAATTATTAAGATTGGCCTCGTGACTAGTCTTTTGCTTTTGTATAATTTATAAGGAAATGCATTAGAATACATAAAGGTTCCAACAATTTGATGTGTATCTAGTTTTTAGGCCATATCTGTTAACAATAAAACCTAACTAAAGTAGAATATAAATTGCATGATTATGGATACTGTTACACAAACAGACCGAGAAATAATTTGAATTGCCTGTGTGGAGACTTGAGAAGTGAATTTGGGAGCAGCATTTTGGAGTACTTTAGTTTATTTTTCCTGTACTAAAGGTAGAAACTATTTAATTCATGTCAGATTTGAATTTGTTTTGTAGAGAGTTCAGATTATGTGTTGGCAGAATGCTACCTTAGGAATGTGTCTTTATGTTGTGGTTAATAAACACAGGTATGACTTTGCCTTTACATTAATGCTGTTGTAGCCAGGTTTTACCATGCAAAATTATTCCTATATGTTTTCAGTTAGCACTTGAAGCTGTTGTATGTAATGTTGGTAGGTTTCTGTTATAGTAGTTGTGTTTAACTTGTACATTTCTACGTTGTCGTCACTTTGGCTTTGAATATGTGAGCCTTTATGTGATTCAAGAAAGTAAAATTTTTCTAGCCATGTATGTAGTTTTATTTTGAATTTATTAATTCACATGCATCTCTCACCAAATGTGAATTACCAAATTTAAAATGGAGTCCAGTAAATGAATAAAATAATTTTATTTTCTTCAAATGTATAAAACTCATATGTTCGGTACCAGAGTGGGGACGGAAGAAAACTGAGCATTCTGAACTAAAGTGCTGTAACGTAAAACGTAAATATGTTAAAAGCTGAATTTAGTTTCTGTCAACAGTTATGCAATGAATGTGGCAATGTAGTTTCTGATTACTCTAACAAAGAATTTATTGTTTCTCATTGTAGCAACAGGCATTGGATATTAGAAGCTTGATTTTATCCTTCTTCAGTGACAGTAAATTTGGTGATTAAACTCTTATGATTGTATAGATTATCCAAAAATGAGCATATAATCTAGTCCAGATAGGGTTCTGATAATGCATTCTTCTTGGTACTTAATATAAGATAGTTTATTTTAATGAAAAAGGCAGGTACTTAAAATACCATGACTGTGATGATATTTCTGAATTGAAAATACTTGTTATTATTGTGTATAAATAGTAGCATATTCACTCCATGGTATGAAAGTAGAAGCTGCCCCCCCCCCCCCCTGCCCACCAGGCTTTTTACATTTCTTTTTGACATGTGATGCTTATCAGAAATTTATTTCAGCCCCCATGATGACTGAAATGCATTATGTTCAGTTAACTGACAGCAAGTTTAATTTATTAGACAATATGTACTTGCTCACATATGCGTAATCACATACCCGCACAACTACATGACAAACAAGAAGCTTTGGGAAGCATTTGAGGTACCTACTTTCCTTTAGATGTTTTTATCTACATAGCAAAGCCATTGGGATTTTCAGTGAATAATCATAAAATGAAGGAATATAAGCATTTGTAGTATTTCTGCTCATAGTATTGTATAGTTCCAGAATCTGAAAGTTGTCATACATAACATCACATCATAATCTTGGTATGTGTAAGTTTAATAAATAATGGTCTCCATGATCTTTTAAATTCTGCACAAAATTTGTATCAATATAGTATCATCTTTTTCAAAGATGTATCACCATAAACGACTGCAGGATTTTACCTTGAATGGCACCTGTGTTACTCTAAGGTAAGAGTTATTTTATTGGTGGTATATGTATTATTTATGGTGGGGAGTAAGAAAGTATGAAGGTAATGTGGTTTCCTGCAGTTGTATGAAGCCTGAACGAAGTTTTTAAAAATTGGTCAATTGATTTACTAGTTTTTAGGATGGAAGGACACACACACACTCCACATGCCACACCACTCTGCAGTTACACTAGCATTGCATCACACCACACAGAATGGCACCACACTTCATCATATCACACAACACCACTGTGTACCACACTGCACATCACATCACATCACACTGTAGCACTGCCCAGCAGCACTTCGTGTCATGTCCTGCCACACTGCACTGCATACAGATATGATATACAAGCCTAATTATCCTTAGAAAGTGAGGAAAACAGGATAAAGTCCAACTTCATTGAACATTTAGTAAGATAATGAAAGCTCCCTGCGATTTGTTTTTTATATTTGTGTGGATGAATTGTACTTCTGTCAACACTGGCAAGCACAGATGAATTTTCTAATGACACATATTTATATTAATATTGCATGCACAGTAATGTATTTGTGATTTGTGGTTAAAAAGTGAACATATAATGTATTTAATATTTGCTGTTGTGGTTTGTATTGGTATTAGTATATCTTTGGAGTTTGGTTTTTCATTTTGCCAAGGTGTTCTGTTGTGTGAATTTCATGAATGTTTTTAACACAGACTGACAAGATGGTTTTATTCCAGTGTGCTGAAATTTCTGTGATGCATTAGATTTTGCTATGCTGTATTATCATGTTAAACATAATGTTTTTTTTTTGAGTAATTTATAAGACTTTACAAATCATATGAAGTCCACAATCCAAATGTAGTGTTTCATTTTAACAGGGATGTGTAAGCTTTGGATGATACAGAGAACTGAGACACATTTGTGCAAGAAACTGTAGGAAGTTTTAAGTCCCAAACCCAATGATATCAGTAGTTTAATTATTTTTTATTGTCACTCTTACAAACACTTGACACACAAAGCTGCATAATTACAGTGGACAGGGTCCACTATTCTGAGGTATATTTAACGTATTAATGTTTTGGAAGGTGACACTATTCATTTATTTTAAATCCAAAAATAAACGCATTTCTTGGATTAAAAAAGTGTCAATGGTCACTGAAATAGAGGTTTAAGAAGAATCATTGCTGGGCCTTTTTCGTGAAGTGGTAGTTAACATACAAGTGTGATGTGGTACTTAACATACAAGTTTTATGGGTTAAATCCTGATCTGTGCCACTAATCTTATGAATAAAACTAATAGAAGTATCTGTCGTTATAATAACACATACCTTACGACGGAAATTGTTCTAATTCCCGAAGTGTTGTACATGTTGACTGTACCTCAGTTGACAGTGTAATGACTCGCCTATTGTCACAGAACTTTATAAAGAATCACACATTCTCTTATGATCCAGTCACTCTTATTGCGGCCCAGAGGCTCTAATTTTGTGAGGTTTGAGGTTCTCATGGTGATTATATCAGATTGCAGTCCACTTAGATGTGATCTACCAACATTTTGAAGAAAACTGCTGCCTCATCTTCTATTTATAAGATGAGAGGCAGAAGGCCCCTCTGAAACATTGGCACCTGTCTACCATTGTGCACCATGTTGTGTTCCAGAAGGCCATAATCTTATGGCTATACTTTGTTCATCCATTTATTATAACATCTTTGGATGATTTATGAACATTTATCTCTTTCTTAGTAAAGGAACATTAAAAGACCAGAATCCAAATTTGTATTGGTAATATTGATATAGTAATTCAGAATTACAAGTTTTATCCCTGCATCATGTTACAAATGACTGACTTTAATGCACATTTACAGACCTTAAAATTAATAATTTAAAATAATATCTGGTAACACAACATCTTTTTATGATATTCTGTAGATTCATAAATCAGTGTTTATATGCAGTATATTGAATACAGTTTTCTACTACCACTATTTAATGTTACAGCCCTGCAAAGTTCATTTCAACTGTTACCTTTCAGAATATTTTTCTTATTTTCCTGTACACCCATACACAGATACCTCTGTGACAGTCCAGTCCAGATTCAGTTCCTGGACTGGCTTTTCTAAGATGGAAGGTGAACTAGGTGGTTGTTCATAAACCTGGTTTGCATGCATTAATTTAATGTTCATTATTTCAGAACTTTGGTTGAGGGGTGGGTTGGCTTTAAGGGTGTATCAGAATGGAACTATAGTGACTCTCTTGACTGTGTGGCTTGAGTCCAATCCTTAGGCAAGAAATCTGTTGTGGGGGAGAAATTGTCACTCTGCTTCAGTTGAATTCAAACTTTCTTGTGCCAGTCTGTAGAATGTAAGTGCTTTAAATGCTGACCAACTGCAGGGCATTGTTTGAATTCAGACTGGTATAAATTTTGAAACATATTTAAAATTACCATTATTGGAAATGTGTAGCATCACTCAAGCCTTAGACTCATGGCAATGTACATGTGTGGTGCACGTCTGAAACTGGGTGTATATGTTTTTACCAGTCGCAAGCAAGAAAAATGAAATTTTAGTTAAAAATAAAGAATAGATGTCAATAATTCTGGTGATAAAAAGTTGTAGGAGCTCTTCTTATTTGTTGTGAAGTTCTGTCCAGTAAAGTTAAGAACAGAAATTCCGCAACGGTGAGCTGTGTAATCTTTGAACAATGCCATCTGGAACTTTGTAGGGCTTTGTACTGTACTTTGGCACTTAAGCAGAAGTCAGAATAATTTCATTAGATGACTGAAAGTGTTTGTGATTATAGCAGTCCCTTTGCCTGTATTTTAGTTCTGCATTTTTAAATTATGTAACAGTTCTCACAAATGGATGGTTTTGTGCAATATTTTACATTATTGATTAATGCATGGTGAACAGGAAAGATGATCTGTGACTGTCTTCAGGTTCATGTTCAGGATTATTTCCTGATTTGTCTAATTTTATATTAATAATTATAATTACTGCAAAATATCCACATAATCAACCATGCTGTGATGCATTTATTATTAAGAACACTGTGATTTTATAATGTATGCTGTACTACTAATTCTTGTACATTAATTTTCTGATAGTATTTATTTGCAGTTATGTATTATTTATTTATTTACGTATTTACAACATATTTATAATGTAACACATTATGAGATGGTTAGCATTTTTTGGCATATGTTTCTCATAAACACTGCATGATCTTAAAACAGGCACAAGGTGCTTTGTTATTGTTCAAATAATACACATATTGTTATATAATGTTTCATAAATATATGCATAGTACAGTAACAACAACAGCAACAGCAGCAATAATAGTAACATAATAATAATAATTTATCATGCCATGGTAATTATTATGTTAACATGACCCATGATTACTAGACACACTCAGAGATATCTCAGAGTGTGAACAGTACTTTGTTGATGTTACAATTCTGGAGAAAATATGTTGTTTTATTCTGTAACGTTTATTTATATTCCCCCATAATGCCCTTACTGACAAGAGAACTTGGTTGGTGAATTTGTACTATAACACAAATCTAACACATTTACTTCAGTGAGAAGTTAAGTAGGAACCTACCTTCTATTTGAAGCACTTACTATAAGGAGAGACATGATAGCTTCAAATTTAAATTAATTTTCTTTATATCTTATAAGCCAAATCACTAATCTGGTATTCAGACAGCACAGTGAATGGCTGTCATTTGTACCACATCGAGATCTGTTACATGAGAATTAAACTAATCAGTCAATTTTTGGTACTCATACTATCTGTTTGCACGTATTGTTTCTCATACCATCTGCCTTCTTTCAGTGCTTTCACAACTTGCCATATTTTTGTGAAAGTGAAGTGTTTCAGGTGGTTATTTAATTTTAATGATTTTTTAACTTTACAAATAATTACAATAACCAACAAATGCACATAAAACAATTAAAAATCATACATAACATATAAAATTCCTACGTGTTTCAGCGCCGAGGCTCCATTGTCAGGGAATCCAAATTACAAAGGCATGCAAGTACCAACACAACAGTCTTGGTATTACAATAATAAAATGTTAAAAGTATTAACATTATAAAATTATGAAATTGTTGACTTCAGAATTGATGTAAGATGAAGGTGTTTTACTTTCGTTATAAAACTGGAAGACCAAGAACCCAAGTGTCAGATTTCTCACAGACAAGCAAAGAAATATTTCATATATATATATATATATATATTTCATAGTTGGGAGGAGGTCTCAGATTCACATCTTGGAGACCATGTATCTTGACTGAGGTTTTTATGGCTTTCCTCAGTCCTTCCAGGCAAACACCACTACCAGTTCCTTCTGTGTTCTTTCCAATGTATTATTCACTAATCATTTTATGCCATATAGTCTGAGCTGCTGACAGCATCATTAAGTAAATAGAATCTATGAGTCTGCTTAATTCTGCTCATAAATTATCCATCAGTTGTATTTCTGGCTGAAAATTGTGGATTTCTTTTATATAGAATTATAAGTAAATTGGTTTAAAATTAGTCAAAATATTTATGTGATTCTGAAAGAAAGATTTAGCCATCCTGTGTGTTGTTATTTCAAACTGCTTCTGGAGAAATGTTTGTTTTCTTGCTTTCCTGTTAGGACTCAAGAGTTTCATGTCTTCTTAGAAACATTTCAGTTTTCCCTTTGTAGAATATAAGATAAGGCATATAACAATAAAAAGTAAGCATTTCAGAAGAGTTCACATTTCAAACTGAGGGCTAATCAAAGTGCCCTAGTGATTAGACAATTTCCCACCAAGTTCTGTTACAGTAACTGGCATTTCAGATGTAAAGGTTATAGTGTTTGCGTTTTCTTGGTTGTATGTCCTATATTTATTTGTTGGTCCTAATGTTAACTTAAGTCGTGAGTACTTTGTTTTTGTGATGATCTTGAGTACTTATTTATTTTTGTGATAATTTGCCAGTTTTGTGTGTTACCTATGCAGCTTATACCACTGAAAGCAGTTTATCATGAAAAGAAGTAAATAGTGTAGTACATTTCTCATGCCTTTCAGTATTTGCCTAATATGTAATACGAACTTTCTGTCACTTTGGAAATTTATTCTCAAACTGAAGTGACAATTTTGTGGTTACCATTTATAAAAGTCCCTTTTTATAGGATAACTGTGTCATAAGAACACAAAATTTAAGTGTCAGCATTGAGAGGCAAATGTAATATTGGAATCTTGATCCACAATTTTCATAGTACAGTACTACTACTTATTTTCTTTTTTTTTTTCTTTCTTCCCCCCCCCCCCCCCCCCCCCCCCCCAATTTAAAGCAGTGAATACAGAAAGTTAGTGATTATTACAGTTCACTATCATTATAATTCCTTGTACCTGTTCCCCATTTATGTAACAGACTTTACATAATACACTTTGCCAAGGTACAAAATCATAGTGCTGAGGAAAACATTTGGCCGTGGGGGAAAATGAACCAAGTGGGGCCTGGTAGGTACATCTGATGAGATCATCCAATGCTGTAAGCAGTAATATCAGCACATTGCAATTTGCTGCTTCATGGGATATGCAAGAGTTATACATTTTGGTAGAAACCTCTGAAAGTATCCACATTGAAGATACGGAGGAGATGGGAGGATAACATTATGGTGTTTCTTTCAGCAATGTTTCTGAGCATGTGAAGTGGATGGTACTGACTCATGATTGTATTCACTCGTAGTGAGAGACAAGGGTAATGTTACAGATCTGATAGTTGCAAGAGGAAGTGAATTTGATAAATTCTGTGCTGCTGAAAGTAAATCTCAGTTCTCCATCAAAACGATCCACATCTGCATAGAGAAGAATTAATTCAAAACAAACATTTCAAGGCACATTCAACTGAACAAAAGAGCATTAGAAACCTACATATGTGTAAACAACACAAGAAAAGAATACAGCCTATAGTAGATAGTTTAGAACCTCTAATGCAACTTTGACTACCAGTTAGCCATACTATGTTGAAACTGTTCCACTGTTTTAGTGTACATTGCAGTCGCCATATTGAGGATGAATGAAGCAAAAATAGGAAATGGACAATATATAGGTTTCACCATAGGGTATGTAGCATGATGCTCTAGAATGGGACAGGGTCATGCTGTCAAGAAGAAAGGCTGGAGGAAAATGGTTCCTGATGTTGCAGAATGTAAAACATTTTCCAACATCCAGGAACTTTTTTATTCTATTTGGAACAAGTAAGAATTGTTACATTAGTGGGAAGAATCTATTTTGACGCCCATGTATAAAAATGGTGATGAAACTGATTTTAGCAATTACTGAGGAATATCACTTGCCAGCTACATACATAACTTATATCCAACATTCTTTGCTGAGAGTTAACTCCATACATAGACAGAATTATTGGGAATCATCAGTGTAGACTTCAACATAATCAGTAAACTGGTGATCTGATTTTCTGCATTAGTATGGTCCTGAAAGGAAACGTGAATGTAATGTTACAGTTCATCAGCTGCTTAAGAGTCCAGGATTTAGCTATGAGGGAGTGATGCACAATATATTTTTTTAAATGGATACACCCATGAAACAAGTTTGGCTAATAATGTTATAAGAGACTAGCTGTTTCTAAAGGACCAACCAGAATAGGTTCTTTCTGTCCACCAGAAGATGGAGACAGGCCCATTCTCCAGAATGAGAGTTTGAGACAATGCACAGTGTCCAAAATAGTCGTGTGTATTATAACACACCATCATCAGAATCCTTTACAGTTGACATGTTTGTCACATATTTTATTGCCAATATTTCTCACTTTTACTTTACAGTACATCATTACAAAGGTCCAGCAAAACCAGGTAAGAATGGAACTGAATGGGACACATCAGCATGTGGTCTATGCTGACTGGGGTCAGGCTGGAAGTATACACAGAAAAAAAAATGTTCATGTCTCATCAGAATTCAAGTATAAAGCTAGCCCATAAACCATTTGAAAATGTGGGAAGTTCAATATTTGGGAATGATAGGAACAATCAAAATTTCAGTCACGAAGGTATGGAAAGAGGAAATGCCACCATTATATGAACATTCAAAGGCTAAAATATACAAAACCTCTCATTTTATCTGTAGGTTGGTATGAGTGTGAAGCTTGATCTCACAGTAAAGGATTTTGTGTTTGTGAATAGAATACTTAGGGTAATACTTGGACCCAAAAGTTAGGAAATAACAGGTCTGAGAAAACTGCATGATCTTTATAAATTGTACTGGTCACCCAACTATTCACAGTATTACAGAACGCATGATGAATGAAATAGTACATGCAAAGTCAAGCCTGAAGGAAAGAAACCTCTTGGAAGACCTTGGTGTAGATGAAAAGACAATATTCAAATGAATCTTAACAGAAATGGGTTCATGTTCAGGGCAGGGATCGGTGGCATGATCTTGTGAATATGGCAGTTAATCTTGCAGTACCATAAACGGCGGGAATTTCTTGAGAAGCTGAGTCCCAAGAAGGACTGTGTTTCAGTGAGTTTTGCACAAGCACGCATAACCGTCAGCAAGAAATTAAACTTCCGAGATGTTAACGTTACACATACTTCTCACATTTCACATCGTACCATTCCCTGGCCTGCTTGCAGAGGCCTGGTTTGGTGTTTGATAATCCAAGAAACCTTCCATTTCATACAGTGTATGATCGTTATTTCATGTTACAGAAGTATCGTCAACATTTTTAATAGCTTCGATTAATATACTTTTGCATATAATTTTAATGCGTCGAACAGACATTTGCTTAAAAAATGTAACAGAGTAAGTCATTTGGATGTTGTATTGTTATCACCACGATTTTCTGCAGTAGTACTTTGCATTCATGGCGTTCGTGGATTGAGCAGGCATAACCGCAAACAAACTATTCAATGACAGTGCACTGCACGTAAAAGGCTTGCTTGCGTGCACAGCATTTAGTGTATAAAATGAAGTTATTTATTTTATCTGTGAAGTGTCCGCGTGTCTATAAAGCGTGAAGGATGTCAACGTGTGATAATAATCACGAATCATAATTTTATCGAAGAACATGTTCAGCAAGAAACTACATGCAGACGTCAAGAAGTCTACACTTAAGATACAAGATTTGAAGAAAGATTCTGCTACACGCTTAAAACACTTGAAGATAATTTTAGGTGAGACTTTAACCCAGTAATATTTATATGCACTTACTTGGGTTCATAGTAGGAACTGTATTAACTGTCGGTATCGTTACGCAGTTTTATTCGGAGAATTTGACAGTTTCAGTTTAAATTTTTTTCATCCCTTTGACAACAGCTTCTATAGGATACATCAATATTTCTATTTTATTCTAAAATCTATGTGTGAATTCTCACATACGTCTTATATAAAATGTATATACCCTTACATATACATATATAACTTTTAAACCATAGGTCTTTTACAGTTATTATACAAAATGCTTAACCAATCTGTCAGATCTATATCACCTACTTTTATACAAACAGTATTCTTATACTGAATAAAAAGATTGCTGCAGTAAAAACAATTTCAGCTTCCTTCTAAAATGTTGGATATCTTCTATAGATTTAATATGGTTTGGCAATTTATTATACAATCTCTTTCCTAAGTTTTTAACACTATTTTTACATACTTCTGTTCTCCAGTCTTTGCAGCTACGAAACATAACAGCCTGTCAGTGCACAGAAAGTGTAACGCCAAATAGAAAATATATCTATTTAGGTCTGTCGTGTTAATAATGTTGGATTAAGATCGCTTACGCATCACACAGTCTCCTCTTGACTCTTCGTATAACTTACCTTGCACTTTGTCAGAATCAGATCATTTTGTTTTTACTCATTTTTGGTATTTGATTCCATATCACAATTAGAAGGAATTTTTATGGCACAGCTCACAGTTACGTATTATGTATTTCACCCTCCATGACATTTAACATGATTAATTTACAAAATTTGATAAATTATTGTAATACTATGTGGAGATTAGGTTATTACTTCTAAGGAACTGAAGTTGATGTGTTAAATACCCACTCTATTATGTACGTATTTGTTTGTGGTTTGTTTAACGGTGGTATCAGTAGCTCAGATTCTATGGTAGGTTGATAGTGAATAGTATACTGGAAAGAATGTGGAAGGAAGTAATCATGGCATAATTTGAGAAACTACTGCAGCACTTGCCTGGAGGGACTGAGGAATGCCAAAAGAGACCTTAGTCGGGATTTGCGGTGACTGGGCTGAGATTTGAACTCCAGACCTGAATGTGGATAGGAGTGCTACCTAGTCAATTGAAGCATTTGGTGTATGTTACATACTCATAATCATAATGTAATTTGGTCTGATGGTATTCTTTTACCCCAGGAAAAATTATTCGTATATTAGTTTTTGTAATGTCTGTCATGTTTGACTTTGCATATTTAGTTTCTCACGGTTGGTACATATATCGCTGTTTGGGTACACTATTACCAATTCTTTTTCTAGGGAAGGGTGTTATGATTTATGGCAGGTGTTGTATGACTATGTTATAAATGGGGATTTTTCTTTTTGTGTAAGGTTGTAAGTGATGGATCAATGCATGGAAAGCCAGAGGCATATGTCTAAAATCAGTACAAAGTGAGTGCTATGAACTTCGGGCCTGTTTCATCCTAAGTTCATGTGAATATGAAGCATGATTTGTTTGTTCATGATGATGTGCCACATTTCATGACAATGATGGCATAATATATGCTGTGAAAATTATGCTATTTTGAAACATGCATATTTTAGTTTCATGTGACTATTTACAAGAAATTTAGAAGTGTTGGTACTCTCAAAATATGTCTAGGAACTGTGACAACCCTGTAACTGAATATTTAACATGGAATTTTAAAGAAAAGAGAACTTTTACAGTGTTAGGTCAATAGTTTGATTTTTCAACCTGTACCAATGCTTTTAATTGATGTTTTAAGTTCTCTTGTGTGTCCGATAAAATCGGTCTGTTTGCAGTATGCTGGCTCACTTTGTCTGTTGTTGTATGAAGAATTTTCAAATGCTTTGTTGGATGTTGGGGCAAACCTTGATTTTTCAGTCTACGAGAAGAATGCAGACTGAAAGACTTGAATCTTCAACAACACTGCTGTGAGAACCCCAAAACCTCACATGTGATGCTTTGGCCTGTATTGGCACAAAATGTGTACTGAATTTCTTGAAAGTCATTTAACTGGCTCAAAAGTTGAAATGGAGGAATGTCTCTCTCTCTCTATCTCTCTCTCTCTCTCACACACACACACACACACAGTGATATCATAGGAAAGAAAGTAGGCTGCAAGGTACCAACATGGGGTGGCTTCTGATAGCATAACCTTTAATCAGATATTGTCAAAATCTGCATGGCAGTTCATGAGTTTAAATATGCAGGTGGATAGATGGTCATTACCTTCCCTATATGCATTCACTTTATACACATAGTGCAAAGCACACAATGAGGAAGGAAAGTTAAATGTGTATTGCATGTGAAAGTGGCCTGTTTTGTATGATTTGAATACCACATTCTGCTGTGCATTTGCCCTACAGTGGACAGTTCTAGAGTGCATTGTTGTTGTTATTGTTGTTATTATCATCACCATCATCTTCATAATCATTATTGTCTTGTTTTTAGAAAATGTGGATGCAGAAGAAGCAAAATCTATCTTTGAGTCCAACTTCAGTCATATATATTACATCTTATATGACACTTTTGTGACTGCTGAGGCAAATTTGCGGCAAAGAGGTACTGTTAATTATTTGTCCTATACAGTATACTTTCATGTGGTAGGTTGTATGGTATGTGTTACATTTAGTAATAAGCAGACTGTACATGCCTTAACAAAGCAAAGGTTATGCCTAAGCTTACATTATGAACTTAAAATACAAATGAAATTCATTAACCATTCTTTTATATTTGATTACAATATTGATAATCTCAGGAGACAAGAGCAGTGGAATGGCATGACATCAATTTAAAATACACTTTGGAACAGTAATTCAGCTTGAAATAATAATCAGAGTTTTCATATATATATATATATATATAACTCATTGCTGCGGAATCCCTGAAGTATATTATCAGTAGATGGATTGTGGCTTGTGTATTATTCCAGTGAAAACCTGAGCTTCATTTTGAAAAATAAACAGTTTTCCACAAAATCACATGATACAATGAATTCTCCCTACTGTGCATTCTATTTTTGCTCTCTTAAGAATATTGTTTGTTGAGTTACAATGAACAGAGACCTTCTCAGTTAGTGAGTCAGTGAAATTCTCAGTGGTTTTTAAGCCATTTCTAGAGGTGATCAGTTTTTGTACATGGTGGCCAGTAAGTCAGGTGACTGAAGGTATTTTCTTATGTTAATGGGAATGTTCAGCTTTAAATCAGTTATCACTGGCATAGGTCAGCTGCATGCATTTTTTTTTAATTCAGTTATTCCAGTTCTCATTTGGAACAGTTTTTGTAAACTCAGTACATAATCAAAAATTTACAACATGTTATAGTGTACATTTTACTAACTAGTTAACTGACTGTTGGGCCCCTCTGTTTATCTATTGCTTGAAAGTGAATTTTACTTCAAACAGAATTTTTGCATGTGCTGTTTACATTCCAAGACCCTGAGAATTTGCAATACTCATTGAAAACAACTTGGCTGAAGAGGATTGCAAATCGTTAGAGTGAAACATTGTTTGTAAGTAGCTGCAGTCCATCTGTTGCCATCTACTTAAAGAATTCCACCACAAAGAACTGTACGTGACAATTTATAGGTACCTGAGATTGTCTGAGGTATATCACAATTTCAGTCCCTCTCTTCTGATATCTGAAATATGTAAAAGACAAAGTCAGCAGAGCCACAGTCTCTAAAGCAATGTATTTTAAAAGTGGGCAGCTATCCAGGTTTAAAAAACACTCTTCAAAACTAATTTTTCACAATAACTATTTTGGCATCCATGCAGAATGACATTTTTTTGCCACATCCCATGAAGACAGTGGCCTTACTATGCTTTCATTGTGACTCCTCAGCAGCTCATTCACGGGGCAGAGTCAAGTATAATAGCAGACATAAGTTTTTCGTCTGTATGAACTGTTGACAGAGGAAGAAAATGTTTTTATTTTATTGCTTCTGAAAAGTGAGCCCTTTTAGTAGCAAACATGAGTTCCATGCTTTTCTGCATGTGAAAGTCTGCGTGTCCTGTACAAAATATTATTTTTTTCCTTTTGAATTCATATGGTGATGTATATTTTGTCACAAGGAAGTGATGTTAACTGGTAAGACATTGAAAGTTCTGAGATGTGTAGGTATGATGACTTCTGGAAATTAGGTTGTGTGGTGTTTACAAGGTAGATCAGTGAAGAAGAGAAAATGCCTCCATTCACCCACATGGTCCTTCAGTTTTCTAACTCTGTTGGGTTATGTATAGAATTACTGTGAATGCTGAACGGTAAAGGATGTGGAAGGCAGTGGTTGCTATTGCTCGGATGGGCTGAGAAAAGTCACAAAAGTCTTAGGATAGCTGATCCTGGGGCTAAGAATTGAACCTGGGACCTCCTGAATATGAAACAGGCTTGGTAACCATGTCTGATTATGTCATTGGGTCAGAAAGGATATGACCTGTTTCAGGATTTTATTTGGAATTTTTCTAGAAGAAGTAGGGGAAACCATGAAAACTTTTGTTAAGGTAGGTGGATTCCAGGTTGATGTATGAACTGGGTACCTTTCAACTACAAGTCAGAGATGTTATTGTGGCTGATGGGAGTTCAAGCATTGAATATTGAAGTACTAATGTGAACGTCCCTGCATTTTATGTTGTGAATGTTACATTCTCTTTTACTGTAAACACCTATACCTTTGAGCATAGCAGTAGTGTGTGATGAGCTTGTCTCAAGGTTGTGTTTATTTCATTAGCAAGACAGTGTTAATTGAATTTTGGGCAGAGATCCAGATTAGCATAATCAAAGAATTATGATGGAAGTAAACTTTTCAAGTATTGTTGTCATATTAGTGTATGTATGTGTGCTGTTTGTCTTAGACACTTTTCCCAATGTAATTAAAACACTCTTTAGGCCTTTGTCCTGATCACCCAGTATTGTTACGATAGCAAAATGTATGACATTGCGCTGGCCTAGGTAGGTTGGAGGAGACAAGGAATTCATACAGAATTGTTGTACCAAAATCTGTCACAAAATGGTTGCTGGGAAGACCAGTAAGGCAAAAGGTAGATAATACTAAAATGAAGATTACTGGCTTCTGGGGTGTAACATAAGGTAGTAGTTTGGTAGATAGCTCTGTTTTTACTGAAACTTACTGACAATTAATTCAGTCTTTACTGTCAATTTGGAGCTAGAAGTTCACTTGAATACCTGAATAAATTTTATGTTTGTCTTTTGTGTCATGATATATGTAAAACCTTTGTATAGATTGCTTGGATTGGGTAGTATTGACTGAGAATGACAGGGTAAATATGAAAGGTGTGGAGCTGTATCTTATGTGCCCCTGTAGGTTGTACAGTAACTAGGTTACAAGCTAGACTGTCTGGAGTTTGATTTCTCTTCGAGGAAAGAGATTTATTTCTTCTTCCAAAAATGCAGACCAGGTCTGAAGCCCACCCAGCCTCCTATTCAGTGGTTACTGGAGGCTCCATCCACGGGGTTAAAGCAGCTGGGGTGTGAGGCTGACCACTCATCTCTGCGTTGTGCTGAGGTTAATGGGTGGAACTGTATATTCACTGCCCCTATATGCCTTCATGGTGTGTAGAGGGACAACTTCACCTTTCCTCTTATTGTTGTTAGTTTGGCCTGTTCTCATCAGCTTCAGTTGTTAGTTGAAACATGAGACATTAAAAGTCTTTACAATAAAGCTTCTTCAGATCATATTGCCAGATTTTGATATTCTTATTTGTTCTCTTTGTCATGGTTGATAATTTACATTTTAGGATTGGTTATTGACCATGTTAACAGCTATTAAAAAATAATTGACTCTTACATGTTGCTTTATGGAATGTCAAAACTTGTGACTAAAATTGTATTTGTATGTTGTTGGTCACTAATATAGAAAACAGTAGCAGTAAGTGTAAAACCATGATATTTAATGTGTCTGTTTACTAACATTTCTATATATGTTCTGTACATTGCAGATGGCAGGGAAGTCAGCTTGTATTCAGAATTTACTTCATATTGCAAAGTACAGTAGAGTCCTGGATGTTTGTGATTAATTTGAACTGATAAAATTGTCACAAACACTGGTATACATTTGCAGCATAAAATGCTAATTTTGTTCCAATAACTTGTGACATAATACTGTAGTATATAAAAATGTAAAATAACCTTGCAAAGCACCAAAAGTATAAAATTTTAATAAAGTACACTTTTGGGAGGCATAAAATACATTAAAAGATTCAAGGAGGATCTTGTTCCATACAGCATGAAAGCATTCAACCTCACTTAATGAAGGACAGAGCATGACTTCACTGTACGTGATTTGCACTATAGCAAGAGAGTGGGGGAAACTGACTTGCCAGCCACGCTGTCTCATCCAGTTTTACTGGACCCAGTTATGAAAGGTCAAAACAATGGCATTAAAATGGGAGATATGAAAGGTTGAAGTTCGAGAGATTGAGGTTCACGAATTTCAAGACTGTAGTGTAACTGCATTGCAGCTTAGTTTGGATGTGTTGCATGTCATAGTCATGTATTAATCTAGCTTATTTGTGACCTGTCACCGTGTTAATATAAACTGTTCTTTTGTAAGTTCATTTACTTTTTTATTTAATCAGAACCTGCCATATATTACTTCTTTACTTGCTATGTTTCATAATCATTGAATGTCATTTTCAAATGCTGGCTAAAACATTCTTGAGATAAGTGCGTAGTGGGAAATGTGTATAATAAGCTGTAATTATTGATTTATACTTGGCTCCTAAAACTTTTGGTTAGTACTATATATGAAAAGTGGTATACCTGCCACTGATAATTTTTAGACATTTAAACAGAGATGATGTTTGGAACTGTGAATTTTGATGTTGTTGACAGGAAGTGATACAGTGTCACAAAGTTAGTACATAAATTGACATCCATAATATTGTTGTAAATATAATTTCTCCCTAGCATTTTACTTACACCATCTTACCTTTGCCTTGCAGAACTGTCTTTTCATCTTGGTAAGTAATTGGCATTTGTATTACACTTGAAAGGTATGATAAGTGTTTGTACTGGTTATTACTAACTTGTGTGATAGCATGTATTACAGATTTTATGGTCAATGCTTTGCAGTAGTAGTGTTTAAACAGAAAGTCATTTTGTTTAGAAAATGTTCATGATTCTATTGTTGGTAAATAAAGTGGGGAATTGTGCTTGGCCTGGTTGAACACATGTTTTATACTGGGTCAGATACTGATTGAACACCCATGTTATACTGGTTCAGACACTGGTTACAGAATTTATTCACTTTTCCTTATCAAAAGACTTCCATATGTAAGTACTGAATGTACCTAATTTTGTTTGATTGTAAGATGTGACTCTGTTGCATGATAGGGACTGTAGAAAATTATTCCCACAGACGTTTGAAGGAATTCTGGTGGTGTGGCAAATGATGTATGGTGTAAACCAAACATTTTGACCCATTTTGTTGCTGCCTTCATGAATTAGTCAAAAATTCTGCCAGGTGTGTTTCCATTTTTCAGTCAGTTTGTCTGTTCTTCATCCCATCAAAATCACTTCATGTGCATTTATAATTGCATGGATGTTCTTTCATCCTAGGTATTCAATAAGTTTTTCCTTTAGCAAAATTTAAACCTACAGAATATTTATAGGTAACATTGTTACACACTGAAATAAGAAATTTAATAACAACTCTGATTTGGCTGTTTACACTGTTATCCTTAAGCAGGATTTAAGAAATTCTGCCACATATTTTAGCCTAAAATTGCAGCATCGGATATCCTCAGTTTTCCAGTTTAAAGTGCTAATTTTGAAGGACAGTGCATTTAATGATGGCTCATTACCTTGAAGTCAGGCCATCTTACTTCTCATACATTGTAGTGATAATTGTGAGGAGTATGGATTGCACAGTCAAATGCAAGAAAGTGAATTTGGTGGTTCTTGTAGTAGCAAATTTTCTTCGTTTAGTTTTAATTTAAACTGAGGATGATTTTCCTGTGAGTATGATTTTATTAATTATTTCAGTGTGTATGGGAGGCTGGAGTTTATTTGCTTGTTTTTAAAATAAAGTTTTTTTTTTTTCATTTGGCATGTTTTGTTGAGACAGACTAACCTGGTGATGGCTTTTGTATAAGTGGGATTTTGTGCAGTGCCACAGCCTATACAGGGCGTTAGGGTTGCTGTGCTTTTTGTTAAGAATATATTTTCTGGCATGCTTCCGTATCATTCAGTTTTATCACTTTCACATGTCTTTTCATGTGACTGGTGGCCACAGTCCACTCATGAAGTTTTGAGTTCATTTGCTTCTCGTTGAATGTAACTTTTCTTTATACTTTGATGCTGTTTGTGTTTTTCAATTTGTTTGTGTCTGTTTTCACATAATAAAAATCTGTAATTAATTTAAAATTGACATTTCTCAATGTTGACATGTACTGCCCTGTATGTATCGCCATCTGTTTGTTACACAGTTGCTTTCTGCCATAGTAGCAGTCATTTAGATAGACAGTACACAGGTGACACACTATTGGCAGTAAATTCTGTACATGAAGTCACAGCCGTTACTTTTCCCATCCTCACAGTTGGGATTTCTGTAAATAGAAGAGGACATTAATTTTGGGGCTGTTAAAAACATACAAATTTGTGTAGCAGTAAAATTTATAATCAGATGGGACCACGAAGAAAACATGAATTAATCATGGAATTTTGTATAAGTTTTTGAATATGTGATATAATTTTTTTTCCTTGATAGTAGAATGCTACTTACTCAGATTTCTGGTTCTACATGCATGGTAACTGTGGTAACACTTATCACAGCTTGTTTACACACTTAAAATAGGTTGATATTCTGATGTCATTGGATCAATACCACTCAATACCTGATATATACAGAGCCAGTCAATAAAAAAAAAGAGACTGTGTGCTATATGCAGTAAAATGTGTGGATATAAAATTTTTCTAATGTGACTGTGCCATAATAATATGTTTAACTAATATTCTTTAGTGCAAATTTGAAATATATAGCTGTACTCTTTTATGAATATGGTGTCAATAAAACTGGTCATTAAAATTGGGTATTGAAGTTTTTATTCCAGTTGCGAAACTTTTATTTCAGTTACAGATTGACATATTGTTATGAGACTGTGCCAATTAAACATATAATGTGGTGAAGTTAAATTAGAATTTTTTTACAATTATAGATTTTATAACATATAACATATGGTCTTTCTTTATTGGCAGACTGTATATGACAAAGCACTTTTTATGATCAAAGTGGAAGTTTCCTGAGAAACATCTGCATACGAAGCTTTGAAATATGTATGCTGTAGTGAGATTATTATGGAGCATGTAGTGAAGTACAGTAGAATTTCTTTAATCCGGATGCTGATGCTCCGGAAATCCTGATATTTCAGTAGTTGAAGAAAATAGTCCCAAGTCTGGAAGTCCTCCAAAATGTCTTCCAATAGTGTCTGTACATTGACCATTGCGGTATCTCCTGACCACTTCTCTCATACTCCATCAACTTCTTCAGCTATGAAGATTTCTGATTCACAGTCTCCTGGTCATTCAACACCTCTGGTAGTTACTGAAGAGACTCCAGAAAAAAGAATAAAGGGAACCATGTTGCGCCTGAACCAGCAGATGAAGGAGACATCTAAATGGAATACTCTGATTAGTTGTACAGTCCAAGTATAGGAGTAGTAACAAAAATTGCATGTAAGATCTTAGGTCAATATAAGGTACTGCTGGATAATTCGGCATCAGTCTGGTCCCTTGGGTACTGGTTTAAAAGAATTCTACAGTATATGGAGTCCATTTGGTTCAGTGAGAACTGAATAATCATAAAACTGGCACATGTCTTATAGGACACTTTACATTGTCTGGGTTTGGTTACAGAAGTGGCACTTTGGAGGCTAACTCTGTGTCTGTCATCTGAATAGCAGTACACTTGACAGGTTCTTGAAGCAGTAGGCATTGTAACTGCGGTCTTACAGCACTGTGTGTATGTGGGAGTTCCAGGTATCTGGTAGCTTTGAAATAAGCAGTGTGATGAAAATTAGAATGGATCAGAGATGGAGTTAATACAGCTCTTTGTTATAAGTTTGAAAGGTTTAGTGGTAGAAGTATTACTATCTAATCTTGAACTTCCAACCATCTATTTTGTGTGATAGGCAGTAAGGCCTGGTTTTTGGTTACCACATCATGTATATTAGTTTGGATACACTGTAAGAGAAAAGGGTAGACCCCACAGTTTCAGGGATGCTAGCGAAGGTAATTCGATCAAAGGTTTTGAGAGAAAAGGCAACACGTGTTGGTTGGTGCGTGTCTTATTTAACAGCCCTATATCAACTGTAGGGTTGTTTAGCATAAAACAGGAAGTACTGAGGAATAAGACTGTAGACTATATAGTGAGGAAACCTCTTTGTTGTCAGGAAAGTTTTAGACTCGGTTCTGATCCAACTTTGTCTATTTTGAATGGTTTTTTTATACTTCCTTATCCTTTTGGGCTTGAACTATACAGTGAGTTATTCCTGCCCATGCTGTTAAGGTGGGTTGATCATTTCCACATTATTTCATATTTTTACAGTTAAGGAATATGTATTCAGTTTCTCTGTGGCTTTGTTTTTACAATTTTGTCAAATCTGGTATATCCCTTGATACTTAACACATATAATTTGTATTGCTTGAATTTTGCTGACACTTTTGTTCTTACCCAAGTTTTACTTCCATATAAGGGCGTAGAAATTGCCATTACTTTGTAAAATGTAAATTTTGACTCATTCCTTACTTGTTGCTTTAATGTCCTGTTTAGTGATCCACATGTGTCATAATGTCAGTATATTTTGTACTATTATGTCATAGCTTCATGAGAAGTACAGTGTCCCTTAAATGAGAGTGGGGGGTTTAAAGAATACTTTTTCAACATATTTAATTTTCTTTAAAAGCCATTGCATCTGTTTTCATTATTGGTATTTTCATGTTGAACTATTCACTAAGGTTTTGTGTGTTAAACTGCACTTCTGTAGATCATCCGTGATTTCTGAATGATCATTTGATCTCTGAAGAATAGTAAAGCACCTACAGAATACCTTTCATTCTATAATTAAACATAAACAGTATTGACTTATCATGGTTTATATGCTAACATGCAGGGAGAATTGTTTTTGTCTGTGTTGAAAACCTGTCAAACTGCATGATGCATTTTATTGAATTGCATGAATAAAGACATACTTTTTACTTGGTAATTGCCTCTTGGAAACTAGAGCTGTTGCATGATATTGGTGTCTTATTCTTCACATGAAAATATGAAATTGTGGCACATTATTGTTGCAGAGTGTCATATATTTAAATACAGTGGGTTATTTTGTATGAAGAGCTTTTATTAAGTATTGCTTTTAGCAAATTATATTCATTGTAAATGTATTCCCTACAGTATGATATACGGAAATAATTGAGAAGGAAATTGTTCAATATGTCATGCATTACAGAATTCCTACTTATATCAGAGTTGGAATGTATTGAATGTGCGTGCAGATGCAGTGCAGTAGGTTTCAAGAGAAATAAGTCACTTACAGTAGTAATTTGGATGTATGTGATTGAGCATAAAGTAATAATGTAATTTGGCTAGTAACATATACCTATAGAGGAAGTTCTTTAATGAAAAGAGAGCCACACATTTAAATATGTGAAGGACATAATAAAATCATATTCATTTTATTGTTGTGTATGCATGCCTCCCTCTTTTGATTGTTTGGATTTTATGTTTCAATGGCTCAGGGATGTCTTCTTGACAAAGGGTGGGGATTTCATGCGTTGAATATAATCTGTAACCTCTGACTTCTTTTCTGTTCATGTTAAATTTGAATATCAATTTAGTATGTAAACCTGAAATGTAGAAAACTGTTAGTAAACAATGGTAATCTGGTTACTAAAAGGATTGGTCATGTATTGGATGGCCAGAGGTCTGATCCCTGTATGAGTGGTATCATTTACCTCCACATCTTTTAAGCCTTTATGGCTTGGTGCTGGACACAGGGGGTTCTTAACTTTATGTGTGTGAAGAACTGTTCAGAGCAGAAATGTCTGTTTCTGTGACACAGAATAGTGAACTGAAACATATGAAGAGAGTATGACTTCAGGGTTTCAAAATGTATAATTTAAAACAACAAGGTTTGACTAGCATTTTGTTGTGCATCAGCACACATGATTACCTAATGTACTTTCAAATGCATGTTACACATCTTTTATTCCTGCAATTGAATGTAAATAACAGAATATTTAAACACGTACAGTTCAAAACATGTTCTGATGACAGTTAAAAAAAAACAGGAGGTTGAATATACCTCATACTGTCAACCAATCTCATAACTGTGCATTTTTTCTTTTACTTAAAAGAGGAAATGGTGAGGGAAATGAGAAACAAAATCACAGTTTTGGTGGGAAATCCTCAGGGGAGAGACAAAGATATGAGTCTGAATTAGGAAACTATGAAAGTGGATCTGAAGAAGTCTGAATGTGGAGGTGTGAACTAGATTCATCTGGCTGAAGATATGATTCAATGGTGGGTTTCTGTGATGAATGTAATGAACATTTAGGGTCCATGAATACAGGGAATTTCATAACTAGTTGAATAAATGACAAGTTCCTTCAGGAGGATTCTGTACTATCAAGTTGGTTAATAAAATTGACTGCCACTCTTACTAAGGTATTTGGGAAAGAATGGAAACTTATTTCTTTATCAGCCTTTCAGTTCGGTTTCTCTTACCTCATTTGCTGTGTTGGATTGTTATTTGCAGTTCACAAGGCTCATCGGGAGGAGTTGGAATGTGTCCTCCAAATACTGGAGAAGGTGCTAGTGTATCTGCCAGAACTGTTGTCAAGAAGATGGCAATGCCACAGTCTCACCCGCATCATGACCAAACTGTTACATCCTGGAAATTCATGGAAACTGCGACGCGAGGCTATAAGGTAGTCATATTTTTAACATTTTCATTGCAAGCCATGAGTATGCAGGGTGTTTGTCACAGCACCACATATTTTTTGATGGTAGTGATTACTGCTTTTGAATTTCAGCATTATATCTGAATATTTGAATGTTGTTGTTTCTAGACTCTTTTTAGTTGCAGCTGGTGGAGCTTAGAAACTCAGTCTTTTACTGGTTTGTTTATTTTAAAATGTTCAATGGATGATTAAAATAAATTTTTTTTTTTCCAGGGAAACACAAAACCTCCACAAATTTATGTAATAGTTAACCATTGCAACTTAATTTACATTACATTTCCCATAACAGTGCCAAACCCAGTGGTTGTGTGAAGTGATAACTCTTGGAGTGTGAGGACCTTTGAGCCAGGGGATGATTTTTTTGAGACGAAAAGGTTTTAGCCTCATTGTGTAATGCCACGATATCCACCTGACCCCAGAGTGATAAAGTAAATGCATGTAGTTGGAGCTTAATGCTTAATGGCCTAGCTTTTATGAAATTCACAGCGTGAATGACCTCTCTCATCACAGTATCCAGCTCCTCCAGCAACAGCCTGGAAGCAAGAGTTTCCTAGTGAAAGAGGCAATGAAAAGTCTTTACCTGCAGAGTAACTTCCTTCACTATGGCTCAGAAGCCTTGGCATGTCCCCAGCATTGCTGGTGCATCATCAGAGCACAAACTGAAACTTCTCTCTTTTTTTTCTTAAGAGAAATTTTTCCCTGTTATATTGGTAGTCACTGGCTGGCAAAACAGAAATTCTTTGTCCCTATCTGTTATCCTTGGATAGCATGCATTTGCTATGAAGTGCCCATTGCCATGCATATCAGTTGAATCAGCACTCTTCATTCAGTCACACTGCATGTTAAAATATGCTTATGCAGGGGGACATCTCAGTTTTAAAGATGAAACCAATGGATTTGTGGTAGGATGGATGGACAAATGGCATGTTTGTTTATGCACTTAATGCAGAAAAGTACTTAAAAACGTGTGATGTGTTATTTTATGATTGTTTTTGTCTTGCAACTACTGTAGGTGAACATCATTTCTGTGTGGTTCTTATGCTTCAAGTCTTTGAACAGGATCTGGAAGTTGGAATGTCACAAGAGTCTAAAGGCATTGATGTTACAGCTGTGATTCCTGTTGGAGCCAGCAAGGCACAGGAACTTTTTAAAGAGGCATTGATTAATTTACAATATGAAATTTTTCCAAACAGAAGTCTGATAGACTTCGCACCAGAATATCAAATGCGTTGGTGAGAAATGAATTAAAAGATGGAAGAAACTTTTAAGTGTGCAGTCTTGTTTATTAAAACATGGGCATTATTGGAACAGCTGTCTGTAATGTAGTGCAGTGAAATGGAATTGTGGTGAAATTTTCGACAGTTCTACAGATAGAAATTGTGTTGTGACATATATAAATTCACTTCATTTCGTATCATTTGGACTAGGATTTTCTTTATTTTCTCTAATTGTGACATCCCATTGTGCTAAATTTTTTGTTCATTAGAAAAGGTAATTATATGGAAATTTTCATTTCATTGCAGTAGTCCCTTTTACCAGTCAAAATGAGTAGTTTTCTGTTTGCAGGTATTTTCTTCTGTGGTATCAGGCATTGGGTGATAATGCCCCTGATACTCTTCATGCCATTTTTGCAACACTGGTACCAGGTTTTCCTTCACCTTTTCCTGGGCAGGGACTTCCTGCTCTGAGCAGGAGTTCAACATCGGTGTTCCATGATACTTCATATGGTGAGTTTGTAGAATGTCACTCAAGCCCACTAAGTGGTCACATTATTTCTAGCTAAGTTGAAAAATAACCACCTTTCATTGAACAGTAGTTCAGATTTTGTATATCATGGTACTGGACATGATGAGGTAAGCCTTCTAGGGCTACATTGAGTTGTTTGATTAGTGGAAGTCTGTTTTAATGAGAGTTTGTAATAGTGTGTAAAATTGTCTTTAGAACAAATACGTTTATTTGAAAATATAAATAGTGCATCCAGAATCACACCAGTTACTTATATGAATATCTCATTGTAAGCAGTGATACTGTGGGATTCTGTAAAGGAATTATGAGCTACTGTGCAAGACTGAAATTGTGAGTCAATCATATTGGTAACTTAGATCTCACTACAGCAGTGAATGACTACCTGCCTCCCCTCCCCCATAAAATTTACCCAGCACCTGTGATGCAGTTATTTGAACCTCTACTTGTACTGCAGTCTGGTTTTCTCCATGTTTCCTTCCTTACTATTACATGTAAGACATTCAGAATGGGAATTTCATACAGTGTACGAAAAAAAGTGCTATGACAGTGACCAAACTGTGCTGTTAATGTAGGGACCATAGGTATTATATTGCTTATAAAGTGGTTGTTGGAAGGTTCATGAAATGTTTTTGTTTCTCTCAGCTTACATTGTACAAGAAGGGCAGTGAAACAGTATATGTGTTAACTATGAAGTGATTCGGCTTTAATGCTAACTGACTTGCCTGTAGTGAATCTGCTAAAGATATAATCTCTTTTGTGGTTGCAGGACCAGTTAATCCTGTAGAGATTCAACCTCTCCTTCCACCCCAGAGTGGAGAAAAGCAGCCAGATGATTCAATGAGATTTTTTCTTGATGCTTTACTAGAGTTTGTTGTTTCTCAGGTAATTGAAAAAACATACTTTATGTTCTTTATGATCAGGCAGTACAGATTTACACCACTTAAATGAAAGTCATTGAAAATTAATCACTGTAGCTTATTTTACTGCCTCAAATTTTTAGACATGGCTGGTGACCATTAATTATGCCATGCATTTGGCTTTGTTTACTAACAGGGAGTAGGGCGATATGTGACTTGTCAAGAAGGAGGTGTAAGCGAGTCCAATACTTTAGTTTAGGCATGCCATAATCAGTACTTATCGACGTAACACAGGTCCGCCATGTCGTATTTCCCCTCATGTGCAATCCAGTGGCTGTGGCTAAAATTTAGACAGGCCAGAGAAGAATATTATACACACCATTTTCTCTGCCGGTGATATCAACATGGGTATGCTGGTAAAATTAAAGAATAATGAATCTGCCTGTAGAATTCAGTTTTTGGTTGACTGACTTTGTATTGTATAGCCCCTGTTATCTCATGGCATGTCCATTTCTGCATAGAAAAACTGATCTCTGATGTGATGGATTTGGATGCAGTTTGGTATGACAGATTAGCCTCTTTCAAGGAAAATTAAAAATGTTTGGAAAATGAAAGACATATTAGAATTGCAGTAAAGCTGCCGGAAAAATGTTCAGTGTCAATCAGCATTCAATTTATTGAATTGTGCATCAATGTTTTTCTGCATTAGTATGATCAGTTGGATCCAAGTGGGTTCACTTAGTGATAATGCAACTTGATTGTGTTGTTGAGGCCGCATTATCAAATCGTGGGGCTGGTTATCCTAGTTTAGGTATTAGTTGTCCAGAAAAGGTATCTTTTTACCATTAATAATTATCCTGACGAGCCATTGATACGAGAATGATCTTAAAAGTCCATACAGCTTAATTAAAAGAACCAAGAATTAGTCAGAGGCCATTGGCAGGTTGGTGAATGTAAACAGTTAGTGTATCTTGTCACAGCAGACATCCAGGACTATTAGCTTGTACTTTGGGTCTGAACCAGGGTAATTACTGGTGAGAAGAAAGTCACTGGGTATGAGTGGCATGTAAACATCATCTTTGAACTTGGATCAAGTCTGACCAGATGATCATCAGACCAGGCTCAGTGAAGTCCTAAGCATTCTGTTCTCTTCAGACCTCTGTGGAAATACATAAATTGCATCTTGTCTTTTGTTTTGCAGGTAACAAAGATAGAGTGGCGTGACAGGCTGTGCAAACAACAGAAGTGCTTTGTGTTTCTGTTTGAAAGATTCAAACAGTATTATCTGCCTCATATCTTTCCCCAGTTTTCATTTGCAACAAGTCTCTACAAGCCAGTATTAGGTATGGTGTATACTGTGCATATGTTAGAGAAACTTAGAGAACTTATTCATCTGAATACAAGAATACCTCTGTAATCAAATGGGTTGGAACCATTAAACTGGCTGGAGCTGTCAGCAAGGATTTGCACCTGACTGTCTGTTTATAAAGTCTCCAAGCTGTTAGCTACCAGTATCTAGTATCTAGCAAAATCAGTAAAGGCTCTTGATTTTCATGATTTACCTCAGTTATACCCCGACAAGGAAGAGTTTGATTGACACTGAAGATTGCTATCTTATGGGATTTGATGTCATGTAACTTGATAGATTGATACTAGCATTTCAGAGGAACATGCTTTGTCCATCTTTAGAGTAGAATTAATTAACTAATTAATTAATTAGTTAATTAAGGACAGCTTCCTAAGGGCACAACTGACGTGAGTTGCCAGACTACATCCCAGACATGCTCATTTGTTGGGATGAGGAAAAGTTTGTATTTGTCCAGTAGCAGTAACCTCATCCCTTACTATCTATCTCATCCCACACTATCTAACTCTGTGTCTTACCACATCAAGTTTCATGATATCCTTCAGTTTTTGCCACTGTTTCTCTTATTACACTGATAACTTTATACATTTTACACATCTTAGAAACACTTCTAGCTAAATAATGAATAATTAATCCCTTAATATGGTATATCAGTCATTTGTAATGAGTAATCTGCAGCAGTAATTAGAGGTCTGTGAATTATAATCAGGACTTGGTCAGTTAATTTTCCTTTCAGCACATTACAGCAGCAGGAGTTGGCACTTGCAGCTGCAGTTAGGTCTGACAGAAACTCTTCCATCCTGTAGCCTAGTCTCAAACAGGATGTGGTTAGACAACAGTTTTAGGCCTCATCAGTTGATTGGATAGATTGTACTGCTGAGTTACAGTTCCGTGATGAATGGAAGAGAATGAAGGAAGTCCACTAGGAGGGACTGTGGTGTCCCACCCACCCTCCTATTCAGTGTGTACCATGGTTCTTTTGTAGGTCTAAAGCAGCCAGGGTGTGAAGTTGACCACTCACCTCCATCTAATGCCAAGTTTAAGAATGAGTGGAGCTGTACTTCTGCTCCCACTATATGCCTTCATGGCATGGACAGGGACAACTTTACTTTTTTTACCTTTACACTAGAAGGGAAGCATAACAGCTTGAGGGAGATAATGGTAAAGTTGCCCATGTTTTTTAGGCATCTTGGTGTGAAGGTGTATGGGGAAGTGGAGTATATGACCTCACACATCGTAATCTCAGCACTTGATGGAGGTGATTAGTCAGCCTCACACTGTGGCTGCTTTACCTGTGGGGAGAGGTTCCTCAGACCCAACTGAATAGGGAGGTGGATGGGTCCCAGAGACAGGCAGAATGCTTCGGGAAGAGGAAAGCTCTTGTCTCTGCCGGGAATCAAACCCTGATTCCCCAGTCATCTGGTGTAACCTAATCTGAGTGAGATGTACCAGAAAGTGAAACTTCTTAGGAAAAGTGTTCTGTTAAATGTATGGTTGTGATGTGAGTGGATTGTCCCTTTGCATGAAGGTTATCCCTTTGTTGCACTTTGCACTTCATAAGATGATGATATGTTCTGTTATCATATCCTTCAGAGAAAGTAAGACACCTGCAGTGCAGGATGCATGTTGCAAACATCTTACACTGAACTAATAAATGTTTCTGCTCTGTAGATCTCCCTGTACTGAGGAAGGGTTCTCCCGGACCTAGTGATACACCTGAGGGTCGGAGACGACAGGACCCTTTTGTTATATGCAGAGTAGTAGTTATTAAATGGGTTGCCACCTTTACTCACATTACAAAGAAAGGGGATGTACCATTTATGCATACGCAATCAAATAGGTATGTAGCTTCAAGTGGATTTTAATTTGTTTCAATTTTTGTGTGGTGAAAATTTCAAGTCATTTAGTTTTTTGGTTGAGTTTTAATCTTAAGAGAATCAAACAGGAAAATATATAGAGAGACAGATGATTTAGCTGGTGATATCTGGATATTGTTTTAGAAGTGAGACAGACCTGTACTAAAATTGGCCACAGCTCTTTGTCTTTCAGTTGCCATCAAGTATATGCATATTCCAAAACCTTTTGGCTCCTCTGAAAATTGTCCTGTTTGAATGATATTTAGTGTTTAATCTTGCCTTTATTTTATACTTGTGCCTATCCAGAATATTTGCAGTGCAATTTGGGGAACAGTTTTTGTTGAGATCTGGGCTCTTCTGGGATATTACGCGGTGTAATATTCCAGAAGAGTGCAGATCTTATCAACATCACGGCGGAAGCCTGAAATCAAGGACAGTTTTTGTTGTTAATGGTGGTTACATTTTACATTTAATGCTACAGGGTTCTTTCATTGTTGTGACCTTTGGAATATGTTTTGTTGTGATGGTTACTATGAAAGTGTATGAAGGTTACATATACTGTGATGCCACTTGTAAGTTGATTGTTAGGGGCAGAAGGCCATGCTTACTTTGGTGTCCTCATTTTTCACTTTTGACTACATGAAACAAAGTGAAGTCTTCCAGAAGTTACATAGTGACGTTATTACAGTTCCATCTGTTATGAGCGTACTGCATGTCATATACTGGAATCAAAGAGCTTTTATTGAAGTAATGTGTATCTGAATTGTTACTTAGTGATTTCAGTAGTATTCGTTGTTGTCATAGTCGCAGTGATTCTCTGATGGGAGAAAGAATGAGAAAACAAACTGACCCAATATTCATGTTTACGCTTACCGGCTATCAATATCTTCCAAGATGCAGAGAATACTGGAAAAAGATTGACTATTCTGTGAATGATGTACAGTAAAACCTCGATACATCGTTTTTTCAGGGGGATGGAAAACAAAAACGATACATAGGGGAAAACAGTAGTACTGGGAAACCATTAAAAATTATAGATAAGAACAATTTAATGATTATTATTACTTCTTGCTGAAAAAATCTTTGATTGACATTTGTTTTGTACAAACTTTACGCCTCAATTCAACGTACGATTTTTCAAGGCCTAGAACACTTTCATGATCACTGTCACTTGTGCTGTGCGCATAAAAGATAGAGTTTACTTTCATCAGCGCTTCATGCGTCTCGGCAAAGTTCGGCACAACTTCGGGTTTGCCTTCTTCTTTTTTTCCTCCTTCTTCCCCCTCCACACTCCCGGGCGCCACGAGGCTCTCGCACAGCTCCTGCACTGTTTCTACACCACAGGTTGCCACATGACTGTCCACAGAGACATAATCCTCGAATATATCTTTGTTCATGCCTCTGAACTTTTCCCAGTCTTGGAGGAAATCGTCTTCATCATTGGTCAATATGACGTCACTATTGCCTGAAGATTGTCCCTGCACGTAACCAGCTTTCCGAAAACAATTTTCAATTGTCTGCTGGGTTACTTGTTGCAAGGCTGCCACAGTGTAGTGCAAAGCTTCCAACACGTTTATCTTCTTTTTTGTATCTTTGCCTGCATCCATTAAGCAAACAGCTGTTTGCATGAGGCGTTTTGTATGAAGCTGCTTATAACACTTTATTACCCCTAAATCAAGGGGCTGGAGCACACTTGTACAATTTGCCGGGTACCGTATGACCTTTACATTTCTTAGAAATGATGTATACTTTGGATGTGCAGCACAATTGTCCACAAAGAGGAGAATGTTCCTGTTTTGCGCACCCATACTTGCGTCTAATGAACACAGAAATGAAGAAAAATTGTCTGTGGTCATCCACGATTTATTGTTGGTGTGGTATTTGGCAGGTAATTTTTTCATATTCTTGAAACATCACAGTTTCAGAGAGTTTCTGATAACAATCTGCACTTGTTTGTCACTTCTATCACTGTTAACACAAAGTAAAACAGTAACTTTTCCCGAGCATTTCAAAGATCTTGTATAAGAATATACATGCATCTCAATCTCGCGGAAAACCAAAATGATAGAAATTAAGGCAATTTTCTCATTCTGGTATTTGGTTCAACATGCAGCAGGCAATCCAGGCGGTACTAAGACAGCAATACATGCACGTACAGTGCACTAAATCATCGTTTCAAATTTTAAAAAAATTATCCATGTGGGAAAATGATCGATGCAATAAAACGACAGTTCGAGGACCGATGGAGGAAGGAAAAAATAGTGTTATTTATATGGGGCTAGTTCCGGGACCAAATAAGGCAGACAATATATGCGGGAAAATGAAGGTAACGGGAATGATGCAACGAGGTTTCACTGTATACTGTATAAGGTTTAGGGTATTATGTTATTCGTAGTCGGGTACAAGATAGATGATGAATAAGCCAGTGTACATGGAATTTTGTATGGTGGGAGATGTAATGTTGTTCCCAAATTTTGTATGAAAGTAGTTGGTATGTGTTGACAGTTATGAGTGCAATGAATATTGCATGGCCTCCAGTGGCATAACATTAATATTAAATTTCGTCAGCTCTGGAGTTGAAACATGTGGAGAGACAGACATATAGACAGCTGAACAAGATGGGCCAATGGACAGATGTGGCCATGCTTATATGAGTTCTTTTCTTGCATGTTTTGCAAAAAATGCATAATAATCTGTATAATTTACACCTGAAAGCAATAGAAGTTCTGATGCAACTAGGATTCATTTGTATGATGATTTGCTTATGAGTGCGGTATGCTAACCTATGGGTTAAATTACCCAGACTTTAATAACACAGGTTTTATAGGACTGTCTAGTCTGTGCAGTGGGAAAATAGGCTTTTTGAGTTCTGCCCAAAATTCAGTGTCTGTAGTCTGTCTGATGTTTGTATTTATGTTTCAGTAGTGTAACTCCCAGTGAAGATACAGATCATTCCCCTGGTACAGAGCTGCGTCGTGTAAGTGTGAGTCAAGCAGGATCCAATCATGATGCAGTGTCGCCTGCTTCAGATTCAAATCATTCCTCTGTATTCTCACAGTCAGAAGGTGGAAACCATTCACTTAGGTAAGAAGCTGTTGCAGCAGTAAATCTGCTGTAATGTTTTTTAGCGTTATGCGACTTAATCTCGTAGTTACTTACCACCACCGCCCCTGTCCACCACTACCAATAATTATGTACCAGTAATTGTCATTTGTTTAGATTATCTATTGCTAAACATGCATTCAGCGTCATGTCAGGGTTGCACTTCTGCTAAGTTTGCCATTTCCTGCTGGGCCATGATTCTTCATTTACACCTATGTCAATTGCAGTCCACATGTCCTTATTTGTTGTGTATTAGTTGTGGGAATGTTTACTGACCTGATGAGTATGGATTGGGTCTCACACGTAAACTTTAATTTCTCAACAAGCTCAAGACATACATTTTATCAGCATATTCTGACTGAAAATTGTTGTTCATTGAACTGCTATATTGATTAACTGCACAGCTTTATTGCTTTGTTGTTTGTATTTTAGTGTTTCAAGAATAGACAGTTGTTGTAAGTTTTTATCCCAAGATTCAGTGATGACAAAACAATTAAAACTTCATTATGATCAGGCAGTGTTATACTGATGACTGCATTCAAGCACATATGTAACTTTGATCCTTATTTGGTCTCTTTATAATGGTACAGAATATTCACACTAATGATATTTTATTTTTAGTAGCTGAAGTTGGGAAATCATACGGGGAGAAATTAAAATAAATATTTGTCTTACAATTAGAGCATGAAAGTGACTTATTAGTAGTAATTTATATATTGCCATCAGACACAGTGAATTGATTGATTGTTGTGTTTGACAGGAATATATAAATTACTACTACTTTGTCACAGCACATTGAGATAAATTCCATCAAATTATAAAAATGGCATGGTAACTGAAGTTTCATTTTGCTGTAATTGTATTTCAGTGAGGATCCATATGCAGCTGCAATGCATTTAGTCCGTGAAGTTCTCTACAGTAGTCGTGATAATGTCAACTTTGTGCATGAGGTATACCGGCAGGCATTTCTTCTTAACTTCACGCATTCCCCTGCAATCCGAAAAGCCATTGCTGTGTACAAGGATTGGATTCAAATGAATGTAAGTGACAGAAATGTAACAAATGTAAGAGATTGTCCAGATGGATTTTAATGAGCTTGAGCTAAACATCTGGTAATATAACCTGAATGTTCAGTGCTGGCAATACCAAAACCCACTTTTCAATGTAATCCTGAACTAGTTCCATCCAGTTCACATCCTTACAATGTATGTGCATAAGACCTGTCCCAATATTTTCCTTCAGTTTCTTTCTGAGCCTTTGAAGTGCCACTTTTTCAGAGGATTCCTCCATGAAATCTGTGTGCATTTCTTGTTTCACCACTGAAGCAACATATGTATCTCATCTTAGACTGCCTGTTTATATTTTTCCCCCAAAGTATGAGACTACGTTTTGTAACCACACAAATGCTAAAATTTTTTCTTAGAATAAAATATGTAGTAATTGCAGGTCAGTAAAAACACAAAGCAGAGTGGAAGACTAGCATTTAGGGCTCTTTTCAATAAATATGTGTACACACCACATCTCTGTTAGTAAAAAACCTGTAATGACCAAATGCTAATAGTTATATACCATCAGCACTAAATGCCCCATGTAGCTTAGTATGCTAACTAGTCTATTGGCTTCTCCTCCTCTATGCCCTTATAGTGTGCCTAGAGACGCCTTTACTTTTACCTCTAGAATGATAATCACATATTCAGTAAATTAAAACTTCTGGTCCAATTCTAAACTGTTGCATCCACTGAACACAAGACAACCCTTGCAGTATGTGGCAGTAATGAGCATTTATTCAGTTTGTGTGTTAGCTTACAAGCAGATGGTTCCTAGTCAAGAATATATATGAATGGTTGTGTTTAGTTGCATAATTTATTCCTCTCCATAATTCGCACACCCCTGCTTTTAGGTAGGAAATGTAAAGGCTTGTAAGCAAAAGGTGAGACAAGAAATATGAATTATCCTGCAGGTTGAAATAGTCCAGCAAGTGGACTCCAAGGCATGTTTGACTATTTGGGCTGTTGATGGTTGCAGTGACATTTAGGGATAATGGCTTATTTGTGCACATTCAAGTGAATTTATTTATTGTTGACCATTCCCAGTTGTGCTGAAGTTTTTTCCACTTGCTGCACATTTGCTTGACTAGCATTGTATGGAACTTACTACGTTTGGTGTGTTGTTCAGGTTCCAGAACTGCCACCCTTTATGCTGGAGCCTTTGGAAAGTCACAAAGAAGAACACTACAGGAGTGGTCCACCTTCCTATGAGTATTCATCCATGGAGGTATTGCCATTTTTTGATCCAGATGTCAACTTTAGTAATGTTAAAAGTGATGTAATTCTGTATTGCTGTCTTTATAGATATATATAGCAGGTCTAGTTTTACGCCAGGGTTACGTTCCTGAAAAACATCGCACAAATCAAAATTGCGCAAATTCAACCAAAAATTTCCATTTAAAAGATTGTGTTTCCTGGAGGTTAGGGGATTGACAGCCTCATCCTGTATAGTGTATGACTATACTACCAGTGGACATATGGACCTGTAGAGTACATATGTACTGTATATACAATATATATATGTTTCTATATTCTATATTTATTTATTTATAATCCATTTTTTTATAATGCAATAAAAGTGTAAGAGACGTACATCCATACTTCTTGGTACGGTTCATTCCGACAGGACTGTGGTAGTCTTGCTATACAAACACTTTAGTTCCTGACTTAGGACTTTCTTTAATTCCATCAGCATTATGACAAATTATACATACGCTACTATGAGCAGGTCTGACTTTACGGCATACATCAACAATTTGTTCACCTTTTTCAAGTCGGCTTATTATGTCTAATTCATCTTCGGTACTAATTGTCTTTCACCGATTTTTCGCTTGGATTGCACTAGATGATGCAGATTTACATTTATCACTCATGTTGGTAAGAAAAGCCAATGCTGTTGAAGAGGAATCTAAATGAGCCACGTTATTATATCACCAACGTAATCAATCCATACACATGACTGACTGCGTGACAGTGATGTCACTTTCTGCTGGCCTCCTACAAAAGATAAGTGCGGCCATGGATCATCTATACCAAATTGCGTTAAACCGAAAAGTATTGCATAAATTTGAAAAGTGGTGTAGATTTTAAAGTGGCATTAAAGTGTAAATCGCACAAAAAGAAATCACATAAAATGAGACCTGCCTGTACAGTAAAGTATTTAGTAGCATTTTGTGGTTGTAGGTTAACTCATTTTTTTTACCAGACATATTAACTTTAGTATAACTTTACTCATATGGTTCTCAGTTTTTCCACTAAATGACAGTAAAATAAGTGAAATTCACAGAATGTGAAGGAAGAGTCAGAAACACTGCATTTTGTTTTAAAGTGTCTCACATGTTATTTTGGATTCAAAACAAAGCTCACATGTATAGTAGATGATGTGAGTTTGTGAGATTGTTATATCACTCATAAGGTTGGAAAGGTGAAGTCCATGCCAGAGTTAATACAGTTTCTTTGTCTGTTGTTTCCACCTCTTATCACTGACCCTGCACTTGCTTTGTTCGTTTTCGATAGTGAAGTCACATTAATTGTGTAAGTGCAATATATATAATACCATCTGCATCCAGCCAAAATATGTGTGTTGGAATGTATATACATTTCTTCAGGCTTAGAAATTAGTTACTGTGATTACTTTGGCTAGCGCTACTATTGTTCCTATTCTTCTTGTTATGATTAGTTGCTATGCTGTCTCAGTATCAAAAGTGTCAAAAGCAGCATATTTTTTGAAGACCCATTGCCATACATCACTTCAGGATCTTAACATGGGTGGTGCTGATTTTGCTCCCACCTCTAGTTTATGTGTCTGCCTCATATTAGCAGTTGTATTACAGTAACACCTTTGAGGTGTCCCCTGCAGTGTCATAATTTTCATATGAAATGTAACCAAAATCTGCTTAGCTGTTTGTGGCTTATAACATGGATGGATGGATGGATAGATAGATAGATACATAGACAGATAGATAGATAGATAGATAGTAGATAGATAGATAGATAGATAGATAGATAGATAGATAGATAGATAGATAGATAGACAGACAGACAGACAGAGAGACAGACAGACAGACATGACCTCCCCCGTGTGCATTTGCACATTATGCAAAGAATTTGTAATGACTGTTTCATTTTGTTACAAGATATTGAGACTTTTGTTCAGAATATATGCAGGTGACAAGACTGGTGATGGATAAAGGACACGTTATAATGACATGCTTTTATGATATCTATAGAAACATGTTTCTTTTAGCTTTAAATTTCATGAGGGTACTGTTTGCCCCACGTGCATTTTTAGAGCATCTGATGGGGAAGTGTCATTCCTGTACCAGTTGTGCTGATGCATATATTTTTGACTCATTCGTTTTAATAAGTATCTGCTTTGTTTATTTATTTACTGGAAGGAATGTTGAAACTTCTAATATTGCATGATTTGAGGTTCTCACAGCAGTATTGAGGAAGATGAAAGTCCCCTGGAATATGATGGTGTAATGACTGGTAAATAGTTACCAGTGTCTTGGACAAACACTCTTCTTTGACTGCATGAAACCTGAAGATAGAGGCAGCAAGCTCTGCTGAAATGTTGATAAATATTCATGAAACAACATGGCATTATATCCTAGAAGACATGAAGATTAACATGATTTGTTAATAATTCATTTCATGCAGGTTATTGGAGTTGCTTGTTACATCCCAGTGGCATTTAACTGGATTTCAGGTCTGTGTGGTGGTGCAACATGTGTGAGATCTAAATGCTCTGTTACACAGGTTAATGCATTGGAATAGCTCAGCCTGTAAAGTGACTACATGCTGGTTATAAGTTTGATTCCTGGCCGCAGCAGGGAGTCTTCTGTTTGCGACTTTGAACTGACTGTGGGGCACACCAAGCCCCTTATCCAATGGGCACTTGATGCTTATTTTTCATTAGTGAACAGCCAAGTGCAAAGCTAAATGTACATTTCATACTTGTTCATTTTAGAAGTTAAGGGTGGGAGAGTGGTATGATAGATATTCCTCTTGTCAAATCAATATAGAGTTGTCTTGTTTTTCAGGGCAGCGAAGCATCAGAATCATATCGTGGAACTCGGCTCAGGAATGACTCGTACTTAGGAGCAATTCATAGAGAAAACCTCCTTGTTCGAGCTGGTCTGCAGGTTTGTTACTTAATACTGATACTAATTACTCAGTGAAGTCCATAATGTTCTTGATATTACAGTGTGTATAAAAAATATACTTAATATGTGCAGTGAAATCCTGCTTTAGCATTTCTCTGAAGGTCTAGATTAACTTTTAATGTATGGACTTTTAAAAGCCAGTCATCTCTTAGCAGCCGGACTTTTATGGGCATTTAAATCTTAAAATTCCAGACCTCCACAAAAACTGATATATTTTCCGCTCTATGTAACATAAAATTATGAAATAAAAACTGTTTGAAAGAGAATAAAGTTCTACATTTATAGACAGTGTCAATTTTTAGCTATAAAATGTACTCACGAAACTTTTTGATAAATTAAAAAAGTTATTTAGTGTAATATATTTTATGTCACTTCTGTGGATTTTTATTGTACTTACCCTTGCTTTACACTGTAGGCATGTATGATGTTACGTTCACAGAAATATACAACACTTATTTGTACGGCAAATGTTTTCTGTTCCGTCTGTACAACGATACATGTTGGCTTGTGCCACAACATTCAATGCTGCTCTCTGTGTCTAGCAGCTCAGGTTCACACGCGTGTGCCACTTCTTGAAGCAGTTCACTATACACAGACTGACATCGCATTTCTTTCAGAAATACAGCGTGCTCCTTGTTGGCGTTTTCAGCGAACACACACGACACCACCTTCTGTTTTCCTTTGGAAGGCCAGCGTTTTGAATGCTTTACTTCTAATTGTCTTAGCTGGGATGCAAATGGACTTGGCCTACCCTTGAAATGTCACTCACAGTCTAATTTTCTTCATGCAAATGGATACTCAATTCGCGAAACAGAACCTCCCAGAACTTTTTGTGGGTCATCTTGCCGCCACACGACTTATGGATAAGAAACGCTTTGAGTATGGTCATGTCTGTGAAGTGGAAAAACAGGTTTCTTCATCCTCTTCCATGTTCTCTGGGCAGTTCCATAGCTGTTCACCATTCTATCTGACTTGTCCACAAACCCCATGTAGGTATTGTAGTCTTCTACATTGTGAGGTTTGATAGCATGGTCAGATTCGTCGGTGAAATTGCTTGCAACAGGAGGAGCGTGCATGTTCGTGAGAATGTACACATCATGCCTATCTATCCAGCAGACAGCCTTTAGGTTTCCTGTGATGCATGTTGCTATGTCCCCCCTGTTCATTTTCGGTAATTTTGGTCCAATATCTTGTGGCATTCCACGCCTGTCATGGTGAACTGTTCCACATGCATTGATTTTACATTGGAACAAATCATCAAACAGAGCAGATGATGTGAAGTAATTGTCCATAAAAACTTTGTGGCCCAGTCCCTCAACTCTTCGAATTACTCGCAGCACAGTTCCGTGTGTTGCTGTTATTTGAGCTGTGGCATGTTGCCGTTGTTTGCCTAAATAGACACTCATGTCATAAGTGTAACCCAGAGAGTCACAAAGTTTGTAAATTTTGATGCCAAATCTCTTATGTTTCTTTGGAATATATTGCTGAAAAATTCCTTGTCCTTTGTATAACATGAGCACTTTGTCCACAGCTATATGTTCTGTCGGTTTGTATGTTTCACAACATTTGTTGTTCAGAGTGTCAAAAACCTTTCTTATTTTCCAAAGTCTGCCGTAGTGTGGGTCGTCACAGTTCGGAGAGTCGTCATGGTCTTCAAAATGGAGGAATCGTAGAATGTGGAAGAAGTGATCACATGCCATGACATTTGAGTACAATGGAGTGCAATACTGCTCCACTCTCCATCTGTTTGTGTGTCTCTTCTAATTCCTCATCAGATTCCTCATTCATCAATACTTCCTCTATTTTGTCTGGCTGGAGTGCTTTTGAATATCAAGCTCGCTTTTGAGGTTCCATATCAAGGGGTCCCAACTAAATTGAATAGTTGAAAGTTATAGACAATTCACCACTGATATAAAAGTAGTCAATAAAATAATAATCGGGTCACTGGGAAAGTAGCGCAGATGAAACTCTGTCAGTAAACACTGAAGAACAAATACAGATACCAACCAGTAAGGAGTACTTCCTTACAAACCGCCACTGAAGTTATGCAGTATTTACCAGTTCGCCGCCAATAAAGTAACCTCAAACACGACTGTGAAAAATATCACCTAAAGCTTTGTCAATAAATATGTTACAAAAATTGTGGATTGCAGTACATAAGCAATCTGCCACTGTCACAATATATATATATATATATATATATATATATATATATATATGCCAGTCCGCCACTGCAAAACAATATCAGATACGCCACACTGCTACGAAAGCTGCCAGAAGACTAAACTATAGCCGTTCCAGATCGAGCTTCTATGTTTCAACCTCATACAATGGTCTACTGTGTTTTGCCTGTCATCTCCTTCAGCTGATACCCAAAGGTTAAGTTTTGCCATAGATAATATCGAAACTCAGACCCCCATAGATGACATCATTGCTCATGATGAATGCCAGACCCCCTGGTGGTACCCACGTTGGGTTTGTTTGGGTTTCCTGCTAAAGCAAACATTGTCAGCGCTGAAAAAGTCACGCATGCACAGCGTTAAATATATCTCACATTCGTCCTTTAAAGGTTAATACATGGAATGGACATAAAGGAAATGTAGTGTAAGGTAATGGGACTATGGCCATTCAAATGAGCTGAGGGATAGCCTGTGTTTGATTAAGTAAGAATTTGATACCAGGATTCAGATGTTTGCACATGTATTTCAGAAGAATATTCGTATTTTAGGTTGGTGGAGAATGTATTGTATGCAGCAGTGAGCATACTTGAATTGAGTGTCACAGAGTGAAATAAGTGTTAACATGTTGTGACATCTAAGAACTTATCCTTGTTTTTCTTTTGACTCAATGAGATGCTGTTGTGTCGGAGCTGGTAAGATATTGAAGAGAATGAGCAATATATTAACAGATGATTGCACAGACAAGATGTGATTGGAACCTGATCCTTTCAAGCTAAAAATGACTCAGAGCAGGAGATCATGAGAGAAATGTGTATACAGCAGAGGGGAAAATTAGGCTTCTTTGAAATAAGAGGGTATTTTATTGTTGCAGTCTCACCATCCAACCATTTGCACTACATGTATGTGGTCATAGTACTACTCTATGTGGCTGTTAAAGGTTAATAAGGATGTTTCTTGGTCCAACAGAATGTACTGCAAGTGTTCATAACTCATGCAGCAAACGTGTTCATGCTGGAAGTTAGTCCAGAATACCCCCTGTTGCTGGAGGAGCAGGTGGATACATGTAAACGAGTTCTTAACATCTATCGTTACATGGTGATGCACACTCGCATGGAGTCTAGGACCTGGTAAGTTGCTTAGAATAGAATACAAGTAGGGCGGGCACCATAGTGTTCCATGCACGTCGACCATACTTGATCCTTTGTGCAACCCTTATATTCATGTATGTAACAGAGTATCCTGTTAAGAGAGATGTCCTTGAAGTCCCCTGGTTTTATAAAATAGCGACCCAGGTACCTGAATCCTAATGTGGCCACAGCCTCGCAGTCACAAAGAATGTGTGAGGCCGTTTTGGATGCCTGTTTGCATCTGTCGCACTCGGGACTGTTTACCATTCCCAATTTAAATAAGTGCGCTTTTAAATGACAGTGTCCTGTTAGCAGCCCTATCAGTATTCTTAGCTGGTTTCTACTCAAACTAAGTAGTTCTCCAACTCTTTAGCAGAGGGTCTTTTAAGAAAGCCCTTAGCTTGTGTTTGTCCATGAATGGGCTGCCAATATTCTACATGTTTCCTATTTGTCCATCCCCTGATCACTCCCTGGCAATCTTGGCAGATAAGCCCAGGGCAGGCTCAGGTCTATAAATGGATGTGAGGAGCCCTGTCTAGCTAGTTGATCAGCCATTTCATTCCCATCAATTCCCATATGTCCTGGCACCCATATCAGTTGGATCCTGTTATGTTCTGCCAGTCTCACCAGGGATTGTTGACAGTCCCAGACTAGTTTAGAGTTGATCTGGGAGTTGTTAAGCACTTTGATGGCTGCTTGACTATCAGAGAGAATGTAGATGTTCCTACCTTTGTAGCCCTTTTCTGTATTCTCCATTATACATGCCTTGATGGCATATATTTCCACCAGGAATACCATAGTGTGGAGCCCAAGATTGAAGCTTTGCCCCTTTCTCAAGCCCCATTTATACACGTCGGCACCAGTGCCCTCATTGGTCTTGGACCCGTCCATATACCAGACCAGGCCTCTTTTATTATCTGGATTAAATCCATTCTGCCATTCATGCTTGTTAGAAAGATGAACATTGAAGGGCTTATGAAATGCATATCTCGGTGTCATTTGGTAAGTTGTTCGCTGTTTATGGACTGTTGTGCTCTGTATGCCACATTAACGCAATTTTGAATTGTTTGAATTTTACAGACCAAGTGTCTCATATTTTGTCTAAAGTGAAGAGTGCAGGATAACTGGATGTCCCTGTCTGTCCATCCTGAGCCATTTATTACCTTGTGTTGAAATTTTGTGAGAAATCTTAACCAAGCGTATGAAGAAAGTACAGATTTGGGATGTAATGACTGAATATACTTCAGACAAAACTTTGAGGTCAAAATTATAAATACTTGTGATGTGCATTTTGCCGTGTGTGTGTGTGCGCTTGTGTGTGTGTGTAAACATGTACACATTGCTTTTGTCACGTTGCTGTCCTGACACATTTTCGGTAATTCCCTGGATTTCTGAATGAATGTCGTGCTAGTGATTGTTCTTGTGTGACATGCTGCGGAGACAATGCATTTTGGTGGTTTTGCCAATAGATGGCAGGAAAGTGCTGAAAATATCATTCACAACCATGATTTTTATTTGGGAAGAGTAATTTGTGCAAAAATGTTCCGTTTATATGGACCACGCCTCATCCAGGCACATGGTAGGCAATGCGTTAAATGCGTTGTTTTTGACAAACTTTATAGAGTTCTGGTTTCATAGTGTAGAATGCCTGAGGCTGCTATAAGTATGCATTTGTCCACTCTGTTTTTAGTAGTTCCAGTTCATAAAGTTACAAATTATTTTTCCCTTCCATATGAAAATTGTAATTAACTGAAATTGATGTATGTCAAGTACTTTAATTTTTTTCATAGGGAACAACTCCTATTGGTGTTACTGCAAATTACATCCCTTATCCTAAGTAAAACACCACCAAAACGCAAGGAGGAAACCCTTGGTGGAAAACTGGCACCAGCAATATTTCAGGTAAGATGGCGTGGCAACATTGTATACTGATGATAAAATGGTGGTTCAATTGCTTCTTATTTTTGAGATTCAGAGTCAGAAGTTATAAAACCACCAGAAAGTAAAATGGACATTGCTTCAGTTCAGGTTGAAAAGTTACACGGGACTGGCCGAGGTGTTCAACAACAAATACATATCCATTTTTTATGATTTTCTTATCTATGTAAGCATAATTTAAAAGATGTAGTGGATCATGTTATCACAATTAGGTGTACACCTTTTGTTGACATGTAAGTGATGATGCTGTATTCTGTAACACTTATTTGTGATTCACTGTTTTATCATTGTTTGTTATATCAGGACAATAATACATACACACATGCACATGCATACACACAGGTTGCATGAACAAGAGACTAATACATTATACTGTACATCAGTGATATTAGTGTGCTGGTTGTATAAGATCCATTTTAATATCCTTCCACCTACACCATGGTCTGCTTCCATCTTCAGGATGATGGAATCATGTCCATGTAGATGCTGAAGTGATGAAGGAGAGTAACTGGGTTGATCATGTGCGTGTTGTATGGAATATGGCTACTCAGAACCACAGAAGGGGGAGAAGGACTAGGTCTTGGTCCAGGCTAATAGGAACTGTGAAATGGTGTAGTTGGGAAAACTAGGATAATGACAACCCCCTTCTCAGGACTTTTGAAGTTGAGAACTTGGGTAATTGACCCACTTACTTCACCCAATCACTCCAGTGTCTACCTGGATGTAATTTTGTCATTGTGCAGATGGAGGCAGCACATTCTGCTGATATGTCAGTCATACACAATTTCAAAACCCAAAACCCAGAAGACTATAATCTGATCAATACCCACCATGACAGCCTGCATCCTTATACTTTGTCATGTCCACCACATGATGCATATTCCACTGGTCTCTTTTTTTAAAATTTGATTTGGTTAAATGTCATGATATTTGGTGAAGAGTACAAACTAGGAAGATCTTCATATGCAGTTTTCTCAGTGAATGTGTGTACTCACATGGAAAAAGTAAATATTCATAATTATTGCTCCTAGTGGCCAAGACAAATATTACAAGTCCAGGCAGCAGTTCAGTTTTAAATAAGTTGCTGTAAATTAAGATCTAAAAGGACCTTCACCTCAACATACCTTTCATGTGAAAATTGTATTCTGTGAATCTTACTCTGTGTTTATATTCTGTGTTTCATTATTACAGACACTGATAGTGACATGGATCAAAGCAAACCTTAATGTTGTTATATCCCCGGAGTTATGGGATCAGTTCTTGATGGTTCTGTCATCCCTCACACAATGGGAAGAGCTGATAAGGGAATGGGCAGTGAGTAACACAGTGTCTTCTCTTTATAAATGCTTGCTACAAAGCAGAGTGGAAGCAATCAAATGCTGAAGGCTGTCTACTTTACATGCATATAGCAGGGAGCAGAATCTGAGTGTGGTTTCTCATCAAAAATTGAGGAGGTGTAGAGTACTCTGTGTTGTAATGTACTTTGTTCTGATTTCCCAATATCATGCAGTCACACAGTTATGTTAAAATATTATACAAGAGTCAGAAAAGTGTGCTCAAGTTTCAAGTACTTTGCTAGTTTATTTTTTGCAGTTTTTTTTTATTATTTTGTAGGCCTTGGTAATCAGTTTTTTTGAGATACAAATATATTTTTGGTGGAATAAACCAGTAGTTACAATACTAATCATGTTGTAGGTACATTGTGAGAAATTATTTTTTGTTACAATTTTCTGTATTGAAAATTGTTTCAAAGATACAGGATAAATCCAGTCAAAACACAAACATGTATTTTAGTTCACATATCAGCGACATGTTTTGACCAGACATGGTCATCATCAGGCTCGCCACAAGAAAGACAAATTTGTATATAGTCATAAAATATTTTTTACTTAGTTATTATGTAATTGTTGTTTCAGAAAACCTTAGAAACTTTGACCCGCGTATTAGCTCGCCATGTGTACAATCTTGACTTAACTGACTTGCCACTTGATAGACTAACTGAACAGAAGGCAAAGAAACGAAGGGGTGGAAGACAGCAGGGTGGAGCTGTGGATCAGCCACAGGCAAGCTTCAGTAATATAGGGAGAAGGGGAAGTGAAATGTCTTCACAGTGCAAGGCTTCTTCTCAATCCCAGTATCCAGCCCATCCTGAAGAAGGCTGTAGCAGTTACACCTCTCCCGGTTAGTAAATTCTGATGTCTCTTTCTTACATACATCATCAGCTTCAAGGATGTTTTACTCTGCTTATTGATCTGTTGAGGTGCAATGTGTTGATGACCTATGGCAGAGGTCATGTATTGTCACCATCTTCGTACTTACACTGTCAAAGGACTCGTATTTGTCACCCGTGCATAAAACATTCATCCAACCAACCATCCATCCATCCAACAAACTAACTCCATGGTGCAGAGTGTTTAAAAAGTTCATAGTTACTCATCTAGCCAAGATATTTCCCACATTTCACAGAACCTAATATTTCATCGTTTTGTTCATAATAGCATGCCACTATCCCTATTCTGAACCAGATAAATCCAGTTGGCATGATTCCACCCTGTTTGTTATGATCCATTTTTAAGTGCCTACAGTGCTGTCTGACAAGGAGTAAATTTCAAATGAAATTTGCTGTAAATTATTAAGAATTTGAGAGATGATAATGTTTGACTATAAAAATAAAATCTGCTCACAAAGGATTAACCCTTTAAGTTACGAATGGTCCAAACGCCTGTATGGGCATTTAATTTTCCTGCGGTATGAATGGTCCATACCTATTGATGCTGAGCAGATCTCTTTCTCTCTCTCTCTCTCTATCTATCTCTATCTACATAAACTCATGTAGAGGAATTAGAAGTATAGCCCCACTCATTTTTAACACCGCATTAGATGAAGTTTAGTGGTCAGCTTCACACTCTGACCTCTTTACTACAGGAGAGAACCCAGGTACCCATTGAATAGGATGCTATCTGGGACTTGGATCTGGTCTGAACGTCATAAGAACGATGTTTTGTGGTTTGTTATGCATTGCTTCATAGTGTAGGTTTTCAACTTTCCTCTGGGTAGCTGCTGACAGGAAGAAATTCCAGGGATAAGACAGAAAATGCTGTTCAATATGGAGACATATATTTCAGTTAGGAGTTGTGAATAATAAAATCTTTCTACTGTGTAGTAAGCTCCAGTGAAGGAAAAAACTTGACTGGTTTATTATGACTTCTGTGTTTGTTATCGCAGGGAGTGTTAGAAAGGTTTCCTTTCAAAGGAATGATGTGATTGGGTCAGACCCTGCTTGAGCGCCAGAATATTTTTGTGTGTAAAAATGTACTATGCTCCAACTGTCTTTGTTCTAATAATACATCAAAGAAATCTATTATATTATTTTTAAATGTTGTTTGTCTTAAATGTAATACATTCTTCAGTTATTTCCTAATTGCCAGAATTTCTCTTTATCTTCTGAAGCTTTATTTTGTGTTCCAAAACATATTTACTATTTCTGTCAGGTTGGCTGGGCTTAGACTCAGTTTCATTGAGTTATGCTTCTATTTTCCTATAGGCAGTGTGGGCAGCTGACACAGTCACACAAAGGCATGGCTGTGACTCATGAACATATGAACATGTGAATAAGAAATCCTCTAACAGAAATTTTGAACCAAACCCAAATTTGACGAAATAAACTCCAAATAGACAAGAATATGGAATTTTATTACATGTATTTAGGCAGCAAGGATACATGCTGACTTTATAAAAACATTTTGCAAAATGTCTATTTCATTTTCTACAAAATTGCAGTGATTCCATATTTTATCTGTTTTGGATCAAATAATATTCAAGTTTTTTGTAACCCATGCGCAAAAATTTAAATGGCCGACTCAGAGAATGTCGTACTTCAGACCTCGCCAGCTCAGTTTAAATCCCGATGCATAAAGGTTAATATCCTACTGTCCATTCCTAGATATTTTCAAACTGGTCACTTTCCTTCAGGTTTTCTAACCAAAATTGTGTATCTACTTATGAACCTCTGGTGTGTGTACTTGAACTAATCCTATCTTCATTTTCTAGGTGAAGAGAACAAATTATGAAGCTTGTCATTATGAACTTTTCTGTGCCTTGTTGCTGTCATCCTTCAGGATCCAAATATTATTCTTAGACACCTTAAATCCATGTTTCTCCCATAATATTAGAGACCAAACTGCACATCCATATGAATGACAGGTGAAATTGTAGTTCACTGTATTTTAATTTTTATATTCTGTGGTAGGAGATAGGAAGACAAAGGATTGTGAACTGTACCATATCAGGAATTTCCAGGATTTAATTTACTCTTAATTTCTTAATGACCACAGTATCTTTAATTTCAGCAGTTTTCTGTGACTTTTTGCCTTTAGGTCTTGCCCCTTGTTCTAATCTGTTACAGAGTCAAAACTTTGTATCAGTCCTCAATTTGACAGACAACATGAAAGCTCCTCTGCCATCCTCCTTTGCTATCTCCCTGTCATCAGCAATGAACTGAACCCTGTACAGTGCACATTCCTATCTCGGGATGTGGATTCCTTCATCTTCGCCCAGTGGGCTGAAGACAGGTAGCATGAATGACTGAAAACATTATTCCAAATTTAGATCCATGTCACACTCTTGTTTTATGTTTGAAAATTTTGTATTCTTTCAAAAAATGAAATTTTCATCATCTTATCAGTCATCATGCTGCTTCAACTGGATGTGGTCTTTTAAAATTACTTCGTGTACAATTCAGGCCCTTGCAATGCCATTTGTATTTATAAATGTTCCTCTTACTTTCTGTATCCATCCTGGATGCAGTTTCATCTTACCAGGCTGCAGTAAGATGAGTAAAGTGCATGTAGTCAGTATTGACTCTTTAAGGTAAAATGCTTAAAGGTGTGCAAGAAAATTGGAACAGAGTAACAGAAAGGAAGTTTGACAACATTGGAATTTTTGTGAGGGATTGCAAACATTGGAAATTTCTGTCATGAAAATGTTTCCAACACATAAACATGTCAAATCTTTCAAGGTCAGAAGAGGCGTAGATTGCTACATACTTGGAAGTACAAAACAATGAATGTGATGTTTTGCATGAAAAATGTCAGGTTACAGTTGGAAAAATAATTTGTAGAGAATGGAAAGAGATTATCTAGAACAGTTGGTTTTTGTGTACTAGCCAATGGGGTAACAAAGACTTTGGACAACTAAAATAACGGTGGAGAGCAAAGACCACCTTGGGATTCATTGGGAAAAACCTTGATGACCCAACCCTATAAAGTACATGCTGGTGCTACTGTTGCTGCTGCTGCTGCTGCTGCTGGTGGTGGTGCTGGTGGCAACAGTGATGACCATTATGTGGTGACCGTTTAAAGCTCATGAAATCTTCTAAAAGTCTGTAGTGCAGTGTTTGGATGTTGGCCTCTGTAATGTCTTTCTGGTCTGCTTTTTTGAGCTCCCCATTTTGTAATGAGCTTGCATATTTTGCAGCATTTAATTGCATCAGTTTCCTCACACATCTGTTAATTCATTGTGTGATCATAAGCACTGTGAAGTGGTTAATTCTTGAAATAAATTACTTGTTTTAAGAAGAAAGCTACCATGAATTTTTAAAGCTTTTTTAAATATTTATGAAAATATTTTACAGCATACTGCTGAATTATCCTATCTGTGTTTATGAATGCAGCATGATTGTATGAATTACAGGGTTGTTTGCTGAGTTGTGTGTACAGAAAGGAGCATACATCATACATTTTTGGCAGTGTTTGAATGAGAACAGAGTAGCATATTGATGGATAGTATATTGTAAATTTCAGATCTGGAAACATTATTCATCTTGAACAACATGTTGATAGATGTTATGAAAACTAAGATTAGTCTTTTCCTGCGCCCGTCTTTCCAGAAATGGGGCTAGGTTCATTACGTCTTCATGGGAGTCCAAGGAAGCGTCGGGATAGCTCTGGTGATTCATCTCAGCATTCACATCTGCCTCGAAGTGTGAGTGAAAGCAATTTGACTTATGGTCGAGGTTCTGCTACAAGAAGGAGGACAATCCATACCTCAAGGCCACTGAATAATACAGTTGTTATCCCAGGTACTGATGACATGATTATGAGCAGCCATCTCATTATAAAACTGTTAGTTGCTTACTTTCATCACCGACTTCAGTAGTTTTAGCTTTTCTTTTTTTATAGGGTAACTCCTAGCAGTGCAGCTTCAAATTCATTTTTATATATGTCTTTTTTATTATTGTCTTCTTCTTCCTGAATTGTTTTGATTTTCACATGAGTTTATTATAGCAGTGACTTCTCACCCATATTTTTCTACCCATTAAATCCTTACAGGGTACCTTAAATTATTACACAGGACACAAAAGAATGTAGAATACCTTTCAAGATATTATACATTTTTCAGTGTCCTGTGTAACATGACCAGACTCATAATTTCTTAACATTCCCATGAGTGTAGTTATTTTTATAGATACAAACATATATTATTTGCCTTTAATTTTTATGTTATAGTAGACTTTTTGTTACAGACAGTTGGTTCATAAATATTTCAGTTCTGCCAGTATCAGTTGAGCAAGAAGTTGCCCGTCTCTTGGCCAGTCCTGAATCAAGATCCATAAATAGCCAGCCCCATAACAGACTGTCAAGGAAGTCTCGTTCTATGGATTCATTGCGAGGAGCTCGGTCGGGAACACCAATTCAGTATTCAGAATCAGAAGGACCAACACGTTCCCCTTCTCCTGCAGCATCAAGTGGTGTTGAAAGCAATTCTATCAAAGACTCCCCAATGCAAATTGATGTTCTTAGTGGTGGTGATGGTACAAGTTTAGACGTACCAGATGGGGGCAGCCTGGAGAGGCGTTCAGTTATGGCTGGAGGTTCAGTACGTGGCTGGCTACCGGATGTTGCTGTTGTGCTTTGGCGTCGTATGCTTGGAGCACTGGGCGATGTGAATCAGCTTACAGATCCAGCCCTTCACAGTCAGGTGTTTGAATATCTTGTGGAACTCTGTGATACACTTGCTAAGGTGAGGACTAGGTTACAGAATGACTTATTTGTTGCATTGTAATTCACAACTAACTGAGATAAAATGGAATTGGCTATAGCATGGGTGAGCAGACTACGGCTGACAGGCCAGATTTAGCTGACACACTCAATGCTGTCCATCAGATAAACTTTGGCATTCTGTGTATGAATTTTGTACGTGGGAAAACCTGAAAGTTGGCCTGTGTAATTAGGCCACCTCCCTACCTGTAATAGTATTATGAGGTTTAATATAGTCTTCTCGGGCGCACAGCCATGTCAACTCGTTTGATTACACTATTATTAGGTGTCTGTTTCAAAATGTGATTGCAGCTGTGTCCTTATTCTGTAGTCTGTAGTGTTTTACAGATGGCCTGTTGTATTTTGTAACCCAGTTGATGTAACAGCAGCTGTAATTTGTAAAAGTTTGAGAGTTAGTAGAAGTATTGTTATTAGAGTTGTTTTGTTAGTTAAAAAGTGATAGTAGAATGTGTGTCTTTTGTTATTGATGCTTATTTTTATTGCACATAATTTCTGTAATCATGCGATGTTGCAGATCCGTCTAAACCAGGGCATATCTGGTGACAATCAAGTCACTCCTCCTCCACCCGATCTCATTCCTCCTGTCAACATTATTGCACCATGGTGCTTTAAGGCAAGTAATGTGTACTTGTAATATTCTTTGATTACAGCAAACCCTTGCAATTCATCAAGGGTCTGAACAGGAGACAAAATAGACCCCAAAGCCAGAGTTCTGTTTTTTGTACTAAAAACTAAGAAGGTAGACAAGTTATACTTAAGTTTCATTTACTTTAATTCTCTGTAAAGGCTACATTACTCAGAAGATGTAATTTGTCTTTCAAACCATTTCTTTTGAAATTTTGATGAATCTCTACATATGGCACTCTGTTGTTGAATAAAAGGGGGAAGTATAAACCATTACCCACAACTAAATTTTTATCAGTTTTGTTTCTTGCTGCATGTTTTGGCCTTAGTGAAAAGCCATCATCAGGCAATTAAGTATGTAAAGAAAGATAATTAAATAAGACCCATTAAAGTGATATTTTCCAGGTAGCTGAGATCTCAGCCTTACAAAATTGGAGTTGTATAAGCCAAAACTAGATAAAAGTCAAGATTGTATATTAAAATATTAAAATATAATAAATGAATATTATATTACAATATTACAATTGTTATCCATTACTTCAGGTGTGAAAGGGAAGTTCTTCAGTATTAAAATAAGCCTGAAGGGTACAATTTGCATAAATTTTGTTTCTTAATTTTGATTGCTGCTGGAGAGGTACGGTATGGTACCTTTCACTTCAATGTCAGGTCCTTGACATTGAAGTGAAAGGTAACCTCCTCCTCTATGAAGATCTAATCAATTTCTTTGCATATATTATGGAGATATTTCCAACATGCTATTTTACTTTGAAATCCACTAATTGACAGGTTGAGATACAAAGAACAAAAACCACAAGGAAAAACAATGTAGTATACCATACCTCTCCAGCATCAGTCAAAATGAAGAAACAAAATTTATGCAAATTGCATCCCACATGGCTTATTTTAATGTTGAAGAACTTCCCTTTCAAACCTGAAGTACTGGATAACAATTTTAGTATTCTAATATAATATTCATTTATTAAATTTTAATATTTTAATATACAGTCTTGACTTTTCTAGTTTTGGCTTAATCAACTCCAATTTTGTAAAGTTGAGATCTCAGCTACCTGAAAAATATAATTTTAGTGTGTTGTATTTAATTATCTTTCTTTATGTATTTTTAATTGCCTGATGATGGCTTTTCACTAAAGCCGAAACATGTGGGAAGAAATAAAATTAATATAAATTTAGTTATGGTTGATAGTTTGTACATCCCTTTTTTATTGTTTGGGTAACACAACAGGATGTCATTGATGAAGGTACTCTGTTGTATAAGTGTTACCATGTGCAAGTCTTAATTCTTTTTTGTTTATTTTAGGCTTCATATAGCCTAAGGGCATAAGTGCATTTTTGTGTTAAATATTAACCTGGGAGAAAGATCTCTTGATTAAACTAAGGATCCATAAAATACACATGCAATGTCTCATGCAGGATTTTCATAAAATCCAAGGATTTAAAGATAATCAAAAGTGTCACTGCAGTGCCTTTTTAAGTGTGCACCATTGACTACATTGTTCTGCCAACCACACATAGGTATTTTACATTGGATTCAGCATATTATTGATTGATTGATTGATTGATTGGTTGTTTGATTGCACTAAATCAAAGACAACAAATAGGATTATTGTCTGTGATTTATCCAAGGCATTTGACTGTGTTAATCATAAAACTCTTTTAGGTAAATTGAATCATTATGGAATACAAGGAGTTAATATTAAATGGTTTGAGTCCTACCTTACGAATAGGAAACAGAGGGTTGATGTAACATCTCAAAATTATCAGCACAAATTTTCATCAAACTGGGGAATGATAAAATATGGAATTCCTCAAGGATCAATTTTGGGACCGTTGTTATTTATAATATATATTAGTGATCTCCGTCTTAATATGAAAACTGATTCTAAACTTGTATTATTTGCTGATGATACGAATTCATTAATCACTGCCAGTAACTTAAATGATTTGCAAATAAAATCAACAACTATGCTGAATCAGATGAATGAAAAAAAAAACTATTAGATTCTCTTTTAAATTCCTATAATCTTACTAGTACTGTTGATTTCCCAACAAGAATACAGAGTAAATCTTTATCAGCCATAGATAACATCTTCATTGATTATCCAGGAAAGATAAACATTACGTCTGCACTTTTTTCAACGGTCTATCTGACCACGATGGTCAGTTGTTACAGTTTTTTAATGTTGATGTACCTATCTTAACTAATTCAACTCAAACTGATAGGAAATTTGATGAACCTTCTATTCTGGAGTTTAAATTATACTTGAGTTTTGAATCCTGGGATGATATTTTTTGAAGATAATAATGTGAATGTATTATTTAAATCTTTTCTTAATACTTATCTAAGGTTATTCTATGCCTCCTTTCCATTAATATTCCACAGAAAAAATAATAATAACAGCACTCTATGGATTACTCCCACTATAAAAATGCAATGCAATCTTAAAAGGGCTCTTTATTTATTATCCCAGAAATATAATAATTCTAAAATAAAAAATTATTATAAAGCCCTCTGTAAATCACTGTCTAAAAATGTTTTAGAAGCAAAACGATCCTATTATAATAATTTACTTTCCACCTCTAATAATAAAATCTCAGGTACATGGAAAATTACAATAACTATTACAGGTAGGACTGACTTCAATGATGGTATAACTACAGTTTGTGTTAATGGCAACTTAACTGACAATCCTCAATTTATCTCGGAATCTTTCAACAGTTATTTTTTATCTATAGCAGACAAAATTGCAAATAAAGTACAGAGTACATGGGACTCTTTAACAGTAACTTTTCTCCCATCACATATTTATCAAATGCTTTCAAAAAACCGTTTCCACAGATTAAATTTAACTATGCAAGTAGACATGAAATTGAAAAAATTATTAAATCCTTAAAATCCTCCAATTCTTACGGTTATGATGAAATTTCTGTAACAATTCTAAAGGAAAGTTCTCCCTTCATCAGCTCTCCTTTAACCAAGATATTTAACCAGTCATTGTCAACAGGAAATTTTCCAGAATATCTGAAATATTCCGATATAAAACCAATATATAAAAATGGTGCTAAGAATATAATGTTTAATTACAGGCCCATTTCTCTATTACCTTCCTTCTCCAAAATCTTTGAAAAATTAATATTTGTGTGACTAATACATCAATTTACTAATAATAACATTTTATCCAAGGACCAATTTGGTTTTAAACCCAACTCTTCTACTGATAATGCTATCTTTAAATTTTAAATGAAATTTTAAACGCCCTAAACAAGAAATTTACAATTGGTAGAATATTTTGTGATCTTGAGAAGGCTTTTGACTGTGTGGATCATGCCATACTATTGTCTGAACTGAAGTTTTATGGGATTAATGGCTCCATGTACTTTTTAATGCAATTATATTTAACAGGAAGGTATCAGCGTGTTATAATCAACTCTAAAATCTCAAACCAGGATATATATTCCAACTGGGGAGTAAATTCTAAGGGTGTCCCTCAGGGATCTATCCTTGGACCCTTGCTTTTTTTAATTTATATGAACGATCTACCGAGTACTTTCATCAACAACTCTATACCCATTCTCTTTGCTGAAGACACCAGTGTACTTATAACAACCCCTAGACTGGAAGATCTTGAAAAAAGTGTAATTGAGTCCTTTAAACAATTACTCTGATGGTTTAACAGTAATGTATTGTCATTAAATCTAAAAAAAACTCATTTCATTCACTTTAAAACCAGATGTGCACCCCTTTTGGATATCCAAATAGGATACCACAACAATTTAATTACTGATATCCATATACTAAATTCCTAGGCATAACCATACAAAATATTTTATTTTGGAACACCCGTCTCGACCACCTAACTACTAAATTAAGTAGGGCTTGTTATGCTATAAGGACCATTAAACCTTTTATGTCAGTCAACACTTTAATTATGGTATATCACGCCTATTTTCATTCTATATTTATAGTCTGACAAATGTACAATTTAATCACATTAATTGTGTAATTTCACTGTCCTACATGTTTCCAACCCTTAATTTGGGTTCATCTTCAGGGACTCGTTATCTCAAATCACACACTATTTACAATTTACAACTGGTACAATTGTTTACACATTAAAACATGAATTCTTTACAATTGTGCATGTATACACTGACAGTGAAATTATACAATTAATGTGATTAAATTGTAAATTGTGCATATACATTGACAGTGAAATTACACAATTAATGTGATTAAATTGTACATTTGTCGGACTATAAATATAGAGTTAAAATGTACGGAATGAATAATATTAAGTCTATTTTCATTCATTAATGAGCTATGGCTTAATTTTCTGGGGAAACTCTACATACTGTATTAATATTTTCCGCCTTCAAAAGAAGGCCATAAGAATTATCACTGGCATTAGTAATAGAGATTCATGTAGAGATTATTTTAAAAAACTCAAAATACTACCCCTTCAATCACAATACTTGTTATTAACACTATTGTTTGTAGCCAATAACATCCACCTATTCAAGAGTAACTCTGAAGTCTACATCAATAATACTAGACATAGTTTTGATCTTCATCTGCCATCTCCTAGGTTAACAACATATCAGTAGGGAACCTTTTATATGGGAATTAGATGTTTTAATAACCTTCCATTCGAAATAAAGGCACTTGTCAATAATGTCAAACTATATAAAATAGCCTTAAAAATGTTCTCTATCTCCATTCAATCTATTAATTACAGGAATATTTTGACCTAAAAAATTGTAAGTGAATTCTACCTTTTATTGTATCTAGTCTTGTATCAGATCAATGCAATGTTTTGATTTGTTTTTATTTTATCATATTTATTACATTTGTTGTTCTTTTTATAACTTCTTTTATCTTATATTTCATGTGACCAATTCTATTCCTTTGTTTCTCGTAAACTCGGATTTGTGGCATGTGAATAAATGATGATGATGATGATGATGAGTGGTTTAAAGTAAATGGACTATCCCTAAATATAGAAAAAACTAGTGTAATACATTTAAAATCACATCATCTTCAAGATAATCCATTTCAAATTTCTTATCAAGGTAAAGAAATTAAAGAAGTAACAAATACAAAATTTCTTGGACTAAGTCTAGATCAACATATGGAATGGAAAATACACATCAACTTAATGATATCTAAGTTGAGTAGTGCTTGCTATATAATTAGATCCATGCATTCTTTTAGTGATATAGCAGCACTTAAAAATGATATATTGTGGATACTTCCATTCCATAATGGAATATGGAATCATATTGTGGGGGAATTCATCAGGAAGTAGGAAAGTATTCCAATTACAAAAGAAAACTGTAAGAATTATGTCAGAGTCAGCATCTAGAATTGCATGTAAACCTTTATTCTGAGCATTGGAAATACTAACCTTACCATCTCAATATATCTTGCCTTTGATGAGTTTTTTAATAAATAATTTGGAACATTTCACTTTTAACCTCTCAATTCATAATGTAAATACAAGAGGAAGACTACAGCTTCATAAACCATTGGCCAACCTTACATATTATCAGAGGGGTGTATATTATGCAAGCATAAAAACATTTAATGCTTTGCCAATATCTATTGCTGAATTAGTAACATACAGGAAACATTTTATAATAGCTCTAAAAAATTCTTAATTCATAAATCCTTTTATTGTATTGATGAATATTTTAATTACTGATGTAAGATAAGGACTGATATTGACTCTGTTAAGAAACAAATTTTATCATTATTTATTATTTTAGGTATTCAAAAATTGATCTTAATGTGTATATAATTATATTTTTAATTAATATATATTGACTATTGACTGGATATTGCCATGTCCAGTGACAAATTACTTGTTTCATATCCAAAAGCTGTAAGTGGCTGTATGATGGATTGATGAAATGTATATGTGTGTGGATGTATATAATGTATGTATGTAAGTATGGATGTATTCATTGATTGACCAAGTGTACACATTCACTCACACGGGACATACGAGGGCTGTCCAAAAAGTATCCGACTATATTTTTTCCCGCGGTAAGTAATGGCAAAAGGGTGGGGAAACTGAGCGTAGTGGTAGAAGGGACTTTCATGCGCATGCGTGATTTTTTGCTGCCTCGCAACACCGCCGGATGCGTCTGTCGCTGCCAGATAGCGAAGTGGTGTAACACGTGTTCGTCGCATTCTCGTTTCGCTCAAGATGACAGAATGTTTGGAGCAGCGATACTGCATCAAGTTTTGTCAGAAACTTGGGGATACCCAAGCGGAAACAATCCGCAAAATTCAGCAGGCTTTCGGTGATGATGCAATGGGGGTCACTCAAATTAAAGAGTGGTTCAACCACTTTAAAGATGGCCGCATGTCGGCGGACAGTGACCAGCGTTCCGGGAGACCGTCAACGAGCCGAAATGCTGATGTCATTGACAAAGTGCGGACATTGATCATGGAGGACCGTCGTTTGACCGTCCAGGAAATTGCTGATGAGGTTGGGATCAGCAGAGGTTCCGCAAACAAGATTTTAACTGAGGATGTGGGCATGCGAAGAGTGGCGGCAAAATTTGTGCCCAAGCTGCTTTCGCCGGAGCAGCAACAACTCCGCCTTGAGGTCGCGCAGGACATGCTGGAATGCGCCAACAGGGATCCTGAGTTCCTGAAGACTGTGATCACTGGTGACGAGTCGTGGGTGTACGGATATGACCCGGAAACCAAGGTCCAGTCGTCACAATGGAAGCATCCAACATCCCCGAGGCCCAAAAAAGCACGACACGTTCGGAGCAATGTGAAGGTGATACTGACTGTTTTCTTCGATTACCGGGGTGTTGTGCATCATGAGTACGCACCACTAGGCCAAACTGTTAATAAGGAGTACTACCAAGAAGTCCTCCGTCATCTTCGTGATGCAGTTGGGCGCAAGAGACCGGAGCTGTGGGACGCACGCAACTGGCAGCTGCATCATGACAATGCCCCAGCTCATTCATCACACCTGATCCAGAGTTTCCTGGCTAAGCACGGCATTCCGCAGGTTCGCCAGGCTCCCTACTCTCCTGACATGGCTCCTTGTGATTTCTGGCTGTTCCCGAGATTGAAGACACCGCTAAAAGGCTCCCGTTTTGACAGCCGCGAGGACATCATACAGAACGCGACGGCGCAGCTGCACACCATTCCAAAACAAGCCTTCCAGAATTGCTTCCAGCGATGGAAGGACTGCTGGGCTAAGTGTGTGGAGTCACAAGGGGCCTACTTTGAAGGGATTAGGCATTGTAACCACCCAGATACAGAACTTTTTTTTCCCGGCCCAAGGTCGGATACTTTTTGGACAGACCTCGTAGTTACTGTCAGTGTCTGACATTTCACTAATCAGATGTCCTCAACATGTACACACTTCATCTGTAAGAGACTTCTGTTGAATTTTCAGTGGGCCTTTCCACTAGTGTACAAGTTAACACTTTCACTGCCTGGCATTTAAATCCCCGACGGTGTTAAATTGCCAGCGACTTTTGAATGTTAAACAACTAGTGCATCGTCTTATAAAAAAATCAATTACAAGGAAACTATAAGAGATAAAAATTTGAAATTTTGAGCACACCTTTAGTAATGTTTCAGTGTTTGATATCGCGTATAGCAGCCTTCTGAATAGAGAGGAACACCGCAATGTGCGCAAACAAATCTCGTTTCTTTCTTGATATTTTTCTGTATACACACTCAACAACTTATTGTGTGTGTGGCTTATTTAAGGCAAAAGAGGAGAGTAAATTTTAGATCGAATAAATTCGGCTCTGGCAATTTAAAACGTAAATACTTAAATCGAATATATTCGGCTTTGGCAGTGAAAGTGTTAAAACACATCTTTAGTGCCATGCTTAGGATGCCTTTACCCACTCTTCTTGTTTGTTTCTGGTTTTGTTGGCGGTCTTGTGTGTTGCCACTCTTTTGAGTTCTTTAAATAATTTGTTCTTAATTTGCTTGTTCCTCAACTCTTTCAGGCACTCACACTTCCCAGCAGTTATCAGAAAGGTAAACTGTGTGCATACAGACTCCTGTGCACCATGACTGTTACCCCGCAGGATATTTCTCTCCCTCGTGATCACCTTCAACAGTTTTACAAAGTTCTGCACCAAGGATTAGTTGGGACAGATCAGGTAGGTATCTAATCATGGATAATCATGTTTATAACCTAATTTTACTTTCAACTGTCTAACAGAAGTTTCATAAGCTTGACAGAACCTTATGAACCTCTTGGTATTTGTTCAGCAATTTGTGCGTGTTGTCATTTAGTGACAGTCTTTGAGAGAAAATAAATGTGGTGTTAGTTGTTCAATTCTGGTATCATTTGATGCTGGTCATGATGGGCAGTTGTTTAATCCACGAACACACTCTTACTACTACTGCAGAACATTTGCCAGTTCAGGTCACAGTAGATACTTTGAAGGCTGTAAAATGTTTCTGATGAACGTTAGAATAACTTATCTGTTGTGCAGCAGATAGCATGTATGCTCACGGGAGACTTTTATGATCATTTTCAGACATTTATTTCATGTAGGTATTTTGGAAAATGAAAGTCAAATATAGTCTGTGAGTTAAGGAACAAATTTTTTGGTTTGGTGTAGTGTTTTATTGATTCAGAATTCATATAAGATATTTGGTTTGTAGGGAGTACTGATGCCTAAGTGACTTCGGGTGGTGACACTTTGTTGTAGCAGAAGACATTTCTGATGATTTTTCAACCTTTGTGATACTGGTGATTCATTACATGGCAGTTGTGTTGAACATGGTCGATTCTGGGAAATATACGGGGTGCAGTAGATACACGTGACTCATTTTGAATGAAAAGAACTCAACAAAAATAACATCCTGACCTCTTGTTTTTTTAATAAATTGAAGTACATTACAAAGTATTTTATACACACAATTTGGTTGAAGATCTGCGTAGCATAAATCTGTGAAATGCTGTGTGTATTAAATGTGTCAGGTAGCGTATGCTGTCCAAAATTATTGTTGTGTGAGAAATTTCATACATTGTAGAGTAATGTGCTTCTTTCGTCTTCATGATAGAAATGAATGAGGGTGGGGTGGGTAAAAATGAGTCACCAGTGACATACTTGTTATCCAGGAAGAGCCATGAATAGCATGGCTGGGATGACTACATGTCAGACGTTATCTTTGGCTTAGGAAGTATTTTCTTGTTACTTACAAATCTTTCTCTTTATCCTTCACTTCAAGGTCTGCTGTTTTCAGTGACTTCTGTATGGATATTCTCCTGTTCTATTTATGTTGCTGGAGTGGATCACGATATTGATGGTCTCCATGTACCATGCTTTCACAAGTTCTTCCAGAATATAAAAAAAATTTTTATCTGTTTGCAACAACTCAAAGGCCCCAATGATCACATAGATACTCCTCACAGAGACTCAGCTAGGATTGTGATTGTGTTTTGTCTGTTGGTCTAGGCTGTGATCAACACACTTATTCAGTTCTCTGGACCCCGGTTCTTCTCACTTTTGTTACCTGGACACACATTGCTGCTGTACGACTTTATTCATGCAGCCAATACCATTATTTCATCATCCAATCTGCGTGGGGTGAGTTTAAATATGCTGATTTCTGATACTTTTAATAATTTGTATGCATAACAGAATTCACAGAGTGTTGTATTATATAGGATTACGGTGCTGTAACTTGTCTATTCTAAGTAAAGTTTGGTTATTTGTGCCTTGAAGGGTAAGAGACTGCCTGATTAGAGTTGTTTGGAAAGGCTTCTATGTGCTATGTTCCTTGTACCAGCCATTTAATGTTAGATAGTAAGATTTTGTGCCCCCTGACCATTATGTGAGTAGAAGCTTCTGATTTCTTAACAAAAAAAGTGCAGAGTGTCTTGATCAGCTGAGTAACTGTTGGCTTCCCAAGAAGTACCATGCACAATAGAATTAGCTAGTTAGTATAGTTGGAATTAATTTTTCTCTGAATTTTGTACACTTGGAATGTCAGGCAAGACTATTGTGGGGATGTTACATGAGTGGTGGGTTAAAATTCATCTTTGTTGCCTATTGCAGATTTTAGGGTTGAAATGTGTGTTATGCAGAACTAGCTGTCATGACAATGCCTTGCCTCTTCTCCTAGTGTCCCCATGATTAGTGCAATTGTAAAGAGGTTTTGTGAGGTGTATCATCTGTGCGTTACAGACTCCTCGTACAGAAGCAGTGTCAATACTGGGTGCCCTTCTCTGCCTGCCAAACACTTTTGCTGAAATGCCTGTTCTCCAGCCAAATGCTGGCGAGTTTACTGTGATGCCGTGTTCTGATGCCAAGGTAAGATAATTGTATTGCCTGAGTTTCAGTCCAGAATTGCAGTGTTTCCAGCATAAGTAAGAGCAGATTGAAGTCAGGAAATGCTTGCTATCATTTGATGCAGAATCGTTTGTCTTCCAGTTCACTATCCAAAAATATAAAGATCAAGATATACAGAACTGTAATTTTGCCTGTTGTTTTGTATGAGTGTGAAGCTTGGTTTCTCACATTGAGGGAGGAACATAGGCTGAGGGTGTTTGATAGTAGGGTGCTGAGGAAGATATTTGGGCCTAAGAGGGACGTGGTAACGGGAGAGTGGATAAGACTGCATAACGAGGAACTTTATGCTCTGTACTCCTCACCAAATATTATTCAGGTGATCAAATCAAGAAGAATGAAATGGGCGGGGCATGTGGCATGTGTGGCAGACAGGAGAGGTGCATACAGCATTTTGGTGGGGTGACCTAGTGGAAAGAGACCACTTGAAAAACCTAGGCATTGAAGGGAGGATACTGTTAAAATGAATCTTCAAGAAGTGGGATGGGGTGGCATGGACTGGATTGCCCTGGCTCAGGATTGAGACAGGTGGCAGGTGCTTGTGAATGTGGTAATGAAGCTTCGGGTTCCATAAAATGTGGGGACTTTCTTGACTAGTCGAGGATCTGGTAGCTTCTCAGGAAGGACTCTTAGTTAGTGTTGCGTGCGTAAGAAGGTTTTCAGTGAACCAGGGCTAAAGAACCTCTTAAAGGGGAAAATGTTTATATAGGAATCATAAAAATTAGGTTCATTTTTTGAATTCACTTTTGTCCTTTGATCCAAAGCATTTATTTAAAATATTTTGATTATGAAGATCACAAATGTGTGTTATCAGAGCATCTTGGATGTACAGTTGCTTATTTAGCATTAGCAGTGATAGTTCTGTTTCATTCAGCGCTATATAACTTCTGCATTTAAAACAGTACCATTAAATAAGCTAAGAATGAATTGTATTTGAAGTCATATGTTCACATGTGTTGTAACATAGTGGAATAATATTTTGAGGTGTTGATTACTGTATATCATGTCCCCAGGATCATATATTAAGCATATTGCTGAAATGTGGTAAGCGTGAACCAGCTGGTCTAGCACGTTGCATTGCTTTGTCCAGCCTTGGGATTTATGTGTACCAGGAGCTCAGTCATGAAACTTCCTATCCAAAAATTAAAGAGGCCATGAACGTTCTGTTATCAGCCCTTAGGGTAAGTACAAAGAATTTTGCTAAGTGTTGCAGTGATCCATGGTTGAAGACCAGATCAGAGTTGTGCTCGACAGGTAAATTAGTGTTTGTGTAACTTCAAAATTTATTATAAATGTGAGCAAAACAGTATTGGTCCTTATAATGGGCATTGCCACACTGGTAATAATAAGCCTTTAAAATGAGGAACTTGTCAATATTCTCTTCATACTGCAATATTTCTGTGCTTTTTATGCATATTGTCATGACTTACACCTCTGAAAAAGTTTGTTCGTTGCCACTTAGTTAAGTAGTCATGAACATCACAATATGCATGAACACAGTATGTGTGTGCACAGTGACGTTTCACCACACGTGGTAATGCACTGGCCACCACAGTCTATGAAATGTGCAGATGTTTGAGATCTTCAGTATGAACAAACCTTTATTTTGAGAGAGAACAAATTTTTCTTCAAACTATTGATATAGAATGTTCATTTTGTAGTGAAATGTGATTCTGTTGGGTCTTGAATTAATAGATTGTTTGTGTTAAGTCTTTTAAGTCTCTGGATTTGCCACAAACAGGATGAAAATTTGGATTATGTAATCTTAGCAATTGAAACACCATTGTTAGTAGACTGACTTAAGTATGAGATATTGTAAAAGGAAATTTTAACAGTATTTGAAGTAAAGTGTGATATCTGTTTCTGGTCTTCATTTTGAATTCTCTGAAAATTGCAACATTTAGTTCCAGTAACGAAGTTATCCTCCACAGTTTTAATAATGAATCAAAATTCGAACAGATTTCACTTTTAACAGTGTACAGTACGCATAGAAATATTAATGGGTTTTATTGGATAGCAGGAGTGATTATTTGTAGTCACTTCAGGTTTACGAACTTCTTGTTTGCCAGAAATTTGGCTAGTGTATGAAAATTGTAAGGTTAATGAGAAAGTATAGTAACTGATTTAGTGGATTTCAGACTAGTTTGAGGGATATTGAAGCTTGTTTTGCATGTGTGATAGTTGCAGTTGCAAGAACTTGTAATGCAGGATGTCCAGAGAGTCACTCTGGGGTTCTGTGGTGTGGAGTTTTCATAACCATTGTGCACATAGAAAGAATGCTGAAATGAAGGCTAACTCATAAAGTTTGTCACTAAATTTCCACATATGCTTTCTTTGAGGTGAATGGATGTATAGCCGATAACTTCTTTCAGCTCGTGCGAACCTCAGCATCGCTACAAGTTTCTTTTCATTAGCTACAGTGATCCATTATTTGAGTTCTCCTAAGTTTTTCATCTACCCAGTACACACATACATGGTATATTGACTTGACCTCATATAGAGGCCAAGTCAGTGGGGCCTGCCCTCCCCATTCAACACTCAGGAAACCACCCTTACAGCACTATTCCTTAGCTGTAATAAGTTAGAGCTCCAGTTTACCAAAATGTTTCACCTTTGTCTTCAGTTGTGGAAAGCCAAAATTCTGCAGCATATCAAGAGAAAAATTACTGGTAATTGTGGTCTAAGCAAAGAAACAGGTTCTCCAACTTTGCTACGAATCGACTGCACTGTACATTGATTTGTGGAAGATAATGGACATGTTGAATAATTGTATGGGGCTTGTCAGATGCCCATATACAGCAGTATTTTTTTATAACACCGTTATTTGTGTACAGTGTAGTATCATCTAGTTTCTTACAGCTAATGTTTAGTTTAGTTTAATTTAGTTTAGTTAATTTAGGTTAGTTCAGCTCTTCTATTTGACCCAGACCAATGCTTCCAAGCTTTTAAGCATTGCAGATTGTCAGATGGATGATTCTTTACCTCAAGCTGCAATTTGTAGACATGCAAGTGTAGGCACTATGTATACCTGAGCATACTGTTGATATTGATGTTAGTAATTGTTGGTTACACCACATAAGAAGGAATGCCTTTCTCTTCCCTCATCTGCTTCTGAAGTGCTTCGTTGATCTCTTTCTCAGTCTTTGATTATGTTGTCAGTAACTGGATCTATATTTTAAAGTGGTCTAAATGCTCTATGCTTACTAACAACAGTTTTAAGTGAAGTTGTCATAGCACATACTGTGCTTTTCACGTTCATTGTTTGTTCCTACTGACACATCCACTTACAGTGTTCCCTGCATAAGAAGTTTTTTAACAGACCAGTGAAAAGTGGCATCTTGAAAGGGCAAAACTTATTGGATCTACTTTTGCATTTGGCTCCCAAGCAGTTATTTCATAGTATTTAAGTTGTAAAGCTTGCCAGTGTATATTATCTTGGTATCTTGGATCTGCAGCTACTTAAATGCAAAAGAGGAAGTCATAAAACACTATAATGAACTACCCAAAAATATGAGTCCAGTCATTTGTTGTAGACACAGGTGCACAATCTTCATGTATCTCACTTGTGTCTTCCACCTCAGGGCTCTCATGACACAGGCCTGCTTTGCTGATTCAGTCACAGCACATTATCACCTACTGCAACAAAATCTTCAAAGCTACACTTGAAGTTCAAACTTTGCTGCACCATCTCCATGATATACTGTACTTCAGTTAGTGAACAGAATTGCAAATGGTGTACTCTGTGAAATAGTACACAGGCTTTACCAGTGCTTTCAAAATGTGATGTGGTTTCATGGTACACATGTAAATGTAATTTCATGTATGCCCGTAAGTAAAGTACAGCCTTCCATGTGCCAGTTTTCATGAAACTGACATGTCCTGAACAACATTATGTGCAGACCTCATACTGAATGAAACCCAAATTGGACAATAAATGTAGAAAGTACAGATAGAAGTTTATTTATGCCTGTAAGTAAAGTATGGCTTTCACAGCACTGATTTTCCCAAAACTCACTTTCATAACATTTTTATGGATGTTTCTTGTACTGAATTTTTTTACAAGTTTGGTAAGTGTATAAAATATTGGGAGAATTTCATTTATGCTCGTAAGTAAAGTATGCCTTTTACTGCACTGAGTTTCACAAAACTCACAACCACTCAGCTGCATTGTGTGGATATCGTTCATACCCAGTCTAACCCAGATTAATCAAGAAATATGGAAAGCATATGTAGAAATTCAGTTATGCTCTTAAGTACAGTATGACTCTCATGAAGGTGATTTGCATGAAACTCAAGCTTGCATGACAACTTTCTATAAAAAACTCCTGTACCAAATTTAATGAAACTGGCAGTCAGTTTGGTTGCTGATACTAGGTCACAGACAGATGGACGGACAGACAGGCAGGCAGATGGACACGGTCTCTGTGCATACACATAAGGCATTCTTCTTTTACCTCGAAAAAATTGCCTAAAAAGGATAAAAGAATCCATTGAACACGAAATGAGCAGTTGATAGGTTGTGCTCAAGCAGTGAAGTGGTCTCTGCTGTTAATTATTGACTGTGGTATAGTTAATCCATGAAGAAATGAATTCTGGTTATAAAGCCTTTTAGATGTATTAAGTGGGAAATTTTTGTATAAAAATTAGATGAAAATGAGCTTCTCAATTGGGGAAACTTTTTACTCCAGAACTTGACATGTGGGGAAAATGTAACTTTATTGCATTATTGTTGTGGAAGTTTTGGCAGGACTTCAGAAATCTAACTTACGTGGGAAAATTTTGTATCTGGGAACTTTTTATCTGGGAAACACTTTTCATATACAAATCTTGGGTACTACAGAAACACATGTATAGAGGAACACACTACGTAGCAGCTGGCACAAAGTTTTGAGTTGACCCTGATTTGTTGTGTATTTTGTTTCTTTTGAGTATGTATAATGTTTAAGAAAATATAGTCACCGTAACTCTGGAGCGACTCTTTGAAAACTGTATGTAGCAGTAAAGTGGCAGGTTTGGATTTAATAAGCATTCAGTTGAAGCAACTCTCTTTCTTTAGTGTATCAATAGAACATATATTGAGTTCTGTGGTATGGAATGATGGCGTGTGACATTTGCATGTTTTCTGTGTACTGTATTTAATAATGCATGGTGAACTGGTACTTAAATTTATTGCTTATTACAGTTTTAAGTATTTCTTAAAAATACTTCGGTAATAATTTTAATGAGAAATGTGTTGTTATAAAGAATGTCTATTGAGACGTATTTGTTTACATTATAAGAAAGCCAGTTTGAAATATGTGTTTGCTAGACATGATCATTTTCTTATCTTAACTATTTCTCTCTTAAATTGTTTATAACATAATCAATGCCTTTGCAGTTACCTAGTTCTTTGATGTGCATTACTTATATTTCGTGGAATTCTCTGATGTGCAAGGTATTGTAACAAATATTATTTCAAAACAGGTTTGATAATCAGAGTAGTTATGTGTCTGATATGAAGAATCATTTAAATTTGTTTTTATTGAGTAGAGTATTGGGAATAAAGTGTAAATAAGGTGGCAGTGACAAGAATTACAATATTTTCATTTTTAGAAATTATTATAAAACTTTCAGGAACATTAAGATAATATGTGTGATGTCATTACTTGGATTTTTTTCATTTTTTAATTTTACAATAACATTTTTTTTTATGTGGATGCAGGTGGAAGTCAGATGATTTTCCTTTCAAATATGGTTCTTTCATAACACATTTGTTTCACAGCTGTATTGTGTAGAAAACTCACCATAGTTCCTTGTACTATTAGCTTTCTCTTTTCATACTTGGTAAATAAATCAGTTACATTACATAATAAACATTTAAGATAACAGCTTCAGTCACTTACTATATGTTTAATATTACAGTTCTTCTAATTCGTGTACTTAGCCAAAATTTAAAACTAAGTAATAGGGCTTATTCATCACAGAAACTATCCGTTGTATTTTTGGTGTAGGACTTCCACGCCTTTGGTAGTCTCTGAAGTATTGCTTTGCTATTGCATTTTCAGGTTTCACATGTCACATTTTTGCTAGTTTTTTTGAGGCATGTGGTCATAACTGAATTAAAAATCTTTTGGTTGGAGCAGAGCTGGGAAGTTTTTAATGGTCCTTGTTTATCTTTTGGGGTTTTTAATTTCTTTTAATGTGCTCCTATTTTTTAAGTTTCTGTATATATATGAAGTTCTGTTGCAAGTGCTAGAACTAAGATACTATTAAGAAAGAATTAATATTTTATTCTTCCAAGTCGGTGTTTTTAACAGACTGCTTTTGGAGATGATGGGGATGTTTGAATGGCATTTCAATTTTCATTTATGCAGTCTCCATTTTATCTACTATTTCCTTTATGTGATCCATAATCTGTGCAGTAATTGAATATATATAATATCATAATAGAATCAACAAAATGCACACTAGTGAAATAATTTTTATATGCAGTACCCTCCTGCATGTTTTGGCCACAGCCATCCTCAGGGATGCCTCCCTGAGTTTGGCCGCGTGAGTGGGCGAAATACGTAGGAGAGTATTGGGTATACAAATTATTTCACTAGTGTGCATTTTGTTAATTTTATTATATTGTATAACTTCTATTTCCTTTTTGCCTATAAAGCCTTCATGAAATGGTGATAAGTTTACTCTTCTCCATTACATGTACATCTTTCTTTGTCAGTGTATTCAATTTATTAAATGCACATTATTAGTTACATATGAGTGTTAAATATGCAGCTCCGTGTTTCGGTACAAGTGTACCATCTTCAGGGAGCACAATATGCCAGGTTCAAAACCAATTGCTATATTTACAAGGTTCCACAGTCTGTAGTAGGCTCCATTGTTGATATTGTTTATGTATAAAAGGTACAGTTTGTACTGTTTTTAAAAACTAATGGTTAAAATATGATTAAAATATTTCTTACATGATAAATATGATTTGTACAGCTGGTAGTGGAAACTTCTAGTTTGTGGCATTATATGTTCAGATCTGTAGAGTGTATCTCAATCCAAAGTGGATTGGGTCCCTGTGTTTATGCTGTCATGTATTGGAGCCAGCAGCGTAGTATGTAACTAATAATGTGCATTTAATTCGTACAATAAATTGAGTACATTGATCTAAAAAATGCACGGAATGAACAACTTTAAAATCTTTCTTTATGTTGAAGAAACACTTGAGCATGAGATTTGAAAGCCCTAACAGCAAATGGTATCACATTTACTGTCTTCATCTTCCGTGATGTGACAGCCATGTAGTCTGGTAGATGGGTAATATATCTGCTGAACTGCATGGTGTTACATCCCAGAAGACTATAACCTTAAAACACTTGATTTGTTGTTGTTGTTATTATTATTATTATCATCATCATCATCATCATCATTATCATTATCCTGTATTGCTGTTAAAGGTTATATTTATTAAACTCAAAATACATTTCTTTCTTAATAGCATCCTTGTTTATCCTTTTTATTGTGTTTTGTTATTGGGTTTAATTTATTTATTTCTGATCCAGCAAAGTTATTCTCAGCCTGGCTACACAAAGAGAGCAACTGAGAGTAAGGTAGTAATGCATTTTTTATATGTACTTTGCTTTTGTGGCATTGCTTTTTGTGTAATTTTACAGGAATGCTGTACGTTGTTTTGTATGGCTGTGTTGGGTAACAGTTTTGAGTACATGAAAGACATATATATTGAAAGAGAAAGTATATTACAGCTGAGAACAAGTGATAGTCATTATTTTAAAGAACTTTATTTTGAGGGAGAAAACTTTAAAGGTTATTGAGATGATGTAAGTTTTATGTGGCTTATATCTTCAGTTATGGTTTGTTCAGACATCCTGGCCTCTGTCTACCGTGGAAATTTTGAAGAAATCTGTTTTTGAGTCATGACTCCATTCCTCCCATTGGCAGGATGATGGTCAGTGACAGATGGACGTACATTTTAATGTGTGCTCTGAACCACACGTGTTCTACATTCCCCACACTTATTAACCTTTATCTTTGTAAGAGATCGGGGAAAGGGGAGGTATAATCTGCACTAGAGCTTTTGAGCCTCGAACTTTAGCCTTTGACACAACTTCATCACCATGCCCTCTGTATCATTATGTCTCCACATTGATAAAAGTAAAGTCTTATGAAAAGGGTGAGATATGACATAAGGGGTTCCAGAAGAAATTTGTAGATGGATATTTCAGTAACTTTTTTACATCACTGATTGGTGCATATGTATCCCTGGATGTGAGAAATTACTTTGTTTTGCCTTGTAATTTATGTACCAAATTCAGTGCAAAGTTCAGTTCAAATTCAAGTTTTTATATTGTTGTATGGAGTTCTGTTGGGGTTATAGTCTACATAAATGTAATTGCATTATATCTTGTTAGCAACCAGGAGTTTCTTCATTATATGAAGATTTTTTTTATACAGAAGTACTATCTGTGACATTTTATCTGGATCATATTAATCTTGTGTCAGTAACTGTTGGTCTTGGTAGCTTATATACAGACAGCAAGCTTCCTCCGTCTTCTGTTTTGTTAACTGTACTCATCTGTGGCAATAAAAGTATCATACTGTCTTGTACTGTTTTGTTCAAATTTGTCTGGTGACTGCAGTTCCTTGTCTGTCTACAGGTTTTCTACAAATGTATAATAATATTGTTATATGGTGCACTTTATAATGTAATTTTTCTTTGTTTTATGATTTATTTCTTGTAAAACTCTGTAGCATGAATGAAAATGTATCTGAATATCATAATGGTATGAGGTTAGATAACAAGGAAAGAGAAGCTTTTTGCATAATGCAGTGGGTGCTGGGAACGCCACTGATGAAATAGAATGCTAGAAGTTTTCTTTATAACTGTGAACTTTCGTATTAAAATCTTGCATCATGTAATGCCATAATAAAAGCATGTGTTTCACTCAAGGAGTAGTGTAATGGTATTTCAGAGATCTCTGTTGTAGATCTGTGTGATTACAAACCTTTGTGACTGAGGGTTTTTGTGGTTTTACTCAGTCTTTCCAAGCAGATGTCACCATGAACCTTGAATTATGATAATGACTAACACCTACTAGGTCCGTGTGCATTCTCCATTCATGATCATTCACTGATTTATGGCATTTATTTTGTGCACTTCATGCAAGGAAGACATAAAAATCACACTTCCCTTGCTGCTAATTACAACGTTGTGGTCCATTCCATGTTATGTGTTTATTGGAAGAGTTGCCAAAATATGTATTGATGTAACATGTTAGTAAACAGTGAGATGTATGGCCATAAATGTGGACCATTATTATATTCAGAATATTTTGTGAATCTGTTACTGTTTTGTCTCTGCTTAAACTGTCAGTAATTTTGCAGGTTATTAGTGTTTTAACACTGTTTCTCATAATGCAGAAGTGTACTAAAATTAATGGCCCCTGATAACACCACGCATTATGAAAAATGGAGTGAGCGAAGGGTTAACGTCATGTTACATTTTCAGCTGTAAATGGACAAACTGTGTCTTTTTTGTTTTTCGTTTTTTAATTTTTATTGGCTGGATTTTAATTTTATAATGAAAGGTTAATTTATAATACTGTAAAGTGTAACAAGTGTAATTCTGTGAGGTGACATTTTGTGATCTTTGCTGTTTGTAAGGCTGTGGGGTGTAGTTGCTTATTTTGGAAAATGAGCATCAGTTATAAGAGGTGGAAAACAGAAAACGTAGAAAAATATTTGGTCCTAAGGAAACCTGAGTGATCAGTTTAGGATATTATATAACAAGAAACATTGTGACGTCTAGATGTCATCTAGAGCTTTTAGGGTGGTGAAATTATGGCTGCAGTGGACCAGATGTATAACTTAGATGTACACAAAATTTTGGTGTGGAAACCTCATAGAGAAAGAGCAAGAAGGATGTAGGAAGATAATGTTGTGATAGATCACAGGGCAATAGTTTGTTAGTCTGGGAGGTGGACAGAACGGGCCCAGACTTGGAACCTGAGGGCCATTTAATTAAGAGACAGAAGTAGTGTTTTTATATGGAAAAGTGTAAGTGGGAGAGAAACTGTGGGTAAATATTTTAAGGTGTACATAGCTTGTAAAGGGTTATGAAACTAGATTTTTATGGAGGTAAAGCTTTAGGCATCTTGACCTTAGTATTGGATCAGTGGTGTGAAATTGTGGTTCACAAATACTGTGGTGATTTTTCAAGGGAGGGTATATGGAATGATAACATTTTGGGGCCACTGCACTATATGAAGCTGAATAGTTTCTAGTATGCATTGGATTTAGTGGTTTCCATAACCATTCTGGATGACATGGTGTTCAAAATAAACAATGTTCTTGCCAGTAATTGCAAAGTCTTTACTTTCAAGAACATTAAGTTACTTATTGCATTTTAATAAATTAAGGGGGAGAGGGGTCAAGTGATCTGGATATGGGAAGAAACATGGCATTTTGTCACAAATAGTGCATATTAACTTAAATAGGATAGCTGACAACCTGGGATCAAATCCTGAGGAGGGGCAGGGATTTCTGTCATATGTACCATGTCAGACTTGGTGTGGGCCTCACAGATGTTCTGTCCAGTGGGTAATAGGGGCTGTTTGGGGATAAGGGGAATATTGACTGTCAGTTAAGTAATTTAATGTGATAGTTCTTCCAGAGAGCAGTAAAACTTGAGAGAGAGAGGCTACTAGGTGTGCGTTTGTTGGTTGGGATGTGCAGATGTTTGTTCAGTTCATTCATCTTAATGTGTTAATTATTGATAAAATTAATTGTGTTGCTTTGGTACAGTTCAACAACAGAACAGTTGGGCAAGTGGCATCAGACATCTTGCTGCTTTTGTGTGACCATGCTGATCGACTCATAGGTCATTACCCAGAGATACCACCCCGTATCATTGAGGTAAGGAACAGAAAGAACTTTATTTTCAATGTAAGAATAATGATCACTTCCAAGCATGTGAATTCACTGGTAATGTGTCTGACTTGTATTTTGGGTGGATCAGTTGAAAATTATAGCCAGTATACTGGCTTGGACTTCTTGTTAGGTCAGGCCTTACAGGTGAATGCTGTATTAGTACCTTGAAACAGACTATAACTACTTCTAATTTATCTTCTGTCATCTCTTTCGGTGATGTATATGTAAACTGAAGGGGTTGGTGTGGCACAGTTTTAATAACCTAAAAACGAATAAATAAGAATGATATTAAAGATCACAGAATTGCCATAGAACAGCCTCTAAACAAAGTACAAGCAGAGCTGAGAGGGCGATGTTAAAATGAGTCATTCAGAAGCAGGCATTAGGGTGTGGACTGGATTCTGAGGACTTACAGGGTTCAGTATCATTCTGTTGTAAATATGTTGTTCATACTTTAGTCTGAGAGTTCCATGACCAGCTGCCACATGTAGTAAATTAGATGAATCATACGTACATAATTATGTCTTTTATTATTATTATTATTATTATTATTATTATTATTATTATTAAAGTGTTGTTATAATTTTCAGTTACAGTAACAAATTTTTGTGGATGTTCACATTGGAACACCCACTTCAGTTTCTTTATGTTTCAGCACCATGAGCACCATGGTGCTGCAATTATACACACAGCTCTGTTCATGCTAAAACACAAATTAAATAACACACTAAAAACAGAAAGGGGGTGGGGGGGCATCTACATTACTGTACATATGTCCTTAAACACATATCATCTGTCACGTACCACCATCAAAAGAATATGAACTATGGCATACTCAGAGCATTTGCATTGAACAGCTAGTAGATTTAGTATCACCATAGAATATTAGACTTATATAATGAGTGGTTTACTTCAGCTATATTCAACATTTTGATAAATGTACTGTGCCATGTACAATTTAAAGTGATGTGGGAAACCACTAAATATGTAACTTTTAATCATTGGTGTGCTATGACATATAAACCATTTTCATGGTTTTGTATGTCAGGACACCAAGAACTGTGTTTTTTGGAATAATTCTACTATGTGTCATAACTTAATTGCATTACATCTGCAGTAGTTTGTGAAATACAACACATGAAGATGGCACCATGGTGCTGAACATGTAACATACAATGTGTTTATTCCATCGTGAATATCCACAAGAATTTTTTTGTATTGTAATACCTATACATAAACTACTTTTCATGGGTCATGGTTTACTTGCAGAATACCAGAGATATGTCTCTCTTATGTTGAGTTACTATGTACTCATTTGCATGTGCTTATATTTACAGGTGTTAGCACTGACATTATCACAGTTGATGCCACAAAATAATGTTACAACATCAGAGCAAGGCAAGCACCTGCTGACATCTCTCATGTTTTGTCTTGGAGAGTGGTGCATGAAAATGCCTTCAGAGTGTTTGCTTGCATCGTGCAATGGCTCTTGCCTTCTGCTGACAGTATTCAAGGTAATAAAGTTCAACAGAGCAACTGTTAACAACAGTGTTTGTCAATCTTTTTCTTACCTTCCTGTTTTTCTTTTTGAGTTTTTTAATATCTAACCTGAAAGAAATTGTAAGTTACCTGTTTTCGTTTAGAGAAAGCTACCATCCAGTAGCAAAGTGACAGGCAATGAATAAGTGCTTTTCATACCCCAGTAGAGTGACAGAATTTTGCTGATATGGGAGCATCAGTAGCGATCTTAATTCCCTGACACTCAGATTTGTGGGTATGTTTGGTGTAGCTATCACATATTAGGGAATTGTTGTAATATGTTGTATTATTTGGAATGAATTCAAAATTTTACCACCTCAGCACTGAAGGATCTTTCCATGTGAACACGTTATAAATATTTTACTGAGAACAGATTTACTACATTTTCCAGTCATCTTATATTACTTGAGTTGAATACATGAAATTAGTTGGTTTAATTATGCCTTCTAGATATTATGAACTTCCATTTTTTAAGAGTATCAGTTGTGTTGTTTTTCAGGTCCTAGATCAGTTGCGAGGGGGTGCCAGAGGGTCAAATGATGGTGACTCAACTGGTAGTTTGTTTCAACCAGACTTAGTTCAAGACTTTGATCCCAACATCCTGCTGGATGATCTGAAGGAAGGTGTTACCCCACCTGTTGGTCGTCGGTCATCAGCAATGGTCACAGAAGGTGGATCACCATCCCACCATCACCACTGCAGCCAGTCTGTCCAAATGGCCGCCAGAATGGTATGTTATAGAACTTGTACTTGATACACCTGCTTGGCTTTGGACTTTAGACATGTTGACAGTTAAAAATATTAGCTTGAGTGTAAATTCAATTTTTGTACTTTTTTCATTTCATTTTCATTTCATAAGAAATATGCCTTTGTGCAATGTGCAGTCAGGTTTTTCATGGGTATTTGGAAAGACACAATGTGTGAACTGTGTTTATGCATGTAAAATATATTAGTTGAATTAAAGTGTATGTGCATTTGTAAAGCAGAAATAACAATTGTGTTGAGTATTTTGTGATCTAAGTTGTACAGCTTTGCAACTGTATTGTGTTCAATTTGTTTATTACAGGTGCTGATGCATTTGGTGAACCACCTTGGTCACTTTCCCATGGGAATTGGAGCCGCACGCTTATCGTCTATGGTTGTGGAACATGATGATGTGCCTGGCCTCTCAGCAGATGAGCTGAGCGCTGAAGTTTTTTCTGCTCCAAATATACAGGTTAGGGCAGGGATGATGAATCGTTGGCACACGTGCCAAGTTTGACATGAGCTTAGATTGGCACCAGTCGCTACAGGTTTTGTCTCTGAGTTGTGAAGTGGTACCAGATATTTCTGGAGCCACTTCATAATTCAGTAATTCACTAAGTAGTTTTGGTAGTTACTAGTAGAAGGAGAACATCTGCATGGGCTTGCACAAGCTCACTGCCTTTTGCTCTTCCATCACATTGTCATAATGACCATCATCCATCGGTGTTTTCATTGTAGTGTCTCGTCTTATGTAAGCCTTGTAAATTTTCATCTCTTCTCCCATAATCGCTCCTTTTATGTCAGGGTCCACTCTTTCCTTACATTCTTTTTTCTTGGTCTGCTCACAGTGTCCTTGGTCGTCCCAGTGGCTATCTGTTCATCAGCAGCACTTGCAGGTTCAAAATCATATTGTCATTTGCCCATAACACACATTCATATTGCTGATTACTGAATTCCACCAGTTTTTCTATTGTACCTTTGCTGGTGTTCTGTATTTAATTTTACTTTTCCTTGTTTCATTTTAACAGTTCCTGTATGAGTATGATTGCATCAGTATTAGTTTCAGTAGGATCAGTGACTGTTACAATACTATTTTCTTTTCTTTCTGGGCAGCTGTTTGTACTTAGCAACAGTCTTCTGGTGTCACTAGTTGAGCTACCAGCTTTAGATGTACCTGGTGGTGGAGTAACAGCTGGACTGAGAACGGCTCCCTCACAAGTGAGAATCATTTTAAGGGATTTGAGTGGGAAAGCATCATGGGATGCTTCTATCCTCTACTGCAGTCCTGAGGACTCTGTATGCTCACATCGACTTACAGAAGAGGAAACAGGTATGTTTGGCATTAGAAATATATATGGCTTTATCCATTTCACATTATATTCTCCGTGCATCATGATAACAAATCACAAGATTAAAACCAACATATGCACTGTATTTTCATACACATACATACTCTGTGTATGAAGATTCAGTGCATATGTTGGTTTTAATCTTGTGCTTTATCCATATTGTGGGGGGGGGGGGGGGGGGGTACTATCCTGTCACCTAATATTGTTAACCAACTCACACCATGGTATAAATTTCCTGGGCAGCTGATAGTAGTTGAACTGGTCAAGTACCAGTCACTGCCTGTGGATTCATTTGTGTGAGAGTTTTTCTGCTGGGTAATATATGCAGATGTACTAGACTCTAGATTATGTAAGATTTGTTTGTTCATCTTTTGCATTGGATCTGACTCCAGGATTGCTGTACTGTTATTCGTTACTGTAACATCTTTAATTTTGTATTTTCCATATTCCGTGCAATATATTGATTGTACAGGATTTAATCCAACAATTGCACAGTTAACAATAAACAACCCATCTGCCATTATTGTGTTCCTTTCATACCTTCCTGAGAATGGTCATGTTAAGGTCGAAACATGTAGAGGCACAGCATAAAGTGACAGCTGGTTATTTAACGTTAATTGTGGAATTGTTGGATTAAATACTGTATAATCTTTTGTTTTATTTTGAGATATGTAATGTTATCAGGATTGCATTTATTTGCTTCACAAATTGCATTGTCATTGGAATGAAAGGTATCATAATGTCTTTCTGCTACTTCATGTTAAATTTGGAAGGTTCAAGATTTTTGTCATATACAAAAATGTACTAGAATTGTGATTGAATTATCTTTTCTATTTCCAGGAAGTGGAGCTGGAATTACTGGCTTGCTGAGACGTGTACCAGTATCATCCAGATTAGAAGAGGCCATGTTGACATCTAGCTTTGTAGGTGGTGAACTTCATAATTGTCCTCCTCAGCACACATTGCGCCATCGCCCCCCTGATATACTTCCAACCTATGATAATGGAGCTGAAGATATGGACAACTTGGATGATGTATGTCTGTTACATGAAATGGACTTCTTATTCCAATTTTAGATGTCTGCTGAGTGTAACTGTTAAATATAAATAAGTCATGCAGTGGACATACATAAACATATTGTTGCATATGGTGGAGTCAATTTATATTACTGACATTTATGTTGTATAGCTTCATGCAAGTTATGTAAAAGTTCTGAATTTTATTCCATTGTTTGTGACATGTATGTTGTGTTTTTAAATTCTTATTTCATTGTGTTTCGTCATTTTTCACTTCTGTTTGAGTTTAATTATATAAATATTTTTATAGTTGTAAGGTGGTAACTGTCGTGAAGAATGTCATCAAGTACTGTTATCTTCTTTGTCTGTATGTGTGCGCGTATGCATGCGGTAACACTCTGTTTTGCCACTGTCATTCACATTTCTGTTTGCTGCAGCTTCTTCAGTACCTGGGTCACACAAGTCCGGAATGTTTGGAGAGTCTGGACACCCCTCGTAACATTCCTGCACCTCCACCTCCACCACTGACAAGGGAAGTAGAGGAAGACACCATCACTATGGTACTGAACCAACGAAATGCAGAGCAAGAATACTTACAACGCCATTCAGCAGATACCATGTGAGTATGATAGTTACATTTTTTGATTCTTGTATAGTGTCACAATTATACACGTTTGTATTTGGTTGTACTTGTATTTTACCATTTCCTGACAGTTATTGAATTTGATGTACTGTTATTATATTCTGACTACAGGTGAATCTAATTTCTCACCTTACAGTGTTTCCATGCACTGTTCTACTTCTTTTACCGAGATTAATTTAGAAATTTCATTGCTTTATATCATATTCTTTTGTTGTTATGTAGAACATCAGAAATGGTCTCTTGGTGTTCATAATACACCAAAATTTGGGGCCAGTGATACACAAACCCTGAAAATTTGGTTTAGTTTTGACTGTTTTGACAGTCCTGGAGTTTGTAAATATGTTTTGATAAAAAATTGGTCATGTTAAGGGAGACTCAATAACAGTGGTCATTACTTATGTGTCATAATACATTAACAAGCTAATATAGTAAAATATGTGCATACTAGTTCATATAGAAATGTTTGTGTTTTCCAAGCACTTCTCTCTCTCTGCCTGTATTTTATGTTATATATTTTATTTATTGTAAAGTCTTAAAACTGTATTTATATTAATTTTAAAGTATGCAGTTACTAGGGAAACCTTCTGTTTTTTTGCTGATTCTTATATCTATTTCTTTCACATAGTACATTGTGTGTATTCATAAACTCAATTAAAAAATAACATAAAAATCTTATCTGGATATTTTGTTGAGCAGCAGGTTATTACAGAAAACCGTGTCTAACAGTTGCCTGTATTTGTTGAGAGACAGTGACCAGTTGGTTCAGGTATATATCCCCTTTCCTTAACAGTGAATCTGAGTTTGTTGTTCCTTTGGATGTGCTATGTATCATGTTCCACCAGCTAGTTAAACTACAAGTGTAACCACTAAGTACAGCACATCATCCCACATTTGGGACATATGTTACATATGCTGTAGTTATGTTACTTAATTTCATTCTAGAATGCTAGCAGGGTGCATGACAACATTTCCTCATCAGCCATCACAGTCACTTTTTCAGCACTGCCGGCTACTTTTCTCACAGTTGGGCCTTGCTGGTTGGGAACATCGTTCACAGCTTCACCTGCTGTCTAAGAATGAAAAATTGCTGCGAGAACTTCGCAATCTTGACACTCAGGTAGTTTCTGTTTTGTAACTTCTTCTCTCCCTTTTTTCACTTTAACTTTCTGTCACTGTGGTGTACGTTATAAGTTGAGCAAACAAACAGTATGCATTCAACTATAAGGTTCTGTTAGCTTTGAAGGTCCATCAGGGTCATCACAGAAGTTTGGTGCTGAATTTTATTTAGGGTACTCGATCCACTTCACATCCATACAACCAGATTCTGTAAGCTTGAGTTTAACATTATACTGTGTGTTACTTCTCACATTATTGTTTTTTTTTCTCTCCAAGTAAACTTTTGTCTGCATTTCTTGTGCACCAAACATGTGCTACATTCTCTCTCGTGCTCTCTCTCATTCCCCCCCCCATTAAACCCGTCCAGTTGATCACAAGTTCTTGATTTATTCCCACTGATAATATCAGCTTAAACCAAAAATTACAGTTGTAATAGATTTTCTTTTACAGTTCTCTGTATTTATTTCTGCAGTTGTCTGTGTGTGTGTGTGTCTGTTTTTAGCCTCTTTCTTTTCCAAACCCTTATGTTCTGTTAACTAGTGAAAGGCCAAAGAGCAGCACCAGGAATCTGACTTGACCTTTTCCAGGAATATTTTTTTCCTCTTGGCATTTACAAAGGGTTCTTTGGTCATTAACCTTTGGCACCAGAATTAAATGCCTGGCTTAATGTCTGTAAAGACGAGAATGTAAATGAAGGCTGCTTAAGAGCAGTTGTAATTGGTCTTTGGCAGTAGGCAACATAAGCGCTTTGAGCATCACACTACTTGTTACCAACCAGTAACATTCGACACTAAAGGGTTAATTATTTCCCTTAAAGAATGTCTGGAGGGATTAAAAAGCACTGTAGTTTTATGATTTCTGAGCTTGTGAGTATGTCCCTTACAAAAATTGAACTACGTAACTGATTGTTGCTGAATTTATGATATGCCATTGGAGATATCCTAAATCTTGTGCTTTCTAATGCCCTACAATCAGTAGTAGTAACTCAGCAGACAAATTAATTTATAAGGTGGAAGCTAAACTAGTGTCACTTAACATAGGGTCCTAAAATGATGTGTGGCATCCTCTGTTATGGTAATTGTTTTTAGTGAAGTGATAAGCAATAACATGGCAGTCACATGAAATTTTTTTAGCTTTTGGTTTGATGGCAGTAATGAATCACTAGAGCCAAGTGTGTGAAATTTGGTATGGTGGTGGTTCATGAACATACCATGAAATTATGTATGAAATATTGTTCATAAGTCAACAGTTATGAACTTGGAAAAGGTGACAAATTTTGAGGTTATGTTGGAGAAAGCTAATGTAAATCCATACTTCAGTAGGAAGTTCTACACAAAAAAGATAATGATTATGATTATGATCAGGAGGAGGAGGGTGATACCATTGATAACAACAACAACAACAACAACAACAACAACAGCAGCAGCAACTTGTACAGTTGCAAGCAATAAAAGAATTTTGACTTGAGTAGGATATGATTATTTGACCATCTGCTGAGGTGTGCGGCACAATAACCCATGAGCTTAAATACATTTTACTAGATTATAAATTAGATTATGTACAGTAAAGGCAAGTTGTCCCTGTGCATGCCATGAAGGTATATGTGGGAAGGCAGGTGTAGCTCAACATGGCACTTAACCTTGGCACTAGATGAAGATGAATGATCGGCTTCATGCCTTAGGTGCTTTACCCCTGTGAAAGAACCCCTGATACCCATGGAATAGGAGGCTGGGTGGCCCCCAGAGCTGGTCTGGATGCTATGGAGAGAGAAAAATCTCTTGTCTCTGCCATTAACATTAACAGTACAAGATTTGTAGGGATAGGAGAATGGGCTTTATGATTTGTCCCAAGAATTCCTTATTTAATTTTTTTGTTTATCAATGAAGTCAGTTATGTTCTTATAACTTTTACAGATTGAGTGTTTTAGTTGCTGTATCCTCTTTCCAGCATATCTGTGGCCTTCCGCGTACTCTTCTTCCACCTAGCTAAGTGTACAGTATGTCCACTTCCTGATGTGTGTCTTGCCAACTATTATTTACCTCATGTGTAATATGTATGCAAGTGCTTTGATCTAGAGTGTCTTTAAATTAATCCCACTTACATGTATGTATGTAGTCAGTGTGGACCATAATTCATGGCAAGCTTGCTGGTATTTCCAGAGATGTCGGGAAACACATAAAATTGCCGTTGTGTATGTGGCTGAAGGTCAGGAGGACAAGAATTCTATTCTCTCCAATACTTGTGGAAGTCAGGCTTATGAAGAATTCATAGCAGGATTAGCGTGGGAGGTAAGTTACAGGCAAAATGCAATTGTGTGTTTGTGATAAAAATTATTTATTGGGATCAGGCATTGCTTTTATGAATATTTGCAATAATCCTAATTTTAGGAGTGTTAAATGTAAATTAAAAACTTCTTTCCCCTAAACTCCTGATAAAATTAAATGTAGGTTATATGTAATGCATGTGAAGTGCAGGTTATATGGGAACTTGCTTCTGTCAGAAAATTTTTTTGGGTCTGAGAATATAGAGTGAAAAACAATAGTAAATGGAAATGTAATGAATGGAAACTGTTAGCATATAAACAGAAATATAAGAGAGGGACTTAATGGAAAATAGGCTGCTGAATAGAATGTAATGAGAGGGGAATAGGTATGGCTCATGAGACTACTATAGTGAGCAAAATCGTTGGTGATTTCAATGTCTGAACTTTACATATGTGTGAACTTCTTCCAAAAAATGTGGCTGTTTTCAACACCTTCCTTATAACCGACAATTTCTAACTAGCCACAACTTCTTTCTGTAACTCTTTTTGCAGTTTTACTTCCAAAGGTATTTTACAGCTCGCAGTCCATATAGATATAGTTATCCCACCATCTGTACCTGTCTGTTGTTTGTAGCTGGTAGTCCATAAAGATACAATTATTCCACCATCTCTGTTTCTCTCTTATTTATAGCTGGTAGTCTATAGGTACAGTTACCCACCATCTGTACCTCTCTCTTGTTTACAACTGGTAGTCCATAAAGATACAGGTATCCCACCATTTGTACCTCTTTCTTGTTTATAGCTGGTAGTCCATAAAGATGCAGTTATCCCACCATCTGTACCTGTATCTTGTTTATAGCTGGTAGTCCATAAAGATACAGTTATTTTACCATCTGTGCCCTTTGTCTTAAGTAAGGATTCACATTCCAGAACCTAACAGAGAATTCACTATCATGTCGTAGGAGTACTTAGAGTGCATGTGTAAAGCCATTCTAAAAAAGTGATCAAAGACATTGGGTTTACTTAAAAATGTTATGTTTTTCAGTAGGGGATGATGTTTTTACTACCCTTTAGCATGAATTGATAGCTTCCAGTTCAGGTCCCCTCGAGATTTTAACCAGTGAGAAATATGAATTATCTGAACTTCTTCTTCAGTCGATTAACTTACTTGATTGTGCATTGTCATTTGGCTAGTGAGTGGGATTTGAAAATCTTTCTGTGCGATGTATGCTGTTTAATTTAAAAAGTTTTCAACTGTAATTTGGTAATGAAATGGGAATGCCTAGGCTTGAAGATAAAGCTTGAATTAATGTCTCACTGAAGTCAGTGACTCATCAGACTCAAGTAGGAAGGTGGTATGGAATGATTTCTTTGACATTATTCACAATTTTGAGATAAACCATTACACTCTCTGTATTGTTTTCTGCCCTGATTTTGTTTTATGTGTGCCTCCCTGTATTTCTAATTGTCTTCAGCTGTTACTGGTTTGAGTTTTGTGAATTGTGGTATACCTACATGTTTAACTCATTCTTGTACTTCTGTCCTTACTCCAGCATTACACTTGGTGCCATAATTCTAGGTTGAGCTGGAATCACATACAGGATTCTTGGGAGGGTTGCAACGCAATAAAAGTACTGGAGAAACTGCCCCATATTATGCTACGTCATTCCAAGAAGTGATATTCCATGTGGCTACTAGGATGCCATCTTCTAGCCAGGAATCCTTACTGCAGAAGGTAAACAGTGGTGCATATTCATGTCTTTTTTTATGTAATGTGTGTGACAAAGGGAAAGTTTCTCTTTTGTTGAAGCATTGTACCCTGAATATTGAAGGCATGGAGATAAAGCATAATTCATTCTGGACCTCAGCCCAGTTAGATTTTGATGGTCATTTTCATTCTCCAGCTTCTGATTTTGCTGATACTTTCCTAATACAAGGCTGATTGGAAACCAGTTCTGGTCTTCACATAGTGGTGAGAAAAAGTGTTGTAACAGGATGATTGTGATATATTGTATGTTGTAAGTGTATTTATATCAAGTTGTTGATGTGTTATTGAAGAAATTTACATATATACATATGTACATACATACATACATATATACGTACATTCTGTGGATCCAAAAGTGTGTCGACAAAGACAATAGGATGTGAACAAGTCATGAATACACAAAATATACAGAATTTTTACAGTGTAAACTACTATAAACATTTTATAAAACCATATTATGGATCATCTTTATACATATAAATTATAAACTACTACTACTACATAAAAAATTAATCTACAGAGTAAACACAGTGTGTATTTAAGTATTTTCTTAATGCTACTTTAAATGTTGCCTTTTCATTTTTAAGGATTGTCAGACTATGTGGTAAACTGTTGAAAATTCTGATGCCAGCATAGTGTATTTTTTTGAAAAGAAGATAGGTTAGATAGGTTCGCATTTGGTGTATGAAAATGTTGCTTATTTGTTGTATTAATATTATGTATAGATGAATTTGTGTGAAAGTTTTCTTGATTATTGACAATTAAGTTCATTAATGAAAGTATATATTGGCATGGGACAGTTAAAATCTGTAATTTTTTTTAAATAGGCTTCTACATGCAGTTCTAGATTGTGTACCAGCCATAATTCTGACAATTTTCTTTTGTAAAGTGAATGTCTTCCCACTGTTGGAAGCATTACCCCCAAAAAATATTCCATATTTTATAACAGAATGAAAGTATGCATAGTAAATTGATTTGAGATTGGTAATGTTACTGATATGGACCATCGACCTAACTGCAGGACATGCTTCATGTAGGAATGATTTGTTCAATATGGTTCTTCCAATTTAGATGGTTATCAATTTTTAAACCAAGAAATTTTGTAGATACCATCTCTTCTATAAGATTTTCTTTGTAACCAATACATAATGCAGAACTTGGTGAATTATTCATCTTAAATTTCATTATGTTTGTTTTATCTAGATTTAGGACTAACTAATTAGCAGCAAACCATTTAATCATATGAGAGAGAACTGAGTTTGACACTGAACAGAAATCTCTGAAATTTCTGCTTCAAATTATGACATTAGTGTCATCAGCAAACAATGTTGGTTGTGATACAGGATTTATTCTCAGGGGAAGGTCATTTCTATATATTAGGAGCAATAAAGGCCCTACGATTGACCCTTGGGGAACTCCATGTTTCAGTGTACCCCAGTCAGAGAAAAAATTCTGAGTTGCATTAGGTGATTTTATTTCAACTTTCTGTCTTGTATTAGTTAAATAGGACTTAAACCAATCTTCAGATAATTGTCGAATGCCATAGAAATGTAATTTAGCTAGTATTTTAATTCACTTTTTTATCCTAAGTTACTGGTTTCCTTTTATTGGTACAGGTTTAAAATGTAGTATGAAAATGACCTACTAATTCATGTCTGCCTGTCTGTCTGCCCATCCCCTAATAACAGCCGCCTAAGTATCAGACTGAGTTTGTAGAACTGTACACTCTATATACTTGGTATCTACAGTAAATTTTGTGTGAAACTGTTTTTAGTTTGGCTTAATGTAGTTAATTTTAAGGGCTGCTTTAATGAAGAATGTACATGGACTTCTAAATTGTCTACCCAGCATGATCTCAACACATAAGGTGTGGTTATCATGATGATGTATAGTACATTAGCAAAGTGAGCCTCAATTGAAATGAAAAGTTCTTATGCAAATAATTAATTTTAAATTATCCTGCTTTCCTTAACCCTTTGGCGTTGAAAATCAACTATAGGTGACGCACAGTGTGATGCTGAGAAATCTGAATGTCCACTAAAGTTGTGGGTGGCCATTTAAATTCTGGATGTTTTGCAGCATACATTTGGCACCTGACTGGGGCTCCAAAGGGTTAATAAGCTCCATTTTTGTAATTTGTGTAAAATTTCAAAGCGTTTCTCTATAAATATCTTTTCATCGAGGTGACAGATTCTGATGGAATGCCATTGGTGAGTGTAAGTCACTTTACTACTTTGACTGTCAATTAGCACAAATGAAACACACTTTTTCATTGCCACCCCAACCAAGGGTGCATTCAACTGCTGTCTTGTTTCACCACACAGCTGGCATGTAGTAGTAACTGTAGTGGTTATTTCAGTAGTTTAATTTCTTCAGTAATGAAACAAAAATTTTCATGTGAGTTTCAGTTTGTGAAAATGGTTGTTTCTGTTTATAGACACGTCACCTCGGAAATGATGAAGTGCATATTGTTTGGTCAGAGCACTCCCGTGATTACAGACGTGGTATCATACCAACAGAATTCTGTGATGTACTTATTGTTATCTACCCCCTACCAAACAAGTTGTATCGCATCCAAGTATCGCGAAAGCCTGAGGTATGTGGTGATTTACTGTGTGTCCTTATCACTTGCCCAAATGTAAGGCTCCATATTTTATGTCCTTCTAAAATGATATACATAAGGTCATGTCCATTTGTGTCAAACTGTAATAGCACTTCAGAACACCTCTGTATGTGTTAATTGGTACAAAGTGCATAGAATGAGTACATAAGAAGAGGGCATTTTGTCTGTCCATTTGTGTGCATGTTTTATTTCTGAAACTAACCGATTTGTTGGGAAGATTTCATTTTTGTTCATGTCAATCAAATACAAAACATTGCTGTTGCTGCTGCTGCTACTACTACTAATACTAATACTAATACTAATACTACTACCACCACTACTACTATTACTACTACTACTGATGATGATGATAACAATAATAATAATAACAATAATAATATAAATGAAGCTCAACTGACACTTTATTTTCTGAGAAACAACTGGTTGTGCAGAATACTGAAATGACTTTGACAGTGGCAAATATTTAATGAAATATAAAAAGAAAAACAATTTTTGAGTGGCTAATGCAGTGGCTTTGCGATATGTTTATATCTCAGTCTTAGATGTTTTTTAGATGATTTGTTATGATGTTATGACACATTCTATATCCAATGGTTTGTGAACTGACCTGTATTTGGATCTGTTTGAATTTGAAGTAAATTACAATTACAATTACAGAACTGACAGTTGCTGTTAATTGATTTTAAAGAGAAGAAAATACACATTGATTTCAATCTTTAAGTTAGTTTTGTTGAAAGATAATGAAAGTTAATGTGGTTCAGTACAAATGTAATATTCATTTACTATTTCAATACGTACAACACTTAATTAGCATAAGTGCCTTCAAAGTTGCTGGACTGTGGGGTTCCCCACTTTAGCTGACTTTGAGGTCTGGCATTTATTTGTGTTTTCTAAGAAATGTATGAAGTTTTGCTACTTGTATGATTTGGAAAACTAATTTTTGGAGCTGTACTGCCTTAATGCATGTGTAGATGTGTCTGCTTTCACGAGTGCTGTGCTATGAGTCAGGCAGTTAATGACTCATCTCTTAGTACAGAGGCCCAGGTTCAGTCCAAGACCAGTCAATATGGGATTTGTGGTGGACAGAGTGGCACTAGGACAGGGTTTTCTCCGAGTACTTTGGTGTTCCCTTGTTTGTATTATTCCACCATTCCTCCATACACATTCATTCCTCTTTGTATCATAGCAACGGACAGCACCTTTAAATAACACACTTAAAAATTACTTCCTGAATATATGAATGAAAACTAATAATTTTTATTCACCAAAGTAGTATGACTTCAAATTGGCATAAAATTGTACATCCAGGTAGAGTATTATTTTTGTTATTGTTCTGTTTTTACATTTAATTGTCCGTAATATAATTACATCTCTTAGACAATAACACTGTCAAGTGAAAAATGGGAATACTTTTGGTTGTCATAGACTTTGTAACTAATAGATATATACAGTCATTTTCCTTAAATTAGTGTATGTTTGAGGCAACAGTATTGAGAAATGAAGACAAAATCAAGGAGTGTGGGAAGATAGCAGCTCCTTTAAGGGCTTCGAAATTAAATAGTATTCTGTGTACTTCTAATCTTTAATCTTATATCAGTACTGAAATATGTCTGACAGGAATTAATCATTGAAGCATAAGCTGAGATTACAAATGGCCAGTGCTAAGTGAGGGATGCCTGTGTGTGTGGGGTGTGTGTGTGTGTGTGTGTGTGTGTGTGTATAAATTGATTCACTTCCACTGTTTTTTGTTCATCCTCTAATTGAAAATGTTATACATTAAAATTAGTTTGTCATGGAATGCATAGCTTTAGTGAATTTATTGTCACGATTGTTCCGCAAAATCCATATGAGGGTAGCATAAATAATACTGGTTAAGAATTTCCTGCTTATGGGGAAGGTTTATTTTTGTATGTATGAATATTTTATCCTGTATCAAGATTCTAATCCAAGGAATTTGCCTCAAGCACTAATATAGGGTGGACCATTTCCTGCTTGACCAATAAGCGCCGGCCTGATGCTCCGCCAGCGTTGTGTCACGTGCCATGTTTCAGGAGGAATAACAGTTGGTGATGGGAGCTAGACAAAGATTCATTGGTAATAACTTTTAGAAAGTCTAATAAAAACTCACCAGTGCTACAGCAGATGCAACAGTTTTAACATCTGCTGTAGCACTGGTGAGTTATTAGACTTTCTAAGTGTTATTATCACTGTGAAGCTTTGTCTAGGTCCCTTCACTGACTGTTACCCCTCCCAAGATGAGGGATGTGATGTAACACTGGCGTAGCATTGGGTAGGCATTTATCAGTCAAGCAGGAAAGAATACCCTATACTTCAGACATATTCGGGAGGTGCCCAGTGTGCACCTCAGCCAGGAGACAGTTTAACCTTACTGAGGTATTTTGTCATTTTACTCAGACAGATTTTTCCTCCAGGACAATCCTGAGATAGTACCTCAAATTAGACCATACCACTTCCTTTCACATCCTTCCCAATTTGTCATTAACTAAGTCATAGTGCCAGTCAGTGCTGTATAATTGGTTGTGCTCATGTTAAATAAACCACAAAGGAATGAAGATATGGAGTTGTCATCTTTGTTTCAGGTACCTTACTTTGGTCCATTATTTAATGAGTCAGTTGTAGGTGACAAGGTACTGCCTGGTCTGGTACGAGCATCAGCCATTGGTGCATCCAGAGCAAAGAGAAGCATGCTGCCATTCTATCAGAATTAGTAAGTGCAGATGTTGTTTAATAACACAAACTCATGTTTGATTGATTTTAATTTTAAAAATACCATACAAAACATTTATATTTAATTTGCTTACAACATGCAAACACACACATATGCTTACACATCTTCTTCTTTCTTTCTATGGGCCTGTCGGCATTCGCTCCGGATGCACCGCAGCCTTAGGCTTATTGTGCTCATGCTTACACATATTTAACCTTCATTTTTGAAGTAACATGAAAGTTTAGAATTCACCTGTTTTTAGCCTTTTCTTTTTGTAAGGAAAGATACACTTGCAGTTTAATTATGTTTACACATCTGTCTGACTGTAATAACTTTCAAGCCAGTTGATAGATTTTCATTAAACTATGTATAAACTGTGTGTGATTGTAGTCTACTGCACTTTTCTACCTTTTTAACTCTGTGCCAGGAATAACACCCATCTAGTGGTCATACAAACTTATGAAGTGGGAGGGACACTAGTGTAGCTTCATGTACAGTCCTGAAATTTTGCATGGTAACTGGATTTTGAAAAATATTAAACTTTGTGGAAGATTTTATTTACATATTTACCTTTTTAAGTAAAATATGATAACCATGCAAACTCGTAGAGTTTTGTTTCGAGGCATAAATAATAAACAGTTGTAACTAGACTTGTGAAATTGGTTTTGTTTCGTGGCATAAATAATAAACAGTTGTAACTAGACTTGTGAAATTGATTTGGTAATCCTTCTTTGAAAACTGTGCCACTTTTGTACTAGAATCTGTCCCTGTAATAATTATGCACAGCAGTATAGACTTATTGTGGGCTGGGATAGTGTAGTCAGTATAGCGACTTGCTATGAGTTGAACAGTCCGGGGATTGAATCCCAGTGGGGACGAGATTTTCCACACCCCTCCAGACCAGCCCTGGGGCCCACCCAGCATCCTGTACAATTGGTACTGGGTCTCTTTCTGGGGGGTAAAGTGGCCAGAGCGTGGCATTGACCACCCACCCTCATCTAGTGCTGAGGTTAAAGAAAGGACAGAGGTATACCTCTACTCCCCCTGTGCCTTCATGGTGTATTCTAGGGTGAACTTTACCTTTAATACTTTATTTACATTATTATTTAGCTCTGGTAGCTCACTATATATATATATATATATAAATAATTTAAGGAAAGTAGGCATAGAAAGTTATTCACAAACATCTTGTTTAACATTAAGTTAAAACCTGATCAGGACAATGAACTGATATGTATCAGTTTCACACTGTTGACACCGTGCATCTCGTCATATTAAATAAGTTATAGACCAACTGATGCACACTAAACCACTTTTAAGTAGCTTATTATTAAAATTGTTAAAATTGTACAATTTTAACAATTTTAATAATAAATCTACTTAAAAAGTGGTTTTAGTGTGCATCAGTTGGTCTATAACTTAATTTGATATGTATCAGCTTTGAGGAAAGTGTTCTGTATGAAAGTGGCAAGCTCTGATGAACTTACAATAAATCTTTATTGTCTATAAAATGCAGGGAATTGCTTGACTGCACAAGAAAACAGTAGCAGTTCAGTTGTAATCTTCATGCTGAAATTGTTTATTTGGAGGGGTACCATGTGCATAATCAACATACTGTTGTGCTAATTTACAGTTACGAAGAGCGTGCCAAGTCTCTGGAGACAGTGGTTCGTAACCACAAGGATGCTACAACATTTGAAGAGTTTACAGCACAGGTTTATTCACCAGTTCAGCCTGTGTCACCTTTCTGTCCAGGTCCAAATCGTTCATCAGGTAAGAAGTGCATGTTGTAAAGCATGACTTGCAGGTGAATGTATGCATGGAGAGAATGCACCTCATTAGAGCTTTTGGCTTCCTTCTTCACATTCTGTACAGTGTTCTTCAGTAGCAGCTGTTACAGACCATCCTCAAAATTACTTTCATATTGTGGAATTAATGTGTTCTAGTGATAATATTTGGGATCTCTTAATACAGATTCACATTTACTGGCATCCCAGATTCTACTAACTGTATAGAGAAAGGTTGGTGAGGAGCAGTGACTCAGCTAGTCAAGAAATTCCCTACAGCATGTGGTACCTGGAGTTCTGTATTACCAGGTGCCCTGCCACTGGCCCCTATCAGAAACTGGATGAATCCAGTCCCCATTCTTACTCTGTTGAAGATCCATAATTCAACACAATATGGTGTATGACATTTCATAGCAAGGCATTTTTAACTGCTCTTTCACAGTTACCCCAAAAAGATATTTTTATGTAATGTAACACTTTTTTATTCTTTGTAGGTATTCTTCGCAAAGTAAAAAAGAAAGAATGCCTGATGTAGAGGCTGTATCCACCCGTCAGTGACCTAGTGTCAGTGTCTAAACTGTTGGATTGTCATGAAATTTGCTATAGGAGTTTTTTACATGAAGAGGTCAGGCAAGCATGAGTTTTGTGAAGCTCAGCGTGTTTTATGATCATACTTCATGTAAGGGCGTAAATGAATTTCTACCCATAATTTCCATATGTCTTGGCCAGTTTGGGTGAAATTCAGTGTAGAGAATCTTCATGTAATGCCACTCAGCAGTTGTGAGTTTTGTGAAAATTAATACAGTGCAAGGCATGCTTTACTTAAGGGCATAAAAGAAATTTGCATATGTTTCTTACATTTTTTGTTGGATTCGGTTAAACTTTGTACAGAAGATGTCCATAAAACTTTACTGAGTGACCCTAAGTTTTTTTTAAAATTGGCACGATGAATGTGGTGCTTTACTTAGGGGCATAAATGAATTTCTATCTGTACTTTCCACGCTTATTGTCTGCTTTGTGTGAAATCTGGTACTGTATAAGAGATCTGAACATAATGCTATTGACCATTTGTGGGTCTCGTGAAAATTGGTGCAGAGAAGGCCACTCTTTGCTAATGGGTGTAAATGAAATTACATTTATGTGTGTACAGTCTGCATATGACATCATGGAATACACCATTTGCACCTGTCTTTTTTCTAGCCATACTCTTACCAGCTACAAATTAATTTGCATGAAAATTAAAGGAAAAACATTTTTGTAAGGGAAAATGTAAAACTTGTGCCATCTGTTGCTTCCTTATGTGAACTACTAGAAGTAATGCACAGTAATGTAAAGAACAAAGCACACAACCACAAGGTAAAGTAAAAGTAAAGTTGTCCCTGTCCATACCATGAAGGCAAATAGGGGGAGTAGAGATATGGCTCCACTCATTCTTAACCTTGGTGCTAGGTGGAGGTGAGTGATCAGCATCATGCCCCAACTGCTTTACCCCTAGGAAAGAACCCCAATGTCAACTTAATAGGAGGCTGGGTGGGCTCCAGGGCCAGTCTGCATGTTTTGTAGAAGAGAAAAATCTCTTGTCCCTACCAGGATTCGAACCCAAGACCGTCCAGACCATAAGCTAGTCTTTATGCTGACTACTCTATACACAGCCATAAGGTGGCTTTAAATTTTAGAGTTGGTGATGAGAGGCTTCTAGCAATCCAGCAATCTATTACATAAAAGTTCACCAAACTCCACGTGAAACTCAGTTGGGAATGCAATGAATGGTTTTGCAAGTGGAAGTACAATATAGAACCTTCACAGCTGTAGCAGCTTGACTCACATGTAGCATGTGTATTAGTGATCATGTGCAGTTCTAAGCCAAGCTCCAAGCACATGCAAGCACCTTGCACCTTATGTATGTTCATAGTTTAGACATCACATTTAAACCATTGCTGCCCATATGTTGGCAGGCACTTCATTGAGTTCTCGCAGTCCTGAGCCAAGTTGTACATCTACATCGAGCTCTACCTTGGCTGCGGCATTGCTTGATTCTCATCAGCATCGATTTGGCTACCGCAACAGTAATGCCGCAGGTCAAGACAACCGTGTGCGTGGTGCGTGCATATTGGAAAATTATATGATTAGTGAAAGATATATGTAATTACAGTTATATTGTTTACTTCTCAGAATACAAAATTATTTGGAGAACATTAGGTAGACATCTGTGTAAAAGAAGAGGCCTGGCTTTTCTGTAGCTTTTACTGTAAACACAGTACCAGGGGTTTCGTAGTGTTTCTAAGCATCTTTTCTTATTGCCATGGGGAAGACATTCTTATGTATTGTTGGTTCTGTTTGTTGCCTCCCTCCCTATAACCTTTGAGCCCTATTTTCATGAAATTTGTTACAGATATCATGTGACTCAGGCAACCTTACTTTTAATTTTTTACTATTAGTAATACCAAAATGGTGGTTGTACAGATTTCACAGGTGGGAGCAAAGCTATTTTATTCTGTTAATAATAACAACATGGTGGATGCATGAACTGGTGTGGTGGGAGTGACACTAGAGTGCCACCTGATCTAGTCTTTAAATTATGTATGCTAATAGATCTTTGAGAAGCATGAAACTTCTGGTCAAATAATTTTTGGTAGAATATAGCACAGTAACTGGCAGCTACATGACATATATTTTTAGCTTGTTTATAAAAACCATGGTGACTAGACATTTGAAATTTGGTGTGGAGATAGGTTGTAAAGATGAAATATTTATTTATGAATCAACATTTATAAAAACGTATGACATTTGTGCAAGACTTTTGAGGCAATGCCCAGCAAATGTTATGTAGACATAATTCGTACTAATGTAATAAGTTCTTCCAAAAAATATAGTAATAATGTTGATGATGGTGGTGGATGATGGTGATGGTAATCTGCAACATATTTACAATTGCAAGGAGCCAGAATTCTGTCTTATGGTCGTCTGCACACAAGTCCATGAGTTAAATTGAATTTCACTGTGGGCTTTTAAATTTATGTTACCTAAATATGACATCAGTGGCACAAAACTTGTAGAACTGGAAGTCTTTAACAGGAAAGTAGGCTTTATGAATTCTTGTTCAATACAAACACAGGTTAACTCTAAACACAACTCTTTGTTTTATATCAATTGTTAAGCTCCATGTTTTGATCCTGTACACAGATCATCGTCAGGCTTTAAAATAAAATAAGTCTTTTGTTTAGACTGAGCCTATGTTTGGATTGAATGATAATAACAGCATATCATGACAGTCATCAAAAATTTAAGAATTCTGCCTGGAACATCTTGTTATGTGTGGTGTGGTCAGTTAGTTTCCAGACGTGCTGCAAGATGACACTACTGCATTTAGAACAGAACTGAGCCAGGTGGATGTACAGTAGACTTGTCAGAGTATTTTGCCTTTTATTTTAAAGCCATAATCTGTAGAAATCAGAAGTAATGTATTATGAAGTGAAGTTGTATATTGTGCCATGTGTGATATCTGGTAATGGCAGATCTGAAAGTACAGTACATATACTTGAAATGGGAATCCCATTTGGATCCTACTACAGTGCTGTGTTGCAAGATCTGAACATGTGATGTAGACTGATAGGTACAAGAAGAGTCATGTCACCTTTGTCAGAACCTTCAGGAAAAACTGTAATAGGCACCCAGTCCTTTTCAGAGTCATCACATTGCTTATGATAGTCTTTTCACTGAAAGAGCCCATCATCTCTGTACTGTAGGCCAGACAAGTTGATGTGAAGTATGAAGAGCATGCTGATTGTTTTTTGACATTCATGGAATTCTGCGTTGCAGTTATGTTTTACAGGGAAATTCTGTGTATCAGCTTCTCTACTCAGGTGTTCTGAGCCATCTTCAGTAAAATGTGACAAAAGCATTCTGACAAATGTTGCATTGGAGATTTATTTCTCCTTCATGAAAATACTCCCGTCCTCTATGCTCTGTCTGTGCATTAATTTCTGGCTACACACTGCATGTCTTGTCACACACCTTCCATGTTCAAAGACTGAAGTTGAAGTGGGCACTGGAAGGGAGGAGATTGGATGACATCATCGTGATTCAAGAACATTTGTAGACGACACTTGGTGCTTTCAAAACACAAAGTTTCTGCAAATGTTTCTAACAGTGGCATGATCACTGGACTTCCTGCATCAAGTCATGACAGCTCTGTTTTGAGGGTCAGTGAGGAAGGGTAAATGCAGGTATCACAAAGAATAATACAATCTGGAAATTGTTTGATTGCACCATGTATGTCAGCAAATATGGTGATGGTGTGAAGTTTTGAAGCCCAGCAAATTTAACATAATGGAAATGTGTACTAACAAAACGTATGCACATAAATGGATAGCTGAATATGTAAGTATTAATTTCTGGTTCTTCTGAGCCTCACCATGTGCACTGAAGTGTGAGAATATGTCATAATTTCTTTACAGAATTTCTAATTTAAACCTAGAAGTGACAGCTGATGATTTTGACAGCTAAGACAGTACCCAGAATATGACTACTGCTGTAGTCAAGATTCACACTAAGTATCTTCAGAATGCAAAACATGTATATTCTGGTCAGTTACTTTGTGCTGTATTTATGTAGTTGGTTAATATGTGTTTCAGGAACAGATGGAATTCGAGTGTGGTTTGCAAGTAGCGAAACTGCTTCATCTGACACTGGCCTACATGGCATTTCCCCTCGACCTCTCAAGAAACTTTCTTTCAAGACCACAGCTCGGAGATCTCTGACTGCCAAATCTGAATCAGTTTCTCTGACACCACCTGATAGCCCCACAACCAGAAAATCAAAATAATTCTACACCCAGCTTTAAATTATGTATATAAAACCAATAGAGAGAAAATTAGTGTCCATTCTCCTTTAAAGAAACTGTTTTTATATTAGTGTACATTGTAAAATAAAGGCAATCCATTTCTTAGGTACAAAAATATATTTGATCACAATTTAAAGTATTAAGTGCTACTTTTTAAGTCTGCTAAATAGCCTTGATAGTTATGATATTGTACTGATATACAGAGGATCCAGGGAGGCAATGTCATTTCATTTCTGGGTCCTTTTTTATATTTTTAAGGATGTGTTTATCACATTTTGTGGCTCAGTACCATCTTTACTGTGGTCTGACACACACTGTTTTAGCATTTATATGTAACACATGCATGACTATAATATTAATTTTCCACATGGTGCGGTATGACAAATGTGAATTGATTACCGTTTCTTGGTGCAAGCTGTGCAGTTTAATTTATGCATGGCGTATTATTGGGTAATGGTTACATCCATCACTGTGTATAGCTTGACAGTGTTTAGTTACAAATATTTGCAGACATAAGCAGGGCTACTGAAATACATCATACATATATCCACTTGCCTGTGGTGTCTAGTATAGTTCATACACATGGTTTGTTTTGACCACAGTTCTCTGTTAAGTGACCTGAGGCAAGTGGGTGCATGTATTTGTGTAGTCATGCATACAGGTGTAAGTCTTTGAACAGATAATAACTGTTATGTGTTCCATTTCCAGGCCTGCACAGAAAAAATTGTTGATATAAGTTGAGAAGTTTTGTACTATGTGCTACAAAAAAGTTTGAGTAAGCTGTATATAATGTTATTCCACCAGTAGTAGGTGTGAATTTTCTATACTTAAGTAACAGTCATGATGTGAAAGAGGATGTGTAATGATGAATGGATGGTCAGATGGACAGAAATGTGGACACCAGTATTAATTTATTCTGTAAAGAGAGTCAATTCAAAGTTTTGTTACTGATGTAATCAGTAATATTAATTAATATGCAGTAGGAAATTACAGGATTTTGAAGAAAATGCTGAAACAAATTGTAATGTAAATTTTCCATCTCTAGTGGTTTTCAACATATCATAATTTATTAAAGATTCATAATAAAAGTATTTCCTCATACCAGTGGCAGATTTGATGTAGTGCTTTTATGCTGATCCCTTGTTGCTAAGATTTGCAGTAAGTGACATGTGAGATGCATATGTTTCTGGTTCATTGGATTTTTTCCTGACGTAGGTGCAAAATTTATTAACAACTGGTAACTATGGAAGTATCATCATTGATTGTACTTAATAACGTACCACCATAGTAAATGAATGTCTACATTTAAGATCCTCAATGATTGATTGATTGATTGGATTGGGGTTGTTCCTATGTGGGGACCAAATATTGCAACTAAGTTGTTGGCACTTCTGCTTTGTATTTAGGGGATCCAGTTTTGATTCTCAGTCTAGTTCTTTAAGTTTCTGCATGTAAAACTAAGACAGTACCTTGAAGTATGCTATGACCCTTCTTCCACATTCTTCCCAAGTAGTCGTTCACATTTACTGTAATTTAGTGCTATAGAATTTTTGTGCGAGATGTACAGATAATGTAAAAGTGCAGGATCTAAGGTGTTCATAGCAGTGAAGATAAAGATTAGTTTTTTTGGGAAAAGACACCATGTAATTTGGTAGATGGGTACCAAAGTTCTGAAGGAAAATTCTGCTTCTGTCTCCAGGGTGGAAGATGGGTTCAGCAGGTGGTCACTGTCTCAGACTATTATAATGCTGAATGGTAGGATGTGGAGCCAGTAATGAATTTGGAAAGGATGTAAAAGAAGGAAGAACTGGCATAGTTTGAGGCATTATTCTGGCATATTCCTGGAATGACTGAGGAAAATCAAAACAAAACTTGCATCAGGATAGCCAAAAGTTTGAATACAGGACATCATGAATGTGAAACAGCAGTGGTAACAACTGAACTGCAGTGTCGCAGCAAAATTGATTTGTATTTAATGTGATTGATAGTATGATAGGGTTAACATATATTCATCACAAGAAAGGGAACATTTCCCATGTATCAGCCATCAAAAATAGGACATCAGCAAAAAGGGAGGTTAAAAAAGAGGATATGTAGCTAAATTTCTCTGGTAGTAGTTCTTTTAGTTTCATGGGTACAAAGTTCTGAGTGAGACATATTAAGTATGTTTTTCACAGAGTTCAAGGTATTCAGAACTTCTGCGCCAAAGTTTTCTGAAACATTCTGAAGGTCAAGTGCTGAATTCGTGTATGTTTTTATTTTTTGACTTTGACAATGGTAATGTAATACAATTATATATTTCTTAAAGAATAGAAATTTTTTGCATTTTAGTACATTAATGCATGCATAAGCTTTCACAAATAATAAACAGTCAAAAGTCATGACAGTTCTACAAATTTAAAAACCTGGATGGAAATTTTTGGGTTAAAAAAGAAGACATCCAGGGAAAAGAGGATGTATTGTAGCCCTGTAGTATGATTCTTTTGAAAGCTCAAAAAATGAAGAATTTGTATGATTTTGAGGGACACAAAGAACAAGATAGAAAGACGAAGTGAGATAATGCATATGAAAGAAATTAGGAGAGGAATGAACATATTTGAAATTGCATAATGAGTACTGTGATGTGTAGTCACCAAATAATCAGGTGATCAAGAATGAGATGGGTGGGGCATAAGGCTTGTCGTGGGAAGAGGAGAGGTGCATACAGGGTTGTGGTGGAGAACCATCAGGGAAAGAGAACACCTGGAAGATTTAGGCATAGGTGAGAGGATAATATTAAAATGGATCTTAAGGAAATAGCATAGGAAGGCATGGACTGGATTGATCTGGATTGGGATGGGGACAAGTGGCGAGCTGTTGTGAATATGGTAACTAACTAACTCTATGGAGCAGAGTCCTTCTTGAGAAGCTAGCAGGTCGTCAGCTAGTCAAAAAATTCCCCGCGTTTTATGGAACCCGAAGGTTCATTACCGCACATACAAGAGCCCACCACCTGTCCCTATCCTGAGCCATATCAATCCAGTCCATGCCCCCCCCCCCCCCCATCCCACTTCTTGAAGATCCAGTTTAATATTATCCTCCCATCTATGCCTGGGTCTTCCAAGTGGTCTCCTTCCCTTAGGTCTCCCCTCACCCATATGTGCTACATGCCCCGCCCACCTCATTCTTCTTGATTTGATCACCCGAATAATATTTGGTGATGAGTACAGATCATTAAGTTCCTCATTATGTAGTTTTCTCTACTCCCCTGTTACCTCGTCTCTCTTAGGCCCAAATATCCTCCTCAGCACCCTATTCTCAAACACCCTCAGCCTATGTTCCTCCCTCAGTGTGAGAGACCAAGTCCTCACACCCATACAAAACAACAGGCAAAATTATAGTTCTGTATAGCTTAATCTTTGTATTTTTGGATAGCAAACTGGAAGACAGAAGATCCTGCACCGAATGATAACAAGCATTCCCTGACTTCAATCTGCTATGAATATGGCAACAATCCTTTGAATTCCATAAAATGTGGGAAATTTCTTGGCTAGCTGAGGATGGAGTTAGTGGACATGTTGTAAATGGTTGGTATATATTCTGAGATGAAATTTTGGACAGCAAATGTTAACTGTATATAATCAGTTGTTGGATGCGGTGTGTGTTTGTATTTCCTTATCAGAGGACTGCTGTATATTCTTAATTACATACTGTACTTATAATTACAGAAATTTTGCATTCACAAACGTACTTCCCACACATGTGATGGTACTGTAGTATACAGATGTATAGACAGGCATGGGTGTGGTGATGTCAAAAAGTTAAGTACACTGTTTGCTACCACTTATTACAAAATTGTGTACACATTACAATGCAGAGGTAAGCCTTGGAGATGGAGTGTTTATTTTTTGAACTCAGTGCGGTGTCTATCTATAATGCACAAGGCATTGTCAATTTCTACAAACTTTGCCCTTTTGAAGATGGAATGATGTATGAAAGTTCTGCACACATATTTTCATGTAGTAAGCATTGTAAAAGAAAGTTGATTCTTTTGGCTATCTAAGAGTTTGAATCTTGTAACCATATTTAAAGCTGTAACCTTCTTAGATTCATAATGTACAAAACATACAGAACTCCTGAAACTTTCAGTCTTATTTAAATGAAGAATAAATCTTCACTATTCCATAACACATGTACTTCAGAGAAAATTTCAGAATAATTTAATAATATATATAATGTATAGAACTGTTTTTGTTCTCCAAAAACTAGGTGTGGTGCTTATTGAGGTCTAATCAAAACAAATATCCAAATTTTAGAAATCTGAGGTTAAGTTGATAATGAAGTTCATAAAAGTATTGAAGAATTTTAATGTTTTATATGTGAACCTTTTAATAAAACCCAGCATGTCTGCTGTATTGATTATACACCAGAACCATATTCTGTAGATCTAGTGTGTTCATACTTTGGGTGAAATGTTGGTTATAACAGAGTAGGATTAAATTTTAAAGTAGCTGAATTTCAACAGCATTGTAATGTGCATGTAATGCTCATCAGAATTTAAAACAGGACAGCTGGACATTTAGTATATTTTATAAACATCTGGTCACCCCATCTGAGTGGGTCATGTCATCTGTTGGCTGCTGATTTTTCAGTCAAAATGACTCATTAAACCTTGTTACATTTGGTTATGTAGTTGAATTTTTCCACCAATTTTTCTGTTTCTTTTGTCTTTGATCCTTCCAAGCCTTCCAGGAATTATTGAGGTTAAATAACCATATTGCAAATACTGTATATTTTAATAGAACAGTCTGGTTTCCACAGAGGCTGGAGTTATGGAGATCTGGCTTTTACTGTGTAACAGATTGTTGATAATGATATACAATTTAATGAACCTACATGCTTAGTGTTTAACAGGTTTTAAACAAGTATATGATAGGATCATTGAAAATTCTAGAATTTTATGGTACATATTCTCAATTAGTGACAGCTATTCATTGCTGAATATATGTTAAAAGACCATATGTGCACTGAATCAGAGGACAGAATGATGTAGCTAACATAATAAAGGATATTGAGAAATATAGCGGGCACTGGAGAACCTATGTGTACTCGAAAATAATGGAAAATAAGACTGTCTAAGAGTGTAACACATTACAGACCACAGGGAAGAATAAATGTTGAGACCTGAAGAAGTTGTTTAGATCAGCACTGAGACTCAGAACAGGCCCCAGGGGCCTACACTTTATTGATACTGAAGGATAAAAAGAAGTTGTGTTACCTTGGGTCAGTTATGAAATTAACACAGTTTTAACTATTCAGCAAACCACGGTCTTGACAAATAAGTGACCAGCGAACAGTTCTTGTACATAGAAAATTGGTGCTGTTTGAGTCATTTGGAAAATAATGAGATGTGTGGAGTGGCCTAATGTGAAACTCAGTTCAGAAGTTCTGCCATGATCTGTGCAAGGGAGTGAAACCAGGAAGTAGCATTCTGTTCAGGTGAAAAGGAAAGAAGGCAGCATGTGTTATGTTGCAGTACTTGTGAAAACAGCTCATAACAGGCAGCAAGAACAAGGAAGTCAGAATTGGAAATAACAGTTCTAGACATTATGAATTTGTGATGGTTGCTTCACATTTAGGGGTTTAAGAGGGATAAAACTGTTATTGCTACGTGGTTATCATTGTTTTGGGTCCAATGACATTGGCATATGTAACCATATAGTCTTGTCAACTCACAGGACTGGCAAGGTTGTGGATGATGGTTGAATATGAAGTAAGTGATGAAACAGGGTGTAGAATTCTGTGTATGTGTGTGTTTTTTTTATGTTTTCTTTTCATATACAGCTTGAATGTGCTGTACAGTACCATGCAGCTATGTTAAATTTGTAGTCATCTCTGGTGTAAAGATTGTAGTTTATTTTCTGCTTGGGAAATCGTCGTTCACTGGTAATATTTCTGTGCTTCAGGTGTGATGGAGCTGAGATCTTTAGAATAATTTACACCAGTATGCTGTGTGAAATTAATTAATGTGTTAATGATATGATGTTACCTTTCTATTTACAATGCTTCTTTGCTATTGCTGACTCATAGGGAGTGGAATATTTTTAAATTTGTTTTTACCTATCAGTAAAAATTCAAGTCATTCAGAGCAGATCATCGAACTCATGGTAATTAATGTTTGGCATATGATTCCAAATTGATAATAATTTAAGATCTTTTCAACATTCACCACGATCCTGCACTGCCATGGCTACATGAAGTATAGGTAACTCACTTTGTTTTATTTATTTCATAACAGAACTGAAGACTGTACTGTGGCTGAATAGTCCTTAGTTCACATTCATTCGTACTAATTTTATAAATTTCTGTCTTGGTCAAAAGGCTAATGGTCAAAGCAGGTGGTGAAATCCACCTTCAAGGAGAGGAAGAGGAGTCACAATTCTTTTCTTCATTAGCACTTCTGATAACACTATTTTCTAGATTATTTTGAGACTGGAAATTGTATTTCACCATGCACAGATGGAAAAGTGAGAACTGGAGAACTCAGATTGACAGTTTAAATGCTACACTTTGCATTGCTTGGATTGATAAAAGTCTATGGAAGTTGCAGTTTAAATTCCATTCTTCTAACCAATGAGATTTTAATCAAAATCTTATGACTGATTCTTGTACTCATTTACCATAAACCCACATATGGAAAAGGTCAGTCACCACACTGAATTTCAATTTAGTATTTCACGGACTAAGAATTTAAGAGGGATATTTGTGTTCCACAAGTTGCAGGATGCACTCATTGATGGAATTTCAAGACAAGATCATCATCACCCTTGAAACCCTGCAAGAGGAAATAAATATGTAAAATTCCACTCTCCATGCCTGCCAAATGAATTACACAGTCAACAGCGATACATGCAATGAATAGATACCAATTCTGATTATACTTCTTTGTCATATCACTGTTTTGTGTCTTACTTCTTCTGACAATATTTACAATATATTTCATTTTAGAGGCCGACACTAGAGTGGTGGAGGCTGAAGCAGCAGGTAATCCGTCACCTGGTATTCTATAATGACACTGTCTTTGTGATAAAAGTTCCCAAGCATTATCAAATGTGAAGTACAAATATAAAGCTAGTAAATGTACTTTTGCAGTGTCCTTACCCCGGTCACAGTTACATACGCGTAAATATTCCCTGCTTGTAGAAGTAACAGAAGAACTTAAAAGTTATCACACCCAGAATAGTAATTCAAAGAAGTTTTAACAACACAGTGGTTAGACAGCATATGCTTGCTCCTTCCTCTCTGGCATGCTTATGTCATGTAATCATTTGGAAATTTTTTCCACAAACCCTTCAGTAATCCCATATTTCATAAACATTTTTCACTTGATTTCTCTGTTGTTTGAGTGCTAGTTCTGTTTGAGTATAGGATAGGATAAGCTTTGATTTACTGTCATTGTGGATGTTTCTCTTAAGTTCATGCACAGATGGTAATAATGTAAGTAAGAACTTTTTGAACAGGCCTTGTACACAAGAAGATATTTAGGTAAACTGTTTCAACCATACATCCTCGCAGGATCATTTGCCTTCATGATTCATTGTTGCTCCCCGTGAGCCAGAATACAGTATAGTAGTAGTCCATGTTTATGTGCAGCCAACAGGAAAGGAGGAGAACTTCAAAGATGGACAAGTACTGAAGGGGGAGGGGAAAAGGTCATATTGCTGGGTAATGTGTCAACAGCAAGGGTGACTGTGAGCCATGCTCAGCTCAGTATATTGGCTTGAAAATACTCCTTCCCGCATTTCTTGATCCACTTTCTACTCTTCACCTTCTAGGTTTATAATTCCACGCTATCTCTGTCACTGCAAGTCCATGAACTTACTACCATTTAACTTGGGGTGCATAAATTCCAGGTGCCTGGTTGCTTGGGCAACTAAATTTTGTATGGGGTGCCTACTATTTTCAGCATAATTATTGCACTTTACCAGTTTACAACTTTTCCAGTTCACATGGACAAAGCAGAAAGCACCACAACACTGATGCTGACACATTACTCCAGAACTGTGGAACATCAGTATGGAACCTGCTTCACATCACCCTTCTGAGGCCTTGAATTTGGAGGTAATTCATAAATACTTGGAAAATTTATGGACACCTGAGTTTTAGCACTTATTTTGCTTGTGTCTTTATACAGCTTACAAATATGAACATTCATTCATTTTCCACATATGTCTTGCCATTTTGGCACATCACATTTTTTAACCATAAAATTAAAAGTAGTTACAACTGTTGTTGCAGACTAAATAAAATGTGCAGTGATTAATTTTCTGGCAACTTTCAACCTTATCATGCTATGCATCACATATGTTCAGAAGGACTGGTTCATACTTATTGTCTTTTATCAGTGAAAGAAACATTTATTGCAATCTGTCAGCAGTTAAAGCTACTTGTAGCCTTTCAACACACAAATTATATAACACTCTTTAATTCTGCTAAAAGAAAGGGGGATTTAAAAAGCAGTAGTGGTATGGAGAGGGTTACAAAAAGTATGTGATATCTCAAGTATAACTGTTACTTTGCATACTGCAGAGTGAGAATGCCTGTCTTTGGGAGGTACTTGGCATATATGTGACTGAGAAAGAATGGGTCAACTTCATGTATGTGACTGTGAAAGCATGAAACTGATCCAGTGTGGTTGGATGTATAAATATAGCATTAGAAAGCAATCTGAAAGCACTCGTCTCAGTACGATTTCACCGACACGAGTATATTATTTTGCATGACAGTTGATTAAAAATGGCAGAAAGTTTAGAACTTCCTGTACCTACAGTCTCTGTATTTATTTTCTGACATCTTATATATCATTCGCAGGCTATTTAATATTGTTACATCATTCTTAGTACACACTGTTAAAAAGGATACCAGTGAAATGATTTTCGGTTTTTTATCATTATTATTAATTTGTACAGTATTAGATTTATGACTCTATCTAGTAACACAGTGAACTCAACTTTCCAGGGATTAAGATATATTTTGTCTCAAAATGATATATTAATACATATGTATAAATACTGTATATTCAAATGAAACCTTAATTCTAAGGTGCATAATGTCTGATATTCATTTTTAGGCATAATGACTTGACAGTGTAAGTAAAACATGATGTAATACCTGTAATTTTATTGTCACATTTAACCCACACTGTTTCCCAGTTGTAAAATTTTCTCCAGGTGCAAACGTTATCTATTTCTCAAAACAGGCAGTTGTCACTGAAACAGTTATCCCTATACATTAACATTTTTGTGTTGCAGGTAACATTACTTACTTTATTTATAAATAACAGCAACAAAAGACAATTGAAATTAAAACAAAGCAACTGCAAAGGCATGTGGATTTCTGCTTAGGGCTACTCTACTCACTTCACTACTCCATGCTGGGTTCTCATGTGCTTTTTCATATCACCTTTCTGTGCAAATCCTCTGCCACAAACATGACAAGCATGAGGCTTCTCCCCAGTATGAGACTTGGTGTGAATACTCAGTGCATTCCAACGGCTAAAGGACCTATCACACACTGTACACTTATACTTGCGAATACCAGCATGGAGTTGTTTGTGCTGATAATACACATTACTAGTTAAGAAGGATTTGTTGCAAACATTGCATATGAAAGGGCGCTCCTTGGTGTGTTTTGAGCGACGGTGATTATTGAGATCACCTTTATTGTTGAATGTCTGTCCACATATTTCACATCTGTATGGGTAGTCCCGTGTATGTGTTCGTCGGTGTGTATACATGGCAGGACCTTGTGGAAAACTCTTTCCACAAATGTCGCACATGAAAGGCTTCTCACCTGTGTGCTGGCGCCTATGGATTATAAGCCCAGAGTAGTGCAACAGCACCTTACCACACTCCTCACATGGAAACCTATTTTGTGGACGGTGTTCCTTCAGTTGGTGTCGTCTCAAGTCAGATCGCTTCTTGAAACTCTGACCACAATCTTCACACAGATGAAATTCATGTTCTTCATCCCTGCATTTGTTTTGTTCAGCATTTTGTAAATTTCCTCTCAGAAAACCACTGTGTAAAATATTATAGTGTATTTGCAATCCTCTCCATGTATTAAAACTCTTCTCACACTTTTCACATACAAACAACAAAGGGATTGAAAACAGGCTCAGTTCATCACACTGATTTTCATGTTCTAAGTGACACTTTTTATGAAATTTCATTTGGTTATGGTCTGGGAAGAGCATATCACAGTATGTGCACTGGTATGAGCTGAAACCAGAATGTTCTGAACTATGTTGTAACAAATGCTCCATGTGTGTAAATAGTATTTCACAGTACTCGCAACAGAACAACACTGTTGCTTCAATTTCTTCAACACTTTTACCATTATCTGACCAACTGGATGCGTTGTGTTTTTCTACATGTAGTAAAGCATACTCCATACTGGGGAATACTGCTCTACATACATTGCATTTAACACATATCTGAGGAACAAGGGACTGGAGTGACAAATCTCTACATGCATATTCAGCTTAGAAATATGAGTAAAACTGGTGTCACATTGATTACATTGGAAGGGTTTTGCTAAAATGAAGTTATGAGATGCAGTATGCTTTCTCAGCATAGCAGTGTCTTGAAATTGCTTCCTACAGATCTTGCACTTGAATGGCCATTTGACAAGTTCGCAGACATGAGTGTCCAGCTTAACTTTAGACATGAAAGATGTACCACATTTCACACAAGTTTCTGTACCACCATGAACTAAATTCATATGACGAAATAGCATATTCTCACTGGTAAATTCTTTTGTACATTGTTCACAAACTAAGGGTCTTGCTCCACAGTGAAACTGGGTATGAAATGAAAGTCTTTCTATGGTACCAAATATCATGCCACATTCTACACACTTGCAAAGTTTTGTGTCATCTGGTACGGGTGCTTTATTTTCCTGCTCAATGCATTCACTTTGTAGTTTACCAAGTCCTTTGAGCATGTCAGTATTATGATTTTTAAAGTGATTTTCTATATCTACTTCCTTTGTAAAGCATGCATCACAAATGACACATGGGAAACCATTTTCATTCACATGGTACTTAGAGTGAGCTATGCTGGAATCCAGGTCTGGACAAAAATCACCACAGAAACGACATGAAAATGTCACAGAAGAAACCAAATCAATATCTTCCATATTTTCTTCATGACTGGAATGTTTCACACCTCTGCTAGCATTGTCTCGATTGTGACTGGTGTTGATAATTGGAAAGTCACTTACAGATTCAAGGTTTTGAATTTGTTTATCACCAAGTTCTTCCCCTAAATCAAATATTTCCACAATTTCACCATTTGTACTGAACTGAGAACTATCTGTTACATCTATTTCTTCTGAATTACAAATTCCTTTCTGAAGAATCATGTTCCCTTCACAACATAGTGGACAACAATATACGTTGTCATCACCCGTAACATCATTTAATTTATCTTGCTGCCTATCTGTAATATGTTTTTCACTTATGGCTCTGTTAGCATAATTAAAATAACTGTGAGAAGTGGTCAGTGATGATTCCCATGGACAAATCTTCATTATCCTTTTTAACTTCTTCTCAGCCATAACACATGTTTCAGCAAAATCGAAACAAATGTTTAGTTTGTTACTGCATGACACGCAGAGTTGCTTTGGTAAGAAATCAGTTACTTTAACCTGAGGAGAAAAAATAAACATTTAGCATTTAGTGCATAATAAAAATCACTATTGTAAAAGAAATCTATTTCCGTGACCATTTTAAGTAACATACATTTACATACAGAGAAGTCACTACAGTGGAAACGTCACATTTTCACATTCCATAAGGGGCATACAACGTAATGTCATTATGAATACAAATATAAAGAAACCACTTTCAAGACACATTGTTCAAATGACAGCATGTTAACACAGTACAGTAAAGCAAACAAATATTACAAGATTCTAACATAACTCAGTGCAGTTTATCATAATCATAATCCAATGGTGTCATACACTCACAGTTACTGGTAGGCATGTATTGATTTTGTCAGCAAGATGTTGTTCTCTTCCAGCTCCACTGAATATATATATGCCCTTGCTGATGCTCCTTGCACATAAACGACACAACTGTCCTTTACATTCCAGTTCTTCCCTTACACAACTGTTGTCCAAGGCCTCCATCCTTGCAGTATCCACCTTTACAATTATTTCATTATCAGCACCTTCTAAAAGTAAATATAATGTTAAGTCCCAGCTATATAGCTTTATATGGATGAACAAAATCATTAGGAGTCAAATTCCCATCTTGAATAACAGCAAAAATGTGTAAGTTTTACAATCTGTAAGCTTGTAATATGTTTGTTTATACCTAATAAAAACAGCCTATTGACAATTACTTGAAATCTTTCACTGGGAGAAAACAAGGAAAAGTACACTCAGTGGAACAGGTGCCCTCCTTACTTGTGAATGATGAAAAATGAAAGTTATTGTTAAAATGTTTGGAGCAACTAATGTGTGAACCAAGTGGTGGGAAACATGAAGGTTAGGATGTTTTTGTTATGTTCTCCTCTCAAAGAATAAACTCCAAAATCAGCTGTGTTTGGTACCACTTATAACACAACTGTCAAAACAGCTTCTTATAACATACTACTACAACATGGTATACATATCGGGTAATCAAGATAGCCGAAGATTACTATCAGAGTCAGGAAAATGATCTATACTGTATTATACTGTCACAGGTTCTTTTCTTCACTGTCTGTCTTGACAACCAATGAACTTTTCTATTGAGCTGATTTTTATTGTACAAATATGCATGCTAATTTGATTCCAATTATCGCCTCTATCATTACAAGTAATCGTCTACATTTTTCTAAAATGTTCAATTTCAAACTCACGCTTTTTTAATCTGTAACTAACAAATATAAAACATCGCATCAAATATTAATTCTGCAGAAAAGACGCATTTCTGTTCCAAATTTAATGCATGAGTACATTTGACTTACCCTCATGAAAATATCTTACGTCTTCCAATTCAATTACTTACAACTACCACAACAAACCACTCGCTATTGAAAGATAATCTGTGCCATCTGTGCTATTGAATTACCGGAAGCACGTTGGCAAGGCTGTTGGACCGATAACAAGTCAAGGGTTATAAATAGGATGTTTGAGAATCAGAATTTTTCGTGTTTAGTTCCTCTGATTGAGCATGTTGGCGTACATGAAAGTTATCACGTTTGTGTTTCTGACATGTTGTGTTGCCGCTGCAATGCCCGTGTAGTGGTCATCACAAATCTGTATTAAATGCTAGAAACCAGACATATTTTCCAAAAACAACGACAGTAGTAAAATTTAAAAAATAGAGTTGGTTCAGTGGAGAGAATATTTATAAAAGGAAATACATTTAAATAATAATATTCCCGTAATAATTGTACGAGCATTCACGAAGTATGGCATCAGTCCAATAGTGTTGGCAAAAACGTGATAATTTCTAACACGATTGAGCTAAGTGGTTCTTCCACATTGCGCTTTACACAAAATTAAACAACCTGTATTTATGCAATGACTTAGTGATTATTTGAGGATTTATTTTCATGATTGATTGATAGAGCAATTTTTGGTTTTGATTTTATTCGATCATTTGATGCTACAATATGGTACACGTCGCACTGCTTGATTCGCGATTAACATGGTACGGTGATTCCTCATCGAGTTCGTTACTCCTAATAGAATGCTGAACGCCACATTCTTTGCATTTTCCTCGAGTCAATATAAGCCGTAGCGCGACGTTGAGGCGCTCTTCTCAAGTGTGTGAACAAACTCGTAGACTCTCGTGTCCTGTAAGAAACAGTATTGGTTGTAATAAAGTTTATCACGTATTGTCCGCTGCTAACGGTTCAAGGTAAGCTGTGTTGAAAGAACTTGATTTCCTTTTGGTATTTGATTTATTGGTCATCACCAGGTAGGAACAGAGCGCCTTTCGGTCCATTATATTCGGTTATATTATTCGAAATTATATATTCCAAATTCCGTACCACATTGGGTTATACTGTACTGAATCGGGTTTGAGCAATCATTTTTCCAACACCAAATTGGGTACTTACAATCCACTGAGCAACTTTGTAAATTTGTATTTTATTTTGTAAATTGTGTATATTTTCATACTCAGTTTCCTAACTTTGTAAGTAACCTTCACTTTTAGTAAACTAGACTATATCACTTCCTGCGTATTGCATGACAACGCGTCAGCAGTAAGAAACGTACCACCTTGGGGAGACAAGATCCTTGTATCTCTAGTTGGAAACAGAGCCACAATTGCCTTTCGCTTCTGAGTGAATTATTCGGGGAATAATTTATTTGTGGATTATATATTATACATATTCCCCGCAAAGTCGAGCAGTTGTCAGTGATCTGCGTTTATTTGCAAAACTGAATGGTGGCAGCTTTAAACTAATGATTAGTTTAGTAGGGTTAAGAAGCGACCAGAGTGAGCCTGCTAGGACACTTACCAGTAGAACCTTCTTTGGGTAGCGATTATATTTAGGCAGGCACCCACACCCCCTGGAGGTCACTACATTTAGTTATTACCGTAGCACTCCAATTAGACATGATCAAAACACACAGCTTTTCTGAGAGTGGCTTTGCCTTTGTCGACGGTAGAAAAGAAGGGAAGATTCCTATTCAGGCCCATTGCATAAGGACGATCTTCATCAGGAAGCACCGAAACAATGCATATACTGCAGTGGAGGATAAGTACTCAATCTACCTCAATGCGTATGGATTGCACTCATCCCGGTTTTACCGGGACAGCCCCCATTTTATGGTTTGTACAGAGCCAAACGTCCCGGGTTTTTTCAAGTCATAGACATTTCTTACAACGCGTCTGAACATTTCGATTAGTGTCTGTGTTCTCTTTGAAGCTGTCATTTGATTCAAAGGAGAACATCCACTTGTGTGTGTGTGTATGTTTGTTTGTTTGTGTGTGTGCCTTTTTTTTGTAGAGTGCGCTGGCAGAAACATGTGATCGCTCATCATCTCTCGGGCCAAGGACAGGTCCTAGAGTGGGGAGTGGTGAGGTTTTCCCCGGTGGTGGTGTTTTGTCTATGTAATTGGCAGTAAAACATTTCCGTTGAAAGCAGGAAAACCTTGAAGAACTGGTTGGATGCATGGCTGTACATGTTTCAGATTAGTTTCGTAATGGATTCTGCATGAGAGCTGGCTGATTTCAGACGGCAGATTTTGAAGTCTTCTGTTGTTCAAATCGCAAGTAATTCCGAAAAAAAAATCTGTGTAGCATATATTTGTATGCAGTTGTGGAGAACCGCAATACAGTTGAACACAATACTACTGTAAATGGTTACTAATTACAAATTAATAAACATTGTCTTTTTTTTATGAACGTAGGGACGACATTACGGTGAGAATTTAGTATAGTCTTTGGCTGTTTAAATTGTCAGACATTGAAAAGTTAATGTTTGTGACGTAATACAGTAGTATAAATTCTTTTAGAGATAGAGTTTGAATGCATAAAGAATAAATGGAGGTGAGAAGGCAAATATTTTACTGTAAAATGTGAAAATGGAATTGATGTTAAAGAAAATATTTCTATGACAAGATAGGGAATAGATTCAAGTTTTCATGGACTGCACAGATGCTGAAGATGGAGGCTGCAAGCTCCATTGAAAAATCTGTAATTGAATTTGAATCATCATCAACATTGATTTGAGAACCTAAAATCCTGCAAGGCAAGAAGTAGTAATTTTAATTAGTATAAAAGATTAAAACATACTCATGTAACTTAATTAAAGTTTCAAAAAGAATTCAAACCACTTCTAAATACAATGGGTACCGGGTCATTCCCGGGGGTAAAGCGGCTGGGGCGTGGCGTTGACCACCCACCCCCATCTAGCGCCAAGGTTAAAGAAAGAGTAGAGCTATACCTCTACTCTCCCTCTGGGCCTTCATGGCCTGTTCTAGGGAGAACTTTACCTTTTACCTTTACCACTTCTAAAACTTCGTTGCAGTTTTTCAACATGTCTGTAACAGTCTTGGCTACCATATGTACTGTATTGGTATGTGGTATAAATTACATAATGTCTTTCTTTGTTCTGTAATAGATGTGTAGTATGAAAAGGAACTAGGTGTATTTTGTGTGTACTTGATGGATAGAGTTCATCAGAATAATGCCCACAAACACAGCCATCTCGTATCATCTGTTTCCATGTAGTAAATCGATAGCCTAATCCTGTTGCTAGGGATAATTACTTTCACAAGATGCAGTGTTTTATAATTAATATTCATTGACAATAGTGTATTTAGTATTGTTGTAGGTGTTAGAGACTCTCAGTTTGGCTAGGCATAAACTTCGAAATGGCGATAGTAGAATTACTAGGTTATAAAATAATTATTCTTTGTTTGTAGCTCCCCAGATATGAACTAGTAATGAAGAAATTGACATCAAAATGAAAAAGCTTGATTTTAAGCAGTGATTGGAATGTTAATTTCTAGCTAAAGAAAACTTGCATTTTATACAGTATGATAAACACATTAGGTTATCAGACTAGGATTATGTGGGGTACTAAATCACTGCATGATGTAATTGTAACAAATAAGAAAAACACTACAGAACCAGCAATAGTAATGGACTTTGATTTTTCGGATCATCATGCTCAGCAATTTTCAACAATGCTTGAAAATGTCATAGAATGTACTTTTAAATTTTAGCAGCACATGTTATTGTGTGTTGCTTTATTCACTTACATCACCTTTTTAACTTACATCCAAGGTCCACAGGTATACGTCTGTGAATTACCAATGACAGTTTTGTTAAAAACAGACCTTGTTTTATATTTTGAAAATTTAACAAACATTCTGTGACAGCCAAAAACTTTATAGCGTACAGTACTAGTTGTGAAGGTTTGTGAAAAATATTTATTATAATTTGCTTGCTAAAGCTGCTACAAAACACTTCAGTCCATGACCCATCCAAGTAGATTTTTGAAATGTGTTATTTAACAAAACTGTCAATTACCAAGATTGTATTCTGTTGGTGATGTATGAATGAGTATGGAGCAATGGTGGAAATACTGACATGGGAAAGTGGTAGTGCTCAGAGAAAACTTGTTACAGTGACACTTGGTCTACCACAAATTCTCACATGGACTGAACTGGGACTGAAAGTGGGCCTCCATGGTGAGAGGCTGGTGACTGCCTGAGCCATGGTATGGTCTCCAAATAGATTAATTGACAAACTCCATGGTACAATGCCCTTGCAGATGTGATGGGTGCTCAGTTTATGAAGTTCCTCACTTTTCCTGGAACCTGAAAGTTCACTGCCATGTTCACAAGAATCTGCCAGGGATCCCGTTTGCTACCAGTTCAATGCATTTCACGCTACCAGAGAATTCATCCAGCAGAAGTTGACACTTTTTTAACATTCAGTTCCTTGATTGTGAGGGATTGTTAGACCCCATTCAACTCCCAAGTTGGATGACCATTATTGTTAGGTGTATACAAACAACATATTTACAGTTACTCCCTGCATCTGGAAGTTTTTTTTTCCTGTCTGCAGCCTGATGATGCACTTTTTCTGAAAATCAAGTTCTCTTCTTAACAAACTGTCATGCAGGAATTTGTTAAGCCTAACATTTTATAAAATGAAAGTTTTGTTTTTCTATACTCTGACAGTGCTTGTCTTTATAGGCTATGAAGATGCCTAGAGGTATTAGCATACTGGTATCATCACTGATGATTCTGTACTCAGCATGTGGATATCAGCTTGAGAATGGAGGAAAGATTTGGGCCCTTCTGGTAGCTGGGTCTAATGGATATTACAACTATAGACATCAGGTATAATTGAATTATGTCTGTAAGTCCATAAATGGCTTAAGGGTTTGAGATGTGTGAGGATCATGAGTTTTAAAAATGCAGCTGTGAACAGTGATGCTTAAACTTAGGCAGTTTAGTCATGCTAATGTTTATGACAGTTGTAAAAGGTTCTGACGATGGTATGCAACACTGGGAACTAATGGGTTTCTGGACTTTGTCCATTGTCCAGAAATCTAAAATAACTAGGTAACTCAGGTGAAGGGGGGGAGGAGACACCTATTCTGTTGGGTCCCTTAGATAGAGCTAACCTCGATCACTGGACAACCTAAGCTGGTTAAACCACAGCTATACGAGTACCTGAGACCAGGATATGTCAGAGGAAGATAACAGATCAATAAGCAATAAAAATTTGTCATATACAAGAACAGAAGTGGAACCAAGATAGAATAAGGAGATAAACATTCTGTGCATCTAACCAAGTCCATGAAAAACCCCTGCGTAGTGTAGGACGGAAATTATGTGGGGTATCAAACTTCCTACCGATCCCTGTATCTGTGCTCCACAAATAGAATAGAATAGAATAGAAGTAGGGCGGGCACCAGAGGGTCCCATGCACATCGACCATTTCTGATCCTTAGTGCAGCCCTTGTATTCATTTGTTTAGCAGCCCCGCACCGAACAAAGTGCAGTAACCTGCTTTCAGAGATATCCTTAAAGTCCCCTGGTTTCATAAAATGATAATCCCAGGTGCCTGAATCTTATTGCAGCCAAGGCCTCACAGTCGCCGAGAACGTGCGAGGCCGTTTTAGATGCTTGTTTGCATCTATCACACTCAGGACTGTCTACTAGCCCTGGTTTAAACAAGTGTCCCTTTAAATGACAGTGTCCTGTGAACAGCCCTGTCAGTATCCTTAGCTGGTTTCTGTTCAAACTGAGTAGTTCTCCAGCTCTTTTAGCAGAGGGTCTTTTGAGAAAGTCTCTAGCCTGTCTTTGTCCATGAATGGACTGCCAATATTTTGTATGTTTCCTATTCATCGATCCTCTGATCACCTCCCTGGCAATCTTAGCAGATATGCCCAGGGCAGGCTCAGGTCCTATAAATGGACGTGAGGAGCCCTGTCTAGCTAGTTGATCAGCCTTTTCATTCCCATCAATTCCCATATGTCCCGGCACCCATATCAGTTGAACTGTATTGTGTTCTGTCAGTCTCATTAGGGATTGATGGCAGTCCCAGACTAGTTTAGAATTAATTTGGAAGTTATTAAGCGCCTTAATGGCTGCTTGGCTTTCTGAGAGAATATAGATGTTCCTACCTTTGTAGCCCTTTTCTATATTCTCCATTATACATGCCTTAATGGCATATATTTCCACCTGGAATACTCTTGTGTGTTGCCCGAGGCTGAAGCTGTGCCCCCTGCTCGAGCCCCATTTATACACGCTGGCACCAATGCCCTCATTGGTCTGAGACCAGTCCGTATACCAGACCAGGCCTCCTTTATTATCTGGATTAAATCCATTCTGCCATTCATGCGTGCTGGAAAGATGAACCTTCAATGGCTTATGAAATACGTATCTCGGTATCATTCTATCAGTCCCCATTAAAAGGATGGGTTCTTACTCCATGTCCCGAGCCTTTTTAGTGTGACCATAGTTAGTAGATCTAGGTCTCCACTGTTGATTGCACATGAGTCTGTAGATCCCTGCCTGTGCCTCCACCTCAATTATCACATCCAGAAGCGGGAGTCCCAGGAAAACCTCCATTGCTGCTGTTGGGATAGTCTTCATCGCCCCCATTATAGCCAGGCAGGCTAGTCTCTGTAGCTTATTAAGCTCCCTCCTGCTGACGTAGTTGACCCTTGTCCACCATACCGTTGCACCGTAGGTTAGAATGGGTCTAATTATCATGATGTAAATCCAGTGTAATACCTTGGGCTTCAAACCCCAGGTTTTACTGAATGTACCTTTGCAGGTCCAGAAAGCTCTATAGGCCTTGTTTATCACATTTCCTAGCTGTGTCTTCCATGTCAATCCCTTGTCCAAAGTGAGTCCAAGGTATTTGACTTCTGTAGCCAGTTGCAATTTATGTCCAGAGAGGGTTGGTTCTTTTAAGTCCCTTAAATCTCTCTTCCTTGTGAATGGAACTACCACCATCTTTTGTGGGTTTATAGACAACTGAGTCCTTTCACACCACTGTTGCACCATGCTCAAGCCTTCCTGTAGAAGCTTTGAGACTATACGGAAATTTTCCGCTCACTAGGATAGCAATATCATCAGCATACCCAGCGTTTTATAACCATTCTGATTGAGTCCTTCTATGAGTTCATCCACAACCAGACTCCACAGCAGGGGCGACAAGATGCCCCCCTGTGGACAGCCCCTGGCCACAGACCCCTTCAGAGTTTCTCCTGCGAGTGTGGCTATGATTTTTCTATTTTCCAGCATGAAGTTGATCCACCGACAAATTGTGTCCTCAAGCCCATGCCTTTTAGCAGCTTCTATTATGATGCTGTGTGAGGTGCTATCAAATGTTCCCTCAATATCCAAGAAGTCTCCAAGTGTGACCTCACTGTTTTCCACTGCCTCTTCAATGCATGTGATTACATGGTGCAGTGCAGTTTCAGTGGACTTCCCTGGTTGGTAGGCAAATTGGTATCGATGCAGGGGTTGCAGCCCCAAAATCTCTTCCCTAATATGCCTGTCCACTAATTTTTTCATCGTTTTCAGCATGAAAGACGATAGACTAATAGGACAATATGTCTTATCCTCGGTATAGTTAGCCTTCCCGTGCTTAGGTATAAACATCACTTTAACTTGCCTCCAGGCTAGGGGTATGTATCCCCTTGCCAGGCCTGCTCTAAAGATTTGGCATAGGTGAGTCATTAAGTAATCAACCCCGTGTTGCAGTAATGCAGGTACAATCTCTTCTGTTAGTGCCAATTTGAATGGTTTGAATGTGTTTATCGCCCATTTAATTTTGGATTGGTCAATAATCCTTTTAGACAGTTCCCAATCCTCCCTGTGGGCAATGAATGTCCCCAGGCTTGGCTATCCCTGTCGTAGCTCTATTGTTTCTCCTGCAGCAGCTCCCAGGAAGTGAACTCTATACAGTTCCCTCAGGGTCTCTATTCCTGCTTGTGTGTGACAGCCATTAGGTAGTTTGATGGAACCCACCTTATTGGCTGACTGATTGGCCATGATTCTCAGTAGGCGGGCTCTGTAAGGTTCATTCTCAATCCCTCGACAGTATTCCCTCCACGAGGATTGTTTGGCTTTTCTTATTGCTTTATGATAACTGGTGAGGGTCATTCTATAAGGTTCCCAGTCACCAGTCTTCTTAGCTTTATTAAAAAGCCATCTTGTAGATGCTTTAAGGCGGCTCAACTCTTTATCCACCAAGGAACCGTCCTTGGTGAGAGAGCCATCCTAGCTGGACAATTTTTGTGATAGGAGGAGAGAATGGCATGTTGCACCAAGTCAACAGCCAACTCCATGTCCTTCACCAAGTGCACAACTCTTGGTACAGCCCCTAGATTTACCTTAAGGTCTTCCCGATAGGATTCCCAATTGGCTCTCTTAGGATTCCGATATGTGATCTTAGAAATTTCTATGTCTCTTACCTGCAACAGTATGTACCTGTGATCCAACAAAGAGGTCTCATCAGATACATGCCAATCGGACACTAGTTCTACTACCTGATCAGTCCCTAATGTCAAATCAATAACCTCCTGCTTATTGCTAACCACAATGGTAGGTTCATTACCTTTATTGAGAATATTAAGGTTGGCACTCACCAAATATTCCAATAGACTGCTTCCTCTAGGACTGATGCCAGTGCTCCCCCATACAATGTGGTGTGCATTGGCATCATATCCAGCAATGAGCTGTAGGTTGTTCCTACAGCAATAGTTGATGGCGTCCCATAGTTCCCCTGATGGGGGTGGTTCGTCCGAGTCGTAGGGGAGGTATGCAGAGGTAACAATAAGATGCCTAATGCTCCCTTCTCCATTAAATGATAGCCTAACCGTCACTACATCTCTGGAGCAGTGCTCCAGCAGTGGAAAGGCCTGAATAGTATTTCTTACTAAAATACAAGCTCTTGGAATCAATACCGGATCCAGCAGAAAACAGCATACCCCATCTATTGTGTAATCCCCTTATTCGGTCCCCATATACCCAGGGTTCCTGAATAAGTGCTACATCCATCTCCCCTATAGCAAATTTGTGGCAAAGAAGTGCCATTGCAGCCTTGCTATGGGGCAGATTAATTTGTATAATTTTACATTTTAAGGCCAGAGTGACCTTTTTATATGAAAAACTTCATAAGGGTTAGCCCCTCTAATTGTCCCTCTCAGTGGCTGATTCAGGTGCTGCAGGAGTCCCCTTAACCACCGCCTGCGAGGTATTTGTGTCCCCAGTCACGGCCTCCATGGGGTCGCCCCCTGGCTGCTTTTCCCGGTGCTCAGTGGAGCTGCTGTCTCCAGCCACCTTCCCCTATGTCCCGGTGTCCAGAGCCCGGGGTCTCCCCCTAGATGCCCGACCCCTTATTTCCTCTTCGGGATCACTGAGTACTTTAAAAGTGCCCTCAGACAATCCCGTGAAGATTTTGTAGCCGGTTCCTTTAATTACTTAGCTGAGTCCCGGTCTATTAAGAGGATGAGCCTTCTGCCAAAAGGCTCATCCTTAGAGTCAAGAACCCTCCAGTTCTCTGTGTGGAGCCCTGGATTAAGGCTCTTGATCCATTTAAGACGCTCTTCAGAACCTGTAGCCACCTTATCCTTTGTCCTGAGAGCCATCTTAATTGGTTTAGGGAGGTGCTTGGCATCAATTGCTTTCAGCCTCACTCCCTCCCTAATTTGGAACCCATGAAGGGCTGTAACAAGCCAGTCTACAGACCTTTGATCAGCACATGCATATAGGATTGTGCCTCTTTCCAGCCTGTAGGATCAGAGAAGTGGGCGTCCCCCATCTGGGGTCTCGTGGAACACTTCCCCAACCTTGGCCAATACCAAGTTTACATCCTCCAGGGACAGCTGCTCCTCAGGATGGTCCAAGAGGATAGCCACCCTAAAGTTGAGGAGTGCTTCATTATATGACCCAGGCTCCAAAGGAGTCCTGGGTTTTTTGGGAGGTTTCTCTGTGGGAGTGTGACCCCCAGATCTGGGTCATTTAGGACCCATTGAGGGTTGAGGCGAGTTTTCATGCCCCGGTTGCATTAAGCTCCCAGTACCACTCTGCCCCTTCTTAGCCTTCCTGAGTTTCCTCCTAGCAGCCCCAGAAAGTTTGGTTCTCGCTGTAGGAAGCTGTTGGACTTCAATGTCCTCCTCAGCTGGTTTGCCTATAGAGGTTCCCTGCTCTTGTCAGGCCAGATGGTCCGGCCTCAGGTGTAATCAAATGCTCAGTGTCCCTAGGTTTGCTGGAAGACCCAGCTCCCTGGAGTGGTTCGCCAGGACTGGCCCCCTGTTGAGCATATTTGTGCAGGTGTCTCTGTACAACAGAGTCCCTGCATTTAGAAGATTTCATATCTTTAATCTTTGTAGTCTCCATTTTGGGTCCCATGAGTATTGGGGAAGTAATGGTCACCACCCGCAGAGCCCCATACGGGTGGAAGGCATAAATACAATGGGGTGCTGCCTGGTGCCCCGAGGGGATTGTCTGTGACACTGCCTTTACCACCCCAGTGCCATGCAGCCCTCGGCACGATGCCTCACACCTTGGCTTGGGTAAACCATTGCCCTGGTTAGCCGCCTACAGACGTCACCCCCCTCTGCGATGGGGACGCCAGGGGTTGGTTTTTGGAGGGGTGCTCCACAGATAGAGGGATCAGTGTCTTCTTCTTTTCTCTCTCTTTTCCTTCCTTCTTCTTGTATCTTCGTATTGGACATCTACAGATGTCTAGTGGATTGGATAGTTCTGAAGTACGATTTTTAATACTTGTAAGATAAGTTTTAGTAAGAATTCTGTTCATATATTAGCTTGATTTTCTGAATGTGTTGCATTCTGTTTGCAGGCTGATGTTTGCCATGCCTATCAAATTCTTCACAGGAATGGCATTCCAGATGAAAATATTATTGTCATGATGTTTGATGATGTAGCATATAATGAAGCGTAAGTATCTTAGAACATGCAGACAGCATTATTGTGGCGTACCTTTGAAAGGCATTTCAAATTGTCTACTCCTAATGTGACATTATCATGGGAATAAATTGTTTGAGAAATATATTCTTATCAATACAATGCATAACAAAGCAGTTTGGTATAGCATTAATGCTTTAGACTTACATTCAGGACATGCCTAGTTCAGATCTCAGCCAGAACACTGGCTGTGCTGACAGTCTCTCTATGAAAATGCTATGATAGTACTGTCATAAAATCATACATGCTTGCATACAAATCCTTTCTGATTCATTAATTACCCTGCCATCCATCTGTGTGATCTGAGGTACTGGCATCACTGTAAGGTAAATCACAAATAAATATTACACACTATGCATACTCGTATGTGTGTTTGGAGGCACTCCGGTTACCAGATTTGTACAGAAGTAATTTAATCTCATTTGACTTTGCACAGTTTTCTGCATTCATGATTATAAGAGATGATTTCTCATTTCTGAATGAAAATGAAAGTAAGTGCTAAGTAATGAGTAAAATCATAGTTTTCTATATTTTTATAGGAATCCAACAAAAGGAATAATAATAAATCAACCAAATGGTTCAGATGTCTATGATGGAGTTTTGAAGGATTACGTTGGACAGGTACAGTAGTTGTCTGATATCTAATGATCATACTTTTCAACTTGGAAGCTTACCAAGTGCAAAGATTAAAGCTGAAACCTGATGTTTGCATTAACTTTGTCTCAGGGAAAAGTATATACGCACATACAGAACCGTTTTTCCCATAATTATGTTTTCCATTATCTGTTCCACATGCACTTGGGCTGTTTGTGTCATTCACATCTTTGCTTACATTGCACCAGAAGTCTCATTATTTTACTGGTTGCAGCATGAAAGTAATCACTTACTTACATCTGTCATCCAGGTTAAGGATTTGTGGACCTTTATCCTTCACTCCTACATACATCTTCAACACTTTACCCTTACTCAGTACTGTACTGAAATATGGCAATTTGTTATAAAGTTATGCATGAAAAGAGTATGGTCAGTATAAGATTCATGCAGAATTGCTAAAAACTTTGCACTGTTACAGGTTCATTTGTGATGGTGAGGTAATGTACTATCCCCTGGGGTGGAGTTATGGACGTGAACCTCAGATGTTACATATTAAGATGAGGGGATAAAAGTAATACATTTTTATTTGTGGAATTTTTAATACTTGTAGACTAAAGCTAGAACTATACTAGTCACGTGGCTTTGGTATCTCACATATGATCAGTGTGAAGTTGTGTTTACTTAACCTTGTACAGGGTCGTGAGCAATCAGTAGTCTGTCCAAGAAATTTCTTTGTATAGACCCTGGAGTTTTTATGACTATACCATCTTTCAGAATCCCAATGCTGGACCCCACATAGAACTAGCTTAATCCAGTTTATGTATGGTAAAATAATATATGCACAAATATAACATGTTCTGTTAGTAACCCATAGTTAACCCTTTGGCCCCTGAATTAAGTGCGCACAGTACTCTGCAAAAGACCCGGAATTTAAATGGCTACCCATTATTGTCATATTCGTGGCAGATGACTTAGGTCACGTTTGGTTTTTCACCATCGCGCTGTGCATTGACTAAAGTCATCTTTTGGAGCCACAAGGTTAATTCTGTGACTTCTAATCCTTGTTCTTGGTAACTGTGTACTAAACTGGAAAATACTGCATTGTTGTGATCAGAAAAGAAGTTTTGGTGGTCATACATAGGCCCCAGGTGTGTGCAAAAATCGAAAAGTATTTTATACTCTGCAGTACACATGCTTACTTCTCAGGGACTGCATATAGTCTGTGAACATAATGGATAAGTGTAATGTCTTACTTTTCTACTTTCTAGTTTGTGAACTCCACCAACTTTTTGAAAGTCTTGACAGGTGATGCAAAAGGAATGAGGGGAATTGGATCAGGACGTGTAATCAAAAGGTTTGAGTTTGTTTGCTTGCTTCATTCATTGTGGCAGTTAATTTCAATGAACACAGATTTCATGGTTTTGCTCTGTGGAGGGAAATAATTTTTAAGCTTATTCTGTAAGGCAAGGGACTGAGCAGATTGATAGAGCTGTGTGTTTGGGAGGTACTCCTTTGAATCGTGACTGGATTGTTGTCTATCCTTTTTTAATTTTGTGCTGATGCTTATTTGTTCCAGTAGTACCATATTTACCAGAATCCAAGACGACTCTAATCTAAGTAGTAGTAGTTCCTTCAGGTCGCAAGCGACCCCTGGTGATCCCATTGGATTTTCTGAGCAAGAGGTACAGGGTCTTGCTATCCCTTAGTCATTTTCGTTTTGTTGTTCTAATTTCCACGGCCTTGTAGATCATGTCCCTCCATTGCATTCTGTTTTGCGTGGCATTTATGGAGTCATGCCAGTTCATCATCATGGTTCTTCGTCTAATCTAAGACAACCCCCCAAATTAAAACACGTCTGCCAAGGGAAATGTATTTATCCAAATCTAAGACAACCTCCCAAAAATAAAAGTCTGCTAAGAAAAAATATTTTACTGTTAATTTCATACACATAATACACAAAGTGTGTCAGATTCTATCTACCTTCAGCAATCAGTGTCCCTGTCTCCATCTTCACAGTCAGGGCCTTCATCTTCTTCACACTCACTCCTAACATCCCCATCCTCTTCATTGTCATTCCACAACATATCATCATCGGTCCCATCCACTGCATTGGATATGCAGCACTTCTTAAAACCGTTCACAGCCAATTGTGGTGAGGTGTGCTGCCATGCTGTTGTGATTCACATTGACTAAAACATTTATACTTCTTGGTTTATAAACTTTCTTGAACCCATAAAGATTCACAATTTTCTCTGCAGATGGTGTTAGTGGTGTTAAGAATTTCAAATACATGTGTTCTGGATTTTTGTGTTGTGTCTGTGGTCTGATCAGTCTGAGTTCATGGCTCTTTTTATGGTTTTTAACTTGTAGATTCATCCAGGTTTTATTTTTGAGCCTTTAGTTAATTTTTAATTTTTCAATAGGCATTTTGCTGTTACTACTCTCGGGACTAGATCTGTTCTGAGGTGCATATCTTAACATGTTACTGTTTCTATGGTACCCAGTGACTGAGAATAGCTTGACCTAAAGGATCCACAAGGTTAGGCACTTCTCTGCTTGAAAAAGGAAAGATGATGGATAAAAGTTCCAAGAAAGAAGATTGTGTCAGTTAACTTCAGTTGTGCTCTGTGGGCTTAATTTGGCTCCCCATGGTCCAGTTGAGAGAGTTAATACAGTGCTTCAAAATAACCTGTGACATTGTCTTCCCCAGTCTTTTCAGTTCCATAAGTCATTGTACTTTTACTGCACTGAATTCTAAAGATGTGTTGTAGTTGACACAGTGTTGTAAGTAAACCAGTGGTAAGGAAAATAGCATAAGTGCATTATGTCCATGAGTGCATCTTTCAGTCTTTTGATAACTTTTGAATGATCTGAAATATCACAGACAGGCTTATACCATCAGAGGTCATCATTGCTCTTCAGATTTCCTAATTTTGTTCTGTGTAGGTATTTGACAAAGAGGTTTTTGAAATGAATGCATATTAATTAAAATGATTTCTGCCTTGGGCATTGTCGTCTGTGTAAAGTATTCCTTTACCTTCCCTGGCAGGAAGTGGCATGAAGGATCATAAACCTATAACTGAAGCCATTAACCACAAACAAAATAGTATTGTGTGAAATTGAACAACCTGAAACCTGTGTGAAATGTATATTTATTCTTTATTTAATGGCAGATACCATACTTAGCTGAATACAAGATGACCATCTGTGTAAGATGATCCTTCTTCAAAATTTTCAATTTTCAGGAAAGTATACCTCTGCAGAACATACTTAACTTTTTATGTGATTATAAGGCAACCTCCCCCCCCCCATTTTTCATATGATGAATTTGGAAAGAATGCTAGTCTTATATTCAGGTAAATATGTTAAGGTAATAAAGACTTTATGGCCCTCTTTACAGTTCTGTGGTACCAGGTAGGCCAAGTAGACGTGCACTGGTAGTATTAATACTTCTTTCAAGATATGTGAGCACCATCTTATTCATTTCAAAGTTAACATATGGGATTTTTCCATAGTTAAAATTTGATATTGTCTGATACAGAAAGTCTTTTCACTTGGCAGTAGATGGCATTACCTGTGTCATTTTCATTGGTGTTCAACATAAAAGACACTGAACACAACTTTTAAGAATGAATGAAAAATTGTGTATTCTGTTTAGGTTTCCCATATTAAAAAACCACAAGGCTGCATTAAATGTGTATTTAGAGCACACAAATGTACACAGTTATGGTGAAGCTAAAGTGTTTAATTCATGTTACCTTTTGTATTGCTGTATTAATTTCAGTACTTCAGTAACCTACTGTCTATGTTTATTTGTACAGTGGACCAAAAGATCATGTATTTGTTAACTTCGTTGACCACGGTGCACCAGGTCTCCTTGCCTTTCCCAGTGATGAGCTTTATGCTGATGATCTTTTAAAGGCTTTAAGAAACATGGCTGTTAACAGGCAGTTTGCACAGGTAAGAAAGGCTGAAATTATTGTGCCTAAAAATTCTTCAGCTTTTGTTACATAAATACTTTGGAATTAACAAGGTGTATTTCTAAGCCAAAGTTGCCAGGAGGAATGGAATTTTGCTCATTATTTATCAGTGGATATCATGATTTACTTATGTGTTACTGTAAAGCATTGCCTTATTTATTTGGACACTTAGCACACATTCTAAGTTTCTGTACAACTGCAGGTTGCTGACTGTTATTACTGATCCATTAGCTGTTCTGCGTGTTTTATCCATATAACAGTAATATCCATGTATTCTCCATTCTCTGTCAAAAAATGTAGTGTAAACAGAGTAATAAATGTTCTTCCATGTGGGGTTGCAGGCTGTTGATTTGTCGTTATGGTGTGCCCTTAAGATTCTGCCCAGTGCATTTTAGTCAGTTAAAATAAAACTGTTTACCCTGTACAGACATATAAAAATATTCACACCATCTGTTGTTTGCCATTATGGTGTTTCTTAACCTCACTAGGACCAGCGACATCATTAGCCATGATAACACTGAATACACTCATGGGCTTTGCAGTGAGCAGTCGCAGTAGCAAATAGAGTGTAACATAACATGGGTGTGGGTGAATCCTTAGAACATATCACATGTGTGTGTGTGTTTTGGAAGTGCAGGCAGGGTTATGTATTTAAACATATGTAAATTATTACTGTTTTATAATACTTAAGAATTAATGGAGGAAATATATTTATAAGAGGGACTATTTTGTGCCCCATTGTATGAGTGTTTGGGTTGGACACCAATCCTAGTGTTCAGCACCGTGTGTATTTCTGTATAAGAGGGTTTTTTGTACAGTAAATGGAGAGTATGTTTGTATCATCTTACAAGGGGTACTAATGCAACTACAACAGTTGACTGCACTTTTATTTTACTTTTAGTAGAAGCATTTTCTTCAGCTTCTATTTATTTGACCCACTGGGGTTGTAGGATGTATAATATGTTGTGGTATTCAACCCTGTGTAATCCTTTGTTGTGCTTATGTTCAGAAAGACACCAGATTCACATGATACTTGACTGGTTAAGTTGTGGATTGGTCTAAGAGCATATTTTGTGCTTGATTTTATTACAGTCTTAATATCATGTTCATTCCTAATTTATTTGTGCTCAAATATAATGCGACCTCATGGATGTTCATAGTAGCCAGGTTTGATCTGCATTATCATCAGGTATATTACTGTAGATTACTGTATGGCACTAAGGTTTAAAAGTATTAACATGAATGTGGCAGTATTTGTTAATTTTCAAGTGTTTATCATAGAGACAGGAAAATGATGAAGAGTAAGTCAACATTCTTAATGCCTTTAGCATTGTATGAACTGAAGTTTTAGGCTTTCTCGTACATTGTACTTGCACCTGACCAGTTATTAGGACCTGTTCTCTGCAGTCTGTGGACTGTAGACAAGGAAGTGGTTCATTAAAAGGACCCATGCTGTAAATAGCTTGGAAAGCACAACTGTAAGTACAGTTGGTGCGAAAAGTTATGGAAAACAGTTGTATCTAGTTAGGAATCACTCATAAGGACAAAGTTGCCAGAAGAAATCTCACATTTTATGTGTAATTTTTCCATATATATATAACATTGAGAAATCGTTGGTATTTGTGATTTTTATCACTGTAATGAAATACTCATTATAGGCTATACTTGGTCTGTCACTGTTATGTTGTACATCTTTGTACATGGAGTTGGCACTCAGCACTAATTTCACAATATCCCCATTACAGTTCCAAAATCATGAACCATAGTTACATTGTGGTTAATATGTGTAGGGTTGCGTGTTATCAGAATTTGCGGTTTGAGATCATACTCAACTTTTTTCGTATAAGATTGGTTGAATTAAATCCTGAAGTTATGTGCTTGGACTTTATGTAATGTGACCATTTGTCCTGAATCCAGTATTAGAGTTTCACATTAAGTGGTAGTCCATATCGTCCAGTACTGTTAAGAAATCAAATCTGTTGAATGAAGTTTTAGTAACCTCCGCGAATTTCAGATATTATAGAAATTCAGTCATTGTGTGTATTGTGGCAGTTATGTTTTTCATTGCACTTTAACTGAAAAAGAAATTTCATCAGAGGCAAACACAATTTGAAATGTGAACTATTTGCACATCTCTTCATATAAAGCCAGACATGTGTGTTGCCTGAAGACAGTAAAAGTGAATACTGAACAAGATTTCAATTCTGTTGTAGTGTTTTGTGTATTTTAAATGTTGCCATTGATTTTTTTCTTTTTGTAGCTTGTGTTTTATGTGGAGGCCTGTGAATCTGGTTCAATGTTTGACAGCCTCTTGGCAGATGATTTGAAAAGTATGTATATTAAATATAATGGGACTGATGAAGATGAAATATGAGCTAGAGAAATAAGGCTATGCCATTGCAAGAATAAGTTGTCTGCTTTCAGTGTTACCTGGTGCTACATGTAATGTGTTGGAGGGTACTGTTTTTTGCTGGTGTTGTTAAATTTGCCTTGGGATGAGTCTAGTAGTAGACTTTTTTGAATATGACCCTTCAGATTCCATAATAATGACTTCATTGAATATTAACAGTTGGTTATGTTACATTTGAACAATGTTGGATTGCAGTGTGGGATGTTGTCACCGTAAGGAATATGTATTATAGAACTAAACTGTGAAACAGAACTCTTTGACAAAATTATCTTAGTTTTTGCTTCAGAAGTTGATGTTCTTAGTCATGCAGTTTATAAATAAAGTCCCTGCTTTTATGGAACTTCAAGATTTCTGCTGGTTAGTTATTTTCAAAATGCTCAAAAGAATTTAAAATTTTGAATTATTTTTGTTTAATGAGTTTATTCATGTTTAATCATGCAGAGTGAACTAACCATGACAGTGTAAAATATACATATTATTTGTGTACTGTATGAATTTTCTGCCATACATCTTTAAACTGTACTTTTGGCATATTTTGGTTTTAAGTATAAGATTAAGTTTAGGTTTAAAGAAAATTAATGCCATGATGAGGATATTATTCCATGAACACTCATCCCATTTACCCTCTGATTACTGGCCTCTTTCCTGCCTGCAAGTACTGACATATGTCACCAGTATACCACATATGTTAGAGCAACTGGCAGTCAGACACACTAACACAGATTCAAATAGTCATAACAGGGATGTGGAAGGGTTGTCAAGGAATATGTTTACTCCTGTCCCATTACTGCATTAAACAAAGGGTCACAAATTCTGTAAAGAAGAGAAAACTCTGAATATTTTTCATGCAATGTTCAGTGTGCATATAAATTATCTAGAGTAACTCCACATAGTAGAAATATCCTGTGTTCAGTTTCTGGAAGTCAGTCTCATGTTATTCCTACATTTTTGTCTTAGGAAGAATATGTTTAGGAATATTACTAATTTTAGCAGTAGATATATTCTCAAATGTAGGCAACAAGTCATTGTAAGTGGAAAATGGGAGAGACGTGCATAAGATTGGAACGTCTCACACAAGAACTGGTATTGAAGAGAATCATGAAGTTAACAGAAGTCACATGTTGAAATAACCAGGTACAGTAGAAGCTGCAGTATCTAGCACTGGATGCTCTGGAAAGCTCTGTGAACCAGAAATTGACCGACGGGCCTATTACATTTCACTGTTCCATCAAGTGGCAGCACCCAGCACCGATCCTGAGAGTGGCTATTAATTGTTGGTGTCTTGTTGTTTTTTGTAGATTATAATACACATGTGTTATGTGAGTAGTCATAAAAAGGGAATAGAGAGTGTGGGAGGGCAGGATATTGAGTGGCTAAATGGTTAGGTCTGCCCGTGAGGTTGCTAGGTACATTATACACGTTAGGTATCCAGCTACCCATTGATCCCAGAGAAACCGGATATCACAACTTTTACTGTATTGTGTGTGAAGGATTGATAGTGTTTTACTGTACAACTCAATGTACTGAGTGCATGTTCACTCTCCTTTTTTTTTTTTTTTTGCTATATAAACTGTGTGCTGTGTTAGGTATCAATCTTCACATTACCATTCGAGTGGTGACTCTTGAAAGGCCATCCCAATCTTGTCACCCGTGTGTTGTTTGTATTCCTTGAGTAAGTGTTTATGGGATACATAACAGAAATAAGTATAGAATATGTTCAGGGTCACATTATTTAGATTCTAAGTTACATGAGGGCAGTGGCTTGGAAAAGTAAGATACTACAATTACTTATTGTTGGCTGTTTTATTCAACACTAAAGAATATTATCATGACTGAAGGCATATGTGTATGTACAGTGAAACCTGTATTCTTCGTTTTTCAGGGGATGAAAAAATGATACATACGGGAAAACGATAGTACCGGGAAGCAATTAAAATTATAGATAAGAACAATTTAATGATTATTATTACTTCTTGCTGAAAAAATCTTTCATTGACGTTTGTTTTGTGCAAAATTTACTCCTCAATTCAAAGTACGATTTTCAAGGCCTAGAACACTTTTACGATCACTGTCACTCGTTCTGTGCGCATAAAAGAAAGATTTTACATTCATCAGTGCTTCATGCATCTCAGCAAAGCTCGGCACAACTTCGGGTTCGCCATCTTCTTCTCCTCCTCCTTCCCCCTCCACACTCCTGGACGCCACGAGGCTCACGCACAGCTCCTGCACTGTTTCTACACCACGGGTTGCCATGTGACTGTCCACAGAGACATAGTCCTCGAATTTATCTTTGTTCATGCCACTGAACTTTTCCCAGTCTTGGCGGAAATCATCGTCATCGTTGGTCAATATGACGTCCCTATCGGCTGAAGATTGTCCCTGCACGTAACTAGCTTTCCAAAAACAATTTTCGATTGTCTGCTGGGTTACTTGTTGCAAGGCTGCCACAGTGTAGTGCAAAGCTTCCAACACGTTTATCTTCTTTTTCGTATCTTTGCCTGCATCCATTAAGCAAACAGCTGTTTGCACGAGGCGTTTTCTATAAAGCTGCTTATAACACTTCATTACCCCTAAATCAAGGGGCTGGAGCACACTTGTACAATTTGCCGGGTACCGTATGACTTTTACATTTCTTAGAAACGATGTATCCTTTGGATGTGCGGCACAATTGTCCACAAAGAGGAGAATGTTGCTGTTTTACGCACCCATACTTGCATCTAATGAACGCAGAAATGAAGAAAAAATGTCTGTGGTCATCCACGCTTTATTGTTCGCGTGGTACTTCGTGGGTAATACTTTTACATTCTTGAAACATCGCGGTTTCGGAGATTTTTCGATAACAATCTGCACTTGTTTGTCAGTTCCATCACTGTTAACACAAAGTAAATCAGTAAGTCTGTCTTTACAGTTTTTCCCGCTATGACAAGACTCTCCTTTGAGAGCCAAGGTTCTATCAGGAAGCACATTGTAGAAGAGCCCCGTCTCATCCGCGTTGTAAATATCACGTTGTTTGTAGACCTCCAACAAAGGTGGCAGTCTTTCCAGCCACGCTTCCGTGCTTTCACTGTCCACTGCCACACTTTCTCCGGCTAACTTCTTGTATACTAGGCCATGCCGGTCCTTAAACCTCGCTATCCAGCCATTGGATGCAGTGAAATTTTCTATATTCAGCTGCGCTGCAATCATCTTCGCCTTTCCACGAAGAATTATTCCATCAATTGGAATATTCGACGCCCTTGCCTGCTAGTACCACGTGAAGAGTACACTTTCCAACTCGGCGAATTTCGACTCCCTACCTATTTTCATCTTCTTATTGGCGTTACCACATTTTTCTGTCTGCGCTCGGATTTCGTCCTTCTTTGCGAATATGGAGTTTAGTGTGCTTGGAGCCAACCCAAGGCGTTTGGCAATGTCGACACGTTTCTCTCCAGGATTCTTCTCCACCTCTTCTACTATTTTCAATCGCTCGTGCAGAGTTCTCACTTGCTTTTTAGGTTGGGACATGGTCCACGGATTTCAAAATAAATAACAGGAATAAAATATAATGAAGTAATAAAAACAGGAATGAATTAATAACAAAAATAAAATATTATAGGAAAAGGATAATAAACGATGGAAATGTTTAAACCAGGGTAACGTATGAAACTATGAAGCACACCAGAATGCACAGAACCACTTGCAATGAAGTAAAGCTCCACAACAGTGTTGCCAAGTCTTCATCTAGTCCAAAGAAAAGGATGGAGAGCAAAGAGTACGGAATGCACTTCCATACTTTTTGATGGAGCCAATCCAGGTGGCACTAAGAAAGCAATACACGCAGGCGCAGCGCACTGAACCATCGCTTGAAATTTAAAAAAAACTATCAATGCAGGAAAATGTTGCGTCAGGACCGTGATTTTTCAATGATTGATGCGGGAAAACGACAGTTCGAGGAACGATGGAGGCGGGAAAAAATAGTGTTATTTATATGGGGCTAATTTCGGGACCAAATAAGGCAGAGGATACATGCGGGAAAACGACATAACAGGAACGATGGATAGAGGTTTCACTATATATATATATATATATTCCTTTTCCATTTGGGCCTTTAAAACAGTACCTTGTGGAAGGAATTTTGACACTGATGTGGATGTTGATCATGAAGTGCATTACTGGCTATTGGGGTTGAACCAAACTTTACTGCAGGGAGATGCATGAACTCATTATAATGTGGGAAAAATGTCATACTAGGAAGCTGTTATGTTGAAAAAAATACAAGTATGTGCCATGATTGCTATGATGAAATGATTACAAGTCTCCACACAAGAATCTGCGTTCCATTATTTTTCAGCCCTCATTCATATATTCCGGCTTGACTGACATATTCAGGCATGTGTGGTTTGTTTCATCATTTTGTGCAAGTAGAATACATAGCAGTACAGTGAAATTCTAATTTAAGGTTTATCTGGGGATTAATGGCTCTGAACACTAAATTTTGGAAAGCGTTAAATGGAGGGAATTTCTAACACCAATATTATGTATATGGGAAAACTGAAATTCAGTGTTAGATGCCAGAATATTTGAAATTGAGGAATGTTATGTTGGATTTCTATTATGTGTTCCTTTGTTGCAGTCTTTGCAGTTACTGCTGCTGACCCACATGAATCATCATATGCTTGTTACTATGACAGTGTTAGAGAAACTTACTTGGGTGATGTTTTCAGTGTAATGTGGATGCAGGACTCAGAGAAGGTATAGCTGCTGTTGTGCAAATTGTTTTATATCATGAGCTATGTTAGTCTGGTTTTTAGGCGTTCTTTAGAAAGTAAAAGAAACCCTTGTGTGGAGACCATGCTCATTTGTGTGTCTGACCTATTATCAGTGACTGCACCATTTGTTGAATTTTCATGAAATTTGATACGAGAGTTCTTTACAAAAATGTTGTCAAGCAAGCATGAATTTTGTTAAAATTGGCACAGTGAGTCGTACTTTACCTAAGGATGTAAATGAATTTTTGCCTGTAATTTCCATATGTCTTGACCGATTTGGGTGAAATTTGGTATAGACAGTCTCCATGTAATGAAACAGTTATGAGTTTCATGAATATCGGTGCAGTGAAAGGCCTACTTTTGGTGCATAAATGAGACTTTACCCATTCTATGTGTATTTTTCTTCCAGTTTAGACAATTTGCTATTGGAGATCTCCATGTAGAGCTTTTGAGCAGTTACAAATTTTTTGAAAATCAATGCAGTCAAAGGCATTCTTATATGTGGTCATGAATACAATTTTGCATGCGTTTTCTACATTTTTCACCAGCTTTGGATATGGTTTGGTAACGAGATATCCACAAAATTTACTGAATAGTTATGAGTTTCTCTCCTTATATTCCACATTTATTTCCAGTTTTGGGTGAAGATGGGTATAAGAGATCTGCACATAATGCTGTTGAGGACTTGTGAGTTTCAGAAAATCAGTGCAGGGAAGGCCATACTTTTCTTATGGGCATAAATGGAATTACATTTATGCATGTGCCATGTACCCATATGATATTTTGAAAGCAAAGAACACCTTGGTGAAGTCTGTACTATGTCGTGTGGTGCACCATATGAAAGATTGTTATTTCAATTTCAATTTATTCACACACCCATATTGTTACAAGTGTAGCATCTGGACAAGTCTTATAATATTTCACATACACTCCAACACATCCATTACAATTCAAAATCCTTAAAATATATGATATGCTAACTTACCAATAAAACGATAAAATACATGTACAGGGCATACACAAAAGAATGGTGCGGTTTCAAAATAATTCACTATTGATACCGCACCATTTTGTGTATGCCCTGTATTTATCATTCATTCATCACCTCCATCCATAAGTCATCGTAAGTGGTTATGAGGGGATATATCATTCATGACAGTGTAAACATAATACTTATAGAAATACAAGTGTAGAACATCCCATACAAACACTTTCAATAATTAAGATATTTTTCTACTGAATAAAAACACTTTTCAATCAGAAAGTCAATAAGTTTCTTTTAAATTTTGTCAAAGTTTCATTATTTTTAATTTCCTTTGCCAATCTGTTATAAATATGGATACCACTATAAGTTATACTTTTTTCAAACAATTTGGTGTTATGACCTGATATAAACAAATCCGATTTTTGTCTTGTATCATGTAAATGGATCATAGAGTTTGTTTTATAGTTATTCAAAGACATTCTAAACTGCAGAAGAATTTCATAAAACAAAGAAAAGTGCCACAAAGGTAGTCTGTGTATTGTATAGAACTGGTGTAACAATTTAATATTATAAGAAATAACAAATAATATATCTTCTTACTAAACAGATAAGCATTATTCAGATTGAGGTGTGTATAACTTAAGAAGTTAGCATATTTTTGAAGCCACAAACAACATATGCCTTCAGCAGCTTTGCTTTTGGACTGTAACATAAATTCAGTTTTAGAAGGAAATATTTATTTCATTAATGATTTAGGCATCTTTGCACTACAAGAAATGTTTGTGATATTAAGAATGCAGTAGTAGAGATATGTGTTAAGCATGAATTATAATAAAATTTCATTAAAAAGCACTGGTATTGAAGTTTGTGAATGAATGTTTATGAAAAGTTAAAGGACTAGGTGGTTAGACCAAGTGACTGAAAATAGAGTAAGAAAAAAATGGATGGAGATAAAACAGCAGCTTTTATAAGAGGCTGGGGAAGATTTGAGAACATTTTTAAATGACAAACCATATGGAAATGTTGATCTTGATGCTGTATTTATCTCCATTTCATGTGCCAATATAGTTATTTGGCCAGGTGTTTGATTTACTGGTGTGAAACAAGTGCTGTTTCATAATTCAGCACCGACGTGCTAACAGATTTTTCATTTTGCTAATATCTTTGGGGTGGTGTTTCAAATATAGTATTGTCTAAAATATTTTTTGATTTGATTCTTATCCAAATTTAGTTTTCATATAAAGTGATAGTCCTTGTTCTCTACTTTTGACCGAAATTAAATTTAATATTTGATTTTTGTAAGTGCTCAAAAGACCACATTTTATCAAAATCCTGTGATTTGGTAATGACTAATACAGTTTGCATTTAAACCTTTTCTGACCCAAGCACTTAAAAGTAATTGCATGTGAATTGTTATATGTGGCCGTAGTGCTCGAAAGAGTTTGTATTTTATTCCTGTTTCTTACTGCTACATGTTAGAGACTTAACAGCTGGATGCTTTCATAGATATCACAATGTAGTGACATTATTCCTGTCAAGTGTTAGGCTCATGTTCCTTAATTAGCTGTTTGAATGTGAAGTACATTTTATGAAGCAATAGTAACAGTAATCTGGAGTTATGGTCTGTGTGCATTGGGTTGTGAACTGTTTATACAGTACAGTTCCCATTGACTTTTTACTGTGTTCCTGCAGTTGTGTTCTGATGCCAGTACATTATATGTGATTTGTTTTAACTTTGTTATTTTCCTGCATTAGGAGAATCTGCTGCGAGAAACTTTGCATCATCAGTTTGAAGTTGTTCGAACTGAAACCAACACAAGTCATGTGGAAGAATATGGAGATCTGGATGTTGGATCAATGCATGTCTCAGACTTCCTGGGTTTCCAAATTAGTAGGAACCCCAATTCATTCACAGCAAAGCTGCCATCTGTCAGTGTAAGTAATAATGCATCAGAGATTGACCTTGATACAGATCAAGGGCTTATAGCACTACTTTCTCACAGTTAATGTGATATTTATTTTCCACCTTGGAATTTTCCCTGTGATCTGAACCCCACACTGAAAGTTTCTTTTTCCCTGCCATATGTGGAAGCTGTATTTCACACTTTGGACCTGCTTTAACATACATCCCATTCTGAACCATATACAAACTTCCTTACTGTGTGGCCATCCAGGTTCTATGTCAGAAATTCAGCACCCAACTGGAAGACCAAGGATGTGACAGTGAGCTGCCAGGTCAGGACTGTCACATATCTCAGGGTGTGGTGATAATGAGTATGGATCAAGTATTGGAAAGATGATTAGGAGGGGCAGTGACAAAACTTCAGAGGAAAGCCTACCGCATTGCCACTTCGTCTACCACGAATGTCACATGAAGTCACCTGGTACTGAACCTAAGGCTTCATGGTGAGAAGCAAGTGTGTAACCGTCTGAGTTGTGTATGGCCTGTGATCATACTAAACATATACAGTAACATATTGTTAGTTTCAAGTGCTGGGGACTGAAAAACGAGGCTTCAAATTGATTGATTTGAAATTATCCGATTTTTTTATTGCACTCATACCTATGTATTATGCGGTTGGTTGAAGTGCTGATGTTCCTTACTAGTTCACTGTAGGTAATCACCCTGTTATCTGACTTAGTGCCAAATTTTTATGCGTCTTCAAAATAACCAACAAATGCACTAGATAAATACATATATAATATATATTAAAGACCCCTATGCATGCTTCGACAACAAGTTGTCATCCTCAGCGGGTACGTCACAAAGTAATACAAGAACATCACATGAAGTTACACAGTCCAAGGATCAAACATTAAAATCCCAAAACATACAAAAGCCACAATCATAGTATACAATGATGCGATGTTGAAATATTAAAAGTGGTAAAACAATACACTCCTTGTGTATTTAGTTGCTTAAGGTCATGTGGACTGTGCACACAAGCATGTGCATTGATCAAACACGGATCTCGTCCTGTTGCAGTGTTAGCTATGCGTTGTGTGGAGTACACCACACTCTTCCACACAATGCATTTTTTCTGAATTATGCTTGTTAAGAAGTGGGGTTTTCTTGAAATTGCCATCTGAAAGCTAACAAAACACTTTCCAAAATTTTTACATTCTTTGAAAGGGGCAGGGTTGAGGGGAGGTGATATTCAATTTGAAATAATTTTTTTTTGGGTAAGTACAGAACATATATAAATGTATGTAACTGAGGGGACTACAGTGCAGATAAGTGTTTTTGAATTGCACTGCTGTGACAGACTGGCCCAAATTACATGATGTCTAGACTGGACCACAAGTGACAAACACTACAGCAGTGCTTTTCAGACAAGGTCATTTTAAGTACAGAAATGTGTTTCTGCACCAGCCATGAGTTTCTGGCCATGCTCTAATATCATAATTCGGTCACCAGAGTCTGATTTGTTAAAATGGATGAGAGTTATTTATATTTCTGCAAATATTTTATAAAATATGTTGTGAGTTTTTGGCGACACAACTGAAAAGCCCTAGTAAGTTAGATGTTACAGAACTCATTGGCTCATGGGTTATGATGAAGATATTCATGACAAAGATGTAATTTTGTGACTTTTCTGTCCTTTATATAAAAGTATAGAATGCAAATAATCACATGCAACTCTGACTGGGTCTAAGCTAGCTGTCATTGAATGCTGAAACTTGGTTTTGTAGGATTCTGTGCCAGGCCATCATGTGCCAATTGCTATTCTGGAACGTAAGTTGGAAGCAGCAGTTGATCCCAAGAAAAAGCAAGAAATTAGATTTCAGTTGCACAGGATAATGAAAGTAAGTATGCATGGGTTCATGAAGTCATAATTTAAACTGTTACTGTATTTGAGGATGTGGTTTTTAAAGAAATATTTAGTAGCTCTTTTGGTTAAATAGCAGAATTTCTTAAAAATGCAGGTTTTTCAATCAAAACACAGCATCACTATTATTTAACAAATCAACTGCATGTTTTGGCTACTGTTTTGTAGCCATCATCAGGCCGATCCCAAGAATATGAAAAGGGAAATAACACAGTTGCAACTGTATTATTTGCTTCTTTTTATATTTTTGAGATCGGCCTGATGATGGCTACAAAACATTAGCCAAAACATGTAGCTGATATGTTATTTTAAAGTTGTAATTTGCCTGAACAACCCACATTTTTAATTCGTTGTAAACACAATGGGGATGACTTGCATTAAGAGCAGAATTCACATAAATTAGTTCATATTATAACATTGATTGTCGTGTTCCTCGAATATGAGAGTATTCTTGTGATATGGAAAATGAAAATTGAACAATTTATGATGCACTACCACCATGTTTTCATAATCAGCCACAACCCTGTTACAGAACAACTTGCTGTATGGCTTTATGGGTGACATAACAGTCTGAATTTCAGACTGTTGTAAGTTTAGATTAATGAATTAATTGTTGGTATTTTTATTTGAATAAATTTTTGTTGATATTTATTGCCAGTAACTTATACATGAACATTTTTAGGTTGAAGTTCTTTATTGTTTATTGTTTACTGTATTTATTATGTCAGTAGAAGAATATTGTTTGGTTAGCCTACTGTTTGAAACCCATTATCTAGATCTCTGTGTTCAAGGGTGAATATAAAGGGTAACGTCCCTGTCCATGCCATGAAGGCATGGAGGGGCAGTAGAGATATAGCTGCACTCATTCTTAACCTTGGCACTAGATGGAGGTGAGTTGTTAACTTCATGCACTGGCTCCTTTACCCTCAGGGAGATATCCCAGTACTTATTTCATAGGAGGCCAGCTGGTCCCAGAATTTGTCTGGACATTTTGGAGAAGAGAAAAATCTCTTGCTTCCCTTCTGGGCATTGAATTGTAACGAGCAGTGTTATGGTACAGTATCGTTTCCAATATTGCATGCCCAGATTGTACCAAATGTTTTGTGCAGTAAGTCACAGCAGTAGAGGGTAGATTGGAATTTTTAATATTATGTGTATGTAATACATCATCATTTATTTTATAAAGGAAGGTGTACTGTAATTCAGTAGGATGTGAAATACTGATATCAATGAGGAGATCCAAATGCAAGTTCTGATTTAACTGTGTTTGGCTTTAAAGCGTATGATTTTATAAGCAGAGTAGATTTTAATGTTGATGCTTGTTTCTTTTTTTAACAGTATCGTCGCCATATGGAGAATGTTGTAACAAAAGTCCTGATGCTAGCCGCTGGTAAGGATGAAAGCAGGGTTCAAGAACTGAAAGTAAATAGATACAAGCTGAGGCTAGAAAACTTCCGTTGCTACAAGAAATTGGTTGCAGCTTTCTCTGAGAATTGCTTCAAACTCTCTGATGTAAGTCCTGAGAAGTGAAATCTTTTGAAGTTCCCAAACAATGTATTAGTAGTACCAATTTTTTTTCTCATAGTGAGGATAATGTCTGAGTATGCAGGTTGTAAATGGGAAGATGCTGTCTTTATTTCGAAGAACATTTCAGTTTTACTGGAGTGAGAACCATTAAGTGGTCAAGGACTGGTGTTGTGTTGTAGCATACTCATGCATATCAGGTCTGTATAATTTTTAAAATAATTGTCAACAGTGGATACCCATTGTTTCATGAACTTAGCAGTTTCAGATACTACAAACTCTTACAACATTTATTTTAAATATTTACCACCTACTTCAGCACAAGTGATGGTGAGGGAAGTTGCTGAGGAATTGCTTGCAGACAGTGACTGATGTGGAAGGAAGATGACCATGAGAGTGGAATTTATCTTGACTAGGGGTCTGACACACAAATAGTACATTTTTGGGACAAATGGGTAATTTTGAAATTTAAGGTGGGCTGCATGTCATCTTAAGCACTGAAGAGGGTAAGTATTTTATGCAAGATTTGAGGTCTTAATGGCAGTGTTGCTGAAGATTCAAGTCTTCAGGGGTAAGACTCTTGTGTCAGACAAGTATTTCTCGGTGCTTTGAAGGATTCCTTCAGGGTCGAGCAGTCCAAGAAGAGTAGTTGTGTGGGAAGATAGGGTGCATTATACAGTAATATACAATAATGTGGTTTACTCTGAAGGTGACTTATGTAAGAAATTACACTTGGATATTTTGAATGAAATATAACTTTAAATTCATACTCTCTTTTAGAATTTCTTGGAAAGATCAGCAGACATACAGCTTATTATTGTAATTTTATGTATTGAAGGCACAGTGCCTCTTGGCCTTATATATGTTATGAATTTATGTCAAGATTGTATTACAGTAACTTTATCATGTTTTGAAACATGATTTCTTGTACATCACTTTAATCGGGAAGTTTGTGGCATGTTATTATGTATGATAGTATGTGTTTTGCACATTGAGTTTAGTGTTGCTAATGTAATATATGATCCCTGACCCTGTAGTTTAAGCACTTTGTTTCTTCATACTTTTCCTGTTATGTGTAATATTGAATGTAGCAAACATTGTTTGATTTCATACAGAATCCTCATGCTTTTAGACAGCTGTACATACTAGCAAATGTGTGTGGTCATGAGAAAGTGAGCATGCATTCTGTGATGAATGCCATCACACAGGTCTGCTCAGTACATCCTCAGCTCCATGGCATTATTTAAGATTGTATCTGCGGCAGAGTATTAATATGACATGTACATTCTATCAGGTATGTGCCATTTGATGTTTTATTATACTTATATTAGTGTTCTCATGCATTTTGTGCAGAAATGTGTTTTGAGAGCAGTTCTGCTCTGTAGTTCAGTCCCATATTATCTTTCAGTGTTATGTATTAAACAAACATTTTTGTTTTAACTCTTTTTAATAGCACAGATTACCTGTTAAAGTACAAGTGTTGTTTGAATGTAGCGTCCATATTAGCTTAAAACAAAAATTGTTCTTGTGCTTCGTATTAAGCACCATGTCATGAAGGTGTACAGTTGCACATGTTCTTAACTTCATCACTAGATTGATGTGAATGCTTGTCAGAATCTGGCCACTTTATATCCATGTTGATAAGAGTGCCTGCCACCCATCGATTAGGAAGCTTGGTGGACTCCACAGCCAGTGTGAAAGAGGTGGCAAAGAGAAACATTAAGCCACTGCTGGAACTACTATATTCCAACTCAGAGTAACTTCTACATAACTTAGTTGAAGATATGTGTACAATGCATAATTGATGAAGGAAGTGCAGTATATAATATGTAAAATAATTACTATTTTGAACTTTACTTGTTACACACCAAAATTATTCAGAGCAGAAGGGGCGGGTGTTTCTGAATGATAAATCATGTCTGTAGCATCAAAATAGTTAACATTTTTTCTGCATGATTCATTTATTGAACTGTTTGTACCAAAGGGGTTGTCTTTGTTTTAGGCCATATTTTTATATTATTCCCTTTTCAGAAGAGTGTCATTTGACCAGTTTTTGAACGTTTTCTTCTAACAGCTTTGTTAATTTCCTTTTGTGACAGTAGTAGTTGAATGTGTAAGGTTGGGACATGTATCCAGGTCACATTTTAGCTTCTTAGTCCAGTCATTATGATATTATTATTTAATTGAATTTCCTAGCATATCTGCTTTTCTGCTCCACAGGTTTATAGACTGCAGAATCTGAAATCAAGCGTGGACAGGCTGTCACAGATTGAAGATGCTTGAGTGGATTGCACCTGTGTGTAAAATTTAACATTCTTGACGTTTTACGTTGGACTAGTTAAGAGTTCAGTCTGATATGTTATTAACTTAATGTCTGTACATATTTGTAATAGTTGCCTGTATTAAGCTACACCAATTTGTAGCTGTAAATTCTATGTCCATTTTTATTATGTTTATGCTTGAGTTAAAAAGGATAAGGAACCCACCGCTGCAGTAATGTTCGAGCTGGCTGTTCTAAACATGCAGCTCTCATGTGTTATATTTGTCAAGCTTAAATATATCAAGTGTCATAGGCATAACATGGCTAATAACATTGGGGGGGGGGGGGGGACAGCAGCTGTGGGTATTAGGAACTTTATGAAGGAGTCAAGTGAAGTAAAAACTGATATATGGAGATACAATTTTCAAATATTAAGGTGATAATTACAAGTTAGCCTTTATTTGTATTATTATTATTATTATTATTACTATTATCATACTAAAAGTCCTGTGTTTGTGTATGGAATTTTAAGGTACTTATCAAAATATTACACATAGTGCTCTTCAGTTCATGTAGTTTTAAATGTGGTCTCTACTAGAAACTGAAATGTAGTTAAGCTTTAGTGTGTGATAATTTTAGTCACTGTTTGCTACATGGTAGTGTATTCTAATGCAAAAGAGACTGGGGGGAGTGTGATATAATGTGATGTTGCCTTTTATTCACCAGTATAATGTGTGATGGTGACATTTTCTTGTGTATACAACAATTTGAGCAGTTATTTTTAGTCAGAGGAACCAAGTCAGAAGAATGAGCACTGTTGTGTAACGTGTAAGACGTGGTGATAACTGATTATTGGACAATTTCTTCTAAGGCTGTCATTCATTTTCTTCTTTTCTCTCCTTTCAAAACACTTGGAGGGATCTGCCATATAAAGTTCAGCACTTGTGATTCCAAATTCAATACTGGCCTAAAATATTCCACGGGTAGAAGAATGTTTCTGCCGGCTTAGTGTACTTGAAATTGCCTATACATTTGGGCCAGTAAGCAGATGGATATTCTTAGAAGTAATGTGCACTTTGTGTCCCTTCCAGTGGTTTCTTGTAGACTAGTCAAAAATACTAGTGTCACTCTTGTTGCATCTAGTAATAGCACTTTGTACAAAATACCAGTGGATGTTTGCAAATCCAGTGTATATGTTCTCTGGATTCTTGGTAAGTGCCTATGCTTGCCAGAAGACCTTGCAATGAGCCAAATCAATTACAAAATTACAATTTTTACATTTCTCCAGTGGTTTATGATGGTGAATAATTTGTCAAGACTGAAGTACGCTTGGTGTCGTTCATTTAGATATATTTGATAAGCACAGTATTTCAGGTGTTGCAGCCAGTTTCCTTATTCTTTTGTTGGTTTATTTGTGTTACAAATAACAAGACAAAATAAAATAAAATGTCATTGTAAAATTGCAACCAAACCCTAAAATTAGAGGTAATCCCACTCCTAAAACTTGGAACATACAGAATGTGTGTGTGTGTGGTGCAACATGTAATGTGATAGTCATAACCTACAATTTAATGGTCTCTACCTTTCTATGTAATCTTGAATCTGGAAGTTAAGTATTCTTACTAATGTAAAAAAATAATCCAGTGTGATCTTTCAGGGAACCAACTTCTGTGAAGTGAATGTAATTGAAAGGTAGTGTTGAATTTCTACAGAACTCATAAGGAACCTGACATTTTATAGTTGTTTTGTATCATGTTTATAGATGGACATATTCTTCAGAAATTTGTAATTTACTAATTGCACAGGACTATCAAGTCAGCTGTGGGAAAAGAACACTTATTAAATCTCGGAAATATCATGCTGTAACATAGACATCTTTTCGTCAGACAATTTATGTATTATCTGTAGAATGCATACTTTATTTTGGGAAACTTGGTCATTTTGTGAAGGGCCATTAACTTGGCAGAGTACAGTTTTCATCTTGCACTAAAACCTGTCTCAAAGCAAGTCTTGAATGACCACAAGAACCTCTCGTAACAGCATTTTATGTTTTGTAGGGCTGGCATTTTATTTGGCATTTTGTTGTTGGGACCAAGAAGCTAGTCTTATTTTAAATTAAAGTATAAATTATTCAGGCTCTGAAATTGGGAAATAGCTTGACTTTGTATCCTAAGGCAGTATATTTAGATTTGGTATTAATATTATTTTCTTCTGTTTTGTTTGAGTTTTGAGTTTTTGTTTATGTCACCGGTAAGGAAGAAATATAAGCAAGTTCTTCCAACCGGGGTCTTTGTCATTACACATACTTTTATAATGGCAGTTTTATGTGTGATTGTAGTGTATCATGTTTATGATTTGCACCTGCACAGCTGTTTATAACTCTTTCACCAATTAAAAGAAATGTGTTAATTTTTTTGTTTGTTATGTTCATCTTTGGAATTGGAATTGTTTTGTGTGAATTATGTGTTTATTAAAATTATGCATGCATTTACTACTATTTAAAAATGTTTACGCATGTGGTTCAACAGTGTGTTAATATTTCATTTTAATTTCTGTGTTCTTTTCCAAAATATTGTGTGTGTGTGTGTGTGTGTGTGTTTGTCTTTCCAGCTTGCTTTCCTTCCTGAAAAGGAAAAGCAGCAGCTTATGTTGTCACTTTGGTGTATGTGTTCCACTTCAAATTCTGTGCCTGTGTATGTTTTCACAAAACTTCATATAAATACTACACCATTTACTTTTAATTTGTACTGAATAAGTAGTTACGGACAGCTAATACTTTGGATAGTATATGGTGAAAAGACAGTATCCCATTCCAAACTTTTTGTTTTCACAGGTTCTAAGAGGATAATGAATTGTTAGTAACAACCCATGCAGTGGACAATCTGTAACATACAGAATGAGAAAAGTGTGAGACATGGAGCAGGTGGTGCAAGGTGATTGTTGTCAGATAGTATGGACAGTTGCAGAGAGATATTTTGTTTGATAATTGCAACACAGTTGGGATATGAATATGTCTAGCACCTTCAAAACGCGCAAAGAGTGGTGTGGGAACGAGGCAGTGGCCACATGAGGGACAACTCTGAGCTTGCTAACTTTCCTGTTGCCACTGATTATGAAAACTGGTCCTTTCTGAGCTTCACAACAGTCTTCTGCTTGGCAGTTCCATTGTCTTTTTGAGGGCTACTAAGTTTATGCTGGATCGTTTAAAAGAGTTACGTTGGATGTCGTGAACTGGCATGGGATCATGCAACATGAATTTATTCTTGAAGGTGCTGCAGCCTACAGCGAGATGGTAATTTGTCTACAGAGTGAAATTTGCCTGCATGGTCAAAGAGTGGATGCCCCTTCATGAGTATGCCATACGTATTGACTGCGTCTTTTGCAACAGCAGCTTGTCATGCAAGGCACTGTGGTGTTTGGCCAAACCATGTAGTCCATCCTCCAGATCGGGCAGTCATGATGATACCTCTTTCTATGATGGACTGGCTCAGGCTTATATCTAATTCCTCTATGTTAGATTTCGTTTAGAGTGCAATAATACTGTCTTAAACCTCAATAAAAAAACTTTTTTACGATAGTTTGAACTTTGTTCCGACCTGATCACTGGCCATACCGCTCGCTTCCTAACCAGTTACAACAAAACCATTTTAACTACTTTGTACAGTAATGATCAATTTGCTATCGGTAACGTACTGGATTCAGGACAGATAAGATACGTATATACTTACAAGCATTGAATTTTTACAAAAATCATGTTTACCTGTTCTCGAAAGAATTTTAAGTGAAAAATCAATTTTACAACAGCAGGTGTATTTTTGACTAGTTTGCCGGTGTCCGTACCGGCTGAAAACATGCTGCATGTGAGTTGTTATCTGAAAGTGTTGTAACATTGAGCTAAGTAAATTTAGCTTATGCACAATCTCGTTGTAAAAAAATATATATGCACTAGAAAATCACGATTCTATTACGAAACACGTTGTAGGTTAGTCGATGTATTTACACGCTCCGCACATTACAATTAATCTCGTTTCGGCTTGGGTGACATCTGACGGACGTACCTCAGTTATCGGTAACATGTACATCCGGCAGAGCGACTCTTTGAAGTTCGGCCATGAAAGGGACAATTAATACTTGCCTGCAATAATTATGTATTATTATCGTGTTTGAGTATTTCTGTATGTGATTCAGTTAGTTTCGACGCGTAAGTTGTCTTTTCCATGTTTCTGTGATTAATATACTATTTAGTTTCTCTGATTTATGACCTATATGTGGTTGACAAGGGGACGTTAACTCCTGTTTACACACTGTAAAGTACATATTGAAAACACAGAGCCATGGATTTTGCAAATTTCATCATCTGACGAAAGCATTATGCAAAGTATTTTGAAATATAAACAATGTTAGTTGCATGATGGATTTCTCAGATGATGTGATATTTGTGCGAAACTACTTCAATACAGGGCATGCATAATCCGTCATATAACGGATGAGCCGTTTATAAAGCAGGAAAAATAATCTAACAAATCCTGGCACATACGCTGGATGTAAGAAAAATTGATAGTGGCTATAAAAGTGTTTCATTCCTTCCTGGAACTGTTATTCGAAATATTTTTGTGCCTGATAAGTAGGCCTATTTAGCAAGTCACGCTCAAGACTGGCGTGGAAACTCACAAATAGGTTTGCATGTTGTGCCCACAGTTGTCCGATTTTAACACAATTGGAATCTGTCGATACATTTTACTAGATTCCCTAGTCTAATATTCTATGAACCTTTGTTCTGCTGTTGTGGAATTGTTGATGCAGAAAACAGACAAGATATGGAGAAGCCAATTGAAATAATTTTGCAGATTTTCTTTACAAAGGCGCAAAAAAAAAAACGGTAAAAACGACATATTTTTAGAAAGGTTACTTATTAATTCGAATATTATTTAAAACGACAGGCAGTTAGGCAGGGAGAGAGAAAAGTGTGTGAATAAATGTGGTTGTGCACGGTTAATTGGTGTGTGTTCGGTTCAGTTTGCTGTGCCTGTTTGTACGAGTGTGTTTTCACGGAGATGTTAGTGCGTTGTAATTAAACAGCAGACTGTAAATGAGCAATGTGTGTGCGTATGTGTGTGCATATGTGTAACAATCATCCTGTTTCCTATCTAACACTCTAAAAATTAACATATATGTTGCATAACAATATACTGCAATTTTACACGATTTATACGGGCGTGGAAATTGGTTTCTCTTTCTGGGGAACATACATTGAGGGTGTTGGAGAAAAAAGTGCTGAGGGGAAGATTTTGACAGTACAGGGGGACGGAAAAAATTACATAAAGAAGAAATTCGTAACTTGTACACTCCACCTAAAAATATTACTCATCAGGCTTAGGTTTTTGTGAGCGGGGCTTATAGTACGCAATAGAAAGATGACTAACGTATACCAGATGTTAACCTGAAAACCTGAAGAACACTTGGCAGACTTCCATTCTGTCTTATGGCTTTCAGTTTTTGTAAAGGGCTTTTGCGCTGCGCATCAAATTACTTGCAAATTAAGCAGGTTAGTAGAGTACGTGGAAACAGGCATATCATATCTCCTATAGGTCTGTACTGTGTTTTTCTCTGAACACAAACTCATCGCTCAATATGCAACACAACAATTCTGTTTCTTAGAATGTCACCGTTTTAATGGTTGTGATAAATCGTTGAATCTGAGCACCATACTATTAGAAAGTGTAACTTTCAGGAGAAATGTGTAGCCTACGAAAGCCCTAGAACTGTACCATGAGCACAATCCACATTACAAACATTAAAAGTACGAGTGTCTTCTCTTGATGAAACTCACTTTGAAGTCTTTGTTATAGCATTTCGCAATTAAATTTTATTTTCCAATAAATTGGCGTTTCATATCAAAATTCACTCTTATGTTTTACACTGAACACAAAATATAACGTGAATAGGAAGGCTATTGGTGGTATACACGTAAACTATGAAAACATCAGGTTCTGTGTGGCAAAATGGACATCTTTTGTTACGAGGCTTACCAATTGAGCCCTTTACTCTCAAAAGTGAACTTTTAAATAAAATATTACATTACTTTACTCTGTGAATACAAAGCCTTTCTCCAATATGGTAACAATTTTCTCCTTCGATAGCAGCACAAGCTTCATGTAATTGCTGAAATATTTTTTGAAATCTGAAAGGAAAAATTAAAAAACTCCCATCCGTAGCTGCGGTTGTCAGAGATAAACCTTCAGTTACTACACTATTCCACAGTATTATAGCCCATGGAGGACACTTTATATCACGATATCATAGAATGTACGTACTACGTAAAATGTAGGGCAAAGGTTGGGGTCGCAATACAAAGCGAAGTAGGAGGTAGCTATCACTGTTGTTTATTGCAATCATCATCTGATCCGGTTCATAACTACTGCGAATGGTCCCCTGTCACGAATAACACTTCCAGCCCATTATAAACCATAGCCCATTAATTCTTATAATTTTAGTTATTGGTACGTTTTACAGATTAAACCTGGATGTCTTATTTTAAACTCATCACACATTTTGCGATGAAATTAACGCATTTTGGCATTAATTTTGTAAGGGGAGTGCTTTTAAATTCCCATGGTTTTTACATTCGTGTGTGCGTGTGTGTGTTCGCACACAAAGTTACAAATGAAGAAGTCCTTGTGTATCGATGTGTACGTCGCTAGTGCCTACGGTAATCAACTCGTAAAACGATGTCCTTCCGAAGCAGGATATGACAGCCAGAGGAACACGCGACTGGTGAGTAGAGCTAATTATAAACTGACCTATTTAATATACGGATATTATATGAATCGCCATTTTGTAGACCTTCTGTTTATATCTTGCCTTTTTTAGGCTGAGTGTGAAAGGGACAGAATAGTAATCTATGAATTGCATTTGGTATGCTAACCCTCAATTGGCGGAAAAGGCGTTCGTGTTTAAGAGATTACCAGGGGGGGGGGGGGGGGAGGGTGTGCTACTAAAGGCCTTGTAAGCCTCTGGGCTTCCTTACGTGATTAGTGTATACCCCACATCCTCTTATCTAACCAGAAACACAACAGAGGAACATCGCTTTTTTTTTTAATATTACTGCTACGTGCAAACGGGAGAGCGACAGGTGTCAGAATTGTAAATCTATATGGCGTGATGTTTCGAATTAGTAATAGGTTCTGGCTAAGAGTGAAATCACCTTCTTACTAGTGTTTATTTTTTAGTTGTGTTTATTTATTGTTAGATTGTGCCTTTATAGTGGACATTAATGTCGAAAAACTAATAATATTTACAGTTAAATTATGGGTTGTCGAAAGGCAGAAAATGGGCCCCCGGGTGGGGGGGGGGGGGTGCTCTGGATTCGGGGCAGCGAAACTTCCTCCCCTCGCAGTTGTACCTTCGCCTGTGTTACGCACTTTTCTTTCATAATTCGGCTTGAATAACTTCTATGATCAGTCAGGTTTACGAAAGTAGAGAGAGCTCAAATGCACTGTATATTCCAGGGAGTATGGTTTGCTGCAATTTGAATATAAAACGTAATTACTTTGAAGACCAACAGTCATCAACTTTAGTCCAAGTGACCTGTTAAGTGTGTTTAAAATTTGATGTCACAACTGGCACGCATAATCTTGAGAAATAATGTGGCCTTCATTTGGATTAAAAGTTTCGTAGGAATTCCATCACCTAGAGGAAGCGAAAGTTGAAATCAGTATAGAATTATAAGAATTGCTTGGTTCTAATAAAACAGGGCTGGTTATATAATTTTACTTATAATTTTTTATAAAATGTATTACTAGCCTACTGTACTCATATTTTATGATTACACAAGATAACCTTACACAATGTTTTCCATATGTTGAAATACTTTACGGGTTTTGATTTTACGGAAAGCCTAATAGCATAATTCACGGGTGCACAAATTGTCCAAAAATCTAGAAGCCACATCAAAAATGTAGGAACCAAATTTTGACATGAAGCGAGTTCGATACTGAGGACTCACAAATAATATGTGCCACCGTAAAAAGTTTAGTCGCCATGGCGACTTGGCACCCGTGATTTGTTCACCCTCGGCATAATTGTCGTAATTTTGCTTTCTTATATTTTTAATAAAAGATTTAAACTAGAATAGAAATGAAAACATTAACTGACACAAAATTATGCTTTCGTTATAATACTGACTTTGTTACAGGCGAGTATGTAAAATATATGTACTTCGACGAGGATGTGTAATTCGAAATTTTACTTTGTACATTCACTGTGTTCGTTCATGCTGTAAATCCCTCCTCCATCTCTTCCTCCCCGTACTGCATTCCATTCCTTATATTTACTTTGGGCATGACTTCAGGAAAGGACGGAAACAAAAGGGCATAGAATATACTCCCTAACTGAAGGCACATGAGATGTATCAGCCACTTTACCTACCAGAAGTGTAGGCTGTACAAAATTCCGTTTCCCCACTCATTCTCACCATCCACCTTCAGGACTCAGTAGACCATTATATGGATCACTGCAATGTACATCTACAGAGATGTCAAAGTTTTATTGCTGAAAATGCCTGGCCTTGCCAACACGTGTTTTCTTTCCCTTGGCCGATTCAATTTTTTTTTTTTTTTTTTTTTCCTGTCTCTCTTTCTGTGTTTTTCCTTTTTCTGCATGATTTTCTTGGTATATCAGAGATTGACTTGGCTGGAAGCATATTTCCTTTTATATCCATATTGCGCTATGAGCAATGTGTTTGTAAACTTCCAATTTTACAGAAAAATTGGCTTTTGAAGTTAACAACTCTGAGTTCGGTTTTATCGTATATTAAGGTAACGATTTGAGAAGCATGGAATTTGAATCTTTGTAGTCTAAAATGGTTTGCCTTTTTTGCATTTGTCCAGTATTTGACATTGTCTTATTTTTCAGAACCTAATTACTGTTTGATTTAAACATTCTTCACAACCCGGATGCACAAAACTGTACATACAACTGCAGGGAAAGAGGGCAATATTTCATATGCATATGGGTGATTGCAGTTTGCAGCTGAATACTTCTAAAAGTACTGTTGAAATGCTGAGAAAGTCTGTAACATTGCCAAGATGTATGTGGGTCTTTCTCCTTGAACAAGTTAACCTTTTCCTTCATATTTCCATCAGAACCTCTTGAAACATTAGAAAGTAATGATGGTGACTGAACTATAATTGTTCTTATGTTTGTCCAAAATGAGTGGAAACTGTGAAAGGATTTAGACAAACTTATCTTTAATTCTCTAAGCTTACTTTTCTGCTCGAAGAAGTCTTAATGTATTTGTAGATCTCAGTTGTCATTGTGAGAAGATGTACTAGTTGTGCTACAGACATGACACTGAGTTCTTGTTTACTGACAAAATGGAATGTTGAATCTTTAGACTTATTTTGAGAAAAAAAAAGTTTAATATCAATAACATGAAATATATACTGTGTGTATGATGGATAAAATATGTGTAGTGTATTTCAATTATATAACCACAAATAAAAAGTTGGTGTGTGTTTACATTGAGCTGGCTAGTTGAAATGCTTCATAAATATTAATATGAAAATTTCTCTGACATTTCATTTCGCCCCAGTTCTCGAGATGTCTTAATCTTGGCCTGATAACATGTATATAAATATAGTAATATATATGTTTACTAAGGTTCTAAGTGCATAAATTCAAGTACCCTATTTATATTCCTTTAAAATACTTGGCATATACGAGTAAATGACATTTAAGTTAGCTTCAATTTGCAGTCAGTTTAACAGTACAGTGAAAATATAGGTGGCATGATGTGCCAGGGACAAGTAGATAAATATGCAATACATATTATATAATTAAGTATATATTTTCTCTTTAGTTGAAACAGATATTTGTTTATTATGATACTACGTATTTAAATGTCCTCTATAGATAAATTTAAATGACTCTGTCTAAAACATAGAACTTTTCCTTAGCAACATACTTTCACTACATGAGTAGCAATATATTAAGATATCTCACTGTTGTCTGTAGTTGTCATTCATGTATCTCATATGTAATAATATATTTTCTTTTCGGGCTGTAAATCAGAGCTTAGGCAAGTATGAACATGATAAAGCAATCAGTCATAGAAGGCAAATTTATCCCACATATGTCACAATAATACTTGCTCTGCATGTGTTACACAGTGTCACCAAAAATGTATTCCATTTTGAATGGAAATAATGCCAAATATCACAAATAAATTAAAAAGACAATTTTCAATATGTTGTGTCTTCACCTTGAGTTTTAACTTACATTATTAACAGATCTTCTTATTTCACTCTTATGGCTTTTGAAACATGCAATTAGTACACAGTTAATGGTATATATTCTTTATGTTACTATGGACATAAAGGAATGAATTATATCTGAACATAAGCAGCATACAAAACTTATTGTTGTGTATTAACTACATATTATGTTATCTATGACAATACAATGAAACGCATAGATGTCCGATAACACAAAGATTTTAGAATTCACTGAGTTGGAGGAATACCGCACTGCCTTGTTTACACAAATGTGCAAGACTTGTTTATCATCAAACATACCAAGTCAACTCTGTGCGAAGATGTCTAATCACTATTACAACATGACTTACAGCGTAATGTAATGAAAGTCATGAGGTGCACATTTTTGGGATCTGGGTCTGACTACATAAGCCTGCTAGGAAATTTGACAGACTATAAAATTCTGTGACATAGTAAACCTAATTAGCTGTATGTCCTTCAATTATGTCATTCCAGATCTTCATCTTCCTGGAAGCTTTAAGGCTAAGACCGTCACATACACTTGTCACGTTTTCACATCTCCTGCCACAATGATATGACAAGCACATTAGATACTCATGCCTTACATCTGTAAAAGCATTATATAATGCATGACATTGCCTCTTTGACAGGAGGCACAGAAATCAATGTAAATTTTATATTTAAATTTGTTAATTGTGTCAACATTTGATAATGGAGCAGAAGTGAATATTTATTTGAGAGTGAGTATATGAGTATGAGGCTGATACTGCAAACTTTATATGTTGTATATAGTTTTTCATTTGTGCTACCTACATAGAAGGTAGGAAGTATCATCAGTTATGTGACAGTTTAGGGGCCCATTTTCTTCCAATCATTTCCACACACATTTGGAACGTATTTACAACACATAAAACCAGAATTTTTGTATTCTTGGATAGGTTCCTAGGTCTAAGTTACTTTTGGGAATCCCATGTGTGCAGAAACATTTATTTTCTGGATATATACAAAAAACACTGAATCATTCTTTGTTTGATTATGACACATTTTTAGTTTGTTTCTGATACCCAAAGCACAAAGAAATCTAGTTGAGAGTTTTAGTAAGGAAAAAATAGGCTTGTTTTAAATGTTTAGGTCAAGTGTTTAATTTGCAATCACAATAAAATTTTGATTTTAACTTGGACACTTGCTATGGTATTTTGTCTTTGATAGATTTGAAATATTCAGCATAATTGTGAGTGCCTCGGACTGCCGGTTCTTTGGCTTTTGGCCAGAGTCTCTGGAAACTGGTTTACTCAAATTTAGTCATAATTTGAGAATTTCTAGATTTTACACTGTCTAGGTTACAGGGACAGATCATATGTGCTCTCTTTTAATAAGGAATTAAGAATGGCATTTTTGTACCTGTGCTTTTGCAACAAATTTTTATAGGAATGTTTTCATTATGAACATTAATTTAGTGATATGTAAATTTAAAAAAAGTGTTTTTTTTTGTCTATACATAAAGTTTACCAACTCTGTATGTTATAGAAAAAAATCTTCAGGTCTGGAAAATTTTTGAGTTCACAGCCCTAATCATTGCATCTGTTTGTTGTAAAGTTCTGTTACTTATTTTTGGATATGTGAGTACCTAGCAGATTTTCGGATTATAAATTTCATACAACATTAATTGAGGCAATGTCTTAATTACGGAATATTGTTTCAAGGCAGAAGAAGTGCAACTGTTGACATAACTGTTGCAGTATGTAACCTGTTTAATACATTTGTCTCATTTAATGTGGCAGGGGTTTTCAACCATACACAACCACACACATTCCAGCTATGCTCTACATGTAAAATATTTGTGTACTGAAAAGAGATCTGCTTAATATCATCACATGCTTAGTCCTCTCTTCATGTCATTATCTTGGGGTGAGGTAAGGTAGGGAAATGGTACATTGTGAAAAATCCCTGTTAATATTAATAGTCACAAACCGAGGGTCATCATTCTTGGTCCTGACTAGACATATTATCTGTTCCATGACTCTTGGTTATTCATGAAAGTGGAAAACTTCAAAATAAATTAACATTATACACTAGACTGGACATTATCACTGATGATATGAAACCTAACCGTCATTAATATATAGATATATATCCACTGATGATTTAGATTAGGGTCATCAGGTTAGAAGCATACGTCTCATATGCCCTCAAACACTTCTTTATTTTAAATTAAACAAAACACTCAGTACAGATGGGATTAAAACAGCCAAAAATTCCTGAATCTGATTTACACAATGGACAATTTGTGAAGAATCTGGATACATTGATTTTAGCATTTGTAGTTCTACTCTAGACTTGGTCCCAGAAATTTATACAGACCTCTGCTTCTTGCTTCTAAAGTGTTTGTTTATAGGAATGTTTGTGTGCTATTTATGTAAAAGATTTATATAATTGATATGTTTGAAATTATGGTGTGTGTGTACTGTGGAGATAATTGGATAAATTTAAGCAGAAAAACAGAATTCGTTTATATGCTGATCTTGTTTGTTAAAATGATAATTAGGATATGCAAATTTCAAGATTAAGATAAGAGTCTTCTGGGATGTGAAGCCAGTTGGTTTGGTAGGTAGATACCACTCTTTCGGAGGAACCTGCATATTCTTCTGAAACACTGGTACCTGTCCATAGACTGCATAACATTGAAACCCAGCTAACCATCGTAATAATGTCAAATATCAAATCCCAAGATATTTCTTGACACTTCATGTATTGATAGCTAGACTACGTCTTTGATTATACTTACTACTCAATAGTCATATTTGATGCACTTAGGGGTCCTGAAAGAATGATGCTATATGTTCTAGCTGTACTAAGCATGACAGAGCTCTGAGATGAGTAATAAGAAACAATTCTCAGTAATAAAGTGGAACTACAATGTATTGCTTTCAAAACCATCTAAAAGGATCTCACTTCTTAACCAATTGCAAATGACAGGGGTGCCGGCTAACACTATTATCACATGAATCTGTTTCTCAGTTTATGCTCACCCTTGAATTTGTTTTTTGTAATATAAGAATATTACTTTTAATCATTCCTCCATTTTCTGGCATGAATGTCATGGTTCAGTTGTTTGCACTTCTCCTTCTTATTCGGAAAGTCCCGAGTTAAAAATATGAGGCCGGTTATCTTGGCTGAGGTTTGGCCATTTTCCTCAAACCATTCAGGCAAATGGCACAATAGAACCTCAAATTGGGCCAAGACAGCATCTTTCCACATTCTTTCCAGTACAGTATTCACTGACCGTACTGTAATTAACGCTGTATAATCTAAGCTACTAACAGCATTGTTAAATACACTATAAATTAAAACTTAAATTTCAGGTCTACGTTAAGATAGATAATGTTAATATCATTCAAACTGATATTCTCATACAAAGCTTTAACATTCTCAAAGACATCTTTTTTAGAAATGCAACAAAATTGACTTATGTAAGAAACGTGTGTTTATATGTGTGGGCATTACTATTAATATAAGAATTATAAAATTGTAATAATTATGAAGAGTTTTTTTGGCTGTTATGTTAAAAATTTTCACTACATATAGGGCACACGTTTTCTTATTATGTCTTCGGCGTGTTTTGCAAAATGGTTCCACATAATGCTTGTATATCTTGTGTCAGTGCTTCAAGGACGTTTCTAAGAGAAAACTGGGTGAAGTGCTTAGGAACGTAAAGGGTTATGTATGTCAATGCACAAGACATTAATTACAGGTGGGAATTAACTGAGCACCTTCCACTGTTCATGTCACAGAGGTGAACTGTTGGAAACAAGAACATTTGTTATATGTTAGCTCATAATCTTTCCTGCAAAACATCATCCCAAAATTAATGTACTCCTACAGATGATACGTAAAAATAATTAAGATTTCCAAAGGTATTTAATGTACCGATAGTTATTGTTATGCTTGAAAAGCATAGTATTTTAAGTTCTAAGCAGATGACCTCTAAAGAGAGGCTTTTCCTTAATTTAGCCTATCAAATCTTACATGCTTTAACCTTCTAGGCTCGTGATTCTTGGGGTGAAGATTAATAACCGAGGTTATGTAATGTTTTTGGGTGACAGATTGAAGTAAAAAGTGGGACTGTTCTAAGGGTCTGAAGCATAAGACTGACATGATGAACGCCACGTACATTTTATTTAGCAAATACTTTTAGTCAAGTTATGTAGTGTCGAATGACACGGTGTTTTTAAAATTATGAATTGGGAAGATTGTGGAAAGAAAAATGTCGTGGTTTATTGAAGTCCATATGCCAACAATTGTCCGGACAGTCTATGACACTTTGCGAATAACTGTCTACGCGATGAGGTTTTCACATCGGTGTTGCCGAAGATTACAGTTCTCAAGGACGTGGCGCTGTGTCGTTGGGTGAGTAGTCTGCGACGTTCTAAATTATCATATTGAATTAATTTTCAGCCCAAAGCTGTCGAGGTACTGCTTAGGGCTGAAGATTAATTCACTACGATCCTTCGAAACGTCGGGAACTACTCTCTCCACAACACGCCACATCCAGAAAGAATTGAATATTCAAACGCCAGTAGAGTTTGCCACCGTCCGAGATAAGAACCTTGGATTTTCCTACTGACAGTTTAACTGTTCGACAGCGCAGTACGTTATTACAGTGTCACGTTTTCGTCATATGTTGTTTAACGTAAGAAAAATAAGTTTCTTAGGATGTTTGTGTATTATCTGTTTGGGGTATTGTGTTACTACTTTGTGTTGTGGAGAAGAGAACTTTCGAAAAACAATACCAAAAGATATGTTGTCACTGTTACAACTTCGTGCAATGGCTGACTGCGAAACGTACTTGTTAAAGTTTGCTTCGAGTTAAACCAAGCCGCGAGTTTGTGTAAATCTAATTACAAACTACAGTAGTTGCTACAAGTTCAGTCCTGTCCAGACCACTGTCTGTCGGGAGGTAATGATATGACTTTGGAGATACGAGGCCAGCTCGAAAACAAAGTTGGCAGCAGTGGCGGACATAACCAAATAAATGCACAATAACATAAAAAAGTGCGATAATTACTTTTTCTGTATACTGCTAGTTAAAAACTGCAAATTTGTTTTTTTTTTTCTTCCGAACCTGTTATGTTATCTTGCAGACGGGAGCATCAATGCTGCTTCCTTTTTTTGAAATCTCTGAATCTTGTGGTGAGTTTTCACCTCAGTTTTGTGCGCCCAATGGTGTCATCTCGATAATGGATCAAATGGGGTTTCTTTCAATAAAGAAAAAGACCAATCAATTACGCTGTTCAGAATTTCTCATTTTAGCAATTTACTTTTGCAGCTAGAAAAATTCATTAAGCTAATTCCGCTAACATCGAATTCGCCTCTTTTTCTTAAGAAGTTCCATACTTTTAAACTTACAGCTTAAATGTTTGCGCATCTACATGTGTGGTTATAATGAATCAGAAGATATATGATAGGCCTACGTTATTTTTCATCTGGTCAGGACGGTTGATATTTTCAGAAACTTTACAAGCTTCGTTTACTCACATTACTTATGAAAGGCACTAGCTACAAATATCTTTTTAAGCAAGCATCAGTTTCTTTTTCCACCTCTTTCCCTCGTGTTAAAAGAAAAATACAATACATTGTAATTGAAAAATGAAACTTCATAGAAAATTCTGGCTATAGACTGGACTGCCGAGGGTCGATTATCGGCAGAAGCCCTACCTTCAGGCAATATGAGGCACACCCAGTCTCTTATCCGAAGATCTCTGTTCCCCAGTTTGAAGCGGCCTGTCGGTTAGCTGACCACCTGTCTCTGTATAATTTTACCGCGTTTTAAACCACAAATATCTCAGAAACGTGCTCTGGATGTACACTTGTGAATTTTGGAAGCAAATTACTGAAAAAACTTTATCTTTATTATTTTAAATGTATGTTTGTCGCAGAATTAAAAGGAATAAAACAGTTCCATTAATATTTTATGTTTTTATGTTTGTTACATTTTGATTGCTGAAAACTCGAATCGTTATATAAAATTGGGTTAAGCCTACAGTAACATAACCGTAATTAATATGCTTGCCTATTTTGCGCAGTGGAATCAACCGCTTGATATGATCCCCATTGCAATATATGAAGTCAGTAATATTCTGTATTAGAACAGTTCAGCATTTAAAAAAAATGAATTTTTTAGATAATTATTATTAACACTTTCTATGCGACGCACGATTTACTTAACTCAAGGAGCGTTTGTCCTTTGGATTCCGATTTACTTTTTACGTGATAGTCTCATTAAAATAAACGCGTCCCACTATCTCTATTAAATTCACCAGAATAAATTTTACGTTACCGTGAAAATGTACTTCCATAAGAAGCTTTTCATGGAAAATAGTGGCTGAGGCCCGGGTTCAATCTCAAGGTAATCGGTATGAGACTTGTGGTGGGCAAAGTGGCTGTGGTATAAATACTTGGGTTATCTCCTCTTACCGTTCCACTGATGCTCCATACTAGTATTTTATTCATCTGCTATCGATTCTATGTGTAAACTAACGTTAAACAACAGATCTTGTTGTTAGAGGAAACACTTAAAAAGCAGAAATACCTATTTCCTGTCTGTCAAAAATCAAAGAAAGTATTTACAATTCCTAATAAATTGCAACTATTGCTTTTGGCGCAGCGCGTTTTGATTTTGTTTCAGTTTAAGTTGATCTCCAGCGTCGACTGTTACTCAAGTCTAACATGCAACCGAGCTTATTTGTTTTAAAGATCAAAGGCTTCACTATTTGCCATGCCAAAACATTCTCGTTCTTGCATTCATTCTATAGCAACGCCATATCCGCCACTGTTTGCCAGTCAGTAAATTTCTTGAAACCAATAATCATGACTCCTCCATTTGTACTTTTCTTTCACCGAGATTAACTGACGGAATTATAATTTTTTAATTTAATTAATTTATGCTAAGGGGCTGATGCGGGTTGTGTTGTGTGAGAGGAAGGTAAAGGGCTTGGAGGATCAATGCTTGTTGTAGACGTGGTGGTTGTGGCGGTTTCTCGTCCTATGCTCTCATCTCGCTGTGATCTGAAGAAACCCGACCCACTTTTGCCACCATCTCTCAGAATCTGGAGTAGTCTCTCTTTTTCTAACCAATGGTAACGAAGCTTCTCACCCATGTCCGAAAGTGTTTTCAGTTGTTCCTGAAATCATAAATGAAAATCACTTGTTGCATTAAAGTATTTTAAATTACACCGAACGTTATATTGTATGAGGAATGTATAAATATAAACAAAACTTTCAAAACAATTCCGAGAAGAAGAAAAAGATTTGTTAAATTGTTTGCCATTTTATATGCAAATATAATTCCCAAGACTTTTGGTTCAAAAGGAGGGATTAAAGACGGAAAGAAGAGTGACAATAAAACTTGATGGCATAACTAACGTCTCTGCGCTTTACGTTTGACATCAAGTATTGGGGGCGGGGGGGGGGGGGGGGGAGAGAAAAAATAGTTAAATTATATTAGAATGAAGAAAGGTAAACGGGAAAACGTTTCCAGGACAGTTTACTTCTTCGTCAAAATAATATTGTGTTACCTAAATGACTTTAACAGTACGATTCAAGTTTTGAAGATAATGTACTGTAAAGAAGCAATCCCGTTACAGGCCTTGACAGCCCTTAGGGTCCCAGGAGGTTGAGGCTCCCAGATTTCTAGACAATCGGCACATGAAGGTGGTAAGGTTGTCAGCCCTACGCACCGGCCGCCTTTACCCCTCAGGAAAGATTCCTGGTACTCATTTCTGTTAGAGGCTGAATCGACCCCAGGGCCATAGTGCGACCGAAATGATTATGTCAATGAAAAATTCCAGTGCACAGTGCCTCAACCAACTGCGCCACCGCGTGCTCCCGATAATGTACTGTAGTATTACGTATTCTACTACAAGTCTGGCCAAAGAGAGGCAATACTTATGCAGTGGTGTAATACAGTTTGCGTTCGGTACCCATCAGAAGGGAGAGGACGGTTATTTCGTTAGTCAGCAATCTTAATATCCTCCAAGTGTACAGCTACATGTTCACAATATTTGGGTTGGCGAATAAGAAGATTTTGTAATCGCAGAGGTTTTCATGGTCCCCACATTATAATCTTCACATACAAAACATATTAAAGACTCAACTTGTAGGCATGTTTATGGTATATCTACCTACCAAACTGCCACATGCCTAGTTACAATGACTAATGAATTACCGCCATCAAAGCAAGATCTAAAGGAAATTTTTTTCACAGCCGGTATGTTGTCATTTTACATTGTACAAAAATATTATCGTGAGCTGGGATAGCGTAGTCGGTATAGCGACTCGTTACGGGCTAGACGGCGGTGACGAAATTTTCCGCACTATTCCAGACCGGCCGTCGAAACCACCCAGCCTCCTGTACCATGGGTACCGGGTCTGTTTCCCCGGGGGTAATGCGGCCAGGGCGTGGCGTTAGCCACCCATCCCCATCTAAAGCCGAGGTTAAAGAAAGAGAAGAGGTATACCTCTACTCCGCCTGTCGTCTTTCATGGTCTGTTTTAGGGTGAAATTTACCTTTTTTTCCTTTACGAAAATATTACCTCAGCAAACTTTGCTTATTTTTTCACGAACTAGTACGATATACAATTTCAGGACCCTAAGGGAGGTGTCGCGCTTAACATTTCGAGTTTATGTATGAGTGCATGAAGTTAAAGAGTTCGGCGTTGATGTGGCATCCAAAGTCTTAACTCTCATACCACGTATTGTGAAAATCTGTCAACTTATTGATATGACGGTGGAGAGGATGTAGCATGGAAAAATAAAACAAGGAATACGTACAGAATCCTGTGTGCAAAGCGTTGTGTGGGAAAAATCTGTTTTTGGGAAGTATGGGATATTTCCAAAAAGCATCCGGACGCCATTTATATATAGGCTTACATGAAAAGCCTCAGGGTAGAGTCTAGTCTGGATTGTGTTCCAGGACTAATACGAGATGAGTTCAGATAAATTGCTTTTTCTTACATGGAGTACAGAGGTATGGAAACAATATAAAGACCGATTTTCTCTTACTGATTAGGAGACGCTCATGAATCCACTATAACCCATGTCCTATAGTCGATTGCATTTTCGTGATTAAATAGAAAGAGGGTACACTGACATTCCAGTGTTGTCGATAACTTAAAAGCTTTCCTATTTCACGTGGATTTCTAATTTCTCTGTCTCTTTGTGATGTGCGCTGCTGCGGGGTAACTTTACCGCTAAGCATGAGAGAAACATTCTCCACCACTTTGTGTTTCCTCTCCCTTCTGCATGAATAGACCGAGAGCTTTTGCTTCCCTCTGAAGCGGACTTTATGTAAAAGTCATATGACAAATAAGCTACGAAGGAGATGCAGGCCCATCTCTTGAAATTATTTATTGGCCATTATGATGCAGGTTGGTTGTGTTTGGTAGTTGATATCGGCGAATTAAACATGTCCCTTTGGCTGTGAGAAGTCAGAGTAACTCTTTGTTGAATTTCAGTGGTAGAAATTGTAGACCAACTTTCATTAACATATATTAAAGCAAGGGCCGATCCAGTGGCCGTGCGGTCTAAAGCGTGGGTCTGCGGCCCCTCGCTTGCTGGGATTGCGGATTCGAATCCCGCCGGGGGCATGGATGTCTGTCTCTTGTAAGTGTTGTGTGTTGTCAGGTGGAGGTCTCTGCTTCGGGCTGATCATTCGTCCAGTGGAGTCCTACCGCTTGTGGTGTGTCTGAGTGTGCTTGTGAAGCCTCGAAAATAAGAAGGTCCTGGCCCATTAGGGGCTGTCGCGCCATGGAATATATATATATATATATATATTACAACACGGCATTAGCATGGCCGTGATGAAAAGCGTAGCCGTTGGATTGGTACCTTTTAGAATTTCGGGTATGGAAGTTACTTTATAATCAATAATTAACATCGGTCCTTTAAAACAAATTTATGGATTTATTGGGTGATTTAGGTCTATTATTTCGAATGGAATAATTGTTGTCCGTGATAAATTAGAAGGAAACATTGAAGGAAACGACAATCTCCTGTTTTATTGTACTATCGCAGTGTTTGACTTTAGGGACTCGCGAACACAATGGAAACTTCATGACAATAGTTTTCCAGGGGACGATTCAAAATCCGGGACTTTTCACTAATGAAGCAGGAGTGTCAAGCACTAACCATAATATTCGACCTGTAGGTACTGCCGGGAAAAGTGTTTATCTGTGTATAAATTTTATTCAAGTTTTTTTATTGAAGGGCCCCGCTGCAGATGCTACGTACACACCGCAGTCTTGAAGTCGTATTGTGCAAGCCTGTGATGAAGATGATGAGGTTTTTTCTGCTTTTCCATTTTAATGGAGCACCGGTGGAATGAAATTGACAGGGGAAAACCTGTCCCAGTGCCATTTTGTCTACCACAAATCCAACATAGACCGACCCGGGGTCGAACCCGTGCCTCCGCGGTGAGAGGCCGGCGACTAACCGCCTGAGCCATGGCACGGCCATTCGTCAAGTTACAACGATTCATCAGTTAAGGCTCTAGGAAATAAAAAATAAGCTTTCTGGGGATCACGCAGTTATTTTCAGTTTTCCTAATATACGGGGCGATTATAAATAATCTTTAGACCCTGAAGAATCTCTTATAACAAAAGTAAGCTTTGTACGTTATTGAAATTTGTAGACCACACACAAGAACTGTCAGAGTTTTGATTTTCTCTTATAGAATTGTAGTGTGAGCCCCCATTGGTAATTCTCCCCCCCAAAAAAAACAGTAAATAGTTGTGTCCAGAAACACAGGACAACATATGGTTATTAGCTCATTCATAAGAATCTAGAATGAAAAATGTGTCATGGAAATTTTGAGACTTTGGGGGTGTAGGAAGTCTCTTTATCCTGTACCCCCTTTCCCATAATCTAAGGCAGTCACGTCCAGGTAACTAGGAGGCTACTCTTTTGGGCCAATCCATGTTCCTGAAAAGCCGGTGTTGAGAAATTCCCACACATTTAATTGAAAATGAGGATTTTGCACTGTTTTATTGGAAGAGGTGTTACCGTGGCCTTTTTCAAGCTGTGAGATGAAATGTGGTTCCATCATATCAAGGCACGCATTCCTGTAATGGTCTGTTCGGCGAAAGAGTATGCCCTCTGTAACTTGTTTTCGCACAAGACAGGGAACACATTCACCGCTGGACTATCCGTGGCGTGATCTACATTTTCTTGAGGGGTTTTTGGGTGCCATATTCGTACACTTTGATGATCGAGAGTTCCTGACGAAATAAAAGTGACTTCGTTCCTCAAGACGGAATCACTGCCCTCAACATGACGGCAAGCTTTGAATTGGCCACTGCATCACTGTTATGTGTGACTTGACAGCTGAATGACGAATTTTCGTCCTTGATGTAGGAATTAAAGAATAGGGAATATGGTCTCGAAATGCCAAGTTCGTGTTCTCGTGTTTACTGGAAGTATTCATAAAATATTGGACAAAAGCTAATGATATTGCCCAAAATAACGATCCTTGCAAAAGGAGACTCCAAACAAATAAAGAATATTTACATTAAAAATGTAATATAGAAGGGCACCAAGTTTCATGAGGCTTTTGGTATTGTGCGTTACACCTAAGTTCCTTACTACCAGCACGGAAAATTATAGCTTTAAAAAAATATGAGCATTTGTAAGGCGAATTTTATGTAATTCAGAAAAAATTGCAACCGCGCGAAATCTATGCCTAGTTTATTTTTGGTGGCCATAACTATTGGATACTTTGAGCCAGATGAATTGGATTTTAGACGGAGACAGAATAGATGTAACTAGAAGTTGTGTAACACATCTTTTGTAGGTTAAGGATTAAAAACACGATGGTCGTGCGAAGCATTCAGGTTTCCTGTATCTGACAAGCGTAGTCGTGAGTTTAAGTAGTGGCAATTATGCAAAGAAAGACATCACGAAATTATATTATTACACATTGATAACTGCTGCCATACTCGTCATAATCCAATGAAGTGTTTGAACATAAGTTGGTGTCGAAATTCCTCCGAACTTCATATTTAAAAAAAAAATTCCGACCAATTTTACCTCTAGAAGTATTTAAAACTCCAGCTTGTAGCCGAGTGTTGCTTTGCTTCTTTTTTTCCTTCTTTGGGTGCCAAGTGATTTTCAAGTTACGGTATGGTACAGCGCGTTTACATTCGATACGCTTGGGGAAACCCATGTTTCTAAGTTTCTGTCGTATTTTGTGGCTGCTTTCCTTTATAATCCTAGTGTTTCTCTTCCACAACCAGAGTATTAGAGGACTTAACCTGTAGCTTGCAATTTACCGGACAGTATGTTTTGTAAAAGGCGAAAACATTTACACCTACAGGAGATATATTAATTTAAATTATTTGCGGCATCTCTTCTCTGGGCCTGGAGCGGATGATACTAATCAGTCAAGAAAGTTACTGCTTTTTGGACTAAAATTGTGCATGAAATTCTTTTTCCTCCCTGCGTGCTACATGTCTGCACCATCACATAATCCCTGAATTAATGACTTTATTAGTGTTAAGTAAACATTGAAAATTACAAAAATTAAATTGTGGACATTACACCAATTTTTGCCATATTATTTCTTACTCTCACATCTCGCGGCTATAATATGAAAAATCCTCTTGCCTTTTTATGGCAGAAGCCTTATGATGTGATGATGTCCTATATAAGAATTTGCACTAAATGTTTAAGAAGTGCATTATCTCATGATTGATCCATGTCAAAGGTCATTATCCGTATAAGAAGAGGTGCCAAAGCAAAGACCGTAATTTGTACCCTGAGGAAGGGGAAGCGTCGCTTGTAACGTCATTCTTAATATTAGCGCAGAGCAAACTGTTTCTAACATCAAATCCTAGATTCGGCGACATAATCCTCTATTTGTTGTGAAACAAATGCAAATTATCGACTAGCGGTGGTGTAATTGTTTTATTTTGTGTGTTGTCAGTCGAAAACTACCAAAATGCTCTTTGTTTATTTTGTTATTTTAACTTCCACTAGCCATCACTGTCTAGACCTGTTTAGCTGCGTTTTAAACATGTTATAGCATAATGAGCTTATAACCTGTTTCCGGCTGTGCCATGCTCATGCTATTGTCGCCAGTCTCCCACCTCGGACGTCTGGGTTCAAAAACAGCCCAGTCCATGTGGGATTTGTGGTAAACAAAGTGACACAGTGACAAGTTTCTCTGCGAGTCCTTTGGCTTTCCCCTGTGCACATAATTCTACCCGTGCTTGTTACTCATTATTTCGTCTACCACCGACGCTTATGTTCTTAGCAATTGACAGCGTCATTAAATAACGCATTTGAAAAGGACACCAGTTTCACTCATATTAATTCAAGCAACCTTCTCACCTACTAATTCTCTCTCTGTTACACACACAAACACACGCACGCACGCACACACTCACTCACACACTCACTCACTCACACACTCACTCACTCACCCACCCACTCACTCACTCACACACTCACTCAATATTTTAACAGAATCCGTGGCGTCAATAGCTACGCAAAACACTAGCGCTGGCCTCTGGGCCCGACTAAGTGTCCGGTAATGCCAATTGACTTTGACATGAGTTACGTCTTGAAGTACATTTTATTACCTTATAATTTTTCTTAGGTTTTAACAAAATGTTCTGGCACATCACAAGCCTTTTTTTCTTGCTCTGCATTAGAGCTGCATTTCCAGACCATCTCAGTTTCCTGGATGTTATTACCCTGAGAGGACTATGGAAAATGCGAGTTACCAGTTTCCTTATCACACAGTTATCTCTGTTGTCCGCTGTGTTACTCTTAAATACAAATATTCGCCTGCTAATTTGTTCTCAAATACTCTTTTATGCTGTTCACTTAATATGAGAGTTAATGCTTTGGAATAATACGAACTAACGATTAAATTTCTGTGTATAGTAGAATAAGCTGTTAGGCGTGTTGCGGAACAAATTGTGAATAGTTCACAGGAACCAGTTCTGTCTGTACATCTTATGGTGCTTAACAGTGGACTTGAAGTATATCATAACGCTCTGTTTTTCATAGCAATGATGATAATCTCTAATGGCACAGCCAACATAATCTAAAAGCACCGACATTGTGGCATTTGCAGTCCTGCTATTTTAATTGACGAATTATGTTTCAGATGAGTGATTGAATGTATATATGTTACTACATCCTTCATGTTCATGTATGGACATAATACGTTATATGTTGTTTACTGCAGTGTTTGTTACGATAGTTGCTTTGATTGGGAACTATATTTGCACGTTCCGTAGTAATACACACATTGAAATTGGCCGATACTGGAGAAGACGAGACCAATTACACAGCAAACAGACTGTCTCTTTCGTATGAAGGAAACATGACAGTATTACCATTCCTAGTTTCTCAGGATTCTGCAACGTAGAAAGTAGGACTTTTATCCTAGATGTGTAGATTAATATCAGGTTTAAGGGTGTATATATTATCAAAAATTTTCCCATGTGATTGTACATTTTGAAACAGCATCACAAGTGACTGCGCGGGTTACAAAAGCAAAGCAGGAAAAGTAAAGGGGGTGGGGGTGGGAGGGGTTAGAAACGAAATATCGCTCTTGAAATTAACAGCCTTTGATAGGAACTCTAAGACACAAACGTGCAGAAATATTCGTGTATACTCTGACGGTCCAAGGGTCACCGATTCATGTGTCTTAGACGGTTAGTACAAGATGTGTGACAAGAGGCAGTTATCCGCCATAGCATCATGTTAGACTTTGCTCGACATGCAACAGTGCTGCTTGAACAGACAGGATACACATATTTCTGAAGACTATGAATACCTGAATCTTATCGAGGTGCCTGGCGTGGCTCCAAGGTATGGCGGAGCGTTGCTGCTGCCCAGCCACTGCCATGTCTACCAATTGTTCTTCCAGTAAATCCTCGCCGCCTGGAAATTTCTGTTTCTCGGATCGCATCGCCAACAGCTGGTCCATCTTGTCGGGGAGGGTTGTTGTAGGAGCTTTGGTTGGAGGCTCATTAACCTTGTTCCATGCCTTTTCTGGGGTCTGCAGTAGCGAGCCGTTGGTTTTGTTCTGAGTTTTGTTGAGACCCTTGCTCTTCCCTGGTGGCGCTATCACAGACACGGCAATGTACGCGTTTCTGTGGCGCGCTCGCTGCTGGGCTTCCTTTTGCTGCTGCGCAAGAATCTGCGGGCTGGAGGTCACTCTGTGGTATGCAAAGTGTGGCCACTGTTTGTTGCTAGACGCCTCTTTTGTGTGATGTGCTAAAGTTGTGTCTATAGGTGATACGGGCTTCTGGTGAGGATGCTTAATATGTGACCAAGTATTCGTGTTCACCTCTGTTTGCTTGGGCACTGACGGATCTAGCGATGGCTTTGACCAAGCGCTAATCTTATCATTTGTTATGCTGTTCTGACTTGTGCTGTCATCAGAGTATTTAGGCCAATTATATGCATAGGGATTCTGCATGGAGATATGTGTGCCAAGAGGGAAGTTTGGCCAGTTGTCTGATGTTTCGTCAATACTGTAACCTTCTCTATTTGAATCCATACTTTGGTCTATCGGCAGGTCGGGCCACGTTTTGACGTTCCCAGCGAGGTTACCATGTTTAAGAGATTCTACCGAAAATCTGGGCCAGCCTCTATTGGGACTGTTGTACACTGGATCACCGCCATAATATCTCCTTTCCTCCTTCGGATTCATACCAGTCCACCTATTATTAATTCCAGTCTTCAGTTCCTTCCAGCTATGTACCTTATTCTCAGGTATATCCTTATCGAGAGAATTTCCGAAAGCAGGTCTTCTACTCTCAGATACGTCCTTATCTAAAGAACCTCTGAAGTAGGGCATTCTGTTTTTAGGTGTACTCTTGCCAAGGGGTCCGCTGAAACTAGGTATGCCAACGAGGTTCTTGCTGTCTGTCTCTCCGTACATATTTTCTAAACGTGACGGAGTTTTTATCCAGTCTGCTGATTTTATACGGGAATTGACGAACTTCTGATCTGACTTTGAGTTGCTGAACGAGCCGTACAATTTATTACTGTCATGACGCCAGTCTGCTGAAGGGTTTGACCAAGTGTATGTGCGGTTCATATCTGTGGCAATATCTTTTAGAGTTTCTGACCAGTTGTATTTCTCACGAACGTCACTCGGTTTTGTGGGAATAGGCATTTCTTTATTATTTAGATGGGTAAGAGGCTCTTCAGGCTCCGATAAATAAGCGATTGCTGAATCGATACTTGACACATGATGATTATTTGCCTTCTGAGCCTGCATAATTGACCATTCTTTACCTCTTTCTTTTGTTTCCTTGTCAAAATTCATTACATTGTTCTTGTTTCTGTCTCGAATATTTGCAGAATTCAAAGACGGCAATGAATTGTCCTTTATTTTTGAGTTAGATATTTCTTTAGAAACCTTTGACATTTTCCCTTTGTCATTGTCCTTGAACATTGCATTGGCAGGTGGGAGAACACCCGCCTTCTCTAATTCTTCTCTCCTAATTTCCTCTTTATTCTTTACTTTCAACGTAGTGGCCTCCTTTTCTTCTGTTGCTTTGAGCTTTTCTTTCTGCTTTTGTTTCTTTTTTTTCTTCTTCTTTTCCGCCTGCTGGTACTTCCGCTGCCGCATCTTTTCCTTGTTCTTATTACTGAACACATGAACAGCGTCCCCCTCGTCTGCAGTTTTTTTCTCTTCTCTACTCTTTGACTTTCCTACGGACTTGGCTTCCAGTAACGACTTTCTTGATGTGACTAGATCATCATCCAATCGCTCTGAAAATAACAATAGAAAGGAAATATCGTTATATTAAAACTGATAAATTTAAGGTGCGGTAAACTAACAATGATTTTATAAAACGTTTATACTATAATCATACTCAGAAAACAGAATGAAGTGCGTCATAGGTGAAATGTGAAATCCATTAATTATGTTTATAATGATCTGGAGGTCTTGTCCTTAGTTTTGAGGATGATATAGGCCTATTTATTTTGTGATTTTGAAATCCTCAGAAAGCAGTAATAAATTATATATGAGATTCCTATGCAGTAGCAGCTTGCATTGGACCATTACGGATCAAAATTGAATTTGTCGCACAGATTTTACTGTAGATTTTGTATAAAAAGTTTGGGAGCTCACTAACGAGGATGAGATCCAAGGCGCTTATTGCACGCATGGGAGAGGTGGGAACTGTGCACAGAATGTTTAACAGGAAAGCCGGAAGAGATGAGCAGCTGGGAGCCTAGGCGGTTGTGGAAGTATAACATTAAAGCTGATCTTGAAATGGAGGGTGAAGATGTCTGGGCTGCCTTCAGATGTTTTAGGATTTCGGTCAGCAGCGAGCTCTTATGATAGCCTTCGGTCTGCATTACTTACTTTAGAAACTATTAGCTTTATAAGGCCAATCGGAATTGTTCATCGAAATCAACATTAAATATACAGACATGACCTTAAAAAGATATCTTTATGTATATTTTGCAAAGAACTAACAAAAATTTGTACTTCTTAATAACAACAGAGTTTCGGATCAACCGAGTTAATCGCCGTGACAGAAAATGTTTTGCTTCAAAGTCAACTGTCAAATGTTCATTGTGTTGTGGACCACTGTCATTATGCCCGTAGATAAGTAGTACTCGCGTGTTCACGGCGTTCTCAGATAATCGCGCGTTACACTGCACAAGCGGGTCCCATTCTTCCTAAGTTGGAGTGTGCAGCTGCTGGGGTGGAGGAGTGCATTATGCTGCATGATCATCACACGCCTTATTCTTGGAAGATGAAGTTATTCGGGGCTATGACGCTGTGTCAAGTGGTATGTCCATAAGACATGAAGTTTTATCAACAACGCTGTGAGAACATCAAATCACGCACATTTTCTTTGATTGCGTGGCTCTTCTTTCTTTTGTTCTCAGCAAACAGCTTGACGGTACTTTGAAATAAGAATACGATTTATGTAACCCTCCCGAGGCTTGATTCACAGTAACTCTGACATTTCTGACTCAGCAGCACTAAACCTCAGCAGCTGTAGCTCGTGGAGCACAGTCCTTTTTGAGGAGCTGCAAGTGGTTCACATAGTCGAGATTGTCCTGATGTTCCTTAGAAGCTGAAGGCTTATTTTCGCATTCAAAATATTCCGTTACATGACCGTGTCCTTAACCAGAAAATTCAGTCCACATCCTCAAAACGTATTTAATTATGGCCCATTTTAACTTTTTCTTCTCATTTATTTCTTAATCTCTTTGGTTTCTGCTTCCTTCAGGCTATCGATTAAATTTTGTATGCACTTCATATTTCTTAGTTGCTGCACCCATCCGTGATTTGATCAGATCAATAATATCTGATGAAGCTGCAGTTTATGAATCTCCTCGTTATGTAGTTTTCAATCTCATCAATGCGAAATTAACAAGCAGTAACGAATGAAGTGGACTTCTTTTATGAGCCAGTAAGCAACTAAACTTCAAATAAAAGGAGATAGCTAAGTATAATTTTATAAAGACGTCAGACAAAAATAAATTTTTACTGTGTCGAAGTTTTATTATCTGAAAGCTTGTGGGAGATGAAATGTCCAAGCATTCTCATCCTCAGCACGAGACACGGTCAGCTTCACGCTACGGCAGTTTCATCTCAAATGAAATGTCCCCGGTGCCTATTAAGTTGGAGACAGATTTAATCCATACTTAATGTGGACATGGTGGTAAGGAGAAAAGTCCTAGTCTGGAATTAAACCCCGGTCATTATGTAGTTGATATTTCCGCCTCACGATGTGAAGATGTGTAGACGGCACATTCTGTAGACCCAAGATCGAAACTAGAAATTGGTTGAAGTTAGAAACCGTTCGTTACAGTAGGCGGAGTTCGGATCCGTTTGAAATATAACTTGCAATAGCGTGGTGAAATTTTATACCGTTTTTTTTGCTATGGAGTCATTTAGAAGAATATTAAAATATGCATAACGTCAACATACGAAACAGTAATTAGAGAAATAGGCTGTCTGTCCCTGATAAAGGTAAAAGGTAAATTTCTCCCTAGAACGGACCATGAAGGCCCAGAGGGGGAGTAGAGGTATAGCTCTACTCTTTCTTTAACCCTGGCACTAGATGAGGGTGGGTGGTCAACTCCACGCCCCAGCCGCTTTACCCCCGAGAAAGAGACCCGGTACCCATTTTATAGGAGGCTGGGTGGGCTCCAAGACCGGTCTGTACGGGTGCGGAAAATCTCGCCCCCACCAGGATTCGATCCCCGGACCGTCCAGCCCGTAGCGAGTCGCTATACTGACTGAGCTATACCGGCCCATAGGCTGTCCCTGATAGTTTACGAGTACATTTGCAGGTAATTGCTGGAATGTAATTCATAAGCGTATGTTTAGAATTCGGCACATGTTGGTTTTTATTTTCCTTTAACCTTTTCAAGTTACTGTGAGATACATTATAGGGCAATTATTTACGTTACTCTTCCAATTGTGCTGGACGCTACATGGCCTGAGTTACTTACAGCGTCGTGACATACGCCACGGATACGAAATATGCGTTCTTCTCTTTGTGCCATTCTTCACTCTGGGCTATTATTCATTAATACTACTATATTCAATGATGTATGTTTTTATGGCAATAAATGGATTCTTTGGAATTTCAACGACAAAGATATGAATTCATAAAGAATATTCTATTCGTGATTAAACTTAAGAAAATGAACGCCAAGAAAAGCCTCGGGGGCTTGAATTGTTCTTTATCCTTAAAAGTTACAAATAAATACACGTGATTTAATTCACAAAGTGCGTTACAAAGTTAGAAATTTTTCCTTTTTATATTTTGCTAGAATAAAACCTTTTGAAATTTCAACAGGAAATTTTGACAGTCCAATTTGTAAGTACAGTTTCCACAGATAAACCTTCAATATATTCAGTGACAGAATAACGAGAAAATTTAAATTCTTAGTTTATAATTATAGTTCCTTTTCATTTGACGTCGAGATATATTGTATGTTTTCCGTTATAGGTAGAGCGATTTCGTTCCTAAAGCAAGTATTCGCACTGTGACTAGGCCCAGCTAAATCGTATTTGGCAATGTAAAAACTTGAGGTCTCTTCAAAGTCGTCATACCGCACAATTAATGGTACTCAGTTCTAATTTCTTGTAAAATGGAGGCAACATTAGAACAGTAAAGATCAACATAGAGTTCAAATTAATTTTAGCGCGGTATCCCGTGTCAGACCTAATGGAAATACATTCAGTATTTTTAGATAAATTCTGCTGTCAGACGGAAGAAATTGCAAAGGCAAAAGACACAGTCTTCCCCATTAACCCTATAAGTTATGCAGGAGGTAGATATATTTCCACGTTGTTTAGAGATCTATGGATACAATGTGCTGCACCACATTTGAATATTTCAAGCTGCTATTTCTGCTTCTTTAGATATAAATTACGAGTATATGCTACCTGTAAAATATTCCAACTTCAGTGCCCTCTTCAAATATACAGCACAGTAACAAGTTGTCATATTGTGTGGTTCATGCAAAGAAAGAATACAAATGGTATCTAAAACGCGCATTGTTCTTGCGTCAGGGAATTAAAAAATTGTATGGTTTTACCCTCTTTGCATTTGGTACATGCGATGGGGAGTGTCAGCTCCAAGCTTCATTAGTCCCCTGCAGTGGCTTAAACACTAACTCTACTGGACGTGCCGTAGTCCTGCTCTAGACAACATGACCGATATGCATATCACACGGTTACAAAACATGTTCTCGAAAAATAACGGACGTCAAAACATGCCCTGTCATATCTCTGCATGTCATTACGCAACCCACAATTTCCATCACAAAAGAAGGACCCTTCGGAGTATGCATTTCAAAAGCACGTCCTTAGCGAATCTGTATATATCATTTGTGTTATTACAGATACACATCTATTGTTTCAAGTTTAATGAAAAGTGAACAGAGATAGATTATTTTGTCACATGTTTATTCGTATTAACGAGAAAGAAGTTTAAAATAAAATTGTACATTTTGAGAATGTCTATATCGTATTTCATATGGACTACTTGGCATGATGAGCCGTTTATGAGAAACTATATTGAAAATGCAATATGGGCATATGCTCTTCTAAGAACCGGGCCATATCAATATGTGGAGGAGTGAAGATAAAACTGCAACCATTCTTAACCTTAACACAAGGGAAATGGTCAGCTTCTTGCTCCATCCACTTTCCCCTCAAAAAGAGACCAGACACAAACTCATTTGGCAAGTCTTTGTGGCACCGAAAGCCGGTCTGAAAACGGCGAAGAGAAAAATCCCTGTCCCTGCCGTAAAAAGAACACCAGCCGTCTGGCCTATAGTCAGTCACTCTTCGGAAAATTATTAGGTGATTAAACGACGAAGTATGAGATCGAAGGGATATTTGACAAGCTAAAGGAAACAATACATGGCGTCTCAATACTGGCATGCCGACGTATTTTAATCTAACAGGTGCAGCCTGTATGATTTGACGTCTGATATATCCAAACAGATACCCATGAATATGAAGTCGTGGTGGATGAAGGCTTGTCTGTTTGTCTTGTGTTCGTATTTCCGGTTACGAAACTAAAAAAGTTATACAAGTAAAGTTTCATAAATGAATGCGTGCTATTTTTTATGTGGTTGCGAGAATTCGGCACTTAACACAGCATATTATAGGAGAACTGAAGTGCTTGATTTCAGGCCTCCGCCGCGATGTAGATGATATCTGCACTCTTCTGGGGTATTACGCAGCGTATAGTGGTAATTCTGTTCCGATGTTTCGGGACAACCTATGGGTCCCATTTTCAAGGGTCAAGAAGTCCAAGCAGATTTCCAAGAAGACTTCAGGGACAACTATACCTTTTATCTTCAACTTTACTCCCTATGTATTACTCGTAATTGAGCCTATGATGTAGGTAGACATTTACCAGTTTTAATCAGTATTTTCGCAACGTACGTAACATGTAAGAAGCGTACATAAGATCATATATTGAAAATAATTTTGTCCGGTAGAACTGGACGACGACTTCTACTGCTTCCTTATGTGGCCTCGTTTGGAGCTTTCAATTAATCAGACTTTAATTTAACCTTCATTTAAGTAGTGAGATAATTATAAAAATTACGGATATGCAGGGTAAATATTGGCAACAAGATAACAATGACTTTGAAGTGACAAAGGGTTTACGATAGGGCCGATACATATCACATACTTTATTTAAAATATTCCTTTGACTTACATTAATACACTGGAAGAGAAATGTCAAGGAATAAGTACAAAAAGTCAAGCATCAGCACGTTTTTAATTTATGCCAATTGGACGTACCATGAATTTGATAAGATAAAGTCCTTATGTTGGTTTATTGGTGAAGAGGCAGTGAATACTAACTAGAAAATGGAAAGCAAAGGAATGTTCTGTCTATAGACTTATACGCATATGTGTATGTATATATATATACACATGTACAGTGCTTGATAAAAGAGGTAACCAGGATACGTAAATAAATCACAGAAATATATAGTGTGGGAAGCAATAAATTCCAGACCACGTTTGTTGGGATAAAAGAACGATAAAAACAGAAAAATAAATATATATGAGGCTGTGATTAAAAGAATTTTAACCTGTGGCAAAGAAGCTGGAATAGTATAGTCGGTGTTATGACTAGGTCTCAGGCTAGACAAACGGGGAATCGTGGTTCTATTCCCGACAGGGCAAGAGATTTTTCTCTTCTCCAGAACGTCCAGACTCTTTTCGAAAGCCATCCAGCCCTTTTTTAAAAGGGTAACCGGATTCTTTCGTGGAGGTAAAGCGGCCGGGGCGAGACCACTCCATCGTCATCTAGTGCAGAGGTTAGGAATGAGTGGAGGCATACCTCCGTTTCCCCATATGTCTTCATGGAATGCACAAGTACAACTCTACATATGTAGCAGAGTGTCGCAAGCACCAGTTAAGAAGTAGGTGAGCTGTCGGCTAAGAAAATTATTTTTTTCAAATATTATTTCGAATGTCTAGACTCCACAAATTCATGAATGAAATTACAGGAGACATATTTCTTCTGAAATACCAGCCGCGTGTAGAAAATAAATGTTTATGCAGGTAGGGCAGTGCAGCAAATAATAGACAAAGATTGCCTAAAGTGATAATGCAATTTCTAGGCCTGCCTTCCTAAAGAAAGATACAAGCACTACGCAGGAAATCTGGCATGAAGTGGCAGTGCAGAGTGGGACAATGGATGTATGTGAATGAGTGGCGTGTGGGAACCGAATAGCACAGGCAGTATTTATAGCACCTGAGTGAACATAAAATAAACGCATAATGCGGAAGATATTCCTGTTTATCTAAATATTACGTCTCCAAATGTGTCAAAATATTTCAATTAAATTTAGTATTAAGGTTTGGACAAAATTTTGTTGAGTGAATTTAGCACTTATGAATGGCATGGTGGAAGATAAACCACTACATGATACCAAACATAGACCTTCCGTATATATGCACAATATATACAAGTTTGTCATCTTTATCTATATTTTTATTATATAACGGCATAAAATGAAATGCACAATTTTCTGAATGTACATTTTTATCTAAGAATTTGTAGTGCCAAACAAGTTTCGCCATTAGACTTGTCAGAATTAAATAAAATTTGACGCTAATAAAATTTGCAGAACAGCAAAACACGTGTTGAGAAATATGTACTTCATTGAATACACTTTTCTCTGTTGTTAATTGCGGCAAATTCTTGGAAAACCTGTTACGGTTAAGGCACTTCTAAGCCTTTCTTTTACTGATCCCTTTTTACGAAACTTGCAACATAAACGAGTCAGTGTGCCTTGCGGCCTCCAGATTGCCCTACTGAACATCACAGTTCGGAGCGCACACATCACTCACTGTCTGTGAGCAAGATTTCCCAGAAGCCCTTTATGACCCTATCCTACCATCTTCCTGCCTTCATCGTCAAACTTCTATCTTTCATTAGTCCCTTTACTTTTCTGTGGTTTCCACTTTCTCTACACGTTCGCCCTGGTCACCTTTAACCCTACTCATTCATCTCTGTGCTCTTCTGGCCAAGTAAACAAAATTAGTGTGAAAGGAGGCGAACAATGTCATTGTTAGGAATCTGAATTGAGTTTCTCGTGAAAAATTCAAGGGGCTTAATAATATCTGACTTTCTAATGTACCCATTTGTGTATTAAATTTGTAGGCACCAGCAGCCAGCGGGTAATTTGCAAAAGGCTTTTAGAGATTTAACAACAATATTTCAACTGCAGAGAACTTTTAACGAGTTAAAACACTTAAAATATTCAATTAATTTAATAGGATATATCTTTTCTTGCAATGCAGCGCATCAGTTTGTTAAAGATGTCATTCTACGGCCTGTTCAACAGACCTGAATCCTAAGCCCGGGCCTCGGCTCTAACAAAAAACGCAGATATGATAGGATTCATGGTTTATAGCGTTACTTTACGGTGATGTGAATAGAATGTGGGCCTGGGTTTGGAGATTGAAAGAGGAGTTAGACAAGGATGCTGTTTATCACCGATTCTAATTCAAATTATACAGCAAGTACCTTACCAAGGAAACTCTTAAAGGGTTTGGAGACTTAAAAATAAGAGGCGAAGTAATTCGCACTGTCACATATGCAGATGACCTTGTGCTACTGAGTAAGGAAGAAACGGTGCTATCAGATATGATTGATAGACTAATTGAAAATGGAAGATGGTATTTAATGGAAATGAATGAGGAGAAAACTAAGGTTACGAGAATCTCAAGGCAACCATCCCAAATACAGATTATGATAGATAAAAAACAACTGGAGAATGTGGAATATTTCAACTATTTGGGTAGCCTAATAACAAATGATGCTAGATGTACACGTGAAATGAAATCCAATTTACCACGGCTAAAGCAGCATATAACAAGAAGAGCAGAACTTTTTATGATGCTGAACCTTAGATACTTGGGAAATTAGGTCAGAAATGCTGTGAAATTTGAAATGTAGTGCTAGCAGAAGGTTGGAGATCAGTTAGACCGGTTGTGTGGAAAATGAAGAACTATCACAAAGAGTCGAGGAAACAACCTACGTACAATAAGACGAAGGATGGCTAAATGGATTGGTCACATCTTGCGTAGGAACTGTCTTCTAAAACACGTTATTAAAGAATAGAAGTGACGAGGAGACGAGGAAGAAGACGCAAGCACCTACTGGATGACCTTAAGGAAATGAAAAGATAGTGGAAATTGAAAGAGGAAGCACCAGCTTGCACTGTATGGAGAACTCGCTTTGGAAGAGGCTATGGAAGTGTCCTAAGACAGAGTGCATGATGATATGAAATTCAGGTGTATTTGAGAAAAAGCAAGGGTAAAAATACTGTTGACTTAACATATTTTGGGATTTCTAACGGCTAGACCGTGTAGATTTTAACACCATGCATAGGCCTGCTAATAGAAGATGTATTTGTAATGTAGAACATAAAAACTTCAAAGTTAAAATTACTCGCCAGTTGTCGTTATTGCAACAAAACAATTCACTTAACCCCCCACGTTCTTATTTTGCACCTTTCTAAAAGTACGTGAATAAAAATTGCGATAGTAGTCACCGTACATAGCTAATTCAGTCATTCCATTGAATGACGCTATTTTTGCTGGCAAATGCGACCACGTTAGGACCGTTCTGTTCCGTGTTTTATCACGCTGCCAGCATCGTCGTACATTTATAGAGTAATGGTGGGATGATCTTTGAATTTTTGTTTGGAAATGATTTGGAAGGAAGCACTTGTGGCCTAATCGTGGTACCATCTCGGCATTTGTCTGAAGGAACTGACGGAAATTTCAGTCAGGGTAGTCGTGTCCCATCCGAGATTGGAGTCGGACAATTCCCAAATGTAGGTATAGAACGTTACTACTGAAACAGCCTGCTTGATATTCTTCTGTTTTCAATTGCAAGAAGATCTAAGACCCTGAGACGGCGAAGTATGCAGTGGAACTATTTTCAGAATTTCACGAAAATTGGTAAATATGTGTCTGTAATATCGAAGTTTGTAATTGAATCAGGACGGATAAACGAGGATAAACATTGCTTACTAAGAAGGTTCTGTTTCTTATTTCCACTCATAGCTGGATTCCCCTTTTGCACTGGGAGATACATAGTTACCTTTGTTAGAAATTTAGAGTTTCAAAAGTGTGCTTGCGAGGAAGATAACTGCGAAAGTTTTCTCTCAAAACGTAAGTTGTAATAAATTTGTTTTTTTTTTCGTTGTACAGAGTTAATGACAGAAATCATTATTAGACTAGGATTTTATTGCCAAGTAGATACAAGAAAGAGCCAGCAAATCCTGGATTTATAAATTTAACACAATGTGATGCTGAGCAACGCTTACGGAAACCCAGCTCTACTCAACAAATGTCCAACGACAGGTGCACATGTTGTCAATTAGAAAACGCTACTTATGAATGTGGGGTACGCAGTGGCGCAGTTGGTTGAGGCACTGCGCTCCAAGCCGGATGGTCGCGGATTCCGTTACCAGTGGGGTCACTGGAATTTTTCATTCCGGCCGCACACAGCCTGTAACAGAGATGGGTACCGGGGGTCTCTTCTGGGGGTAAAGACGGCCGATGCTTTGGGCTGACAACCTTGCCACCTTCATATGCCGATTGTCTAGAAATTCTGGGAACCTCAACCTCCTGGAACTCTAAGGGCCTATACAGGGATTGCTTTACCTTACTTATGACGAGATAAAGAAATTTATTGTGTGTGACCACATCCAGGGAACCAGTATGCATTTAGCATTCTTTCAAATCTGAAAAATCCCTAAGCCTTTAAGGTATACTTACGTCGCCGAAGCTTTTTTTAGGGTCAGACAATGTCTAAATTTCATACAACAAAATCACGTCGGGATTCAGGTAATTTTGTACTTAAAGAAATCTCGGAATTTTGTTAAATTTGTAAGACCTTAATTAATAATAATTGTGAATATTAAGAAAATGGAAACAATACTGACATTTCTAAGTACTTCAAGTAACAAAGTGAAAATCCATCTTATTTAGTGTTATATTTCAATGTGTAAATCGCGGTTGCCAAAATTATAGCGTCCAGCTCTCGCAAGTGAAGAGGATTCTGCCAGATAACCTTTGTGATCTATATGCATCATTTATTCACTTCAGTATCTGTTATTCTTATTATCCTTTAATTTTCTTCTAAAATACACCATGACGGCGCTTCTAATTACTATCGCAACAGCATATGACATGTATAAATACAAGTTAGCCCTACTTGTATATAGGGAGAGCGGAGTTCTTTTACAGTTCCGGAGAAGTCAAGAGGTTTCTTCGGAGCTTAGAGTACCCGTAATTTCCGGCAAGAACAGATGCCGCGGTCAAGTAATTTGAAGGCTATCTGAATCAATTAACCACAGACTGGAGGTTCCTACAGTGCTGACTGTGAAGCTTACGGCGTTCAGAAGTTTGACGCCAATTAGCCTGGCAGAATTTCAATATTTAGAATCACTTTCTACCCGTCTTGAAGATGAAGGCCGTCAGTTCCTCCAAAATGTTGGAAAATTCATACTAAACTACACGTTGTCACATTTCAGAAGACAGTAGTCTCTCCATATCTGCTGCTTCTGAGTCAAATAAAACGAATAAATATACCCACAATTCATGAGGGAATGTGGAATGAATGAAACTGAAAGTCGTGTTATAAACTACATATTTTCTACAGCCTTTTGAACCGGTGACAGCCGAGATGGATAAGCATATCCTTCTTCATTAGGTGTAGATTTTCAGTTACAAAATCATTAATCAGTTTGACGAGATGGCTACTCCTAATTATATAGGTCACGACTACCCTATCAGGTTATGGCGTTGAAAAATAAACCCCCCCTCTCTCTCTGTAGACTTACACATTCAGCAAAGTTGACCCACTGAACGTATTTTGAATAAACTTAGTAAGTTTTAGTGCTAATCACAGACAAGTGGCCGACATAAAGGATCCTATGCTTTCTGACTCATTCGCTGTACTACAGAGTTTTACGATACGAATTTCCTTCCTACAGACAGGACGACGCGTTTTGCTTTGGCCATATTGCTATCACTGGCGTAGGGACTTCACTGTAAACGGTATAATTAATCAGCTAGACAGGAAATATTTTTTTGTAGCAATCAAAGTGCCGTTACCTGCCACTGGAGCACATCCTGAGGGGTTGAATCAAATCCCTACTTTCACGCAGTAGTTATGTACATCTAGTAAATTCCCGTTTTATAAAAATTATCTTTAAACGTACATATTATACATCACAGCGTGATATGTATACCAAATGACATTTAATGAGCCGCACCCTTATCCAAGTATGTGCAGAATACGTAACTATTTTTGTGAAGTAAATTCCTCGAAGACCAGTAGCACAGAAATATTAAGTAATAGAGTATACAACCATCTCCATTGCCTATTGTTCACAGTAGCGCGTTCAAATTTTATGCGAGGGTTTTAAACGTTTTCGGATATAGCCCTTTGTGTTATTAAACACTAACGAAAAAAAGTCATACAAATTATTTTGTAGAAAACTTTAAAAAGTGACACCTAGGCGATCGAGAGTGTATTGTAAGTATAAAGTTATATAAAAGGGCTATCCCATCACAGGCCCTTAGGGTTCCAGGAGGTTGAGACTCCCAGATTTTAAGAGAATCGGCACAGGAATGTGGTAAGTTGTCAGCCCTACGCACCGGTCGCCTTTACCCCCAGGAAATATTTCTGGTACTCATTTCTGTTTTAGGCTGAGTCGACCCCAGGGCCATAGTGCGGCCGGAAGGATTATGTCAATGAAAAATTCCAGTGACACCATCGGGTGCCTCAACCAACTGCGCCACCGCGTACTCCAAGTATAATGTTAAAGTTGCCATATTGGAAATAGATTTCACTGATCGGAATACAGTTAGGTGGATAAAATTCTTTATTCCACGATAATGTAATATAACTAGAATTGCAATAATTATGTAAAGTCCTATGGTTAATTGAGTGTGAATATCACATTATAAGGGATGCAGTAACAAGCATTCGCCGTGTAATTTAATTCCTCCACTTCATGGAGGGGCTCAGTAAAACCACGAAGAAAATTGTAATGGTCGATTTCCGAAAGATTTGCATACCGAGCCTCTCGAATACAAAATAGGAGTACTGACCACTCAGTTGCGAGGCTTCGGCTTTTGGAATTAATTTCAGCGTTGGTATTAGCGATTTTCGGGATCTAATACTAGGAGGCATGTTGTGGTTTATTGGTTAGCTGTTTAATTGGTTTAGCATTATGAGGACTGGATTCGCAAATGGTGCGATAGGAAACGGACCGATGATGTGGATAGAACTTCAGTACACCCGGGGGATGTGTGGTCAGCAAGTCATGTGGTCACGTTGCTGACAAGTGAAACCCTGAGGATCACTCCTACTGCTCCAGTGTTCCCTGGGGAAGAGGTTAACATTGCAGGATCACACCAGTGTATGCTGTGGCGTCTGCAAATTTGTCTGATGTGGAAGAGATTGGTTAGTATGGGGGTAGCAGGAGTCTAGCAAAAGAAGCCTATGAGTGCAGGCCTCCGTATAATAGTGAAACTTGTTATGGGGAATTTGACATTGTCCATACCGTGTACGTGCTTATAATGTACTTGCTGGTTATGGGGGATTAAACTTACACTAGGATAAACTACACCATTTTGATCAAGTTGCGTGTTAACCCTTTTCTTGTATTCCAAGGGCTTGTGAGACCGTGCAAATGAACTAAAGCCGGAGTAAAGATAGCCGGCAACTCGGGAGAAATTCAAACTAATCAAAGGTAAGGAAAGATGAAATTTTCCTTGTGTTTAAGCACCGCGTCTTGACATACCTGTAGTAGGTTCTTTGTCATTTTCTTGTATCGTTGTTGGAAAATGTCGAGTAATGTCTCTACCGTGGCTACGATAGCTTCCCCATAAATCTTTTCTAACTCACCACCTATAATTATGCGAAAGTTTAGGTTGGCTCAGCGGTGTTCCTGCAGATTCAAGTCCTTATCCATATCATCTATCTTTCTGATTTATTGGTCTGTTACCTATGAAGTTGAAGTCCGTTAAGCAACCTCAGAATCATCTGTGGTGTCCCTAAGCAGATTCTGAAGACCAATGATCTAATGACGATGTTAAATTCTGCAAAACTAATGTAGCACCTTCATCAAGCAACTTTTTTCGGGGATCAAGTTTTTGATACTTCCACTGGCTGAATTGGGCTCCACATTTTTATCCATGAAATTGGCCTCAGAATGTTATTAGAGCGGCTACATGCATGTGTACACACACAAGCCAGACCGACACACAGACATCGCCCGAAATGAAAACCATGTGACCGCTTATTACTAGTACATAACAGAACCTTACAACTTCGGGTGACGTTACAGGTTTTGATATCAAACAGCAATCAAATTAAAGTTTAAAATATATTGGTGGGTACTTTATATAAAATTTCTGTCAACACTAGTTCAACTTTCTGCATGGAAATACTGAGTATTTTTTAAAACTGGCTGCTTGTTTAATTTTAGGAGCGTTTCTAAAAAGTGCATGAAAGAATGGCATAACCGATGTGGCAGGATAGTTTAGTCAATAAAGTGGCTTACTACGGCGGAAAATCAGACTTCAATTCCCGGCAGAGGGAGAAAATCTTATGTTCGCCATCACGTTCAGACCGACTGTAGGTTTCAGCCAGTCTCCTATAAAATGGGCACTGAAACACTTTCACTGGGGATAAAGAGATAGGACCCTTTCCAGATGAACATCTGCGTCTATCTAGTACCGAAATCTGCAGTATCATTTACGAGTTTTTGTCTCTATGACATGCTGCTTCTCCTGCGGATACAGGTATCGTGCTTAGAAGGAAAATCAGCTGTATTTTGTCCTTTGTCTAATAGCAGAGCTCTATCCATCTGCGAGTGCTCACGTAAAGAACGTTGCGTTTGAGAAGGAGCATTCAATAAAATTTTTATGTGGCTTAAACTGCTGTAATGTATTTAAAGGAAAGAAAAACTGTGAATATTAAGTGGAAGGAGCATAATCTATTTTCGCATATAAAATAGTAATCTGGAAAACATAATGAGAGCCACAACTTAAGAAACCTTGGAGTAGATAAGAGGAAAATTTTAAAGTAGGTATAGAAAAATACGGTGATAGAAATCAGGCTGGTTTCAACTGGCCCAGAATAGGGAAGAATTACGAGAAACTTTAAATACAACAAAAACCCCTCGCTTTCCATGAAAAATGAAAATTTCTTGACAAGCAGTGTGCTGTGTCATAGTGTCATGATATATTTTCTACTATTTAACTTGTGGAAATGCAGGAAACATATTTATGGAGAATATTTTCCTACTTTGTGTAAAGAGACGATGCGCCAATCTTTGCACGCTGAGAAGTGTTACGTATCTTGAAAGTGTCTTACTGCAATAGTTGAGTGCATTATCAGACACTTAATTAAAATTAGCATTGTGCGGGCAGAAGGACTAGAGCTACGAGCTCCTTTATGAAGTAAATCTGAAGTACAAACAGACCATCTGAATTGCAAAGAATAAGAACATTTCACTGTGTCTAGGGCTCGTACAAGACGTCTGATTTTCACGCTACTCTGGCTTCATCTTCTTGGCAGGATAATCTCGTGTTCCGTTCCCGTAATATTCCAGTGAAATTCTCTCCTTCCCCGCCATAACGCATCGTTTCATCTCCTTTGCGGCACTTATTTTACACATTTCCTGTCGTAAAATTATTCCATTCAGTAACCAAAAAGTAAGATGTGAGGTTCACACAGCGGTGACTATGAAATTTATTATCTTTGAGTTGTAACGCCATGTGACCGAATGTTTCTTCTACCCGGAAAATACGAGTAAAGCCAGTTTATTCCTTCGAAAGGATGATAACGGGCTACCAGACTAAACGGTATTCATTCCAGATGGCCATAGCCTAATTTTCAGTAGCCAACGTTATGGAAAGTGGTTACGTTCTTTGATTCAATATTAGATTGCAAGAGGGCGGAGGAATCATTACAAAGTCTTAATTAAGTCAGAAGTGTCAGCGCAGATGAGTAAATTCAAGATTAATGTGTTTCTTGTATTATTCGGTTTAGCCTGTTTAGTTTCTAGACTACGACGCCGTTGGAATGTTTTCTTTTTTGGGTGAAGGGCCCCGCAGCAGATGCTACGGACGCACCGCAGCCTTGAGGCTTACTGTGCAACCCTGTGATGAAGATGATTGGTTTTTTTTCCGTTTCTCCGCTTAATGGAGCACCGGTGGAATAAAATTGACAGGGGAAAACCGAATTACTCGGGGAAAAACCTGTCCCAGTGCCACTTTGTCCACCACAAATTCCACATAGACTGACCCGAGATCGAACCCGGGCTTACGCGTTGACAGGCCGGCGACTAACCGCCTGAGCTATGGCATGACCCCGCTGTTGGAATTACGAACATCAATTAATATCGAATGAGATGTAAAAGTAACACTGAATGGCGAGTGTTTAAGGGTTCTTATGGCAATTGTTTTTGCCCTTTTCAGGCATTCTCCAGTTTGTCTTTAGAGATTGAGGGAAAAGATGAAAATAATCAGGATAGTAGTCACCTATAAGAGGACAGCAATTATGATATTAAACATTCACTACAAATTAAAGAGAATAAATAGCTACAGAAAGTTTGTCATTTACGTACTATTACTGTTAGGACTACTCTTTTCTACAACATTAAAGCTAAAAAAAGGTACTATGAAGGAATAAGTAACCTTTTTTTTTCACGACGCTATGAAATGAGGTTTACTGTTTTTAGTGAAGGACGTAAATTCAGCTCTTTAATAACAGCCTGCTGGGGATGAATATTTGGGCCAAGGGGATACAAAGTAGTCCATGGAAGATGCTGTACTCATAGAGCTTCAGGATTTATGCTGGTTACCTATTATTGTTAGGTCACTGAGGACTTGGAGCTTACGTTACACTGAATAATTAATACTTTCAAGGAGATAACGTTGCAAATAGAATTTTGGTAAGAAATCGTTTTGTAATGGGGCAGCTTCGATAGAAAGAGGAGGATGGGTGATGATTTTATGATGGACCATAAGATAACACTGTCAGAATGGCAGATTTTTATAACTGGTTTGGGATCAATTTCAGTAAAGGATTTTGGACACTTGCACTTCGTATTTTTCAGCAGTAGCTACTATTTTAAACTAGGACACAGTTTACATTTCCGTTAGCTCGGCAAGTTTATGTGTTCCATTCGCATTTGTTTTTAAATTTTAAACTTTTATCTCATTATCTTCGAAATGAAATCCCATTCAGGACCTGCGGAGGCCACTATCGTGAACAATGTGAAGTACAGGTACTTTCGTGGCAGGCCAGGCGATTGCATGTCTCTTTGCTTTCATCCGATAGAAGAGTGTCACTTGTGAGAGGCACCGTCCGCTCCTTTGTTGTGCAAATACGAGCTGTTACATCAAACAGGACTATTTTGAAAGAGGCCCATTAGAATTTAAATGAAGTTGATATATCACCTTTATTTCATTCGGACTCGAACGCCTGTTCCATTCTGTAACGTATGCAGAACAGAATTTCTGTCCCCAAAACGAAGTGTTTGTGAAGACTGTCAGTCCGTTTTGTGCTCCAGAATCGTGTGTAGGTTTTTTGCCTGAAGTTTCTCTTGTTATTATCCGAGTACAACCAAAACTGGAATGTGTCTCTGACTTAGTGATCTGCTTATTACCAAGTTACATTACAGTGGATTATCGAGCACATCCTGACAGATGGTTAGACATGGCGAACCTAATAGGCGCAGTTTTGTCAATTTTCGTTGCGAAAGTACAAAACATAAAAGGTAAAGGTAAAGTTCTCCCTAGAACAGGCTACGAAGGCCCAGAGGGAGAGTAGAGGTTTATATCTACTCTTTCTTTAACCCTGGCACTAGATGAGGGTGGGTGGTCAACTCCACGCCCCGGCCGCTTTACCTCCGTGAAAGAGACCCGGTACCCATTGTATAGGAGGCTGGGTGGGCCCCAGGGCCGGTCTGTACGGGTGCGGAAAATCTCGCCTCCACCGGGATTCGATCCCCGGACCGTCCAGCCCGTAGCGAGTCGCTATACCGACTACGCTATCCCGGCCCACACAACACATAAAGTTAATAGATTTTTTTTAGCAAGAATCGTATTGCAGTTGCTTTCGTTAAGGAATGATGTGCTGTACGCACATTTATTACGTGGGAATTAGCCATGACCGCATTAAGTTGTTATGTCACTAAACACAGGAAGAGCTTAAGCAGTTTTGTACCTAAGAAACTGTAGTACTGAATTTATGCGCAGTAAGAGGAAAGTCGAGAAAGTCATCAGTGCTTAGAATAAAAATATGACTTCATTATTTCGAAATTTCTTTTGTATTGTCACGAAAATAGTGTAGGCCAGAACATACGCATAGCCGGATTTGTCAATTTATACTTTGTAGGAATTTATAGGCCAAGGAAGACTGTTTTCTGCCTGTCTAGTCAGGGGTGGAATACAGACCGTTTTGTAGAAAGCATGTTACAAGCCGGAAGAATATATCATTGCTTAGATAAGGAATTTTGAAATCACAGGTGGGTCTATAGCTTTGGAGTGCAGTCGAAAGAATAGGCAACAAAACGATATATCGAGTGGGCTGTCTGTAAATAATGAGAAGCAAAGTAGACTTTCCGGTTAAAAATTAATAGAACAAAGCGCCCTAATATAATAGTCACGATAGAAAATAGCATTTCATTCGTATGGAACACACACACACACACACACACACACATATATATATACATATATATGTATGTATGTATGTATATGTGTGTGTGTGTGGTGTATAGGAAATATTATTCTAATATTCAATAATTTTATTATTCCGCATCAGGGAAAGGGTGAATGATGTGAAGCAAATAAACTTTATTTTGCTTAACGTAAAGAAATAAATTAAAAATAATTTTTTTCCCTCACTTTCACTTTTTAAAACGATCAGATTGCTGTAGCTGTGATGCTGTAGGCTTAATTCTTGAGGTGACCAGTTTGATACCTGTTGGGTTATCGGCTATATTGACAGACGTTTTCGCTGTTTTCTGTAGTCTCTCGGACTAATTCCAGGACAGTCATCTTGAAGGTCAAGACTCTTTCCTTCGAATGCTTAACTATCCACCATTCATGAATACTTTTCCTTATTTTGAAATGCTTGATATAAGTTCATTTGAATTGACGTCTTAAAATGACTTAGAATGTAAGATTTAAATCTCCAAATTGAACGTCACTGGGCGAAGGTGGGGAGAAAAGCGTATAAGTTAAGATTCTGCAGAGAAGAAAATCAAACTGAAAGTTTGAAGGACATTTAATTTTTCCAGCTGAATATTAAAGTAAGGTATTTTGTACTTATGAAAGAATATTGTGCAAACTCCAAAATAAACAGTTAAGAGAAGAGCTCATATCATCCCTTCTTACCCAGTTTGTGTGCAAAATAATGGTATTCTCCATTCTCTTATTTTTGAATCGAGGCTTTACCCATGTAATATTCTACCACCATTTTCATCTGTCAATTTACATCCATGCATCGCGTGGAATTCGAATCCAAGAACCAATTTTTCGATCAGTAAAAGACAGTACACGCCTTAGGCCAATCGCTTATTTGCTGTAGGAAGTACAAAATATGCAAAATTGTAACATCTTTCCCGTCTGCTGTGCAAGATATATAAGCTCATTTTCCGTACCCTGCAGTTGACATAGAGTACAATTTATTACAATACATGCGGAGTATGATTGGTTGCCCCTTTTCGCCCCGCCCCTTCTTGCCTCCAACACTTGACATACATGGCTGCTCAGTGCAGTTGTTTGTTGCACTACATGAACAACAATCGAATCTCTTACTCATGGTATTTCGAATATTTGTCAAGAGTTTATAAATTTACAACACAAAGCTAAGTACACTGTTTAATGGCCAAGTTTATTAGATGAGCTGCGGCTAGAATTGAAAGAAATAAAATCGCTAATAGTGTCAATCTACGTTCACTAGCTCAACTGTTTATCGGGCATGGAAGTACATTATCTCGGAGTTCAGCCCAGCATTACATAGGATGCTTGTACCGCCGTGGCTCGGAGTCTTGAATTCGATAGGGCTGGGATTCTCAGACTTTTTCGCGGGAATACCACTAAGTGAAATTTAACAATTTCTACGTGCCTACAATATTTTTTGTTTTTAAATAAAAAGCTGAAATTGGAAAGACTGGCTGCCAACGGGGATGAGTTATATAATGCTTCCAACAATGCCTCGCATTAGCAAATATATGTGAATTATGCTTTATTTATTTTTTAAATTTTTAATTTTTTATATTTTATTTTTGTAGTAAGGCCGCATACCAGTAAACAGTGGTTGGCGTAACAGTAGTGGTATGCGTACCACATTCGGCGAAACCATGAAATAGAGAAGTTTCCTCGAAACTAACATGGCTCGTTTTAAGGAATGCAATAGTGGCATTTCCTGCCCGTCAGATATAGCTGTTACTCCGCCACCATTCTGTCTTACTGAATTAGGGTGGCATTTTCTCCACACCAGATGCAATAGTCACGCCGCTAAGAATTAGCATTTCTGTATCATGTAGTGGCATCTTTTACAACGGAATGAATTTCGTCCAGAAATTTGTCAATGGAAACTAGATGCAAAATATTCAGGTAGCAGACTTCATGAGACATAGGTGAAGCAGTGATTATCAGCTGGAGACATATACACGCAAAATACATCCACTGAGAATTCGAATGAAAACCTTTTATCTCTACTAGTAACAAGCCACATTTAAGCTCTGTGTATGTAGCCGCATACACGATGAGTCATCGGTGTGAGTTCCACACATTAGCGAGACTGTGGGAAGACACAGAATAAATTAAATTAGTTAGTAGCTGCTGATGCGTGCGGAATTATCATCAGGATTAGACATACCTGTAGTTTACTCTTTCCTACAGTGATAACTTTTAATTAGATGTGTGCTTCATGGTATGCAGAGAAGACTCTGCTCCTCCAGTGTTCTCGTTTTTCTTAGTGCCCATTACGATTAAGAAAATCCACCCTCCGCACTATTTTACCTAAATGGAAGACGGATTTGAATCACGAGCTCAGCGTATACAATGAGAAGATTGGGATTTGCATGTTATTACAATCCACAGATTGAATTTTCCCCTGTAGAATTCACAACCTCATTGAGATGTATCTTCCTACTCATGAAGAAGATTTGCTGAAAATTCCGTGTAAGAAGTAGCGGAAAAATTTCAAATAAGCGTATATTTGTTTTTCCCCGTGTGGTGACCGGGTAAAATAATAGTCCCACTGCAGCCCATGCAGGTCGTAAAAGGCGACCAAAATGGGTACCCAGTGCCTGGGGGTATAGCTGGGCCACCCTGCCCCGGTGGTTATAAATTCGGTGGACTGGCCCTCCAGGTTGGGGGTTTGGCGACAGGCTGACAACCTGTCACTGTAAAAAGCTGACCGTTAGGAAACCTAAAATGTGGCCTCGGAACAGTCGGTGGACTGGGAGAGGGCCATTAAGGAGGCGAAGGTCCGCATTGGACTGTAGTGTCACCGAAGAAGAAGAAGTATATTTGTTTTGGAATCTTTTAGCACCACCACATTTTCGCGTGATTTAGGTGTAAGAAGTGAAGTTAATTGAAGTTTTCATGCTTTCTTCACGTAATAACGTGCTGCTTTGTTCTGATACTAGTTATATCCTTTATAGAAGCGGGGGGCCTGGGGAAGATTCTGTAACTCTGGTCTTGTGGTTTTGTATTGTTTCATTTAATGACTTCATTTAATTATGATTTACGGAATTGAAAGACTTTATGTTATTTTGTTGCTTTATAGAGAGCAACCGAATTTCGAAATCATAAGTACTGTGCCAGTAATCATTCATGTAATACATGTAGAAACCTATGGTTCTTATCGCCAATGTAATATACGACAGAATCATAGTATTGCTTGTAAATCGATTGAATATATGTCGCCCTTGACAGCAAGAAATAAAATGACATTATTTACACACTTAAAAAGGTATGCTTGAGACAATTCAATCTTTTGTCTTCCTATTGGCTCGTTAAACTACAGGCATATTAAAATAAACAATCATACCAGCTGATTTTCTTTTAAATTGGCCTAACACTTGATTTCTTTCTGTAAGTACAGGACATATTCGCATATTAAGAATCTGTTCTAACGCGGTAAGTAAATATTTTGGAGAACAACGTGATGAGGAAAATATTTTGTCGTAAGAAGTATGAAGTAACACGAAAAAGAACGCGAGACATGAGGAGCTTCATAACTGTACTTGATGGATAAAGAATGAGGATGAAATGGATGGGTTATGTAACACGAAAGCACAGGACACTGAGCCTAGGATTTCGAGGGAAGTGACTACGTGGCAGAAATAGGTGTGGATGAAAGAGTCATGATTTTTTGGACTTCATAAGATGGAGTATGAGTATATGGACTGGATTTAATTGGCTTAGGGCAGCGTCCAGTGGTGAAGTGTGTGAAGTCGGCAATAAAACCTTAGGTTTCATTATAGTAAAACTGATGTAAGGAAAAAATATTTCAAAAAGTGGCTCTGTACTGGTCAGTGAGTTAATTATGAAAGTGTCGAAGAGTTACACTATTTGTCGGCTCGTTTCTGAGATACTTTATAGTCTCTGAAAGAGATGAACGGAAGAAATGATAGGGAAATAATAAAACAAGGGAACGGTGGATTAGTAAAAGAACATTAGGAAGTAGAAGAAATAATAAAAGAAAATACCAAGGAAGGATTAAATAAATGAATAATAGAAAGAAAGTTCGAATCACTGAAGAAAGGAACAAAATGAGAAAAGAAGAAGAAAAAAAGAAGAAAAATGAGTAGAAAGTTGAAAGGGCTAAAAGAAGGAAAGAAATAGTGGAAGGAAAGAGGGTAAGACTGGATAAAAGGCGGGATGGAAGGTGGAGAGGAACATTCAAGCTGCAGCAACTCCTGTTTTCATGGAAGTTGCTCATAAGAGCCATATTTTCTGTGCACCCACCTGAACAAGGTGCTGGCTTATTGCAGCCGCCAGATTAGAATATCAGATATGCTGATGCTGGACGCCTCCCCTTACAAGCCTTCTGCTATGAAAACCGAAGCAGGAACTTGATTTGCATGAGATTAGACCCGAGATAATGGGGCCACCGAGACGACTGTTGGCCCCAAGATGCGAGACTACAAGCCACGGTTAAATTCTTCTGTTATTTAAATATACTGCTTAAACTGCAGAAGTTGCATAGTAAATATAAAATGGAGGAATGACAAGCGCAGACTACGTAAGGGTATGGAAGGCAGTAACTCGCTTGGAGGAATGGAGGAAAGCCGCAAAGACTCCTCAGGTTTAAGGGTAACCCGGTCGAGTGTCGATACGGGTTCCTTCCGAATGCAGCCCATGAACGGCATATATAAATGAGCTCTGTAAATACACCTCGCCATAAAGGCATATTGGATAGTGCATGTACAGCTCCTCGCATTCTTCCTAACCTAGAGACTACAAAGAGGTGAGTGGTCAGATTTACGTCCCAGCCATGTTGATCTCGGAAAAGTGTTCCTGATACCCGTCGAATAGGAAGCTGTCTGCTCCCAGAGTCGATAAGTAGGCTAGGGGGAAGTGTAATACCTCTTGCTGTGCCGGGAATCAATCAGGGGAAAAATGCACTGTTGTATGGAGTTGAAAAGTATGTGAATAAGTAGGTACAGTAGTAAACGAAGGGAATAAAAAAGTTTTTTTTTGTGTTATACATAACATGCATATTCGTATAATTGGTACATCAACTATATTATGCACTTTATAAAATACATTCAGAAGCAAGTATAAAACTCCTACATGTTTCGGTACCGGAGCGTCATCTCCAGGGAATTATGCTGCTCCAAGGAGTATAAGGCTAGAGCACTTATCTAGGTATTGTGTTGCCTTTATTAAAATAATTAAAATTCTAAAAAACACAAAGTTAATAATCGTAAAATGACAGTGTTGTAAATTTAAGCTTTAAAGTGAGCCGTTTCAGATAGAAGTTTACGGTTGTTTACAGTCTGTATGGAGCATGCGTACAAACATCTGTCTCGGTCTATAATGATTCGAAGGCATTTCGTCCTGATAGAGTGTGTGACGTGTGTCGTGTCAGGCTGTGTGGTATACATACATGCTATAGAATAATTTGTCACGAAACAGCACGTTTTCATCCCTCCATTCATTCATGACAAGATTCTCCTGGACATGAATTTCCTTTACATGTTGAATCAGATGACGCTTTAGTACCAACCAATGAAGTAACGTACTTCAGAAACACCGTACGAGTATATATACGTACTTTATCTGAATAAGAATGATGATGATGATGAAATTCATGAAGTCATAGTCGTGACGTTGGTTAGACTGAAAATAAGCGTGGCTTCTGTATCATAAACATGAATATGCATCAGGAAAACAATGAAGGTACCAAGTGCGCTTACTAGAGTTCAGCACTTTGGCGCCTAGATGTATTTAAATATGTGGAGTTATATTTCACCTCGCAACTTCTTTACTCCCGTGGGAAGCAAATAACGATAGCTCCCAACTTCTTTTGTATTAGGGAAATCCTCAATTGTTGTTAAACTTGCAGAAGCTTACTCATTTTAGGTCAAAATCTTTTAGAATATACTCGCAGTAAAATTCATCCATCTCCTTACTTCTTTTGGTCTTTTATTTCATTTAACTACACCAAGCTCTCGTTTTACGCCCTAGTCGTTTTCCTGAAAAAGTGGGCATAAATGAAAGAGGTGTAAGTGAAAATGATATTCCCATAAGGAATAATGGAATAGATAGGGGGTAGCGTAATAGAGTGCAGCCAGCCAAGGGACGTTATACCAAAAATGAGAGGGCGTAAATTAAGAAGTGGTGTATTTTGGCAAGGGGCCTTAAAACAGAAAGGCGTAAAACAGGGACTATATACACACTTTATCAGCTGTATTGCTTATACGGAATTAAATTACAGGGTAATAAGTGTAACGAATGCCAAAGCATCTAGTTTGGGGCGTCGTTGTCTATTATAAGGTCTAAGAAATAAGGAGAAAGGCAAGAACGAGAATGAAGGGAGAGTAGAAAAAAATAGAGGAAAAAGACACGGAGAAGAGAAAGAGAGTAATAAGGAAAGGGAAAAAGAGACAAATTATCGTAGTGAAATGGGACAAAGAGATAAACATATGCAGACAGCCAGAATAGATGGATGAAAGTTCTTTAACACTCAGCGACGCACATAAATGGAGAAATAATGTAATCGTCCGCTGAGGATGGCGTTGGCATCTTGACGGGGACTGTGGGAGTTACTTTATTGGATCAGTGATAACACCCCGCTGTTTGGTAATTGTGTCGTATAATCGTTAGTCGAAGCAGGCCATCAGGGAGCTATACTAATCAGATTGGAAACATCTGAGTTTAGCCTGTTTGTATCTTCTGAAAGACTTTTTTTCATTTGACAGAGATATCATACAACGTACCAAATGGGGTAGCCTAAGGATGTGTTCGCACTTTACTACGCAAACTCGGTATTCACAGGAACGCTCAGATCTGTCGTTTCTTGGATTTACTGACTAGGTCCAAGTCTCTGCTGATCCAGTTTGCAAGCACCGTTGTTAGCACTAGGTCCTGATCTATTCCTGTCATAAACTTCATGCACCTTCGCTCCCTTACCTGGAAGATGGACTCGCCAATTAAACTGCTTGTGATAAGAGCTTTTTCACTAAAGAGCAAACTGTAGCTTGATCAAAGAAGTCTTGTCGAAAATGAATCAACGACAGCACGTTGTGTGAATTCCAATTTCCATTTACCTTATCAATAATATTTGTAATTAAGTAGCTAGGAAGATTGGCCTTTAAAATATTGATGTTTTTATGATGTATTTCAATTTAAAAATATCACAATTGTACCAATAACAGAAAAAAGTGAAATAAGAACTCTAATTTTGAACAGTAAAAATGAATTTAATGATAGCTATGTTTTTGAAAGCACTACGTGTAGGCAGACTTTCCCAAAGCTTTGGTGTTTTGTATTTACTTCAATTAAATTGTCAACGCGATTCCAAATTATGAAATAATAAATTCTTCGTCTTTATTATCGGTGATTAAAACATCAAGTTAACCTGAATGTAGATATGAAGATGATCATGATTGGTCGTGGCTGGCTTCTTTACATGCTCGCCAAACCTTCTAACCCCTTACCTGTTTCATAGCATTAGTTTTAAATATTCCACGATTTTACAATTCTTAGCACCAGTTAACAGAAATGCTTCAGACGAAGAAGGCCTGCAGAAGACAGCAAATAGTCTGATCGTCATTTCGAAAATGAGGAAATTCCTACAGCCTAAGCCTTTGTCAATCAGGCACAGATAAACCTACGTTAATGGTCACTTTATCTTATATAAAATATGCCACCCCTTCCATATTTTGCCCAACTTCTTTTTTACAATCATATTATCATTTTACGTTGTATATTTTATGCAGCTGACAGAGCGTCGACATATATATATATATACACATATGTAACATCTTTTCTGCTGTAGTTGAGGGAACTGCTTCAGTACCGAATTTTCTCGTCCCTGCCGTGCGCTCTGTATATGTACTGAACACTAAACAGAAAACTGCAAGTTAGTCATTACTGTATCTCACTCACATTCGTTTTGGTGATTGTTGTGAGACGGGTGTATTCGTAATTGATTAATCTTGGAAATTAACCATTTAACAACAAGAACCAGTTACTGCCGCAGGTTTCCTCGTCAGTGAGTTGCAATATATTCTGATAATGTAGTGTACGATAATGCATACCTTATATAACAGCAAATGTTGTGGCAAGATAGCACGAATGTTGATTAGGTGAATGCTTGTAAGACATTGTATCCTTGTTTAAGGGGCTATCTCAGGATTTACGTATAAGCATGAAAGAAACGCGTAAAATGTAATTTGTGATGGTTGCAAAGGAGAACAAAATTAAATACGGAACCTCCCAAAATCACGTTTAAAATGTTTCTTCTACATCAGTCTGCTCGACGGCCTACGGAAATCTTTGTATAGAATGTTCTGAAGGGATCTTTGCTTGTGCGCATGTTGTATCCTTGACAGAGTGTGATGGATTTCAAGTTGACTCAGCTCCAGCAATCGTGAGTCATAATTTATCGCGCCAGAAAAACGTTTTGCCCGTTCACAATGTTGATATTTTTCCTTTTTGCAGGAAATACCTGAACACTATTTTGAGACAAGTTTAAGTTAAACCAACTAATGCACAAGAATTATATTGCATTAGTTGGTTTAACTTAAACTTATGACAGAATGCACGGTACATATAATATAAAAAATTATTTTGAGACTTTTTAAGATCCCTGACAAAACAGAACTTAAGATTCTGAACCAATGTATCTAAATTGTTTTACTTCCTCAGATTTACGAATGGTAGCCATAGGCTAATAATGATATAAAAATTATAAAATGCCAATATGGGTAATTTTTTCACTTTATGTTATAAAACTGATTCACGAAAATGAGTCAGTTGGTTTCAGATAAATTTATGACGGATTACACTTTTTGGAATGGGTGTCCTTTGAGGTTTTTGTGGTAGATCAGAAAGTCGTAGGCGGGGAGATTTACAAGGATTTTACACACTTTCGCGTAACGGTTTTGACGGCGTGTTCATGGAAAGAATTCTCGTAGCTGAATGACGCAGCTTATCAATGTGCTGTTATAACCCTTAGATAGACTTCTATTGAACGTCCCATATTTACATTTTCCTGGTTATGTAAGCCTGTACCAAGACCTTACGTGTTCACGAATTTTACCTCAAAGCACATCTGCAAGCTTCTGTTCCCCATCCAACGTGGCAAATTTTTTAGAGGTTTTAATGTCTGTAAATTAAATACTTTATGTACATTAAAATTCAATATTTATATTATAAAAGCAAGCACAGGGAGAACCACTGTGCTACAAAGTGAGGACCTGCAGTGGTGGCACTGGGTTAAAACGACGGGCGTCTCACAGCATTCTTTCACGGACGGAATTAGAAAGAGAAGGGAAAGCAACTGACAGATATAAAATGACTTGAAGTTCATTGTTGCCACACTTTATACTTTATCTGTCCCATTTCAGGGTTTCAGCTCCTAATTCTGTGCCTAATGCAGCGTCCAACAAGATATTGTTTACTGTGTAGGCTTGTTAACCTCTCGTCGAGTACAAGTATCTTGAACCCGGCAAACAAGAATCACAAGAAAAGTCAATATTTTTACATGTCAAACACGTTATCGTTTAATTCAGATAATCAAATTTAGATATGATTTTCCATAGCAAGCATGTGAATTTTTGTACTTATGATCCAGATCACAAGTACGTAATTTGTGCTGCTGACGTACGTTGCTATGTTACTGAGCAGTAAGAAATTGAATTTAGCTATTGTTTTTTCGCTTCTGTTTGTGTGATTGTTTCAAGTAGTCAATGTAATCTCCGCATATTGTGCTGACAGTAGCCTTAATCATTTACCTTCTGACGGAAGTTTTACTTCTCGAAAAAATTCCAAGGAAGAAACAAGAAAAGAAATCCAAATGAATGTTGCAATCAGTTAACATATTATTCATTTGTGTTTAATAACAAAAAGTGGATGTGCTACCTTAAAGAAAAAGGAAATCATATTAGTAGAAAATGGTAAACATTTATCAAATTATTTGCCTTCTAATTCTTTTGGCCTCTATATTTCTGTGTTAAACATAATGCACTTATGTATTATTGCTCATATGTAGGCTTTAACTTTGTATTTTCGGAATCAAAGAACTTTTTCTATATAGCTCTGTTCTGAAGTTTGTTTTTAGACTCTTTGTTCTGTGAGTAATAGATCCTACACAAATTTAAACTCTTTGAGAGATGAAGTATTTTTTGAGAGCAGTAAGGAGCAGAAATGAGTCTATTTCAGGTACATTATGTTTCATTGTAACTGAGTTAAGTAAGAAGCACACTTATTAAGTTATTGTTCGGGAAGATCGAACTCCGAAGTACGGAATATAAAACGAACATTTATCATGAGCTGTCACCATTAAACATGGAGGTTACTGATTGAACCGCAAAAGAAGGTCCCAAAAGGAGGAAATGAGGATGGCATCAGCGGATGAGGAAGAAGCTGCCGGAACAGAAAAGGCGCATCGGCTGGTGTCCGGGAGTTAATTAAGGAAGTGGGGATGCGTTCATCCTTTTTGAGTGAATCATTTCTAAATTCGATTCAGGCCCGTTTTTTGACTGAAACGTAAATTTTGCTTCTTATTTTCGTAGAGCGAGACGACATAACGGCGAGGAAAAATTAGAAGTAGGTCCAACCCCGACAGAGCGCCAATGTTTGTTCACCGCAATTTATGGCGGCATGTCGATGGTGGCGGTATATCGAAACACTGTAACTTTTTAAAATCATCAGATTTACTTACGACGGTAAAACGATATTAATTACAAAATAAGACCACAGTAGCAAAACATTTAATACAGTTGTATTGTGCAATACTAGAAAATCACCTTCGCCATTTTCTTAATAAATCCATCTGTTTCTGTACCAGGTTTAGTATTTAACTACCCTGTCCATATTGATAATGCGTTCCCCAATTTCTCATGTTGGTACCTTTTACCATGTCATGTTGAGCACCTGCTAGATTTTTTGAAATTATTCTTTTCACTGAGTACACCAGCAATACAGCGCCTACCGATGGGTTGGTTCCATAATATGGAAAAATGTCTGACTATATTCTGCTGAGAAGCTGCAGGAACTTGGTCTCTATCAGCACGGACCTCTTGCCGTAGAGTAAAAGTTAAAACTGACCCTTTCCCCATATTTCATCAGGAAAATATAGTTAGGATAACCTAATTAAAATTGTAATGTAATGTTACGTTATTCTGACGGTGATGTAACAGCCGCGTTATCGCTTCGGTATAATCTGTGTTTCTTAACTTAATATATCAAAGAATAATTCAGTCAACACAAGTTCGTTTACTATAAAAACAATATGTTTTTGCATTCTGCTACGTGTTTCAACCGCAGAAGCCGTAACCACCTGTTAAAATAAAGCATCTGTTTTTCCTAAATTCTCAATTCTTTCTTCTAAACAGACTAGGACCTGAAACTTACTGGGGTGACGAAAAACAAAGCTGGGGTTATGAGGTCGGTACATGTTTGAAAATATAGCTAGTCAATGAAAAACACCAGTCTAAATAATGTGGCCGATAGAAGCTTTGAAGAGGTATTTATGTAATGCTTAGACGATAAAGGTTTTTCCACAGGTAGTAGTCGCTGACCCATGCCGATTCGCTAGGCAGAAATCGCAACTCACTCTACCCACATTCCTTAAATTCATTCCAACATGGCACTATATCGAATATTATTTAATGCTTGCGGGCACGTTTGGATCACCAAGTCTTCGGCGAATGGCGGCTGGGTGGGGTGGCGCTATATCGAGGGCGCACAATATTAAAACAATAAGCAGTTTCTGTTGCCAGGATTTCATGGACGCTAAATGAGGTTGGCGCTATAATGAGGGTCGGTATATCGGGGGTTCACTGTGATATATTTAACATTCAATGTTTCAGTGGCTTTCAAATTTCATATTATTGTGTTTTGGGTTGTGATGCCGTGCCCAGTGGTGTGTGGATGTCGACGTTTCTGAGGAATATAGCCTGGAAATAAGGGTAGTGTATTCTTCCGAAACGTTAATGTGTACCTACTACTGTAGCAAACAGAATACTACAATACTGGAAGTAATAAGCTAATTCTGTAAGTTAGTAATGTAACTTATTACCTTGCCACATTTCGAATAATTGTAGTGCTTATCTAGCCTGTGAGAGCGCCGTAGGCCGTGTCTAATAAATAGCGGTGCGGTCACACACCAACCCATTCTGCTGAATGAGTACTTCCTTTTCTCGTCACACAAACTTTTGTCTTGGTTGGGATGTACGTCGTTAGTATAGCAGCAGTGTTACTTCAACAACCAGGGTATTACTGCACCGTCATAAGAAACCTGATCTGAATGAGATGCTCACGTATCACAAGTTTAACACATAAATTTGTCCTTGATACCAAGTTTGTTATTAGTGGAAATGTTACGAGTAATTATGCGTGTGTGACCTGTATTTTAGTGTTTGCTTTTTAGATTTTTTCTTCTCAGATTCTGACCCGTCACGATGGCATCAAAACATATTTGGCTTTTAGTGTTTATGCTGCTGGTGTTGAGCAACACGTACAGTAACTTTTGTAAGCTGAAGAGGTACATACTTGAAGGAAGCCGGAACTGACCAGTCCCTAAAACGAATTTTAAAGTAACTGTTTTTTCTGTGAAGGGCCCCGCAGCAGATGCTACGGACGCACCGCAGCCTTGAGGATAACTGTATAACTCTGTGATAAAGATGATTAATTTTTTGTCGTTTTTCCTTGTAATGGAGTACTGGTGGAATGGAATTTACAGGGGAAAACCGAAGTACTCGGAGAAAAACCTGTCCCAGTGCCACTTTGTCCACCACAAATCCCATATGGACTGACCCGGGATCGAACCCGGGCCTCCGCGGTGAGAGGCCTGCTACTAACCGCCTGAACCATGGCACGGCCTAAAGTAATTGTTAATAACCACAGACATATTTATCTCTGGATGGTCTAAGTCATGCATAAATCGGACTTTCCACTCTGAAGGACACACATCAACAACACATGAGCAACATGCAAAATTAGAGTATCGTACCACATTTGTTTTACGTGCTTGTAACGATATTGTATACTTACGCAGAATGTGGTGAATTTGTTGCCATTCTGAAGGGTTCTCCGCTATTCGAACCATGAGTTCCAACAGGTCTTCATCCGCCTTCGGGCTTACAGAGTCCACCAGCTGCAAACAGTTTCTCTAATTATTAACGATGCTGCTAGATTCGATAAGACAAAGTCGAAAGGCCATTAGAGCTTTTCAAGAAATGAGAATATGTAGCGACCAAATATGTTACAATCTAAAGTTCGTGTGTCTCATAGATCTTCTCTAATATTAAACGCGAAGCTGGGCACGAAACAACTAAATTGCGCAGGGGAGAGTATGACAAGAGAAATAAGCGGTATAAGCGTTACATGAATGCAATTCAACGAGAAAGCAAACCCATAAACATACTGTTAAAAAGGCCATCCCAATGTAACAGGGAGACACGCCGACCATTGTATTGCAATATTACTTAATCAAAAGGAAAACAGTATAAACGAACGCATCAGACCATATCCAACATGGCCAGACCACATGTATACCGCCCAGAACCAACCGTGTACTTTCGACTGGGATGAAATAAACGCGACAAAGAAGTAACCGTCCCGTTCTTGTAGACAATGTCATTCACAGCAAACGAAGATACTGAGTGTTTTAAAGCTATTCTCGTTGATTCCCAACCTTCCATTTCGTTATCCATTTTGCGAAGACAAATTTAGTTGCGAGAGTTAAACGTGATTTTCATAGACGCTACAGAACCTGGTGTAAGAAATTTGAAAACACGATTTGTGTCTACAAGAAGAAGAATCCAGGTCGCTTACACGTCTCCGATGAAGCAGTGCTACGTGTAAGGGAAGCCCTCCAGTGAAACTCACGACAGTCAACTTAGAAAAGCAGAAGTGAGCTGAATTCGCCTTACACTGCAGTCTGGTCTGCTATCTGTAAGCGCTTAATTTCGAAAGATGACAAGTTAAAGTTAGAGCAATGTTTATAACCGAAAGATAAACGCAAGCAGCACAAGTTCTCTCGCGAGTTTCAAGAGAACCTGGAAGAGGCTGATGTGGCAACAGGACTTGTTTGCAGTGACGAGGTCATAATTTATTTGAGCGCCAATATCAACAGTCACAACATTCGGGTCTGCGGTTCTCAGAATTGTCACGAAGTCATCGAGCGTGAACGCGACTTTCCAAAGTGAAGTGTCTTGTACCATTTCACGTCAGAAAATTTGTGGTTCCTTCATTTCAGCTGAAAAGTCAATGAATGGGACATTTATCTGGATATGTTAATTAATTGGGATATGAAATTTATCCTATGCATTTAATGACGCACATTCGCGATTGTCTCTCTGCCAAAGGAGAGCTATAGGTCACTGAAAATGACGCGAGATTAAGGGGTCGAAAAACGTGTAACGAAGAAAAAATTAGGTTTAGAAGTGACGATTGAGAAAATACAATAGAAATATAAAATAGGATAGTGCCTCAATTTCGTGAAGTTTACGCTTCTTTCATCCCCCTTTCGTAAGAAGGTGTAAGGACATAAGAATGGCATATTACCAATTCGGTGAATGGGACGTGGAGATAAAGGATATGTTACCCCTCCCCCACCACTTCCGGTCACCAGACCTAACATCGCGTGGCTTCGATTTGGGAGGTTTTGTGAAGGATGCTGTTCTTGTGTTATCATTGCCAACAACAGATATCCCTGTCTCTATCGCAGGATCACTGAATCAGTGGTGTAATTTAAAAGGGTCATGCTGGCAAAAATGTTGGAAGAAATGGAACACTGAATCGAGATCCTACAGAATGCCTGTAGGGTTCATAAGAAAATTTCAGATATCCTTTATCGAGCTGTGTAAGTCCCATTAATAATAAATGCCAAATTACTTTCTTCCAATTTCTGAAGATGTTTACTTCTTTTTAATTACCCCCTACACTGTTGATAGAGATCAGGAAAGTAATCATATTCTGGGCATAGAACGAAAACGTTTTTGCTAATAAGAAGTATACACTTGAACTACGATATAAAAAAATAAGCACGTACAGAATAACGTTTCTGTATATATTTTATTTGTGTGTTATTTAACGATACTCTCAATTTGCTAAGTTTGTAGTTTCGGAAATTTCCTACGTCTAAGCACCAAAATGTGAAAGTATATAGAGAAGTAAATGTAAAGTTCCATGCATTCTTAACCTCGGCGCTAGGTGGAAATGTGTGGTAATTTTTCCTCGCTTGGATAGCGTTCTGGCATCCATTTTATACCAAGTTACACTCCAATGGAGACTTGGAAATGGTAATAAAGACAGTCGCATCCTCTGATGGAAATCGACGTGTAAGAATCTTGCAATGCAGTAGAACTTTATATTATCCATACCGTGCATTTTTAGTCCATCATACCGTACATCTCTTTAACCAACCAATGCACACTTATTATTATTTAGCATGCTCGTACAATACAATTTACCATAAAACTAGTCCGACATGTTTCGAATCCCTATTTTGGGATCATGATCAGGGACTTGGATTGTGAATTACACATATTACAAACCAACAATAATGGTACCATTATTGGTTAAAGAGATGTGAAATAGAACTCATCGCTGTGTAATGTAGTGCAGGCCTAATTCAGTGTAAAATAAGGTAATCTAAGGAAAAGCAGTAACGAGCTGGTCCCTCGTCCAGAGGAGTCCTACCGAATGTGGCGTGTCTAAAAAGTCTGATCGTGAAGCCTCGAAAAATGAGGCGGCCTAGGCCCCCAAGGGGCTGTCGAGCCATTGAAGAAAAGGGTAAAGCAGTAAAATAATATATGCCGTAAAGTGTAACGCAGTGCAATGTAAAATAATGTAGGCTAATGTGTGTTGAATGCAATGCAATGTAATATAATAAAATGCGATACGACATAGTGTAACGCGTTGCAATATGGAGTAATTAATTAAAAAGTTATGTAATTACTGCAACGTGCCTTACAGTTCTGAGGCATTTATTTTAACCACTTCTTTGGCGCACAGTGGACTGGTATTGAAGCGCAAGCACAAACGTATACTACGCATTTGAATACCTCTCTGTAAGTGACTTTATGTATTGTGATATCATTTTTAAACATACCTGTGAAAGTTTCTGTTCTGTTTTGGTAAGGAACGCGGGTGACCAAGCCTTTAATATGTTCTGTACACGGAAATCTTGTTAAGACATAAGAAGCAGTACAATGCTTTGGACACGCGTCTCCTCAAATCCGATTTTACATCGTGGTCAACTTAGCCAAAACTTCCTTTCTCCGTTTCAGTGGTTGGAGTCGGTCGCCAAAATGGCGCACTAAAAGCAGCCCCTCTCTCACAACCAACGACTATGATTTTATTTTGGTCGTTACGGAACTTGAAGTATTGGGGTTTTTGTGTGAACTTTACCGCTGTAACCCCGATGTCCTACAAATTCTGCCTGCTGATGTAAAGTCAACAGGTTTAACCTGTGACCTATTCCCGTCGCTATGGGGCTATGCTTGACGTATTGAGGTAAATATAACAGCTACGGTGCGCAGTATACAGCCAACTTAACCTTAAAATGGTGTTTCCCATTTTCGCAACCTGATCTCCAGTGACAATCGTGCCTGTGTTTTCATTATACAGTTTAAGTGGCGCACAATTGCCATTGTGGACTTACACTGGCAGAAATATACATTTTTAAGCTCGATACAAAGTAGTGCCTTTCCAGCTGACTTCCACCTATCATAATTTTAAATTGCAGCTTTGATATCATCATATTTAAACATTTTAGTAGAATTTGATATTAATACTTGTGGTCTGCTGGACTCATATAAAAACCTTGGCCTCGCTAACACTAATTTATTTAGTACTGTACCGACTGTTTTTAATGGTGACCTTATTTTCCATTGTCATGTAAAAATATTTTCTGAGGAAACTGCAGTCACCTTCTGCACGAATACTGAAGAAGAAGAGAGCAAATTTCCCTGAAGCAGTGATGAATTTCTGCGAGGCCACAAGGTATCACACCCAATTAGGCAATAGTCTTCAAATCTGTCGCTGTGAGAGCCTCATGTGTCACAGTTTTTACGACTAACGTGACCATGACTGTGCAGCAGTACTAATTTCTCATGTTCGCCTGGACCATTCGGCAACTTCTCCGACTTCGCTCTTAAGCATATTGCCTAACCAAATTGTAGCAGGCAGTGTCCCATTACTTTCCCAGATTTGACCTATGGACTACCAAATGATCCGTTACTGGGAGACTGTCTCAGAATTTTCCTATCGTGAGTTTGTAACCTGTTTTAATCCCTGATCAGGCATTTGACTAGCCTAATGACGGCATCGTGGTTATTCTCACGTGTTCTGACCGACTGTCTGAACCTCATGTCATTACAAGGGGCGATTTCACACTTTTACACATTTACCTACGCAAACTTAATAACTTAATATGACGTCATTATTTTATACAGTTGAATAGCTCACTGAACTCGTCTCACTTTTCAGGACCGACCTTTCAATGACAGACATTGGGATATTACCTTGGAATCGGCCTCTAAGCCTGCCTCACTTACACTTTTCTTTCGTCTTTCACGTACCTGCCATAATATCCTGCATTAATGCGTCTTCATTAAATAATTCAATAAATGAGGATTTTCATAGTTTGTCATACCTTATGAAGAGGAGTTCAGTAATATTATCTTCAGTTATAACATCGCAGCGTGTTTTAAAATTCCTTTCCAATATTTCTCATATTAAACCACTTCAAATATTAAGGAATTTTATAATTGCATGTGACACTGTAGTCTGAATCGTCGCTGCAGTGTTGTTGGTTTTATTCAGAGTTTCCAGGCTACTTTTGTGACAGTAGATTTATCAGACAGCTTATAAAACTTTCTTCCGGCGTATGGAGTAATTAATTTAAAGCGGCGTAATCGCTGCTTTTGACCCATTGCTATTAAATAACCAGAACCGCTGATGAAGAATAAAAACTCAGAATATGGCGCCTTACCGAAAGAATCTTCGTCAAGTCATTATTTGTGTAATTTTGACTTAGTGGTATATCGTAGTACAAAGTAGTCGCTTAGACTTACTGTCCTGTAGTGAGGATTTGTGTTCGTCTCCTAAAGTTTGTGTGCTTCTCCAACGTTTTCTTCATATACTATAAGCTATCTCTATGCATAAGTGGTTAAATTAATACACGTACGATGTGGCTAAATCAAGTAACTGTTTCGTAAATAAAAGAATAAAGAATAATGTAATGAATAAATAAAGAATTTAATTATGCAATTGCATGCCATGTTGCTTGATAGATATGATGATTCAGAAGAACATGCTGCCGCTATTATAAAAATGAATGATTCATCTGTTATGATGATGGAGACAACAGGCTCCTCTGAAACGAGAGTAAATATCTACCAGACAATACTATGTTACTTTTTTTGTTATTTACACCATGCGTCTTCGGACAATTATCACATCAACCGACTCGTGCACGGAATAAAATACATTCGTAAGCTATTATAAAAATACCCCTACATTTTTCAGCACCGAGGTGACATCATTAATACAAAGAAATGAAGATCCAACACGCCAGTCTAGTTATTATGTCGCCTTTACAGAAGTGGTTAAAATATTAAACATTAAAATTCTCAAATACATAAAATTAATAACCATAAATTTACAATGTTGTAATATTAATAGTATTAAAGTATTAAAATAAGCCATTTCAGGTATTGCAGTTGTTTACAACTGTATGGGTCATGCATACAAACATCTACGATAATCGTAGTAGAGATCTCGTTCTGGTGGTGCGTATGCAGTGTATCGTGTCGAGTGGTCGACAAGATACACTGTAATTTTATTCAGCAACTTACCACTAAGTCACTGAATATTGTTTGATTTTAGTTCTGCTTTCAGGAATGAATGAAATTATTCTTAAGTGAAAATGCAATTTTACCTTTTGAGGAATGTTCGCTCTCTTCACATGTTCTCTAATTTGTTGAAGTTTTCGAAAGGTATCTAATTCCGCTTCTTCCGATTGTCTGTGTTCCTTTGTATTCCTGGCACCATCCTTCTTCCCTACCTCCTCGGTGACATTCCAGTTTTCCGGATCCTCTGCCTCTGGACTGTCATTTTTTAGGAATGCCGCTAGCTCAAGTTGCAGGGCACTGCGGGACCTAGCCGAGGTGCTTGTTGTGGTTGAGGAGGATACCTCTTCACCGCTCCTCCATCCAGCTGTTGAAATTTCTTCTGAATCATCTTTCCATTGCCTTCCGTGTTCAACACTATCCTGAAAAGTTTTAGACTTCTTGGACATTATATGTGTTGATTCAACTGTTTTTGATTTTGATTTACCTTCGCCCACATGCGTCTTTTTGTTATCTTCAGAATTTATCGAGAAATTTTGTGTGTTCGAATAATATTTATCTTTATTATCTTCATTACTTTCATCGTCACTGTCCTCATTATCAACGGAATAATCATTTTCATCATCACCACTTTCATCGTTATCATCTTCATCACCACAATCATCATCATCACCGTCATCATCATCATCATCGTGATTATCATCATTATCATCATCATAATCATCATCTTCTTCATTTTCAATTTCATTGTCTTCATCCTTATCAGTGTCGGCCGTGTTTTTTGTGTACTTTTCAGTGGTGGTGGTGACTGGAGGAGAAATATTTGAACCATCCAAATTTCGTTCCACTTCCTCCGTTCTAAGTCTGTATGCGTTAGTGTATTGGTCCCAGTCTGAACTATCATTTATGCTGTCTTTGGATTCTTTTCTTCTTTGCAGTTCAGACATCCGACCGGATATGGTTGTTAATCCTTCAAAATCTAGTTCTCCAAATGTCCGCATTGTACTAGTAGCGTAGTGCTGACGTTCCAGATCGGAAACTCTTCCTACTTCTGAAAAATGTAGCGGGATTTCAAGGGGACGAATTCCTGTTAATTCTTCTTCCAGGTCTTCATTTGTATATTCTGGCTGGCCACCTGCAACATGACACAAATAGGACAGAAGTAAGAGAATTACATAGAAGACTATTTATTAAACTCTTTAGCCTTATGACAATTTTCGGCAAAGTGTTGCACATGTCAATGAGGCATTGATTTCATGAAATGCATTTGCAACGGTGTAACCCCCTTGATGAAATTAACTGGCGTGAAAGGAAGAGAGAAATTCTGTGCTACTATTTGGAGTTCACATGTCTTATAAAAGCATTGACTGCTGTTTTGTATAACTAATTGGCTTTTTTGTTAATTAATTTAGTTTAAAATAACACTATTGCAAACATAATCACCTTAATTATATCACATAGCATGGTCCGAGAAATTTCATCCGCTTTCGATACGTTGTCCCGAAACGTCGGTAAACAATTACGACATGACGCCGCGTAATATCCCAGAAGAGCGCAGATCTTATCGACATCGCGGCGGAAGCCTAAAATCAATGTAAAATGAAAGCTGGGAACAACAGAAAATTCTCTACCACTTCCTCAAATTTTGTACGATGATATGTTTTTGAGGAGACCTCTGAAGTTAGAATTAATTTAATGTAGTGTTCTACTGAAAAAATGAAGACCAAAATTTACTGTGCCCAAATATCTATCAAAATATATCGGTAATGTTAAAGTTAAAACATCCATACGGACAGACACAAAGCACCGAGTGCACGTTGCTTTTTTAAATTGGGGGGAAAAAGCACGCTATCCAGTTACATTTTAGAGAATTTTAAATTAGTGAAAAACGAAGCAGGTTTTATATTGGTTGCAAGCATATGACTTGAGGATCCGGACTTGCCCTTGCATGAACCATTACAAGAAACTTAACACACTGCATTATATTCTGATATAGATGGCTAATTACTGATATCCTATAGTACGTTATATAGCACAGAAAGTGGACAAAAACGTAAGCAATTTCCTATGTAGTCTATACTGAATTGTTTCTCTGTGATGATGGTCGTATAAATACCAAACTATTTTGGAATTTTTAAAAAACGAATGTTCCTATTGATCTCTGTGTGTAATCGGATGGTTATTTTTGAGTACCTCACAAGAGTGTTCGCTTTAATAAGTAGAACCCCTGTACGCTTTCATGAGAACATTAGAAATACTGACATACATAGAGCTCTGAAATGTGGATCTAGTGCTTTTGAGTTTGAGACTCCATTGTAATTTTGAAAGTGTACACATTGAATCACATTTTAGCAAAGTTAATTTAACAGGATGATGAACTTTATGTTCTTAAGTTCTTAAGCTTATTAATTTGTCTAAATAAGGAACAAATGCCTCGGCAGTGTAAGTCATTTGTAATTGTACGTACCCACAGAAGGGTTGTCAGTCTTACTGTAGTGACTATCGAGATATTTCACTCTTACCAACTGCACACAAAATTTTATCCAACATATTTCCCTCAAGGCTAACTTCATAAAAAAAGTACTGATGGACTACCCCGCATTCTCAGATACTGAAGGGAAAATGTGTCAGATATAAACTGCTGGATTATACAAATTAACAAAGCCTGTGTTTCATTTAGCAGGGAAATACACCTCTTGTTTCACTTATGCCTTCGTAACATGTTGCTTAATTAAGCAAGCAGACAAATTTACTTTTACGTCTTTAAATAAAACCTGTAATCAAGTTCGTACAAATAAAGATTTATCTGATATATTTTCTATGTAGAATTATCTTAAATGGGTATTTATTCTATCGCAGATGCATTTCATCTTGGCTTTAGTGTATGCCGTTGGGAAGGCTCAAGACAACCAAGAGGGATTAGAATTGAATGGAATAAGCCAGCTTCGGGTGTATGATAATGACTTTAATTTACTGGGCGAGAACACAAGCATCATAAACAAAAACAGGTGGTCTGTTCCGCGCTAGTAAATAAATGCCTACGATTACACGGAGAGAGAACTCATCAACAAAATACAGGAGAAAATCTTAGCGTAATCATGGATAATAAACCCTTTCAAAATGTATTTGATTTCAAATATTTGAAAGAATCTACAGATCGAATTTTGATATAAGATGAACTTAAAAACAGATTAAATCCAGAAAATGTCTGCTACGATTAGGTTTTGAATTGTTTGTCTTTGCGTCTACTGCTGAAACCGTGAAGATTAAAGTACACGCTATTTTATTCTCTATTGTTTTGTGTGGGTGTATAACTTGGTATCTCTCTCTAACGTTTTAGGAAGAATCTAGGCAGGATGTTTGAGAAAAGGACGCTGAAGAAATTGTTTGGACCAAAGGCAGAGCAAGCAGCAGGAGGTTGACTAAAATGTTATGAGAAGATTTATAACGTACATTCCTTGCCGGATATTATGAGCATATTCAAGTAAAGGAGAGTGAGTTCCGAGCACGTGGAAAGCAAGGAAAAATGAAAAAGTTTTAAGTGTTTCATTCGAAAAATCTGATAGCTACAGAGACAGCTTGAAAGACCTAGGCCTACATGGGCAGATAATGTTGAAACAGATCTTGAAGTAACAGACTGGGCGGGACCAGTGGCACGGCACACGCTTGTGACCACGGTAGTGATATTGTGGGTTCCGCATGGACGGAGGAATTATTAATCAGCTGAGCTTCTGAGGCCCTCCGATAAAGTCACTTCTTTAGGCAGTTCGTCATTCTGTAATCTGTTTACCAACATTACGAAGAATCAGTTAGCTGACTGGAGAATTCGGTCTTCTGGGACGTGCACGACAAGCAAGAAAGCAGCATTCTTCGATTCGCCTTTGCGATAATTTCAAACCTTACGTAATTAGATCTCTACTTAATTAACTGTCTACCTCAGTAACCAAGAAACTTCCTGCCTTCTTGGAATCCGAAGTTTTGTCGTTTCTCTACAGGGAAAGCCCGTCATTGGACTCTACTTGAGCAATGCAATCCATCCCACATCCTGTCACAGTGTTTTTCTCTCAGATTCATTTTAGAAGGCCCTCATGTCGTACCTGCATCTACTCTCTGAACCACCCCGGTTCCTCGAGATAATCCGAACAAATATTTTGCACACTGCATTTTTCTGTGTCATTTCTTTTATATCTGCTGCATGATCTCCCAGTCTCTCCTTCATTTTTAACACCATCCATATGAGGCCAGAGTAAAAATCTTGAGGTTTCCCTTTATGTAATTTTTTCAAGCCTCATTTTTTCTCTGTTTCAAGCCCAAAATTTCTTCTCAGCACCCTGTCTAGAAGGCCTTCTACGTCCCAATATCCTTAGAATTCTAAAGCGGAGTTCACAGAGTTACTCTTCTTTATATGTCAAACATCGTTCTTTCTTAGACTGGACACCGAAAATTAATTTGCTCTTAATTATATGCTGACTTTTGTTGTTGTCAGCAACTACCATTGTGTAATAATTTTGAAGAATTTACTAAATATTCTTTCATTAAAATTTTGCTGTGCATCATAATCACGTTAAATAAATGCTTTCTATTCTTTTCTACAAAATTCTGCTTAAAGCTTTCCAATAAATTTTAGGTCTTCAGTTTTATAGACGGCTAAATACCAGAATAATCCCGCTACTCTTGGGTTCAGTTAGGTTAGAATTTATATTTTATTTTATATTTTGTTTTAAAAGAATTATTCCCTTTACAGTCTCGGATAACCTCTTCGGTTGAGTGCAGCCGAGCCAATATAATCCAATCGATTGACTTTCAATACGCAAATACTCATAAATCATATTTTAAATTTCAGTGATTTTTAAATCTTGAGGCCCACAATTTATCTAAATAATATTTAAAATTTATTTATTTATTTATTTACAAAAAGTCGGTCGTCATTACAATAATAGTAGGTGAAAATTGTTATGACATTAATCGCTGTTCATTCTGAGTATCTTTCAAAACGTATAAAAGTTTTTGTGTGTAAAATCCAGAGCCTTTGAATATTAGCGCTGGCGATATACAAGTCTGTACTTAACCACCGTACTTGAGAAGCTGAATGAAGTTGAAAGCATTCCTTTTATCCCCTTTCTGAGTAGCAGCTGAAAACTTCCTGCAGTGAAGTCCAGTCCCACACAGCCTACTGCTGCGTATTCGATGATCACAAGTGTAAATATAATGGGAAATAAATGACTTTAAAGTTTAAGGAAAGCCTGCCACATTTTGCGACGTTCTAGCTGCTGATTCCCATAATATCCGAAGGAAGCTCTGCAGTTCTGTAGCAAGCAGTATCCGTAATAGTGCACTCCAATTATTCTGCCGGTGGCCGGAGGACCACAAGAACATGCCGTACCGTATCGTGTTTTTGTTGCAGCCTCTCCGGTCATTATAGGGTTTGACGTGCCAGGCAACTTGACTTGTTTCGTAACTTCAGAGAAACAAAGATGGTCGAGGGCAGGGAGGTACAAAGCACGCTCTCGCTCCATTATTATGATTTTATGTACAAAGCGAACGTCTATAATGGAGCCGTGTTGGACCGTTTTGCGAGTTTCATATCTGAAATTACTAGATGTGTTTGTATATTAAAGTCGGTAGTTGTTTTACGCTGACACTGAAAAAGTTTTCCTGTATTTTCGTGCCACGCCATGAATACCTAAGGGGAAGGGGAGGTGAAGTCCACACATTCTGAACGTAGGCACTAAACGGAAACAAAAGTCAGCTACTGGCTTCGGTTAACACCCAGGAAGAACAGACACTATCCAACTTATCTCGATTTCAAGTTATGCAATTTCAGACTTAAGCAATTTTTAAAAAAGCAAATAAAATGAAGCAGTAATATTTTTGAAAGCGCGCCGAATTTTTTCTTATGGGAAAGATAGGACAAGGAGACGGCTGTGGAGGAGGAACACTGCTGGGCGATAACACAAGCGGTGGGGAATTCGTGCTGCTGCCGATCATGTTCCAGAGTTTTGGAGTCTGAATTTCAACTGGACTACCCCAATTTCGACTTTTGCCAGACCTTCAAACGTAATTATTGCTTACGTCGCGGAGAGTCTGTACAAATTACGTTACCGCAAGACTTACTTTGTTCTCTTGTCGGTCTAATGTAACAAGTGATTTATATACAAATAAATCGAACTTTACTAATTTTATAGAAAACAGCGGCGTGGAAATAATTATCGTTTGTCAAAGTATAGTTCTGAAAAAAAATATTAATTTTCATGTGTACTTTGTTTAACTTTGGAATTCACAAGAAAGAACTCACAGTTATGGTTTACAGCTTCTGTATATTTTTCTCTTTCTCTCTCTCTGTCACTGATCCCACCAGTGTACTCCTATATGTCTAGAATTGCATTCGGGAGATAAGCAGTTCAGACATGGCTCAGCTACATTTTATCATCACAGAGATATTTAGTAGTTCCTAATTCCTTCTTTCGGGCAAAGACGGCGATCGCCTCGTTTGTTACCTGTTCAGTATTCATAATCATATATTGTCTAATTAGATCCTACATAACCTCTGAACTTCATACAGCATTTTTAAAGAGCCCAAGAAAGCCGTCTATTTCAGATATAAAATTTTACATTACTTACTATGGGATACAGCACAGACGAAAATAAATTTTTTCATATCGATAAAAGAACAATTTGTACACCCCTAGCAGGAACAGGAAATTCTGAAGTCGTGTTGGTAATGAAGAAGACAAGTGGGGAGGAAACCCATTCCGCCCGAAACCCCTCATCCACGACAAGTTGAATCATGTTCTCTCTGCAACCAAGCACTGGTTTTCTGCTATATGGACAGGCTGATTTCTCGTGCTTGATGCAAGAAGGAGAATTTTCGAGTCAAAAGTGTACTTCACTGCATGCTTTCAGAGAAGTGGTTTAAATGCAGTAGGTCCATTACTCTTATCTTCACGGACTGCTTGGTAGTGACTCTTTCTGGAAAAGGTAATTGTTGCTCATGTGCTAAAAAAAATTGCATGTTTTTATGGTTCCCGAAATTTCATCACCCATCATCTAATTCCTTTCCGAGCCAGTTAACTTTGATTCGGTTCCACAATCCATATTCCTGTTAAATTCACCCACCTACGATTAGTTCTCCCCAGTAAGCCTCTTACATTTCGAGTAAGGTAAAGAAAAATTAAAGCTTTCACTGTGAAAGCCATAATGGTACCTGTTGGGAGTGGAGGTATAGCTGTATGTGTTATTAATCTTGGAATTAAGTGTGTGACTGAGCGGTCAGCTTCACCCTCCGGCTGCTATATTTCCAAGGCATTTCCTCGATAAGGATTGGATAGGATCTTTGTTTGGCTTCGGAATCTATTTTGGCCGCTTTGGAGAAGACAGAAATTTTATATCCCTGTCGGGAATCTAACCTCGATTCTTCAAGTTTTATCTCATAGCCTAATCACTGTATCCACTGAGCTACCCAGCTCTTATCATAGGGAAATCCGGCTAAAATTGTATGTGTACAAGTATCTCCCTCATTCGTCGTACTATTTCATCAAGTTTCATGTCGATGGGTATAACGATGTTAATGATGTACGTTCAAGAGTACAAGCTATGAAGCTCCTCATTACGTACATTTCTCCAACTACCTTTCATGTCCTTGATATTAGGTCCAAATTCTCTCAAATACCCTCCGTGTCCTATTGGCATAAACTTTCCGTTGTCATTATGATATATATACCCTCCTGTTCATTAACAAAAACACGCTTTTAAATAAATCTATGCCAGGTTTTGAAATATGGAGTATATTTTCTGTATTACCTGTAGATGTCATTTATTTAGCTAGCCAAAGAAGTTACCTCCTTTACAAAACTCTGAATTTCATCATCATATTTATTACATGAAGTTAATGGATCATAACCCGAATCAGTGGAAACATGTTCATACATTTACTTACTTACTAGTCTACTTAATATCTTATTCTCTTGTATTTCTGGTTGTTCCAGACTATGTACATTCCTGTAATTTTTGCAATCAAAACAGCTGACATGTTTCTAGCTTGGTCTATGCGTGTTACAAGTTCCATTCCTCTCACCCTCTCAACTTAACAATAATAGGCTAATACTGCAAGTTTTGAAACTCCCCACTACATATTTCCTCTTTCTTAGATCCAAACATTATTTTCGGCACTGAGTATTTTCTTCTGTAGGTCGACCTGTGCAGGCGCATGATGGAACAATTTCTTAAGATTGGGCAAGAATTTATCTTCGTAATCTTTAATTACTTAGAATTCATGACCATGTTCGCATATTACTCGAATACTGTGCAAAATTATCTTTACATGAAACAAATCAAACCATCCGCAGTGTGTTCACAGACACTCCAGGTACATTATTGTTTGTGGAAAGTCAACGCTCAGGCCATATAAAAATCAATTCCGGGCAAGGATATTAAAACCTGCTTTTTATTACACAGGTTTGCATTCCAATGTATCTATTAGTATTACTTTTGTTGGTTTATACTACTCTTATGTATTATGCTATATTTCTTGGACATCACCTCAAATATTTGCTTTTCAACATTTGTGTAATTTTCGACAGAAAAAGTGTATTTAACATATAGTGTATAAGCAAACTTATTATGCACCTTTACATCAAATTTTGCTTACCTAATTTTTATGATTCATTTGTTATTAGCATGAAGACAGCTAGAGAAAATTTTCGAACGACTGACATGTTATTACCTTATATTTACCTAAAGTTTCCTTATCAAGCACATATTCGTATTTGCAGGTTCTCTTACCATACGTCATTTCAGGACCCTGAGGCGAACAGAGTTAGTGTCTGTTGAGCCTCACAATTTCGCGCGTTCGCGATGTTCTTGATACTGCATGTAGGAAACTGCGAATTACGGCGTTGGAGTAGCTCCTAAAGCATAGTAGTATTCATAGCGAGTGTCGTAAAATCGTTCAGTTGGTTCAGAAGATTAACATAAATTAATACGTATGTACACTGTAATTAAGGGTCACGTATTTTTGGAAACATTTTTGATGTAGAAATAATGATTTAATAAGATACAGGTAGAGACATTTTATGACTGAGCGGCGTGGCGTTGGACTGGGTTCAACTACTTTAGGACACAGGCCAGTGGAGGAATCTTGTGAATATGGTAACGAAACCTCGGGCTCCGAAAAGCGGAAAATTTTTGACCACCTGATTATGTATAAGCTCCTCTTAAGTATTCATCTCCATGGAGTTGGTGCAGCATGGTTGCCTGCAGTGTGATGAACGTAGCGACTGTAAGTTTGTAACTACTGTGGCTCGTCACAAAACTCTGCGTGGTGTGAAAAAATAAGGAAGAACATATTGGGTAAACGTCGTTTAATACGGGATATTATAGGCTTATATTTGCCCTTTATTTTAAGGGTATAGTAGGGGAAATGAGAAATTCTGACCTGAAGTATCTTAAATCTTTAAGGGAATTCTCACCTCGACTGACCCTATCTGTAGACGAAATCCATGTAATACAGCTAATCTCACAAAGTGCTTACAACTTGAAGCCACTTAAATCCTAAAAAGAAGTGGCATGAACGTGCGAGAAAGAAATAGTGTGAGGCGGACTGTAAAACACAGCGAGGAACAAGGAGAAAGAACGAATGAATCGCAGCGCCTTAGTAGCGGTGAAAGCTTTAGGAGGCTTTGTTCGAACTAACCACTTCTCATGGCCGTAAATTGTCTGCTTTATTCAAGGAAAAGCAATTCATAATGAGAAGAGACGCCGTTTAACACAACATTATGTGCAGTCGCAATATATTCTGTTCCTTTACCTTTTGAGTAATTTTGCCTGTGGTATTATACTGCCTGCAGTTGGAGCCGGATTTAACCATGAACATTAGTGTCATGTTCACATTACAACAGACCGGCTGTAAGGATCGTTAAAGATGGAACTGCCTCTAATTCAGCTGGACGATCCTAGCGGTTTCTTAACATTTTATCATTTCCCCGCACTCACTTGCCGAGGCACACAGACAAATTCAGTGACAAAATTCAGTACTGTAGAATGCAGTGGGATGGCTATATTTTCTTTCTATCTCATTCTTCTGTCAGTAATTTACTCGTATTTTTATGCTTTTATTTTAAGCTTTGAATTTAATTTTTTCCTTCTTTTATTACTTCTGTCTTTGACAGAAAATAGGATTTTTTAAAAAAAGCATTGCCTTCCCATTCTGCTCCCGGCCTATAGTCTGTTCTTACAGAATACCATTTGTATAACTCACAGTTTTTTATTACGTCTTACTTTAGAAGCTATTTTGTCGCCCGAATAGTACGTCTGTGCGACATGTTGCCTAAACAAATTTTTTCTAGAGTTTTATCCTTAAATGACAGTAATAAGTACAATAAGTTGAGCGTCTTCCGAACAAGCCCATGAAACATTTGCCAAACCTATAATAATGTGCGAAAAAATTAAATCTTAACTTACACATTGTTTCTATTCTGAAAACATAAGTAGCAAATACTGTTATCTGTCAAAAAACTACCTTGCGGTGTGCACCTGGCAATCAGAGCTTTTTTCATTTACATTACAGTACACCCGAAAGAAATGGCCTGGTATTTCGCGTTCATTGCTTGTTTGTGAGATCTGCGCTCTTCTGGGATATTACGCGGCGTCGTGTAGTAATGGTTTACCGACCTTTCGGGACAACGTATCGGTCCCATCTTCATGGGTCAAGAGTCCGTGAAGATGGGACCGATACGTTGTTCCGAAACGTCGGTAAACCATTACCACACGACGCCGCGCAATATCCCAGAATCCCAGAATATCTCATCAACATCGCGGCGGAAGCCTGAAATCATTGTTTGTTTGTTTGCTGGTTTCTGTTTCTTCCTTTCTCGTCTTCTTCTTCTTTTTCTTAAGAGACGCCGGCTCTAGAGATCACATAGTGACTGCTTTCTTGTACGGTGTTCACTACTTATCACATAGGCTGATACTAAAATATTATGTCTTAATTTTTACATTTTCAAAATAATGTACCTGTCTGAATCTAAATACCATAAAGAAATAAAATAAAATTTTCTCGGACTAACAGCCGCGTTAGTTGGCTAAACGGCGAGTAAACCAACGTTTCGAGAACCTGATGACGGGGTCAGAGATGGTTCTCGAAACTCTGGTTTACTCGCCGTTCAACCACCTGACACGCCTGATAGCCCGAAAATATTTTATGGAATTATGTCACCGTGAAAGCTTTAAATTATACATAAAGAAATAGTCTCCAAATTGAAATTTTTGAATACAAAAAACTAGAAAATATTCCAGTCGAGGTAACATTTTGTATATATCCTTAAAGTTGTCTTAATACACGATTTATTCCTTTCTTTTATTCACCTAAAATGTTGAGGCTTGCCTTTGACATTGGCAGAAATTACGAGAATAAATGTTTCATGTCTGTAAAGCCGCAGTTTAAATTCTTGAATACGAGACCTGCTCTCATGACTGAAAATTGTCGTGATTTCACTTACTCCGTTGGGGAATATGACGGTACACGCAGTACTTTCAACTGCATCAGGATCCTTTCTGTCACATCCTCTTTGATTCACTCACAAACACTAACTCACTGAATACTACTAACACTTAAGCCTGCAGTTAATACACTTATGTAAATAAGCTTGTAAGCAAATGTAAAAATGAAGTACTGCAAAATATTTAACTTAATTACTCGTGATAGAAAAGGAAAGAGCAAAAAACAGTTAACCGACCAAAAGCAAGTAATAGAAGAAGGTAAATACATTAATATTACTTAAAGTAAACGCATCCAAAATAAAATCCCTCTCCTAAAATGATGTCAAAGAATTGTAACATAAAAACAAAATTAGATACTCTGAGATAAGTAGAATTAAAGGCATCTATACAAGATTTTGAAGGTGAAGATTACCAGAGCCCACCATTTGATCACCCTATGAACCATTTCCACTGACCTCCCATTATAAATATTTCCCTAAGATATCCCCTCACAAATTCACTGCTCTTCAAACTGTTTCCCAAGGATTAGTCGCACCAAATTTCTATATGGATTCCTTGTCTTCTCTGTCCCCACTTCATAGCCATGTCCAAGTCACGGTATTATCTTAGGTGACCTCTAATAAATCTTGGAGTTCCTCGTTGTGTATTGTAATGGGGTGCTTCGCGTTTTGAATTTTTGCCTAGTTAGAGTCATTACATAAATAAGGATAGGAGGCTGAAATTGCTGAAGAGAAAGCAGATATTCATACAGAATTTCAGTTATCAATCACTTTTGAAAATTCAACTCAGCAGAAGAAATATTTTAAAATTGATATATTGATTGTAAATATATAAACGTTAGGGAATTTTACCTTCTCATATTAAAATATTTTTCAAAGTGCTGTAATAAATAATTGTAATTCTTTCTCCAAGCTGCAGTACTTTCAAATTAATGTAGGCCTGTATTCACGGCAGTACAATGCATTATGTCTACTTTTCTCAACTGTTGTCATTGATTAAATATGCTTACAGACGTTTTCCTGGCTGACTGAGGTAACATGTGTTCGTTTTCACACGTATAGTTATTGTGTTATATCGATTTGAAAATGGGCTTTTTGTAAACTCACTCCTTTGCAGCGCGACATGATTCGTAAGCGTGATGCGAGTAGCAGATATTACACGATCGTCGTCAAGTAGCGATCAGGGCCCTTGCTTTGTGCTGGAAAATGTCTTGACTTGATCGACTCTGCTGCCTCAGGCTTTTCAATTTCGATGGCATTTCAAACATATGCTGGTACAGGATCTTAAAATAGACCACGGCCGCGCATTTGATTTGAGCTACAGGATTAATTAAAGTAAAAAATAAATATTATTTAAAGTATTAGGCTTTAAAATGCGTCGCTAATTTCACAAAATTATTTTGAAAGTTTTATTGTAGGTTCGTTCTGAAGCTCAGATTACGTGGTACAGAATGAGTAGTACAGTTTAAAAAAACAGGGGATTCCCATGCGACTCGCCAGATATCTCGAGTAGAAAGGCTGGAACTTTTCTTTTGACTTTGATTTTACAATGTCTGTAATATCAACATCGCCTGAGGCATGTGAGAGTTATTTAAATATGAGGCAGCACGAAAAGTTAAAATCCCGTGGACTGGAGAGATGAAGTGACCTGTTGACCCGTAGAGTGAGTGTAGGTAATTTCTGGTATGTTTCGGTCCTGGAATACATCCAACCTGCAACACACCTACATATATTGAGGAAAACAATTATACATTTTTAGACGCTTTCGCAAAATTGCGAAAAGCGACTCTTGGCTTCGTCATGTCCGCCCGCCTGTGCGTCCGCATGGAATGACTGGGCTCACACTGGAAGGATTTTCGTGAAATTTTATATTTGAGTATTCTTTGAAAATATATTGGGAAAATTCAAGTTTCATTAAATTCTGACAAGAATAATGGGCACTTTAAATGAAGACCTAAGCGCATTTGTGATAGTATCTCAATTAATTCTTCTTAGAATGAGAAATATTTTAGACAAAAGTTGTAGAGAAAATCAAGACTTATTCTAGGTTCAATCATTGTTTCCGAAACCTGCCGTTTATGAGATAATGTGGAAAAATATGGTAGCTCCTAACAGGCCACAGATGACATTACAATACGGCGCATGTGCTTTGCATGCTGGAATTAAGGCTACAAACTCATACTTAGAATATGTACTACTTATTGCTTTTCTACAGCAACAACGGTTACGCGAACGCGCCTCAATGTTACGTTATACGTACACTGCCGTTCTTGTTAATTTTTAAAAAGAGAAGTTATGTGCAAATATCGAGAAGTTTACTGTAGCATTTTAAGATCTGACGGATAATAGTGCACAATTAAAGCTGTATAATTTGGATTCTTATTCTATTGTTTTTAGACTGAAGAAAGTCATGGAAGGTAAAGATGGATCTGGATATTGAAGAATATAATTCCATGAAATTAAATAGTTTCTTTCTTTAGCTTGGCCACTGACAACTGCTGAAGGAAGTTCTGCTTTCCACAGAGGTTATTGACATTTTCACACATTTTTTTGATATACACAGACTTTTATATTAAACGATTTCATAAACGTATAGAAACTATCAGTAACCAAAATTAAGTCAGCGTGTAAGAAACTCATGCTTTAAAACCAGTCTGCACCAAGTGGAACGTAATGGCATGGCCACTCTACTCTCTATGTATGAAATTTTAAATGTTTTCTGTTTATGTTTAACGCCCTATACCTTCTGGCAGAGAGATGTAAAGCTATATTAAACCAATTTTTCATTCAAATATCTTTGAATAATCTTCGGTTTGAGTCTTTCACGTATTTAACATTCGGGAGTACAGGTTCACTTCTCCTGTCTTTAGGTTGGTCCCTACACCTGTCCAGGTGTTTTTTAATCGGTCTCTCTGTTTTCGCCCTTTCATCCAGAAATCCACGTACACGCACAAGCCTCCGTACATCCGTGTACTGGTTAGTCGTTTCGCTTCCCATGTACCCCACCATACATCTATCAACCCAACTTCCCGCCCAACCATACATCTACTCATCCACCGTTCTATCCATGAACCAGACGTCCACAAACCTCAGCCACCTATTTGTTCAGCTATCCTTTCTTCGTCCGCTTGCTGCTCGTAATAGAGTAATGTGTAGTACCGAAATTGTGACACACTATGATGGTAGGTGTAGCAACAGTGGAGATAAGACTTTTAGTGGAAAAAGTTTCTCATTATTGCTGGCCATCGGCTTGAAGCCACGACATTGGTAGTCGAGGGCGAAGTGCTATTAACATTTATTCGTTTCAGCCGCTCCGGTCGACTGAAATAGACAGTTATCTACTAATTTGAAGGAATGTCAGTTAAAATGTCTAAAGTAATATTCTGCTCAGATGATCACAACACAATCTTTGATGAGCGTGCTCTAAATTGAATTCTGTGACTTCCTGTTCCGACAAACATTTGTGCCCTATACTTGAATGCTTCCGATATTTAGTGCCTTTCTTGCCTATTAAACATTTATGGTGTTTACAGGGAAATTACCAGTGTCTGAGGAAGTATGTGAGTCTGTGGATTTGTATTACTTTATCTGAAAGCAAATCTGACATTATTCCAAATTGCTGACTTTATTTTAACGTATGGCCCCTGAAAATTTGATAATTACTTAAATATCTGAAATATACCCACTTAAGTCTGTATAGTTTTAAGGGGATTATGTAGGAATTATGCGAAATATCAATGGCAGTTTACAAGTAAGTAATGAGCCACGTGGTTGTTAAAGTAAGTAATTATTCCAGAAAAATTCTGTCCTGTGGGAAAAATATTGCTGCCTCTGGCACAAGGTTTCAAGATATTCCAAAATTATCTGTCCCAGGAATTGTACGTCCAAACGCAGTTGGCAGCTGTACACGACGGCGCACACAGCAGTTTTAGTCTTCGAATGTTTAATGTAACAATGACCTTCAAATGGGACACGTAAGTGTTAAGTGAATTAATCTTCTACTCACGTATATACATTATTGTTCCAAACCGTTAATATAAAGAAGATAAAACCTTAACAATTATTGAAGTTTCTTGGAGTATTTTAACATAAAATTTCAAGATATACACACTACATAAATTGAAGACTTCTGTGCCTTACAAGAACATGATAAACGTGTGACTATATATTGATTTACTGCCTACCCATGCGTTTTTAAAGCAGTTTTAAAAACAGTTCTTGTACAAAAATATTATTTATTACCCTATACTCTATTTTTGAAATATGTTTTGTACTTTTTACTAATATTTCCTTAATATATTCCTATGACGTACTTTGTAAGGGAAGAGATTTCTTTCCTAACAGCAATCATACGTTTTTATTGAATTGTTCTTAAAAGAGAAGTCCTGATGATGGTTTGTAATAAGCTGAAACATGTTGCCTAATCGACTTATACTAGTATATGGTGTTATATATAAAACTGTATATTGGGAAATAAATATATAGCCTATATCTGATCCTATTAATTACTTATTGTTTGTTGCTAATTGACTTGGAGCTAAATTGGAGCCCTTTAGCTCAACATTTGTAATTGTCTTTGTTCTATTATCGGAATGGTTTATGTTTTTAGTTTTGTAGTCAGAAAGGTTCTTCAGTTCAATCAGTAATGTTATGTTTTACAATGCCATGTTGTGGTTTTTCAGATTTAATTAAGCGGGCATTTTAGATTAAAGTGATTCTGTTTTTTAATTGACTATGTTCTGTTATGTGGATGATGTCAGTGTCTTGTTTGTAGTAGGGTGTGTATTCCTACCGTTACTGGTTATATGGAATATTTTTTACTCGAAAAAAAGGGAGCAACAGTGGGAGTGCTAAGCTAACTACTTACTTGTATAAATAAGCTTGTTAGGCTGATAATCGTGGCGTAGGCCGAAATACATAGCTATAAAGACATCAGTATTAAAGGAATATACAGAATGTGTCGACTGAGTCTAGACGTGTTGAGGAAGAGAAGAAACATTTCCCATTTCGGAAGGATCTATCCGAACTTACAGTGTTATTTTACATCATAATCTATAATTTAGGTCTTTCCTTCCTAGGCACCTTAAAACAGTTCTGGGAGTTTCACTGAAAGAATGTCTGCTTCCGCGGCAAACTCAAATATTCGCCTGTACAGATGGCAGGACTTTGCAGGCAAGACGGAAGGGACATGCAAATACGGACTACGAAATGGCCTCCTGAACAAATGAAACTCTACAAAAAATATTCAACATTAAGCAGATCTGCTACAGAATTATCCTTTAACATTTTCCTTAGTCTTTTAAGTTTGCAACGCATGTTTTCTTTAGCATGCGTCAGGGCCTCAGAGGCGGCCGGATATTTCTTCTTCAGTCTGTTTCATTGTTCCTTTAAGTTTTCTTGAGGATTCTTCTTTGCATACGCCAGATTCTTTAAGTATTGTATACAGCTTTTTTTTTCTAGAATGTTTTATGCCTTAATTTCGTAAGTGCAATAATCTTAACAAAATACTTTTTAAGAACTTGCTTATTAAATACAATATGATGTTGGCCATAAATTCGTGGCGCTACAGAAGGAAACAAGCGGGAAGAAGAAATGAAAAAGAAGTGGAAAGAAAACCCTGTTGCCAGCGGAACAATGTGCTCTGCCTGGAACAGATGCTGTGGTATCCGTGAGAAGAAGTTCACGCAGTCGACGCCTTTCTTTCTGTACACAAAGTCAGGCAGCGTACAGTAGCACAGTGAGCTACGTAACGTAATATCAGACTTTACTTTGATTCTTGGTTTATTTCTGCACGCCCTTTAAATGTGCAAGTGAAAAGTCGAAGTACTGCGGGTCGTAAGGAGTGGGAAGGAAAGCAGTTATGAATTGTTTGAAGGTAAATTCTAGAATTTACCTGTAACGAATGACAGCCATGAAAACCTATATAAGTGTTCAATTTTCTATTTCAAATTAGAAATTTGGACCTCCCATATATGAGCAGCAGTTTGTCGATGCCCCGGCCGCCTTACGTCCGGGAAGGTAGGTAATGTAGGTGGTACGTTTATTAAGTATTTCACACGGCGGAAATGATAAACATACCGGTATATAAGTTGCAATACATTATGGTAAATATATTTTGGAATACATAGATATAGGCGGGAGAATTGTGCCAAAATTAAAATTAGGGAAACTGAGCACGGGAACTAGTTTAGGATGCAGCCTAGTATCGGGCCTTAGTAAGCACAGTGAGATTTCATGGTTTCCATAACAGCAGGTCATTTATTGAACACATAAGGAACCATTAACTATAGACAACAAATCCTGACATGGATTTGTACCAGGATTCATATCTCTTGACTTTTGGAGACAACCAATGGCAAGTTATCACGGTGTTACCAGCATTCGCACGTTCGCAGGAATAATGTAGCAACGTAATGGAATGATTTAAAGACGCATTAGTAGGCCTATTTGCATCCTGATACGCGAAATCAGTTAATACTATGAAATATTATTGAGACGTAGTGTGATAATTGTGTTCTTTATCGATCCAGCAGCTAATGGCCTGTAGTTGTCAACATCTACATGAGTGCAAAGTTCCCCATTTCTGCTACATCGTACTTCATATATTTTTCTGTGTGGTTCTGTTTACCTGTGAATTTATACAAGATTCTATTGACAGAATATCGCTTTTAAGATAATTAGTTTCATGACCCTTGTCTGTCGTCTGGTGTTTTAAAACTAATACAAGTAATACCAATACATAGTACACAAAACACTAAGTTTTGGGGACTGGACCGATCCCTGTCTTCAGTCTAAGATAATAAGACCTACTCAGTTGTGCTCGATAGGCCAAGCTACTTTAAAATTCTGGGCCCCTCCTCCAGAGTTTGAGAGTAGCAGTCAGTATACGTTTCTCTTTACGCTAACATCTTAAATCTTATTTCGGGAATTCATTCTTGTTCATTTTCTGCTTTTGAATCACTCACGTATTATAGTAATTATGCATACTGAATATAGAAATGAGAAATGCATTTTGTGCAGAAAACGTCAAAGGAAATAGCCACATTGTACTCCTTGACACAGACAGGAGGGTAGTATTAAATTTGGGTTTAGAGTTATAAGATGTGAAACAGTGAACTAGTTTGAATCACCTGAGAACGGAGATAAATTGTCAGTTTTTGTGAACATGATGAATATTACCTGGGCTCAGTAAAGACATTGAATTACTTGACCAGCTCCGTAACTGTAAATTTCAAATAAAACCATGTGCCACAGTGTTAGTTAATCCGGTATATTGTTCACCAAATCAATTTAGGTAATTTGTTTTTAAATTTCTTTTCCAGTTTATCAAAAGAATTCGATGATTTAAAATAGAGCTTTCTTAGACTATTAACCATACTTACTTCTGTGTTTTACGCAGAGCGATTCGTATGCATTGCCGTTTTACGTTACGTTACGTTATGTTACTTTTATGGCTGAAGGAGCTGTATTACTCTTAGAAGTACAGAAATTGTTGTGTGCTGTCCGTTAAATTGTCCTGACAGCTTGATCCTTCAGGCTGGATATAACAGAAAAGCTTTTTCAACTTCTAATACCATCTAAGCATTGTAACTTTAAGTCATCTCCAGAGAGTGTAATGAATTAATAGAGATCCACATGTGATGTCACATTTTGCGGATACAAAATTAAGCGCTGCATATCTGTTTGGTCTGAAATGACATTTTTTCATTAGGACTACAGAAGAAGAATTCGAAACGTGCAAATAAGTAATGTAGTAATATATGTTACACATTTTAGGGCCTCCTATGAATAAGGTGCAGAAATATGAACACCTAACTGACAGATCTGTACCCATCACGAACCTCGCAGTCTAATAATGAAGAATGCAGTGTTGTGGGATGTGGCGCTATGTAGGTTAGCAGATAAACATAGATGTTTCGCAGGAACCATGACTTCATCACCACAACGTAAAATTTAAAATTTTAAATTAGTTTAATTAGTTTCGCAAACCACGGTTTCACTGCAGATTAAAGTAAATTTTTCATAATATCTCATATCTCTGATTTTGATACAGACTTTTCTGCGCGAACGTCTTTTCTACGTTTCGTCAGATTAAATGTACTTCTTATAAAAATGCGTCAGAAAATGTTTGAAGAAAAAAGAGAAAAATTAAGAGGATTTTGTTGAAAATTGCACAACAGTTAATAATTTTACTCTTCATTAACTACTAGGGCTGTCAAGGAGGTTAGCTGGGCGAAACATTTAGCGCGAATGAGAGATATGAAAAATGCACGGTGTAGTCAGTTTTACTGAACAAACTTGGTAAAAATGAGGAACATAATTATTGACTGAAGAATGACACTAAAATTAATATCAAATAATTAGGGCTTAAAGTGTGAACTGATACAAGTGGCTCAAGATGGGGCCCATTGGTGGGCGGGTTAAAGTAAACGCTGCAGATAAATTTCGGTTTTCCTAAACTTGTATAGCCGAGTGACCACTATCTTTACAAGAACGACTGTGCTCATTGGAGTTCAATTATCTGTAGACAGATTATTCTGGCCTAGGGTTACCCACCATATCCAGCACATTGCTTGTCCTTCACTAATTACAGTCTGTGTTTCCAGCGTTAAGTGACATCAATATTCCATTAAGCCTTCTAAGTGAGAAGTCAGCAGACTGCACTCAATCGCATTCAGCACTGAATGGCGATGTACAATGGCGTCTTTAAATAAATCAAATAAACAACATGAATGTATATTTTATTATGAATTGTGTCTTTTGCGCAGGGTTCCAAATAAGGCATAGTTCTTCCCTTAGTCCGATAGACCGAGTTTCGCAACTATATGAAACAACAAACAAAATATAATTTCCGTATATATAAATCTTTGATTTTTCAGATGGAAGCGGGAAGTAAAAGAAAGGAGTCTGTTATAATGTATTAAATTCTCGAAATATTGAAGTCTTGCAATCAATTTCTTCTTACCTCCTTTTATAGCGAATAATAATCTATCGCCATCTTTTTCTCATGTTTTCTCGTTTTTGTGTTACTTTGTCGTTCTGCTTCCCGCACCTCTTCATCCCCTTCGACAGATTTTCTCCAGCCGTCTATCTGTGCTTGTGATAAATTCTTAGTTCTTGACGTTACGAAGTAATTTGGATGCAAATTGGATCATACTTTGCCTCTCCACTCATTTGATTCTATTATATGCGAGACCCCATCGCTAGGGAAGGTCTAAAACAACGCTCTACAGTTTGTGTATGCTCCGCTATACAGGATGCTGCATCTCTCATGTAGTTTCCTGACACTGCACAGTCATAAAATATTTTTCATCTGTTCCGTTAAATAATACGAGTACACCACACGGAAAATTTTAAAATAAAAGCTGTAGATCTTCATACCATGGAACAGGTTTTTATTAATCGACGTCCTACCTGAAATCAGTTTTTTTTGCAAAGGGACAAGATTTATTTCAGTTTTATGTAACCTAGGATTTATATGGAAATATGCGGGCCAAATATTACAGGTCAAATTTGAGAAAGACTCTTAAATACCTAATTCTAAGAAGCGGAGTTTTCTTCGAGGAACCCAGTCAATCAGATATTCCACAATACAAGTATTTTCCCTCTTATGGAATTCGGTGGTTTGTTACGTTTTTCGCACGTTTCCACTGCTCAAATCTCTCGTAAGCCATATAATCACAGTCATAACTTTATGAGGAGCTTTAATATTATGTAATTCAATGTCCTCAGGTCTCTCAAGTTGCCTCTCCCTTTCAGGGTTTTCAGTTAAATTTGCATGTTTTTCCTCATTTTCTTCGTGTATGCTACATGTTATTTCCTGTATATCGTTGTTTTTCTCACACTAATCACGTGTGGTAAGGCACAGATAAACATATCAAACAATTAGCGAATGACAGGTGTTGAAATTAATGAGATCGATATTTTACATAAAGAGTCTGTATTTATTATGATGAATAATTTGAGATAAAATTGGAAACGTAATAAATTTTCCCCACAAATTTTGTATTATTTTTCGAATATTGAATTTCTTCGGAATTTAACCAGTACTTTCTGCAATGGAAATTTTGGAAAGAAAGGCATATACAAAGTAATATTATGCTCTAATTTTATGCAAATAACGTATAATATGGCCAGACACATCGACATTTTGGACAGTCAAAAAAAGCTCCTAGAATTAAAGAAATATATTTTTGTTGAACGGGTGAGCTACTATTGACTGTCCTATAACTACCGCCCACTAGAGTTTGGCGTACAATAGTTCCCTACGTTGAAGACAATGCGCAGGCATAAGGTAATAGTTCTGGACGCTAAAGCTAAAGAATCAATAGCAATATTAATTCTGAGAAGCAGAAAGTCTTGGAAGGGAGAGAAAGTAATATTGATCACGTAGGGGGTTACAAGTCACGAGTTGAGAATTGGGTTCTGGAGGTAGCAGAAAAATTGCCTGATGTAATTGATTTAGGGGTTACACTACCAGGTCTTACCCCTTGAGGTGTCCCTGAGGGATGAGGAGGATACGCTGATTGGGTCTGCTTCGTCTTCATTCACAGACTGCTTCAGTTTAAGCAGTTCCACTTCCAACTCGTTTTTCTGGAACAAGAAAAAAAACACCCTGGCTGAAAAAATTGACCTTTAGGGGCACTTCAAAGTCTTAGAAGACTTTAGCCTCCTTACGTTACAGGAACTAACAAAAGTGACCTTTTTTCATCAGATACTACCTCGAATTAAATTATGAAATTCCTTATTTACGAGAGTATTTTTGCAGCCTTATAAACTGTTCCGTTCATCTGAAAGAGGAAAATTACCAAACTTTTACGAGCATATTCTTGCAGTAAAATATAAAAAATATGTTTTTAAGACGCTTATGCACAAAACAGAAATTTCTTTACTACGCACTCTGAAGTCCTTTACTTAATCAGAGACATGTTCCGATTTCAAGATTTATCTTCATGACATACTAGCCTGTGAAATTTGATAGTAATTTCATTCGGAAATCTAAAGCTAGTAATGTAAATTAGATATGAAGCTACATATTAATCCTTCGCTATGCAAAACAGATAAAATCAGTACATTAATTATAAACATCTCAGGAATTTTCTCTACCATTATTTATCTGTGTAATATAGGTAATTTAAACATTATGTTACACCTTAATTTCTTTTCAGTGCGTATTTGGAAAACTCGTAGGTTCTACAAATTTCCGTAAGATTTTGAAGAGATATTTATTACAATTTGTAAACGAGGCTCATACGTGTACATACGTGCATACATTTCGGATTATTATATATATTAATAATTGTAGGGTTAATACAGATATTTCTCTTTCTCTTAATTTGAATGGATCCTCGGCTTTTTTATCGTGTAGATTATGTTGTTTACTTCTATTTAGTAAAATTATAATATTGCAGGTTATATCGTGATTGTTGCAAATGGATTTTAATGGTGGAATTGCAACTCGCAGCAAGTAATTAGAGTTTTTAAATGTTGAATGTTGCATTCGTAAAAAGGGCGATAACACATTTGTAACTATCGAGCCATATCGCCCTTGTCAGCAACGATAATTCCATCCAGGATTCTTCTCTCATCGTTAACCCCGAAAGTCGACAAAATTGACTGGGATTATTTTTATGGACTTAGACGAAGTAGATAAACTTCAGATAAGATATTCTGCTTTATCATACATCTCTTTAACCAACCAATGCACACTTGTTATTCTTTATTATACAATACAAGTTACCATAAAACTAGTCCGACATGTTTCGAATCTCTATTTTGGGATCATCGTCAGGGACTTGGATTGTGAATTACACAAATTACAAACCAACAATAATGGTACATTTTAAAAGTACAAAGTTAAAATGTAGGGCAATTTGTGTAATTCACAATGACCCAGAAAACAACTGAGATATCCTACATTTTAACTTTGTACTTTTAAGATATACTTTTAAGATTGTTGACTTGTAATTTGTGTAATTCACAATTCAAGTCCCTGATCATGATCCCAAAATAGGGATTCGAAACATGTCGGACTAGCTTTATGGTAAATTGTATTGTATAATAAAGAATAATAAGTGTGCATTGGTTGGTTAAAGAGATGTGTGATAGACTAAAAATGCACGGTATGAATAATATAAAGTTTACATTCTGCGTTCTTTCATCGTATGTTAGCTGCATTAGAATGCATCAGTAAACAAGTATTTATGCACTTCAAAACAGCTTAGGATTCAGTTAGGTGAGAGGAAAATTTTAAAAATATTATAATATGGTCATCGAGTTTGCTGTATCCAAACAACCCATTCTTTTTGTCGCTTATTTAATAAGGCTGACTCAAGATGTCACTCAGACAATCGCGTAGGCAGACTGATAGAGTGTTACAAGTTATATATAAAGCCCATTAATTTGTTATCCAGCAAAATCCTATTTGCATAAAAAAAGTTGAATTATATTTAATAACGCATGAAGTGATCATGATAAAATCACGTAATATTTACCGTGCATTTTTGTACAATTGATTAACACACACCAACAAATGCACCAAAACAAGTTTGTCACTGATTTCTTTATTAAAAGATTTCCCCAATACGCATTTCGGCACTTCTACATTGCCATCATCAGGGGGATCGTTTAGGTTTGTACATAGACCAATGTACTTACGTTACATCAGAACAGTTGTGTCAATATTTGTTATTACCACTTTGTATAAAATTGTATAATAGTAGTAATGTTAAATTGCTAAAATTAATAGTAAAACAGTAAAATAGTAAAACTACATGCTGTGATATAATTCGTAATTATTGGCAGCGTGGTCCGGTGTGCTGTTTCTTGCCGGTTATCTGTGTGTATTGCTGTATGGTAGAACCTCCTTCTTTCGTGTCTGCGTGGCTTGCGGCAACTGATACAACTGTTCTGATGTAACGTAAGTACATTGGTCTATGTACAAACTCCAACGATCCCCCTGATGATGGCAATATAGAAGTGCCGAAATGCGTATTGGGGAAATCTTTTAATAAAGAAATCAGTGACAAACTTGTTTTGGTGCATTTGTTGGTGTGAGTTAATCAAATGGTAAAATCAGTAAAGTACAAGTCAAACTGCCGGCACGACTGCGTAAAGCAGTGTGGTTACTTTTTATTATAACAGCTTGTCTGTTGTGTATAAAGTGGAAAACTAATTAATAAGTCGGACTGTAAAATAACATCACCAAACATCCGCAAATACCATCTGGGCAACATTTTAATGGCAATGTGGCTCCATAATCACTTTACCATCACAACACGCGGATTAGTGGTGTGTTTTGATGACGTATTGCTGCTGTTAGAATCACAATCGATCACGTGTAATGACATTTGTGTCGTTATTAGTCTTGTTCATCAAATACGTGTTCTGCAATTTTACATTAAACCGCGGAGTGACTTTCCAGTTTTATAGCTATGAGAATGAACTGGACAGAACGCCGTGATGTAGTAACCACTGCTCCTTCGTATTTGAAATATATCCTTTCGAATCCCAGACCCAAATTCCGTTATTTTGACTGATGTGTGTCCGGTTTTCCTCAGCCCCTTTAGGCATATCCTGGGATAGCACAATAGTCCAGTAAAATAAATCATGACTGCTGACTTCCAAGTCAGTGCCAGTTAGTTCACAAACGATGCCTCACCCGGAGCTGTACTGTTTATGCTACTGCATCTAGTTCAAAAGGCGTTGTTAAAACTAACAAAAATGAGTCATAAAGAAATGGTTACGATTTTTCAAATGGTGGAGATTTTGTGATAGAATGTACGGGCTCCATATTGTTAGAAAATGTCTTGAACAGCTGGATATCTGTAGTGTGCCAGGGGAAATGCTGTGCAGCGGATGTGGGTGGATACATGTGTAGGTAATTGTGTAGGCATGTAGACAGACAGGCTGACAGACATTGGTAAATAATATAAATGTATGGATTGACGGTTACATAGACAGACATGCTTGTACAGACAAAGAAAGATGAACTGCGTCCTTCACTTTGATTGGCTCTTAGGCTATTTAACGACGCTGTTTACTCTGCCAAGTTCAACAACAACGAATTAGATGATCACAGATTTGGAGTAGGTAACGAATTCCAAGAGACGTTTGTGGCCCATTTCACGGAAGAGCTGCTTCATTCCCTTGCGCTGACGAAGGGACGGCTCGCTATTCCTCAGTTGGGATATTTTAGTTGTTAGAGCTGTAGAACTTTATTGTCTCCTTCAATTAACAGACGGCCGTCTCTTGTATGTTGGGATTTGTCTAGTCTAGTAGCTTAGAACTACGACCGTCCACTGCTAGTCGCCTGAAGCGTTCTTACCACTTCTGGTTACTTTGGTGTCTGGCTGTTTATAGAGCCACACGACTAATATCACGATCGCAGAAGGGATGGGCTGGAGTAATGGAGATAATTTTCGGATCTGTAGGTGACGACGGAGTACATCCGCGTGCTTCGAGGGACGCGTTTGCTTACAGCACGTTTCCGCATTACACATCCCTCGTATTAATCTTACAATCTCTGTCGCTAATTACACAGTATACATTTTGTCAATGTAAGCATGTTCTGGTATGATGACCAGTAGAGGGGTACAATTCTCCTGCACCATGTTTATATAAGCATAAATCTAGAATTATTTTCACACTTTCATTCAATTTATATTATCACTGTTAAAGTACTCCTCATCCACAAGTGTTTGGAAATTTGGATCAGTTTTTGGTCTCCAATCGAACACATAGGCAATGCAGTATGGGGAAAGTGTCACTCGCATATATTTCAGTCAGGAGCCGAGAATGGTCTCATAACAATCTTTCGTAAATTTAGATTTGAATCAAATCTACTGATTGTAAATTGAATGGCTCCAGTCCATCCATTACTGAAACTCTTTGAGGGTCTCGGCTGAGTCTTATCTTGTTTGCCTAATTGTTAAATTTAGGAATTCCAATGACAGACACAGTATCTGGCCCTAATTTCGTTGATATTTTGCAACTGATATTTCAGTCATGGTAATGTGCAGTGCTTTAATAAGTCTGTCAAATCGTACGGCACATCACTCGCAGGTTAGTTGCACTTCTTAAAGGAATGTGACATGAGGATGTGGGTAGAATTAAGGTGACCCAGGATAACTTCCTGCGGCGGGCTGTTGTGAAGGTGGTAATGAACTTTACGGTTCAATAACAGGCTGAAACTTTCTTATCTAGTTAATCGAATGTCAGCATCTCACAAAAGGCAATGTATTATAGAGTTACTTACAGGCATTGGCTCTATTGGATACTATGCTTTTAGTGCTAATTTCTGTAGCTCATAACCGGACGTTTATTTGCATTTGATTTGATTGTATTGTTGCAAGGTAAACAGCAGCACAGATAGAACGTTACATCATCATTATCAATGTAGAATCAAACCTTGCTCTCTGTTCTTGCGTCCATGGTATGCATTTATAAATTCCAGTGGTTTATAGGGCACAGTCTGCTTTGTTCTCCTTTTTAGGTGCTTTCGCAAAATTTCTAAAAGCGACTATTAGCTTCGTCGTGTCTGTCCGTCCGCTCTTCCGTCGGTCTGTCCGCATGGAACAACTCGGCTCCCAGTGGACAGATTTTCACGAAATTGGATATTTGTGAATTTTTCGAAAATTTGCCAAGAAATTTCAAGTTTGATTAAAATCTGACAAGAATGACGGGTACTTTACATGAAGACCTGTGTACATTTATGATAATATCTAGCTGAATTTTTCTTAGAATGAGAAACATTTCAGAAAGAATTTGTAGAGAAAAAACGCAGTTTTATTTTTAGTGCCTTTTTTTTCGGAAAATCGTGCCATTTATGGGATGATGTGGAAAAATGTGGTACAGCCAGACAGGTCATTGATGACAACATAATACGGCACAGAAAAGATGCTAGAATACAGACACACACTCATAATATTTAATACTTATTGCTTTTCCACGGCAACTACGGTTATGCGAAGGCGCCTCTGTGCTACATTACACGTCCATTGCCTGTCTTTTTCATCCAGTGGAAGCTCTGTAACCAGCTGTGTCAATACCAGTCAACTACACAGGCAAAGGTAGTCAAATAACTGAGAAAGTACGCTGCGTAACATTCCAGAAGAACGAAGACCTAATTACACCGCGGCGGAAGCCTAAAATCTCGCATACACAGATCAAATATGGAGAGATTTATTTTTTATGATTTCCGTATTTCTTTATTAGTCTATTCGAGTCCGGTTATGGTTATACGCGTACAGATCTAATTTATGCTGCTTTCGGTCTTCTTTACGTGCCTATTCTTAAAGATCCGGACCACGTAGCGTATTTAGCACGTACTGTCGCTATAATGTTACGTACTCAAATTATTTCCAAATAAAATTTATTTGCGGAAGTGTCTGTAACATTTCTGTGGTGGTGATGAATATAATAAATAGGAGAGATATTGCACTGAAATATACATGTAGAGAAAATAAATGTGATAACATTGTCAAAAACTGTAACGATTACCATTTACAAATAATGTTCCCGAACATCGCTATTGAAGAGATTAGCACTTTTGCTTTGTGTTTGGGAGGACCCGCTTTCACAATTTGGCCGAGTGGTCGTCTACCATGACTAAAGGTTTTCTTGGTTGTATTCAATGGCTCGATGTAAATACTGGGATTGTGCCTTAAAAGTAATGCATGATCATTCCCTACCACTTCCTATGCGTTTCTTCATTCAGCAAGCACATTTTAATTTTACTCTACGTAATCTACGCAACAGATAAAACGTCGATCACTACTCAACGATGAATCACTCATCATTTAGTCACGATCTTGACATCCAGAAGAGTCCACAGAGAATATGCACACGTATATATAAACATTTAAAAGAGAAAGCCGCAGATCTAGTTCTAAATGCAATACTTGTTAATTTCACGTACCTTTCTTTTTTATACGACGAATTAATCTGGGAAAATTTTTAGACCTTAAATCTAAGTAAAATATCAGTTGCTTTAAATAAATAGAATTATAATTAAACTGGCCCAACAGTCGCCTAGTAATATATAATAAACATGAGGTTTAACATAAAATTCTTTATTAATTTCAGAAATAAAAGTGTATAGTATTCGCTATTGCAATTACTCGTACTATTAAATTATTCGTGCAAAGGACGACTTATGCACATTGAAGCTCTTTTCACTCGCCTCGTACCTTCTGCCTTTGCTACTAGAAAGCTTCTTTTGGCTGAGCGTTGAGTGGGGGGGGGGGGGGGAGCAATTCACGTCATTCGAGAGCCAAGCTAATCGTGGATTCTCCTCTGGTATCCGTGTTTGTTATTACATCTCTCCGTCACTCTCTCTCGCCCGTCAGTCTATTTTGCAGAAATTCTTCTCCGCTGGTTATCTGTATTGCCGTCATTGCTATGCCCTCTGCATTTTAAATTCTGTACCAGTGCCGGCACTGCAGCTTTTCTGTCAAAAAATGCTTACCGGGGCTCATGTTTTTGGTTTTCATATTTTATTGTGTTATGTATTTGTTTATCTTTCTCTTTTTGAATTTTACATTCTTTCTTTCCGTTTATAATTCTTAGCTCAATATTTCTTTATTCATGTATCTGTTTCCTTTCCTAGTTTTGTTGAGTCTTTTTTCTTTTGTTCCATTTTTATTCTCTTACTATGTATTTTTATTGAATAGAATCACTATTTAGGGTGTGACGTACAAAATTGCCAGGAGTGAAAGCATAACAGACCAAAACACATGGTTAACACTACCATTTTCTACTGGCGAGGGCCAGGTTTCGAATGTCGCCGGAGAGATCACCTCTCCCAGCAGAAAACGTTTTATTTTTTTCCCTGAGCTTGTCAAGCTTTCGTTTGGGGTTTGAGTTTAAAATAGGCTACAATGCGTCATTCTTTTTCCTCTTGAATTCATAATGAAGTTTGTAGGTATACGACATTTCAGTTAATGGTCAAAATACGGTCTGGTGTATGGCAGTATATATCCTGGTCATGCATTTTATTTTGGCGGTAAATTAGGTCTACTGTTGACACACATTCGTTAAACTCATAAATCATTAAACTCGTAAAATAATTAACCGAATTTCACAGTTCCGTGACACTCATTTAATAATTCACCGATTAACAAAGTAAAGAATTTATTCGCAGACTGATTAATTTATTGTATCAGTGAATAGATTCCCTCGTTGTTAAGGAGAACATAATGGTTAACAAACAGATCGTGCTCCGGAGTGCCTGTACTTTAATATCAGCTATAAGACCGTATTTAAATTTTGGGCGTTTTTGAGTTTAGTGATTTTCACCACTCCATTTTGGAAAATAACATGGCAGTGCCTTAAAACGGATACGACCACTTATTTCGTATTTCATAATTTACAATCTTCATGTCATTTGACGATATATTTAGGCTAAGATTTGTAGTTGATAAGGCTCAACTAAAGAAATAAAATGTTATTTACTGACCCCTCCCCCCCCTCCATTTACTCTCACGCTTATTCTTCTATTTTTTTTTTGTCTGTCGTTCCACGTATTTCACACATACATTACGTTCTATGCGCTGTGTTGTGAATTGTGCACGTTAAAATCCTTTTGTACAGTCGGTTTAAACAAATTCAAAAGACCGTGCCTTGGAGGTTCCACGAGGATTTGTAATATTTTTTGGTATTGTTAACTTGGGGTACTATGGGACAGTTTCACCGTCATGGGATAAACAGGTTTCTACACTGTTCTATAAACGTAGATAGCAACACATTTTGTTATTGGATTTCATTAGAAGAAGTAGACGTAGTCTGTAAGCCGGGAAAGTGTTTTGTTTTGCATTTTTAGCGTATTTACATGAAAGCTAGGTTAGGCTGCTTGTCTACGATACGCACCTGTGCCATTAAGGTAAATTCCAACAAGGTGTATCTAAAGCAGTGTTCTTCTAAAAGTTGTAATTTCTTTACACATGGCGATAAAATTATTTTGTTGTAACTTCTTCTAGGTACCAGTAATGTCATAGTGGAGCAAGTAAAAGGAGTGTGATGTTCTAAATGAATGAGGCGCACAAACAAATATCACAAAATTTAAAAAAATGGTGCGATTTTTAATGTATTTGATTTAATCGAATATGTAGTAAAAAAAAGCGAAAGGCTGAGATTGTGCAACAGAATAGCTTTTCGGTCCCTCCTTTATTACAGCGCAATCAGGTAAAAGAGACAAAAGGCAGAAACAGACTACCAGCAGCGGGGATGGAATATTGATACACACAGTAGTTATAAAGTCATGTAGGTTTGTATATACGTAGAAACATTTCGGGGGACCTTGCTGCCTTCATCTTCAGGGTTACCCAAAATGGAGCAAAAGCTCCTCCGAAATTTTGATGCCTATGCCACTCTACATGGCGCCACAGGCAGGAAACTGAAATTTTTGGTTACAATCTTTTCGACCTCAAAAGACGTTTAGATATTTTTAACAAGATAGGCCATGTACGTATAACCTAACACTGTGGCTCTTTAGCTCACAGTTATTGCAGTAGAGACACAACAATGTATTCTGTGCGTGTTGTTGAGCTACACGTCGCTGTCAACTGTATAAAAGTACTGAGTGTTGCACAACAATACTTTTATGGCAAATTTATGTCGACGGCAACAGTAAAATGTGCATAGGTCTTCATGTAAATTGCCCGATACTGCATTCAAAGAAACAATGTTTGTTTGTTAATGTTCTTCTTTAGACTTACATTTTGCGAAAAGCGACTTTTATCTTCGTCATGTGTATCTGTCCGTCCGCATGGAACAACTCGCCTCCCACTGAATTTCCGTGAAATTGATATTTGGGCATATATCGAAAATCTGTAGAGAAAATTCAAGTTTGATAAAATCTGACAAGAATAAAGGGTACTTTACATGAAGACTTGCATACATTTACGATAGTACCTCGCTGAATTCTTCTCAGAATGAGAAAAATTTCAGACAAAATTGTAGAGAAAATCAAAACACAAATTTTTTGTTCAATAACTTTTTTTTCCGAAAATATTGCCGTATATGAGATAATGTGGGAAAATATGATAGAGCCAGGCAGGCCACAGATGACAGTACAATACCACACAGAAAAGATACGATTTGCATGCCGAATAACTAAGGCAAGAACACAGATACACTCTTATAATGTTTATTACTTCTGCTTTTCCACGGCAACAATGATTACGCGAAAACGCCTGAACGTTACGTTATACGTACGTGAAACTTAAGCAAGTATTTTGAATAAGAATCCCAAGGGAAAGGACCAAGTGGAAGATAAAATCAATACCAATCAACAATTCCGCTTGTGACAGCAGTATATCAGTGGGAAAATATACAGGATTCCAGGAAGTAGAAAAGAATTGTACAAAAGTTGGGTTACTGGAAAGTAGGAGAATGAGCTATTGTAAAGGGAACACTGCACGTGCGATGTGCAGCCATACTTAACTGCTCTTTGAAAGTGGTAATGATTTGAACGCTATGGCTGATTATAAGCTTGTGTCACGAATTCGATCCCAGCTCAGGAAGTCAATATTTGTCCGCGTATTTCAGTTTTATTACTGTCGTACTGCAATACAGATAGTGTGATGGGCAGATATCCTCTTACGGAAGTGTCAAGCATTTTAATTATTTTAGACTTACTAAGATTTGGAAAAAGTCACTTGCTTGATTTACGAATATTAGGCACGAAAGGAATGGTGGTACGGTAGCAGTCAGTAGAGCAGTGAAACTAGTGGTATGGTAGCAGTCAGTAGAGCAGTGATACTAGTGGTACGGTAGCAGTCAGTAGAGCAGTGAAACTAGTGGTATGGTAGCAGTCAGTAGAGCAGTGATACTAGTGGTATGGTAGCAGTCAGTAGAGCAGTGAAACTAGTGGTATGGTAGCAGTCAGTAGAGCAGTGAAACTAGTGGTATGGTAGCAGTCAGTAGAGCAGTGATACTAGTGGTATGGTAGCAGTCAGTAGAGCAGTGAAACTAGTGGTACGGTAGCAGTCAGTAGAGCAGTGATACTAGTGGTATGGTAGCAGTCAGAGCAGTGATACTAGTGGTATGGTAGCAGTCATAGAGCAGTGATACTAGTGGTATGGTAGCAGTCAGTAGAGCAGTGAAACTAGTGGTACGGTAGCAGTCAGTAGAGCAGTGATACTAGTGGTATGGTAGCAGTCAGAGCAGTGATACTAGTGGTATGGTAGCAGTCATAGAGCAGTGATACTAGTGGTATGGTAGCAGTCAGTAGAGCAGTGATACTAGTGGTATGGTAGCAGTCAGTAGAGCAGTGAAACTAGTGGTACGGTAGCAGTCAGTAGAGCAGTGATACTAGTGGTATGGTAGCAGTCATAGAGCAGTGATACTAGTGGTACGGTAGCAGTCAGTAGAGCAGTGATACTAGTGGTATGGTAGCAGTCAGAGCAGTGATACTAGTGGTATGGTAGCAGTCATAGAGCAGTGATACTAGTGGTATGGTAGCAGTCAGAGCAGTGATACTAGTGGTATGGTAGCAGTCAGTAGAGCAGTGATACTAGTGGTATGGTAGCAGTCAGAGCAGTGATACTAGTGGTATGGTAGCAGTCATAGAGCAGTGATACTAGTGGTATGGTAGCAGTCAGTAGAGCAGTGAAACTAGTGGTATGGTAGCAGTCAGTAGAGCAGTGATACTAGTGGTATGGTAGCAGTCAGTAGAACAGTGATACTAGTGGTATGGTAGCAGTCAGAGCAGTGATACTAGTGGTATGGTAGCAGTCATAGAGCAGTGATACTAGTGGTATGGTAGCAGTCAGTAGAGCAGTGAAACTAGTGGTATGGTAGCAGTCAGTAGAGCAGTGATACTAGTGGTATGGTAGCAGTCAGAGCAGTGGTACTAGTGGTATGGTAGCAGTCATAGAGCAGTGATACTAGTGGTACGGTAGCAGTCAGTAGAGCAGTGAAACTAGTGGTATGGTAGCAGTCAGTAGAGCAGTGATACTAGTGGTATGGTAGCAGTCAGAGCAGTGATACTAGTGGTATGGTAGCAGTCATAGAGCAGTGATACTAGTGGTATGGTAGCAGTCAGTAGAGCAGTGATACTAGTGGTGTGCTAAAGTACTCAAACTTGCTGACAGGGGAACTTCTTTAGTATACACCATGCTTTCCTTGATTTCACTAAGTGGCGGGTGGGAAAATTTTGCATATTACAAATTTATATAAGGCAAAGCAAGTTTCTAGTTGTGTCATAATAATTTAAACAGGAAAGTACTAGGTAGTCTTTATTACACAGTGTTCCGAAATAAATTTCTTTGACTGCAGTGTTAATGATCAACTGCCTTACTAAATATTTTCTCTTAGATGTCTGATAATGACGCCAAGCTAAAGAAACGCGCTTATGAAACAGACAAAATAAGAGAATTTTCCGAACATACCATGTCCTAATGGAACAAACTTTTCTCTTGCTTAGTGAGAAAGTAATGCATTGTTTCCCTCCAGAATTAAACAACCCAAACGCTGTAATATATTCTGATACTACGTTTTTATGACTCTCTTGTACATACAAGGTTTTTCTTTCTACATTTCGTGCTGTTTTTCACGCTGTGTGTTAAATTAATATTTGATGGTCGTCGTCTCTTCAATTTACATATTCCACCTCCAAAACAACGAAATGGGTTTTGACAAATTTAATGTTGCGTATGCTAACATTCGTCAGGCAAATGTATTTTATTTCCCATTGGTTACGGGAGTTTTTAACTTTACATTAAGACTAAACCTGAATTTAGAAAATTTCTCAGGAACGGTATGTTTTTCGAGAACTTTGTTTGACATTTGATATACATACATACATACATACATACATGCGTACATACTTACATGCATACATGTACATATGTGTGTATCATTAAAGCCTGTGATTTTTCTGGTAAGGTTGACCCCATTCTTAGGCCTATAAGAAGTTAATATGAATCATCGCTGTGGACTTCTGTATCATCGAACAACTTCTGCTCAGATAGGCCAATGGTGCCTTCATGAGACATTAGAGAAGAAATGGGAGTAGGCGTACAATGGGACAGTGTTCATATATAATGTATTTGTAGGCTTACAGAAAGCATGAGTTTTTGTAGGATATTATTTTACAACATTCTCATTAAATTTGTTATAGGCATGGAAATAGTTACGCTAATTTAAAGTGCGATCCTAGTGGCCGTGCCTTCTAAGGCGTAGGTCTGCGGTCACTTGATTACTTGCATCGCAGGTTCGAAACCCACTGAGAGCATGGGTGTTCGTCTCTTGTGTGTGTTGTGTTGTGAAGCTAGCGTCCTCTGGTCACTCGTTCAAAGGAGTCCTAACGGCTGTGTGTGGTTGCGTGTGTATGATCTAGAAACCTTAAAACGACGCGGCTCAGTCTGTTGTGCCACAGAAAAAAAAATAAAACCTATTCTAACAAGCCCATATCAAAGATCAGAGAGGCACGTATTGGGCTCTTGCTTTCCTATTCAGTACAGCCCGAAACAGATTCATGTCATTGCTCAAAGAGTCTTTTACCGAAACGAAGGCCCGGCTTTGCGCCCAGGTCAGTCCTTGTAGAATTTGTGACGGACAAAGTGACACTGGCACAGTTTCTCCTTCCAGGGCTATCCCCTTTTGTTACTATTCCACAAATGCTCCACATTTATTTGTCTGTCATCCTTGTGATAGGCAGTGGTCCCCAGAGCGGCCCTATGTTTACGCAGAAGCAGTCTTACATCACAAGAGAATAAAGACAGCGGCGTGTAACAAGGAGTGTTGCTCAGGTAATGGTCTTCTGTGTTACTACACCTTGTAGGATAATACGCTTCTTTCGATGTTTCGGAGGAACCTGCTGTCTCTCTCTTAGGATGACTAAATTGTGCTTAAATTGGCTGCTGTAATATTTGGCATGAGCAATACTGTAGGCCTCATTTCTTTCTGCAAAACATGGAAACAAACGTATTATCCTACGCAGTGTAATTATTCAGAGGATCATTACTCGAAGAAGTTACTTTACCACCCTTGCTTTTCACCTTGGCTTTAGTATATGCCATTCTGATAGGTCGAGTAAACCAGGAAAGATTAGAATTTCATGGGATACGTTAGCATTTGGTTTATCCTGCTGTTGATTTATTGGTCGAAAAACAAGCACAGAAACTCATATTGTTTGCTGATAAGGAGATTGGTCTGAATGTAAATGCAGAGAAAACTAGGTACACGTTCATGCCTCTTCACCACAATGCAGGACAAAAACGTAACGTAAATGCTGTTAATACATCCCTAAAAACTGGAAACGTCGAAAATTTGGGGACCACTGTAATAAGTCAAAAGAACATCCGCGGCGGAATTACGAACGGATGGTGTTCTGTGATTGCTGGCTCTCCTACATTTCAGAATGCTTTTTCTTTCGCGCTTCAGTATAGAAACATAAATATGAAATACACAAAAATCCGAACTCACCTGTTGTATGTGAAATTATATGGCTTTGAAGGACTTATGTGAGTTGATGGTATTTAAGGACTGGGTGCCGAGCAGAATATTTTGGCGTATAAACGAAAAAGTAAAAGGAGGCTGAAGAATATTACAAAATGAGGAAATTCATAATTTGTAGGCCCACTACTCACCGAAGCTTAGCGTCTCCAAATCATGGAAAATGAGCTGGGGGGTCATGCAAACATGGATGAGAGAGGTGATAGGACGTTTTGGAGTTTCGAATGGAAGAATCTCAGGAAGAGACGACACGTAGGATTTCGTGATAGATTGAAAGATAATATTAAAGTGGGTGTTCAAAGAAATATAATTTGTTTTTCTCAGAATAGAGAGCAGTAATGTGCTCTTGTAATCACGGGATGAGACCTTGGATTCTATCAACGGAGATGAGCTCTTTGACCAGTTGAAAGACTATTAGCTCCCCAGTAAACATTGCTCCATCTAGTCAAGAACTATACTGTTACTTGCAGTATAAAGGACTATTGAAATGCACGTAGAAATACATCTGATATGGCTTAGACTCTTCAGGTGTAACAAATTATTCATAGTTTAAAGAATTACCATTTAAAATTTGTGTTTCTCTGACACATGGCAAGAAACATGTATGCGTACCATGCTTCTGTATTTGTATATATTACATTAAATTTGCAAAGATAATTTTTGGTTTCTCTGATTATTAGAACTTAGGAGGAATTATTCAGTGTACCTACCATCTAATTCAATATTTTGTACAAGTTTGTCAGAGCATAATTAACCGTTTTGCGAAATTCTTTGTGAATGTCATGTTGCTGAAGATGGACGCGTCATAATATTTTACTTTCTTATCGCTATATTACTAACATCTGTGGCTAGCCTGTTATACAAACCCTGTTTAATCACAAATTTTAGGCATTACAATATTTGAATTAGGAAGTGACCTAAATAATGCATGCCGTGTCTTATCAAGTTAAGGAAACTGGTGTCATGACATTTCGCAAGGATGCCTCTTCTCATAATTGTCCGCACGAGCAGCAACATCAGGAGACAATCAATTATAAGTGACGCAATTCTTTTGTTTATTCGACTCCAATATTTGAACCTAATTTAATATTCTGTTTTGTACTTTATTCAATATTTTTAGTGTATGAAGCATTTGGGGTGGAAGACAAAGTTGCCTGAACTGCCAGCAGACTTCGGCTGCAATTTGCCAGTCCGTACGAATAAGCATTTTTAATTTATAATCTACCCTCATTCACCCTGACGGCTTTCATGAACTTTTCACAGCACTTCTGTCACTACAGCAGTACGCCTCAAACAGAAATGTTTAATGACGCATCAGGAAGTGCGTCCACGTATCTATGAGCTGACAACGCCGCTTCAGCAACATGATAGTCACTCATGTTTAGTTTGTTTCGTGCGACATAAACATTTATAATCACAAAGTGTGTCCTTTTCTAGGAATTACTACACTGGAACTTTCGGCTTTTGTAGACTACACCTGCATTCCGTTAAGGTAAACCACCAAATTTCAAATTATAACAAACCAACAGGCGAAAATGCAATTTTACGTATTTTAATCTTTATGTTTTCAGGCATGAGATAGCAAGAAAAAAGATCCTGAACTGAGTGTTATCATGCATTCCCCAAATTAATCTGCCAATCGTGCTTTTATAACCGTAAATGTGCAGTAATTTTATAAAAATAGATATTGCAATCAGTCAACACAACATTATATTCAGTAAGAATAAGACTACATGATTCGGCCAAAAATGATTAGCCATCATCACGCCCAAATATAAGGATACAAAAGGGGGGAGACTTTACGACTTCATCTCAGGTTTCATATCTCAACGTTTACAAGATAAAATACACATAGAGTGTAAGAGATCTATCTGATGATGGCTAACGAATACACATACAGTGTAAGCGATACAAAATGCATTCTCTATCTGATGACTGCTAAACATTTTAGCCGAAACACGTAGCTTTATTCTTACTGAATATATTGTTGTCAGGCTGACTGCAACACTAATTTTTATTTAATAAGGCAACGAGGTTGTGCCACCTTAATTAAACTGCAGTAGTTTTGATTTCTGCTTTTGGAATGTATTTGAATTTCGCTATATTTTAAAGGGATTTACTCTTATCATTTCTACCTGCATCCTCGTGACGACACATGAAAATATAATCACCTTTCTCCAAAACAGAAACTTTGGGAAGTGATAGTGGGGTCTGGGTGTTTAAGAACAGCCGTACTGAAAGACTATTTTTTTATGGCTCGACAGCCCTATATGGGCCTGGGCCTCCTCGTTTCGTCGAGGTTTCATGATCACACACATTTGAGACACACCACAGTCGGTAGGACTCCTCTGGACGAGGGACCAGCTTGTCGCAGAGACCTCTACCTGACAACACACAACAATCACAAGAGACAGACATCCATGCCCCCGGTGGGATTCGAACCCACAATCCTAGTAAGCGAGCGGCCGAAGGCCCACGCCTTAGACCGCACGGCCACTGAAAGACTTTAAGTAGCAAACATAATTTTTATTCTGCCTTTATACTGGGTATTAGGAGCCTACGTCATCAAGAGCGCGGATAACAGCAGGTATTTGCTTTCCAAATATAGCTGTTGAAATGAAAATTCACAAAGAAACTGGTTAAATACGTGTGTTATTTCAGAGTATCAAAGCATAAACAACGACATTTCTGTAACAAGAATTTATAAGTTTATATCAAAACAAACATGATACCATAAGCAAGAACTCTATTATCATGTCTTAAGTAACCTTTTTCTAAAATAAACTGCATTAGATATTTAGTACAAGCACAGGAATGAATAATAAGAGCATTTAAAATAGGCCCATAATATTTGTCACAAAATTCAAAGAGAGAGCGGAGCAAGAAGTTTTAATTAAGCTTAAATTTAACAGATTTTTTTTTCAATGGCTCGACAGCCCCTTGGGGGCCTAGGCCGCCTCATTTTTCGAGGCTTCATGTCCACACTTTTTAGACACCACGTTTGGTAGGACTCCTCTGGACGAGGGACCAGCTCGTCGCAGAGACCTCTACCTGACAACACACAACACACACAAGAGACAAACATCCATGCCCCCGCTGGGATTTTTTTTTTTTTTGTATTAATTGCTGGGTTTTCCCCTTTGATCAATTTGTACTGTTGAAGTCCTTTTTGTCCTGCATGTCACCTTATGTTTCATGCTATCGTCCATACATCTAACACAACACAAACATCCATGCCCCCGGTGGGATTTTTTTTTTTTTTTTTTTTTTTTTTTTACTAATTCCTGGTTTCCCTTAATCCATTTTGTTCTGTATTAGTCGTTTTTCGTCCTTTCATGTCACTTACGGTCCACAACCGTCTTTTACAACACAACACAAACATCCATGCCCCGGTGGGATTCGAACCCACGATCCTAGTAAGCGAGCGGCCGAAGACCACGCCTTAGACCGCGCGGCCACTGGGATCGGCAAATTGAACAGAATAACAGTCTAAATTATGACATATCAAAAATAGTGTGTTAAAACTATCTTCTTATAAAAATAAGTAGATGAAAAACGGATAAAAAATTTTGATAAATCTTGGACTTGATCACCTGAACACAGAATCGAAGAGAGTGGGATGATATTAAAAGGGGTTGTAGCAGTGCAGGTTATACTAACATGAACTGTTTTGTCTTATTAAGTCGCTTGTTTTCACTGTGCTGAACCTTCAGGCTTTCATTTGCAGTAATAACATATTTCAAACTACCTTGAAATTTCCAGCTTCCAGAGAGAGATACTGTGCTCGGCCTTAACTGCGCATGTTCTCTAAAACACCGAAGACGGCAATTCAATATAACAATAGCCGCTTGATTGATCAAGTACTGAAATGAATAGCGAGGAGTAACTTCCTTTCATCTCTCTCCTCCACTGCGAAACAAATCACCTCATTTCAATATATTCTATTCAGACTGGAACGGAATTTCATCAAGCTTCAGTCTCATTGGATATAAGGTATCATTTTCTAGACTCCTTCCTCTTTTAGTGATTTCTACGAGTAGCGTCAGTAATTTGAAGCGACCAGGTGGAATAGGGAACACGGGTGGGAGCAGGAAAGGATAAAATCGTTCGTATTTCATACATCCAAGCAAATTAAACTGCACCGTGAAATACGTTATTGTTATTTACACTCTCAGACACTTTAGGCACAAAGTATCAAAGTTTGAAATGGCAGTTACAGTGCACATTTTATCCCAAATGTTCATTATTCGCCATCTTCAAGTATCATTTTTAAATATGTTAGTTTATTGCAAATGCAAATATTTTGTTACAATGGTAATGACTCTGCAGCTATCATACTGCACAGCAGTTGGAAGCCATTCTTTCTTGTATTTTCTTACACATTCAACATACCAGAAATGTTATTTTATTGGAATTATTCTAAACAAAATTAAACTCGAAGCACCTTTTTATGTTCAATTCTTATATTAAATTTCATCGAAGAAATTAATAGAGTATAAGACCATCAATCACAACTAAGAATGTTTATGATATGTACAAGAATTTGTTTGCGACATGTTTCGGTCGGAAAAGGCCATTGTCATGTAATAAGAATAACAAATAATAATAATAATAAGGATAAATGCATTTTTATGTGTTTTTTAAATATAAGTGATATCTAATTTTACAATGGACTATGATTTTAAGAGCGTTACATAGTACGTTTTTATTTTAAGAAGGTTTTAACACCTAAAATGACATTTATCCTTCTTCGTATCTTTTGGTATTCTGTATTACCTGACAATGGTTTACTCCGACCGTAAGATGTAACTAAATTCTTGTACATATAACAGTCACCCTTATTTGTGATTGGCGGTCTTATATTCTATTAATGTTAAATTATCACAGCGGTAGGATTAAAGTTACGATTCATTGAAGACCTTCCGGTATTTTCGGAGATGAAACATGCCGAGGGATTGACAACAAGAGGCCATCTGTCAATTGACTGTTCATTGCGTATGTCTTCGGCAAGGAACGCAGAAAAGGTCTTGATTATAGTGCAGTATTAATTTCCATAAGATAAATAATCTACGTATTAATGCATAAATACTCTATAAAATTTAATATTGTATTAATGTTTTGAGTACGAACTTCTCTAAAAACCTTGCACCGAATGCACGTCTTTGCAAAGGTCAGTGACAAGGCAATGATTCTTGAGCTCATTTTAACAGAATTCGTTTCTTCCATTTATTGGAGCTGTAGTGTGTAGATGGTACGGAAATATAGTAGAGCTGAGAATTTTATTTCGCTTCAACAACTGGTATGTTGTAGAACACCAGTCCTAACCTGTATGCCACTGAATCGAAAGAATTGAGCATAAAGTTTGTGTGTGTTGCGTGAAGTTTCATTAAAATGGAAATTGGCAAGCAATGGAGCGGAATCTCCATAATTCGTTGTTACCAACGAATTGTGTATCCATCTGGCGATGAGAGCTATTGCTTGCATCAGTGGACTATGGAACATGCCCAACCTGATCATCTTATGCTCTCCCGAGATTAGGTTCAAGACTATTCAGTGCATGTATTTTGGGTTTTTATCTGCAGCTGTAATACGAACTGTTCAGGTTTAATTGCACTGATATCCCACTACTTTCACACCGTCCCCGCTACAACTAAGATATTTTCTTATCGTGGGACGAGCATCTCTAGTTCCCGCTGACAGACGCCGTGTCTTCTTGTCCCAGCCACATGTCGCAACTGGCTGTACCTCGCGATCATCTTTAGAATTTGGCAGCCAAAATTTTGATTCTGTGCTGGAAACAGATAATAAGCTTTTGGCGATGAATTCCTCTGATATAATCAAAATCAGTTTAGACCCTTTAGTTACGAAATTATACGCCGTGTAAACCTACTTTGTCATGACACTCACACACTCATTCATTCAGTCAACAAATTCTTCAGTCATCCCGACAGTCAGCCAATTTACTCATTAGTTAGTCACCCAGATTATTCAGTCCTTCAGCCAAGTTAGGTAGCTATTCTGTGAGTGAATGAGTCTGTGTGAGAGAGAGAGAGAGAGAGAGAGAGAGAGAGAGAGAGAGAGAGTCTCATGCAGCTATTTATACAGTCCGCCAGTACAAGTAATTCAGTCTGTCATGTGGTCAGACAGCAAACGCAGTTTATAATGACAGACTATCCACTACACACATGCGTATCTTTTCGTCTCCTTTCAGTGACACATACAGGCTACGTACACAGGTGTCGTAGATAAATTGTCTCTAAGCAGCGGTAATTGCTCAGCCAGTGACTAATCTACTTCCATCTCAGATACTCCCGTTTTAATAACGAAACTCTCTCGCCTGTAAGAGGTAAACAGCTAGGCATTAATTAATATTGATGAAGAAACATGGCCACTGACACAATTTACTTGCTAACCCAATTTTCCTAGATAGATTGCTTTCAGTAAGGATTATAGCCTGATCATCTTCTCGCTAATTCCAGTACAGGATAGAGGCTTGCCAAGGAGTGAGACCAAGGGTATCAAATGTGCGTCATCCTTACCGCTGCCAATGATTTCAGTGTTCGAAATTCGGAGGCCTGTGTTGTTCATTTAACCGAATTGTTCCTTCTTATATCCTTTAACACAGCTCTATTTACGAAAATATGCAGCGCAACACACTTTCTCACTCTGTTTGTAACACGTAGACAGTAAGTTGATTCTGACAAAATCCGGTAAGCTTTTCATAAAAATGACAATTGATAAAGCAGAACGAAAAGATTTTTTATATTATTTTATATTATTCTTAAGAAAGACTTACGAACGTGTGAATAATTTATTTTGCTGTTTGAAACAATGAAGTTATTTAAAAAAGGAATAAACTTTTATTCGTTAATGAAATACCAAAATCTTACAGTATCCACCCTCTAGTTTGTCAACGTGCACAAATGGACGAATCTTATTTTTTAGATTGCTGTATGACAAATTGTCATTACGGTTTTCTCCAAACGATGTGATGCAACGACTTTGCGTTTAGAATGTTAATCATCATAGCAAAATTGATATTAAAACGTAGTTCGCTTTTATGTTTCGCTTAACCCGAACGAAAGAAAGCGGAAATATCTCCACGTTACCTTTCGGGGCGCAAAGAACTGTTCTGATGGAGGTTTCTGTCGTTTAACAAATTCTGTTCAAAAATGAAGTGATAGTACTTTAAAATAAGCCACAGTATCCTTACAAATCCTTAACTACCAATCAGGCTTGATCATCTTTCGATCTCATTCCAGACAATGTAAGCAGTTTAATCCAAACAGCTTCGTTAGGTAGACCACAGTACTCTATATGAATGTAACCAAAAAAAGTGAAATGCTCTTTTGATTTCATAGTAATTGAACTGCTCAAGAAATTTCCTGCTTTTGCTAAATGCGAGTGCACAATACTGTCTTTACAAAATTTTGCGGTTACTCCCAATTCTGGGCTTATTAGTCTATTCAGAATAATTTTGATACGAAAATTAATTACGTTGCATCCATTTAAGGTGTACACTTTAGCTTTAATTTGACGAGCAAACACAATTTAGTTTTGTCCGATAGTAAAGAGAAAATCGAAATACATCTATGCAGGGAGACTCTACAAATTAGAGTAACTACACTGACAAAACGTCTCCTTAAAAATAATAAATGGTTTCTTCAAAATTTAGAACCAAACTGTTAGTCCACTCTTGATCGAAATGGATATCATTTCCCGTTCTGTGATTACTAGGGGTTAGTAGGCTAATTGAGAAAAGGATGGCTATATAAAAGTTAATATTGCGCGATTCAAAAGCCTGCGTACATCGTAGCGGCCATTACTGATGCTGTCTATAGGGTTTTCTCATTGGAACAATTTCCACCAAGTATCCTCCACTTACGTAGGTAATACTGGAAATTACGACAATTCTATTAACTCTGATTTGTGCTGCAGCAATAATGTCAAGAATAATCGGTATTAATGTTCCGCTCCATAAGTAGTTACAAACGAAATTTCCGCTCTTTCGAGTCCTACTGTAGATTGTGCTGCTGTTGTTATGGCGTGGTGTGATCAATCATAAACACAATTAGAGGGCCGCGAAAATAGACCTCGTTTAGACTCAAATTTCCTTGTCAGGCTACAAGATTCTTTTGTTTTTTCCATGAATAGCTAAGCTGCCGCTTGTGAAAATACATGCTGACGAGTCAGGCTTGTATTTGCCGTGGCGTTCTTACGGGAAAGTTTCGGTATTCCTCATACGGAGTGCGAAACATCAGTAAACATCAAATATTAACCAGAAGTCGCAGTGTAAGTTGATGATATGGCGCCCTTAAATTTGTAAACATTTACCGTTAAATATTTACGTATACGTCATCGTTTCTCAACATCACTATAAGAACTTCAAATCTTGCCGTGTAGGCTGTTATTACGTTCTTATTTGTAGTTTCAGGGTTCGAATCTCGGCTGGGAGTCTAGATTTCAGGATGAATATTTACGTTGTTTTACTCAGTCCCTCAAGGAATGTATTGGAATAATAGCTTGTCACGAACACTTCTTTCTTTATCTTGCCCAATCCATTAAGCACAGTTCTTCCGCGTGACACCTGCAGCTATCTTTATATTTGATTGCATTATCCGCTAAAACAGTAAGGACAGGAATTCGACATTTTGTGAGGCGACAGTCGTAAGCATGTCAGCAGATTTCCTTGTTTAGAATTTAGAAACGCGTCACTACGCACAACTTTGATATTGTAACGGATAGCTGTAATGTAATACGAATCTACAACACTTAAATTATGTGCAGAAATAAATTACATAATTACAAATTTATTGTCCTCGCCAGCCTTTCCTTATAGAAGGAAACATTTGACAGACATCACAGTTCTGTATAAAATTTCTTGTTAAATATTCTATGATTTGGCACGTTTCTAACTTCTGTCTAGAATGAGTAGAATACAGTAATGGACATTGCCTGCAGGCTTCACCATGTAGACTGAATACTACACAGTACTAACCTTCAGTTATTGCAAACTTCAAAGTACGGAATGAAACAGCGCGTATTTTAAAATTCAGTTTTTGCAAGCTTCAACATATAAAACGAGGGCTGTTGGATTGCACTGAACCTTTGTTTAAACAGTGTAGAGCACTTTTCAAAACTCTCCTATGCAGCGTAATGTACACTTATTGATTGCTGCCTATTTCAACAAGAGTGGAAAGCATAATTTCACACTCTGTGTTCCGTACTGTACTTGAGTGGGCACGATGTTTATTTGTTGCAGCAATACTATATTATTTACAACATACAAGCCAGCTTAACAACGCAAACAACACACTATACATTTGTATTGTATTTTATTGACCTTTTAAAGTAATATACATATGAGAAGTTAAGGACCTTAATGTTATCCGTACTTTGTAAAATGTATCAAATTTTTCTAGCATGGATCCTTTTGCAGAAATTTGATGAGTTTCATTGCTGGACGTCATGAAAGTTGGGTGGCAATTGGCCGGTATAAATCACAACTAAACTCAAAGCTGAGCCTTCTGTTGTTCATGGACGGACAGATAAGCCTTCACCATTCTGTATTCATTTTATGCATCTTGTCCTAAGACCGCATAAATCGCTATTGCAAGAATCTTTTCATTTCACTTCAAAGGGACCAAGTGAACCACACAGAAATTCCCGGCCACAATGGAGGCACGTACAAACTAACAGTAAACCGCGGAGATTTCATTACTAGGTACGTTAATGTGGGATTTGTGGTGGACAAAGTGGCTTATGGCAGGGTTTTCTAAGCTTACTGCGGTGTCCCCCTACCAGTCTTCATTCCACCAGTAGTACTTCGAATCGCCTACCACTTGCCTTGCGACACTACAAAGACAAGACAAGTCCAGAATTTATCATTAGCTCGATCCTTACCGTAATTTCACACACGATACAGCAATTGGGAGAAATCAAAGCAAGGCGGGACTTCATATGATCTGCCCTTTTACGAAGCAGGCATAAAATTGAATGAATAGAGCTCATGCATTTCGGTTCTCAGTTGCCGTCTCCTGCATCCTCCCTTTTCTCACTGCCCAGAAGTACCCTCCCTGTCGCTTACAGCACGCCTACTTAAGAGGCTAGTTGTGGCTGAACAATAGTGTCCTATTACCCTCCTATCTTCATGCTTCTAAGAAATTTAGTCACTCGTACGTATTAAACACATGAGAAATCAACCCACACTAAATTAAATGTCATATAATGAAAGTACATTCAAACAGAGATTAGGGATAGCGTGCTAGGCTTAGCAACCAGTCTGCGGGCTGGACAATCCAGTGCTCGAATCCCGGGAGGGGCAAGAAATGTTTCTCTTTTCCAAAACGTCCAGATCAGCAGTGTCCCAACCAACCTCCTACTAAATAGACACCGGTTTTCTTTCTTGGGGTTAAAGCGGCCGGGTCGTGAATTTGACTACTTACCTGCATCTAGTACCAAGGTTAAGAATGGGTGGCGCTACACTTATACTCCACCTATGTGCCATCATAGCATTGGTAGGGACAATTTTACTTCCTTTTTACCTTTAAATTAAATCCAATGTCGACTGTAACATTTCCTCCACAACAAATAGGCTAAATTAATTATATTGCCATGACTTGGTCTCTAGAAATTAAACGACGTTCTATTCTATACACCATGTTTATCTATTAGATCACCAAAAGTAGGCTCCGTAATTAGGGATCTAGCGTAATAGTGATATGCCCATGTCTCCCTCTTCTTAGATTAGGCAGTGAGATTTACGTCGCACAAGGTATAATGGTTATATCGCCAACATTGGATTGTTCTGAGATTAGGCAGTGAGTTTTACTAAACACAAAATGTAATTGATGTTACATTGTCATGACGTAATTGTTATACTGCAATGACTCTGCCTTCCTGCATTGCAGTACGTAAAGCAACTCTTCACACCAGATCATCATCATCATCATCATCATCATCGGCACTACGACTCATAAAGTCTTGGCCTCCTTCAGAAGTTTCCTCCACTCTTCACGGTTCATAGCTGTTGCCCACCAACTCCTTATTCCCAGCACCCTTGCATTCTTTCCCACATCACCTCTCCACCTGGCGCGCGGTCTTCCACTTTTCTTGGTCCTTCCGGTTGCATATACGTCTTTCAGTCTGTCCATTGTGGAGGAAATGTCACAGTCGACATTGGATTTAATTTAAAGCTACATCAGTCTCCTAGGCATAGAATTTTCCTTCATTCTTGCAACATGACCAGCCCATCGTAATCTTCCATTTCTGATTATCACTGAGAGTCTGGGCTCTTTAAAAAGATCATAGAGTTCTTTATTATATCTACACCTCCACTGATCACGGTCCTTAACAGGGCCATATATCTTCACACCAGATACAGTTAGAGTGCGAAGTATCCTGCACACCAGATGTTACGGTTGCGTGAATAAATCAGTGCATGCCAGACGTAATGAACATCGCCACAGATTTTTTCCTAATTTAGATTGCCAGGTTTCCAGAAGAAATATACAGGGCATACACAAAAGAATGGTGCGGTTTCAATAGATATTCACTTTTGATACCGCACCATTCTTTTGTGTATGCCCTGTATTTGCTATAAGGCCATATTTTTATCTTATTCAATGAAGTGGTGAAATTTCTGAATTAAATATGATACATTTTCCGTGCAGTTGTCTTACACACACACACACACACACACACACACACACACACACAAGCTTATTCCCAACTAAGCGCACAATGTAGGAGCAGTAAAGCCAGTTGTGAAATTAGTTGGGAATAAACGTGTTTGGAAGAATTTCCTTCACATAATAAATAACGGATAAAATGCCAGGACAGTTATGTTTTAATTAGACGGTGACATGTCTTTCACTTCATGCTGTGTCTTCTTAAGTTGCTTAGTGGTATTTCCTCCATGTTAGATTTACTGGCCTACGAAGGTAAAGCAGTTTTTTTTATCTAAAGGTCAGTTTCACAAAGAACTGAAGAGATGTAATTCATATTATACGTCACACAGTAAACCCACATACATTATAACACAACTGAATTGTATTAAACTTCAAGAAAGTGTCCTCGTTTTTTAAAAACTCTCTGTAATCCCGATCTTTAGAACTTTTAAAGTTACAGGAAATTTGTCAGCCTAATAGAACTATAAAGGTTTCATGTATGCGTAACATAGAGCTTATAAAAACGGTTGTAATCAAGCTTATGTTAACTAAATGGCACATTACTGACTTGGGGCACAGTGTACTTCTCCAGTACAAGTATTGGTTACTGTGTTCAGAATTTCAAAGTCTGAGAGCCGAATTGTCAAAGGGAGGCCATTTAGCCCCTCTTACCTTCCAGTTTAATGGAAACTGAAGAAACATTCATCCCCTTTGATTACATTATTGACAGTCCGTCAGCAGTACACGACAGTACCGGAGGAAGAATGTAACTGCATCGAACACATTCCCTCTTGAGCAGCTAATAAGTCCTTAACTACTCAAATTACGGAACTAGAGTTTCACTACATTTGTCCATATCCAGAGGTATATGCATTCAATTCACACTCTCCCATCCGGTGTTTTAAAATTAATTTTAGTATAATCCTTACGTGTAAACCTATGTCTTACAAGTGATCTCTTTCCTTCGGGTCATCCAAACAAAACTCTGTAAACATTTCTCTTATTTCCCACGCGTGTTAAATACTCCTCTCACTTATTCTTCCTTGATTTTATCACCTTAGAAATATTTGACGATAGAAGATATCATGATGCTCCTCATTATGGGGGTTTCTCTGATCCCCACTTGCGTCTTTTCTCTTAGGTTCAGATACCTTTTTCGGCACCCTGTTTTTGAACATTCTAGTTCTATGCTCTTCCCTTAACGTAGAAAAAAATTCACACTCTTATAAAACAATCAATTTAAAATCCACCTAAAATATTTGAAGTTGTTTTGCAGCATTGTCTTGAAGATTTCCGTTATCTGCTATACGAAGCCCTGTAGATTACTATAGTGACCAACGTTTGGCGGTAACTTGCCGTCTCACTCTTTAAAGTAATCCAGGAAGAGCATGCAGCGTGCAAATAATTGGTAATATATAGGGAAACAGCAGGAGTGGACTAAATGTTCAGTGGGAGCAGGGGTGCTTTACAATGGGTTTTGGCGTAGGTAAAGCAAGTAGGAAGGTGGCAAGACTTGACAAAAAGATCTTAAGGGAGATAAAGGGATGTGAGAGAAATGTGGAAGTAAGCAGTGGGACTGGGATGAGTAGAAATGAAGCCCAATCTAGAACAGGAAGGAGGAGACCAGCCTATTCAGGACAGTCACTGAGAGTGTCATGGTAAGAGTTTATGTGGGTAATTACGTGATATTAAATGACAATAGCAGCGACATTAGTTATGGACTGATGTGCACGGGTGACCATTCAGGGTCTTCACTCGCCACGGTACTCTGTACGCAATTCTGACTAATGCAAGTAGTGCCTGTAAATTTTTTTCTTTGCCAGTCACGAATTGCGAGTCCGTTATATTGCTTTATGATTAAAACCCAGGAATTTTTACCACTTAGAAACGGTCCGAAACAAAAAAGTTGAGGTACAAAGATAAATATTAACAATTGCAGATATTGGAAGCCAGTAGTATGCAAGGCGTTTGCCTGTTATGACTGAACACGACTTACTCTTCTTCTGTTTTCGAGTCTAAGCATGTAAAGCTTTTCGTGGGGTCAGATCTTCTGGGTTGTTACGTTGAGTAGCAGGATTAGAGATTCTCGACGTTCTTTCGAAACGTCTGGGTTCAATAACCCTGCTACTCAACGTAACAACCCAGAAGATCCCAATTATCATCATCAACGCTGTTGAAACCTCTTATCTCGCAAAGTTACTTACGTGTATTCAATAAACAATGGCAGCGGCTTATTCCTCACTACGTACATTATTTCCCGTGTTTTCATAATTACCTGTTATTCTTCAAACGGAGACAGAAGAGCGGTATGTTTCTACATATCATTACAAATATCCAGCTGTTAGCAAGTCAACTCGTACGCAGAAAACAGTTGAAAATCAGCTGGAAATAATGTTAGGCATGTTATCGACGCTTATTTATTCGTCCAATGAAGACGAATTTGTAGAAATGTTAGCTTTCTTCGGGTTTTGTAAAACAGGCATCTAAACAGTGCATGGCGTCCGGCTTACAAAATGTACCGAAATTTAATTTGTTTACTTCTCATACAGCTGTTATGACAATTACTCGATCTTACGCTTAATTCAGCAGGCCTTTGAAACGTGGTAACTATGGTATTACTATTAATTATATTGTTCAGAATCATGCAGTCCTTATGGATTTAAGAGCCGGAAAACACAAAAGAAATAAATTATGTCAATTGTATATTTACACCTATTCTGAATACGGTACATATACCTGCAATGTGAAAACTGGAACAAAAGAACCCAATTTTATATTGCTTTCACCGTGCATTTTCTCACTCGTTCAGTTTTTTACCAACAAATGCACACACAAAAAACCACTCTTTTATAGTTTTATTAGTATAGATTTATACCCCTACACGTGTTTCAGTCCTTGGACCATCTTCAGGGGGTTAATAATCTACTACACTTCAACTTGCATAATAGAAGGGCCCAATGGGCACACTTGTCTCAATAATAAGTTTTAAAAACATCTGAGTTTGTAAAATTTATAAAACTGTAAAACTTATAATTTTCTATAAGTTAAAGTCACGATTTAATTTGTTTAAAATATTTAAAACAACGGCGTTGGTTACTTGTGCACAGAATCGTGGTATCGTTCCTGTTGTCAATCAGCACATACCACTCCATACGACAACACGCAAAGCAATACGCTTACAATTGACAACAGGAACAATACCACGATTCTGTGCACAAGTAACCAACGCCATTATTTTAAATATTTTAAACAATTTAAATCGTGACTTTAACTTATAGAAAATTATAAGTTTTACAGTTTTATAAATTTTACAAACTCAGATGTTTTTGAAACTTATTATTGAGACAAGTGTGCCCATTGGGCCCTTCTAGCATGCAAGTTGAAGTGTTGTAGCTTATTAACCCCCTGAAGATGGTCCAAGGATTGAAACACGTGTAGGGGTATAAATCTATACTAATAAAACTATAAAAGAGTGGTTTTTTGTGTGTGCATTTGTTGGTAAAAAACTGAATGAAAGAAACCCAAGTTTATATTTCAGCAAACTGTAGATATCATTCTGTTACTTGTTTCACGGTGATGTTATCCCCGTACTAAGTCACTTCGGTTTTTAATGGGAAACCAAGGCAATTGTGGTATGTTCTGTAACAAACATTCTGGTAGTACACCCTTGCAAACCCTGCCTCTATACGCTACTTTGATCCTCCCACTTTCACTGCCATTCTCACACATCGTGTCCAGAATATCTCGCTTTATTTAAATCCAGGATTCTCCTGTGTTCCGAAGTTGTCGATTTCGGAAGGTCTCACCACTACAATTTTGCAGTCTATGCATTTATTGTAATCCAAATTACAGCTAAATATATAACCCATATTATCCTCCCCGGCGTCATTCCTATAATGCTACGAACTGTTGTTGTGCATACCGTCATTATATCCATTTCATATTACTTCATCTTTGGGAAGAAATTTGCTGATAAAACGTATGGGGTTTGTACTGGCATTCTTCAAAGCTTTGGATCTTGGTTTATATGAAAAAAATGATTTTAAGTTTTACCTTATAAGGTTGTGCCACTTAAATCTGAGATGGATAGAAAATAAAAGAACTCATATTTCGTCTTATGTACTCCGTGCTTTGCCTCACTGGTACGCTAAAGGAGCAGGTTTATGGCTTTCTGAACATGCATATTGCATAGAAAGAGAGATATTTGTACAACATGAAAGTGCTGGCCCAACGTTCATGTGTAAATACACGTTCAGAGTTAAAATTAAAAAAAAAATTCAGTTGGAAGCGGTTAACACCGTGTTATGGACTGGATTTATATGGTTCAGGACAGTCCATTTCAGGATTTGTGTGGTGATCGCAGCTCACCCTTGGATTTCGTAACAGCCGAACAAGTAAACTCTCATTCTTTTTTTTCTTTCAAGTAATTGGCTGGGCGAATGGTTTAAATGCGACTGAATAAGTGGGTGGGGGCGAGGGTATGATGGATTGCGCGGGTGGTTTAGTGAGTGATTTGGTGTGTGAGCAAGCTAGCTAGGTAGTCACGTAGGTAAGAGCAATTTAAGCTGCATAATCACGTAAGGATGTAATTATTGCCTGTTACTATGTAAGCAGCTACTGGATGACCTTAAGGAAAAGAAGAGATACTGGAAATTGAAAGAGGAAGCACTATATCGCACCCTGTGGAGAACTCGCTTTGGAAGAGGCTACGGACCTGTCGTAAGACAGACTACAGAATGAATGACTATGCAAGGTCACGCTATATACCATCAGAGCCCCTTGCTCTCACGGAGAAGGAAATATTAGCTTCGGTCCTCCCTGTAATAGTCTAAACCGAAATCAACATACAGGTTTGTCTGAGAGCATATTGCCTTCTTCAAACCATTTCTAAGTTCCATGTAGGTCTGATGAGGAGTAACACTTTGATTCGGGAGATGAAAAGGTCTACGTGAGGAACTGCAGCTCGAGAACTCATAGTCCAAAAGCCGACACACTACATGTAGGAGGAGCTGCAAAGGAAAATTTGATGGAATGGGTGAGAAGAAGAAGAAGGCAGATATACATGGAAATGTAACCACTGTACAAAAAGTAAAGGAATTCGAAAGGGACGTTTGAATTTCTGTTTCGAAACCGGAAAAAGCATGGAAAAACCTATTCCATGAAGAAGGAGCAGAAAATTATTTTGAGTTTCTAGGACGAAATCCAAAACTTTTAAACATTTTTCCTCTTATTGTTCTGTTTTGTTTTAACCTCTGCATTTAGTACAAATTAATTTAAATGAGGAGACTGTTAGGTTTCTGCGTTTCTTTACTGTATGACATTATCTCCCTCGGTCACGTAAGGTAGCACAAAGGAGTATACAAAATTGAATTAAAACTTCGAAAGAGTAAATCCCGATTAAAGCTTGTCACAAAGTTGGCTGCAATTTCTTTCGATACTGCACAGGCTCTTTGCCTTGAAAAGGAAATTATTTTCATCAAAGCACGACGTTTCCTTTGTAATCGAAATTACGTTAGTCTAAAGAGGCAGACGTCATAAATACGAGTAGATGCACTTGATTTCTTCAAAAAGATTTCGAATTAGAAATAGTCCTTATTTCGCAGATATTTATGAAGAGTTAAGAGAAGATATGCCTGCAATGTGTAACTTTCGGCCCAAAAATGTGGTCGTGTTCATTCAAACCACCATTTGCCTGAGCAGACATCATGTTGGAGATGCACGTTTTGGACCTCGAAACATAGGCTTTCCTGTCTGAAGTTTATTATGGCTAGGATCTAGATTTCTAGCTGTACTACTGCGCATGTGTAACTAACTCCATGGAGCAAAGTCCTCCCTGAGAAGCTACCAGGCCCTCAGCTAGTCAAGAAATTACCCGCATTTTATGGAAACCGACGGTTCATTACCGCATTCAAAATCGCCCGCCACCTCTCCCTATCTTGAGCACTGCGCATATGTAAATATAAATATTGTTTTCATTCGTTAGATCTTAGTGCTTTAATAATAATGAATCCAAACAGAGGAATTTCGGTATATAACTCTCATTTCTCTGAATCCTTACCTGAAGCGAAATGCGCTAATATTAATGTTTTTGAAACCTAACTAGCTTATAATTTTAAACCGAAAGTACAGAAATTAAAAAAGCAACACATTGAACACAAGAGAACTTTGGGAAATTCAACTACATTTATACGGGTAAAGAGTAAAAGAATTTGGAATAAGGAAAGAAAGAAAGAAAGAAAGAAAGAAAGAAAGAAAGAAAGGGCAGTATACAGTAGTCACAAAGAAATTTAGGATGCTCATGGTAGGCTTCGCCTTGTCCTGGTCCCACTTTTCTGACCAATAAATTGTGTGAATGTTAGCTTAGTTACAGCAAATTCAATTAACAGCAGCGGAATGTGATTACTGTCTGTAAGATAAGGCACTGAGCTAGATCTGCCCTTCTTCTTTCAGTTTTCTGCTCTCTGTGTAATCTTGTCGCGTCCGTAGAGAATCAGTATGCTAGTTGTTGAATATCGTGCCTGACAACGAGCAAACAAGCTAGGAAGAATGTTGGTTCTCTGCATTTCCGTTCATAAGTACACTGGTTTTATTAAAAACCTTAACTCCTTCTCAACCTGCAATGGCTTTGCCAGCGTACAGACACATTCACCTTGCTGTAAAGGACAGCTATTCGTAGGTTTATTAAATCAAGTTAGATTATAATGAATGAGGAAACAAGACATGGTTATAGAGTTTTATACGAAAAGCCTAATGGTAAGTAGGAATGTTCGAGCGGTTGTAATGACTACGTCGCAAAGATTCTGTGTTCTTGCTTTTAGTAGTTGCATTTCCTACACACCGGGTGTATTCATTATAGTTCCCTGACTGGGGTCTTGAAATAGGTATTGTCATGTACTCCACAATAAGTGTCACAGTAACTTATACTGTCCCGAGCCGGTCGTCTTTAATTTCGGTAGTCACTTTCCCTAGACACCAAATATAATTAACATATATTTTTCAATGACAGTGTTATTAGACCGCCTTGTATGTAATAAAAGTGAACCGTTTGAAGGTGCATGAGATGTTTCGTATTGTACACGTTACTCCTACTGCATATGTTCACAGACCTAGTCACTGCATTGTGTGTGTATGATAGATTGTATGACATTTGTGTAGCATTGTGAATGTGACTTGCAAATATGGACACGTGATGTGAAGAGCGATATAGCTTATGGATGATTGAACATATGGGATTATCACAAAGGTACCGATTATAGGATGAATAAGGGCTTTAATTAGCTTCCTCTGTCTGTCCACATACCTTATTATCATAGCAGCCTCAAATTGTATAGTAGATATCATAAGCAGACGCACAGTCATCATTTGCGTTTATGTGCTCTGAGGGCAGTTTCATTTATGTAACAGGAAACTAAGTGGAGTGGTACAACGTTCACAAATTGGTTTCATTCGCTTACATTGTGCGTTGTACATCGCATGGTCTGTAAAATGTATGAATAGATGGAACTCCCCTTTCAAGGCATAGGATTTCATTAGGTCTATATACAAGTTCACTTTTTATGCGTCTATTACATGAAATGATAAAATGGACCTACAATGAGAATGCGAGATTTGAAGCTGTCACAGCGATATTGAGAAACTCTTGTCTGGCGGTTTGTTTGTACGCGTGTTTTGTCCACGAAGCAACCGGACGGATATGTATAAAATTTTATATTTCTCTGTGAATTACATTTTGGTTTGCATGATTATATATGGCCAATTAAAATGGTTATACTTATGTTCTAAGGCGTGTCTTCTCTTTTAACACTCGAAAACTGGGATCGCAGGTACTAATTCAAATCTGTAAATATATGTACGTCTGTGTTTCTTCTGTGTTGGTATTATCCTTTCCGATGGGCCTACTCCCCTTCCGAGAAGTCCTGTAACATATCTTACACACAATTCTAAATTCCTGAAAAAAAGAGAGATCCTGGACCATGTTCGCCTGCAGCGCCATACAGATAGGTAGACAAATTTGATGTAACACCAATTTTATATGACATTTAAATCAGGGTTTATCGATTATTTAAAATGTTGTCCATTGCTGTATAATAAAACTATATCTTATTAAAATCTACAACTGAAGAAGAAGAGAACTGATATATCTAAATATGCCTTTTATGCCTGTAGGTACGCATGTAAAACGCCTTCTAACCCACATGATGAAATGTTAGAGATATTGAAGATCAGTGACAGATTTGAAGACATTGTTACTCATTGAAACGGAAGGGAAAGTCATGTAGAAAAAATGGTTAAACATATGAGCGAACATAGCATGGAAATTTGAGGCCAAAGGTTGATAGGAAGACTAAGAAGATCCTGTCAGCAGGAAACTTAGGTCGGCAATGACATTAACTTAACTAAATTCAGAGGAGAGAAAAAAGTTATATGGGAACTGAACGTTTCTGCGGACAGGAGAAAAATCCAATTTAAGGACATTGAACAGATAAAGAATTTTAACATTTACGAAATAGCAATCAAATTTCAAAATTAAACGTTATTGAAACCGCGAAAACGAATGCTTAGCTGTATTGGCTTATTTTAATTCGGGTGCACCAAGCATGAGCAGCGGGATGTGTGTAAAACGTGATACAGTTTGAAGTTACTAAGAATACAGATTTTCATATGAAGTGTAATTTGGGAGAAGCAGTTGTGCTGAGGTGAAAGAGAATCGATTTAAACAAGTTGAATATCAATCGTAAGCCGTTCCAAGAGCTCGAGTAATTGAGGATTATAAGTCCTCTGCTTCTTTTTAAAAGGGTGGGGAATACGGGAAAGGTTTGGAGAAGTGGTTTTAGCAAACTTGAAATAGAAGGGTCAGGGAGAATGGGTTCAGAGTTTGAAGATGTTTTACTTGAGGGTTTTATCGAGAAGAGGAGGGAGGTTGACTAAGAAGACGTGAACTAGGATTGGGAAGAGGAGATCATGGGGGGGATTCCAAATACCACAACCCATCAGCCAAAGTGAAAAACTGGAAGGCTCATTTCAGAGGAAAGAAGCAATTTCCTAGAATATCTTTGTTGCTGCTAAAATTTAATTACATTCTGATCGTCAGAAATAAAAACTTTTATTTTCCTATCTGTAACTCAGAGCAACACAGTCACAACTGCAATTTAGACGGCCTTTTGACGCCTAACGCACAACAGAACAACGTCCAACATCCTTAATAACAAGTCCTAACACTGGAATCAATCCTGGTCTATCTCTACGAAATAACTTTCCTGATACGTTATTTTCATAAGAAAATTTTGTATTCTAACCCCTTGCAACTGCCTTTTTCCGAAGAGCTGTTTCCATAAACTTTCTGTAGATATTTTGTAGAACTACATGTCGTCTTTCTTTCACTCCCTCACCTTACATTCGTACCTATATTTTTCTGAAAAATTTCCTCTCCAGCACTTGTAATTTATGTTTTTGCCTAAAATAAATAAATCACGTTTCACACCCATGCAACAGAAGCGGTGAAGTTCTTGTTTTACCGTGCTTGGTATTTTGTAAAATACACGGTATGGTGACAGTATCTGAAGTCGTAATTACAAATGTGTACTTAGGTTATTATTGCTTTAATTTCATAATGATTATAATATGTGTTGCTTCTGCACCTTATTTAATTTCAAAATATTTTGAATAATATGTTATGTCGCAAGCAGTATCATATTTAAAAAATATGCGACTTGTTTTTATATTTATAAGATACCGCTATTACACTTAGAAAAGTTACTTAAAAAATTTAAAGACATTATTTGCACACACAAGCTAACGACAAAACGATATGCTGTTCCTCGTTTTGTGAAACAGAAAATACATAATTAAGTTGTCTAATAATGAAGCGCCTGAAAAATTGTGTATACTTGCAAACTTATATCATGTGGAAATTTGTTGGCTTGTTGGAACAGCGCTATAGTACGCACAATACAAGCTGTATGAATTGAAAAATACCCCGAAATATCGCCGTAGTGCATTTCACAAGAGATCCATATTTAAGAGCTTCAGAACGGATGGTATGTGGAGCTCAGGAATAAATTAACCATAGGAGAGAGCAATCTGTGAACACCAGGCATCCATCACAGTATACATATTTATAACTATCAAGCCTCCAACTACAAATAAAATATTCATACGCGCATTCAAATGTCAGTTGTAATATAGACAAGTTAATGACTAAAAACTGAGGTAGAATGGCAGGGGCATTTGTCAGCGGACACAAGGGTAAGGAAACTTTGATTTTTATCACATGAACTAGCAATTCTGCTTTGTAACACCAATGTTAATATTCCAGACATAGTTTTATCAGGATTAACCTCTTTAAATTGCGGACCTGGTTTACATGTTCCCACATACGAGAAAGTAGGCGGAGATGAGTTGTCTAATAATGTTAAAAAATAACAGATATTTACTTGAAAATGAAATGTATAAATGGTCTATATTGGTCTATATTCTACTGGAGAACTGCCGAGTTGTAATCCTTATGTGCATACAGGTGTCATTACCACTGCACTTTTTAAGGGTTATTAAGTACGTCTAGCGCAACCAGAGATACCCAAGGCTGTTTACTGTTTCTGTTGAAGGCACAGCCTCAGGAATCTTGCCCTCATTTGCTAAATTTTTAACATAAAAAATCTCTGACATGAAATTTTTGCCAGGCGCAGCTCAGCAACAAAACGTTTTTGTCTGAGGGAGACAAAGGGAAATTATTCAATATATATTACTTGCGGTTGCAACTTATTGTAATCTTTTACGCTACGCTTTTCGGCGTGGCGTGGATGTCACATTACTTTTATCGTTGCTTGTGTTTTGTTAACATCGCTGATTTCTTGTAAGTTAAAATTGTAGTTAAATTGAATTAAAATTAAAATTAAGTCAAATTAAAATATATGTTGCCGATTTAGTAAACGAATCCACAGGAAACCAGGTAAGACGCAGGAAAACAAACTAAACCACAATTTATTTTCTAAAATTTGTTATTTTTAGTAGGGAAATGCAAAGTAAAAATTAAAAGGAGTTGAAATTTTACACACATTACTTTCTCATGTTTTCCAGAGGGACTCTTTACTATTCTGAATCTTTTTTATCCCTAATGTTCCGTTAGCAAACACACAGATATGTTGCTGAACAAGTAATCGCACTCTGCAGTCCTATTTATTTTTCTTGTATGAATATTTACTTTAATATTCATCCCTGTCATATGTCCTTGGAAAGAGAATTTGGGTTTGAGTTTCTTGAAGTTTAGGCTTTATCACTGACTAGTACGCGCCAAAGTAGCGTGACAACTTTCGGTGATGACTCAGTACGAAATTTAAGACTTTCGGAGACTAACCGTGTGCGAGGACGGACAGACTGACAGGAAGAAAGTACTGTCTCATAGGCCTATAAGTTCATTTTATGCACTTTGTGCATAAAATGAATAAACACTATGGTAAAATCTGATCTAACTGAACATTATGTCATGGCATTTCACTGTTATACTGGGATTTTAGAAACTTGTCTCCAAATTGGCGACGCAAAACTTAAAGGCGTGCTTTGTGTTAAAGTTGGAGCGGTTTGTTGATGTCGCTGTGTACCGCCGCGTATCAGTTGAGGAGCAACGCTTAACTGTACCAACAACACCTACGCAGCATAAAGTTGGAGAAGGCTTATATATAATTTCATACTTCCATCTATGCTGAATGTTGATAAATTAGAAACTGTACTGATAAATGAAACCTTGTAGTGGCCGGGCTGAAAAGAGAAGTAGAACACGATACTACACAGTAATGAAGATTTAATTCCAGTAGCATGTGTTTAATCCCTACCACAACGCGAAGCGTGCTACGTATATGCTGATATGTGTTGAATTACTTCACCTTAGTGTGGTTTAGGATAGCTGAGTCAGTGACTTGCTGAGGTCAAAACGACCAGGCTTCCTTTCCCGCTATCCCACCACAGACTGTGACTTTCCTCTTGGCTACTACGTATGTACAGGAAAACCCTGAGTCAATCCAGTCTTCTATGAAATGGAAATCGGGAGTTTTTCCCAAGAGGTAGTGGGGCTGCGGCGTAGAATGAAGAACGCATCTCCAGCTGGTGCCGAGGTTACTAGAGCCTGGGGCTTGTATGTGGGTATGACGTGAGTAAGAAATGTATAGAGTATTTTGTTTGGAATATGTATGTTTAAAGGAGGAACGGTTGGTAGACCAAAACGTATATGTGAGGATAATATTGAAATATAGCATAGAGAAATGAAGTTGTTTTGTATGGGCACGTAACGTCGTCTCTCACACTGAGGAAGCAGAACAGACACAGGTGTTCGAGATTAGGGTGTTGAGGAAGATATTTGGGCCTAAGAAGGAGAAAGTAACAGGAATCTAGAGAAAATTGTATAAAGAGGAGCCTCATTATTTGTACTTGTCACAAAATAACTATTAGGATGTCAAACTAAGAAGGAAGGGACAGGTGGTGTCTGTGGCGCATATGGAAGGAGAAGAGGAAAGCATACAGGACTTTGGTAAGGAAAACTGAAGGCAAGAGATCTCTTAGAAGACCTACGCGTAGGTGGGATAATAATATTAGTATAGGCCTTAAATGAAGAGGATGAGATGATGTGGACTGGATTCATGTGGCTGAGGATAAACAAAAATGGCGGGATTTTGTGAAGTGAAGGTGGCAATAAACAGTCGGGTTACGTAAAGTGCGGGGATTTTCTTGACTAGCTGAGAAACCGTTAGCTCCTGAAGAAGGTCTTTTACTCCATGGGGTTAGATGGCTAGTCAGTTAATCAGAGAAATAAGGATATGTGTGTGAACGGAATTACATTAACTGATGTGTGGTCAAGTGCTTGGCTGTTATCACACTTTTTTGAAGCCGTGGTTTTAATAAAAGCAGGAAATTTTTGATCAACTGGATAACTGTAGAAAATAATATAGCCTCGTTTATTCAATTATTTAGGCAATTGAATTGAAAACTTTGCGGGATTTGGGGTCGTTGCGGCCGTGACTACAAAGGTTGCGTGTTCTGAAATGTTACAGTATTTATGCCCGATCCTGAAGATGGAGACATTCTTCTCCTCTGAAAGGCTGACAAATTTCTACCAGCCTACAACATAATCCCATCCCAAATACGATTATCTTCAAAGTCATGTTGTCGTCTGCTATCTCTAATTTGATGCAGGAATACTTAAAAAATATTAAGTTGTTAATAATAGGTTCCTTTATTCAGAAAAAGAGCAGTGGAAATGTTAATGCGTGTTAAAGATGACTACAATCCATTAACAGCAAAGTTAACAAAGTAGTTGTGCAGTGGTAACATCAGGAACTATATTTCACGAACACAGACCTTTGTTAACGTTAAATTGATCCCTTCTTCGCTTCTTTCTCAGTACACAATGTTCATCATTATCTTGTTCTGCTTGCTTCCTTTTGTGGCGTATCGTAACAAAGCAAACCGTTATTACAACTGGGTGTCTAATAAATAAAACCTCTTTCGCGCTTCATAAAATCTCTACAAATCCTACTAACATCTTCGAGGTGATGAATGTGTGTGTAACTCTATGGATCAGAGCCATTTTTGGGCATTTAATGATCATTTTGGATGGATATTTCCCACCTCTTTATATGAGACATACCTTGATAATAAATAATTTTAGTTTTTGTAAACTAAGACGCAGAGTTGGGGCAGGGTATAAAGTAGATTTAAAGGTTGCCGATTTGTCGAGTTTGCCTGTAGTTTTTCCGCTGTTATCTTGAATTTGTTGCAAAAAGATAATTAATAAAGAAAATTTAAAAAAATTATGAGGCCCCTCATGATGTAAATCTCTACTTCTTAAGATTATTTCCGCCCTCTCAGGTGCAAGTAGTACAAAAACGCGGTGGGAAGTTTTCTTTAACCTTTGAGTGAGATAATGTTCCACGCGAAAGCGTCACTATGGGGAGTGTAACTGTATGTGTTCTATTTTGAGACACAATTTAACTCATACAAAACCACCTGTAGTTTTGTTATATTCACGAAGATTTCCGCAGCACAGCGTAGGGCTGGTAAACTCAAAGCTTTGAGCATACGGCTGCTGATGTGTAATTCGTCATTTGTCTGTGACTGTTGGTTTGACAGGGTCCTCTGTACATCTACAGGTTACACGCTTCAGGGAACTCCGTTCCAGCGACTTCCCCACGTGTTCGGCTGCTTAGGATTCTCACGTACAACCCAGACACTGCATTTGATATATTTCCTTCCCCTCCTCTGTCCTTTCTCTCTGCCTTATTTTACTCTTCTCTCTTTTTACCAGTTATTTTTCCCTAATATTCTGTATGTGTTTCTAGGCCTTTTTATTAGTTTTAATTATTTTCTCGTTCTTTACGAGTATTGTGTCTATTTTAGAACGAGAGAGATATATTTATTTTCTGTCATGCATGCGTATAAACATAAACACACACACAATTATATTATCTAATATTGTATTTTGATTTTCATACATCGTGATTGTAAATTTTATCCACGTTGTAGAAGAGAATGGTTTCGTAATTATTATCGAAAAGTAACCAGATTACCTTAGGTTGAAAGTTAATATGTAGTAGCAAATGGACGCTGCGCAATTTTCTGCAATTTGGTTTTGTAAAATTCTACAGAAACTGCTATAGCTTATATGTAGCAACAAATGGAGACTCCTGCTTTTTGCCCCATAATCAGGTACATGCCATCAGCTGGAAAATCCTTCAGAGAAATTTGTGGGTAGAATGTGAACAAGGTTCTATCATTTGTGCTGGTAAATCAGCTTAAATATTCCCCTCGCCTCACATACATAGTGGATACTTTATCGATTAACTTTTCTCTGCGAGGGATACGTCGCCATGCGCTCGACGGTGTTCAGACAACAGATAAACCGGACACTCTGTATACGAGTATAGTGTGCAGACATAATGTTAATTTGGTGACGAGGTTCAAAGGCTGGTGCCAGCGATTTCACAGGGACTGTTACTGTTTCCAGGATCAAAGATTGTATAGAAAAATAGTGCGGTACATGATGCACTAAATGCGAGCAGTTGGTGTGGGGGTAATGCTGTTTCTCATTGTTACCTATTTTATTGAGACTGACAACCTACTCTGCAGGAGTAATAAGTAAAGGAGATGTAAGAGAGTCAAACGAAGGGAGAAAGCATCCAGCTATGAGATTGCCGATGTCAGTATTGATTATTCTAAGTTTCCAATTACGGGTATGAACAGGTCACGCGGCCCTTCTTTTTCAGTCGTCTGGGGACAATGCCATTCCTCCTTGTAGTCGTAAAGTACCGACCACAATACTGTGTCATCTAACAACTGGCAGGAAGGACTGGACCACAGAAACGTGGGCTTGCTCTTACCAGTTGTACTATTAGTCTGGTCATTCTCCATCTTCCTGTAAGGCAGGCTTGTGTCCCGTCTAGGCTCAGACAGGAAAAGCGACGTAACAAGGTAATTTAAGAAGAAGGAACGGGAATGGAGGAGGAAGAAGCAAACTATAAACGCAAGAGATGTATAAGAAAATTACGTAAACGTAATGCGTATAAAAAGCAAGAAGCAAAGGGCAAAGAAAGAGAATACACGTAGCAAAGAAAACTGAGGACAAAAGGTAATATTTGATAATGGAAGGAAGAGCGAAATAGTGTGGCTGAAGGTGCAAAACAGGGAGGAAAGAAGTGTGGATGGAGAAAATAAGGAAAAATAAGGGTCACTGACTAATAGAAAAGGAGAAAAATAATAAAAAGCAGAGTAAAATACAGAAGTGGCATTAGGTACAATTTAAGAAGAGAAATTTCTGAATAAAAACTGAATAAAAGCAGTTGAAAAAATTAAAAAAGAAATGAAGATAAGGGAAGAAAGCTGGATGAGGAAAAGGATAGAAGACAACATTAAATGCACGAAATATGTAGGTGTGCCTAGACACATTGCCGATCTACATTTCCTGACTCTTTACCGTCCGACACTGGCAAATTATTTCACTGCCGAGCACGTGACTTCTCTTGAAGCTGTACCTCCTCTTTAGGCCTTCTTTTCTGCATATTTATCGATAAATATTCGAGTTCGTTTTTAGGCCTTAGTAACTTGAATTTAAACTGGAAATGACTTCGATATTTAATTATAATAAAGACGAAGTTGCCTGTTAATGTAATAAGAATCCAATTTCCATGAAAAACACGGCCTGCTTAATACCTATAAACTGGTGCCTATGACCAACAAACAGATAAAAAACCGGCCAGAAAATCTGAACCTACACAACAAGCAACCAATGAACTAATGGGAAAGCTAACACTCTAGTCCGCCTTATTCAAGAAAACAGCCACAATTTATATTGACATTATTCATGACAATGAGTTAAAAATTACTAAGAGAGACTGTCTGCTAATTGCCGCGCAGAATTTCATGGGAACCTTGTAATTATTGCCGACAATGTTGATAGCTGATTGAAAAAGAATGGACCGACAAACAGCTTCCTATTAATGTTAAGTGCAGCAACTCATAGCCTGCTGTGAATTTAGAGTATTTGAGCCAATTCGCCTGAAAGCTCACGTATGTAGCAAACCGCGATAAATTCTCTCATCTTCACTTAACATGATACATCGTTGCAACTTTTCCTTTTTTATTTATCCATACTAAATTTTTAACATCTACAAACATTGGAGCTTTTACACCAATTTCTTACATCTGAGAATACAGACTGAAGGATCTCCATAGTTCTGTCGATACGTCGTGGTTTTTGTTTGATGCAAAACGTAATACGTGAATGCTACCAAGGATAATATGCGTAATAAATATTGTTCTTGGCATCTAAACACATTTTTGAGTAATTGGTAGAAATACCGCTTATTCGAAGCACGCAATGTGTGCGACTGTTTAGAGGAAATTATTATTCAACTCTCCCCCTTCTTCTTGTCGTCCTCGTCCTCCACCCTTTATTGTCAAGGATTAAGTTCTTGGAATCCTTCGATTACAAGGATGAAAACTGCTTTTCCGTTGTTTCTTCCGGTGCCCCTACGATCAGTAGTTACACGGAAATTTGAAGATACGACTTATTTGCAGCCTTTTCAATTCTTGTAGCCGTTCTTTTGATGTCCCTTATTAGTGTATTGACACCTGTTCCTCTCGTAATAACCTCATTACTTTTATGATCTATCACTTTATATCCTGCAACAACTCCCAATAAAGGCGTTTCTGCCACCTGCAATCTTCTTATTTGTGCTGTCGCCCATATGTTTTGGATTTACGGATTTAAAGCCATCTCGACAGCATTGGTCATTTGAGATTGTTAAAATACGAATTGCGAAAAAAATGCACCATAACCTAAAGTGAATTACAATATTGAAACGTGACTTTTTGAAGCAACGTAATATTTATATTGCCCGAACTCGGTTTCCAGAGTCTCGGACTAACACACATAACATGAAAAAATTGGAGGCTTAAGAATCTAACTGCTGCCGTCATATTTTTGCAACTATCCGAGCACGTAAAGTTCAGATTTGTTGGAGCATCACAATAACGTGATCTGCTGCAAATTGACGTCAGTTTTGGCACTACTGTTTCTGGGGAATCATTTTCGATTTTTTTGCATCCGAAGTATGTGCTAAATTTTATGATTTATGAAACAGAGTGCTATGAATAATACAACAATAAAGACTAAGTTTTCGATACATTTTTAGTGCACTTCACTTTCTTAGGAACGCATGATGGTTATGTTTCTACGACGCAGTGTTTCTTCCCTTGCACGTTTTTAGACAACTGACCGTTTTAAATCATAATGTGAATGTTACACCAACGGAGAGCATCCTAACATCGTGCTTGTTCAATTTACTGTAATGAACAACAATAATGTCATGGCAGAAGCATCGCCGGTCACTCTTTATCTGTGGTTCTAAAAACCTTGTGGAAATTGGCAATCGAAGAATATACAACTTTATAAGGTAACTTCTTTCTAGATATCAAAATAACAGTATCATATGGTGGCTACATAGTCTCTGTCGATTCAAAGGCTGTAATTAACGAGCGTTGGAGCTAGGTATTTAAAACTTGATACTGCGAGAGACACTGGATGTATTAAATTGTTTGTTCGCATGTTACTTGAAAATACTCTGCGAAATTAATAACATATCTTACTCAAAGTCAAATGAGAATGCGGCATGATAATTAATGGCAGGATTAAAAGGATTGGGAAGGTAGGGGAGTGTAACGTGTTTGAAAGTTGTGCAAGACAGGGACTAAGAACCACAGCAAATTTAAGTGACAGTAGACTTTGCGTCTGCTGAGATTCTAACCTGAAAACTTTTGATTAAAAGTGACACAAGATATTACTGAAGCTCTCTGCCCTTTTATCTGTGCAACAGTATCTATGTCGCGAGCCACGAAGCTTCATTAGTTAGCTTGAAGATAGGGCTACACGTATTTAGCCACGGCAGTGGATGAAACCGGAAGGTTAACTTCATGTTCTGGCCAGATTTTCTCACAGTAAATCCCCCTCCCTTCCCGTGGATATTCATTGGATAGTTGATTTCAGGAATCATTTGCGTTAGGCGTTATGTGACTCTGTCAAGCACCTAATCGCAATCGTCGGATTAGGGTGACGTTGCAGAGACTGCTACCGCTTTCTGTTATTGCAAGTCTTGGCATTGGTGCTGAAAAAGTTATGACGTCAGGCTTCGCTGTTGCTTAGCAACGCACCCTCAAGTAAATTGAAAAATAATAACAATTGAAATGTTGGCAAGGAAATGTGTTATTTCCAGCAACAGTAATAAGGAAAGAAACAGGATGTAAATAAGAATGTCTGAAATTAGAAAGCAAGGCAATGTAAGACAAAACAGACCTTGTACGTATAACGTAACATTGAGGCGCTTTCGTGTAAAGATTGTTGCTGTGGGAAAGCAATAAGTATTGCATGTTTGAGTGTTGTAGCCTTAGTTACGCAGCATGCAAAGCGCATGTGCCGATATATTGTCACCCATGGTCTATCTCATAAACGGCAGAATTTTGGGGGAAAAAGTTATTGAAAATAAAATGTGTTTTTATTTTCTCTACATTTTTTTTGAAACATTTCTCATTCTAAAAAGACTTGAGCGAGACATTGTCATAAATGTACATAGGTTTTCATGTAAAGTGCCTTTATTTTTGTCAGATTTTAATGAAACTTAAATATTCTCGACAGATTTTCGAAAAATAGTCAAATATCAAATTTCATGAAAATCCGTTCAGTGGGAGACGAGTTGTTCCATGCAGATGAACAGACGGATGGACGGATAGACAGATATACATACATGACGAAGCTAATAGTCGCTTTTCGCAATTTTGCGAACGCGCCTAAAAGTGTAACGACATTATTCCAAAAGGCTTAGAGCTACTCGGTTACCTGTGGTTGCTTTTGCTTATTGTGTATCTCTTTCCGTTGTTCATTTTGCGTTCGTTCCGTATTTATTTCCATTCTCTCCTTCTTTTTTCTGTTTTATTTTACAGTCATCCCCCACTTACGTCGTCTCGACTTACGTCTTTCCGTACTTACATCATTTGCCCCAGACCCAATATAATAGTCGAAGCTCGCAAATTCGTGCACACGATGCTGAAGATGCGTCGCTACCTGTAGTGCTGAACATTGGAGATGATGATGATAATGCAGATGACCCACCTGCAGTCCAAGACGAATTTAGAGTGGATGAATCGAAAATGAATATCTAGCATTTGTGGAATGACACCGGCAAGGGAATTCGAAGTTTTCGGAGAAAACCCTGTCGCAATGCCTCTTTTATTCCACCACAAATCCCTTACGGACTGGTCTGAGATTTAACCCGGACGTTCGCGAAGAGGGTCGGCGATTTATATGCTTTTGATTACCGTAGTAACATACAACACATCTTATTACTCTGCTTACTTTTGTAGTAGGTCCTGGACACTCCTTTGTTTGATTGTAATTATTATTCGGAACAGGAAGTGTTAAATGAAATCTTCTGAAGGACTGACTGACAGCCATCACAGAAACGTGCAGTTTGTGACTGCGTATTTTATCATCGCGCAAGTAACACTGAAAATCTGAGTCAGCTCTAGACTTGTAATCGTGAGGTAACTGATTAGTCTCTCGGCGTGGCTACCGGCCATCCTTGCTCAGATATCTTGTGGTTTTTTTAGTTTCTTCAGCAGAATACCAGGATCATAACGTGAAGTGGACAACGAAAGTCTTTTTGTACCATTACCTGCTGGCTACTCGTTCTTTTGTATCTAATTCGACGCTATGTAACATATTTAGCTAAAGCGGTGTTGATAAGTAGCCTAAGGATTAATAGTGAATTAATGAATACAAGGTAAAACCCATGTGATATATTGACAAAACCGTGTAATGTGACTGTGCTGTTTATAGCTTACAGAATCTCTACATTCTCCAAAGTTTCCAGTGTTGCAATGGCTGGTAATTTTCATCTGGCGACTGGGCAGTCATATCGCAGTGTGAATACTGAATGAAGCGGCTTACTGCAGGGGGAGAAGCGAAAGGAAGGTTGCTGTTCTCCTACGGCCAATTAGCTTGCTGTTAAATGTTTGACTACAGCACCAACTGTGTTGATTCTCCGAAACACAGAATATATAATCCGCATCAGGATATAAAGGATAAGGCAAACAGTGCGACACGTGTTGTCTAACACCTGAGGCGCAGTGGGACTGTTGAGCAAGCTTTATCTTATTTTAATGACATGAGATGCTAACAACGGTACCAACGAATTCATCTACCGGCCCCTCCGAAAAAGTCAGTGTAGGGACAGTGATTAATGGGGGAGTTAATACTCAGTTGAAATATGGACTGTGTTTTCTTGACTAAAAATATTCGCGATTTTCCTCAGTCATGGATTTTTCCTCTTGAGATGTTAGAGTGTCAAATTAGTTCTAGGAGTGCCTGGTGTAATATAAGCCCAGACAACCTCTTATCCTTAATGAGCTCTTCTCGCTACTCTCCACAACATGCAGGTGGCTTAAAATACATCACGACTACTCTCTCCACACAACAGTTCATCATTAACCGTCATCCCACCATTCGACACCTTATAATAAACGCAAATAAAATATCGTTATGCCGATCCCAGTGGCCGCGCTGTCTAAGGCGTGGGTCTACGGCCGCTCGCTTACCGGGATTGTGGGTTCGAATCCTGCCTAGGGCATGGATGTCTGTCTGTTGTAAGTGTTGTGTGTTGTCAGGTAGAGGTCTCTGCGACGAGCTGGTCCCTCGTCCAGAGGAGTCCTACCGAGTGTGGTGTGTCTAAAAAGTGTGTGATCGTGAAGCCTCGAAAAATGATGCGGCCTAGGCTCCCAAGGGGCTGCGAGCCAGGGGGAGGAAAAACATCGTTATATAACTGGAGAATCTATGAATCAGTCTCCAGTCCTTCAATGTGAATGTCGTTGTTGTAGATACCATGAGACAGAATAAGGCTTCCTCCTGTCATATCCTTAACTACTCATTATTTATGACATTTTTAGTCCTATTTGATGTTACGTAGCCCTAAATCCTGCTCTTCATGTTAACTTGTGTTTATTTCCTGTTCTTCAGATAGCGTTGTTAAATAATGTAAAATTCAAGACCCCGGTCGCCTTCTAATATCTAGTTACTATCAAGCTTGAAATGTCCACGGCAGACATTTTTATTGTGTTGGCCGTGCTGGTTGGCGTGAACTGACTAGTTGTAATTATTTTTTCTGTTACGATAGGATCGCACCCTATGGTGAACTCGCTTTGGAAGAGGCTACGGACCTGTCGTAAGACAGACTGCAGAATAAATGACGATAGGAATTTCCAGAAAAATATTTACCACTAGCAAGCTCACGAAAACCGTCACGGCCTACAAATTTTCACGTAGTGAAATACGGTATTTGCAGTGACATGTGATGAATATCGTACATCAGATGTTCGGTGCGATTTGCTTTGACATATTTCCTAAACTGTCGGTGGAACACGTTGTTTTCACGGATTTGGCTCTAGTTTGTGTTAACGAAGAATGTAAATAATTATGTAGTAATATTGCGTTTTAGAAGCACGACTAAAGAGGGGCCGAAGCCAAGTATTGTATTAAGTATATTAATTTTGGTACATTAGATGATGGAAGAAGTCCATAAATTTAATGAGTTTAGATGTGATATTTCATTCGTCAGGACCTAGTAGAATAGTTTCAGAGTTGGTGTTTGTGAATCAAGAAAATGTCTGCTTACGGAATATAGATACCTGACAGAATACACAGTTACTACTTATTAGTACTTATTTGTATGGTTTAGGCTATATTCAGCAACTTTATGTAACACCCATATTGAATGACATATCGAAACAAAACTGACGACCTGCACAGAAAAATATTTAAAACTGGTAGTTTAATATTTGTGAACATTACATGGCTTCACAGGAAGCAGTGCTGTAGATGTGTCCGGATGAATTCTTGGTTGATTTACTAGTTATCTTAACTGAAATATTTCTTGGTTTTACTCACTTCCTAGCTACATCGCCTAGATGATATCTTAGTGTGTAACACCAGGTCACAATTACATGCTATATTACTTAAATATTTGAGACAGCGTCTTCAAATACGTGAACAGACACATTTATTATCAGCAATAGCTAAGTCGGGCAAATATTTACTCTTGGACACAACTCTATTTCAATTTAAATGACGCATCCGCCGTGCTGTAAAATAGAAGTTTCGTGGCCAAGCCTAATTCCATGCGCGTTACTAGAAGTTACAGCCCACGCAAAGGAGCCATATTGTGTCATTATCTGAGTGCAGGGAGGGCAGTAAATTGTGTTGGTATGAATGTCGCCAATTATTTTAAATTTTCAGCGTTTCTGCTAGTGCTGCACGCTGTCGCTTCGGTATGTTTACAGGAGAGAAAGTGGGAGCATTGCACTGGGTTGCCCACATGCTCTTTGGTGTAGTGGGGGCTGAAGAGAGGATGGAAAAATGGGAAATGGCGAACTGACGGAATGGGGGAACGCAGCTGTAGGTACATTAATTTAAATGCACCATACGACTTGAAACAGAAAAAAGGGAAGGGAAAGTGACATATCAAGACCTGGACTGAAAGAAACTCATTTTGTACAGATAGAGGATTAGGCTGAGGCCAGAAGGGACAATAGAATTTGCGTCTGTCAATACAGCGAGGAGGCTACTAGCTGAAAGGTAGAAGAACTGGGATTCGATTCCAGGCAGAAAAAACGATTGTTCTCTTTTCTGGGTCGCACCCAGCCTCCTATTCATTGGGTAGCTGCAATTCTGTCGCGGGTATAAAGCGGCTGGTACTTGGAGCTGACTACTCTCCTCCACGTAGTGACAAGGTTAATAAATTATAATTCACCTCCGCTATGTGCGTCCACGGCGTGGTGTTTATCCATGTAGAGGAAGACCTTTGCCTTTGTACAGATAAATATACGTACACGTGGTCCTATCAGATCAGGTGAAACCTGCCTCAGTCTGTGCCGTCATGACGAAAGGTAATCATAAATTTGAGGCGCTAGGTCTTCTGCCTGCCATGCATGTAAAACAGGAAATTATAGATATGTGATGTTGGTTCGTTTTACATTAGTAACCGTGACGACCCAGGGAACTTTTTTTCAGTCCCATCCCGAGACAAGACTATTTTAATATAAGATGAATAACTTTAGAAAAAATACCCGAATTTTAAAACCATTAACACAAAATTCAGACATTTTACACGATCTTGATGCCATCAATCTCCCTAAACACCTCACAATATATTTTTATATGATTCAAGTTCAACTTATCTTCCATTTCTATCTCAGTCTACCAAATAAGTGTCCCACGAGATTTCTCTACACAGTTCTGTGTGCTTTCAAAGTACATGCTTTTAGCTACATACCCAGTCCATAGCGATCCCCTTGATTTCAACATCCTAGCAATATATGTAACCTACATTAATCACAATATTTTACTTTACGTTATACCCGAAATTTTTAAATAATCCGAAATCAACCGGCAGTGCAGTGATTGGCGGCACATGTGCGTAGTATTTACCCAGCTTTTATCTCGCTCAGATCATTGACGCTGCAAACGACACTTTAGTTTAACTGGAATGCCTAAGTTCCAGACACGTACTGCATCTTTATCTACACCTAAGTCGGCAAAGTGAGCTTATTCAGTAAGGTTTCCTACACATATTTCAGCACTCTCCTTTTGTCTTTCATGTTCCTTGATATGTTCTGCTATTATCTTTACTTTACCGATAAGATGTACCGAGCGGTATGCCGCCTTGCTCCCTTTCTGTTCATTGGTATTTCGCATATGTCGGAACCGCATAGTCGAACTGCGATGTCCCTGCAGGTCTCCCAATTCCTATTTTCGTGAAAATGATGGGATAGTACCGAGTCCTTCCACAACTCTTCCTATTCTTCGTTCCTTGTCCTCTTAGCCCATTTCATCCGACACCAGATTTCTTCAATAGTTGATACATTGTAATAAATTAACAGAAAATAAATTATCAGTTTCTCTACTAACTTGCGCATATAATTTTACATTCAAGGAGCATAACTTCATGAATGTACCCATTTAAAATTTTTCTTTACAGTATGTCCATATTCTTCTTCTACTTCTTGGTCTTTACTGCATGTTCCCTTCATGTATGTAGTATGTAGTCTATTCATCTGTACTATGAACATTTTAAGTTTTTTTTGTGTGGTAATCCGAAAACATACTAACCAATCGCTGAATTTCGGAAGGATATTATTATTATTATTATTATTATTATTATTATTATTATTATTATTATTATTATTATTATTATGCACGTTAAAATTTTATTTGTATCTGAGCATATTTCAGTGTTCGAAATGAGTACCCTTTCGTGTTGTGACGTAATCCCGCGAGATTGTATTTGTAAATAAATCCCGCAGGTTTTACGCGCACTGGCAGGACAGCTGGTTTCATGAAAATGTTTCACGGTAAATGCCATCTATCGCACTCAGCAACCGCTGCTCTTCATGGTGTAAGCACAACCAGCTTTTACGTAGTACAACACTGTTTGTTTCTAGCAACATCAGTAATGTTTCCTAGGCATACGAGTAGATCTTGTGCCTGGTAGGTTGATTGGAAATGAGAGTTGAAGTGGTTGAGAATTTCGGCAATCTTGACGGAAATTTTCCTCATTCTTGCCAAGTAAATTTCCTGAGTCTACCTAAATTAGGCCATGGCCTTTGTCACATCGCTCACTGTAAGTTCGTCGTTCATAATTATGTTCTCGGTCGTCGTTTAAGTGCCCAAAGGAAATATAATTTTCCGAGCTGTTTTGCTCCACGTTGCAATGCAAATGTCGGCCTACAAACAACATTAAATAGTTTGGGCAATAATAAATAACACTTCGGCCATGTGAAATACAGATATCAAAAATGGAGAAAAATACATCACAAGGCGCTTATGGTGCTTATACTATTCATCTGATATTTTTAGTTTGATGAAGCCAAAAAGAAAGAGACGGGTAAGCACTAATGGGGAAACAAGAAATAGAAGCATAATGTGTGGTACAGAACTCGGAAGGAAGAAGTACACAAGTAAAATTCACCTAAGGGAGGCAAATTGTTTAATTGTTAACAGAATGTGGACAAACTATGCACACTTGTGAGCATTACACAGAACTCCCATGCTTCTTAAAATCAGGAAACTTTGATCAGTTGAATAATTACCTTAATATTCCTGATTTAGTTAATTTTGTTAAAACATAACATTTGCTCCCGCGTTGGTCTCGCCCTCAAGTTTTGTAATTAAAATTCCGTTTGCCAGTACTTCAGTCCCTCTTGAGTACTGTATATGTAACTTGTCTGAACGTTGGTCAACTCTGTCTAACGACACTAGGTGAGGACTACTGATTATGAACCCTCTCGGTGCACAGTTTTTATACAGATCCTCATATATAACAGTTACATTTTCCGTGGAATGGAATTTAAAGGTAATGCATGACCGAACATTTTTCTGTCCCTTTAATCACACAGTGCGGCGAAACAGCCCATGGGGATTATTGTGGTTAGCCATACCAACAGATATTGTAATGCAACAGCCGAATTAAATCCATACTGTTGTTTAACTTCAAAATATTCTACGAACATACAAAAGCTCTTTCCAGTGTTTTTGTTTTATATGATAGAAAGTTTGCTTGTTTGTTTTCCATTCGTATTTTGCCTTGTTACTCTTCGTTTATCGAACATTCAAGAGCAAACAATGATATATTTTATAATTGTGTTTGCATAATAAAATGAATTTCATATTTTACTAACAAACAGTTATATGCGGAGGCATATATTCTAGATTCCGCACCCATCCCCTCTGAATGCAGTAATTTGTTAAAAGTAAATATGTCTTTCTACTCCTTCATATTTGTTTATATAAGGGCTTTCGATGCCTTCCGCTCAGGTGTATTTATAACATATTAAGCTAACATAGTTTGAACTGCGACGGTTCGCAGCCGATGTTTAATTATCCGTCGAATTTAAAATCAAAAATGTTTTAATTTAATAAAATCAGAAAAATTGTGAACTACTGGACAAAATGTTTTGACTAGGCAGGACGACTAAGGAGGCAATTTTGTGTCTACCCATTATGTAGTTAGTTTGTAAATGGCTTACAAGAACAAGTGTCTGCGAAGTTGTCATGTACCGTTGTATTTGTAAAATGTGCGTAACGTAAAGATAAGTGGTCTCAAAATATCAGGAGAATATCAAAGAAGTTTCAAATTAATAATGCCATACATTCAAAACCATTTGTTATGTACGTGAATATTTGAAGGGAAATATTTTATTCGTGATTTAATAATATCTGTTTTGTAAACAAGATCCTGTGTATTTTCCTGCCCATATCATACACTTGTCAACGTTCACTGTAACACGTGATCATGCCCTGAACATTTCGGGATCAATAATACGGCTTTTATCTCGTCATGTACGTATTTTTAAAACAGCATTAAAGATGCTGTTATTTTTATGCTATTTGCAACTCTCTGGACATTGCACAAACTCTTATCTGGTCTGTGTAGATGGCCATGTTGATGAAAGCCTAATCTTATTCATAAAATCTCATCGTTAAGACTTAGACCAGTCAAGTATAGTAAATGTCCTTACAACTGTTTACTTACGAACTAGCTAACTACTAAACCACAAGATTAAACACAGATAGTAATAGCACCTCTTGGGCCGTGCCATGGCTAAGGCGGTTAGTCGCCAGCCTCTCACCGCGGAGGCCCGGGTTCGATCTCGGGTCAGTCCATGTGGGATTTGTGGTGGACAAAATGCACTGGAACAGGTTTTTATCCGAGTAATTCGGTTTTCTCCTGTCAGTTTCTTTCCATCGGTGCTCCATTACAAGGAAAAACGAAAAAAAAAACTAATCATCTTCATCACAGGGTTGCACAATAAGCCTCAAGGCTGCGGTGCATCCGTAGCATCTGCTGCGGGGCCCTTAAAAACAGCACCTCTTACTGGACACTATCATGAGACATGTCGTACAGTCCATCTTTGTCATTGATTATCATTGCATTAAAGTGAGGCATGCAGCACACATATCAAGCGTAGTGGTGAAAAAGAAATGCATGAACTACATGGTTAATAAACCTTGAGGAAGGGAAAGGCTTGCACAGTGTTTTGCTTAGAAGGGTGCAACGTGTTGTGTGGCTCTGTAAATTGTTGTCGTTCTTCTAATGTGAATGAACGGTACTGGTCTAATGGCTCTGCTAGAATAGCCTTGATAAAGACCGACGGCTACATCTGTAATATTAAACACGTCTGTTTTGCGTCAGCAGCCCTGTGAGTTATTAGTGCTGTACTTCGCAACGTGTTCTCACGACATTATCTGGAGAGCTGCAATTATGTGCTAATAATTCTCTCATATAGAGCTGAATAGGAATACGACCGAGCGCTCTGAATATCAATGCGCTCGAACCAGTTCTCCCCCCTGTCACGTGCTGTACATAAAATGACGATCGGTAAGTCTGCCGTGGCCCAGTGGTACTTAGCGGAAACTGAAAATTGCTTCCTGAAACATCTCGTTCGTTTATGCAGGTTCTGTGCCCGATTCCTATCCGAAATATTAAAAAAAAAAAACTTGAATGTACAGATGTTTGTAATATTTTTAACTTCAGAAAGTCTGTATTGAAGAAACAAATCGAACAAAATGTACGATGGAATTGGGATAATGAATTCTGAAAAAAAATTGTTATTATTCGCTTGGAAAAGTTTTTCTTATAGCCAGAACACTTTAAGTATTTGCACATAAGACAGAAGAACTTGGCAGATGATGATATTACTAAACAAGGAACTTGACAGATCACCCAATACTATCGATGTGGTACTGAAATGAATCTCCATTCATGAAGGCAAAAACAAAAGCAGAGAATTTTGGCATGTATACGTATAGGCAAGTGGCTAGTTCAGAGGTCACCAACAGATTGAGGTGTAACGTTGGTTTGTGTTTGTGAAGTTGTAATAATGCTGCATTACCCAGTAGTTATACCTATCATATATTTAAGTTCATATTCATGTATGTTATTGAGAATTTGGGCTGCATAGGCTGATTGTGGGTCATTATTCCTGACGTATCTAGTGTGTTCTAAATATCTTTGTTTTAGATTTGACAATCAGCTTATGCAGCCCACATTCTCAATATCATACATGAACATGGAAGTATTAATAACAATATGTCGCTACTCAAACAAGTAAATAAAGGACCACATATGAACTCCTTAGAACAATTTTACGTTCAATTATATGCACACAACAAAAAACTAGTGCTAGAACAAACCCCAGGAGAATTCAACCCTATATTCCGGTTTGTTTACAACCTACAGAATAGTCACATTACCGCGTGACTTTGACCTATATATATTCCTGTTCGGACACCGTACAGTCAGTACACCACTAACAAACAAATGGTGAACACGAAGTAGCTGATACAGGTATGTACAACGATAACACTTCAACAGCCGATCTACCAAACATACCATTATATAATTTTAATAATTTTGATTTTTATCTTAAATATTTTAGCTTAAAGTGTTTTAATATTGTTTTCAGTGACCACAAACTCAACACAGTTAACATTTTATCTACCTATCTTATATATTTTAATGAGTACCATACGTCTATTTTCTTTCCAATGGCATGAACTCGTACAAACATCCGATTTAGGTCATTCTCTGTACAACAGTCATTCGATTTCACTTTGAAATATTTGCTGTTTAATTTCATATTTGTTGGGAAATTAAATGCAATAAGTTACACTCACACTGAGTTACAAACTTAGATTTTTGGCTGCTAAGTGTTTGACAAGTGACAGAGGGGTAGGCTGTACACTGCAAAAAGTACTGTCGTACAAGGATAGTTGAGGTCGAGAGTCACACAACTGGCGGTGCGCCACGTTCAGTCATGCGATGGATTTTAGCTTCTGCGACCACAACTTTAGCTTTATGTGCACTTATGTACAGTACTCTAATACAAGAATGCATACATGTGTATTTTCCCTTAGAACAGATTCCGATCACGTTATAAGATAAAGTTGTCTCTGTGCACGCCAGGAAAGCATACGGTAAATTGGAGATATAGCTCCACGCTTTCTAACCTCGGTACTTGGAGGTGAGCCGTCAGATTCACCTCCCTACAACTTTATTCCACGTGAAAGAAACTCGGTTCTCTGAATAGAAGGCTAGGTGAATTCCAGAGCCGTTCTGGACGTTGGGAAAAAAAAGAGAAATGTTTTTGCTCCTGTTGGGAACTGCACCACTATTCCACAGCTGGTCAGCCTCTAGTCTATGTTCGCTATCTCGTCTCTCCAATTAACTTGAATTTGCAAGATGTACGTAACTTTTGTGTTTTACACTCTAATAAAATTTGTAATTTTCAACACACAAAAAAAATGTACGAAGAAGATGGTAGGTGTGTTTACGATGTATATTTATAAAATATTTCACGTGCCCATGGTTCACTTACTGCCGGAACCAAGTCGAAAGATAAAGATACACTTTCGACTGCCATGCATTTTTCATATCCTAGAGAAAGCAGATTTTTTTAGGGAGCAGAACTGTACCGTTCCGGAACGAACGGGTCCGATTGAAGCAGTCGGTGAAGAGAAAGATTTGATCCTATTCTCGTCTTCATGAATCTGTCCTTCGCGTCATGCCCGTCCGGTCTTGTTTCCTACTCAGTCCTTGTTCACTCACTAATCGGTCTTCTGTTTCCAATAGTCCGTGGGTCTTCTTCCACGAACGTGTGTTGTTGACTGGTTCCAAGCTATCCAACGGGCCCTTTACCTTTCACATTAAAGAAAAATAGGTAAAGCAATCCCATTACAGGCCTTGGCAGGCCCTTAGGGCTCCAGGAGGTCGAGGCTCCCAGGTTTTTAGACAACCGGCACATGAAGGTGGTAAGGTTGTCAGCCCTACGCACCGGCCGCCTTTACCCCCCAGGAAAGAATCCCGGTACTCATTTCTGTTAGAGGCTGAGTCGACCCCAGGGCCATAGTGCGACCGAAACGATTATGTCAGTGAAAAATTCCAGTGACACCATCGGGAATCGAACCCGCGACGTTCCGGTTTGTAGCGCAGTGCCTCAACCGACTGCGCCACCGCGTGCCCCTTTACCTTTCACATACCCACCTCATTCACCAGCATTAATACTGTTTAACAGGATTCACCGAGGCAGTTTAAAATCGGCGATGACCCGCTGCCTTCACTACTATGCATATTTATTAGGCAGAGATATCACATTTCGAGTTCTTCCCAAATCAAGCACAAGGATTTATTTAGCAATAAGACTTCTATTTAATGTTGTGCTTTGCTGCTTTAAACCCGAAGACAGTTTGGTCTGCTAGTACACTATTATTACCCATACAGGTCGGCCTAGGCTATTATTAATTTCGCAATAATGAAGAATTGCGCATTACAGAACAGTTGTATGTCAGGGTACTAGATTCAGTAATTCAGAACTTGTGTAGAACTTGTGGGAGCGGATGCAGAGGGGTCCCGTCCAACTTCCTTTATAAATGCTAAAACCATTTCGGAACTTGCTGAATACGGCTATCTAAAAGTAACCAAATTTCGAGAACCTTCTGAAGTTTTTCCATTGTTTGTAACTTTGATTTTCCTGGAATATACATATATATATATACATATATATATATATACATTCATTCATTTTGTAGTCTGTCTTACGACAGGTCCGTAGCCTCTTCCAAAGCGAGTTCTCCACAGGGTGCGATCTAGTGCTTCCTCTTTCAATTTCCAGTATCTCTTCTTTTCCTTAAGGTCATCCAGTAGCTGCTTACGTCTTCTCCCTCGTCGTCCCGTCATTTCTATCCTTCCTTCTAACTTTCCTTCAATCACGTGTTTCAGAAGGCAGTTTCTTACGCAAGATGTGACCAATCCAGTTAGCCTTTCTTCTTTTTATTGTATGTAGGATATTCCTCTCCTCCTTGACTCTGTGTAATACTTCTTCATTTCTCACACGATCGGTCCAACTGATCTTCTCCATTCTTCTCCAGCACCACATTTCAAAACTTTCCAGATACTTCTGATCTACTTTCCGAAGTGTCCACGTTTCAGCACCATACAAAGCTATGCTCCAAATGTAGCACTTTACTAGTTTCTTCCTTAAATTTAATTCCAGTTTGCTGGTGAAAAGATTTTTCTTCTTGTTGAATGCTGCTTTTGCCATGGCAATTCTGGATTTAATTTCACGTGTACACCTTGCATCACTTGTTATCATGCTACCCAAATAATTGAAATATTCCACATTCTCCAATTGTTTTTGATCTATCATAATTTTCATTGGGGATGGTTGCCTTGAGAATATATATACATATAGATGTAAATACAATAATAATAATAATAATAATAATAATAATGCGTTTCAAATTACATAACCGGCAATTATATGCACGGCCTGCGCACATTGCAAAGTGCGCATAATATCTAGGAAGTAGCCGTACTTAGCTGCACTTCTCTTTACCATTTGGCGAGAGTTACTGCATGATAAGTGTGTCCGCATGTGCACTGTCATGTGCATGAGAAAGTGCTGAGAGTCACGGCGTCGATTCTTGTCAATATCCTACAGTTTAATTGTGCATGTCGGGCATTACGACTTTAAATTCAAGTGTTTAACTCTCTTTAACTATACCCTGCAGTCACGTGCGGCTGAGAGTGTTGCAACGCTCTATTTTCGAGTTTCGTAGTGTACGATGTCCGCCTACGGACCCATATCGTGTATTAGGTGGGGTACGATGCCTTCCTGGCTGCTATGTACGATGATACACATCAGAGATGAAACATTCCGTGTAGAATGATTGCCTACGAACCAGCGAATGAGCGGAATGACAAGATCGGTCTCATCTCTGCGGTTGCGTGTTCACCTTCCAACGATCTCTACGTTATGACCCAACGGATCTGCATCTTCACCAAATTCCAGTTACACAGCGAGTAGTCTGTAGTTTACCAGTTCATTATTAGTTAACGATGTTGATCATGGTAGGCTAAATTACAGAAAATCTACTTCCTTTATTTCCGTAAGTGAATAATGTGTAAAGTACATAACGCTGTGTAATCCCAACATAGTAAAAACATTGAATTTAAAAAGATAAAATCTGTGACATAAAACACAGGCCCATTTTAACAGTAAAACAGCTGCAATGGTCAGGCCATTATCTTAAGTACCTTCAGTGCTTTTGGGACGAAAAAATATTCTCTTTAAGGTGTTCATTGTAATTGTATGTCAAGATGTTTTTATTTCTTATATTGTCCAAAGTGATTATCAAGACCAGCGAAACGTAACGTCCTTCAGTAGATATACTTATTGTGGTGCATAGATACATAATTTCTAGCAAAGATGATGTAATTCTTTTCCAATTCCATCTCTCCAAATTCCCATGCCGCTTTTTTAGTTTCATATATTGGATTATTTAACTTATATTCTGGCATCTGTAATGAGCTAATCAGTAAGACACGACGATAGGACTCCGACGAAAGCCGAATAAACTGTACCAAGTTATCGTTTCTTTTGTATGGCTCTTTTTACTACTTTTGTTTTATGACAAGAGTCAACAGCAACTTGGTTTCCTACAGTCTGTTTCTTGTGTGTGATACCCCCGTTATTGCTTGGCTTCTTTTTTTACTCTTGTCCTTCTTTTCCCTGAAACCTGTAGACAGTAATTTGTGTAAATTTTGTGGAAACTGGTAATTATATCTGGTTGAGAAACCAGGGTTTAAAATAAAAACGGAGCTGAAATGTACTACAAAATAAATCACAAGAGCGCGCAATATTTGTGCGTCTAGAAAATCACAATCCTGAACACTTGTACGATATCTTTCATTTCAGTTCTTTCTGTTCGTTTCTTTAGTCAGCTTCATTTGAATTTGATGCGCGAGGGAATGTGATTATTCAAGAGAACATCATGAGCAGAATTTGTATTATATGAGCAAGATTATACGCAAACAATGGTTGATATATGGCTGCATGGTTAAAAGCATATATGTGTCATTCGCGAATTTATGTGGAAGGGCGTTTATTTACATAGCATGTCACAAAAATTAAATTCACTTGGTCTCTCACACTGAGGGAGGAACATAGGCTGAGGGTGTTCGAGAATAGGGTGCTGAGGAGGATACTTGGGCCTAAGAGGGACGAGGTAAGAGGGGAGTAGAGAAGACTACATAACGAGGAACTTAATGATCTGTACTCGTCACCAAATATTATTCGGGTGATCAAATCAAGAAGAATGAGGTGGGCGGGGCATGTAGTGCGTATGGGTGAGGGGAGAGGTGCATACAGGATTTTGGTGGGGAGACCTGAGGGAAGAAGACCACTTGGAAGACCAAGGCGTAGATGGGATGATAATATTAAAATGGATCTTCAAGAAGTGGGATGGGGGGCATGGACTGGATTGATATGGCTCAGGATAGGGACAGGTGCGGGCTCTTGTGATGCGGTAATGAACCTTCGGGTTCCATAAACGCGGGGAATTTCTTGACTAGCTAAGGACCTTTTAACTTCTCAAGAAGGACTTTGTTCCATGGAGTTAGTCAGTTAGTTCGTTAATTAGTTAGACATAAAAATTCATTAGGAGACGGATAAAAAACATTATTTGAAAAGCATTATTCTCTACAAATACCGAGTCTTTTATGGATAAGCCAGAATGCATTAGGAGCTAATAATCCAACGGTTCATAAATATATTCTGTCGACTGTTTCTTCTGGTATATTTTCCTTTATCTGAAAATCATTCTATTTCTTTTTCTGATTAGTTGTTTTTAATTGTTAATATATAAAATCGTATTAACTTGTATAACGTACATGTTAACCTTATTTAGCTTACACATATCTTCACACCAGCGTTATTTACTCGAGCGCCGCTACAGTTATCTTATTAATACAGGTCTTCGAGTGACCGAAATCTGGTTTGCATTGTACAAGGAAACTGCCATTATATTTTGTTGTTTTAAACGGATCTCTGACCACATAAAATGTTAGGAATTTGCATTTGACTGTCAGTGCCAACACAGACGATCATATCACCGCAGTGTTGGAATTGACAACAGTAAACGTGATAAAGATAAAAATTTGTGAAACTTTGAACGGAATACACTAAGAGTAATTTCTTGGTTTCTTGATTCGATTTTCTAATTTGATCTTCATACGATTGACGACGCGGCTATTAAAATAATAGTATGTTCGATATAAGGGTTCAACATTTTATAACGTCGTGATGGTTAAATACACGTTTATGAGAATTAATGCATGTACGTTACACTGAACAGGGTTTCAGATATTTGAAACGCATTCATAACCGAATGAAAAAGTTATATTTTTAATGTGTTCTTCGGAGCATTCAAATGAGCTAGGAGCATTCAGAATTCCGGGAAGATGTTTTACGCATTAGGTACGGGATCTGTCTCTGAATTCTGTGTATTCTTGTAATTGTAACACGTGTGTTATTTGCAGAGTTTATGTAGTGTGGACTGGAATGAGAAGTGTAATCCGACAGATGGAGAGGTAAGGTCTGCAAGGAGGAGATATTGGTTGATATTTAGTTATTATTTTGGCACTTGCCTGATAAGACTGAATAAAATCACGATCATCCTCAGAATCTCCTGTAGTAATGCTGCGCGTTGAAGTAGCTAACTTCTTAATAGGACCTACAAGGGTAGCGTGCTGTCGCTACACCGCTCTGCTTCGTGGGCCCTATCCTGAACCACCTTTATAATTTTGTCTTTTGTACTATCCTGTACTGAAGGTTGTCGTGATAATTTTATGTTGGTTCTTCACATATTTTACTTTAGCTATTTTGGGCTCAACTCTTCATGCATTATTCCACAACGTAGAAGAACGTGCAATATGTTGTTAATGAGCGCTAAATATGAACAATAACTACTTTGAAGAATGGACTCATCTGGATACGACGCATTGCCGATTGGTAGATAGTCTAGCACGATTCGGAGGATCTACTGACTTATCTCTTCAACCATTGAAAGTAAACCAGTAATGGGAACAACATTAGACAATAGTTACTTTTTTTTTATTTTGTCAGGTATGGAAAATTTTCTTTCAATCAGAGTTCTAAACTCCCTTTACACCACTATTTTAAACTGAAAAAACTATACAGATTTACTAAACGAGGGGATAGGAATAAACGTTTTAATTATGTTCAGGTTTTTTATCCAACTTCGGTTTTGGAAGAAAACAAATCGTTTAATACCTTTCAAGCAACTTTTACTAAAATTAAAGACTCCAAAGTTCTTTGTTTTTCTTATTACGATGGGGTGTGTCAAAGATCTTCTCTTCTCTTTCCTATTTTTCCTTTTTCATGGTTTAGAAGTAAAAGCTCTGGAAACTATTTTGTACTAGTGTGGCATATATTGTCAATTATGTTACACGCTCGGAACACATTAATTATCTAAAGTTTCCTTACTAAGTGAACTCCTATACTGACAAATATATGAGTAGATTTGAATTGAAATAGGCTAGGTTTGTACTACATATAAAACTACTCTAGGACTCTTTACACTCCAAATTAGTGATATAATGCCTTTAAGTATGAAGGTTAATCCATTTTACGGAATAAATTTTAAGAATCTCTTTTCTTTTCAGCTGCTTCTTCGTAAGGAACATGTCATAATATTGCTACTATGTTGATGTAACAGTAATTTTAGCGCTCCATGTATGGATTCAAAGTCCTGAAACCCATGGGTTTTTTCAAAATTCTGAATGAACTACAGTTTTAATGGTAACAGAATTAAAAACGAAGTGATAAAATGCAGCAGAGTTCTACCGCCCAAGCACAATACCTGTTAATCTGAGTTTGTAGGTTTGCTTTTGCGCGAAACACTTGTTCTACAAAAGCAGCATTTGCAATTCTCTGTAATCGAAGTTTGTTTCACAACGTTAACTGACTAAGTTTCTGATGACAGGACTCGTTGCTTCAGCACCGCCAATAAAATAGCTCGGCACTGAAAATGATTCTAGGCCAGGTGTATCTATTCCCCATTCTTACACACTATTTTCCTAAGTCGTAGATAATTATCAATCTTCTAATTTATCTCTACTTGTATAATTTTTCCTTTACAATTATGTTGTTCTTATCTTTAAGCATCCAGATAAAATTTCTATCCATTTTAGTCTGTTATATTTCAGTATTCTAACTACTGTAGGTAACAGAAATAATTAATTAATTCCCTCCTTACTAGACACAACATGCTTTACCACTCTTAAATCTAAATAGATTTTTTTGACAAACGTACATAAAACAAATACCACTCTGGACCAAGTCAGTGCGTTAGAAGTCAACTAGAATACAACAGGGGGAGGCTGGCTTTAGGTTTCTAACACTTCACGAAAAGAAACAGTAGAATGATAGGGAAGTGTTTATTTTGTTTTGAGTTACTATAATAAAAAATAAAATCCTGTGTTTAGGTTGACAGGCTCCCCGGTCTCAAGATCTAGTATACAGTTAAATACGACTCGCTTGGGCCCGACAAGTAAAGCTTCTCTTAACCACTGGGCCTAGAGTTGATATACCATTGCCAGACTCTTACAGAACCACAACAGAATAATGTGTGTTATTTTATTAAGCCTATAGTGAATTGTAAACTTCTTTCAGACCTTGATCTATGAATTCCATTTGCTACGTTTTTGTACAGGAAAATCAAATGAAAGAGAAGGTAAATTGAATTCGTAAGAGTACTGATGGATAGAAAAGAAACTAGTATGACAATTGAATCTATTCGTTATGCTAGAAGCACCATAGAAATCTCTATTCAATTCAGCCTTCTATAAATTATATGGAAAGACAAAATTGCTTAAATCTTCCATATAGCACCATTCCATTTCTGTACCTGCTAAATCTATTATGTAACGCAGCGCGCTTCGAGTTTGCTTTGTAACCATACCCGACGGAACCGCGGCAACCACAATTCGTGTGCGAAACAAGCGTGTTCACAACTGGCTTAGCTTACCTGGAATTTCTCATTTCTCGCTGGGTAAAACTGGTAGCTATAAATCGTGTAGATCTCGCACTGCTCTACAACAAAGGCGTGTAGTAATCTAACACTTTGCACATCTCCCATACTCCGCAAGAAGCTGTGCATGTGGATGGTGTAGAGGTGTCTGCAGAAACACCACCGATTGAAGTTGACACGAAAGCAATGAAGTGCATAACAGAAACACTGCATCTTCATTACTTAAAGCTTAAATTTTTGGAGCTTAGAGGCTATATAATAAACAACAGAAACACGTATTCTTATACACGTACCAGACGCTTAGCATTCGAAAAGTGTGCAATTTGTCCACTTGCCGTGTTTATGTGTTTCACATAATTCTCACAATCAACAACAATTATTTCCTACAGGACGTGCAGTTTCGTATTTGTAATGCGAGACGCGAACTGAATTTTTAGGCGCGTTCGCAAAATTGCGAAAAGTGGCTGTTAGCTTCGTCTTCCGCATAAAACAACTCCGCTACCACAGGACAGATTTTCATGAAATTTTATATTTGAGGATTTTTCGAAAACATGTCTAGAAAATTAAATTAGATTGAAATCTGACAAGAATAACGGGTACTTTACATGAAGATATATGTACATCTATGATAATATCTAGCTGAATTATTCTCAGAATGAGAAATGTTTCAAACAAAAGTTGTAGAGAAAGTCAAAACACTCATTTTGTGTTCTATAAATTTTTTCTAAAATCGTGCCATTTATGAGATAATTTGGAAAAATATGGTAGAACCAGATAGGCCACAAATAACAGATACGGCGCATTAAAGATGCGATTTGCATGCCGGATCACTAAGGCAAGAATACAGACACACATTCATAATATGTTCCACTGCAACAATGGTTACACGAACGCACCTGAATGTTACGTTTTACGTACATTGCCTCTCTTGTTGTAGTATGCATTATTTACAATACCTCTATGTGTCAAAATGTTAAACCGTGTTTGAACGTCGTAAGGGTTAGTGATGCGGTCCATCGTTTGTTATAATACATCAGTTAAAATACTTGCTATAAGAGACAAACTCCAGCGAACAGAAGCCTTTTTGACAAGTCAGTAGTCGCTTAATTTATCAGAAAGTTATCCGCCATTACCGAGTCTATATTTTTATTACCTCTTTTAAGAAGAACAACAATACACCCGTATTTCTGAAAGACATTTTATTACATCAATGCCTATATCTTCATGTCGTCTCTTCTCTTCACCTATTCCAAGTAAAATGTTGTACCTGTTTACAATTTCCGCTTAAGTATTTCATGTCCCGATCATGTTATCATCTTAGATCTTTATCGCCTTAATCATATTTATTGAATAAACGAATTATAAATATTCTCACTTCGTTATTTTCTTATCTTCTTGTTATATTTTTTCTGACAAAACCAACGGAACCCCACGAATAACCTCTTAAGTGCATTAAGACGACGATAATATTATCTGATTAGCAAGGCCATTATGTAAACGTAACAACTGAGACTTATTACAATAAAATCTCTCTGAAGATATTCAAATTGTTAATATTTCTTCTAAAGCAGCTTAGATCCACTCACGTTTTCGGTATGTGTATTTTTCCGCAACACAGTTTTAACGCGTAGCATTTTTCGTCTTGTTATTGGCTAGTTGCTAGCCGAAACATGTCGAAGAATATTTTGAGCACTGTATATTCCACATACATAAATACTTTGTTATGATATTAACAATGTGAAATGTGCTTCGAAAGAAAATAAGGGTGTGGACGAAAACATAAAATTGTTTTTACTTTGCGAGCAAAACTACAGACTTTGCCTACTTGGAATATTATAAGACTTGCTCAGCTACGTGTATTCTGAGCAGTAGCCATTATTTATGAGGCTGCTGTAATTACAGCTCATGTTTCATGCACGTATTAACCCATGTTTCCTGAGACGATTATATTACTACTTAGAATTACAAATTTCGACGGTCTAACAAATTAAGCCTAACATGCTCAAGATGTATTCATCCCAGATGGTACCCAGGACAGCCTGGAACAAACAACTACATGGTCTGTTTTCATGTTCCGCCTTTTAGTTTATCTTAGTAAATGAGGCTCACTAATTCACTTTCGACAAGCCTTTCAGTGTTTTGTGTATTGTTCTTCATTCACAGGGCATACATTATTTAAAGTCTTTGTATCAACGAAATGGACGCAGGTAAATCAAATGAATTACGTATGTTCCGTTAACAGAAAGCAGGGTGAAATTAAGCCATAAGTATAGACAACGAATTATTTCGGAAAGTTGCATGGCTCAGGTAGTAAGGAAAGACACTGCAGAATAAAACTAATTTTCAGAATAAAATAAGCAATAAGTCAAATTCGGTGTTTGTCACTATTTATTACAGAAGTTCCTGTCCTACTACGTATCTGAAAAACCTAAACCTCAAAATATACAAAATTATTTTCTGGTGCTTAATACAGGTGTGACACGTGTCTCCCTTTATAAAGAGCATAAATTGAAAATGTGTGAATTTCAAGTTCTTAGGAAACTATCTGGAAGCAAGGAGAGATAAACAGAAGTTACAAAAATAATTATATAATCTCTATCGTTGCAGAAGTGTTCGTCGCCTGATAATGTTAAAGGTGACTAAGCCAACGTCGGGGAGATGGGCAAGATGTACAACACGCATACACGAAATAAAGCCTGCTTACATAATTTAGATCCTGGAACTTCAATGGAGGCATAACTTAGGAGACTTAGATGTAAGAATAAAAAAAACACCACATGAAATAACTAACTCCTTGGTAACGAGCCTTCCTTAAGAAGTTTATAGGTCCACAGATAGTCGAGAGTTTCCCTGCATTCTATGGTATCTGAAAGTTTCTTACCGTACTCACAATAGCCCGACACTTGCCCGTGTCCTGAGCCGGATGAATTAGTGACGATTTTCCATCCTCTTCCTTTAAGACAAATTTTAATCTTTATGTTTTTCATCCAGTTGTGTTATTCTTCGTAGCGCGTCCAGAAAGTAAGAACCGGTTGGGTACAAAAAAGCGTTTAAAGATTCTTTAAATAATATGTGGCACATAAACCAATAAACTGTCAGTTGATCACAACTTATATTTAGCCATCTACATATTTCGTCTTTAGAACAAGCCATCATCAGGCTGCACAAAAAGCAAAAATTTAAGGGTTTCAATACGCAGTGTGCATAATTTAAAAATCAAGTGTGAGATGTCACACTTGATTTATCACTTCATCAAGTATCAACATTTTACGGAAACGATTATCAGCAATCGGGAGAAATAAATCCGTCGGACCAGATGGCATTCCTGGGGAAATTTTAAAGTTAGGTGGGGAAGCCATGATTCCATACCTCGCGAGATTGCTGGATATAACGATGAACAACAATTCTATCCCAGGGGACTGGAAAGAAGCTATAGTGGTTCCTATTTATAAAGGGGGAGATCGATCGGTAGTGGGAAACTATAGACCGGTCAGTTTAACCTCAGTAGTTTGCAAACAAATGGAGCACGTTATAGCAGGGTATATAAGGCAAGTCTGGGAAATGAGTGAGTGGTTATATGAGGGTCAGCATGGATTTAGACCAGGGTACTCATGCGAAAGTCAAGTAGTCACAGTTTGTCAAGATATTGCTGATTCATTGGACGAGGGAGTCAGGACTGACGCGATTATAATAGATTTTTCAAAGGCTTTTGATTTAGTCCCACATGATAGGCTGCTTACCAAAATTGCGGAAACCGGTGTGGACTTGAGGGTAGTGGTATGGATAAAGGAATTTCTGTTAGGACGTTCGCAAAGAGTTAGAGTAGACGGACAACTATCTGATGAAGTGAGAGTAACGTCGGGAGTGCCGCAAGGGAGCGTATTAGGTCCGCTACTGTTCCTCGCTTATGTTAATGATATTTGGAAAAACATTGAGTCAAATATACGGCTTTTCGCTGATGATTGTATAATATACAGGAGGATAATCGATAGTAGTGACATTGAAAATTTGCAGACAGACTTAAATAGATTAGGGGAATGGGCGGTTGAAAATGAAATGAGGATAAATCCAGGTAAAAGTAAAGCAGTAAGCTTCAATAGAGCTAGGGTGAAAGGTACACTGAGGTATTGTATTGGGGATCAACTAATTCCAGAGGCAAATAGCTTTAAGTATTTAGGAATAATTATACGCAGCGACCTAAGCTGGGCAGATCATGTAAATTATACACTAAGAAAATCTTGGAAGGCTCTTCATTTCGTAATGCGTATACTCAAAAGGGCAAATAATAATACGAAACGTTTAGCTTATACGGCACTAGTGAGACCGATACTTGAGTATGGAGCGGTGTGTTGGGACCCATACAGAGAAGGTCAGGTAAGCGCTTTGAATCGCGTGCAAAAGAGAGCGGCAAAATTTGCAAATAATACAAATGAATCGGGTTGGGAAACATTGACACAGCGTAGAGCGATAGCCCGAATATGCGCCCTTTTCAAAGCATACACCGGGGGACGGGCTTGGAAAACGATAGGGGATAGACTGCTAAAACCATGCTACCTAGGTAGGGACGATCATAGTCGGAAAATTAGGACTAGGAAACAAAGATCAGATGTAGGTAAATATTCCTTTGTAAATAGGACCATAAAAAGCTGGAACCAATTACCTCCAAGCGTACTAGCGACTTTCCCCTGTAAATTAAGCACTTTTAGAAAAAGGGTCAAGAAAGTCATTACAAGCTAAGGGTTTTTAAGTGAGGATTAAATAAAAATAAGGGATGTGAAGTGAAGGGGTGTGAAGTGATGTGAAGTGAAGTGCTTTGGTTTCGAAGTGAAGTGAAGTGAATTAAGTTCTTGGGGGATATAATTATCATGTACTTTGGTCTGACTTTATACTGAGGATATGCTAACGCACTGAAATTAACTAATGTGTGGGTGTTTTTTGTAATGTGCGTGTGTGATTTTTTTTTCTTGTATTGTGTATAGGTGTTTTTGTAAGGTGTGGATGTTTTTGTAAGGTGTAAATGCTTTTGTACGGTGTGGATGCTTTGTAAGGTGTGGATGATTTGTAATGTGTGTATGGTGTTCTAATATGTGTACTTGTATTTACTGTATGTATTTTTTTGTATGTGTATGGGTGTTTTTGTAAGGTGTGGATGTATTTGTAAGGTATGGATGTTTTTGTAAGGTGTGGATGCTTTTGTAAGGAGTGGATGCTTTTGTAAGGTGTGGATGTTTTTGTAATGTGTGTACGGTGTTCTAATGTGTGTACTTGTATTTACTGTATGTTTTTTTTGTATGTGTATGGGTGTTTTTGTAAGTTGTGGATGTATTTGTAAGGTGTGGATGTTTTTGTAAGGTGTGGATGCTTTTGTAAGGAGTGGATGCTTTTTTAAGGTGTGGATGTTTTTGTAATGTGTGTACGATGTTCTAATGTATGTACTTGTATTTACTGTATGTATTTTGTTTTGTAATTGTGTATAGTTTGTTTTGTATTGTTATTTTTATGTATATTATATGTCCATTTGTATTGTGTGTACTAGTGTAAGGACTACTGCCACCGGGTGAAAACCCAATTGCAGTAAATAATAATAATAATAAATATCAATATCGCCTCCGCTGCCGCCGCCACCACCACATTCACTACCACCACCACTACCACCACCATCACCACCACTACCACCACCACCATCACCACTACCACCACCACCACTACCGCTACCACTACCATCACCATCACCACCACCACCATCACCACCACCACCACTACAACCACCATCACCATCACCACCATAACCACCACCACCACCACCACCACCACTACCACCACCGCCACCATCACCAGCATAATCTTTTTGTTTCTTACTTGTCTTTTTGCAGTTACATTATGGGGGCATTTGCTTCCCGTCCAACCGCTGTAAGAAGTGGCATTTGTATTTTCGGCGGCCGCCATGTTTTTATTGTGTCTAGTATACAGCATTTAAAACTCCATAAAGAACGAGGATTAGGGAACTAAATGTTAAAGGAAGGAAGATATAACAAACATAAAGGCAGGGAGAAGAACAAAGGAAGGGAATGAAGGGGAAGAGCGAAGAAAAAAGAAAGTAATGAAGAACAAAGGCAAGGAAAGTAAGCATGTATGGTGGAATGATGTAAACAACTGAGGATTGACGTGAAATGTGGTTACTAGGCCCAAATTAATTGAAAAAATACCTAGAGTAGAATAAAGAAAGGAGAGGAATGTAAATAGAATACGCGACTTGATAAGAATAACCAGTTATTTCCTAAAACTCTCCCTGTTTTCGAAACCTTTCAGTCTGTATTTTTCTCCTGAAATGAGAGACCAAATTTCACACACACCCACACACACACAACAACAGGAAAAATAATGCCCCTGTATTTTAATTTTAAGATTCGGGATATCAGTCACGAAAACAAAGAATCCTGTACCGAAATGCTACTGCTGTCCCTGGCAGTAACCTGCATTTAATTCCTTTATGAATGCACTTGCATTTATTAGTATCATTTATCTGAATTTTTAAAGGATTTATTATCTAGCGTTACCTAATATTGCGGTGTCAAAACATGAAAATTTACTTGTTGTGGTCCGCCCTAACTTTTCGACATGTTTCCTCCCTTGCAACCCATAAGGTTTCTATGCTGTTCTTTACAGTGCCGATGTTTTCGTCCACTTAAGTTGACATCATAAAGTGATGCCTTACATTCGTTTTTATTCCTTCTTGATTTCCTTGGACACTTTTTTTGGCATATTCTACAGCAAATATAAAAGAAATGGGGAAAAATTTTCTTTTTGTTTTAGACCATTCTGAGCTTGAAATGTATCAGATCAGTTGGTGCCTAAATGGAAAGTATTGTACTATTCATTTATCCGGTTCAATTAACCTAACAAATTCTCTGTGTGTATGGAACTCAGAATGTTGAGCAAAACTTCCAGTCTAACAGAATTATGGACTTTCTTGAAGTCTGTAAATATCTGATATACTGCTATATTATATTTCCATATTTTCCAAGTATCTCACGAATGCTCAGTACCGTGTCAATAATTGATTTCCTACGTGAAACTCCACGCTAATGATCCTCAATTTTTTTTGCACATAAACTTAACTTTGGCAGAAGTAGATATGTTAAAACTTTGTAGGCAATTATTAGCAGAAAATATTTCCAGCCTTAACAAACGGTTAAACTTAGTCCTATTGTTACATCTTCACGTAACAAGCTGTGTGTCTATAAAATCTCGCGTAAAGCTTAACTTAGAAATTTAGCTGCTTCCGGTATTATTAAGAACATTTACTTGGCTTGGTTAAGCAAATCTCGTACGATTAAATTGAAGTATAAAGTTGGTAATAGGTTTCATTTGTTTCTATATCGTTTAGCTTATATTCCGTGTAATGTAAGAGAAACAGGATAGAATTTGCAAGAGCTAAATCCAGCGCATCAAAAACTTTACAAGTACGTTGTAAAACGTTCTAAAGATAAAACTTTTATGGTTATCACAACATAATCGATAATTCCGCGTTTTCTTGCTTTATAGCTTGCTGAGTGTTGTAATGTTCTTGAGAGTGTACAAGTGCATTATAAGGGATCGGCAACCTGTGTCCGCAGGCACCTTGCTGCAGTAGGATGGGTTTTGGTGGCCCTCATTAATTTTAAATCACACATAATAATTCCACGCGTGCTGATATTTATAGGTTGGACTTATCTTTTTGTATTTTTGTGTACTACATTTTCTCCGGCATTAGTTTGTTTGAAGTTACAAACCCACTGTTGCGAAGCTGATCAAACAATCATACTGCAAACTCAGAGACATTTTACGTGTGACATCCCGTTGTTTGTCAGACATGAATGAATAAAATTAATATCAGTCACACCACAACTCTGTTTATCAGAAATACAGTCTATTTGTTTAAATGACAGATATACTGTATTGTCTAATAAATAGAGTTGTAGTGTGACTGATATTGATTTTATTTATTTATGTCAGGGATTGTTCTTCGTTGTATATTTTTATACAATACGTTTAAATCTATCAAAAAACATTTCAAGGATATCTACCTTGGGTAAGGCCAATGAAAAGATACTCTTATCTAAACATTTTGCTATAGACTGTGAAAATGTTACACTATGTTATGACTTTGCAAGGTGACAGTGTGATCAGTAAAAGTTTCTTAAATAAGATCTCTAATGCCGGCGTCTCACAACGAAAATCGTGTTCCATAAAAGTGCAGTCAATGCGTGAAGAGTAGCAGGCAAAGCACTTCGACAGATTTCTCTCCGAGTGCTTTGCTTTTCCCTGTCAGCTGTCATTCAACTAATGCTCCACATTCACATTATACGTCTACCTCCGACGCTACACACTCTATATGCTGAGATCGCTGTTACATGTACCACAGAAATTATCTATTTTTTGTGTTGCACCAATTTGTGTAGAAATATTTTCTGCTTTAAAGAATAAAATTTTATTTGACTTTTTGCAAAGTTGGAGCTTATTTTGGGCCGATGCGGAGTCAATGAAATACGTAAGACAACTTTTACAATATGGAATCACATATCCGTACGGGAATCAGTTTGAGAAATTAATTATTCGAACAGACATTGACTCATGAATTACATGTGGCTTAAAGGACACATAAAACTGTAATAGGATAATTTGTATGAAGGAGACTACTCGAAACGTTGACCTAAATATCAGGCTAATATTAAAATAAGTCTTACAGTTAGGATGAGGAGATGCTGAATGAAGTTGCTTGGTTCGGAATGACATCTAATGGCGGCCCTGCAACTCCAAAAATTGCGGGAAATTTTGGAATAGCCATGCGCTGCAAACAAAATAATACTAAGTTACAGACACGCAAATATATATAAAACAAAATTATTTGTGACTTATTCTGCTAGTAGCTGTTTTAGTGTCTCTTAAATTACTTAAAATTTTATTGGACGGTTTTCTGAATTTACCACAATTTCTCATTGTCACATTCTAAGGCAGAAAATTAGCTTAGATATCATTTATGCAATATGACAGTAAGTGGCATGGAAGACCAAAATGTGTTCTAGAGCACATCTCGAGTGTAACTCGTTCAATAATTGTCAGAACAAACATTCCAAACAAAGGTATCACAGGAACATTAAAATCCATAAATGTTATAATTTTCTACATAACCGAAGAAAAGGAAAGCATTTGTTGCATCTTCTCATGACTCAAGAACTTTCACATCCTGTAGCTACTGGAGACTCTTTCAGACGTCTGTCAGTCGTATCTGCCCACCTATCCATTCGTCCGACTGCCTGTTTGTGACTCGGAATCAACGTTTAATTCTATATGGGTAACTTTTATAAATATTTGCAGGGAAATTTTTATTTTAAACCATACTGACCCACAAGAAAGTACTGTATTTGAGGTCATACTGCCCATCTTTATTACGAAATAATGAGAGTTTATAAGCAGGCTGCAAGCAAACGTAAACCACGACAAAGAAGACAAATGTGAATTTTGTGTACCATGTTATGGAATACAACCTTTTCAGTCTTTCCACAGATAACAAGTGTAAAGTCTGAAGGAGTTTTACCCTGCGAAAAGGAAGAGCACAGGCGCAGGGTAGATCAAGTTGTTGATTGCTATGAACTATGCATCTGGGGATCATAAGAAACGAAAGTATGGTGCAACTTGGTTCTGGTACACTCATTACTTTGTTTTATGCTGTGTCAGACAGTGCTATCCGGATACGTGCGTAGAACTACTTCAGACTTGCCTTCTGTGTAGGCTACCGTGTTCACAAAGAGCATATCACCGCGTGTATTCTTGTTACGAAGACACTAATGTTAACTCCCAAAACCACGATTACAACTAACCAAATGAACATGTCATGGTGCAAGAACTTTTCAGAAAGTTTATACTTCCATAACTGCCCAAGACATTTCTTGTGCTTATGTAACTGGAAGGTTAATTGCGTTATTTATAAAGTCACATAAATATTCCTCGTTCTGAGAATATTTGATTCAGTGCACACGGACAAATTACTTTCCTCTAAGGCTCCTTTTAATATTAACATGTGCCTCTCATTCTCGCAAGTGGTCTGTTCCTTTTAGATACTCCGACAAGAATTTAGTTTATCTGCTATGGGGCCTTTCAATAAATAAAAAAAGCCTAAGTTTGGTACAGTTGACAGATTATCAAGAGCAGTGGATATGTAGTTTGAATAAGCTGAGTATATAGGATAATGTGAATTGTATAATGCTGGCAGTCCTTTTACGTAATTCACCGTCACGCACAGGGGGTGCGTCATTAAGTGAGTAAGTTGTGGGATGGGTGAAAATTACCAGCTCGCTCTCCTTTTTGCAAGATAAATGACGATTTAGTGTGGGCATGCCAATTCAGACTGATCATTCATGCATGCGTGTATGCTTGTATATTATGTACGTACGCACGTACTTAGGTAGGTAGGTAGGTAGGTACGTATGTCGTATGTACGTCCGTACGTATGTATGTACATACGTAAGTATGTAATATATGTATGTCTATATGTACGTCGCTCGCGTGTATGTGCATGCGCGTGTACGTGTCTATATGTGTGTGTGCATGTAGGCAAATATTCACAGTTCGTACATACGAGTTCCATTCGTGACACTGATCACATCAGATTCTGATGAATGACACAAACACAGTACCCAAACTGTGTTTCATCTGTACAAACGCGGGTCATCGGCCGAGACAACTGATTCGTACGTGGGGTGGTAGGGAGCTTTGGTGACCTGTTTCAAAGGACAGTGTCGGAATTCCACGTTCAGCACTGGCGAATATTATGAAGACCCCCAGAACAACTGAGACTGACTCCTCACAACACTACGCTAAGTTATGATTATTACACTCTGAGCTAACCTGTTCAGTAATTTATCGAGACAGAAGGGGAGGATGAAGGGAGAAAAGTCTCACTCTCTATTGACTGCTTGTAACTTCATCTCTCTGCCTGATATCCTTTGATGGAGAAGGTGAAGAAAGAGGACAAGTGGGCCATGGAAGGAAGGCGAGATGCTGCGGTTGGTAGGAGATAAACTTGGCATGGATTGATTGATGAGATGTTCGCCAGAGGTCTCCCAATGTGTCTTCATCACCATAAAGGCAGTTTGAACCATTAAGTCTCCTATCATGTTTTTTATTCTATTCGTACATTTTTTGGTCGCCTGATGTGACACGATAAAAAGATACCTGATATGCTGTGGCACGTCACGTTGGCATCCTACCAATCACATGTATGTCCCTGATGCAGCACTCAGGGAGAGATGTCAGCGATATATACAATGCCCAATTTGTTTAACAGATGGAAATAGTATCGTGAATTTTAATATGGCCCATGAAGTAAGCTTAGATTTTTAGAGGAATCATGGTCGAATAGCCTGCATTTGCGTCGTGAAACAATGTACTAGCATAGAGTGACATGTGTCAACTCTCTTCCTCCCAGATGTTAAAAATGTACATCATGCCAAAAATAGTTCTAATGAAAATATTTCAGTCACTATTAAATCTCTTAGTCATTTATATGCGACAGGACGTTCGAATATCACAATCTTGCAGTCGCATATTTTTATTTCTGGAAAGACTTTCGGGTATGTGACGTCAGATTCTGACAGGACTACGGACACTATTGCTAAGTAACCTACAATGTAGATACCAGGTCGAATAAGTAACTAACCCTATGGAGTACAGTCCTTCTTGTGAAGTTAATAGGCCTGCATCTAGTCTGAGAACCTTCCCGACTTACATGGAACAAATAGTACTGTCCTGTTTACACAACTCAGAAGAATCTAGTCCATACCTCACATCCTATTTCACTAAGTTTCATCTTGCTCTTATATTCTGATCTAGGCCTCCAAGTAGTACCTTTCTTCACGTCGTTTTAACCAACCCCTGTATCCACTTTCTAAGTCCCTCGACTTGCCTATCTCACCCGATCCAATTTCATCAACTTAACTACATTATTGAAGAGTAAATAAATAAATAAACATTAATCAATTAACTTATTACGAAAATAACCTAAAGTAAGCGATGGAATATTGTTGAAGGAAGCTGACTTACCTAACAGCTACCCAACTGTGCAACAAAGTAATTACCTGTGTACGTGTTATGTATCTGGCAATGGAATCCGAAGATTCACCATCACTTGCATGATTTACATGCTCAATATTATTTAGAAAATATGTTTTTTTTTGTAATTGTACTTTAATGAACGCAGTTTTTAGGGCCTCAGGTTGTATTGTATTCACTGTTAAGATTATTAGCGAATAAGGCATCTGACAGTAAGTGGAAGGAATAGGTCGTGACCTAATTTCAGGTTCTACTCAAATTGGCTTGGAGAGACTGAATAAAGCTAAGATAAGCCCCAGTCAGAATAGCCTATCGGAGTACGTGTCGATAATTCAGCGTCTGTCACTACCTTCAAGTTCTTCTCTCTGGCCCTGATGTTCTGTGTAGATAAATATTGGTGGTTTTACAGTTTAGTTACTAAACCGTCCGGTAAACCGAGGCAGTCATTACGTATGTATAGAAAGTAATCTATAACCAAGCACTGCTTCGGCTAGTTCCTTGTTGTCCGTATTTATATATCAGTAATAATGGAAGAAATTAAAAATGCTTATTCTTTCTCATAATTTTTGCACTTAGTAGCCAGTGACTTGAAGTATGATGTGTTTCCTACACTATCTAACGATTTTTGATCAGTTCGTATTTTACATATCTTCGAGTAACGGTGTTCACGAATGATGAACAGGGAAAGACATTGGAGCAAATTGTTAGAAACCAGTATAATAAAATATTTTTTCGTTTCCGTCCTTCCATCTGCCCGTCTTGTAGGCTGCCCTTCTATACATATATTTGCCGTGCAGTCCATTTATTCTTCCGTCCATCCACTCGCCTTGTAGACTGGCCATCTGTGCATTCATTTAACGTTTCTCCATTTCTTTCTCTGTCCATCCATCTATCAATCAAGCCATCTATCCCCCATATCGATGACCGTTTACCTGTTCATATAAAGGCCCCTCCTTTTATTTACCCATCATTCTTACCGACTACTTATTTCTTCATTTATATGGCGATTTATCCATCCACCCGTCCACCTACCCACCAAACCATCCATCCATCCATCCAGATTTTATTCTATCTTCCAGTTCTCTTTCCATCCACCCCTACAACAGTCTCATTGACGGCCTTTCTGTCCTCTCATCTATCAGTTCAACCACCCGTCCATTCCCATCCATCCATCCATCCATCCATTAGATTTTCTCCCACCCTCCCAATCCTCTTTCCTTCCATCCCTTCACCACTCTCATCGACCGCCCTTCTGTCCTCTCATCTCGCAGTTCAAACATCCATCCATTCATCCATCCATCCATTAGATTTTCTCCCACCCTCCCAATCCTCTTTCCTTCCATCCCTTCACCACTCTCATCGACCGCCCTTCTATCCTCTCATCTCGCAGTTCAAACATCCATCCATCCATTAGATTTTCTCCCACCCTCCCAATCCTCTTTCCTTCCATCCCTTCACCACTCTCATCGACCGCCCTTCTATCCTCTCATCTCGCAGTTCAAACATCCATCCATCCATTAGATTTTCTCCCACCCTCCCAATCCTCTTTCCTTCCATCCCTTCACCACTCTCATCGACCGCCCTTCTATCCTCTCATCTCGCAGTTCAAACATCCATCCATCCATTAGATTTTCTCCCACCCTCCCAATCCTCTTTCCTTCCATCCCTTCACCACTCTCATCGACCGCCCTTCTGTCATCTCATCTCGCAGTTCAAAACATCCATCCATCCATCCATCCATCCATCCATTAGATTTTCTCCCACCCTCCCAATCCTCTTTCCATGCATCCCTTCACCACTCTCATCGACCGCCGTTCTGTCCTCTCATCTAGCAGTTCAACCACCCGTCCATCCGCCTGGCCATCCATGCACTAACCAATAAAGCAATCCATTCTCTCTTACAGACAAACATGTTTTCTTTACGTCAGTCATGTCATTGTCGTCTCAGATACTCGATGCATTAGCGCCTGCGCCTCGTAAGAAAAGAAAACACCGTGAGGCGACAGCTTATTTTATTGTCAAGCTCAGATGTGACTATGTGGTTTGATAGATAGGTCTTTAATTGACTGCCATGAGAACCCCAAATCTCAAATCATCAAGCTGTCGTTGTGAGGTTTTATACTGAAAATGTTTCGAAATTTACCGTAATTACTTGGATTCCCAGTCCGTTGTTGCTAGGTGTAGTGCTTTTTTCCATACTTCCGGCAAGTTCCATTAATTTCGTCAGAATATACTACTAGTCGTGTAAGTTTTCTGCTAAACACAGCGCGAATTAGGAACTGACTGCATGCGCAGCTCCTTGTGTGTGTATCCGTCTATCTGTTACCTACTCAGTTTGAAACACTGATAGTTCCATCCAGCAGAAGCAAGAGAGAAAGTTTAATGATTTTTGTACTTGACAAGATAACGGAAACGTTGCGAGTTGTAACAAAAAAAGAGAAGGCTGGATAACTCGAATATGTTATGAAGTTTCTCATTATACATATTTATCCAGTCTTTTGTTTCTTCCTCTCTTTGCTTCAAGTATTCTTCTCATTACCCCGTTCTCAAACTTTCGGAAGGTATTTTCTCCATTATGATGAGGAACAAAGTATTACGCCTATACAGAGCAACATTTAAAAATCTGGTACGTTTTGTATGACACAGATTGTTAAAAAGAATCTTTCCAAGGCCAATGTTCTGTAGGCCCATAATATTTATTTGGTAATATGCCAGTTTATTTTATTAGCAACCGTCTAGCTGGAGGACTACTACTTGTCGGTTATCCGCGAAAGCTAATTCAATATAAGCTTATTCTCTTAAGGTATCCTTCTCTGGAAACCGTCTCATCGAGCTGAAACCCCAGAACGCGTCATATAGTTTTTACAAGGAAACAAATTTATATGGACTTCAATTACAGTGTTTTAAAGTACTGACGTTATGTGGACAGAATGTGATTTAAATGTGTGCAGGATAAACGTGTGGGTGCAGAAACACTTGCGACGGCGCTTTCTTCGCCTGGGCATTCCCTAAAATATTCTGTAGGCTGTTGGAAAATGACATACCGCATTTCTTGTGGCACTGACATGAGTGTGAACATTCCCTTTGAATATTGCTGCGTTATTTAACGCTACAACAGTTAATATAGTTACTTTATGCTCTAAACATTTGTCATGCAACAAACCGCTTATAGAGATTACCACGTCTGCACTGTAAATACTTACATTTGTCTAGCATTCAGTCCAAAGGCCGAGAGAACTGGAGAGAAACGTGTTTTGTAGGCTGTATATCTGAATATATTGCTGTTAAACCAAGGAGCATGAGACGGTTGATATGAGTAGCACTTACGAAAGAGATAAGAACTACACACAGAATTTAATTTCGAAAATCTCAAGGGAAGAAACTGCCTTGCAAACGGAAACTTCCCTTATAATCTACCATAGATTTATTTTTTACTTGGCGGCTCAGTCAGAATCCCGTTACAGCACAAAGTTTTAACGAAGAGCCTGGAGAAGATTATACACAATCTCATAACAACTTGACATACGAGCCTTGTTCAGGAGAGAATACTGAATCTAGTATATCGATTCTACCTTGTTACCCATTATACGTACTGTGGAAAGAAATTTTGGTAGTTGCTAGGCCGAGGAGAAGGACTCTGTTAAATGAGAACAAACGTGTCACTGATGTTGTGCTTCAGTAAGTCGACAGGTGGAAGCCGTTTTGTCAGTAGACATTATATCATACTGTACATAAAAAACTGGCAGGCTGTACTTAATTGCATATAGGCCTACATGCTTACATGCATTACTTCCGCATTTATGTTTTTCTCTTACGTGTCTTGAGTCTCATTCAGTTCAATTACAAACAGATGTTCTTTTCTTTATTTTATTTTGCCAACTTGTTGTAGAAATGAGATGCAAAATAAGTGAGTAGAACACTATACAGTTCAACTTCTAACAACCGTTTTATGCATAGTTCTATGTTTCAAGTTATTCGCTAAGTACTGTTCAGACAGAGAAGGTATTTACACTGAAGGGTCGAATCCTAATGACATAGTTAAGTAATTTCTTGTAGGTACGGTGTAAGATAATCAGATATTTCATAACATTTTAAAATTTCGATTTGAACTTCCAGTAAAGTACGATTTGAGGCCGTGCCATGGCTCAGGCGGTTAGTCGCCGATCTCTCACCGTGGAGGCCCGGGTTCTTTCCCGGGTCGGTCCATGTGGGATTTATGGTGGACAAAGTGGCACTGGGACAGGGTTTTCTCCGAGCACTTCGGTTTTCACCTGTCAATTTCATTCCATCCGTGCTTCATTAAAATGGAAAAGCAGAAAGAACTTCATCTTCATCACAAGGTTGCACAATAAGCCTTCAAGGCTGCGGTGCGTCCGTAGCATCTGATGAGACCAAAATTTAACTTTGCTGGACTTCTTAAATCAAGCTTAACACTTTAAAAGTTTGAATACGCAGAAATTACCTTAGCATTTTGTTTCCGTTTGATGCATTTCGTGTAACACATAAAGTTAGTGTAAGACGACATCCCGTTGTGTTGCTATTACTTAAGTATTACACGACTGCTCAGTCAAACATAATTATTTTTATTGTAAAGACAATGTCTGTTTATAACGTGGCGCGCTACGTGTTTCGACCTTGAGGGTCACGATCAGGCAAAGGTGGTACAAAATAAAAAATACGACTGTACTTAGTCCTGAATGAGATTTTTTTAAAAATACATTTTTTTTTTCAAAAATAATCACTGCCTTTTTTATTTTGCACCACCTTATAGATCGAAACATGTAGCAAACTATTTTTAAAACATTGGTTTTTTAATAAATATAGTTTTGTTTGATTGAGTAGTGTTGTAATAATTGAAAAATAAGACATTTGAAAGTGTTCTGTATTTCTGGCAAATCAGGAATCGATAACTCTAAGAACTTAGTGTTCCAGGGCCTGCACGGGGAATCCCTGGACACTTCTTGGACAAACTGACACTGCGGCAGATCCAGCCAGCAAAGGACTCGGTCTTCAGTTAGGGCCTCATCTCTGTCCTTGCACTTGTAAGGACTCAAGGCAGTTATGGTAACTCAGATGAAGACCTTGGGTACGAAGTTTTTAGGGTGATTTTTTATTAAGGTCGATTTAACATTTGTGTAGATTCTGTATCGTCAAATCACAAAATATCTTAATTTATAAATTTTGAAATAAGTGGCAAGAAGCAATAATGTTACTTTCACAAAATCCATTTGAACGACATTCACGAAACACTTGTTGCAGCTGATGTGATCTTTAGAAAATGGAACTTCATAACAAACGTCTGTTGGTGTCATAATCAAAGGCAACCTTATGCATCCATTCCAATCAGCCTACACATTTCAATATCCCATGTTTGTTTCATATTTTCATATCCAACGAGTTCACATATTTTGATTGACCCGGACCATATAGAACACCTTCATAAAGCTGAGTTTGTCGCTATTAGGCCTATGAATATCGTACACAGATTTTATTATATATTGGTAGCAACGTAGGCGTTAACTTCTATGGATAGTTGATTCTGAGGTGCCATGTGGACACCTGTCGTCTGTACAAGAAGTTGCACCTGCTGGTAACATCTGCTAGAGTAAAATATGGAGAATAAATCGACAATGACAAGATTTCCAGAAATGGACTCTAAAGAAATCTGTGCTTCAGTGTGCAAGTACTGGTTGCGTTTTCTGTTGAATATAGCAAGTTACCATACGTAAGCATAGCTGAGGAATTAAAGCACTCTCGCTATCTTCTCTTTGTCTCGATAGGACGGATTTAATATTGTAATAAAGTAACGCTTGTATTAAAGACTTTGGTCACATTCTGGTACAGAGAGAAGATTAGTTATCATTGTTAAATGTTTAGGTTCTGAAAAATATGTAGCATGGCAAAACTGAGATTTTTCTGACGATTGTTTAAATGTCTCTAAAACTTGCTGGAAATTCTATTGAAAATAAAACCGGTTCTATTTCTTTATACAATCTTCGTGTTAGATAGTCTTCACTGCCATAAGTATAGAGTTAGTTACTGATATGCGTGAGATCCATGCAGAGAAGCAAGCAGTTTTTCTTATATCGTGTCCGTCATGTTCGCCTGTCTTAACTAAATCGGCAAGTATCAGCGTAAACCTTACCAGCATAAAATGTGGTGAAACCCTCTCAGCGATTTACGAGTTATTACATGCACGCAAAAGATAAAACCTGGCATTGCGGCCTTTAGTTGCAAATGCGCCAAAAACGAAGGCTAGTTTTAGCTCAAACTTACCAGTTCCAAGAATTCTGTCGACACACAGAAGTTATGCTTTTTCTGACTCCTTACCTGAAACAAGGTACATTAATATTAGAATAGATAAAACAAATTAATATTACAATCAAATACTCCTGGAAGGGAAGCAGAGGAAAGAAAGAAAGGAGGGAAGCACGAAAAAAAAGGAAAAAATGTCAAAGGGAGAGAAAGGTAATCAATAAAAGAAAGGATGCTGAAGAAAGAAGGAAAAGGAAATGCATTAGATGGAAAGAATATCAGCTCTAAATATGCCCCTGCTTGGTGTAATAATGAAATTATTTTTATTAGGGGAACTGCAGCCCATAATGAGTGGGTCCCTGTCACCACGGCATGGCGCGTCCTCAGGTTGCGGATGGAGGAACGGCCTCCGGATATGGAGGGTAGCTGCGAATACATTGAATAAGCAGTCGAGGACAGCAGACAAGGGGTGATCCTCCAGCTTGGGGTTTGGGCGAGGTGCTAACAACTGCTCACCGTAAAAATTACCGTGTTACGAAACATTTGACAAATCCTCGGACCTGGACTGATTCTTTGGTACAACTTAAGCAACGGAAAAGGAATATGAGTTTTGGGACATGGAATGTGACTAGCCTGTGTAGGTCAGGGTCACTTATGACAGTGGCCAGGGCATTAGCGAGGTATAAATTAGATTTAGTGGGTGTACAGGAGGTTAGGTGGGACAAAGAAGGCACAGTAAGAGCAGGGGATTATAATTTTTTCTGTGGAAAAGGAAATGAAAGTCATCAATTGGGAACAGATTTTTTTGTACACAGAGAATAGTATCAGCAATTAAGAGAGTAGAGTTTGTTAGTGATAGGATGTTATATATGGTGCTGAGAGGTCGCTGGTGCTGAGAGGTCGCTGGTGTAATATTATTGTTCTGATTGCGCATGCACCAACTAAGGAGAAAAGTGATGACTCAAAGGACAGTTTATATGAAGAATTAGAACAGGGCTTCGATCATTTTCCTAAGTACCATATGAAAATTCTGTTAGGAGATATTAATGCAAAATTGGGGAGGGAGGGAGGATACTTTCAAACCGACGATTGGGAATGAGAGTTTACATGAGTTTAATGATAATGGTGTTAGAGTAGTAAACTTTGCCACATCAGAATATTTAATTGTAAGGGCACGATGTTCGAGCACCGAAATATTCATAAATACACCTGGACCTCTCCTGATGGGAAGACTCATAATCAGATTGATCACGTATTGATAGATAGGAGATGGCATTCAAGTATACTCGATGTGCGATCTTTCATGGGAGCTGACTGTGATACTGATCACTATCTGGTGGTTGCAAAAGTTAGGTAAAGACTGGCGGTAAGTAAACAAGCAGCACAGAAGTTTGATGCGGAGAGATTTAATCTCAAGAAGCTAAGTGAACTAGAGGTTAGGAAACAATATCAGATAAAGATCTTAAACAGGTTTGCAGCTTTGGAGAACTTAAATGTTAGTGAGGACATAAATAGGGCTTGGGAAAACATTAAAGAGAGTATCAAAATCTCAGCTAAAGAGAGTCTAGGGCTGTATGAAAGTAGCATAAACCTTTGGTTTGACGAACAATGTTCAAAATTTTTAGATCAAAGGAAGCAGGCTAAAATGCAGTGGTTACAGAATCCAAATCAAAGTAATGTAGATAATTTGAACAATGTAAGACGTGAAGCTAGTAGACATTTCAGGAACAAAAAGAAGGAATATCTGAAAGCTAAAATTAATGAACTTGGAACAAAAATATCAGAGACTTGTATAGGGGCATCAATGACTTTAAGAAGGGTTACCAGCCTAGAAATAATGTAGTAAAGGATGAGAAGGGTGATCTGGTTGCAGACTCCCACAGTATTTTGGCTAGGTGGAGGAATCATTTCTTTCAGCTATTGAATGTGCATGGGGTTAAGGATGTTAGGCAGACTGAAATACAGACAGCAGAGCCACTGGTCCTGAGCCCAGTGACCCCGAGGTTGAGAAGGCTATTGAAAAGTTACAAAGGCACAAATCACCAGGTATTGATCAAGTTCCAGCAGAACCGATTAAAGCAGGAGGTAGGACAATTCGTTCTGAGATCCATAAACTTATTAATTCTATTTGGAATAAAGAGGAATTGCCTGAGCAGTGGAAAGAGACAATCATTGTACCTATTTATAAGAAGGGCGATAAAAAACAGATTGCAGTAATTATCGAAGCATATCAATTTTGTCAACCACATACAAAATTATATCCAACACCCTTCTGTCAAGGTTAACTCCATATGCAGAGGAAATTATTGGGGAGCATCAGTGTGGGTTTAGACGTAATAGGTCGACTGCTGATCGTATATTCTGCATTCGTCAAATACTTGAGAAAAAATGGGAATAAAATGAGGCAGTGCATCAGCTATTTATAGATTTAAAGAAAGTCTATGATTCAGTTAGGAGGGAGGTCTTGTATAATATTATCATTGAGTTTGGTATCCCCATGAAACTAGTAAGGCTAGTAAAAATGAAACCCATAGCAGAGTCCGTGTAGGCAAACATTTGTCTGACACATTGCCTGTTAAGAATGGTTTGAAAGAAGGAGATGCTTTATCGCCATTGCTGTTCAAGTTTGCTTTGGAATATGCCATTAGGAGGGTTCAGGCAAACCAGGAGGGCTTGAAATTAAATGGTACACATCAACTTCTAGTTTATGCTGATGATGTTAATATATTGGAAGGAAGCGTACATGCTATAAAGAAAAACACAGAAGCTTTAGTAGTCGCTAGTAAGGAGATTGGTCTAGAAGTAAATGCTGAGAAAACTAAGCAAAAGGTCATGTCTCGCAATCAGAATGCAGTACAAAATCACAACATAAAGAGAGATAATAAATCCTTTGAAAGGGTGAAACGGTTCAAATATATGGGAACAACCCTAACCTATCGAAATTTCATTCAGGAAGAAATTAAGAGCTGATTGAAGTCGGGGAATGCTTTTTATCATTCGGTGCAGGATCTTCTGTCTTCCAGTTTTCTATCCAAAAATACAAATATTAAGATATACAGAACTATAATTTTGCCTGTTGTTTTGTATGGGTGTGAAACTTGGTCTCTCACACCGAGGGAGGAACATAGGCTGAGAATGTTCGAGAATAGGGTGCTGAGGAACATATTTGGGCCTAAGAGGGAAGAGGTAACAGGGGAGTGGAGAAGACTACATAACGAGGAACTTAATGGTCTGTACTCATCACCAAATATTATTCGGGTGATCAAATGAAGAAGAATGAGGTGGGCGGGGCATGTAGCACGTATATGTGAGGGGAGAGGTGCATAAAGGATTTTGGTGGGGAGACAACTTTGAAGACCGAAGCGTAGATGGGATGATAATATTAAAGTGGATCTTCAAGAAATGGGATGGGGCATTGACTGGATTGATATGTCTCAGGATAGGGACAAGTGGCGGGCTTTTGTGAATGCGGTAATGAACCTTCGGGTTCCATAAAACGCGGGGAATTTCTTGACTAGCTGATGACCTGTTAGCTTCTCAAGAAGGACTCTGCTCCATGGAGCTAGTTAGTTTAGGGGAACTCCTGCAGTAAAACTCGGATTAAAGAGCATAATAAAACAGGTTGCACACCGTTGAATGTGATGGCTCCAGTTGTAGATACTGACAAGCGAAGACCAGTGACTAGAGGCAGGAGGATTGCTGTATTTTCTGGCGTTTTTATGGCCTGAGATATATCATTCACGTTCAGCCATAAAAGTTGCCTACATTTGGTCAGCTCATATTTAGCTCCATCTCTTCCACATTATACACTTTCATTCTTACATTTAATTTGCTTTAGTTTATCATTTATCCCTTACTTTGTATAAATACCGTCTTCAATTTTTCTCACATTCGTGGACGAAGCTTGCACTTGGACTAAAAACACTGAACGTGTACACTCATACGCCAGAATAGGGATGCAGAAACGTAGAAACGATTTTATACTTAAGAAGATTGACATAAACCTTACGTATTTTTTCACGTCTCATATATATATATATATATATATATATATATATATTACATATATTGGCAATATGAGTACAAATTCTCGTAATTTTTCTGTTTCCTTCTTCTTTGTTTAAATTTCATTAGAACTCATAGAGCAGCCTTTACATGTCTATGATATTTCTTATACCTCTATTTCAAGGGAATGCTTTTGCCACACTGGCATAAAGTGTATGTATGTTTACTTATATGCAAACAAAGCTGTGTATCATTCCACAGGCTGATGGTGTAGATGTTAGACTACATTCCGTGGGGCAAGGTGCTTGATTAAGTTATATAAAAAGGCAGGTTAGAAGCCTGCGGTGGCTTTCAGCACCGTTAATCGTCGAGTGAAATACGTTTGGTATAAAACCTGTGAAGTCGAAATTATTCTACATGAAACTTACCAGCGACATTCATCTCTGTTATAAATCGGGACGCAAAGCCAACTCTCTCTCCCTCACTTACAGCGTGATATCTTATGAAAGGTAAACAGAATAATAATTGTATCCTGCCTTCTATATGGGCATTAAACTTGATTTCGCTTTCGAAGGTAATAACACAGATTGAGGGTGTATGATTTGCTGTCAGTGCTGAGAGATTATTCGGCTCTGAGGGAATTGAAGTGAAGGAAAAATTGAGAAAGTCACATAGCGACGACCATCACAATTCGTGCGAGGGAAGAAAGGGCGAAAAAATAAACCATGAAAGGAGGCCCTTTGTTTTTCAGTATTATTACGCTGATTAAATGAAGGAGGCTAAGTTGAAAGGAGAACAACAATTATGGAGAAAATGAGAACTAGACCTACATAAAAGTCTTATTTGAGGAACAAATAAAGGGATAATTTCTTAGACCCAGACAGAGATGTGCGGGTAAAAAGAGTGTATCCCAGGGTAAGATTATTTGAACGGGGAGCCAAAATTCAACTTCTCAGAATAAGGTCCAAAGTTAAGGTCTGGTAAGGACTTTGACGAGCTTTAGGATTTTATTAAAGCAGAAAATTAGGCGATTTGATCACCTGAATAAGTGTTACGTTACAAAGAAGGGCTCTGTTTTGTGCACACAGTTGATTATACAGTCAGCCAGTAAGTAACATTTCAGTACTACTTTTGAGTTCGTAATTGCATGGCTACTACCATGAATAGAAGGCTGACATCAGTGTCCCCTTCCTTACACTTCGTTAATAGTTGTCAAAAGTTCCTCTCACATTTTACTCCGCCGAGCGAGAGTGGCGACCGTAAAAACGTGTATTACTGTCAATTAAAATATAATGTTATACTCATGTATCGTACTGCAATCGGAAGTTGATTTAAATTGTATAATAAAACTTGTAGATTTATTATACTGTATAAATCCATTTCAATATTAAGCACATCGAACATATTTTAGAAGTGGCACGCTCAGCATTTGATTCCCATTAGGTACAGACAGTCGTAAAATCTGTAATTTATAAGACGTAATGCAACCTGCATACGCGAAAGTTTAAACTGGTCTGAACACAAGTAGAAAACTCCAAATTGGAATTAGTGTAAACACTTTTACAGCATAAGGAGTTATCTGATGCATTACGGTAAACAATTATCAGTTTTGAACACTGTACTTGAAATAACGGCATGGGTTTCAGATAGATTTTCATCGGCGTGTGGGTAAAACAATTATTAGTGGACACACACAAACACGCACGAATGATGAGAATACTATAAGATTACTATTCATTACAGAAAACATTTATGTATATTATGCTGTATAAAATAGGCGAGAAAACGTTAGGATTTAAAAATCTCACTGAAACTTCAGTTATAATTTTTATATTATTCATATTATATTAATTCACTTATAATATTTGGACAGAAATTCGGACACGGGAAAATTATTTACAAGACTGAGTGACGAGATCTTAGTTATTGTTTTTTTTCTCTTAGTGGAATTGGAGATTCTATATTCTGCATGCTTTGTGTTTCCAGTTCACCGGGACCGCAGTCACATTACTTTCAGACCTTAAAAACACAACTGTGCAGAACGCTGCATTATTTATTTCTCTCTCAATTATAAGCAAACTTTCTTCCGACAGAATGCACAAAAAACTGAGAGAAAGATGTGATTTATGTTCATTTCGTTTAACGTTACGTTAATATTTTCATTTTTTCAACTACAGAGGCTAGTGAATTACGTTAAAAGATGACCATGAATGTTGAGATAGTTAGGCGGCCATGGTCTTTTATAATTATTATGCCAGCATTATTGTAGAGACTGAGGTAAAATATGAAACATCTGAATTATCATTGCCGGAGAAATGGTTTTATATGTAAGAGAGTTACCGCTACACCAGCCTGCGTGGTATCCTTTTATTGGTTTGGAAACCGTCGCCCTGTGTTTCTGAAGTGACTGCTGTGGCTGACATTTTCGTGCCACAAGGTGCAGTGCGCGTGTCAAATATTCTCTAAAGTTTCTGGCTAATGGATCGTGAGTTAGGAGGATCGATGCTCCACTGTTTATCTTTGCCCGGCGAGGGAAGGTGGTTCCAGCAGAGTGCATTGTGGGAAACGTCTCCAGCCGTAAGCAAGCGCAAAGTAAATTGGCTGACCCAAGATCCGTTCGTACACATGAGAATGGATTCTCTTGACACACATACGCTATCACCTAGCCAAGTCCGGCTATTTGCAAAATGGACCGTCGTCTGTTAACCGCCTTCACATTGTGCATGTGTGTGTATAAAAGGAAGCAAGGAAACGTGAGGATATTCCGCACGTACCCAAGGTTTTCCACGGCTACCAACATTTTTCTTGGAGAATGAGCTTTCACTAAAACACTTTTTCTTTCGGCATGTTCGCATTTCTCTAGAGCATTGGTGAACAATTTTTTATTGCAGGTTCACTAACTCCATGGAGTAGAGTTTTTGCGAAATCAATATTAGCTCAGTTGTGAAGAAGTTTCCCGTCTTTATTCAAACCAAATATTTATTTAATTATTTATTTACGACAGCCGACCTCTGGATCTTGCACAGAGCCAAACGAATCCAATTCATATACAATATATTTCTTTCAGAAACATATTAGTAATTTCAATTAAATTTTATGTTGGGTTATATATCTGTGTTACAGAAATAAAGCATTAACAATACAATATTTGTAAGAATAGGAATTAGCAATAGAAAAATGGGCTATGTGTCTTCTGGGCGGAACTTCCCTTTTTCATGGATGGAAAAATGTCATTCGGAAGCTTGATACCGCTTCTAAGCAATCAGTTTCTCAACATTAAGGTTACAAACTCTATTGCAGAATATTTTACTCTTTCTGTTCGTCCCCTTTAAAACGCCTTGGGGCCGTGGGGCCGATGCGACTTAGAACACTATGCCTTCACAGTAATATGCATACAGAATTAAATTAGCCTGATCAAATTTTATGACAGTCTTTGTATCAGTTTTACGAACTTGATTTCGCGACTGAAGTTCCACAAAGTGAGCAGTACCCCCGTCTTTGGCAAGACGGTACCCCTTTGTAGCTGGAAAGTTTTCCAAGAAATTAATCCCATTTATTTACGTCGGTGTTTTATCAGAACGTTAGACCAATAAACGTAGGTACTTACTAGTTCACCTGCTTAGAACTATTACTCACCCACTCCCACCTTACGTAACTAGCACCTATCAACCCTCACACCACTAACAAGCAGATATAACCCTCACTGCACCTTCCTCACTACCCACTCGTCCACCTACATACCTATTAAATGACTCACCTGCGAAATAGCAATGCTAGATATTAACGCACCTACCAACCTACATACCAAACCTCCCACCTATCTTCCCACTACATACCGGTGATTCGGTATAGAGTAAGGGCCAAATAAATCTGATGCGACGTTGAATACGGATATTTGGTAGCATAATCACCTATCCTGTTCTTCTATCATAGTTGTTACACGGTCAATCTTCTCTTCGCCAGGGTGCCACTTTACTTGTCAGTCCATGTGTCAAACAATTTTTCCCTTCTTTCTGTGCCAACATGGCAGTCCTGCCCTGAAAGACTGTGCTGTGACGTTCACTGTCGACAATGTGCCGTTACTAGCGCCGTAGGAATTCAGAGCATGTTGGTGTCCAAGTGTAGTATGTTTAAATGGTGCAGACTAGAGAGAGACTAATTATGTGGCAGACTGGTGGCTACTTCCCTCACCGTTTGCAAATAGCAAGCACTCAGCTGAAATACAGATTTTTGTGCAACTACTTTGTTCCTAGCTTTCAGTGGCATTGGCTGAAGTGAGTATGCTTTCATTTTGGGTCTCACTTCTAGCCAGTTTCAGTTCCACGATGCGTATATCACAGCAAATTGGTCTGACTTACGCTATACCTGTTTACAACCAACCAAACTGCCTGCTTACCTACCATACAAGGATGGCGAAACTGAATACCGAAATAAGTTTCTAATAAAAGTTCTAGTCCTCTGGGATGTGACGCCTTGTAAGCTTATAGATAGTTACTGATACTTCGGAGGAGCTTGCTGTCTCCGTTTTCAGGGGAATCTTCTTGCAATTTAAGACATTTAAGGCAACCGTATCCTTTATGCACTCTATCACATGCCCCAAATATTTGTGTTTACCCTATTATGAATAATGAATCTTATAAGATTATTTGTCTTATATTTGCTCTGTTAAAATTATCTAATTTTTTAACCCCTTGAAGCATGCAAGTCATCTGACATCAAATCCACATAAAACTTCATTTTTTACGTTACAGGAACTGTGATGTGCTCTTTTTGTGTAGACTAGCCTAGCAAATGGTGTTCAAGAAAGCAAAATGATTGTGTGTCCGAGAATCGTACAAAACCCGTAATATACGCCGTGAGTTAAAAGCTGAATTCTTCAGTGTTGAAACTTGTGGTTGCCTGGATGTATTAACCATTTTGCTTAATTTGTTAATTAAATTACACTATTAGGATTTTTATGCAGTGTGTGGCATGTGTGATTTACAAATAAGAGAATATTATTCGAAATTATTTGCATTGGGAAGCACAGGTTCGTTGTCATTCCAAAGGGTTCAGGAGGACTTGGTATTAACTGTGTTGAACTCTCAAGTTTCTATTGCCGGCGAGTTCTTTAGTTAAAGTCCCATCTGCATGAAAAGTGTATTTCGTTTGATCTGTGCTCGGGACCCTGTATTTTCTCCTTGCTCAGTTAGATAAGACAGTTCGTTTTCTGCGACTCTCTGCAGAATATGGCACGCAAACCCATAGGATAAAGAAAGGAAATGCCAGATCTACGTACCTCATGCTCTTGTTCTACGAACGTAGCGGACGTTTGTGTGGGGACGTTTCTACTTTTGTAGTGTCCAGAATAAGATCTTAGGGGCTGATTTATTGAGGGTAACCTAACACTGTGTATCCTAACACGTGTTTTTAAGTAGAGGCTCTCAACTGACTTCATCACGGTCATTATCTTTATTTACAGCGGGTTCTGAAGTGCTTGCCGGTAATGGTTTGCAAATCAAAATCTAAATGTTCGTTTACCACGAGAGGGGAGAGGTCAGGGTAAAAAGACGTTACGTGTTTTCTTGTATGTCGGACAAAGTAATGGCGGATTTCTTATTATGGGGGTAACAGAAACCATCGTAATTTTCGTGCCTCATATGTTGCGAAGCATGTGAGAGAAACGGAATGTTAATGAGATACAGTGCATGTTGTATCACAGCTAGCAGTTCCATGATGTTATTCGTGCAGCCATTAACACATACCGTGTTTGCCCACATATGCAATGACACTGCGTTGGTACATTAAAAACTGTGAAGTTACTCTGCTGATTGTGTCGCTGTTTACTTTGGAGTAACCTGTGAGGGATATGGGAGATTCCATTCAAGGTGTGTTGTTTAGGTATTGTGCAAATATGTGTTTAAAGGCCCTACATAATTTTTAGTAGTTGAAAGTTATTTATAAGTAGGAGTGAAGAGTTTACAGATATGCTGCAGATAATATACATATATACAATACATATTTATACATGATATATGTATATATATCAATACACCTTTAACCTTTGTAAGAAATTTTGATTATACGAGTCATAATTATTTATGGTTTCTTTTACGAATCTCTCTGTACCTTAAGGTACCTAGCGTCGAATTGTGGGGTTATTAACGAATGATGAATTAAAAAGGGTTTTCAGGAATCGGCAGGGCCTAACTCACATGCTATACCTGTATTTACGTGGATGGACTTAAGAAAACCACGGAGAAGCTCAGTCACTAGCCAGTACTTCGGCTGATATTCGAAAGGACATTTTCCGAATACAAAACAGTAGCGTTAGAATTTTAGCCAACTTGCCCCTGTGATACGATTGTCAGACTTGGTAACGAGGTTACAGAGTTAAAAACAACAAAAATGTAGAAATGAGAGTTGTCTGTCTCTTAGATTTATTTATTTATTTATTATTATTTATTGTTAGACAATGTGCTACTTACTGAATACTTCGGAACGTAATGTCCGTAATGTAGGGAGACACTGGAATGCCACGTACTTACGTAAAAGACAGAAGCAAAAATGGCTGACAGTGTAATGGAGTCATAAATGTACCGGACGAAAAGTAGTAAGAAAAATTCCAAGGGAATGCTGGAAAGTAGATGAGGTCTGTACAGGCATGATGTAATGCGTGAAGACAAGAAGAAGAGTAAATATCGGCGTAGTTCTTCTTGGGCACTTTTATGATCAGAATATCTCTCCTGGGACCATTTATGGTGTCGGGAACTGCAGGTTCTCGTCCGAAACAAAATTTAGTAGGTAGTGCAATTTATAGCTGAGAAAACTGCATCTCTTACTGAGGTCAGGTATTTATAAATCTCCAATGCACAATATATAATAAGTATAGCTGGCGATAACCGATAGTTCTACGTTTTCTTCAGGAAAATAAACCAAGTTGAATAACATGCGTAATAAATATAAAATGAAAACATCGAAAATAAGTCCGCAGTTTTCGCGTCATCTGCAATTTTTTTGTAACTTGATTTCACCGAATTCCTCACACTTGGCTACTTTAAGATACCTTGCAATATTGTCACCATATGCACAGCTAAATATCCCGAGAATCTTCTTAAGATGTGTGTCTGTATGCGATATTCATTCTTGTTACACACTTAATCTGATCATTATTTAATTACAAAAGCGGTATTTCTTGTAATGAAAATTCGAAATGCCATCCTCGTTCTTATGCAATATTACCAACTTCTTTTTTGTGCTTAACAACTGTCATTCAGTAAGTTAATTGTTTTAATTAATTCTCTTCTCACTACATCTGTAGAGGCGTTGTAATGAATTGTGGACACTGTTCCGAAATTTGGATTGTATTTCGACGTAAATTAATCCTGTATGCCTATGTTACTCTAGGTCATTTCCGATATTTTTTCCCCAAGGTTTGCCTGGGCATTCCTTCAAGTCCTTTTCTGTGACCTGTGACCTGTAACCTCTCACATCTTTATACGTCACTGTGAAGTTGCCCGTCATAACTTCACAGGGTCATGCCCTTTTCGATCCTTTTTTCATACCCGAAGTACTTGCACCGCCAGTTTTCTCTTGTTTACTTTAATTGCTTACCATAAAATCATTTTAGTTTCTATCTTCCCAGTTGTATCTTATGCTGTGTGATTCCCTTACGTTTAAGATTATTAAATTTAATCACTGTATTAACCTCATTCCGCTACCGCAGTTTCCTTACTATTTCTCTTACTGTTTGTTCTCTAAGTTTAATTGAATTTTATTTTCGGCCACCTGTTATATTCCGTTCATTCTACACTCTTTTGTATTTTCTCATGTGGTTGTGTATGATATTGCCTTGAAGTCGTTTAACGACTTGAAGCTTCTCAGATACTTTTGTTCTTTCTTTCTTTCTCTGATTGTATCAATTAAGCTAAAAGTCCTTAAATATCTTACAGGCTTACTGTTCTATTCTTCCTTCGTCTGCTGACCCATGTCTATGTTTCACTACCGCTTTTTACCGATAGTTAAACTAATACGTGTTGTCATGTCAGATAAATACTTCTGGGTACTATTGCACTGACGCGCCTATAAATTATTCAGATTAGACATGTAAATATTACCTCTTGTTGTCTGTACTTTTTAGGGCTTATGCTTTATAAATATTTAAATTGAAGTGCTACTTCTGTTTATTTGCTGTCCAGCACATCCTAGGGTTAGTTAGCATTGAATTAATTACAAAGTGTGGAAGTCTCTACTTTCAGTACAAAATGCAAAGGAACTATTACAGTGGGAAGTGCATGGCATTCTTTGTGGTAGCAGCGCATAACAAAGCAATGTTTCCGCCATGGTTATAACGCGTATTGATCTGCCGGGGTTGAGTGTTATTTACACGTGAGGGCGAATGGTAAATGGCGTCTACACGCGTCACCTATAGGAAGGTCGGCTATACGAGTATTACAAGTTCACTTCCTTAAGTGTACGGTCTTATTGGATGTGTCACTGCGCAGTGAAGTACTAAGTGCACAGTGTCACATTGCAAAAATATATGATTTTAATTTTTATTTTAGTGATACTATGGATCTCACGCTTTTCTTTAGGATTGTGAATTTGACGTTCTAAAATGATATGAATTTGTTTCCATTAACCCTTAACGCTTTTCTAGATTATATTTTAGAATAGTTTTTATCTGCAAAGCCATTAGAAAAAGTAGCCGGTTAATGCTGTTTCGGGAGAAAGTCACAGTGTGTTCTGAAACTCAAAAACAACCTTGCAAACACCGTGTGATTAAGGAATGTCGTGTTGTTTCACATTGAAGCCAGCCTAGACATCGTTGACACAGCTCTTTGAAGGTTAACTTTTGTTTATTCTAGCCTAATGCTGCAGGCTGTGGATCGTAACAGAATGGAAAGTTGTATTTTAAATAACACTATCGTGTACATAGGTCTATATTGTCTAACTCTGTTGTTTGCCATTTTGTATATGTCGCCGCCTTTGGCTTTTGTTTAGAGCTCGCACAGTTCTTCATACGGGGCATTCAAGACACACCCACTTCAGTGTTGCAGGATACAATATCTGCAAACTGGGATGAGTGAGTTTATTTTGTTTAATTTTCTTTAGGCCTTTTTTACCGCAGGCATAATTACGATATTACATCTAGGTCTTGAATGAATATCTTAAGTGTGCATGAAATCGACGAGCTGTAAATAAATACAGGTTTGTTCAAGTGATAGTCTTCGTATGTGTTTCTGCACCGTTAGCATCTCTGCATGGTGCAAAGGCACAAAAGGCCGTCATTTAGTCAATAGCCGCCGTGAAGGTCTGGAAACGTAATGATGTATTTATTATTCACGCAGACGTAGTAGGCCTATATTATAGAAACTTATTTTGAGATAACGTTTTCAACAGAGAGAATGTACTTATTGCAAATATTTTTTTTTCGCTCGTCACTTCAGGTAATCTTGATTCAGCAACAGGTTTTTGATTTTCGTCACTTGATCACTTTGCAAATAAACAGTTTCCTTGCCAGCACTGTCATATACATTTGTTTGTACAAGGCTTAGGATGTCATAAATTATTGGCCTTCATATCCGTATCCCTCCTAATAAGTCCTGACACAAACGATACGTTTTTCTGAAGCTTGAAATGGATATCATGCCACTAGTGACAACTCCACCTGTCCATATTATAATGTACAACTAGCAGTAACACTAACATGACAGGCATACGAAAGTTTGTGTTGGGAGCAAATATAACACCTCCTACTGCACTAAGGGAGGATTGTGTTATTTGAGGCTTCGAATAATAACCAGTTAATTATATGATTGTTGTTAAAATTCTCGCTGTGGTATGGTAGCATGTATGGTTAGTTTTGGTTTCGTGGAACGTAATTCAGCTTTTTAAGACTAAAATTGGTGTAGGCCCTCTTTATATTCAGTAATTCAGTTCCTAGGTCACAGAAGAAAAATTGTAGCTCTATTGCGAAGACAAATTGCTTATAACTGTACAGGAAAACAGTAGCTGTTTATCGTAAAAATTGTGCTAGACGCATAGGCCTAAATCCATTTCACGGGAAATTGCACAGATTTTGATGTTAAGCGTGGCGGTACACGTACTGACCGCTGAGAAATCATGAACGCAACCGTATAAGAAACAATTTTTTTGTGAACAGTTGCAAGTGTGTCGAAGATATGAAACTTCTTTTTCACATAAAACATTTTTTAATTTATTCAGAAATGTGTATTGTAGCGGAAATTATACATAAAGTTATATCGCTGAATATTACGAGTACAATCATGAATTTGAAATTCTTGCTAATCTGACGATGCAGAGTAGAGCGCTGGAAGCAAAATAGACGCTGCCAGATCTTCTCACAACTTACTCCTTCCGGAACTCCGTCTGTGCTCTGTAATATCTATAATGCCGTGTAATTTTTCAAGTGTTTTTACTAGTGTAGACAGCACACTGCAAACTTAGATTTAGTCCTCAGCCTATCAGATGAATTTCGTTACTTTCCTTAAATGCTGTCGTAAAGTGAGGTAAATTATTTCCAGTGCTGTCACATTTCTCTCTGTCTCGCTTTTTTAGTTATTACAAAGAGGAAAAGTCACTAAGATAAGAAATATTTAAATCGTATGTCATTATTATTGTTGTCGAGAAAGAATTTAAGAAATGCGTGACCTAGAATTTCCGGATTTTTCCCCCAATTAGATCTTCTTTTCATCCATTATAACAGTTGTCAAGGGATGGTAGGTACCCTTAATTCTATTTCGGTACAGAGTAGCAGTAAATCAAAATATAAAGCAGCACTTTCATTCATTTCCAACAAGCGTAATAATATGATTTCCTTTCCTCTCTGCTCATTTCTAAAGTACTTTCCTTTTTGTGTATAATTTCCCTCTTCGTTCCTGCTATTTTCCAAGAAGTTCACTGCGAACCAGAAAATCTTTTACAGGTAACTTTTAGTTCTTATTTAACTGTCTGAGATACTGCCATAACTGAGAGTCTTTGTCTATTAAAAGTGTAAACGACTCTGCATTTTTAATGTAATTTTCACAAGCAAACAACACACCATGTACGGAAGTTAAATTTTGTCCCGTGTATCTTAAGTAGCTCGTAATACTTCTTATCATATATACGCATTTTTTATTACAGAACCTTACGGCGATTGGTCACTTACCTTACATATTGATTTCATAATTGTTCTAAAGTGTATTGTGGTAAACGCGTTCCCTTTATCTTTCCAGTTGTCATCGTGCTGTGACTTACTCTGTGGAAGTCTGGAAAACGTAAGTAGCCCTTGTTCATACAATATAGTGGCTTTTTGCTGTAGTTACTCGCTCTACGTTTGGCCATGAGAAGTGTCCTATTGAAATACGACTTGGTATCTTTGTTCATCACTGTTAAAACACACACTCTAAAGCTTTAATCTACCGAGTAGTACAATATGAAGGCTTGTGGTGTGCCTACGTACTGTATATGTGACTTAACAGGTTTAGTACAAAGAAAGCCGCGCTTTGTTTCTCTTACTACTCGAAATAATAAGGCGGCCGTTGGTTTTGGCATAGATGTCAACAATAGATTTGTTGAGAATTATGAACTGTTATCCAAATTAAAATTATATACACTTTTGTGTGTTTTGTAACATACTGTTGCTGGCCTGTTGGCTGCTAGTTAGAAAGTGGAGGGTAGGACGAAATGGCGCAGTTCGCTTCACTACAAACTAGCAATCAGGGTCGGAACTAGACACTGCATTGTCACAGAAGTGATCACCTTTTTCTCCTTCTCCCTTTCTTATTACAGTAGCTACTTACCCCACCAAGGAACGGCTCGACACGAAGCCCTGCCATCCAGCAATCTTACACCTACTCCCAGTGATTACAAAAAACTGGGAAGTCCTTTTCTTCTAGTCATTACTCTTAATCAGCACACTTTTTCATCTCCCGGTTTCATCTTCATTCCCTTCAATGCTCTTGGTTGTTTCTACGTGTAACAGAAACCACTGGCATGCAAGATCTGCCGGTATATCCGATAGTTGTTGAGGTGACGCATTTAATCACGGGCTGGATGGAGACAGAGTTCTCCTTTCTTTCTTTCTTTTTCTTCTTCTTGTTAGTCTTTTATCCCTTTACCACTTTCATAGGTAAAAAGAGAATAAATTTCGCATGTAATGCATCTGTCTACAAAACACAACCAGTTAAGCGACGACTTTAGAATAATCTCCCTGATCGTCCTGTGTATGCATATTTCGTTGCTGGGTCTTTTGATGTCAGTACAAACCTGCAGATCAAAGTGTCCTACCGAAACACAAAAAGTGAGCGACCTCAATTGGATAAACCAAACATACGCTTCTATGGAATTATTTTCCTTTTTTACTTTCGTTGGTCTTTTTTGTGACGCTATCTGTAGCAGATTACATATATAATGTAGATGTTAGGATGATGATGAATTGAAAAAGATCTGGGAGGAATTTCGTGGCCTATTCGGGGCCTAATACTTGCATTTGTGGAAGTTCTAAGTAAAAACGTGAAAACCGTAAGTCAGGGTAGCTGAAATTCAAAGCGAGCACCTCCCGAATACACTTCTACGACATTGTCGGTAGAGCAGCCTGCTCGGAAAACACTTTTGATAGTCTGTTTACAGTCTTATTGCACAAAGCTTTTTCTACGATGTCATGAGAAGGTTCTGATATTGGAAAACATTTTTTGGAGAAGACCCGAAACACGTTTGTTTCTAGCTATGGCTCTGTGAAATGCAATTGCCTCTGTGCTTAATTAAGCACTCGCTATGATACGTATGTGGAAGTGGAGGCTTACCTGTACGCTTTTCCTAACCTCGGCACTAGATGCCGGTGACTGGCCACGTTCATGATCCGGTTACATTACTCTCGAGAGAAAAACCGCCAGTACCCACTCATTAAGTTACTAGGAGGCATTCGCTGAAAGCCGAGATTGCTCTTCAAGTTGCAGGTTAACATAATTGCTAGAGTTCCGAAATGTTGCACATAGTGTCTGAATTTGTCGGTGTGCATGGAACGAATCAGGTAACTAAAAATGAGCTTGAAATTTGAAAAAACTGAACTTAAGTCGGAGAATATGAATACAGCAAACCACGTGGAGGGCCTAGGCATAAGTTGACGGATTTTTATAGTTTTGTTTGTAGTTTATTTTACGAAGCAGAGTAACCTAGACTATTTAACGTTGAATGGTGGCTGGTAGAGAATACTGAAATATGGGATGTGAAACGAAACTTTCGTGCCCTAACTTTAGATACCATCCCGGAAAGCACCTAAAGAAGATGAATGAAATCACTCAACACTTTGGTGAGGTTAATCGGTGTGACACTATACGTCAGAACTGTGCACACGCAGAATACAGATCAGAAAAATTACGTCTTGACACGACTTGCTTGTCAGTGGGAGGATATAACACTAAATGGATCTTCGAGACATACCGTGCGGTTGTGACCTGGATTCATGCGGCTTACTTTTCAATCCAGTTGTTGGATTTTGTGAATATGGACATGAACTTCCATATTCCGTAAAGGAAGTGGAATTTGAGAGATTTCAGGCTTCCGCTGCAGTGTAGTTGTTGTCTTCGCTCTTCTGGGGTTTTGCGCACGTTGGTTCTTAGTTGTTTAACGACGTTTCGGGACAGATAGGCTGTCCTGAAACGTCGGTAAACAACTACCAATTAAAGCTGACTGAAAGCCCAGACGAGCGAAGACGGGAGTGTAAAACAGTTGAGCTGCTATTACGTTTTGAAGAAGGGCTGTTTTCCCAGGAGTTGTCTAATTTAGTTAATTATGAAGTTGCATGTCGGTAACTCTGAAGATGTAATTATTATTTTTAGCAGGAAATGTTTAAGAAATATTTGCGTTATTCAGTCTAAGATATGTCAAATTTGTTGTAATGAAACAAACTTAGGAGTATTAACAAAATGCTCTACTGCCGAGCCTTCTGAATGTGTGCCAGATAACACCGATGATACACGCTTCGTAGTTTCGTTACTGCATATCCTGTTTATGCCTCAACTCTTGTTTACTTCTTAACTTTAACTATTAAGTTTCTCTGCTTCTTTGATACGGGAGAAGTCTGAACTTCTTGTAAGACCGAAGAACACTTCCAGACTTGTACGACTGAAGGAAGAATACTTCCCCAGACGTGTGAAATGGATTTAGTTCCAGTCCAAGGAAACAACCTGCAAGCTGCAGGACTTGCTTCGTGGATGACTTCATTTACGAAGCTGATCATAATTTCACGTTCAAGAAAAGGAGACTTTCGGAATTAGGTGTCTCATGATATTCAAACTTTCTAATAGGGGTCTACACCTATGGGCTTCGTAAGGGAAAGAAAAGTTGCAGTGTTGCATCAGCATATGCTAAATTACTGAAGTCAAACATTTTTTTTTGTAAATTTGGGTAAGTAATGAATTAAACAATGAATCTACAAACAAATAACAGCGAAAAAGCAATCACTGAATTTTATGATATGAATAACTAACCTACGAAGTAATTTAGTAACCAAGTTACTACCGAACTCTTCTGAAATCAAACGCCAGCAGAGCTGAGAAATGTGAAAGAAAACGGCGGTGGCCTAAGGAAGGACTACTGTAATAGCATTACTTTGACATAGTGAGAAAGTCCTCAACAGATTTCAAGTATCGTAGCCAGTCTACAAGCCGTAGACTGCACTAAGTATTTCCCGAAAATGAAAAAGGGGTACATGTACTTGCCTCTCGACGTAGGCGTTTTGTGTTCTGGATTTGCAAACGCGTCATTTTATAACCGGGAATTCAAAATTTCATCCTCTCCCTCCTCCTCCTCTTCCTCCTGCACTGCAGACGGCAGAAAGTTCTATGTATATTCGCTAACGTCCACCATTACTGTGGATGTTTTACACGTAATATTACCTACTCTCTGTACATGTTTCGTAATTTATGGTTTATCAATAGCCGTTGTTTTCACTGGGAGAGAAGCTAGCGCTATCGGTATAGTGACTACGCTACGGGCTGGGAGGTCCGGGTTTCGATTGCTGGTAGGGGCAAGAGGTCCCTCCCCCAAAGCTCCCATACCTGCTCTGGGGCACACCCAGTCTCGTATTCAATGCGTACTGGGTTATTTTCCGGGGGTAAAACGGCCGGTGCACGATGTTGAACACTCGCCTCTATTTACTGCCGAGGTTAATGGGTGGAGCTATACTTCTGCTCCCACTGTATGCTTTCATGACGTGGTCATGGACACGTTTTATTACGAAATATATATATATATATATATATAAGTTAATTTTCTGAATCATGGTCAATATGTACAGTCTTTTCTTTTGTAGAATCAGACACTTAAACTTCATCTCTTAAGGTCTTATTCAGAGGCGAATTTTGTTCCTTTTCCCCGCCTTTTATTGCAGTGGCTATATCTTTGACCCTTTATTATGTTCATTTTTTGTATTTACAATTCACTGAGATAATAGTTTGTCATCACTTTCTCTGCACCTTAGTCTTGCAGTAGTAGCTCTATAACTTTCTTAGATATTCCCTCTCCACGGAACTAGTAATGTTTTAATAACACTCCTATAAACTACACATAACACACGGTAACACACATTGAATACAATTCCAAACATCAGTGGTGGAAGTGTGAAAGAAACCAAAATTCTTTGTTACATATTTTTCACTCTCATTTGCGACAACAAGTTTCACAAAGATAAATTAAGATTATTAATAATTATAATTATGATTATAATTACAATTTTGGGAGCAAAATATACAGTTCCTAAAGACTAAATTTCGCCTTCTCTGTTACACTAGAGGAAGACCTCGCATTTTGTATTAATATGTAAACCCTTTGAAAAGAACAGACACTCCTCTCTAATGGAATAGCAGCTTTCTTTCACCTTGTTATAATTTTACACCACCAACAACAACTTTCCAAGATGTCTTCATGAGATGCCATAGATGCCATTAAACCGCCTTCGGCAGTAAACTTTTATAGCTTCAGTATTTCCATATTATGACAGGTCTGTAGAATGTAAAACAACTTTTTATCGTTTCGGGGCGAGGGGAAGGAATTTTATGGCGTCTTTCCTAAACGCTTCATGCATAGGTGTGCTCAATAGGTCATGATGTATTTGCATTTTCTTCCGTACTTTACTGTGTAAAGTAGTTCGCACGTAATGTGAAAGGTATTCATTGTGCTGGGACATTATTGGGATAGAAATGTCAGCATTAAAAACGAGCACATAAATATGATGGTTGTCAATACATTACGATTTTATTATATACAGTCCACTACTTACATACAAGGAGCTCGACCAGGCGAATCGTTGTTTAATATTTATCCTACATTTTGTGTCACTAATATCGCTTTTCCTCTAGCACTGTTGCGTAAGTGTATAAACCACAGGCTTTGTTTCCATTTTTAGGCTCGTTCGAAAATTGCGAAAAGCGACTATTAGCTATCGTCATGTATGTCTGTCTCGCTGTCCGTTCCGTCGCCATGCAACATCTCGGCTCAACTGTACGAAATTCATTAAATTTTGATGTTTATTTTTTTCCAAAATCTGTCGGTGAAAATTCAAATCATTATAAATCTGACAGAAAACGGAACTTTGCGTGAGACCGATGTACGGGTTAACGAAAGTGTCCTAGCTGAATTCTTCTTAGAATGGCACATTTTCACATAAAGTGTAAAGAAATCAAAACACATATTTATGTCCAATACTGTTTTCCCAAAAATTGTGCCGTAATGTAGAAAAATATTACAGAAACTCACACTCAGAATATGTAATACTTGTTGTTTTTTCCATGGCAACAATGGTTATGCGAACGCGCCACAATGTTGAGTTACACGTACATTACCTGCCTTGTTATATCATATATTCTTCTTCTGTTGCTTTATCCTTTTATATTTCGCTCTTTCTTCTCCTATTTATTTGTACCTATGTTTTATTATTCTTTTCCTTTCTCTCTTTTCCATTTTCGTGTTCCTTCTCCTCCATTACATTACCGTTTCTGTCCTCTCAGAACATACGCCACTGCAGAAGTTGGAGCAATATAAGTCACTGGAGCTAGTGCGGGTGGATTCCTCATTAATCAGGTTCCTGGATGAGGGCCCCACAATGACGGGTCCCCATCTACTGGAATTAGCTCTCTCCTCGCGGTAAAGGGGCTAGATGGAATGATACGATTGTTAGGGTGGATTAGGGAGGCACTGGCTCCCCGTAGCTGACTTACATCTTTTGTTACATGCGTCGGGTCTTGCGTTCCGTCACCTGTTTTACGTAACCAAACAACTCTTGCTTCCAATATTTGTCACGAGACACAGAATATTCATCCAAGCAAATGACTGCGCCTTTATCATATTGATTCATATCTTTGTGATTATAATTTAAAAAATTTTGTATTGAAATGAAAGGAATGCCTGCTGAAATTTGAAAGATAAATAAATTCTTATAATATGTGTTTTATTTCATACCTTAGGTAACATTTTGTCAAAAGGGAAGGTTTTTTCAAATTGTTTTCTTCATTCAGTGAGAAGTATATCTATTGAACTTATTTTTACTTTGGTCATTCTTGACCATTATGAAGAATGCTCAGTTTTTCTATGCTTTTAGATTAAAGAAGATCTAATTTGTATCATTAAGGTTTAATTGTATGTAGGATGCCAGGAAGTTATTAGGACAAAAAGCATTTATACCTGCACAACTTTTTAAGTAACATTCAACTTGTGCTACTCTTTCAGACACTCGTGATAATTAAACAGATAGAGAAGAATAAACAGTTATTTATTAATTATAATTATCTTTTTTAACATAAGGATAAGGAGAAGAAGCTGATATTTAAATCTGTAATCGTAGGTCAGAAAATCATCTTCATAGGAATATCCTCCCACCTCTGTCTTACAGATATTGTTTATTTTATACAACGCTGAGAAAACAACTCACTTTGTGTAATAGCCATCAATAACAAACATTCAGTATACAGTTGTTTGCACTTGTTATTCCCTAGCAAATATTGACACTGTCCGCAGTTACATCTACAGACAACGCACAATGGACCTTTTTACAAAGGAACAGAACAGCCATACAGTTTTAAAATGGTGAATAATGTAGTAACCGAGAAAGAATGACAAAGAAACTGGAAACAGGAATGTGGATGATTTATAGAAGTTGGTGTGAATGAGTGTAGAGACCAAAGAAAGACTCTTCTGATGAAAAGGCGGAAGGTCACAAGAAATTCTGTAGTCACCAAAAGATCAAAAGACGGAAAATGTAAAAGACAGATGTTAGTGGATGTCAAGGTGTGTGAGTGAGAAAGAAAATAGATTGGCGACAAAGTAGTAGAAAAGAAACCAATTTCAGGAAATTGCACACACCACTTTATCGGTGTAAGAGAGAAAGAGGAGACTGGGATGAATGCGGGAAAGTGGTAGGACACGGCAGCTGAGAGGACATGGGTAATGACGCTGTCTGAATACAGAATGACAGAAGAGGATGGATTGGAAGACAAAGATATAACCAAAGATCGGGAGCTTTCCTGTTGTTATTATATTACAGTGCGTAGGTCAAAGGGCAACGAGGCTCGTGCTATCTTGTTTTATTTTTGTTTATATATCCCAAATAACTGTTGAACAAATTTCCGGCTTACTTGAAACTGTGTATGAGTGTAGATACTTTGCTACTCGATGACCCCCTCTTATTCCGCACTTTATTTTTTTTTAACAATAGGCTTACAAATGTGGCGGCATATTTTTAATACCTGCTGTGAATATAGGCCGTAGAAAGAGCTATTTTGAAGTCTCGGTTAATGAAAAGTAAAAAGATACCCTTCCACACACATACAGGTCTATACATACACAGAGAGCTGGCGTGTATATATGTGATGTATGTATGTACATACAACTATGTAAATACATATTTTGTGCAATAACAGAGCAGAAATCTGTCATTATCGCTTCGTTCGTGGAAAAAGACTGAAGAAATTCTACCCCCAAACGATAAACGCAAAGTCACCTTAAGCCTTCCTTGAAGCTTCTCTATACTAAAGGACATTAAATTTGCAAAATATGAAATGCAAAATAATGTGCGGTGTTGAATTATCAAAATATGTGCAAGGTTTATGGACTGCATGGAAGAGTTGATTAATGGCCTTACGCAATTTTGTTTTTTAATTTTGGATCGAAGTGGTTGAAAATCTGAACTGTGTAAAACAAATTTGGTGAAAGCCTCGAATATCGAATTTTAACAAAATCCGTGAAATATTTTATGGAACATAAAGGAAAATTCAATTTCCTGCGTACGTAAATTGGCTTTATTATGAAATTAATACATGTTATATCTCGAGTTCTGAATTTCCCACTCATAGTGGTCGAATCCTCCCAAATCAAATGTAAACAAAATCTGTGTACTGTTATAGGATACAAAGGAAAGTGCATGTATATCATAACGCAAATCTCGCACAAACTTACAACCTGGAACACGGATTTACTTGAGAAACTCGTAGGTTCACACCTAGTAAAGAAATTCCCCGCAGTTTATGGAAACCGATGGTACATTATCTTGTCCAGAACAGCTCCACGCTTGTCCCTAACCTGACCCAGCCCACACCCTCCCATCCTACATTTTAAAGTTTACTTTAATATTATACTTCCACGTAAGCCTAAATCTTCTAAGTGATATCTTCCAGATTTTCTTATCCAAAGCATTCATGTTTCTTCCCATGAAAACGACAGGCTCCACCCATCTCATTTTCCGTGTTTGGACCACCGTAATGATTCTCTGTTGAGGAGAGGATTGTACTTTACGTCACCACGCCCAGACCTACGCTGGGAATCGCTCAGTCTTCTGCCCAATATATATCATTGACTTTTTTCCTTAGGGTTATTATGGCCGGAGCATGAAGCTCGTTTTTCAGCTCTACCACGTGTGGAGTTAAGAATTAATCCATTGCAAATTCAGCTACCCATAATCTCCCACGGCATGTTGTTAGGCACAAGGATGACTACATCAATGTATCTGTTATGCTTAGTTATGTCAAATAATTCACGGTTATCTCAAGAAATATTAAGTCTACGAACTGGATGGTGGCAGAATCCGGCAAGAGATTTTATTCTTCTCGGAGTCCAGAACGGCTTTTGGGTCCACACAGTCCTTGAGTACCGGCGGGTTTTCTCCGAGGGTATAGCGGACGAGATGTGAAGCTGGCCTCTCACCACTATATATTGCCAAAGTTAAGTATATGTGGAACTGTACCTCCACTGTCCAATGCGCAAACCTTAGCACCCTTTTCAAAATATTGCACAGTGCTGTAATATGTATGCATGAGCTATAATTCTTCTATCAATATATATTCTTCTATTCACAAGTTAAGAATATGTGGGGCTGTACATCCATGTGCCAATACGCCTATTTTGGCACCCTTGTCAAAATATTGAACAGTGCTGTAATATATGCATGAGCTAATTCTTCTATCTGTTGCCAAAGTTACAAATATATGGAGTTGTACCTCCACATTGCAATATGCCACTTTGGCACCCTTGTCAAGATATTGCACCGTGCTGTAATATATGCGTGAGCTATAATTTTTCAACCAAATCAGAGCCATTGTTTCGTCTCTCATAAAAATTCTAGATTATGTCTAATTAATTTGCAAGAAAAAACTGAAACGTGACCCACAAAGTTATATGGATCCTTTTTTCTTTATTGGACCTGGGTCAGCTCAGTCTGTATGGCGAATAGCCTACGGACTGGACAACCAAGGAGTCGGTTTCGAATCCCTGCAAGGGCAAGCGATTTTTATCCTCTTCGCTCTTTCCGTACCGGCCCTTGGACGCACCCAGCCTCCTGTCTAATGGATACCGTGGACTTCTGTCGGGGGTAAAGCAGCATAGGAATGGAGCTGATTACTGTGCTCAATTTAATGCCGAGTTTAAGAATGCGTGCAACTACAATTTGAATTTCCCTTATGGCTTCATGGCGTGGTGTTAAATTAAGCGCAGTAATAGCTTTACCTTACTTTATTTGAGATTAGTTTCCTACGCCCCTTGGACCTGCCTTCCCTCAAAAATGGATCTGACTAGGCCCCGAATAACAATGATTGTCTTTGAGTTACTGAAAAACTACACAATTTCATGCAGCATATCTTGTTACTTTCCGACAGTCTAAACATTTCCTTCGATAACACAATGCAGACTTCATACGCGTACATAGTTACGGAACGCAAGAATATTATTTGGTCTCTGCTTTAAGATCCGTATCACGTACAGGACACTAAGGAGGATGTCAGAAGAAGAGGTTTTGCCTGAGATACAAACTGTATGCGCTGCTAGCTTGTTTTCGTTTCTTTCTTCAAGCTACTCGATTGCATGTTCTGAATGTTAGAATCATGTATTGCTGTTTGATACATTCGAAGAGCATTGCTGTACAAAGTTATGACAGATTTGCCAGTAAAGATGTCTGTAAAACCTTCAGAAACATGTATCATTCTCTCTCAGATAACTTTGTGGGATTTTCATGGACATAAGTACGTATCTCAGACGCAAGACACACGTTTGTAGGACGGATTGAGGCGTTGCGTGCCTTTTACATTCCTTCAAGGATATCATTTTCGGTGCTAACTACACGCTATGCGGTCATGTTGCACACAATCTGGTGCTTGACCTAGAAGAAGTGGGAGGAAGTGAAGGAGAATGGGGAGTAAAAAAGAAAAAAACGAAGAGAAAAATGAGTGAAAAAGAGGAAGTGGGAAAGGCGAGGAAGCGAAAGTGGATGATATGACATACAGTATGATTTCATTCGCTGTTTTTGTCGTCTGTATACTTTTATTGCTCAGGAAAGCCCCACGTCTTGTTCTTAATAACCACGAGGGTTTATGCGCATTTTTCGGCTTCTCGAGACGAGTTTCGGAATATTAAGCTTACTTTCGAAGAAAGTCACAAGCGCCGGCGTCCTGAACTCTGCTTAACATTCAGAATAGTAATTGTCATATCAGTCAATGCGTTATAATTTGTGCTGTTGGACGATCACCAGTAACTGCCTTAGGAACCAAGTACTAACCAATACGTTGAATAGACAATGAGAAGGGACTTTCGAAATGCTGTCCTATATCCCACTATAAAACAGTTTTCCTTTTGGAAATCAGACAGATATAGACATTGTGTCGTGGCGTATTTTAGCCCTCCCGAGCTGGAGCTGTCGACAAGTCTACTCTATCAGCACGGTCATGATGAGATCCATGCAGCAGTCACCACTTTGTTTTCATGTCATTATGACAGTCATTTCAAAATAAACAACACATCATTAGTTTTCTCTAAAAGCTCATTACATCCTGACGCAGCGCTTTATCAACGGATGACAGGAACCGCCCCTCCTTCCACCGCTTTTTTACCAGTAATATCCGAGAGCAACCCATTGGTTGTAAATCGCAGTATCTCTTCTGGCTTTCCATCTGTAACAAAATATTGAAGCTAGCGCTTAAATTTTGAGTAGTCTGGTGTTAGGTCCGTCGGTGCTAATCCGAATGTTCCTACTGTCCGACTATGGGAGATAGTAAGAAATATCGGTAGAGGTTAGATGGGATAATATTTTATACAAAACTATAAATACGCAAAGTCAAAATTTCTGGTTTTGTAATATACAATACACTCCACGAGACGTAATGGCCAACTTGCAGGAGTGTTTTTACAGGTCGTTTGGAGCAAAAATATATCCAATAAACTATAGTTTGTTTTGACACTGTAATCAATTTACCCACCAGCTTAATATAGCACTGAAAAAAATTTCTTTAGGGTTCGCCTTTTTTGTCGTCATTTTAAACGTTTGCAACTACATTGAAGTTTCACGTTTATTAGAGCACCTTTTCGAAATGCCCACCACCACACTGTATGCATGCTGCCAGTCTTTATGTCCTCGTTTATTGTCACTCCATGCATCCCAGTTCCTTTCTGATACCAGCGGCAGCTTCATTTATGGCTTCTACTAACTGATGCCTTCCTTCTGGTTTACCACCGTGATACATTCTCGACCTCAAGCCATCCCACAGAAAGGAATCTAATGGGTTCGAGTTGGGTGACTGAGCGGTCCAAACCGCCGGTCCACTTTATCCTATCTTCCTTAATAATTTTCGTTCAAACATTCCGTTACGTCTCTTCCGAAATGTGGAGGTGCCCCGTCGTGTTATAGCCAAACTCGTCCTCATCACACTCGGCACATCCTCTAAATAAATAGGTATTTTATTTTTCCGAAAAATTTCCCTAATAAGGAGCTGTTAAATATCCCCCAATATCACGTGGTCCAATCAGGTTATTGCCTGATACTCCACACCGCACATTAACTGAAAATGGCTGTTGAATGTGGCATTGTGTTACTGGTGTTGATTTTCGTGTGCCCAAGATTGCGAATTCCTCGTGTTGGTACTAGCATCCCGCGTTAATTGAGCCTTATCCGTTAACAGAATATCAAGCAGAATTTGCAGCCGTGGTTGCAGCCTTTCGCAAAATCGTGAACGGTTGGCCTGATCTGCCGCTGAAAGGTGTTGTGCTCTTCGAAGGTGATACGGTTATAAACCATAATGGTGCGAGGTCTGTGCTACACCAGTTGTCCCGGAAATTATGCGTGTAGTAGTACTTGGGCTTCCTTGCATTGCTGCAGGACATCACCTTCTGCATGCCGCTGTTGTTCACGTTCTACATTCGTTCCTGGAAAGGGATCAGTCTCCCTCATAATTGTGCGTACGGTTTCAATGTTTTGCGGTGTGGAGTTCTGGGATATTCCAAGACTCCAGCCCCAAAATTGTAATTGCAGGAACCTTTTAAGAAATGCACGCCGGCAAATATGTTCTTCTTTTGTAAAAGTTTTAGGCATTTTGACCACCCTACCGAACGACACATCACAACCACACAGGCACAGTCACTAGCCAAGACAATGTACAAGCAGGAACCCGATAAATTTACAACAGTGCTATCTCGCTTCACTAGCGCTAACTTTATAGCGGTGTCGAAACGAATTATAATTTATTAGATATTTTTTGTTCCAAATGACCTATAGAACACTCTCCTGAAGTTCGACCATGAAGTCACGCAACATCATGTATAATATGTAATTGTATATAGCAAAGAAAAAAAAATGAACTTTTGTTTTACTTCAGAAGTGATGTTGGCACCAATGAAAAAATGGTATATGTAAACAATAAGAGCTCGCTGTTATTTATGTTTAAGTGGTTCTTATTATACTTTTACTAGTGATCAGACGATGATGCTTATTTCGTCTCTTCCACTGATATAATGCAACAAAGAAAATAAAGAAGATCGGATTTTTATTTTCAGAAGATATAAAAACTTGTGACATACGGCGAAGAGTTACACCTACGTAGGGGATAGCTGTATGAGACAGGGAAATCATTTCAAATGTGCGGAGAGTCTCAAAATTGGCGGGTGAGTGTCGATTGTAAGCCTTCTGGGCTGCTATCGATTGTGATATATGTTGAGGTGAAGGAAGAGTTACATCAGCGTATTGGGGTAACTGTAAATATCACTGATAATATTGTGTGTGATATGATTATGTAGCCATTTCTCAAGGCCCAACTGTGAGCCATCCACTTTCATGGGAAGAGAAACTGGTGGATCATTGGACCTAATGCACTGAAAGGACGACGATTACGTACGAAGATTGTCTGACTGCTCTTTTAGTACATTCTCAACACTTGTAACACTAAAGTCTTAATATTTTATTTTTATGTAACAATATTCTAGTAAAGGAATGGAATAAGAAAATAAATACATACTTATATAAATAAACATACGCAAAGGTAAATTTTTATAATAAATTACAAATAAATATGAAATTTTAGATAATTACTTTGTAAAGTAAAATAAGAAAAAATGTTTTCCGAGAGAAATAATTTATTTATTTATTTCTCGCATTACGAAGTTGTAATCATAAAGTACTGTGTTTGAGTTGTGAATGATTCAGTATAAAGGCAATTCAATAAAATCTCATGTCAACCCTAAATTGCGAAATTTGTTTGCGAAGAATAGAAGAGCGTGTTCTGTTGAGAAACATTGAGCGCGGCTGGAGAAAGAGAAAGCAGTGTTCTGTATTATCCATGATGCGTCAGGAACTTCGAAACGAATCAAGTGCTGACAATTTCTTCTGAGACTCGGATCAGATGAATTGGAAGAGACAAAAACCATCTCATCGTGATTCTTGCTATGTTGAAAGGGATTTGCAATATTCTCATGGGAACCTCCTCCGCACAGATGCACTTTCTGTTCCTAGGGTTTGCCTTTTTCAGGTTCTAAATGTAGGCTGTATGAACACTGTGCGGTGTACAATCTTTATCAGTCACAAGCAAAGGCAAGTCAAAAGAGATTCAGTTCTGCCGGCTGTGGTCTCCACCACTTTTCAGATGTACTTATTATGTCTACTTTATATTAACAATTAACTTTTTTCTTGTAATTATTATTCTTTTGCTGTTGGCGTTCAATGCATGGAATGGGATTCCGAATTAGGCCGAATAAACGAATGATATCCTGACGGATCGGAAAACATTACACTTGCCGTCTTCAGGGTTCGGATTACTTCACCCTGAATATGTGAAACTGTGATGATTTCCGAATCGTCGGGAAGTCTTCGCAGCTTTCTTCGGCCTAATCCCTAAAGCCGATTAAACAACTTAATGGCTGGTGTCATTCCGGGCGCACCCACTTCTTGTACAGGATTAAAATATTCTATTTCGTGTGTCGGCCGGAAATTTTTGTTGCTGGTTGTGCCACTTCTTGCATTGCTACATAGCTATATTCAAAGTAGACGTTTTCTATGTAGATTATCGCAAATAATATCCACAGCCGTGTGCTATTTTGGCGCCGTGTTGTTGGCCATTTATATGATTAAGGCTAATCGTTGATATTATCATGGATAAAGTTTGCTGGTTTGCTCAGTCGTGATAAACTGTGGGATCCCAAGGGGTAAAGGCACTCGTGCTATTAAGGCGCTAATGATGTGTGAGTAAAAGCAGGATTGCAGGTAACGTGATTGTCTGCATGGAATGATTAATTGAGGTGTTGTTGTCAATGAAAATAACACTTGTTATGCGTCACTGTTACAGCATCTGTTGGAAGATTACACGTTATGAGTTTGAATATTCATTAGTTAAGTAACAGCTGACAAAGTGGCCTGTTAAATATAGTGCTGATTAAATAATTGCACCCGCTTCCTTTACTAAATTGCCGTCGGCAATTCAGAGGTTTCGTAACTTTCCTCAGTCTCTCCAGACGAGTGGAGCCGGGGTAGCGTAGTCGGTTAGTCACTGGCTACGAGGTGGGCGATCCAAGTTTCGAAACCGATAGGGGCAAGAGCCGTTTCTCCAGACCTCCAGATCAGCTCTGGGATGCACTCAGTCTCTTTTAAATGGATACAGGGGTACTTTCCCAGGAAAAAAGCGGCCGGGGCCTGAAGGCGATCACTCAGCTCCATTTAGTGCCGAGGTTAGGGATGAATGGAGCAATAATTCTACTTCCCTTATACGAAGTCGTGGCGTGAACAGGGACAACGTAACCCGCCAACGAATTGTATCTTGAGACCTCGACAACCATCCTAAAAATTCTTACGTATTGTCCATTGGTAAGTATCGTCCATTTCAGTTGATGCCGCAGGAGAGCTGCTTTTGTTGATTATCCTAAGAATCAGTCAATCAATCAAACGTGAATATAGTATGAATGTAATTATAAACGATGACTCGATTTGAATTGAGAGGCAAACAATGGTATTTCTTTGTTGATTTGGAGGGACTGAGAAACACATGGTTGTAATGTAGAGTAACTGCCAAAATATTTCCATTGAAACATGAAATGCTACTAAACGAAAGGAGAGAATGCGAAATAAGATATTCTACCTGTTGTTGGTAGCCTGACTGAAAGTGAAAGCTGTAACAAATTAGGGGTAGTTTAGTTACAGTAGAGGCGAGACCCCTCAAGTCCGATCTGCAACAAAGCTGAAATTTTACCTTACTGCTAAGATCCCCTTCATGCTTGGTGATAAAACAGAAAGAACGTCTCGTGAATCTGTTTAGGTTACGTGCAAACACGGGAAGGGTTCAATGCGCTATCGCACTGTCACTGAATACAGAAGCACGATAAGACTTGAAATTAAATGTACAAACAAGTGTGTCAATAAAAATTACAGAATTTCTCAAGTTAATTTCAAATCCTTACACGTAATACACACACACACACACACACATCATCATCAGCTAAACAGAAGGAGGGGCGGATGGTTGAACGCTTTTTCACTGCAGAAATGAAAAATACTGTTCTTCTATTGATTATCCAATTGCCAACTGTAAACTTCTAGAATAAATTATTGTTACTGAACAAATATAAAACTTACTCAAATCATCTGTTTATTTTCTTCTATGTAAATTCGCTTTAATAAAATGCTCAATGTGTTTTACTTCCTAGCCTTTCAGCGTGCGCATTCTCTTCCACAAATAAAGTTTCACTTAATTACTCAACTCTTTACTTATTAAATCTTGCGCAACTTTTACTCAATTCTTTTTTATGTAACTTATAGGCCTACGCGTTTCCAAACGAACCTGAACCTGGCTGTGCTCCTGCCTGACGAACTTGCCTCACTACAGCATGTACTATACCAGCTTCTGTCGTCGATATAAAACCGTAAGCCTCCTAAACGCGACTGAGCATCTTCTGCACACGCGGCAAACCCAAGTCGACCCGTCTTGGTAAGCACGCTGCAAACTGCAGACTTTGCTCATCCCACATTATTATAATAACGTCATACGTGAATCGTCCCTCAACATCAAACGGCATGTCTGGCATCTTCCGCGCTTTCAAAGAACCTGACATAGAAGGTTTTTATCATGTAATTCTGGGAATGGGAAATAAAAATGTGTAATATTACTAAATGTGATGAAAAGTGTGAATTCGAGATTTCAGGCTTCGTCCGCGGTGTATTTAAGGCCTTCGCTCTTATTGGACTGCTTGACCCTTGAAGGTGGGAACGATGTGTTCCCGTAAGGTCGATAAATAACTACCAACCCACACAGCGCAACATCCCGGGAGAGCTAAGGCCTCAAAATTGTGAATGTTGGTATACCTGCATTATTTACAGTGTGCCTATACCTCAGCCAGACACAACAACGTGACGCAATTTCTTGCGGCAGTCTCTATTACACGTATCTTACTGCGTAGTCATAAGACTTAATACCAACAGCTAACAGTATGCACGGTAGTCCTTAATATCAAAGATGATGAGATTTCATCCTTTGAGGTCAAAGATGATGGATCATAGGGGGTAAAATGAACCCCACGAATTCTCATTAACGATGGAAACATCATTTTGAATACACACTGAAGCCAGAATAAACGCTGGTTGCATGGAATTCAGCTGGAAGGTTTAGGAGATAAGACTCTGGTTTATTACTTGGGTGGACCAGTAGCAAGTAGCAATCTAGACTGCAGATGGCAGCCGAGCCTGTCATTTGCGACGGTCTAGTACAAAGCGGTATATTGTGCTGTTCCATCAATAGCAGGTTACTTTACCGTAACTAGAAAGCCTAATGCATAGCAGTAAGGTGGAAATAAAGCGTAGGGGCCACACTAATAAACATCTACATGTAACAGTGGCGTGCAGAGTCCTTGAGTCGGTACTATTTGGAAACTCGGATACGGAAATTCTGCAGTTTCCGTCCCTTCAGAAAAGCTTATTCGCGAAAGTGAAAGACTACACAGAAGTCGGTGACGCGTAGAACCAAGGAGAAGGTAGCGAATTGATGCCACGAAATGGATTTGTCCAGTGTCCGTTCATTGAAGGTTTCTTTACGCTACTGAACGTCTACATGGAGGTCAGTGATGTGAAAGCCTTTGGAAATGTTGCGATTCGAAGTCACGATATCGGAATTAAACAACCGTGCCAGTACGTCCAGGGAATTTTTATTCATGTATGTGAAGCTGCACATAGAACTCAATGGCTTGCAAAACTTGTGAGACGCCGTCGGCTTCAATCCAAGAAATGGAATTAGAAATACGGTGTCAGTCCATTTATTCAGCTGCTAAGCCTGTGCACGGAGATCAAAGGCGTTTGGAACTCCTGGGATTGTACAACATTGAAACCACGGTTTTAGCCTATATGGTTCACATTCCGTGCATTAATCAAATGAACTCAAAGTTAATACCAATAAATGCACAGTAATATTTCGATGCATTGTAATTACTGGGTATCTTCCATTTCTTTTTAAGTTTCGATCAAACACAGATTTGCTCTTTTTGGCTCTCAAAATAGCTATTATTTTGGTACTTTTCGAGTCCGTTAAATTTGTGAAAGTGTGTATTAATTGTGTACCAATATTTTTGAATTTCTGCTTAAGTGTAATCCAGCATTATAGTATCCATTCCTGACATGTTTTTGTTGTTCTGTTTATATCTCTTTCCACTAATTTTGGATAAAAGCATATTCGTTCCTTACGATTCTCTAGAAAAGCCGAGAAACCTCTGAAATATCTCAATTAAGGCGAAACGTGTCGGAGATCAAACACAGCACTGTTCAGACGCGAACACTGACTGGGATATATCATAAAGCGAAATAAAATCAACCGTGTATACACTGCCACCAAATCGCTTAATTCTCCTGGCACAGTGCCTATTGTTTTAGGGATTATTTTCACTTGTGCTCGATAAACTCTGGTTCGGATAACCGACATACGAGACAACGCGCATTAGCCACGCCACATTGTCATGTTTTTTTTTTGTTACAGTGAATCAAAAGGAAGATTACAACCAGACTGGCATGGCAGTGTGACACAGTGTCCACATAAGCTCGGATTGGTGGTTGAGTAGTTTATTTAAAATACAAAGTAAAAATTTTCCAAAACTAGATGTCGCGGAACACAGTGGGGATACGAGAAGATAGGGGATGCTAATGAGAAGTGAATTCGAAGTAATACTGATGTTCCTGTTCTGTTGTAAAATTACTTACCAGTTTTTCACTACAAAATTTGTATTGTAGAATTCAACGAGAACTTGTCGAGCAATATCAATATTTATTTAGAACGGACACTTTTAAGCCACTTTACATGACAATCTACAGTTGTTTCCAGCACATGAAAACTCGATTCCGCTCTACACGCATACGCAGTATCTGTTCTGCTAAATTGTAGTGCTGTTGCTAGGCTAGAGGGAAATTATAAACTATGAAGCACCAGCAAATGTAGGTGGAGGGAACTTGCCGTAACAATTGCAGTAATATACATCTTCTAGGGTGGAACTTCCTGTTTATTCCCTCTGTTCTTTCTTTCTGTGACCTCTGCTCACTGTATAACCACCACTTGTTGGTGACTCCGTTTCCTATTGTTTCTTCCACATCAACGGTATCGGTCCTCCCTTCCTTATAAAATATCAAACAAGATTTTCCACGTCTTGTTAACTCTTCTTGTGATGAAGAAGGAGAAACCACATCCCTCAGAAATGGTGATACCTGTGTACCAAAACGGCGTTATGTCCCGGAAAATGCAACCCCTTTTTGAATTGGATTCATCCCAAATAGAATTCTTACTAATTTGCTTCTCTTAACCAATAAACTAACATATTGGTTTGCTCAAAATTCCATTTTATATAGCAAACGCCAACATACCAAGCCTGATGGTCATCAAAGGTTTAATAAATGCATTGTGCTTACGAAGCACCAATCTCAGAAAGTATATGAAGGATTGGAATTATAGCCCACTCATTCTTAATTTCGAAATCAAGCGGAGGCTAGTTTTCAGGTTCATGCCCCAGCAGTTTTTTCGCCCGGGGAAGTGCTCACGGTGTCTATTGAATAAGAGGCTGGATGAAACCCCAGTTCCAGTCTGGACGCTTTGGAGAAGAGAAAAGTCTCCGCCCTTTCTGTAAATCGAAGTCACATTCGTCGGTGTTCCAGCCTATAGCCTACTTACTATACCTACTGAGGTATCCTGTTTTCTATAATACACTGTAACAGGGACAGGGCCACCGAGGAAGGCATTCAGACACTGAGGAATTAAAATATAATACATTGGCAACAGAATGTAATTCCTCAATGGCCCCTTCCCTGACACTGTGTTCTCGTTTCCACCATTTTTCACAACAAACATGTTATTGAACATATACGTTAGTGGACTCTGTATAAACGTTTTGGTAATCTGCCGTTAAAGCTACGTGTTTTGTGGCGTGATAAAATCTTTAGTGCATATTATATTCAAAGAAAAATGTCTCCTAGGGATTTGTACGTCAAGGAGTGTATAAACCTTTCAGTGGGTGTGGTGTAGTTAAAAATGTTTTGGATAGAATACAATATCAGTAACAACCAACGCACACTATTGTGGATTTTTGCTGTTGATATTGCATTCATTCGATTACTGCACGGAATATGGACCATATGAAACTGTTTTGGATTGTATGCAGACGCATCACCCAGCGCATCTAATATAATCAACAATCGCGACTCTAAGGCATAAGGCCCTTACTATGTTAATCACTGAAATATTAGGCTGGTACTATCAACTCCTACGTGGGAGATACCGCCTTGTTGACACGGGTTTTGCGGTAGGTGAATCGCCACTTGCTGAGAGTCCTACCAAATTCCTAAAGTTACATTAAGTTGAAAAATCTAACAACTGTAATTGAGACGGTGTAAGATAATCGACTAGGAACGGAAATAAACGTTTCTGAATAGCTTTACGTCGCCTTCTTTTTTTAAAATTCCTCAGCCTGTGTGGTGGGGCTGACAAGAAGAGTGAGTTAGTAATCATACAATTTGATGATACGTTATTTGTGCGGATTCAGGCTGCGTCAGATTTGTTTTACATATTTTAAAAGCTTCACACTCGTGAAACATTCTTGATGGTTAAATCTTCTCTACAGGCTGGTATGTTTCTGGTGCCGGCCTACTCCACCTGCAGATCTTTACGTATATAGTTGCGATCATGAGAGTAAAAATGTAACGAGGAAACAATGTTGTTGTTTTCATTACACGAAACAGGACCACGCCATGTTATTACTGACGATGGCTGACTGTTTTAAAGGAAAGGGTAGGAAGACGCCTGAAGGGACGATGCTCATATCAGATTTAACGATAATTTGTCAGTTACTCGTAGTATAAAGACTGTTAGAAGCAACAGAGAGATACGCGTATATGGGCTAATGTTTCCTAAAAAAGGAAAGAAAGTAGGCTAAACGAGAAAAGCTTGCGAAGCTGTTAATTTTTAGTTATTGTAAGACATGCGTGTTGTCACCTTAATGTCATAATACTTGGCTTTCGAAATCCAACAAAACGAAAAGGCTATTAATGTTTCCTCGTTCCGTAAACAAAGACATGTCAGTGAACGCGAAGTGCCATGGGTGCAATAATGATTGGCCATACGGCGGGAATGTGATAATATTGAACCCTCCGCACCCCTGTTCGCACCTCTATATATGCGTTCAACTGTCGGACAAACAAAGGCACGGAACACAAAGCCTCCTCGAATCTGGCTGTAGCCTATAATTAAATGTGAAAGCTTCCACTGCGTTCAAATTATGGCACACTACACGTGATTATAACAGGCTTTGGTTTTATTAGAGGGTAGGATAAATATAAAAGTGGAAATCGGTTTGGAAGAGAGCAGCGACCACGTCACCAATTCTCCATTTACACCAACAACAATATTGTGCTGCCACTATAGTTTTGAATTAAAAATATAAAGTCGCCAGTCGTAATGGTGTTGGCTGTTGTAAATTAAAGTGTAAGTTTCCCCATGTTATTATTGGAAGATATTTGAAAAAAGGCGTAAAAATGTATTACGGCTAGATATTAAAACCGCTCCAAACCGAAAGTTTAAATTTAAAATTGGCAGGACGTATTCGTGCGCATTAATAATCTGAATTATTACACTTTTGTGGAATAAGTTCTAAATATCAAACACCTATTACAGATACTTGGTAGAAGTTCTTGGGTGATGCACGGGGCCATTGCACCTCTTGTACTTTGAGGAAAATAATATATATATAAAACAAATACTTATTTGTCATAAGAAATCCGAGCAGAACGAATACTTGCAAGTCCATAGTTCCAGCAGTGTGACTGACAAGAAATTAGTGCTTAGTAATGAATAAAATATCCGTTAATCCTAGAAGAGATATACTAATTAGATATGAAGTTCTTAATAAACTGTAATCTCTACTTCTGACAATCGCCGTCACTTTTACCTATAATTCCACATACTTCCAATCTTTATATTCGCTTTTATGATACAGACGGAAGAAAGGTTGTAGGGCAGAGTGCTTTAGTAAGCTTACATTGCAGAATTATGGAACATGGAGTTTTATTAATCACGAGTAGCTACCTCTTAGTTCTTTTTCTAGTTTGTTTTTCATTTACTTTATCAAATATTTTTACTCAAACAGCAATTACAGAAGTGCATTATTTATTTCCAAAGCAAATAAAGACGATACGAGAAAATAAGCATAATATATATGTATTCTTTTTGCAATTTGCCTTGCACAATTTTTATTAGAAGTACAATGCATATTTTATATTCTAAGAACTATGTATTAAAGTGTTTGAAGGAGAATGCTAATTGGCCTATATCTGAAGAGGATCAAATTAGAAAGGAAGGGGTTCTTTTTATAATTTTTACACTCTCACCATGGCGGGAAAATGAAGAAGAATCTTTAATAGTGGTTGGGCTTCGTGTGGATGGTACCTACGCTTCATGCTGCGTAGGAGACTCCGCACATCTCTAGCAAGCACTGCATCTTAGTCGTGCAGGTTGACTAAGATTATATAAATGAATTCAAATACTGTAGCATTAATTCGTAATCCATCTATTGATTTTCAAAGACGATGTTGACTGCACTCACCTTTTCCAGTTCAACAAGCTTATGACCTTCATGATTTCCCCCATGACCTCGACCAGATACATCTTGATCTGTTGTCTGACTCGGTAAGTCAATCGCTTGGGTCAATATCCAGTCTGTAAGGAATACACAAAGGAATATTACAAGCGAAAACATACAGTAATGCGACAATATGCAAGTGTTGCACTGTCAAGAGATAAGAATATATTTCACATTGTAATTTAGTCGTAGTTGAACTGCAGTATCTACTTCCTACTTAACAGTACTCAGCATCGCATCAGCTGTATGCAAAATTGACTTGGATGTAAATGTTGAAATAAATTACTTTATTTAGGGATGTCAAATGCTTGTTATAAAACAGTAAAACAGTAAACCTTTAGACACTCAGGTTACCATCGTTCTGATTCTTGAGGTAATAAGCTGCCACTTTCGTCACGCTTATCCTTATCTTCAGACATCAACTTTCGTCACGGTTATCCTTATCTTCAGGCATCAACATTCGTCACGCTTATCCTTATCTTCAGGCATCAACTTTCGTCACGCTTATCCTTATATTCACACATCAACATTCGTCACGCTTATCCTTATCTTCAGACGTCAACATTCGTCACGCTTATCCTTATCTTCAAGCATCAACATTCGTCACGCTTATCCTTATCTTCAGGCATCAATTTTTGTTACGCTTATCCTTATAGTCAGACATCAACTTTCGTCACGCTTATACTTATCTTCAGGCATCAACTTTCGTCACGCTTGTCCTTATCTTCAAGCATCAACTTTCGTCACGCTTATCCTTATATTCACACATCAACATTCGTTACGCTTATCCTTATCTTCAGACGTCAACATTCGTCACGCTTATCCTTATCTTCAAGCATCAACATTCGTCACGCTTATCCTTATCTTCAGGCATCAATTTTTGTCACGCTTATCCTTATATTCAGACATCAACTTTCGTCACGCTTATACTTATCTTCAGGCATCAACTTTCGTCACGCTTGTCCTTATCTTCAGGCATCAACTTTCGTCACGCTTATCCTTATATTCACACATCAACATTCGTTACGCTTATCCTTATCTTCAGGCATCAACTTTCGTCACGCCTATCCTTATATTCACACATCAACTTTCGTCACGCTTATACTTATCTTCAGGCATCAACTTTCGTCACGCTTGTCCTTATCTTCAGACATCAACTTTCATCACGCTTGTCCTTATCTTCAGACATCAACTTTCGTCACGCTTCTATAACTTCTGTGGCCCATATTCTTACCGTGGTGATAATAAATAAGGTGAATATTACAGATACACTTCCGCCACTTTTGTAGAGGCTGTATAGTTTTTACTGTTTACCTTAGCGACAGCGGTTTAAGTGGTATACCGTGGGTATTAGGACATCAGCGGTTTAAACACCATATTCAGGGACATGCATTGGCATATTATTAGAGGACAGTGACTTTTGTTTAATAACCAAAGGTATTTGTCTATTTCTCGAAATAAAATAGCCAATTTCATAATTTTAAAGGAAATCTAGATTTTAAATTTTCAACTGTTTCCTGCAAAAATTAATGTGTCAAATTATTTTCTTAAACTGACTTGTGTGTAAGACCTGTTATTACATCTGACAGTAACACAATTGAAATAATCAAAGAAGAATTACGAAATCCAAATTAAAAGTGATAAAATTTGTTGTTTAATAATTTTTGAAAATGGTTAGGTCTACATAATTATTTATCCAACGTATTTTCAGCATTTATTCTTTCCTAAGTTCAGCCTCCTGTACAATGGGTACCGGGTCATTCCCGGGGGTAAAGCGGCCGGGGCGTGGCGTTGACCACCCACCCCCATCTAACGCCGAGGTTAAAGAAAGAGTAGAGCTATACCTCTACTCCCCCTCTGGACCTTCATGGCCTGTTCTAGGGTGAACTTTACCTTTACCTTTTTATTCTTTCCTAAGTGTAACATATAGAATTAACGGACAACGCGTAATTTCTCTTTTTTTGTATTTACTTTGTTTTTCTTTTCAATTCATTATTGCCTTTTGTATTCCTATTCCTATTCCCATTTTCATTTTTTCTTGTATTTTCGAATAATCGGTTTATTTCTTTACAAACGTATAAAAAAATAATTCCTTCTCAAGTTTACGTTCTAGTTTTGCTCATTTTATCACTGTTTGTACAGTCCACTTGACGGTTCGCATTCTCTAACTTTTGAAACCAAACTCTCAGATCGCCACACAGTGAAATTTTCTTAGGATCGTGACGACATGTTCTGTCGACACTGGTGGTTAAGTCTACGAGTATGTCGCTCACCTGATACGTTAGCGCAGGAAATTGCCACGCGTTAGGCATTAAATCGGAAAACATTCAGAATTCTTTACAACTGTATCATACTATTTGATAATATATGGCCAGAAAATTACTATGTTTGTCGTTACTAAAGAATCTGATATACGGACTAACTGGAAAAGTGGCTCTGAAGACACAAATAAAATGTATGTCAAATTGTCTATCGAATGTACTGTATTACCATTATTGGCAGGCAAATATTGACGTCTGGACTATAGATATGAAGGAATTATTCCCGTAATCTTTCTCCTTATTCATTGTTTTACAATAAGTGACCAGAAAGTAGGCAAACAATTGGTTTTACCAACATACAGATGTTGGACGGGTCGGGTGTCTGTTTTGTAGCCCATTGTTCTTTTGAGTTACTGATCCTCTTTGTGTCTGCAGGTTCATTTCACGGTATCAGACTCTAAACACTGCAGATTTATTTGCTTCTTATTGATCATAGTAGTCCTGGATAATACTGCATAATAGGCCTATTGCAATAACGGTCGGAGCTGTTCACATAGAGAATAATGACGTGAATTGATCGAGCAGTCAAGGAATTGAAGCAGAAAAGAATTTCATTATTACGTTTCTTTCAGACAGGAAAATAATTCACCTTATATTTGGACTATAATTAATATTTCAAGCAAAATATTTGGAATACTTCAAGTTTATTGAAATTACCAAAGCCTTCCCTGATTTTATACCCAACCATTCATACAAGTCATTCGCTTTTCGACACTTAATTTGCGTCACGATTAGAGACTATATATGCCGCCCTAGTTAATATGTGGTAATATTGTACTTACATTACATTATTATCAGTTCTACATGTTTTGATGTTATTTTTATTTTCTATTTCTTTTAGCCCAACTTAAAGTTGAAATTGGATATTGTACTGGTGTATAGCAATTAATAACACTCTTAAAAATCGCCGAAACGTCTATCTTGTAAGACTAAAGATGAAATTGTTCTTGTTCACACCATGATGGCGTATAGGAGTAGTGTTAAAGTAGCTCCAGTCATATTGACACAAATGAGTGTTAAAATTTGCGCCGCAGCGACTTTAGCGCCAAGAAAGAACCCCGGTAACCATTCAATAGCAGTCAGAGTGTGGCTACACAGCAAGTCCTCCTTTAGAAACTGATGGTCTCTCAACTAGTCAGCATTTCCACCGCCTGTCGTAGAGCCCAAATTTTTGTTACAGCTTCACGAAACTACACACCTGCACCCTGTCGCGACCCTTATCAATCCAGTCTGCATCTACATGTTTTTAAAACCGGCGTAACTGGGTCCGTCCACTGTATATAGCCTGCTATTTGAGTTATGGTGGTAACACTGCTGAGATCACTAGCCCTGTGCTGCCTCTCCTCCTGGGCATTCGTAACCGCCTTCATAATTAGGTCTTGATTTGTATTTACGTGATTATTTGAAGTGTGTGTGTTGAAGATGGTTGTGTCTTTTCCCATCTGCGCCAGAATGTATCGATTTATTCAGTGAAGAGGTAAGGAAAATTATCTCTTTCATGATAAAATAAAGGTAGTAATGGGTCCGTTGATAGTTTGCGTGTAGGAATATCTCCCGCTGCTCCGGGGGTGCTGTCTGACATTCGAGTGTATATAATTACCCCAGTTACGAGGTTTTTGGGGTAAATGTAAAAACATAAGTCGTGGCTATTGTCAATATAAAATTTAAATCCTCTAAAAGCTGAACATACAAAATGAACGGAAATTTACGGAGTATGAAGTGCCAAAGCCCGACGATTACTTCTGTGCCTCGAAATTGCGTAAAGAAAAGGCCTGAAAAAAAGTACAGTGAAGAAGAGCTTATATAACCGCTTTGTTGATATTTGAAACCATAACAAGACCTAAAAGGAAGCTCACAAATGTTATGACGTTTCGAAGTCCGTGATTTTCCAACGACTGGTTGGAAGAAATGTGCATGTTAACAATTTGTTCGCGGGACGATGTGCAGCTTTGTCAATACAGCCAAAAGCGAGTTAGTAAATTGTATAGAAGCCTGAGATCGAATGGGGGAAATACGTAAAGTGCTGTCGTCTACTCCGCTAATGTGTTTTCTTTAACGTGCATTGATATCCATTAGTTAATAAAAATTGTTACTTTTTTGATTTCAAATAAATTTGTTGCGTTCAAATGAGGTTGTAAGGTTTGTAAATATTACAACACGTATTTGACGTAAATATAGGCATGAGCAGATGATGCTGTTGTGCAACTTAGTTCGTGCCCCCGAAACGTTCTCCGAATTGTCGCTGTAAAAGGCGGTGAGTTCTACTGTGTTGTGTTTTACATTTACCACGGGCAGCTGAGGAAATTGTGAACGGAAGGAGGTAAATGTAAACGTCGATTTTTTTAGCTTAATGTGACAGAATTCTGTCGAATCTTCAAAGGGTATTTTATTAGCAGTAGAATAAAACGACAGGTTAATAATCTTTCCGAATAATTTCCTAGGAATGAAGCAACGATTAATTTCAGTGCAACAACGTAACATTTTTTGACAAATACCCCACGTCTATATTATTTTCCAGTCTACAACTATATTTACAGATGGATTCTTCTTTCCATTTTCTGCAACTAAAATGTGACTCTGGAGGCCTAGGCATAAATGGTAGTATATTATTAAAATGAATATTAGATAAACTGCTATGACAGTACCAATTAAATTCAGTTTGTTTAGGATAGGATTTAATTATAGGATTTTGTGGAAACCGTAATGGACCTTCGAGTTCTACTAAAAGCAGATGAATTATTGATCATCTAAGTAACCGTCAGCTCCTCATGGAGGATCCTGTACCATGGAAACCATTATTCTGTAAATTTATCCAGAGCGTAACAATGTATACAGGGACGTAGCATGAATTTTAATTTACTATCGCTAACTGAAAGAACCAACGGAGGATATTCCCATTTGTATTGGTATAATTCCACTGTCAGAAGCCGAACTGTACTGTTGGGTCCACAATGAAAGGATTAGGAAACGTGAAGTAGCAAGGTTCGTGTTCTGAATTTGGCTTTGAGCCACGTGGGATATTAGAAAGCCGTCTTAGCCTTGCCCGACATTAATGCCTGTGGCGAGCGGTTTTAGGTGTTTCAAGTCGCCTTTCATAAAATTAAACTGTTTAATCTTTAAAGACCGCTGCCACCCGCATGCACAGTAAGGACGTACATTTTGTCAGCATTGCGTATTTACGTGTTTCCTATGATTCTCACAATGAGTATCCGCTATTACCCTAAACAGATTAACCGATTGCTGTTTGCAATGGATACAGACTGAGTTCTCTGTGAGGAAGGACCTTTGTCAATACTCAGATGGTTAACAGAAGTCGTTTACCGAATAGTATGATATCTTATTCGATACTGAAATGTCTTCCACCCTTCTGTTTGTGTTAGTGAAGTATATGGTGCTCCAAAATATCTTATCCCCTTACGAAACTATGACTTGGGCCGTGTCATGGCTCAGGCGGTTAGTCGCCGGCCTTCCACCGCGGAGGCCCAAGTTCGATCCCGGGTCAGTCAATGTGAGATTTGTGGTGGACAAAGTGGCACTGGGACAGATTTGTCCCCGAGCACTTCGGTTTTCCCCTGTCAATTTCATTCCATCCTTGCTCCATTACTTGGAAACATGAAAAAGCTGATAATCTTGCTCTTCATCTTCATCACAGGGTTGTATAATAAGCCTTCAAGGCTGCGGTGCATCCGTAGCTTCTCCTGCGGGGACCTTCACTACCAAGAAAAGAAAAAGAAAAACTATGACTTGAATTCTGTTGTTAACAATAAAATACACGAGTAAGTATTTGGTGTAGGTATAATTACGACCACAGCTGTCACGCTGTCTAAGGCGTGTGCTGTCTTCTAATACTCGAATGCTGGAACCATAGATTTGAATCCCATTAGGAGTATGAAGGTATGTCTCTCTCTCTTTCGGTGTTTGTATTATCCTGTGTCGGTAGAGGCTTTGTTACGGATCGATGTCAAAAGGGTCCTTTAAAATGTCTGTAGACAAGATTAAAAAACAAGCAAAACGGGAGACACTGGACCACACAGGCCTGTAATGCAATGTAAGTACGTAAACACGTTGTAACAAAAACTTTATCTACTAGTGTCTTGAAGATTTTTGTGTGGGCTACACCTCTTCATATAGCATGCTGGTTCCAAGGTTGTGTCCATACAATACAGCAATAAAGTCGGTAAATACACATATACGAATGAAGTGTATCGGTGATAAGTTGTGTGCTTTGCTTGGAAGTTCCGGTTTCGAATTCTGTTGAGGGGGCCAGTTGTTTTAACTGCATATTTTGTGGTTTTTAATTCTGTCCAGAAAAATGCGTATATTGTCCCTTCCAGTGGGTCAAGATGAATACTTTCCAAAGATTTTTACTTTGTACTCCACAGTCTTTTTCGTACTTGACACTATACGCTGTAACTATGCAGTGTTTTTATTGCCTATAAACAAGAAAAATGCTTTCAATATATTCGCAACACATTCATTCCCTACAAGCCAGAGAACGTGGAACAATACATAGCAAGTGTTGTTCAGTGGCAGAAAACGAGAACTCACCCATGAGCCAATATACTCCAAAACGGTCTTCCTTTCCCACCAACAGCCCCATTTGCACACTGCTGAGTATATACAGGGCGAGTGGATGTGTACACCAACAATCAGGCGATACTGCATATCACACAAACTTGCACGTGCAAAGTGATTTACATTGAATTCACTGCAGGTTTAACTGACTGCCCAAACATACGAGTATGTTCAAATAACCGTTCTATTCACGTGCTGATTGAATTTATAACTGCCTAACCAATTAACTGTAAGACATTTACTAAGAAACTAGTAACTAAGTAGTAAATAATTATGTTAAGTAATTGCCTCGTGACTATCCTGTTGAATGACATACTGACTGACTGACTTACTGACTGACTGCCGACTGACCGCTGACCGACCGACCGCTGACTGACCGACCGCTGACTGACCGACCGCTGACTGACCGACCGACCGACTGACTGGTTAAACGGCTAAGTAACAGGGCGATTGATTAGTTGAATAGTTAGTTGAGTCTGAGTTTTCTATTCTGGCACGCAACGTTTTGTTATAGGAAATTATTCTGAATCAATTTTATCCAAACCATAATAGAAGCTTTACTTTATACAAGGCTTACATTATTATAATATTGTTCATTCATCTTTGTCTCGGTTTTCCATGGTTGTCCAAGATGTTTTGTGCAACTTTTTATGCCATTATTGTCCTTTATGACCGAAATATATGTCTATCTTTCTGTAACGTCCTTAATTTTATCGCAGCACTGAGTATCATATAGGGTTAACGTCCTCTGCTTCTATGTCCTTGTCTTCGGTCCGTATGTTTTACACAGCAATTTATATTCATGTTCACATCTAACCTTAAAGTATGTTCGATTCTCGTAGTAAGGGAAGCATACTATAACCTTGACTTTTTTTCGAAATTCCAAGTTGAAAATCTCAACGCGGACTGCAGATATCCTGGCTAAAGTTGTCTTCTATTCGAAGATGCGACGTTGCATTAAAATACGGCCGTTTTATTCGAAGTACTTCCCAGTTCGTCATTCATAACAATCGACATTCGTAACTTATGCAGTTGTGGAAACGTAGTGACATGAAACAAATCATTAAGGAGTATAACAGACAGTAGCCTACCTCACACATATAAAAAAGGGATAAAGCTAGTTCTTATGCTGTAAGTTGTTGGCTTTATTTTCGCTGTATGATGTCAGTAAAAGTTGCATTGCATTTGGGCTATTGTCAAATTACGTCGTAACTAATTTTGTCCACCTGCCTATCCGTGAGTTCGATGAGAATCGCACACCCATTATTACTCCGAGACATAATCATGATACAGTTGTTTGTTGTGGAAAGTAGGAGGCTTACAACTGCCCATGAACTTAATTTGCATTTATTATGACCTTTAGTTTTAGTCGTAATGATCCAATGAAGCCGGTACCTGATCAGAGGGATTATTGTATTAAATTAGGACTCCATGTTAACTTTTTCTTCCGACGAACTCTTTCAGTATCACTTTGTAAACATCACAAATGTCACGTGACAGTACTTGGCTTGAAAAGTCGACAGGCACTCATCTCGACAAATGACGATTTTATACTCTACTTAATATTTTTCGGACTTTTAAATGTTATTCTTATAATTACGGTAAAGTTCTATTTGAACATGGATGCTAAAAATAATAACTGTGTGTCTGATAACTGACAACTAATGTCTTATGAAAAACAACATTTTTGCAATTTTTAATTCAGTGTTGAAGCTGTGGTGTAAATGTTCTGCGACAATCTACACAAGACGCGCATAACTTGTTGCGGCTATGATTATGTAGATGTCACACTATCGCATTATGAGTCTACGAAGACAAGGCGCAGACGTAAATACATAGGCATGCTTGGTAATGAGCTATAAAGTTCTTGTAAAATTATTTATACAAAACCAACAAAGAACATATGATGGATACATCTTGTCTTTTTGGCAATTCGCATGTTCTATCCCCGATATTACGGGCGCATTTTTATAAGATTTAGTACTGGAGGATATGCGTGATCATAATTCAGCCTGTCAATGTAATTTTATTTGTAGATGCATAATATAATTTCTACTTTATATGAAGCCAAACTCGGATATTTTCAATTTGTTTCGGAAAAGGCTTTGTATAAAACTTGTTATATGATATAAGACAACAATAATTATATTTTATATGCTTCGATATTTTATACTTAAGAAAATGCAAGGAAATTAATTAATAGGTATGTAGGGTAACTTACAGTGGTAAGAAACCTGCTACAGCAGATTTGAATTTGTAGCAAAGGAACACTAAGGTCAGTGGGTAAAGCAGTCGGCAAATAATGCATTTGAAAAAATTTTGAACTCAAAGTTAAAGTAAACGTTTCCTTTCAAATGTGATTACGGTTTTATAAAGATGTATTTTCGAATTGAATCTTTATCAGTCATTTGGCCAAGATCGAACTCAATAAAGAGTTGGACATAATTCCAGTTGCTTTGAATCCATACAATTTTGCAGTGTATCCTGCCACAACATTTCACCAAATATAATATGTTCCTGGACTTGAAGAATTAAAGTGGTTTCCATCAGTATTTCTTGAAAATTTTAAAAAGTTTTCAACTTCTGTGGCAGTCCCTCTGAATAAATGAGGTAGTTCTTTTTTCGAATATTGAACTTCTGACACACCGAGAAAACGTCAACCGCATATTTAATCCAGTAAACAGGGCCTCACTGTAATTCATAGCTTAGCTATGCAGTAGACGTGCTGGGAAATAGACCAGCTACTGGGAGACGCTTGGTTTATAAAGAAGAGTGTTATTTATTTATCATACCAACTCATGCACAATTTTACAATATTATTACTTCACCCCTATACGTATTTCGTAATTCAGAATGCCATCCTCAGGGGGTCACAGAGTTAAAAGCATAGATTATACATCGATTGTATAAAATGTTACAGTCACCACACAACGGCTGAACGGAGCTGACACGACGTAACACACAGCAACATATACAGAAAACTACTACATCCCTACGGTAACGAAAGGATACAAGACCAAATCTGCCACTAATTTAAAAAAAACTTAAAAAATATGTAACAATTTTAACATTTTAGAGATATTTTAATACACATATAGTGTATGAACTCAATCAGGACGCAAAAATAATTGAGTTATTAGTGTTAGTATTAGTATTGGAATTAGAGTAGTAGCATTATTTGTGATAGTAGTAGTAGTAGTAGTAGTAGTAGTAGCAGCAGCAGTAACATTGCTTGTAATAACAGTTGCTTTTTGAAGAAAATATGTGATAAATTTATTTCTTTTTCTTAATTAAGAATTATGCCCTTAGTAAGAGAAATTACGATTCTCCGTTTTCATTCTATCATGCCTTGTCATTGTTGCATACTCCACACTGGGATAGCACCTGCCTGAAGGTGCTTGCTTTTCGAGGCACTTTGCGCAGCCCATCCATCCCAACCCCAACACATTTACATAATAAAGACGAGCAAATACGTGAGTTTCGTCCTGCAAGAGTGAACAAATTTTAAACTGAGATGGCACGTCTTCGTGCCTTTGACTTTCACGTTGCTTCCGTCTTGTTAAAGTTATGCACCGTGTCGGAAGGTGGATCTTCTTCCGTCTCCAAGTAAAATAGAAAAATTATGAAATCTGCTACTGTGGGTTCACTGTATGCAGCTCCTCTCTCTCTCTCTCTCTCTCTCTCTCTCTCTCTCTCTCTCTCTCTCTCAGGATTGGGACTGTAAATATTACACGACGGATCCTGAGTTATGTTCTCAACTGGTTACATGTGAAACTCATATTCCAACTCATCTTTTGAAATCCGAATGAGGCTCCAAGTAATGTCTGAAAACGCTGTTCTGTAATGCTTAGCCTATCTTGTATTTTTGTGTTTTAATAATATGTTTCCTTATTACTTTCCTACTTTGTATGGACAAGTGTGAGGTTTGAGTAGGCCGTGACTACCTCTCACCGGAAGAAAATATCTTAGACAGACAGATTACCAGGCATGACAAATTTGAAGGATGAGAAATTCCTGCACAATTTTAGCCTAAATACTTGAATGGCAGAGATATCTTGGGGGTGTACACTTATTTCAGAATATGATAAGAAACTGTATGTTGAAGAATATTATGCGATTTTCTATAAAATGTATTCAACTGGTCTATTGCGAGGTGCACTTTTAATACGGATTTGAATATTTTGACTCCGCTGAATACAGTAATATGTTAAAATGTGTTATGTGTTAATGTGCTATAAATTTTCCGGGTCAATTGAGGTGCCGTATTTATGTCGGATGTAAGTTGGAATGTCATGTCGTCAGCCTGTCTCTGATGATTGATCAAGCATAATTAAGTGGCACAGCCGTCTGTACCTGGCTCCGTGTCTAGCGCTAACATGGTGCAAAATTTAAATTAAGTGGGTCAGTAATATCCGTGCTATTTACTCCCTGCCACGCGGCCTAGGCTTACTTACCTACTACAATTGCCAAGACTGCTAACTGCTCTATATTCGGTAGTCTCTCTCCAATTACCAGACAACCTTTCAGTACCAAAAATTATTCCACTCAATTTTCACACTACATCTTATACCGGTTAACGTTCGTCTTAACTTACTTATTCTAATTTTCTTGATCTTTATATCCTTCTTCCCACTCTCCAGATATTTTATCCTCTACTTGTTCGTATGTATTTCTCTTTATATCCTCTGCTTAGTTGTATTTCCTCGCCATCATCATCAACGTCATGCTGTGTCATTGTCAGGCGCGTTTGAAAAATTGCGAAGAACGACTATGAGCTTATCATGTCTGTCTGTCTGTCTGTCCGACCGTCCGTCCGTCAGCATGAAACAACTCGGCTCCCACTGGAAGGATTTTTATGAAATTTGATTATTTTTCGAAAAATATGTCGGGAAAATTCAAGTTTCTTAAACTCTGACAAGAATAACGGGTACATTACGTGAAGACCTGTGTACGCGTATGATAGTATCTTGCTGAATTCTCCTTAGAGTGAGAAATGTTTCAGAGGAAATTTGCAGAGGAAATCAAAACACGTGCCTAACCAATATTTGTCTATGGCGTTACAGCTATACTAACCTGCATGGTGATTTGGTGTATATTTAAAGGGATATATATATATACAGTTTGCTTTCTACTAATAGGTGTCCCAATAAGGGTTTTTTAAGAAAAAGGCATCTTGTCTATTTAAATGTTAAAAGACCGTGTACACTAAATAAGGTACATAAGCCGAAAATATGACTCCAGCCTGACATCTCGCAAACAAGAGCGAGCAATGCTGAAAAGAGAGAAAAAGGCTGTGATCCTGTGAGACAACTGTCAGTTCTAATAAAACACGTAAAAAATATACACGGCATAATGAACCAGTTTCTCATATAACTTGTTAAATCTCTGCTCCGCATCATGTCTGTTCGAGATTTGATTAAAATGGTGTTTTATTAATAAGCCAAATCCCAGCAATGACTTCCTTAATTTTCATTCGGTCGCTCTCTAATTCGTTCACTGAACCACTCGCTCTCTTACTCGCTTAACCGTTTAAAGTCCAGTGGTAGACATATGTACCACCTGCTGTAACATTCAGAAAACTTGCGTTCTGCCACGCACTGTAATGTGTTTGGTAGCATGTCACAGATACATTTACTATTTCTCTACACTGGAATAGCCGATTGTGTTCTCTGTGAGGTACGAAATGAATTTTTTGTGTATATAGATATATATATTCATGGCTCGAAAATCCTGGTGGGCCTAGGCGTCCTCATTTTTGAGGTTCCGAGATCACGCACAACTAGATACACCACCCTCGGTAGGACTCCTCTGGACGAGTGATCGGCCCGTTGCAGAGAACTCTACCTGACAACACACAACACTCACAAGACACAGACATCCATACCCACAGCGGGATTCGAAACCACAATCCCAGGAAGCGAACCACGCCTTAGACAGCGCGCCTACTGCGATCGGCCGAATTTTTTGTATAATTTAGGTAAATATTAGGCTTGAAAGGGTTAAACGTTACACATGCAGCCACTCACTCAAACAATCGGTTGTCCGTTCGCACAATAAAATCGACGAAATCAAGTTCTGAGTCACTACTTGTCCAGCCATTCTCTGAGTTACTGAGTCACTCAACCAATCAATTCGTCACCTTTCCATCCGCCGAATCGCTAAGTCACAAAACCAATATCGTACGCACACATACACTTGCACAGAGCCACGCTGTCACTAACTCAACAACGCGGTTTTCTTCTTTTTCTCTTTCCTCTGTAGCGCATTGCCCATGGCCTTTCCGATGGAAATATGTGTAGGGCAGTTAAATGCTAACATTTCTACAGAAAAAAGTGAGGTTATTAAGGGAGGGCGAACATAATTTGCTAATACTGTACACTAATACTATATTAAATGTTCTTCTAATATGTTATTATTTTGTCATGAAAGTCCCTTTATCATTCCAAGTAAATTTTACGTGTTTAAATAAGTTGAAGTATTTCGATACACCGCCTTTCTCGATATAACGCCACATATTGCGGTGAACAAGTGGTAGCGCTATGTCGGGAGATAACTGTAGTCATTTCTGTATTTTGATCTTTATGTCCTTTGGTAAAACACAAGAATAAATATGTGCTTTAAACTAAATCGTAACAAGCATTTGTCGAATAAAATTTAAATTCTTCGTGAATGAAAGATTGGTTTGCTGACGTTGTTTCCAAGAATTCTGTAAATCTGTGTATGAGAAGCTCTAGTCTTAAAGGTCGAATAGTGAACATCGGAAACATGAAGTGTGAGAAATAAACATTACACTAAAATATCTACTGTGTTTGTGGATATGATATGATTCTCACTGTATCTGCAAGTGGAGTTCATTTTGACGTTGAGTGACAGGTTTAAATTCGGCATTAATCATTATGCTTCTGTATCCGCAGACAGTGACACAAAAAGACAGGAGCGAACGCTCTCTCTCTCTCTCTCTCTCTCTCTCTCTCTCTCTGTAATCCTATTAAACTCTGTGCTACCTGACAAAAGCCGATCGCCTCTCATTGTTGGAAAACCGAGTTTAACTTCGATTAAAAAGCGTATCCGATCTATACGAATTCTTTAAATTAAAGGCACCTACATTCACCAATTTATCTAAATCAGTCACTGTCTTTGACTAGCTAAAGTCTACCTCTATACACCCATTAGTTGAATCTTGATACTGACACATACTTTGACGGATGGCTTTTTTCATCCTTTGGAGGCCTATTTGAACATCGTAAATGAGAATTTGTTAGCACTATTTATTTTCTGCGTATGGAAATCCATGTGTATAATTCTATAATATCCATATACTCTGTGTTCATTCCGGTATTGACGTCTATACCAACTGGCGAATTTCGCAGTACATGTCACAAACATTATGCTACTATAAGTTACTTTACATTGTACTTTATCATTATTAATATTTATGTAAAAGCGCAAAATTCTGGACTGCGAGCGGTTTAGACGCCACTGAACTTTTCCTAGAAAGTTGGATTTAGTCCCTATCATTACACGAGTTTATTTTTTTTTGGCAATTGATAATTATTCAACAGAGAAGAAATTGCCTATTTGTATGAAACCACTTTTTTATCCTAAGCTGAGCTCTTGCAGTCCATACCACTTCTTCATGCTCTGTATGCTTCCAGCAAGTATTTCAATATTCATATTATAGTTTCTTGAGATATGACACCGTGCTCTATGATAGGTTGTTACGAACGTCGGAGGAATATGCTGCTTCCATCTTCAGAGTGGAAAAACCCACATCGCATTATAAAGTTTCGATTACGCAAAAATCTCAAATCGCAGTCTTCGGTATTTTATTTCGCCCTACACCTAGGTCTCTTGATAAATCGATTGCTGCAAATTGACACTAACAGAAAAATGATTCAAGCATGGTGGTTTCGGTCAGCCTGTTGTCAGCCACTAGAATGTTAGTACCATCTTCAGAATTATTCGCTTCCCTGAGAAGCGCCTATTAAAATCGCTTTTTCAGTCCGTCTTAAAAACACTTCCAGAACTGCTGAAAGAATTTTCATGAAACCTGATATAAGAAAATTTTACGAAACATTTTTCAGAAATTTCAGTTTACATATAAATCGCACAAATTCGACATTTTAATTACTCGAATATTTCTTAGATAATTTTGTTGTGCTCTTCGGGAAGAATCCACACAAGCAGCTAGAAACACACTCTTCGAAACGGAAACTAGCGCCTTTATTGGAAAGAAACTGAAGCATGTTGAGACAAGGCTTTTTGGTAGACGATACGAAATTATGATCATGAGTAAATGGGAGATGATGTGGCACGTTTATGGGTTCAGAGCAGACGGCCAGGATTGTTATGTTATACGTAACATTTCCTAAATTAAGTGGTGTTATTAATCAAATTTCTTTACATAAAGAAGATGGGTTTGTGGGATCCTAATTTTCGACTTTCCCTGTCGTTGTTTCTGAGCAAATTTCGAAATTATAGGTGAATGTTTATTGAGTTTGAATGGTGCTTTAATTTCAGTCGAGCCCAGGCGAGTTTTCGATGTCCAGTCATTAATAAATTTGAACAATAAGCAAGAAAACGTTTTACTTTGTCGTTCCCACGACTGACCGTGTTTATTGAGCCTGTGTTTGGGGGGGGGGCGATCAGTTAATATTAAAGCCATAACGCTGACTAACACCTAGATACAAACCTCGATGTTTCACATGTGTGAAATGTAGACTTCATTCATCTAGTAAGCAGAAGTTGCTACTTTAAGCCGTGTCAAAATGCAAGCCTGTTCGTTTCTCCTATCTTTTTTAAGATTTTCGTTGTGGATAATCGTGAAAACAGTTTTCTGTTTCAATAACTGAATCAGTCCTGTAATCCAAATATTCTAAACAATTTGTATTGGACTCGGTATTACTTAAGATGGGAGAGGAGGTATTTTGACGTGTTCTTTGATGTAGGCTACTATGTACCGTAGGCTATCCGCGAAATCTGGCTTTACTCTGGAGGTTGTTGAGGATGCGATGACGTAAAATTTAATATGTAAGTGCTAAATTTTTGGAGGAACGTGTTGACTGAAATATTCAGCCATCCTATTCATAATTGAGAAAACAGGTCATACCAGAGGCAGCTATCACTAGAAACATCATAGCCAAAACAACAATTTCAGTCATAAAGCACGCTGCGTTTTAAACAGCCTTTAAGAAGCACTAACATAAAAATTTTCAAAGCAGTTCTTGAAAAACGTACGGTAATTTTTTCTATAAGACTCCAACTGCTGCAAATCAGACACTTCGCAAGAAAAGTGATTTCAGAGTGACATTTGAGTTTCTGTGATTAGCACTTTATCTGCAGAGTAAAATGTGCAGGCAGCACATCACACCAAAACGTCGAACCACTTGTATCAGATTGCACGGCGTCACATCTCAAAAGAAGTAATGCGACGTGTATGTAACCTCTGCGAATGTGCCACTCAAAAACACGTGTCTCTCTTATTCTCCCGATATTTTTAGATTGTCAGTAGCTCTTGTGTAGCGGCACCTTTCAAAAGAAATCCATTTCATAATCTGTCCACATTTCAAGCTGCTATTGAAGTCTTGTCGATAAACATACATAAATATAAGCGGGGTTCTCTTCCTTTAAAACTCCATATGATTCTACACATTATGTAAAAAATAAATATTCTCGTTTTTTTCCTACATAATCACTGCAATAGGCACAGCCCTGTAGAATAACACAGACACCAAACAACATATGCATTGGGATAGATAAGCCTATTGTATTTTATTGTTATTGTATCAAAACTGCCCATAATTTATAAAAAAATTGTGCGGGTGATATGAACTTACACATCATTACGTCAGCATTACAATTCGTAGATCGTCACGAACAAGCAGCCCAGATTTTTCGCATAGTCGACGTTGAATTGTACTGATATTATTTCAGAGTGCCGTACTATTTATTTTGTACTCTAATGTTGATGTCACTACTGTGGACCGTACATAAACGCGCCAAGTGACGGTGTCGTAAATTAACCGAGCGGCCAATCAACATAAACATATTAACTGCCTCCATTTAATAGAAATGAAGTCGAAGTCCTTCCAAACACAACTAAATTATGTTTATTATTCAGAACTACATGTTTCGACCTATTTCAGGTCATCTTCACGTTCACAATTTGTGATTAAAAGCTAAACACAATTTGTAAACTTGAAGATGACCTGAAATAGGTCGAAACATATAGTTCTGAATAATAAATAGAATTTAGTTGTGTCTGGAAGGACGTCGACTTGATTTCTGTTATAAACAACACATTTCATTTTACTGCCATTGTTTCAGATATACTGTATAACCGTAAAGCCTGCTCTGTAGGTGTCTGCTAAATAACATCGATAATGTTATGATATAAATAATGAAAAACAAACCGGAACATCTTTATAGTGAAGTATTGCTACCAAATTTTCTATTTAATTATGAAGTATCTTCTTGTCTTCATCTAATTTGCGCGATATTTAACCACTGCAGTTGGTAGAGTGTCATGATATAATCTGGAAGCCAATGACTCAAATTCAGTTGTGGAAGTCACATTGCATCTCTGTGCAGTAGCGTGTCTACCTGCGAACTACTGCGTTGTTAGTAGCAGTTGTTAGTCTTATCGAGAGCAATCGCGCATCAGAGCCTGCCATGCATGTCAAAGATGAATCGGTTAGTTCTCTTTTTACGGCCACTGTTGGCCCAGCACGTTATCGCTTTAGAATCGTGACGTGCATGAAAGCCTAACATCCTCCAAATTTTCTGCTCCTTCATTGTAGTCGTCCAGGAAATGACGTCCCTTGATTCACGAAGTAGGTCAGTAGGCGCCATTTTATATCTTCTCCCCCCCCCCCCCCCCATCTCTTGTTATGGAAGCTATTCAACCGTCAGATACGGTTTCAGGTAGTCTACAATGTACGCTCTTGATTGTGTTCATTCTTGAAGCTCCATTTTGCCATGAAGGATTGAAGGACGAATTTATAGCCTTCTGCGGATTTGTTGTTTCGTTTTATGAAGTGCGTAAAAGAATGCATTATCGATAAGTACTGAGTCTGTGCTGGTCTCCATGTCCATGTTAGCACTGCTGATTTTAGTTACGTGCTTATTCGGAGTCTAGACGAAATTTATCGTCCAACTTTACTTCTGTTCTTATTTGTCTGTTATAAGTGCTACCTATAAGGAGCTAGAATTTAATGCTATCAAATTTCTAAAAAAAACTTATCATTACAAAAGTACACGAAATAAATGCAGGTATTAGATTTAATACTTTTGCTTATACCATTCTTCTATGTCGTAAATATACATTGAAATACAAGGAATGCTCATGTATGACAATTAATTGTGACATGGAACAGTAAACGGAGATGGTAGAGTAGCCGGAACAGTGATTAGGCCACGGGCTCGATGGCTGTTAGGTTGTGACCTGACTCACGAAGAGGGCAAAAGAAACGTACCAGCACAATGTCTCGCATCGGACGGAAGGGAAGGACGCCAGGCACGGAGATACATTATTCCTGGCATTATTACTCACGTGGCATCGCACAGTGATCCACACCGGAAGACCTTTGCGTTCGATGCAGGTCACTGTGCGGCGCGGCGCCGCATAGGTCATACTGTTCAGAATAATCTCTCTCCGAGCCGTGCGTCCGTCCATTCCGTCAGATGCTCTACAGTATGAGAGAGCGCACTCCATGTTTCTGTTGTCCGAAGCTTCCACATCGGCTGTAGGACCCACCCAGTAGCGTACCGGCTTTTCTGTCCCCGGAATTAAGACCGCAGGTCCATAAATCTGACCAGTTACCTTCATTATGGCCTAAGGTTAAGAATGCATGGAGATATATCTTCCCTTCTCCATATGCCTTCAAGGCATGTACAGGGACAGTTTTGCCTTTGCCTCCATAGAAGCCTGCAGAGTGTGACTGTTTGTAACAGCAGATTTTTGTTTGTGATAGGACATCAAGGCCAATAATGTACATAGATTTGTAGCGGCAATCGAGCTCACAAGACACAGTGACTTGTCTCGAATTCGTAAAGCAAATGCAAGGAGCTGTTTTAATATATGCGACATGTACTTCTAAATTTCCACTATGTAACCATGCATAGTCAGTGTAATTCATTCCGACGCTACACAGATTCTGCTGTTGGTCAAGTGACGTTAAAGATCTTAAATGTATAGAATTGTCATTGTTCCTATTAATTCTTTCCTCTCTCATCCTAAGTGTATGTTGACACATACTATTAGGCGATAAACTGGCGAGATTTTAAGAATTTTGCCTTCTAATTTCACATATTTTTTGTGTGGCTCCAATAGAATGTAAGTAATTTAAAATTTACACAATTACAGTTTGTTAAATGACTTGCATTATGGGTACAGAATGTACGCTAACAGAACAGAACAAGCCGTATAATGACGCCATGTGTGTTCCTTATTCTGCAGCGGGCAATAGTAATATGATAATTCAAGAAGAACGACAATGAGCAGCATATGAAGCGAGATGAGAAAAATAAATACAGGGTTGAAGTTGAAACCACTGAAGTTTGTATGTTATTTCCTACATAAGATAATACTAAAATGTATTTTATACTAGGAATAATGGTTGTAATTTTGTAGACTAGACTGAAGTACCACGCGTACCACGTAATGAACTTTCGAATTTTATAAACGATTCAGAATTTCTTGGCTAGCTTAGCTTTTATCAGATTTTGAAGAACGACTCTATTTAGAATTATACATTTCCTAATTAACTCCATGGCGTAGAGCCCTTCTTGAGAATCTAAGAGGTCCTCAGCTAGTCAGGTAATTCCTCGCATTTTATGGAACCCGAAGTTTCATTACCGCATTCACAAGAGCCCGCCACCTGTCCCTATATCAAGTCCGAAGTATTTGTGAATGGTTCGTAACAGGGTAATTTTTAAGGTGAGGAGTTGTTAGCGTCTTCCCCATGCCCCCAAGCTGGAGGATCACACCTTGTCGGCTGTCCGCGACTGCTTATTCAATATATTCGAGACTCCATATTGAAGGTCGTTCCTCCATCCGAAACCTGAGGACGCTCCATGCATTGGTGACAGGAACCCTATATTGAAGTAAATGCCTTTACGTATCCTAAAATCCTGAGAGATGGCAACAGAATTCTAAGTGTATTTTATTACCAATTAAAAAAATATATTTCTGATGCTTGGTCATACATTGGTATTATTTGCAATTACACTTTAGGGTGTAATGCTAGTCCTTCACGGCGGCTATGCAATCTCGGACCACTTGGTATGTTGCATCGCCTGTTAGAATAAAGTTTCTATTGAATATTAGGGATTGTGCGACGAGCCACTCCACCTGAAATGGTCTGTCGAATTTCATTTGATGTAAGAATTTATCTAAAAAGGTAAAATCGCCTTTGGAACATTAAACGAAAAATATGAGATTTTATGCTCCTTATGTAGGTAACTGTAGCGGTTTCTGCTTTTACGTCTGTCATAATTTGAGTAATTTTCCGCGACCTTCTTCGAAACCCCAAGCAATGTGTGTCCTTCTTTAAGGAATAAAGTGGTCGATCTGTAAGAGTAATGTTTAAATATAAGACGAAATACTTATTTTGGAGATTAATGCTTTAAATTTAACTGCAGAAGAGTGTTTGATGTAATGACTTATCTCTTCGTGTTTCTAGCTTCCCTCATTGACGATATACGCCTTCTAATCTTGTTAATGGAAGAAATAAGGAAGTGAAGACCTCGAATCAAGATACGATTTTTGCAACAGAATTTTCACAGCTCCCAGCATAAGTGCAACATTTACAGCTCTCATCTGTACTTAAGATCTGGACTGTTGATGAGAAGGGATGTTCGTTGCTTAATCAATTACCGTGTCGGCATTAAATTCGGAGGAAGTTTACTGTTCGTTTCAAAATGTTAATGTCTTTTGTTTGGCTTATGGAAGAAACTGTTGTTGAAATTAGTGCTTCTTCTTTCAAAGCAACTTGCAGTTCCAACGTCGTTAGCTGTACTGAAAGAATTTCTGTAATTCTCGTTTCCTTTTTTTTTATTTGTATAATTATATTCTTATTTATGTAGGTCTAAATGACTTTTAACACCATCCATTTAATTTATTTATAACTTTTGATTCTTGCTTTTTTTATTTACTCCTCTAATTTCAGTTTTGCTTCTTATTAGCCTGTCTTTTATTTTTTCCCTACTACTCTTTTTTGTTTATTCCTTCGCCTACTTATTTTTTGTCTTCGACTTTTCTACATGCCTTCCACTGGTGTGCTGACTTTCATTCCTTTTATATATGTGCTCTATTCTCTGTCCTGTCTTAAAATGTCACCAAGTTATCTTCTGCATTGATTCTTGTTTTAAATTCAGAACTGACTCTGCTCTTTTAGAACTACAACTCTATCCATCGTGGGCCTACTAAAACATCTAAGAACCTGGACCAAGATATGCGTTTCTGGATTTCCCGACAGTGACCTTTAAATTTTGAGACGTTTTATCACTCACATAAAGGTGCATAGTGCTCGAGTTGTCCACTTGAGTGTGCGCATGCGTAATGGCCGTTACGCAAAGTTTACGAGCGTTGTGGTTGCTGTACGACTCTTCGCGGAACGCCATCTCTCACAGGCCGACTTTATGGCCTCGATCAAGCGCAATACGCTTCGGCTCTGGAAGACCACAGAAATTCGTGAAGCTTGCGGGAAATCTTTTGCTTTTCTCTTGCCCTTTTTTATTTTATTATTATGTTGTACGATATTAAATTACAGGAAATGTTTTTACTGTAGACCTCAGTAGTTAAAACGACCAAATATATGACCACTGAAAAAATTACGTTAATTGTATACATGCAGTCTTCTATGTCGATTGAAGAAAGGAGTAGTATTTTGTTACTGGAAAACAACAAGTGGACAAAATAATTTACTAACAGAAATGAGTTACAAAGATGAAGTGCAACAAAGAGTAACTTCAATAATTACACAGGTAAGCTTAAACAAACTCACATATGAAGCACAAAACGACCATATTTTCTTGTGCTAAAATGCGTAAAGTATCTTTTATTTTCACGTGCTACTTCTTTATTTTTGAGACCGATATTGCGCTCAGAACTTCATTATTAAAACTGTACCTGCGGTTTCAGTTGCACTGGAACCAAGAAGGTTTGTTCACATCTTCTTCAGATGGTGTAAGTAAATGTGTTCGGGCCATGTTCCCGTTGTATTCAGCTGATATAAATAACAGGTTTTTGCCATTTTCGGCTGACACAAATTATTCACTTCATTTTCCACTCATATAATTAGATGATTTGAAGTATAACATATCCATTTAACATTTTTGTGGGCTTTTTTCCGTTCTTCATAATGGTTTAAATGTTGACGTATTTTACATGGCGAATCCCTTTGTGGGAAACTAAACACGCTGGTCTACGTACCGTCACTAAAAGCTGAGAGACGCGACGGTGTGTCCAGAAACGAGCCAAAAGCGTGGCATGCAGTTTCTATAGCACATGGTTAATTTATCGCAACATTGTTTCATAACCGCACTGCCGACGAAGGCCGTGCATTGAACTTTAACAAGGGACTGTTTGTTTAAAAAAAGTTTCACAATGGCTACACGCCGGTTGACTGTCGTGCGTACGATCTGTTGCGGTTTCTGGGCTTTACGCTTTCTGAACAGAATACATGTTGACATCTCTCCTTGCTCGTTCTCATTGTATTGCAGGCTGTACCAGTGGCTCAGTTCCTATGTAAATGTAAACCCATTTAAATCGACTCACAGGACAGTGCAGTTCCAACCACAGGGATGAAACCCCCGAAATTTTCCGACAATTGCACTGATAAGCGAGAGTATTTTGATGCAGTCCTGCATCAGGAGTACAGATATTTTACAAATACCCTTGTTTTCTGCTTTGCATATCTCAGTGACCTTGATGTCCTTACCACAGATACAATTTTGTCTTTGCAAAGATGATCAGATTAGATTTGTCTCTCTGCAAATAATGAGAAGCTTTTGTCTTTATAGTATTAAATGCTAACCACATCGAATAATTATTCTGGTTGAATGTATAAAGATTACGGTTTTCTGGTATATACCGCTTTGTGGGTTAATATGTAGGTAGCAAAGTTTCGGATGATCTTTCTCCTTCTAAATTTAGAGCAATGCAAGAAGTGTAAGCTGGTTATAATACAGGGAAGGACAGTATAGGATAAGTGGGGGTCCACTCAACCTCCCCGTCTATGGGTATCGAGGTTCTTCGCCGGAGGTGAACTGGCCGGAGGGTGAGGTTGACCACCCAACGCCACCTCGCACCGAGGTTGAGATGGAGTGAAGATATACCTGTTCTCCCTCTGTGTGACTTCATCTCGTATACGAGACAACTTTACTTTTACGAAACAGTCTTGAATGTAAAAAGAGTTGCTTAGCAGTGGCTTAATCGAAACGCAATGTAGGCTACGTAGGCCTTCTGAGCTCTTTAAATGATATTAATTCATCAAAGCGTGCAACATGATACTTTCATTACTATCTCAATTATAAAAAAATTGGTTCCTATTTCCTCATTAAACATGTATTCCGATGCCAATTAAAGTCGAGTTATGTGATACTTTATAAATGCAGTAACAAGCATAGTGTTAAGCATGAAGCTCAGTGAGTATTTGCTAAATTAACATTCTGAAAGCGCTGGAATTCATTTTCCATTACGGAGAGCCTCTTGTACTCGTAAAAGAAGGCAGCTGAGGCGTGTGACTGACGACTTGCCCATGTCAAGCGTCGAGGCCATCTGATTGCCCAGCACTGTTTACAGCGCCTTCAGAGAGGCCACATACCTTCTGTAGCGTAAATTAACAAATAGACCGTCGATCACAACTCAATTGTTTCAGTTATTTAATATCTAATACAACATGGTTCGGCCTGCATGGCCATCGTTAGGTAAAAGAAGTCATTGAATATTTTGAGGAAGGTTAATTGCAATAGTAATCATCCTGAAAGTTGTTTTAACTGAAAACTTTGAATTGTATTCGACGCTATATTTTTTAATTTAATTTGTGTGTGTCACAATGGGATTTACAAATTACAGGTTTCTTCTATAGCTGGTTAATGTACAACACATTAGTGTAAGAGTAATTTTGACGAGCCAGGACACATTATAAAGTACATAAAACTAATTCAAACTCAAAACAGATATCTGAATTTTAGCACAAAAATATCGAAATAGTGCACAACAGCTGTTGTTTCAGTAGAGTTTCTTATCCCTTATAACAACTAATATCAGCCAGAAGGTGAATGTCCAAAAGAATTAAAAGTAGGGTAGAGGATAAAATAATTCCGCATGTAATAATTCTGGATTAGCGGAAGTAAAAATTGTACTGAATAAGATTTCACAAAATTTCGTTTTTTAAGCTCTACTCTGATATCAGTTAATCAGAGGGAGTAAACAATAAATTTATTGCACTAGCATTTGTTTAGAGATCCAGTGAATCGAAATAAATCCCAAGCAGAAATTCTAACCTGTCGAAAGACAGATGGTACATAACTATTTGTATTTTTCTTTGAAAAGCCTGTTTAATACAACATACTGACCAGGGAATCCTGAAGTTGAGGAAGCTAATATATAGGTACACGTACTAAAGGAACCAGTTTTTTAATATTGCTCAAGGTTATTCTGTAGTACTCTGTACGCGTGAAAAGTTACTCTGAAAAAAGGCTTGCGATCTCCCATTCATAGTGTGCCATAAATTAAAGTCAAGGAATCAGAATTACTGGTTATTTAAATAATAAAATACATATGATTTAATTTCTAAGGTGAAATAAGCCACTTTGACTTAAATATACTTTCTTTATTCCAGCTTATAATCACTGTCTGGTTGGGCATAAATTTCTCGATTTTTTTTCTTTCTTTTTTTTTTTCTGAGATGCAACATATTTCTTCAACGTGTGCCTGAAATATAAATGACTCAGTTACGTTTATGTTCAGTCAGCTAGTTATTTTGCTGTTTAGCAGATAATTTCCGCAATTTCGGTTATTTCCATTTACTTTCTTTTTAAGCAATTTATCAAAGAGTTTTCGAGGCAGTCCATTCCCGGAGAAAAGGGGGGAAAAATCACCCACTAAACAAGCCAATATCTAAAATTCCAATCCTGTAATAGATGTGAGCAAAGTGAGCATAATAAGGTGTTGATATCTGTGACGACTGTTTCCTTCGTTGCCTCGAGATTTCATTTTCTGACACTGATTTCCTCCATGCGACAGAGTCCTTAAAGGGCTAATAGTCACTCTGGCAGTGAAGAAAATCCATGCCATTTATTAAGCCAGAATATTCACTACTGTCTTCAATATGTGCGTCTCCCGGGTAAATAAATCCATTCCACGCATTAAGATTCAACGTATTATCATTTTCAAACCTACGCAGGAATAAATGTCATTCAAAGTTCTCGACAAAAATCTTATACAGTTCTCATCTCTCCATCATAATTTGCCCATCTCATTTTTAGTGATTTTGTTTGCCGTAAATATATTCGGTAAAGAGTACAAACTATGAATTTACATTACACATTTTTTTAACCTCTTGGCACTTCCTCCGTTTAAGATCTATATATTTGCTTTACCATATCTTTGTCAAAAAACCCTCAATTTCCAAATTTTGCCTTAATTTCAGAGGCCAATTTTTCTACCCGTAAAAAGGAACAGAGAGAATAATTTTAATAGCCTTATTATCCTGCACGTTTTTATATTCACACAGCTGTGTAGTTGAGGTTTCCTTTCTTGTGAGATATGACGCGGCGTCATACGCCAAATAATGGAAATTTTCAATTTATTATCTATTTATCCCAAACATTATTCTTGAAACTGTGTATTCCAGTACAGAATCACAGGTTTGATTTGTAAAACACGCCTTGGTTATTCATATACTTGGCTATATTGATATCGGATGGCAGTGATTCCCGAGAAACAGTATGTCGTTACGAAGCTATCCAGAGATGACTATGCTTTATTCGGCATTGCAGTATCATACTTTGCCGACAACATCTATAAGGTGTCTCCGAAGGACTTTTAAAATTCATGATGTACGTGTTCAGTGATATTTGATCGACATTACAGCCTCGTACGTCTTACTTAAGAGCTATCACGCTCTTTTCGTAAGAAGTTTCAAAGTCATGGCTTGAATATTCATTTAAATTGTGGTTTCACGTTATTGCTCTTGGGCCAGAAAATATCAGAAGGTGTCAATTGAAGGGCTTTCTATGTAAGTCACTATTGGAGACGGGAATTGTCAAAACTCTCCTCCAATTTTCAACGGCTTTATGCAAGAATTATGGATAATGCCTTCCCTGGAATTTGCTTGCAAAGTTCAGCTGTTACTAAATGAAAAATTATATGCCTACTTATTTCCCAAACACACTGTACACAGTAACAGCCTGAGCTCAGCTGATGCATTATTAACAAAGGGAACAATGTAACTCTCCTTGATTTCAAACATGGAACTGAAGCGCACAATGTTGTTAGAACAGTAGTTCCATCTGACTGTAACCCATTGAAGTTCTGAAACAAACCAGCTCTGTTGAATTGGCGTAGATTCAGAAGTCATCGCCTGCAGTATTGCACTCAAGCCTGAGAAGCGTATTTGTAAATCGGAATTATAAAACAAGTCAGGCATGATGTTTGCCTAACGCTGTCGAAGTACAATGAGTGTGAGCGCCGTCAACAAATCTCTCGTACAATAAAATCGGCACAGCTTTCATGCAATGCACATTGCTGTGTTTTAACGAGGGACTGACTTTCAGAGTCATGTATGTAATCATACTTCCTTTGTCAGTATCAGGGTTGCCGGATCTCAGCAGCAGCTTTGGTATCGCTCCAACCTTACAACTTCGCACCTCTGCCGCAGATCTGTCTGTGAAATCCGTCTGTCATGTAAGGTTGATATATGCGGACTCCAGACAGATACAAGTACTCTGGCGGCGCGGCGGAAGGACGGAAACGACCGTCCTTAGATGCGTTATTTTATTGTACGTTTTTAAAAAGACGCAGAATAGCGAGTATAACTGAATTCATCAAACCACGTGAAGTAACAGGACCTGTATTTTGTACAGAACGGATGATTTATTGTGGTTTGAAATAGTAATAAGAAAGCAAGAGAGCGTGAATTTTAGAAGTTAGGTCCCATATCCTAAATTACAGGCTGAGAACCTTCCTCCGTGGAAAGCGGCAGGTACAATAGTTGTGGCTGTCCGTAACCACTGTCAGCTGGGCGACATCCTGTGGCGTCCTGACAAGATAGCGGCGAGAATCCAGCGAGCCGTGTAATACAAGTCGTATTGCTGCAAAGTGAGAACGTGAGTGGAGCAAGTGCTTGCAAATAAAATGACAGTATTATCTGAATGTCACTCACAAGAGTGAGAATATCACATTATAAAAAAATTTGCGCTTTATACGTACATGTTCCCAAATATCGCTAGGGTAATTGAAGTCAAGAATGTAACGTTGGGCTAGACATATATTGTAGTGGGGGAGACAAGCATACAATTAGGTTAAAAAACTACTGGAAAGAGAAAAGTTGGAGTGCAGATATGGTAGCTTTTACGTTAGTTCAAAACGTATTTAATTTCTCTGCTATCGGTGACACCAACATGATGACTGTGGTGAATTACGTGACCGAAGTGGTGCCAACGTTTGAAGGGTACGAAACATTTGATAAAGTCTTCCTTTGTTACGATTAAAAGTAAAAACGTGCTAGCTGACTGAAATCTGCGCAAAGCTTTCCATTTGATCAGCACATTTTATCTGAAGGATAGTCTTTGTTTTTATTTCGATTTACATAAGCAACGGACCTACAGACAAAATTGCATGTTTGTATCCACTTTCATCAGAATTTTTATTAATGAATACTGTGGGACAGAAACAGAAAACCAATTTATATATGTTTATTTATTTGCCTTTAATTTCAACTATCGGCAAAGCAAGGGTTGAAGAATTTATAGAAAACTGTGTGGCTGATATTATTTACAAAAGTTGAAGTTATTCTTTCATTTTTCCACTCCCGTGAGAGGGTGGAGTTTCTGTAATGGCTTAGGAATTACGAAACGTGTTACGAGACAAGTGGGCAGAATGAATGCTATATTCCGCTTGGTTTACAAGTAGATGAACCTGGAAGGGAGCAAGACTTGCCTTTAATGTGTTCACATTACAGAATACGTCTTATCATGATGGAACATCTTTAGAGTGCTGTAAGCATTTTGATGTCCGATAGTTGAACTTTCAGAAAAGGTTTAAATTTCCTGTACCATACTTCTTTTTTACCTACGGTCTGGGGTCATCCATCTTAGTCTTAGTGTCATGTTGTTTTATACTGAATACAATAGAATGCCGCACTCAGGCGGCTCCAGAACCGATTCTATACACTTGACACCAAGCAATTAAAGTGTAATGTGCGTGAGGCTAAACACCATGCTTTAGTAATCCTTGCGCCATTCCAAATTACACCTTTTCTATTTGCGTTGCTTTTATGAAAAGGCAAACGCAGCACTTTTCACGCTGCATGTATCTGACATACGGCAGCAGCAATATTGTTTTAAAATTAAATTTTGTTTTTATCTTTTTCAGTACGATAATGAAGCAAGCACATGTTTAGAATGACGGCACTGAGATATGAAGTTTATTGTTTCTGATGCACTTCATTATTTGTACATTAATCGGTGACTGACTGGAATTAATATTCGAAGTAGTATTGTCAACATTTTCGTAGACCTCAGAATTCCAGTCTGAATAATTTTAGAATTGTGCATTCCTTGCATTGCTGCAAAAATTTTACATGCCGAAAAAAATTGATAATTACATTTTCTTGAAATTGCAGTGTGTTTATATAGATACATAGAGGTGCAGAACTCTTTAATTATGTGCAGTAGATACAAACTAATAATTGGTCTTGCAATTTATTATACGCTCCTTTATGTAGAAGTTCAGTCAAATTTCTCCCTTCAACATGTTAATAGTACTACTCATAGGCCTGTCTCTTATGCCGCTGTAACAATTCCAGATTGTTGTAAGTCAAGCTGACAAGAACACACTTTTTCCATTCAGCATTACCACGCCACCCCTCTTTCATTACCATCCCAAATGATTGTTTCAAACAAACACGTGTAATGAGGTGGAACAAGGGTTCCATACGACTTGCAATGTTCTGTACATGACAGCACGGAAAATCACTTGCGACCAGCAATTTGACTTTCCATATTCTAGAATATTTTACGTCCAAAGCAATTAACAGTAAGAGATGGAAGTTTTTTTAAGAAAGGCTTCAGACTTGTGTAAAGTTAAAAATGATTAATTACAATTCCTAATAAGTTTAGTGAAATAAAGCTTAGGAAGTAACTTAATAAGAAATTAATTGAAAATATAAAGACAAGCGCAGTCTGAGCAGTTCTTTCCCCGTGTTCACATTTGCCATGGAAATTTGATTCTAGAAATTACAGACAGCGGTGTGAAAGAAACAAGTGGGATGAGGTTGAAATTATTTAGAATCTAGATGTTGAATGCAGTTAAGAAACAACACAGAGTGTATCGAAAACATATTCACGGTCTAGTAACACACATATTACACATTTAATTCCACAGTGCAATTTTGTCTTGAAAATTTAATAACCAAAGATGTGGTCGCGAAAGTATCTGAGTTTATGTAATTCGGGGCCTCATTACCATTCTCACAGAAATCGCTCTATTGGGTTCAATCCTTCGCCCGTTAAACCCCGTCCGTTACATTACACATTGTTCATTTAAACAAATTTTCCTATTATAATCTCAACTGCGACAAGAAAATTTCTCCCAATGAGGTCTTACACTAAATTTCTGTAAGCAATTCTCATGTCTCATATCTCATCGCCCTTGATTTGATTCGTCCTAAATTATTAGGCATTTTTACTAAGTACAAAAAGAAACCTTATGTGGAGACCATATCCTTCTGTCTGTTTGTGTGTGTGTGTAACCTAGTATCAGCTGTAAAATATTTATCAGATTTTCAGGAAATTTGGAGTAGGAATGCTTTAGGGTAAGTTGTCGATCATATATTTTTGTGAAAATCTGCTCAGTTACATTATATAGACAAAACGCACTTGTCGTTTAGATTTTTGAAGCACTATTATTACACATTAAATGCCGTAAAACAACGCTGTGATGCTCCTCCACTGTATCGCCACTCTCACTTCGCACTCACGACGGTCTGTAAAGAGAAACTGTCCATTGTATAGGAATACAGTTTGCCTCGATTACGGCCACGAACTGCGGTGAAGAAACAGTGGCGCCATTACGGGGTTTGACTCTACTTTCTGGGACGTTTAAGGAATATTTTGCTTTTAGACACATTCCTATAATCAGTCTTCGTTTCTGTGTGTTCTGAAACCCTTTTAAAGCTTGGAGAACTAAATATGTACCATTAAAATAACACTAGCTATGACTGAAATCGTGTTGTTCGTCCAGGAGCCCTGCGGATGTTATTTTAGACTGTAAGCGTTACAAGTGTGTCAGAGAAGGTGCCGCTACTCTAGGCGCTTTAAAGAGACATGAAGAAAGCTTTTAATCGAGTTATTTGCTGCGCCATACGCGTAATCGAATTTCCGACATAACGAGAGCTCAGGACAATGAGAAGAATCGTACCTGTATTCATTTACTTCTACTTTTTATCATTTATATCACTTCTTAGATTTGGCTGATTTCCACAAAACGCTCTGAAAATTAAGGTAGTTGGAGGCTATCCTCATGCCGAAATTTTTAAATTCAAACCTTGAACAATAAGAACTAAATATAATGGGAATTTTCGAGATGGGAGTGCCATGCACGGCCGTGATACCTTCTTCATTTCTCTTAGAAATATGTTTAAAGTAGAGTCTTTGTGAAGGATTTTATACTAACAAAAGTTAATACGTAAAACCTCCATTTCGAAGCCTATTACTGTCTTCTAGAATGTGGCGCCATATACTCTCTTCCACCCTGAAGATACAAGTGGTACATTTTTCGAAACGTCAGTAAATTTGTATGAGACTAAACGGCGTCACGCAACAGAAAACGGTAAGTTTATTGTATACTGTCGTGGAAACTAAAACACCGAAGAACACTTTATTTTACCGTAGAGTAACTTGGTCGCAATGAAAAATATGGCAGACATAAACAATTCCAGAATTCCCACGCTTGTGCCTAGCTTGTTTTATTGTCTTTTCAATGTAGTGACAATATTATAACATGGCTGCACTGCTGATAGGGCTCTTAAAATGATTAACAATGAGCTGTGATCCGAGTTTTGTTTTCAGATTGTGTGTGTGTGAAAACTAGCGAAATATGCGACAACGGCATAAGAGAGAGGAGAAGTTGTGAACTATCATAAAAATTCAACGGAATTCATTTTATAAATGAAATTCGTTAAGAATATCTAACCTCGTTCTATATTACACAACCGATACATAATTCCTTCAATCACAATTTGAGTAAATACTGGTGGAGGCTGACTGGGCGACTTGACTTGCAGATACAAAGGACAAACCGACAAACACGTTAAAATTACACTTATGTCTATTGTATTTAAATTGCCGTCACAAACTTTGTTCTTTTTTTCAATTTACATTCTGTATCCTTGTACGTTATTATGAGTGATCTAAGAAATGCAATAGTTTGACAAGAGCCTACTGTGTAGCTTTTACTATTAGTATATCCTGTAGCGGCGGTGCACCAAATATTCGAGAAAGTTAGTTCTCTTCTCTTCTTTTTTACGGAACACCCATCCACTGATCCAGTATTATATTTGATATGTGTTACTCAAATTTATTCAAAATAGGAGGAGAAGTAATATACAACGTTAAATATGCAGATGACCTTGTGGTACTGTCTAAGGAAGAACGGTGCTACAGGGCATTGTACATTGATAGACTAATTGAAATTGGAAGATGCTATGGGATGGAAATGAATGTGAAAAAAACTAAGGTAATTAGAATCTCAAGAACCCATCCCCAGTAAAGATTATGTTAGATCAAAAACAACTGGAGAATGTGGAATATTTCAACTATTTAGGTTGCATGATAACAAATTATGCAATTTGTACACGTGAAATTAAATCCAGGATTGCCGTGGCAAAAGCAGAACTCAAAAAGTAAGAGACTCTTTTCACCAGCAAATTTGACTTAATTTAAGGAAAAAAACTAGTAAAGTGCTACATTTGGAGCATGGCTTTGCATGGTGCTGAAAATTGGCAAGTTCGGAAAGTAGATCGGAAATAACTGGAACGTTTTTTGATATGGTGCTGGAGAACGATGGAGTAAATCAATCGGCTCCATCGAGTGAGAAATGAAGTATTACATGGAGTCAAGGAGGAGAGGAGTGTCCTACATACAGTAAATAGAAGAAAGGTTAACTGGATTGGTCACATCTTGTGTAGGAGCAGCTTTCTAAAACACGTTATTGAAGGAAATATACAGGGAATGATACACGTGACAGGAAGACGAGGAGGAAGACCTAAGCATCTACTGGATGACCTTAAGGAAAAGAGAAGATGCTTAATATTGAAAGAGAAAGAACTATCTCGCACTCTCTAGAGAATTCGCTTTGGACGAGGTTATAGACCAGTCATAAAACAGACTTCGTGATGACGAGGACTCACATTTTGCATTTTGTTCCATAGCTTTAAAGCATTACTTTGATGTAAGGGCATTCCGGTACCAGAGGGAAGGAATAATAGCAGAGAGCAGAAAAATATTTGGCACCAAAATTTCGGGACTTATTTTTTGTTTTTGTGATTTGAAGGTGTTCCAGCAATTTGAAGTGCATTTCAGTCTCAATCTCTAGCGAGTGTATCCGATGGGGAACACATCCCTTTGTTTTATCTCGCAGTGATAGTAAGGATGGGGTTGTGACACCAAAATGTTGGAGGACTACTGTCAATGTTGCTGTCATCTGCGAAGTGGTGACATGAAGTCTAGTAGGTAGGTACCAACGTATCGGATATAAGTGCAGTCGCCGCATCAGACTAGTGAAATCATATTAAAATTTCTCCAAATTTCAGGAACTCTGTACCAGAACACAAGTCGTCACATCCCGGAAGACAGTCGTCTCCGCAGACACCGCTGTGATAAACTCAGATCTCACAAACAGCTTTGCAGGTTACATTCATATACAGTTGCCTAAACCTGCATAAAGCTACGTTCTGTGTATGTGTATACACTAAAGCATCTTGGCTAGCGGAACAGTTTTATTCAGAGGAATAGTAGTTCACACGTCATATGCAGTGCTGTTAACCTACAGATTATGGGGGTGTTTCAGCAGGCTTCCGTAAAGGGGTGGTGGGGAAAAGCCTGTAAACAGTTGAGGTCTGCTTTACATATATTTCTTATATCTATAGTCAAACTTACGTACAGAGCGAATACATTTATAAGCCCACTCCTCCAATATAACACCGTAAACTCTATTTCACGGTATAAATATTTCAAACTGTTTTGCAGGGATGTAGGAATGTAACCTGTCATCTCTATGTCTAAATGCAGAAAAACACACAGGAATCTTTGTTAATCATTTATAAAGAAAGGGAAATCAAAATGAAACACAGTTTTCTCTTAGCTTTTCTCTGCCAAAGGGTTGTCTTTTAAACGTTTTGCCCAACGTCAACATGCATTTACATGCGCACGAATGAGTTACATGTCGTGTGTGCTGAATTAAACTTTCATAAATTTTGCTTCGAATTTTTTTCTCTGCATGGTACAATCACGCTGTCATTTTAGCTCCTAGGTGCATATGAATGTACAAACAGCACAGGTCTACACAACCTTCAGCTCCAAAGGTTAGACCAACGATCGTAAAGCCGTACTGCAATGCTTTGCACTAAGCATTTAAAAGAATGTTAAAATTGCGTCCGTCGTTGCAACCTCTGAAAAGAATTACCTACAACGTGACTGCCGTTCAATGTTGACTGAATAACTAATAATTAAATCTGTATGAAAAAAGTTCTTCTCAAGAATTTAAGAATTCCTCAGCTAGTAAAAAAAATCCTCACGTTTTATGGAACACGAAGGTCCATTGCCCTATTCACAGCAGCCCGCCAGTTGTCCTTATCCTGAGCCAGATTAATCCAATGTATGCACTCCCATTCTACTTCATTAACACCCATTACAATCTTATCTTCCTATTTGTGCCGGTGTCTTCAAAGTCGTCTCTTTCCTTTAGGTTTTCCCACATAAACACTGCATGTATTTCATATCTTCTTCTTCTTCTTCTTCTGTGGCTCGAGAGCCCAAATCGGGCGTAGGCCGCCTCGTTGTTGAGATTCCTAGATCACACACAGTCGGACACACACATCCGGTAGGACTCCTCTGAACGAGTGGTCAGCTCGTTACAGGGGCCTCTACCTACATAACACAAAACAAACACAAGAGACAAACATCCTTGCCCTAAGAGGGATTCGAATCCGAGATCCCAGAAATCAAGCGGCCAAAGACATGCGCATTAGATTGCACGGCCACCGGGATCGTCTGAATTTCATATTAATATAATTTGTTGATTCAAGCAGTAAAGTTACTTAAGTGTGGGAATGTTAGCACTCAGTCAAGCGGTCTCCCCGTCAGTGTGAAATAACATCAAGAGGAACTTAGAGCCAGAGTGAATGTGGCTAATATTTATTGTACAATTGCAGCAGCAAACACTACATAAGAGACAAGAGGAAATTCGGCTGGTGTTTATTATACTATTGCAAGGTCATTCGAGAGATTAGAGGTAGAAGAATTTTGGCTAACGTTTTTTCTACAATTGAAACAAAAGTCAGTGTATTAGAGATGCATGAAAAATTGCTAGCGTTGATTATGATCAATTTATAAAATACTTAGAACAATAGGTTGCTAACGTTTGTAGTTGCTAATGTTTGTTTTAGAGATACCTAATTCGAATATTAGTTGCGTAAGACGAGTAGGTTAAGTTTCGATCCGTTTTGGACAGGTGAGACATGATCGTACATGGCACGGTGGTCAAGCTCTCTTGTTCTAGTGCGTGTAATTCGTGCTATTAAAATATTTTATTTCCAAAATTTTCTGCTTCACGTCTTACGGACACAGACCTTTTTTTTTTGTGGTGAAGGGTCCCGCGGCAGATGCTACGGACGCACCGCAGCCTTGAAGCTTATCGTGCATCCCTGTGATGAAGATGAGTTTTTTTTCGTTTTTCCTTGCAATGGAGCACCGGTGGAATGAAATTGACAGGGGAAAACCGAAGTACTCGGGGAAAAACCTGTCCCAGTGCCACTTTGTCCACCACAAATCCCACATGGACTGACACGGGATCGAACCCGGGTCTCCGCGGTGAGAAGAGACACAGACCTTTCTTCTAGCTTATTAAAAAGTTTTCGTAGGGTTAATAATATATCGGTCACCTGGCTACAGGCAGAGTGGTCCCGGTTTTGTTTTCTTTTTTTGCAGGAGCCAATACTTGTCTGTTCTACACCTTTCTCAAAATGAATCCGGGGCCCACGAAACCCGCAACTGTGAGAAACTTTGGCTATTTATCCTGGTGCAAAGCGACCAGCTTGATGGTGAAAAATCGCTTCTGAATTGTTGTGAGATTAATATTGCGTGGGGCTATGGTTACGTTGCGCCTATGTCTTTATGTCGTTATGTGCAGCTAAGCACGGACACGCTTTTGCTTTACCGTACGATGAGTCTTTTAGAGACAACAAATTATTCTATTGCCTTTTCAAGTAATGCAAAGGTTACATAAAATCAGATCTCTTGGCCATGCTGACAGTCATCGCTATAGCACTCTACTGCTGACTGGCTGATTTTAACGCCCTTTCCAAGTCCTGAATTATATATACGGAACCCTTAAGAATGAACCAAATGTTTCTGAACCAAATGTTTCAAAACATATCGGGCCAAGAGGATGGGTAACAGCTGAAAGAAAGTGCTGTATTTGACTGTAGGTCATTCTCATTTAACACCGATTATTGCACATTGCCAATATTAAATTTTTTCATATTTTTCAGCAGTTTCTAAGATTAAACTACAGCCAAACTTACGGAGGGCCACGAGCGCAAGTATTTGCATTAACTCTGTTCACTTTGTGCAAAGAGAACACGAATGTGTGACACAAACAACAGACCCTTCTGGTAGCTTCTTCACTCAAGGCAGGCAATACGGCTTATGTTTCAGTAATTAAAGATCTTATTCCTGACGTGTTTCGATGTATAACATCAGACATCCCCTGTGACAGAATTGTCCCGGCCGGAAACTGTGTGGGGCTAAAGAGAATGAACCAGACAGAGTATTTAATTAAAATCTGTTTAGGTACAACAGAACTGCAAACCTGTGCGAGGGAAATGCAGCTAACGTTTTAATTACGAAATAATTAAGTGCTAACAAGAACTCATATTGCGTTATGCTGGCGTAACTCCAGGAAGCTTTCCTTTTTTACTATAATTCTATATGGCGAGCAATTCAATTTTCGCTTCTCACACATCAGCTCTGTTGAAACATCCCACGCAGCTCTATCAGAGCGAATTCATTAGAATCCCTTTGATGGAGAATACATTCCAGCATTTTGGGAGCAGGAGAGGTTTCATAGAGTGCGTAAAATTGAAACCATAATCACAAGCATGTGATTTAATTATCATTACAGCATTTACACCTATAATCTAGGCATTTTTCGTGGAAGGTTTTAGATATAAAATTGTTGTTCGTGAAATTATGCAGGAAACTTTCAGAAGAAAGGATTAACGTGTTATAGAAGTAAAAAATAAAGTTTGGGAAATAATGTATGCGTACCGTAATAATTCTGGTGTGTTGGCCCTGTTGTTGCCTGTAGATAATGAATTCGTGAGTGTTAAATTTTTGTGCTGCCGATCCCATTGGCCGCGCGGTCTAAGGCGTGGGTCTGCGGCCGTTCGCTTGCTGGGATTGTGGGTTCGAATCCCGCCGGGGCATGGATGTTTGTGTTGTGTTTGTTGTATTAGGACAATAGTATGGCACATAAGTAACATGAAGGACGGAAGGATTTAAAAGTACAAAAATGGATCAAAGGGGGGAAAAAAATCCCACCGGGGGCATGGATGTCTGTCTCTTGTGAGTGTTGTGTGATGTCAGGTAGAGGTCTCTGCGACGAGCTGGTCTCTCGTCCAGAGGAGTCCTACCGACTGTGGTGTGTCTCAAATGTGTGATCATGAAACCACGACGAAACGAGGAGGCCCAGGCCCATATAGGGCTGTCGAGCCATAGGAAAAAAAAAATTTGTGCTGTATTATAAATAACAAAGAACTAACGACTGGTAGCACAACATTGATAAGTGCTAGAATTTTAAATTGTCTTTTCACATTTTTACACAACACACTCTATAAACTGTCTACGTATCGTAGCAACAGATTTACATTCAGCCGTTATCAATTGTAGCGCTTATGTTGCAATGCTTAGAAACCTCACATGTCTGCCAGAAGTGTAGACCTAGTCTACAAAGACGTATTTTAATACAGCACAGCGCTAAACGAATAAAACTGTTGCTTGCAGTGAAGTCAACGCAGTGAAGGCTGTGGTATTGTCTTGCGCGTAGAATTATACGTAGGCCTATGTACGTTGAAGATGCACGCATAAACGCGTAAATTCTTAATGAAAAGCGATATTTATAAGCCCAACTGACATGTTTCAACGTTTTATCATAAATATGAAATTGATACAGATAAAGAAATGGATATAGTGGAACGAAAGTTGGAGAGGAATAAGAGTCAATAGAAAACAAACAAGAGAAAATAAATAAAATTAAATACGAGTATATACATAATGCAAAAGAAAGACAGGAACGAATAGAAGAAATGCATAAAACGACATTTTGTACAACACCTGTCTCGTCATTTGAGAGTCATATAAAATACGTAAAGTTTGTAGATAATGCAAAGAGTCATATGTTTATCGCATTTATGCACATCAACTTGTGCCTGCGTTAGTGTAACATTGAACGGATAAAAACCTTCAGCGCGATAATTCTATTACATGTCATAAAATGAGCAAAATACTCCCTCTTTTAATGCCACTTATTTCTTTTGTCATGTTCTCCATGTCAAGATGTTATATTAACAAATCTCCAATCTTTGTTTCATAAACGTAATTACTTTCTCTACAAAATCTGCATTAGAATTTTCTTTGGAACTACATTTCATTTCACTAGAGAAATATAAAATTATTTTCCCGAATTTAAATTTGTTCCAGCATTTACAGCCGCAGTCAATATAAATGACACACTACTTTTATTACGAATTCCAAGGCAGTTCTGAACCCAATAACAACAAAACCCCGTAATCGTTTTCTCTGTCCTATTTCTGGTCACCATTCCTCTCTTACGTCTCGTTCTCTCCCTGCATGTTTTTTGGCCGAGGCGAACTACGCATCTCGTGACATCACGCAGTGCGGTTCTCGTGACTAGCGAATGTGGCGAAATGTCGTTTAAGCACGCTACGTCAGATCAATAACATTATCGTAGAGTGTGTTCCTAGGAAAAAATTATATACGAAGCACAACATTCTGCACGTTTCAAATAAACGCACTCCTATGAAGCGTTAATACTTCTAATACTGGAGATAAAAAGCTTTTATTTCTACCTCATGGAAATTTTAACTGAAAATTTGACACACCCGAATTAATGATTTCAATATAGCGTGACATTATGCATTCAAACAGTCCAACAAACAGTTTCTGTTAAAAGAATTCCGATCTATGCTCTAGCGTAGTTGCTTGTAACTTCATATGGTGTCATCTGAGCTGTGAAATTGCCTCTGATTAAGTAAATAGTTGTCATATTTAGCTTTCATCAAATTTCATCGCTACAGTCGGAATTCACTGAACGCTATAAATTTTCAGTAGAAACAACGTGCATACATAACTTAAGAATAGACGAGACGTATGTTCTTTGAACACGGTGGCCTATAAACCACTTGTCATTAATCTCCGGTCTCAGTCTGTTTATGTTCCTGTCTTACACAAACACGAGATCGGTTTCGCTGTGGTTTTTTGAACCAGTCCATGGAGATTCTGAGAATTCCATGAAGACCGAGTAGTAGTGTGTCTGAATCCCATTGGCTCCCTCGGGATTTTATCAGTCCCGTAGAAAACCGATTCAGGGTTTCTTACTCCTAATGGGTTGAGGGAGAACATACCTTCTCCCCTGTGCCGAGTTAGCAAATCAGAGACATGTCTGCACCTGCAGGCTGTTGCTGAAGTTTCACGAGCTAAGTTAGTACTCACTTTCGCCTGCCTCACGGGAAACTCAATGTTTATCAATTTTGGAATTCTGTTAATGACCTTCAGAAAAATTATTGTTGTTATTCGGAGAACCAGCCCACGGAAACTGTGACCGGAATCTTCAGTTCGTTAACTTTAAATTAAATGACGCATGTGAATGCCATAACCCATTAAGGGGTTATTTGACAGTACTAATGCAATAGGAAAGTGAGTAATTGCGAATGAGCAGGAAATATAATTGTCAGTGTTGATTAATTCAAAATTGGAAAGAAGTTGTCATTCAGGTTATTATCGCAGTATTCACCTGGAAAAAATGAGGGGAATAAACACAAACCTAAGTCAGTCCATATCAGTATCTTGTGGGTTATTGAAATCGTCGATCACAACCGGTTTCAGACCTCGTTTTCTGTTGAAGGCAGTGAAGATAAGTGGCCATTCCGGTGTCAATGAAGTGTCCCCCTGTCACTCAATCATTCTAGTGGCCCCCATGACGTTGTGGTTCAGAGCACTTGTATTCATGTCACACGCCTGTCACAGGCTGTCAAACTGAAATAGTGGGCATGCAACTGAAGATGGCACCCAGCACAAAGCGCGTAGACTATGCTCCCTCCCACGTAGCCACTAGACGATGGAGCCCACAGAACCTCATTTTCTCAAGTAATCCAAAAATCGAGATTAATTCAGGCACCAACCCCAGTAGCAAATGCACTTCAAGCACACATTGAACAATTATCATTCTTCTCACAATATTGTGAGAAGAATGATAATTGATAAATTTTTTTGCCATTTATAGCGGTTTAGTTGTGACGGTCTTTAGCTCTGTAACCGAGAGTTCTGGATTCGAATTTTGGACAGAATCCTGGATGATCTAAGGATGTCCGTGCATCTCCGCACTTTAGTAATCCACATATTAGAATTGTAATCTGAACAGCAAATGCCCGCTTCTTTCCACGCCCTTTTCTAACACATTATTCATAGGTATAATTATTTTGGCATTACGTACGGTATTATACAAGCAAATGAAGCACCACTAAGTTAACTAATATCACAACGCTATATTTGTAGTTGCTGACCTTAAAAAATATCTTATTCCAGGTGTACAAAACAAATGTGATTGTTTTCAAATTCGAACCTTGACAGCAGACGGAAGTGATCGTCACTTTTCTTGCGAGGCATAGACGGTACGTTCAAGCTGAAAGCCACTAACTACCACACAATCAGTGTTGTGTGTTGTCAGGTAGAGTTCTCGGCATCGGGCTGGTCCCTCATCCAGAGGAGCCCTACCGAATGTGATGTGTCTAAAAGTGTGATCGTGAAGCCTCGAAAAATGAGACGGCCTAGGTCCCCAAGGGACTGTCGAGCCATTGAAAAAAAAGATGAGTGTTACCTCACATGTCTAAGGTTGCGATGAGAAAAGGAGATGTAGTATATAAATGCGCAATATAAGTCCTCATATATATCTCACTTTGAACATCATAATCACATACATCACCTCGAATTTTTCAGAAACTACTCTGGAAAAATAATGTTGGCGGAGGAAATTGCACTACCTAATTCATGAATATGAACTATGTGTGGTGTGACATAAATATAATCATTTAATTCCGTACACAGTAATAATGGCAGTATAGCCATTGGATCTAGCGGAAATAATATATCACTACATGGCTCCTTAAAACAACATCGTAGCAGCAAGCTACTCTACATTTTGTGGAAATGCCACTGCCTAATTCGCTAAAACAGTCATGGCTATGTAACCGTTACAGTTTAGTATGGAGGAAATATCATCGCGTAATTAAAGCACATATAGTCGTGGCCCTTTAAACGTTGCACCTGGTACAGCGAAAATGTTACTACCTAATTTAAGTAGACCTGTTCGTACGCATAACCATTGCATCTGGCAAGGCGTAAATGTCAGTACTTTACTTGAGAAGAGCGGTCATGTTTGTTTAACCATCACATCCGTAATCTTTAAGTGTGAAATTAGTTTTTATTTATTGTGATTTAATTTACACTAGTAATCATACATTAAGTTTAAAGTATTACAACCAATTACCATGAATTTATCTTATCATTTAAAAAGTCTTAATTTAGTTTAGTTTAGGGTAATTGGTCCTACTACTTCCTAGGAATCTTATTATACATGCCTGGAACGTATCTGGAACGTTCAGTGCAGTTAATATAACATTTTACATGACCAGTACTTTGATTTGTTTACTATTGTTTTGTTAGCAGTGACAAAATATGTTACGAATCACTCATCATAACGGCGACTGTGCCACGCACTCATACCGAATTCGATTCGGCTTACTAATATTCTAAGTACTGGTTATGAAGAAGCTGCTGCTTATACATTCCGGTACGAATGAATTAAATTTTATTTTAGAAGAAAATCCATCTCATCTCTGAAAAAGGGGTTATTTTGTACCCCATGCTTAGTGTAATTGATGTATGGTTTTGATTTTGAATAAATAAACATTTTTTATCGGTGCCCCTGCTGATGTCCGCAGCATTATATCGTATGTCGACTGTAAATATATCTATCAACTTGTGGTCTGCGATTCAGTGCAGCACTGCGGTGTTTTTCCTGTCGTATTTCAGTCACAGTTCCGGCAGGGAGCCTGACAGCGCCGTGTATGTTTACGTTCCCTGCATGAATAAGCACTGCACCTGTTTTACGTACACTTCTTTAAGAATCTGACGAGGGTATGTCATTAAGTTCTTGAAATATTTAAGTATTTTAATATATTAAAATTAGAAAAAATTCCATGAATTTAGTGATATTAAAAATCTTACGAAGTCTAAAGACGTTAAGAATTTAATGCTTGTATTATTCACTGTATGTTGTTAAGGTGAGTAGATGATCAGATTTTGTTGCAGCGTGCCTGTAGGAATTAGGAACCAACACACAATTTGTTTCTAAAGAAATGCAATTTTATGTAACGAGTGTTATGTGGTTTGAACTTGGACTTGCTCTTTAGGGGATGAATACGATTTTCACGTATTTTGGGAGCGGAGCGCTAAGAAGTGCATTTCGTTGTACGTGATACGACGTAAGAACCTACTGGAGAGTGTGACACAGTGCGGAGTTTCAACAGAGAATGAATTACTCTACCTAAAGGACGAACTTAATCTGATTTCTAAGACACATGTGTGTTTATATAAAAACTGGGAATATCTTTCACACAAAAGAATAATCGAAATCTTCCTCAAGGATCATTTTGCTCCTTGGAGGTGTTTAGCTGGTTACTTTATGCAAGAGTTGAGGCACTGCTCTACAAGCCGGAAGGTCGCGGGTTCGTTTCCCAATGGTGTCATTGGAATTTTTCATTGACATAATCTTTTCCGTCGCATTATGGCCCTGGGGTCGACTCAGCCTCTAACAGGAATGAGTACCAGGATTATTTCCTGGGGGGGGGGGGGTAAAGGCGGCCGGTGCCTAGGACTGACAACCTTACCACCTTCATGAGCCGATTGTCTAGAAATCTGGGAGCATCAACATCCTGGAACCCTAATGGCCTGTCCAGGCCTGTAATGGGATTGCTTTGCCCTATGAAAGAGTTAGTTACTTTAAAGGTAAATCAGTGGTTTACATGAGGAAGTTTTAGGTGAGTACAGGTTAATGTAAAGGAGCAGAACCTTCCACAGAGGCTTGTTCTCATTCCTGGTCTGATCACAAATCTTCAGAGTCACTCAGTGTGTGCCGAAAAGTGTAAAAAGGGGACATTTCTAATAAGGAACACTGTTTGTGTACGAAGAGGTTGAAAGCGAAGCTGCATGTCTCGAATGCATCTTCATTGCGATTTAAATGTCTAAACAGTGGTTTTAAGGATTATGCTGTGCAAGCTGCCTTAGTGTGCAGATTGTAGTTCCTTCACCCTTTGAACACTGAAGTTCTTTTGAACTATATAAGAAAATTCAGTTCATATTTTACAGACAACAGAATTTATGTTAAACACAAAGACCAATCTTTTAATTCATTTAGGAAAACAATTGGTATTTATCGTAAGAAACATGCAGAACCTACAAGTACATTCTGTGGCAAAATTAAATTTCTTCATGTTCAAGCACGTGATAGGTTGAGTTACCATAATGCTTTAAACGGATAATTTTATACAGGTTAAAGGAATAGAAATATCACAATAGTTCAAGAAATATATTTATGCAGACACGAAAATAATATTTCGTTTGATAAATACGTAGTACATAAAAATAAGATTTAAGAAACAAATAGTTACACCCACCTTGAGAGATTGGACGATAAAGCATTAAACTTTGCAGTCGTTGTAGATCAAAGGGAAACAGAGACATTCGAACCTGCCTAACTCTTTAGTTTGTGAGACCATGCTTCTGCTTGCTGGTGGATCTATATATATATAATATATATATATATATATATATATATATACACAGACATACACAATTACTCGTTTTGCGAGACACAGCCCAGTACTAAGAAAGTATTCCACAATTCCGCATAAGCACTGAGAAAACACTGGTACTAAATGGAACGTATAACTAATTATTAATTTTGTGTCTACCATGCTACTGCTGCTTCTTTGTGTATATCATGACATTCAAGACATTTTGCAATTTTTCTTCTAATGTGGCATTTTAAAACGAATTCCAAAACAGTGTGTTTTTATGTAACAAATGATTTTCCTGAATACATCAAGTGATAGACATTGAAGCAGAAAGAATCAAGAATCCAGAATCCTCTCTGCTTTCGGCAGTTTGTCGTTATTGTCAACGCTGTTGTAATAGTGGGTGAAACTATTTGTACCGATGCAAATTTCGATATTGGGTTTTATTTTTAGAAACTTGTAAAATGCAGGAGCGTGGGCCAGAAAATACTGCCTTAAAATTGTTTCTCCTTTAAAACGTATTAAAATATTTCATTTAACCAGATAAATTAGCCAGTGTATTGATTATATTTTTATCACTTATTACATAAACTCCCTTACAATTCCGTCGCGCAATTGAATAAGACGTCCATACGTGTATATTCCTCTCCTTTTAAAGTGCCATCGTCTCTTTCTCTCTCTTGTTCTCTTAAATAAGTCTCCGTTGCCCACAGACCATTTGAACTTCTGTTCACAACAGGCGCTAACATCTACGTAGAAAAATGTGCTTTTATGTGAATGCTCCCCACTGTCTTGTTCTCCTGCAATACAAACAGATTTACAGGGTTGCATTGTCACGCCTAACACTGCTAGCCACGACTTTTGTGTGGCGATACTTGTTGCAGTAATGTAACGTGTTTTGCCCTCCCCTTCTTTCTTCCTCTATCTTTATTTCTGTCTTTCTTTTCTGTTTACATTTCTCTGTTACCTATTCCTTTCTTCTTGTCCTTATCTCCCTTTCCTGTGTTAGAGAATCTGTTTATAACACATTATTTATTTCTCATTATGGCACAGTACAGTAATACTAATTAGTGTTAGTCAATTTAAAAACTGAAACAGAAACTCGATTGTCAGTAAGATTGACAGCTTCCATGCGATGTCAAAATAATAGAGAAACATGTGAAACTAATGCACGTATAAGCGACTATTTGTGTCTCCAGGAAATTAACTAAGTTTGTTTATTTAAAATCGGAACTCTTGTCGGATTGTAGAGTAGATGACAATTCCTTCTTTCGCGAAGTTTTGTAATTCTTAATTTTAAATTTTTTATGTTTTTACAGAGTGAAATAAAGCGTCAGCCATAAAATGGAGGCTCGACAATTTCATACAAGCCCCCACGAATTTCACAAGGCCATGACAGGCAGCTGCCACGCGAGCGAAGCACGCATATCAGTGTCAGACTTCCTTCACGGAGCTTGAATTTAACTCGGAATTATTTTACATAAAGTTGAGGGGGAAAGATTGTTAGCATCATTATAATATACATCTTCTTACTTTATTAAAATTTACTCTACCTGATAATCTCTCGTGGAACTACTGATTTATTTAACTGCAAAATATATATGGGGTGAGAATTATTTCGGATTAACAGACGAGGATCAAGAAAGAAAAATTCCTGGCTGATTTTAATCAGTATTACAGCATGCGTCTTTAGAAACTGAGGGAAACTGAGAGACATTCGAAAGGATACCACACCAATACCTGTTAAGGCTGTTCTTGACCTGCTCTTCACTGGTTTATCTTTCCATATTGTTGACTCAGCAATGCTTTCTTAACAGTATATTAGAACCATCTGATTATCTTACTTGTTAAAGTGGCTGGCGTTTAAGAGCTTAACATTCTTTTGAATTCTAAAACTTTTCCCTACATTAGCTAAAGCAGGTTGTCAAAATTGCAGCCCGCTAGGTTGTGTTATGCAGCCCGCAGCCACAGTTATAAATTTTATATTACTATAAAAGTTACACAACAATTTGTGCTGTGATATATATATAATATATATATATATATTACTTATTGCGATTTTTAGATGTGCAGACTACGATTCAGCCCACAGTAACTGTTGTGATCCGTGGCCAAAATGGTTGGACACCCCTGATCTGAAGTATAATCATCTTTGCCGTGCCGTCATGTTATTGTCTAATTGATAATAATCTTCTTTCAAATGTAATACCCTTTCTTAATTGTTACTTATTTTTGTTCACTAGACATGTCGAAGCAATTGGTACATTTTCAAGTGTTTAATAAACACTGAAATGTTGTCTGATTTTATGGAACTCTTCGAAATGGATCACCAGATTTCAAATATGCTGTATCAATAAAAATAATTCACACTAAGGCCTTTGTATTCTACAGAGAGCGAACACATTTAAACGTCGTCGTCCTTTCCAGTTGCGGTAACGAAAAATTAGCACATTCTTTGCGCATGCGTGCAGACAGAATAGTATGAGACACAACTGAGCCTGCCCTTCTTACCTTTTCACCCTGAGCTTTCAGTTTTTCTCATTGCTGATTCACGAAGGTTAATCTAAGCCCGATGCTACAGATATGCGGCCATCCAACCAATGGGGCCAATCTTTTTCCCCTTCTCTTTCTTCCATACTTTCTTCTCATCCTCCATGTCCAACATTCTACTCGTATCACCACAGCTGTCCATTGACTCTTTCAGAGTATCGTTATTCAACTCAATTTGTAATTTCTAGCATTAGAAATATCTTACAGTGTTACAAAATTTTATTTCCCTATGGCTCAACAGCCCCTTTTCGGGTGCCTAGGCCTCCTCATTTCGAGGCTTCACGATTACACTCAGACACACCACGCTCGGTACGACTCCTCTGGACAAGTAATCAGCCCGAAGCAGAGACCTCTACCTGACAACAACACACAACACACAACACTCACAAGAGACAGACATCCATGCCCCTGGTGGGATTTTTTTTTTTATTATTCCTGGGTTTTCCCCTTTGATCCATTTGTACTGTTGAAGTCCTTTTTGTCCTGCATGTCACCTTATGTTTCATGCTATCGTCCATACATCAAACACAACACAAACATCCATGCCCCCGGTGGGATTTTTTTTTTTTTGTTAAAACAAAGTTTTATTTTCCATATTTTCTATGTACAGTTAACATTCTGAGTTACATTCCAACCGCCACCTTTCCCTCCTTCACAAGCTGATTAGCTCATTTCATTTCACTGGCATGTTTCTGACCGTCGATTCGTCGACGTCCTCCTGGGTCTCTCTACGTTCATCCGCCCTTACCACCTTGTTCGTCCCATCTCTTGGCGGCGATTAAATGACGTGTTTGTCACCTGTTGTGTTTCTTCCTGCTCCTGCTCCCTACTCACCGTGAATCTCAGGAACAGATTCGAACCCACGATCACAGTAAGCGAGCGGCCGAAGACCCACGCCTTAGACCGCACGGCCACTGGGAAGTGTTACGAAATATACGTAAAATATAAGTTACATGTCTGTGAAGTGCGTTATCTGCATTGCTAATTAGGTCTGTCAGGTTATTATCCGTTGAACACTTGTGTAAGTGTTCGATGGATAGCAAATGGTTTAACAACGTAAACCTAGTAAATGGTTTGTTTTTGAACGTTCAGACAGTTGGTAGGGCAGCCCTAGACACTTAGTGTGTTACATCTCTGCATCCCGGTGTGTTGCCCTGTGTATAAACAACACACCATGAAGACGAATGGGAGAAGTGTAAGACTATAAATATACTTATTCACCAGGTAGGGCTTGCCTGTGTTGTAGACTTGTATTTTCAAGGTGACACGTTCAAACCTCGAACACATTACCTGGTCGTTGCCTGAAGTTCACTAGTTTGATCATCTGCAGTATAGTTAGTTTTCTAGTAAAGCCTAAGAGCTTGCAATTGTGTGTGAAAAACACTTCAATGAATATTTATATTTGAAGGAATGCAGAATTTAAGAGTGAATATCGCAGTACGATGATAAAATATACAAAGGCACATAGCTTAATTTTTCAGTGACGAAACCATCTTGTAATTAGTTTGAAAATACGAGTACACATGAAGTGGAAGTAAATGACAAACTGGCCCATTACTGTCGACATTCCCGCGAATATTTTTCGTCCTTTGTTAGTTCTGTGAGAATAACGGCGGAAAGTTTACGGACACTGATTGAAGGCGAGTTGAATGGAAGCAACGTAGAAATGCAATCATACGTTAGGATTACGTTTTCATGTTCACTTACAAATAGCGTTTTCGTAAAAGAAGCAATAGTGTCTTCTACAAAAAGCGAAAGCTCAAAACGAAAAATAATCTTTGATATTATTTTAAATGCTTTCCTTTGCTCAAATTGACAAAACATTTTGTGGCACCCAGTACATAAATTTCTCTATTATATGTTGTATTTATAGCCTTGTATATCACGTACACGTATTCGTTCTACACGCAGTACGATTGATGTCATATATAATAAAATATATTATAATATGTACGCGGTGGCGCAGTTGGTTGAGGCACTGCTCTACAAGCCGGAAGGTCGCGGGTTCGATTCCCGATGGTGTCATTTAAATTTTTCATTGACATAATGCTTTCGGCCGTACTATGGTCCTGGGGTCGACTCATCCTCTAACAGAAATGAGTACCAGGAATATATCCTTGGGGTAAAGGCGGCCGGTGCGTAGGGCTGACAACCTTACCACCTTCATTAGCCGATTGTCTAGAAATCTGGGAGCCTCAACCACCTGGAGCCCTAAGGGCCTGTCCAGGCCTGTAATGGGATTGCTTTACCTTTACCTTTATTATATAATATAATAAATACAAGATACAATAGAAAGAGTTGCATACTTCAGAATATAATTAAATTTTGCCAAGTTAAACCTCAGCACTGTTATACAGTGGTAGGTATTATTGTTCTTCCTCAATTTTACTAGGCGAATGCCAAATTAGTACCTGTCAGTAACGATTCTTAACCTTGATATTCGTCGTTCACAAGCATAGTGTACCGCATTCTTGACTGTATGGCTGCATTACGATGCACAGCGCAGTAAGAAAGGTGGATAAATAACCACTGTCCTCAGGCTCAATACATGAAGGTGAGAATAGAAGGGAGAACGTTTGAAGGATATGTAATGCTTTTGGAAAAATGCTGCCAAAATGGTTTTCTTGCAGGGAACATGTTTTTAGCATTCCATTTGCTGCCTTGTTCCGCATTATATTGTTTGAGACGGAATTTACATTAGCAATAAAGTCAAAGTTTGTCATGTTAATGTGGTGTGAGATGCTGTGCGCACTTTGTAGACGTAACATGTCTGCCGACTTCTATAAATGTCACTTACAGTAAAGTCACAAAATTAATTAACTTGACGCATCAGCTTAGCAGATACTTCGCACGATATTGAACGAGATACATCGTTCTATGCACAACGGGCTAAACATTGGCAACTTTTAATCTTAATAATAATATTAATAATAATAATAATAATACATATTCTGAATATAAGTGCATTTAGTTGGGTATTTAAAATAGTTGAAACTTTTAATTTGCCTGTTACCAAATTTTTATCACACGAAGAATCTTTTTTGAAAAAGTTTTAACACTCCAATACCCGCAGAAAGTAGGAAGAAATTTTCTCCGCAGGATTTAATCCTTGCGTTTTACTGATTCCCGTTGAGCTCAAGCACGTAATTTCGATGCTACTAGCGACACGCATTCTTTTTAAAATTACATTCACTTTAATACATAGCTTTATTAGTGAAATACATTAGCTTGCCATTTGACAGTTTAAGTTAACATTCTGTAGCATCAAATACATATAATTTCTCAATTACAAATAAATCAGTAGCGAAAGAATAAAACGTTTACAATATACATCATTTTGGAAACGATAAACTGATAAAAGCCACACCTAGTGTAGTTTACGTGTACATGGAAAAATAATAATGCGTTTCCTTCACAATGCTTTGGCCCAAAATTCTGCTGAGAACTTTGTTTTCAAATTTTCAAATATACTTTTTTGCTTGTAGGTCTAATTCCCTTATAGAAATAGAAAATTATTTATATGAAAACCGAGGTGATTGGCTCAATCGGTAGTATAATTTTTTGTGGAATAACCTCGGCTAGATTATTGGCCTAAACACTTAATTTCACTATTTTCCTGCGTTTAAAACAATAAATTTCCATTACTACGCTGTAGCTACTGGAAATCCGATTGTCTATTGATTTTACAGAAATGTATATAAACGTGGGTAGTTTGTCTATCTGAACAATAGACACGTGTTTTGCGCGTGATTCCAATTAGTTGCGGCTGGTTCAACTTATTTATGTGTTAACGTGTAGCTATTTGCAGGAACAAATGCGTCATATACAATATAAATATAACAGAAAGCGAATAATTTCCAATCTCATACGCATTCAATAGTTCAGTACAATCCGTTGCATAGAACTGAGAAGTCAATAGTGAGGGCTTCTGCATATCATTATGATTTAATATTTTGTTTACAATGTTAGGATTTTTAATATTTCGTTTACAATGTTAGGATTTTTATATTTCGTTTACAATGTTAAGATTTTTAATATTTTGTTTACAATGTTAGGATTTTTAATATTTTGTTTACAATGTTAAGATTTTTAATATTTTGTTTACAATGTTAGGATTTAGAAGTATCGACGTACAGCATTCTTAAGAATTTAAATTCTGTCCTTATTCTGTCTCGCAATGCTTGAGAAACCGGTAGTGGATGTAAAATTTTATTTTTGGGATAACTGAGCTCATTTATGTCAAAAAAGTTTTTACTTCAACTACAGGTTTATCTAAGTACTGCGTGTCAACTTTGCGTATCAAGTAATCCGTATACTACTTCTGACATCTGACGCACGACAGTATACGCGGAAGTCAGCGTACTCCTCACTATAAACATGTGATTTTATCGTCCAAATAAGATGCACTTTAATACTTTCAATATACTTTCGTATTATTGTAGTGTTGTACGGTACTGCGGCCAGATATTATTGTAGTGTTGTACGGTACTGCGGCCAAATATTATTGTAGTGTTGTACGGTACTGCGGCCAAATATTATTGTAGTGTTTTACGGTACTGCGGCCAAATATTATTGTAGTGTTGTACGGTACTGCGGCCAAATATTATTGTAGTGTTGTACGGTACTGCGGCCAAATATTATTGTAGTGTTGTACGGTACTGCGGCCAAATATTATTGTAGTGTTGTACGGTACTGCGGCCAAATATTATTGTAGTGTTGTACGGTACTGCGGCCAAATATTATTGTAGTGTTGTACGGTACTGCGGCCAAATATTATTGTAGTGTTGTACGGTACTGCGGCCAAATATTATTGTAGTGTTGTACGGTACTGCGGCCAAATAATATTGTAGTGTTGTACGGTACTGCGGCCAAATATTATTGTAGTGTTGTACGGTACTGCGGCCAAATATTATTGTAGTGTTGTACGGTACTGCGGCCAAATAATATTGTTCCTCTTCACACAAAATATCAATTGAAATTACATTTAAACAGTTACACATGTCATAATGATATTTGTAAGAGAGAGGCCCCTTTCGGTATTATTTTACTTTCCTTTGTATATTTTTGTGAAGACCTGCCTGATGATCGCCGTACGGCCCAAACGTGTAACATGATTACGTGAAGACGAGTTTTTACAATAAATACACAGTTGTGTTTGGCTCTTTTTATCTATTGATTATTTAGTTATGATGACAAGACGAGATGGTTGTATCGATGACAAATAAGACTGTTGAACAAGAAATTTTGAAGGTGTATTTTTCGGATTTTGAATATTTACCAATTATTTTTATTGGTAATTTTTATCAATCTGCGAAAAATTGAATTGGTTATGTGGAAAGGGAAATGTATCTGATGGCTAATAATCTGGAACTTCTACTATTCAGCTCAGAATGGACTGCCTCTTAAAGCTGCATAAAATAGCTTTAGATGCGCTGAATATACGTTTATGAAATTAAATACTGAGGAGCTGAACTAAACTTCGTGCGCACCTTCCGATTTTGATGCAATCTGACGAAAACAGAAGACAGTTTGACATAGAGGCCTGAGCGAATACTGAGATTACCTTCAATGTACTTCGCTAAATGTGTATCGTGGCACGAAATGTTTGGAACAAGCTCTGTAGAGAAGAATAAAACACGCATGTTATGCCCATATCACTTTTTCTGTAAGCCTGGCGGTTTTTGAAATAATTAAGCAAAGGTTAAAGATGGGTCCAGAGTTGATACACTTGCGCGCAATTTTGCAAACATATATAACACATCTTTTCAAATACTGGCTATTTTTTGTCATCAGGAAATATGATTAACTATTTATACCTCGATGGACCACTAGGCAGAATCAGTCTAAAGCTCGAGGTCTGAGAGAGGGTTTATTTGTAGCTTTGTCTTGGGCCCAACGAAGTAGGAATACTCTAGCTTGTCACCTACTAAGCGTAACCAACTTTGGTAATGACGATAAATGAACGTTTGCTGGGATTTAGAATCATACATATCTCTTACGTAATAAATACAGGGTATACACAAAAGAATGTTGCGGTTTCAATAGTGAATACTATTGAAACCGCACCATTCTTTTGTGTATGCCCTGTATTTCAACACGAAGTACGTAAAATGCACATATACCCGTCTTTGTGAACGATGCACAGAGTGTAGTACTTGTTTTAATCAAGTTTTCATAGACACACATATTCCGGTACCCCGAAAATTTCTTTCATTTTTGACACCAAAATATTAGCAAGGGACATTCACTTTCCATTGAAATGTCTGTCCTGAAGCAGTGCCAAGCTAATTCGTAAAATGCTTTTAGAATTTACAAAACTGTTGTGAAAGCAACAAGGTCCCAAGTGGGCAGGAGTAATTCCTGTCATTTGGATGATTAACCTTTTATGTCCGCCACAAGGAAGGAGATTGATACAGAAAGTGATTATAGTAGGAATGAATGAAATATCGGGGCTGAAACAAGGGCGTGGTAGGCACAGGAGCGAAAACCTCTTCATGTTTTTCTCACTAATCAATATGGCTAGTTCTCCAAAGTATTTCCCCTTTTTTTCAATACAATTTTTTCTCATATTAAAATTAGAACTTATCAGACCATATGCATAGCAAGTCATGTATCGCATTTACATCCCTTTCCCACAACGTAAAGAGTGTATCTCCCTCTTTATCTTTTATTTTACTTCTACATAACCCTTTTATCCGGTCCTGTAGAATTTAATGACAAAACTACTATGGACTTTGCCATGCCAAATCACACAGCAGTCTCCAATAATTTTTAACTTCACGATTTGATTTTCTTTTTGGAAATCTTGAAACGCTATTAGTCATGAAGTGTGAGACCTTAGGTTTGTTAGTTTTCGAGATATCGAGTATCAACCTTTTAATCATTTGGTCAAGTTTCTCCCGCGCTGCCCTTCTGAGTATAAAATGTGCAGAAGGGTTTTAAATAGAAAGCTAACGAAAACTTATATTGAATGTAACACTAAGCGCGTTGTATCGACGTAATACATAATTTATACTATTCGCATATAAGTACATCAATTTGCGATTAAATTCTTGTGATTTTCGCCCCCAAAATACCCTCTGATATTAGGGAAAAATACTACGAGTTTTTTGTTCTCTTGCCACCCAAAATAAGTCCTAGATTGGATGGGGCAACGCTGATGAAAAAAAGTAATTTAAATTTCTAAGTTACTAAGAAGAGAAACGGCAGTAACGTAATTAAAAATAACAGAAAGAACGCACAATTAGATCGAACTCAGCTCGTTCCACGCACACTTTTTCATGCTTTATAATTTTTTAAATATTTGTAGCAAACGTTCGGCCGTCGGCTGGAGAAACTGAAACCAACTTGCTGGGCGATTCGGTACTACGAAGCCAAATTCTCTTATGTTTTACTAATAAATTTTCTCCGTTTTGACCTGTTACTCAGAACTCTTCCATATCTCATTTGAATTAAGAAATATATTTGACATATTCTTAACCCAGGTATTTGTTGAGACATGCAGTATAGAAATTCAATTTCAGCAGTAAGTCTGTCTTACAGGTAACTCTAAGATAAGCTTTTAAAAACTGATTTGCAAGGCTTTTTCTCTGCGGATTATATACAGCTATGTGTTCCAAAAGATTGAACGGAAATTTATTGCCTGGATTTTCCTTGCTCGTTCACATTGATGAAGGGCTGAGAGTTGGGACGAGGAGAATATGGTGATAAGGTAGTCTATAAACTTCCTGTGATAGACGTAAAAACTACATTATTTTTTACCTAAAATCTTCTACAAGAAGTGTCTAGCAGCTAAATTCTGTGACGCTGAATACTGAATCCATATGTGATAGATATATTGCTTAGTGCGACGGAATGTGTGCCGTATTCTGTTACACACTTCTCTTTTAAGGTACTGTCCGGTTGGTGTCCCATGGCAGAAATTTGATTTTTTCACTACTTGTCATCCCATTCTTCAAAATTTTTGTAATTTGATTTTTATGTCTCCTTTCCATGAAGTGTGTAAAATTAAGTCACAATGAGAACATGCCATCCGACTGAATATTGCATCTTTGAAATAAAGAAATCATAGGTACTTCTGTATGGCTTGAGAATCAGCAATAGAATTTATTGCTTGAATTTAATTTATTTCTTATCTTTCCCATCACATTTTCTTTTCATAGATCAAGGAGAAAATGCATACTTATAGATTACATCAGTAGTGTTACAGTAAAGAAGTCAAGGCCAATTAATAAGTAAATTCGCGGAGTAGAGTTATTCCTGAGAAACTGATGGACAGTTGATTAGTAAGTTTTTTTTTTTGTGGAAGACGAAAGTTAATTGCAGTGATTATAAGACCCTGCCAATGGACCCTACTATAAACCTGCTGAAACAATTGAACATCCAATGATACTTTCTTTACGACTGAATTTGTGCCTTTCCCATCTATTCCATTTATACAAGAAATATTAAGAAAGATAAAATAACTATCCCGCTGGTCGTGCGTGTCTTTCCCTTCTTTGGATGAACGTCAATGTTAAATTCCTTTATGGCATTAAAGTTGTCGCCGCTCGTGCCTGGTTTTCTTAGCACCCACAACGACGAAGAAGACTCTTTCAAATGGGTTTTACCTTTTGTTATTACAACAATACGAGTATCAGAGCTGGTTACAACATGGTCTGCAGACTGCTTTTCTCAGAACACCAACTGTTGCCGGACGCCAGATCCCTTCTTCTTCTTACTCCCCTGTGTAACCAACCTCTCTCCCTACAAATGTAGAGGGGTGGGGGATGCCCAATTGGCTCCAACAAACTTTTGGCTACAAAGTGTCTTATTTATCTATGCACTCCCCGAGCACATCGAACAAATTTTTCACATCTTGGCAATTTCCGCAATAATGAGGAAGCGGAAATGGCTGTTCGTGAATGGTTGAGAATGAGAGAACCCTCTTCTACTGCGATGGACTTTTTTTGTCACCTGCCAAAATGGGATAAATACATCAATATGCTTGGGGATTATTTTCGAAAATAATGAAAATTCACGTGAATAAATTATCTGCATTTAAATTTGTGAATTGTTATGACGTAAAAAATTTTCGTATTAAATATTTTTCTGTACTCTATTTATGTAAATAACCGACATATTTTTCTGTATGTCACGTTCATGTACCTGGATTAGAGGCTACTGCCAGTATGTCTCCGAAACCAATTTCGAAATTCAGGTTATTAAGCTTGCTCGGGCCCTTTTGTGAATTACTCATTGTAAGTTCTGATTAGCTTGCACAGGTCCATAATGTAGCCCGGCCAATGAAGCTACTTGCCGATCCCGATGGCTGCGCCGTCTAAGGCGTGGGTCTGCGGCAGCTCGCTTGCTGGGATTGTGGTTTCGATCCCGCCGGGGGCATGGATGTCTAGTCCCTTGTGATATTTGTGTGCTCTCACGTAGAGGCTTTCTGCGACTGGCCGATCACTTTCAGAGGAGTCCACCGAGTCTGATGTGTCTAACTCGAAAACCTAAAAAATGAGCAGGCTAGGCCCCTAGGGCTGTCGAGCCATGAAAAATATCAAGCCACTTCTTAAGCTTCGATATTTAAGTCATTCACTCCGTGGCAGTTGCGGTCCTTGCACCACCTTAACCCCTCCGACTTTTGCAGGCAACTCCTCCCTTACGGAAAGCTTAAGCCTCTATCTTGTGACCCCCTTGTACTTAAGGTCATTCTCCACATCGTCGAGCCAACGTTTCTTTGCCGTCCCTGTCTTCTCTTGCCACCTGGACTTTCCACGAAGAGAATTTTCATGACGTTCATATCTTCTTTAAATTTGTCGCTTCAAACAATTATTTGCGTTGCTCTTGCTCGCTGTATTATATCCATGATAAATCTGATAATACTTAATCATCTTAGTCACTAGTTGAAAAGTTGTAAAGACAGAGTTTGAGACACTTGGTGTATTTTGTTTATCCGCTGAAGTAATCAGGGTGAACAATTGGAAATACTATTGGTTGCGCACTCATCTTTTAAAAGTGTATGAGCAATTTGCGTTTGCTTTAATTATACAACATACTAGTGGAGTGCACAGTGTTAGACAAAGCAAAAACAATTTAGGTGTTCTAATGAGCTGCGTACCCTTGTGTAGTAATATCGAGCTAAACGAGAAAATGTTTCCTAGACACAACTTTTTTATTGCATTAACTTGTCCACGTGCAAAACTTTTATAAGTTAATTGAATTAAATTTTGTGTCAAGGGAATATTTTTTGGTCAGCTTGGAACAGGTTAGAGGTACGTTTTACTGCATAAAGAAGAATAGGGGTATGGAGATAAAGCTACACGCGTTTTACATCTACGGGTTAGACGAAATACGGACAAATTATATAAAAAGCACATTTCTGGTGACTTTGTGCTGTAACAAATCCCGCCTATGGCACCAGTTTACCACGCTGTTGAGCACAGGACTGACGTAATAACTTGTGAAATTACGTACGCTATTTGCTGTGAAATTTTACGGGGCTTATTTATGTTTTGAATATCTCGCTTTTCCCGCACACCATCCAATTCTGCTGTTACCGCGAAAGTGAAATATACGAAGCCTCTAGCGTGTCTCCTATCATTGGTATCCGTCCTATGAAAAATGTTATTTTAAAGCTGGGTGTGATTTGGCAGCATTGCAATACTGTGCGTATTTTTTAGTTCAGTATGCGAGAATTGTGATTTCAAATATCGTCTCGAAAATCTGCAGTCATAATTACTTTTTCATGGTCTTTCTCAGTACCTTGGATCAAATGCTGGAACAGTACCTCAAGAATTGTCAGCTCCTTGTAGATCATTTTATATTCGCTATTCCAAACAGCTTTACTGTTTTAAAAATAGTTAATTGAAACACGAAGAAAACGTTTCAGAGTCTTATTAGAACCAATTCAGCACGCCGTGTTATGTTGCCAGTAAAACCTGATATTGTGGCCACTGTGATCGCTGATTTTCTTATGTGGAAAATACATAAAATTTTACGCAAAAGTTTATTAAATTCCGAAATAACAAAGGAACGTTCCAGAACTTGGAAGTCTGTACAGGTAAAGCTTTCCCTATGTTTGTCATGGAGGCTTATGGGGGAGTGAATTATATCTCCACTCATTCTTCAAATCGGTGTCAGATAGAAGTGAATGTTCAGCTTCACGCCCTTTTCGCTTTAACCCTGGGGAAACGGGCTGAATAGAGGACTCTGTGTGCTAAAGAACTCGTCTTGACGCAGAGAAAAGAAAATCTGCTGTCCCTGTCGGGAATTTAAGACGATTCTTCGGTCGTAGATCCCCTAACTTAGTCGGTATACTGACTACATACCGACTGTGTAGTCGGTATACTGACTACATACCAACTATGTAGTCGGTATACTGACTACATACCGACTGTGTAGTCGGTATACTGACTACTTACCAATTATGTAGTCGGTATACTGACTACATACCAACTATGTAGTCGGTATACTGACTACATATCAACTGTGCTGTCCGGGTTCGTAGTCTATATTCATCAGTATGGAACTAATCATATCTGAAGCCGAAAAATAATATTTTTTATTTCAGAGTAGCTGAGGAAGGTATCTGTCCTGATTGGCATGTTACTCTTGATTCTACACATGTACACATGTACACCCTACCATACCCTTTCCATATTTTGTTTACTTAATTCAGATATTTTACATTACTAAAAGTGCAGGATGACAGCGAATAAAAAGTTTCAAAGTTCTCCAGATATGAAAGGTTAAGTCCTGCTGTGTCTTTGCTCGATGTCTCAGAGAACAGAACCCGTTTGCGTCTGCTAGAAGGTTTTATCTACATAAGCTTACGAGCGGCTCCTCATTACAGAACAAGAAAGAGAAAGAATTGAACTCAAAGTGAATATGTAATGAAGAGACTGTCTTTTTTCAAGTGCTGAGTAAAACCGAAAGGGACAAAGAGAAAAGCAATGCGGACGTTTGAATTGGAACGGTTTGAACATAGCTAAATACTGCAGCAATTTACGGATCGATCCATTTCGTTTTACGTGGTTGTGTAGTCTACGCGTTGTCAGCTGTTTGAAGGTAGAAATCAGGTCATAAGACTGAATCGCTTCTGAAGCTAATTAAAAACTGTTTCGAAGTAGGATCCGAGGCTTCAAGAAAACCTAAATTGACGATTCATATCAAATTCATCTCATGCCTTTTTTTACCTGCAAGTTGTAATACTTATTTGCAGTTTGAATTTTGCAAGTACACGATTTTTAAAATACAATATAAAATATTACATGATTTGGCTTTTCCTACCCGCGAGCTAAATGCACTCACCATTTCCGCTGTCTGCACATTAAAAGAGTAGAAGGAAAGTAAAATTTACTAAGATCTGCCTAACGACATGTGTAGCAGGCTGTCCTTAGACCTACGAATAGGAAGCTGATAAAAAATTTGTAATCTTGCTCAACAAGGAACATCGTGGTTTAAATACGTCACCCCTTGTTTCAAAACGCTGAATTTAAAGATGTTTGATAGTATGTGCACGTAGAAATGAGACAAACTATGCACACAGAATTTGGTGTGAATGTTTTTCGGAAAAGGATTACATAGAATACGAAATATAATGATGAGGATAGTATTAAAATGGAAGTCAGGGAAGTCGGTCGTAAAGATGAAAATTAAATGGTACTGAGTGAATATTATGTCCACCTTGTTACTAGTGGCTGTAGATCTTCAAGTGGTATTATTAACAGAGAGTTGACTAAGAACTGAGGAATGTATAGGGCCAAGATGAACACAAGACCCTACATTCCGCATTACCCAGCTCAACTTCATAAAATGTATTCCGTTTCTCACAATTGATTTACAGTCTGTGAAGCCTGATCGTGTTATTGAGTAACATTACTGCAGTAATTTTGTCTAGAACTATTTCGATAATTGGTTATTTAATGAATGAGACACAGCCCCTTTAAATCTTCAAACTTTTTTAGCTTTACTCATCCTTAAAGTATCTAAGTGTTTAGGTTATGAGTATCCAGCCTTAAAGAAACTGTGTGGGAGAATGTGAACTGAATTCACGTGGCTCAGCACAGAGTAGAATTCAGGCTGCATGAATCCAATAAAGAAGATCCTGATGTCATAATAAGGATGCTTCGTTTAGCAGCTGAGCGAATATAACCTTCGGCAGAAGAACTCTGCTTCGTGGAATTAGTGAACAAAATTAAGCCTTATTTCGGTTAGAAAGAAATAATATCTTGTTTACATTTCCACTGGTATTTATACCAGATATGTATATATCTGTAATTTTCTGATTCTCTAATATTCGGTATGAGCCTTCTAACGAAACTTATAAATAACAAATATTATTCACTAAGATGGATACTTGACTATTAGAAAGTTTGGTATATTGAAGATTAACGTTAACGGGAAAATTTTAATTAAAACATTTTGCTACATTTTTTGACGATGATGTTCTCAATACAAAATATTTCCTCTATGTTAAGTTTATAAGTATATTAAGTGTATTCGAATAATTAAAATTATGGCTGAAACTTTATTGAGATATTAGGCAAAAATGCCCTTAAATTGAAGGAAGCTAAACCAAACCCCAAAATATTTCACAAATTTTGGTGTAAGTCTCTCAATATTTTGAACCAAAAAAGTCCCTTAAATTTGGTACTGATATCGACTGATATGGCGCTAGTAGGTTATTTCAAGCTTTAGTTTTTTTTAAAAGCTATTGAATGAATGACACATTTTTTATCCATAGCCTAATTTATGGGCAAAACCTTCAAACGTACCGGAAGTTTCTCAGGCAGGGACATGCTGCACCACACAAAAAGGATTATGATAACAGCAAATTAGTATTAGCTGTAGGATGTACGTGCTGCAGGATCAGTGGCTTCATTGTTGCAACTAGACGTCACAGCTGATGGTGAATCAGCAAGTACGTCATGGCCAATCTATTGTTTTATGTAGACTGTGGGCTCGTCTTTATTGTAATTAGAAAGGTTTCTGTTCGATAACTTTAGGAAAGCTATTATTGAGCCTCAATATAAATTCTCCTTGATATTGCAGTTTGAATTTAGATAAAATTTCAAAGGGAATTCGTTTACTCATAAGCAAAATAAGAAATTAATTCACACAGTTAATCCTCCAGAAACATGTGATAACTATACCTACGTACAGGTTTAAAATTAAAACTCTACGTGTTATACATATTTTGTATGTATGTGTTTTGTGTGATTCTTAAACTAACATAGATATTTTCTCTACACAACACTCGTTGACTGGCCTTTCTGTACGAAAGTGGATTGTACCATATATGCATCTGTCGGCAAAGCTGTGAGATCATATAACTCTTAACTGGACTAAACGTTTTTAATTATCTGAAGACATAACTGGGTTAGTTACACATAGAACGGGGAATGTCGTTCTTTACACACTAACCACGTGATCACGGAAATAAAATTAGGAAATATTGCTTTCCCAAATCTAGAGGTTGTAACGCTTGGTTAGTGGAGATATTGTTAATACGTATTTGAAGAACGTCTTTCAATATAATTTCACTTTGTTCAAATTTTTGGATCAGGTTGTCGTAGGTTTTACCTCCTAACAACCGAAATCATGCCGACAGCGCAGAGTCGGGTTTATTTTCTCCAGTTTACTTCATTAAGGATGGGACGACCGAACCCCAACCTCTCACAGTTATTAAGAATATCAAAAGGGGACTGGGTTGACTTCTAGGTTTAGAGCCTTCCATGAGTTCCCATTTCTTATACAAACTTACTCGTACTTGCAACGCCAGAAGATGAGAATCTCTGTGCTTGTCTGTACACCCAAAAAAGATCCTCTCTGTTGTTCAAAACCTTCCCACAATCACACATATCAGGAAAACTGCACATTTCTCAAAGTATAACATTGCGAAAAAAAATTAAAAACAATTGAAATCAGTGTACCTCATAGTAACTAACCAAACCTCATTAAAAAAGAAGTATGAATTTATTAACAACAGTAATAAGAGTAATGAAATTATTTGTAACCCACTGAGACTGTGTGGTAAATTTCCGTTACTTCAACATGTAGAAAGATCTACTTTTGAAAGAACACCAGTTAAGAGGCTAAGGCCCGAAATTATGCTTTCATGCCACAGTAGTATTAGTAGTAATAGTAGTAGTAGTAGTCGATTTTAAAGAAACATAACTTGACAGTAAAGCAAAATTTAGAAACTCCAATAAAACGGCATGAGATCGGACTGTTGTCTTAAAATGAATGAGTTTAGTGCTAAAAAATTTAATTATTAATGTTGCAGTGATAAAGCTTCCTCCTACAGAAGCTGTTTTAAAGGGTATGCAATACGTATCCCGTGGAATATAATCAGTGACGTATATTTCAGCATGCTCAGTGTACTGCTTGTCTCGTAAAAATGTGTTAAACATATTATGACGAAAATTCTCGGTACAGTGGTTAAGAAACGTGTTGTAATTATAAAATGTGCATTGTTCTAAACTCTATCCCAAGGCAACCTTCCATTTTTGTCTCTACAACATATAATTTATTTCCTATAATACCGGAGGTTATATGTGACATTAAATATTTACATTCATTAAAATTACAAATAGCTAACATTGTATAAAAAAGCAACAATACTGAACATACCCCACTAAAACGCTCCAGACAGAAAGACATATCGCTCACGAAACAGTAATTTGTCGTAACCCACCGATACAAAATTTTACAGGAGACAGATAAAACATGACCGATCATCAGTAGACCAAAAATTAAGCATGATATATTTTTACGAAAATATAAGGAGAAGCAATTTTTTGAGGACACAACATTTTGACAGAAGGTGTGTTTGTAACCGAACTGTCTAGTAATGCAGGAACCTCAATATTATTTTCACCGTGCATATTTATTAACATTAGTAAAAACTATACCAAACATGCACTTTTATTAAAACATTAATAGTTTTAAAAAAAATCAAGCCCTACATATGTTTCGGCCAGCTAACTGGCCATCTTCAGGGGCTTCAGGGATGTGAAACGCTAGTTGCCCCTGAAGATGGCCAGTTAGCTGGCCGAAACATATGTAGGGCTTGATTTTTTTAAAACTATTAATGTTTTAATAAAAGTACATGTGTTGGTATAGTTTTTACTAGCAGGAACCTCAGTTTGACGAATTGTTTGGGTTATGACAAATTGCCGTTTCTTGAGGGATATACAGTGTGAATCTTTGTTGGTGTGTTGCTGTTTTTTATTTAGTAAGCACTGTACAACGAGAAACGAAGTGTAAGGGTTTTGGTGCATTTCACAGGTCTTAAAAACAATGAGATGAGAAGAGCTGCAGATGTTATTGAGAGATGCACTGCATGCAGATGTCATGCGCAGAGGTGTGAAGCAAAACACAAGTGTGTCAGAATGAACTAAATCTTATAGGATGTTGTATATAGATATTTTTCATGTTTTGAGCCACACAATGTATTGCAAAACACAAATGTTTTACTGTAATCCACAGGCATACGTAATGCATATGTTGCCTGGTAACACTGGGCGGATTGTTGTAGCACAGGGGTGCACAAATCCCGGGCGCCAGGCCACATTGACGAATAAAATTTGTACGGTGGCACCTAATGTTTTTGAATCTTGAGTATGGAACTTGCTTCATATCACCCCCCTGACGTCTAACAATTTAAGGTGGCTCCTAGATTTTTAGAAGACTTTGTGCAACCGTGGTACAGGGTTAAGAATCTGAACTTGTATTCCGGAGGTAGACCTACAGGTTACAACTTCGAGCAGGTTACAGTATAAATAGACAGAATTTGTTTGGTTTTCGATATCTTTAAGCAAATGTCGAGAAGGTTCCTTAAAATAGTCACCCGCCACTGATCTCTAAATTAAGCCAGTTCAACAGTGATCCATATCTTCCTCGCTCACTCCAAATAGCTTAATACCTACAATTATACAAGCATATTTGTTGTTGTATTTCCTGAGTGATGGACTCATTGTTCATATTCAGAAATGTGTGTTATGTATAGTAGGCGATTGAGAAACTCGAAAGTTGTCTGAGGTTACGATTTACACTAATAAACATCACGACGTCATCAGAACACAACTTGAAGTATATTGATAGAACAACATAACCTTTACGTAACTCGACAACTAGAAGGTACTAATCAGGAGCATTTTCTCTATCAAAAATTCATGTAGTCAATTGATGGAAAGTTTTTTTTATCACTTGACTCATTAGCTTGTTGATGAGGATATTTTTCTGATGATTATCTCCCGGACGTTGAAAAATATAGAGGTGCATACTTATATCAGCATACCTCTTATTTGTGTTCTGAAGTGTTATTAACATAATTTGTAACACAACGATGCCTATACAGAAGTGAAAAATATGATCTAACTTGTGCTGCAGCTTCTTTGCTAAATTACTGCTTAAACCGACGCGTATAAATGAAATATTCTGAGTGGTTATGCTTTTGATTAGGAACGTATACTTTTCATTTCCGTGCTATGCTGTAAAGGAACATCTCCTCTAAATATTTACCGCAGCTGCTGTCAGTAAAGCTGATTTTGATGAATGCCGGTGAAACTATAACTATTAAGGACATAAAATTCAGTGTCTATTATTATGTAATATCAGTAATTAATATTGTATGTCATTTGCAGTAGATGTAAGAAACCGATCCCAACGCGCGGTCTAAGGCGTGGGTCTGTGGCCGTTCGCTTGCTGGGATTATGTGTTCGAATCCCGCCAGCGCTATGGATGTCTCTCTCTCTTGTGAATATTGTGTGGTGCCAGGTAGAGGCCGGGCTGATCACCCGTCCAGAGGAGTCCTACCGAGTGTGGTGTCTAACTGAGTGTGATCGCGAAGACTCGACAATGAGGAGGCCCTGACCCGCTGGTGTCATTTGCGCCACCGGGGAAAAAAAAAGTTGCGTGTACTGCTCTCTTCTCTCTGGCACGTGTATTTCATTAACTGCTTCGCAGAAACACTGCACAAACAGACGAATGCTGTGTTGTTTTGGTGACTATAATGCGAGTGCTTTGTCATCTGAAGGTTCGTTGATCGAACACTGCACATCCATAATAGAAGTTAGTTCTGTGTAAAGCAGGAGGCCGTGTTTGTTATGGAGCATGTAAGTTAGGGTGCCCAATTTATGTATTGTTTTTTCTAACGTTATTAAATTACTCTATGTATGTGGCAAGCACAAAAATATGTTATGAAGGTATCCGTTTCGAATCTTCGCCGGTTTCTCATCTATGATGACTGAGATTTTTTATTTTTAGGCGCCTTCGCTTACCCGCGAAAATTTCGTTCGTTGCGTCTGTCCGTCCTCCTGTCTGTCTGTCTGCATGTATCAGCCCGGCTCCCACTGGACGTATTTTTGTGATATTTTGTATTGGAAATTCTCATTAAAATCTGTAGAGAAAATCTAAAGTTTTTTACAATTGGAAAAAAAAACAATCGGGAACTTTACATGAAGACCTACGTAGGTTTATTATTTAAGGTGAAACTAAATGGCTATAAAAGCGCCCTCTTCGAGAGAAATAGTGTCAGGCCCTAAGGATAGACCAGGATATACCAACGTTACGCGAACGCGCCACAGTATTACGTTATACGTACATTGCCTGTCTTGTTCTCTTGTCCTTTAAAGAAGTGTCAAGAAAGGGGCCATGATTTTTTACATTCAAATCCCTACCTACACCATCCTTGAAATCATTTTCCCTGATAGCAGAAACTACATAATTTAATCAGTTGAAACAACATTCTTAAATACCGTAATAATCACTAAATTAAGTACAGGTGTACGAAGTCATGCCTGTGTGAATCTCAGCCAGGTCAAATGGAAATAGCAGGCTACTTAATGATGTGTTGGTAGTTATTAGCTTTGACAGGAATTCGTCATATGTTTATGTTCATATAATCGCGGTGGGGGGGGAGAGGCGGAGGTTTCAGCACCCCATTGAAAGTAACACTACGTCATTCGTCTGTGTAGGCTGAGAGAAGGCAGAGTGGAAATTTGAATAGCAAAGTGGTCTGGAACATACGTATTGTCCAAGACTACTCTTTAGCATTGTGGCCTTAAAGTTCACTCATTACAAATAAAATCTGTATTTGCTAAGTTTTCACGCTGCAGGCAATATAGTGCAGGCGTTAGGAAATGCTTCTTTACTTCGTTAAATGGTCGTCATACAAAAACATATTTGAAATAAAATTTGTATGCTAAATTCTAATCAGATCTATATACGGAGTTTTCAAATTATGACGCTGCGAATATGCTTATAAAATCAAGCAGGCCTAGCCTATTTCAGTGCTTACGCATTATCACATAACAAACGGCCTGTATAATGTCAAGTACAACCACTATTGCCACTTTTAGAAAATGAGAAATACTAAATTTTAATTTGTTAATTGTTATAACGGAACATAAGGAACAAATTTAAAGTGCCTGAACAATATTTAGCATAAAACTTCCAGTGTCAACTTTTGTCGATCCCTGTTACATACGTGGGTTCCAAAATAAAAGTTTCTACAATAAATTAAGTACCCAAGAACTTGGGACAAGAACTAAAAAGTATATACCCAAATCTATGCCTACGCTTTGCCTAATATCATTATTGTTATGGAATTAGGCAGTGAGGTGGAGGGGCCCTTTATGCACGTAGAGAAATGGAAAATTTCATAAAAATGTGCGACGGAATTCTTAACGCAAGGGACAGTTTTGGAGACCCAGAAGGGAAAGTATTACAACAGGTCTTGAGAGTTAGGCTGTGACATTTTGACTGAATTTGCAACTGGCTCAGAATAACACAGTGACGGGAGTTTTTTTAATGGTGTAAATAAGGGTAAAATAAGGGTAGAGAATTTCCTGACCAGATTATTTGTTATAAACATAACGGTTAAAGTTCTTCATAAAGTTCTCCCTATAACAGGCCATGAAGGCCCAGAGGGGGAGTAGAGATATAGCTCTACTCTTTCTTTAACCTCGGGCTAGATGGGGGTGGGTGGTCAATGCCACGCCCCGGCCGCTTTACCCCCGGGAATGACCCGGTACCCATTTTACAGGAGGCTGGGTCGGCCCCAGGGCCGGTCTGGACGGGTGTTCAATTTTTCATATTGAAGTATATTTATTTGATTGGTATTTGACATTTTGAAGTGGAATTATGTTTTGCTTGTATTATTGCTTCTAAATGTATCGAAGGTGTTCGTGCAGATACAAACAAAAATGGATAATTTAAAAACGTTTAGATTTTGGAAAACAGCTATTCGAGGATAACGTTAATATTTTGGTAATAGTCTGGACATAATTACCAATAATGGCTTATTAATTATTATTTATATCTCTTGTTCCGTCTGGAGTATTTCTGCTGTAAAATAAATAAAATTTTGATAAAGTTTAAATGAAGTAGACATAGTTGTTCTGGTGTAGGTTACAGTCTTTTGGATACTACGATTATATATATCTACGTGTTATATCGTGAGGACTGTAATATTCAAGTAAACGTTTTTTTTGAGCCTCATGAGCGTCTCAGTTTTTCAATAGACGAGAATAAATATTTTTGTTAACCGTCTTGCAATGTTGACTTATTTGATAGTAATGAATTTATATACTACAACATAGGTTTGGACATTGTGAAGAAGGTAACTGTTAAGTAACGTGGCACTATCGGTGATTAAGTTGGAAATTCGTTGTTGTCGAGAATTCTGCCCTTCTTAGCATACATTTGTTTATTGCGCAAAGTTTGAATTACAGTTTTCAACACCCAGTAACAGCTGATTTGCGTAGTATCTTCTTTCTTCTGGCTCGACGGCCCTAGTGGGCCTAGACCTCCTCATTATCGAGGCTTCGCGATCACACTCAGACGCACTACACTCGGTTGGACTCCTCTGAACGAGTGATCAGTCCGACGCAGGGACCTCTACCTGACAATACAAAACACTCACAACAGACAGACATCCATGCTTCCGGTGAGATTCGAACTCACAATCCCAGCAAGCGAGCGGCGCAGACCCACGCCTTAGATCGCGCGGCCACTGGGATCGGCGATTTACATAATATGGTCTTTAAAAATTTCAACACCTAAACACTCCTACTCCTACAATCTCCTGTAATCTAATTCTGAATTAAAATTACGAAATGTTGCATTTGCATACTCCCCTCTCTGCATTTCAAATTTTACTCCTTTTCTTCTCCCTTCTACTTATTTTACTCTGTCTCAAAGATTAATTTTGTTTGTGCGATTTAAAAATTCCGCATGTGCTAATTCCTCATTTTCTACTAGCCACTAATTCGCTAGTAAATCTTTGCCTTCAATTCTAGGTTTCAATATTTTCTAATAAAGTGTGCACCACACTCGACTTTCCCAGGCAAAAAGTGAGCCTGCCTTTTTACAATTGCCCTCTTTTCCTTACTCCCATTCTCCACCATCTTTCCTCTCACAATACATCGTGCATTGTTCTCCCCCTCCGATGTATGTTTTAGATATAATGCAGATATGATATATGTAGGGTGGTGTTGTTGAAAATTCGAGTTTTATGGAAGATAAATGCGAAAATACGAAAAGTTTCAAGAATGTAAACTAATTAAAAAGCCTGACTACCAAACAAATACACAAAATGTTGTCTACAGCAATGCTTATATAAAGAGTAAAATGTTATAAATATTTTAAACTGATACCAAGAAAATAATCTGCCTTACAATGATGCAATTCACAGAGTGAATGATAAAATATGTTACAATATGCTTGAATTAGCGGCGTACCTTCCTTTAGGAGCATAGACTTTAGTAGATGTGGAAGTTGGGAACAAATCCGGCGACTTCGGAATAGGACAAGTTAATCTGACACCACGCAGCGGGAGTGTGTTTTGTTTCAGGACTGACTGATGATGCGGGCAGCCGCCGTTGAAACCCGGTTATCACACTGAATAAATGCACGAAGCTGACAGTCACTCCAATTCCTCTCCCTGGGGACAGATAATTCATGCGAGAACACAGAACCCTCGGCTGTGTCGGCTGATTCGTTTAAAATGAATCAGAAAATATTCACATAACGAAACAGGGCCTCTTAGTTTTCATCTTTACCGTGGTGAACTCAGTTTGGAAAATAAGTGCTAGGAGAAGTTAAATACGAAAGTTTTTCAAAATACTTCAGGAGGAAAGATAAATTAAAAAATAGTATTTAATGATCCCTTTGTGTTTTAAGAAATTAAAATATCACGCATATTTTACAAATTTTCCGTTTAATATACTGAGATTGATTTCACATGTCGGATGGATAATGCCATTATTATGCCGCGCCATGAAATTAAGTAAGGAATATATATTCATGAGCTTGTCATAATAGCTAAATCAGTTTTTTTACAGTAGGGTTTAATTTAAGAATCCCCCACTGAATTATGAGCCTTCGCTACTTTCCTTTTAAATGAAGACAGTAGGCGAATAAGCGACTGCACGTGTTTTTACAATACGTTTGTATGCTAGATTCTATTTCTAATAGACGAAAACAACAGAGAGTAAGTTGTGGCCAGGAATTACATTTGCCTTCTTGTGCGGGAGAGTTGAAAATTCAGAGATTCTGTTTATCTGTATTACTTGCTTTTGTTGGACACCTCAAAAGTGTGAACATGCATCACATTAAAAATGATATACTAAAAGGATTGCTATTATCAGTATGTACATAGCTTGTATCTTCTGACAGCCAATAGAGTAACGTAATTCGTCGTTTTATTTCCTACTATTCTTCAAAATCATTATTACGCTTTCTTAATTTCCGTTCTTAGACGTGTTTTCAAAACGATTTATATTATTTACTATAAAAATGCTAATAAACAATGGATTTAGAAGCGTTTTACAAATCTAATCCTTTTTCCACACAGATTCATAATTCTGTCAACAGCTGCATTCATACTTTCCTATGGCCCTTCTGCCATAAGTTATTTTTTAAATTTTACTCCCAATGTTTATCATTTTTTGTGTTCCGTTAAGTGTTAAGAAAATGTAAACGGACCGATGTATGTTTGGAAGTTACAGTTTTTTTAATAATGTATTTTCTTTTCTGTGAGGCCTCAATTTTTATGTATTATTTAGTAGAGCTTTAAGCTTCAAATGGTTAAGGTTTCTGTTTCGTATTCCGGAGGACCTAGGTTTAAACTGTGTCCGAGGGCTGTCAGTTGTGGCAAGTTTTTGTCACATGTAGCTACCTGCACACAAGAACACACTGTAATTTGCAGTACACCATCATGCCCACATCAGCATTTAATATCCATTTTTTATTCTAATGGGTGTGAATGAACTTGGCTTGGTGTGCCGTAATAATTTTGAAATTATCCGTTTCAAACGGCGAATTAATTGTGTAGGAAGTAATTTGCAATACAACACCACAGAATACATTAGCAAATTACAGATGTCACACAGCTTAAAATGCAGAATTTCTGAACAATTATACACGTTTAACAATTAAAGAAATCAGCTCGTCATAACGGAAGTAATATTAACGATATGCGCGGAGCCATTTACGCGAAATCGGTCTTGTATAAGATGTCCCTTTATAAATACAAGATAAGCATGCGAGAGAGTTTCAGAATGCCATAAGTCATTGTCCCTGTCTGTCGTTTGCATGCTGCTAATGGCAAGCTAGATTGAGAACTGATAGTAGAGGCAGGGTAGTGTGATGGCAACCTCTAATAAAGAAATGCAGATTTTATTGTTTTCTAAATTTTATGCCCCTCGGTTTATAGTTAATCACAGGAGAAAAATTAGGTACCTGGCATTGGAGGGGAGTAAACGGTATATAAAATATGCTAGTGCTTTCCATTGTCATAATATTTACCGTGTGTAGATGTGCATAGGTAGTTCTACTGTAAGTGCTTAGGGCACTTGTGTAGTAAATTGATTCCTTGTATTGTTGAAAATGTCATTTATTTGAATGTAAAAGTGCACTCTAGTAAACCGACATTCCTGGGTCCCTTTTCTGCAAAGTATAAATTCACTTCCTACGTTCGTTTCTATACACCCTTTTTAGGGCTAGCTAGTGCTATCCAACATTGCTAGCACTAGTCATACAAACGCCCGTGAAATAGGTCTGGATGGTGTGAGCAAATTTTCGGTGGTTGTTTACACTGCATGCATTCTCCGAGGGGAGGCTGAGTACAAAGTAGTAGCAGAACTCGGAGAGAGTGTATGAGCGGACGCAACGTCAGGTTACGGCCCAGTAGCTATAGTCCAGAGAGCTATTGGAAAGACTGGGGTATGTATGAATTATTAGTGGTCAACGACTCTTAGTCGGGGATCAGGTTAACGAACTTCCCCAAATTCAGTTAGCGCTTAGGTGTACTAGGAGGTCTAGAGAGGTTTCACCGTATGCCGTGGGCACTACAGATGCTTTCAGTAAACGTTTCGCATCGGAAAGTGTGTTGCATATTTCTAGACATTATTTTAAATGTACAGGCGCAACACCTGCTTGATACAAGGCAATAGAAGCCTTGTTCAATGACTCATTTTTGGGCGCGTTCGATGAATTACGAAAAGAGATTTTTAGCTTCGTCATGTCTGTCCGTCCGTCCGTCTATCTGTCCGCATGCAGCAACTCAGCTCCCAATAGAAGGATTTTCATGAAATTGTATGTTTGAGTATTTTTCGAAAATCTGTCGAGAAAATTCAAGTGTCATTAAAATCTGACAAGAATAAAGGGTACTTTACATAAAGACCTATGTACATTTATGATAATATCTCGCTAAATTCTTCTTAGAATGAGAAATATTTGAGACAAAATTTGTAGGGAAATTCAAAACACATTTTATATTCAAATATTTTTTTCGAAATTCGTGTCGTTTACGAGATAATGTGGGAAAATATGATAGAGAGAGACAGGCTACAGATGACAATTAATATGGCACAGAAAAGATGGATTTGCATGCCGGATAAATAAGGTAAGATTACAGACACGCACTCATAATATTTAACACTTATTGCTTTTCCACGGCTACAATGTTTACGCGAACGCGCCTCAATGTTACGTTATGCGTACATTGCCTGTCTTGTTGTGTCCTGACTGTGAACCCTGTAACAAAGTACTTCTGTTCCTCACTTTCTACCGGTTTCGCTCCATAAGGCCGCCATAAAAACGAAGTCTTTCCAAAATTCCTGGACCGTCACGGTTCTACTCTGCCGATATAACTTAATGTGTATGCACAGAAGTAGCAAATAGGATTGTAGTGTATATGTATTTAACACGTCGGAACCTAGCAGTTAATATATATTATGCCAGGTTTCACACTAGACACTACATCTTGTCAGCATATTGTATTTATATTTCATTACGAGTGCATTATGAAAACTTGTCGAGGTTTTTGAGACTCTGATCATTAGCAGTCACATTTTTACTTAAGGTATATACGAGTTTTTACTCCCATTCTCCATGCTTCTTGACCGATTTAGTTAAAACTTGGTGTCAGCCACGTAACGGCGTTGTGTAATTTTGAGTCTCTTGAAATCTGTGCTCTGAAAGACTTACTTGACTTAAAAAGACGTACATAAATTTCCATCCCTACTTTCCACATTTCTGTCCGATTTTTGTGAATTTCTTTATAAGAAGTCTGCACATGATGCTTTTGAGTGTGAGTTTCGCGAAATTAGGCATTAATATGGTAATTGTTGTGGTATATAGCTGCATGCAATTTTGTTTTACGATTTACCGAAAAAACGCGTTGGTCTATCCGTAATGTTTCCAGACTCAGTCTGTAACACACACAGACACTGTGGAATTAAAATAATGTGGGTGCTAGCTTAGATAGTGGCGTGGAAAGCAGTTCTTTTCTATTGAATTTCAGTTTGAGTTGAAAGGCTGAGATATTCAGAAGAAGTTGAAGATTCTAAATGAGTTGCTATAAAATTGCGAGAGACGTTACATTAAGTTAAACGAAATTGGAAATTCCGCTTTGCTGTGCCCAAACAGTGGAAGAAAACCGCATCGTGAATTTTACGCCCCACAAAATTAAGTTTGAGCCCCAGTCAACATCCCTTCTGCCTTTATTAGGGAATACGCTGACCTGGATTCTTATCACTAAGAAGCGAATTAAGTTCCACCATAAAGACTTTAGCGCGAACTTTAACTTCTTCGTTATGCACTTTTCTCTATTGTGCATTTCGTTTATCTTCTTTACCTCCAAGACCAAGCAGGATAGTTCATTCGGGTTAGTCGACTTTTTTTATTTCATGTGGTGCTGTTACTGAAACATTTTTCTGTTACAGAATCAGATGGAATTAGTAATGAAGTGGTCGTAGCCTGTTCACAGGTGATCTCATGTAATTGGCTTCGAGGGATACAGACGACAGAATTCAGTAACTTTTATGGGAAAATTTTGGTGATATTTGAAGTAGGTACTTCATAAATAAAAGCACAGGGCTTATTTAGTATTTGAGTCTGATGTGCAACTTCGAATTTCGGGTTACGAGTGTGTCGTATACCGAAGATGTGCCGAGAAAGCGAGTGCAGTGTAAGTCGAAAAGCTGCAACATAAGCGTGGCTAAATTTTGAAAGACGTATGTGCATACCAGACAGAGACAGTGAAGATTTAACTTGTAGAAGTGATACCGAACAGGTCGAAAGGCCTAACCCTTAACAATAAAAAGAAGAGGGTTAAGAGTAGACGTCCAGTTGGTACCAAATTTTATCGAAAAGTGTTACGTAGTTTCGGAGATAGAATATGTAGCATCACGTAAACAGCCACTAACGTCACTAAAGGAAAAAGGTCCTTACCAGTAATATGAAAAGCTATTTGTTCTTACGTTCAAGCCATAAATACTGGTGTCTGTAACTGTTTGGAAAGGCTCTTAGTCAGACACTTCATGCTAGGTAGATTCCGAGTTCGAATCTCGACCAGGACATTGCCTACACTGACTTAAGTTTCTGATTGGTTTCGTCAGTTTTTCTGACCATTATTCTCCCCTGCTGTGGTACTGCCATACATCATAAAATCTGCTGAGGGTAGGAAGATATAGCTGCAACACTCCAGCATTCGAATTCCAGCCATGTTACAGAATATTTTGACCTGTGATTTACCCGGTTTCTGTCAACCTTTCTGACACACTGCAATAGGCCATGACCGCCTACTTTCAAATTTGAATCTTATCACTAACCATTATGTTTTTCTAACTTCATTGGCGTGTGTAGATGTGTCATATTTGAAATAACGCCCTTAAACATTCTGATAATTAAACATTTAATTGCATAACCTTGATCTTAGGCTATCAATATTATTATTCCTCCTTTGCATCTTTTACGTCCGTGGTTCGAACCTCAAACCTGAGACTGGCGACTCTGACAAATTGCAGTTTATCACCTGTATGAAATCCTGTGTCTTAGTGAGTTTAACTTAAAACGGTTCACTGGCACATCATTCAACGTTATTTTCCAGTTAATGCAATATTTCACACTATATAACTTACGCTGTTGGAAGTACGCCATTAAACAAGCCGGGAAAATTTAGAGGTGTATATGAACACAAGACATCCGACACCAATATAAAGAATTATATGAAAGCTAGGGCCGTGCCATGGCTCAGGCGGTTAGTCGGCGGCCTCCCACCGCGGAGGCCCGGGTTCAATCCCGGGTCAGTCCGTGTGGGATTTGTGGTGGACAAAGTGGCACTGGGACAGGTTTTTCCCCGAGTACTTCGGTTTTCCCCTGTCAATTTCATTCCACCGGTGCTCCATTACTAGGAAAAGTGAAAAAAACTGATCATCTTTCTCTTTATCTTCATCACAGGGTTGCACAATAAGCCTTAAGGCTGCGTGAGTCCGTATCTTCTGCTGCGGGTTCCTTCTCCACAAAAAAAATTATTTGAAAGCTTAGAAATATCTGACGTCTTATATCTCCTGAAGTGTTTTTTTACAACATTTGATTTACTTGTAGCTTTCAGTTGTTTACACAAACAGCAAGGAAAGAGACCACTTGTTGGATTTAGGCTAAATGGAGGAGATAAACATGAGACAGATCTTAGAGCAACACAATGGGATTATGTGTACTGGATTCAACGAATTTAGTATAGTGTTTACAGTAGCGACCTTCTGAACACAGCAGTGAGTATTGTGTCGTCTCTTGACTAGCTGAAAGAGTAAGAAATAAAGGTTGACCTACACAATGCAGGTACAGAAATTTTCCTGTGTGCTCTTGTAGTTGTAAAATTTTACTCTTCATGAGGTCTTTCTCTTGCAATATTTTTAATTGTCTTTATAAAGTTCACATAAAATACAGTCGTGACCCTAAACATTCTATTTAATTGGGAGCATGAACAAAATAATATTTTAACATTGGTTCTGATTCCTCTTCGTTTTCACGTTAGGTCCCGGTTAAACAAAGGCCTCCGTTGATGTTAAGTTTTTATGGATCTAATTTAGACAATCTGCAGGAATTGTCAGACTGTCGTGAAACTTGTATCTTCACCAGACAACACAACACGGCATATCGTTTTTAATCATTTACGACTTGACTTCTACCATTCCGGGTTTAGTCGTCTTAAACACAGGAGTCCAATCTGTATATTTTTGCTCTAATTTTCACATTTAAATCCGTAGAATAATTAACTTCAACCACATATATTTCTCATAATCTACCTCCATTTGACTTCTGAAGATTTAGGTGCTTAACCATTTCCGTGAAATTTAAATGTCCTGCCAGCTGTTGGCATTCTAAACTACGATGAAAAATCAAAAAACTAAAGATAATTTCAGTTTACCACAAAGGCGATATTTGTACCACTCAAAGGATTGAGGATACAAATACAATAATTTATGTATTTCCTTATTTTATTATTTTTAATATTGTGACACTGCTGACGTGGTTGCTTCACTGATACAACGTGAAGACGGACAACAACGACTTGTGATCTGTTTTTGCTGTGCCAGTATACAGCGGCATTTCACTGTGCATGAGCCAAAGTAATTCACGAATGGCTGCAATATTTCGAAGGATGGAGGAAAAATGTTAACTGTGAGCGTCTGGTTGGCCTTCGACTGTGAAGTTTGTTGACGTTAAAGGGCAGATCGATAGTCATATCCGGGAGAACGGAAGCAACAACACTCAAGCAACCGCGGTTGAAATGACTGTCAGGTATGGAAAAGTTGGGCAGAACTTGGCATAGGCTCATTCGAAATGAAATACTAAGATGATGTCAGGAAGTTATTTTACCGTTGGAAAAACTACATTAAAAATAATAGCTGTCAGGTAGAAACGGAACATAAGCCTAAGTCTAACAGATGTGTAATTGTTTTAACAACGCTTTTAGTCGAATTGGATCTGTGGTTTTTACTTTGCCTACGAAAATGTAAAAAAATAAAGTAACATCTTCCCTGTCCACGCTGTAAAGGCATGTGGGAGGTGCAGAGGTATAGTTCCACTCATCCTTAACCTCGGCAGTAGATGAGGGTCAGTGGTTAACTTTAAGCCCCGACTGCTTGACCCACAAGAAAGAAACACGTTACCCACTAAATAGGAAACTGGGTGCGCCTCAGAGCCGGTCTGTGCATTTGGGAGAAGAGAAAAATCTTCTTGCCCTTGCCAGGATTCAAAACCCGGCCGGTCTCCAGCCTTTAACCTAGTCACTATACAAACTACGCTACGCCGCATTTATTTGCGTATATACAATTTAAACTGCCAAGGAAATATACAAAGAAGATTAGACCGCATTGTATTCTAAATTAAATTCAACAAAGAATGGACTTTCTTTCCCACTGTTTCTAATACCTAACAAAGAATTCAATTACAATTAAGACTTGTCACGTAAAAGTTAACAATTTTCTTTAATCTGAAATTTTCACCCAACATTTCAAAGATGCTAGTTCACACGCAAACCACAGCCGTGTTGCGTCACCTGACCGCGTTTTGACACGAGACAAAGGCTAACTCATCACTTGCACACGCAATCCGCACAGCACAAACACCCAGTTCAGATAATGTGCTAAATGCTGACTTGCAGCAGGGCTCCTTGAGGCGTTGTGCAAAGATCAGATTTCACTCAACCTTTAAGCTGCAAAACCGAAACCTTAATATATTACGGCATAATAACAAGTTTCATCAAACTTCCCCTTTATTAACTCGGTATTTTTCCACCGAAAGTACTGACAGTTTGAATTTTTCTGCCATCATAAACTGCGATCATATTCCGAAATTTTATTAAACGGCTGATATTTATAAAAATTATAAATGACTTTAACTTAGAAGAAAAGTATGGTCCTTTAAATGCCAAATGAAACATGTGTTTCAAAAAGTTAACGAAATAAGTGACTGCATCCATAGTGAAGGATATTCGTTGAAATATTTTTCAAGAACTTTCTTGTTTTGTGGAACCTTGAATTTAAGATTAAGTTCATCAAATCCGTAATTATACTCCATTATCAGCCAGTTAAATAATGTCCACGGCGTCAAATACCATGCATCTAACGCCCATTCTATTATTTTGATGTTTACGTGGTCTGTAAAAATTCAATTCAATTCTACTTTATTAATGTGCCGAGTCAACAGCCAGATGGCCAATTACAGAAACAGCACAACATACAAACACAAATAACAACGAACCATGAGCAGGACATAAATGAAACAAACACAACCAAAACAAACAAATAAGAAATACTTAAATAATTAGTAAGGACACCTTAAAATAATGTAATAAAATAGTATCACATCTGACTAATTGTGACAATTTGCCTTCTGAAGACATCCAATTGATTATAAATTGAATTTGCGGCAGTTGCACACCGGCCGGATGGACAATTTATTTAGGATGAACTGACATGAAACAAAGAAAAATCTCGGAGGTTCCGAGTGGGTACTCAAAAACCAATAATGTCCATGGTAGATGGACAAGATTTAGAGCCCAGAAAAACTAACTAACTCCATGGAGCAGAGTCCTTCTTGAGAAGCTAGCAGGTCGTCAGCTAATCAAGAAACTCCCCGCGTTTTATGGAACCCGAAGGTTCATTACCGCACTCACAAGAGCCCGCCACCTGTCCCTATCCTGAGCCATATCAATCCAGTCCATGCCTCCCCTTCCCACTTCTTGAAGATCCATTTTAATATTATCCTCCCATCTATGCCTGGGTCTTCCAAGTGGTCTCCTTCCCTCAGGTCTCCCCACCAAAACCCTGTATGCAACTCTCCCCTCACCCATACGTGCTACAGAAAACATTAATAACAAATATTGCATTAAGTTGATGTCTTCTGTCATGTAAAGTACGTAAATTAAGTACTTGAAGAGCATTAGCATAATTATAACCATTACTGTCTCGGAAAGGAATCGATTATAGCATAGAGCTACAAACTTCCTTTGAATGCGCTCAAGCATTTAAGCATCAGTAGAAGTAATTGAATTCCGTACTACGGATGCGTACTCTAATTTAGGTCTAACAAGTGAAAAATATAAAATCAATAAACTATCAAGAGTCGAAAATGAAAAGGTAATATTACGAATGAGACCCAAAAGTTTAATAGACTGAGATAAAATATAATCAACGTGAGAGTTAAAGCATAATTTGAAATCAATAAATACTCCCGAATCCTTAATAAAATCAGTACGTGTAATATAAGAATCCCCAAGTTTGTATTTCAAAAGAAGGGTGTTAATTTTCCTGGAGAAGGTAATAGCTCAAGTTTTACTAATATTGAGATTCATGAAGTTAGCAGTGCACCAACGTTGTGTGGAATCAATATCTAATTGCTACTGAGTAAAATGATCAAGTGACTTAATAGCACGAAAAATGTTTATATCATCAGCAAAAAGAAGAAATTTTGAATGTCTTATTACATTACATATATCATCTATATAATAATAATAATAATAATAATAATAATAATGGTAATAATAATTATTTGGTAAGAGTTTTAATTAAAGCCCTCTTTATATAATTTTCTCAGTATTCCTTGCTTATTCTTTCTTAGGTACAAATGTTTTCTTCATTTCCGTAATCTCAAATAAAAAACATAGATTAATACACACACAAACAAGCCAAACTAAAGATTTACAGGCATATATTTTGAATGTTTAGATTTTTGGAAGTAACCCACAGGGATTAGGGTGTATTAAATACAACCTAAATTGGATTTTCCATATGTAAATTTCTCTTAGCCTTGTAACGACATAGTTCGTTATAATGTCTATTTGTTTTGTGGTTGTGAGACTTGTTTTTCTACCCTGGACAAGAAAGTAATGAAAACATTATAAGATAAAGTACTGTGGGAAGTGCAATGATCTAGATTAGGAAGTCTATAGTACTGTAGAGTGGCAGGTACAAGAAAAGCATAAAGTTTTTTGATGGAGAATTCCCTCGGAAACTGTCGGTGTGGACCTAATGCTTATTGGTTCTTTGACAAAACATGACTTTTGTCGGACTTTCTCGCTTTCGGTGGCGTTAGATGCATTTATTGCTGTGAAAATTTATAGTATGAGAAGTGGAGACGAGAAAATTCCTTATCAGTTGTAACACATCTACAATCACTATAAAATATTTACTGTTAATTAGATAGTTTATTACTTAGTGACCTAATTTTTCAACTAGGTATTTTTTGTTAGTAATATATTCATCACATTTACTACCTTTTTATTAGTGCTTTATTTACTAGCACAAAATCTTATGTTTACCTATTGCTTATGTAACAGGGTAGTTAGTTTCCTACTGAAACTGTAAATTATTCAAGTACTTACTTTCTAATTTAATCATAAAGTGATTAGGGAGGAAGAATAATTTATAGACAGTTAATATATTAGTTAAGTAGGAAGTAACACACTTAATTATTATAATTAGGTACATATTTAATAAGGTAGTTGCTTTTAACATTGAGAACTTTAACATATGTTAGGGATCAATAAAATTTCCTTCCCTAATCCTCTAGCTCACGTGCGGAGGCTGCGTTTAATTTCGGGACGCAATGGGTCCTACTCGTAAATAGCGAACACCGGTAGTGTACAAGCACCAGCAGTCCACAAACTCGTATCAAGACGAGCGATCATTAGTCCCTGAGCTTCCCCAGCGGAACTGTTTGTTTTCCTCCAATCTTTATGCAATATGGAAATGAGAGTGATGTAGCAGCTCTAATTTGGCGCCTAAAAAGCCTCTAGCGCAAGCAAAAGCACTGAAGATGTGAATTTGACACGCCTGTGGATTTTAAACTATACTGAAAGGAGTACAATGTAGTCTTTCCTCACACGCAAAGCACACGAGAGTAGGGAGCAATGCAGAACACCATTCCAGAGTGCGTGGTGGTCATTTAACACAGCTCCGCACACTTTTGGCATTGTTTCTCTTGTACCCCATGGATTGAGGCCATGTGTTGCTTTAGATCATGACATAAAATCCACTATAATTTCATGTTTCTCTTTGTTCTCGGAGCTCTCTGTTTCCCGTACCGACCACAAAAAGGAAGTTAATTGTCATGTTTTTGCCGTTTTGAACTAAAACGCCTGCTCTGACTTATTTGGGTTTTTAGATTACACTGACGAAGCCAAATTTGATCATGTATTCTCTTACATTTCTGTTACAGACTGCTTTAGAACAAAGCGATGAGAGTGATTTTAGGACACAAGGTAAAGGACATAAAGGGGGGGGGGTAAGGAAAAGTGATTAATAACTCGTAGCTTTACTAATATAGGAAGTTATAGTAAAATGGATGAAATTGGCGGGACTACAGGACGCATGAAGAGTTAAGATATGCATAGTAAGATTTAGTCAAAGTAGGAGTTCACTAGGGAGATCTTAGCTTGTACTGTAAGTATTAATATCAGGATTTCCGTCATATTCCGATTTCAAGGTAGAATAAAATTAAAATGATTCTTAAAACGTGATGTGAGATCATGGATTCGATTTACTTTGATCAGATTATGGTCCAATGGCGAATTTGGTCTAGGTAATGAATTTACGAGTTACATAAAACCACTGAATTTTATTCCTAGCTGATCTGCTTAAAAACGTTTAAGCAATAAAGTGAACCGTAAAGGGAATTCTGTTTTCTGGATCTTAATACACCACAGATGTATATTTATGTCAAAAACTGTGACTGTCTTGATGCACGCCAAGTAAATTACGACAAAAAGCAAGACATAACCTGCAGGAGAAAGAATCAACATTCTCATTAAATTGCCCTTCTGATGTAAAATTTGATCGGAAGATCTCATTGTGAAGAAGAATTTTAAGATAGTAGCAATTACTTTTGTAATATCAAAAGGAAATTAAAGAACTTGGCTGTTAAGATACAAATTAGATCAACTGACCAGCGACGAGGTGAAGTTGCGGGCTTCTGCGGTAACACCGGTGACCTGTTTTGATTCACTGAAAGTAGGACATTTTCAGATCCGCTAATCAACAATTTACTGTTCAAGAAGTATACTGTTTCGATGAGGTTTGTTCCCGTATTTAGTTGGTTATTCAACTTTCTTTGCTCAATTAATTTAATAGGAACCGTCAGCACTAAACTTAATTAATAATTATCCTGTCAGCAGGTAAACGTATATAATCCATCTGCTATGCAACACAGAATTATAGAGTAATGTAACTTTTAAAGCCCAGTGGCAAATATGTGTACCATATACTATCAGATAAAGAAAGTTTGTTGTTTACATAAACAAGGTATTTTTGTGTTTCTAATACTTCTCAAAATAACCACACATTTTTTTCGTAAACACTATTAATCAGCTGATCAAGTGTCTATCTTTGCAACAGGTAATTTTATACATTAGATCTACAGCAACATGAATTCCTTTGTGTTTAATACTACTGCAGTTAAGTATCAAGTCTTATGGTTGAGAGTGACAAATAAGCCAGAGAGTCATAGACACAAAGCTTTGTTGTCACATACACTGATCAGCTCAATAAAGAACTAATTTACTCAGTGTGTTAGGAGCCAAACAATTGAAGAAGTACTCATTTAGTGAGAAAACCGTCTAACCAGTTGTTTAATTAAATTACTGGTTTACCGAGTGATTATGTAACTGAACAAGCAACCGTATAATTACATAACTGAAACAGTTTTCTGGTATTAGAAATCGACGAACGCCAGTTTGCTAAATTCTGATTCGATTTAATGTAATAGAATGACACAATTGGTGTGATATTAATGTTGTTTCATACTCAGGAAGTTTGGATTAGATTTTCTGCCCTGGAGCTGGATATACTAAAATGTTCCTGTAGGTGCTGTTAGCCCTGCCAGGTGAATGCAGCAATTACACCTTAAAACAGCCATAACTGCTTTCTTACACATAGATGTGCTTACATATTGATAATTCCCAATCATATTCATATTAGACGCCATACGACCATGCAATTGGGATAGCGCCCTTAAATTAACAAAAATTGCAAAAACTGTTTAAGGCAGTTACGTTTTAAGTTTATTTGTAAGTACCTGGTAAATATCTTTGTTGAATCAAGATGAAAACGGAGAGGAAAATAGAACTGTAAAAGAAGAAGGAGAAAAGAGTGAAGAAAGAAATGAAAGAAAGAGAGGAAAAAATTGAAAAGAATCAAATAATTAAGTAATGAAGTAGTGTTCTTTCTTCTTATCTAATGGACGTCCGTGCTTTACCTGAATAACTCCTAATAAAACCTTAAAACTCGTGCATGGAATCATTCTGAGGAAAAGAAGGAGCAAGATTCCTCCTTACTTTATTTTATACAATTTATGTTCATCAATTCATGCTTAGGCGGATTTCCCATTGTTCTGCCTGTATAGGAAATTAATTACGAAACTCAGAAGAAAAATGGAGTAGGTGGGTGGATAGGTGGGGGAAGCCATTCTACACAGTAGTGGAGATGAAGAGATGTGGACAGGACCACGGATTAAACACTAAGCCATTTCCAGTTGACATTGTCAGAGTGCTTCTCTCTGTGCCCTTGTTTCATGTTCCGTGTTTCGCACTTGACTGTTCAGCTCGACTGCTCCCCATTGTATTAATGCTGTAGAGGTTCATTTTCGGAAATGGAAGGTAATGATGGAGATAAATGGGTATTTAATGCTTCACCCTCAACTGCCCACATTGCTTTCTACTGCATCAGCACATATCTCAGCAAAAGGAAGTGGATAAAATACGGCCCGTGTGCTCCCTCTGCGAATCTTATGAGGTAATTTACTGCGGTCACCAAGATAGTAATGTCTTAGAATAATCTTTATGGCTCAAATTGCGTATAAGAAAAAAAAATTTCCATATGCATCTGTAATTAAGCAATTTTCAGTTGCACTGCTATAGAAGATTGCAGAAAAAGAACTTCTTAATTTGTATCCTTCTATGAACATTATTATGAAAATGAGATAAAGATGATGAAATGAGCGACTTCGTACAGTAGACGTCAAAAATGAATACCAGGCTTTTGTCGGGAATCCCAGAAGGAAAGTGATCCCTTTGGAGGTCGAGACGTACAATGTATGATGTTACTAAAGTAAAATTTAAAGGAACAGGCTAAGAAGGTGTTGAATAGGTTAATTTGGCTCCGAACAGGGACCAGTGGCGCGGAGTTTAATGAAATTTCGCCTTCCATAAAAGACTTTATATGCCTTGTACAGTCTAGCGAATGTCAGTTTCTCAAGAAGCAGTCTGTGAGAAGTTACCTCCGGGCTATGTCTCCACATATTCCGCTTTCCTGCCCCAGCTGTTCTCATTCCAGAGTGTCGGTAAACACTGTTTTCGCTCTCAGAGCCACCTGTTAACCTCAGCAACAGCATCACTCATCCACCGATTAAGAGTAGGCCCGTATGTCCAAATCTTATAGGCCATGAATCTTTATCGTCATATTTTTAAAGTAATCATTGGCTTCTCCTCATATGTCGTAAACTGTCATCATTTTCCTCACTTTCTTCTGTGCTATTTTCAGTTATGTTATTTTAAAGAAGTTAGAGTTTATGCAGTTGATCTAATAATATTTATTCTTCTACGCCAATCTAAAATTCAGCAAATCTGTAAAACCCACTTCTTTCTTGTTGCGATATGGTAGATTGAAATGTTTAGTTTAACCGTGGGGGGGGGGACATTTTTATGTTCTAGCTTCCTGCTACATGTATAAAACTGCATAAATTACGAATCTTTTCGATTTTTTGTTAACAAACAGTGTAATATCTTCCTGTGTTCTTCATTTTGTACATATAAACAGTAATGGAGCCCACACTGTTTCCTGCCTTTAGTAGCCTTTATTTCTTTGTAAACTGATAACTTAAACCTTTCATTCACACTTCGAACAACACCGTATTTTTCCATTTATACGAGTAGGATCTTATAGAGTAGTACTCCTGTGGAACATGTTAGCAGTAACTGGACGTAATAGCAGAGCAGAAATCGTAAATAGTAGTTGGGTGATGCCACGTTATTTTTAAGTGGCAACCACGTAATGTGTAAACAGTGGTAAATAGTAGCAGCCACTACCACACAAATTGTCAGCTGTAAGAGAATTTACAGTATTGAACGAATACGAGCAGAGTGACTATATAGTAGTTTAGTCTGACAATGCTACAGAAAATTCAGATACGTATTAACGTCTTTGTACTACATAAATTGCAAGTCTGCCCGTACTTAACAGTTAATTTGATGATTCTACTGATCTTATTTTTTAACATCTTGTGTGGCGGTACTATGGTAAATTACGTAGATGGTCCAAGTGTCCTCATAATTTATGGCGTTTATTTATTAGACTAATACGCTTTACAAACCAATCTAAATAGTGATATATTTAAATGTGTGCAACGTAATAGATATGACAGTGATGCCAACCATCCTGAATCAAAATATTATTAGTTCACACTGAGGATGACGCATGTAGGGGTCGAAACGCCTAGGCCAGTTCAATAAGTACATTAATAAAGCGTAAAGGCAGTTGGACTACCTAATTTATTCTGTGGTACCTCTGCTTGATATGACGGTGTGCCGCTCATTTAAAATGTGTTTTGTTTGTTTCATTATTGACAAGTTGCAGAAAACCGTTAATTAATTTGCTACCGTTTCAAAATCCAATTATTACATTAAATGTTCTATATGCTCAATTACTAGTCGGTGTTTAAATAGCATAGTTTGGAAAACTGTTGCTGGATTTTGGCACAAAAGCTGCGACTAACAGCGACTGTTCGACAATTCACGATGCCGAATGTAACCATGGGATATGCAGCCTCAGCTGCTTGTGCATTTGTTGGTCATTGAGTCACACTGATAGCAAAAACTGGCACTTTTTTATCCCCCGCTTCTATTTGGTTCACTGAAATATTGGTACACACGTCAGCAGTCGAGACTGGAGAATTAATGTTCAATTTTAGGGTCATAAAAAGCCACAATGTCTGTTGGTGATTAAATTAATGTTTGTAATTATCACGAGTTACCGAAGGGTTGCAGTGAAGGGATTGGGGGACAGTGTGAGAAAGAGATGAAGGCATTTATTCTGAAACAATGTATCTGAGAGGGATGTGTAAAATCTGTACAGAGCCGAATTTACAGCCAAGAGGTTATGTGGGTTTTGAGGTCGTCACTGAGATGACTGTCAAGGATACTTTCTTATAAGACGTGCCGCCCTCTAGAGTAGTATAAATACACCAAGGGTTTGGAGAAACCTAGTATTTTCTTTTTCTTTTATCCTGAAGAGAGAAGCAGTTGGTTCCACCGTGGAAAATTGATTCCACATTACACGGTGTCACATTTCAGAAGAGAATAATTAATCCTGTATCTATGTTAAGCATTTATGTGACGGATACCTTATACTTACCTCCTGGATGATTACATGTTTACGGGTTTTAGCCTCCGATGGAAGATCTTTCTGACCATGCATAACAATGTAAAGGAACGAATAATCAAAGCGGTGTCAACTTCAGCGAGATCGTTCTGCATTGTGCAGGCCTAAATTTTTTAAATTCGCCTTCATTGCTTCGGACCGAGGTATTGGGGTTGGTAATGGGATGTTGGTGTTAAAAAATAAAGGTAAAGTCATCCTATGACGTGCCGATTCAGACGCAGAGGGCAGGTATGAGTAAGTTATACTTCCAACCCATTCGCACCCCGGCAGTATAAGGAAGTGAGTGGTCAACACTACGCTTTGGCCGCTTTATCCCTGTGAAAGGCTCGGTAGTTTGTACAGGACTGGGTGTGTCTCGGGGCTGGTCTGGATAGCAGGGAATATATAACGTGCACCAGGATTGGATCCCCGGACCGTCCAGCCCTTACAGAGTCGCTATAAAGGCTAAACTGTATGTTAACAAATAGCGCTACATAAATGCAAGTGGCAGAATAGAGGGGAGTTTGAAAGTACATTTGGGACGTTCTAAGATCTGTGAATGTAGAGGTACAATATTAGAACTATATTGGGAATAATTGTAGTGTGGACAGAGGTGATATTGTAAATGGTAACTGAAGCAGGTCTGAGAAATCACAAATACAGGGCATACACAAAAGAATGGTGCGGTATCAAAGGTGAATAAAAAATGTATTTCTCACCTTACACGGGCACAACATACACCGTCAGCGGCGGCAACTGTCCAAGTTTCTCATTTGGTAATTACAATCCTTCAATGTGTGCACCCTGGGTCACACGACACACATCCACACGGTAATCAAACTCATCCCAGACCCGGTGTAGCATGTCCGCTGTAATGGCCTGCAGTGCATGCGTTATCCGATCACGAATTTCATGGATGGACGTGGGCAATGGTGGTACATAACGCTGTCTTTAACGAACCCCCAAAGAAAGAAATCGCACGGTGTAAGATCTGGCGAACGGGGTGGCCAAGGGAGAAGGTTCTTGTCTCCATTTGCAACAGCACGTCCGATCCAGCGCATTTCCCCTAAACTGGCCCCGCGGCCACGCAGTAAGCATGAGAAGCGAACTGCTGGTAGCGCATGAGAAACTTGGACAGTTGCCGCCGCTGACGGTGTATGTTGTGTCCGTATAATGTGAGACATAAATTTTTTATTCACTTTTGAAACCGCACCATTCTTTTGTGTATGCCCTGTACAGTAGGTCTAGTTGCTGCGACTTCCACTGCATGTCGTAAAAAATTCCTCATCTGAAACCATCGGGCCAGGAACAAACTAACCTTTATTTCTTGAGATAATCAGGGCTTTAGACATAACCTTATTACCCTCCGCATTTTCGCTCAACTTCACTCGCTAGCCAGGATTAAGCTTGCTGTTTCCATCCGCCTGCTATGTATTGTACGAAGGGATTTTGGATGATCAAGGAAACGATGGCAATATCTGTTTTGTGTCAGGAACATGCAGACGTCGAAACCTTATTCTTGGAATTCACGAAGGCCGTGCAATGGCTGAGGCTGTTATTCGCCGGCCTACAGCAGGGGGCACCAGGTTATATCCGACGTCAGTGTATGTGGGATTTGTGGTGGTCACAGTAGAACTGGGATATGTTTTTCTTTGTGACTTTGGTTTTCCCTTGTCAGTGTCATTCCACAACTTCTTCATACTCATATTTCATCCATCAACAATTGACGCTATATAATCTTAGCAATTGACAGCATCTTTAAATAAAATGCATGTCTTTCTCTCTCTGTCTCTCAAACATATTTGACACATAAAGACTTCTGTAGAATAAAACCCTGAACATTTACATTGCATCACAGTGTGAATATTCATGCATTTTGAGAGCTTTTCCTCGTTTTTCTCTCTCCAACAAGAAAACGACAGAGTATTATTTTTAAGGAGTCTGCTTCCTGCTAGATCTATGATGATTGGTTAGTGAGTTATTTAATGACTTTGCACTTGAAACGTGGAATTAGAGGAGACGTTGATCGTGAATTCTACGTGTGAAAGCATTTGGCGGCAATTATTTTTGGCCAGTTTTAGTACATTACCACGGCATTTGCCAGAGCAGACAGAGGAAAGCCATGAGAACTTTACTCACCATAGCCTATGCTCTAACCCAGAGGTATTCAGAATTTATTCTGCTGAACCACAATTTTCCGCGGGCAACTTTCTTGGGTTCTGCAATCACATTTATTTTATAATGAAATCCTTAAATATATTTTAATAATTTTTTTTGCATTTTTCATTTTTCTCATACCTTGGTGCAGAATTGGCGCTGAGTTTATTTTCAGTGTAAATAATCTATAATGAAATCCCTTTTTCGTAAATGTGCATAAATATTTTATTTCCTTAAATAAAATTTGCAATTAAAATGTGTCTTAAAGAAATCGTTTGGGAGGGCGTGGGCTGAATTGACCTAGGTCAGGATAGGGAAATGTGACGGTTTCTTGTGAGCACGGTAATGAACTTACGGGTTCCTTAAATTGCGGGAATTTCTTTCCAAGCTGAGGAACTCTTAGCTTCTCAAGAAGAAGCCTGCTCCATCGAGTTAGTTAAATGAAAGTTTACGTTTTGAAAAGTTTTAATATATTTTCTCACTCCAAAATGTAATTTCCTCACAAATGGAGATTTATTTGCAAGAGTTCCACAGAGTTGAAGACCACTGCTCTTACCAATGTAAGAGACATGCCTCACATGTGCAATTCTAAAATGTTAACCACACACGTGTTTGATGATACACCCGGCGCTGCTTTATCTAAGTAGATGATCACGAATCGTTCAATGACCCAAATTATTTTTTATTTAGTTTCGGTTTACCAGGATGATTCAGTCACAATGTCACTGCCGTCATGATGCAAGGTCGAGATTTGATTGCAGTGAGCCAAATCGATTTCTGTTTTTACACACAACCACTTGCAGACCGAAGTTTGGCCAACTGAAATTTCTATCAAACACTGACCTGAGTTACTGCTCCGGGAGTAAAGTCCGCCAATGTTCAAACTGACTATACACCTCCATCATCTCATGCCGAGTTCGAGAGTGCGACGACCTTAACCTCCAAGTCATCCTGGCGTAGTGCTTGTTTTGAGTAGCAACTATACCTTTTATATTTTCGAAGTAAGCACGATTATTTGGGAGTACCCTGTGTGTAAAGATGTATTCCGTAGCAAATGATGCAATAAAGATTGTCCGTGACGCAACCCCCTCCCCCCCCAACTTCAAGATTCTTGTGCTTTCTTTATAGAGATTTTAATTAAAACTCGTGGCTTCTGCACACAGTGACTTACTGACAAATAGACTCACCCGTCAAACCAGATTGTGTGTTCTGTATCGATTGCAATGTTTTCAACAACAGTATATGGTACACAAAAAGTATCTTAGTCTGATAATTGAACAGAATAGGAGATGTGAGGTGTGAGGCTCTCAATGTAGAGAATGTGGGTGTTTCTCTTTTGTCTTTTTGGATGTAACCTCCTGTGGTCTTGTAGTAACCAACGCTGCTTTATACTTCAAGGCAAAAAAATAACCTGAAGATGGAAGCAGGAGGTTCTTCCAAAGCACATGTAACTGTCTACTACAGAACGTGGTGTTATAGACTATGTAGCCCATAAGTCATGCATATTCACAATAGGAATTATATTTAGTAGCTCAGACGAAAGAATGAGAGGAGGGGAAAATTGTAATAGAATGTTGCAATTCCAAATTGGTAACATTGACTAAGAGCATTAAGCCTGCGAATGTACGTAACGTTTCGGGGCTCTCTACTCCTGTTCTGTAGCATTAGATTTCAAAATATTGACAAACGCTTTTATGTTGGTGTTTTACTGTAGGCCTATATTAGGAACAGAGGTTGGTGTTGAAATGAAAAACTTTGTGGTCGTAATAAGCTGTAAAGTCAGTAGTTTGGAGAGGAGAAGGAGAAGGAAGGAAAAGGAGCTATGTTTGCAGTAAACATAATTACAACGACCTGTCATACTACTGTACGATTCTGATATTGCGAAATATGTCTGAACCTGTCTGCTTATTAAACTATCGCAACCACGAAATGCGTCATGCTGTACGGCGAGTTACTTATTTCATGTCAGGTACATTATCTCGGAGGACCCCTGAAACGTGGCCTTCGTGTGGCACGCGATGTTGACCCTGAGCTTACTGAGGCAGCAAGGTGACCGGCAGTCGCATGAATTGAATAATCTCGTTTAGCATGTGAACCATGGCTAATGCTCAGCAATGCATGAGTCTAATTCGCATTAAGAGCCACCATTGATTAAAATTAGCAGGAGCAGAACTGTAGGTCGTGAGGTTAGCGGACCACAACTGTGACAGTGTTGAGCATTGGTCACTAAATTCCCAGATTGTAAAGGTTAAAGAAGTAAATTTAAGAAGCTGTGGAATGTATCAGGTGGTAAAGTGACAGAAGATATTAAATAAAACTGATAAAAACAGAAGAGATCTTTTCCATCATAACCCTACCCTTGTGTTGCCGTACGAGAGGGGCTTGGGTTAGACGTTAGGCTAGTCTGTCTTTGTCATGCATGTTTCCATCCCCTCTTGCGAGACAGGCTTAGGTTAGACGTTAGGCTAGTCTCTCCTATATATATGGAGGTAGCAAGCTCCTCAGAAACAGTTTTAAAAGGCATCGTTTTCCAGAATTCTGAAATCTGTAAGTAGCCCAGAATTTGTCTGGACGGCCTGGGAAAAAGTTCGCAATAACATAGTCAGCTTAACAGGACTCAGTTTTAATTCGAAACTAAGATATCTCAAATAAGAAATGTTACTGCTAACCACCCTACAGCGTTGTTCGGGCGAAATAAATGAAACAAGGGCAAAGGAAACCTGGTCCCTATGCTGGGAACAAGCCACAGATTTATTGAAGTAAGGTATCTACTGGACGATTGGAATGCGGGGAAAGGTAGAAAGGACAGGTTACAAAGGAGCATGGGAATACACAGCATGCTAGCAGAAGATAAACTTCTGAAAAGTGTCAAAGTAATGTAATTTTATAGGAGTATTGCAATAGTTCGCCGATCCCAGTGGCCGTGCGGTCTAAGGCGTGGGTCTTCGGCCGCTCGCTTACTAGGATCGTGGGTTCGAATCCATGCCCCCCATGGATGTCTGTCTCTTGTGAGTGTTGTGTGTTGTCAGGTAGAGGTCTCTGCGACGAGCTGGTCCCTCGTCCAGAGGAGTCCTACCGACTGTGGTGTGTCTCAAATGTGTGTTATCATGAAACCTCGACGAAACGAGGAGGCCCAGGCCCATATAGGGCTGTCGAGCCATAGAAAAATTGCAATAGTTCGAAAATTTTTGCAAAAAGATTTCAGGACGGGAAGGGCAAGACTAAATACATGAAATTATTAATAAGAAAAATGAATGAATATGAAGGCCGTAAAGAAATTCACAGTAGTGAGGAGCAGGTTTGGAAAATGATCTGTCTGAGTGCAATATTTGAAACATGTTATGTCATTATGCGATGTTAAGGCAGGGCAAGAGTCAAAGGCTTTGATGTTGAATAATTACAACAGTTAGGTCTCCTAGGGTACATTTCGTAGCATCACATGTTTTGAATATAGTACCTAACCTGCCTGATAATCACGTCGCGGTGAACAGCATTTATTATGAATGAATAGTAAAAAAACAGTTTTGCCCATGCGAATAATTCGAATGTAGAAGCAATAAAATATTTAATAAAGAGTAATTTACTTATGTATTTGAAACTTTAAAGCTCTTCTCGATTTCAAATATTTGACGTTATCAGTGTTTTTCTCTACGTTGTCTGTGCCCTTCAGTACTCCCAACAGCGTCTGTGTCAAATGAAGAAGATCGGGAAAATTCCACATAGAGCTGGCTATGGACAACCCAGGCAAAGGAGGATATATTCTAACACTTTTGAGCGTCCGCCCTTGATCCTTAAAAGTTGTCATAGCAAAGAGGTTTTGGTCGGAAATAGTCTTCTGTACAGTTTGAAGGGAAGGGTAGGATCTGATGGAGTTAACTGAATACTGGGTATAAGGATAGTTTTTGTAGCGCCAATAACTTCCGCTGAAATGCAGTGCCCGTGCAAGCCTCTTATGATCATGTGCTGTCACCACCGGAGGCCAAGGGAAACTAACATATTTTATGTACTTCCCATGGCTTACTGATAGAGGCAGCACTATCAATTTTTTTAACACTAGTTTGGGTTTAAAAACAATGTTTAGAAGGAATTAATGAAAACAGAGGAGATTGCCACCAATTCCGAAACACAAGGTTTCTAAATATGTCTGTCTTGAAAAGATCCGTTCCGTAGTTCAGTAGGCCATGATGTCGCAAACAAACCCTATCGTGTTAATATGTATGCATATGTTGGTGTATTGTTATTGTTGTTGATGATGATGATGATGATGATAAGCTGGTGCAATAACTTCAGTGAGCCTGCATGCGGTATAACCCTACTCCTTTATTGACAGAAGATGTCGTAGCTATGAAAGTAAAATAGCGTGATTCAAATGAAACGATTTCCAACTCGTCTCCAGATATGTGAAGGTAACTAGCGTTTGAAGTAAAGTTGCATTGAAACTGGATGGTATCACGTAAGTTTTGTAAGTCTTGTGCGAATCTTGAAGTTGTTTGAAGGCAGACTTGTAAATTCACACCATGTTGGATAACTGAATATGCAGCACACGAATACCAAATTTTGCACTCTGATGTCACGTGCAGTTCACCACGTCTGCTGTGTCGTACACTGTCAAGTTTTTTATTTAAACTTTTCTTTAGTTTTCCTATAAGTTATCACTCCCCTTTTTGCTGCTTCTTCTTTATCACACATCTGTTGGCAGCAGATGTGAAGCTTTACAATATGGCGTTAAGTCGTACGACATCGAGAATCGATTATCGATTAGAATGCATGGTGTTACTGATATAAGTGAGGTTAGATATCCTTCTTACTGTAGACGAACATAGAAGGTTAAAGATGCCATATCTGTGTACCATTCAAGTGGATAAGCCATTTAAAGAGAATATTAGGTAATCGATACCATTTTCTGCAACGAAAATTGAAATCGGAATTTTATCACGTGTAAAGGAAATACGTTTCTAGGTGGTCTATTGGATTTACATTTTCACTCTGAAATTTTGCTTCAGAAACGCCATAACCAATATGCTAAAGCAATATTTCAATAAAGAAAAGTGGGGACTTAAGGAAATCTAATTCTTTGCGTGGAAATTATTTTACCCTTCACTTCAATTCAGTAGCACATGTTAAATTAAGAGTAGAATTAGGACGTCATCACTCACATTAGATTGAGTGCCTACAGTAAACTCCTTGTTGCTATGTTCTTCTCCTCCTAATTTTCTTTTATTCAGGTCACTCTCTGTTGTTTAGTCCTACTTGCCTGCACTATTCGACAGTGAAAGTAAAGGACGTCAAAATTGTTACAGTTGGTATGATAAGCAGTTCCGAGAATAAACTGTTACTCCGATTTCTGCTCCAGCACGTCTTTCTGTCCGTCTACCTCTCTAACATCTATTTGTCTATTTTATCTGTCTGTCTATCTGTACATCCATCCGCCTACCTATTTACACATCCATCCATCCATCCATCCATGCATATGCACATCCATTCCTACATCCATCCACCCACTCACACATCCATCCATCTATCCACCTATCCATCCATCCACCCATCCATCCGTCCATAAGAAGTGACGAAGAAGAATGAAAACGAAAAATGAGAATACTTGTAAAGTCCAATATTAGAAAAGGATGTAGAGGGTTATATGTAGGGGAAGGAACGGAACAAAAATTAATGGAGTCAGTAGAGAGGCACTTTGAATTTAGAAGCTTGTTGCAAAAACGTTTCAGCAACACTACGCAAATTGTGCTGAATACTGTGAGATATGTGGTTCTTATGATTACCGTCGTCCTGAAATTGACAGCATGTAGCCCGATAGAAATTTGCCGACGCTTAAGAGGAGCATTCTGTCTTAGTCTTCAAGGTATCCTGAAGAGGAGACAGCTGCTCCCTCCGAATGTCGGAAACTTTCTTCAATACTGTGCACGGCGCGTCTCAGAAGGCGGTAGCCTTTCGTTTTGAATAATATTTAAAATATCGTTACAGTTATGATTCTTAACAAATCATATTTGGATGAAGCAAATGAATACAAATCTGTACTGAGACTTAACGTTGCCTACTTTATAAATTAATGTGTGTCAAAATGAAAAAAATAGACACTTTTATTGCCGTATCACTGACTTAACGCTGACTTCTTAAATGCCTTTTATAGGATCCGAACTGAATATCTGTCTCTATATTTCATGTTGAAACTGGACAGATAAAAGCAAAAGACCCTTTTTAATTCTACACATAAAATTAGTAAAAAATCTCCCGTTTTAAACACGGCGTAATGTGTCTGTATACTTCTATTTATTTCACGATTGCCGATAGTTTGTTTATTCCCATATTTGTAGCTATTAAACTGTTCAAATAAATCTTATTTCAAAACTATTATTTTACGGTAAAAGTGACTTTCATGGCATGGAACAAGTAACAGCGGGGTTTTGCCTATGCCTTCTTTAAGCAAAATACATATCAGTTACTTACAGAACTTCACCTCTGTGTAAGGCAAAATAATTATTCCAGTGCATGTGAGCGTAGTTCGCTGTTATTTCATCGCAGTTCGGAAAGAAAATTTAGAATAGAATTGAAATTAGTTTTGGTTATTATGCGTATAAAATTATTTCATCCAGCCTCGTCTTTGTGGAGCAATCATTTGAGGAGAATATGTGAAAAACCAAAGCCATCGGAAATACGAAAAAATCGGGAAATACGCTATTTACACGGATTTCTAGAAAAAGTAATGCTTTTGTTCTGTATATCTAATTCATACGGGGTACGCGGTGGCGCTGTTCGTTGAGGCACTGCGCTACAAGCCGGAAGGTCGCGGGTTTGATTGCTGATGGAGTTATTGGGATTTTTCATTGACTTTATCCTTCCGGCTGCACTGTGACCCTGGGGTCGATCACCTTGTAACAGAAATTAATACCAAGAATATGTTATGGGGGTAAAGGCGGCCGGTGCCTAGGGCTGACAACCTTACCGCCTTAATGTGCCGATTATCTGGAAATCTGGAACCCTAGTGGCCTGTCCAGGCATGTATAGGGATATATTTTAGCCTTTTATATCTAATTCATACCCTTTGTTTTGTATTTTGATATCTGTACAAAGCAATGTTGCCTGAGTCTTTTACTTTTACTTTTACTTTAAATTACGAAAGCTACCTCATGTACTTTAACTGCCTAACGTGTCAAGTAATGAATCGAGAAGTAACTGACCAGATGAAGGACGTTCCAACAAGAATCTAGCAATCTGATTAACTGACCTTACGAAGCAGAATCCTTCTTCAGAAACTAATATTTCCTCAGCAAGTCAAGAAATTTTCCGCATGTTATGGCACTCGAATTTTCATTACCGCTTTCATAACAATCCGCCACTCGTCCCTATCCAGAGCCAGATGAATATAGCCCACGGCATTTCATGCTTTTCCTTTCAGATTTATCTTACTCTTGTCCTCCCATCTACGCCTATGTCTTCCAAGTGGCCCTTTGCTTCAAGTTTACTCAAGAAATACTGCAGGTATTTTTCTCTCTACATGAGGGCTACGTGCCCCACCCATCCCATTCTCCTTTATTTGATCTCCTGACTTCCTAGCTTGCTGTGCCACCGCTACTAATAATGAAAGAAAGAGGGTTGTGTCAGTATTAGAACAATTATTTGAAGAAGGTAATATGAACCTTTTTCAGAGACATCTAGGGGGCAGGAGTCAAAAATCGTAGAATGTTTTATGAACGTCTTGGGGAAGTTTTATATTTACAAAGAAACCTACATAAACAATCAAATAAACGACAGATCCACATTGAATTACAAAAAATTTTTGAAACTGTAATTTAATATAAACTACCTAGATAGCGAAACCATAGTCCTCTTAAAGTCCAGTGATAATTATACATACAGAGTGCCGTAACGTTAGTAAAGTCAGCATTGTGTCACACAGTGGATGTTTCATATAATTCTCGAAATAAACAATGATCATTCCTAAACTGCATTAAATTTTTATTTTAGTAATGGACACGAAAATAAGTCACAATTCCTCAGCCCCTATTTCGAACCACCAATTCTCCCATTCTACCATCTACATTTCGTGTTGCTCTTACCAAAATAACTAGCGGATGGAGCGGGAAAATCTTCTAAAAAAAGTGAAGCTTTTCCTCTCCAGCCCACAACGAAATGAAGTGTCTCTCACTTCCCCTACGACTTTCCCCTTTGTCTACTCTTCTAATGCCTCTTACGTCTCTCTTTCTCTATCTCCTCTCTTTCTGAGGGTTAAAATCAGTTTAAACAATTTGATGTGCAATTTTACTAGAATGCAGTGTATATGATGGCGTTTCTAAGCGCAGTTCTGAAGGAAACGTAATAAATCATATCCGGTGAGGAATATGTCATGCTTCATCGCATTTCGTATGTTCTGAATCGTTCCATTTTATGGCTTTAGCCAGGCAGCAACCAGACAGCAGGATAAGGAAACCAAGTGTGTGAAACGATACAGATTGCACTGCATACATACATACATCGTCTTACATGTCTTTCTACTTATCTCATGTATACGAGTGTATATATATGCGTATCATAATATTAAATATCGATTCATGATTCTTATATTCGAGAAGAATAGTGGATAGATTATGAAACCTGTGCAGAGTCACTTCAGATTGAAATTTGTTTAGTTTTTAAATTTGTGACATTCATAAATTTAATTTTAGTTGCTCAGTTGTTTAGTGATCGCTTTGAAGAAGAATAGTGTGCAAGGACTACAATGCTACGTGTCTCTGAGCAGTACTTTATGTTGTAGAAGGTGTCATGTTTTTGCGGAAGAAATTGTGGATAATGTGGTGTTGCTTCTGCAAAACTTTGGTTGGGAGTTCTTCATGACTGTTACTCTGCTGGTCACACTCGAACACGGAGAATTGATGAATAACATGCGGAACGTTCTAATGAGTGCTTAGGAAAAAAGAACAATATTCGGATTATGAAATGCCCATATACGATTTTGTAATTGTATACCGTTACTGGTCGCGGGAATGTATGTTTTGTTTTCGTTTACTTTAACTAATTCAGACACTTGAGTTATGACTATGAACTTTTATGCAGAGATAAAACCACAAACATAAATATAAAACTGAACTCTTGTTTTCAACACTAGCAATGATATCGACGGTGTGAAACATCGAAGTTTCGTCATGGAAACTTAAATTGTTCGGTGTCAGTACTAGTGGAAATTGTACACAGAAATAAATCACTAAAATATATAATTTATATAATGCATTCATTCATTCATTCATTCATTCATTCCGTAGTCCGTCTTACAACAGGTCCGTAGACTCTTCCGAAGCGAGTTCTCCACAGGGTGCGATCTAGTGCTTCCCCTTTCAATTTCCAGTATCTTCTCTTTTCCTTAAGGTCATCCAGTAGCTGCTTACGCCTTCTTCCTCGTCTTCCCGTGATTTCTATCCTTCCCTCTAAGTTTCCTTCAATAACGTGTTTTAGAAAGTACTTCCTACGCAAGATGTGACCAATCCAGTTAGTCTTCCTTTTTATTGTATGTAGAATATTCCTCTCCTCCTTGACTCTACGTAATACTTCTTCATTTCTCATATGATCGGTCCAACTGATCTTCTCCATTTTTTCCAGCACCACATTTTAAATCTTTCCAGGTATATGTAATGCGTAATATATAATAATATGCATAATTGTCATTCATATTCTGATATTTAGTTATCATCGTGTAGAAACATTTCGGTAAGTTCTTCCAAAGACATCTTATTGTTCTACAGGAATCTTCCACCACCTAAAATTTCATTCATTTCCAAATTATCGAATCTGGAAGTAGTATTGAAACTTCTCCGCAGGGCACCTAACGTAAGAAGCAGTGACGCTTAGAGTGTGCTGTGTAGTGAAACATTAATAACGAAATTTACTGGAAGTCTGTTAATGAAATTACCGGTAACTGTGTTAGAGGAACATGCCCAGGAATGACTGTGCCCCCAGGCAGAATTCTGAACTCCGTACTTGCGGCGTATTTTCATACGTTATGATCTGTACGAGGATGCTGAATTAGAAACATTGGCCCTTATATTCAGAATCGTGTAAAGTTCCCTTCATTATATTAACATTCTGAATAGCGTAGCTCATCTGAATAGTAATTAAACATCTGGTTCATGCCTAACATAGAGCGCACCACAACAGCGTCTGAAATATTAGTCATGTAATGGCATTACAAAAGCAAGAGGGGAAAAGTCAGCTGCAATATAATGTATGTAAATCCCCAATAAATTATGTCTTTATATTTACCACTTTAACCAACAAATGCACGCTTATTATACCTTATATTATAGAATACAGTCACAGTAAGTTAGCCCGACATGTTTCGATCCCTTGTTGGGATCATCATCAGGGACTTTTAGATTATAAATTACACAATTACAAATTAACAATAAAGGTACATATTAAAAGTATAAGATGTAAAAGTTTAAAATTGTAGGCTATCTCTGTTGGTTCCTGGGTCCACTGTGTATCGGAAATTGCTTGTTTACGTGTGGAAGGCCAAGCCAGTGTTCGAATGACAATGCACGGTATGAATAGCATAAAGTTTGTTCTTACATCTCATTGGTCTTGATATTCATCACACTTGATAAAAGCAGGATTTACGTTTTGTGTTTAAACCTTTATTACATTGAAAAGGGGGTTCCAAATATATTGTATATATCCTAATTATATTCACATTTCATTTTAAGGTGCTGTTCTCTTAACTTAGTCACTTCCCATAAAAACTACTTTGTTTATTTTGCATTTGTTTATAAAGCGTGCCAACCAATATTAAATTATTACGCAAGCTTGTAGTGTCAACTGACTTAAGTTTTCAAGTTTCATCGAAATGTTTTCTGTAGTTTCCGAGATAAACCATGGAGAGTGTCCAACGCGAATTTTCCTATATGAGGTTTGTTCGTGTACTTTGTGGGGAATGGCCAGTAGCTCTCTTCATCCTGAGAACCAAGTGGAACACATCAGTAAGATACTTGCCAGTGTTTGATAAAGACTGAGAAATGCTTCAGCAGTCTTGTAATAACGTAACAGCATCTTAGAAAACCATTTTCCCTGGCTTTTTTTAAAGATGGTTTTTCAACAGCTTTTAATGCGTAACATGAGTGAAAAGTAACATTATTGTTGATGATTATGTGGATAATAACATGTCTTAGAAAGTTCGAAAGATCTCACTTATCTATTCAAGATCACATCAGAAATTCGCTTCTCATTCTTCCCTGAAGAGAAGGAGTGTGTGATACAATATTGCTTTCATTGAGCCGAATGATGACTGAATGCCACTGCCTGTGTATAAATTTTAATATATTAGTTTATGCATGCTTACTGTCTAGTTCGATACTGAAAATGTCATATTTAGCAAGCATCTTTTATGTATAAGAAAGTCTAAGATATATGCATATGTGCGTCCCCCACTAATATAATGTGGCCGACTTTCGTGAAAATTAGGGCCGCGATAGCGCAGTATGTATAGCTAATGCTACGGGACGGACAGTTTTTGGTTCGAATTCCTGTGGGGGCAAGCGACATTCTCCAAACGCATCAAGTCCGGCCCTGGGACCCACCCAACCTCCTAAACAGTGGGTAATTGAGCCTTTACCGGTGGTAGGTAGCCAGAGCCTGGCCTTGACCACCTGCCCCCTCTTAAGCCGAGGTTAAGAATGAGTAGAGCTATATGTCTGCTCTCCCTCTGTGCCTGCATGGCATGTTACGGCGAGACATTTACATTTACGTTCGTGAAAATTAGTATGAACATGTTAATTACAGTAACAACAAATGCACAGAAAACGACTAAAAATTATATACAATATATACAATTTTTGAATTAATTTTAAAAGAGTGTTATATATTATGTATGATGTTTAGTCGCTGTTTGTGCATCTGTTGGTTGCTGTAATTACTTGTAAGAACAATGCATGGATTATATATGTAAAATTAGTGCGAACTTTTTTTTAGTCTGACCTCTTCTACCTGCACATTGTAGGTGTAGAGGGTAGTATGAACATTACGCGAGGTAATCCAACTTGAACCTTCTATTTCCTTAACATCAGTAAAGCCTATAATACTAAATACTGAGGAGAAAATACATTGATGCCACATAATATGCAACTTTGAAATGTTATGGTCATGCTTCTTCAAAAACTGCGGAACTTTTTCTTAAAGTATTTATTTTATCGAAGCCAAGTAGAAACAAAAGAGCCGTGCATGTCTGTGTTCATGTAACTTCTGCTTTGCGGCAATTAGTGAAGCTCTGAGGACAAAACTTTATGCAAACAGATTATAGCCACAAATTTAGAATTTGTGGCACATTTCTTGCATTGAAAATTATAAAAGTGATGAATTTGCGAATATTTGAAATTGTGTGGAAAATTAAGGGCGGTATGGATTTGCAGGCTCAATAGAGCACAGGATTGGTTAACATTTCTTATGTGGTTTAGTAAGTTTCAGGGTTATTAAATCATAACTACTGCTCGACTTGCTATAAATTAAAAAAATCAATAAATGAGTGTGTCGTGAATTCTTCTGCCATCTTCTTGTCTTATAAGAAATTGAATCTTCTCTGTTTCCTTGCTGTCTCTGTCAGCTTATGTAGTCTAAAGTACTGAATATTAAACGTCCTCTGCATTGCAGTTATGTCAGTTTAAATGCCCATTTCTTACTTGAGGATCCCTAACCCAAACGCAGGGCAGCACATGTGGGATTTATGAAGTCGATTTTTGTTATTGTGAAGTTAGACTCATAATCAGCGATAGCATTCTGTGAAAATATACTGTTCAGCTTCACAGAAAATCAGTATTACTATTTCCGCCAGGTTTGCCAACATAAGGAGCGTGAAGCATATGTCCACGTTTTCGTAACACGCTTCAGTTGAAACTGTGCAACGCTGAAGAACCATGAGACGCCAGTTTTCTGCTGTCATTCCTAACTTTATCGGTGCTCCATTCTCCCCTGTCACCTCTCCTAAACTGTAGGATAGATAAGACCAGACAATATATTATTACAACATCAGTTATAATTTTAATCTCACTTCCTACCCGGGACTTGCCTCTTCTCTCAATATACTGTAAGTAAAATTCCGTTTTTACTGGCAAATAACGCCACTTCACTGTATAAGCCATACCCGACGTTTCTAGACAGTGTAGTGCCCTAATCTTCAAGGGTCGAAATGTAAAATAAGAACGTTTCGACCCTTGGTGATTGAGCCACTGCTTCGTCTCGAAACGTCTGGAATCTATTACCTAGTGATGCGGAGTCATATATCAAAAGAACTGAATTATCAACTAGACCGCAGCGAAAACATGAAAACCCATATACTTGTAAGTAAATATATAATTTACAAGTGTGTACAAATCAGCTGTTGCTAATTCTCTTTTGTTTGCAGTATGAATTAACTTGCCCCCTTGAAAATATTTTAATGTAAAACGCCATTTTAAATCAAATAGACTTGTATTTTTTCCGGATACAAAGACTGGTTTAAATAAAGCGACTAGGCTACGGGCTTGAAGGTCCGGGGTTGGAATCCCTTCAGTGATAATAGATTTTTTCTCCTCCGAAACGTCCAGACCGGCTCTGTGGCCCATCCAGTCTCCCGATCAGTGGGTACTGTGGTTCGTTCCCGGGAGTAATACAGCCGGGGTGTGAAGTTAACCACTCACCTCCATCCAGTGCCGAAGTTAAGAATGAGCGGAGGTGTGTCTCTACTCCCCCTATAGACCTTCATGGCGTGGGAAAGGATAACTTTACTTTCCAATAATGGTACTGCGACATTTCGAACCCCTTGAAATATTTTTGGAAGTCTTCTTTCAGAAGGTATTTACATTTCGCCTAAAGTAATAAACTAGATAATGTGTACATCATATGCCGCTAAACATGACGCTGTTACTGTTGCTAAGCTGCAAATTTCACTGTTCACATGCTTTGAATGCTTCTTCAAGGTTTCATTATAAAATATTACGCTTCATGCCCTAGGCTTGGTAATTAATCGACATGCCTGTCTCCGTTCGGGGGCTGTATAGTTTAAATTAACGCACGTAGGCAGAGGGACACTTGAACATTTGATTAAAATCCAGAATATTCTGCTACAGATTCCACTCCATAAACGTAGATCATGAGCACATTTGGCTTTCTGCCAAGTGTGTGAGTTTCCACCAATTGGTAGGGAGTGCTTTGCAGAGTGTTTTGCGATTTCGAGGCCGCTTATTGTAGAAATGGGTTAATAATAGTATATTTTAATAATGGTTGAGAGATTTAAAGGCAAATAGGCTTATTTTCGAAGTACGTTATTTGTTATGCTACGTTGCATACTTCATTGACATGGAAGCTTATTTATTACAAATACAGTTCGTAGCTAATCCACTACAGATACGAAGATAGAAGTTAGAAACATATTTCCTTTTTACTTTAAAATTTTAAAATTATTTTAAAATACTTATGTTAAAACTACTTATTTTAAAACAACTTATTTTAAAGCTACTTAGACATGTATTTCAATTTACATAAACATTTTGTACACAATGAGCCACTTTGGAATTCATTTGAACATTAACTCCTAATTTCCTGTGCTTTTTAATGTCGCCCACCAAACTAGGCTACCATCTCCTGAGTAATTTAGTCCCCTTAGATGCTACGTCTAAAACGTGTACGAATTTATAATTTCATCCATGCGTGCTATATATCCTACCCACCTGTTTCTCTTATATTAAATTATCCTAATAGCATTAGATGAAGATAAAAATTATGAGGCAACTCATTATGTAAGTTTCGCTTAATATTGTTGCTTAGTTTTCTTTCATGTGCTTTGAATTAATCACTTCGTTCTAAGTTATATCCTCAAAATGAGAGAACAAGTTTCACCCTCGAAGTGAGGGTAGTGTCTCAGCATACACTAAAGGAATGGGAAACGTAGTCGTTATTTGACTGTGTGGTCATACTGCGGAACTGATCTTGTGAAAACCAGCAAAAGCAGCGAAGTGTGTCGCGGCAGAGTAAGTGAATAGTCTTATTAGGTAATTAGCGGAAATTCTGTCTACCATCAGGATGTACGTTGTGTAATATTCATCTGAGCTGCTCCATCTCAAACAAGACCTTGCGTCAAAGGCGCATTAAATTATTCAAACCAAACGTCTTTGCTTTCACCCAGAAGTGGGGTATTGACCGTTCTAGACAACAAAGTAGGCAGTTAAATGCTCTGGGGAAAAGGTGGGGACACAGTGTTTGTATTACTAAGTATTTACTTAATTTGGGATACTTCACATTTTCGTTAATCTCAATAACTAACACTGTAGTTGCACTAGTATTACCATTATCTTCTAATTCCGCCATTGGAAACAACTCTCAGTCAGTTCTGTCCACCTCAGCCACATCAGGAAGTTATTCCCTTGTTTTTGAGAGGATATTTTTGACCGCTGAATGCCATACTACTCGTAGAATTCTGTGCCGAATCTTTTCGCCCCCATTTCAAACACTTGCACGGCCAGCCTGTTTTTTTGCCGTGTGGTAGATATGTGTTACTAAGTTTCGGAGGAAAGTACTGCCTCCATCTTGAGTGGATGCCGAAGTGGTTGGAAATAAAGAAATATATCTCTTATGTGGAATATTTAAGGAAATCTGGCCAATCAGATCTATAGGAGGGGCTCGTTACTAGCCCCGCACTCTCTTCCTCCTATCGATCTGATTCGCCACATTCCCTCCAACTTTCCCATATAACCGACATATTCCTTTCTTTCCATCCACTTCAGAATCGCTTTATACAGATTCAGTTATCCTGAATCTGTATAAAGTGATTTCTTACGAAACGTTGGAACACACATCTACCACGCGGCTTAGAAACCAGAAAGAAGACCGTCAACTGATCATCTAATACCGTTAAAACCTGAATACTTATTCCTACATGTATAGTTTATCGGTGTAAATTATATGGGGTTTCTGCTTGTGTAATATCTTAAATTCTTGTCTCCCACGTGTCTCAGTATGCCGGTGAACACTTTTTTCATATGTGCGTATATCGTTATAGTAGCAGACTGCCATTCAGGTCCATAACCAAACACACAATGACTGTTTTGTGTTTTCCATCGTTTTGTGAAATACACAAAACGATCAAATTTTTATTTTTAGCCTCCTTTTGTGTCGATTGCAATAATAAAGGAATTAAACACCTTCAAACAAGCTACTGTACATGCCATGCTTTATTACGACAACATGTTTCTTCCTGATTTTGTCATTTTTAGGCAAACAATATAACATTTATAAAAAGTTCTGTATACGATTGTATTAAAAGATGTTAATAATTGATTACCTGGGGATGTACTCAAATTGTTGGGAGAAGGTGGTCTAAGGCTAATGACACAGATGATCAACAGCATATATGTAACTGGAGAATGGCCCAGAGATTTTATTGAAGTTACAATGATTGCCTTAAAGAAGAAGCCCAAAGCTACAAAATGCAGCGACCATCGCACAATCAGCATCATCGCTCATGCAGCAAAGATAGTAGCGAGGATACTTAGAAGAAGGATTGAGAGGAAAATTGAAGATGCACTTGGAGAAGATCAGTTTGGATTTAGAAGAGGAAAAGGAACTAGGGATGCAATTGGGATGCTGAGAATAATATCAGAACGAACCTTGGTCATAGATGAGGAATTGTGTGCTTGCTTCATAGACTGGCAGAAGGCATTTGACCGTGTCAACTGGACCAAATTAATGCAAATCCTAAAAGGAATTGGGATAGACTGGCGCGAAAGAAGATTGATCAGCAAATTGTACATGGAACAGAGTGTCAAAATACGACTGGACCAAGGGGAGACGAGAAGTGTGAAGATTGGAAGAGGAGTTAGACAAGGTTGCTGCTTGTCACCGATTCTGTTCAACTTATACAGCGAGTACCTTACCAAGGAAGCTCTTGAAGGGTTTGGAGACTTCAAAATAGGAGGACAAGTAATTCGCACTGTGAAATATGCAGATGACCTTGTGCTACTGGCTAGGGAAGAAAAGGTGCTACAGGGCATGATTGATAGACTAAGTGAAATTGGAAGACGCTATGGAATGGAAATGAATGTGGGAAAAACTAAAGTAATGAAAATCTCAAGGCAACCATCCCCAATGAAAATTATGATAGATCAAAAACAATTGGAGAATGTGGAATATTTCAATTATTTGGGTAGCATGATAACAAGTGATGCAAGGTGTACACGTGAAATTAAATCCAGAATTGCCATGGCAAAAACAGCATTCAACAAGAAGAAAAATCTTTTCACCAGCAAACTGGAATTAAATTTAAGGAAGAAACTAGTAAAGTGCTACATTTGGAGCATAGCTTTGTATGGTGCTGAAACGTGGACACTCCGGAAAGTAGATCAGAAGTATCTGGAAAGTTTTGAAATGTGGTGCTGGAGAAGAATGGAGAAGATCAGTTGGACCGATCGTGTGAGAAATGAAGAAGTATTACACAGAGTCAAGGAGGAGAGGAATATACTACATACAATAAAAAGAAGAAAGGCTAACTGGATTGGTCACATCTTGCGTAGAAACTGTCTTCTGAAACACGTGATTGAAGGAAAGTTAGAAGGAAGGATAGAAATGACGGGACGACGAGGGAGAAGACGTAAGCAGCTACTGGATGACCTTAAGGAAAAGAAAAGATACTGGAAATTGAAAGAGGAAGCACTAGATCGCACCCTGTGGAGAACTCGCTTTGGAAGAGGCTACGGACCTGTCGTAAGACAGACTACAGAATGAATGAATAATTGATATCTCAGTTCTTTACAATTAAAGCAATACATGTTGCTGTTTCAAATTTGTTTTGATAATAATTAGAATGATTAAAATATGATTAAAAGGGGATTCGTATGATATTCTTCTACTGTATACTTCGGGGTGGTAGCAGAATAAGCAGTATAAAGTCCGTGGAACGATACGTTGTACATGGCCTTGTTGGTCTTGTCTAAGCTTGTGGCTGTTTATTCGAGTTCTTTACAATTTCTTGTTTTGGATTGGTGTTTAATTATGACGCATTCCCATACTCCTCAAGGAGTGTTAGATCGGTGCACAAATATACTGTCCTTTGTCACCATTCGGGACTGTGGGAACTTAATATTGTGAGCAGATAAGTGTAAAAAATATTTTTCCTTTTAGTAAAGAAGACTTGGAAAGTTGTTAACTTTGCTCTACCTTGCTTGGGTTTGTGTCCAAATATGTTCCTTTTTTCTCATTCGTTGTCCCATGAGAAATCCATTGGTACAGGTACAAAAATTAGTACTGCTACATGCTCACAAAGCAACCATTATCTGCCTGTTAACAGAATATGCTTTTTTTACTCCAGTATAATGTACAACAGTATGGTCTCTACAGAGGGGATTATATTGCTTAAAGTCGCTATGTAAGCTTCTGGAGAACGGGAGGGTTATTTCGGTGCGGGATGAAGCGCACACATGCACCGACGGTGATCTAACTAAAGGTAGCCTTGGACTTCTTGACCCTTGAAAATGGGCCCGATAGGTTGTCCCGAAATATCGGTACAGAACTACCACTCAACGCTGCGTAATATCCCAGAAGAGCGCAGATCTCATCTACATCGCGGCGGAAGTCTTGGTGTTAGCCAAGTGACGTAGTTCTTTAAAGATGGCTTGCACTGAAGAATTCGTACTCATTTCTATTAGAGGCTGAGTCTACCCCAGGGCCATAGTGCGACTGAAAGGATTATGTAATTAAAAATTCCAATGATACCATCGGGAATCGAACCCGCACCTTCCTCAACCAACTGCGCAACATAGTTACAGAAGCAATATCTGTATCAATTTGAGACTTTAGAGGCATAAGTGTAAGCAACCATCATAAACAACAAAAATCTTTTGTTGCATTTCTGTGCTTTATTTATTTATTTATTTATTTTGCATTAGCTCGCCAGTATGTTTATACGAGTAAAATATTCCGTCTCTGTGGTTTATTTTGCGGAGGTACAGTTTCTCAGATTATGCTAAAATGCGTCGAAAGTTAGGAAGGTGATAAATTATGAATTCGATGGGACTTGGCATTATGAAACTGCCGATATAATGGCGGTTCTACTCCAGTATTTGCTAGGAAGACTGAGGAAGACGATAAAGACCTCAGTCAGGATGCCTGGAATTTTTTTTCAATGGCTCGACAGCCCCTTGGGGGCCTAGGCCGCCTTATTTTTCGAGGCTTCACGATCACACACTTAAGACACACCACACTCGGTAGGACTCCTCTGGACGAGGGACCAGCTCGTCGCAGAGACCTCTACCTGACAACAAACAACACTCACAACAGACAGACATCCATGCCCTAGGCGGGATTCGAACCCACAATCCCAGTAAGCGAGCGGCCGTAGATCCACGCCCCAGACCGTGCGGGCACTGGGATCGGCAGAATGCCTGGAATCCCGCAAGAAATTGGAAGCAAGCGTCTCACAACTACAAGTCTAGAGTTTTGCCCCCACACAGGCTGCTCGGTCTGATATTGTTACTGCAATACAATATCAGCCATTCCAATCTATACCTATTTTTACTTTCTTGTGTCAAATCCACGTAATTGTTTAAATGACTTTCTTAGAAGACTTTGAGATCACACATATAAATTAATATATTTGAGGAATGAATGCTCTTTGGTCAGGGTTTCCACGCCAACAAACATTCGTTTTTTATTATTATCATTATTTATTTATTTATTATATGTTTACTTATGTTGTGTTTCAGAGGGTGAAGGCACTGCTAACCTCTTCTATGAATTTGAGTATCTTCGGTGGATTAACGGGGCCGTAATGTGAGTTACATTTAAAATTATTTGTTTTTGTCTTGTATAGGAGTATATAAATTAATTTTGTTATGTGTAATAGCAGAGAAAACTGAAGCTTAAATATTTATCCTTTATTCGCTCATTGTATCAGTTATGCTTTACCTTTCGCCAATTGCAATTCGCTTATTCTAACAGTGAATAGTAACATGCGATCTGCATGCGTGTCGACTATGAGGCCTTTTTTATGTGACGCTGCGTAAAAATTGCTTCCGATAAACCCAGCGATTTAGCTGAGAAAATGCGAGACTTTCTTCCCGCCAATAACAGCTAACTACGAGCATTTCTCGTCACTATCGATATTGCACTGTTTGGTCTTATTTGAATCAAGAAAGACGCCCAAAACGACGTCCTCTGCTTTCAGACTACTTACACGTCTCGTTAACGCTTTTAGAAATACACGACGCAGCACTTCTTGTGATAAGTTTTAAATCATTTGTCGGATATTTTATTTCAGTTCTCTGCCTTGTGCGGACTGTTGACATGTACGTCGATGTCAGTACCTTTCCTTGTCTCCTACACGTCTGTAACCCAAGCATTAATCCCGTACTGCAAAGTTTTTTTAATAATCTCGCTTTTCATCTGCTTGCTAGGTACATAAGCACCAGGAAATTTCCAGTGTGAAATATATGGCAGCATTTACCGTAGAGTGAATTTGTAAGGCATGGTGCCATTAAAATTACACGTTTTTCATCACTACAAACCACATTCTCAACATCAGTCCACTACGAGGGAAAACGGCCTGATTTGTGATATCTTAGAGTGTGACTCACCGGAAAAGAACGTCATAATTTACACGTTTTCAGACTTCTTATATTTTTTGTGCAAAAACGAAAAAGGACACGTTCCAAGCACTCAGTTTCAGTGTTTGACTTTAGACCTTTAGTTTTACGCTCTTTGTGAGGGCACATAACGACTTGCCGTTTACAAATTGAAAATCTAGATGTAATAACAGCAAGAGTGCGCCGGAAGTATTAAGCGATGTCCAAGTTTTCCGCTTTTTCATGGTTAATGCAGACCCTTTTTAGTTGTGTGTGTTTTATGTTGCTATGGATATTCCTTAGGAAGATTGCAGTTGTGGAAAAATAGTTGGCTAAAAGTGTACTCAATTTTGGTGCCACATTTGGTTTATTTTTTTCTTATGGGTATATATATGCTTGTTACGGGATTTTATTACTTTTGTTATAAGTTTGTTGCATGGTGCTGGACTCTGTATAGCATTCACTGTTTCCTATTTTATCATCAGTGTTTATTTCGCTGTTAGAATTAGTGATTATGCTTGTGTTCGAGTGAATTAATACACATTCCCTTTCTAAGACGGTTTGTAGTATATATTTGCTATTTGCTGCATATTATGTCTGAAATTTGTGTATTACCGTTGTTTGTGGACCTGCTGGTCTACGTTACCGAGTCAGAATATGCATTATATTGCACCGAGCATTCTCATGTAATAGGGTATGTTCTTTGTGGGTATTGTCTAGGCCGTGCGTTCTCGCCATCTCTCTGGTACTCGTTGTTTGTTAACCCTTTGTGGAATTACGTTTATCCAATTGCGTTTAAATGCTGAAGTCCTCTCTCACAGACAACAAAACCCCCATCCTACATAAAGACCAATCTGTTAACTCTGTTCAAGTGGATACTTGTGCTTGTTGTGAGAATCGCACCGAAGACACAAGTACAGCTTACTGTGTGGGCAAAACAAAGGGTTTCTTAATGTCACAGCAGGTGGTACAGATAGTTATCACTGCACTTCAAATGGTTAAAAGTATATTTTCTGTAATTTCTTGTTCTTATTTTACCACGTGCGCACGTAGCATAACTTATTTTTTTTTTTTGGTTCGTGGAGAATCATTCCACCTTATCTTAATTTCGAGGAATCGGGTACTTATCACCCTGTATTGCACAGTTGGATATGACTCACACCTAAAACCCCGGCTTGCCTATTCACCGAAGACTACGTTCAGGCTTATAACCACCTCGGTAATAAACCTTTTGATGTTTTGCCTGTATTACCACGGAGTTCCGCGCGCTGCGATGCGATAAACGTTAGGCTCAAATGTACGGTCCAGTGGTGCATTTAGGGACCCAAATTACCTGCATCAGTAGATAAAGTGGGAGAGAGAAAGAGAGACACATTACATACTCCTATTTCAGCATTCATCGCAAGGCATAATATTTTGCTTTTTGTAGTCGCACCAATGCATAGACGGAACTACTGATGTATTAATGTTATTATTTTGAATTTCGTAGCTTTAATTTAAAAGTGCGACTTTAGCATAAAGGGGGAACCTAGAAATATATGTAATTTTTATCTCGCTGATTAAGAGACTACCTGAAATTCCTAGGATAATATTTAAATTTTCCCAAAAAATCAAGTTAAATTAGACAAGGATAACCAATGCAGGCTTTTTTTGTAGAAGGTGATGAACTTTTTGTTTTTTGTAAGCAGAGAACATAGTCCAATATTTCTCAGTGAAATTACTATTATCATCGTCATCATGATCGTAATAATCATCGTATACTCTTAGGTACAGTATTTTCGCTTTAAAGAGTTTTACATTTACACTGAGTGATGATTTTTGTACGTTACCTAAACCACGAATTTTTCTCAACTGTTCAGATTACCCTGTACCCCGGACCATACCTTCCCCCATACAGTCTGAATGACCGATGGACTACTCTGTTTTGAGGGGCTAAGAGTGATATTTTAATATAGATACTACAGTACTTCTTCAGGGCATTTTCATAACGCTTAGTGTTCCGGCTAGGAGCCACATTGCATGTATGATTTAATAACTTCTCGTACCTTGACTCTAGTTAGCCATAGACTAAGTACGTAGGTACGCACTTGCTGACAGACAGAGATGTTTCTCTCACCCACCACAGGCTCTGATGCTGCAACAGAGACATTTCCATTACGTACACTATCGCCTACAGCAGTACTTTTCAAACGGTGGTACGCGTACCACTTGTGTTATGCGGACGGTCGCCTGGTGGTACGTGAAGAAATTTAGGAATTATATTCTTCAATAATTGAAATTTGGAAACGTTAATTGCACTATTAAAGTTGTTTTAAGTCTTTAGAAATGTAGAGAAAACGTTTGTAAAGTGTACACCAAGATGCTATTTCATTGTTCTCCTCTGTCGTCTAATTGCTATAAATTAGAAAGGTAGTAACTGCGAAATTCGAGGTTTTCACATGTTGTTTTTTAACTGGTTGGCTGGTTTGAAGACTTCAATCCTGCAACCAGCGAAACATCCCGGAAGACCAGTATCCTGAAAGTAGGCGTTAATATTTGCAGCGCACTGTGGTGACGGACGTGACATGTTTTGTATGTATGTGACAGTGGTGACGTGGGACTGTTTATTGTACGTGGTACTGTAATTGTTGTAGTGACACTGGTACGTGTACATATTTTGTATTGTGACAGTGGTACGTGTACATGTTTTGTATTGTGACAGTGGTACGTGTACATATTTTGTATTGTGACAGTGGTACGTGTACATGTTTTGTATTGTGACAGTGGTACGTGTACATATTTTGTATTGTGACAGTGGTACGTGAACATGTTTTGTATTGTGACAGTGGTACGTGTACGTATTTTGTATTGTGACAGTGGTACGTGTACATGTGTTGTATTGTGACAGTGGTAAGCGAGAAGAAAATGTTTGAAAATCACTGGCCTACGGGAACGTTTTCTCTGTGGTAAGCTGGCCGGAATGTGGGCAGACCACCCGCCTCGATATGGTTCTGAGTTTAAGAATACTTCGAGATCCTTATCTCCTCTCTTCCAATGCCTTGATATGGTGCAGTTACAATGGACAATAATCAAATCTACAACTTTTTGATCAGAAGTCTAGGGCTTGGCACAGGTTTGCTCTAAATATGCCATTCAAACGCACACAGTACACGTGACCTCATACTGCTCACATAGAGTTGTATAACACAATCGTGTGATTAGGGCATCTGTCTACACATAATTTTTGTTATTTTCTGTTATGAATTTTATTAATGTGTTTGGTTTTTGTATTAATTATTTTCCCTTATTACACATAGCATTCGTCATTTGATAAATTATTGTACTAATTGGTTGTCATGTAGGCTTAATCTGTGTTGACAAATTTGAAACCAGTTAGTGAATACGGTGGTTAGATGTTGGCAGTTCATTACATCAGTACCTCGCCATATCGACCGCATGGCAAATAAATACATTTGTAATCATCTGGCCACACCCGTTTCCAGACAATATTGAATTATAAGGACTTGTTTTATGAGCGATTAAACCATAGAAGTCCTAGCTACATGTGCTGTAGTTTTTGGTGTCGAATCACCGGTAGAGGAGTGAGAGACATTAGGATTGTTAATGGAAACAGCATACAATATTATGTTTCTGAAAAAAAAACACACCACTACCTGTTGTTACATAAAAGTTGAATTGTAATATTTAGGGTCCTGTATCTAGGAGGTCCTGCATTAAAAAAGCAACCTGAATGTTAACACGTTACGCCACTGAGAACTGCTTTGTTCTTGTACCCTGAACGTAGACACAGCAGGTTCCTCTGAAACACTGGTACGAGTTTAAAGGAGTACACAGCATCAATGGCATGAAGTATTAATATTAACTCAATTTCTTTAACTAATTTCAATAACGAATTTAAAAACAATTAAGATTTCAGCGTTACAGGTAATAATGTGTTATGCCATGTTATGCCTCATTATGTCATACTATTGTTCTCAACAATGAGGTCTCAGTCATTATTAAATTGTGCGTTTTATACATTTCAGTGGTTATTCTTTCATGTTTTAACACTTGTGCCTCATGGTAGCTTATGAGTAAGACAAAACATGTAGTACTCTAGACAATAAGATTTGTTATCAAAATAACATATGTGTGATTGACGACAGCCCATTATTTCTTTACTTACGCGTCACAACGAGATATCTCGCCCTAAAATTTATTTTTCGAAACGATGGCATGGTTTTTCTTTCAGGGATATTGTCAAATAATAAACATATTTGCAGCAGGAAAGGAAAATGTCTCTAAAATGTACATCCCATCCTCATCATTGAAAGCGTTCATGATATTCTACAATGAATTTCTGCGAGGACAATCTGACACCATTGAAACGTCGGGGCAAATGTCTGACATACGAAACGACGAGAAGCTGCACATAACTTGAGAAAGTGAATATGACAGAGCGTGGAATGCTTCCAACCCCGCTTTCTCTGTCTGTGACGTGGCAGCATATGGAGTCGTAATAGAAAGGAAATATGAACATCTGTGAACATTAGAAGAATATTCACAAATTTTTTCAAAAATAACTTTTTCAAAATACTGGGCCACTCTTGACAATTCAAGGAAAAATTGACAAATTTTATATGTGCTTACGTTTCCGCCTGGTGTTAGCAGACACATCACTGGAAATATGTAATGTAACTCGACGAAAAATTTAAATCCTTATTTTTGAGCTTTGATTTTAGTTGATTTGCATCATCTTTAATTCTTAAATTTTCGGCACATTCACTAAAATTAAAAAATCTACTGCTAGAGTCAAACCAATTGCAACTCTTATACGTCAAGAGTTATCCTACTGTGACGTCACACTTTCACTCACTATGTAGCCTGGGACTTGAAAAATTGTGAAAATGCCAAGTGACAGAATACGCATAATAGTAACAATAGTCCAGGGCCGTGCCATGGCTCAGGCGGTTAGTCGCCCGCCTCTTTCCCGGGTCGGTCCATGTGGGATTTGTGGTGGACAAAGTGGCACTGGGACAGGTTTTTCTCAGAGTACTTTGGTTTTCCCCTGTCAATTTCATTCCACCGGTGCTCCATTAAAATGGAAAAGCAGAAAAAACCTCATCTTCATCACAGGGTTGCACAATAAGCCTTCAAGGCCGCGGTGCGTCCGTAGCATCTGCTACGGGGCCCTTCAATAAAATAAAATAAAAAACCTGTAGTCCAGAAAGTAAATCTTTTCGGTAAAGAAGCATTGCTGTTATGTTTATTACGGTTTTAAGGCTGTTTTAATGTTCATTTTATCGTCTAAAATTAAATTATACGTCTAAAATAATGAAGGTGATATAATTTAAATAGTGTGAAGGAGGCTTGGTAGAATAAACAGTACCATTTTTTGATTTAGAGGTTTTTTCTGCTATGACCGACTCAATGATTTCTAACTAAAGCATTAATTCCAATCTCGTTTTTTGCTGTCAGTTGATGGTGCTGTTGTGTCTGACGGGGATTCTCATTTGGTTCCCATGGAAACAAAACAAAAACCGACGGACAAACATTCCAACAAAGAACACTCATCTGCTTAGACTAATTAAATAGTTACACTAATGATCAAAAGCCGCTACTTAAGTGTTTGTAATACTGCGTCATCTTCGGTAGAGCCACAGTCCCAATCTTTCCCGGAAAACGTCTACTCTGAATAACATTTTTTACTGCTTTCCTCTGTCCATTAGGCAAATTCTAGCCATCACATAAAATGTTTATGCATTGTGGGCCTATATATTATTCAAACACAAAACAATAGCACTTTATGTAGGCCCTACGTATTTCTGTATGTATCCAATGTACGTGAAAATGAAGTAAGACTAAAGAAGCTTAATATTTGTTGGAAACACAGCAGGACTCTATATAAACCAAATGTTAATTTTGTAGAAAGTGTGGGCTATGTTTCAGAACTCATGTAATTATTATGGATCAGTAGGACATAAAAACATGTTTAATCTTACCATAGAAACTACATTTGTTTATAGCTACAGCTTCGAAATACAAAGCCATTTTTCGATTTGGGATATGGATGTGAAACTCGTTCTTTTTCCCTACGTTTACCACAATGCTGACGCTTACCAGGCTCCTATTCAGTGGATATCTGGAAAACTTTTCTGGAGAGTAAAGGGACCAGAGAGCGCGACTCTCTAATGTTTTAGTAGAGTATGCGTGCAGCTAATTCCTTGTCTCCTACAAAGCATCCGTGGCTCAGCATTTAAGCAATAGAATAATTTACTACTGCATTTATAAATGCCTGCCAGTTCCTAGATACTCTGATGAATATAGCTAACTAACATTGCGTCACTTTATTAATACTGGGAATTAATTACACACCCCTGGTTTCTCTTCTGAAAATACTACAATTTCTAAGAAACCCACCATACATTTCTACTACAGCTTATTATTGCGGTATCGAAGTCGTCTGTAATGCCTGTACAAAGTCAGGTTATCAGTAATAAAGCTTAATTGTCTTTAAGAGAATCTGGAATTAGAATAATTACGCTTTCTTAGTATTACATCTTGAGACAAAAGACTTTCAAATAATTCAAGTGTACTTCTCTATTTTATCCTGTTATTTTGGCACTGAAGTTACCTGCAATGCTTACACAACATCAGTTTCACTGTAAAATCCTAGGACCTTAAATTATTACCATATTAATTGTGATAAGTATTACAAGTGTGGTATCAGTTCCTCATAAACCTAATGTAACCCTCTCGCTCAAGACTCGAAAACATTTTCTCAGCCATACATAGTCTTCCAACACACAACACGTTCTCTATCCAATGCTACACTGTAAGAGGGATGGCGTCTTACTTACCTACAGTGAGGCCAGCAAAGACTAACTTTTCTATTTTGGCTATGGCAAAATTTCTTCCATGAGTTCCATATCGGTCTTAGAACAAAGCTCTTCAATTTCCCGTGGTTGCTAGTCTATAGCTAATAAATAATCGCAGATCTTACCTGAAATTAACAAACGACTGACATTAATATTTACGTCATTCCATAAGGGAAAGTCCTTAACCAATTCTCTAACCACAGAATTCCGGCACCTGATATTGTAATAATTTGTGACAAAACTAAATCCTTTAACTTTTGATTCTGCGCTTTAATGTTACCTTTCCATCATTTCTTAACAAGTAAAGAAAATACAGGCCTATCCTCTGAAATTTGTTTTCGAAATTTTAGAAGGTTTGCATCAAAAGAATTTTAAAACATTCTGGAAATTACTATTAATGACAGAGATTGGAGGCGGAGAGAAATTACAGGATGTGTATTTCAAGAAGCACTCAGTACATGAAATGTAATACATTAAAAAACTCATAATCTAAAGTAAGTAAAATCTGCCAGCTAAATATTGCTGTCCAACAAAAACTCTTTGCTAAAATAAAACCTATTTCGCTTGAAGAGAACTTTACACTACGCTTCGTTATGACACACGGAACAAAACAGAGGACCCGATTGCTTGGACATGTCAAGCAGTTCCATTATCAATGAGGTTTTAAATTGCTGGATACAGCCTACCATCTGGGTAACCAATTCTTTCTCCTACAGGATCGTATAGCAGACTCGGAATTAGAGTTGCGTGATGCAATAAAGGTTATGAGTATCCTTTTTGAAACTCCTAAAATAAAATAATCTCCAGGGGCCCTGCGAGGATCCTTGTACAGGGGAGTAGCGTCCAGAAATTTGCCTACAGCCTTACGCTTAGGCCGTGTATTAAAAACAGATTTCGAAATTTTCGTTCATTGTTTTTATACCTCTCTTTTTCCTTTCCATTCACTTTTGTAAAGTTGCAAATATCGACTAATAGCTTCGTCATGTACTAGCTCTTTGTCCGTCCTTCTGTGTGGAACAACTCGGCCCCCGTGGAAGAATTTTCGTGAAAATATGTATTGGTGGGTTTAATAAAATATGTCGCGAATATTCAAATTTAAGTCGGACAAAGTAAGAGGTACTCTACATAAGAAGCCTAAAGGCTGCGGTGCGTCTGTAGCATCTGCTGCGGGGCCCTTCACCACAAAAAAAGAGGTACTCTACATTAAAGTCTACTGATTTTTTTCTATGGCTCGACAGCCCTATATGGGCCTGGGCCTCCTCGTTCCGTCGAGGCTTCATGGTCACACACATTAGACACACCACAGTCGGTAGGACTCCTCTGGACGAGGGACCAGCTCGTCGCAGAGACGTCTACCTGACAACACACAACACTCACAAGAGACAGACATCCATGCCCCCGGTGGGATTCGAACCCACGATCCTAGTAAGCGAGCGGCCGAAGACCCACGCCTTAGACCGCACTGCCACTGGGATCGGCCTACTGAAATTTACTATGATCTAATAACTTGCTGAATTCTTTTTTGAGTTGACAAGAGTTTCAGGGAAAGGCGTTAAACAGATTGGTCCAAACACTGGCCCCTGACGAAATAATTAAAAGAAATTTTACAGGTCAAGAGAGGCCAAAGAAATAATTGTTTACATACAGATTCGTTGTAGTGTGACGTATTAATTCCACGACACGTAATATGCGTGATGTTATGTCAGTTATCGATTATAATACGTTATTTACGAAGTTAAAACGATGAGGTGTTTGGAGACAACGCCCATTCGTCCTTCCGTCCCTATGACCTAGAGTCAGCGACGAAACGGTGCATCGTATTGTCTTGAAATTCGGTATAGTAATTCTTTAAACTCCTTTCGAGTAAGCATTGACTTTCGCGAAAATTAGCTCAGTAACAGGCATACTTTACTTCAGGGCGTATATAAAACTTCCTCCTCCTGCTTGCGCCCGTGTTGAAGACGCACTTTAATTTTGCCCATAAAACTAACGCATAATACACGTCTCTTCTTTCCCTAGCATGTCACAGAAATTGTCAAATGGTTGTAATAAAAATATACAGTTGCGTGACATCTCGCATTCACACATATCCTACAGACGTACATAATTGACAGAGCCTCATTTTGCATTACGAGGAATACATAATAGAAATCGTAAAAAAAAGTACGTAAAATAATTTTGAAGATAATTGTGGAGAGAGTCGCAAAATTACTTTAATAGGAAAGTAGTGGGCATTAATTTAATTTACGCATCTCTTTACTGTTAGGTCTTATGCTGATATAAGCATAATATTAGTCATATAACTTATTAAAAACACGCAACTTCAGAAACAATTTTGCAGTAGCCATTTCCTTATGATCAACGTTTTATGTGACACTCCGTGCAAGCCTTGAGTTTTTTTATTATAAAAAACTATTAATAACAACGCTTTCTGAAGGAAGATTATAGATGTTATGAGGAACTTTAATGTTTCTGGGAGATGAAACCTTCCTAATTTTCTGCTAATGTACAGCACGATGTTTACACAGGATTTTACAAATTACCGGGTACTGAACGAAATAACCTCAGGACATGCGCTTTCTTTATAAAGTAAATTGAAACCCACAAACAAAACATAGATATGATGGGAGTATCATATCTAAAATAAAGTGAAAATATTATACGCGTAGGCAAGGCTCTGCATTCAATATAAGTGATAATATTTCAATTCTTAAAACGAACATCGCAGCATACAAACTGTTTTTTATTTTCCGTGACCAAACATAATTGTCTGTCGTGATTCTTTGTGCGAAATGTGGCCACACTGCTTCCCCAACGAGGAAAAAAATGTGTGGCATGATTATTCGTAATGAAGAACACTGAACACCCGACAAGCTTATTCTTGTGTAATGTGTTTCTGTAGGGCCAAAGTGCAGTAAATGATCCTTCAATACGTGCCGAGAGTCGCATTCAAACATTGGTGTTCCTGTGTCTATTTGATACTTGAATATCGGCCATCTGCTTATCATCCTTGACTCTACGTAGCAGAAGATACTAATTTCATAAAGCTCTGGCTACATTGAATCTCTGATGCCCGTTTCATAAAATAGGCTAAAAATGTTGAGCTGTGTGTTTCTTATGTATATGCTTCGTGCAGGTTCCTTGTTTGTGTCGTGACAATCATCAGAAGCATTTTGAAAATGATACGTTTTTGTAAGAAACATGTTAGTGAAATTAAAAGTTGTGTTCCTTCGTAAAACACAAAAGGCGCTATATTTCAACGTTTAAACACTTCCACGTTGTATACAGACTCCCGTTTGCAACTTATAATTGTTAAAAGCTATTTATGGGTTTTGAAGAATAGGATTATGCATTACCATGAAAATATTTTTTCCCCAGTGACGCAACAGGCCCTAGTGGGCCAGGGACTCCTCATTATCGAGATTTCACGATCACACTCACTTAGACACACCACATCCGGTAGGACTCCTCTGGACGAGTGATCAGCCCGACGCAGAGACCTCTGCCTGACAACACACAACACTCACAAGAGACAGACATACCATATCCCCGGCGGGATTCGAAACAACAATCCCAGCAAACGAGCGGCTGCAGACCCATGCCTTAGACCGCGCCGTCACTGGGATCGGCTACCGTGCAAATATAGTTTTATTAACGATTGAAGTAGGCCTCTAGTACTTAAAATATAGAAAAGTGCTAATGAATATATCAAAGTGTAGTCTGATACACCTTCCCCTTTATACTGTGGCTAATACCTTGGTAATGTCGGCCAGAAAGCCGGCCTCCTGCAGTGTTTACACATTATTAATGAGGTCACCCAGGATTATCATGCAAGGTATGCACTTTATGTTCTGTTACGTTTGCTGCCATAAGCTCTGTAATGTGTGCATACGGAAGCTGCTTTATGGAGGGCGGAACCCAGGACGTTTTCCTGTTTTTGTCAACATTGAAGCAGGTTATTGTGATGTTAAAATTGAAAAATGAGATAGTCTTCTCTGGCTTCTTCCGAAACGAAATATCGGACGTGTCTTGTAATTGCTGTTTCCACGTTCATTATCCTTTCAGATAAGTTTGAATGCTCACGACAGTCTAAGAGCATAATAACTTTCATAACAGCGGGTTCAGTGAAACTGACAGCAAGAACATTTTCAAAGCATAGTTTAGATTTGGAGAAAGAACAGCCAAGTTGGAAAAAAGTAGCACGGAACGAGCAGCCAGTTGTAATTTGACGCTACAGAAGGTCGGGGAATATCTTTGTAGCTGAGCGTTACCATTTCTGAAGAAGGGCCCCTCTTTCATGGGGTGTATATTAGTTACAGAATATTATTACGATATTTGCAGCAGGGAGAGTGAGATGGAAAGTACGTGGAGCACAAATGGAGATAAGAAATGCATAAAAATATAACTGGTAAACGTTTCCCTGTTCAAGCCATGAAGGCATATGGGGAATGGAGGTATATCTCCACTCATTTTTAAATTTTTGTCATTGAAGTCAATCCTGAATAAATCCTTATACAGTTTGAGGGTTTTATCTGGTTAATGTGGTGAGCCCGGAAGATAGCGTAGTTGTATATCTACTCGCTACGGCCTGAACAGTGCAGGGATCGAATTTCGGTGGGAGCGATGTTTTCTACACCCGTCCAGAACGGCCCTGGGGCCTACCCAACCTCCTATAAATGTGTACCGGATCACTAGCGGGGTAAAGCGGCCGGGAGGGGCGTTAACCACCCACCCCTTCTAACGCTAAGGTTAAAGAAAGAGTGAAGCTATAAGTCTACTCCCCTCTGTGCCTTCTTGGTTTGTTACTGGGTAAATTTTACCTTTTCCTTTTAGTTGATTTATGTTGGTCAAATTATAGTGGCGGGATTTTCGAAGGCGACAGTGAACGTTCGCATTTCTGTGAACATTCTGAACGCCTGTCAAGAATTACACCCTAAGCAAAATGCAAGAAAATTTTTCGTTTTAAGGAGAAATACGTGGTTCTGTTGAATTTATAATGTGCTCAATTTAAATCTGAGATTTAAAATTGAGTATAAAAGCCCAATTCGGAAGGAAAGGGTCATAAGTTAATGTGCAGGTAGAGCAAGCCATAAGACAGCCCTCCCGACAAGAGGTGACGCTTGTCCACCCTATGCTTGCATGACGTGCAATTCTTCACAAAAGTGTAAGTGGACTTTGGATTTTTATTAAGCAATTTCGCTATGCTTCCCACTTTTCAAACTAAATTTTTATTAGGTATCATATACTTTCTAACCTTTCAAAGAAGTCAAAATATAGTTGTCCAAAACAATTTGTTGATGAAGAAACATATTTTTACCTGTGCAAATAAATATACCGAAATTACTGTGTATGAAATCAGTGTTGTATGTTTTACGGGAAAATTTTAACAAAAAGTAAGCTGCTTATAATTTTGATAATATGTTACAACATGACGGTTAAGTTTGAACAGTAGCAGTATATCTGTGGAGAAAAAACACGCATCGAACTTATGTGGACGGTCCTTTTTTTAATCAGATATTTGGGAGAGATGCACAGATGGAAAAGTAATATTTTTTGTTTTAGGTTGAACTGAGGCAGAATGGATCCAGTAGTACACTTTTTATTAGAAACATTTTGACAACAGGTGTTACAAATTAAGTGTTCAGCTGAGTGTGTGATCGGTATTTGCAATCAGTAAGCATAATTAAGCTATAATAATTCTGTTTATCTGCTCCACTCTTCTCCCAGTTCCGCGTTGTTCCGTTTCCTTTCTAATCACGCCACCATCGCCGTCATAATCATCACGAATATCACATATGTTTCCGTTTTCAGTGTTCTGTGTAGGGATTACTGTTAAGTCGATGTGCGTTGAAGGGATGTTTTTGTGTCTGTGTTGGGCTTTTGAAACTTACTTTCAATTCTCTGAGCAGCGAGTACGGCAGGCCTTCCACTTGAACTGCATCATCAGGATTAGGCCAGCTCTAGGCTTCCACAGTTACCATTGACAAGTCGTGGACCATCGTCCTTTTTTCGGTACAAATTTATACTGCCTTTTGTTTTTATAAACATGGACAGTGATTCTCGCCTGAAAGAGTACAAGGTGTAGAGAAAGTATAGAAAATGCGGACTGCAGTACGTCGAGGACCGTACAACCTTCGATAAACACTGGCCATTTTCGTTATCATCAGTAACAATAATGAGGAGGACGAAGAACAGAAGGCGGTGGGAAAAGTTATTAACAGTTCCTCGATGAAGTCCTTTTAATGGTCGTTCTTGCTTTCTTTTAACAGGCGGTTTGCACTTATTCATTCATTTGAGTGATTTGTCTCACTGTATCTATTAATGTGATAAATCTCTCTCTGTGATCCAAAATTTTGGTTAAATGCAGTTTCGAACTCCAACGGACCCGAAAATTGTTCTGCAATAATTCCATATATATTTCGCAGCCGTTACTTGGATTTGTATTGGACATTCATTGTCCAAATTTCACCAACACCGGGGCTATTTTGGCAAGTCCAAATTTAATTATCGTAGGGGAAATTTGGCCAGGTAAATTATTACTGATTCTTATTTTTGTAGTTTCTTTATATTTATTATCCAAAACATTATCTGTCCTCCATTGTGGTTAGATTAATGTCGTTTACTCAAGAGAATGCCGCTGACCTGCACAGCGTGAGTAGAGTCCCTTAACATTCGCAACGACGGTCGGGGTAAACATATAGATTCTGTCAAAGACATGAGTCTCTAACACGGCTTGACCTTCTTTCCACTGGTCTTCATTTTATGGGTGTTTTGTTGCGCAAAGAACTGCCAAGGTCAACTACAAACTCCATAGTCATCCTCTGTAGGTGTATGGCATACTGGGTCTCCCATGTTATGGTTAGTTTAGTGGTGACACTTTATATTTTTCCTGCTGTATGGTTAGTGCTGTTGTAACACTATGTTTTTCGTGTATTATGTTAAGTGCGGTGGTAACTACTTACATTTGTGCTGTATTACGTTTAGTGCAGTGGCAACGCTTTGTATTTTTCCTCTATTGTGGTTAGTGTAGTAGAAACACTTTATATTTGTCTTGTATTATGTTGAGTATAGTGGTAACGCTTTATACTCGACCTGTACTCCTGTTAGTGCAATGGAAACTTTTTGTATTTTTCTTGTATTATGTTTAGTGTAGTGGTAAAGCTTTGTATTTGTCCCTTATTGTGGTTGGTGCAGTGATAAAATTCTACATTTGTCCTGTATTATAGTTGGTGTAAATCTAAGGTTTCAGCATTGTACTCGGGAGGTAACCGTTTCGATTCCCGCCCTGGTACCGCATACCTTGCCTGAGTACTTTCGTAACCCTTTACTACCTCTCGACGGAAATTCTGAGTTGCTGCATTGAAATAGCGACTAACTCCTTCAAAATGTATTCCCATGCGCCGTCTATATTCACCTTCTCACATGGTTTGTTACTCTATGCGTTTAGCCCGTAAATGATGTCATTTAAACAGATTAACACAATAAGAATGTGTTCAGGTATATATTATGCTTGTCTTTAATTATCGTATATAAAGCATAATATATCCTTTAGACAGAAGGAAATTAGAGAGCCTTAGAATCGCTTTGAATGAGGTGGTAAGTATAGAAATCCCCAGTGCCTATGACAGAAATCGAAAAAGGGCTTTGAGGCTACACACAGTTCCTTCATAACCTTGACTACTCCAATCGTTCTGGTAGCATATGTACATATATCGTATTGTTTCTTATACAACTACATACTGGACAGCCCTTGATGCGAATACCCGCCCTCAAGGCGCTTCACCTGCTCACGTTCGAGAAACTTTCTTGAGAGCTTGAAGAGGATATGTCGTAAGTTTGTTCAAGTTATCACGTTTCCTTTCTTGAGTGTGTATGTGCCAGTGCTTGTGAGCTTACTCGCAAAACGCACAGAAATTTCGTGTTTTACTGCTAGCAGCCCTTCACTCACAATAACAGCTGCAGTATCGTGGCTTTGGTATCCTTACACGACTTAGGAAGTTGCAGAGGCATTGTGAACGTTAATACCGCATGCTCTATGGACGATTTGCGAATTGTTTCAGGTTTAAATGAGAGTCACAGAACGTATGAGTGTGTGTTCGTGTTGGTGATTTTTGTGTTTGTGTTAGTAAGAGGCAAAAGAAGACAAAGAGAAGTATTATAGATGGATGGGTGGATATTTAAAGAGCTCATTAGCAGTAATGCGTAGAGGGATATGACCATATTTAAAAACAGATTGAATCTAATAGCCTTAACAATAACTAACAAATAATTTCAAAACATTTCGTAATTTACGTGTCTGGGATTTTCAATAATAAACAAATGAGTGCTCATGAAGACGGTACGGAAACAAGAAAAATTTAATTCGGGAGATCTAGCAATTAGTCGCTAGGTTTAGTTGGAAGCATTTGAAGACATTAGGCTTTAAGGGTTCTGTCCGAGAACTTCTTCTTGCTGCAATAAGTGCGTTATCCAGTGGCGTTTACGCTCTTCGATGCTAATGATGTTAGATTAGCGGCCTTCCATTTCACAACATCTTTGCCACGGGCATGAAGGTAGGCAGAACTCTTTGATCTTGATATAATTAGTAAAGTGTTAGGGTACAGAGTGCAAAAGAGAAGTTCACTGCTGTGTCGGAGTGATAGTGCCATTAGCTAATGAAGACGTGACTACTGAGGGTCCGGCCCAGGGATGTCCAAAACTGCCTGCCGTGGTTACTAAAGCTGCACCCCAAGTATCTCTGAAACCAGCACGCCAAAAATATGTCATTATTAATTTTATGTTTATATATAAATATAATGCCGATCCCAGTGGCCGTGCGGTCTAAGGCGTGGGTCTTCGGCCTCTCGCTTACTAGGATCGTGGTTCCAATCCTACTGGGGATATGGATGTCTGTCTCTTGTGAGTGTTGTGTGTTGTCAGGTAGAGGTCTCTGCGACGAGCTGGTCCCTCGTCCAGAGGAGTCCTACCGACTGTGGTGTGTCTAATGTGTGTGATCATGAAACCTCGACGGAACGAGGAGGCCCAGGCCCATATAGGGCTGTCGAGTCATAAAAGAAATATAAATATAATAGTTTCAGGGACGATTAATGTATCTGCAGAGGTAATATTAGTAAATTCTTTGAAGAAGCCTGATGAATTCAGAAAATTGTGACGAATCCTGTCGCTTTAAGTTAAAAAATTTACAAAAAATGCACTTAATGGTTTCATTTGCATGTGATGCACACACACGTCATTGAGTTTATTCCGTGCGGTTTTGTATGTACGTGAAGTTTGTCCTGTAACATCAAGGGAACAAAATAGACTGATGGAGAAAAGCAAATGAGAAGCCTGTCGTTTGTATCGGGACAAATATGACGAGTTTGAGTAAAGAAGAAGTAAATAGACGCGAGATGTAGTAGGAACTGGGGGGAAGAAGTGTGGGGTATGCGAAGATTTTGTCGAAAATCTCAAGGAAAGATTCTGCTTCGACCAATTAGACGCAGATGGTAGCATAATATTCAAATGAGTCTTAAAGTCACATGGTCGGAAGACGCGGACTGTGTTCATTTGGATCAGAACAGGGGCCATTAAACAGGATAATGAATATTCGGGTTTCTTAAGTTGCGTGGGAATGTTAACTAGCTAAGAAACTTTCAGCTTCATATTGCAAACTCTGCTCCATGCAGTTGTTGATGTTGGCCATTGTATCCCATCACAGGAAGCACATATTTGTACTCTATTTAACTAGACATATGAGATATAACGTAGATGTCATGTTCGAATTCTCGTCTAGTTAATTGTCCGAAAGATCACTTCGCATTTCAGACTACTGTGCCGCAGACCTGAAGGCGGCCACAAAAGCTGGGACACAGTATTCTCACCGGTTGAGAATGTAAGTGCCCAGACATGTCCCATGCAAGGTTTCATAGTACCGTATACAGGGGAGGCAAGTGATCAGGGGTGTGCATCAAAGTCTGAAGTTCTAGAGAAGTTAATAGATACATATCAGGTCAAGGTATTCTGCACTTAAATGAAAACCAAACAAAAGGAAACGCGACATTGAATCTTGTACGAGTTCATTTTATTTAGTCCATACCCTAACACACTCTGTCACTAATATCCATCGACGCTACAGAGTGACAGCTACCGACAGCATAGGTAAATAAACCTTATCCTTACATCTGTGTCTGCGTGTCTGCAATGTCTTTTCCCTTCAGAGGTTTTAAATTAAATTTTTATGAGCTTTTCTTCTTGGATATATACTAGCCACATGATGCCATTGATTTAATTACTGTAGCAGTGCTAGATTGTAAATAAAAATTATAAAGCTTCTTATGGTATAAATTTCTCTGTCCTCTGTTACTGCCACTGTCCATTATGCCTAAATTTTTCCCCAGGTAGTGTGTTGTCCAGCATCTTGAAAGCACAAGCATAATGTTCCTTCAGAGAGAGAGAGACCAAAATCTGCAGCAATTCGAAAAACTGATAAACGTGTAGCTTTGCACATTTTAATCTTAGGTTTTTACAGACAATACAGAAAGAAAATACTATTTCAATGACAGAACTGCAAAAAGAATACTTTTAATTAGAAGGTTTTTAATTTAATCGTTCATACAATTTCAGTTTCTTATTATCGTTTCCAAGTGTATCACGTCTGTGTTGCAAGACTATTTATTAGCTATATGTATTATTATTTTTCGTACTATTTTACTTATTCAATATAGTCTTCTTATATTTTACTTATTATTTTATTGTGTCCGTGTATGTCTATAATCCAAAATACTCATTCATTTACTTGTTTGCCACAGAAAACGAAAACAGTATGGAAAATACACAGTAACTAACGAAACTAACCAATCAACCAACAAACCCAGTAACTTCTGACTATAGAAGCCTGAGGTCCAATGGCCAACTTGGTCAGGCCCCAGAGCCCCTTCCGCTAAACTCATATATCTGTCAATGTATAAAATGTATGCCTTTACCCCCAGGAAATATTCCTGGTACTCACTTCTGTTAGAGACTGAGTCGACCCCAGGGCCATAGTGCGACCGAAAGGATTATGTGAATGAAAAATTCCAATGACACCATCGGGAATCGAACCCGCAACCTTCCGGCTTTGTAACGCAGTGCCTCAACAAACTGCGCCACCGCGTACCCCAACTCCGTACCCCACAGCCCAACTCACTGTATCGGCTACGTTATCCAGGCTTGTTTTTCTCTAATTTAAAATTATAATTTTAGTGTTTAATTTGAATATTTCGCAGCTTGTGACTTTCGAAAGGAGTTGTAGAACAGATTTACTTATGACTGTCGTATTCAGTATTTTCAGTATTCATGTGTACCCATCTTACCTTAACACTACAAGAATAATGTAAATAACAACTTTGGTCCTTGTGTATTTTACTCCATTTCCTGCTTTGTTACTTTTCTCAAAAGTTATCAACCCTATATTCTTCCTTCAGGAAAGAATATTTTATACGTAAAAATGAACAATTCTTTCTCTAAAATTTATGCCTTCTAAAAACATGAAAGGCAATATAAATTTGCGAAGAAAGTAATGTGCCGGCTTTAGTGATGTTCTTCTGTAGTATTTCGTCTAGAATATCGGGTCCCCTTGTTGTCGAGTCATAAGTAACCGCACGTATAACCGGCTACAAAACTTCATTACTTCATTACTTAGGGTAGGCCTAAATTTTTTGTTTTCGTATTTTTACTTTATTTATCTTAATCTCCCCCTAATGCTTTTTCACTCTAAGAATAAGAATATTCTGGCAAATTAAAACAGGTTACAAATAAGATTAAATTGACTTTATGGATTTGTTCCTAAGTTGTATTCTATGAAGACGTATAGGGGCATAGATATAAAATTTATGCTTTCTAAACATCAGTTGTAGCTGCTGTGCTCAGAGATTTGCAGGGCCTTGCGGCTTTACCGTCAGCAGATGATCAACCTGATACACATTTTATAGGAGACCGGATGGTAACTAAAGCCCGACTGGGCTTGTGGTAAAGAGAAAGTCCTGCTGTGCAGTGAACCGTTTCGACGTCAGACTTAAGATTACTACACTCTAAACGCATAATGCCAAATGCAGTTGAGTGTGCTTAAAGGTGTATAAGAATGCCAAATTACAGAAGAATGTATGAAGTGTTTATACGTTTATTTATACAAGGCAGTTTTAAAAATTAACAGTCATTATTGGTTTCTGTGATATTTCATCAAATTTTTCGGGCTGTATCCATACCTCTGTTGCTAAAGCCACGCCTTTAAACTCACCATCAAATAAATTAACCCCATTGTTAACTCATCTATCATTTACGAAGTCAAATATATTTTGGAAGTTGCCTTGAAATTGGCTATTAATTTTGTATACCTTACACACAGTGTTATTTTTCAACGGTCCTGAATATTTCGGTATGTAAATTATATTTAAAGTAAATTCGTTATTTTTACTCGAAGTAAATGCAGTGTAAAATGGTCGTAGTAATTTGGTTGTCATCTGCTGAAGCCTACATACACTGTATTTCGTTTATGATTTATGATTCTGATGAAACAACCCGCATTTAACACAGCAAAACCAAAGCCTATCGTCGGACAACTATCCTGGGCCATTTCTGTCTAACACCCTTTCTCGAATCTACAGTTCTAACATGCATCTTGATGTTTTACTCTCCTACTTTTTTCTGTATTTAAAGTTGCCGCTTTCCAACAGTTTTCTCCACTGAAAATCCAGAGCACCTCCTGTGAGCAAACTACATGCCCAGCCTAAGGTTAAATATGGCATTTCACTAACCTAACAGCAATATTTTAGGCGTACAACTGGAGAAGATTCTCATTATGTGTAACTGTAAATTTGTAACATAGTTATCCTTCTTACGTCTTAAAATGTTCCAAAGCGTTTTGTTTTCACAAATTTGTAAATGTGTTTTTCCTTCAAATAAAAAATGTCCATGCAAAAACTTATAATTATAAAAGAATTGTACTTTACAGAACGACAGCTACAGTTTGTGAACGTAGATTTCAAAACAGCCCCACAACTGCTTTTAACTTGCCAACAGCTGTAGCAGAAAATTTCCCGTAATTCGAAGGTGGCCTACAGGTTGTTCATTACGCGAAACGAAGAGGTAAAAGCAACGTATGTCAGGCGGTATATTAGTTACTGACGTCACAAAAGCAGTGCCCTTCATGAACAGATTTGATTAACGCTTTGAAGACTGACGTTTACCTGAACTGTACATAAACATTCTGTAATTTCCTCACAGAGAACAAACTGGATGTCCATTATAAAGAGTAATCAACAAATGTTAGTTGGAGGGAGAGAGGTACTTATTTTGCAAATAATATGAAACACATGAATGCACTTTTGATAGTATGCAGGGGTTTCTTTTTACAGCAAGTGGAACATACACAGGGTGTTCAAAGTAAACAAAAGACATCGTGAAGAGCGAAAATATGCTTGATAATTTCGTGTTGCTCATTGTTTCTCAGTGCGACAATTATAAAGAAGTGAACTTCTTGCAAGATAGAACACCACAATGTTTTTTCTCCCCCCCCCCCCCCCCTGTGTGTGGCGCGGTAACAATTTCTGTGGTCAGTGGATTGGGCGTCTAGGGCCAGCAGAATGGCCTCTGTGTCAGTTTCTTGTGCAGTTGAACCAAACAGCAAGTTTGCCGATCAGAATTAAAAATACTTGATGTAATGAAACGAAACATTTGAGATATTTATGCCGCTCGCTTCGTGATTTCTTAAGTAAAATTTTTGATTCTCCATGTTCCAGTTTGCAGAAGAAGGTGCAAAATGGTGGAGTACATTTTGAAATCAGACAGTAAATGGTAATGTGTGAGCTTTACGTTGATGCAGGAATTGTAGCACTATTGCCTTCCTTTTAGGAGACACAGCCATGTAACCTTAGATACGAATGTACTTTCCATTAACACCGGCCTTTAAATAGATAAATAGCTTCAAAGCGAAACTTTAAAATCGCAAATGTGTCCAATCACAACTGCATGAATGGATGTAGGGAAATGTCATAAGTTTGTACATCGACAATAGGTCTACTTTGACAGACACCGTCACGCTTCGGCCTCTTTATTAATGCGGGAAATAGAAGCGGTGTTTTGGAATATCTAACACTTTAGCCAATCTGTTTTTTAAACATATTTTTAAGTACAAATATGACTTCCGTTTACAAACGCACGTTAAGATTACGGTCATTTTGGGATGACACACTTTAAACGGAGGTTGTGTCAATTCGTTGGCCCGAGGGTCCACTGCTTAATCTCCGACAGCACTAAGAGGAATTGTGATTACTTTATTATGGATATCGACGCTGAACTGATCTAATGAATTCCACTTTATTCCATTCTGCCCAAAGACGACCCCATTAAACTTCTGGGGCTACTCTGTACGTGGGGACAGTAAGGTCCCCTGAAACGTTGATGCATATGTACCAGCACACGCTTCATCATACCGCATAAGAGAGAAATTTTCATCTGTAGCGTTGTGTGAAAGTAATATCTCACACTGTCTGTTGTGAACTTACTTTCCAGTCGGCAAGTAAAGAAAGGTCTGGTTAACAGTTGACAACCTCCTATCAGTGTTTTCTCTTTTGAAGTGTGGCTCAAGACTGCAAGAATTCAGATATGGATAAATTTCCAAATGACGTGGCACAAAGATATATTTATCAACTTAATACATAAACAATGTTACTTAATTATAATAAGATTGATACCATCTATGTAAAATGTATAAAATTTTACCGTGACGTATTTAGGATGTAAACCGATCAGCCTGCTTTGATGAAACTAAAGCTCTAACAAAAGTGTTCATGCACCTACTGTCTACAGACTACTAGGCAGTAACGTGAATTTGAAACAGAGATAAATTTGTGTAGTAGGTCAGGGTTGCTTTCAAAAGGGAAGGCTAGTGCAGTAAGTCACTGTGACCGCCCCCACACGGAGTGCGGTCACCCTGGCTGGAAGTGGCTTTTATCCCGACAGTAATAAACCGGCAGCGATAAGCTTTACCTCCTGCAACGCCCTTAAGGTACTTGTGGCGCGACAAGACCTGCAGGCCAACATTATTCTTTCTCCGCTCTTCTTTGCAAAAACTGCGTAGATGTGAGGCACAATGTGCGGAGGGGGCGGACGTACATTTCCTATAGGGAATTATTTCATGGATTTCAACAAAACTTGGTATTCGCGGTTCATATTGGATGTTGTAGAGCGAGTTTGAATTTCAAAATAACAGTCGTCTGTCTTACGCCCTAAAGGTGGAGGCACCAGTTTTCTCCAAAATACCGGTACATGTGAACCTGACAACATGGAATGATATTCCGAAAGACATCAATATTAACACAACCTCGAGTTTTTCAAATGTCACGATTTGCGTTTTTATTTAATAAAGTTCGTTTTACATTATATGAGCACATAACGTGCAATGAAGGTATGATTATAATACGCAATTCAGTTCGAACCATTCTACAATACTGTGAATATTTAGCGATGTTCAATGAAATATGGTTCCTCATCACTTGGGGTATGATGCCTGTACTGGTGCAACCGTAATAAATGTACATCAACGAAAATTATATATAAAAAACAGCAAATTTCACGTGTGGATAATGAAGATATTCCTTTAGGTAGTTACATTTCTTTTACTCTTTTCAAGAATTCCTCTAAAAATTCCAGTTTTTTAGATGATGTTTGGAACCAGTTAGAGGAAAATGAACACCACCTCTTGAAGTAACAGGAAAGGCTATACGATATATTGAAAATGCTTTTAATTACCAATGATTATGTTTTTTTGGATTGTGTGTAAATTCTGATGTGTCCTGCTTGCATAGTCTGCATTACAGCTTCTCACTGAGGACTACATATTTTCAAATATCGTCCATGAAACCATCCAGATTCTGTTTTGTGTGCTTTTTCTCAGTCCGTGCTGGGATGCCGCCTGAAATTAGATCAAGGTCGCTTACTTCCATGTCCATCCACATCATAATTCATAAAACTCCCTACTTTTCGACGTGGTATAATGTGAGCTACTGAAAGCGACGTAAAATAAAACATAAATGAATAAATAAGATTCAGTAACGAAGTCAACTAAGGGTAAGGTTCTTTCGATATTATACCTTCCGATACTATGAAGAATTTCTGAAAAGTGAAATTAGCCCACGTCATATAGTGTGACGGTTAATTGCGAATGCTCCGTGTTTGTTGTAGTTAGACATTTGTTTATTTGGACACTGTCCACTTCCTGAGGTATGAACAATGCCCAACAAAGTAATGGTTGTAATGAAAAAATCACTGCAACAAACCTTTAAATACGTATATGTTAATGCTATCTCTTGGGTTTGAATGACATAATATGGAGTAAACTCATACTTGTGTAACTAAATGTACGTGTAAACGTTAATGTAATAACGGAGATTATGTTCCTGGGCCAGTGTTTATCGGTTATCTGCTCTTAGGCATGTTGTCAATGTTAGGCATATCAGAAAAGCTCGGAAATTCTCGACAGTGTCCCGTCATTTATTACACTGCTGGAGCCTTATCGTAACTGTCGGTAATAGCTGACCAAATTCAGCAACGCCGGATTTCGATCTCAGCCTCAACACACATGCGCGTATGTCTCAGCACGCTGTAAGTCGGTGCACTGCACTCACTATTCCCTACAACAAACATGCTACAATTAAATGTCTGTTTTAATTGGATTTATAATCCATGGACGACAAAATTTCCGTGAGTGAGAAATACTCGTAGCATTTGAATGTGGAACACCCACTATCGAAAAAGAAATCGCTGTTTTGCATAGCTGAGGATCATTCTTGTTGTGCCGCAGAACCAGTAGTTGTGTTTACCATCGCCACGGTTAGAGGTGGTTAGTTGCCATGCCAACAGGCCAATCAATAGGGCAGCTGGGCACAAACTGTGCACTTCCTTCGCTATTTCGCTGATTTTATCAAGATACAATTCAATAAGAAAGACCTTTCCAGGTCAGAAAAATATTGGATCTGACAAACAAGTTCAAACGACTAACACCTTCTCTGTTGTTAGCAATCAATAGCCTAATGCAGCAGTGTGCTTTTGCTCTTCTGTTAATTGGAGTTAACGTTTTATTTATTTATTTCTCTCTTTGTATGTACTTCGTCTTTTGTTTCTCTTCTGCAATCTTCTTTGCCGCCTTCTTCACACGTTATCGTTCTCTCGTCTACATCCCTACGTCTTTCCATACAATTTTATGTCCTATTAACTTCTTGTCATTCTTACTTTTCTTCTATTTCCATTTCTCTCATTATTTACTCTATTTACTTACTTTATTCTTGCTCGATATTTATGTCTTCATTTACTATATCATCTGTACGTTCTCCAACATTCATTCTCCTCTTTCAATTCCTCCTCCGGTTACTTTCTTCTCTGGATGGGAAAGACATCCTAGAATAATCTTACAGAACTAACTGTCCAGTTTACTGACCGCAGTTTCGACACGGGAGGTGCCACAGATTGGTCAGCTGTCAACCTGCATACGGTACTGCTTCCAAGGCACTTTTGTTGTAGACGTCTAGGTTTCACTCCCTTCATTGACCCAGTTCAATAAAATATGATTACAACTGTCAGTAATTTCTTCTACTCTTAGGTAGCAAGTTTGAAGATTGCAGAAACCGAACCATGCTAAGAAGCCGAATATGTCAGGGAAGTTTAAACGTATCTAAGCACGTATACTTAAGGAATGTTTTTGGATTTTTACGTACTTGCAGCGAATATTCACTTAAATTTATATGTTTGAAAGCAATGAGCGTCTGTGTCCTAGCAGCCTAATTTTCCATTTTTTTAAAATCATTGATATTGTCTGTCTGTCTCAGTGACTTGTCGCGGACGGAATGTTTTCTGTTATAAAACATACAAAAACTATATCACCCAGCGTTACCGAGTTCCCTATGTCGAAAATTGTGAGGCTTGTGATCTAAAATATAAACGTATTCTGCAAAAACAGTGATCTAGAAAGCGATAACACATAAAGATAATGACGATGACGTGTGAATACTTGTGTAGGCAGGCAGACAGCTGCCTTGTTGTGTTTACCTTGCAACAACATTACTGAAAGTTCCAAAGTAACGACAACAAAGCTTTTCAGAGCCCACAACCTGACACAGACCAGGCTGTGAAGCTCATCAAGTCACTGAAGGACTGTGTGCTATATTAAGCAGTACGTTAGCCAGTACTGAAGTTAAAGTATACAAGAACGACTTTCCACGAAACATTTTGTGGATAAAGATTAGTTTCATCTGCAAACAATCTGCAGATGGAATAGAAGACTATTCACAATAAGCCATTTCTAGAAACAAGAATATTCAGACTGAAACTCATTACGTGGTATTAGGTAAAATTTCAGTAGAAGTGTGTGAAAGAACGTCTGCCTGTAGTTAGGTGAACAGCAAGTTTGGATGCACCAAAAGCAGAGACGCAACCAATGCTGATGACATTAAACGTAAAAGAATAGGATATATAAAGCACTCTTAGAAAATGTCATCGTTACAAAGAGCCGTCAGTGAGGGATGAGCGGATGCAGATGACAGAAGTCATGGAGACTAGGCACAAGCGACTGAGAGACCCATCATTGTGTGTGGTGAAAAAAATGTTTAGCGGATGTATTCCTGAATGTGCACATCGCTTACAGATCATACTTTAAAATTTCTGTGAGTAAATTTGCAGCAGAATGGCGTTTTTCAAAGTTGAATGTGGTGAAAATAAACTTCGCTCTGTATTAAATGAAAGGAAATTTATCGCATCGATGATTTGTCAACAACGAGCCTCTTGGTACGTGAGTTCTCTCACGACCAGCATATGTCACATTTTTCCAAATGGAAAGCGAGCAATTTCTCATTTCAACTGTAAAATGCGTTCATTTAATGCAGTTATACCCAATCACGCATTGTGTCGACATTGCCAGTGCAGGCATTGTACTGCTGCAGTAATGCGATGATTTCTTTTGTATGATAGTATGATAGTCTGCAGTATGATAGTCTGCAGTATGATAACAGTCTACAGTGTGATAACAGTGTGTTTTCAATCCCAGATCATGTCGATAAACAAGAGTCTGCCTATCGGTACGTTGACCTCTGAAGCTGAAACACCGAATTCATATGTGTTATTACGATAATCACTCAACTTTCCTTTTAACCCGGCCCTTGAAACGCCTTAATTAGATCTAGGAGATTTGAAGTCTCTATGACTTCTTTTAAATGTTTACATCTTTCTGTTGTGTGGAATGAAAAGTGACAGCTTAGATGTTTCGGATTATGCTTTACAATACAAAACTTTTGAAATTTGTAGTGCAAAGGTGTTGTAAATATGTGTTCCACAGATATGCGTAATTAAAATACCTTTGTAAGTATGTGTATTTTACGACAATTCAAGGAAGTCCCTGTTGCTGTAACCTAAGGAAGATGCATGGCACTACCGAAGTGCTGACTCTTGAAGTGTAGTTAGTAAATTTCAGTCTCTGACCTGGTTGGCTGTGTGATAGACGGCAGGGGATGTTCTATTCCACCACGATCAGACCCGCTCCGGGGCCCATCCCACCCCTCTATATCTGATACCGATGAGTCTCCTTATCGAGGGTATAAAATCATGACGGTGAAGCTGACCGTCATACTCTGTCCTCATCTGAGGTCTATTACACACTCTTTTACGTCGACGCCCTTGCACGTAAGGTAAAGGTAAAGTTCTCCCTAGAACATGCCACGAAGGCCCAGAGGGGGAGTAGAGGTATAGCTCTACTCTTTCTTTAACCTCGGCGCTAGATGAGGGTGGGTGATCAACTCCACGCCCCGGCCGATTACCCCCGGGAAAAAGACACGGTACCCATTGTATAGGAGGATGGGTGGGCCCCAGGGCCAGTCTGGACGGCTGCGAAAAATCTCGACCCCACCGGGATTCAATCCCGGACCGTCCAGCTCTTAGCGAGTCGCTGTACCGACTACGCTATCCCGGCCCGTGCCCTTACACGTACCTTTGCTTTCTTGGGGTAAATGCAAGGATTTTACAAAGTGTTGGAGCCAATTTTCAAAAATTTTACTGACGGTAACCCTCATGTATGACAAATAGGTACAAACTTTAATGTGGCATAAATTTAATTTTTATGAAAATATTAGTGTCTAAAGCATGGCCTTGTGTGTGTCGTCCTTCCTACAAGTTTAATTAATTTTTATGAAACACGATGCCTTTTCTTAAAAACGGCTAAGATTATTCACGGCTCAACACTACCTGGCTACTAATTGTGGTATTAACTTAGACACTTAGACTTTAAACACGCTCTAGTCATTTGCAAACTTCATTAAATTGAGTAAGAATAATAAGAAAGGCTCCGCTGCCTTTAAAAATACTAATTTAGTTAAAAGCGTTCAGGGCTAAAATTAGAAATCGGAGTTGCAGTGCAAAGACCAGCACATCTGTTATGCTTTTGTCATTTTATTCCAGCTTCCTCAAAAGAGAAACTGACGACCGAGTAATCTTTCAGTGTATTAATATCATTACCGAATACCAGCCTTCCCACTTCAACACTAACAATCCTTCTATTACTCGATGCGTTATAAACTTCGTAGTTTAGAAAGCGTTGTTAAATAAGCACACTCTTGTTCCTTCCATCTACAGGTCTTTCTTTTTTCGCGGCACCGATCACGGCAGCTTTATCGCATCAAGAGCCTGTCTCCGCCGGTGTATGCCGTGACGGCCGCGGTGTTCAGGACATTGACACAAGAAGCGGACTACTGCCTAATCCCAAGGACGTATTTATATTCACTGCTTTTAGAAGTTATGTCAGCACTTTATTCTGGTTTACGTGTTCGTGACTAGTTAACCATGTTGTCTGGTTTGGAGGAAATGCTGTCAATAATGATTCGAATTGGTCTGTTGGGGCCCGTAGTTTAGGGATGTCTGCCATTGAAATTCTGATTTTTACATTGTATATTATCTGTGAAGTTTAGTGCAGTTTAAACCCATTAATCAGTGTGTATTTAAAGAATTTACACACTTAAACTTTTAAAGCCCAGTGGCCACTCTATGTATCGCCTACTGTGACATTAAGGAACTCTGCACTGTGCTCACAGAGTGCACGCGTCTTTATGTGTTTCATATCATTCTTGTAATAGAAAGCGATTAGTCTACTTCACTAAACAGCCATAACATACTGTTATTTATAATGGACATGCTTTGTGTTCTCTGTGAGGAACAAACTGAATTTTTATATATTTGAAAAAATGTCGGTCTTCAAAGTGTTAAATAACGCCTTTCGTTGATCATTATGCTGTTCATACACATGGTGATCTAGACTAGACTGGAAGTCTCCGACACGTCTCGGCACTATGTAGTCTGAGCTACTGACATAAATAACATAAATAGGTCAAACTTAGGAATTCCTATATCTCCATATTAAATAAAATATTAATCTTAGTGAATTTATTAAAAATTTGAAATATGCAGACGTACTTCAGCGCTGTATATATAGGCTAACGTTCTAAATATGTCTATATTACACACTGTTTTACCAAACCTCTTTGTCTTAATGTTCACTTATTGCAGCTGCAGACCTGATGTGCTTATTCTTGATTTATTTAATGATGTTATCAAAAGCTAAGATTACACAGACTCCATTGACAAGATGTCTGGTAAATACTTGATTTTAAAAAAAGTGGAGGGAGGCATTTATAGCTTAATAGAAGCTAACATGCCGGCAAATGTTTGAGAAAAACCACGAACATCTGCCAAGACAACCGGCATCCAGTCCGTAATTCAAAATTTCTGTCACAAAGTTAGTCGCTCTGAATTTGGGGTTGCACTGCAAAACGTTAAAAATTACTTTTCGTTATATTTAATTAATTCTTCGAAGTTGCCCTCGATGAATCTATAGACATTAAATTCTGCACACTCTGCCGGCCTCGGTGCACTGTAGGGAAATTTAATTCTTCCCTTGCTGCCGGTCTCGGTGCACTGTACATTACTATGAATTTAAGACAGTCAAGATTTAAACTTTCCTGGGCAGTAATTGGAAACTAAGCCCCAGCGTCTGTGGTTAAATTTCGCCTTAACGAAAAATGTTTTAAGCAGAAATTTCTAAATTAATAGCGCATAGGGTTTTAAGAAAATCTATTAATTTTCACTTACGTATGACGAAGTACCAATAAGAATTAAATAGAATCGCAACGTGGATTAGTTTAGTCCTCTTACATCAACTTTGCTTAAATATTTTTTGCAGTTTCCGTGGTGAAACATTGAATACAACTGTAATACTTCGTAACTATACGTCTATTAGTATCCAATTTTCAAGTTAATGTTTTCTGGACCAGATATCGCTTTAATGTCAGTGCGCAATTTTCGGATTAAATTAAGTTTATTGTATTTGTCATATTTATTGTTAAATTTACAACTATTTATTACGTAATAATTTTCTTGATTATACTTTTCCTGACTTTATATTTTTTGTTTTGAAATCTGCTACATAGTATTTTACGTTTCTTTACAGTTTCGATGACTCTGTACAGCATAAATGAACATGTTTTCTGAAAATTTAAACATTTTATGTTTGAATATATTTTGTGTAAAATTAATAATACAGCTAATTTAATTTTTTTCAAGTGGTTTTTCCGACCCTTTTTCGGGTCGTGGCTCTCCGCTTTCTCGGGACTTCACGATCACACCCATTTAGACACACCACACTCGGTAGGACTCCTCTGGGCCAGTGACCAGCTCGTCGCAGAGACCTCTACCTGACAACACACAACACTCACAAGAGACAGATATCCGTGCCCCCGGCGAGATTCGAGCCCACAATTCCAGCAAGCGGCCGCAGACCCACGCCTTAGACAGCGCGGCCACTGGGATAAGCATTTGTATTTAAACAGTTCTGGGAAATTTAAACCAGCAGTAATTTTCCCTACGTACGTAAGTCGAATTGATATCTCTTGGACTCATTTCTGGAAATTCTGCTATTCTTACTGAGATTTAGAGAATTATCACGCTATTAGTATTACACAAAAAGTTTTAGAGAAAATTCAGAAAGTAGACATTTAAAAAGTCACAGTTCCTACATTTCCATTTACTAGAAATATTTAAAAAACACAATGTGGGCGCACCAGAACCTCATCCCACTTTATCGTGCACTCCCTACTACGCGAGGCATTGCGTTGCAGTGGTATTGAAAATCAGGAATAACATTACGAAACGTGAAAAATGGGTTGGAAAATACCTGGGGAGACGTTAACGTGAAAGGTCATATTACAGTACAAAACTGATTTACGTTTCTAAATTATTAATCTGTCATTTCCATGAACGGTAAAGATCATTTGGTTTTGACGCAAGGGTTATTTAAAGCGTCAGGCCTTTGTATGTACGCGGAAGGCAGACCGCAAACAAGTGTCAGGGCATGACGGGTTGTAACCGTGAACTTCTATAATCAGTTCTTAGCGAAGTCAGCGCTAGCTGTTTCCATGTTCTGCCTGTCGATCTGTAATTGCGTACATCTATCTTCCTCATTACAAGTCGTATTAAACATGTTTAAGTTGCAGCAAATTCCTGTTGCTTACACACCAGTAATTTTCTAAACAACGATAATTTTCTACATTACTGGTGATCCGCGTGAATAAATTTCCGATTTGGCGCATTTCGATATCAAAGCCACCTAGGAATAATGTACTAAATTAACTTCTCGGTAGAGTGTTCCTTCAAAATGATGTAGCTGCTTCCTTGGCGAAGAAGCTGACTGGCTTCACACAGATAGAAAGCTCATTACAGTGTCCACAAAATCCCATCCCTTGTCCCAGTCATGAGTCAGTTTAAACCCTGTCTGTACAAGTACACTCACATCCTTCTTCGAGTAGTTATTTTTGATCAGCATTGCCTATTCAACTTGTACATATCGCGGAGGTTAGCATTTCAATCTCGCGATTTTACTGAGTCAACGAAATGAAATTAGATGGAGTGCAAACTATAAACGACATCAGAGCTCCTGCATTCGGTTTGGCAGTCAGTGTCTAACGTCTTACCGAAAGTAAGGCAGACAGTCTTAAATTAACTTCAAGAAGATAAGTAAAGATGGGAGGATAGAAACTTCTAGATATTTCAGGTACAAGAGAACTCCATTAGCACTGACTGTAGTTCACAAAACGCAAGATAAGCGCAGACACAGTTGTTCTGAAAAGCATACGCTCGTGCAACTGTGTTGCAAGGATGTCTTCACCTTTCGATTTGTCCTGCCGAATTCAACTGTGTTGATATAATGAAGATTACCGTCTTAGTAGACCTAATTGTATGGTGTTTCACAACAAACGACAGCAGTCTTCATCGTTAGGACTATGTTTGTTAAAATAGCTGTGTCTTGTATTTCTCTGCGTTCATATTTTAAACTGGCTTAGGATACGGACATATGGCGGGCTCTTGTGGAAGCGGTTACGAACATTCGTGTTTCATAAAATGCGCGGAATTTCTTGGATAGCTGAGGAACGATTAGGTTTTCCAGGACTCTGCTCCATGGAGGTAATTAACTAGTCATACGTTAAGCAGTCAGGTGTCAGTTTGTAGGTCTGCATATCGGACTTCAGTGCAAGCAGCTTCAGCCAAAGTCTTTTTCCTAATTGAACAGGAAATATTGTCAAGTTTCTTAATAATAATAATAATAATAACAACAAAAATAATCTGGTCTGTTTCTCATTGGACTGAGCTTCAAACTTCATAGATTTGTACTGGCAGGAACGTTGTTATAATTAGATGTAGATACAAGACGCACATTTACATGTTTTCTAATAGCTCCTGTCAAATTAGTGCGTTTTTTAAGGTCAAATGCCCAATTTTGACACCCATAAAACAGGTACAATTAATTGCATTTGTAAAATTCAAGTAATTAAGTGTACTTTTAATTTGTTTCTGTCACTCAAATGTGCTCACGTTTGTCGCATTTTCGGAACGTATATTATCTCTCTTTATATCCGGCATTTTCCCTCTGTTGTTAATTGTTTCTTCTTTGCCACTTCCCTTGCTAACACCCACCTCGTTATGATAGATCTATTTAGGTTCTTGCTCAAGGAATTGAGATTATCAGTGCATATGTTAAACTGATAACTTCCATTCTATTCCAATCTCTACTTATTTCCATCATAATGACGCAAATAAAACTTAGGTTGAAAAAAATGACTATAAAGTCTCCTGTTAACGGTTTTATTTTGGGCTTCATTTAAGCACATTTGAAGCAGCCTAGTTAGCTTTTTCACAAATAATGCCTATTACCTTACCATATACCACGTATATATTGTACACTAAACGTTTTAATTTCACTTCAGCTCAAATGTTATTCATTGTGTGCCGCTGGTATTTGATGTGTTGTCATTTTTAAGCGCAAGTACTGCTGTGTCCAGTAATAGGCTGATTGAAGAAATAATTAATCCATATAATATCATAAAGAATATACTGATGATGCATTTTTAATGTGAATTTATTGAAAACTTGGTAAACTGCACATACAAAATGTATTTTATAGCCTATCGTTAGAGCATTAAATATTCTGATACACATGTTACACCTTCTTTCTCGCCACTCAAAAATGTTTTTGTTTAAGTACAGGTCCGTTAGAAACCTACAGTGCCAGCACGTAAAAGTTAAATGCACTTTCTGCAGTCTGCACTAGCTTCAGTAACTACGCATATTATCCACAGGATTAAGGTGTATTTAGGGACTGGCTGTAGTTCCCATCAAACTCCAATTATATTTTCTTGTAGGAAGGAATCTAATTATAACAATATCTAGATTAGTTATTAAAGCACGAGGATATTTGGTGCTGTTGGTTTTATCGCAGTCTACGAGGATACGGGGAAATGCCCTGTAATAGAAACTAATTTCCGTGTAAACAGAATAAAGTGTGGGAGATTACAAGACACCATGAAGCTGATTAAAGGCCAGTCTATCTATTTCGTATTTTTCAAATTGTCACCTTCTCGTACTTTCAGTTCTATGTACTGACATTTACGCTTTTACCGTGACGTATAATCACTTTCTGAGTCGCTACAGATGTCCTTTTCACTGATAAGCTTCACACAGGTAGAATACACCAGGTAGAAATTTCCTCGAAATAATATTAGAGTTTATCTTGGCGTCTGCTGGTGAGTTTGTGCGGTTTCTCTGGATGTAATGATACAGCAAAGTTTGGGATGTTAAAGTTTTAGACCAGACTTCCGAGAAGTACCATAATTTTAACATCAGCCAGAGGAAGAAGACATTTTCCGACTCAACCCCTCCGCCAAGTTCCTGCTTCTTTTTCAATTCGCCTTCCGCTCTAGTAGAATCACTCTCGAGATCTCTTTTTCTTTTCCTTTATCAGTTGTTTTTTAAACTGCCTTTCCTCTAAGACCCGTATTCTGCTTATGGTCAAATATTTACAACATTTTTTTTTTAGAAAATCTGAGTTTGGCCACGAAATATAAAAGACTGGTTGTTATAAGTTTGCAGGTTTCCATGGCTGGTGCAACTCAGCTGATAGTCTCGTGGCTTGTTGCGCCGTAAAGGATAATAAGTTCGTTCCTACGTTTGGAAGGAATTTACTGCCCCCCCCCCCCCACTTCATTGTGACTGAATGAGGTGTAATAGTCCATAAAATAATTTTAAATTAATCTTCCATCGCCCTTCAGTGGTTTGTAGTCCTGCTTCATTTTCTGAATATAAGGGTTAAATTCTTGGCTCAGAAATCTATAAGTCGGAAAACGTTTTGTAATTTTTCTCTACACCTTCAAAGAAATTAAGGGACATTGGCTGAAATAAGTTCCTTTCTTCATTTATATTTTTCGCAATTTGTAATTAAAAATCATCTTCCTCTTTGATTCTAAATAACCTTATTAGAATAAAAAAGCGCTTCGACGTAAAACGTAACAAGGCAATAAAGAGTGGAAGCGTGTAATATTGATGTTAATCGCAATGTACGATATCTGCAAAAACGTAAACACAGTACGTGATATGAAATGCGTAACATAATATCAAATATATAATATTTATTTAAAGCATATTTCAAAGCATTTTAAATGTTAATATGTTGTATCAATGATTAGAGAATGAAATTTTAAACAAAATTTTTCTTATTATTTTAAATGATTACAACTAAATAAAATTATTAAAATCGCCACCTAATGAGTGCGGCATCTCTCCAATCATTGTCCCTACTAAAATATTATGCCAAAAGCGGCTTCGGGTCTGCACTGTTAGAGCTGCTGCCTTTTTGCTCATTACCGTAGTGGGACACTTTGGAGATCCCAAATAAAATATACGATTATAATACCTACACTAGAATATCCTGGCCACATATTTGTCGAATAAATTATACGTGGTGTTTTCAGCGATTTATCTGATAATATCGGCTTAGCAGTCTTTATCAGGATAAATTGATACTCCCCATTTCTGTATCCACTAATGATCAGGATGGGCATTCTGCCGACAGATGCACCTTAATTGCAGCGTTTAGTCATTCTGTCGTGTCACTTAAAAATAACCACATAGAAACGGCTTACGAAACCATCATAGGCACATAAATTGATATAAATGTAGATTCTTTATATGGCTGCGAGGTGTGTGAACAGACGTAACTGACGGAACCTGAGACGTGGACAGCAAGTTTAAGCATAAATTTACAGACGTGTGGGAAGCAAAATTCCGTTAACTTCCTGAATCTTTTTCAGAATCCTAGTAGCCTCTTTAAGACGAAACCTGAGAAATTATGTGACAGATAAAACCTCAACTCTGAAAAATATAATCGCAGGTTTACAACTTACAACTCACAATAAACACAGGGTCTTCCCGGGGGTAAAGCTACCGGGGCAAGGTGTTGAGCACCCACCCCCATATAACCCCGAGGTTACAGAAAATGTAGTTACATCTCTACTCACCCTCTATACATTCATGCCATGTTATAGGGTAATTGTTTTAACAACTTACATTTATATTGCCTGTAATACTGTTTAAACCAGCTTTGTCTTCAAAGAGTCCCGGTGATTTTTGTTGGGCATAACATGAGAGTGTCAGTGACAGGTCGTCTGTTCTTCCCTTTAAGTGGCAAAGCTTTAGAACTCCATACATCAGACGGCGTCCTCTCCATTGCACGACCAGGAGAGCCTTTCTTCTTTACATCTCCCCCAGGAACGCAATGGAACAAGTGTCTTGAACGAACTTTGTCCCTCCTTCTGTTCCAACAGTTCTTGCAGAGAGTAGCCAAGTTGAACTGGATTGGTCTCCTCTCAAAATTCTGTTTCTTTTCTCTATCTTCCCTTTACACATAAACCGCGATCCTTTCCAATTATTTACCAGCAGTTCAATTGTGTAATGCGTGTAGGGATGTACAGTTCTTGTATAGAACTCTCGACATTTGAAACGAAAGATTGGGCCTTTTATAAAATTCTGAATTAAGCATTGCCAATCATCTCTAAAATTTGCAAGTAATTTACACAGTAACTGTCTGCGTGAACGCTTAAGAGTTGTTCAGTTTGTTAACACAGTGTCTGCTCTTGTGGAACCCATAATTTCATCACCGTGTTCACAAAAGTACACCAATACGACAATTATAAAGGAATTAAGCACGGTCCATAATTTAGAGTCGGTACGCTTGTTTCATTTCCCTTTTCATGCTTCATGCACTACCACTTACATCTTTGGTTTAATTATTCAGTTTCTAATTTTGAGGCTAGAAATAAATTGCTAGTCCTAGACCTATAAAAGATCAGAATATTTTTCATGTTCATTGTGTACGAACATGTATGATTTTGCTGTTTAAAATGCCAACACTAGGATGTCATATTTATTAAAATGTTTACATTTTATTCTTTCAAACGCTTGCTTCTGCAGGAGAATCCACCCACACATACTAATTTAAAAATCCTGTGAGTTTGTGCATTAATTTGTCGTTATATGCTCGAAGGGAATTTGCATAAATCCGTGAAAGGTTTTTTTACAAGGGCGTGCAACTTTGTATATTTGTACATATTAAGGAAAAGTGTAATGTAACGTCTCTTTTGACTTTGCTCTTGAGAAAATTGAATGGATTTTAGTCTACACGGATCACATCAACAAAGTAAGAGTCCTCAGCCGGTTTTGCTCACGAGTCTTTCCGAGTAAGCCGAAGAGTTAGTAAACACAGCATTGTAATTTTAGTGAAAAGTGTATAGATTAAGAAAGTTTGAAATTCTTTTATCTGAAAGAAGGTAAGGAAGACGACTGAGAAAACAGCATTCCTTTCCAGAGTACCTAAAAAAGGAGGGAGAAATGGGAGGATAAGTACCATACATGGTAGAGATTGGTATGCATTAAATTTGTTGCTGCAAAACCTGAAAGGTAAAGAATACAAGTGAATTATAGCTGTATATGGGAGGCTAAATGCTAGATGGGTACGAAACTAGATTGTAGATATATGAAACTGAATCTTTTGGCTCATAATTGGGTCCAATTCAGGGCAGCTGCGAAAGGAGTAATAGATTTTATACTTCAATAAAATGTGGGAACCTCTTGGTTAGATGAGTGAATATCGACCTCTAAGGCAGGACCTTGCTGTATAAGGGTACTTGGCATTCGAACTTGGTTAACTCTTTAAAGATTAAAATTCATCTAAATTGTATAAAAATGTCGGTTTTTACCCACACAAAACATTTACTAATTTTCCCACTAGATTGATGTTGTTCATGGAAATAATCTTTCTTCGATCCGAGACTCATATGAAATACATACAAACACTGCACAGGCAAAAAGTTTTCCTTTATGTAATAGCATATGTTACACTAGTTACCACTGGGCTTTAAGCGGTTAAACTCTATTATGGATTAAATTTAGACATTTCTCTGTAAAACTGCTGCACCGGCGAGGATTTCTCATGATATGTGGACTCCACATGCTATACGGATATCGGTTGAATTTCGGTTTAGTCACATAGGTACATGAAGCACTTAAGGTTGCCTGTTTTTTACACTTACTCCAGACACACCCTTTCGGAATGGCTGATAGCAGAAAGGCTACACGAAAATTTAGAAGAGATAGATTTTCTATCTCTACTTTTATCGTGACTTTCTCTTATCTTAAAGTTGGAAACAAAAACTTTTATGCCTTCTGGCAACTTCACTCTGCCGAGGCGGAAAACTCAAAACCATATAACGAGTCTTTCAAGACATAAAAAGGTTGTGGGAAGAGAGAAGGTCTTGAAACGAGGTTGCTGGAGTGAGGAAGTCGCTTTCAGATGAGTAGATGCCTCGCAGGTGTAGCATAATTTAATTAACGCCAATATTAAAAAAGAATGTAGACATTGAATACACCAACTGGTGATCCACTAGGAGTCAGGAGAAAATGTTTCAGGTAATGGACGAATGAATAAGGAAGATATAAATGTAATTAAGTAGCAAATAAATGACAAAAATACCCGATTGTAATCTATAGCTGATTAAAGAGAAACATACAACTAAAATCTGTGTGCCGGCAAATTTGAATAAACATCTCAAATGATAAACTTGTTTAAACAAATATTTGTCGTCTTAATAATTGAGCTAGCTATAAGAAATATCTAGTATCGAGTAATCATATTTTAGTAAGTTTTGGGTAATCCCGACACTTTAGGTTAAAGAAGTCTGCATCTTTTCCTACTTTTCCCTCTCTATCAATCTTTCGTTAATAAAGAAATTTAAACTCTGCCAAAGGTAGACATAAGTGTTTTCAAAAATAACCTTCTGAAATACGAGAATTGAGAAAATCCGTCTGGTGAAAGCCATGCTTTTCCATGGGAACAGACGGACACGGAGACGTCCGAGGCTAACAGTCACTTCTCAACTGCTTTGCTAAAGCGCTGAAAACGTAAAGAAAGAAGTATTTGTTTTGTGGTGAAGGGCCCCGCAGCAGATGCTAAGGACGCACCGCAGCCTTGAGGCTTATTGTGCAACCCTGTGATAAAGATGATTATTGTTTCGTTTTTCCTTGTAATAGAACGTCGGTGGAATGAAATTGACAGGAGAAAACCGAAGTACTTGGGGAGAAACCTGTCCCAGTGCCACTTTGTCCACTACAAATCCCACATGGACTGACCTGGGATCGAACCCGGGCCTCCGCTGTGAGAGGCCGGCGACTAACGGCCAGAGCCATAAGAAGTAGTTTAGCATCAGATGGCTTCCGGTCTGAAGTACATGGATAAGAGCGAGTTGATCAGAAGCTTGCCCTCTTAAACAGACAATGTGAAATTAATAAGCAGTAATCAGCACGATTTCCTGCCGCTATACAGCACTATTAAGCACGTAAAAAATGCTCGCAAATGTTTACAATATTCTGCAGCCCAAGCATTGTTTGCTCAATATTTATCTTTAAGAAAACGTTTAATTAAACAAAAATTACTTTAATAGAAGCTGAATAATTTTCAGATGTGTATTGCCATAAGAACTTCGTATCTCATATATTTTCATGAGTCTTTTAAAAAAGATGTAACTATCTTCAGGCAACTTTATGTAAATTATAAAATAACAACATGGGCGGTCGTGCGAAATTTTCTTCGTCTTTCGGTATCTTGGCGACAAGTAGTGAGTGAATTTTTGGATATGCAGATAAATCAGAAACGTGCGTACACATGTGTGTTTCTGAGTCAACAGTTACAAACATGATGTCGTTATGAAATTGACATAATTTGTACTTAGTAACACGTTTATCGCAAAAATATAATAAAGTAACAATAAAGTAGTAAATTTATACAGGACTGGAAATGTACACAAAGGAAGTGGTCATTAGGAGCACTTCTTGAGCCCATGCCCCTCAAAAACGACGCTACTTTTTTCTGGTTTTTGTGTTGGAGATTGCAAGATTTAAGGGATGTGCAAATCAAAATGGGGGAAGCGAAGCAGTTTAAAGAAAATCAGTTTTTGTCCAAACCTATGGATATCATTTACGCAATGACAACTCCTCCGTAAGTTCTGATTCTTATGCAGTGAGACCTGCGTGCCAACGCATATTACGTACAAGATTTAGGAGATAAAATTGAACCTGCCTCCGATTAATTGTTTTTCCGAATTTAACATAGACTTGCTATGCATTTTATGTGAAATGGATTTCTTTCTGTTTGAGATACAGTAACCGTCACTTTTGACTGCAGAGGAAGGTTTCAAATACAAAGAAAACCAAATCTGACCTGATGATCTACGAGTGGCCGAAAGGGAGCATCATCGTTGACGACATGTAGAGTTATTTTAGTTTTAGGTCAGTTTAAATTTTGTTATATCTCTATTGGTCATAAAAGTTTGTATCCAATTTTGTATTTACTTTTTCATTCCTAATTGTGCCACTGTTTGAGATTGGATGGCAGGTACTAGGGACAGTCCAACAGCAATCTTAAACATGTAACTTCAATTTTGTCTTTACCTTTCCCTTTCTCTTCCTCTTTTTTATTCTTACTTTTACTTTCCTCCTAATGCATTTTCTCTGCGAGATTAAACTGCCTTCATATTTTTTTACCAGTCCGTCCTTTTTTCAAATTGCGCATACTTGTGGGTGAAATGAAAGCTAAACGTTCATAAAGTAGAATGCATATGTGCATGTTCATGGAGTGTGCGATCAAACACATGGTTATTAGAATGTGGCAAAAATAAATATTGACTGGACCCACACAATGTAGGCTGAGTCTCTGAAAGGACTATATAAGTTATTTCTTTATCCTCTGACGGGTTCCTTCCTCGTCCCTATAAATGCAATCTAAGCTTTGTTGGGAAGTTTGAATTTGAAGCTGCCGGTGACTTAGCAAGCGGATCCCTCTGTTGTTATAGGACAGATATACATTTCACAATAGTATTGGAAGCCTACGATCTGCACGACAATGCTATAGAGGATAGCAACACGAAAGACGAAAGTGTTTTTATTGTGAGGAATCCTATAAGAGGGTGATGGAACAGTATCGAAAGGAAACTGGTTCTTTAGCGGAAAGCTATAACACACGAGCTGAGCTGGGAAGGAATTCATCGCATGGGTAGGGTAAAATCTCTCGTATCAACGCCAACCTTATTTCACGTGATATATACAGCAAATGAGCTACGGGTTACCGAAGTGTGAAGCGCAGTACATGTCTCCAGGCTTAGAAGAATTTGTGACCAGTATACATGTATATATGAATAGCCTACGACAGGGCTGGCCAACTTCAACCCACAGGAGGGCCCCATAATTCGTAAGGATGCGTCCGAGGGCCGCACTTGTGTATACATATATCAAAAAGGTGGGGAGGGGGGAGATTGCATTAACTAGAACGCGGTTATTTACAAACCAATTGTATTATTGAAACTATTCAAGTGACCGACGGCTGCATTTTGCCCAGCCCTGGCTTACGGTATGACTTATTAAAGCCGGCTGTACCTGTAGGTCGCTAGTCCTAGTGGGACCAAAAGAAGTATTATGACTTGAAAACTGCACACTTGATGGGAAACACTTATTGCAAATGAATGCAAAAATAATATATCAGAAATATGTATATACATGTACGTAAAATAATATAATGCTAATGCAGTAACATATATATACTTGTACGTATGAGTTTAAGTCACTTTCATAACGTTGTGAAAAGCGACTATTAGTTGTATCCTGTCTGTCTGTATTTCCGTCCATCCGTCTGTCCGCATGAAACAACTAAACCCAGTCGAACGAATGCAAGTTTGAGTAAATCGGACAAAATAATAGACACGTTACATGAAGACCTACATACATTGTCTTTGGTCTTCATAGTGGAGACAGACTGTACTGTCCGCGTCAGATAACTTGATCCCTGTTAGCGAGGTGTGAAGAGGCAAGCTGGTCATGGGGGAAGCACAGTGCACGCAACTCCGACCTTTTTCTCTCCGTTTCAAAAACATCGTCTGATAACTAGCAGGACTCTGCAGTTTCGTTTAAGCAAAGGAACGAAGTGGAGTGTCAATAACTTCTTCCAGGGGGCCTTATAATAGAACACACAAAATTTAACTTTAACATAATTTATTTCAATGCGATATACAATGTAATCCTACTCCCAAGAGAGTAGATGTTGTTGGAACAGGTATAACATTGCCTGGTCATGCCGACGACTGCCAAGCAGCGGCCGGACCGTGCCGACTACAGCTGTGTACAGTGTTAGGTAGCTCAGGTGTCAAGTTGTCTGAGTATATCTGTACTCGCAGTGAGGTGCGAAGTGAGGCCGAAGAAAATTTAACAGTCTAAAAATAGTAACTGAAACAGTATTCTTTGTGAGGTAAAAGCTGAAGCCAAACAAATTTTAACGCTTTAAATATAACAGTTAAGCACGAACGACTATAAATGTCATGAGCAGAGAAAAACAAACCAGTCTCTTTCTGAGATATGGAGCGCAATTAGATGCACAATAAGAGAAGAAACGCGACAGAATTGCTACACCCTTCAAAAGAATTTAATATACTAAAATAATTCAGAATTTTAGACATATTGTTTATTGTTCGCATCATTCCTACTCATGAAATTAATCGTGCCTTTCCAGCTAACTCGTGTTACTTTTGCTGGCGTTAAATATTGCAAGTCGAGTAACATAATTATTATGTTATTTTTATTGTAATGTCTGCAGTAAAGTCCTGACAAACAGAACGCCGAATAAGTCATTGAAGTATCTGAATGAAGAGCACGTTAAATAAGAAATTGTGTACTGACTTCAGATATCTAAACAGGCAAAAAGGGGTGGCGAGTCAAAAGCAGATTAAAAAGACCGCCTTCAGCTGTTGCTTCGGTAGCACCTTGAAGTACAGCAAAATTTCATACGTGGAAATCCTTTCCCACTCGCCATTCATGTTAATCTTTCCATCTCAGTCGAAGTTGTACAAATTGTCCTTTAAACCAGGGATTCTGAACAGGTATGACTTGACGGTTAGCTTTGCGGGATGTGACTTGTCAGTAATACGAATATAATCATAATTAATAAAATATCAGACGGTACGTGACTAAAAATAGTCTCAATGCACAAAAGAAACTTTGATTTTTGTATAATTAACTGCAGGTGTTCAAGATGAAGAGGTTGAAAATTATGTCATTATTAAGGCCAGTCTTTCCTAGTTTATCATTCATATGTTTTGCATTGTGACGCTAGACAATAATCAACTAACCCCACGATACACAATCTTGAACGAATGGCTGATAGGTATTCATCTGTTCAACCAGAAAATTTATTAGCGTGCTGACAATAGCCCTATTTAAACCCTATCCTCTTCCACTTTAATCCACTCCACCTCTTCCTATTCCACTTGTTTTAGATCAATTCTAATTATTATCCTCCCGCCTACACCTAGGTTTATAAGTTGTCTCTTCTGTTGAAGTTCTTGGATTAAAACTTCTCGCAGTTCGTACGTTTCCGATCAGTAACCTATTCGTCGCATTCCACACGATTTATTTACGTAACACCGAGTTAGGTCAGTGACCAGGTACAGTTATGCCCATAAAATTATGTCACGTCATGCACATTCTGCAGCAAAGAACTCCTCTGTAGTCAGTTGTTCAGCTACAAAATATTCACACAACTTTGTGCACTGTGCCGTTGAAAAAAGGGGTGTAGGCCTATTTATTGATTTCATCGACGGCAGAATAAAAGCTGTATTGCATGCCGGAGAGCACATAAAAAGGACCGGTTGGAGTGTTATTGAGCTATAAACAATTGCACTGGATACACCTTCATTGGAATGTTGCAGAATTTGTGTCTCACATTTCCTTTGTGTGTATAGAAATCGAACGAATAAAGTTATTCGCTATTTTTCATTTTGTTGGAAATATTATTGCCTTTATTGCTTAGAAGTCATAGAATTTAAATTTTTCTGAATTTAAAAACTAAGGATTTAGAAATATAACGTCCGCGTGCATGAGCAATGAGCACTATAGTCTGACTTCTCGAAAATATTTTATTTATGCCTGCCAGCCGTACGTAAATATCAAGTGAAGCAGATCGAATTCAGCTAATTAATTATCGAAACGGACCTGTTGGATAAATTATAATTACGTTCAAATTCAAAGTAAACTAGTTTCATTATCATACAATTTTATACTTATTATCAAATAATAGCAGAATTTCTTCAGGTAATTGAAAGAACTGTCAGTGCCTCTATGTGTGTCCCTTCATGGCAACATTATTACTTTTGCATTATTATTTTCGAGTAATTATTGAAGCCTGTAACACACTCCTTGTTATTTATTTCGTTATTATGTCCTCTTCGACTACTTCATCTTTCTTTCACATTCACTGCTTTTGTACCTTTGCCTTTCTATGCATTTTTTCCTGGCATTTGCCACTGACTACAGGGATGTTTATATTTAAGGTTTTATTAAACCCTCTGGTTTCATGTGTTTATATGCTGATTCACTTCATGCTGGCATAAAAGTTTTGGTTTTACGTTTCCCGGAAACTGAGACCGTGCTGTTTATTGTGGCTTCCAACCCGCGCCTCGTGACCTGTGCCCTCACACAAAACGCATTGCGGCTAATAAAGTTATGGCTTACTATTATTGTTTATAAATAACAATACCAAGTCGCTTTTATTATTCATTTTAATTGTGGCACCAGACTTTATATAAGACGGGTGCCGCTGAATGTTTAAGTAGTAACAAGTGATAATGATAGAAGAAAAAACTAATTAAAGTTCAACTGAAACAACTGACGATTTTGGGCTACCCTGAAGACTACACGTTGCGATAAATCCGAAAACTGCAATACGGCCGTCGCCGCCTTAAAGACTTCAAAACTGATATATTAAATTAAAAGGGTATAATAAATATACGAAGCCGCCGAGCAGAACTGTATAAAAAATTATATTAACTGGCATTGTTTCAAAGTTTCTCGCTTTTAGTCGACGTCAGTGTACTGTCTGTACCTTTGTAACTAACGTCTCTTTCATCAACAAATCAGCGAAAAAACAAAACAAAGCAGGAAGTAGTTAAAATAAAGCATGAGCAGAGGAAAGCTAATCACATAGGAAAAGCAGCAATAATTTTTCTATGTGGGCAACAATGATAGAAGTAAATTAACTTGTAATGACCTTGACATAATCATGTGTAGGTCAGATATGCAACTTTCCGTCAGAATGAAATAAGTTGTTTGAAAGTACATGACATTTTTATGATGTGTTGGCCACGTTAAGCGTGGATGTAACACAGGAACAGGCCGACACCTTTCAGAACATGATCTATGAACTTTTATATTGGTCATTCCGTGCATTGTCCATAATCAAATCACAACAACACTCAGTCCAACAAAACGCACTTTATTGTTCCCATATATTTTACATTACAATATCACGCTGAACACAGCGCGTTATTGTAATGTAAAATTTCTGGGAACAATATAGTGCGTTTTGTTGGACTGAGTGTTGTGATTTGACCTATAAACTATTGAAATTTACATAAAGCTGTACGAGTCAGAGTTAACTTTCTAATTATTGGCATTTGTAAATGCTGGAACCATGGCCTGACTGTTTAATTTTATCGGACATTTTCAGTGGAGGTTACTTACACCGAACCGTTTCTGAGGAAAGCAAATTATTTGGAGCTGAGACAAAAACTGTGCTCAGATCTTATTCTTCCCTCATCAATATGCTTAATGCATCAGTTTTTCTCAAACATCATTTCCTTGGAAACTTCAGTGTACATCGAGCGTAAAACAATTATTCGCATGAAACCGGCATGAAATGTTGGTAGCTGGCTTTGCTGAAAGACTGATATTGCTAAGAACGAAATTCTCTTGGATAATTTCAGTGCCATTTAGCATAAGAAATGCTTGAATATTTAGAGACAACATGTACCAAGAAAGTAAGAGCCGAATGTAAATCTTCTTTTGTTCGCAAGAGTGATTAACTTATGTGGCACAAAATCTGGTACTATTTACGTCCTAAATAACTACAGAATGTAGAGTTTTAATAATATTCAACACACATATCTGAGTTAATGGAAATATCGTATCGTGACATTGGTAATGCTGTTTTACAGTGCAATTTAAACTGAACAAGTTGCATATGTTTTATGTTAAGCAGGCTTACATTGCATTAAATTTCACCATTATCCGATGTGAATCAAACGAATACCGGCGCAGTGCTTCCACAGGTGCCAAGGAATTCCGATTTTTTAGCATCCAAAACAGCCTCGTATTTTCCTTGCTGCAGTAGTCTCAGTGGTTATTAATGTTGACCCCTCGTAGAATCGATTTCAGAACTGTTAAAGCGAAGCATAAGCAGCTCAGAGTACCATGATTTAGAGTGATTTTAATAGAGAACAGCGTATCAGTCGACGCTATCCGACGTCAGTGATGCCAAACAGTCTCTAGCCTCACATAAAGCGGGGCCTGTAAATATGTACGGTATTGGGGAAGGCAGGAAGATGGGTTATGAACAAGTCATGCTGCAAAGAGATAATATTCCTCCTGCTAGTTCCAAACTATTTTTATATCAAAGCTTCCTAACTCTTTCTTCTATACAAATATCACTTTTTTTAAAAAAAAACATACTCCAGTGCTGTGTCACTAGTATATTTAAACAACGTCATATGAAATTTTAAAAATAGGAAAGAAGAACCGCTTCCATTATGCCGAATGGATTCAACTCTGAGTTTCATATCCTCTGCTTCTCTCTTTTGGTAATGCGGCTTTGTTTTAGAAGTCGCGTTTGCCCTGGTACTGGGGTGACAGATACAAAATTACGATTTCAAGTACACTCTGTCTGGCACTGGATCGCATTCTCACTCATTCGCCCTTTCACCAACTAACTTTCATTTACGGTCACGTTCAAACTCTCATTCATTACGTACGCACGCCCAGGTTCAGTCACTCGATCACTCGTCAGCAGACACATTCATTCTCATTTATTCTACTAAAATTTGCCATATATATGCCTATGCATTTTAATAGGCTTGTTATTAAACCTGATGTATTTGTAAAATCTAAATTAAATGTGTTGGATATGTCACGGTTTTCATTCGTATTATTCGCTTGCGATTTCACCAGTGTCTTATGGTTTTCAAACTACAAGTCTATCGGCTGCTTACAATTTGTATTACAATCCCCTATGGTTGAGTACTTCCTACAAATTCAGTGTTATACAGATAGCATTTGTGTTTTTCTCCCAGGCGTAGAAAATGATTTGTGGCAGTAAATGCAGTGTCGTACGAAGCACAGCACATTTAAAGTTGTTTTATTTTCAAGAATATTACATTTTGTTTATCGAGTTCGTTTTAACCTTGATTTCAGGCTTCCGCCGCGATGTTGATGAAATCTGTAGTCTTCTGGGTTATTACACGGCGTCGTGTGGTAATTATTTACCGACGTTTCTGGACAACGTATCGGTCCCATCCTCACGGGTCAAGATTCCGAGTAGGAAATAATTACCACACGACGCCGTTTAATAACCCAGAAGACTACAGATTTCGAGTTCATTTTAGTTTACAGGTTACTTTACTCGGCTCCGAATAGCGACTAGTGGAGTGTTCTTGTTAACACGGTTCTGAACATCCGGTTTCCGTAAACTTTGGCACAATTCTTCACTAACCGAGCAAGCAATAGCTTCTCAAGCACTCTACTCCGTGGAGTGGCTTAGTCACAGATGATGTGTGAACCCTTTCTTTGATACACGGTTGCAAGTCAGTGACTTGCGAACGACTAATCTGGAAGGCTTTGGAAGGAAGCGGCCGTTGTCAAATCAGAGCATATTTCTGGGTGCTGCAAGTAATAGAGCGAAGCTACAGAAAATATCATGAAGACAGTCTTCGGGCTGAGATGCGAATTGCTGACCCAGCAGAATTCCTACCAACTGAGTAGTGATATATGATTATGCGTGTTTCACTTTATGAATCTTTGCTGCTTATAGAGCAGAACGTAACTGTAACAAGTGAATACTGTGCTGATGTACGCTCAGAAATGAGAAACTGCTTGGACTGTAAACAGACAAAACTTGTGGGAATGACACTCGGATATGAAAATTTTTAGCCGCCAACTCGTTGAATTGTATGTTACGTACCTCACTAAATACTCGTAAGTAACGCTATAAACCAAAGCCCTTGAGAATCTGATAGTTCCTTAGCTGGTCAAGAAATTACCCGCATTTCACGGACATCGAAATTTTATTACCGTGAGATCTGCGCTCTTCTGGAATATTACCGTCGTATGGTAATTGTTCACCGACGTTTCGGGACAACATGCCGGTCCCATCTTCACGGGTGAAGAGTCCGAGTAGAAAGCTCGGACTCTTCACCCGTGAAGATGGGACCGACACGTCCCGAAACGTTGTAAACAATTACTACACGACGTCGCGTAATATCCCAGAAGAGCGCAGATCTCATCAACATCGCGGAGGAAGCCTGAAATCAAGGTTCATTACCGTGTTCCCAAAAGCCCGGCACCTTTCCCTGTCCAGAACCAGATCTATCCAGTCCACTCGCCTGTCCTATTTGTTGAAGATCCTTTTTTAATTTTTCTCCTATCTACGTATCCAATTTATGTACCTGAAAAATGAATAAGCAGACGGGTCAACAGTAAACAGAAGAGTTCATGTTGATATATCTCAACATGAAATTGTTTGTAGCTGGTAAAGAGGGTCACTTGTACTTGCGTACACAGGAAACGAAAACGGATTTATTCCGGTATCTAAACTAATAGTGACCATCATACGCTTGTGATGCAACGGGAAGGGCTGTATTCATAAGTCCTTAGCGAATTCAGGCGAACCTATCTAACGCGTGCTCAACGTATTGCCTCTCGTGATGTATTTCAAGTTCGTCTTTCAGTGAGTCAACAGCTCCAGTACTACTTCTGACTGACCCTTTCGGCTACCAGTTTAGCGTCAATGGTTTGCGGAGTGGTAAGTAAAGTGGGCCATCAGGTAAACGTACTGGCCCTACAGCCAGTGGCGGAAATTAATCCAAATCATATGTAAATGACTCTTTCTCTTTCCAATTGTCAGTGTAATATTCTAAGACACAGCGTTCTACACTGTAATTTGCCTTCGTTTCAGCAGGACCAATTTGACGTTTTATAAATATTGTAGAATAATTTTGGCAGGAGCTTCATAGTACAATTTGTTCTTAGTTTGCTCAGCAACATATGCACGCAAATGCGTTTATAACAAATTCGGCGAACATGAAGGCGTACACACCTATCTCACACTTAAATTTCTCTTCCCTTTCACGTAACACCCTGCTTTGTGTTTTCCCTCAGACATATTTTTCTCATGTATCTACGAATAGGTGACTCTGCTACCAGCATAGAAGATTCACAGAAACTGGTACGAAATTCCTAAGTGCCACACGAGCTTGGCTAGTTCCGTCCCTTCCGAAATTCACAGTCGGTCTCGCTAAGATTAACATTAGTTTCTGCTAGTATTTCATTCTCTGGCCCTTAACATGTTCACGACCGCTCTTTTCCAAAGGCATTCCACTTCTTTATTCATTAATCATCGTCGCATTCGACACTGTGATATGCAACGGCAAGGGTCACGAAATAAAGCAGGAAATACAGACTATGTCACGCGTTTAAGAAATTCTGACTCGTATAATATACTGTACAGTGCACTTACATTTAATTTCCTTTCAGTTTGTAATAAATTTTTGGACACTTTTTGTTTGAACCTTAATACCTTAAAGTAATATAGAGGACCACAAATATATATATATATATATATATATATATATATAGTAAGTTAATATTTTGCACGTATGTATAATGAGAAGTATTGGTTTGCACATGTAATCAGTATAGCTTGTGAGATTTGTGATTTTCACGGAAGCCAATTGAAGGTTCTTGTTGCGCTCTTGAGCAGAAAATTGGGAAATTAAGACGGACTTGCAAGTGGAACTTTGAGGTTTTGTAGCGTAAGTGGAGAAAGAGCCATCAAGCTGCAGCGCGTGTTCGACAGATTTTTATAATAATATTAAAATCGTAGGCTTATATAAAACTTTTTTTCATTTTAGTGTATCATAGGTTAATAGGCTCTATAATTAAGTTCTTATGGACGAATTTCTTGTAAGTGTAATTCTGGCTCTTACAGTACAGTTTTGTTTACAGCATTGTTCTACAGCTATACACAGTTAGTATAAACTTCGAATTTAACCAAAACGCAAATATAACAACATATACCGTGTATCTAACACATTGTGAAACATAAAACCGAATAATTTGTAACAGTAAGATAAAATTAACATCAAAATGTTATTGCGGTTTTTAAATTAACTTTTTAATTAAAATGTCTTTCTATCAATGGAACAGAAGGAAAATTTAATATGAATTTAGTTTACGATAGTTGTCGTTTGCAGACCTCCGTAAATGAAACCCTGGACAAAACACCTGGCAACTGCTTTAGGCTTCTGGGCTTCTGTGCTGTGGTTGGGATGGTTAATGTGGAACTGGTAATGAGGGTGTGGGGATTGTACATTGTTTCAGAATTCACTCTCTAGATTCAGTATGGGAAACAGTAACAACACTGCTATGTGACTACTTGACACCACAATTTTCTTGCTAGTCCAGAGGTACTCTATTGTTTGCAGGTTATGAATTTCATTAGTATTTTATATCCAGTTTTTAAAAAGTATCTTTAACTTTAACACAGGTTCTGATTGATTGACCTTACTTCAATCAGATCATAATTTCTGATAGAGTTTTATGAGTGACCTTTTGGCTTCTTCATTTCTCGTCTGGCTTTAACATAAAATATTATTTTTCTTTCCGATAACTTAGCATATTCCAACAAGCTTAATATTGGATTCGAAACTTTTATATTATTGAGCCAGAGAGAGACTGAGTTTTAATTTATAACATTGACAGCTCCCTTTGTGTCAGACGAAGTTCAAATGCGAAGGACTGCAAGAGTAAATGGTAAACATTAGCCCCACTCTTAGTACTAATTGTAGAAAAGGCTCCTCTCAGTTTAAAAGCATTAATTTAGACTTCAAAGAACTCTCATAACTCAGTATGCATGCGTCTCTGTCACTTTCTTTCTATCTCTGTCTCTTCAAATTTCTTTGTTTTCCTGGGCTACATTAGTTTACCGCAAAATTTTATTTTAATTTTAAATGTTATGATACTCAGATAAATTTAATATGGCTGTATTCACAAAGCATACCAAAGCAGAAAGATATTTTTTGATTTGATTCTCTTTGTTACGGGGTAGGAAAAGTAGTGTAATTGAAGGAAAACTGGCGGATTAATATCGTTATAGCAATATAAACTGGAGTTTTTTTTTGTTTTATCCTTGTATCACAATATATAGTAGCTAGAACTTGTAGGAAGGAATAACACTCAATTTAAGAAATTTAATTTAGTCATATAATTAATAAAAGAGTTGAGGCGAGGATTCCAAGGGGAAAAGTGCTATGAGTAATGTGTATTGAAATTGAGGACCAGAACGATAAGTCAGAGAATTAACTTTCATGGAATTGCATCTGGAGTGAACATTAGTCACAAGAATAAACGGTGCGAACAGCACATGTGTTTTGTAAAATAAATTGGATATATGTTGGTTTTGCTGTAGTAAAATGAAAAGCTGTTTCGTTACACAAAATACGAATCTTTAAATAAGTCTGCTCTACGTGTATTCTGTCAAAGCCTTTAACAGTATATTTTTTTTTTTTTTCTGTCTTGCAAAAGGCACTTCGGAATCTGGGTCTGTACCAGCCTTCAAATAAAAGCGAGTGGGCCGTGTCTACTGCACAGGGTCCGTTAAATAAATCATTACCTCAGATACACATGAACTGTGTAAAGAAAATGGAACAACTCAATAAATACATTTACTTCATTCAATTTCGTTTCATTGTATGTTACTTTGCATCTTCACCTGTGTTGTCTGCGTTGTTTGTGCCCTTGCAACTACCGGAGCCTGCGTACTAAATGTCGTATCAAATATCGTAATGTTTCCGCTTTCAAATTTTATTCTGAGTCGAAGTTTGAGGAGCTGCTTAGCGAGAGCTGAAAATAAAAAAAAAACAGGAAAACCTAGACCAAGAAGAAGAAACGTGAGGGTCGTTAGTCGGCCCACAGCTTGCTTGCTCACTTCTGAATTGAGGGCGAGTTCAAATTCGAAGTTGAAGAAAAATATTCTGACTATCTCTAATGATATTTTCTGACATAAACGATTCTGTACGTGCATGTCGTCAGGAAATTTCTTTTCTCGAAATCGGAATGTAAATTGTATCTGTGGTGGTGAATTTTTTTTACTGCTGTTCAGAGTTTTCTGTGTGTAGAGAAATCACAGAAACCGCACATTCGCTAAGGTTACCTACTGCCTGCTAGTAATCACATGCACGTAGTCTTTTCTGAGAGGGTACGTGACTGCCGAATTAATATGAATACTGTGGATACAGGAATTCCTGTGACGTCAAAGCCATCAGTTTCCGTGGTTAGGATGGAGCATCGTTTGGTGTGACGTCGCTAGGGGCCAGGACTAGCCGTCCACTCGCCTCTGCTTTGTCGTCGACGATGACGGGAATCTTCTCGGCTGTTACTAATTTTAAATCTCCATCTCTTTGGTGAGCCTTTTTTTTTGTGAAGGGCCAGCAGCAGATGCTACGGACGCACCGCAGCCTTCAGGCTTATTGTACAACCCTGTGACGAAGATGATTTTTTCGTTTTCCCCCTTGTAATGGAGCACCGCTGGAGTGAAATTGACAGGGGAAAACCGAAGTACTCGGAGAAAAACCTGTCCCAGTGCCACTTTGTCCACCACAAATCCCACATGGACTGACCCCGGGATCAAACCCATGCCTTCGCAGTGAGACGCCGGCGACTGACTGCCTTGGCCATGGCACGGCCCGTGGTGGCGCCTAAGAGAATACGGCAGTTTTTGCACGATATAATATTACGGATTATGCGGAGGATAGATCGTGTTCTTGAAGGAAAGTTAGAATGAAGGATGGAAATGACGGGAAGATGAGGTAGAAGCGTAAGCAGCTACTGAATGACCTTAAGGAAAAGAGAAGATACTGGAAATTGAAAGAGGAAGCACTAGATCGCACCATGTGGAGGACTCGCTTTGGAAGAGGCTACGGACCTGTCGTAAGACAGACTGCAGAATGAATGAGATCGTGTTCAAGACTGGCAATCGTCTTTCTTCTTAGAGTCAGATTTTGTCAAAAAGAACGCGAAGTGACACGGAGGCTTTAGCTTATTGGATTAAGTCTACACAACTTAACGCAAACACAACAGAACTGTGATCACTGAATATCAGTGCTGTAAGCTGGCCAGTACCTGCTTGCAGCTGTGTTTGGGCTTTAAATTTTATAACGCTGTCGTTGCTCACCAACTGTGTAAAAACTGTACGTAGATCGCTTATTTCTGTTCTGGTTGTAGGTTATAGTATTCGCTCTTTACTGACTAGTGCCCTTCGTGATGGGAACAATGCAGCACACGCAAGGCCAGTCCATGATCGACAAGCGGAACGGGCTGAATGCATCAAGACAAATTACACAATGATAAATCTGGGCCGTTAGGTCTCTGCTGGTCTTCACTAACCATGTTGCTTCGACTTCAGCCTGGCAAAATTCTTTTACTTAATCTCCAGCAGAAAAACAGGACTCGCTGATCCCACGTTCTTTCAACTGAAGCACGTACGGCTCTGCACTGGGCGCCTGTCTGGCGCCAAAACCTACAGAATATTCTACGTGATTCTAGTTCTGAACAACGCAGTTTTAATTTGCCTCGATTTATGGAAGAAATGCTGCCTAACCAAATGGCCTGATTTCACCTACTTCTTAATTGGCATTAACCGGATTAATTGTCAAGCCCCCACTTTAGTATTCTCCGTTACTGGATGACTCCCTCCGTGAAATGAAGCGTAGAACTAGTCACAGCAGTGACGTCACGACTACCCGCTCCCACTATTGCGGTAGATTGCCGTCGTTATATGTCGCCTATCTGGAATTAAAGACACATTTTATTCGATTATCTCCGAATTATTTTTCACATTATCATTCGAGTAATTAAGGTTTATTGAAATACTCGATATTGTAGACAGATTGCAAGCTTTGTTGCGATTGTCTCTTCATGTTTCACCTAGCCTACATAATGCGCTTTGTTTGTGATGTGTGGATGAAGTTAATGAGCTGGTGAAGTACCTTTACAATTCGTTGAAATGGTTACTGGATTTCCACCAAGAGGCGGCAGTACTCCGAAGCACGGAGCTAACGCTTGCTTCGTTTCTGTGGTTACCGGATGTGCATGGTTACCATAAAATTTGGTTAGCGGACGTAAACGAAAATCAGTCAAAGATTTATTGAACAACACATTTAAGTGTGATTTTTGTGTTTCATGAGATGTGTTATCATTGACTATGCATTATTATTGCCGACATATAAAGTTTCGATATATATCGCTCATTCATAATTTTAACTTATAAAAGCTAGAAGTCATCAAATTATCGTTTTTTCCAGAGATTACAATTAACAAACCTTTACATTTCAGTGTTTTCGAATTTTCATGACAATTGAACGTGAGTGAAATTTACGTTGCGCTTTCACGAGGAAATATTAAGGTCTACGTTCAAGATACGTTTTTTTAGAGAAAAATGTTGTCAGGTGCTGTAATATTTGCGAAAATGTAATAAAAGTGTCACTGAGCAGTTAAGTGCTATTTTATGTTTTATGAAATGTGTTCTTCCTTCTCTCGCTTCAAGATTTACGGATTTGAGCTATGTTTAGAATAAAGAAATAATTCAGTAACCAGTACTGTAATTACTTTGTCAATCATCATGAATAATAAAGGGCTCATGAAAGATGGAGTGGATTAGCATGTTAACATTATGTTGAGCTCGTCATGTGACGGAGCCATTTGCTGTAAATAAATAAATAAATACACATCTAGAATATCAGCCTGCAGGTCTATTATCGAAATAATTGTTTAGATAGGCAGTAAATTTTTCATGTCAATATGATCTCATGGTTAGTACTCCTATTCACAAAATTCCATTATCATACCCTATCCCTGAGCCAGGCGTCTGAAAGTAAAGACCTACTGCTCTTTCCGGTCATGTAATTGAGATAGAACTCAGTGCATGTCGGCAAATATTGCACTTGCGAAAGCTTCTATCCTTATTGAGAGGAGTTTTAAAATAGATTTTACTCTTAATAGTTAGAATGATTATTCAGTACCACATTTTCATTGACCCTATTCTGCTTATCGAAATGAAGGTATCAAAACCTTATAAATGGTTTACGAGTATGAGTCCGAAAATGTTATATTTTTTTCGAATGGCACAACAGCCCCAAGTGGGCCAGGGCCTCCTCATTACCGAGGCTTCACGATCACACTCAGACACGCCTCACTCGGTAGGACTCCTCCGGATGAGTGATCAGCCCGACGAAGAGACCTCTACCTGGCAATACGCAACACTCACAACAGACAGATATCCATGCACCTGGAGTAATTTGAACCCGCAATCCCAGCAAGCGGGCGGCCGCAGACCCACGTCTTTGACCGCGCGGCCTCTCGCATTGGCCAGAAAATGCTTTATATGGCGTATTATTTCGTAACTAAAGGACCTACACTGATATTGATAATGGAGAATAAACACCAGTCAATCACAATTGTGTTTGTAATATTTTACTGTATAGCCCTAATTACTGCAAGATGTTTCGGGTGTTTTAAAGCCATCATCAGGCAATGCAAAGTTCTTTAAAAAGGTCATCGCGTACAACACAATAAATATTTCCTTTTCATGTATTTTATTGTGCTCTATGTGATAATCTTTTTTTTTAAGTATTTGGCATTGCCTGATGATTGCGGTAAAAAAGCCGAAACATGATGCAATATAATAAGGCTATACAGTACAATATTACAAACACAGCTATGATTGACGTTTCTTATTCATTGTCTATGTATCACAATGGAATATCCTACGTAAAGATACATTGGCTGTGGTTCTATCAGCTGAATTCGTCACCCCGTTTCCAGTGCTGAAGCAAAATCTTGGGGGATCGAATTTGAAGGTATTCGCGACGTGGAAGCAGCTCTGCTGCGATGGTTGATAGCATACAAACGGACTTCTATAAACAGGAAATAGAAAACCACGTCCCACGATATGAAAAATGTCGCAATTGTAGCGAATATGATGTGTGTGTTTGTAGGGCCTCTATTTTATGAGAAATAGAGAGGGATTTGTCTTGCAATTGAAATCTGGAAATAACCTGGAATACTCGTAGGCAGGCCCATAGTAAAAAGGTCCGCATTTTACAAACTACTCCTTGTAATTCGGCATACAACGTTATTTTAACCCTATAAAGGGGTGTGGGCAGTATCGTAGCCCGTTATTTAAAATCCAGTGACGTTTATATTCTATGCCTTCATTACATCCCGTCACGTAATATAAGCTCATGAAATCAAAATATGGTTACATAGCTTCATTAATGTAGAAATACCGTATTCAGCTGATCCATCGAGGGTCTGTGATGTGGCTGGCCTTCAGATTTGTCGGGGGGGCATTCTACACACAGACAATTCCAACTGACCACTGCCGCAGTTAATTGAATGTAGTATCAACACCTCTCCTTTTAATGACCTGCCATTGTGTCCCTTGGGAACCTTCACATCCTGACCTCATACACAAGCCTGAAACGATATATCTGTAACAGCGTTAGATACAGCATTTTGAAACGATATGTCTGTAACAGTATTGTATGCAGTATTTTGAACTGATACGTCTGTAACAGCATTAGACAGGCATGGCAAATTATGTCCTACTTCACCCAAGTAGAAACCGGTATACTTGTCAATGCTTGGATGCTAAAGTACACAGTCTATAATCCTTCTTTATAAGAACCCCGACGGAATACTAGAACTGTTAGTCTAAAATTTGCTACTCTAATGATGGTTATGATGATAATAATTCAAGTCAATTGTTTATCATTAACGTGCTGACACACGTTACAGAAACAACACAGGACGTTGAGAGAAAATACATCAAATAACTAACCACAAACACACGAAAAAGAGTTAATAAGGAGAAATCATATCATGGAGCTAATAGTATAAATAATATTACAGTTGTCGAACTAAAATGGTTAAAATAGTTTCAGAATATATTGATATTTCAGTTCAATTCAATTGAATTAATTGTCATAATAATAATAATAATAATAATAATAATACAAGAACAGTTAAACTTATACTAAAAAAGAATAATAATAATAATGCGAAGGCAACAAAGTTCTAGTGCCTGTAATTAGCGTAATCAACTTAACAAATCGTTACGTAAACAGACTTTACACTTAAAGCTCCAATACTGATGGCATTAGCCGCCGATGTGCATGTAGTGGAAAGACATTTGCGGCGTTTACAATCAACATTAGACGAAGTTAAATTTCTGAGATTTCGAGTCGCCACACGAAGGCCGGCATTTTCCAAACGGGAAGGGCAGAATTCAGATCCATTGAAGACAGTAATTAAAGAAGCTTGTCTAGGTGACGCCTCTGAATCTATAATGTATGGAATTTAAGGTGCGAACCCAATCTGTTACGAATTGTAACATTTTGCCGGAGTTGGATTTTTCGGAATGATCTAAGCAATGGAAACTTGAAATGACATTTTGAACTTGGAATGTGAGAGGCTGTATTGGCCAGGTGAATTGAATATAGTTACCAAAGAGCTAGTAAAGTAGGCCTGTAACGTATGTTTATGAATATTGCAGATCAGACGAGACAAGGTTTTCTTTGTGCCAGCAGAATATTATGTATTTCTTTGTACAAAGGGATACGAGAATCATCAACCAGGGACAGGATTGATCACACACACAGACCTGTCTGTATTTATTGCGTCTCATATGACAGCCGAAACTGCTTAGTAGATATATTGACCAGGATAAGGGCTGGACGAACGGTGTTTCCATTCTCGGCACGGGTAAGAAATTTTTCTCATTTTCTAAGTGTCAGGGGCGCCAACCAGCCTCATATTCAGAAGGCTCTCTCTCCGCGTGAAGCGCTCGGAGCATAAAGATTATCACTCATCTCCATCTAGTGCCGAGATTTGGAATGTGTGGCTGTATACCTCCCCTGCCCCACATGCCGTTATGGCCTACAGAGAGAAAACTTTGCATTTGCTGGTATGTAAGAGTGCGGAGCCGCTTACGTGATGTTATTGTTTTGGGTGTGCGTACCCCAGCTGAGGTAAAATTAGTGGACAAGGACTAGAGCAATAATCAGTCGATTTCATAAATACCACACGAAAACTTTATGAGATATTTCAGTTTAAAACAAGGGAGAGAAACGTATTTCAGGCTGACAGTTGGAAAAAAGAGATTAAATGGAATTAGTACCTTTCTGTACACAAAACGTGATTGGTTTTTATTGAATAAATGATTGAGTCAGCCAGATATCCATGGTTAAAATAACGCTTGTTTTGGCTGAGACTTCACAAGCAGAATTTAGGGACAGTTTCAGTAACTAAAACGAAAAGAGTAAATTTTACATGGGAAGATTAACTGCCAAGAGGCTACACCATGTGGTATTTAAACAGCAGTATCAGTTTGCAATCTGAATAAAATTTGCAACTACAGAGAAACTTTATGATTATGCGGAGATCAATAAGCTGGGGAAATTATTGGGCAGAACATTGCGCTTTTAGCCAAAGGCAATATAATTTTGCGAGATTTGCAGTTCTTACAGCTGTGATGAAGGATTTTTCCTCTTGTATTATATGTGTTGTGTGTGTGTGTGTGTGTGTGTGTGTACGTGTGTGTGAAAGCCTTTTCTCACGCTACAGCAAATTCGGATGAGGGTATTGGAGGTCAGAAAAATTTTTGGACTGAAGTGGAGTTTGGAGAAAATTGCACATTGTGGATCATCATGATTTGTAGAGATCTGCGCCAGGCCTAGTGTAACGATCAAATGTGGAAGGATGTGATGAGATGGGCGGGGCTTGTGGCAGGCATGGGGGAGAAGAAAAATTAACCCAAGATTTTGATGGGGACGCCTGAAAGAAGCAAGACGACTTGGAAGAAGGGAAAATAATATAGAATGAATCTTAAAGAAATAGGGTGGACGGGCGCTTAGATATAATAACTAATACTTTGTGGTCTTAGATAATAAATATTTCAGCAAGTTTCACTCAGTGAGTCAACTGTGCAATTATTTCTCTTTCGGTTGTATATCGACCAGACGGTGGCACATTTACAATGAAGTATTTTATTTGTTCTCTTTTAACTTTTATTTTGAGTACTCAGTGTTTGCGTTTGTAACACCAAATAAGGGCGTTAGTTTTGTCGTATATTTTAAATATATGTATTCCGACGTGCAAGTAAAATTGAATTTGTTTATATTTGTTTGCACTATGCAGTGCCAGACAGGGAAGTCTTCGTCGCCTTTTAACCCCTTCTTGAATCATGAAATTTTGGGAGCAAATTGTCTACTACCATCATTTGTCTGCCTATGCTTATTTAAACTACAAATATTAGAATTACGACGACTACTGCCTGCAATGCATCGCTTTTTTACGGAATGACCTTGCAAACAGTAAAAGAAAAAATTCCTCCGATGTCTTAAACTCACTGTGATTGGTCCTGGACGGTAGAGTAGCAAACTGTTTGTTCTGTTTAAAAAACGGAATATATTTTATGATATGAATAATTCACGAAAGCTGTGAAATGATGCATTCTCTCTTAAAACTTGTTTCTCCATTCAACATTTTTCTAACCCTCAACAAACGTTGTACTAAATTTCCACAGCATTGTATTACACTGCGATTTTGAATGTTGGACATTGCACAAAACGTAATTATGAATAAGAAAAATAAGTTATCGGTTTGGCAGTACAAGACAAATAGAAAAATATATGTGATATGCTTCAATAAAATTCATTTTTAAAAAGTAAATGAGGTGTAGATTGTATCTGAATGTAATACTTATTTCCTTAAGATTAATTTTAATAATATGCTCGCAACTACATCTGTGCATCTCAGTTGGCCTCTTCTGTCCATTGGCCACTTATTTTATGTGTAGGTTGGTATATTCATAACACTCCAGAGCTGTATTGGTGGTGTTCCACTTTGGAATCTGTCAGCTTACTGGCTGTACTGAGTGAGGTTCTTTTGTTTTCTGTAGTTCGTGTAGGATTAATTGAGGCAGTAGTTTTCAGGACGACCACATTCTTCGATATCCTTAATTTCTCACTTTTTTACATATTCCCATATAGTTGGCCCTTTATGACCTCGTTACAGCCTATGCCGTAATAATTAAATAACTAAGTCAGTTTTCGAATGTTATTCTCGGTCTATGCCGTATTATCCAAAGGAGATTATTAAGCCTTTAAAGATGAATATTAACCTTAATTGTATTTAAATATTCTCTTTTTACCGCACAGCAAACACTCCGCCACGGTTATGAAAACAAGACAAATAATAATCACTCTTTTTCTGATATCTATAAGGAACACAGAAATAAGCCTAACCTCTCCGAGTAGAACGTGGAATTTTTAGTAGTGAACCTGGTGCTATATTATGTAGCCATTTGGCATTAAATCTTTAAATATAGTTTTGTTTTCCTCTCACGGTAAGTGTACTTATGGTACTGATATAATAGACGATACAGGAATAGGTTCAGTCTAGGCTTTACGTGTATTGTGGAGGGGGGGGGTTACTTCTAGGTCTTCATGACACATCATCTTCGCTAGTTGTAGATTTTACAGAATATTGTCATTCTATGTGTAGGAATAGGAGGCTAATGCAGTTGCAGAACTGCAGATGTTGTAACCCGGCCCTTGACACAAATAAACGCAACCCGCTCTCAAAAACACCCCATTAGGATGAAGGGTTTTGTGGAATGATGGCTGTCTGAAGTGTACATGCACGATATACAGACGGTAAGAAAGAAGAACTTGTTTCCTTTAGCTTCTTCTCATCTTCCGTGTTGTGTTATTTGTTCATTTTCTATTTCTTCTTATTTCTTCCATTTTCTCCTTTTTCCCCTTCCCTATTCTCTTTCGTCAAACTACTACTCATTCACCATCTTCAGTTTGAATCTTATTCTCTTTTTATCCCTCCTTATTTATCTTCTTATTCTCCATCTTATCTTCCTCTTTCTTTCGCTGCTGACACGCAGACCTGTGTGGTTAGGACTTGAAAAGTACCAAGGAAGTTGTGAATTGCTGGGGCATAAATAACACTGCTCATTTCTCTGTCTGCGAATGGTTCCTCTACGTATGACACTTTCATCATCCTAGAATGTTGCTAAGGGAAGTAACATAAAACATTTTATTGTTATGGAAGAAGAGCCACGGAATTCTTTGTGGATAGCAAATTGATGTTCGTGCATGTCTTTTGTAGTAACACGACAGGATGCATCAGCTCCTTCTGTTTCTCTGTGCCATAGAGATATTTTTTATCTAAATAAAACTCGACCTTCAAATATTTACTTACAGTTTATAATATTAACTGTTATCCATACAGCTTAGTTGAGTGAAAGTGGGCCATGTCGCTTGCGGTGCCTAATTTGTGAAGTTCAATCTGTTTTATAAGATTCCATCTGAAAAGTGAGACAAGATATTTTGTAAAATGTCGGACATAGGCTAAAAGGAATGACATTTCTTTAACACCTGAGTAGCGTCAGGCTCTCGAGAAGGACACTTCCTGTGAATTGGTCAGTCGTTTGGCTGTAATGTGAGAGGGAAAAACTTTCTTCGTCTTATGTTGCAACACCGTATTGCAGTCTTCCTTGGTAGACTTAGTTGGTCAAAAATTGCCTGCAGTTATTGGACTCACATCACCATCGCCAATCATATCCTACAGTAGCCAAGTGAATAAAGTCTACGCCTTCACATACTACTTACTGCCCCTGGATTTATTTTAATATTATTTTCACATCAACATATAGGTTTCACTGGTGGTATTTTTCCTTGAGGTTTAAGACAAGAAGTATTTTGTGTATTCATTTCTTTGCGTGCGCGTGGTCCATGCTGCTCACTATGCAGTTTTTCCAGCACACTATCGAACTTTCCTACGACCATACACTTCCTCAGATACGATATGAAATTCTTCCAATAAATATTCTTCCCTCAAATAGAGAAACAAATTTTTCCTTCAGTGTAAGACAATCCCTAAAATTGTAATTCTTAGCATGTTGTAATTTACGCTTTTGTATGTCGTAACATGATACAGCATTTTGTTCAGTGTTATTTAACGATGCCGTCAGTTGCTGCAGTTATATAAATAAAATGTTCTGAATTGACTGGTTGACATGAAGTTTTCCGAACTTAATCTGCATTTAATTCTGTCATTATTATCATGTCTATCAGTTGTCGTGAACTTTAAGGCGTGTTCTCGCTTCTGCCACTCAGAAACTGGGATCCATGTATTCCAATCTCACTCGGGGGATGGATATGTAAAGACCTTTCCCTGTAATGTGTGTTCTTGCGTAGGTAGAGGAACTGCGACGGGCCGATTGCTCGTACAAACAGTCCTACTAAATGTCTGCTAAGGAGATTCAAAGAAACGGAAAACCAAGCCCTGACCCGCAGTAGCCTGTATGCCATACAGATGATAGGCTGTCTTTCCGAAGTCTTTGAATTTTGCCACAATTTCAAAGGTTTTATTAGCTGTCCTTAGGTTACTGATATGTCTCTCTGGCGCGACCAATTTGAAACACGTAATGCGCAGTCCAAATTACCAAGCAGTTTGTTTGAACACCTGCTGCGTCTTCGGTAAAAATTTGAAATAGAACTTTCTGTTCTATTCAGCACGATGGTGGTCACGAAGTTTTCAGGATCTGCCTAGAAAAATTTGGTTCAGCGCCAGTGAAAGCAATAAGACGAAGCTCACATTTCCACATAAAGACTAAAAAGAAAATGGGTTGTTGGGGGGGGGGGGGGGGGAAGGAGGTAGGCTGTAGAATGTAGAACATTTCCATGAGACTTAGGTATTCCTCCTCAGATTGCAATCTCGAATGATTTATGAGACCCCATTCTAGCTTTCGTATGACTCGACACTTTAGTTCAACCTCGGGCTGTGTTTTAAAGCCTAGTTTGCATGTCGGTCGCAACAGCATTTCCATTAACAATATTACCACCTAATTTATTTTAGAGAAATTTATTGCGATTTTTAGGAAATAATTTTACTTCTTAGGACTTGCATGAAGGAAGGAAAGTCTTTAGATTACATTGTAAGTGGCACCGTAACCTAAATTGCTTACTGCAATTAATTTTAAACACTTTATAAATGCATGCCTATTATGTTAGACACAATTTTATTGATGAATATATTTCAACCCAACTTAATTTCTTCGCTCCATTGTAAGGCATATTTTGGAATGTATGTGAAAAAGTGGTGCTGTCCTTTTCCCTGTCACAAAGGCCTTCAGGCAATACGATTACCACATTTCTGGGTTTAGCTCTCAGACACTTATCTAACCAAAGTTTTTCTTCCCAAAGGGCTAATTTTTAGATGAAAATCTCCCCACTAATGTGTTACTATGCCCTATATATATGTATATATATATATATATATATGGACATTTGTCATCTATTTAATTGCACTACACGTGAATCTTTTATGAAAGATATATCTCTATAATCCCCACAGAGAAAAGTTTGAGCACAGATAATCCAGAGCTGACTGACATTTACATATTACATTCAATGAGAAATAGGAAAGGACTTAACCTATATTTCTGTATTTACAAGTTAATTAATTGAAGACTTACAAATTTTAAGTGTAAAAGTCCGAAGTATAAACTTATTTTAATGGATTTTCTGAGATTGTATAGCCTAGAGAAGCTTGATACCAGAATGAGTAAACTACTGACTGAGGGGCAAATACTGTCTTATATCAAGTTTAGGAATTTATGGTAGACCAATGCAGCACAAGCTGAGAATTACGCAGGTAACAAAGAATGAGAGGAGACCGAACTGAAAGAAGAAAGAAATGAGTGAAATGGGGAGAGGATAAAGTAGGAACGTTAGAGAGAAAAAAATAGTAGGAAGTAGGAAATAAATAAAAAGTGGAAATTATGAACTGGTAAATGAAGGAAAAACGAGGTCTGAAGTGTATTTCATATTCGTGTGTTACTGTTCAACAATCGTTCTACCATTTATAAAATTCTGGGTTTTGTTTTTCTTCTGCTTTTGTGACGTATTTTTCTTTTCATTGAATTTTGTGTGCAGAATAATATTCTGTACATTATATAGAAAATGACACTGGCTTTTGCGCTTTTCCATTTTGAGCGTAGATCTAAGCAATTTTTGTTATTTCACCTTTTTGTAGGCCTTCAATCTCTTTCATTTGTTCGTAGTTTCCTATCGACGATGTCTTACGCACTAATAAAAGTTCTTTCAGACTGCAATGCTTACATTAAACTTAACATTTTTCCCAGTGGCTTATAAATCATTTTTCAGGCGAAATAACTTTACTACATGAGCGAAGAAGTATTCGTTTATCCTTCCAGCGAACTATGATGGAATGGCCTGGAGGTAACTTCCGAAATTTGGTATGACTTGCATTTAGCTGGGTGTTACTATCATGGATTATTGGACAACAAAAGAGCTTAAAAATTCCAGGTCAATCGAAATCAAATTTTCCTATTGAGTCCTCATGAAATTAGGAGACAACTTAGACCTACGTAACTTAATGCGTATTTAATAGCACTTTTGCCGTAATGATAGCCCAGATAGATAAAATAGCGTCGTTATAAACATGGTAAAAATGTATTTTTTATTTTCTGCAATGGGGTCTTTGTTCCTCTGGGGTTTTACGCAACGTATATTGGTATTTGCGTACTTACATCGGGACAACTTATCGGTCCCATCTCCAAGGGTCAAGCAGTCATGCGTGGCCCTTGGAGATGGGACCGATAAGTTGTCCTGAAACGACAATAACTAAGTACCAATCAACGCTCCGTAACAAACCAGAAGAGCGAAGACGTCTCACCGCAGCGAAATCCTGAAATCTCGCATAAAAACTTGAAGTTTGTGCGTTTATATTAATGAGAAAATGTTACTTGGATGATAATGATTCAATATTTAATCACGTTCATAGTGTAACAGGCTCCAGCACTTTTATGGACGAGAAAGGTCGCTTCGAATGATTAGCAACCATGTTCAGATGATAATTTTCATGAAATATCAGGAAAAACTAAGATTTCCCAATACTTATGCCTAGAAATACTTTACTTGATTCATAAGGTGCTAAGTCCTCATTACAATTTGTTAGGTACACTGTCTTTTCATACAAATATAATATTAAAAAAATTCCGTAAAATAGCTACGAAGTAAAATTTCCGCCATTCAGTTACTAACCCGATTCGACACAGCTTAATACCACGACCAACTCCCCGCACCCCAACTGGACAGCATCCTCAGCCACTTATTTCCACTTCCTACACTAAGAGATCATTTCGTAGGATTTATCTTGATGTTGCCTTCTCACCTCTTTTCCGGTCCTACTAAGTGGTACACCGTCAAAATTCGGCATTTATTGCTAGCTTGATTATTATCCTGCTTGAGAACGCCTTACCTAATAAATGTACGAACTAATAAATTAGTTCTCTAAACGTAACGCACACAAACACTAATTATCACTTAGTTTGTATTACTAATTGCGTATTCAGTATTAACGGTGCTATTGTTAATCTACATCTTATACCCGTAACCTAGTCTCCCGATAAAGAATTGCAAGTAGGCTATGATCACACGGCGGTGACTCCGAACGGTCCTACTGGCTTCTGCGTGCACTTGCACATCTTCACCGTACTTACCGACCAACTTTCTAATTTAATCTTCGTGAAATTGAGACAGCAGATCCTCCAAAAGTTAGAGGAAGAAGATGCGAAGGGCATGGCTCGAAAATGGGCCGAAGTGTCATAGAAGAAGAAGCATAAAAAAGAAAGAAGTTCCTCGTAACCTTGCTAACGAGATACTAGAAGACAGAACGTCACATCTCTGAAACATTAATCATCATCCGAAGCATTTGTTATAACCATGACGTGCCGTGTCGAGGTTCTGATTACAATGCATTTGTCTATAATTATGACGTTTGAATTTAAATTTGTGTGCATAATACTATCGAACATTAGCTTCTGCTGTATTGGGAATATGAAATATTTTTGTCATTCTCGTAGTAATTTGTTTTTCGTCCGCAATTACTGAGATTTTTAGCTGCGTGTGAATTGCACGATGACGTTACTGCTGGCAAGCAAGTGAAAATTTGTTATTTACAGAGGCAGACAGTAGCTACGTTTATATAAGGTCGTGCAAATAGAAAATACTGCACACAGTAGAATGTTACTGTTCAATGTATTGCGATCAAAATTAACCACGTGGAAGAGTGGGGCACGCGGTGGCGCAGTTGGTTGAGGAACTGTTCGATTCCCGATGGTGTCATGATAATTTTTTATTTACATAATCCTTTCAGCCGCACTATGGCCCTGGGGTCTACTCAGCCTCTAACAGAAATGAGTACCAGGAGTATTGTTTGGGGGTAAAGGCGGCCGGTGCATAGGGCTGACAACCTTACCTCCTTCATGTGCCGATTGTCTAGAAATCTGGGAGCCTCAACCTCCTGGAACCCTAAGGGCCTGTAATGGGATTGCTTTACCTTACATGGAAGAGTCCTTTCAGTGCGATTATTAGTGTGTAACAACACCAAAATCTTATGTATAAATTTTTATTCGACTGTTAATAAGAACATTTCTGTATGAGCTTCATTTATAATATTTATACTTAGTTGAAAATTAGGTTGGATCTACAAAGTGTAATGATGGCCAAAAATTCATAGACCTTTGTAAATTAGCTTCAGACTTAAAACATATAGCTGGACAGATGAGTTCATTTTATTCAGTAGTGCCAAGGACTTATGAAAAGCCTAAGTAATCTCATTATCAATGCTCTTTCCATTTTCGGACTCTTTTTTCTGTGTCATAAAAAACACAGTGTGTAATATCTCTTGTTCTTTAAACGTCCGGTGATTCAAAATATTTGTGTGTTTTCGAACTTTGAAAAATAGAAGACAAAATCTTATATAAAGCTTACTGCAGTCAAGACAATTAATTGCCTATAATTTTCGCGACATGCGTTACATAAAACCCCCATAAGAAAGCCATGCCTCCTAATTCATTTATGTCACCTATATAACTTCTGAATACTTTAAAACAATTTGGATGTTTTCATAAAATAATGAGACGAATTGAACTTATGCCTTACATGAGAGTAAAACACGACCATTTTATGCAGATGATAATTTGAACAGAAGTGGTGTAACTTATTAAACAGGCTCATTTTTCTCCTTAAAATATACATATTTTTAAACACATTGGAATAGGCATTTTTAGGAAATTATATTGAATAATAATAATTTATGACTGTGTGCTTTCTTATTTCTCAGTGCAACTGACGTAACAACAATAGCGTACCTACACAAAAAACAAAGAACGGTTTTAAAACAAGCAAACACTACTGGACCACACTTTTACCCCTCGTTATCTAGAATGAGCCCAACGTTAAGGGTGCTGCTTTTATAAATACGAGAAAACCGATCAAGCACATCTGTCACAATGGTAACTGCAAACATCGCCGGAATAAAGACCAGAGATAAGAGATATGTCACACTCTCCGTCCTGCAATTTATTATCGTGAAGCAAAGAGTGTCACTCTGACTCTTGTGTCATGTTGTGTCAGTTCAGTCGTTCACCGCACTCTCAAGGCTTTAGAGCAGGGATGCACAAATTTAGTCGCCTAGGCTACCTGGCGCCCCGGATTTCTGCACCCCTTCTTTACAGAATATTTAATCATAAGGATCCTGCGTGATTAATGTTACTGTATACTTCATTATTTGCTTCTTGGTTTGTTTAATTATGCTCTTCCATTGTACAACGTAGCAAAAGATTACTGTCTTTGAGAAATAACACCGTTTACTTTGGTACTCATCTGCTAAACTACTTGACCTCACATGCCAGAAGAATCATATATATATATATATACTATATATATATATATTTACATATTAATACGGTAAGGTTTGTTTGCAACATTATAATCTACTGAACTGTCGAAAGGGTCTTTACAAGATAGACATTTTTGGAGGCTTATAATTCGGCATTCATGAAAATCTCTCTTTTTTCAGTCCTTCTCAAAAAATTGTTTTTAAAAAGAAAAATGATAAAGTTTCGATCCTGGTTCAGTTCATGTGCGATTTTTGGTGGACAAAGTGGCACTGGGACAGGTTTTTCCCCGAGTATTTAGGTTTTTCCCTGTCAATTTCATTCCACCGGTGCTCCATTACATGGAAAAGTGAAAAAATGATAGCTTTCTCTTCATCTTCATCACAGGGTTGCACAATAAGCCTGAAGGCTGCGGTGCGTCCGTAGCTTCTGCTACGGGCCCTTCTCCACAAAGAAAATGGTAACGTTAAAAATTGATAGACCTGCCTCTATCGGGAAGCCATGGAATGTGCAGAAAATATGTTGGGTTCCCCTGGCCTCCAGTGGTGGCGGCACATGATCGTAAAAGGCTTGCACGGCACTGCATAGCAGTGGCAGTTATTGGCGCTACAAAAACTATCCCTATACCCAGGATTCAGTTAAGTCCATCAGATCCTACCTTTCCCTTCAAACTGAGCAGAAGACGATTTCCGATCAAAATCGCCTTTGCTATGACAATCGATCAGGCTCAAGGGCAGATCCACCATCGCCTGTTCTTTCACATAGCCAACTCTTATGTGACATTTTCTTGGTCCTCCTCATTTAAAAATGACGCTGTTACAATTATTGAAGGGCATGCATCGACAACGTACAGAAATGCTTGATTCATAATATCCAACATTTTTTATCGAGCAGTGCTTTAAAGTTTAAACATATAAATAAATACGTGTTAATTAAATATTATATATTTTCTATTTGCGAATTATACGCACGGGTACAACTAGTATAATCTCGTTGTTTATCTTCGTGAAAACTTCAGATATCTTATGTATGCCAATACGTATTATATAAACAATATCTCAATATGAATGAATGGGCCTACTTTATCCAATCTGTTCTGAGCATTCCATTTTCCTGGGTATACGAATCTGCGCCACTAGATAATCGGCTCATTACGTTTCTAGGCAACGTTTTGTCCTCATCTGCAGCGGCCGAAATGTCAAAGCAGAATGGATATGCAAGCGCATGCATTTACAACTTAGGCTCTATAGAAATTCCGTTCCATTTAAAGGGACATCATGACCATAATCTCATGAAACTCGTCTCAACCCATTAAAGCTTAATGTGAGTTGAGACTAACAAAAGGCAATGTCCGCTAAACTAATAGGACCAACATATCCCATGCTTACGGAAGGTATTAATAATGTAAATTGTAAAGCGGGTACGCATGCGCAGTAAGAAGCTGATTTACGATTAGTGTCAAGATGCCTTCAGTCATTTCGTAGTCTGTCTTACGACAGGTCCATAGCCTCTTCCAAAGCAAGTTCTCCACAGAGTGTGACCTAGTGCTTCCTCGTTCAGTTTCCAGTATCCTCCCTTTTCCTTAAGGCAATAAAATAGAGGCTGACGTCTTCTTCCTCGTCTTCCTGTCACTTATGTCCTTTCCTTTATATGTCCTTCAATAACGTGTTTTAGAAGGCAGGTCCTATTGAATATAAGACTATCTAGTTAGCCTTCCTTCTATTGATTGTATGTAGGATATACCTGTTCTCCTTGAATCTATGTAATACTTCATTTCTCACACGATAGATCCAACTGATCTTCTCCATCCCTCTCCAGCACCACATTTCAAAACATTCCGGTTATGTCTACTTTCTGAAGTATCCAAGTTTCAGCACCCAAATATAGCACTTTACTACGATGCCTTAAGCAACAAAAACGCTTAGTAAGGGCAATTGATTTGTCAAATGAGGATCAACATGGACTAAAGAGCGGAGAGATGCATAACTACAAACCGACGCAGACACCAAAACTAAGGCCGTCGTGTAACTTACTCGGAGGGTGACGAACTGGTATGTAGCGGCGACAGTGAAGGTAGGGCGATGTGTACACGTTATCTGTATTACACACTTCCTGTTCTATCACTACTAGTTGTTAATAATCTGCATTCATTTATACTTCACTGTCGCGCTCTTTTCTGCCCTCCACGTTTAATCCTACCCATTTTCATTCTGCCGTTCCTGTTGGCTGTTGCATCCTCGTATTCTCCTGCTACTTATTTCTGCAACTGCTTTGTCCAAAATCGCTCCCTCCTGGTCTCTTCCTTCCCTTTCGCGGACAGCATAGCTGATGTAGTGACTAAGTTACGGGCTGGAATATCCGGGATTTAAATCCCGACATGAGCAAGAGATTTTTCTCTTCTCCAAAAGGTCCAGATTGTCTATGGGGCGAAGCCAGCATCCTATTCAGTGGGTACCAGGGTACTTCATCGGGTGCAAGCTGTAGTGGTGTGCAGTTGACCACTCGCCTCCATGTAATTGCAAGGCTAAGAAGGAGTGGAATTATACCCCTATTCCAGATAGATGGCTTCGTTGCATGAACAGGAAAAAATTTACGTTCTTTTTGCCTGACCTCAGTAAGTGGTTCCATGCATGTAAAACAAATTTCATGTTCAGAAATTAATTAATTATTTCATTCCAACAAATGCACTACACTGTTTTAGAGTTTTCTGTCCCTACATATGTTTCGGCACTACCTGTGCCATCATCTGGGGTGTCGTCGAGAGTTCACAATCCTCAATGCATCCAGTTCATATAAAGTTCATGGTCAGAGTTTCTGCTGATACCCCCTCCCCGCCTTATTCTTCGAATTCATATTTCTGCACCACTAAATGCTACTTGCTGACAAGCACGTGGAAACTCTTTAAGGAACATAAACAAGTGCCGGTGATGACACAACTGTTTGTGCTGACATGTTAAAATGAATGTTGCAGAGGTGCTTTTGATGTCTTCCGTGTAAGAGTATAATAGAATTCGTAACCATTTCGTGATGGTGAGGAAATTCTTTTTCGAATTTAAGGAAATTTTTTAATCTAAAGATGATCTTCCGTTTTCCTTCCTTTCTACTTTAAAACGGCGGAGAGAAGGATATAAATTCGTAAAATGCAATCTTCTACAAGCGGGGAACACTTCTTTCGTAAGACACGAGATGTGAAGCAGAATGAGAGAAGTGACGACTCTAAAACATCAGAGTGAAGGAGTACAGAAGATCAAAGAACGACGTGAGAGTCTTGTAAGAGATAGCGACAAGGCTAGAAATGTAACGCAGCAAAGCGTAACTGCTAAATACTTTTCATTTGTTACAGGATAAGGTAAATATAGCTGCCCTGTTTTCAGTTTATTTTCTCATCCGTGCTAACTAAAACATAACTGTGTTCAGAAAAAATCATTGGCGTATTGGGCCCGTAGAATTAAGACTCCTCCGACATTTTGTCAGATGTCACAGTTGCTGTCATCGTCGTGAATGGATTTTTATATTCTTGTTTCTTTCCTTCTTTCTTTCTTTCTTAGTCTGACGTCTCCTGCCTACTGATTGTAGGTGTAGAGGTTATTGTTGGCCTGATCACACTTAATGACACACACAACGCGCTGTAAGACGCCTGTAGACGAGGGACCAGCCCGTCGCATAATACCTCTAGCTGACAATACACAACACTCACAAAAGACAGATATTCATGTCCCCGGCGGGGTTCGAACCCGCAATCCCAGCAAACGAACGGCCGCAGACCCACGCCTTAGACCGCGCGGCTACCGGGATCGGCTGTTTGTATTCTGTGGGACCCTTTTATACTAGTAGGTGTGTCGGTGTGTGGGTTGTGGGGGAGGGAGGGGAATGACAGCCTCAGAGGTCGAGGGAAAGGCGGCTGTCATAGCCACTAGGGCAGATTCGCTGTGATCATAAGAAATGTGATGAAAATATGTTTCTATGAAACTGGGGGTTATGAGAGACGTGAAATTACAGATACACGTTGGAACAATGCTTATATAAATATCAGGGGGTTAGAAGTACCTTAAAACTAATAAAAACTTTAAAACAATTACCTCGAAATTATATGGAAAATTAGCTCTAAGTGTGCATAAGCTGCAACTTTTTTGCTTCCAGTGGCTCGACAGCCCCTTGGGGGCCTAGGCCGCCTCATTTTTTGACGCTTCACGATCACACTTTAGGCACACCACACTCGGTAGGACCCCTCTGGACGAGGGACCAGCCCGACGCAGAGACCTCTACCTGACAACACACAACACTCACAAGAGACAGACATCCATGCCCCGGTGGGAGTCGAACCCACAATCCTAGTAAGCGAGCGGCCGCAGACCCACGCCTTAGACCGCACGGCCACTGGGATCGGCAGCTGCAACTTTACAACTCCACAAATATTAACATGAACCAACATTAACAACAAACGCCAAAAAGTTCTAAGTATGCGAAGTAGAAGTTGATGGGCAGGTCCGGTGTAAGGCTGTCGCGGTCTATGCGGCTAAGCGGCGTCCCGCCTTTCGGGGGACTCCGCCCGTCTGGAGATCCCGGAAAGGCTGCTTGTGCTTCACATTTTGTGTCAGACGTACTTTGTATGTGGACTCTTAATTTGCTCTAACTACATTTTCAGTTTGGGAATCGAGTTGGTAGGGCCCACAAATTTATTTTTGCATTGGGCCCAGAAATATCTTAAGCTGGCTCTGTTGCTAAATGTCCCTGTCCTGCATAAAGCCACAAAGACTGGTTACGTTCCACATGGAAGTAAGTTGTCAGGTTCAAGCTCCGGTCGCTTTATCTCAGGAAATACTTCATCTGTGATCATTACACAGGAGGCTCGGTACCCAAGTGTCAGTTTGAAGGTGGAGGACAAAATCATTCTTCCTACCGGGTATCAAACCCAGCAACATTTAGACAGGAGTATTGTTCTTTTTGTGTATAGAAACTCAGACAAGATAAGTTAAACGTTAAGCTGCAGTGTTGCACTGTATTGCTAAAGGACTCGGAAGTAATGTGGAATAGAAGTGAAAGTAGTGGCTATTGTGGTTACGCTCCCCACTGCCCGTGAGTAGAGCTTATCGATTGCAGTATCAATTAATCTTCACTGAAGCAACTACAACAGCCGGAACAAGTTGTTGCGGGAAGCGCTTTCTATAGCTATCTGAAGAAGCAAGTGCGATTAGGAGTTATCCACTTACAGATTTAAGCATTCCTCATACGCGTTATTTCCGATCACATACTTCATTGGCTTTGATGTTCATTAATTCCAGTTGAACGTCTGCAGTTATAAATCTGATGACACTATAGATATCAATCTCACTTTGTCAGAGATTATTTTATTTACATTTTATTACATTTTGCTGTGCTAAGTGTTTCGTGTAGGCATTGTGGATTGTAATTACATTCATTTTATGTTACGCACTATTACTTTTCTGAAGAAGACATCTTGCATATTTGACATATTTCGTTTAAGTTTTTTTAAATTGTAGGGCTTAATTAACGGATAGGCGTTCAGGCCTGAGAATCTGGAAATTAAGAGGAGCGAGAGGGGTATGGTGAGGGGCAGGATAGCGAATCCCATCTATTGTTGAAATGCCCAGGAAGGCAGAGGTGGAGGGAAAACCTCCTGAAAAACAGACGGCCACATATTAACGAGGAAATAGAATTCAGGAAGATACTCACAGTCAAAAATGCCACTGAATAAAAACTTTAGGTACTCTCGCATACAGTATAAAATGTACATGGGGAAACCAGGGGAAAAAAAGGGGAACTGAGGTTGCGGGGAGAAGGAGTACTAGAATGTACGTAGGAACGATAAGTAACTTGGATGAGATAGGAAGCTTTCAAATCATAATATTTTAGGTAAACTGTAGTCATTAGCTATATTGTGGATGTGCACTGGCAAAAACTTGGTGTTACCAGGCACGTCCAAAGAAATGTGTTTGAATCTAAACTATTAAATATTAATATTATATATAATATAATATTAATATTATTATTATCATTATGTATCATTAATAAACCAGAATTGAATTGAACTGAATTATTATTAATCTGTGAGCACTGGTAAATATTGTTGGCTATCTAAAGCATATTGGACACAAATTACAAAAATTGTTTGTAGCTCTAGCTTATTCTGTTTCGATATTCATGTAATTTGTTGCCTTTCTACAGAAACTTCCATACGATTAACAGCTAGGATCTGGTAAAAGAAGACTTTGTCTTATCAATCTTGTATTCCAAACACCAAACCACTTTTGCTGTGAGCCTCTAGCAATATTGGCAAGCAGTTACCTAATAAAATGACTAGAGCTTAATCCCGAGAAGTCCTGTCTCTAACGTAGGAATAAGTTAGTGTGATTAATGAAAGGTCGTTAGAAATCTTAGAACATAATGCAATTCAGTAATTTTTCCCTTACCTTGTAATCGTACTGTCTGTCTTTCATTTTCAGTTACTCTTGGTGACCGTTAGCCAGTTCTTAAAGCAAGGGATGTTATGGCCATTTCTCAACCCTGGCTCGACTGGCATTTTGATTTGACGATTTTAGCTTTGCATTCATATTTGGAATGACCTGTCTTTATGTGTGTAGACGTACCTTTTTCATCTGTGACGAAGTGTGATTTGATGTTCTTTTTGTCTTATCTGATCACATGTGTATAATATATTATTATATTCTATTCCCATTATAGTCTACACCATGGTATTATTATCAGTAAATGTCAGAACTATCAAAATGCATTTACATAAATTATAAATTTATGTTTTTGCTTTTTTGTTCCTTCTTCTTAATGAGATCAAAGCAAACATTAAGTACTGGCAAACGTCTGCAGCAAGTCCATCTAGATATTCTTCCTCTTACAGAGTAGGTCTATATGCTTGAGTAGTACCGCAACTTTATCAGACTTTAACATGTTTCTTCTCTCTTTCTTTTCACATTATATTCTCCGTGCATTCTGATGTCAAATCACAAATTAATGATGATGGCTTGGTAAAGCTGCAACATATGTAGGGGACATTGGACTATACATGTTAAATACAGTGCTTTTGTTGGTTTTTTTTAATTTGTGATATGTTTCTTTTATTTGTACTTTTTAATGTTCCGTTTATAGTCAGATTTCTTGATACTACTGTCTGTAGGTAATTGCTAGAGCAAAGAATCAAAGGAGAATGAGAGACCAACGTGACTTGATCTCGCGATGCGCACGAAAGCCCTCTCTGCCATGTGAATCGTGAGAGGAACTCAATATCTGGAGCTTTTCGAGTATAAAGCAAAAACAACGGATCGTCACGTTTCATAAGAGTGTATGAAGAAGCCCTTGGTGTTATTTCAACCAAAAGCAATATTGATTCAATCCATCGTGTCAGCGGCGTCTGTCGTGGAAGTTGAACCTTGCTAGGGACGCGGCTTTCTTGGCGCGTCGTTCATCACGTTTCTTCGTCTTTCACGGTGATAACGTTACAATCAACAAAGAAAACGCCTGCAAGACTGTAAATCCATGCAGTTTATATCATACTCAAGAAATTCGATTTACGTAACTTAAGTTCCCTTGCCGGCCTAATGCAAATCTTAACGTCTCTGCAGCTTATATAAAAATTGCCTGCCGCCAAGTCACTGTGCACTGCTACTTTATGTCTGGGAGGTCTCGGTTTAAATTCTCGGTGCGGAGGCCCACTACACTGACTGACGCTTTTCGTGTTTCTTCTCAGACCATCCAAGCAACTTCCTGCCAATAGCTTTATATAGTCCACGGTTGCTTTCTTCTATATTGTCTACAATTCAGCATTCTTAATCATCTACCACAAAATGATAGACTATTTTCAGGGTATTTTAAGATTGAGTATGGATGGGACATAGTGAGAAGTAAATAATTTGTTATAATATTTGGGTGAGGAATACTAAAATTGTTTTCGGTTTATGCTAATAGTCACAGTGATGATAATGATGACAATAATTTTATGCTTAATAATAATAATAATAATAATAATAATAATAATTTGATAAATCCTCAAATCGTAAAGTACAAGGTGCTCTACTGATTTATTTTTGAATTCAGGTTATGTGATGTCATATCAGATTGCTGAGGATGGTAAGCGGATATGTTATTTTAGTGGAAATACACGTTTAATAATGTGACTTGTAAGAGGACATTGTGTTGCATTTTTACACGATATTTACACTTAACGGTGACAGAAAACTTGTATTAGTGTATGTAAAATGTGTGCCTCTAGACTAAAGTTTCAGAAACACTGAATTTTACCCACACAGTGTATGCCTGTGTTCCTCAGTATTCTCAGCTTTCCGTAAAACGCGACTCTTCCCCTATCATATATGATGCTTTTTTCAGTTTCTATAGCAAAGGATATTCAGTGAAAAAACTGTTTAACGCGTAGTGTAAACAATCTTGAATGGGAGTTTAGGGGTGTGCTGAATCTTTTATAGGTATCGGATATGGCGTCGGAGAAAAAGTATTTTAATCAATGGATTTAAAATAATAAGTTATTGAAACCAGCTTACTATCTCTAATGTAAAACAACTGAAAGAAAAGAAAATTTGTTTGGAATCTGCTTTAGCCTTTTTAAAAGTAAATAGCAAGGTTGATAAGCCAGGAGATGATAAGGAAGACTTTGTCTGAGCGTAAGACTGTCTGAGGACTGTAGTCCTTATCCCTAGTCCTACTTATTAAGGACTGCAGTGCCCACAGAGACTAATCACTGCTGAACAAAGGCGTAAGGTAGAGAAGGTTCGTGTAGCGGGAACGCTCTAGTCTTCCACAGTTACTCCCCAAATTACGCAATTTCAAACTTAGGCAGTTACAATAAAACTTAAAAATGAAATAACGCATTTTTAAATGACCGAAATTTTCCCTACTGAGTGGAATTGCATTCAGATGAAGGTAGCCGAAAAATAGTGCTGGGGTGATGACACAGGTCGTGCTGCGGCCGAACATATTTCAGTGTGTTGGATTTTGGGATTCAAATGGGATCTCTGGTGTATATGTACATACTTGGCCATATGTATCTCAATTCCGAATTGCGCGGGACTTTCTGGAACGTAACTATTGCTTAAGTCGGAGAGTGTCTTTATTCGGGAGGTTCCTGTTTTTAATCCCGGCCGTATCACCTGGTTTCTGGATAGAAGTCTCCTCACTTCCAACAGGCAAGTGCCAGGCATAGTACCTCAATTACGTCACGTCATAAGGCCTTCGCCGAAGCCTGGAAACTATTGCTTAAGTCGGAGAGTGTCTTTATTCGGAGATTCCTGTTTTTAATCCCGGCCGTATCACCGGGTTTCTGGCTAGAAGTCTCCTCACTTCCAACAGGCAAGTGCCAGGCATAGTACCTCAATTACGTCACGTCATAAGGCCTTCGCCGAAGCCTGGAAACTACCAAGTCACGACATCTTCTATATAAATACTTTAATTCATTCTCCGATGACTCCATTGTCAACACTATATAGTCTGAGATTTTGAAACATGTGTGAAATAAAATACAAAAATATAGGGAAAAAGACGCAATTTCATACTCCATTCAGAGAATTGTTTTCCAAATTTGATCTTTGCCCAAGAATGCAAACAAATTTAGATAAACACAACCGTATAAAATGAGAGCATTTTTTCTTTAAATATTTCTATTCGAATCATTTGCAAAATATAATATAACAATTTACTTTTGAAATTAGTTTGAAATGATCCTGTGGGCCACGGTGTGTGCATCGCTGCCGTTGGAAATGTTTAAAGTCATCTCAAACAGATTTTTATTGCTTTATATGGACTCTGATTTGGGCCTTCTAAAAACAATATTTTTAGCGCCTAATTTTTCAACATATTAAAAAATAAAATGAGCAACTTCTTCCTCTGTAGTATACTCGTACATTCTTCTCAAGCGTGCTGTCAAAGCAGCCTCTTATTGTTGGTAATCAGCTACAGTTACCACGACAACTTTGATGTCACGCCATTATTTATAGTACTGCCACACTGGCAACATATATTATGGGGCGTATTCACTGGTCTCCGCGAGGCTGTAATTCTTTTCTTCCTGGTTCACTGAACCGATTCAGTAGCAAAACATTTTTTCGTTTTTTATCCTCAATAAATCTCTTTCTCTATTCAGAAGAAGGATATGATATGTAATAAAAGCTGGGCATGTTTTTCTTTATTGATCTTATCCCTCAATACGTAATATCACTGTTTTGATAGATCACAAAAGACAGAGTTCTGAATTGTGGAACATCAGAGTCACACTTCCAACAACGAAAACTTATTACTTCAAAACATAATGGTTTTGAAGCCATACACAATTCAAACATTGCAAATAATTCGCCGATTTCAGCAAAAAGAGGATAAAGACCGATAATTTTCACATGAAATGTGGTGCAAATATTTACAGTGATAATGCGTTACGAACATAGCAGACACGCTCGGGGACGAAAGAGGAAGGAACACAGTGCCAATCCTTTCCTATTTTAATTGGCGCCTGAACTTCGCTAGTTGATACCATGCATTCAAAAACGAGGCCCTGAAGGCCGATTTATTTCATCTACAATTTCTCTTCTCCCTCCCCTTTCTAATCTAACCGAGACACTGCAGTCGGTGTAATGATGCCGTACAGGATCTGCGACTGAACAATCATGATTAGATTTCGAGCTGGGACAAGACACTCTTCTATTGTCCAAAGCTTCCACACCTCTTCTGGGCCTATCCAGTCTCCTAACCGGTTGTTGTCGGGGCTTTTGCCTAGGGGGTAAAGCAATCGGAACGTGAAGCTTATTATTCATCTCCATCTACTTCTAAGGTTAAGAATGCGTGGAGCTACATCATGACTTCCTCGTATGCCTTTATGACCTGCACATTGATAACTTCGAATTGCTTTATCCGCAGTCCTTCCACTCGCCAAAATTCTGAAGGGCTATGGGGTTTACAGATACTGAGCACAAGGTGCTTCACATAATATGCTTCTTAGATTTATTAAATAACTGCAACCAAGTCGTAAACTTTTTCTGCGTCGCTACAGCCCAACTCGGGCTTAGGCCGCCTCATTGTCGAGGTTCGTAGATCACACACAATTAGACACACATACATGTATACACACACACACACACACACACAGTAGGGCTCCATCAGTTCGTCGCAGAGGCCGCTACCTACACAACACACAACAAATGCAAGAGACGAACATCTGTGCCCTCTGCGGGATTCGAACCCTCGATCCCTTCGTCTTCATCTTTTCCCACTGTTTCTTTTTCTTATCCCTCTTCCCCTTCTTCTTGTGTTTCTTCTCCCTTATTTTCGCGTTTCCTTTCTCGGCTTGCGTTGCTCCTGGACAATACAAAATGAATGCGAATGTATGCAGATAATATATCCTGTATCATAATATATCCTATGCCTTTGCTGCATTGTATTCAAATCGTGGATTACATGTTGAGACGAAAATTCATAAAAATATATTAACACGCACAGTTCTGCGTTCAGAATTTCAAAGAATTACGTGCTGCTGGAAACCCCATATTTTCCCCTACAATCATTTTCGAACAGAAACTAATGAAAAATGGCGAGAGAAATTGAATTATTCTCCCGCATCTCTCCCGGTGATAATTTTATGGCAGTATTTTAAAATTATAACTAGTCCCTTTGAAAGTGCGATGTTTCTTCTAAGCATCAGAACGTTATACGCCGTGTCTGAGGACCTCCTGAGGGTATTCATAGTTGTACTGCGACATTGATACCCACTGAGCTGGGGAAATTTAATCACAGGACATGAGACAGATGGATAGACATCTGAGCATCAGTCCGCGTCAGCAGAACGTGTGGGAAATGCTCCTAAGGGGTTCTTGTACTCAAGTTCACTCAAACGAAATGCTGGTAAACCGAGCTGACAAGATCTACAGCATAGGGTAAGTGAGTAACACTCCTCTTATCGCAACAATCATGCGAGCTGTGCAAGAGGAAGTTGAGCAGATCACAGTCAAGAGCTTCTAATATGTTCGCATCTCTTCATCCGAATTCCGAAGAGAAAGCTGTTGATAAAGCAGCTAACAGTTCCTTTGAAAATTAAAACAGTTAAAATATTTGGGTACGAATAAAAATGCATTTGTTTAGAAATTCAGAAGGATTAAATTAGAAGAGCAGATGATTTAATCAGTCTCTTATGCTTAAATGAGTAAAGTTTAGGATATGTCGACAAGATGTTTTGTGTGGGTAAAACTTGGTTTCGCCGATCCCAGTGGCCGTGCGGTCTAAGGCATGGGTCTGCGGCCGCTCGCTTATTAGGATCGTGGGTTCGAATCCCACCGGGGGCATGGATGTCTGTCTCTTGTGAGTGTTGTGTGTTTTCAGGTAGAGGTCTCTGCGACGAGCTGGTCCCTCGTCCAGAGGAGTCCTACCGAGTGTGGTGTGTCTAATGTGTGTGATCGTGAAGCCTCGAAAAAAAAAATGAGGCGGCCTAGGCCCCCAAGGGGCTGTCGAGTCATTGAAAAAAAAAACTTGGTTTCTCGTCGTACTATAAGACGTAGATTGAAAGTGTCAGAGAACGGAGTGTTGAGGAGCATGTCAGGATCTAAGAAAAGGAGGTAATACTAACGTAAAGATAATATATAAAAATGAGGTTCACAACTTTTAGTTTTCACCTTATATTATCGTACTGACCATAGTCGAAAAGGAAATATTTGAGGGACATGTAGCTTGCGTAGAATGGATAGGAAGTAATACTTTAGTTGGAAAAATTTAAGGGATGGGACCATTGAGGAAACTGAGACGGAGATTGTGGGATAATTTTAGAACGGATCTTAAAGAAATATGGCTTGTGAATGGAGACTGGATGCAGCCACTGGGGTGGTAATGAGCCTACGAATTTCATAACATAAATGGAATTCCTTTCAAAGCTGTGCTACTTAAAGCTTCTGAATGAGAAGCGACCTACTGAAGTAAGTTGGTTAGGGTTCCATTAGTAAAAATATTCAAAGATGATGCCATAAAATGAACGTAGTCAATAGGAGAAAATTCAGTCCATGTATGATTTGTGGTGGACAAAGTGGCCTTGGTGCAGATTTCTGTTAAAGCAGTTCGGTTTTCTCCTGTCAGTGTCATTCCACCAGAGCCTATAGTCATTCATATTCAAGTGCCATCGACGCTGTTAGTATAGATGCTGGCAGCGTCGCTGAATAAACCAAAAGAGCAGCAATAATAATGTCAATCATTTGTGCTGTCCCTCCTTTTCTTGGTATAAACCCAGTTTATCCGATTTAAAAGGTACAGTCTTCTACAGAATATAATAATTTTTGCCTCACCAGACCTGTCGCTTTTGAGAAAATAGACACCCTGTAGGGTTACTGAAAGAAGTTAACCTTCCAAATTTTGGTTCTACAGAAATGAAGAATTTAAATACAGTAGAAACTCCGTTATCCGAACTTCGCTTAACCGAAACTCGGGTTAACCCAAACGCCTGTCAAGCGCTGCGATTCCCAGAACTGCCTGCCACGAGACACCTCTGAGCCTCTCCCGTCAGTTTGTTGTGAAAAGTTGACAGGTGCGGACGAGTGGCAAGTTGACGTGTGTGTGCTTCTTACAGTGCAGTTTTAACATTGCATTTGACAGTGATTGCAAAGAGTGTCGGCTAGACGAAAACGTGTTGGCATATCAACGGTTTCAGACTGGCTAAAATCGAAATCGAAACTCGAAGAACATTTGTCTAAAAAGCCGAATGGAGGGACATTGCAGCCAAAAAACGCTGTGAAAAAAAGTTCAAGCTAAAATAACAGATTTTGTCGTAGAAATTTGTAGTGTTGTATCTGTAAATATCATAATTACACTTTCTTGTGCCATGAAGTTTATTAACATAAGACGTGTTTCTGAATAAATGTTATTTTTATTGCACCTTATCATGTCAAGTCGAATTTCCGAGTTATCCGAAATATCCCTTATCCGAAATCGGATCCGCCCCCTTTATTTCGGATAATCGAGGTTCTAATATAGTAATTAAAATAGACTATAATAAAACATCACCGTCAACATCACCGTCATCATCATCATTATTATCACCATCATCATCAATAGCAGCAGTAACAACAACAACAACAACAAATCAGCAACTTATTATAGAATTTATTTCAACATCTGTTTTGTCAAAGTGCTTGAATTTTGTATTTACACTATACATAAATAATTACATGTATGCAATTTATTGATTCGCCCTTCTTCATAAATTCCACTAATACAGATTAGTACCTTAAATCAGACATAACGTGGAAGAATAACACTGTCACAATGTCTGTATTTGTTAGCACATGAAAGAGCGTTTCACACAAAATGCTTATGGTATCAACAGTTTTTTTAAAGTATGAGTTTGGGTAAATAAATTTCTGATGCCTAGCTTAAAACAGAGTCGAACTCGGTTTTAATGAGCTTGATGTAGGCATAGACGTTTCTAGAAATACCTATGAAAATTTGATGTCTAAATATTTTCGTTTTCTTATATTAATTGCTCTATTAGGACCATAAAAATTGTCACTTTTTTCAAGAAATTCAAGCAGCGTTTCCGTGGCATCTTGAGCTTACGAGCAAGTTGGAGTGGATGTTGCAGGAAATGTGTCTTTACCGCATACAACTTCAACTTCGTCTTGTCGTCTCTGTTATATCACTCTCCATAAGGACGCCAGCCAGAAGTTATTAAATGGCCATTAATATGACCAAAATTTTTAACATTATTTAACCGATATGGTTGCGCAGTTCCATTTTGTTTCACACATTCAGACAGGGGTATTCGTCATTGAAGTGCACTGACTTTTGCGAGCAACGCACGAAGCTTGTCGACAAATTGTGAGCATACTAGTTCGAGGAATACTTTGTGTGGAAGCTCATGAAACCGCGGGGTCCACGTCTTTGTGTAGGAATGGGTGTCTGTATCAGAGAAGGCAGCGGGTGCCAGTGCCCTTCCCCCCCCCCCCCCCAAGACACCCTATTTAGATCTACCTGGTATCTGTAAAAGGACAAACAGATCTCCACTTCGCAAATTCTGGTTTAATTAAAGGGATATTTGCCCAACAAGGCTGCTTTTCCGTGAGGCTGGCTAGGATCGCAAACCAACAAAAGTAACCGATCAAATGAGAAATAGAGGAATATCGGACCTCGTTGATGGTAAAGGGGCTGCCCGCCTCTGAGGACACAAACCCGAGCGGTTAACGTTTGTTCGATATGTCCGTGAAGCATGCTTCTTCATCCTTGAAATTTTTTGTTAAGCAGATATTTCTGCGATACTTTAGAGATACCATTTACTCACCGCAGTCATACCTTCGCTATATCCATGCTCGTTGTAAACAAATGCGACGGTAATTCACGACCTCTCACCACCAAGTTTTTCATCTTGGTAACCGTATTGCCTTACTTCCCATAAAAGTATGATCTCAAAGGAAGCCTATTTTATATTAGACTTCAGCATCTGATACAGCCTATGTTGGCTTTGTATTGCAGAACTTTGCACGGCGGCCTGATGTTATAATATTTAATGGATAATGCTGAATTTAAAAAGGTGGATTACTCTACAGTGATAAAAAGCAAAAGCAATCCCATTACAGGCCCTTAGGGTTGCAGGAGGGTGAGGCTCCCAGATTTCTAGACAATCGGCACATAAGGGTGTTAAGGTTGTCAACCCTACGCACCGGCCTCCTTTACCCCCAGGAAATATTCCCGCTACTCATTTCTGTTAGAGACTGAGTCGACCCCAGGGCCATAGTGCAACCAAAAGGATTATGTGAATGAAAAATTCCAATGACAACATCGGGAATCGAACCAGCGACCTTCCGGCTTGTAGCGCAGTGCCTCAACTAACTGCGCCACCGACTCTATCATTCTTATATGTCACGGAAATGCCTCAGGTACTCGTATTTTAAAAGTTGTTGCGTGACAGGGAAAGAAGGACTCGCAGACATAATAACATTGTAAGTCTTTGTGATGTACATAGTAAGTTTTATAAGGAGTGTCATCTAAATAATAATTAAAGAGAACGTCTGTTTCTATCTTGTCACTATTCCATCTAACAGACAGGCAGTGTGAAACGTAGCTAAGACGAAATGTAAGAAATACGCGGGCGCGAGAAACCCTGCTTAGAATCACTTGTTAGTGGCGAAGTAACAAAAGGGTTTAGCAGGAATCTTGATTTGATACGGCGAAGGTACTCGCTAGACCCACTGCAGAAGACTCCTTTAATTGGAGCAGCATAAGTTGTAATATGTACATAGCAGTCTGAAGCAGAAACCCTTACAAATGAGGACAAGTGTGCTTTAGCTCAGTCACCTGTGCAGAAACGTGAACAGGAATGAAAGTAGCAGTACCAAGCGAAATTTTGTGACCAGTGGAACTCAATTCATGTCTTAGCTACAGTACTGACAAAGTTTCAATTATTCAATATGCTTCCAAAACGTCCGTCCTTCCGTCCGTAGATTTCTTCTCTAAAGCTACTGGACGGATTATCATTAAACTTGTCATCGGTGTAGGAAGTTAATTTTTGCTCATGTTTGTTTAAAATAAAACTTATTAATATAAATTACGAATGTAAATTACAAAATTTATCGAAAAATATTACTCGTACACAATATTAGTACTAAATTATGTTTATCTGAAATGATGGTCGCCTGCGTGTCCACACGAAGTAGTGTAAAATGTCTGTTCTGTTGTTTTGAAGGAATACTTAAAACCTTCTTTTAATCGACATATTTTCTTTCTCCAGTCACTTCAGTACCTACCTGAAATACATTCAGTCACCTTGAATACGGAGGCAGCACGTTCGTCCGAAACGTCGGAACAAACCCATTTTACTACACGTTGTGAAAACCCAGAAGACCATCATTTGAGCAACACCCGCCGTACAAATCTGAGAACGTGTATCAATCTCCAGACCGTCCACAATGTTCTTTGGAAACAAATTTCGATTTTGTGAATATTTAACTAAATAAAAACAGACCAGTTCTAAAGGGGTGCATTGTGATTGGCTCTCTGTAGAGTGATAAGATTTGAAATCATAATTTTATGTCTTCAGTACGTGAACATGCAGCAGATTACCAAAGAATGCATTTGGAAAATTTACTTCACTGCATTAAATTTACTAACTCGTGTTTGAATGCTTTGCTTCCACTGTGCACATTCGTGTGTTTCTGTTGCACAAAAACAAACTCCCCACAATATTCCGAGTGCCATTTCACAGCTAGACGCCCCGGGACATACGTCTCTTCTCGTCCCTGACAATTCACGCTTTCCCTCTTGGTGGTAACGCTGCGTATGTTCCGGGAAGTGGGAGCAGTACGGATGTAACTCAATAATTAATAAATCCTAAAACAAGGGTCACGATAAGACACCAACTTATTTTGTATGTGGGAGGTCGACAGTGCGAATCTCGGACGAGAGAAGTTATCGTGACTGAGATCTTCCAGCATTAAATACCAGAAAATTAAGTGCTGCAATTATGAGTATAATGTACACCGAAGTTTAATTTTACTGATTCTTTTTTACGAAAATTCGTTCTAATTTAAATATACAAATTTATTTCCCTTATTCGCGAATTTTGGCTCAGGAAGGACATAAGACACGAAGGTGCATGATACATTTAATATCATACTGATAACTTCTTTTCCTTAGCATTCGTCAAATAATATGCCAGCTACTGTTTTAAGATGTTTGTCTGGACTATAAACCTTCCATATCTAAGGCGACAAGTGTCGTAAAGTACCACTAAGAAATGACGACATCCTATTTACAATATGTGCAGCGTCATAGATCGTGCTCTATATTTAGCATTACAAGATTCATTTAGTCACGAATGAAGATAATCGTCAGACACTTCAATTATTAGTCGCAAAATATATACAGAACAAGAAGCCTCTTTGAAGAGGGCACAAATAAGAGGATGCGTTTAGGGAAATAGGTTATGAATGTGAGTAATGTCAGCTGGCTTTCGATGTGGTAATTTTTGAAGACCCTGATCTACTATTTGGTTCCATAAAAAGCAGGACATATTTTAACAAGATGATTAGTAAGCCTATGAGAAGCTTAACTTAGTTACCTAGTAGATTCATTAGGGACTTCATTCTCAAACTGACAAGTACTGCCAGACACACAAGGTCAGTGGGAAAAGAAGTGAAAATTACAGGAGAGAATAATTTTAATGAAACGGAATTTTGGTAATTAACTGTTACTCTCTTTAAGGCCATTAAGCTTTGAAATTCTTTCCTTACTCTATGATTTAATTTTAATTAATTTCCTACCTGTTTCCGGACCAAAATTAGTTCCTTTGACAGCTGATTTGTAAGTGCAGTTTTTATTAAGAAAACGATATAAGGCAATCCTTTCTTTACGACAGATTGTGAACACTTCATAAATAATAACTTTAATATTACCTGGTTTATTGCCAGTCCGCAGGTGTGAAAATCGCCTGAAGTACATACTGAAATGAATCCAGTGTGGTACAATATTCACAAATCTGAAATCCCTATAGAAAAACCTCGAAATTCCCTGCATCATATTGTCTGGTTAATTCTCAGGCATGGTTCCGTGCAAATATTTTCAACGCTATTTGAATTAATTCGTCCACCTTACTTTAACGTCCCATCTGGTCAACAATATCGGTCTTAGACGTATAATAAAACCTCCTTCCCAACTTTTCAAATTACAGCTTGCACAGAGGTTTCCTGATCAAAATTCTGTTTATACCACGTACCTACCTCTCTTTCCATCTACATCTCAGTTCCACATTTAACTTTTTTATTTCACCACCGTTCTGGCTCTACGGGGGAAAAAGTGTAGGTGAGAATACCTGCTAACAAGTGTACAGAGATTTTCAGTTTTTTAAACTGATGGCCGAGTCACGGCCGAAAAAATGTAGGGTGAATTGAACAGAAATACGGAAATAAAAACAAAAAAGTGCATTCGTTTGTTAAAAAACTGAAAATTAATATCAAAATTCACGGTGAATACAACGTAAAATTAAGTGTACAGAGGTTAACATGGCGTCATAAGAGGGAAGATAGCAAGAGGATGGTCAAAGTTACATAATGAGAAGAAGCTTCAGAATGTGAAGGGTACACTTTTCATCCAATATTGTTAGATGACTATGTTATAAATATTAGATCGACGGGACATTTAGAAGGCATGAAGTGTGAACAGGCAAACAAATATTAGTCACAGGAACGATCTCGGTTAGAAGACTTAAATGTGTGTGGAAGGATAATATTAAAATTGAACTAAAAAATGCACATTAAATCCATTTAAAGCACAACCATATATTATAGTTCACATATCAGCCACATGTTTCAACCAAACTTGGTCACCGTCATCAAGCTGGGCACAAGAAAAGAAAAGAAAAGACAGATATACAAATACACAGAGTTGTATTGGGATTGAGATCTCAGTGCCTTACATATGTTATTATATGGAAAATGTATACGTAACAGAGGCGGATAGCCTGGGGAATAAAAATGGTAAAAAAATGAAAAGGTATATGTTTGTAACATTTTAAAAAACTGGGGTAAAAAGTAACTGTGAACTAAAATATATGCCTGTGTTTTGACTGGATTTATTCTGTATCTTTGACTGTCTAGTAACGCAACGGGGATGAATTGTCTGAAAATTAAGAATTAAAATTGAACTAATGGAAATGAGATTCTAGATTGTAAACTGCTTTGATCTGCATCAAAACTCGTTAACTTTGTGGACATTTCCTCCTTCTGATGTATTTCAAATTTATAGAATTAACACAACCCTACGCTTTGAGGACAGGATCAGCCGTCATCTTCAGGCTGAAGTGGGGGGCTGGTCCCGACCCCGGAACATAGTGTCATATAAATTCTATTAATCTTTAGTGCATGAGAATATGGAAAATGTACATAAAGTTAATGTGTTTAGATGTGATATACCTTTGTCAAAACGTTATCGAACTGGATGCATCTGGTTCAGGATACGTAAACTCTGATGATAGGCGGCACTGGATCTTCGAATTCCGTTACATGTTTGGTGAACTAAAACTTCTTCAACAAACACCCGTTTCGACTTCTTGCTCTTCAGTAATAACGTACTGTGACTACACTCACAGCAGTTTGCCGTTCTGCCGACTGTTTGTTTCAGCCTGTACATCGTTAAACAACACAACGTCGAAGAACATACAAACTTGAAGCTGTTTCCTTCTGATGTACGGCACTGGTACCAAGGATTCGGATTAACATGCTGCCTGAGTCTTCAGATGTGAGGCTCTTTTATTATATTTTGTGTACTTGGTCATATTTGCAGGACTTCAAAAAATTTGATTTGACCTTTGTGTAATGTGAACTTCTATCGGATTGCAATAAAGCAAAATGAAGTTCACGCAACAGCATGTCACGTGCACTGCTTTTTAGTAGCTTTGGAGACGAAACATGCGGGCATTCAAACGTGATATTCCCATTGTGCATCCACTTTTTGCTTTTCGTACAACTGATGTAGGAAAGTAGTGATTTATTGGACAGAATAAGATTTTACAACGATTCTAATGCGAAGTCTCTTACGACACGAGAGAAATAACTGCTACCTCCTCATATAAAAACGAGCATATGGAATTGAAAAAGAAAATTAAATGGAAATTCATGAGGGGGGAGGAGTATAAATATCGTGTGTGTGTGTGTGTATGAGACCTTGCGAAGAAAATATCATTTGTGCCTCAAAGCTGCGACACAACTGAAGTATTCAAGAACTTCTTCACTTACTTCTATAGAAACTTATTCCATTTCTCCGTTCTTTATTTCATTGGAGGAAATCCTGAGGGAAATCGGACGCTATGGGCGGTAGGACGACCTCGTAGCATACAGACGTGACTCGGCACTTGCAGGGTTCAAGAAAAGCGCTTTGCAGGGAACTACACATCGCCTGCCTGCCTGCCTGCCTGCCGTTTTATAAATCAGCGGTCGGAAAAAAAAAGGGGTTTCTTCCCATCTGATTCAGTTGCCTATGTACTTACATGTGAACTTTTAAAGATCTGGAAATGATAAATGATTTTATTGTAGACTCTGCGTTGTTAGAAGCGCCAATACATCGTCAGTGTAATGTGAATTGAGTCTTTCAGTGGCCTTCCCTATATAATCACTTATATCTTAAAGCTTATGTGACCGCTGTGCATTATACTTTTAATTTAATTTTGATTTTAGATACGTCATTCTACACTCCTGTTCCCGTCTCCAATTCTTTTTATCCAAGCAGGTTCGATGCTATTTAATAGAGCGTCCTATGCGGACTACACATTGGGCAACTCTTTTTTGGACCCACAAAAAATCCGACCTTCCCTTGAAGAGAAGTTTTCTGCATCAGAAGTGGAAGAACGTTATATGACAATACGTTAATTTTATGGTTGTAAACTGTAGAGAGAGCTATTTTACATGTTTGTAGACAGCACACAAATCAACCGGGACCAGCTGTCGTCACAAAACATGTGTTCGGTGATTGCCCTCCTTCTTATAATATCAGAATAGCACACATTTCGGCAGTGATAACAGGCGGAATTCCTTAACCTCGGCTCTTTGAGTAGTGGCACATCTCGCACAAACTTAACAGGGGCCTATGTTTTGAAGTCAGAATCCTGTTTATTAGGTACCTTCGTCAAACCATTGCGCAAAGCGACTATTACCCTCGTTATTTTCATCCGTCCTACTTTCTGTTCGTATTAAACAGCGGGAATCCCAACGGAAGACTTTTCGCGGAATATAATGCTTGAGACTTCCACTAAAATTTACCAAAACATTCTGATTTTCGTCAAAGCAGACACATAAAGATCTAAATACATGAGGCCGAAGAAATAGTTGACGAGCTCAACATAAGAATCCGGTATGATCAACTGCGATTCGCCCCGTTTAAGGCATTTATTTTATAAACGATTTTAAATCTGTTGCTAAGGTCCAAAGAAATATTATGTTGTGAGAAGTGTAGAAAATGTAATTGTACTTTTCAGTACTCGCGTTTCCAGTGTTCTTGAAATTATTTACGAATTTAAGATCTAAGGAAAATTACACAAATAATATCCGGACGTATTACCCTTTATGGACAGTTCCTCAACATGCTATTTATTTATTTATTTGCTTCGGTACACGAATACTGTATAGTAGATAAGAAAATTACAGATCGATCGAAGTGAGTATACGAGTTAGTAGCCTAATGAGTTAGTGGGGTCACAAAAAATACAGAGTGCAACATGCCAAAAATTTATAGTAACTCTGAAGCAAGGTTCCGTGATAGTGCTTGCTCCATGCCTTTATTAACTACTGTGAATTTTACGTAGGTTGTAACGGTACCTTGTAGACGTCCTGTAGCAAGACAATGGCTGAATGAATTAATATAATTATCTCTTTGTTCTTGCTCGGAACAACTAGGAACGAGGAATTATGGAGACAAATTATCTCTACTTGTTTGTCATCGATTTTATGAAAGGTGTAGATATTACACTGCGTCGAATAAAATGTAGTGATCATCATGAAGACAGAGACGATGTCAGTCTTACCCTATTAAAAGGTACTTTCGGAACAATCACCTAAATGAAAAGAGAACTTTTACGGCATACACCAGTAACAAATATTCCACAGTTCCAATATTTTGGAATGATACTGAAAAATGAAAATTACACTCACTAAGAAATTAAGGTAAAGGTAAAGTTCTCCCTAGGATAGGCCATGAAGGTCCAGAGGGGGAGTAGAGATATAGCTCTACTCTTTCTTTAACCCTGGCACTAGATGAGGGTGGGTGGTCACCTCCACGCCCCGACCGCTTTACCACCGGCAAATAGACCCGGTACCCATTATATAGGAGGCTGGGTGGGCCCCAGGGCCAGTCTGGACGGCTGCGGAAAATCTCACCCTCACCGGGATTCGATCCCTGGACCGTCCAGCCCATAGTGAGTCGCTATACCGACTACGCTATCCCGGCCCCACTAAGAAATTAAGACACTAGTTTTGAGGAATGCTTCCTGCAATTCAGTTTCCATTTGCTATGTAAAGCCATGAAGCTTGGTGTTTAAAAGTATGAGTTTTCCCGTCCTTCGAATGGGTGTGAAACCTGGTCTGTCAAAGTGAGGGAAGAATATACATTGAGGGTGTGTGAGAACAGGGAGCTGAGGACAATACGTTGCCCTAGCACGAAATTCGAAGAAACGTGTATAAGAAGAAGCTATATTATTTTATGATTTGTAATGTTAAGGTAACGGTGGACTAGTGGTTAGCGTGCTCGCCACTGGACCCAAGGTTCGCTGGTTCGAGGTCGATGGATTTTTAAGGGTGATAAAAATCCGGAGCACCACTTCCTTCGGAGGGGAAGTAAAGTCGTCGGTCCCATGCCGTAGATTTACGGCATGTAAAAGAATCTTACGGGCATGAATAAAAATGTTGCGTAAGCCAAATTGCCTCCATTTCTCGCCCAAGTCTCCTGACTGCCTGCCAGATGGCTCTGGCGGGCACATCAGGATCGATAGAAACAGTAGCGCGGCCAGTTGACCAGTCACCAACTGCCACGAATGCGCATGACTTAGTAACCTCGAAAAGAGGAGGCAAGAGGAGGCCCGGGCCCATATAGGGCTGTTGAGCCATGGTTATTATTATTATAATGTTAAGGTAAAGGTCCTCCCGTTACATGCATGCCAAGCAAGCACCGGGAGGGGGGGAGGGGGTTTAGAAGTATAGATCTACCCATACTCGACTCCGGCATTAGAAGGAGGAAGGTGGTCAGCGCCACGCCAAAGCCGTTTTACCCCTGAGAAAGGGACCCGTTACCCATTTTACAGGAGGCTGGACGGACCTTCGGGGCCCTCTGGATGGGTCCGGAAAACCTTGATCTCACCAGGGCTCGAATCTCGGACCGTCCAGCCCGGGAAAAATCCTGTCCCAGTGCCACTTTGTCCACCACAAATCCTACATGGACTGACCAGGAATCGAACCCGGGCCTCTACGGTGAGAAGCCGGCGACTAATCGCCTGAGCCATGGCACGGCCCTGCTGCAGAGTTAGTACTAACTGTGAGCTACGGAGCTAGCACTCGGTGCGTCCGTCTACATATTGCAGCCACGTTTCTTGTTATCGTCTTTGTATAACTTCTTCAAGTTTTAGTACAGGAATTATTGTACAGCATTTCGGGGCCTGAGTGTTGGCACTACAAATGTTTCGTGCAGGGATGGCACAGGTGCAGTTAGTGGGGTGCAAATACATCATGCTTCTATCGCATTTTGACCCCCTCAGTTTCAACCGATTTGTAAATTGATCAGCTTGGAAGATTTATTACTACTCGTGATAGTTCCACATCGAATTGTGATACTGCATCAACGGATCTCAGATGCACATTTCAAAATGGTGTCACTTCTTTAACAATTCATACCAGCGAGAGCAATTGTGATTTATTGTCTCTGTGTAAGGCTGTAATCAAACGTACTAAATTTTCAGTGACTTTTATGTAACCCTGGATTCGATCATAAGTAAAAAAAAAATTACAGGCTAAAGCGTTTGGAAGTACTTCGATGTAACTGACTTTTGTTCTAGAGATTCACCTTCGAAACAGCAGCCAAAGAACCGACTAATTTCACTGAGGTGCTAACTTCGTGGCACCCATCATTTTGTCTATTTAAACGTTTGAATTATTTCATACGGTATATTGCTCTTACTTCACTTCAAATCCCTCCACAGTCTAAAGCCATAAAACGGTCTAGTAGTATTATCGCAGCATAAAGGAAAGTTAATCTTTCGGTCACCTCTCAGTTTTATTTTTATTGAATTGTAAGCCAAGAAATATTTTCCTTTTTGTTGTTTTGTATTACTATTGTTTAATTTTTGTAAGACATAATCTCAATAAATAACATTTTTATTGATTCAATACTTATTCTGTTTTAAATAACATAATTTATTTTTCAAGTTTTGCATCAAGAGTTATGTACGTTCGTATATCTTTCAAACAAAAATAAATACGGGTTAAGAAAGATCTTGCTTGTCACAATTTCCTGACTGTAATTTATGTGATTAGCCTGTCAGATATTGTCGAAGTAAGGTTACTTCATAAGCAATACGTATATTATAAAAAAAAATTAAAACATGTTAAGCTACGTAATAATTCCTACAACATATTCAACTACTGTAGAACCCGGTTAAAACGACATAGGTGTATACGACACCTCGCGTATAGAATCAGATATTATGTACTACCAATTAATTCGCCACTGTTAACCATAACATTATACTCCTCGGTTGTAATGACACTTGCTTAAAACGACACAAAATATTTAGTCCCTTTAATGACGTTATAACCGAGTTCTACTGTACTAACATCAGTAGTATTGCATTCTTTCTTCCTTTACCCTTTTCCTTTCCTTTTTCTATCCGTTTTTCTTATTTCTGCCTCTGAAAGAAGTCGTTGCCCATTTTGAACGTAGTGTGTCGGCATTTGTCAGGTACAGTTAAAGCACGGAAACTGTACCACCAACATAGGCAGTGAGGACAGATATTTAAAGTTGTAAAGTCCCGTATGCAAATCACCCCACAATCCTTATGATTATATATATATAAATATATATATATATGTATACCCATACAACCACAAACATATTTGTATGAGAGAAAATAAGAAAGTTGTAAAAAAGTTTTTGTTAGACCTTAAGGGAAGAAAAAATTTGAAGACATAGACCCTGATACGAGAATAGAGGATAAGCTAATTTTAAAGTTGGCCTTAGGGAAATATAAGATAAGCCTTTACGACGCGGTGTTTAATTAAACGTACGGAGAGCTATGGCATTTGTGGAGAAGTATACCGTATAGACCAAAGCCGCGAATTTGCTAAATGTGGCAAGCCTTCGTGTCACATTAACGCAGGGTAGCTTGGCCAGCTGAATATCTACTGAGAACTCAAAGAAAACGTCTACAGTGGAGTTCTGTTGTGGAAAGAAGAGTGGTACAGAAATGAGGACCGCACATAGTGAACATGCATGAACAGAAAGACCTGTGATTATAAACTGGCAGGAGATTAATTACAATTTTAATCCGGTTAGCATGCGAACATCCCACCGGCTTCAGAAGGAGTTAATGCCGCTATTGCTAGGCGCTGTTTAAGCCTTAGCGATATTTAATTAAAATCGACTGTCTGGATCTAGTGTCAGGCGTACATGGGTGGGATGTTGGTGGCATTTACACGGTGGTTTTAATGTTTGTATTCTTTCGGGAAATTTGCATCATGTGGCGGTGGTCTCTTCTGCTTATTCTCGGGAGAATTTCCCCCTCAATTTCGGGATCTTGTAAACTCCGAAGATTTTTATGCAACCTGCTCTTTCTGTCAGTATTATATCAGGATTTTAGCGATGTGTAGTAAGAGTTTCATTTGATCCGAGAACCAGCTGAAAAACATAAATTGGCTCCGGGGAAGACTGGCGAGGTTACTGGACCTTAAACCTTTGTGGACTGAAACAATGAGAAAGTCCTTTTCTGCCCAGTGTTCCCCGACATGTGAAAGAACATTGCTGTGTTCGAAGGTGCCCAGACTTTGTCTGTTTGTCCTTCTGGTAAGAATAGTCTGAAGATAAAGATGAGTATGGATCATTGGTGGAATGCTAGTGACAGGGACAAACTGAAATTCTCGGAGAAAAAGCGCCACATCTTCTGACTTTGAAGACTACAGTATTACAGACGCACCCCTATTTAAGAAATTTGGAGTTCCACCATTTCAGATTTACGCAATATCCCATAAAACGTGGTAAATGCATTTTTCATAGTGAATTCGTGGAATTTATGTTCACGATTATGGATAGCATTAAATATATAGATATGCGTGTATATACACTGCACGCAGTAGATAAATATATGAATACATATGTAAGTATGTATGTATGTATTTTACCATGTACTCAATTCCGACTTGTGCGAAATATGCATCGGAACTCCGGAAACTTAGTAGGGGTCTGTCTGTATGTAGCTACACAGTCAGTTTTTAAGCCACAAAGAACACAAGGTGACTGAATTAGAAGGACGAACTGGTTAGTGCTGTGTAGAGAAAGGAGAGTCATGTGGACACATAAACACATTATGTGGGGGAAATTTGTAATTTATATTGTTAAACCGGGCGGTGCATGGAGTAACCATTGAGATTTAAGGGCTTAAAATAAGGGGTGGAATTAGGTATGACCCTTCTTTTAAATTATTTTTGTGGTGCTGCAAAGGGGACAATTGTTCTGAGGACAAAAGTATTTTTCCGATTTGCTCCGAAAAATTTGCATATTAATTTGTATTTTTGCCCTTCAGAAGAGTACGGGTATTTCCCGACATTAAAGAACAGCGAAGTATCTGTAATATAATTTATTCCTGATACATTGGTGTTTCAGTGGGTTCTGTTAATTCAGTCCGAATGCAACTTTTAATAAATGTACTGTAAATATTGTCTGAATTATTCTAGGAGTGTATTGCGCACATCATTATTTATTTTGTACCGTAAAAATCTATTTATTGCAGTGATATTTGTTATGAACTCATCCTAAGTGTACCGATGTTTCAAAATTAAATTTAAAATTTTGAGGTTTTTTAAAATTTACATTTATATTGATGAATACTTTTTTTCAATTAGAACACTTTGACTGCAGCTATCATTAAAATTTTGGACATTATCTGTCATCCAAGATTTAAAAGTCACAAAATTCTGGAGGACTGATTTGCCTCCATCTTCAAGGGGAACGGAAAAATGCGAGAATTTACTCAGGTGGGCGGGCTAAACTTTTAGGGTTCCACCAGGGTAGCAATGATTGGGGTGCGCCACGATGTGTATAGAGACTGAGGGTGGTCGTTTTGAAAAGTTAATTTGAAATTAATTTTGTCTTTTTCCTTTAAAAATCGAGTAATGATAAACCTGTAACGTTTAAAATTAGACCAATATTTATAAGACTTCTCTGATTGGTAATGTTAATATGAATAAGAACAAGAATTTAATACATTAATTCGTGAGTCATTCTGTATTTAGTAAGAATTACATTAGACTGTCTGAATAGAGCATAGTTTTGTAATTATTGTTGATTTTATCACTTGGTTCTGCAACGACACTTTGTCAACTTCATATTTGATAAAGTGTCCAAAAGCATGGTGATGGTGAATGATGTGGAATTGAAACTAAAGAAAGAAGTCTTAGCTTTTCATAATTCACCATTGCAGCATTCGCAGGCGATAATGAAAGAGAGCACCAAAATCTCAGGAAGACCATTTTACGGGAAGAGTTCATATTCTGCATATCATGTGGTTATTGTACTCCTTTATTATATTTTACAGCAACCTTAACACAAATTTCTCGTCATATTGTCGACAGTCGCGTTTCGATGCTCACATCAGCTTCATTTTTATTGTCATCTATGCTAATAGAGTATCATGTATTCATGTGGCTGACAAATATAAAATACATTATTTGACTGCCAAAATATTACGCTTCACACTTCTCATAATTATCAACTGCCTAAAATTACCATATAATTAATTAAAACTCTAAACCACAACCCAGTTAATTAAATTTTCTCTTTGCTCTTTTGAGTATTCATTACGCATTAAAAGACTGGCACGAAGTTACCCTTCATATCATAAAACCCTTTTAACATAAATGCTTAAGCAATTAAATGATAAGGGAGAATTGCAATCATTTGGGTAGTGACGTTTAAAGATTTTCCACTTACTATATATTAAGTTTAGAGAATTGTCACGCTTTATACTCAAGTGTTAGCAGTCAAATGTTTTATTTCATTGCTCTTATGTTGCTTCACATTCTACGTCTACCGCAGATACTATGCCATTAACAACAAAACATCAAGGTACACAAGTGGGTGTAACTGTCACGCTCTTTGTTAGTAAACCGATGTATTTCGGGCATTTTCAACCATCGACATGGAGCACTTGTAAGAGTTTCGCTGGAATTAATAACATTTCCCGTTCACGTACACTGCAAGCCTCCTGTTACACGCTTTGTACAAAAACTTCTAAAGTATTGTTTTACTTCACATAAGCCTTCTGTCTCTTGTTGTTGTTCAAAATATTTGAAGTTCCCTTTGTGTTAAAGTGACTTTCGTTATTAAAATATGTCGTTTAAACGTGTCAAATATCCTAATTATTAAGCATGGTTGTCATGTCATATAGCTTGGAATATATTCGTAATCGTAACTGTTATTATTTCTGTACGTATAATCAGGTCTTCGACACGGTATAATTACTGACTGTTCGCCATTTTTACGGATATGTAGTAGTTTTATATGCTGCATCATGTTACACGTGTTCGCTGTATGTTATTTGATGTTGCGCCCGAAACGTATTTGACAAATGTTGCCACAGATAGTGCGCACGTCCACTGTACACAGAATAACAGGCACAAGGTCGCATTTGACAAATATAATTCAGCAGAAAACCATACATATGATACGTGTCACGTGATGTGGCATAAAAACTATCATAACACCATACAGAATAGTGCAAACAGTAAGTAAATTATACCATTCTGAAGATGTGCTTATACATACAGAAATACGAAAATGAGATTACGAACTTATTCGAAAGCTACATTGCATGAGAGTTAGGCCCTATACGTAGAAACCAGTTTGTTTAATAGGTTTCAACTAAATGTTTTGACACAAAGGGCACTTGAAATATTTTGAACTATAACGACAACAAGAATAATTTAGAGGGAAAAGAAGTATATACAATTAATACCAACACAGAGGATTTTAAGATAAAACAGTTACCACAGGACCTAAGTGATGTAAATTAAAGTGTAAACTATTAATCCCATCAAAACTCTTACAAATGTTTCTTGACGATTTTTCAAAAAGCGCGAAATATGGCGGATTACTACTAAAGAAGGTGCCATGTACACCCACGTATACTTTGATAATTTGCTACCTATAGCATTGCATTTTATGTTTCTTAGCGTAGATGACACTGAAGGTGATGCTGATATCAGCCCTAACATTCTCGTGTCTATAGTATGACATAAGAAAGTTGTATAAAAATTGTTGGAAATTCGAAACAGAGGCCCCGTAGCTACAATGCAATATCCTAATCATTACACTACGATAATTGGCCCTTACAAATATAGTACTGACAGTTGCTTTGCTAAAGCAACCGACTGTAAAGGCTGCGACTTGTTTCAATTCCACAAAAATAAAGAAATTGCACACTTTTCTCCTCAGAAAAAGGAGAAATGGAGAGACGATTTTACCCCTTAGTCTACACTCTATCGTGAGGACATGCTTAGGAAATTCTCAAGAGATTTGAGCACCACGAGAAAGTGGGTGGCTCTTGCTGTGTTCACGATTTCACTCCACCACAGACGCAGTCGCATGTAATAATACTCCAGTGCCTCTGTCAGCTCTGAGGTGACCCCTGTCAGCCTACATCACAAGCAGCATTACTGTGAGGAAGCAAACTTAACGACGCCTGGCCATGATGTTGCACTAGCTTCTCTGTTTAAGTACCTAGACACATTCTGAAGGTTGAGCGGTGCGATGAGTGGGCCGTCTCCTGAAGTCTCTACCAACTACCGCAGTGCTAACGAGAACGTCAGCAAGCAAGTTCGTTTTCACGTACAAGTCGCTCCACTCGAATTGGACCGGCATGCCACTGGAATGCAGTGGAACGGCGTTTCGATTGATGCAAAAATTAAACTCGTTCCGGTTGATAAAGCCGTAGTAATAAAAGCTTTATGCAACAAGTGCCCTTACCCTTTCTTTTGTTAAAATGTTCCACAACGAGTTCTGCGGTAAACCTGGATGAAGCTATATCAACATTGTATGAGGTGTTGAAGAAATGTCTATTTAAGTGAAGTTAGCTGTTATATCTGCTATGAACACAATTCCATTCCTTTGTCCACTTTAACAGAATCGTGAAAATATATACGTTATACCTCTTTTCGGGCATATGCCAGGGCCTAAGTCTATTATAACTGAATTGTTATATATTAATTACATCTGGTTTAGTAGAAATTTTGTCACCTAATTCTGATAAATAAGTCATTGACGTTTAACCATTACATCTGGTGTAAAAGATCTGCTTCTGTCCAATTCTGGTTAACAGAATAGTGGCGGCACAAGCATAATATCTGGTATGCAGAAAATAAGAAGCTCGAATTCCCAATTTTTTAAGTAATCCAAAGGATCATCCCTGTGTTCAGGAATACCCTTAATTTCGTTATATCCTGAACAAGTCTAGTTCCGTCCTCGTCATCGCAACATTTTAGGGGATAGTTGAAGTACCGGCGTAGAAATATTGATAAATTTAAAGTTTAACTGCACACAAAATTCCAGTTGTAAGAGATTAATATTTTACAGGACAGGCAATGATCGTATAACGTAACATTGAGGCACGTTCGCGTAACCATTGTTACCGATGAAAAGCAATAATATTACATATTCTGAGTGTGTGTATGTAGCCTTATTTACCCAGCATAGAAAGCCCATGTGCCATATTATGTATTGTCTTCTGTGGGCTGTCCTGTTCTGCCATATTTTTCCACATTATCTCATAAAGGACACGATTTTCGGAAAACAGTTATTGAATACAAAATAAGCATTTTGATTTTCTCTGCAAATTTGTCTGAAATATTAAGAAGAATTCGGCGATATATTGTCATAAACGTACATAGGTTTTCATGTAAAGTACCCGTTATTCTTGTCAGATTTTAATGAAGTTTGAATTTTCTCGACAGATTTTCGAAAAATATTCAAGTAACAAATTTCATGAAAATCTGTCCAGTGAGAGCCGAGTTGCTCCATGCGGACGGACGGACAGACAGACAGACGGACAGACATGACGAAGCGAATAGTCGCTTTTTGCAATTTTGCGAACGCGCCTAAAAGCGAGTCTACGCAACATCTTAGGAAATACTAGGGTCATGCCGATTTTAATAAAGACTGCCCACTGCTTCAGAAGTTTTTAATGTTAGATCAGTACACACAATATACCTGCAATATATGGGTGTATTTTTGTGAAATACGCCATTTAGGATTCCGAAGGACTATATTCGTTTGTATTATATTACCCCCTTATTACAGGTAGAAGCCTTTTATAACGCTATATACAATTTAGATGTTGAGTTTCAAGGATTTTTAATTAAGGAAACGAAAATATTGCTGTCTGAGTTATTTATCTATTGCCTGAACAGCTCTTTGCTTATTGCTGGAAGGTCTTAAAAGTTACACAATGTCGGGAGTCGACATCACATGGCGACAGTGCCAGGCGGCATGGTCTGCAGTTTGTTAGTGTTCATGTAATGTTTATAACATCGTCAGGTGGTGTCTCCATAAATAAGATTTTTGCAAAATATTATGAAAAGCGGTTTCTAATACTGTAATGTAATAATTTGTAGTTGAGTCTTAGAACTTCAGAGGTAAGCGTATCGCAAATACAATTTTTAAAAAGGAAAGATCAAAGATATAAATTATAATACAGAGGGGGGCAATCCTCTAAGTGAATAGTACAAACAGAAGCAACGTTAAATAAGCGATTACTGTTGTCGTTCTGATTTAAATGTTTGTGTCGTTCCCTTAAATAACTTCGGCGTGAATAAATAAAGTTTGCCAAAATATTAAGTATTAGGTCTTTATGCCACATGTTGATATGAATTTCAAGACCGTTTAACACGTTGTATTGGCCGTGCCATGGCTCAGGCGGTTAGGGTTCTTTCCCGGGTCAGTCCATGTGGGATTTGTGGTGGACAAAGTGGCACTGTGACAGGTTTTCCCCCGAGTATTTCGGTTTTCCCCTGTCAGTTTCGTTCCACCGGTGCTCCATTACAAGGAAAAACGAAAAAACTGCTCATCTTCATCACAGGGTTGCACAATAAGCCTTAAGGCTGCGGTGCGTCCGTAGCATCTGCTGCGGGGCCTTTCTCCATGAAAAGAAAACGCATTGAATAGGTATTGTTCCAGACTTGGAGCAGTACCTATACTCGCGGAAGAAGAAATTTGTAAGAAAGCGTGAGATTCTTTCAGGATGCTTTCTTCTGTGTTTTTTTTTTCACACATACTTTAAGTCGTGAGTGTATTTTCATCTCACACAAAGCTTCTCTAATTAGCAAACGCGAGTGGGCTTCGATACATTGGCATGGAATGATGTAGGAATAATTCACATATACCATAAACCCGAGTTTGTCCTCACACCTTTCAGAAAGTAAGAATTTTTGAAGTGATGTATACATCTGCTTAGTGCTTTTGACCCGCTTTCGGATACTTGACACCAAAGATTCTTGTTCTCTGTAACATTGTTGTAGTGTACTCGGTTTCTCCAGTAGAATTAGGACATTATGTTGGTAGTTATTTAGACAAACTAAGCTGCGTTCTCTTTCTGGAACCTACTGGAAAGCAGCCACTTGGAACGCATATAAGGGGATGTGTGAGGACACCGTTCAGATTTAAGAAACATTGAAGAACAGAGACCACTTTGAAGTGGGAGGATAGTTCTAAACGGACGTTAACGTTACCGTACCGGAGAGTGTGACGTGGATTCATCTACATCAAGACAGGAAAAAGTGGCGGCCTGTTGTGAACACGGTAATGAACAGTCGCGTTTTATTAAATTCGGGGAATTTGTCGACTAGTTGAAAAGGTGTTTCGTTGCTAAAAACAAGACTTAGTGCCATACAGTTAGTTAGTTAGTTTGTTTGTTATGGTTCTCTTAAACATTGAATTACGCTTGTGCGGTACGAGAGAAGTTAATATTCAGGTACAGTGATATGTTACGGTCACATCAGTAGGCATTCCTCAGTATATTAATACATAAGACGTATGCAGTTGAGAACTTCACAACAGATGAGACGAACCTCCATGCCCTCAGAGGGATTAGAACCTGCGATCCCAGGAATCAAGTGGCTGCAGACCTACGCCTTATACCGCTTGGCCACCGGGTCGGCTTCAATGCAGTTAGTGATACTTAGCACTATATTTCGACCTGGGGACCAGCTGATTATTTTCGTATTGATTGTGACTTTCGAATAAAATTTGATGTGTAGTAAGTAATCTAAATCCGCTGTTGCTAGCATTTCGTTGTAATTGTCTTTTTAACCTTGAAATTTTTAACATCGTAACAAAGGCATCACGTGGTTGACGATTATGAAACTTGTCAGTACCAACAAGTTGTTTGTTTAAAAGTTGGTGGTAGCTTTAAAATAGTTTGTAAGCCTGTTAATGCAAATAGTTTAATGTTAAATTATTTATTTCTGTTACAACAGTCGATATTTATCCGCGAAAATTTCTTTCTTCCTTAGTCTGATCTCTTTCTACCTACTCACTGTAGGTGTAGAGTGTTAATGTTGCGACTGATCACACACAAAGACGCACACGCACTCGATAGGACTTCTCTGGACAAGGGATCGGTCCGTCACAGTGACCTCTACCTGACAACACACAACACTCACAAGAGACAAACATCCATGCCCCCGGCGGGATTCGAACCTGCAATCCCAGCAAGCGAGCGGCCGTAGACCTACGCCTTAGACCGCACAGCCCGCGGGTTCGGCCGCGACAATTACGTTTCTGAAAGTCACTGTGATTTTCAGGACTAAGAGAAATCAGTAATTCCGAGTTAGGAGAAAGGCAACCACTTTTAACACCGCATCGTAACTGTGTTGGGTGGTTGATCACTGAACATAAAAATACATAATAACATGTTCAAGCGAAATTGTCACACGCTACAACGGTAAATATATTCTGGAAGTTAGAAAAATGATTTCGGGTGCCAGTACAGTCCTGCTCACAGCAAATATCGACGGCTTGTACAGAAATAATCGTCTTTCGCGAATGTGTACAAAAGTAAGAGGAAGTCGAAATGGCATAGGCGGTATAGTAAATAGGGTGCGGACAGGATGACCTGAGAAACGTGTTTCGATTTCTGGCAGCTTCACGAGATTTATCTCTTCTCCAAATCGTTCACTCTGGCCCTGGGGCTCACACAGCCTTCTATTCAGCAGGTAAAGGGGGCACTTTCTTGGGGCTAAATTGGCCGGGGTGTGAAGCTTTCCACTCGCCTCTATCTACTGCCCAGCTTAACATGGAGTGTGGCCATATTGTTACTCCCCCATCTGTCTTATTGTCCTGCACAAGGACAACTTTACAGTATTAAAGGGAAACTATGCGTCTATCATAAATTACGGCACTGAATATGATTTTACAGATTACGCAATGCGAATGCGTAAAATTTAAAATGAAAAACCGTGAATAATTGAAATCAGCGGTTTGCAAGAAGTTTTGTGTTTCGTTATGTTCAAGCGCATCAGAATAAATCTTAAATAACCTTCTGAGGACGTTATATAACTACGATAAGTTGGTAGAATGAAGATTTTTTTCAAACAAAAGATGCCGATAAAGTTTATAGGAAATACAAGTATGTTGCTTAACGTTTCGCTTTATCTGATGTGAACTGGGGAATATCTGTTTGTGTTTGTTCACACGCCTTTAATGATTAATCTGCACCAACACCTGACATTCTGCAGTAGGCAAGATACCTTATTTGTGACTCTCAGCTGTTACAACAGATGCCCATATGATATGCGCTCAGTTTAATATAGCATTTCTATTTCACGGTCGCTGTCTGACCCACTGAAGAGGCAGTGCTCCGTAGACAAGCAGGAAGTCTGCGAATATAGTTCGAGGTTGAACAGTCTGCCATTCAGCTTCATCAGCTTGAACGCTTTGATTAAACCTGTCATGTAGTAACTTAACCAGCACGTAGCGGACCATTAATAACTTACTGATAATAAAATGTTATACTTTTACACAAAATCATCGTACTGGACTCGATCTTGGGCCACTCTTGTCCAGTCCATAACACCGAAAACCACATTCTTGAGGTCCAATTGCCGAGAAGGCTGGTGTTGCGGAAACAATCCTGTCTTACGTCCGAGAGGTTTTCAGTTTGAGTCTCTGCGAGATGGCGACACCTTGATTTAGATTTTCCTCTATCCTCTATAATCAAATTCAAATATAATCTTGAAGATGGCCACAATTTCCTCCTCCCAAATTTATATCTTTCTCCTTCTCCTTTCTCGACTGGCGCTCACTCTCCTTGAATTTAGAGTAGCATTGTTAAACAACCAAGGACACGCTGCTCTTTTTAACATCCACATGTGAGCCCCATACCTTCTTCTCTTTTCAATGCTTTACCGTTGGTTATACCTTTACATTCCACGCTTTTACGGGCTTCTTCAACCTTCTGATAAGTAGACTTGCATCGAAATTATTTTTGCAATACGATCGTGTTGTGTTCTATGCATTTCAGCCAGATGTTCACTAATCTAATATCTAATAGCCCCCTTGCTCTCCATTTTTCTTTGTCCAATGACATCGTTCATTGTTTACTCCATACAGATACTACAAGAACATATATTTTAAAAAACACATGCCAGCTACTGATTCTTGGATTATTTAACGATGCTGTTTCAACAGCATACGTCGTGTAATGTCGAGTAGACTGAAGGATAATCAGAAACGTGGCACAGGCTTACTGCAAGGTGCCATCTCAGCTTTCGCTTTCTCTTTCAAAACACTGTACCTTTCCTTGCTATCTACTATGCCTGAATAAATCAGTATGTACCTTGTTTTCTCCTGTTCTTTCTTGGATTCTCAGAGATCCACCTTCAAAGATATCCACAAATTTTACGTGTGGCCTCTTGTTACTTAATTCTCACCGAATTCCAGTAAGTCCAGCTGCTGGAAGACATAAATTCTTTTAAATAAATGGCAGCAGAGAAAATTTGATTCTTGTGTATTCAGCCATAATACAAAAGTTACTGCAATTCCGCCCGCTCCACACCGAATATTAAAGCCAGTAACCAAGCCACATTCACGGAAGAACTGTATCCTATTCAGACTGTAATTAAATTATAAACCAAGTGAAATTATGAAACGTAGGTAATTTGTTATTTTACGTTTGTAACGGGAGCAGGCCAAGATGCTATTTTGGTGACTGTTAGTCTTGGAATTTTCTCATTTTTGATGGCTGATTTATTTACTCTGCGATGTGAAAATGTTCTAATACACTTTCAGTTATGTGGGTGGTGGAGAAATAAGATGTAACGGCGCGGACAGGATACATTTGTCTCAGAATAAGGAAAACAGGAATTCTGCAAACGCAGTTATACAACCTTGGTTTCCTTAAAATGCTGGGATTTTTATTTTACTATCTGAACACTTTGTACCTTGTAACGTGGGACTGTGCTACGCGGAGTTGCTAAGTTGGTTAGTCCTGTTAGCCTCGCATGACAATAATACGTGAGAAAAAGGAAGTTACTGGTGCCACATGATCTTATTTCGATTACGACCTTCTGTCAACGGTTGTTAATTCGTGTGCTTTTGAGTTAATAAACCGTCACTTAAATACAATGTAGAAAGAAACGGAACACGAAAATAATAAACAAAATATAAATACTGCCCGTAGTGTTAAAACTGCAGATGTCGCTTCTCTCCGAATAGCTGTTCCCATTTATTTCCTGAGAGTGCTGTTTTTACCTGTTCCATGATCGGTAACAGACTCCCTGTAATGTGCCTTTCAACTTTATAGCTTGGCAACCTGCCCGTTCTTTGCCTTTGTTGTCGATTTCTCTTCACAAACATACAGTACTGCAGGACACACGTGCAAAGGTTCCCAGATGACATACGGTAATTACATGCACACGTCGCCACCCAACAGTTACGTGTTTGTCTTTATTTATTAATGACTCTACTTGAATTATAGAGGTTAATGTGATGGAAAATTGGTCGTGAATAAATTTTGGATGTGGTTATGATGTTTATCCTGATAATCGGCAGGAGAGAGTAAGTGTAAGACAATAAGTCTGACTCACTCAGGAGAGCATATGTTAGATAAGTCTGCCTGTCGTGCACAAGTTTAGATAAATCTGCTTGTACCCTACCTCCTGAGGGCACTAATAAAATTTCATAACACAGGAAGACGTGAGCTGCAATTGACACAGCATGGAAACTAAAAGGAAACTGTGTGAAGAGGTGATGAACTTCTTGAATTTCCATAAAACTCTATTAAGCAATTAGTCCTTTTTTAAGAGACTTCTCTTTCCGGAGAATCGCCTATCAAAAGTGAATAATCAATTATAATATCTTTACGATAAAATTTCCAAAAACGAATGTCACACACACAGTGAAATTAGAATCCTTTTTTCAACTTCTTATTTAACACATCGAAATTATTACGACGACTGTCGCTGGATTATGAGATCCAAGGTGGTATATGCAATCTGGCACTCATCGATTTATTACATGTTGCTTTCGGACGACTTTTGTGCGGGTCTTATATGTCATTACGATTTTCTCAAAGTTTGGAAGACATTTGGTGACAGGACATCAATTAAGGATCGATATTCTGGATTTTTGTTCAACTTACATGTGAAATAATCATTAAATAATTATGAAGTCTTTCCAGTTTAATCCCCTTTCCCATCTATAAAGATCTCTTTGCAAATAGCTTGATATATTCTTAGGTTTTTGACGAGGTACTTTCAGCTTCATGAATTATACTTGGTAAATAGAACTCGTGCATGAATGCAAAAGCTAAATTGAAAAAATTTTAAAAGAAGCGGTCGTGGTCTATTATAAGTTTCCATGCCAGTATTTATGTGCAGAAACTGAGTGAAGCAGTGAAAATTCTGCGACATTTTAGATTTTTACAACGGTGTTGATAAGTTTTCGTTTTCTCTGGATAAGAAGCCGTGCCCACTGGCTAAGTTTCCTCATGGTCTAGGCAATCCAAGACTGTAGCATGAGAGATGACACACGTATCAGATTTCATTGTGAGTACGTGAAGGCGGAAGGCGCTTCGGATATTTAGACGAAGACGGAATTATAATACGAAAATTGACCTGAATTGTCAGAATGTGGTTAAAAACACGGCCTGTTTTCTCTATCACCGAGGCTTTCAGCTGAAGTGATCCTCCATGCAATCGCCGAGGCCTTAAAACAATACAGTTACAGACTTTCGTGTTTCAGTCCATCAGTCATATATCAACCAAAATTTTTATACTTCCAAAGTTCTAATTTCCAGATTGGGGCCTCCTCCAGCCAGTAGCAACAGTCTTGGTATGAACACCTCAAGGTGTTTAGCCAGTACACCTATCAAATCCGTTAGCAGACGTTCACACTCATTTGACATTTCCATTTTTAGTTCTCTGAGTACCATGCATTTAAGTCTCTGGTTATTTCTCGCAACAGTAGGTTTTAGTCCTTAGCTTAAAACGATCAAAATTATTTAATTTCTTACATTAAACCCTCCGATCTACAGCTCATTTTCGTGAAGCAGAGTCTACTGAGTTTAAATAAATGGAGTGTTCGCAGGTTCTGTGCTTGCTGTTGGCTACCTTCTGTGACCTGTTGATGACAACCCAATCTCCTAGCCCATCGATTTACGTCCTGTAATTTCATTCCAGCGGCTTCAGGCTGTTCCCCCGAGCGACTGGGATAAAAGCGAAGTAGAATATCAGTTCCAGCATGTATCGTAAATGGATCACCTCTCCACACCGCTGTTTGCTTTCCCTACCTCTATAATGTCACAAGAAAATAGAGGCTTATGACGCAAACGTGAGAGTGTAGGTCAACTAATTTTTGAACCTGTAGAGGTATTTTCGTAAAACGTGACAGGATGTGATGCTTTTATAGGCCAATTCACATTTTAAGTTCAAATACCTTGAAACAGTTAATACCAAAATAAGAGTCACGAGAACTTCTGAGGTAGAGACATTATTTATTTTAAGGGTCACTTATTGTAAAACCTGAAATTATGTGTAGGCCTAGTGATAACTCTTTGAAGAATATGGAGGTTCTGTTGACGTTATTCTTCGTAGCATGTAAGACATTTTCCTTGCCGCAGGATATCTTTATATTATGCGCCTATATCGTTGGTAGAAGGACTAGCACATTGCAGAATTTTGTCAATTAACTGAAATGTTCTTTTGTTAGTATACATATGTTATAAGTCAACAATTAATATGAAAGTTAGATAATTAGTGGTAATTAAGGAGTAAGTGAAGGAAAACGATTTTAATAAGAAAACAGGGGTTTTCCATAGATATCTGGTGAAAAATAAATATGTAGGTTACAAAACTTTAGATTATATGTGCTAATATTCGGGTCTGAATTTTTGCATTAGTGAATGCGATGATTGGAAATAAATCAGTTATTTGTGTAATCCTTATTATTTACAACTCCCACAACGCCTTAACTACAGCGTTAAACATCTGAAGTATAAAATATATATTACCCTCAAACTATTCATAAAATATTTATTAAAGTAAATATAACCATCTAAATGTTGTAAAACATTTCCCGTTAAGGTTCGAACATTGCTTTCGAACATATAAAATAAACACAATACTAGCATTGCAGGGCTTTATTCTATAATCCAATCACAACGAGAGGTCTGTAAAATGCTGCTTCAGTACACACAGATCTGATTTCTCTCGATCTCCATAGCAGCCTACTGCATTGCCCTCTTCGATCGTATCCTCTTCCTTGTTCTGCACTGTTACCAACTAGCTCCCGTGTGCTTCACGTGAAATGAACAGATTTTACTGAGAGTGGCATTTGTGTGGCTACAAATTTTACTTCGCGCTTTAGAGCATCAGTTTTCGCGTGTGTCCGGAAAATCGGTTACCTTAACCAATGTGCTTCGTGTTTTATTCTTTAGTTCCTTCAGGAAAATGCTGGGTTGAAAAAATAAAAGAATATTCAATTCTCTTCGCAATTTACAATTAGTAATCAGTGTGCCACTCGAAGCTATGTAACCAACTGCTCACGCTGTAACTCCATCGAACCGATTTCGTGTTGAGAAACTGATACTCAGTCATTCACTAAGTGCACCGCCGTTTGTAGAGCCAGAGAGTTCTTTGCTGTTGTGCAGGAGAGAGTTACTGGGGCCTGTCGAGTTACAAAGCAGTATAGTCAAAACGTTCGCGGATCTTTCCTTTGACACAATTGCAGTATTATTTTCTCGTACAAGTGATCTCTTCTCCTCAGATTCTGGAGCAAAATCCTACAAGCATTTCTCATGTGCACCATAAACTCCACATCCTCAACCCGTCTTATACCCTGTTGTGATATTTCTGTTCATGTCTCTTTAAAGAGTGGGCCTGCAGATTATGAAGCTGCTTATTATGCAGCAGAAAAGGCTTTGCTAAATAGTACAAGAATTGTGAAAAAAAAAGTATTTTGCCTTCTACCCCAAATCCCAATTCACGTAAAAATCATTTACACAGTTGTAAATGTGGTTGCTTGGTCCTTGCCTTCTTTGTTTCGAAGGCACTGCGTCTTCTGGTTATTTTAGTGCGTTTCTGAATTTAGGTTCATAATTTTAAGCTTCATACTATATACGCCGAACGGTATGAGGAAGAGAAACTCACTGTGCTCCAAAATTACGCTGTCCTAAGAAATATTTCTTATCTCTTTCAATTGCAGTGATTATTATATGTTCCATTTGTCTTAACAATCAGCAACTCTGCATTTTTCGCGCAGTTTATTTACATATTCTATGTAATTCTAGCGTAAAGATATTCTCCTAACCATCGTTTATTTTTGTTCTTTTAACGGAGATGGAGTGTCTCGACCGTGAGGTATTAACTAAATCTGTATACATTGTGCAGATGAAATTCACTTTTCAGAGACAAAAACTAGGGATAAATATATTCGAGTAGAGAAAACGGTCACTGCATATGTACCTTTCTCAACATGGATGTACTGTAATATCCGCGATTATATCCTAGCATAAGAACACTTGGCATATTGAAGAATTTTCAGGATTTAACGCGTGAGAGTGCACTGCGAAATAAAAATGAGATTTCCTACGAAATTAGAAAGTTATAATTGGTAAATATTTGTAATTGTTCAGCGTAATGATCCTACTAGGTTCAATCGTTTCCAAATCCTTCAGAGAAGGCTTGAAGCAAAATAATTGTTTTATGTTTCCAATGTGTGAGTCATACATGTTCTTTCACAGATATAAGAACATGTATTGAAAGTACTTGAAGAACTTATATATTTTTCGATTCTCATGGGGTGCTCTAAATACGGACTAAAATGCGTATATACTCTAATATCGATTTGTTATTTCCCTTGGTTACACGTCCAGAATTACATTTATAAATCCTAATATCGCTTTTTTATTTCCTTTGGTTACGTACCCAAAATTCCATTTTTTTCATCTTTAGACTGACAAGCCATCATCCTTGACTAAGGCCATATTTGCAGTACAAATTTCCTTTTTAATATAAAAATATATAATATAAGTAATATAAAATAATATAAATATAAAATGTTTTAATATACATAGCCTCATTTTCATGGTATTTGACCATAACAATATAATAAAATATAATACCAACCTTGTAATACTTCAGAATGTCTTGCAATTCTAGAAGTTAATAAGATGATAGCATGTATTTGCTTCTTTTTGCATTCGGTTAAGCAAAGCTGCTAGTTACTTTGGCAGGATAATATGACATAAGTACCATTGCCTATAAGAAAACCAAAGGTAAGCATAACTGTGTGCCTAAGATGCAAAATTGTTTAACTGACCTTGTAGATTTTCCTTAAGAAAGAGTTATGCGTGTCAATACCACGTCTACACTGTCAGTGCATGGACCTGACGGAGTAACGTAGTGTGTTCCACCGTTGGACTGTGAAGTCAAAGGTGTGCACTTTGTTGGTTTCAATATATTACAAAAATGCATAATTTTAATGAATGGTAAAATAAATTCTGGAGATAGATGTATTTATTAATATGCATTGGCAACTGCTTAAGGGAATTTCTATTATTAATTGCATTTGCTTTTTATGCGCGTTCATGGGCAAAATGCACAAAATTATAGCATAGGAGCATGCCAATTCGACACGTGTAACCTTTGGACCTAATTAACGGATTGTGACAATATTGGGTGTTAGTGGGCCTGTACTGACCTTTGTTACTGGAGTACAATCGCAGCCGTCCAGACCGGCCCTGGGGCTCACCCAGCCTCCTATACAATGGGTACTGTTTCATTCCCGGGGGTAAAGCGGCCGGGGCGTGGAGTTGACCACCCACCCCCATCTAGCGCCGAGGTTGAAGAAAGAGTAGAGCTATACCTCTACTCCCTCTCTGGGCCTTCATGGCCTGTTCTAGGGAGAAATTTACCTTTACCTTTACTGGAGTACAATTATTATATAGTCTAACCCCGTTATAACGACGTCGGTTTATGCGACACCTTGTCTGTTGCGTTAGATATTATGTGGTGCCAATTAATTCCTCACTGTTAACCGTAACCTTTTACTCCTCTGCTGTAACAACACGCGTTACTAACGACACAAAATATTCAGTCCCATTCATGACGTTATAACCGAGTTCGAATGTATATGCCAGGCCAATATAAACCCTAACATATATCAGGCTCAAACAGAACTTGTCGTCTTTCTGATAACTGATCATTTACAATAAATTACGTATAACAAAATGAATGCGTATTTCCGTCAGATCTAAAATTTGTTTCAGTCATTTCTCGATTTGACACAATTTTAACTAATTGCAAGTGAATGTATTTTCTGGCTATCCAGTGAAATACATGTATGTATGTAAGTTTATCGGAAGTATCTCTTAAAACATTTGAGGCCGTATTGTCGCTCATGCGGTTAGTTGTCGGTTTTTCATCGCGGAGGACGGAGTTTCATATCAGGGTTGTCCATGTCGATTCTGCGTTTGACAAAGTGGCGCTGTGACAAGTTTTATCCGAATACGTCAGTTTATCCTTGTCAGTTGACACGACACCAAAACTCCACGCTCATATTCATTCACCTACCATGAGGTACTGACAGCATCGTTAACTGAACCAAATTAGAATGTTAAAAATTTATGATTTTATGCACATCAAATCTTAGGTTGCTTGTTAATTCTGGAACATATATGGACAAGTACTGTTGTTCTATCAATCGCTGAGGTGTCATAATTGCCATTGCTACTTCATATTGGAGTAAACCCCAGCTTCTTTTCTCGCTCAGAAAACCAGAAATTATGCTGTATAACAACAGAAATTTAAACTTTCAAAAACAAACTATTTATAGAAAGTTGTTCTATATTATCATGTAACAAAAGAGAGTCTGGTTTTAAAGAAAACGAATTAATGTCTCTTATGTCGCAATATTTGTCTTCCTTTCTTTTACGTAAAAGCTGTCTTAACGGAGTGTTTGATTCCGAGAAATATGCCTTATATTATTATTATTATGTTTTTGTTGTTGTTGTTGTTGGTGGTGGTGGTGTTGGTGGTGATGGTGTTGGTGTTGGTGGTGGTATTGGTGTTGGTGGTGGTGGTGTGTGCAAATATTATGCCTATCAAGAACGTTGTTAAGCTCCTACGATGGAACTGCCATCTAGCGAAATTCGGCTCGTTTTACAATACGTACACTCAAATACTCGAACATGCCAGAACACCTGAGGGGCAGCATGCATAAGTGGAGTGCACAGTGTTAGTGCTTGTTCTTGTTTGTTCACTGTGATACACTTCATAGTATCTTAAGAACATGGAATGCTTTGGCATTTGAATACACTATGCAGCCTATAAGCAGACTTGTGCTTTCTGTTCCATGGAATGTGAGACTTTGGTAGTACTTGGCTTGATAGAGAGAGAGAGAGAGAGAGAGATAAACTTGTTGGGTGAAGTATGATCACAATGACTCCGGCAGTGAATAATAGCGTTACGCATTTGTCTAAGAACCACATTACGGAATCTTATACAGGCCGTGTATTGAAGGCAAAGCTCCGAACAACTCAACCTCAGCACTAAATTAAGATGAGCGATTACCTTCTACCTCCAGCAGGTAGGTAGAAAGGACACTACAATGCCCAGAGCTGGCATTGGCATGATTTTCAAAGAATCGACTCTCTGTCCCTACTGGGAATCAAACTCCGACCCCGTAGGCAAAGCTAAGTACACGTTGCAACGCTCCTGGTGACGTTAATACGTGTATCTGATAAAGGATTTCCCGGCTTTTATGAAACCCGTAAGTTCATATCCATGTTATAAGCTCTACCATTGGCTACTAACTCATTCTGAGGCAGCAGAGGCTAGTCCAGACCGTCATACTTCAGTTCTCTTGCATTAATCCTAATGTAATCCTTCCATGTACGCCACCTATATGTCCCGAGAGTCACTACACTTGAGGTTTTCCGATAAACGTGCTGTACTCTTTCTTCCTTCGAATAATATGTCCTGCCCATCCATTATCCCTGGTTTAGTTACAGTAACACTACTAACGTGTGTGCGGTCTAGTGCAGTAACTGAAAGAGCGTATTGCTCAACTTGATTTATATTAATTATATATATATATGTGTTTGTGAAGATTTATTTATGTCTATGTAATCTCTGATTGGTCAGTAATATACAATTGATGTTTTAAATGAAATGTTGAATAACTTTGCGACATAAAAATCATCAAAATCTAAAAAAGTTTGCTCAGTTTGAAACTCACACAGACAGCATATATGTACAAGGACACATGGTGTGAAAATAAAAGTCAAAATTCCTGTAAAACTTCTGAAAGAATTTTAGTGCATAATAGCAAACATGCCTTTGAAACAATAAACAGGTCTTACTGAAGCGTGAGCTATTTATATTGCTGTATAATGGTTATCGATTTCTTTAAAAGCTACATCTGACAGATTTATCGGCTTTAAGGTCAGAGTTGAAACACTTACCTGGACAGAGTAGAGCGAAATGAGCTGATATGAGAAGAAGGTCAAATCTGAGTTTCATGTTGACAACTTGGAAGACAACGAAGTCTTCCTTTCACCTACCACCACCCGAAGTATAAGGCCCTACATAGGGATCGAATCTTTGTCCCTCAGTCAACTGGTTTATAGTCACTTAGCATAAAATAATCACACAGAAAATTTTGAAATTTTCACTAATTTAAACGCTGGATTATTGGTATGGTCCCGTGGGCATGAATACTCTTTATTTTTACAAATGTAGTCAAATGACTCGCGACAAGACGTGCGTGATGACTACGAGATACTTATATCCATGGAAGGGCAAAGATTTTATAAAAATAAGTCCACGAACAGAAGTGTGAATTGTTTTTTAAAGTTTATGACATGTAAACATATGTCTGTTTACTTCTAACAAGTGCAACTGAGACAAGTGTTGAAGTGATCGGAGAATCCGATGACGAAAGCCGATTCAGTCCGACGCAACCGTGCTGTGCAACGCTTTACACGATACTGCCGTCGTGACGCCAGGCATTTCGTCGCTTCTTAACTTCCAGCGTCGCCCGATAGGTATCGATAGTAGCGCGTCCAAACAAAAACTCACGTGCCGTTGCCATAGCAACGGGACTAACTACAACTTCACTTTGTGACTCAAATAGGTTAGACATTGTTCCTTGTCGAGCTTTAGAGAATCTGCTCTCGCATGCATGCAGTTGTTTATCACAATGCTGACAATTTTTAGCGGCGTTCTCAAAGTTGCGAAAAGTGACTGTTACCTTCGTCATGTTTGTCTGTCTGTCCGTCCGTCCGTCCGTCCGTCCGCTCTCCATCCGCATGAAACAATTCGGCACCCACTAAACTGATTTTCGTAAAATTTTAAATTATGGACTTTTATTAAAGTCTATCAAGAAAATTTAAATTCGGTTAGAATTGGACAGAAATGTCGGGCACTTTAATTAAGGTAAATGTATACAACGTAATAATGTTTAGTATTGTGCTGTCTACCGAATGAAACTGAGGTTAAGAAGCATTCTGCGTGAAGGATAATTAAGACAAAAATGCAGCCATGATATTTAATAACTATTTCTGTGTAAGTGATTATTATTACTATGTAAACATGTAGCCACATACTGTAGACTGAAGTTCTTGTTGTGTGAAGTAATAATCTTTGACGTAATTGCATGCAGCGACGTCAATTTCCTCAGAAGTTGCCGATCTTTATTGTCATTTACATTTTGCATAATTTAGGAAAATAAAGCCGTGTGAACGTAATATTTAATGTTTATTGATTCTATGTAAGAATATTAAATGTGGTATGTAGACAAATGATAAATATACCTACAGATTGCGTACGAAACATTGTTTTGTGGGTCAGAAATTACAAAACATGTCTTCGTGATAAAATTCGCCTTATTTATGACCGACAAATTTAACAAAAGTAAAATCAAAGAAATGTAAAAACATAATGTAATAGTAGTAATAATGCTATTTCGTATACGTAAAATTTACGAACAGCGACTAGAAGTGCGACCCTCTAGTGCAATAAACGCTGTGGTCATCTGAGAGGGGTTCAGGATGCAAAGAACCGAATAGCTGAATTACACATAATGACAAAGTGAAGAGGTTCTCTCACTGTGGGAAATATATAGGAATGCTCTGGTAACATACCTGAAAATCTCAACGGCAACAAATATTCTCTAAAAAGAATGCTAACAGCATTTTGCAGCGCGTACATCTGCAAATAATTGCTTGAGGTCATGAAATTTCGAAAAAGCAAATTTTATTTCCGGCGTACTAACGAACACTTATGTTACGCGTTTTATTTTAAAATTTCACGAATTATCCAGGGAAGCTGAAGCTCACAAATTCCACCTAGGAGCTGATGGAAGTGTACAATGACTTCGCAATCATCTCTTTTCGCTGAATTACGGCCAAAATTTCTATAATTTTTTCTGTGGTAAAAGAGCGCAACTCGAGCTTAGACCGCATCTTTGTTGAGGTTTATAGGTTTATAGATCACACACACACCCGGTAGGAGTCCTCTGAATGAGTGATCAGCTCGTCGCAGAGGCTGCTACCTACACGACAGACAACAAACACAACAGACAGCCATGCCCTCAGCGGGATTCGAACCCGCAATCTCAGCAATCGAGCTGCCGTACACCTAGGCCTTAGACCTCACGGCCACCAGGATCGGTAGATTTCTATAATATAATATTTAAAATAAATAAGTGTACAAATAATTACTTCTCTGAAATAATTGCAAAAGTGCGTATAGACATGTGCTACCGTATCGTTTCTCATTTCCTTCTGAAAAGCTCCTACTTGTCTCATTAATACGAGTATATCCTACGCAAGCGGGCCGCGAGAGGAAGACGGAAGTCGACTGTGACTCGCAAGTGCCTACACGTTGCCGACTTCTGCTTTAAAGCACAACGATTACTGCTACTTATATTTACAGTTTGCATGAGCATTATAATCACTGCGCTTTGCACAGAGTCTGTTCATGCCTTCATTGGGATTCTGAATAGAAAGGGCCTTTTTCGCCAGCAACATTAACCACCTGGTCTTGTTAATGGAGACGCAGTGTCTTTCTTACTAGGTGGGAATGTAATGTTTAAATATTAGTAGTACTAACACAGCAGTTCCTATCCAGGCTTCACACCACCAAACTGCATTTACCAGAGGGATGTGCGGGTACTGCCTGGGGATTTACAGAACCGTAAAACTGCCTAACAATTAGAACGTGTGTAGCAACAGATTACAATATTACTTGTAGATACATTTTTAAAATATTAAATACAGTTGAGTTATCACGCTGAAATTGCTGGTGCCCCCGATGAATCTGCAGTCCGCACTGTATGTTCCGGTTGGCCCCACGGTGACCTGGCATCAGCTACACAGTGTGATGTCTGGGGGCTGTCATGAAGCAGTGCTTCGCTCCCGGACAAGACACACTCGTGTCTGCACCGAACACAGTTTATGTATGCATACGTGATTACTGTCGAACCGCCCCAGTCCAGTGATCATTACTTAACTGACGTCATAATTTGTGCTTTTAATAAGGTGGTACCATGAATGTTAACACTTTGTTACAAATTCCTTATCTATGATCTGCGACACTATTGACGATTTTCCTTTCATGAATTGAACTGCAATTTGGGGACAGGCTAAAAAATTAGAATATTTGGAAATTAAACTTTTTATTTTTATTAGATGTTACATCCGGAAGTAGGGTTTTTATCGTATGAAATTACTTTTGGCTACGCTCCCTAGATGTCCTCTGATGTGTCACCACATGCAGATGGCAGAAGCGACATAGGGCGTAAAACACATTTTGTGGTGTTCACTATTTATACCAGTCGTCTGAGGGGATAAGGAAGCATCTCAGTCCGGATCATGCGTGCCACTATTTGGAGTATAACACAGACCTCCCGATCACGAAGCAGTAATGTTAAATACTGCTGCAAGTTCATGTAGTAACTGTACTGTTCCTTTTCATACAGATTTGGCCGGAGGATGAATTCCCCCTTACTGAAACAGGGGAACTCGTTTTGAACGAGAATCCTGAAAATTACTTTGCGCAGGTGGAGCAAATGGCGTTAAGTCCAGCCCACATGATTCCTGGAATCGAACCCAGTCCCGAAAATGTTTTACAGGTAATAAAATTAATGCGACCGCAGCTGTATACGCCTGAAATTTCCCAATTTAAATGCAATTATACACAATTAAAAACAATTCGCAAAGTGCAGTAATAGTAGGAGTTTTCTTTGACGGCATATTAAAATAGGCCACGACCACGTCCCTTTAACACGCTTTCCAGTTCAACCTTCATCACCTGCCTTTAAAGTGAAGCTAGAAACATGTCAGCAACGGAAGAAATCAAATTGTGATTTAATAATAATAATAATAATAATAATTTAAAATTGACCGGTTTCATTAAACTATATAATCATATACACAACTGAAGTTGAAAAAATCGATTAACAAAGTCTAGAAAAGTTTTCATTAGCGAGATTCTGAATGAAAGTGCACCATATCACTTGTAATACCTTAGACATGGACAATAGTCCTTGTTATGTAATGAAAATACAACTTCTGGTAGTTGGTTCACTTTTCGTCTTCATGCAAAAGGGTAAACTAATAGGCGACACTGACTGTCTCTGAGGTCCACTCGATGGATCTCGTCCTCCCCACTCTGGCAGAACACATCTGTCCCACCACAGGAACATTGCCCCTGGGCCGTTGTCTGGATCCCCCCAGTGCTCGGGCCCTCGCCAAATGGTGGCGTAGTCGCATCCGAGTCCGTCTAGATGTGGCGTCCGAGCAGTGGGTCCGCTGGGCCTGTCAGTCCGTGGCCAGTCCTGCAGATGGCGTAGGCGTGTCCGTATCCGGATCCGGCATACGGCTAGCCGGTGTTGCCTGTTGGCAAGACTGTTCGACGCCTTGCCGATGGTATTTTTAATTTTCGCTCTTGACTTTGTTTACTTCAAAACAGGTTTATATATTTCCTTCTGTGACACTATAAAATATTCTTGATTAATATTTCTTTGTACTCATTATGTAACAATTTTTCCTTAATAAATACTTCTTTAATGAAAAGTTTCTTCTTGTCTTTTTAAAAGTAAAATATCTTATTTCTCTTAAAAATATAAAAGATGTATTTTGTTTCTGTTACTAATTTTTGCTTTCTCATTTATTTTAATATTTTGGAATTGAAGTACAGCATATGGCTTCCGCTATTCATAGGTGGCATCTGTTCCTAAGGATGTGGCAAATACCCCAACCCCTTGGGAAGAGAACCATAAGAAGACCTACTTTAAAATCCAAATTTTTGGTCATTTTTGTTTTATTCATTAACTTTCTTCTATATCTACGTACTAGATATACTAGAGTTTTGCCTGGAGATACTCCCAATTATTTTAACTCTAATACAATCTAATATTAGCATGCATTATTTAACTCTAAAATAAATTAAACTTCGACTAATCCAACCTGAAGAGGTGTATGGTTATCGTATATTCTGAGAAGCCTTTTCTTTATGGTAAATGTGCTCTTACCTAATACATGTACATTCCTCGCTTAAGAAATATCTTGTCCCTGAGGCTAATAACAAACATAGCTGTAAATAATTCTTTCACCTTATCTGAAGATCCTTAGCTGATAAATTCACCATCACTTTCACACTTGACAGTATATAGTGTTAAGTGCAGTATCTGCATAACACATAAAATTTACAATTGCATTCAAACTTTGTTTGTATTCTTAAGAATATGGAGGCCATTCTGCAGTTGTTAAATCAACAGTAACAGATAACTGTGCAAGGTTTAACAAGTTGGCTTGAAAGATAAATGTGGATAGAAGCTGTGGCATGAACATGTCACAAGATGAAAATAATATATTTCGTAATAACATTAAGGCTATTTAAAGTCTTAAGTCAGTATTAATTTAAATTGAGAAGACTTCACACCTATGATAATTCAGTAATTAAACATGTCATAAAAGGAAAAGTTACCATTTCTTTCTTTTAAAAGAAAAGTAATCAACAATTATAATTGAATAATTTCACGTAAAAGTAGTACATCCCTACCTTTATTTATAAAATATGTATACATTTATTGCATATTACATTAAAAATAAAACTAATTTAATACATTTGGTTGTGAGGACTGGGTATTAGTAAAAGGGACACTAAGCAACAGTGAGCAGTGTAAGTGAAATTTACACTACCTTCGCTGGGTAATAGAAACTGCCGTCAAATACAGACATGAGAGGTAATGTAAGTTGTTCTAATATTATAATAACTATAAGTTTTAAAACCAGCACAGGGTTGGTTACAACGCGTAGAGACAGAAGAGAACAATGGAACAGCAAAGAGGCTCTAGAATGCGGTTCATTGGATAGATTATATTATGGAGAGCTGAAGAAAATATGTAAAAAACAGCTGCACTTAGAGAATTCATGAGCAGACAGCTACTCCTGCATATTTCATGAATAATGTAAACAAATTTTAAACGCCTTAATTTTTATAAATGTAGCCATATGATATGATAGGGACAGGTGGCGGGCTCTTGTGAATGCGGTAATGAACCTTCGGTTTCCATAAAACGCGGGGAATTTCTTGACTAACTGACGACCGGTTAGCTTCTCAAGCTCCCTGGAGTTAGTTAGCAATATGATATATTCAGGGCTCAATTTAAGACCCAGATATACAGTTGTGTGTATTTTCATGAAGCTTGGTATTATAAAAAACCATACGATTGCAGGTAACCCTACATTTTTGCTTGTAATTTATCGCAGTTAAGAATACGGTAACCGTAATTTTTCTGTATCAATATCAGAGCTGCACGAAGAAGGTACCGGGAATTTGTGTGGCCATTCATCTTTGAATATACGCAGTTTTTGCTGAGTTACTGGCGATTCAGATCTTCTGGGATTTGACGCTGTGTCTTTAGACGATTAGTTTCCCACGTTTACATGGTCATAATGCTTCAATTTTCAGGATCAAGCAGTTTCCTGGAGACATAGAATTATGATCTTTCGAAACAACTACCTGCCCAAAAACAAGGCGTTACATCCCAGAACAACAGTCTTATGTAGTTTTTGGTGCTATAGTGTTTAGTTATACAAACTGTAAAGGGGCCGGGATAGCGTAGTCGGTATAGCGACCTCGCTACGGGCTGAACGGTCCGGGGATCGAATCCCGGGGGGGGGGCGAGATCTTCCGCACCCGTTCAGACCGGCCCTGCGGCCAAACCAGCCTCCTGTAAAATGAGTACCGGGTCTCTTTCCCGGGGTTAAAGCGGCCGGGGCGTGGCGTTGACCACCCACCCCCATCCAGCGCCGAGGTTAAAGAAAGAGTAGAGCTATACCTCTACTCCCCTGTGGGCCTTCATGGCCTGTTCTAGGGTGAACTTTACCTTTTTACTTTATGCAGAATGTAATACACGATTGGCCATGCGACATCTCTATGTTTACTCGTAGCCATTAAAGTCAAAAACTAATAAACCGTTGGAACATGTCAATATACCGTGTGAATTATTCTTTCATGTTTTAAGAGTAAAGAACTTGACAAGTCTTCGAGACTCTGACGTCAGCAGGTGCAGCGTTTTAAGAAGCGAAAACTTTGTGGTATTATCATTTATTGTTCAGTCTAGCCTTATCACATTTATTGAAGGTTTCAATAACAACAGCCTACGTTTTTACACGAGAGCTTAGTTACAGGTGACCTACAAGGCCTGATATAAAACTCAAGGTTAGGTGAGCGTCGCGTGCGCAAACTTCCGGCTTTTGTGACTGAGTTGAAACTGAGCTGACACTAGTGCCCTGGCAGCTGCTATATAAGGAGCCTTGCTTTGCCTTGTTGAGGATAACCTATTATTTTACGTAAGCCGTGAAGGCTAGCCATTATAGGCATAAATACGGAATGGCAAAGCATATATTTCATGTTCTATTTCTGAAACTTCTCTTCACTGGGACATTAACTCGAGACCCAGTTTCGGAGCAATTACAAAACTACACAGAAACTCATGTAAGTACTTAAATAAGTATTTACAGATTTCCGTAAGTGGAAACGTGGGCTTAATTTGTCTAATTTGATCTATGTAAGAAAAACAATATGGTTTAAAAATTTTCATTCCATCGACCCGATATCTGTTACGACTGACTTTTGGGCGCGTTCGCATAGTCGCGAAAAGGTCTCTTTTGATTTTGTGTGTTACTTTCTCTTCATAATGTGTTGTAAGATGTTACTTGATATCATAATGTTACTAGTCTTATTAATGTCTTAATTTTAGACCCATGTTTCGCTTTTTTTAAATTTTCTTCTCTACTACTATTGCCTTTGTTACCAGCTCAGCCGTTTTGCGAATGTGTCAGCTCGGTGCTCCCCTGCACTTTGTTATTAGTCATGTGTTAGTTACGTGTGACAGGCGTGGCACTACTGTTTTAATGACTGCCAATAATGACCTATGTGATATACAACAAGGCCTGTTTGGAAAGCTGGAAATTTTGAGCTGCAGTGGACCTTGATCGGCAGGATCTCGGTTACTCATTTTATATGGTTTACGGCGAGACTGCTCATATATACAGTGTGTCCAAAAAGACCCTTCGGGGTTTTGAAAAATTGTGGCGCGCAAACAAATTGAGCTAGCCACATGCGGTTTGCGGCAGATTACAGTGAAACTCTGGAAGTTTTTTCTGCCGCCAACAGATGGCATAAGCGGTCATCTTTACGTTTCTCAGTCAGTTGTGAAATGGCGACTGTGCAGGAACGCGCGCGTTGTGTGGGATGGCAGAGACGGTCAAATGCCTTGGCCTCCACGTTCACCAGACATAACACCACTGGATTTTTTTCCTGTGGGGTTATGTCAAGAGCAATGTGTTCCGAACACCAGTTAACGGACTTGATTACCTGAAGACCCGTATCAGGAATGCGATCTCGGCTATTCCAGCGGACATGCTCCACAGAACATGGCAAGGGCTCGAATATCGTCTGGACGTTCTCCGTGCTATCAAGGGAGCCCACATCGAGGTCTACTGAGGTCAGTAAAAAACTTGCAGAGTTTCACTGTAATCTGCCGCAAACCGCATGTGGCTAGCTCAATTTGTTTGCGCGCCACGATTTTTCAAAACCCCGAAGGGACTTTGTGGACACACTGTATACATATACATATGACTCTTGTGTAAATAGTTACCAGGAGTTACGGATGAGAACACCACAAACTTACAGTTCGCTATGCAACTGATGATAATAGAAAAGGGTTATCTCTGGACAGAGATCTCCATCTTCCGGAAAATTTGTCCCTGATTGTAGAGCTGGACGCTGTTCCCTTAAATGGTGTCTCAACTAAATAAACATATCTGCAAGAAGCATAACTGTTTTAGATGTTGTAAAAAGAAGAAAACCTGAAGTATTTGTAATAAGTATTTTTATGGTACGCTCTTAAAGCTGCTACTAGACTTTGTTTATCGACTTAATTATAATATAAGTAAAATCTATAAAGGTGAAGGCAACGCTATCCCATTACAGACCTGGGCAGGCCCTTAGGGCTCCTGGAGGTTGAGGCTCTCAGAATTTCTAGACAATCGGCACATGAAGCTGGCAAGGTGGTCAGCCCTACGAATCGGCTGCCTTTGACCCCCCAGGAGATATTTCTGTTACTCAGGATTAAGTTAATAAAAAATTCCAATTACCCCATCTGGAATCGAACGCGCTGCCTTCCAGCTTGTAGCGCAGTACCTCAAGCAACTGCGCCACCGCGAGCGCTGCTAATATATCAGTTGCGCTCTCGTGAATATATTTTCATTTTTCAAGTGTAATCACACAGAGGGCTGAATAACATAAAAATAAAATTATTACAACAAAAATTCTGTGTAGTTATGACGTCCTTGTCTAAAAGTTCGGCATTTTAATCGGCATAACAAATCCGCATGTAATGAATGAAGGTACACGGGAGAGTTGCAAGCTAAGCGAACTATACGCCTTAGTCAAAAGAATGTCCAGGCCTTCCTGTTTACCGCAAGCACTGTGAATATTTTTGAACGTATACGTGCTTAAGGAAGTGGCCCAAAAAGATGGAGGGCTCCGCATTTTGACATTGCAATTTGGAACTTCTCGGGTCCAAAGTTTTCACGGAAATCGATTGGATGAGGCAGACGCAAACTTTATCGCCTTTTTCCCTGACTTCACAGCACTTGATTTATTCTCCTGTTGGCACATAAAGAATGCCATTTGCATTTCACTACTGCACGGCACACCACTTTGCTGGGACTTGCTGAGAGGTTGGCAGTTGTTGCAGGTGTTTACTTTAGCCATGCTTACAAACGTATGGACTGATACAGATACGATGTGTGGCGGTACACTCAGATACCCTCAATGAACATGTGCGGGTCACAAATCTTGATCACATAACCTACCACAACATTCCTGTGCCTCCTGCTTCTTGAGCAATCTTACTTTAAATGCGGATGTATTTCATTTATTCACTGTGTACTAAGAGAATGATTTTTTCCATGAATTATATTTTCTGTTGATTATGGTACCTCCGTAACTATTGCAATATCCATATCATAGGTTTAAATGCCTTATTTTTAATTTTATAATTTTTCTTTTTATTTATCTTCATTTTTTAGTTTTGTTTTTAATTGGTTTGGATTATACTTGTTGCCTACTTCGTTGGATTTGGTTTAGTTTGCTTGTTATTTCTGTGTACTTGTGCTGACTTTGTAACCTACAGCTGAATGATATACATAATAAGCTGTTTGGCAAATAAGGTACCGCCAAGGTAAGCCTGCTTTCTACCGGCAGCGTGTACAAGGTTTGTGTTATCTCAGTTTCCCGTAAAATATTTAGAACACATGTCTTAAACGTTTCACCAAAACTCCGATTGAGTAACCGTTTCTACGTAGGCAGGAGACGTGTCGTTTAAAATTATTCGTCCTTCTCCTATGTGATTATTTGGTGCCTGTAAAGACAAGTGAACGTAATCATCCGTAACTCCTTAAAGCACATCCGTAAGAATGTAATAATACTGACTCATCTAATCGATAATTTCCATACCTTGTATAAAAACGTGATTTACATGAAGTTTCATGTTCATTGACCAATAATTTACTTTGTGGTGGTGGCTGGAATACTGGGCTACACACACATACCATTTATTTCAGATTTACTGCTAATTACTGAAGAAAGATTTTTCCATTTTCCTTGAAAATGAAAATGCTTATTTAGCAGTTTTTAATTTTCAGTTTGTAGTAACAAATATTGCTCAACAATTTACAGGCGTCTTGCGTCACTGCTTAAAATTTTAAAACATATTTTATGTAAATTCTTGATAAGGACGGCCTTTGTTTTGTGTTTTATGTGAGCAATAAAGAAAAGAATAAAAATAAATAGCAGTTTGGGAATGTAGTTAAAACCAAATAATCTTCAAGTGTGAAGAACAGTTTCAAATCTAACACATTCCCGTTACATTTATTACACATGAAAATATCTCCAATTGGGACAAAGCGTACGGATTTCCATCATTTAGATGATAACAACTAAAGTAGGCCTGTATGCACATGATTTAAAATATCTTTGTTTAAGGAAATGAATTGTGCTTCAGCCTACAGAGAAGAAGGCACGCTTTTTACCTTCAAAACAAGGATATGAAAGAAGTTACTGAAAAATCACTCAGAGTAGAGACACCTCAGGTTGCTTGCAGCAGCCTCTTCTGCGTACAAAACACATTACGTTTGTCATACCCAAACATCAGCATTTATCAACCAGTGTCACATCGAACACATAATGACTACTAGTTTTGATCGTGGCTTTTATTTTAGACTGAGAATACTACCATTCAGACCCGCTATGGAGTGCCAGTTCCTGATGCCACATCCAGTCTAACTGCAGGTCCAAGAGGTCCTATGCTTCTACAGGACGTGGTGTTTCTGGATATGATGGCGCACTTTGACAGAGAGCGCATTCCAGAGAGAGTCGTACACGCTAAGGGTGCAGGTGGGTATTGGCACATGTGACAGCGAAAATTATGAGTTATTCCGTAGAATACCCAAAGTATTTACATAGACGCAATTACCCCTTATGTAAAGTCCTTTATTGTTTCTAATTGTGGTAAAAGTTAAAACGTGTCAACAAATTTTTTGTAACCCACATAAATATTAAATTCATGAAAATTATTTCAGCTGTTCTAGAGTTATTACAAGCGAGTAAATTGGTAGAAAAAATGCAGCGATAAATAGACGCACTTTGGGATTTTCGTTGTCAAGATATCAAAAATGAAGTATACTTCCCCTGCATCCTGTATAGATGGGGCGATCCTACAACATGCATAAATGTTGCTGTCTTATTGCTTAAGAGTCTAAAGTATAAGTTTAGGGACTCACACAGGTGCATATTGGAAACAAATTATAATTCCAGACTACTGTGCTCATAAACGTGAATTGGTTAACTCCCCTTCACGTGAAATGACTGGATTATAAGCTGGAGTTCGTAGAATAATTGGGTAAAATAGGGGAAATTTTCCGATTCCTAGAATTCTCAATTTTTAATTAAGATACATTTTGGAAAATCTTTAAATTATTAAGATTATATCAGAACATTCCCTCAAACTGATAACTTTTTAAAGGAATGTTCTTGTTTGTGATATACATGGTACCAAATTAATTAAAATATAGACTTCTGATACCAAAATAATACATAGTCCGGCAGTGGATCTGCCCATATTAACATAGAATAACGCATTTGTCAACTTCATGATTCTTCGCCTTTGATAGCAATTCATGCGTATTTTATATCTTAATTTCTATCTGTCTTATGTAACTTACTTCTTCGTCACCGACAAAAAAGTACAGACTGACAAAGTTTGTTTCCGTGATAGTATTTTCTATTGTGTTGAATGAAGCGGCATAAATCTTTGAAAATCAAGTAAATCCACATCCATGCAAAGTAGTGGTAAAAATAAAGTAGTATTTGAAAGAGTTTATGGTGTAGGAAAGTACGAACTTCATTACAGGTACAAACATAAATCTACGTACAGTTTGTTATCGTATTACAATGTTAATAATTTGTAGAACCATCAGCCATCTCAAATTCTGAGTATCAAAAATCGACCGGCATTCAAAGTAACATTATTCTGCCGGTTGGATCACATTGGTCTTTACCAGAAATGTTAATACTTCTGTTATTTCTTATTCACATTCAAGGAGCGTTTGGCTACTTTGAAGTAACTAATGACATCACCAGATATACGAAGTCCACTGTGTTCGAGTCAGTGGGAAAGAGGACAAGAATCGGTGTTCGATTTTCAGTTGTATCAGCGGAACTTGGTGGTGCTGATACAATAAGGTGAGAGAGCATGTTTAGTGACTTCGTGTCCTGTACGGTGATATTTCTGCTTAGTTGGGTTTAGAAGACAAATTGGTCTTTATATTTCGATGCGATTGGAAGATTATATCAAAATGTGTCTTCAATACCGCATAAGCCCGAGTATTTTATGCGAGGTTCTTTTGGGAGTCAGCTTTTTAAGCAAGACCTGACGTCATTTGCCAACAACACACTAGGCACACGTCATTTCCCAGTAAATAGTGCCCAATAAGGCATTCTGTGGCGTTGCTCTTTCTGAATGAGAGTTCCAGTGAAATCTTTAGTATTTGCCTCTGAAATTTCATTAATGTTTTTATTACATTTTCTAGATTCTTTGAATTTCTTTCTCTGAACACTCTGGCTTATACGGTAAATAAAATGGACCGGATTTGTCTGCCTCTGGATAGAGACTTGTGGCAGGCCCTTGTTAATATGGTAACGCACTTTCTGGTTTAATAATATTCGGGGAATTTCTTACTGAGATAAGTAGGAGCTCTTCAAAGGAAACTGCTCTACGTAGTTAGTTTTTAGTGCGTACACTTCGATATTGCGTTTTAATTTAAACTAAATTTATTGAAACGCACAAATCTGTCGGAAGTAAGGCAGGACAGTTTACGTTTACTGCTTTCCAGTAGTATTAGTAGTAGTAGTAGTAGTAGTAGTAGTACAGCGGGCTGGAGAATAAAAGTCGGCCATTCACAACAGCAGATTGCAGCTGTTAAGAATGCGTGGCTGTATGCCTACATACCACCATAAACCCTCATGACACGGTTCTTAATAAACACATGGATAACATATTCATAGAGACGCTGCCGGATTTTGTAAGCAAGATATGTTTCTATCACAGAACATTTAATATCCACTTTTCTGTGCAGCCTTTCAAACAATAAAAGTTTTTGCCAGTTTCAGTCCTTCTGTATTCTTTGTAGTTATAACATGTCCAATGCTGGTTACGTAAATGATGTGGACAAGTCGTTACTCAAAATACCAATATATATATTATATAGTGTTATACATAATACATATCTTTATATATGTTTTACAACAGTATTAAAATTAAAATGCCCAAGAATATTCTTAACTTTAATCGTAAGTAAAAGTTGTTGACGGTACAGACATTCCCAGACCTTCAGTTTGCAGCCTTATGAATAAACGACGCGCCTACAATATTCATGCTAGGGCGGCGATAAAATCAAAGAGACATGCTTTTGTTTAAGAAGGCGTTTGCATGGTGGTTGTGCTTTTAACTTGTAGCCTTTAATGTATTTTAGCAGCCAGAATGTTGCAGTGCTGTCGTCTTTTGCACTACAGCTTTCGCCAGATGTCAGATAAGATGCAAGACATAACTTTATATGTTACAATGAACTGTCCACAGACATTTATTTCTTTGCTTTTCATATGGCTCAAAGACCGCTACAAAATATCCATCTTTTAAGATCTTTATTTATGTAAGAGTAAAGTGTTAGCCCCAACACTTTTCTTTTATAGGCGCTGAAGGAAAGCAAATCACTTTTAATGCCGTGACAAGGAGTGACGTGTCTCGGCTGCCTGTCTGCTGAATCAACTACAGATATTAAAGATGTTTTTGAAAAGGTGTATCTGGTACAAGCGTTGTGTTACTGTAAACATGTCCGTCGTTTACTGACAAATATTAAACTCGCCTGCTAACTTGCAGTGACGATACCAAATTCAATTTAATTTATTTCACAATTTAAGAAAAGACACGCGAGAATGGGTGGAATATCGGTTAAAACATCATTAATATGCACGCATTGTGTGTATATAGATCAAAGAAGCTTCTAATCTGAGGTTTCTGTTCTGAGGTTAGAGAAAAATAACATATTTATTTATTTGTTTATTTATTTATTTACACATAGGCCGAGAGTGTTCGAGAATAGGGTGCTGAGGAGGATATTTGGGCCTAAGAGGGATGAGGTAACGGGGGAATGGAGAAGACTACATAACGAGGAACTTAATGATCTGTACTCCACCAAATATTATTCGAGTGATCAAATCAAGAAGAATGAGGTGGGCGGGGTATGTAGCACGTATGGGTGAGGGGAGAGGTGCATACAGAATTTTGGTGGGGAGACCTGAAGGAAGGAGACCACTTGGAAGACCCAGGCGTGGATGGGAGGATAATATTAAAATGGATCTTCAAGAAGTGGAATGGGGGCATGGACTGGATTGATATGGCTCAGGATAGGGACAGGTGGCGGGCTCTTGTGAGTGCGGTAATGAACCTTCGGGTTCCATAAAACGCGGGGAATTTCTTAACTAGCTGACGACCTGTTAGCTTCTCAAGAAGGACTCTGCTCCATGGAGTTAGTTAGTTATGGTGTTAGTTTATTTATTTATTTTGTGTATTTATTTATTTATTCACACAAATAATTTCTTCTTACAGAGATCCTCGTGGGTTTGCCATAAAATTTTATTCGAATGATGGAATCTGGGACCTGGTTGGTAACAATACTCCCATATTTTTCATTAGGGACCCCATGCTATTCCCTTTGTTCATACATTCACAGAAGAGAAACCCCGTTACAAATATTAAGGTAAGAATGATCATCATCTTAGGATTTCAGCTGCAGAATATCCTATAATAAAAAGCAAACACTTATCCAAAGCCGTTCCTTATGATTTTCCGTTCAACGTGTCCGAAACGATAATTGCTGCAGGCGCAAATATTGTTAAAAATTACTCACACTGCAGACATTACATTGGAAGGAATTGAGGAACTACTTTGCTTTGTATCTTTGTAACGAGATCTTCCGCGCCGTCCAGAACAGCCTTCTGTACAATGGGTGTAAAGCAGCTGGGGCGTGGCGTTGACCACCCACCCCCATCTAGCGCCGAGGTTAAAGAAAGAGTAGAGCTATACCTCTACTCCAACTTTGTGCCTTCATGGTGTGTTATAGGGTGAATTTCGTTGTCTATTCTCCAATGGCATTTTGCAAAATTGGATTGTGACTGACAAAATTGGATTTCTTCATGAAATATTGTTTAGAATTTCGTAGCATTTGCATCAGTATTAGGGTAATAAAATACATAATTAATAAGTGAGGCGCGTAGCATGAATCGGCGAGATGATAAAGGCAAAATATTGTAGTAGCAATCCTTGAAGCGAAGAATCGAATTGGTGGACCATATGCAGTGTGTGTGACAGTATTAAACAGGATCGTAAAGAAACAAGATATGACGATGTCAATTCAAATTTTTTGGCTTGGAATGCAGAGCAGGTTTGGAGTCTTGTGGACAGCGCACTGAACATTTCGGTTCCCTTAAAAGTAGCAGAAAAATTATTGACAAGCTGATTGACTATCTTATACAGAAATTCTCTTCCAAGGAGTCAATTTTAGTATAGACCCCAAATATTCTATTTAATCAAAATCCTCTGGTAGTCTGCAGGATAAAACACGCGGTATCCCGCAATCTACACATTTACGTAACGAAGGCTTCATTCACTACATCATAAATACAACAAGAAAGAGTTCAATTAGAAAATCAGCTGTTCTACTCTTCAACACTACAATGCCACTTCCACAATTTTTATTGTAAACAGATTTCAAGAACAGTGTCTGATAACCGAAAATTTTGAAGCGTATAAATATTGTCTTCTGTAGAGGAAATTCCAATACTTATGTAAGGGATATCGGGTTATAGACAAAGAGCATGGCATTGTCAGTATTTGAATTTGAAATGTAATGTCAAGATTTTAGTTTTCTTTTATTATTTTATGCATAATATCATCAAAGCCCTGTCTCCATTGATCGGTTTCACTTCTCCCGGACGTCACACTGTACAGGCTAGCCCACATTGCAACGAAACCTCTACCAATGTAACATCAAAAACAATTGCATATTCATCTTCGATATCATAGCAAGAAGTAAAATAGATTTAATTAGGAGAGTTACATTTTGTATAAATAATTGTTTATATATTTATCTGTACATATTTTATATCCTAAAATTGCAAGCATATCGACGGTTCTGCAAAGAAATTTTGAAATGAGAACTCTGTCTGATAAATTTTGGGAAATGGAAGACGTGATTCATTAGTTAATTAGATATTAATTAAATATAAATCAGTTTACGTTTCTAGTTTATTAATTAGTTAATACTTCGTTACTTTATGCATTACCTTTTATCCACGTAGTCATTTGGTTAATTTATTTGTTTCTATGCCTCTTGCTTTTTGGACAGTTCACTTCGTTACTTAGTTATATCACTAGTCATACAGGTCTATATAATTTCGTAGTGAGCTGGAGAGTTAGTCTTGTGTCTGAGAGTTCCTGTACCTGCCGTAGGATAAGGACATGTTCTGGGACTTCATCACGTCCCGTCATGAAACCACGTACCAAGTAGTGTACCTTTTCTCCGATCTGGGGACTCCTGATGGCTATCGACACATGGATGGTTTTGGTTCGCACACCTTCAAAATGGTAAACGCTACAGGAAATGCTGTCTACGTCAAGTTCCACTACCTGGTAAGTTCTGTCCCGTCGTTATTTGCTCGGTTCTTATTTTTTTTAACAAAATGTTGTATATATTTTTAAAATAGCTCTACATTTCTATTCGTTCTTCGAATTGAAAGTGTCTGTCATTCGAACCTCATCCTATTGATATTATTTTGTTCATAATATAATTTTTTTCAGGGTCATATTGCGTGAATTTGCGCCTCGCCTTGTCCAGTATATTCCTAACATGCCGTAGAGGTTACTGCTCGAATGGAGCGGTCGAGGTTCTAGGATTAATTCTTTGTACTTGTGAGACCCATAGTTCAAATTTCTACCTCCTTAGCTATCATCAATTCTAACTGAGGATCTTCATGATTTTCCTGAACCCTTCCAGCCTAATGCTGGTATAGTAACTCAAACTAAGTCACTACTCCTTCCCACGCCATTTCCAAATCCCTTTTCACTAAACTTCCCATAATTCGAACCCATTTAATCTGAGACACAAAAGGCTAATTTAAATAAATCGGGAACAAATAAAAATCTAGAGGTTAATGACAAATTTTGAGTCCTTGCAACACAGTATTCATTGTCTTTCCCCCCCCCCCCTTATGGCTCAACAGCCCCTTTTCGGGTGCCTAGGCCTCCTCATTTTGAGGTTTCACGATCACACTGTCAGACACCCATAGTCGGTAGGACTCCTCTGGACAAGGGAGCAGCTCGTCGCAGTGACCTCTACCTGACAACACACAACACTCACAAGAGACAGACATCCATGCCCCCGGTGGGATTCGAACCCACGATCCTAGTAAGCGAGCGGCCGCATACCCACGCCTTAGACCGCACGGCCACTGGGATCGGCATTCATTGCCATTGCCCTCTCGAATTCCAGAAACAGCGGTTGTCCTTGAAAGAGTAAATTATGTCTAATAATTAATTTGTTATAACCTGCGTGTACGAGTATAGCCTATAAACGTTTGCCGATCCCAGTGGCCGCGCGGTATAAGGCGTTCGCTTGCTGGGATTGCGGGTTCGAATCCCGCCGAGGGCATGGATGTCTGTCTCTTGTCAGTGTTGTGTGTTGTCAGGTACAGGTCTGTTCGTCGGGCTGGTCACTCGTCCAGAGGAGCCCTACCAAGTATGTTGTGTCAGAGTGATCCTGAAGCCTCGATAATGAGGAGGTCCTGGCTCACTAGGGGCTTTTGCGCCATTGGAATACGTGCCTGTAAATTCAACTGAACGTTGTTACTAAGCCGGGTATGCGCATGCGCAGTGTACTGTAACGCACCACCATAGTCTGACGACGTATGCTCAAGCGTGTGCGTTCTTAGTGCACTCACCACTCACTCTCCCTTCGATCGCGACGGAGCAGACGCACACACCACACGGTCTCTGTCGTACACAGGTGATCCCGCACAAGACCTATTCAGCGTCACGCTTTGCTGTTGCATTACTGCAGCCGGTTTTACATTTGTATACATAGGATACGCGTATTTTAATTGGGTTAAATACGCTGTAAGTTGCTAGTATTGCATACTGTCGGTGATAAATAAATAAATGGACGTGCAAAAGTGGTGGAATAACACTGAAAGAGAAAACCGAACGACCCGGAGGAAACCTTTCTCACTGCAATGTTTTCACCACGTATTCTACATCGACTGGCCTGGGACTGAACCCGGCACTCCGCGGGGAGAGTTCGGCCACTAATCGCCTGAACTGTGGCGTGGCCATAAAGAACAGGTTTAACTTCAGTTATCTGCTGGCGATTTAAAGGGTCTGTCAAGTGAAGGGGACAAAGTGTTTTTATCGTGCAGAAACAGGTTACAAAAGTAAGCATGGCGTGATCATGCTGGGGCTTACGCTCCATTTTGTTTAATTATTTATGACAGTAAGACAATTCTGTCTGTCGTAAGACATGTGCTGAATGTTGATTAAGATCGAAAATGAAAGAACGGAGTGACATTTGTGACGGCGTAGTTTTTTTTTGCATGATCAGTATCAGATTCCATAAAACGCCTTTCAACGGCTTTCGAGTAGTTTCATACGTACAAACAAAATTACCGACGGAGCATATTCTGCTGTCCGCACCACAACGAAGAGAATCCGTAATTTGGTCACTCGAATCATCACGATCCTATCCCGGAATTAATTTGCTATTCGCCAATGTCTTATCCCGGCCGAATTTACCACAAAGGAGCAAGTGATACCCAGTTTACAATTATCTGCTACGACTGAATGACTCTGTAGTACTGAAATGTTATTTTCGAAACCTTGATGTCCTTCGTTGCTAATCTTGTTTACCAACAACTAACAGCCAAACTCACACGTGTCCTCTGATTGCATATTTTACTTTTCTACTTTTTATCACTGATGTCCGCACACTAACACGACACACGTCTCTATGTCATATCTTTCATCTTATCACACGATGTCCGACAATAAACAAGTCACAATTTCTGCTTCAAGTGAAATATCCTTCTATTCAAATTCCGACCAGTGTGTTCTTAACACGTCTGAGATGACAATTTTGATTGTGACCTTCTGGTTGGTCGCAGAAAATTAGCCTTAAAAGCTGAAATATACTGTAAAAATACTTTGAAATAATTGTAGAATATTCTAACATCACGAAGTTGGTACATTATTTTACTCGTTCCTGTCTGAAGACTGATCAAGGTGTCAAGAACCTGACGTCAGCAAGAGCTACAGAGCTCGCCGGCACGGACCCAGACTACGCTACGCGCGACCTGTACAACGCTATCGCACTGGGACAATTCCCCTCGTGGACATTCTACATCCAAGTAATGACCTTCGAGGAGGCCGAAAAATTCCCTTGGAACCCTTTCGACCTTACAAAGGTAATTCGTCTCTGAGCTTGTGAGCCACTTTTTTATTTGTAGGCGTAATACCTGCAGAATAAGTAATGCAGTATTTTATGGGATTGCAGATACTTGCACTTGTTAATTTAAAGTTTAGAAAAGTATTAGCGCGTTGTACTTACGTATGTACATAAATCTGAGTGCCAGTAGGTAAACTCGTGTTTCTCTGATCGTCCCCGTGGTGAGACTTACATAGTTGGAAGTATGAGGGGTTCGATCGCCTAAAGTACACATTTTTTTGTACTTTAGTTTTGTGTTGCTTTAATTCAGTATAAATTGCATTATACCTCCTACTTCATAAGAAGCAGAACCGTAAGGAACTATTGCTCTTAATTCCGGTATTTTAATTGCACGGAATACAGGAATGGAATCCACCACTCCGTGATATACAGGGTGTATCTAAAATTCTTGAAGAGACATCAGGAGTGAGTTCTTCACATCAAAACAAAGAAAAGACTTCATATAAACATATGTTCGGAAATGAGTATTTTTTGGTTTTAATTTAAAGATCACATTCAAGAATAAATAACAACTATGTATTATTTTACTTACAACTGACATAATACATTTAAAATACACGTTCGCGATTTAATTACTGTTGAGGTCTTATTGTTTATCAAGGCACAGTTCTCAACAAATGTTCAGAATGTTCTCCACCTGAATCCATTCACGCATAAACATGTCTGATCATGGACTGTCGCAATGTTTCGAAGATTCCGGGGAGTTGTCAGGCATCGAAGATGCGGTGGTGAAGTGTCCCTTCATTTTCAACTGGAGATGAATACACTAGGAGTTTTTAAGTGTCCCCACAAATAATAATCTAAAGGTCTAAATAATTGAGGTCGGGCGAACGTGGGGCTGTTACTCGAGAAGTAAGAGTTTGCGGACACGTATTGATATGAACTTATTTCCTTGTTTTGTTTTTTGGAAACTCACTCCTGAAATTTGTCCAAGTATTTTGGATAAACCCTGTATACAATGTGGCTAAATGCACAATACTCGTATGTTATGATTTCACGGTCACATGGCAGTAACAATGAACATTTCTGTTTTCGGTTGTGTTACATGGCGTATACTCGTTAAGTTTTGCTGAGATATCGGAATAATTTGCTGACTTGTTATTCGGAGCTATTCCTGAAGATGGAGGCAGCAGTTTTCTGTAAAAGGTTGGCTACGCTCTACCAGACAGTAAACCAAAGGGCAGCAACATTTTACACTGTGTGGTTTGAATCTCCGATAAATAGACCGCATGTCCATTGAGCTACGTAACATACAAAGAACTAAAGTGCAGAGTACTTCATGTGCATCGGATAGTGGGGTTCACCTTTGCACTTTCGTTTAATGTTTGCTAGAGCGTATCAGTCGAGGAGATATGAGACCAGAGACAGGCAACGTACAGGTCTGCTGGGGCACAGAAGTGAAAATACAAAATTGTATTAATAAATTACTGAGAATGTGACATTATTTTCCTTGCAAGTGTAAAACGTGTCACTAGAAGTACACATTAAAGCACCTCCTGCATAGGATATGAGGTCTTCAGCACGGTATCATGCCTGCATAGCTTAAAACTGTATGCAAATTTAAACGTTTTATTACATCAGCCGGTAATACTTTTTCGGAACTTCAATAAGATGTCATAGATAAGTGCACCATTAGCTTCTTAATTTAATTTGTTTAAAGATGTGCCTATGACCGATTTAGGTTTCATAATGTCTAAAGAAGCTTGAAATACAGTTTGAAACTTGCGGTTGGCCAAAGTCATAGCTACTTTGTAACCTTTTAGATCCTTTCGCTATATCGATAGGGAAATACTGATTTCTGTTTGCCTAGTTTCAAGTTGAAAGTACACTTAGGAGAAAGGTTTGTTCCTCCTCGAAACGAGGCATACGTGTCTCCTATGTGAATGCCAAAATAGAGTCTTCATTTGCAGGAGACAGAAGGAGTTCTAATGCCTAAATGTAAACCTTATAGGGATTAGAGAGAGGCTTAAGTCGTTTATCTTTTTAAGTTTACAGTACATGATGTTTTTTTATGGTGTCCCTCAACACGACACTCTCATGGGATGTCCTATGGGATAAAGCTGTGATTTATACCATTCGTCGAGCCACTAAGGAAACATTTCTGTACGGATATTCGGTGCCACTGTTTGGAGTAGAACACAGACCTCCCGATCACGAAGCAGTAATGTTAAATACTGCTGCAAGTTCATGTAGTAACTACTGTTTCCTTTTCATACAGATTTGGCCGGGAATAAATACCCCCTCATTAAAGCAGGGAAACTCGTTTTGAACGAGAATCCTGAAAATTACTTTGCGCAGGTGGAGCAAATGGCGTTAAGTCCAGCCCACATGATTCCTGGAATCGAACCCAGTCCTGACAAGATGTTGCAGGTAATAAAAGCAACGTGACAGTTGCTCTGCCTTTCAACCGATATGCCACGGCATTTCCAATTTGCATACATTTATACATTTTAACAATAGCCTACATAGTGTGTTAATTACAGAAAGAGATTGTTTAACTCCGTTGTGTTACGCTTTTCTTTCTTCGTAAGTCCCTTTAAGTATACGCTTAGACAGTACCTTCCAACAGGCCACGACCACTTTCTTTCACGATTTATCCAATTCAACATTCATAAACATTCTTCAATTTCATGATGTAATCCAAAAGTCAACGGTCAGCATTGATGTGGAATGCAATAGCAGCAGCGTAGTAGTAGCATAGTAGTAGTAGTATGTAGTAGTAGTTAGTAGTAATGCTAGCAATAGTAATAGAAGTAGTGGTGGTAGTAGTCGCAAGAGTAGTAGTAGTAGTAGTAGTAGTATTCTAGTGTCCTTGTTAAACACTTCAACATGCACCTTCATCTAGGGACGTCTGTTCGCGTATTCAGACACCCAGCGCTACCGTCTGGGTATAAACCACCTGCAGCTGCCAGTGAACTGTCCGTTTGGGTCAAGTGGCGTGACGAACTACCAGAGAGATGGACACAATGCACTTTACAATCAGGGTGGAGCTCCAAATTATTACCCTAACAGCTTCGGCGGGCCACAGAACTTGCCAAGTGCTGCTATCAGCCAATTCAGTACTTCAGGAGATGTTGCGAGGTGAGACTGCTTCCAGTACGTGCTTCTGTACCAGGTGGAGCCAGAAATACAAACGGCCTCACAACGTACCAAATGATGGCGTCATTTCATTTTTAGTGCACGTACAATCAGGCACGTCTTAATGTACACCTCTTGATAATGCAAGGGCTCCAGACTATATTAAAGCATTCCATGAACTTCAGCACTTACTAAGCGTGAACAACGTACATAGGACATTTACACGGATACTGTGACATAATTTATTTTCCTTACTGGAAATACATAAGACGGTAGAAATAAAGTTTTGTTGAAGCAGGTAGTAAGATACTAACAAGATGTTCGCTCTGAATCGTTATATTTCAGGTACAATTCCAGCAACGAAGACAATTTTGGTCAGGCCACCATGTTTTGGAACACATTAACTGCAGATGAGAAAAATAACACGGAACAGAATATCGTAGAACATCTGAAGGGGGCGGCGCCTTTCCTGCAGGTAAGTGAGCACTGTACACAACTCATATGTGCTTGGCTGCACGATTATTACTCAGGTACACTTACGACTTTAACTGCATATGTTTTGTGGCACTGAGACAGGAATGTGTTCATATGTGGTGATGAAATAATGGTTTGGAAGGAGGAGGTCAAGATACATTTGAAGACACTGCCACCGCATTCGCAGGGAGAAACTGATGAAAACCGCGGAAAATCTGAGTAAGGAGAGAAGGTAATCCGACATCAATTAGAATCATGTATCTCTGTAGTAATTTCCATGGCATTACGTCTCTACTGTATATCCCTTAAATTTTACGATATTTCAATTCGAACCTGATAAAACAGAAGACCGACGATTTTGAACTGGAAGAGGAAGGTGGACAGAGCTTAAGAGTGGTGTGTGTAAAGTCGCAATATTGCACGATGTCTTCTGCGTTTTTGTTTTTTAATCCCAGGCGGAGAAACGAATTTAAAAAGCTAATTCAGTAGTGAGGATAAATTGCAAGTGAACGGAGAAAGTTACATGCGTAAGAGCATTACATACCTTTTCCAGGATACTCTGAGGCGGAATGTATAACGTATAAACACAGGCTATATAACGACGCTATTCCAACTGCAGAGTGTACACTGTGTCTAATGTGAGCTGCAGATATGTGTGTGACTAGTAGATAAATGTTTGGGCGGAAATGGTCGTGGCCTATTTCAAAGAACTAATTGAGGTTTGCTTTCAGGTACAGAGAGAGAGAGAGAGAGCTCTAACAGTCTCGGGTAGTACAGTCTGTAATACTGCCAGCATTTAAAAGGGATATTTCTCCCCACATAAACCATAAGAGTATTGCCCTTGCACCAGTAGCACTAGCATAGGAGGTCAAGAGTTTATACATTAGCTGTGTTGACAATACCACAGTGCAGAACTGTGTACGAGGATGATATCGCAAACTGATTTTATGGACAGTATTTATGAGGATCCAAAATGAATCCAGTTAGATTTCTTAGTGAGAGTTGCGAAACGATGACAAGATTACTACAAAGGCAGATGTGTACTTAACATGATAAATTAAGATCTGTATTTGGAAAAATACTTTCTGAGGTTTGATCCTTGATTAAACTGAGATACGTATGACGACATTGTCGAAAGACAGTGGCAAACCAGCGGGTTTATTACACTGAGGCTGGAAGACGAAGGCACACCTAGCTGGGTTATATTAAGAGTTTTCATAAGTTGGTAATAACGGCTGTTGTTGATATATTTATATCTCCTTTTCACGCAGGAGCGTGCGACTTCTATGTTCGCCCAGGTTGACGAAATTCTCGGGAGGAACTTGGAGAGACTCCTCCAGTCTGCTTAAGCGGACAGCATCAGAGCCTCTTGGCAAGCTGCCTTTTTAGCATAAGTGTGATCTGAGTAGCTGTCAAATATTATCCAGTCCTTACATTTCATGCACAATTTAAGTCCTTCTCTGTGAACGTCTTTCTGGACTAAAGCCTACGCTTTCAAATACGAGTGATAGCTCACGTAAGTTGTTAATTACATAACATTGGTAGTGCCTGCTATAAACCTCGTCAGGCACTGTACCTATAGATAGCTTTCTAATTCTGTCGTTAAGTAACATGATATCTCGGGCTGTATATGTTAAAAAATTACTGTAGTTGCCAAACATTATATTACTTGTACATTTTCCATAATAATGATAAATTAAATAACTGAAGTCACGTAGTCAAAATCACGTACTGTGAATCTGATAGAATACAGTCACTGCTAAGCAGTGAAAACAATTTATCTCTGTATACTTTTTGCTAAATTTAAAACATACGAAGGTTTCTGTACCTGTTACAAAATACATTAAATTTAAATGATGTCGTTTTCCTATTAACTGAGTACGGACATAAGATACGCTACTATCCTGAGATACTACATGCTGCCGGCGCTGTTCCACTGTCGCCATCTAGCCACAGTTACTGCAAGTAGCTATTTTACTGACTACGTCATATGTGTTATTAGAAGATCGTGCTGTGTCAAGTAGCAGAGCTTAGAGGAAGTAGGCCTTATGGCTCAGCAGGTGCAACAAATGAAAACAGAACTTCTGCTGCTACTAATACGTAATCAATTGATTAAACCAAAAAAAATCTTACTTTGGTTTAATCAGCATTGTATTTTCGATAACACAGAAATTTAAAAGAAGATGTTATAACTTAACAGGTAATTAATGACGTCTAAGTACAGGTAATTAATTAACTATAATTAATAGAATAAGAATACGCAGTGTTTATAAGTGTGGAAATATTACAGTGTATTACCAATGTATTATTCAGAGGTGTTTAAATTCTTATTCAGTCTGCATTTGTCAGTTTGATTATACCCATAAATATAAAAAAAACTCCATGTATTGCCGATGATAACGATTAGAAGCCTTTGATGTGACTGACAAATGGTGCTGTTATGTTCAAAATGAGGAAGAGTTACACGTCCTTTTATTGTGTTTTACTGGATTTGGTTGTTGAGGTTAGGTTTTGAAAGAATGTCGCTTTTACGTGCAGAACATATCGCACGTGTACAGAAATTGTTTTCACAATATATTTTGTGCTTCAAATTCAGTGATTCCTTTTGGAACTAAAGTGTTTTCCCTGTTTAAATATCATCAGGCTTTATTCTAGCACATATATTATATATATATATATATATATATACAGGCCACGTGTCTGTCACATGTCAGGCCGTCATAGTATTGACTCTCTACTCCACAAAGAGACCGTAGCCATAGAAACCCAATAAGCCTATCTGATTTTACCATATCATTCTTTGCCAATGCTGTAACTTGCGAAGCATCACTGTTGTGTATTTGAAAGTTTTTGCGTCGTCACAGAGTATAAAACATGCGTAACACAACGTTTCGACAGCAGTTTGCTTTTGAGGCGTTGTGTTGCATGTTTTATGCTCTGTGGCGATGCAAAAAAGTTCAAATACACATCAGTGATGCTTCGCAAGTCTATCTGATGACACGCGCAAACTAAATTCTATTGCAGCCAAAGGTTCTGCCCCCGTCTAGTGGCGTTGCGTCAGCGTACCATCGCAACTCATTCTCACGTCACAGGTAACGACGCAGCCTTTCATTAGTTACCTCATTTTCGCCAGACTCTCTTTCTTTCTGCATTTACGGAATGTATAAATAAATACTGATTTTGAAATTCAATAAGCTGAAAAAACGGCGTTGTAATCACTTCACATTTGATTTTTACGAGGTGTTGACAATGATTTTAGCAGTTTATCAAGGAAAAGAAAACATGCTTTTTGGTTTAACACTAACACATACCATAAGAGTTTCTCTTATCTCAACAACGGAATTCATTATTGATAACACTTTTCTTAATTGAATCAGCACCAAAAAATAAGCGTATTTGCATTGTGGCTTTAAACCTTTCAAAAAAAACTCAAGGTATAAGTTTGTCCCGCATCTTATTGACGGGGTACACTGCTTTAGTAAATAAAATCAACAACAACAACCTTACTATTTGTAATAGCCCTTGAATTATACTGAAACATGTGTCCACACTTCTTGGACGATTTGACTATTATGGTGAAGCCATTACGTTACGTCAAAATGCCGGCAACTCTTAACCATACGTCAGAGCGTAATATCCCAGAAGATTCGGCAATGCCGCTTTGAGGAACTTATACACCGCAATATTCAAATATCACGTGACAGACATAAATGTTTCCAGTCGTATTAGGCACTTGCTTCGGCTGTGTTCAGTGAGCATCGAGTTGTGTATGCAGTAGCTCGAGTAAGTGGGGACGGCAAAGTAAGTGATGTCAATTATTGTAAAGCCATCATAAATTTAAAAGTATTTGAATTGTTTAAGTACCTTACGTTTTATAATTTAATTTATAATGATATTTTAATCGTAGCAACAGCCTGGTGTACTTACCTGTTCATACATAAAGTATTTGAACTTAAATTTCGTTTAATAAACACAACTTATAATAATCCTTTTCTAAAATTAATATTTAAAAGATCTTGGTATTTTTATACATTCTCTGCATATCATATTGACAATTGCAGCCCTTTCTCCATGACGTTGAATTTTGTTCAGAAAGTTCTCGGAATCTCTAACTGTATATTTTTATTTTCACGAGTTTCTAACGCTGTCGGTTTGAAAACAGGCTTTCTACGTTCCTCTCTCTCTCTCACATACACTCACATATACATACACTCACAAAGTTGTCAGTAAAATGTCACGGACTTTGTAACGGGATGTCAGCGTTGCGATGTACTTGAGTGGGAAAAAAAAGGGCAGAAATTTTTAACAACATTCATCGTATATTGGTTTTGAAGAATAAAACATTGGACCTAACTCTCTTATTAAGTTTGTAAAATTGTGGTTTTAAAATAAAGTCATACAGCATTAAAAATGTGCATTATTTTTCAATATAACGAGCAACAGGGTAAACATTTGCTAGACGTCTTTTCCAAACATTTGTTAAAATATAACTCATATGAGATACCTAGGGCAAATTATGGATTATGAATTATAAATTGCCTAAAGTAGCTAGGTTGTAAACGTGTCTCAGCATTTGGTGAGCATATGGATAGCAACGAAACAACGTACATGTCCATAACCGGTATGAGCACCACCAATCAGACCTGCACTGCCAGGAGGCGTGCACTGCAGCTCACTCCGACTTATCTCGAATTCAAGTATCGACACTTATTTTTATACGATAAAGCGATATGCGGCTGATGCAACATGGACCAAATATAAAAGGACGTCACATCGTTTTGGCTATTATTTTTTAATTTCTATAGTTTGTGCCACTTTTGGGTTTGATTACGCGCTGTTCGTTTAATGAATGCCAAACTTTGGCTTTAGTAATATCACGAATATAGTCGCAAATGTTCGAGATTCAACTTTAAATCCAAAAACATATGCATGCCTGGAAAAATAATCCGAGGAATCTGTCCATCCTCATAACCTACACATTATCATTACTGGTAGTGGTGTAGTACATAATATACCATTAAAATAGTCTGTTTGCTTAATACAGTTATTTTCGAACTTCTCCTACTTTCAGAGAAGCTACGTAATTTAGCAAGGAGGCAAGTAAGCAGAAAATTTTCGAAGGAATAAGCATCATGAAATACCTTTGCTTTCATGCAAATATATTTAACTTGTTTTCTAGAATTTACAAAAACAAGCAATTTACGTGTAAACTTAATATTGAGGCGCGTGCAAAAGCAAGCCGTATTACATATACTGAATATGTTTCTGTAGCTTTAGTTATCCAGCATGCAATGCGCATGTGCCATATTGTAATCTGTGGCCTGTCCGGCTCTACCATATTTTTCCACATTATCTCATAAAAGGCACGATTTTCGGAAACAAGTTACTGAACATAAAATATGTGTTTTGATTTTCTGTACAACTTTTTCTGAAACATTTCTCATTCTAAGAGGAAGACGGCAAGATATTGTCATAAATGTGCATAAGTCTTCATGTAAAGTACCCATTATTCTTGTCACATTTTAATGAAAGTTGAATTTTCTAGACAGATTTTCGAAAAATACTCAAATACCAGATTTCATGAAAATCCGTCAGTGGGAACCGAGGTGTTCCATGCTGAGAGACGGACGGGCGGTCAGACAGACAGACAGACAGACAGATATGACGAAGCTAATGAAAGCGCCTAAAATTTGCAAGTGCTCTGCACAATAATTACTAACATTCTGTGCATTACCTTTTCACTATACACATTATGTCTCATGGCACGTCAGGTTGTTGGAGACAGTACGAAGATTTTAGCATTGCGATATGTGGTACATTGCAGTTGGTAGATGGATAACGACGTTTCAGGGGAACCTGCTGACTCCACGATATACACATTCTAGCATACTGCATTACGTCCTTCTCTTTACGGTCGTTGGGTAGGAGAAGATATTTCGTGTGGCACACAGTAACTGTCCTTTTGCATTTTAATATTGATGCGATTTACCTGGCCATTTTGTACCTCACTTGACGGCTGATTTTTATTTGACGAAGGTATGGCGACAACAGTACTTGCGTAGAATCATTATTTTTTCCTATGGCTCGACAGCCCTATATGGGCCTGGGCCTCCTCGTTTCGTCGAGGCTTCATGGTCACACACATTAGACACACCACAGTCGGTAGGACTCCTCTGGACGAGGGACCAGCTCGTCGCAGAGACCTCTACCTGACAACACACAACACTCACAAGAGACAGACATCCATGCCCCCGTGGGATTCGAAACCACGATCCTAGGAAGCGAGCGGCCGAAGACCCACGCCTTAGACCGCACGGCCACTGGGATCGGCGTAGAATCATTATACTTCCGTTAAGGGAATTCTGCTAATTTTTGTTTTGAAGGAAAGCAAAGAAGTCAATTTTCAGTTGTAATAAGAAATTCTGGGTTGAGTGCTACAGGCTCTTTGTAGGGATGTGGGTGTTTTACTTTTATATTATTTATAAATTGTTTTAATAACATGTATTTACATTCACACTACATGATTAAATTGTTAGGAATTATGGTTTATCTTTATGGGTCTATTTAATTACACTGAAACGCAGAGATGGAATATTCTTGTCTTTCTGCATATTCGGTGTCGACCCTGTCTCTAATCACCCACAAAATTAAGAACTCATCTACTGTACCGAATACACAATCTATGCTAACTTCGACTGAAAAACAACAGCAGCATATGAGTGTATGCGTACGCGTTATAGCCAAGAATCCTGGAAACTCTGTAAAACACGGAAACATTACCTCTGGCTAAAACAATAATACGAAATATGCGTGACGTTAATGACCCTCACACAAATATGGTGGGAAGAATACAGAATTTGTAATGTTCCATCTAGCGGTACATGCTGTAACAACTGGGCTTTAAAGGATTATATTTGTCATCACATTACCTCGTTTAGACGTGTTGTGTAACTCTGTTCATTTGTTCACGTACGTAAGCTAATGTTTTTGCATACAAAGCGCTTATCTTGTCGAGCGCAGCACTGATCACGCAAATGCTGCTACGTCTGACACGATAGGTAACTAGCACGCAGTCTTACACATAACGCGTATCACTGCAATGTCATAATGGTCCCTTTCGTGTCATCGACATGTGTATATTGCTTTAATTAAACAATTCGTGGCACTGTTTACCATATTTTTATTTAGTATTATACAAATAACTGATATTCGATGACTCAACACGTAAGGTAACGTATCAGTATCAGCATATAACAATGTTCACATTCACCACGTAATTTCTACAAGTTCGCTGATAGAGTAAAACATTCATGCTTGATAATGAGCTTTGTGGAACCGCAACATTGCATTCCTTGTCGTGGCCACAGACATGAAATTTACCAACGTTGTTTAACATTGCTGTCGGACCAACATGCAGTCTTACATGTAAGTTATATTAGGCCTAATATCAGGCAAGCTTCAAGGGCCGTAAACTCGAGCGAGATTGTGTTTTTTTTTGGGGGGGGGACTACAACAATAGTGAGTCAAACTAGGATCTGCTAAAGGTGCCTTGGTATTTTTCATGATTGATTTTGGGATTTAAGGTACTTCCACATCTGTCGTCAAATATTAGAGGCAAGACAGTTTAGTGGTGTCTGCATTTTAGTTCATAATTGCGTCTGGCACATTATTAAGTTCATCGCAAATCGCTTAGCGACAAATATTGAAACAGTTTCTCCTTTATTTCTTTGCTGTTCGTGGTCAATTAACCCTTCAAAGCTGGCCTCAGTGCACTACACGGACCTTTAATCCTGGACATGCCGCCGGCCTCGGTGCACAGTATGAATATGAATACATTTAAGGGTACTACAAATTTAAAAACGCTCCGTCCTGGGCAGTAGTTAGAATTTGAACTGCTGTGTCATTGAAGGGCTAATAATGAGTGAGATAAAACATTTATAGTTCAAAAGAAAATAACGCAGAAATATTCCTTAAATTTTCGTATTATGTTGGTTTATCCATTAAGTAGCTTGTTTCGTACGGCACCACACATAGAGCACAGGACTCAAACGTCACGTGACATTCAAATTGCTTCAGGAAGTTCAAAACTTTTCTCGCAAGAAGATTGATTTATAACCTCATTTGCTGATTCCCGTGTTAGCAACTAAGGCAGTGTCAGTTATACAACTCGTTTAGCTGCGACAATGTTAAGAATAAATTAATAATGGACAGAGCAGACAATTAGAAGAAAAACAGAAATTTATGCAATTTCGAATACAAAATTTTATGTCAAGTGCACTGATCGGGACTTGAACCCAGGACTGATTGTTAGAGGCAAACAGTTTTAATGACACACACAAACGTCAACCTCACCTCGTCAGTTATATTACGGTATTTTCTTGAAAGTCCTAAATCGGCGATCTGCCCGAATGAAGGAAGATCCGTCTGTCCGTTACGGTAACGTTGGTGATTCATTCTGGAACAAGCGTTAAAATGGTTCACTGTTGGGAGTGGTGATAGAGAAAATATTGTACTGACTAAACAGAGTGAGAAGTGAATCATGAAGGAAGACATGTCTAAACAAAGAAGGACGTAGACGGAGAGAATAAAAAAATTAGAGGGGAAAGAAAGAAGAAAATTCTCTGCTATGAATGTACGAGTGAGACAAGGTGTGGGATTCCACACAGTGGCTTCGAGAGCTTATTTCACAAATTCCTGAGACAATATTTATTTTTTAGAGCATGAACTCCTCCATCCTACTTAAAAAAAACAATAAAACCGTTGAGGATTTGAAGTTTTCACCAGAAATTCACTAAATTCGTCTGGTATGAAACGTGATGTTTGAGACCTCTTCTTAGAATTATTCTTCTGGTATACAGTAATTATAAACGCGTTGAAATGAGATAACACATAGGCCTACGTATAGAAATAATATAGAAGAGGCAATACTATTAGGAAAATAACTTACTTGTATCTAGTTTTAATATTTGATTTTGTAAAAATAATTCTCAGTAAGATGACTGAAAGCGAGCTGGGTGACTGACGACTGATTCTTATCAGGTGCCAAGGCTTGCTCGTTGTGTCGTTCAGATCGGTCCATAGCCCAAGCAGGCTGCCTATCCTGTGGATAACAGGGGCCATTTCTTGGAGGGTAAGCCGCTCGGCCTTATAGCTTATCACATTCACTTCCGACTACTGCAGGGTTTAAGAATGTGTGAACTTTTACGTCCACGTTTCCGTACGTTTCAATTGCATGGTGCTTAATTAGTTGAAGACAAAGATATTTTTACTTAATTTCGCCAGAACTAATAAATTTGATTTTCAAAACTTGTAGGCAGGTGGGATATTTCAAGCGTGCCTTTCCCCAGTCTTGTTCATGATTCATCCTTAGTTTTTTAACGTTTTCTTAAATGCTTGCCTGATGTAGTGTCAAATGGATGGGTAATTTTTGAATGATGAAATGGATAGGATATCGAAGGAAACTGGGGTGTAATATTTCCGACTTTCCTGAGATAGCTGAGGAAAATCTTGAAACCCCACTGTGGTAGACCTATACGGACTCTTCGGGCGATACATTCCGCACACACAACAAGACACCGCCGAACATTCAATTACACCACACAATACCACCCAGCGTTTGCAGCCCTTTCAGAGTCGATTTAATCCTCACAAGCTCTCGGAATGTCTGTGTCGCAGGTCCGTACGTTCCTCTGAGGGCTGCGCCTGTTTATCCTCCTTGGAGCCATTGGGGCCCCCTTTGATAGTAAATGTGACGTAGTACCGCTTGTTGCGGTCCAGTCGTTCAGTGGGTAAGGAAATCACCTGCTTCTCCGAGCCGTGGCTGAGCTCCAGGGTGACGGGTCGAGACGGATCCACGTAGCTCAGGGACCGAGGGATCGCAGAAGAATTGCGCCCCGTGCCCCTGGAGTTGGGGTCAATACGGGGTAGGAAGCCACTTCTAGATGAACCGGCGTGTCCACTCTTGGGTGCATGATGATGCACTTTCGTTACTGAAACACATCAGGTGAGGTATGCAGATTTACTGTCAATCATGTAAAGGGTCGTCCTGGAATATTCATGCATCTGTTTTGACAGTAGCTATATATAGCTCTACTACTCGTAGCAGCCACCTAGTGAATAAATAATGTAATACTCTACGCTTGAATTTAAATGTTTTAATGCCGTTAGAATAATTATTGTTATTTAGTTTTGATAGGTGTAATTCAGAGTTACACAAGTCCTCTTCTTCTCCAACTGTTTCTCATTGCATTCTGGGTTTTTAACATGTTGCAAGCGATGCCTTGTTTATATCCATTCCACATAACTCTCAGAATTCATGAAATTATATTTAACATGTATGTAGTTCATGTACCGTATGCAGCACAGGGAATGCCCGTGTACGCATGCGCGGCGTGGTGGCAACGGTGTGTACCGTGCGTGCACAATATTGGGTTGTCGGGAATGTCGTCAAGATAGGCGCTGTTGAACCGCGCGCGTCGGAGGGCTGCCGTTAGCTTCTCCAGGTCGTCGGATGACTTCAGACGTGGGATCAGACGCCGATCCGAACTCTGGAGCAGGCGTAGCTGGTCTGGAACATAAAGTGTTCGTACTGTGGGCGTAGCAGTTAGGCCTTTTCCACAGTTTTGCTAAGTGACTGACTTCTGGAATGTGACGCCGTGAATTCTGCCCTGAAGATGGAAGCAGTATGTTCCTCCGAAGCGATTGTACCTTTGAACCATATACATGTAACATTCCAGAAGAAACCGTCGATCACAACAAAATTATTTAATTATCAGCATTAATATTTATTACAATATATTTGGCCCGGCTTGGCCAACATCAGGTAAGATAAAACAAAATACTCGGAGGGTTAATTGCAACGGTATGTTCTGGATATAGAAATGGGATTTTGTTTTCACATTTAAAGTAACATTTCATAAAGATTTGTGTTTTTTATAATTTATGTAGTTTTAGCTATCCTTACAGTATGTGAGATTATTCTATTGAAAGTTTTTGCCAGTACATTTTAAGGCTTTTTATGTTGAATTTTGGTTTTTGTTATATATTTTTTCACTTTGAAGTTGTTTAATCTTTAAAATGGTTTCTTTGTTTTTTGGTTATGTGCTTTCTTGAGTCGTGACTAGTTGAAAGTTCTAATATTATAATACTAGAACCTAGAGTGACACTCGTGTTTTGGCGGGAGCTTACGAAACTGCTTGGTTGTGGCATAGAGCCTACCGTAGAGGTACTTCTCGAAGCTGCGGAAGGTGTATGCACCGTCGTACTGCCGCATGCCAACCGTCAAGCCTGCCTTGTGATACTCGTCTACAAGGCGCTTTACCAACACCTGCTCGTTGGCCCTGCCAGCCCGAATTTGCAGTCTCTTTAGCTCCAGCAATTCCTGAAAGATGCGCCGCTCCAGATGGTACCTGCCAGCATCAAAATGTCATGGATATACTCTTGAAAATAACGGGTCCTATGTAGAACACGTACAGAGTTGGATACTAATACATAGTATGGGACTTTCTTTTTGGCAATCTCGAACACTTAAGCTACGGATACAGTAACTGAATAGGGTCCAGTCGTGTGGGATCGAGCCTGAGTCACAAGAGCGAAGCCAACCCTGATCATTAGTTTTGTAAGGATTCCCTGTGTAGTGTCTCTCTCATTGTATGACGTGATTAGAATGAAGGGTTGTCTCTGCTTTTGCAGCATTTTAATGAGTCACATTGTACTCGATTAGACTCGATAGGTTAATGTACCAACAGCCTAATCAACGCATATATTAAGTGAAGAAGTTTACTAAATAAAATCCAGCATGGAAAAATTTAACACTGTTTCATAAGTATTTAACGCATAAGCTTGCAGTTTTTATAAGGCTCCAAACGAAATGGCAAAATTGCCCGTCCGAATCAGTCCAAAATTAATTATTACTGATTTTCATATTAATACACCGTCTCTATTTTAACCATTTAATGTGTATATATCAAATGCTTATTTTTGTTTATTACGGGAAGGACACAATTATTAGTATCACCTAAAATATGGAAAGTTTAATAACATTAGGCTATATTTTCGCAGTGCAGCTTGGATACAAACGTACGCAAAGTGTCGTGTCTTACTTGCGCATGCTTCTTTGTACGGCTTGAGTGACCGACACTGTAGTCATAGGCTGCTCATCATCAGTTCGACAAGGCCGCGGGATCCGACCGCGTCCTCTGCCCCTGGAAGGGCCTCGCGATCCTCGCGCGCTCCGTGTCTGCTGATTGTTGCTGCTTGTTGTCGTTGTGTCCTTGTCTCGACGGGGTGAGGGTTCGAATCCCGAGTCCAGCAAGACTGAGGAATCTCCACCGTTCCGACTACGCGCGGTGGATGCTCCCGACTCACCGTTGACTTCTCTCTCTGCGCTTTCTTCCTTTTCTAGAGGCGAAGTCATCGTCAAATCCCGCGTACTGCTCCTGCTGTCTTCATCGGTTTTATCGCGCTCGTCACCTTCTTCATTTTCTTTAATATCACGTTTTAGTTCTTGAGTTTCTTTGTCAGCTTGTGGGCCTCTACTTTCTGCATGTTCACTAACATCCTTGGCTGCTGATTTCGAATCCTTCTGTTCTGCATTTTCTTGTTCTTCGCTAAAGTTATTTATCTTCTTTGTCACATCTCCGTCCTCTTCATATTCGTCTTTATTTTTCCTTTCGCCGTCTTCCATAAGCTTCCCTTTCTCTTCTCCCTCAGCTCTTCCTTCCCTTTCCTCTTCAGCCTCCTTTCTTTCACTGCGACAAGCCTCCACTTCACCGCCTATCTTGTGCGATTTAACTTCATCCTGTTCATCTTCATGTTTTGCTTTATCTTCTATCTCCACTCCAGATTCTGTTTCTTTATTGGTGTCTTCATTTGTTTCAGCTTCTCCTTCTTTAATTGTGATGTTTCCTTCGCCTTCACCCGATATTCTTGACTTCCTACTTTCACTGTCAGCGCTTTTGGAGATGTCTCCGTCCGTATCATCTTTCTTCTCTTCACCCTCTGTATTCCCTTCGCTAGGCTTTAGGTCTGCTACCTCTGTGCCTCCTCCGCCACCGGCATCAGGCTTTTCTTCGCGTTCTGGCGACTTTCGTGCGTCATCCATAATATGTTGTCCCTCCACATTTCCTGTATCCTGAACAGCATCGCTACCATCTTTCTGTCCACCTTCCCCTCGCTCAGCTGATTCCATCTGCTCACCCTCATGTGGCACCTCAGGGCTGCCTTCGTCCTCATGTTGATGCACAAGAGCAGTAACCACTCTCTGTGTCACCCCGTCTTCTTCCAGAGACATAGGAGCCTGTGACTGCCTGTATGCCTCTCTTCTTTGAAGCGATTCTTCCTCTGTCTCCTCCACTCTTATTTTCTCAACAACCTTATCAACTACCTTAGGTTCACCATTATTTTCCACTTGTCTAACTCCTTTCCTTATCACTTTCTTTGTAGACTTTTTTGTGGTATCGTTGTCTTTGGATGCTTCGGTTTTCCTTCTTGTAGAACTTTCTTTTTTTACAAATGTCTTGCTTATTTTCGACTTACTTCCGTCTACAATTTTGCTTTCACTTTCAGTTGTCTTATTACTTGAGGTTTCTTGTTTCTTTCTTGCATCTTTTTCTAGTGCGACTTCCTTCTTTTTACTCCTTCGTGAATCTACTTTATGTACAATGTTTGAGTCCTCTTTTGATTTGCTTTTATCGTCTTTGATCTTTGTCTTCGCTTTCGTAGTAGTAGTTACTTTCTCTCTTTTTGACGACTTTGTGGTAACCTCGCTATTTTCCTTTTTCATATCTTGCTCAATTTTCTCTTCAACTTCAACTTCGCTATCTCTTTCAGAAGATTCTTCTATATGCTCTTCTTGCTCTTCGTCTGTTACAGTTTTTCTCTTCGTCTTTTTACTTTTAGTAGTAGTCCTTTTCACTCTAACATACTCTGCTTCACTGTTCTCGTTCTCTGATTCTTCTTTGCTTTTTGATCTTCTCTGTGGCCTTTCCATTTTCTCACCGCGTCTTTTCTTATTCCTAACCCAATTGGAATCGCTAACATCATCAGCCATATCTTGTTCCTCTTCATCACTTCTTTCGCTGGATGCTGTCCTATCTCCTCTCCTCCTCCACCTTCTCCTATTTCGCCTTTCTGTTTCACTATCCCAGTCGTCGCTAAATTCATCGTCCCGTCTTTTCCGCCTACGTTTCCTCAGTTCACTGTCTGCACTATCACTAAATTCATCGTTTCTTCTTCCACCTCTCCTCCGTCTTCGTAAATCTTCCTCTACAACCTCGCTGTCCACATCATCAACATAATCCCTTCTGCGGTGTTCCCGACGTCTCCGTCTCCGTCGTCTACGCATGCGCTCCTCTCCACTGCTGTCATCGTCAAATCTACGATGTGTGTAGATCAAAGGAGCGTCGATCCTCTCCACGTGACGTATTGCAACGTCATCATTCATTCTTACCTGAAACATATATATATAACAATCTTAAGTATCTCGGTATTTTAAATTGGGCAGCTTCAATTATGAAGCATTAGGCAGAAACTCATATTATAGTAACTAAAAAATAAAATGTTCTTTAGCCACATGGTAAATAAAGAAATAAACATTATTTTATGAATAATTTACTCATGTTGACAGATTCTGATATGCCTTAACGACGCCTTTTCAAGTTCAGAAATTATCAATCATTAACTGTTGTGAGAAAATGATCGTTAATAATGTATATTTCTATTTTAGTTTTACAGGGAAGTGGCCGTGGCCTCTTTCAAAGTATTATACCGGTCACTAGGGAGAATAAAAATAACCACAAAAGCTGAAAGCTGAAAAGACACAGTGTGCAAGCGGTTGGACACACCACACCAAATGTTGAGCACATAAAACATAAATCACAATAGCCTGTCCACCTTCCAGCATGTCCAATCTGTACTGTGGTTGCACGTCTTGGCATCTGTGGAACATGAAAATCTGCCCCAACCTTCGTCTTCCGTTGCAAAACAGTAGTTTCTGCGACTATAACAGTTTAAGTCTATTAAAAGTTTTCTGTTTTTCACAGAAGGGATTTTTCACATTGTGCTCTTGTGTAATACTTGGAATGAATCCTTCAACGCTGAAAATTCAGACATCAGCTTCTTCCGAAATGTCTGCATCCACCCAAAACACTACGGGTGTCAAAACACAGAAGACAACAGTCTGAGCATAATACTAACTAAAAGTTAACACAAGAAGGCACACACATTACCCGCCGTGAACGGTTGTGTAAGAGCAGTCAGCAGTCAGTCAGCAGCAGCTCATTGTAAATCAGTTTCAATTTTAGCACCCGGACCGATGACGGCTTCCATTCCTCTTTACCTATCACCGCGTTAATAGATATCCTCTAGGCTGGAAGCCGAAGAAGATGCGAGGGTCCTTTTTGAAGTTTTACGCAAGGACATGATCTGAATTGAAGTGGCCCCAAGCAAGTTAGATTAATCATGACTTCATAATCTTATAGCCAGTTACCTGCAGTGTCCTCCTGCCGGGGTCATTGAGAGTTGCCGCGTGATCACCGAGAGGGCTCGTCCCTAGCGAAGTCTGACCGCCTGGCAGAGAGAGGGACGCGGCAAACTCCGGCGTCGTGTACTGCTCCGATTGTGTTTCAGACATTGCGCCTCTGCGAATTATCAGGCAGATGGAATTTTAAAGCCTAATAGTGGAAGTAAGCAAAGTATTGTAAAATTCCCAAGACCATCGAAACGTTGAAATGATTATCTGCCTGCATCTACTGTACAAATTATTTACAACTTAGTATTAACGCCATGGAATGAAACTTCATCCAGCATCAGTGCATCTTAAGGGCAGTGAAAATATCTGAAATGGAAAGCATAGACCTGTCAGTCATTAGGAAGTTAAGTATTATATGGCCATAGGCTTCCAAGAATTACGATAAGTAAGGAAATATCAAATACGTGCTTGATTATACGTTGCTGAGATGAAGCTTAAATAGCCTTAGTACATGGCCTTACAAGTCTGATGTGAAATATTTTTCTGTTGGCAAGACTTGAGTTTCTCAAAATGGTGTTGCTGAAGATTCATATTTTACGGTGTGTTACTCCGTGTGCAGTGGTAAATAGTCACTGACCTTTCGAAGGAACACTTTGCCTTGTTCGATCCCGGGTCAGTCCATGTGGGATTTGTGGTTGACAAAGTGGCGCTGGGACAGGATTTTCGCCGAGTACTTCGGTTTTCCCCTGTCAATTTCTTTCCACCGGTGCTCCATTACTTGGAGAAACGAAAAAAAAACTAATCATCTTCATCACAGAATTTCACAATAAGCATCAAGGCTGCGGTGCGTCCGTTGCATCTGCTGCGGGTTCCTTCACCACAATAAAACATATTGCCTTCACCTTTAGTTCCAACCAGGCTCAGATTTTAATCCACATTGTTTTCTTACTTAAAATTTCTAACATGGCAAAATTGCGAAACCTGGAGATTATTTCAGATTTCATTACGTGTAATGTGATATTTGCAGTTCACAAGTTGGTGCGTATGCAGATTACAAGCATCTGTATTGTGATACTGCGTAGTCTGCAAGATATATAAAGACTTTCCAGAGACACGTGTTCTGTGTCACTAAGGCACACTTCTGCCAGAAAACACGAGGTCGTATCCCAGAAGAAAGTAATCGTCAGAATAAACAATATACCGCAATATTTACTAATTCAATATACACACAGAGAAAATTGGTACCATGTACAATTATTCCTTTATAATTTCCGAAATAGTTCTCACGCAGATGGAAATATTTAAATGGCAGCTTACGTATACATTCTTTCTAAAATCATTTCATTCTGTAACAGAACAATATTTGTTACTGTAATCTTAATGGAAATATTGTAAGAAACACTTCTCAACTTAAGTTATTGTAGGCAGTGAAAACTTCTCTGATATTTTCATAAGCTATTACGCATTGTACAGAAAAATATTGAAATACAAAGGCCTAAATGATAGGAAAATTTCAAATTAAATTAGAATAATATTGATGGATTGGTATTCGCCGGCCAAATGTAAGGTCCATTGCCGGAGAGGGTACATAAAAAAGACAACTGAGAATGTCCCACATAGTTTCCGTTTCAACACTTAAAATTTTGCCATGCACTGTGTCTAAACTGTGGAGACAGAAAATGAATACGTGTTTTAATGGGGAAAGTAGAATTGAATCTCCAGTATCCGAAACCACAAATAATCTGCTTTAGAATTAATTATAGCTTTGCTGGAATTGTCAAAACTCTATCCGTTGCTGTAAACCCTTAAAGTCAGCAGGTTTTTCGTTTCCCGAGTATTTATTTTTTAGAGTTTACACCCTGATTATGGGCAATAAAATAATTCCCTCTGCGCTGCGTTTAGCCTAAAGCAGAGTACTTGTAAGAATGTCTGAGCGGGTTTTGTCTGATCACCCCAGTGAATTCTGGACCGGTGTCCATTTACATACTCCTGTCTCGCCTAGTACGGACTTCGTCCAAAAGCACACCTTTGGTTTCCGCCACGTATGCGAGCCGACTTGTCCGTCAGCTTGCTAGCTGGCACCCCGCCATGCAACTGCAGGTACTTGGCACATCCTCTGTTGCCCCGGTGAAGAGCCGCATCTATGGGGGTCATGAGTTGACCCTTGCTGGTCCTCATGACAGGATTCAGTAGCGCCTGGCTGTCCAGCAGTATCTGCAACAAGCATTACTTCAGAACCTATTTTGTGATTAAATAACACAGATACATCGTTGTGTGTACAACGTGGGGTTTTAAAAGTTTGGTTCATACGTAACGGATGTAGAACAGATGCATATATGTTGTTCAGGACATCTCACTGAAAGTTTTGTTATGGAGTTCTGTCAGGTATTTGAAGAAAATATTAGAAACTATTTTAGGGAAATAATTTGTGTACTGGAACTGAATTGAAGCCAGTTAGTGAAAGGCTCATTAGTGAATTCCTTATATGACTGTTGTAAACTTCGGGTGCCATGACAAGAGAAAATGTCTTCTAAAGAGGTATTACTATGGCCCTTCCGCGGAAGAGAGTAATCTGCCGTGATAAGTACATATTTTTTCAGTTAGTTAATTGTCCGTTTAGTCTTCCATTTATTAAGACATTTATTATTAGAAATTTAGACTGATAGCCGATTATTTATTTAATAAGTTTACTGGGATTTTGTTACGTAACATCTGAGTTAGTTTGCTCGAGTTGTCAGATAATGCCATTGATAATAATGAAAAATATAAAATTATTTTTCCCTCCTGTTTTTACATCTATGCGCTATTCATAGTCAGATTCGTGGAAAGAGATCTTATAGTCGAATGCCTCGTTTCGTAAGCTTCAAGGAAGAGTTTTGACCTGTATTGTTCTCCGAAATAGCAAGGGGTTGCCGTGTTACCGCGGCAACTTCTCCGTCACGTTTGTATAGCGTGTAGTCTAAACCAGACTGTCAGGCATACAAGCAGAGCTGGATTACGGAAACCTTGTCCACAAACCACAACAAAGTTCCCCCCCCCCCCCCCCCCCGTACTCACGGGATCGAACCTGAGGCACGTTTTGAATTCTGAGCTTTCCATTTCATTTAAACTTTTTTTTCTACCCCAGTGGTTATCAAAATTTTATCCGTGGCATAAAATGTAATTTCGACAAATGTGCCTTCCACATACATTAATTTCTTTTTAGAATGACACTGACCCATGTATGCACACTCACACGCTTTTCTAGCAAGTAGCATCATCATCATCATTATCATCTCTTAGCAAATTTAACAGTCTCGCCTAAACTAGTAACTGTAGTGGTATCACTGTCGTCTTACACAGGAAATGTAATCACAGAACACAGTAACAGGGGAAGTAGAAAAGAAAATTTTATTCCTATACGCTTAAGGCAGTTAAACGGTAAACCCCATAATACAATTCAGTACTTAGCTAAGTAGTATTTGTTCACCATAATAAAACCTCGGGGGCACGCGGTGGTGCAGTTGGGTGAGGCACTGCGCTACAAGCCGGAAGGTCGCGAGTTCGATTCCCGATGGTGTCACTGACATTTTTCCTTGACATAATCGTTTCGGTCGCACTATGGCCCTGGGGGAGTACCAGGAAATATTTCCTGGGGGTAAAGGCGGCCGGTGCGTAGGGCTGACAACCTTACTACCTTCATGTGCCGATTGTCTAGAAATCTGGAAGCCTCAACCTCCTGGACCCCTAAGGGCCTGTCCAGGTCTGTATTGGGATTGCTTTACCTTTACCTAATAAAACCTCTCAAAATTTTGCCATGCAAATTATACGTGATTAATTTGTCTGTATTGTATTATTCACACTGCTGTTTCCTTCTAGCCGTCGTCACCTAGACCACAAAAGGTCAGATTAAACTTTATCCAGAAGCAAACATAAGTTACACTCCTATGCACCTTGCACATCTCCACGTTGTTATTGATGGCCGTGATATGCAACGGACAGCGACCATCATTGTTAGGAGAGTTGACTGCATCGGGTCTCTGAGTCAGAAGCCAGCGCACGAGGTCTTTGCGCCCCGACACGACGGCCTCGTGCAGAGGGTAGTCCCCTTTGACGTTGCGGACCCAGAGGTTGGCACCGTGTGACCCCAGTAGACGTAATGTCTCCAGCTGACCCTTAGCAGCGCCACAGTGCGCAGGCCTGGGCATAAACCAGAGGCACGTTACACCAGCACTGAGATTGACTTTTCATATTGAAAGCCGAAGTACACAACTTTGCATGACTGTGCATGTGTTATGTACATAACGTGTATATGCGCGTACATATATGTACGCATATATTGACTTGCCGAGCGCTCTACGCTAGTGGTACAAGGAATTTACATAAAACATTTTATTTGAATTTTCTGGTACTTTCTGAATTTTCGTCGTATATAAGATCCATATGCCATATACATATATATACGTATATAAATGTGTAAATTTTTATGTCTATGCAGTGATGCGATGTGGAAGAGGACGATCATAACTCGCTTTAGAAGTGTCCCGGAATTTTCTTGTAAAAACTGAGAAGAAAGTATTAAGAAACTTAGTAAAGGATCCGGTAGCCCGGACAAAATTTGAAATCTGGAACTTCCAAATATAGGTACGTGAAGGACACTGTTGGTCAACAAACCTGCAACTTGTAACGTGTGTGTGTGCAAGTGTGTGTGTGTGTACATATTCAAAATTTCCTAAGCGAGAAACGTTCATCTGGATTCCAGACAAGTATGGACATCTGCTATCCACGAAGACCAACGTGGTTAGCCAGTGACACTCACGTCCTTCCCTTGCGATCCTGTCTGTTGGGCTCCGCGCCGAAACTTAGCAGTAGCTGCGTCGAGTCTGCGTGCCCCAGCGTGACGGCGTAGAACAGCGCCGTGCAGCCGTTGCTGTCGATGACGTCCACCTCGGCGCCGCAGAGTGTCACTAGCGTCTCTATGCAGTCCGTGTGGCCCCTGCTGGCCGCGCAGTGCAGTGCTGCATACACGCACCTTATTGTTGGTTAGCATATTCTGGTAGTTTACTGCTCTTTGACAACAACTTACTGTGTATAGCCTATATTCTAGCCAGTATTAAGAGCAGACTGTATGATTCAGTTGTCTCATAGTGAGCTACAATATAGGAGGTTTGTTAGAATAGTGCATTACTTACTTCAAAACAGAATTATTATTACAATGCAAGTAATTACTTGTCATTATCTTCCTCTCACGTACTAGGCCTGTTAAATTTTTATGCTATCTCTCCAGCGTTGTGTTCCAAAATATGTTTCAATGTTTTGCCTTTTTCCTTTCTTTACTTCGTTTAATGTTCCTTGTGCATGTATCCTTGGCAGCTTTTAATCTTGGAAGACTATCATGAGCTTTTATCTGTCTTATTATTATTATTATTATTATTAGTATACTTATCTAATAACTATTAAACTTGTCTAAATACCCTTCTGATATATATAAATATTTCTGGTATCGAGGAACAATTGTTTCATGTCTTTCGAGTTTCCAACCAATTCTTTCCGGCCGCTTTCTCTTCAGAATTTACTTGAGATTGTTTACTTCAAGCTCTTCCTTTAGTGCCTGGGAGGGGCAGAAATCATAACTGTAAAGTAAAGGAGAATTATCGATCCTCGATCCCTTTCCATTGTAATGATTAATACGTTGACAGTTTGTGACGTAATGTGAGGTTCCGCTTTGCCAATAAAAACACCGTGGCTTAATAAAAATATAGTACTACTCCTAGAATCATAGGCTATGGTTTAAGTATAAGAAGCGGAATCCATTTCTCCCGTGTTTTGCATGAAAGCAACCTTCAATACGCCTTACTACTCCTAGAAATATCGTCATCGCGTTACTAACTAAAGGCAAATTCTTCTCTTTTTTTTTGTGTTTGTGACGAATTTCGGTGTTTTCCCTTGATACTCACGTAGGTCGAGACTCTGATGTTTGTTGGTGCAGCCATACTTCTTGTCAAAGGCACTCAAAGAAAGGAGAAATTTCTGTTGGACGCGAGAAGATAAGGAAACGCAGCAACAGAGTCTCTTATTCTTCTGATTATTTGTTACAAGTTGGGAGCCTAATGCGCACGAAGTTTTAAAACTACGTTAATCGTAATCGTGGTAGATATATCCGAGGTGATAAGCAAAGTGTGCTTCAAGCCGAAAACTATTAGTCTTCAGCACGAAAGAACAGCTCTCTTCAGTCTTTCAGCAAGTGACATTCATTGCACTAGGTGAGCATTACTGGTATTGCTCCTTTCTTTCTTCCTTCCGGAAATATTACACACAATTTTAAGATACTTTTAAATTAAATATCTTACACGCAAACTGCAGAAAGTACGTGATAAAATTCTGTAATATGTATGTAATGTAATGTAATAATAATAATAATAATAATAATAATAGTATTAATAATAATACACGCTTCTGGGATCCAGGTATGTGAGATTACAACTGGTTTTAAATGAGAGTAAAACTGAGTCACATACCTTTTCCTTATAAAGTTACCAATTCTGAAATATTGGAGTCTAAGAGCGAAGCAAGAGTTACGAGTTAAGAGTACTCCCACATAAGCTCGAAAGCCAATGAATTTTTAACTCCTTTAAACTCCAGCCATAATCCTTGTACTATTTGTAATGCACGATATGAAGTTTTAAAATACGTAGGAAGACAAAATCAAAATATGAGGTTATGTACAGTTAAATGACATAAGTAACAAAAGGACACAAAATAAAATTGAGTGAATATCGTGTGAAACTAAAGTGGACAAGATAAGAGCCACTGGAACTTTCACAATTTGAAATAATAATATCTGGACATAATATAATATTATGTACATGCTTTTTCATGAAAATTTTTGACAATATTTGCATATTTAATTTGTTTAATGTTGAGTCATCTTTAAAAACAGGCTTCTTATTTTATTTATAAGCTACTTAAATCACAAGTTACAATTCTGTGGAAGAAAGGCACAGATACTTAAAATAGACTAACGCAGACATTATTGTCATTGATATTCGTATTATAGAAATTCAGGTGCTTTTTGAACCCGAAGAGTTGAAGTGTGATAAATTATCATCTGATGATTAATAATAAATTTTGAAGCGTGCTTCTAGACTAGACAGGACAATCATCAATGGATAACACTATAGACGGTTGTACAAAATTTCATATAAGAAACTATGATGCTCTAATTTTTATTTAAAATTGCGTAGCTACAATATAGTATTTCAGGCCAAATATTTTATTTTAGTAGAAATGAGAGTATATTATGGCCAACCGTAAAGATAAGAAAAGGAAGATAATAATTCGATATCGTAAAAAATTAATCCATAAAATATACATATAAACTGATAGTGAGATCCATGTTTTATTCAAATATTTATTGTTCTCATTAATTAGAGGGTTTTCTCTTTTATTTAAAATGTAATTAGGTTTACATTTGTTTTTTGTTGTTTAATATTAATCAGATTGTTTTAAGCTTTATGAAGTCGTATTACAAATGAAAGAAGGCAGTTAGCTTTGTGTTACAAATAGCAGAAGTTTTTCCAATCCCTAATGTTTATGCAGTACGACATGCCTAAGAGATCATGTGTCGCTTAAATGATACTATTAAGACTGCTTATTATGATATTACATTAGCTATATTGTGCAGTGTCAGTTGAATTTTACATACCACGTTTTGGGAGTTTTTGTGCTCCACGATTGAAGAGAAATTATACTGAATTTCGGAAGAATCATATTTCTCAAACATACGTGGTATCACACAATCTAGACAATGATCAACATGCAGATAACTGTGGTGTGAAGGAGAAGTGTATTGTATTACCGTGTCTGTCATTGTTGCATATGCTGCTTACAGCAAGGGTACCCACCTGTCAGTCCGTCTTTGTCGTCTGCCTCCACATTTGCTCCTGCATTCACGAGGGCCAAGATGGCATCCGCGCTGCCTGAAGGACAGGAAGCACTGGTGTTGAGTCTGCGTGCAGCGAAAACACGCCGGTAGGTGGCCAGGCTCACCCAATTAGTAGCAACACAACAGAGGTACGACACACACAGCACCTCGCAGTCTATTATACTACTAGGAGGTGCATAAACACGTTCAACACAAAACTGCAAGAACTTAAGGCATACTGTGTACAGTAGGTAACAACCGAGCCATTGATACTGCCGTGTGTAGGTACATCTGCGGTAGTAATTACAGAGCCCTTGGTATCAATCTAGATAAGTACAGAGCCCTTGATACTTTTGCCTTTCGCTGTAGTGTGTTTGTTCAGAGATCTCGGGTCTAGTGTGTTCAGTCAGGTAGGCCTACTGGCTACTTAATGAGTTATCTTAATTTTTATGTTGAAATGCCGTAATCACAGAGCTAGCTCTCGGCACTAACATTTTCAAGAAAAATATGTAATTATTGTAAGTACAGAGCCCTTCATATTACTTTTTCAGGTACGCTAGGTAATAACAAAGCACTTAGCACTATTATACACGGGTAAACTGTTACTTACAGAACTCTCAGGATTACTGTGTTAAAATACAGTACATAACTAAGAAAACTTTGTATTACTTTGTTTAAGTACAGCAGGTAAACTATATGGCCCTCGGCACTGCCGTGTTTAGGTGCCCTATGTAAAAAGGTCGCATTCAGACCTGAGCATTATTCTGTTGCAACGTAACAGCTTAATGTAACAGGGATTTGCAGGTCCGGACGGTGTTGCTGTAGCATTCGCTCTGTTCGGTTTACTGCTCGGGCTGATCCACCCTGCTGTCGGTGTTCCAGCGCCAATCAAACGATGTTACGTTACGCCGCTAGAGCAAGTTCGGACGTGTTTCTGTGCTCGCTGCGATCTTCGCGTTGAGCTGATACTCGCACGACTTCTTGCCACCGGGAGCAGTGAACACTTGGTGGATCTCAGCGCGCAGCCCTTTCGCCAGAATGCGCGCTGTCATGTCCGAACCTAAACTCCAGGGGGAGCAGAACCCCGTGCTGCGTTATACGCTGTGACGTTGAGGCAGGATGTTCAAGTCTGGACGCGGCCTAACCCCAAAACCCGCAACACTGCAGTGTTATTTATAGCAGGTAACTACAAAGCCTTAGCCAATACTGCGTTTAGTTACACCATTTTTTTTGTGGTGAAGGGCCCCGCAGCAGATGCTACAGACGCAGCACAGCCTTGAGGCTTATTGTGCAAACCTGTGATGAAGAGAAAGATGATCAGTTTTTTTAATTTTTCCGTGTAATGGAGCACCGGTGGAATGAAATTGACAGGGGAAAACCGAAGTACTCGGGGAAAACCCTGTCCCAGTGCCACTTTTCCCACCACAAATCCCACATGGACTGATTCGGGATCGAACCCGGGCCTCCGCGGTGATAGTTACACCATTACTTACAGAACACTTGGCACGACCGTGTTCGGGTAAAATAGGTAACGAATAACTCTATATTTCTTGTTTCAGGTATACGAGGTAGGTAACTAAAGGGCCCTTGGCACTGCCGTGTTCAGATGCAATAAGAAAACACAAACCTCTCGGCACTTCTGTGTTTAGGCACAGAGCCTTTGGCACGCTGTATTCAGTCGCAATGGGCAATTAGATTGTAGATATTTAACCCCGCTAGAGTAATTAAACTGATGCGATCTTAGGCTTTTTAGAGAACTCTTTATTAATTCCTTTTCATTTAATAACGTTGCTTCAGGTGGCGTGGGTTGGTAGTTGGTTACCGACGTTTCGGGACAGACTATCGCTCTTATCCCTTAAAGATGGTACTGACAGGCTATCCCGACGTTACAGACTTTCGCTCTTATCCCTTAAAGATAGCACTGACAGGCTATCCCGACGTTACAGACTATCGCTCTTATCCCTTAAAGATGGCACTGACAGGCTATCCCGACGTTACAGACTATCGCTCTTATCCCTTAAAGATGGCACTGACAGGCATATCCCGACGTTACAGACTATCGCTCTTATCCCTTAAAGATGGCACTGACAGGCTATCCCGACGTTACAGACTATCGCTCTTGTCCCTTAAAGATGGCACTGACAGGCTATCCCGACGTTACAGACTATCGCTTTTATCCCTTAAAGATGGCACTGACAGGCTATCCCGACGTTACAGACTATCGCTCTTATCCCTTAAAGATGGCACTGACAGGCTATCCCGGAACTTCGTAACTAACTACCAATTTACGCCGCGTAACATCTCAAAATAGCGAAGGTCTCAACACGCCGCGGCGGAGGCCTGAAATCGCGCCACTTTGCTTTAGCTGCGGAGATGCCATAGAGGTGAATGGGATGGAAAGATGACCTTAAGTGCTGAGTGTGCATACATGTATTTATTTATTTATAAAATAGTTGTTCTCTCCTGTGTCAAACCTCTACGTACGTACATAGGCAAACGCACGAACATATTTTGAGGAACAATGAAGTCCCACAGTACACAGAATTGATGGTAAGGCCGAGACTCAAATTGAGTACCTCTGGAATATATTCCAGAGCCTTACCACGATATTAATTCATCCAAGGAATTCCATCTGTTTATTTGTCTTTTTTTTTTTTTGTTTAATTTCACATTGTTGTATCAATTACGTTGTTTTTTCTTAGCGTCGAATGCTAATTGGAAGGTCATGAAAAAACGGCAGGTACGGGTTTGTATATGGACAGTGCTGGCCTCTGTCAGTGCACAAGTACAAATACAGTAGTTGCTAGCTTAAGGTAGTCCACATACAACGCGTTTTCTTGTTTCTAGGTTTTATTTAATAAAGCTCTCGTAAATATATGTGTTTTGATTGGATTTCGGAAGTTCAAGGTAGAGTGCAGTGGCGAGCTTTCGTGCAATCAGTATTAACCTTCAAGTTTGCTAATACAATTATTTTTCTGCCAACTAGTAGCTAAGAGCCTTTCAAGTAGAACACTGCATCAGGTGTTTACTTTGCGTGATTTCAGGCTTCCGCGGCAGTGTAAATGAGATCTTTGCTCCTCTGGGATATTACGCAGCGTAGATTGTTAGTTAGTTACCGACGTTTCGGGACAATCTATCGATCCCATCTTCAAAGGTCAAGCACTTCTTTTTAGACTGCTTGGATGTCGGTAACTAAACAGCAATCTAAGCCGCGTAGCATCCCAGAAGAGCGAAGATCTCAGGTAATTGCTTACTACATCCTCCGTCATGTTCTCGGAACATTTTGCATATCAATATTCAAATTCCGCCAAATAAGGGAGTAGCATTTTGCAAAATAAGTGAATTGTTTTTTAGTGTCTACAAGTCCTTTTATTTATATGGCCAGATATCTCTATCATATATTCGTATTAATTGAAATGATAAGTAATGTAAATTTAAGTGATCTGAGTTAAATGCTTTAACCCTTAACATACCAATTTACGAACTAAGTACCTTGTGTAGAAACATTCTCCTTGATTGCCAGTAAATCAGTTCAATTCTTTGCGGTATAAATGAATGAAACCTGTCTTGTGTTTTCTAAGTTATAAATTATTATGTAGTATGAAAATAAAAAAAATATCAAATAAGATTATCTTTAGACGAAATGGGCATGCAAATGAGGAATCCTGCTTTCTACTCCTACACGAAATAGCACGAGCCAAACTAACATGGGGCATAATTATGACAAGGCGTCCGTGAGATGTGCGTTTTGTTACAGACGTTTTGGGTAATTCGCGATTGGTCTGGAAAATAGGATATCACGAGATATGCTGAGCTTAATGCATTCGTGTCAAGGGCAGTCAGGCACTTTGTGTTAACACAGCAGACAAGTAATCGATTACAAGCAGAACACCGCTAAGCATCATTAATGTAAGGCGCTATGAAAATAATCTGTCACAGTGACACACAAGTATGTCTGACAAGAAGTGATGGATTGCAGTCTCGCAAGCCCTGCAGTCCAGTAAGACTTTTTCACCTTGCAGCCCTATCACCTTATGTTTTCAACTTTCATAAAAACGAAATATATTGAAATATGTGACGTCATTAATATCGGTCCATTTCTATTCAGAAACCAGAAAAAAAGAAGGAATTTCTGTAATCATGACAACATTCGTACAAACATAGAGACCAAGATTCTGTGTATTAGAATATAAAACCTAAACGTCACAGTCTAAGTTATGATTACATTAAACTAATGTTCGTAGCGATATGCTATATTGTAATGGCTATGATTTTTACAGTAAAAGTGACTATGTCTCTCACTAGCTTGGCTGCGTGTATTCGGGAAATCCTGGTTTCAGGTAAGGGCCTGGGTACCTGCTCTCGTCTCTGAGGTCTTTCTAATTTCTCATTGCCATGCAGGCAAATGTCAGGATAGTACCTTAAAACAAACCGCCAATGCTTCTTTGTTAACGAGACATAATCTTGGCGAGTGGCGGCATCGCTAATTAAACAAATATAAACAAGTTTCGCTTTCTTTTTTGAGGGTTTTAATATTCTGTACTTTCTAAGCGGTAGTAAGCAAAATCGGGCCACGAAGACCTCCTCCAGATTTCTTATCAACAAGCCATTTACAATCGTTTTCGTGTTTCATTCGACGCTGTATAACCTATGTGGAAGATTGCCAAAATCAATCATCCCTTCTATAGACTCGCAGACCGTGAGTGCAACTGATACAAATTCCAGATGTACGATCCTTGTCACGAAATCGCTTGTGCAGCCCACATTTGTCAGAAAAACTATCTTCCTTTATACGCAGACACGTCGAAAGGAAGGTGGTTAAAATAAGATAATCTACCCGCTAAACGCTGGTATTGTATGGCACAAGACTTCTAACAAATATTCACCTCTCCAACACTGTACCTGAGAATTCGGGTAGGTGGCACGCAGATAAATCTCTGTGAAATGTCATACCTCAGCTTTAAATGTAGGTGAGTAGTGATCTTACATTTCGGCCTTTTTAACCTCAAAGAAAGAGCCCACATCGCCTATTTTACCGGAGTTCATGTAGTGTAAAGTAGTTCTGGTTGTGGTAGGTAAACGAGAAATTCTTGATCTAATGAGTAATCGAAAAGTAACCTCCCAGCCCTCGAGGTCGTGATCTTGCTATGTCTTTCCAGTTTATTCGCACACAATGAAAGTGAACTGTTACTCTAAACTTCAAACATTCACCATCATCATCGTCTTCCTTATTTTCCATTAATAGACGACTTTCCAAAAAAGAAAATCAAGTAACGCCTTTTCATTTCAACACTTGCCTTCGTCCAACCAAAAGCAATTTCTGGTAGTTTAGTTTTCTTGATTGTTCAAACACCTAAATTCACTTTTACTTATGGTATTCTGATTCCCTCTCCAATTTGTTTAAAATTTAAAAACACAGAACCGCTGTTACAAAACTATTGCCGTGTGGATATTCCATTAGCTACAGTTCAGTTTAAGGTCCGCTTTCAAGGTGAAAGCGAAGGAATCTCACGGAGTTCGTTCTACTTTTCTGGTTGTAATACTTTATTTTCCCTTCTCCTGTTTTAAAACCTAGAAATTAGAGATAAAGAACCATAATTTCACTTATTATTTTGTGTAGGGCTATGTGTTTGTACGTTTTCCTCTCTTTCTCAAGAAGAAAAGAGTTTAAGATGTTTGAGAAGAATACGAGTTTATTGAAATTAACAGCAAACTTTCTACAACTTATGACGCAAACGAAGTGTCCAAACGCGTATAACTCGTGAATGTTTACAAAGCATAGGAAGTCTGTTGGTAATTCCAATAAACGTGCACTATTCAAAGCAAGGCGGTATGCAAAGAAGAAAGTTTGAGAAGAAAGTTTTGAGGGCGGAGCAATAAGAATATGGAGAAATTTGTACAAGGATAAACATCATAATTTAAACCCACTTCCAAATATTATTAGGATGATCAACTGAAGGATAAGCAGACTAGAAGCACAAGCATTTCTCGTGGGACATACAGAATATATACACAAATTTTAGCCGTAAAACCTGAAAGGAAGAGCCTACTTAGGAGACCTAGCTGTATATAGTGAAATGTACGAGGGATTCAATGTAGTATTTCAGTATAAGTACAAGATTCTTGTAATGCCGAATACGTCCAGTGGTGCATTGTTATGGACACTTCCGATATTTATGAAATGCGTTAAAATTCTTGAATAATTAAGCGAGTGACATTTGGTCACGAAGAGCTCTATACCACGGAGCTAAGAGCCACATTGCTTAAGGAAGTAAATAAAATTTACGTATGCCTGTAGCACGTATTTTTTTCAGTTGAGATCTGAAGTTTCGCGGCGGTGAACCGTTGCAGATTTTGGTCTTCTGGGCTTTGACATGGTGTAATTTCGTAGACAGTTACCACATTTCGGATAGGTCTGCTGCCTTCATGTTCAGTGTAAACTTTTAGAACTACACATGAAAATTCATGTGTCATTACCAAAAAGATTACGGCTTAAGTGTATCTTTAGTTTTTGAAAAGCTTTTTGTTAAATTCTAAATTTAATATTCGGCACTACTTTTAGAGTATACAATTTCATCACACATTAATTTTCTTCAGTTTAGAATAATCGAAGCTCTACTTTGCCCAGAGACCTAAATGTACTTCTTGGCGTATGCTGTTCTCTAATATGAAATATTAGTAATCTAACTGCTGTAGATAAATACGTGATTTTTTATATTCTCATAACAATGAATACAAAGTAGGTATCTTCTACGTTGTAACACCTTGTACTCTGGCATAAAAGTACCAACTCTTCGGGGGAATCTTTTGCCTACTACGTGGCCTTATATCTCCTTGGTGGGCACCTGTCACTAATGCAATAACAACAGGTATTAATAGTCCTGTCGAAACCGTTTTAAAAGGACACTTTCTTACGTCCCTGTTGTACATTAATCTCAAAATCATCGCTAATGACCCTCCTTATATGCTGAACACCTTGAATCTTTCAAGAAACCTGAGAAGTCATTCATGATGAGTTTCCTAAGACAACTAAGTGAGTCCAGGTTAACATATCTTATCATACGTCCACAACAAGCATGCAAGGCAGTCAATGGCATGACATTTTCGTGATTGAATACGTAAGAAGTGTCTAACCTGCACTGGCTGCCCATAAAATCGGCTGTCGGCCATCTTTGTCTCTGACGTTAACTTCAACGCCTCTGGCGAGCAGTTTGCGTAACACCGCCAGTCCGAATCGTACATCATTGCCCATCTCTGAGTTCGGCCCACACATCTGGGCGGCGTAGTGGATAGGGTAGCCTCCATGGATATCCGGTGTCGATGGGTTAGCTCCAGCATCTAGAACCAGCTCTAGAGCCTCCACTTCCCCGCACACTGAAAACAGAATTAATCAGTCGGAAGATACCTTATTATTCTTATCCACAGTCTGTCCGTATTCAGTGTAAAACAGCCGTGCACCCCCCAACCAGAATTTCGGTAACTGCCTGTTTCCCATAGACAGTAAAATGGTTAATTTCAAAGTGAATATAATATGAAGTTATTTGCAGTTAACTAAGCACGACGCCAAGCAGACATGTTGGGGAGTGAACGATTGGGCTTGGAACACTCGCGCCGGCTTATTACCCCGCTCAGGCCAAGAAAACGTCCTTATAAGCCATTTCAAAATCATAACTCATCGATTCCCTGTCATTCAACGCTATATTTTCTTCGATAATGATAGCGTCGTTAAACAACTCACCAAAAATTCCACGCATTCTTAAATTCGGTAAATAGTCTAATGGCTGGGATGATTGTCCGTCTGTCGTTCGTTTCTGTGGAAAGGAAATTAAAATCTTACTTGCGATATTACCACCACTTTTCACCAAAAACCTGCACTGTGATGTGAACTTCAGTTGGCGTTTTTGTTTCGAATATTGCCGGAACGTTGTTACTTCCAGACCACGTAGCAAAAATGTGTATTGAAAATTAATTATAATACCGTAAGCCGTAACACTTTCCGTTTATGGTTATTTATTATAATTTTATACTACATGTTTCGGCCTCTTTAGGCCATCGTTAGGCATATTAATACAAAAAATACTATGAAGAAGGATAATTGCAAAAATATTTATTTTTATTTAGATATACCTGATTATGGCCAAAAGAAGCCGAAACATGTAGTATAAATCGCTATTAATAACCATATATAATAGTGTTGTGACACGCTATTTTTATTAATTGTAGTTTATATCTGTCACAACGGAATGTCCCAACCAAAGTTTAATATATATTCTATTAAGTTACGAAAATTTACGTTCAAGACAACAGACATCCGACTCGAAATTTGATCCCCAGGCCCCCCAGTACAAAGGACTGTAGCTACTCAATTTTTATGTTTGCTCATATCCATCTAGCACCAAGGTGAAGAGAGTGTGCACGTTTTTACCTTGTCACTGTACAGCTACCCTGGAATGGCGTGCTGCTTATGCAAAAAGACCAATTAACTGTGCTAGACACACATTGTTTCAATCTCGTAGTCATAGTCATATATTTACCAGTCAGTGATTATCATTTAGAAGGTCTTTTGAAGGTCAAACTTAGAGATTTAAACTCACTACACTGTAACTAAGATGGAAACAATATTCTTGTAAGAAGTTTAAATTTGTTAATAAATTTATAACCAACTGATACACAATTGAACCACTTTTATTGTAGCGTCTATATACGTGTACTATACGCCCCTACATATGTTTCGGACCTCAGTCCATCCTCAGGGGGTCTTGTTCGTAAAAGCCACTAAATCAAATACATGTTGTCAAGGGACATATAGCACTTATGTATCATTATTATGGTAAAATTGTCTTAATATAATAGTAAAAATATTAAAACACAGTTTTTTATGTTAAAAACCTTATTAAAAGATTTGTTTACTGGTTGTATAAAATATGCGGATGCGGAAATACTGGCTTATATTTAAGCGTCTGGATGTGCGTAATCTTTCATAGTGTGTGTCTATGGCTTACGATGCTGCATGTACTGTCTGCCAGGTTACGTAATGTTGTGTAACATTATAATATAATAATATAGACGCTACAATAAAAGTGGTTCAATTGTGTATCAGTTGGTTATAAATTTATTAATTCATAAAGATGCACGGTGATACTAATATGAAATTTAAATTTGTTGTCCAGTTTAACTAACATGTAACCGCATTGCACATGCACATTTAGTGAGCCTGTCCGCTTGCTGCAGCAGAAGAATAATCCACTAGTCTGATATGGAATGTAATTCGTTTCTCTATGACATTTGCGTGACGTCTGTCCATGTTAAGAGTGTCAACTTCTTGTCTGTTCTAACCTCTCGTTGCACGCAATCTTGAATCAAATTCTTAGTGCTTTCCTGTCACGCTTCTATTCACCTTTCTTAGCAAGATCCTTAGTTTTGCCCTTTAGCCCACGTAAGCTTCACTTTTTACTTAGCCCTCTTCTCACCTTCCTCTTTTTTTTCCAATGGCTCGACAGCCCCTTGGGGGCCTAGGCCGCCTCATTTTTCGAGGCTTCACGATCACACTGTAGACACACCACACTCGGTAGGACTCCTCTGGACGAGAGACCAGCTCGTCGCAGAGACCTCTACCTGACAACACACAACACTCACAAGAGACAGACATCCATGCTCTAGGCGGGATTCGAACCCAACATCCCAGTAAGCGAGCGGCCGTAGGCCCACGCCTTAGACCGCACGGCCACTGGGATCGGCCACCTTCCTCTTTCACTCATAATTGTAATACTTCTTTTCCTTCCACAAGTTTCTACGTACTGATTCACCCCCTATTCGTCCATTAGCTTTATTCCTGTTTAGAAATAACACTTCACGAAGCATGAATTCGATATTGTTAAAAACAATTTTAAGCTCTGTCTGTTATTTTACGCAGCATAACACAAAAACTCGATCGTGTATTTATATTACTTCATTCGTGTTCAGCTTGAATATAGGATTAAATTTTTTTAAATAACACTCATTCTCTTAATGGATTGTTATTTATCTTTGGCCATGCGTAAAGTACGAGTATAGTGTGTCCCTTAACCTTTTTATTTGTAGGTAAACGTGTTAATTTACACAAAACGAAATTCACGAAAACTCTCATTTCATCGACGTATTTTCTATTTTCAAATTCCGTCTGTGTCTACCACACGCGAAGATTTCATGTCATCCATGTTAGCCGGGCTCATAGTTTAAAATGAGGCCTCCGCCACTGACTGTAGGAGAGTTTGAACACAGACTTACAGAACGACTTTACACACACACATAGAGCAAGCCAGGTTCTCACGTTTTACAACTGCAGTGCAAGAACACGGCTCACTTTATGTGTGTCTATTCAAATTCTGTTCCAATTATGGCCGAAAGCCTGGCTAACATGGCTAACATGGCGAACATGCACACTCCGCGCCTCATGCCTACAAATGTCTTGATATCAAAGACATAACCTGAGAATATTTAAGTGTTCTGACCCCAATATACCCCTCAGACTTCTGGGTCGTTTAATCCAACTGTTTAACATAAGATCACATGATTAACTGACTGAAAGACAAAGGTGTATCTTTGGGTCCCTAATTGTGTGCAAGTAGTCAAGGTTTTGTGGAACGTAAGGAAAGCAACACACCGGCTGTTGGTTAAGTAAACAGCACACGAACGCGAAAGAGAATGAAGAGCGATACTGCAGTTTGAAGCACTTATTTTAGCTCGCGGTTTTTAGAAGCTCCTTTGTCTTCACTTTTTTTTATTACCAGTTAAGAAATACCTTCTTCCAAAGTAATGTTACTGCAGACACGCAGCATTATACTGCAAAATGAGACTGTATTTTCCTCGTGCTTTCCTAAATATTCACTTCGTTGAAAAAATTTGTAGGTCTTATTAGTAATATATATATATATATATATATATATGGAGTACGCGGTGGCGCATTTGGTTGAGGCACTGTGCTACAAGCCGGAAGGTTGCGGGTTTGATTCCCAATGGGACCCTTTGGGAATTTTCATTGACTTAATCCTTCCGGCAGCACTCTGGCCCGGGGATCAACTCAACCTCTAACATAAATGAGTACCACGGGTATCTCCTGGGGGGGGGGGGGGGGTAAAAGCGACCGGTGCGTAGGGCTGACAACCTTACCACCTTTATTTGCCGATTGTCTAGAAGTTCTGGGAGCCTCAACCTCTTGGAATCCTAATGGCCTGTCCAGTGTCTTTTATGATGAGTAATTTCTTAGAAAATTGATAAACTTTGATTTCAGTTTTAGGTGTTGTATTTGTATTTGTAGTTTATTTAATGGCTCTGTCAATCTTTCAGCTAACATAGCGTCAAAAAACTGAATGAGAGTGTATCGTGAAATTAGAAGGATGTGGAAGGAAAGAACTGTAACATAATTTAATGTATTATTGCCAAATTTGCTTGAAGGGACTGAAGAAAACTATGAAGAAGTAAAGAGAATTGTCGGTATCCTGGTCGAGATTATAAAAGAAACCCCACGAAAACAAGTGACAGTCATCACCGCTTGATCTGCCCTGACCGGTTAGTTTTACGTAGACAGGAATTGACTAACTACATGGATTAGGGTCCTTCCTGAGAAGATGATAGTGCCTTGTCTAGTCAAAATATTCCCCCCACATTATGGGACCCGAATGTTTATTAACGTGCTCAAAACAGCACGAAGCAGTCCCTAGACTGAACCGGATAAATCCAGTAAAAACTTCCCGTCCTATTCTTTACACCAACTTTGACATCGTCCTCCCGTCAATGCCCAGATATTCCAACGCTTCTCCTTCTTTCAAACATTCCTGAAAATATATTTTTACATATTTCTGATCTCTCGCATGAGGGTTTATACGAGTATTGGGCTAATTACAGCCACATTAAATTCACCAAACATCCACACTAAAATAAATTTCCTGTGTAACTGCGGGCTACGAGGGCCGACAGAGAGGATGTCTCAAATACACAAACAAAGTTTAGTTTTTTGATGAGTGTGTGACCTTGAGACACACATTGGCAGGACCTGGTCTAGAACCGTGAAACCTTTGGTCTGTCATTCCGGCAAAATGGCATGTATCTAACACAGTGCGTTTGAGAGAACTCACAGCACCCAACACGGATAAGCTAACTTACCTGTGTTTCAGTACTTGTCAGTTTCAGGTATCACCTTAATTAGCATTCCCTATAGTTACAATTACACGCAAAGCAGTCAGTTACGTAACCTCTGTATTATCGGGTAGGTATTAATATCGTTTTATATTCAGGCAACACGGTCTGTAGGCATTAAAGTAATATTTCATCGGAACCGGAAATAGCAGACTCATTGTTTCCTGTCCCCACCACATCCCACGACGCGCATTGCTATTGTCACTTTGATGTGCTGCAGAGAAGCTTGCAATGAGGAACATACAATGTGTGTTCCAAGAACTAAATTCTACCCGCCGTAATTCCCAAATATTTTGTGAATTAAATTTTAATGAATGATTGTTACTTCGTCGTATACAGTTTGCGTGCGGAGGACTTACTAGAAATTTCAAAGACGGTTCTGTTAGGACATGCGTCATCACACTTGCACTTGCACTACGTGCTGTATTCACAATCCAAAACTAATTTTACACTTCTAAATACAGAGCGTTATATACCATTGTGTTAGTTAAGTAAATAAATGTTTTTTTTTTTGTGGAGAAAAGCCCCGCAGCTAATACTACGGATGCACCGCAGCCTTGAGGCTTATTGTGCAACCCTGTGACGAAGATGATTAGTTTCTTCCGTTTTTCCTGTAATGGAGCACCAGTGGAATGAAATTGACAGGGGAAAACCGACGTACGCGGGGAAAACCCTGTCCCAGTGCCACTTTGTCCACCACAAATCCCACATGGACTGACCCGGCATCGAATCCGACTAACCGCCTGAGTCTTGAACGGCCGACAAGTAAATGGCTTATTACATAGTTTGTTACATTTATTGGCTACTTAGTTATATAAAATTTGGGAAACATCATCATTTTCCCTAACTCGATGGAACAAATTGCAAATTCGCCTCCACACTGTGGTTGCACTAAAAGAGCGCCTGAGTCATTCCGAATTCCAGAAGAGTGTCTCAATGTTGTACGGTGTTAGAAGGCTGTACTATGTAATATGAACGATCGTGCAGAGTTTTCATCAATAAATGATTGTATTTAAACGAGCTGATGTGTCGAACTTAAGGACTTTCCGGATAAACGACATAAGCAATGAAATCGACTTTTATCTTGTGGTCACTTATACCTTAATAAACTATTTATGTACAGTAGGGTACACAGTATGCCGATCCCAGTGGCCGTGCGGTCTATAAGGCGTGGGTCCGCGGTCACTCGCTTTCTAGGATCGTGGGTTCGAATCCCACCGGGAGCATGTATGTCTGTCTCTTGTGAGTGTTGTGTGTTGTCAGGTAGAGGTCTCTGCAACGAGCTGGTCCCTCGTCCAGAGGAGTCCTACCGACTGTGGTGTGTCTCAAATGTGTGTGACCATGAAACCTCGACGAAACGAGGAGGCCCAGGCCCATATAGGCTGTCGAGCCATACAAAAAGAAAAGGATACACAGTATAAAGGATCGCTGTTAATTGTGGGGTTATGAAAAGTCGAATGCAATGAAAAACTGATTGAGATATTTAGTTTCAAAGGATTTGGGAGAAAGAGTTTCAATCCTCTGTCTTTGGCATCTAATGGAATTGCTTATGTAAACAATTTAGGGTTTTCAGTTGCGAAATTATACACTCTGCAAACTTATCTTCTAGCTGAAATTTGCATTATGTGTCGCGTTTTATTATATCCCTGTACCAGAGCCATGAACACATATTAAGGAGATTGGACCCACGAATGCTAAGTTTCAGATAAAACCCCAGACAGTAACTGTCACGCCTACGCAATCGGCTATTAAAAATACGACTTACTGTATTTACGCGGTATGGAATAGCAGAACTGCACTTAGCTCAGCTGTGTAAAGGTAAAGTTTGTAAAAGGCACAAGACCAACTGTGCTGCTGTGTTGTCGTTATTGTTACAGAATTCATTACATAAATTCCCTGAACGTGTGATGGGCCACAAGTTCATATGACGACAAATCAATAAACATGCTTCATTCATGGCCTTTTGTAACGTGATTTCCTTCAGTCTAGGTGATGAATGTTGATAGCGACGTTTTTCAACAGGAACCATGTCGCTTCTTCCTAGATCACACAGCAAAACGATACAGATTCAGCGTCGTCAGACACGTTATGTCCCGTATAAACGTTTACAAGTGTTTACCATTCACAAGTACAAAGACTGACAGCGTCCAGTGTCATTCTGAATGACACTTAAACGCCATTTTAGATAGAATTTTATATCTCAGCTTTGTAGTTTGGTGAATGATACATGGCTTTAGGTCTTGAAAGCGTAAATTGATTTTGCAAATTAAGTCTTGTTTCATAGAGAGTTTACAGTAGGAAAAGTTCAAATTTTCCTGGATATGACTCTCCGTCTCTTGCTACATGTTTACCAACCTTTCGCAGGAGCTTGCTGCCTCCATTTTCATGTCCAAGAAGTCCAAGTGTTGGACCCTGAAGACGGAGCCGACTGTCTCCTCCAAATTATCGGTAACTATCTGTCGATCGACATGGCGTCAGTCCGAGGAGACCTGAGTATTCAGTAACGCCGCTGTACGTGCGACACGTCGCATGTTAAAGTAGATTTACTTCGGATGCTCATGAAATTTTGAATTTCAAACGAACTTTTTTATCATTAAAGTTGATTTTATCTCACCGCGGAGGCCAGGGTTCGATCCCGGGTCAGTCCATGTGGGATTTGTGGTGGACAAAGTGGCACTGGGACAGGATTTTCCCCGATTACTTCGGTTTTCCCCTGTCAACTGCATTCCACCGGTGCTCTATTACACGGAAAAATGAAAAAACTTATCATCTTTCTCTTCATCTTCATCACAGGGTTGCACACTAAGCCTTAAGGCTGCGGTGCGTCCGTAGCATCTGCTGCGGGGCCCTTCTCCACAAAAGAAAAAGTGATTTTATTTTAAAACACTGTGACAGGCGGCTAATAAGTGTAAACTCAGGTACACTTTCACACTGATATAAGAAATGTTACGTATGGAAAAATATGTGTGAGGCAGATCACAAAAATGACAGTCGAAACTTTAAACCGCCAAGTTCCTTATCCTGCAGTTGGATTCAAGGCATGTGAGTGCACGTGCCTCTGATTGCACAGTTGACACAGCGACGTTATTTAGCAAGATTAAGAAGTTTTTTCTCGTTACAATATTATATCCTCAAGATATAATTGACAAAATCTACGAGACCAATAATATAAAAGCACCAAAACGTGAAACGGCGCTGATTTGGATCAAAAGAGCTACAATATGCAAAGTTTTTTGAGTCCAGATTTTAAATAAGCGAACCATAATTAATTTCTCAGTTATTCAATTTTCTCTTATAAAACACTACAACGCATTTTTGTTGTCTCATGCATTTTTACAAAGAACGCCTCAATATTTAATGAGCTGTAAACCGACTTACTGCCCACAAAATACTCTAGACTTTAGGTTCTCACAAAGCTTATTGCTGCTTCTGTAAGCGGCAGTAGACTTCACTTCTACTCCGTTTTGTTTAGCAAGCACTTATTCCTGTACTCACGCGCTGTAAATCACCTATGGTCTACGGGAAGTCCATTTGCATATTTCACCCTCTTTGCAGTGTTTCGAAGAATGAGATCGATATGGAAAGAGGTAACCTTGATGCAGTACTGACCGTTCTGACGTCAAGGATTGATTTTCTTATAATGGACTATTCCAACATAGCACTTGATGTTTGAAAACGGTTTGCAGCTTTGTGCGAGGGCTCTGTACTGCATTTCTTAGCCGGTGTGCCGCGAAAAGTTTGGTTCAAATGCTTTCTACTTATTTAGTAATAATTCACAAAGCGTGGAAATAGCAGTGGTGGCTAGTGCAGCCGTGTTTTGCCATCACATGCCCGTGATTTAGTTTCCTGGTAAATTCCTGCTGCGTATATGTACTTGATGCCCATGATCATTTTACACACTGCATTTTTTAGATTAAATTTAAACTTGGTGTTTTGTTTGTTGCCTTATTCTTTTATAGCAACTCACTTCTGCTTCTGAAGAAGCTGTCAAGAGATTCTCCATCTTTCATGGAACAGCAGATTTACGCCTGTTTTCACAACAGCCTGCCAACAAACCCCTTCCTGACTTAGACAAATCCAGGCCTGAGCCTCACAGCGTATTTATTTAAAAGTGGTTTTAACCCCTAAGGGCCCAACGTGGACGTATGCTCGACAGCACACTCCACTGTAGGAGGTCCAACGTCCAGCTCAAATCGACAAGTTATTTCGCAATGTTTTATGTTGGTTTTCATAAGCTGGCATCTAGTGGCTGCTGTTTAACTCTATAAATCACGGTTTCTAGAAAATTAATTTAGACCGTACTACTGGAATTCGCAATTGACCCGGAGTGAAAAGATTTAACATTATTCTACTGTCTACGATTTTGTATTTCTAATGGTATCGCTTTTAAGTAAAAATACCAGTTTTTACCCTACTTAAATACAATATCTTGTATGTTTCTATAGTGTATATTATTTATATACATTATATATATATATAATATTCTAGTGCACCTAAGCGGAGACAAGACTCAGAAAAGATTCAGAATTACTGTTCCGGTTGTACTCACAGCTATGTACGAGTTATACACGGAAAAATACACAAGCAGTCCAGTTTGGTCCCGACATAAACACTCTTTTTGTTTTAACCCAGTCTCCGAAAGCAAAATCTTTCTTGTATGGCATGCAGACTGTTCTTGATACATTAGCAAGTGAAGGTACATAAGGCACGTAGTGATAAAACTCGTAATATCGACTGCTGGATGAGAGTGGTCCTTTGAGGATCTTCTGAAGTTATTTCTTCTTTGTTCACTAGACTGGGCTGCTTGAGACCCAGAGCTGTTCGTGATAAAATATATAGATTTGTAGTTTTTAGATGGAAAATGAACACCAGCCAGCCTGATCCTTCGTCTTTCTGGTTGTTCTGTCATGAATGGACTTCAAAATCGAAGACCATTCACGTTTTCAGAATTGTACGTTGTATGGCGCTAGTGTGGATAATTCTGTCAAGTTCTCACGGTCTTCAAGGTGGTGGTGTTGATGGTACATTAATGAGATACACACGGTTAAGGATTATGTCATCGTTCACATGAAATTTATGGCCGATTTTTAAATACAGTTTGCACTTTATGACTGGATTAAAAATAGATAGAAATCACCTACTCCAGACGTGTACAAGCCTATACGGTTACTTTCGTGGGCACGTGGTTTATACGTAACAATAGTTTCATTCTCAAATACGTAGAAGGTTTAGAAATGTGATTGTCATCTAACGTCTGTATTCTACTGAAGTGGGACATAGACGTATTCCTTTAATGCATTTCTTCAATTTATTAATTTATCTACTATTGAATATTTTGAACCACTCAAATATTTCAGACTTTCTTTCATGGTACCTGGGAGGAGATTAAATTCGAGGAATGCCTGTCGCTCTTCAGTTCAGAAAAGCATGTATTGGGCACCTTTTATTCAAAAACGCAAAAATTAAAATGTAAACATTATATTGGTTTTGCCCGTTTCTTTGTAGCCTATGGCTGTGAAACGCTGCTATTCTCCTAAGGGAAGAACAAAGATCTGAATACATGCGTAGTGGTGAGTACTTGGACCCAAGAGGAAGGCAGTAAGAGAATATCGCTAAAAAGTCAATAGTGAACACTTTGCTAGCTTGTTAGTTTTATCATATACTTTTGTAACAGTCAAATGAAGGAAAGCGAGATAAGTGAGGAATGTAGCACGCAAGGTAGAAACGAGAAATGCATGTAATATTTTAGTCGGAAAAGCGAAAAAAGAGACCACACTGGAGATCCAGACGTAGATTGGAGAGAATAATATTAAGATGGATATTAAGGAAATAAGCTATGAGGATACTGGCTGGATTCATTCGGATAGCATAAGGTCCAGTGGCGCGTTCTTGTGAAGACTGTGGTGAACAATGTAGCATTCTAAGAAAGAATCCGCTGAGAACACGGAGCTTGGAAGAGTTCTTTGCTAAAGACAGAGGAAGTAATGAAGGACAGAAACCTTTACATAATGAGCACACAACAACTTGTACCCAATATTTTTGGTGTGATTTAAGTCAAGATAAGTTAAAAATGTGGGTGACCCTTTACTAGACATGGGGTCGGACTACATCATACGAGTTTATCTTTATACTAAAAACTTCGTGGTTAAAATAGACCAGAAGAATTGGAAAAACAAAGACCCAGTGTTTCCTGAGGACGCTCTGATCTGGTTTACTGACGGTTCTAGGGTTGATTCAGGGAGAGGGGTTGGTATATATAGCATAAGACCAGAGAGAGACTTTAGTTTATCTCTGAGCAAATACGCCACGGTTTTTCAAACTGAAATGTACGTCATTCTACAATGCGCATATGAAAAAATAAGAAGGGCTTGTAGACATAAAAAAGATCCTCATTTCTTCAGATAGCCAGGCCCCACTTAAAGTTCTTAGAAGCCCAAAAGTGGCTTCAGGACTGGTTGCAGAATGCTTGGATGCTTTCTCTGTGCTGGCAAACTGGAATGAGATAACCCCCATATGGGTGCCGGGGCATTGTGGCATCCCAGGCAATGAAAAGGCTGACAAACTTGCTAGGCAAGGTGCAGCGATGTCGCTACTCGGCCCAGAGCCGGCTCTTGGAATACCTAGGTGTTCAGCAAGAGACGCAACTAAGAACTGGACCGAGCTTCAACATTGTATTGCCTGGAAAAAAAAATTACCAGGTCACAGACATGGTAAATTTTTTACTAGTAGACAATGGGGACACAGAGTTAATGAGTTGGTGCTGAGGGAACAACATAGGGCTGCACAATAAGTCCAAGGCTGCGGTGCATCCGGAGCTTCTGCTGACGGACCCTTCGGGAAGGTAAGTTGGACCAGCGGGACTAGTACTAGTTACGGAGAAATGAAAAATGTATGCAAAAACTTGAAAGGAAAACCTGAGTAGAAAAAAAATCTTATTCGTCACTTGAGTATTTACATGTGGCCGGAGTAGACAGCAGTAAAGTTTAACTTACCAGTCGCCCAGTGGACCACAGAATGCCTTTCATAGTCAAGGCTGTTGACATCTGCATTTTTAGACAGTAGGAACTTGATGAGGGGCTTGTTTCCCGCAATGACCGCCAGGTGGATTGGCGTATAGCCATCCTCATCCCGTGCGTCCACCAGGTCGTGTGCGGCCGAAAGGACGAGGTCAGCACACGTGAGGGAAGAGCTCTCTGCACAGTAATGCAGTGCAGTTTTCATTGTACGGTCGCGCTCCCTCGCTGCGTCTGGCTGAAATGAAGTTTGATCAAAATGAACAGACTACAGTGTTACAACACATCCCTGTTGTGGTATTTCGTATGGCGTCCAGACGTGTCTTGGTGTTTCCACACCACAGCCTATGCTGCTGTACTTATGTCCGTGCGCATTAAATCTCGTATTTTGCATTAGTGCTTCATCACTGCCACTTTTTTGTCTGATGTGCTTTCACTGATTATTGCTTCAATGTTTTTCATAAATAATAATCCTCAATACAAGAGCTGTATTATTGCCGCTAAAGAAGCAAAATTTTGCACAACACGCAGCCTTGCGAGATTCCAGTTTTAAAATGGCGGACTGCACTTCAAAATTGATTTCACGGGCATTTGACTTGACCCTTACTTTTTTCGGGACGAAGTATGAAGCAATAACTTTAAAAATCCTTACAACATTGTCAACTGAAATTGAGGAAAGTTTAAATATAAAGCAATTTTTAACAGCATCTGTGAATGTTTCTAGCAGGGAGGATATGTCAGCAATACAAGCAGTAGTGCGGGCGGCATTTGCTGCTCCTGCAAGCAGGTGAAAATAACATTTATATTTTACGTCAGTTCCAGAAGAAACTTTGGAAACTCTAAGAATATGTTTATGCATCGGTGATAAAGAAGAAACTGAGCACAAATTAACTTACTTTTCTCATTTTTTTCGCCGGAACTGCTCTAATAATAATATATATTATGTTTTATATTGTATATATATTTTAAGTGCTAGTGATTTGTACATATCGCATATGACACATTTGTAAAACACGCCGACTCATGACTGTGCACTGTGTACGTGCACTGTGTACTGTGTACTGCTCTCCACTCCTTCTGCTCACCATTGTGATACTTTTGTCTTGTATTATTGGGTAGTTTTTTCTTCGTTCGGAAGTAATGCTTTGTACAGAGTACAATATCGACTAATCATTGCATTATAGTTGGTTTTAAAGCCATTAATCTGGTGGTTTATTAAGTTTTTCTTTTTCTGTGATAGTTACCTTCTTCGTGAGGATGCTCCTTACATCTTGGTCCCTGGATTGCTGGCAGGCATACATGAGGGGTGTGGCCCCCTCGCCGATACTGTTCATCGGGGATATTGGCCTGGACGGAATCGTAACAGCTTCAGGTTTGGGAGCATCATAGTGGGCAGGACGCTCGGCCACTGTTGCCATCATCATTGGATCGACATCTGGCTGGGCGATGCTCCCTCACCTGCGGACATGAACCACAGTGTTCCGAAAAATTGTCCTTTAAAAAAGGAAGTGTTCTTGAGGACTAGAGTCTTCTGGAACGCAACGCTTTGTGTTTGGGTGATTGGTTGCCGACCTGCGAAGGGCCGTAGTGTCTTCATCCTTACCGACTGCTTCACCCCCGAAAACGAAGGTAACGCGATCTTCCTAAACGTCGGCATACACTTGCCCAATGACCCCACGTCACGTCTCAGAAGACTTAGATGATCGGCAAAACCGCTGTAACAACCTTAAACCTTGCAGGAAGATTCTTTCTCTTTATTTCTTCTACGTACTATGCATAAGCTATCGCAATTTCGGAGTCATCTTCTAAACGGTTTTTATTTCTGGCTTTTTAACTGAACAGCTATTTACGGGAGTCTTGTATTGTACATTTTGTTAGGTTTAGTTAAACATTTCAGTCGCCAGCACATTCATGCGGATTGCCTACTGTACTCGCTTTGTTTCCGTCGATTGATATGTATGCCCGATAGTAGTCATTTAACGATACAAAAATTGCTAAATATATTTTCGTAATATTTCAAATTTAAGAATTTTACAAACAAGTGTTTTACCATTTCGATTTTCTTTATATGAGACAGTTACAGTGACAACTCTACGTTGACTGCTACATGTTTCGGCGAGCACTTCAAGCACAAAGTTTTCTAAACATTTATCGCCATAACAGTTGTTTCGAAAAAAGAGACGAATAAGGCACACATTTTGTGTCAGATTTGTTTTGTTTGTTTATGTTTCGTTGCAACACGACTTAAAATTTATATTTGAAATTCATAGGTTTATAAACGCTCAATCTTTCACATAATGTTTTTATGCAACAGCTCAAATCCAACAAATTTTATAAAATATTTGTGCTTGTATGTGTGTGAATTTTGAAGGACACATTCAAGATGCATTAAGACCTATAGGTATTTCTTTTTTGAAATCATTTGTATACTTTTTAAAAGAGAGCTTCAAAAATTAGCATTCCGAAAATATAGAGATAATAACAAGTTACAACTTCACAATTGCTGCGCTGTGCGTACATTTCTCAACTTCTTTTTACAGTATCGTCCAACAGGCATATGAATAAGTAACTATAAATTGGGTATAGCCTAAATAAAAATAACTATCCTAACTTTTAAACTCAGTCTCAAGTAAAAGTTAATTCCGTTTAGGGATAAATTATTCTTGATTGTCAGAATCGAAAAAAAAAGAGATACGTCTGTGGAGGGAAAAAAAAAAATATTTTTAAAATGTTACAGCAGGAGGTACGTACATATAGACACTCCTGGGCTTTAGAAGCTTAAGTGTTTCTTCTTTGTTAGGGGGAATCAGTGTGTTTTCTGTAAAGTATTAGAAGAATTCTTAAATACTACTTAGATAAACGTGGTATTTCAAAGGGTTAAAGTACGCATTTTTAAGATAACGTCCTGCAGAGTTCGATACTTTACTTCACTCGTCACGCGATTCCTCTTTCCGTTTGAATAATTCAGCACGAAGTTCAACATGTTTTTACGTCACATTAAAAATCCCTATACCTTTGCGCAGTGTGATGAAAGCTGTGGCAAAATACGCCCTTACGAAAACAATCCAAGGACCGTTGACCTTCATGTACAGCAGGTTTTAACCCACTGAACTTTGTGGAGATATCAGGCACGTTGTTAATAATTGCCGAATCTTTTAAACCCGCTCTCTCTCTCTCTTTCCCCCACCCGCTCACAGTCTTATTTCTCTGAAGAAAAACATTTAGACAGTTATGAAATGAGACTTTTTCTATGGAATTGATAACACGCTTTCCTAATTAATAATACACGTGGTTCTTACACAAAGGTCATAGTTGAGTCTATTAGATGGGGGATCGACTCATCACATTACGTGGCTTATCCTTCTGGACAAGATGAAGCAGCTGGATAGTTTCAGCTAGCTCCCAAGTACGAGACGAATACCAGCGATCCCCGTGTCTGACAGACTGCATCTTTTCCAAAACTTCATGAATGAATGCTTATTCTGTTGCAAGAGATACTTGCTGCAAAAATCTTATATTATTTGGAATGTCTCAAGAAATTCGAGAAAAAGCAGGCCAAGGGTGTCAGTTACACCGTGTAATGTAATAACATTACGTCCTGGCTGGAGGGCTTGAAAGTAAATGGTACACATCAGCTTCTAGTCTATGTTGACGATGTTAATATACTGGGCGGAAGCGTACACGCTATAAAGAAAAACACGGAAGCTTTAGTCGTCGCTAGTAAGGAGATTGGTCTAGAAGTAAATGCTGAGAAAACTAAGTACATGGTCATGTCTCGAGATCAGAATGCAGGACAAAATCACAATATAAAGATAGATAATAAATCGTTTGAAAGTGCGTAACAGTTCAGATATTTGGGAACAGCCCTAACGAATCGAAATTGCATTCAAGAAGAAATTAAGAGCAGATTGAAGTAGGGGAATGCTTGTTATTATTCGGTGCAGGATCTTCTGTCTTCCAGTCTGCTATCCAAAAATACAAAGATTAAGATATACAGAATTATAATTTTGCCTGTTGTTTTGTCTGTGTGTAAAACGTGGTCTCTCACACTGAGGGAGGAAACATAGGCTGAGGGTGTTCGAAAATAGGGTGCTGAGGAGGATATTTGGGCCTAAGAGGGACGAGGTAACAGGGGAATGGAGAAGACTACATAACGAGGAACTTAATTATCTGTACTCATCACCAAATATTATTCGGGTGATCAAATCAAGAAGAATGAGGTGGGCGGGGCATGTAGCACGTATGGGTGAGGGGAGAGGTGCATACAGGATTTTGGTGGGGAGACTTGAAGGAAGGAGACCACTTGGAAGACCTAGGCGTAGATGGGAGGACAATATTAAAATGTATCTTCAAGAAGTGGGATGGGGGGCATGGACTGGATTGATATGACTCAGGATAGGGACAGGTGGCGGGCTCTTGTGAATGCGGTAATGAACCTTCGGGTTCCATAAAATGCGGAGAATTTCTTGACTAGCTGAGGAACTGTTAGCTTCTCAAGAAGGACTCTGCTCCATGGAGTTAGTTACGTCCTGGCTAGTTTTAAGAAATCGTATGATATTTTGCAAGCATGTATCAACCATGCTAACCATGACGATTTAGAATAGATAATAAGTGTGATGCCACATTCTTCTTTTATTGAAACTTAATTTTAATAAAAGCAGCAACAGTTACGCCAACTCTTTATGTGAAAGTTACGTTCAATGTGTTCTATCAGGATAAGGACGTGATCTTACCATTTTTAGTCCTTGGTGGTTTAATTCTACGTCCCAAACGTCTTCCGCTATGACAACTGTACCTCCAACTTTGAAAATGTCCTTAAATTTTTCATTGGAAAATACTTCTTTTCCCCTTTCTGTCTCTCCCTGTATGCACACACACGTAGGCGCGCGCGCACACAAAGAAAGCACTATATCAGGGGTGCACAAATGTTCCAAGATATCTGAAAGTCTCCTCAGAGGTCTAGGCGCTATAAAGATGGCATGAAGCAAGTTCCGTACTGAGGACCCACAAATATCATAGCCAGTGTCAAAAAAATTAGTAGCCCGGCCGACCTGACACCCGGGGTTTGTACACCCCTTCACTCTACTGTGGTACAAACCACATAAGGTAAAAAGAATCCAGTCTCGAAGTTTTGAACAATAACCATTCTTGCATATATTTAGAAGGAAATACGCCTCAAACAGTAGTCTGCACGGATTGCAAACGCAGCAGCTAGGCTTCGATTTAATTGCTTGTATGGCCAAGATTTTCCCCTTTGCCGCCTCGTCCATCAAGGATTTCTGGCCCACCAAACCGCCTCTTCAATGAGTAAATGGGACTCTTTCAATGTGGGTAAAGAACAAGAGAGCGAAACTCACAAGTCATCTCCACCTAATACCGACATTAAAAATGCTTGGAGCTCTATCTCCACTACCCCAAGTGTCGTCAGGGCGTTGTTCTTAATCAAGCATTGACTCAGGCTGTCAGTCGCCGGCCTTTGGACAGTCTATCTGGAATTTGTGGTGGCCAAGGTGGTACTGGGCTAGGTTTATCCCAGGATACTTCGGCTTCCCCCTTTCAGCAACAAACGACTCTTGCTCCATGCTCATTCAACAATCTATCGCCGATGCTATATTTTTCGCAACTCAGAACGCCGTTAAATAACACACAATTAAGTACAGGGACAAGGTACCCTCTGCGTTATTCCCTATCAGCCTGCGTTAGCTCCTGTCAGCCGAGTAGTCGTTTATAGGCCTATATCTGGAGATCTACTCGTAGTAGTTTGACCGAGAGTAATAGACTAACAGAAGAACTGAGCACAATTTTATCGGAATTAGTCTACATGAATTCCTCTTATATCCATTCAGAGGCACTGTTACTTTTACTGGCCCCATTCCTACAATGCGCTCTAGATCAGTAGTTACCAAACATTGCCACTCCGCGAACCACGTTTGTGAACAACCGCAATCAAAGAACATCCACGTAAAAGAATTTTTTTTTTCAGATTTCTCTACTTCCTGCAGTTCACATACTTGACCCGTCCACGTAGACATAACTAAACAAGTGCTTTTAGAAACCAATTTCTTTTAAAGTAAAGGAACACAATGTAAAATGGAAGTCACGACTGTGCAATGGAAACAGATTACAAAGGACCAATTTCTTCCAAAATAAAACTGCGCCACCCATTTTGTCCTGCGTTTATAATTTTAGTTTGAAAAATTTTGGCAAACAAAACAACGGCCACTGCGTTCTGTTCTTCAGCAGTCCTTGTGAGATGTGTCTGGTGCCTAGTTTAATAAAAGCTACAATTTTCAAACAAGTAAAGTAAATTATAAGTGAAAAATAAAGCGAGAAAACCTATGAAGGAAAATGAACAGATGGAAAGAGAGACAAGTCAATGTGCGAAATAATGCGACAAATGCCTCCTAGTTCCATAATTGACCAAGTTTAAAGTTTTGTTATATTTTCGTTGAAGGTATAGGAGAATTAAACTTGTTTTCAGGCGGTAGTTTCTGAGTCCTAAGATTAGGAGGGTCAGAAAGTTTAAAAAATGGCGTGTTGTAGGTAAGTTTATTATGAAACTTTCAGCACTTCAGTAATAAAGGGAAAGTTTACCCTAACCTTCCGTACATTCAGTACACATGAAACTTACTGCCCTTTTTTCTTCAAATTCCAGATTTTGTGCAAATATTCAAAAATCGTGTTACGTAGAATGAACGAGAGTTTAAAGCCAGAGAATTAGCTACATTGAAGTTTACGTATGTGAGTGACGCAAGTGACTCCTGTCAAATGACATAGAGTAAGCATGTACAGTTAAGTGAGGTAGTGAAAATAGGAAGTTGAAAATAAATATATTTTATGTTTACCATGTATAAGTTATTAATGGATCCTATCATCCACACAGGCATCTAGCCACACAGGGCCCTGCTGCGTTGCGTCGCCTGTACCTGCAGTAGTTTTGCCCTCCGTCTGCTTAAACTTTGCCTTACAAATTTCGTTTAAAGGAACTTCTGTTTTTATATATAAACTGTATATAATTCAATACTGACAAATATTTGTACTCCTTCCTTGCACTGTTCTTCTCGTATGCCATATAAATCTGACAAAAGGGGTAATTGTTTCTAAGTGGGTATTTCATTAGATGTATGGAATCAGTTTGACATATATAGGTCAAATGCAAATATTTCTAAAAAGTGTCTTGTGCATGGATCTCTCATCTCGAAAGAAAAGAAGATTCAAAATCTTCTGTCTCTATGACCTAAATCCTTCTTTGGCCAGTTAAATAGCTGATAAGGTGGTTGGTTGGTTAGATGCGTGTGATTAATCTTATGATGATTATGTGACTTAACTTAAAAAATTGAAAGCATTGCAAACCAAAGTATAACATTTGCCTTAGCTTGTGAGACGGAATGTGTTTAGGGGCTTTATTCACGCTCCTCTTACGTGCATGACATCACCCTCTTTCTTAGGGTGACCCAAATCCTTCTGGACACGTCATGTAAGTTATTCATGGTTACTGGACTGGTCAATACTAGTAGGTCGGCCCATGGCGTGCAGTCCGTCAGATATGAAGAATAATTACTTAGGCCTGCTGGTGTTACGAGATGAGAAGGCTCCTAATAATGAGAGCGTTCTTGAACAGCGTTCTGAGGGAAGTGTTTGATCCTAAGAAAGAGAAATGATCAGGAGGGCGTGTACACATTATAACATGGCATTTCTTAGGATATATCCTTCGACTTACGGTATTTGGGTGATATGGTTGGGATATACAGCACGCATATAATTACGTATGAAACTGCTTAAATAAATAAAGAAATAATGACTTCCAAGAACACATTATGCATGACATCCTATTCTGTCCGCTCATAAAATTTATTTCATTACTGTGCTTTTTGTAAGTCACGTGAGAAGGGATATTCTGTCACGAATAGATAGACATTAAGCAAGACAGGAAAAAAAAAAAAAAATTATAAATTTAAAGGAAAGGAAAGAAAGAAATAAAAAACAAAGGCCCAGAAAAAGTGCATTGTACCTTGTTTATGCAGTTAAATTCTAACCCATAATAACACAAGAAGTAGGCAACATGCAATATACTTCATTCACTATGTACAAATTAAAAGTAGTCGGGAAACGTTGAAATTTTAAAGAGAAGTAGATATGATTGCAATAAAATTCCTGATAAAATGTATAATAAGAAATCTAGTTTTGTTGTCGTATTGGAAACCTTAGATAATTGCATTACTGACATGTTACAAATATTTGTATATTATTCCAGTAAATATTATGTTCAGAGGAAAACTTTCTGGAAGGACTTATAGAAGCTCTTAAGGTAAATAATTCGTGCTCCGTAATTTCCTTGTTTCGAAGTCCTGTTTTTGAGAAGCCTAATAATACAATCCACGTGAAAAGGTCTCATTTAGCATATGGATCAAGCACAAGAGAATTCGACACGTGTTGCTCTAAGTAGAGCCTCTGGTGTGGTAGTGTTTTTAAGGGAGCTGGTGTCCTAGTTTTCACTACAAATACTTTTCATTGGTGCACTGTGCCTATTATGTTCCAGAGTGTAAAATGCACGAACCTCAAAATTGGTGTTAGGAACAATTTAGCCCATATTCTGTATACTGTTGTATGTACATGTCAAGGAAATAAAGCTATGTAAATTAAAAAAAAAAGCATATGGTACTCGCCCCGTTGTTTAAGAGGTATCTCTCCTTTTAGAGAAGGCGGATTTTCTTATATTATTGACAAGAGTCCAACACTCGACACTGTACTGAGCCCATTGAACCCAGTCCACACTCTCACATTCTGTTTGTAAGATGCAGTTGAATATTATTTTCTCATCTAAGCTTGAGACTTGCAAGTTTTTTCTTCCGTTCTGTACAGGTTCTACGTACATTTCTAATCAACAAAGCAACGCCCTTCTCGTCCTCCCTTGATCTATCACCGTAACCTTATGATAGAGAGAGTGGCCATCAAATGACGGATACACATTACTTAACCTCTCGTCATCTGTCCACTATGATAAAGTTATTCTCGTCGTAGCCTCTGTTTCCGAGACTTACTGATATTGTTTGAATACAATATGAACTAATTAGTTCCCTCCCACGCAGTTGGTTAAATCTCAGTTTATTTAACAGTGCGGTATCAACTCTGTGCCTTCTGTAGCGTAAACAACTCAAAATAATATTTAAAGATTTGAATGAGGGAGTCTTGATATATACGAGTGTATGAGTCCGAAATTGACAGAGATTATTTTCATCTAATAGGTATTGTGATTCCGTACTGATGGAAATTATGCACTAACTGTGCGATTCTTAGTTTGCATGCCAAGTATCAATATTTGTAATTATTACTAATATTTGCACACAAAAAATATAACATCTCCTCATCTGAAGAAGAGTCAACACGCTGTGAAAGGTTACTGAGTGCCTCCTCCTTGGACAGGTTTTTTTGGAACGACGTAAGCAATGGAAAGTAGGTGGGACGAGTGATTCATAAGGGGGACAGGAGAAATACACATAGAATTTTGGTGGGGAACTTGAAGGAAAGAGACCACTTTGAATATCTAGTTGTAGATTGGAGAATAATACTAAAATTCATATTAGAAGTATAGACTGGGAGTGCGTAGATTGGATTTATCTGGCTCAGTGTAGGGACAAGTGACGGGCTGTTGTGAACACGGTAATAAATCGTTTGGTTTTAGAAAGTGCCGGGAATTTATTGACTTGGTGAGGAGTTTCTGAAGAAGGACTCTGCTGCAGGGAATTTCTTAGTTGGGGGTTGCCATGACTTCTTCCAAGAGCTTATTTTCCTAATCTTCATATTTTGCAGCATTATAATATATATATATATAATATTTATGTACTGAGTTGTATTATGACGGTAAACTATTACTCAGCTATGACTGTGTGAGCCTGCGTGGTAACAAGCGTATGGATTTAATTTTCTAATTATTTATTGAAAGATTTGCAAGGTTTAATGGCTCACGTTTTTATGCATTGGTGTAAAGCCTGACGATGCTCCTAGGGCTAAGAATCTTGGGTTAAAGTACGTACGTAACAAAATATATCTTGGGACTATGATATTTACGCGTATATTTCATTACAATACATAAAATTAATTATCTGACCAGGACTTCTCATTCTATAACGATCATATGTATTTAAAAAACCTTCAAGTTTCCTTCATATATTGACATGTTTTTGACTCAGATATGAAAATGTTAAGCCCAACGATTTAACAAACCCGGGGGATGGGAATTAGTAACGAATATCAGCACAGTCTGTAATCATGGGACCTTGGAGCAGCTATCAACGCCATATCGTACTTGACCTGATTTGCATCTCCCATCCACCAGTCCGAAACTTTCTACCTACACAAGAGGGAAGAACGATAGGAAACAATCCCCTCCGTGTAGAAATTACCTAACCAGGTCATGGCACTGCTGACCTCGTTACAGACTCCTCAAAATTTCTGTATCATAGCTATTAAAAATAATTTGCTCGTAATACAGTATGTAGTTTACAGGTGTTGGAAAATAAAGTGCTCAGGATACATGTATAGGTCCGCCGCAGAAAGTGTACGAGCCGCAGGCAAAATATTGCATTGCCTCCGTGCTGAGGGAACCCGTTCCACGCGCATAACATATTTTAGAATAAGGAGATATATGGCGCTTCTCCAGTCAAATAATTGTTATTTAAAAAAAAAAGCAGTAGTCTACCATGAAAATTAATATGCAGGAAATCCATTTCATGAGAGAATACTGTTTGCTTAATAATATTTATATGACTGGAGAAATGCCGGAAGAATGAAGAAATAATATTTTGATACCTACATACACAAAATGTGATAAAAAGGTGGAAAACTATAGAGTAATTAGCCTACTTAACGCGTGTTATAAAATATAGTAAAGTGTTAAATGAAAAACTGAAAGTATAAGCAGAATAGTTTCTTTTGGAATGCCAGAATGGATTCTGAAAAGGCAAATCTTGCATCGATCCATTGTTTTGTAAGAAATTACTTATAGAGAAAAGAAGAGAGTTGAATTAAGAAACTCGTTTGGCATCAGCTGCGGTGTCCGAGTGGTTAAGGAGTTGGACTCGAAATCCAATGGGTTGTACCCGCACAGGTTCGAGTCCTGTCCGCAGCGAACTTTTAATCTAAAACCAAACTTTCTCCATTCGCAATAAATAAATCTGAGCAGTGTGCTTGTCATCAGCTGCGGTGTCCGAGTGGTTAAGGAGTTGGACTTGAAATCCAATGGGTTCTACCCGCACAGGTTCGAATCCTGTCCGCAGCGGAAATTTTAGTTTGAATCCGAATTAAATTATTTGTTTTGGAAAGGAAACAAGTCACTGGAATCAAAATTTTCAGGAGAAAAAACTAACATTATGTTTACTGGAAGTTTCTGTATTTACCAAATTTGTTACCTGCAGGTGACGTTATTTTATTGAAATAACTTTTGAAACAAAAAGAATATTATATGATTATTTTTAGGTCTGATGGCATTCACGAGTTCAAGGCAGAACTCGCAGCCCAGAGATCCAAAACCTAGTTATTTCTAAGTAGGCGTAAGTACTAATTTAGTTTGCAAGAATTACACCATGATCATTTATCTCTACAGAGTTCCATATTTTTCATCCAAACTCACCTTCCATTCGAAGCTATATAACAGTGACTACTGTGCTAAAGTGGCAGGCCATGAAGGCGTATGTGGAACGTGGAAGTAAATTTCTACGTTTTCTCAGCTTCACCAATAGAGTGAAATGATACTGAACGTCGCATTTCGAACCCTTTATCTGGATTGGGTTGGGGGCTTGAAAGAATAGCCGACACCTGCTGGAAAGAAGGCCACGTAGGCCCCTGAAACTTTCTGGAATAGGAGAAAACTAGAAAGATAGGGTGCTGCCCCTGCAGGGAATGTAACCCCGTCCTTCCAAGCCCATAGCAAGTCATTTTCTGTGACTGATATATCCGTAATCTTCCTATGTAATTTACGCAGGTGGAGACAGATCGTTAAATAAAATGTAAGAAACTCGTTGTGGAAAAAAATAAGTAATAAATATTTATGAGCTACTTGTCGTGGCTGGAATTCTGTGTCTGGATGCGCAGAAGCGTCCATTAACACTTTGATGATCTCAGGAAGTACTAGGTATTAATACAAGCTTGTCAGATGTGTCTTTATCCAACTTCATTGCAAACCCATTCTCTGACGGAAAAAATTCGGAGTGTCAAAAAAGAAAGGAAAAGCAAAATAATTTCATTGAGAGATTAGATTTACCCGCTAAGATTACAATAGAGAAATTTTACATATTTTAATTGGCTAGTGTAAGGAAAACGATGTCATTTCATTGGGAGAGCAGATTTATCAGCTAGGTTTAAAATATGAATCTCACTTGGCTATAGCAAGATAACGACAAGAGCTGAGTTTCCCTTAAATGTCCAACCAGTCTTTTCTTTATCACCGTGAAGCTCACCGCAGTGGCTCTAGCTGCAACAGATTAACAAAATCTGACGGTGGCCTTTATTTTCATATTGACGATCGTGTTGCAGTATCTCCGTACATGCAAGATTTATACCTATAATGACTTGCAGACGGTGTGCTTTATTAAAAATGAATAGCAGACGAACAGCTGTAGAAAGATAGTCAATATCTTACCGCTTAAATGTTGCACACCCACGTAAAGCGTAATCGAGTCGTTGACCCCATAACGCCGAAGGCACCGGTCAGTCCTGATCTTTAAAAAGATGTGACCTCACTGTGTCAAGGGCTTGACACAATAGAATACGTTTTTTGTAATAATCTCTATATTTTCATTGATCCAGCCTTAGAATTGTAAAAGCTAAAAATTTGCGAATTGCAAGTACGTATAGATTTTAGAGGAGGCGATTTTGGCCTCGTAAAATTAAGGTTCTCTCCAAGCACTTAAAGGCCATTGAGAGATTAAAGGGAAGTACGGAAACATGTCAGGATGAATGGTGCCTACGCAAGTCTGGGCCGTTTATTTATTGTTACATTTTTATAATGCAGTCTTAACTGAATACATAACGCGAAATCATAAAAAATCTGGGGATATCCCATAACATTGTCTAAATTCGAGACAGGTAAATCCCACAATAAATATCGACAGTTGGTAGTACACTGGCCTACATGATTATTCTGCATTAAGTTCCAACGTCTCTATGTTATATATTTTAAACTGTCCGTTTATCTGTTTATTGAGTATGTTTTATTTGTTATGTTCAATAATCACCAACTAATGCACATAAACTTTTTCACAATAGTTTATTCTTAAAATTCCCCTATACGTATTTCGGTGGTTTAAACCACCATCTTCAGGGGGTCATAGAGATTAATATGCATAGACTTTACAGTTATTACATATATGGTTATATTTATATATGTAGAATATGAGTGGGCTGATAATGTCCACTTCGTACAGTATGTAAAATACTATAAAATGAATTAAAAGTTGCTAAAATGTTTACATAATTTGTAGTTAGCCTGAAAATTAGTATAGGGGAATTTTAAGAATAAACTATTGTGAAAAAGTTTATGTGCATTAGTTGGTGATTATTGAACATATCTCATTTGAAAATGCACGGTAAATACAACGTTATGTTTTATTTGTGTTTTCACTGTTTATGCTGAGAACTTTATGACACGCTTAAATAATATCCGTGTGCAATATATAGGGCCTTCTACTCCCACGGCGGCTGGTAATATAACGACTACTGTGCTCTAAAGGTTAAGAAGTTTCACCTTTTGCTGTCATACTTTCATTCTTTCCGAAAAAATAAATAAATAGGCCTATATAAGAGCAAAGCTTAATATTTCGTGATTTGAAGTTCCCACAGCGGCTTTGCTGAAGATTCAAGTCTTCTGGCACGTTGAGTCTTGCTGACAAGTTGTTACCGCTTTGCCAAATCTACTTGTATTTCTATTTAATTAACAATTTAAATTCTGTACAGTACAATTCACAATAATTTAATGTTAAGAAAATTGTAATACACTATATTTTTTTATTTTTTTTAATACACGCTACTTGTAGCACTCATACCATTGAAACGATGTGTTTGCACATTAACTTTATAATTTCCTGTGATGAAGTGCATTGATATTTCAGCTTATAATGTCTGTGACTGTTAGAACAGGTAGAATGAAGACTGACGCTTCATGCTCCTCCCAAAGTCAGTCCCTGTCTACCAAGTTAATCCTCGTGGCATTCCAGGAGACAGTATTTGTTAAAGTGCAGTTGAATTGGTTGTAGATAATTTCAAATCCAGTTTATTCGCTGAAATCAATTGCCTTACAATTATTACAAAGGAAAGAGCATTTTAGTATGTACAAAGAAACTGAGACTCTATCGATTTTGTCATGCTTCCGCTCCCCCTCCCCCAAAATCCACCCTCCTTATTACGGGAAAAATGAAAGTAAAATCTGCCTTTCTGCTAGACAAAACGTTAAAGTCTTTCATTAGGAACATCCGGATTTCCTGAAAGATTTTTCACGGAAATTCAAGGTCGCGTAACTAAGTTTCCTATACATGGCAGAAAGACTATAAATTGAGAGAACAGTGCGTAAAAGCTCCAACGTGACGTCTTTCGATCTGCGTGACTTTACGGCCACCATGTCAGTTTATTTAGCCGGCAGCGGCGAACGATATTTGGTATGGATAAGGGGGAGAACAAGTTAGTACATGCAATAATATAATAATAATAATAATAATAATAATAATGTAGAGACATTGGTTGTTTCAGGTATATAGGCCAAATTTTAAATACCCTGTATAAAAGTAAAACGATGAGGATAACGATGATGTAATAATATAATAATTCAATCATCTGTTATTATGTGCGAATCAACGCCAGAAGCCAATTACAATAATAATAATAATAATAATTTATTCTGCTATTCGGGTTTCACATGTAATTTTGGACAGTAAGTCTTGAGAATTCTTAAAATTTATCTTAAAAGGCCTCACAAATTGTCTGATTTCAGAATGTAACTTCTAACAGCACTTAATCTCTTCGGCTAATCAGTGGAATTCGTAAGTATTTTCTTCTTTGGTTGGATGGCTTTCGACTTACAAAAGTGAGCGTGCGCCTGTTCTTAAGAAAGCATTACGAAGGCTAGAGGAAGAATGAAGGTAAATGATCACACTTTCTGTCATTTTATAATATTTTGAAAATTGTCCTTTTGTGATGCTAAAACTCGTTACATTTTTTAAATTAATAATCTCCAACAATAGAAGAGTTGAAACTGGTCTATCCATCGAAAGCATGGATATCCAATGCATAGGTTTCTCTTGTAGGTAAAAGAGGATCGATTTGTCAAGATCGATTTTCCCCCTAGCTTACCATGCCGCGACAAATGTGTAGGTTGTAAGGGCCATGAAGACACATCTCCACACTTTTTAATCCCGCATCGGTGAAGAAAAAATCGATCAATTCTGACAAGGTTAAAAGCAAGTAATTTAGACGTGTGGGAGCAAAAGGTCAGAATGGTATTATTATATATTCCTCTTACGTTAGAACTTACTGTTAGCCTAATTACGATAACTGAAGCTGAAAAGAAAGAACCTCTCTATTTTCATGCAGATTACTTTCACTAACAAGAAGTTTCCTTTGATGAATGAAAGATAGTTTAAAGCAATTTCAAACATAAACAATATTTTTTCATAAGAATGCATGGACACTTCGGAAAATGGATCAGAAGTATCTGGAAAGTTTTGAAATGTGGTACTGGAGGAGAATGGAGAAGATCAGTTGGACCGATCGTGTGAGAAATGAAGAAGTATTACACAGAGTCAAAGAGGGAAGGAATATCCTACATAAATAAAAAGAAGAAAGGCTAACTGGATTGGTCACATCTTGCGTAGAAACTGCCTTCTGAAACACGTGATTGAAGGAAAGTTAGAAGGAAATATAGAAATGACGGGAAGAGAGGGATAAGACGTAAGCAGCTACTGGATGACCTTAAGGAAAAGAGAAGATACTGGAAATTGAAAGAGGAAGCACTAGATCGCACTAAATGGAGAACTAGCTTTGGAAGAAGCTACGGACCTGTCGTAAGACAGACTACACAATGAATGAATGAAGAATGCATATGTAGATCTGATAGAATTATGATTTTATGAATTTCTGGAATGAAACACGTTCCATCAAAGTTTAGGGGTGCTGATAAAGGAGAGCTTTTCATGCAAAAGGCAAGCAAAACTGTAGGACCAGTCACTAATACGGAAATAGAATATAGATATGCCTATATCGCGTACCAGCTTTCTCGAAAGCAGGGCTTGTACACATATGTTAAGATGTGCCCATGCAAGAAAAATGAATTTATGCAGGGATACATACGAAAAAGAGCGTCAACTTCCAAAATCGCAAAAAGACTCAGTTAACACCTGAAAGTGTTCTGACTCAAGCCGCAAACACGTGGTACAAAATACCACATCACTGTTAATCGTGGAACTGTAGTAAAGGCACTCCCTGTCAAAGGAATACAGCCGATATAATTTTCAGACACTTATGGTTCTTTTCTTTTAAATTCCGTAGTAATTAGCATAAAAATTACTATGTAAGCACCGTATTAAATTCTGGCTAGAAACAAAGAGTTTTCTATCGTTTAAATTAGTGGTCAGCAGAACTCACTATAGGATGATATCCTACATATGAAGAACTAAACCGCTGTACAAGTTGCAAGTGGTAATAATTAGTATGTTCTTCAGTAGTGTTTTATTGAAAACTGTTTTCAGTTTTTAAGATTGTAGGGTGTTGAATGATAGGATGGTAGTGAACGACGAATTGGAAAATATTTGGAAGTGGACATGGCCCATTTAATGTAATATCTCGGGATTTCTATGTAGGGACTCAGGAAACCAAAGAGAAACTTCAGTTAATATATCGGGACTCCAGGTGGGGATTTGGAACTGGGAAAGCCAAAACACCAAGCAAGATGTTTAACAACGGCTGCGACATTCGGTGATAAGGATAAAACTAATATTTCGTAATATATATACATATATATATATCAAAACACACAATACTTAAACCAACAAAATGCACTCTTATTATTTTTAGACGTTCTATATTCATACAGGGTTTTGGTGGGGAGACCTGAAGGAAGGAGACCACTTGGAAGACCCAGGCGTAGATGGGAGGATAATATTAAAATGGATCTTCAAGAAGTGGGATGGGGGGGCATGGACTGGATTGATATGGCTCAGGATAGGGACAGGTGGCGGACTCTTGTGAGTGCGGTAATTAACCTTCGGGTTCATAAAACGCGGGGAATTTCTTGACTAGCTGACGACCTGTTAGCTTCTCAAGAAGGACTCTGCTCCATGGAGTTAGTTAGTTAGTTATTTAGTTAGTTAGCTAGTTAGTTAGTTAGTTAGATAGACGTTCTATATTACAATATCTGGATTAGTCTACAGATATTGTAATATATAACATTTAAAAATAATAAGAGTGCATTTTGTTGGTTTGAGTATTGTGTGTTTTGAATAGCGACACTGCACGGTATGAACAATAAAAATATATAAATATAAAACAAACGAAGGTTGAAGTGTATTAAATGCTACTTTGCATACCCTGCTGCCTTCATGTTCAGACCCATGGACTTCCGACATAAAACTGTTCGTAAGCTGATTGCACAATAGTTGTAACAGTGCCTATATTATTTTGCCCTTTTATTCGTCACATATTCACCTTTTGAAGAAAGTTGAATAAAAATGTTGCAAATATTTATTTTTCTACATATGCCCATTTTTTCTGCTTAAAATAGTGGATCATTCTTGAAGAAATTATTTTAGTTTTACGTAAATATGAGTTACATTAAACATATTCAAACCTAATTTAAATAGCCCTGGCATATTACAGTGCAGGTTAAATTAGTATTAAATTTAATTAAAATTTGATCAGCAGTTTCGTAGATGAAAGTGCGAAGATGTGTAGAAGCGCTCTCGTACTGAAGTTTACAAAACTTTGGTTATCAGTTTGTGATGTAGGGCCTTATTAAAATTTACTTACTGTATACTTTAGAATGGTTATTAATCGTTGAACGTAGCTAAAAACCAAAATGGCTAATTAACTTTATAAAAAGTATGTCATATCGAATTGAAGAAAATTTCATGGACGATTCATTATACACATTAAAAAGTTGATCTGTTGCGATACGTAAAGCAGACTTTGTCAGGAATAAATGTGGCCGATAATTGACATTTCCCAACAAGGTTTACTGAAATTGTATCACATAAAATTTCACCAAACCCCTTAAAACTGTTTATGATAATCATAAATAGATTATATACTTAAATAAAGTCCTACCTATTATATCTTTCTTGTCGCCTTACGCCACTTTCCTCCGGTCCTAAATGTCCCATAGAACTCCATTTTCGAATGTCAGCGATCTGTTATTCCCTTACAGAAGAGATTACTTTTCAAATCATACGCCTAGGGAAGATATAAGAAGATATTTTATATTGTGATGGATATATCTGTCCCTTCTGCTTCTCCTTCTTTTCTTTATCCTCGGGTATAGAATTTACCAACCAAGCTGCTTCTCAAGCTTTGTCTGAACAATAAAATTTTCCGTGAGGGTTGTTTTCTGAAGCTTAGTTCGGAACCTCACGTAAGCAACCCACTTAATCCCGTAAACCTGTACGTCGTTCACTAAATTTTTTATTCTTTGTTTACTCATTATAAGCTTCGGTTCTATATATGATCCTGCGTTCCTGTACTAACCTGTTTTATTCTCAACACAATTTCCCCTTCCATAACTAAAGATTATTTTTGTAGCTATATCATGTACAATCATTGTGTTTCACTCCATTTTCCCGTTACAGTTTCTCCTTATTAATGTATCCATATTTGTTGCGCTTAGTAACAGCTTTATCTGCGTGGTCTGTTACCCCTTAGAGCCTAGGGGTAACAGACCACGCATGTGTGTCTAAGGCTTAGCCATATATTTGTTACTAAATGCATATGACCTACATTCCTCTAGTGATCTACTTCTTAAATTAATTTATTTCTCTTATCTGAAAACTATTGGCCTATAAATCTAAAATTCTACACTTTGATTTGTTTGGATGCGCAACTTGGCTTCCAATATCGAGGGAAGACGTAGAACGAGGGTGTATGGGAAACAGAATGCTAAGAAAAACGTTTAAACCCTAGAAAAGATGGGGATAATTGCATAATGATTATCTATATAAATTTTAATTGAAATAAATATTACTAGGGTTATAAAGACAACGACTTTAGCATGAACGTTGACATGAGAGAGACTAAAAGGACCTGAAAGGAGAAGCACACCTCGGAGACCCAAGCTTAGATACGTACGTAATAAGTAGTTCTGACAGAATTAGGACGCAAGGAGTAGACTGAATTAATTTGGATCCATCAGTGGGCTCTTTTGGACACGGCAGATAATTTCTTGATCAGTTGAGAGACTATATTATTGTCAAGAAGGGCTCTATATGTCGTGAACTTTCTTAAGTGTTTAACATAGAACTTTATCTTCCCGCCATGGCGATTGAAGCTCGTGTAATTTTTAAAGCAACAAGGGAATTGAATTTACAGGTCAGAGATGACGTGGCGGTTATCCCTACAACCATTTCCCCTATTTAAGATGTAGACTAAATGTTCAAACGTCTTAATTAGTATTGGCAAATATACTCCCCGCTTACTATTCCCACAGTTTTAATCCGTAATCTCTGCAGTCTTACTTCTCTGATCTGTCAAAATCGGCGAAGTTCTATGCACTCCTCCTTTCTGGCTTTCTACAATATTCATGGAAAATATACATCCCACATTAGTAGGCCACGACATGAACTCACGTCAGAAACAACAATGTGACTGCAACATAAGGAAGTAATTGTTATTACAGTGAGAGAGACATAACCTATACTAACCTCTATCTACTGCGACCACTGTTCCGTGCAGCCTTGATTCGGACACATGTCTGTGACACGACGTGAAAGGGAAACAAAACAACTGCAGCACAACCAGCAACACTACACGGGCTCGGAACCCGGACTGCATCCTTAAACTTCACGTTACAGGACAAACACTTTTGTTGTTGGCATGTAACCAATGCGTTACCATGACAACACTCTGCCGACCAATAGGGAAGGAACTGGCAACTCGACTATCGATACGTTCTTAGCAATAATATTCGTGGGATATATACGTGTTGGCTATATGCGAATGTGAGAATGTACTGCATAATCTGATCCGTGATTTATAATAGTGTACCTCTGATCCTTTGCATGGTTGTTTAATTGCTAGGTATTCAAAAATGCTGCACCAACTACAATGGATCCCGATAATGATAAAATTACGGAATTTGTTTGTATGTTATTTAACGACGCCGTTTCGATTGCAAAGGATTATGAGCGAAGAGCACGAACGCAGATAACCGGTTTTTTTTCATTCATTCATTCATTCATTTATTTACCTTCCATAAATCTACAGATGTGGAAAAAGTCATACAAACACCGGCCCCTCTTCCCTGCGACTCAGTAATTGAGACCTGCTTACGCTTATTAGCGAAATTATTCCCAGATCTCATAATAGAGATATATAATACTGCCTTCTCGCAGGACGGAATCCAGTCCGGAAGAAGTCGCAATAAATTTTAAGACTGCATATTTGGGAAATTCCCTGAGCCACGCCCTCCCCCCTCCTCTCCCGAACCGAGTGGTCTGCGGGGGCCATATCTACGCGTCTGACGATGAGTACTTCAGGATTTGGAAGGAGGCGGTCTTGGTCTGTTGTTGAGAAAACAACATGCTCGCCAGCAGAAGAGTGCACGCTAGGCAGCTCCCCTCCACCAGCCCCATGGTATTTGAAAAAAAATTCTAAGAGGAGGAAATAGGTCCTATACCAAACGCCAATAACCACATAAAACAACGCAATTGAATCTTCGTGTCAATATAAAGCCCCGAAACTCTAGGGCGATATCTAAAAATATTCTTAAACGCCTTAGTCATAAGATTCTTAGCAAATTTTATGTTGGGCCGGAAAGTCTTGGTGGCACACAAATAAGACAAATGATTTTGGTGAGGCTTAAAGCATGCCTCTAAGAGATGAGAAACACATAGAATTATGAGACTGGAAAACCTGAAGAGTAGAGGCCATTTGGGAGGTCTATGTGTGTAGATTACAGAATAACATTACAACATATTTTAGAATAACAATATTTCATTTATTGGCGAAATGCAATATGTTTACTCCAGGAAATTAGGTTCTACTGCCCAGCTTGGAATGTGGGGGTATAGCTCAGTGGTAGAGCATTCGACTGCAGATCGAGAGGTCCCCGGTTCAAACCCGGGTGCCCCCTGGAGATTTTTTTGTATTTAAAATTAATTCTTTTTACACTATTCAAATACAATTTTATTTTATCTTAATAATCTTCATACGCTGTCATTTGTTACCACAGATTTTCAGTCGTTTCAGCTCTTGCGACGTGGTCCGACAGTGTTTTTTTTTTCATGTGTTGGTAATGGCGTCAGCAGCGATGTGGATGTTGTGAACTGAGCGTGCTTTAATAAATAATCCGCATTCCTTTCTTTTGTTACTGCCTTTGTAAAAGTGTTTAAACATTAGGGCTGTCACAAATGAATTTCAACGCAACGTCCGGTGTACGACATCGTAAGTGTAGGTGATCACAGTGAAATAAGTTGTGGTGAACAGATGACTTGGTCATGAGTTTTTGCTAGTTGATATCCATTCTGTTTGGTCCATAGTGACATTAAATGTTATGTGAATGAATTATAAATGTGTCATATATTGTATTGATTTTTTATTCTTTTATATTGGAAGTATGTTATAACAAGTGTAATTGGCATGCGTTTTTGCCGGGTGCTGAATTTTAGGTTAAGTGACCCATATGCTTACTGTGCATGCAGAAATATTTTGCGCAGATATTCAAATTTTGGTTAGACTGGAAGTTTTACCTTCTATTAAAATTGCGTATTGAGTAGCTTATATTATGAAAGCTAGCTGCGTTAGCTGCAGTGTTATGTTACCAGCATGCCTAACTTCTTTCACCACATCTATTTTCATTTGTGATGACCATATTTAAATAATACTGCACTAGGAGTAGAATGTAGTGAAATTGTAGACTAAAATGTTTTGTTTGTTGATGTGTGATGCTTCTTTTTTTTTAGCAGAAGGTGAGGTAGTTGTTTGCATTAGCATTAGTTTTATTTTTGTAATTGAAGGTTATGGGAATATTATCAAGTTCCTTCCTTTCATAGTGTAAATGATAACAGTGACTGTTATCTTCTTTTTAACATAGGATTGTAGTTTACATGTAATACAACATTTGCATCCATTATTTAAATTTGTGGTTGTAATGATCTCTTATTGTGGTTCAGGTTAGTGTTATTACTTCAGAACGTGACTTGGAGCAGATCACTTCAGAGGCAATAAAATATAGAATTTGTATTTCAGATCCCATAATTATGCAAACCATGCCATTCTCCTTACACCATATACATTCTTTGTTCCTGAGATAACTGTCCTCCTCCTAGGCTTCCATCCCCCCCTCAAATACAGGCGGATGTCAGTTATAGTACTCATCTGCCAAGGCCGCAAATCTGTCTGAACTTTAGCAGGCTTGCCAGATGTAATGGGATAAAGATTTATGGATCTTAGTTTCTTTTGTCCATTCATGGGACAATGAAGAGTCTTATAGGCCAAATTTTACCAGTGGGCCACTAACTGAATGGCCCTCTTTTAGAGAGTGAAAAGATATTAGCATAGACATATGAGAAGATGTTAACATTGGACAATATGTTGTATATGCTATTTCAGAACTGTAATATTATTGAAATGAATATAATTTATATTGACTGCCAAGTACCAAAAGAGGTTGTCTGTGATAGTAATTTTACTTTCCTTTGTGCAGCTGCTCAGAAAGGAAGTAGGAAGAAACGTGTGAGTGATACAGCTGCCATGAATGCCCCAGCTTATCCTCCTCCATACAATCCGTATGCTTCAGCAGTTCCAGGAACAATGTCACCTAACATGAGCATGTATGATGACAGAAATGCAGTTCCACCACCATATGCTTCCATTCCAGGTAACACAAGTAACATGTGTGCATGTAGAGGTAAACAGTATCCTTTACTGGCACAAAACTGTTGAAATTTCAGTAGGAAATTGTTATGGTTATAACAATCACTGGTGAATTAGGAACATAAAATCTATTAACAAAAAAATTTATGTGCACATGTAACATCTTTTAATTAAAAACAAAGGTTGTTAAAAGGATGTAATTTTAACAGTTCAATTAAATAGGATAAAAGGGTATGGTATTCTGTATAGTCACAGTAGAAAATGCTAGTTTTCAATCACATCAGAGGCTTCTAATTGTTTAATATTTCAATGAAACTTAATTATTCAAATAACATTATGAATTTGAAAGAAACTCAAATGAAATATTTGTTAATTAGAGATGGCCAATATGCAGTTAGCAACACTGAATGTGGTGGACAACAATTTGAACACTGTCTGTAGCTCCTCATTGTCAATTTCTGGTGATGGTTGGTTGCAAATAAAGTAGTGTTTCCCTGGCACACAAGTATAATCTTAGTAAAGAAACTTTTAGGATATCATGTGTATTGATGCTGATATCAATACCCTCTCCTTGGAATGATGTCAGTCAGAAACTCTTCTTTATCATAACCATGGAAACCTATGTGACTTACTCACAAAGCAAACATATTATAGAAGGTAGGTGATGTAGTTCTGACAGTGGTCTATTGCGCTTAGGATTACATGGTTTTTGGACATGTTGCTGTTGGAACCATTTGGGTGGGTGTATCACCACCTTCTCACCTAACTATGGAAAGAGATTCCATTTCCAAAACATTGTGTTGTGTTCAGAATACTAGACAATGAACACCATCTCAAAATCAAGTAAACCTGTGTGTCCTTGTGGTGTCTTTGGAGAATGCCATTTTTAGAGCAGTTGTTTAGTCTTAGTTGCATAAACATCTCACGTCAAGTACTTGTACGTGTTATATAAAACACAGTTATTAAATGTAAATCACACTTTTTGAAGAACTTCAAAGCCAAGATGTTATCCAGCAGCTGGTTAGGGATATTTTCAAATGACCGCAAGCTAGAGAGCCTTGCTCCACAGCAAATGTCTGCAGTATACCTATGACGGGTGTGAAAAGTGAGATTACTCACACTGTTCTGTATCTGAGACATCAGCATTGTTTGTTTGTTTTTAAAAGTGATGCTGTTCGGAAGCTCTGCATTTTTTAAGCACTCCTTCTACTTCTGAGATGCATGCAGTAGGTCATTTGCTGACATGTTCCATAGGATTGCAGTGGTTGCTTTCATCACCTCTGTATTGGAATGAAATTTGTGCCCTCATAATTCATGCCCAGTTATTACAAAGGGTAAAGTCTGGACTGCAGGGTCAGTATTTTACAGGTGTTCCACCAGTGTCTGCTGATGTTGACATCACTACTTGTGCAGTTTGTGGTAGTGCACTGTCTTAAAGCAGAACTCAGTGGTTCACCAAGAACTCAGTCTCTTTTTGTTTTGAATTATGTTCCACAAAACAGTTTTTAGTCTCTTTGCATAGTACTTACCATTTACAGTTTCTTTCTGAAGTACCCAGTGCTGAAGAATAATGCATTTGGAGTCAAAACATAAACATCACTTTTCCAGACAAACGCACCATGTGAAAGTTCTTCAGTGGAGGCAAGCATTTGTGTTTTCAAACACCACATTGGTGTTTTGATTTTTTGTCATAATGTCTGGCTCAAGATATGTTGCAGGTGATTATGAACAATAAATTGGGATTTTGCTGAAGAAGAGTAAAATTTTGTTGGCAGGCTTCGTGCAAATTCATTTTCAGTTGCTGAGATCACATAGAACCAACCTTGCACACACTGAGGATATGCCTGACTTCACTGATACAGTGTGATGAACCCTTTCCAATGCCACATTTAAACTGGCAGACATTTCCCATAATGTTAATCTTCTGCTTTGCATTGGCAGTTCATTAGCTTTCTTGATATTGATGACTGTGACAGCAGTGCTTGGTCTCCTGCTTCAAGCATCATCAGCCACCTTTGTCACTCTTCTTTAAAATACTTGAAAACTTGTGATTACTTCTGGCCCATAAGCATCCTGTAACATCTCTAATAACAAATGCATTTTCTTGATCTAGACTATTGCAGATATGCAGCATTGGCAGTCTCATTACTTTTCAAGCACCTATCATAAGACTGACAGAACATATTTTCAGATGTACCAAAAGAGTTAAAAATAATATTAATATGAGCTAACTTGTGATGAAATTTAAGTCATCCAGTTTTTTGTTGACTGTTGTGTTGTGTTGTTGGTGTGTGTGTGTGTGTTTGTATAATTTGTGTTGTAATTATTTTGGGCTGCTTTTGTTGTTGGCCATTGTGCTGTTAATAAATGAGAACTGAATTGGATACTTAATGAATTTGGAGACACTGTGAATTCTGAACTGTTTTCTGAAGGCACTGAGACATGCAATAAACCAAAGTAAAAATTAGAAGGAATATTTGAGTTGAGCTGCATGTGAAACTGCTGAAGCTACAGGCATTTCAACATATTCAGTTTCTATGGAGAGGATGATGTCTCTGCAATAACTGTACAAGTATTTTTTCACACAGGACTAAATTTACCATATCATGTTGACTATAACATTAAGGAGATCTGTCTTGAAACATAAATAACTGTATATTGACCATGAGCTTAACGTTTGGTCTGTGATATATCCTACTACGTTACAACACCGTAGTATGTTTCTCACAAATGCTTGATACACTACAGATGACATAAATGAAAATTTTGTCCTCAAATTGTTTTTAGTAGACTCCAAAGTAATCAGTAAAATGAACATCACTGTACTGTTTAATATTTGCTGTTCTTTTGTTTCATCAGCAGATTATTCACGTATGTATCCTCATGCTCCACCGATGGACCAGGGCTTTTCCATTCCAAGTCAGTTCCTGAATGAGCCTCTTGTAGCAAATGTTGCAATGCAGTATGGTCAGGCACTGGTTGGTTCAGGCAAGCAGCTGGTTGATCGAGAACTTGAGAAATATGTCCCTATTTCAAGGCTCAAATACTACTTTGCTGTGGACACAAGATATGTTACTAAGAAACTGGGACTTCTCTTTTTTCCGTTCACTCATTCAGTGAGTCTGGTTGCATTTTGTAATGAGTCTTGTGTATTTTGATGAAGCTGTTTTTATCATGTGCATGTTCATGAGTGTAGGTTCCTTGCACCATCAAATGGACAGCTATCAAACAATACAAAGTTATGTTTAAATACTCGTACATGTATTAGATCTAATTTCTTAATATTTGGTTAACAGTATACGGCCAACTGACACTTTCTGAGAAAGTGCTTCGCTTTTGTAGCTGGTTTAAGTAGCAGTGATATTTACAGTGACAGATCATTTTCATAAATAGTCATATCAACAACACCCCTACTTTTGTAACACAAAGTTTCATAAGTGACTGTATGTGATTTATGTGATGAAATATATATTACTGATTAATGATAATCTTGTCATTTTTTTGACCACAAGTACGAGCAAACAAACTCAGCTCTGGATTACATACTGTGCATTTTGATGTCATGGGAATATAAAACCAATGATTCAGGAAAACTAAACTTTCTTCTTGTTTATCTTCAGGATTGGTCTGTTAAATATGAGCAAGATGAACCTGTTCAGCCTCGCTTTGAAATAAATGCTCCAGATTTATACATACCTACAATGGCATATGTAACATATGTCCTCGTTGCTGGGCTAGTACTCGGCATGCAAGATAGGTATGTATCAATGAAGCGGATAAAGGTGCGCAAAAGTGCCAAGCCTGAGCAACATACCACCATGGAGTGTAGGCAAAGTGGAAGTACAGCTTTATGTATTTTTGATCCCAGTACTAGGTGGAGGTTGGAGCAGGAGACTTGTTGCGCAGGGGTGGAAGATATGAGATAAAAGATTTTCTCAAAAATCTCACCCTTTGTTCCCTAATTTGCATATAGTTAAAATGTTATTACTGTGACATATGCCACTATTGTTTGGATCCAACATTGGGTTCTCCCATCTGGCCTTAATCCTTATTAATGTCCTGTCAATACAAATTCAGCCCTAAAATGTTGATTTCTTCATCCTTGTCAGAATGGTTAAGGTATAAACTGAAAGCATAAGCCATGACAGTGACAGTAATGTATAGTCACCATGATTACACTAATCCTAATAAAAGAATTGAAGACGAAAATAGAGCATAAGTAGATTTGATGTATAATGAGCCCAGTAGAGGGTGAATACATTAAATGTAGACAATTTTAATGTAATATTGCTCAAGGAGTATAAGACGCAGAAATGAAAATGCAATTTACTTTGGTAGGTTGTAAGATCACGTTTTTGTGATGTGTGCTTGACAGTTGACAGATGTTCAGTCAGAGCACTGTGATTAGCCAGGTACATGTGATATCTGTATTCAAGTTAATTCTACACATTTGTAAACATGGCACTTGTAACTGCAGCTGTAGCAGGTTGTGTCCCCTCTCCATGCTCGGTCAAAGTGTTGGACAGTGGTGGAATGTAGAAGCATCCTTTTGTATGGGTAATACCCCCAGAAGAAGAAATTATATGGTGTAAGATCATGGGCATGAAGTGGCCAAATGACGTGACTGCATCTGCCAATCAATTTCTATGGAAACACACTGAAAGAACTCCCAGACTGCAATGTAAACATTTCAGAGGCACTCTGTCTTGTTGGAATACCTTGTAATTGGGACCATCATCTTCCAAAATTTGCAGCAGGAATTTATGTGTAAAGACTGCCTTAATGAAGTGTTTTATTCTGTATTGAGAGTGTTATGGTCTGTTCTTGATTTCAGGTTTTCTCCAGAGATGTTGGGCATTCATGCAAGTTCAGCACTTGCTTGGACAGTGTTTGAAATTATAGTTGAACTGATCACATTGTACATTACCAATATACAGACCAACCTGAAAACATTTGATTTGTTAGCATATGGAGGATATAAATATGTTGGGTAAGTCTTACAAATGTTAACCCTTCAATGATGAAGGGCATTTAGTAGGAACCTTATACTATGGGCAGAGGATGTATAAATATTTCACCCCAAAAAATGCAACGCTTTGCTAAAAATGCTTTAAATATGAAGATATGCAAAACTTAAAAGCAAAAAATTAAAAATATATTCAGCATTGTATGTAGATTTATATTACAGTATTTGACATGTGAATTTTGTACTGTTCGTCAATAAAGGCAGTAGTTCATAAAATTGCCATGAAATCACATTAGCGCAGGATTTACAAGCAGAAACTTCATACTGTATTCAGCAAAGAGTGAAGAATTTGATTATAAATGCTGCACTCTTAATGTGTTCACTGCAGAGCACACAACATTCATACATGCGTAACATTATAAGCTGAATGATGCCATAGATGTACTACATGATGCTATGTTTTTCATACAGAAACAAAATGGCCTAGGGCATGACTCTTACTGGTAACCAGTGACTGGAGAACAAAATTGACATTTATGCAGTACATTCTGTAATTAGTTTTGCACCTGCTAGCTTCACTACTACTGCCATTTATTGTGTCATGGGTTTCCCAATTCTTGGTGTGGCAATTCCAAGAACAGTTACTTTTTTCCCCCACTTCTTTTATACATCAAGGTTGCAGCCCCTACATGTATGTGGCCTGTGTTTGCATAAATGCAGTAATTTTCAAGAGTAAGCTATATAATTTGATCCTACATGTCTCTGTGTTTAAATTTTCTTTCTTTTACTTTTTCACAAAATGTAATGTTCATAGCCACAGTCCCTCCAGACATTTACAATGATGCATCTTGTTGTGCATTCAGTTTTTGAAATAACTATCAAACATGTCATTACATTAATTATGTATGTGTTATAATAAACTACTCTTCCCATTACATGTGTTGACTCTGTGTGAAATCAGATACCAAATGCTTTTACAATAAATCACTGGTATTGTATGGCAGTGAAATAAGGCAGTCATTGATAGTGAAAGTTTACAAGAATGAATCCACCACAGAAACTGCACAGTGTAAAACTTTAATATTGTGATGAAGTAATTTATAACAGTTTATTAAAATATTAAAGTGAAGTAAAATTGAGGTGTAGAATACAATTAAGGTCATGGAAAAGTAGAGTTCTTCCAGTCATTACTACACCCTGACCACTGAAGGACTATGTAGCAAAGCACTTGTGTGCATTTGTTGGTTTTAGTCACCATATCTAAAAGCACTTGTAATTCTATACAAGTCTGTAGGCCACTGTTCTTTTTTACATGACAGGAGCTGAAGTAAGAAGGCATGAAAATCATAAGAATTGTGTGTAATTTTACACACTGTAAATCTTTTTCACATTTCTCACTATGTTGGCCCCCAAAGAGGGCCATTTAGCATCCTGGTTTTTTCATCTTTACTATTTTAAATTTCTCATTGTCCAGGACCAAGATATATCCCTTCTCCCCTTTCTGTGTTTATGTAATTGACTAGCTTTCTCTCCCAAATCACTTCAGCGTATACCTGTACATAATTCCATTACCCTGAAGTTGGAGGGAGCGTGATTCTCGAAACATTATCAGCCTGCAATCCTACGTAGTGTCAGAACCTGCCATAAAAGCCTGGATACCTATATGATAAAACCACTAGCTTTTGTGCTTTATTCAATACATGTTTTTCTTTTGTTATGCTAGCTTAACAACATATTTACACATGTTGCATGGTTTTATATTTCAGGATAATTTTTGCAGTACTCTTGAGCATACTTTTTCACAAGACTGGATACTATGCAGGGTTAATTTACTGTAGTATCTCCCTTGCCTTTTTCTTGGTGAGTATGTTTTTATTAATTGCATATATAAATTGAAGTTGTATGTGTTTATTAAAGTCTGTGTTTTATCATTGCCAATTTTTTGGTATGTTGCAATGAAACCTTGAAAATATGTGCCTATTAGCTTCATTGTGCATATCTGTGTGTCTGTCTGCATATAACAAGCTGAGAACCACTGAACAAATTTTCATGAAGTTGTTATTGCTGAGTTTCACTAAAATTTTTTGGCATGTTGGGAGTATTGGTGAAATCAGACAACAATAATGGAGACACTACTTGACAACTGACAACCTACATGCATGATGCTAGCAGTTGGCAGCATCATTAAATAAAAAGTATGTTTCTGTCCATCTGTCACTATCCTGAGTGTAAATTGCTAAACATTTACTAGGGCAGAATTGTGAAACATGAAGTACACTTTCTCCAGTCTTACAGTTTTTTAAGTAATTAAGCAACAGAGTGAACATGCCAGAATTGTTACTTTATGTGTACATTTTATGACTTTTGCAATAATCTGTTTTGGATGTAGTTAATAGAGTTTGATTTGGTCTGCATGTAGACCAGAGATTATGCTGGACTGGTACAAACCAAAATCAGATTGGCTAGACAACTTTTGGTGTAGTTCTCCATTACCAAATATCATCAGTTAATTAATTACATGTTGAAACATTTGAGATATGGAGGCTTGATTTCCTTAGTATGCATTGATTTTATGTAACAGAGGCAAAGAGTGCTTAAAAATATTGTATACTTTGTCACAAAGTTGTGTGTTTCATATGCAGGTTCATACTCTAAAGGTGCAAATCCTGCCAATCAGCAGTTCACCTCACCACCATGACCCATACATGCACAACACTGGCACCAAGCGAAGAATGTACCTCCTGCTGTTTGTAGCAGGAATCCAGCCTGTGCTGATGTGGTGGCTGTCATTCCATCTCATTTCTCCACCTGTTCCAAAGTCATAACACATCCTGCAATGTATAGACTCAAGAGTGTTACTGTGTGATAATTTTGTTATGCCTGTGTGTGCTGACAGTTTTCTATTACTGTAAACATTTTCAGAATAAGTCTTATTTCAAAGTTTGACAGAAATTGACCCACAGTGTTACTGTGACAGGTGCTGGGAATTCGGTACTCCTGCATGTGAGCCAGAATCTGCAACTGTTCATTATTATTTAGGCTGATTTTTACACTGCCTTTTAGACTTGGACCTGTACTGGCTTCAGTCGCTATTCAGGCTAAGTTTGTATGAAAGGTGTATATAATTCATAGTGCTTTCAAATTAGCATTGTTATTTGAATGAATTATTATTCAGATTGGATGTACAAAATTTTATGTTATCCATTGAACTTTTCAATCTGGATGGATTTTGGTTCTAAGTAAGTCACTTTATTTGAATATTGTTCACTCAAAATTATATAAAGTTGAACCCATGTTTCACAGTTCAAGATTTTCTCTCACTTAGGGTTCAGTTTCAGTTACTACAGAATTACATTCCTTCTGCTTCACATTTTTCTCACTTTATTATTAAAATCAATATTTACAACAGAAACTGTACCTGGGGATTTCACTGTGGTTCATTCAAGTATTTAACTCTCTGGTACCAAAAATGTTAATCTGCAGTAAACTTTAACCATCTGAAGGTGTACACTGTCTTCTGTCTGTGAATGAATGACCCAAATTTCTGTTGCTTCTTTTTGGAGGAAAATAATAAGATTGGTCATGACACATACCATAGAAATAAATGCCTTGCGTCACTGCATGGAAATAAAGGCATTAAGAAAACAAGACATTCACCGTTGCAGATAAGTGGGTAACACACTGTTATATTCAACATGACCCAAGTTTAGATTGTATCCTAGAGGCCAGATGTCTTGATGGGAGGTCTTTTGTTTTTTCTCCTGTATCTCCAGGCAAATGCCATGCTAATACCTCAAAAGAAGCAAGGACCACTTCTTCCACATCCTGTCCAATTCATCATTCACTTATCTTCCCTTCATTTAATGAATGACTTCTTAAATAAGTCATAAATAATATATATGAGGCTATAACACAGGTTATTAAAGAATTTTAAGAATTTAAGTCATATTTGACACACATGTGTTTTGGGCTGATACGGCAATATGGTTTTCATATTGTGGTCGTCTGGGTTGTGACTTTTGTAGTCTGCACGTACGAGATTACACAGGCCACAACAACAAATCACTGTGAAATCCTGAGACATCATATGATTTACTGACATGTCTGGAATGTCACGGACAAATAGAGGCACACGTGGCGCACTGAGTTCTAAATTTAATAAGCAATACAAAATGTGTAGTTCTGTATGTAAACAGATTATATGCTATATAGACATGGAAAGAATTGTTACAGTACTGGATGCAGGAAGCAAAGTTAGTGCTGATGTACAGCCATCTCCTGCTTAACATCAGTAATCCTTTCCTGAAAATCAGACGTTCTGTGCGAAAACACTAAGCGGGAGCCTATTTCCCATTATTTTAAATGGGAAAAATTATAATACATTACAATGTCAACCCAAAACCCCCATCCATTTTCCTAAAATGTAACTAAACACAGTAAAATGCTTATATATAAGTAACAAACTATCATGTTAGTATGTAAAGTGCATAAAACTTCGCTTCCTGATCACCAAACAAATAATATGGTTGTTAACAACCAGTTGCTATGTGTGCAGTAACATGTAGAGTTTGCATGCACATTATTTTGTTAAAATGTTGTATTGAGTTTTTGGAACATTAATATAAATTTTTCCTACATAAACATCAGCCAGAGAACCTTGTGTTGAGAGATACATACATTCTGTGAAGTTTGGATATTATAAACCAAGAGGCATTCTATTGGGAAAACGTTAACAGGAGAGACGTTCTGCGCGTTATGCCCTTATTTTGTTTGGATGATAATACACAACTGCAGATGTGTGTCAGCTTAATGATGCCATGTTTGGTAACTGAAGGTTGATTACATATTAATACACTTACTGCCAAAAACAGCTCTTTGAATGCCAAGTGCTCATTGCAGTGTAATTTGTGTCATCATCCCTGTTCCAAAATAAATTTATTCATTTCTTCAAGAGACAGTACCCGACTGCTACAAAATCTGCACAGGCAGTAGAACAAGCTTGGCAGAGTTACACTGTTTAGTGATTTTTAATTAGCTCTCTATAAAATTGCATTTTTTTCTCTCTTTTTTTCTATTGAAACTGCTTGTACAATAGAACTTCTTTAATCTGGCACCCACAGAGACCGGACAGGTGCTGGATTATCAGACAGTACCTGTACTGACCTATGTTCTTAGAGGTAATTTTTTTATTGCCCTCAGAGAATGTGCACTTATTAGTTATTTTCATTTCATCATAAAAAGACATAGCTTTTTTAATTATCATAGGCCCAGTCACGGGTTTTCCTTCAACGTATTGCTGTAAACCACTTATACATCACCTCGTCCATTTGCTTTAATTTAGGCTGTTTCAGTGCCTGTCACTTGAAAATGTCATTCACAATTTCATGTGATGCCATAAGTGATCGTAATTGGTCCTTCCATTTTTTTATATTATAGATAGCTGACGATCCAGTGTTGTATGAAGCCATGTTTGCTTTCACCACTTTCAAGCCTAATTATTTCAATTTTCTGTGGAATCATTATACGTGTTTTCTCTTGCCAGCAGTACCATTTTTACCCATCTTTGGCTCTTTTAAAGTCATTATAATAGATCTGTGGGCTCAATAAGGTCCAGATAACTCAAGGTAAAGTCATGGAATCAGTATGCGCACCAGAATTATGGACAGCAGAACTTCCAGTCTTGGGACTACTTTCATCAGGTGCTGAAATATTTGGAGTGCTGGTTTAAAAGAATTCTACTGTATTATTAGTCTGTTTTACCATGGCTTCTAGACTCACAGTTTTAAACAGACCATAAAATACCTAGGTGTGAATGCCTTTATTTGGGTTCTAAATAAGTCCCACAGGACGATTTTAGAAGTGCGAAGAACAGCCTGAAAGTGCTTTAGACAGAGACTGTGCAAACAAGTCTCATTACTTTTGCCAGAGCAGGTTGGGGTTTGGAGTATGAAGCATTGCGTGTCAAGTGTATTTAAGAATTTTAGAAATGTCTTTGTACCAGATTCTTGCGAATGATTACTGACAGGGGTTATAACTTTTTTTTTATAATGCTTGTTTAGTCTGTATGTTAAAGCTGAATGATGATAAAACTTGCCACAATTTTATAAGATGCAGATTTTATCTTCTGGATACAGTGTCAAAGGATGTGTATGAGATCAGTATCATTGTATTTTGGTGCAGAAGATAAAGCTCTAACAAAAGCTAGAAAGACCAGCCTTATTAAGTCCCTGCACCCTCCCTGCTGCCACAAAGGTCATTTTTGCATCGGGTAAACAACTTTTACATAACTTTATCTTTTATAGATAGTGCCACTCATAGAAATTAAGTTGTTCTGAGCCTTTATATGCAGTTTTCAAACAATTCTGTGATATTTAATATGAATGAAAGTAAGATTTTCTGTTAACTGCTAGAATAAATGTTTATTCCTGTTGAATTGTAGGAATAATATTGCAGTGTGTTACCGGTTGTTCGTCGAAATCTACTGCATGTGGTTATAAATTTTGCCACTCGATGTCTTTAACAGCACACTATCTTGCAACACGTCAATAGATGGCAGCGCAGTTAGAATGTGAGGTCATGCGTTCCCCCGGATTAAAATGTGTACTTCATCCGTGATTGCGTGTGCGTCAATGGCAAGCGTGGCGTTTTTGCGCACTCTGTGACGAGGACGTGTAACTATTCTGACTAGTCTGTGTAAACATGGCGGAGAAGGGGAGTAAACCTCCGCCAATTGTCGGGCTGAAACCCGTTCCTATGAAGCTATTTGCTACTTGGGAAGTTGATAGAACACCGCCGAATTGTATTCCAAGGTACAGTGATTCTTTTAACAAATCGTTTTGTATTGTCGCATCTTTTTCAGAACCAGAGTTCCCGGCTTTGGAATGTCATTGACGTTCATTGACATTCTCAGTGAACCGTAACGTGTAAAGGCGTCAAAAAGAATTAATCGTCGGATGGTTGTTATTAATTTCTATCAAGTCAGATTGTACTTTGTTGTAAGTGACAATATATTTAACTGAAAGGAATGGTTATGAACTGCATCTTGTGTACATGTCTTGCCGGTTTTTTGACATAGAAAGCAAAATTGCCGGTGGTTTTACTTTTATGATGTAAATTAGAAATTGTTTCAATGAAGTTTACAGAATGTCTGTTGTAACGCATCTACATTTTTGTAGTTTACGTATTGTCGAAATTTTTTTTGTTTATAATTTATTGCAGTCTGAAATATGTACATGATTGCAGGTATGTTATTACAAAATTGAGTAGCATTTGGAGGGTATAGTAAACTGAGAGTGTTGAACTTCCCGTAATCATTAACAAATTAAACCTCATGTGTACTATATTGGCAATGGTGGTTACAGAACATGGTGCTAATTAACTGGCATATTATATGATGTACACTCCATAATTGTAAATATAAGCATTAATAACTGCTAACATGAAAGAACCTCATGTATCCTTGTATTTAGAAGGCCTGGTTGTAGTATTTAGTACGTGTTGCAAAGAATCAACATCATTTTCTAAACGTTCAATTTTGATAGTGTGTTAATAGGGCTGCATTATAATGAGGAATTGTATGGTTATGATGAAGTAATATTGCTTACATATTAAGAGTAGCAGTAAATATTATCATCCCATATTCACATGACAGCTACTAAAGTAGCAGTAGTGGTGGTGGTGGTGGTGGTGGTGGTAGTAGTAGTAGTAGCAACAGCAGCAGCAGTAAACAATGACAAACACACGCAGTTTTTCATTATATTGGATTACTTTTAATCATTTGAACAGGATCCTGCAATTGGATATTACACTAAACTGGGTTTTATGGAAATGAAAATGTCCTTCATTACATGCTGATGAACTCCTCCTGATGTTGCTGCAGCTGAAGTGTTTATGATTGCCAAGTTATATTAAAAATAAGAGGTTAAGGAAATTGTAATATCCACAAGTTTTTTTACAGATAGGTTTATTGAGAGTGCTGCTGCTATTAAATCCCATAAGGACACTCACAAATTTTTTTTATTGTGCCTTATATGGAGTGGTGTTCCTCAACCTTATCCACACAGTGGCAGTCAAAAATATAGCATCAGTATCTTGCAGCACACCATGTCATGAAATGGGAGTAACTTAACACTGTGGTGGCCACTTATGAACATATCTGAATTCCACTCTATTTACATTTGCTAACCCTGACACCCCCATTCTAAGGTAACTAAGAATTTTGCCTTCGTTTATATTTATTAGTCAAAAACATGCGTGGATCTAGTTTTCCTAACTCCATCGTCTCAATTTATGTCAGTGTATAATTTAACAATGTAAGCACATACATGTGAGTGTGTGCATAAATTGTGTTCCCATTATGTTATGTTTTTGATTTATATACAGTCAACCCCTGATATATCCCCTCCCTCACTTTGCAGCCATGAAAGTCTATGAACAGAAATTCCCTGTTATACAGTATTTTGATTTACCACCAAAAATTGTGAACAAACAGTGGAAATATATCAGGGTTTGACTGTAGCTTTTAGGTATGCATAGAAGAATTTGACTAACAGTATTTGTGGGATGAATAATAAATTAGGGACACTGGATTATTGTTAGATGATAGATGATAGTTAATAGTAAATAGGAAGTGGAAGGAAGTGATCCTGGCCCAATTTACAGTATTATCCCAGAATTGGCCTGGAAGGAATAAGGGAAACTATGAAGATATGCAGCCAGGATGGTCAGTGTCTAGGCCAATTTTGGGCCAGGAATTTCTGAGTACAAGTCAGAAATGTTCTTGCTTGAGCCAACTTGCTTAGTATTTAGGTGTCAGTGTAAGGAAATTATTAAACTGGGTGTTAAATAAATACTTGTAGGTTGTGAAGTTGGGAACTGGATTTAACTGGTGGAGGTTAGGATCCAGTGATGGGCTTTTGTGAACATACAGTAGTAATAAATCTTTAGTTTTCTTCAATGTAGGGAATTTCCTCTCAGGCAGAGTTAATATCAATTTTTAATTAAGGGATTATTATATCATTTTACAAATAGTTTAACAGTGCACATTGTCCCACAGTTGTTACCCTTGAAGGTGAACACACCACAATATTTTGAAACATTAGAAAGAGATGAATTCTCAGCATGTTACTAGTTGGTAGCCAGTTGAGTGACCTCATTTAGTTTCTGGACATTTGTCTAAGTTATTAAAAGTGTACATCGTTTGTCAGGACAGCAAAAATTTTCCTTTAATTTATATATTTTTAACTCTTTTCCACACCATTTAATTGCAGTGTATCCTGAAACTAGGAGATTAATTAATTTTAATGCCCTTTACATTACTACATTGGAGTATATTAAATGTCGATTGCAACATTCAGTTTTAATGTGTTCTGTTTGATCAGATGCACTAAAAAGAACTGAATGACAGTTCGATGAATGAATGTTTTGTAAGATTTTAGGAGCTTTGGTGCTTTCATATCATGTCCAAACACATAGCAGGATATGAAGGAAGTCAGTAAATCTATGTGTGTCATGCTGATGATAATGCTTTTATAATTGTATGTTATGTGTTGTGTACTGAAGATATAAGCTCTGTAAATTTGTCCCAGAACTGGTAATCCTACAAAAGTGTATACCTCATTGATATCTACAGTACCTTGGAAAGTATTTTTTGTGTGTTGTAGACTGTATGAGTATCTTACAGAATATAGGGGAAAATAATTTCTGACTCAGACAAGCCTCATTGATCTCTGTAATGTGTGTAGGGTTGTTACGGTAGATTTGTGTCTACTGTAAATGTCACTAAAGGCCAGTGAAGTATGCAAAATCTCAAACAGCCCGTTTAAAAATTATCCATTCAGCATAGCAGCATAATTTTTTCACACTTCTTTGTATTATTCATGAAAACATCTTGTCACAGCATTTCATGATTACTGTCTACTGGCTTCTTACAAAGATAATGGGGCTGTTTTCTCAAACCACTTCCAAATTGTATATGTAGTTTATACTCATAGACTTGTGTGGTACTGTCTACTGTTTCAGTTCTGTAAACATTCTGGGTTATCTTGTGATTCGTCAGGTATCTGACCTAGTAGCTGTTTCAGTTTTCAAGACCAGAAACAGTTTTAAGAGAGTATTCACAACGAAACCAAAGTGGATAGATAATGCACAGGAAGCGTTGTTAATATTATAAAGTAGTTTGAAGGCTGTTGCGTATCAGCAGGTTATATTGGCACTTAAGAAGTTTTTTTACACCTATCGTATTTGTACAAATATTTCTTCCGTGCAGTAATTTATAGAACGTGTTGCAGAATTGTTAAAAGTCGCGAAGCCACCTCCAGCAACGAATATATCTTGTAAATTATGTATGTTTCATAAAGAAGTGTCTGCCCTACATTATTAATTTGATTGTGTTAGTTGTTATTATTATGTGTATTATGTTTATTCAAAATTTGCACCACGAAGTGAATAAATAATCCTTCGTGCTTTGTTAGACTCGGTTCTGTGAGCGAGTTTTGGGGGCACTCATAGGATCCGCATTTGTAAACGATCGTTGTGGTTGAACTATTCAAGCGATTATATCAGAATTGGACTAAAATAACTTCTGATATTTTCCGTAAAATTAAGACGCTGCAAGTTCCTTGCCGCATGAGGAGCAGAACGATGCTCATTGTAGGTCGAACTAACCGCTACGATATGGTCAGAACGAAGAAAATCTTACATAACTTTTGTAAGATCCTGGAGTCGAACCCAATACACGAATGGAGAATCTGTTATTCCCTGTGGACCTTCAGAATCACCTACTGTTGGAAACAACCCCCTTCCCTAAAAAATATCCAAACATATTATCATCTTTGATGGCGTGCTCTTCTTGAAGTACCAGCTATAGACACACGTACGAGTATATGTACGTACATACCATTGGCGTTTATAGTGGATAGACTAGAGATCAGGCAGGCTTCTGCAATTCTTAAGCAGATGTACATCATTAATACCGAAGGTTGCATTTCATCATCTCCGTACAGTGTTTTTATTTTCGTGTTTTGCATACAGTATTTCAAACGCCGTTATCAGTGATCGATGGGATGGGAGGAACAGTAGCACGCACGGAAGACATACGAAATGCATACATACTTTGAAACCCCGAAGAGAAGACAAAACTTTGCGTATCTGGGCGGTGATGGAAGAATAAGTTGGAAATGGTTCGTAATGATGTGGATTGGAGTCATTTGCCCAAGGTAGGGTCCAGCGGGGGACTCCAGTGGACACGATAATGAAACATTGGGGTTCCGTAGGGGGGGGGGGGTGTGCTAGCCGAATGACTATTATTTTCTCAAGAAGGACTTGCTCTTCATTCGTATTCTTTCGTTAGTGAATAGTACAGTAGTGCGGAATTAATGTACATTCTGCAGAATCAAATAAACATGTTATGAATGTTGTGCTAAGGGGAATCGGCAAGGAAGTGGGGTTGTCCTATTTTTAAAGTACATTACTACCCTAGTTATTGGACAAAACTGAACATTGCGGAATGGTTGGCATTCCTACATTGTATTCAGGAAGCTTTCAGTTCTCAACTTGGAAGCCGGCCATCTTGACTGATGCTTTTGTTTTTCCCCCTCCGCCTTCGATCAGTTTTTGAACCATGAAAAATGTTTTTTTTAACAGACGGGAGGACTGAGAAAATCACGAGTAACCTCATTCAGGAACTGTGGACCAGTTAATCCGTATATACAAGTTGTATGTGATCTCAGAAAACTCGTGGTGTGCGTATATTGGGAAGGGAGGTGGGGTAGGAATAGTCCATAATGTTGACAGTATCGGTAAATAAACCATACACAACACCTCATCTCGGGTATTACTTTAATCAGAGTTCAGGCGAAAGTTGAGAATGCGTTGGTTAAGTGTTTATTGTGTTTGCAGTTCTTGTCGCAGAAATTTTAAACACGTGTGACGTATACGTAGCCGTAAGACTGCGGTTGTCACAGCTTTTCTGACTTAAACAGCGCAGACACTGCATGCAGTTCCCCTTGAGCCAGTAGCCAGTGTTTCACATTCAAAAGTACAATCAGCCATTCAGGTATGGAATGTTGCAAAAAAGTGTGTTCAGACATGTGCAGGCTATGCACCAACACTTGAGTACACATCTCAGGTGTCAGTGGCAGTAGAGGTTTCCGGACTTGCGTGACAGTTTGAGGGCCTGAAGTCTATGTTCAGACTGGATCGCAGCGAGGTCTCTGTGATAACCCCACAATTGCTTGGCCTTGCCATCAAAAATAATTGTCACGCGTAGAATGTACACGTTAGAGTTGGTTCATAAAATGCAAGGGTCGTCATTATCTTCATTTTATATACACTGATTGTGATTCTCGCACCATGGGGGAGAGAAGGCGGTCTTTTAGACTGACAGTAGGCGTGAGAATTGAACGCCACAACAGAAGGAATAGGTTGAAGTTGTGTGAACAAATTTGGTGTAATGTAATGCTTCTGAATATTTTGAACGTAGTGGTGGCACTCCAAAGTGCAGTGCATGATTGCACGGAACTTTACATTGATGATGGCTGGTAAAATGTTGTGTACGTTGTGGTTGTACATACATGCGTGTTGTGTATGGTGCGTGCGTGTATGTGCACATGGAGACAGTGGCTTAGCTAGGTTCTCTGGCGCCCGGGGCTTATAATCACAATTATAAATTTTAAATTTAAAAAAAATCGCAATTTTTTATTGAATTTCCTTGTATTTGGCTCAATAATTTAAAATTAGTTGAGAGCAGAAAATCAAAAATTTTTGTTTGAAGTTAATTTTGCCGCCCCTAGGACTCTGCCGCCCGGGGCGGGAGCACCACTCTCCGTCCCCCCACCCAGCTACGCCCCTGCATGCTTTTATGTGTGTTCTGTGTATACATGCATACGTGTGTTTTGAGTGCTGTGTATGTTTGTGTACGTGCATATGTTGGTGTTGTGTGCGTACCACATGCATTGTCTATTTTCATATTACTGTTCGGTGTTTTCCAGCCAGGGTTCCGCCGAACATTGTTAGGGGTTCCGCGAAAAATCGTGGCATAAGTAAATGAAAGTTTTCAAAATCTGCGAACAATTCCAAATATCCCTCGAAATGTCGCGGTAATTTTTGTCCGGAATTGGGCGGTACTGAAGTAATGTCTGTGTACTACCAGCTGCCTCTTTGTTTTGTGTTGGTCAGTTCGTACTGAAGATTGTGTTTAGTCGTGCAGTGTCTGTGTTCGTTTCGTATTGTCACAGAGCCGCCTCGCCGGTGGCCACAAAAAGACAAGTCCTGTGCCACCAACAGGAAAAGAGCAGCACTGCTCTTTACAAATCAGTTTTGTTGACAATAACTTAGCATGATTTCAAACTTCCGCAAATGAGATCTTCGTTATTCTGGGATGTCGTTGCTTGGTAGTTAGTTACCGACGTTTCGATCTCAGTAATTTAGCAATAATTGCATTGCATTCCCCACTATCAACTTTTTCTGGCCTGTAAGGTAAAGGTAAAGCAATCCCATTACAGGCCCTTAGGATTCCAGGAGGTTGAGGCTCCCAGATTTCTAGACAATCGGCACATGAAGGTGGTAAAATTTGTCAGCCCTACGCACCGGCCGTCTTTACCCCCCAGGAAATATTCCTGGTACTCATTTCTGTTAGATGCTGTTTTCTGGCCTGTATATGTTTTTATAGGTTGGGGTTCCTCAGGATATGAAAAATTAGTTTAGGGGCTCCGCAATGGAAGAAAAGAAAAGGTTTGAATCACTGTTAGTTTTCACACATCGCTTTCCATTCATCTTTGTGTTTTATGTGGGTGTGTAACTTAGTTTCTCGCATTGATGGAATAACATACACTGAGGTTGATCAAGAACAGGATGCTGAAGGGGGAAGTAGAATGCTGGAGAAAAATTTAGGCTTTTGTAATGATGAGCTTCATGATTTGTACTCCGCCAAATATTATTGGGATGATCAAATCAATGAAGCTCATAAACCGAGGGATTACTACACTTGTGATGCGAATCTAAACCAATTTCCGATCGAGTCAAGTGGGTGAGTTATTTAACTCCAGGGAGTTGGATATTCCGTGAATGAAAGAGTGAAAACTGACCCTGTGAGGCACGCATTGAGGTTGCATTGTCGGATGTTTTATTTTGGAGGGTCGCAGATCGATGCACATTTTAACGAGGTCAAAAATGCCGTTTCAAAAATTGCGCTGTTGTTAGTAATATGTGAACGTTTCAACGTCCAGGCGCCAGCACCCTTCACTGTTGGGAAGACGTCAAGTAATGGATTTCAAACATAACTTGAGACCTAAACGAACCTGTCGTGTCAGCACTCCAACTCGGAAGGTGCCAAGGGATCGACAGTCCTGAATATTCGATAGGTTTGCGTCAACCTTCCAAGAAACTGCCTAAACAGTACATTAAAGTAGTCGGTTCTGTTCACATATTTTCATCATAATTTAGATCATGCCACCATTGGACAGTACGCAATCTGTAGGCCTAGTTAACAAATCGCAGTTAAATTATCGAAGAACGAATCAAGAAAATTTAGACGATGTGGTATGTTATTGGTCTTCATGACAGCACCACACAGAAAGGACGAGAACATTTGTGGATTATTTGGCCACCCATTAACTCGCCCACCCACCTCACACTCCACTCTCATTCTCCCGCTATGACTACTACGCCGTACGTTGTGCAACTGCCTTTGTAAACGTCTAGTAACTAAAATGAGATTCGCAATATGTTTGGTTATTTTTTGCGTTTTGTAATTGTCTGCGCCGTGCAGAATATACGAAGATAGTGCATGCAGACTGGGAACAGTTCAAAATTAGGACAGTAAGTCATGTTCCGTTTCCTTGGGTCGCCGCCTGCAGTCAGATTTGGCCTGCGCCGAAACTCTGAATACCTGCATAGTGCACATACCCACGTACATACATACATGCATACATATATACTGCGAGGATTTATGCTTTCGCAGCGGTGTAGTTGGAGTCTCCGTTCTTCTAGGGTATGACGCTCCGTCGCTGTGTAATTGGTGCTCGACGTTTCGAGACAACCTAGTGGTTTCATCTTCAGGAGTTGAAATGTCCGAGAAGAATGCCGAACAGGTAGATTCGCGAATATATAGGGACAGTGTAACCGGTGACTGGCTGACTGGTCATGTAAAGCAGGCCGATGGGGGAGCAGTGCGAGTGGAGGAGGTTGAGGACTGGTCAACATCGGTCCTGTGGGTGACCGGTGGTGACCAGTATCTAGCCTGTGCGGGTAATGTATTTATATAATCAACCATTGCTATGAAATGATGTGGCAGACTGCACATTGTAGTTGGTAATTCTTTTCAACGCAATTTTTTTTTCAGGAACAGTGTCAAACTGCGAGAATTAATGTTCCTGCCTCCATCGATTCATGTGACGCTGCATAAACATTTCCGCAGTTTTCACGTTGAGTGATATTTTCCTGTCTATGGGTACGCTTAAAAAAGGCCTACGTGCATCGGGCCTCTAAGGGCTCGAACCCATTGGGTATTCTAGTCTATTCATGGGTACGCTTGCGTTACGTTTTTGAGTGGCTCTTTAAAAAGTAAGGAAGTAACAAATTAAAGTTTCTAAATTTGAAATAATTGTGGATGATATATAAAGTGTGCAAGTTACAACACACGCTGAGGTAATTATCTTGAATTGGTTCAGTGATATGTAAAATGCTCGAGGGTGTTCATTTCGTGACTAGACCTTAAATCTGATGGTGTGTTACGTCATAAGTTAGTATGAATATGAATAGTCACATTATGTACAGAGTAACTTCCTTGGACAGGGTCCTTCTTTAGAAGCTTGTAGTAACTTTGTATCAGATTACTTCCGAAGAATCCACTTCTAGAGCTTATGAAACAATTGAATCCAGTCCACAGTAGCACAATCTGGTTATTTAATATCCATTTAATATCATCCTTCCATCTACGACCAGATCTCATGCCTTCAGGTTGCATGATCAGTGCAAATAATTTCCTGTGTCAGATCTGAGGGGTTTCCGCCTTATAGGGTGTGGCGCAGTGTAGTCGCGAGGCATTTAGTGAAACGTCGGAGGAAATTGCTGCCTCCATCTTCAGCGTAGGTCTGACCTGATTATGGAGACAGAGCTCCTCCAGAACGTTGGTTACGTGGCGTCAGATCCTAGAAGACATTTTCTTTAGTGTCTACGTTGGCATTAGTTGACTTAAGGTTCGTCTTACTTTTAAACAGTTCCCATCTGTACGGTTATTAAAGTTGTTAAAAGAAGTATTACGTGTGACCGTGTTTTGTTAAGTAATGCGTGAGTAATGAAGTCTATTCTAACATCTATCCTTCTTGAATGGATCCTGTATCCTGCAGCCTTCTCGCCGTCCCGTGACTTCTTTGCTGTTGGACTTTATGTGACCGTCATAAATTGCCTCTTATGTATGCCCTCTCTCCAGGATTTAATGAACTGACTCCAATATTTTCTGGTGTTATTATTAAATATCATTTATGCACGCACCTGCATCTGTATTGATCTCTTTGTATCGGGGCCTTCTCTGCCTCTCTGACGTAATCTTCTCGACCAGTTACTTTGAACATAGGCCTGCTTTCTAACGTATTTCCTGTATTTTTTAAGTACAGTGGGCCCTTAATGTTTGATTATATTCATACCTTGGCTTTTAACCATCTGTCAAATTTTCACTGCATGGCGTCATTCAGGCCTTACCCATCTGACGTGAAAATAGCAATAAACTTGAAGTTCCGGTAGACAGAGTGAACAGATGAGCTTAAAAGGGAGTCTTGTATTGTGAAGTTAAAAAGATTGAAGGTCCAGTGTTGATAGCCGCGGAACTCTCCGTCATTTCTTGAAAACAGTGACTGGAGAGGATGCTGAAGAAACCTACACAAACGTTTTAGCTTCTTTTTTTAATTCGCAACTTTGAAAATCTACTGGCGGTTGTATAAAATGAGGTTGGTGCAACATGTAATTCAGTGTCCTGAACATTTGCTTAGCATCTTAAAATTTTGCAGTTTTTTTGTTATTTCTGCGTACCATGAAGGGTATCACGGCCCCACGAGAAAGTTGTGTTTTAGTATACCGTTTTATGGCTGTCATGTTTAGAACGATTCGAGTTAGACACGTGAAATGTCATGAGCTAAAGAATAACAGGCATTCGCAGGACTTACAAAAAATTATTGTGTTAAAATTACATACCTGGTGTCTCTGCCGTAAGTTGCAGGTTTTCTTTGGGGAAATTTAAGACATTAGAAATTGATGCTAATGGAATTTATGCACAGCAAAACGTCACTAAGTTGGACAAATATTTATGGATTGTTTCATCCTTTTTATTTAGATAGTAGAGCGTGACTTGAGGGGGAACTCATTTTTTAAGGCGTCCGGGATTCCGATTTAAGTCACCAGCTCTACTATTATAATCGATCTGGTGTCTGCTCCGTCTTTTATATGTCCTCATCAAAACCACGGAATAGTTTAATAAAAAAAGGCGACCATCGCTTATTTCTACGTCCTGTGTTCTTTCTTCTTGTGGAAACCTAAGGTGCATTACCATGGACACAAGGACCTGTCGCGGGACCCCATCCGGACGAATCCTGGCCACATCCTCACACTTCCATATCCTATTCATTTTTAAATCTACATTAATATACAGAGAATCTCTTTGATCGCTGACCAGAGTACAGCAGCTTTATCGCATAGAAAGCAGGCATCCACCGTGACATTCCGTGACAGCTGCGGTGCTCAGGTCAGCTATAAAAGATAGGCTGTGTATGAACCAAGGCTTTAGAGATGAAAGCAGAAAGAGAAGTAGCCGTCAGATTCTTCAAGGACCTTATTATTTATGAAGTAACTTTAGTGTTATAATGTGCCAGATACGTCATAACGTCGCTATACTGCTTCTTTGAGGCCATGTGACCATACAGCAAGACAGACTTGTTTTTCATGGGACGAGATGCCTGCACTGTCTGCAGACAACTTGATCCCACGCCCACGCAGTGCAACACGTGTTTTGTGCAGCATTGCTCTATTACTTTTCACCTTTTGCTTTTACTTAATGCTGAATGAAATATTAGCAAGTCACACCGAAATCCCATCCGTATAAACAGATCTGGAAAGCATCCATCAACATGTGGCATTAGAACGACCCCCCCCCCCCCCAACTGCAGTTAAATCAGTTTGATGTTAGAAGTTTTTATGCAACTCGCAACATAAGCTGTCGTCTGCTTGTTATTTGGATTCGTGTTATACGGGCCTCTTATTTGCTACACATAAAAGTGCGCCGTCTATATTGTGCAGTAAGCCTGCCTACCTGGACCACCGTTCTGTCGTTATATCTGTACTGGACCAACCCCTCATTTCCGCTGTGTTTGTATTGTTAGTTTTATAGAAGGGCCAGATATGAGTAATGTTTTATGAATCAAGGGAACTGGGTTTACATTGGTCTCCTGCAGATTATGTACATATGAAGTCCCTGTTCTCGCCACAAAGGAACGTTAGGGAGTGGTGTTGTAGTTACAATTTTACTTAACCTCGGATTTAGGTGGCGAGTGATAAGTTTCACGCTCCGACCGCTTTACCCGCGGGGAGAGATTCATCGGTACCCATTGAAATCGAGGCTGGGTGGGCCCACATTCGGTCTGGACACAGGAGAATACAGCAGTCTCTTGCCTTGCCGGTATTCGAACCAAGATTTCTCGGAAAGTCGTGTGTCTGTTTAGATGTATTAATATCATGTGCTGTAGTAACCGCTTCCGCAGTTTCGGTTTAAGGGCGCTTATCACGTTAGTAGCATATCTCAGGTAAGCTGTTATCTCGTATTACGTCAGGCCCCTTTGTGAAGTGTCCAGTTCCTGGTATTGTTTTCGTAACGTAAAGTAAATTTTGTGGTTTTGAAAATTTCATCTTTTTGGTCTTAATAATTATTTATGTATGGCTGAACATTGGTCTTAGTAGATTATAGTGTTTATAATTGTCTAGACCTTTGCTTTTCCATAAAAGGAACATACATGTGTTGCATTATAGGGTAAGCCCTCCTGCTGATGACCATTCCGGTTAAAACACGTTGTGACAGTAATGAGCGTTTATTCTGTGATGTGTTGGCCATGTTTGTTGAGCGCTTTGCTGAATGTATGTAACAGTAGTATGGAATTTCATGTTAAATAGAATTTGGACAATTATTAGGTTTCAGAGGCTAGCTGTCTGTGTCGTTATGTACACCAGGGAAGAACAAGCAGCGTACTTAACATTGTATTTACCGTGCATTTTTCAATTAAGATATATTCATTAAACACCAAACTAATGCACATAAACTTTATTCACAACAGTTTATTCTTAAAATTCCCCTATACGTATTTCGGTGGTTTAAGGGTGGTATAGGGGAATTTTAAGAATAAACTTTTGTGAATAAAGTTTATGTGCATTAGTTGGTGTTTAATGAATATAAGCAGCGTACTGTTTAGAGCCCATTTACCTTAGTAAACCCCCATCGCGTTTGCGCAACACAAAGAGCCTTGGAGCATGTAGTTTTTATGTAAAGTTGGTTTTGCTTGCGGATATACGGTCTGAAATGCGCCTTTCTTTGAATAGGAAGTGGTATTGTGGCACACCACGGCGTACTTCTTGAATGTAGTGGTTTAGTGAAACCGAAAACTGTGGAGGAAGTTAACAAATAAGAGTATTTACTGCATTGTGTCCCTAAACGAAGATTAATTAGGTGTATATAAATATAACTTTGAAACTCAACTGTAAGAAAGACATAAGTCCACAAATAAACACCAATTAATATGTAAAATTGTGAAAGAGCATACCTCGTTGCTGGTCAGTAATTGACTGATGCCCGTTTGTAATTAAGCGACCAAAATTCTTTACAGCCTTATACACCAACGTTAGCCTAAGTGAATGAGGGCATTTGTAGTCCTTTTTCGTGGCAAACTGAAGTGTGAGTTGCGAGACTTTAGGCTTCCGCCGCGATGTAGTTAAGGCCTTCGCTCTTCTGGGATGTTACGCAGCTTATGTTGGTAAAGCTACCGCCAACGCTGCGTAACACCCCAGAAGAGCGAAGGCCTTATCTGTGAGTTATTAAGGAAGGTTGTCTAGGAGTATTTGTTGAAAAATAGGAGAGAGTTTATGTTTGTTGAATTAATCGTGTTGCTGGCTATTGCGGTGAGTAGGCACGCCTTTTAGCCGGGGAAACTAGAGCAGTTACACCGTCTAAAAGGCGTGCCTTCAGACCGAAAAGAAATTATATGGAAAACACAAATCTTATCAACGCGACGGCCGCACGAAAGTGAAACTCGGTCCCCGTTTTATGACTCAGCTAGAATCGGTATTGGGACTTCATGTATGAACGTGAGGTTAAGCTGATCATTGTTGCGAGTAGTTAACAAATCTGCGTTAGACTCCTTCGTTTCGATTTTCTACCCAGAAACAGATTATCCTAAGCTGACGTTTCCTTGGCTCTCTTCTGTTCCGTCAGTCAGATTTTGAAATAGTAGCCCCAAACGAGGTGACGATCAGCGACTTTCCAATTTTTCCCACTTCAATATGTATTATTTTCCACCTCTTATTAACATAGATTTATACAGTTGAGAAGGCGGTGTTGAAGAAAGCTAAAAAAAAATCCATAAGCTTTTGAGGTTTTGCCTGTTGATTTATCAGTGAGGCTTCTTGGACATTTGAAAGAAATATTCCTGGAATAAATAAACTCTGTTAATATCTGTGTTGTGACTTGTCCTGTCAGAAGCATCGAATTTAAGTAGATATGTTTGTGTGTGTGGAGCATTTTGGATGAATGTTCGAAAGAGAGGTTACAAAAGCATCCTGCATTACGTTTTGTAAAGCTGCCCCTGTAAGCCTATAAGAGAGACTCAGCACCCCCACTCTTGGGCTCAGCCATGGCGAGTATAAAAACGGCCGACAGGTGGGACGTCTTTAAATTTATACTTTATTAGATAACAAACCAACAAATGCATATAAGTGTATGAAAGTATATTATACACACTGCATACCTCCTACATGTTTCGGCCACTCATATGGCCATCTTCAGGGAGGTGCATTACAAAGGATAGATACATCGAAATATTTCAGAAGTATTAGAACCAATGCACAGATAAAAAAATATTAAATTTTGAAAACAATACATGATTTAAAATACGTATTAAAGATTAAAATAAATTTGTTCGCCCTCTCTTTTCTACAGATCTTTAACAGTGATTCTGTAGATACTCCGAATGATACGACTTAATGTAATGTTCGTATATGGGACGGTTTTGTGATGCGTGTAGACTGGGGCGGAGCAATTGCAACGGCGTGGGTAGGCGCGGTTTGTCTTGTGCGGAAATGTCTTAGTAAGTAGAATTTTTGTCTGACTGGTGAACGCTGCCACCATTTATTATGCGAGTATAAACTTCTGGTTATAGCTGTAAGTTACTGTGTGGGATTGGAAGCTGATTTTTTTAAGTGAAGGCAAATACAGATGTTAGAGCTGTAGACAGTTGTGAGAAGAAATTATGGAATATAGAGACAGAAGAAGAAAATTCAGATGTCAGAGTAGAAGTTACAACTACGTAATTAATCATGCAAGTGGAGTGCTGTAAACAGTCAGGGAAATGAATTAATTGGAACCGAGGGAGGTGAAGTTCGTATGCGGGAAATGGAGCACTGCATAACGAGGAATTTCGTGATTTGTAACGTCACTTAGGAATTCTCTGAAGGTTAGTTTATTATACGAATGTTATGTTGGGCCTTATCCTGTGTCTGGGGGCATGCGGTGGCGCAGTTGGTTGAGACACTGCGTTACAACCGCTACAAGGTCGCGGGTTCGATTCTCGATGGTGTCATTGACTTAATCCTTCCGACCGCACTGTGGCCCTGGGGTTAACTCAGCCTCTAACAGAAGTGAGCACCAGAAATATTTTCTTGGGGGGGGGGGGGGTTAAAGGCGTAGGGTTGACAACCTTACTACCTTCATGTGCCTACTGTCTGGGAATCTGGGAGCCTCAACCTCTGGGAACCCTCAGGACCTGTCCAGAACTGTACAGGGATTACTTTACCTTTACCTTGTCCTGTGTCTTATCAGTTAAAGACGGGTTTACAGGGACCTTCCGAAGCTTCATGTTTGTCGAGTTAGTGTATATATTGGACAGTGTCCAGCGTAATATTCATAGGGTCATTCTAAGTATTGTTAGAATAATAAAATAGGGTCTGATCATGTAGTTTCGAAGTGTAAGGTAAATGTATACAACATTTCTGTGGGTCGTCTCTTTAAATGGATACCGACGCACGGGAAGTTTGCGTAACAATAGACCTAATGGAAATAGGCCATGAGGATGGGAGACATACCTGTGGAGATTCTTAAGATTGTGTTCGATAGTGGCCTTTGGTGTTAGTGGTGCTGAACCTACCGCAGCGACAGTGAAGTGCTATGATGGAAATTAAATACGGCCATGACCCAGTCCACGTTACGGTCCGGCAGATAATGTTCAAGATTTCACTGTATGATCAGAATTTGGATGAAATGTTATACAGAACATTGGCAGCTAAGTGGATCTGTACTCTTAATTTGGAACTTTTTTAATCACTAGACTGACTTCAGTGCACGTCCTTGTATCTTTATTTAACATTCAGCACATTGAAAACTATGTTAGACATCTCAAAGTAACTCATTGCTTGAGCATAACACCTTTCTGTGACCAACAGTTATGTCGCAACACGTGCATTTTACAAATCTCCAGATCTGTCAGTATGAAAGGCCACAAAAATGGAAAAAAAAGGGTAACACGAAACACGGCATTTCTATAGATAGCTTTCTTCCAAATACTCGAATAATGGTTGCATGTGGCAAAAACATTGCTGGTATGTCTTTAGTCCACTATTCGTAAAATCTCTGTAAGCTTGCCACATACAATTTATCGGCACTTGGCGGGAAACCATGTATTGTTAAATTTGGGATATGTAAATTGTTTTGGAAAGTGTTGAAGAATATCATTAACATGTTGATGCGGACGCTTTTAAGCATAGTTTGTGGCTCGGATGTACAAAACCGTACGTGTTGTGTTATGTGGGTGTGAAACTTTGTCTCTTATTTGAAGCGAAGAAAATACGAATATGTTGCGGGCGTGTGGGAACAAACTGCTGCAGATATTATTTGACCTTAAAAAGAGGTAGTTCCAGGATGGTGGAGGGTATTACGTAATGAGGAACCCCACGTTTTGTGATATTTAATGAGTAGGCCTTATTATTTGAATGGTTGTATGAAGCAGGGTGAGGTGGGTGGGACATGTAGCACATATGAGCTGAGAAATGCAGACCAATTTAATTTAAAAAAACCTGAAGAGAAAATTACACTTTAGAGACCTAAGCGTAGATTTGTGTATAATATTAAAATGGTTCTTAAAATAGAGTGTGGGTGTGTGAATTAGATGAATGTGACTCTGGATATGGCACATTGACCTATGTTTTGAACACGGAAATGGAAATTCTCTTGTCATTCTTAGTTTTTTTTTTCAATTCATAAGAGATGCCTCGCAGCATATGGTTAGCACCATATCACATCCGTCACCGTCCTCTCCTGGAATTGTTGTCGCTGCTATGCGAACGGCTGTACACTTGCTAACAACTGAGTACGCCACATTGACTCTGCACATTCAGTGAAATTCGGTACATTTGTAATGTTTATTTATTTTTTGGGTGTAGCGTGAGAATTGAACTCCATATGGAAACGTCACAAGAAATACGTTACGGAGTCATTAAATTTAATGGGCACAAGGAGAACGCAGTGTTCGCTTTTATGTAAAAAAAAAATATTCCTCTGCAAATTTTAGATTTTTTATCCTTCACAATTGAAACTAGTACACTCATATCTCACGTTACAGTCGTGACCAAAAGCTCGTATGATCTCAGCAGAATTTTGGGGTCGTAAACCTTCTGTCGCAAGTTGCATCGATTTAGTAGCCTCCGGGGTTAATTTTGGGGAAGGATTTATTTTTGTTATTTTGCTTTCATTCTGAAATCACTTTGCGAATTTTGAGCACTTTAAGTGTTTATGGATTCTGTCTGGGGTTAAAGTATGCTGTTGACAAATCATCTCTGTAGAATGCCGATTTTTGGAGTGCGTGTTTGTGTGAAGCATGGCTTAACACGGCTGCAGTACATCTCAACCTGGCAGTGTGGCAAATTTATAGGCCTACTGTGAGTGTAGTGAAAGCCGTTAAACGTGTAAACGTCAATCCCCTCGCGCTAGGTAAGGCTCGGATATTGAATTTTTTGGGGAAATCCAGCTGTCTTTATCCGACTGTCTTAGAAATTACAACCGTCTCTGCTCATTGATCTTTGGGATTGGTAAAATCACTGACAGTTCTTAGTTCGAAGTTTAATGACTTGGTCATTGTTTCAGAGTTCCTGCTTGTTTCTGGCACATATACAAACTACGCCTGGCTGCTTTCCAGTAACTGCTAAACGTGGTGACGGTATATTTTCGCTCTGAAGTGCTCTCGGCAAGAATTAAAACAATTTTTAAGATTCCGTAAACCGTAGCCAGTGTTGTGTAAACCGAACCCAATATTTGACGGTTTGTTTAGCGGACTTCGGTGAGTTTGGTCTTTTGGCACAAATTGCAAATTACTTCTTTTGTACATTAATCAGTCTGCGTTTTTCCAACATTCCGTGACACCTACATTAAACCTGAAGAGTTCCTGAAAATGATACGCGTAGTGCGGTGTGAATTTCCTAAGCGCTTTTCTTTATTGTTGTATTTAACGATTCTTTCTCAGTTTTAAAGGCCGACGCATAATTAATCGAATGAAAAAAATGGAATCGAGTAATGGAAAACTCGATTGATGTGTGGGTGGCGTTGTTAGAACCAGTTCTGTGTGATGCAGTGAGTGCCGCAGAACACTTTTATGATGACGGGTTGACAGCCGCTTCAGGTTGTTCAAGTTAACCAAGGTTTCCAAGACCCACTTCGTGTCCATCATCAGGGTTCTGATAGGCATAATCAGTACCCAGCCTTCCCAAATTATGTAGCTAACTGTACAAGGCTGGAACTTGTGTTTTAGAGTTTGTGTTTTAGAGACGGGGTCGGTCTCCGAAACTTTAATTTACTTCAGCCACCTTGCTCTAATTCCGGGAGAATTTTATTGACTTTAGTCGCCGCGAAAGCTTGAAGACTTATATTACTTAAATACTTAAACACGTACATGTGTTATTTTTGGAGATCATGTATCGCTGAACTAAGCGAATCAATGCCGAATGGACTCGCCGCACTTCTAGCAGGAGAATACTGTTCAGAGCGTTCGATCCCCATCGAGCAAGTATCCGTTGTGCTGCGGGCTCGATCGTATCCGAGAACACTTGAAGAGAGAAGGAAGGGGCAGGGGGGCTTCTGTTGTTTTTGATGCGGGACAAAAGAAGCCCAGAAAGCATATTCACATATTACTCGCATTCACCATTAACGAAAATGAGTTAATTGAAGAGGTGTGCCATTATCCGATATTAACTTCATTAAGTAATTGAATCTTGTACGTTGAATACTTAATGAAACATGAAGTGATGGGCTGGTTATTTTTCTCTGTTTGTGGATGCACAGTAGAATATATAAAGTGGACTCCTAGCTACACGTGTGTGAACTGTTTGCTTATATTACACCCTGCTGTGGGCGAAAGGGAGTCCTGGAATATTTTCAGAGACCCATCTCGTCTCCTGATCGCCGGATATATTCTGGTAATAACAAACACACTTCGTCATGCATTTCTCCTATGGCGACGTGTGTTAGTTACGTATCAGAGCGATGATTTTCAGTGTTCGGTCACGAGGCAGTACCGGACTGCAAAGTGTACAACTCGAGGAATGGCTGTTGGAATATCGGCCGATGAGACTGTACTAATCAGTAGGATGTTACTTAAGTGTCTTCCGAAACAACTTTTTTGTAATGCGGAAGTATTAGAAATAAGTGCACGAACTTTTTAAGCTTATTCAACAATTAAAAGAGAATGAGTTCTTACTGGCATGTAGGCCTACCTACAGTGCGTTTGTTTCTGAGACGCAAGCAGTTGAACTTACTTTAGACACTTTTACGGCACATGAAGCGGTATTTCTGTACAGTAGCGGGGGTTTACAGAATGATGGTGGAAATTTTTAATGAGGCAGTTTACATTACAAGTGCATGGCACCGTATTCAGGAGGGAACAGCAATTCTTAACGCAAATATTGTGCGTCTGCTTACGAACGCATGTGACAGTCCCTTGGTCCTGCATTCCCAAAAACAGCGAACATTTCATACACTTGACTTAGGTTGCTGGCAAACGTACCGATTGAAGTCCGACTTCGTAAGATGCTGCAAAGGCAGGTCCAATTTTCTTTGCGTAGAATTTCTGTATACCTCTGTCACATGATGCGAGTCAAGCCTTTGCAGCATCTTGGTGAGCCATATTCGATTCAGTCTCGTGGAATAAATGTATTACAGTTTTTCCTTTAATGTTTTATATAAATAAAAAGAAACTATCCAATCAGCGCCGTAGGTACCCTGACGAAGTCTTCATTCTTGTTCTTCCTCCTCCTACACCCCTTTGTATTATTATTATTATTATTATTTACTTTAACAATTATAATATTGTTATTTTTAGATCATTTCTTATTATCTCTTTTCGTTTGTTGTTTGTGTATTTTTCTTACGTTCCTGTGTTGTCTCTGTAATTTGCCTTACGGCTATTGCGCCTGCGCATTAATACGAGTAATAAAGAGTTAAATTGACTTGAATTGCCTCTACTAATGCCAAAACGTATTCATCGGAAGTTCATAGCTCTTTGGTATAATCTATTCGTTTACCGAAAGAGTGATGGCTAGAGTTATGCCAGTGCTCTTCAACTTCTTAAATTACACCTTTTATATGAGTGAAGCTTCCAACTTAACGCGATCTTTGTTATTAATCTTTAGTCTTAACTCACCGTGCATTTTTATTATTTTAGATATACACCAACAAAATGCACAAATTAATAAAGGTGCAAATTAGCTCCTTATCATGATTTAACCCTACACGCGTTTCAGCTCTTTATGAGCCATCATCAGGGGTTTTTCTTATAAAGATTCAGATTCAGCATTTGAAAAGCACTTTTTATAAGAAAAACCCCTGATGATGGCTCATAAAGAGCTGAAACGCGTGTAGGGTTAAATCATGATAAGGAGCTAATTTGCACCTTTATTAATTTGTGCATTTTGTTGGTGTATATCTAAAATTTGTTATTAATGTTTTTTTCTAAAACCTGTCCGTCTTCCATGGGCATAATTGGTCTTCGAGTTCCCACTCGGAACCTCCGACACTTTCCTATGTTTATGTTAATCGATCCTTCACAAATTGTCCCTCCGCCAGGTGTGCCACTGCTCCAAATTCCGTTCATAGTAATTTGAATGTCTTCAGACGGCAAAGCATCACGCTAATTCAGATTTGGTGTTATATTTAGCTTTACAACATAAAGTATCCTAATTAACTATTTAACTATTCTTTTGTTTGTTTTGTTTGTGTTTGTTTTCTGTGTGCCCTGTTTATTGTCCTTTGTTATTTGTGTCTGTATGTTGTGCTGTTTCCATTGTGGGCCGTATGGCTGCCGACTCGCGTGTTAATAAACACACAATAATTGAATTATTATTATCATTATTATTATTTTCCAATAACACGAGATGAAAAATTCAAAATTTAAAGCAAAATAAGCCTACATATGAGGCTATTTTGACGAGAGAGACTTTGATGGGTCTGCCGAAAAATGTGTGTAATGAACGTGTGTCGATGTGGGATGGGGACATAAAACACACACACACACACGAAAAAACAAGACAAGATAGCATAGCTACAGAATTTCTCGTGTAAGTAGTCGAAGGTGTATATTGCAGGATAATACTACAGTAAATCTCTGCGAACTAATAGTTATGAAAATATGAACACTGAACTTGCTGAGGATGTGGTCATTTAACTTTTCTGATTACTGTAATGAATGTGTGCATTTTACAGTAGCAAGGAATTCGTCGTAATGATTGTCGTTACGGTTTAGACCAGGTGCGTCCATCCGCGGCCACTTTTTAAAATTATGTACATACTATAAAATTACACAATAATTTGGGCGGTTAGCTATACCACTTATTGTGAATTTTACACGTGCAGCCCGCGAACCAGCCCACTATAACAGTTGTGGCCCTTTGCAAAAGAAGAAGAAGGAAAAAAAAGCACTCCCCTGGATAAGACTGTCGGTCTGTTGCTGTCACAACTGTTCCCTTCGTGTTTTGCTGCTCGTCCCTGTTAGGGTTGTATTGACATAGGCGTTTTAGGCGTTCTTTGTACTTGGTATGGCAATTCACTGCTGAACAACTGTCTTGTCAGGGAAGGCGTTGTAGTTAACATGTAAGAAATTTGTCCCTTCTCCAAGGTGCCGACCTAGCTTCCTAGGGCTTTTCCCCAGGGTGAATGGCCGGAGCGTGAATTTGGCCATTCACCTCCAGCTAATGCCGAGGTTAAGAATGAGTGGAGCTGTACCTCTACTGTCCCACACGCCTTTATGACAGTTTTGCTTTTTACTTTACTTGGTTTTGCATTTAGTCGGATTATCATGTGTCAGTGCATTCTCTTTATTGTGATGAGTAACTGTGACATCTTAAGCAATTTCTTGAATGTGTGCCGTAACCTTGAAGGGGATATAATGACGTAACGTGTCATTCAGTGTCGTAGGCCCATTGTATTAGGCTTGCATTGACTCATCTTCTTAAACCAAGAGCTACGAGTAAACGACTCCATATGAACCGGTTGAAAGGCACCTCACGTCAGGCGTAGAATGACTTCGTTTCTTTTGCACTGGAAGCAACAAAGTATTATGCATCTTGCGGCCGGCTGTTGTAACCTAAACATGTCTATCATGAGAATATGCAACAAAGACTTCCGAACCGAAGCTGATCTAGTGCCAGCGAGATAATGTAAGTTGTGCAGGGAGTTCTTTATCGTTTTGTATTAGGTTTCTAAATAACAGACTAATACGAATTAATCCATAAGGGGATTGTGTATTCCAACCCGTGTAATTCGGAGAACTTACATCTAATGCATTGAGGGAATTTCGAGGTGTCGGGAGTGAGGGGTCGGGGGAATTTTAACGCTGTGTTCCTGTATTGCTCCCAGCCAGCTAGCCAGCCAGCCAAATTATTAATATGTATTAGTGACGTCCAGTGCCACTATTTTGGTACTGTGTTTAATGTTGACCCTGTTTTTGCAGCAAATATCAGCTGTTCCTCGAGTACTGTAGCAGACGACAATAAACCTTTGGGCAGTCCGCCATCTGGTTCCTCTTGGCTTGAATATTTATTTAGTACATGTAGTAGGTTTAAATAAAATAATAATAATAATAATAATAATACATTATTGAAACCTTGAGTGATACAGGGATAGTCGAAACACTGTGTCAATGCTGTAGGATAATATTTTTAGACGACAGAAGGAACTAAATAGAACAGATGAAGACAGGTGGTCAGTGGCATGGAATTGTAACTGCGGGGTAGAGAGTAAACGTAAGGAGAGTTTTGGAATTGGGATTTTATGCCTTTACTGGCATTCAGTTGCGTATTCCGTGAATGCAAAAAAAAAACGAAACTTTATTCAGAATTTACATGGTAAATTTATTTAATTTTTTTTTTTTGTGAAATATTTTCCGAATAGTAGGTCTACTCATATTTTACAGAAGGTATAGGTTTTTCGAATTTTTAAAATGGGTTGTCAAATAAGAAATACAGGGAATATTAGCCTATAATGCAGCATTCAACAAGAAGAAGAATATTTTCACCAGCAAACTGGACTTAAATTTAAGGAAGAAACTAGTAAAGTGCTACATTTGGAGCATAGCTTTGTATGGTGCTGAAACGTGGACACTTCGGAAAGTAGATCAGAAGTATCTGGAAAGTTTTGAAATGTGGTGCTGGAGAAGAATGGAGAAGATCAGTTGGACCGATCGTGTGAGAAATGAAGAAGTATTACACAGAGTCAAGGAGGAGAGGAACATCCTACATACAATAAAAAGAAGAAAGGCTAACTGGATTGGTCACATCTTGCGTAGAAACTGCCTTCTAAAACACGTGATTGAAGGAAAGTTAGAAAGAAGGATAGAAATTACGGGAATACGAGGAAGAAGGCGTAAGCAGCTACTGTATGACCTTAAGGAAAATAGAAGGTACTGGAAATTTAAAGAGGAAGCACTAGATCGCACCCTGTGGAGAACTCGCTTTGGAAGAGGCTTGTAAGACAGACTACAGAATGAATGAATCTCAGAGGAGCTTGCTGCCTCCATTTTCAGCGTCCAAGACGTCCAAATGAGGCGACATGAAACTGGAGGAAGCAAGCTCTTCTGAAACCTCGGTATATATTTACCAATTGACACAGCGTCATAACCCAGAAAACTTTACTATCCAATGCCTGAGTAGCCTATAGTGCAGAGATGCGTAAAAGTTTTTATTCGGGAGCCGTGTGGCTCTATTTCGAAGTGACCGCGGGCCGGAGGGTTTCCTGAAAAGAATTCTGCATTTCAAAAACTGAAACAGTTGTTGATTTTTCGTTCCGGTTGACCGTAATTTATAGGTCTGTCAGAAGGCATAAACATAACATTCAGTTATTGATAATTAATTTATACGTGTATTCCTAAGACTCTGCGACGAGCTGGTCCCTCGTCCAGAGGAGTCCTACCGAGTGTGGTGTGTCTAAAGTGTGATCGTGAAGCCTCGAAAAATGAGGCGGCATAGGCCCCCAAGGGGCTATCGAGCCATTAAAAAAATTCCTAAGACTTATTGGTCCGCTGTCGAATAAACCTAAATTGAAATGGGCCTCACTCTGCTGTCTGGTATCAAGTTGTACGTGTGTAGTAAATTACAGCAGGAAATATGTGGTACTGCCGTCTGAACTTTTCCTGTAATTACAGTAAATTCTCTACATTGCACTTAAGAACATAAAAACTATAAAGACCCATGTTTTTTATACTATCGGAGCAACATGGCTAGCCGGACTGAATTCTTTTTACGGGTCGTAGTTTGCAACCCCTCTTCGGTTGCATTATGTTAATATCCAGTTACATAAAGGCGTCTCCTATTTTCAAAGTTATCAAGAACAGAGAGAGAGATACATGATTAATCTAAATGCTTCCATTTTCTTATAATGCATTAAACGTATCCGCAGGACCTTAGCTGAAGTTTTGAGAAGTAAATAAGCGTATAGTTTGTTCTTAAACATTTAGAATTTTTCTGGGAACGCGTATGGCAACTGTTGATGAGGGGGAACAGCGTAGCTCTACACCTGCGCACGCTCTTGTGTTTGCACCATTGGTGTTTACGTTTCGCATCAAACTGTAGCAAAACTGTAGCAAAGGGGCCCAAGCAAACCTCGATTAACTTCAGAATGTTACGTTTTAAGGTATCACAAAAAAGAAACGTGTATTCAAGTGGAGGAATGTCATTCAGATTACGTCATAGACTCTGAATTCATTCTGGGTGTTTATGACATGAATGTTATACATTGTTGAATTAAACTGTTTGTAGAACGGACTGCTGTTACACTTTATTTACATCATTTTATCGTGTTTTGTTATTTCTGGATGTGGCATGTTTACGCAGTGTGTGTCGAGTGTGTCGCTGTTGTTTGCTTTGTTGTACACTTTGTTTGTTCTGCAGTCGTTAGCTGTTTCAAGCATACTGCTGACTATGTACTGCGCGCTTCAACAGTCAATAATTGGGTGTTTCGGTCACACTGATTCTATGGGTGTTGTTTGTTTTCGTAATGAACAAAGATTATTTTCGTAAACGCCATTATCCACTGATCTTTGCATATGAGATGCGACATGTTTTCGTAGACACAGGAATCAAAATTTTGAATATAGTGTAGGTGAGCGCCCCTCTCTAGCACAGACTAGGTCAACGTCCGGATGAGTTGTAGAATCGAGAGCATTTGAAGGTGTCTTGTAATGGAAATATTGCACCATATTCCTGTAGTTTGCACTAACATATATGAAATTCAGTTTTTGCTTTTCAGATGTAGACACTTGTGTAAACTTTGTTTTAAATTGTTTGAAAACGTTATGAAAGTCAGGTCTGAATGGATGTGAGTTGTGAAGGTCATGTAGCACGCGTACAGGAAGCAGGAAATTCATATGTTAAATTTATATAAGAACCTCATGGGAAGAAAGGAAGTTTGTAAAGTCGTAGATGGAAGGATACTGATGTCTTAAAATCTACATTCTTGTTCAGATTGTGAAAATGTCAGAATATCATCGTGGAGATCAATGAACAGTGTGATCAGGCTGGCTGCGACCAGTATTTGATTTCGGACGGTGGTTGGATGTTCTGTTTCTCGCGACGTCCGACCATGTCTGGAGCCTCTTTGCCCTCTTACCCAGAGCGTATCGACGACGTTTTGTCGCTGGCAAAGCAACTGAAGTCTGAAGCTGTGTGTGTAGTCAGCTCCTCGTAATGCACAGCTGAAGAATGCCTGTGACTGCAGACCCTCACTGCGCTCTGCTTAGCCCCCAGAACAACTTTACTTCACCTGGAAATTTCACGCTGCTTACGGCAAGGATTAGGACATGCTGTCTTGAACGTGTTACAATTTGTGTTTAAAGTACAGGACATGCCGTTTTTTGTCATTACAAGTGATTACATCGCGTGTTGCATAAGTATTAACCCTGTTGTCCGAGATGTATTGGCCAGTGGTTGTGACATATTTCTCAATTACTCCTATCACCAAGCGTCGCAATGTAGTGATCAAAACCCTGCTTGTAGGAGGCTAGAATTCCGGTCCGAAAATCTGCGATCCTGAATGACGTCTTTTTAAGGTTCGCGTGTTCCTACACGCCATGCTGTCGCAATACCCTAACATTAGCCAACATCAGTTAGTGTGCGTCCTTCCGTATTCCTGACCCCGTCATTTCACGCTGTGTAGACCTATATATATAACATATGTAGATGATAAAGCGCCATTAAATAAACCACACATTAACCTTTATTCCGTTTAATATAGCAGGAACAAGAAGTTAATTGAATGTACAGCGTCTTCCACAAAATTGTTGTCCTGAAACTGTGACACGCGCTCTTTTTGAGTGCTAATGCACAAGGCACAGAACGTTGAGGGAGCACTTGTGAACACTTGTGAACACTTGTCTGAGCAGTTGCCTGCCTGCGACAGAAGTGGAAGGTAATGAGGGACCGTAACAGGTCTTGAACGTACTGGTACTTCCCCCTTCTCTTGTCCGTGTGTCAGGAACGGAGGAACGTTGAATGCAAGTAGTCGGCTTCCTCTCATTCGTTTAACAACTTGGACGTAGCAGAGCTAATTGCCCTTCATTAGTCTTCCGCCGCCATAAAATCACCTATGGTCAGGATTGTACCCCGTACGTTGCGGTTTTAAACCCCATTCGTAAATTTCACTTCGACGGAGTTTATTTTCGGACATTTAAAAATTATTCGTCCTGTTTGTAATGCCAGTAAATATGGCGATCCTAAGGAATGACACGCCTGTGTGTCGCAGGTAGAGAAAATGACAACACGACCTAGCACAGCATTGAAGGGATTTTATGTGGTGGTTATGTTCATATTCACGTTACAGTGTAAAGGGAGGAGTGAGTGCGCTGTAAGAGTTGAGCGGGTGAAATTACGTAGGAGAACATTTGCTTAGTAAATTAGGTTAGTGATTAAAACATGGTTGATATTGGTGGGAAATTCAGAACACGTGGGCAGAGTAAGAAGTTCATTCAGAACGTACATTGGAAAGGGGAGGAGACTATCTGGTAGATCTAGGCGTGAAGCCTAAGGTTAAAGTTTATCTGCTGTGTGAGGAAGTACATTGGATTTAAATGGCTCAGGATGAGGTCCAGTGGTTGGTTATGTGAACACAGTAATGAATCTTTGTGGTCTACAAAAGAGGCAGATTTGTTGACCAGTTGTATGATAAAAGCAGTTGTCCAAGAATGCTTGTAGCAATTACTAAGTACGTTGTCTCAGTAAAATATGTAACCTATAATCGGGCTTGAACATACATTTAGATGTTCTTCACATTTAGACAGTTCGTGAAGTTTTTGGAAATTATTGTACCCGATGAAGATAACGTCTTCTGGGATGTGACGCGGTGTCGTTTGCTATATAATTATCTACAGACTTTTCTTATATTTTCCATTCCGTGCATTATAGTTCGATTTGTTAATACAAATGCACTCAAATTGTCACAGATTCGCAATAATATATTTAAAAAAACACACTGCACTCCTACATGTTTCGGACCTTAGTGGTCCATCATCAGGGAGCACATCAGTCGTTGCATAAAACAATTACTTGATATATATATATATATTGTGTGTGTGTGTGTGTGTGTGTGTGTGTGTATAGAAGAACTGCTGGTAATTTTCCGTGTAGTGAGCTGTTACACAGTAGACAGTACAGACACTGCGGAGGAACTTAACAGATTTAGCGTCATTCGGTTGGAACTATTTGTAACGATTGTGTCTATGCGTGTGTATGTGTGGGAAGGGAGTGCCCGTTTGTTACGGGATCTGAGGACTGTGAATTTAATTCCGCCACAGACGTTCAGAAAATTATCATTTGTAGGCACGTTCGAGAAATTGCGAAAAGCGACTGCTAGCTTCGTCATGTCTGTCTGTGTTCGTCCATCCGTCCGCATGGAACAACTCGGCTCCCACTGGACGGATTTTGATTAAACTTGATATTTGTGTATTTTTCGAAAATATACCGAGAAGCATCAAGTTTCATTAAAATCTGACAAGAATAGCGGGTACTTTACTTGAAGACCTATGTACCTTTATAGTAATATCTCGCTGAATTCTTCCAAGAATTGGAAATGCTTGAGACAGAAGTTGTAGAGAAAATCAAAACACGTTTTTTGTTCCCCTTTTTTTCTGAAAATCGTGCTGTTTATGAGATAATGTGGAAAAATATTGTAGAGCCAGACAGGCCACAGATGACAATATAATATGGCACAGAAAAGATGCGATTTGCATGCTGGATAGCTAAAGCAAGAATATAGACACACACACATATATATACTCTCATAATGTTTAGTACTAATTGCATTTCCCCGCTAACAGTGGTTACGCGAATGCGCCTCGGTGTTACATTATACATACATTGCCTGTCTTCTTGTTCGGAGAACCATCTGGAACTCTCTGGCCGAAATGTGGAGTTACGTGTTTAGTTTCATACCAGGTGGCCCGTATAGTTACCACTACCCATTAACCTTTTGAAACCCAGTGAACCACAGGTATGTACTATGTGCCGTAGCAATGAGAAACTGCGTTTTGCCACGCGTGAATTTGTGCTTCATAACGCTTACAGTAAATATCAGTTACGTCTATTCTATACGCCATTTTACCAATTGATCTTCGTAATGTTCGCCGTGAGTTAGTAGTTTTATATGAACCGCAGCAAATACAGAGCAAACGTGCTTTTGTTTGGCATCTAACTCCGATTATCAATGCGCTGTATGTTTTACTTGTAATTTAAATTATAAATAAAGCAACAGCACACGATGTTAGGGAAACGTAAGAGTATACCCGTCCTTCGGGTGGGCTAGGAGCCATTATGCACCCCGCTACACTCCATCCCAACACCGGTTTTCTTGATTTGCTCCCCCCCCCCCCCCCCCCCCCCCCCCCCAAGCAATTGCTGAGATGGTTTAAAGTTCCAAGTTTCTGTTGCGTGCTTCGTGTATAGCCCTCCCGATTTAAATTAATCGAAATTAAACCCCTTGCTGTGAAGACCAACAAATTATTTTTCAGACGTACAGACTTTAACATTAACCAATAGCCTAGTCCAAAATCCGCCAGCCGTCTCTCAAGTTGCGACTATTACTTGCTATTCCGCTCTTTGTTTTCGTGCTGCTCATGTCCGAATGACGAGTGGGTGAAGCCACTGAGCCATCTAATAAGATGATGCCCTTCTCCGCCACTCTCACTCCAAAAATACGGCCGTATCTCACTTCTCCCATGATTTTCCCCCCACGTCTTTCCCTTCTACTATTTTTGGGTGTTAATGCCAGTGAATCCTCAACGCCCAAATCTGCATGCCGTAAAACTTATATCAAGAGAGTGCAACGAAAAATAGTACGAAGGACAGCAGGTCCTGTTGTAGCGTTCGTATTGCGGGAGAGAGAGGGTGTCGGTGTCGAAGGTTAGTAAACAAAAAAGTTGCATGTCATGAGTTTGGCGCCAGCAGTCAGCAGCAGCATCATCATGCCTATCTGTCAGAGGCAGGATGTCACGTACGGAAGGGTGACGCGGGTCAGTAATACCACCAGCACATCAAATATTTGTGTTTTGCGAACGTTTTCGGTATCTGCTAGACGCTAATATTAAAGCGTAGTTAACATTGTGGTTTGTCAAACTGTGGACAGGTGACAGCTGCCGAGCCGTGATTCTGCTTACACCCGTCAGGGAAGCGTTAAAATAAATGGACTGTTATTTTAATATCATATTTAACGCTGAAAAACATACAGTTTTTGTTAAAACGAAGCTTAAGTTACATTACAGTGTTTGATAGTTGGTCCTACCAAGGGTGCAGCTAGGTGGGGCGAGTGTTGCGGCCACCCCGGGCGGCAGATTCCAACGCAAAATGGCGGCAAAACGAACAGTTTGAGTGGAAAAGTTGTATTTCCTGCGCTCAAAAAAAAATTTAATTATTGAGCGAAATAAAAGAAAATTAAGTAAATAATAGCAATTTTTTTAAAGTTCATATTTTTGTTAGGGGCGGCCATTGTGAATTACTCGCCCCGGGCGCCCAAAAACCCAGCTACGCCACTCGGCCCTACCATTGTTTTGACATGTATTGTGTTTCTGAGGCGGGCAAGTTTAATTCCATTATCTGTTGGCTACCGTTTCGCAGCGATTTTTAGGCGCGTTCGCAAAATTGCGAAAAGCGACTATTAGTTTCGTCGTGTCTGTCTGTCCGTCCGTCCGCATGGAACATCTCGGCTCCCACTGGACGGATTTTCATGAAATTTTATACGTATTTTTCGAAATTCAAGTTTCATTAAAATCTGATATGAATAACGGGTATTTTACTTCAAGACCTATGTACATTTATGAAAATATCTAGGTAAATTCTTCTCAGAATGAAAAGTGTTTCAGACAGAAGTTTTAAGAGAAATTCAAAACACATTTTACGTTCAGTAAATTTCTTTCCGAAAATCGTGCTGTTTATGAGATAATGTGGAAGAATATGGTAGAGCCAGACAGGCCGTAGATAATGTAATCACGCGCATGCGCTTTGTGTGCTGGATAACTGAGGCTACAGACACACACTCATAATATTTAATACTTACTGCTTTTCCACGGCAACATTGGTTACGCAAAGTCGTAATCTGTACTGGGAATGGTTGCCTTGAGATTCTCATTGCTTACATTTTATTAATTGTAAATTATTTTGTGTTTTCTTTGTCCAACATGACAAGTACAAGGAAGAAAAGTGGAAATTTTAAGGTTATGATGAAAGAAAGAGGAAGGCAGTAGACTTAGAAACGAATGTAAAAATAGTAGAGCAACACGAAAGGGGTAAAACAATTTATACCACAAGTTACATTTATTGGTGTGATGAATAATGGCAGTGAGCAGTCGAGTTATATATATAGTATATTATTATTATATATATATATATATGGAACCTCCGTCGTAAGTCGTGGAGCGTCTGTACCGAGATTTTAGATTATATACGTTTTCAGTGGTAGTGACAACAGTGTTCCCCTGCTTGTACGTAAATGAGGACCACCGCGACAAAGCGCCTTAATATAAATGACAATTTTCCTTCGCCTCAGGCGTGTGAGTAACTGTGTTTTTACGCTTTGGTTTCGAGAAATCCCCTGTAGTTAGGACTTCGTTTCGGAGTTTATTTTTCACTGAAATTTTAGTCTCATTATATAGTACAATGTCGGTTTCACACTACTGTGCTTTTGGGGCTTTTACTGACTGAAAGTGGGCATAGTAATGCGTTTTATTGTCGCAGAGAAAAGGGCAGGGTAGTTCAGTTTGAACCAGATTTTTATATTTTCATGTACATTCCGTACAGTATGATATGTTTCTTATAAAAGCAACATTTCGCACATACAAAGTATGTATACATAATACAGTCTTCTCTCCTACATGTTTCGGCTGTCGACCGCCATGCTTCGGAAGCAACACCAATATTTAAAATCAAATAAAGCCAGTTACATATATAGAAATAAAATGTCACAGTCATCACTGCTTAATGTGATATAAAATACATCAGATTATTGCACGCGTGATTAAAATTATTGATAGTAATATTGCGGTTAGCCGTGCCCCGTTAACATTTAACGCATAATGAAAATATGTAGTAAATTAAGATTACAAAAGTTTTTGCATTAAATGTTAACGGGGCACGGCTAACCGCAATATTACTATCAATAATTTTAATCACGCGTGCAATAATCGATGTATTTTATATCATATTAAGCAGTGATGACTGTGACATTTTATTTCTATATATGTAACTGGCTTTATTAAGTTTTAAATATTGGTGTTGCTTCCTGAGCATGGCTGTCGACCGTCGAAACATGTAGGGGAGGGTACTGTGTTATGTGTATATACTTCGTGTGTGCAAATGTTTGGTTTTATGATAAGAAAATATTTTTATATTTTCGCTTTGTAAGCATCTCAAAGTAATCCTTTTTAAAGGAAACACATCGTCATCGTCTCTTCAATAAAACTGATGGTCAGTAACTGGTATGAAGATAACCTCGTCTGCCTCATTCAGCGTACACGACAGTCAGAAACTAAATCGCATTACAGCTACTTCAGTCAGTAACTCGACCGAGAGATCCGACGTAGCGTACTTCCCGAATACAAACAGCCGCTGCACTAACCTGCTGGGTGCCCAAGATTGAATCCGGTACTGCGATTAGATGACTCGTAGCCCGGCTGTGCCTGAAATATCGCGCGGCCTGGACTGTCTCACTCGCAGTCAGATACATAAACATGTTTCCGTAAGGGTAAAATTGCAAGGCTTATGTAAGGCTTCCTGTTCTGTTATTTTGCGTGTTTAATACGGCAGTAACTAGTTTTGAATAGGACTAAAAGATGGTAGCATAGCTTTTGTATTTTGTCGGTATGTATGTCAGTTAAAAGTTGGGAGCAGAAGATAACAGAGCTGGTATCAGTTACGAATAACAACACAAGATGGCAGAAATACGGGAACTTGGAGGTATGCTGGCGTAGTCAGTATAGCGAGACGTTGAAACTGTTTTGTGAACATGTACGTTACACAGTTTGCTATATTAAGGCTTCGTGTATTCTACGAAGTTTCTTTTTAAAAGCAAAACATCTTGCATATGCAGTAGAGATTTTTTCTCGGTTATGCTATACTGAAAATTTTCCCGTTACAATTTCGTCGGGATTTGTACCAGTCAGAGATACGCAGTAAAAGCCAGCTTCACGTACGCTTTCTCTGCGCTTGCAGAGGACATAGCTGCTGTCATGTCTAACAGAAGGGATCATCGTCAAACGACCTCGCAGCATCATTCGGTAACATATGTAAAGGTAAAATTGTCCCTGTGCACGCAATGAAGGCATACGGGGGCGTTGGAGGTAGAACTCAACACACTCTTAATTTCGTCATTACGTGGAGGTTGAGTGTTCACCTTAACGCCCCGGCCGCCTTCCCTCCGGGAGAAGTACCAGTGACTGGAGGGATGGGTGGGCCGCAGGGCGGTCGGGACGTCTTGGAGAAGACAAATCTCGTTCTTCTGCCGGGAATTGAACCACGACTCCGATAAAATATGGACGTCTAAATAGAATTTTATTTTGTATTTGAAAGCCAGTTCGATTTTCCTTGTTGTGTCTGCTTGCTTGCTTGCTTGCTTGTTGATTGATTGATTGGCTCGCTGGGTGGGCCCCAGTGCCGGTCTGGACGTTACGGAGAAGAGAAATTTTTTTGCCCCTACTGGGATTCGAATCCCGGACCGTCAAGCCCGTAGCCTAAACTAGTGCAGTATAATAATCCACGTTTATCCGGCATATGCTTATCAACTGGCACTGGACGAACAGACAGAAGTAATATCATGTAAAATTTTGCATTAATTATTGTTTGTGGAAATGCTAAATTACGAGTTTTAAACTAGAAAAACATATTGAAATTAAGTTACTGTCTGCACAAACCCTCTTTTTTACATATTAAAATCTAATAACATTCTGAATTCTGTAACTTTATTTGCATTCTATATTCCAATAAAGCGTTGGTCGTGTTTGTACCATCAGTTGGAAAGCTAGATAGCGGCATGGGAGCAGTTAACGTATCCTTCATCATATATACGTTGGCTTACCAAGTGACCTCTGAATAAGATAAAGCCTAGTGCAATAAAATGTACTTACGTCACTAGTTACGTACACCAACTGGATGCAACTTTATTTAAAAAACTGTATAGTTTTTTAAAACATACGAGTATTTAAAAACTTTTTAAAACCCGACATATGTTTCGGCTCTTACAGTTTTTTTAAATAAAGTTGCATCCAGTTGGTGTATGTAAATAGTGACTGTGAAAAGATGCACGGTGATTACAGAATAAAGTATGTACTTACGTGTTTCTCGTCCCTTTCCACGTAGCAGTACACTGGAGTAGGTCCACAGTTCAGTATCTTACGGTACACGAAATCGCATCGTAAACTTGTGCATACATGTATTTATTATGGACCAATTGTGTTTAGAATATTCTTCATACTTCCTTATGCATTTCATCTGTGTAATTTATTGTAATTTTGCGTAACAGTTCTGACATTCTTACATTTTAGTAATGTGTTGTGACAAGACTGATAAAATATTAAGATAACAAATAATTTGCTTATTACTGCATACACGTTTTATTTCCAACTACTGCACAAAGCTAGTTTTTGCTCTCCTACATGTTTCGGCTACATGTTGTAGCCATCATCAGGGGGCTACAATATTATAAAGACACAAGCAGCGTATCGTGTGTCGGTAAATTGTAAACATATATACATCAGCTTTTTATAACTGTCAATTGTTGTATTACTAAAATTATTCAGATTAAAGTTAAAATACAAGTGAAGTATTAAAATACGTACAGTAGGTACAATTAAAATACAAGTGAAGTATTAAAATACGTACAGTAGGTACAATTAAAATACAAGTGAAGTATTAAAATACGTACAGTAGGTACAATTAAAATACAAGTGAAGTATTAAAATACGTACAGTAGGTACAATTAAAATACAAGTGAAATATTAAAATAGGTACAGTAGGTACAATAGGTAGCCGAAACATGTAGGAGAGTAAAAAACTAGCTTTGTGCTGTAGTAGGAAATAAAACTTGTGTGTGGAAGACAGCTGCACAGATTGTGTATAACGTGGCTTATTACTGGTTTAGTTTACGCCACTTTATACCCGCACACGTTACCTACAGCGTACAATGGTACGATGTTTGTAAATGACGAATTATACAGGAGATTAAACAAAGCGGGCGTGGCATATTAAGTAATATTTCACCAGTTTGCCACAGAGATTGATAAAAATGACGAATCCTTCAGGGCGGATCTACGAGCCGAGTTTCTAATTTCATACCTCCTGAATACGAATTGGAATGGCTACTCTTCAAAAAATTCCTTGAGCATTGTAACAATATACCAGTTTTCCGGTCTCCAGTTCACAACCAGTCTCGGTGATCCCAGTATAGGTATTAACACACACTTAAAAACTATACACAACAGACAGAAACGCTGATGGTAGGGCAACGCACTGGAACTAAGCCTCACAAGAACAGTGGGACAGTTAGCTCGCCCCAGCCGGAATTCTCTTCCCTGATGACAGCTACATAACGTGTTCATTCGGAAATGGCTCGCTGCTTTACGCATAGCTGCGAATCTAAACTTTGATGTGAGATGCTGTGGTAGGTTAAGTCCTAGTTAAAGAGCACGGGGGAACAGAGCAGATTCACCCTGCGTCCTGGCGCCATTTCTTTACGAAATTCCAGTGCTTGGCTTCAGACGAGTTTGGCAGCAGCCAGTCAAAATACTGTTGGTACATTGCTTTGAGTTGGCTAGTTTCGGGTATCAACCGATTGACGGAAGAACTGGCTTAATATTTCGCGGGAGAAATTTGGAACTGTGTGATCATGTTAGAATGCAGGCACCGCGAAAAATTAGTCATGCCTGGAATGGTTAAAGAATCGCTCGTCGCTAGCTGAATCTAGAAATTTAACGACTCGCTCGTTTATAACATCACAGGTGACTAGTTAAACACGCACAAAGGCTCATTCCTCTGCTACATGATTATTGCTTGCTCGTAGTGAGAGACGCGGGCGATGTTCAGCTGCTCTCCGATAAGGCAATCGATCTGGCTGAAGGTTCCGCCCGTATTCTAAAAATGTTACCAGTAAAACCACTTTACCTCATACCACAACAGCTGCTGAAAGTGGTTTCCTCCCAACATCGACGCACATTTCTGTGTCACACGTTGCTTAATCTGCCGTGATCTTTAGAATAACATTCCGGATTTCAATCCGTAAAGTCTCCAAAGTGCGTGGGTTGTTTTTGTAAATTTTGTGTTTCAGGTTTCCCCCGACGCTAAATATCACACATATACATATCCGGGGAACGTGAGGACCACGACACACTACTGTTTATTCGGACATCGAAACCAGCTCCGTAGCGTGCACACTGAATTTACTGCGGCACGCGATGATGCAACCTCCAGCTGAGAATACGTATCACTCTTTTCTTCTACAAATATTCTTAAAAAAAAAAAACCTCTAAAATTTCGTTCACACACCATCCCGAATGCATTGCGTCATGAAAGCATGGGGTCTCTGATTCTTCTAGTGTTTGAAGCGCGCCATATACCATGTTTCTGGCCGTGTATTGCGAACTGGCGGTAATAGTGACGATGTTCAGTATCCCAGTGGCGAAATGAAGTAAAATGACGCGTTTTGCTTAATGACCTTGTCAGTTGCTCAGCTGCCAATATTGTGTAGCAGTGGCGAATGAAATAATGAGCATGGAGCTTTGGTCGAATGATACTGACAGGGAAAACCAAAGTACTCGGAGAAAACCTTGTCCCAGTACCACTTTGTCTACTACAAATCCCGGGACTGGTCTGGGGTCGAACCCGAGCTTCTGTGGGGAGAGGCCAGCGACTAACCTATGTCCGATGCTTGTAGGTGTTTGACTTCAATTTCACAAATGGCGTGAGTTTTTTTTAAAGACGGAAATTAAAACTGGCTTCAGGTATCGTGAAAAATGCAGAGGCTCAGCTATAAGGTTTTGAGTGCGTATGAAGCAGCATTTACAAAACTTAAGACTCGCAGCTGGACCTGCAAGTTGACAGCGCACCACCCATATTCCGCGTAGACGATCACGTTGTAACAGACTGACCGAGAGAACCAGAGAGAGTTCCCAGTTGTACGTTGGAAGCACATAAAGCATTAACCGACGAACTGAAGTTATATGGTTCTCTGCGCATTACAGCTCATGGACCATCAAATGGAAGAACACATTACGGTGAGAAATGGTTAACTCCTTTTAACAGAATAGACAGTAATACGCTTTCAAAACTCGGTGGCAATAATAAATTCTAGTACGTAGCGTTATACCTAAAAGACAAATTATTATTTCAAGATAGATTTTCAGGGTTTGCAGTTTTCAGAGGACAGCTGTTTAGGATGACGGTATTAGTAGAGTTTCCGGAACACATTAGCATATCACGCGGATTCAGGTTTCAAAGGAATTTGCGAACCACATGTGTGCAGAGTAGGTGGGTTAATCCTGTGTTACGAGGCTTGAATCGGAAATCAGTTGCTCACGTCTGCCAGAGTTATGTAAACCAACAACTGTATTGACACGAACAGGACAGTTCTGGATATTAGTTTACATTCACACGAGAAAGGGTAAACAAGCCAGCCAATGTACACAACACATCATTAACAGAGACGCTTGCTTTACATACATACGTATTTATGAAACCAACTTATTACAGGGTTATTATTATTACTATTATTATTATTATTATTATCTTCAAGACACACTTTAAAAAGCGAAATGTAAGGACAATAAATATTTGCATCTTTAGTCGTTACATATTTTCTGACATTTATAATAACTACTTCTTAACCAGTAATTAAGGCCAGTTACATGGAAGTGAATGAGGCAGGCAGCACCTGTAGGAAACAGGGGAAAGAAGAGACATGCATTAGTCTACTTTTTTGTCAGAAAACCTCGTACGAATCGTCGCACTGGACGAACTAGATGTAGACGGGAGGACAGCGTCAAAATGGAGAAATTAGTTGTCAGTTTGTGGAATGGATTCATCTGGCTGAGCACAGCGTCAAGTGACAGGCTATTATGAATGGTAATGAATCTCCTGGTTCCATAAATGTAAATTTCCTGACCAGCTAAGCAAATGTCAACTTTCAAATAAAGCGTGATGTTACTAGAACTCGCTCCAAGGCACGGCGTCATTTTCGGGCAGCTGACAATTATTCTACATATCAGTAAAGTGCCGTCTTTAAGGGACTTCTATGCACGTCCTCAGGTCCACAATGCCAGAGGCTGTACTGTGTCCAAATTTATTAGCTTGTACAGGATTTCTACGTTATTCTTTTCAGTAAGACTTGGTTAAGCGGAAGCTTGCCTCTCTTGGGGAAACATCGCCCGGTTTCAACGAGGTAATTGTACCTTCAAAAAGCCGAAATTACTTAATGCGAAAGCGGGAACCATAATCAGAATATTAACTTTGAGTAACGGAGTCTAAAGACTTGTGCTTTAACTGAATGCGAACTGAGACGTAACAGATTTCCGAGGCAAATTAGCTTTACAACTGTATACGTAGTAGACAGTGGATACGTTAAAGTAAGTTGCAATAAAATAATGATGCACTACTGTCAAAATTTTATAACAGTAAGGTCGTGTGAAAAATGAAGTATTACATAGAGTTAAGGAGGAAAGGGACGTCCTTCTTACAATAAAACTAAGGAAGGCTAACTGGGATTGGTCACATCTTGCGTAGGAGCTGCCTTCTAAAACTCGTTATTGAAAGAAAGATAGAAGGTATGGGAAGGCGAGGAATAAGACGTAAGCAGCTACTGGATGACATTAAGGAAAAGGGAAGATACTGGAACTTGAAAGAGGAAGCACTAGATCGCACTGTCTGAAGAACTCGCTTGGAAGAGGCTATGGAACTGTCGGAAGACAGACTGCATAATTAATTAATTAATTACTAGTCGCCACATGCACACACTTTACGAAAAAGCCAGTTTATTCAATGGGGGAAGGGGTAAGTATTCTGAATTGTATCAACGAGTCACAAGTTTACAGCACTTTTCTCTTGACTGAATCACAGTAGTAAAAGGTAAAGGAAAAATTAACCCTAGAACAGGCGACGAAGGCCCAGAGGGGGAGTAGAAGTATAGCTCTACTCTTTCTTTAACCCTGGCACTAGATGAGGGTGGGTGGTCAACTCCACACCCCGGCCGCTTTACCCTCAGGAAAGGGACCCGGTACCCATTGTATAGGAGGCTGGTTGGGCCCTAGGACCGGTCTGGACGTGTGTGAAAATCTCGCCTCCACCGGGATTCGATCCCCGGACTGTCCAGCCCGTAGCTAGTCGATATACCGACTACGCTATCCCGGCCCAAATCACAGTAGTATTCTCTTTATGTTCTGATGTACTGATCCATTATGCCATTTTCTGTTTAATAGTACCCTATCTGCCGAATGCAAAAATGTGTAACATGGGTTTGAAACGTCTTCTGATGTACGTATTTAACAAATTACGTGCAAAACTGTGTGCGTGTGCACTGTAACTCCTCTGATGTTGAGTATCCCTGTTGAAATTTGCGCTTATCCGCAACAAATTCGTAACAGTAGACTGTTTTAACTTTTAACAAGATATAAAATGAAGGAATAACATAACATTGAGTCTCTTTCGGATGTTTGTGTTCTAATTTGTCCACTTAGCTGTCCCAATTTTAATAATTCTTCGTGCCTGTTTTTGAAAGCTAGATCATACAAATACTTCCATATTGCGTGTGAAATATTGTTTTATAGGTCAACAGTTACAACTTTTGCGACGATGCGAAATTTTGAAGTGATATCCGACAAATGTAACTTGTACAAAATATGTACTTCTTAATAATTTCCTCGCAGATATAAAATAAACTGCATTAATAATATCGATAGATATGTGGAACCAGAAATTATGCACTAGGAAAATAGTCTTTCAGTTCTGTCCAAACGCCTTTTTAATTTCATTTTTCCCTTCGCCGTTGCGTCTAGACGGGCTTTGGAGCCCATCTCTTTCCGCAGTGATAAAGCTGTGGGAGCCTAAAGCTAGTCACGCGCCTCCACCTAGGACAGTCACAGGGGCAATCTTACTGTAACCACTCTTGTTTCATATATTGACTGTCTGCTGTAAGTACTGAAGTTGAGCTGAGTTTCACACCATTAATCACTCGATCAGCCAAAGTTTTCACGCCACTTGATGACAAATCCGTGCACTGTCCACTAACCGCCAGTTTATGGTCACATCAAAACTACCCGTCTGTCTATACACTACGAGTAATGGAAGCATGCAGTAACATGTAACATACAAGCAGTAAAACCGCGCTGTTGTTGAAGTCCAGTTTACGGTCGTATAACACAGCATCTGCAGTACCTCATCTTTGTCTGAACCAACTAATACTGAATGGACGCTCTTGGTGTCAAAGGATGGAGCTTCCGTTACTCAAGTAGGGTTTTTTTTTTCTTGTTATTTCTTTGTGAGCGCGAATTCAGGCGAAAGAGTCGTACCTTTCTCCCATTAAACCGAGCTATAAATTAGGCACTAGTTCGCTGTACGGAGTTTCTGTGCATAAAGCTCACTGTATGAACGCCAATCAGTGAGTAGTTCCTATAGGAAATTTGAAAACTTGTTTTGCTCTGACCCTGTAATAAGCAGCTGGTTCATGCATTATAAGCATTATCAAGCTTTGTAAGAAAGGAAGATAAACGTGTGGGGTCTAGAAGGAATGAGGGAGTGAAGTAATAAAGAGAAACGACACATAAAGATGGAAAGGGAAAGAAAGAGAAAGAAAGAAGGAAATAAAGAAAGAAGAAGAAGGAGAATTCAACCCTATATACCAGTTTGTTTACAACCTACAGAGTCGTCACATTACCGCGTGACTTTGACCTATATACGTGTATATTCCTGTTCGGACACCGTACAGTCAGTACACCACTAACAAACAAATGGTGAACACGAAGTAGTTGATACAGGTATGTACAATGATAACACTTCAACAGCCGATCTACCAAGCATAACCATTATATAAATTTGATTTGAATTTTAAATATCTTAGCTTAAAAATGTTTTAATATTGTTTTAAGTGTCCGCAATCTCAACACAGTTAACGACATTTTATCTACCTAACTTATATATTTTAATGATTACCTTACTATATAGCTGGTGTAATAAAGAACTGAGTCCCTGAAGATGAACTGTAACATAGTTCGAAACATGTTGGACTATTTTTCGTACAGACTGTATTAAATAGCAAATAATAAAGAGCGTACATTTGTCGGATCACGATTTTGTGTAATCAAGAAGAAAGGTATTCTTTTTATTGAGACTTCTGCTGGTTAGGTCGGGACCTGCATGGACAGTTGCTTGTGAATTTGGCGTATTTATTGCGCTACACTAATACCAAAGCAGCGCAGTCTTCCTTGCTTGTTCTGACCCAGTCTGTGCGTTATCCCAGAGGATCTATACGCTACTCCGATTTGGTGTTCTTGGTCGAATTGTAAACAGAATGTAGGGGACATTAAGTTGAATTCAAGGTGCTCTACAAACGCATCTTCGGTGCCGTTTCTTCATAAACACGTCTTGTAGCTTTCCTGCCGTCTCAGCCCCTCCATTTTGTCGTTTCGGTTCACAGAGTTGTGCGTTACGGCTTTTGTAAAATTCATGTCGCAAACTGTGTTTACTTGTGAAAGAGTGAGACTTTAGTTGCTATGGGAATTTCGTCATTTTATATGTGTCCGCAAATACTGTCGCTTCGTGGTGTATTAAAGCGGACAGACCCAAAAGTGGTCCATCTCTCCTGTGTACTTAACAGCGCATATTCAAGTAAATTCTAAAAGGTTCTGACGATGGTGTATAACATTGAGAACCAATTGTCTTCTGGACTTTGTCCGTCGTCCGGATAAAATATAAAAATATAAAATCACGACGTTTCGGAATCTGGTTCTTCATCCGTCTTCAGTTGAAGGGAGGGGAGACACCTACTCAGATGGGTCCTTTAGACCGAGCTAATCTCAATCACTGGAGATTAGCTCGGTATAAAGGACCAGCTTCCGAAACGTCGTGATTTTATATTTTTATATGTTATCCGGACGATGGACAAAGTCCAGAAGACAATTGGTTCTCGATGCATATTCAACCAGTAACCATCAAAGTACATATTCAGTGTGTAACAGTATCTGTTTTATTCTCCAGCATGTTTCGGTTTAGTGAAAACCATGATCAGGGATTTTTATGGGTGAGTATCCGAATTCGTCTTAGGTGCGGGGAAAAGTATGTCGTCGGTGAAGACGTAGGCCGTATTTGTCAGGTTTGCAGCAGTACGGAGTTGGAAACATGTAGGTTACATAGTGTCACGGTCCTGAGTATGTTGGAAGGCACGTATTTGCAAGAAGTTAACGTATGTCAGTGAGATTATTAGTTCACTTTATATTTCAGCAGAGGATTTACATATGTGTGTGTGTGTGTGTATGTATGGGCGCGTAGTCCTATATGTACCCAAATGTCTGGTGTAACACCGGGAAGTTCAGCCAATATCAGAGCCCTCAAATGGACGTGATCCCAAGCAAGTTTTATCAGCGTCTCATTCTAAAACACTTTTCCATACTTTCGTCCATTGTTCTCGGATTTCAAAGTAGCTGCTTTCGAAGTAGTTTCCTCGCCAAAATTCTGGATGCATTCTTTGTCTCCTTTATCAGCATGTCCAGCCCATCGTAGGCTTTTGATTTCTAGTGTCCTAGCATTGCTGGGTGCATTGTAGATATCGTTCCCTATCATGTAATAGGCGTAGCATTTATTGTATGCTTTGGACTACCTGTTTTGCGGAACCCATTGCTTTTAAACATTCGTAATTTATGTCTTGCCACAAGTTCGTAACGTATGTGATACACCTGTGTATCTTTGTGTGGCCAACAGGTCTGTTTCATATGACATAACGTAATACCATTCCTTTCCTTGAAAATACAGCCGGTTAAAGTACTTTGAGTATGTATGTGCCCTTGGAATTATCGTAAAACATACATTTGGTAGAAAGATGCACAGAAGAGCTTTTTTGTCCTGCTTTCATATCCTGTCAGTAATGATGCGCAGTGGTAGGCCTACACACGAATACAGTCATTTTGTGTGTGTGCGTGTGTGTACGTGATAACTTTTAACGAGTACAATTTTCATGATACTTGGTATTACTATCGCGCCATTATAGATTAACCTGTCTTTGTACTTCTTCATGTCCTAGTGGCACTACTAGTAACACAACAGTCACTCGAACTTCTGAGGTGGAAACGTCTCTACTGCCACGGAATGTAGGGTCCTGAAATTTTGTGTGTAAGTGGATTTAAAAAATATACAACTTTGGCTTCGTAATTGCTTTGTATAAAAACAGTAACATGGCGGGGGCCAAAATCTGCCTTGAGCTTTTGATTTGAATACGATAACTAACGACCTATTGGAGCTAAGCGTGTGAAATGCTGAATTGATATATATTAGGCCTATCAACTTGCACACTAATTCTGTATGAAACATTTTTTCTTTACCAGTAGTTACGAACCCTGCGATGTCTTGAAAATTTGAGGTAATTTCGGACAAATGTAATGTAGCCAGAATCATTTATTGTGCGTATTAAACATGGATGTTATCATGAAATTTTATGTAGTTATCAGCCTGTAGTTCTTGATAGGAATAAGCCTACAGTATAGACAAGCATTTGGAGGAAAGTATACGTCATTAATGTTGCCGAGGCTTTATATTTGTGTGTGACGTAATCATAATTCAAGCAGCTGCTCCAGAATAATCTCTTAGCAGCAAAAAATGATAGAATTTATGGAATTTTAGTTTTATCATTCTGAGGTAACAGTTATGCAAGAGTAAGCTTCTGTATGTGCCACACAGGAGCAAAATATGGAGCTATTTATTTTATAATGCTTAGAATATATTTGAGAATATACATCCAGTATGCTTATAGGGACGTTTGCAGGTAAGGTAAAGGTAAAGTTCTCCCTGGAACGGGGCCATGAAGGCTCAGAAGGGGAGTAGAGTTATAGCTCTACTCTTTCTTTAACCCTGGCACTAGATGAGGGTGGGTGGTCAACTCCACGCCCCGGTCGCTTTACCCCCGGGAAAGAGACCCGGTACCCATTGTATAGGAGGCTGGGTGGGCCCCAGGGCCAGTCTGGACGGCTGCGGAAAATCTCGTCCATACCGAGATTCGATCCCCAGACCGTCCAGCCCGTAGCGAGTCGCTATACCGACTACGCTATCCCGGCCCACGGACGTTTGCAGGAAGGATTGTATAGTGATGGATTAGGAAGGAGGAGATATCGCCCTCGCTCGTACGTCACTCTGTGACCAGCCTTGTGTGAAATATTTTGTAGTGACCCAATAAATGAAGATAAAGTATAGCAAAATGAAGCTGTCGCATAAAAAGCAGTTTCAGGTCTCCATCTCCAACACACGCGGAGCGGTGGGCAATTCGCCAGGTATAAATAAAACTGTATTTAGGCCCTGATATATTTGGCAGCCATGATTAACCGATCTGGTCCAAAGCAACCGTTGGAATGTTAGGAAGAGTGCCGGACAGTGGCAACTGCTTGTTAGGTGCTAGAGCAGGGAGAGAGGTGGGCGGCAGATGCGGCTGTGTAGAAGTGGCTGCGACCCGAGGGGTCGCGAAATAGGTTTTGTTAATTGTCAAGTAGTTATGCTAAGTGTAGATTAGGCCTATAGATACATCAAAATGTAAAATGATATTAATAATTATGACACGATATCAGGAACTTCCATTGGTTTCTTTGAGGTGTCAAAGATTCGTGAGACAGGAATTGATGCTATGACTTACTGTTATCCATTCCTAACTTAAATGGATTCAATTAAATCAGTAAATGCTAGAGGCACCGAAACACGTGTCTTCGTTATATCTCGGTTTCTATTTTGTTTTATGCTGGTTCATCCTTTCTCATATTGATAGGGAATCTAGAGCTGTGTCCTCAGGACATAAAGCGGCCGACTGCCGAAACTAACATCTCAGCTCCATCTGTGCCTGGTTCCGCGGTCAGTTTAGACCACTTAGTACACAGTAACTGGTCACTGTAGCTGCCGTCCTGCAAACATTGTGTTTACTGGAGGTTTGGTGTTGCCACAGCGATGCTGATGTAGATGCCAGTCTTCTGGATTGTCAGTGCGTGTAGATCGGTAAGCATCAAAAACAAGCTTTCGGAGAAACGTACTGCTTTTGTTTGTTACATCTCGGATGTCACGGAACAGCCGATGTGTGTATACTGACTGTAGCAGCGTGGCGAATGCACGTTTAAAATGCACGCACCAATGCTACAAGTACCCGTAGGGGTCAGTATTTCCCCCCCCCCCCCCCAATGGCTCGACAGCCCCTTGGGGGCCTAGGCCGCCTCATTTTTTTCGAGGCTTCACGATCACACATATTAGACACACCACAGTCGGTAGGACTCCTCTTGACGAGGGACCAGCTCGTCGCAGAGACCTGAACCTGACAACACTCACAAGAGACACACACATCCATGCGCTAGGCGGAATTCGAACCCACAATCCTAGTAAGCGAGCGGCCGTAGACCTACGCCTTAGACCGCGCTGCCACTGGGATCGGCGGGGTCAGTAATAGTGTACAATATTATTGACCGTCTAGTTCTAATGTTGTGCAAACTGAGTAGTCTGTGGAAAGTATTGTGCAATATTCTTTCAGTTACTGTCTGCCTGCCGAGCAGTGAACATGTCCCCAGCACAATTATTACCGTGGACTGAGGAGACATAGCACTTACGAATTTCAGGTCTTCGAAAGTATTTCGAGTGGCCAAAGTAGCGTACGGGATAAACGCTGACTGGAAGTGATTGCTTCTAACATGTTAGTACTTCTTTTAGCGATTATAGGGGTAACAGTCTTGAATGGTTCATCAACTGATGGACCAACCAACCGCAAAAAATTTGTAGTCGTTTGGCTCACTCAACCTTAAGTCCGTCATGAGATTATCGCGCGCTTGGTTGTGTGTGTGTGTGTGTTTGTGAGTGAGTGTTGTGGTCTTCTTCTGTATCATTCTTTGATCCAACGGCGACTCTTTTTCTGTTTTACACACAGGGCTGAAGCATTGGTCACACAAGCAGCATCAGCATTTTCTCGCCGTGATCCACGAGCAAAATGAAATGCTGCACAATAGTATTGAGTCGTCTAGGCAGAAACACACAGCACAATATTAAGTCAAATCAATAATATTGACCGTCGAGGGGCCGCTTAAGTCAGTAGTCTCAATCGAACGTTGAACAGAGTATAGTACAGTGATGTGCAATGTGTGGCTCATAAGCGCTGCTTTTCCGTGCGCTTTGGGCACAAAGGGAACATACCCTGTGTTTAGTGTATACCCTACACTATTCTTACGTCGTGAGTTACTGGGTAACACGTCGTAGTATTTGGGAGTTTCAGGGTTCAAATCTCGGCCCTGGTACCGGACGTCTTGAGAGATTTTTCATGTAGTTACACCCTTCTCATTCCACGCAAATGCCCGACGGCACGAGTTACTGACAATGGCCTTACATAAATCATGTATGAATAAAATGGGTCCCTGTACCATATTGTGAAAGCAAAAAGTTATAAAAGGTGTTATTAATAATTTGCCGATCCTAGCGGCTGCGCGATCTAAGACATGGGTCTGCGGCCGCTCGCTTGCTGGAATTGCGGGTTAGAATCCCGCCTGAGGCATGGATGTCTCTCTGCGTTGGGCTGATTACTCGTCCAGAGGAGTCCTACCGAGTGTGGTGTGTCTGAGCGTGATCGTGAAGCCTGGCCAATGAGGAGGCCCTGGGCCACTAGGGACTGTCGTGCTATGAAAAAAATTATTAATAATTTATGAGCATTGAAGCCAGTCGGTTGTTTTGTTGGGACCCGTCTTTATCAACGCCTATGATGGACTGGCTGTGATGAAACTTCTAGTGGCCTTATGATGTTATGGCAAACACAACTGACAGTGAATAGCAGTAGATTGCTGTGCGGCTTATGTCTTCACTTTTCGGTAGAACCCATTCAGGACAGTAGTGACCTTCATGTGTAGTGGAGGTCAGTTCATATTGGCGGTGGACTCCTGGTGCTGCAGACGGGAATCGAAAGGTGTCGGGAGTGATAACTGCCTTTATCGAGTCGAGTGGGGTGGGGGAAGGACAAGTAGAAGAGCCTAAGTGATGGCGATTGTCATTGGGAAGTAACATGTTCGTGATACACAGCGATGTAATGTTGTCACACTATCAGGCTTGCGGATAGAGTTTTACCATGGGGTCACGAGTATGAGAATGGACTTCAAAGACAGTTTAAATCACAGTGTTCCCACGCTAGTTGATCGTGGTTTTTATGTGTTTTCCATTTTTGTTTGCTTTATTGCCCTTTTAACTGTCGTCTACCTTTTGAGTAAGCGTTTTGGGGGCGTCTGTTTCGTTCGTTCAATGGACATAGTTTGTTAGGTCTACTACCTAATTGCTTCGTTATAAACACAAAATCAGAGAGCCTTTGTTTTTTTGTGAAGGGCCCGCAGCAGATGCTACGGACGCAACGCAGCCTTGAGGCTTATTGTGCAACCCTGTGATGAAGATGATTAGTTTTTTTTTTTTCGTTTTTCCGTGTATATGGAGCGCCGGTGGAATGAAATTGAGAGGGGAAAACCGAAGTACTCGGGGAAAAACCAGTCCCAGTGCCACTTTATCCCCCACAAATCCCACGTGGACTGACCCGGGATCGAACCGCTGTGAGAGGCCAGCAACTAAACGCCTGAGCCATGGCACGGCCAGATAGCCTTTTTACAACAAAAAATAATTTCATTGTTCCCCTCTCTCCCCATTACTATTGGTGCCGCCTGATGTTGGTAAACGTCATTAAATATACTAACGTAAAATTTGTTATATCTCATAGCTTAAATTTCCCAAAATAATGTGACGTCATCGTAAAGAAACAAACGTATATTGAATGTAGTTTTATTTAAGCACTTGCAGATGATAAAGTGAACCACACGTTTTCTGAACCTGGAGAGAGGTACAGCGTCATGTAACTGACTGTAAGCTGTGCGTGGATAGAGTGAAGTGCGTTAGAAGAGGCAATAAATGTTACGGTACTGAGTGAAATACTTGCAGTTTGTTTGGAAGGTGATGAAGAACAGTTGATCGTTGAGGAACATGCGGCTTATGTTAGCGTGTTTTTGTGGTTCCAGTTATGTACTGTAAAGTGGTTATGGACATGTGTTACAGTATGTTCCGGTATGCAGCACATAGAATCTGTCCAAGATCATTCTAGTACATGATCCAAATTCCTTTACGACCAAACTAATATTGAAACATAAATAACCTAGGGAGGCTATTATGCTAATACAGATGCACCCAAATCCTGCTTGGTACTTGGAAGGTACCTGGGGGGTATGCGGTGGTGCAGTTGGTTGAGGCACTGCGCTGCAAGCCGGAAGGTCCCGGGTTCGATTGACTTAATCCTTCCGGCCTCACTATGGCCCTAGAGCCGACTCAGCCTCTAACAGAAATGAGTACTAGGGGTATATCCTGGGGGGTAAAGGCGTCCGGTGCGTAGGGCTGACAACCTTGCCACTTTCATGTGCCGATTGTCTGCTGCAAATTCTGGGAGCCTCAACCTCCTGGAGCCACTAAGGGCCTGTCCAGGCATTGCTTGCTTTACTTGGAAGGTACCGGGTTTCGCTCTTGGCCAAGAGGACAGCTATCTTTCTGAAATTTGTTATTGTTCTTTATATATTTGCAGGCACATGCAAGGAAGCGCGAGTACGTCCTTTTTTGTGATCCGAGTACCTCAGTTTAGTCGCTGGTTTGGGGCTGGACAACCTGAAAATCGGAATTTGATTTCTTTAGAGGCTGGAGATATTGCCATCGCTACTGATTTCAAACTTACTCCGGGACCTACCCAACCTTCTTTTGCAATAAGTACTCGAGACTCCTTCCTCATGGTTACAGCGGCCGTGACATGACGCTAGCCTCTCATTTCCGTCTAGTACCGAAGTTTAAGGGAGCTCGTGGGCTGAAGTGCCAATCCGTTACCTTTTCACTTCATATCGTCACCATTGTCAGAGCCAGGGGTGCACAGATTTTCCAAAAACCTATGAGTGACATCAAAATACTAGGCAACGGAAGGTTTACATGAAGCAGGTTCCATACTGAGGGCCCACAAACATAGGGCGTTTTTTTCTGCTTGACCGATAAGCGCCGTTCCAACGCTCCGTCCGACGCTCTGCCAGCGTTACGTCGTACGCCGCATGTCTGGGAGGCTTTACAGTCGATGACGTGAGCTAGACAAACGATCGCAGTGATAGTAACCTTTAGAAAGTAATAAAAACTCACTAGAGCATCGGCCCGGCGCTTATCGGTCAAGTAGGAAAAAAAAATATTCGGTGTTTCAAGCTACGACTGAACCGCAAATTGTACGTAAAACGTCACGCCGACAAGTTGAATGTTGGCGATCTTTGTTTGCGGGTGTTAAAATGTTTTAGCTGCTTGAGTGAGGGAAGGGCGAAAGAAAGAAAGAAAGAAGTTGACTGTATTGGAGTTTGTATTTTTTCAGAAAATTTTACAAGTTGTTATATGTATGTGTTTATGTCTCTGTAATGGTTAGCCGTGGCTTGTGGTGTGAGAAGTAGGTCGCGTAGTTTACGCTCTTGAGATGGGAGAGACGCCTGGTGAAGATGTGATCTATCGCGCTGCCGCCGAGCGTGGTAGATTGCGCGGGATCGTTGCGGATTTCTAGACCGAGTTCTTTTTTCGGCCTCTGTGAACCCTCCTCTGCCTCCTTCTTCCGTTTTTGGCAATTTTCTTGCTTTTGTGCGTTAGTTAGTCTCGGCATCGTGAACCTGTAAAAAACAGCGCCGAGGTGACCCACCTATGTGTACCGAAATGTAAGACGTTAAATGGTGAGAGTGTGAAAATCGTAGGTGATTTTGACATGGCCGCCATTTTGGCAGATTTCAAGGTTTTTCGATGATTCTTTTTTAGCTTGTAGGCATATTCCTTACCTTTCAAACTATGTATCGTTCACTGCTCTAGTCGAAGTAGGCGCGGAGCACTGTGAAAAAACGTAGGTAACGCGAAAGTCTGACACCGCGAGCGCCGAGGTGACCCACCTCTGTGTACCGAAATGTAAGACGTTTTACGTCAAAACACCATACAAAAATTAGTCGTCCGGGCTACCTGGCGCCCGGAATTTGTGCACTCATGGTCACAGCCATCAGTTTGACGCCGTGTGGCCTGTGACGATGAGAGAGCGTCATTGGTGTAGCAAAAACAGAAGAATTCCATTTGTGGACAAATTTTCCAACAGCCAGTTATGATTCGTCCTTGTAAACCGAACAACGTCGCATTGTTTTGCGTATGACTCGCTAACCGTCCCTCCTCCCTCCCCGTTCCTAGTATAACGTTTACGAATAATAAGTGAAATCTATCAAAGCATCTTTAAGATATAAAGCTCTCTGCTTTTGTAGGCGTTAAATGCTACTCGTAGTTATCCATGGAAGCTGATTGTTTACACCCTACTGTGAGCTTCCACTAACGGAACGACACACGTACTAAGTAATACATATTTTGCAACAACAACGCCTAGCAGAAGGAAAAGCAGGACGTTTAAGATAAACTATTGTTTCCCTTATTAGTTCCGGCTATAAGACAATGAAGCATATTGCGTTCGAATTGGTAGATACGCGAGCAATAGGAAATTTAGGTTCCTTTTCAGGGATAATTCTCTTTTGAATACGTGTAGTGAACAGCAAAAATTGCCTTCGTCGGGATTCAGTATTGCCTGACGTTTTGTGGTATGGAGAAACTCTACTGTCGCATGTAGACACTACCTTCCTTATTCGCTCACCTACGAGTATATAAAATCGGCTTTCATATCGGGTCTTCATTTGAAAGAAGAACCCATGACATCTGTAGTCGTTTCTTAACTCTAAATACTTGGTGAGGGCGTTCAGGGGAGAGGCGGGTAGCTTTGACAGGACAAGCGGCTTGTGTTTATACGTCTATTGTTTAATAGGGTAGCCTAGACGGTATAGCGATTGGCTACAGGCTGGACGGTTCGGTTCGAACTCCGGTGGAGATTTTCTGTTCTCCACACTTGTCCATACGCCCCGAGCCCACCGAGCCTCCTGTACCGTGGGTACCAGTGCTCTTTCCCAGGGGTAAGGGGTCCCGGGCGTGGCGTTGAACACCCACCCATATGTAGCGCCGAGGTTAAATAAAGAGTATAGCTTCTGTGCCGTCATGACATGTTATTGGAGACCTTTACCTTTGTTTATTTAATGATACCTTCACCACTTATATAGAGTCGAGTGACAGGATGATTAATGAATTGTGGATTTGAAAAACGTAGAAGGAAATTGTTATGCGGTAATTGTAGTTAATATCCTGACATTTTCCTGAAGGTATTGAGGAAAGCCACGGAAAATCTGTTAAGGTAGCCTGTGTCTGGGTCGAGATTTGAACGTGAGAGCTCCCAAATACGGTACAGGAATGGTACCCGTGGGACACCTTCTGTATTTCCGTGGCGTTCGACCTGTTGCCGGCATGTATTTGTTATAATGTCCGAGTGTTATGTCTTTACCACTCACCGTACTTGTTTCACTTAAACCCGCACCCAGCAATCTGGTCAAGATTTCTTGGTTAAGGCGATTGTTTTGGTACACTTAATGTTAAGCCTGTATGCTTAGAGTGTAGACGGCGGCCGAATGACCTCATCTTGCCATCGCAGCAGTCAGAGCGCAGATGTTGTGTCAAGGATTATCTGCCGTCCTTCAAATTTCAAACAAAGAACTTCGCTAAACGCTTTCTGTTTACAAAATTAGGCGCTGTTACGTATCTTTTTGTATGCCACTTCCATTTCGATATACAGATTGAGACACTGCTAGAACTGGAATAAACATTGATAACTTCATTTAAATACATGGCAGAATTGTTGAATCGATTTTGTGTTGCAATTTGAAATGTAGCGGTTGTATCTTGAACTGTAATTCTAAGTAATCATAGTGGAGCGATTAGACTGATGGAACAGTAACGGTCCTGGACCTAGGACGACTCAGCGTTTATCATAATTTAATTGCTACGTCGTTTTAATTGCTGTATCCAAGAAAACGTCGGGATGTGGTGCCTCCAAATTAACCGCCACCCACTGGCGTAGGTAAAACTCTCGCAGACACCGCAGGGTGGGATGGGTGTGGGGTTCCGTGGGTCAGGAGGGTCCCAAAACATACATAATAGTAAAATGTATTTTGTGTTTTTTTCGGACTGTATTGCGTTCTTTTGACAGAAGGCAGTATTTTGAGATGTCTGGGCTTATGATTATCTACTCTTTGGGGGGGGGGGGAGGAGGGAACGGTTGTCTATATTACTGCCACCACCTTTTCCTTTTGACTCGTTACCTGGTACTCTCTTGTCTGCGTGGTAACGAACCTCCGGATTCTATAGAAGGCTCAACAGCTGCGCTAGTTTAACTCGCTTCAACCTCTGCTTCATGAACTTAGGTACATATTAGTTTCCGTTCACACGTATTCCGCGACATTTTGTCCTTAAATATAATAACTGCTCGTTTAACCTTGGGGTTACGTTCGTGGAAATCTCAACGTGAGCGGAACAACGTAGAACGGAGCAACAACAAACAACTGAACCTCTGAATCTTGGCATTGAAGATTCCGTCAGCTGCTAGTGAAAACGTTAGTCCGAGTCAGGGCAACTTTCATCGAATCTTTGGTTACCAAAATTTGTAAACGCTCTAGCGGAACGTTCAGCGAGGACTGCCTGTACTTTGGAGTTACGTTATTCTCTTAGCTGTCGCCTAAGGGGTCCAAAAACTGTCTCAAATTCCGGCTTTTTTATTATTTCATAAAAGACTCAGCTACGTGTTGGATAACTGTGTTTCGATTCCTGGAATTTTTCTCGTCGTTACGTCATTCAGACTGGCTCCGGATCAATCTGGCCTCCCATCCCTGGATGCCGCGGACACAACACCCGGCTCACATCCCTTTTGTGCCGAGTTCTAGAATGCGTGGCATTTCGAAAAATGCGTATCCTGTCATTTTGGTATGATTAAATGGATTTTAGCTCAGACGGTGATGAGTAAGGACAAGCTGTGGGATGTACCACCGGTAGTCTTCAGTTTAGGTGTAGTGGCTTCTTTCTTTGCCACGTTGCCCCCTACAGCTCTGTAACCCACCCAGCCTCATACACACTTGTTAACGTGTTCGGCATGCGGAAGTGTTTACCTTTATTAAATGAAATTTAAACTATCGGTAGGCTACTTTTAATTCTGTTCCTCCTGTGTGTCTCCATATCATGGTGCTAGTGCACAGCGGCAACTTTGTCTCGTCTATCTCAGATGTTTTCCCATGTTCGTGTTGTGCTATGATGGCAATGCTATAACCCTTGATCCTCGGTAGCAAACCAGTGGTTAGTAGGACTCTAAGGACATTACGACTGAAGAAGTAGGTATCATGTCTAAGAAGCTTCCAGCAATGGTAGTAAGAAATTTCTCTTAAAGGAATCGATCGGCGTTTTGTTGTGTAGTGAGAGCCGTCAAGGTTCTAGGCCCGAGGGAAGTTCCCTCTTTGTTTATCTCCTGTCGTGAAGGTCACTGCGAGCGACACTTTGTGTTGTTGCTATCGTTGTTCGACTGAATGACGTACTTAGTGGCTTATATTTACAGTGTCACTTACTATCCAGTTACGTAGCTAACATAGCGTTAACAGCTGATGCTTAATCATCACGTACATAAATCACTTGTGTGTACCCCGAAGGCTCTGCACTGTGTTCGTGAAGCCTGTACCTGAACTCTGTCCAGAATAAGTCCAAACAATTCCACATTACCGTAACCTGCTTCGGTGTCGTTTAATTTCATGTTGTCCAATCTATGTTTAAGGAACCGCAAAAGTGTCCTTACTGAGGCTTTCTACCCATAATATATGAATCTGGAGAGTTTCCTGTAGATAACAGTTCAGATCTTGTTTATCTACCTGCTGACTGAACAGCGCAGTGGCCAATTAAAAAAGCAGCACGATTACTCATATACAACACACACACACACACAAATAAACAATACGGCTCATCTCAAACTCGCAACAAGGTAAGGTTAATTAAAGTGCTTACTCGAGCAGCGTGGTACAGTTCAACCCAATTGCATTTCATCCTTATTGATTGTCGTGCTGACGCAGCAGTCTAATGACAATTTTAAACACATCGCTAGTACTTTACTTTATCACACAAACGTACTAAAAACAAATAATAAGAAAAAAACGATACAGGTTACATAACTAATACTAATGATTACAAATTGGTATGTAGCTCCCGTCAACACAGCTCTTTATTAATATTGCTGTTGGTTCTTATAAATCCAATGGCGACATGTTTCGACCCATTAGGTCATCTTCAGGCTATTATTCACATAAAATGAATTACAATTGCATGCTTCATATAATTAAGCATGCAATTGTAATTTATTTTATGTGAATAATAGCCTGAAGATGACCTAAATATGGGTCGAAACATGTCGTCATTGGATTTATAAGAACTAACAGCATATTGCTGAATCCGTTGGCCGCACGGTCAAAGGCGTGGGTCTCCGGCCGCTCGCTTGCTGGGATTGTGGGTTCGAATCCCTCGGGGGGCATGGATGTCTGTCTCTTGTGAATGTTGTGTGTTGTGAGGTAGAGGTCTCTGCGTCGGGCTGATCACTCATCCGGAGGAGTCCTACCGAGTGTGGCGTGTCTGAGCGTGATCGTGAAGCCTCGATAATGAGGAGACCCTAGCCCACTAGGGGCTGTTGCGCCATGAAAAAAACAGCAATATTAATAAACAGTTGTGTTGACAGGAATTACATGCCCAGTTGTAATACTATTATACACAACGGGATGTCCAACTTAAAAAATAATACTAATGACTTAAAGGAAGCATTGTAACGTTAATGTCCATGGTGCAACATAATGCTTCACTCACGAAGTTTGCAGCTGTTGCACGTCTAAAAGGACAGGTTTTTGCATGCGACACAAAACAGCAGCAGAAGCGACAACAACAACAAGCACAATTATTTTCGTAAATTAATCAGAAAGTTGTGCATTTTTCGTGTTTTTACCAAGTTTTTTGCAAGATTGTCATGTTAATGCTAAAAACAGTTCTTTTTTTGCAGCAGTAGTAAACACGTCTAGAAGTTGTTCTTCCTCTGCTTAATGTAAAGTGTCGTATCTCACTATAAAATTTGTTTCTTTATAGTTCAAATGACACAAATTCATTCATTCATTCATTCATTCATAGTTTTTGTTTGTTTTATGCTTATGTTATAACGACGCTTGAAATTGGTAAGATAGACCCACGTAGCGTCGAATGATAGGGTGTTTGTGAAATAATGAAGTGGAGAGGATGAGGAAGGAATCGGCTGTGGCCTAACTTGACGTGGGCGTACTATACTGACATTTACCTGGAAAGACTGAGGAAAACCACAATTACCTTGGTCGAGCTAGCCAATCTCGGAGCCGAGATTTGAACCCAAGATCTCCCGAATTCTAAGCAGAAAACCGTTGAGCTGCTGGAGAAATCCTGAAAGTCTAACATACGAATCACAAAATTACAGTAATGATTACGTGGTGTGTAGATTGAGCCACTGTGACAGAAATGGACTATGAGCCATCGAGAATGTTGCTCTAGTGTTATAGATAGGCCTGTGTGTGACATCTGTACTCGATAAACAACCTGTGATGAAATGTGACTAAAATAGCTGATTGTTTGTTACTTAGTATCCGTAATTATTTCACTTGTTCAGTGTTGTTCCATTACACCCTACTGATATGATACTGAGTGTATTTTTGTTACATTGTCGTCGTTTTATCCTAGCCAAATTTACGTCGTGCCCTAAAGGATGAGATGCCTGAAGTGCACACTTACGGAAGAAAATTGTTTAATGAAATAGTATTTTTTTTTGTGATGTGCACAACGCTACAGCTTCATAACTTTATTGAGTGAGTGTATCTTTGTATGAAACAGGCACCTGCATTAGTTTACAGTACAGCCTTTACGACCAATAAGTTGATTATATTCACCGACAACACACTACCTCATACCCAAATGTCAGCGTCAGATTTGCTGAAGGAATAAAGATTTCCTTTATTTCCTTCCGTTTTTCTTTTTTCTGTCTCTGCTTTTATACCTCCCTTAATAAGTTAAATTTTTCGTTGCCGTTTTCATGTTGTCTGCTTTTCTTTTTGTTTCTTTCGCATTTTTATATTGCTGTTCCTTTATTTTTGTCTTCGTTCCATTCTTTCCCTGCACGTACTTGTCTTCCTTTCTTCCCTGCAAAAGTGTAAAGTTCTTAATAAATTAAATTCTTCTGTCAGAGCGCTGTCTTGAAATTATGCTGTCGTTGCTGTCAGAATTAGAAAATTATTTTGTGACATTACTGAGAATATGAAGGCCTGGCAACGTGTTATTCTATGCCATGCATTGTAAATACGAATACACGTAGACAAGTGTAGTGTGTCATCAGGAACCCATAAAGCGCTGTAAATGTCTAGCGATAATCATATGGCATTGATCAGTAGTTTTGCTTGCTGCTATCTAGTATGATATATAGTTTCATAAAAAAGTATCACATGCATTTGCATACTGTTTCAGGTACTTTGTATCTACCAGCGTTTTAGAATATGGACACACTGGTATGTGATGCGATATGACATGTTTAAAGTAACGCTGATAACGGTACAAATTGTACTTCATTATCTATCGTATTCTGAAGTCTTTTAGGCCTAAGTGCGGCCGTTATGTTTCTTTAGAGGCTTTTAAAAAAGTAGATTTATCACCGTGATATGAAGGGACTTAAAACTGTTGTAACAATTTGCCCTCAAAAAATGTTTAAACGAGTGACTGACTGAATGTGATTAAACGCGTTGTTTTAAATTTTAGTACCAATTTTATACCCGGACGTGTAAATTCCGCAGTGACAGTATCGATAATTAATACCATCTTTGGTATTTTCAGGATGGACAGACAGTAATAAATGAACAGACGTGATCTACAGCATGTATGGAAGGAACGAGAAAGACGGAGTGTTCATGTTTTACACCATCACCGCTTTCTTCTCGCCTCCTTTCCTGTTCACTGTGTACAGTCGTATCCTCGTTAGACGCTACATAAGCTTTGCAATTTTTTTTTCTATGGCTCGACAGCCCTATATGGGCCTGGGTCTCCTCGTTTTCGTCGAGGTTTCATGGTCACACACATTTGAGACACACCACAGTCGGTAGGACTCCTCTGGACGAGGGACCAGCTCGTCGCAGAGACCTCTACCTGACAACACACAACACTCACAAGAGACAGACATCCATGCCCCCGGTGGGATTTTTTTTTTATCCATTTTGTACTTTTAAATCCTTTCGTCCTTCATGTCACTTTACGTTCCATATTACCGTCCTTACAACAAACACAACACAAACATCTATGCCCCCGGTGGGATTCGAACCCACGATCCTAGTAAGCGAGCGGCCGAAGACCCACGCCTTAGACCGCACGGCCACTGGGATCGGCTAATCTTTGCAATTAACAGTCGTTAAATGAATAAATTATTAATTTCCTGGCTTATGCGTGTAGTAATACCGAAGTAACCATACGTAATCGTACTGACACTCCTTATTCACGATCCTATGTATGCTTACTGTTTGCAGCTGATGCGGTGTTCTTTGTATGAAGAGCACACAACAAACACATATAATGTCTGTCTGCTTGTTTTATCTTCAGAAGTACTCAACGGATTTCGATGATGCATGGTTTAGGATGGCCGGTATTAACAGTTGTTGGATGAGATATGAAAGGTACAGATACTGAATCTGCTCATTCCTTTTACTTCCTTGCTAGGTAGAGTACCCTACTCTGAACATCCCACAAACTGTGTTATTCTCCTGGAGCGAGAACCCAAGAAAATTGTTGTGTGTGTGTTTCAATCTGAGAATAAAGCAGACTTGTCGGATAGAACCTAAATAAATAGTTTATAAACTATTGGTTAAGTCAGCAATGTTTTAACACAACCGCATACACTTTTCCATTAACATGTGTCATAACGGTGCACAGATCTGAGTGCCTGTGTACCCATGCTGCATGAGGAGCCGTGAATGCCTCTATCACAAAGCTTTGCCATTAACATGTAGCTGGACACGATCCTGGCTCATTGCCGGAATATTTGTGCGTGTTAATTTGTATTGAGTGGAATATTGTGAACAGTAACAGTGATGTCTCATTTTAACTCTTGAACAATTCAATATCACATGTTAGCGAGTAGGCTGGGTAGAGATAACACGGTATAATGCACGCAGGAAATAACCTGAAAATACTCTATTATTTGTCTCAGTCTGTCTAGGCAGAGCCGCCATATGACGTTGGAATTTGTAATGACCGCCCGCTTTTTGGTTTCAAGGCAGATCAGTTGTGACCAAAGTTTGAAATTAAAAGTTACAGCCAGAACCGACCCCGAATTATATACGAGTATAACCAGGCAGGGGACGTCTTTGCTGCTCTTATGTTGAGACACCCCGTGAATTCTGAGCAGAGGTTTCACGGTGTTTTATTCCTAGTAAGTTGGTACATGTATCATTTTTACGCGCAGTTTACGTGTATCCAAAGCTGTTATAGCCTTGTCTGTAATTGGTACCCACGCCTTACCAAATGGACTGCCATTGTGTGCGTGTTATCTTGCATATGCCTAATTCTTGACAGTTTTACATCCCATCGAAATGCAATTAGTAGTAGTAGTAGTAGTAGTAGTAGTAGTAGTAGTAATAGTAGTAGTGGGTGAGTTGTAACACAAAACTTGCCTAAATTACAGCACATTCTGGAAATGCTGTTGTGTTGTTGGTGGTGGTGGTGGTGGTGGTGTGGTGCACCTGCTGCTGCTAACACAGTGTTCAAGCCTAGCACCCATTCCATTGCTACACTGTAACAAACGGAAACGCCGAGTGCCCATTGAAGAGAAACTGGATGAAATCGGTGCTAGACTAGAACATACCCCTCGAAAATCTGTCAGACCCCTTGAACGGGATTCCCGAGTTTCATATTTTGGGTTTACTCTTTCCGGAAAAGACTTTGAGCGTGAATGTAGACATGTTTACGGAGGTGCCGGAAATGCGTGTGTGATAACACGTAGCACTTCCCGTAGCGTGTCTGCTGTAACCGGTGCAAGTTTAATTTGTCGATTCCGATGGCTGTCCTGTCTCCACCGCCCGACTAGACTGGATGAACATCAGACTGTTTAGCGTGAGCGACACGACGATTTTCAGGAAGCTGTAAGATTACGCCACTGTATTTGTATCTGCAGTAAACGAATAGATGGGTCGATGGGATATGACTTGACTTACACCTGTCCACGTTTCTTCGCCGTGTTCAATTGCAGCAGATTCAGGCCCTTTGCCTTGTTCAGATTCAGAATAAATTCCGTAACGTTGTATATACGAGTATCACTTTCTCATCACTTTCTCTGTGTTTCCATCCCGCCGCGGGAAAAGTATTCCAGTTCTGTCAGCCATCCACCTTTGCATCACGGGGCTGGCCCATCAATTGAAGATCACTTAGAACTGTTTTCCCCTCAGCGATATTCTAAAGAAGGATGGACTTCACGATAGTCCTCGGGCCAAACAATGTACTCTACGTTGAACAGTTGCCAATATACGTATGCGACTTGCTGACTAAAATAAATATTGCTCTCCTGGTTTCTCACTGCTTAAAATTTAAAGCTCATAGGTTTCATAGACTGCTATGTTTTACACGCCAGAGCTCTTTATCCATTTGAAGCCTGTAGTTCATGTAAGTAAAAAAAAAATTATTTCGTACCTTACACAAAACTTCGCGTTCATATTACAAATCCCAACCGGTTAATGCTGTAGAAAGAAACTATCTTTTAGTTTATTTAGCGAGGCTGCCAGTATCCAGACTACAGTGTCGACGGTAGATGAATGAGTATGAACATGGAGCGCTGGTGGAGTAACAGTTCTTTGCTTATTCTGAGGATGATAGGAGGAAGTCCATAAATACGCTGTGTGGGCAAACTTCAGTGTGTTTTCACGTTGAAGTTTAAGACCCATGTAGTAAGCAATATGCCTCAAAATGTTATAAAGGTATTAGAAACTTGAGTCTGAAGTAAAGTATATCGCATTATTACGAACTGCGCATTCTCGATTATTAATGTAGTCATTGTCGTTTATCACGCGGTGGCGCAGTTGGTTGAGGCACTGCGCTACAAACCGGAACGTCGCGGGTTCGATTCCCGATGGCGTCACTGGAATTTTTCATTGACATAATCATTTCGGTCGCACTATGGCCCTGGGGTCGACTCAGCCTCTAACAGAAATGAGTACCAGGAATCTTTCCTGGGGGGTAAAGGCGGCCGGTGCGTAGGGCTGACAACCTTACCACCTTCATGTGCCGATTGTCTAAAAATTCTGGAAGCCTCAACATCCTGGAACCCTAAGGGCCTGTCCAGGCCTGTAATGGGATTGCTTGCATTGTCGTTCATTAATGTGTTCATGTCAGTAAGGTACTAATGACAACGTAAATGGTTGCCTTACTGTGCGTGACCCAAGTAGTCTTCGCCCATAATAAACAATTTGCGGACTCCCAGAATGTGTATTATAAGACAGTCTGGCTAACTGTATCCAGAGGCTATTTCCTTAACCACCTCAAAGCACTGGTTAGTTAAACGAGTGTGAAATTTGGTACGTCACTCATAGACTGCCGGTGCTTGAGATAAGAATATTTAGACCCAAGAAAGAAGTAGGAACAAGAAGAAGGACTGGAAGAACTGCGTAATCTGTGCTTGTCACCGATGTTATTAGGGAGATGAAATCAACTGTGATTGGCTGTGCGAAACATAACGCAAATGTACGAAATGAATACAAAAATTTAATCGGCAAATTCGATAGAATAAAACACTAGACAGACATAGGCGTAGGTGGGAGACTTGATGGAACACATCCCGTTGTGTTGGTGTAACCATACGTAATGAATAAAATGCCGTCAACACAACTTTTTATTTATTATGTAGTATGAAGCTACATGGTGTGTCTTAAATGACCATCATCATGACAAGTGTCACGAAATTTATACAAACAAGAAAATAAAAATGTAAAAACATATAGTTTCATATTTTATTTTCTTGCTTCTACAAATTTCATCATACTTGGCCTGATGTTGGTCTTTTAAAACTGAAACATGTAGCTTCGTACTACGTAGCAAATAATGCAGTTGTGTTGATCACCATTTTATTCGTTACTAATGTAGATTGGAGAATAATGAGATCGAACAGCGGTTCTTAGAGTAATAGAGCGTGAGGGTCTGTCTGAATTTTACGTGCTGCAGATAGGGTGCTGTGACGGCGTTCTTGTGCACACGGCGATAAACCTTCGAGTTCTACACAAGCGGGAATTTCTTGACCGGTAGATTGTTTATCAACTTTTAAGAAAGGCCCTGCGCTACTGAGTGCTTATTTAGTTACTTAGTTTATTCACACTGTGTGTTGCTTTTGATGTCTGTTAAACGGTTGCAGAGTCCCGAGAGAAATGCGTAATTTGGGTTTAGATTTCCCTCCACTGTCCGATTTTATTAAAGTTTCTTCACTGTTTGCTAAGCAATCTCCCGCTTTCAGTCTATCAAGTACGATCACTGTGCAATTTACAAGCTGTCGAAGTGGACACACAAGATTCCAGCGTTAAGGTAATTGTGTACTACTGTAGGCCTGTTGGTAGGGTATTCTGTTCAATATAGTTTTCAGCTGCGTAGTAAAACAAGTGGGATATATATAGGGTCTGCCGTGAAACATTGCCAAAATTCAGGTTTTTATTCATTGGCGTATTTTGAGCGAAAAATTTCACAGAAACATAGGTCGAAATCTTAATAGTTTAGTTACTGCCGTCCGTGCCGAGCATCCTTCCAGTGCTGAGAAGGTGGACTCGTCCATTCCATATGTACACAGCCACCAGTTAACAGGTAGTTTGTGTTCCTTCAATGTATGAAGAACGTTGTTATGTGGCCGATTGTTCATGCGAATAAGTGCCTGTGTCGTGAGTGATGAGTTCACAGTTTACAACTGAATACGTTTCAATATAGTCTTCTCGGGCGCACAGCCGCGTCAATTCGTTTGAATACAACGTTTCGGGGACTAGCTCCGTCCCCATCCTCAGGCAAAACTGATTTAACATACAACTCGTCTGTCCCGTGTTTTTTCTACCTGCCGCGGCAGGGAGAATCAGACCGGTTTTGTAGTACCCACTCTGAGGATGGGGACGGAGCTAGTCCCCGAAACGTTGTATTCAAACGAATTGACGCGGCTGTGCGCCCGAGAAGACTATATTGAATCATGTCGCCGCGAAAGTTTTAAAACTTATATGAATACGTTTGCTTTCTTGTCGTTTCTGTAATGGGAATGCTCGGGCAATGACTGAAGAATACAGTTGTGGCTGTGGCAATCGTAGAATTGGTCGCGGATGCCCGTAGACTTGGCCACCCCGTTCACCTGACTTAGCAACCTGTCGGGAAGGGGATGCATGAAGGAGACGATGTACAAGGGAAAGCGCAAGCACGAGATGAAATCTACAGCATATCATGGACGGTGCTGCTACCATGCGGAATAATTATGAGAGCATATGGAAAGCAGCGCGTATTGTTCTATCAAAAGGAGCTCGTCTGTTTATAACCACAGGTGATTTCGAACAGCAAGCCACTTAAGTACGTACATTATGTGACTGTTTACGTCATACATTAGTACGTAGCTAGATAACGGTTTAGATTTCAACCCATGTTGATATAATATTTTTCACTCAAAATAAGCTAGTGAATAACCACCATAGGTTCAGCAGATGTTTCGTGGGACACTCTGTATATGTGAGGTGCAACGTAATAACACGAGTTAAGTCTAGTAATTCTGCTTACAGCTCACAATCCTCTCTCTTGCTTGTCGGTAAGGTGCGTGGGAAGTTTACAAGAAAGTGCGAAAGCGTGCACAGCGTTACCTGCTGACGAGGATTTTACTTCCTTTTGCTGTATATTTATTCCTGCATGATTGTGTTTTTTAAGCGAGAAGTTCCGTGAAAGCGCAAATATTACCTCAGCAAAGTCTTTAAGTGTTTTGCATCCTGAGAGTGATAATGGTCTGTATGTTCTCTTTGCATGACGTGCAAGTTTTATGGATGTTCCACTACTCTAACATTCAAACAAGACTGCTGCTGTTGATAATTTTGAGGTAGGAGAGCTGTTACCTGGTGACAGTTAAACCAGTCAGTATCGTTCAGATTTTGGTATGCTTACTATCCATTTTCACTCACGGCTTTCATTATTTAATATATACGGTATAGTGTGTGTGGGGGGGGGGGGGTGTGAGCGACTTAACAGTGTATGTTGTTTAATATATGTTTGTGACTGGGGCCTGTAGTTTTTGTGACTTACAGAGATGCCGGTGATTTTCAGTTTTTTATTGTACGTTTAAATATGAAGAAGGAAGGACCCTTATGTCAGATATTACACAGACAAGCCAGACAGTTACTGCCTAAAGCAGGGATGTACAAATCGCGGGCTCAAGATCGCCGTGGCTACTAAATTTTGTACAGTGTCGCCTAATATTTGTGGGTTCTCGTTATGGAACTTACTTCATGTCACGCTTCTGGCGCCTAAAATTTTGAAAATCCTAGATTTTTGGGAAGTTTGTGCAGCCCTGGTTTAAAGTGTCTGGTTGTTTTTATCGGAGATGTGAGAACGACAGGAATATGAGTGTTGCCAAGTCGTAAGAACGCGTGTTTATGCCTGTAGTGTCGGGCTTGACGACGGTCACATTGAAGCGGAAGGTTTTGTAACATGGCAGCATTGTGGCTTTGTTTTGTGCCTTTGGAAAGTCAAACCATCACTCATGCTTTGTCATGTGTAAAATCATAGTATAGTAGTGCTGCGTCACATTCACATGTTCCGGCGCCTCTCGTTAGTCATCTGTGTTTGCAGTGAAGCAAATTACAAATCATAGCTCATGTTCGCTACCTATGTATGCTACTTTGCTGTCAGTTGAAAGCCCCGCGGGTGACATTGCGTTTCTTTTCACGTCCATGAAGACATGTGACATGATGCTTTTGTTACTCTCAAGTCATTTCTGACTAGTGGAGAACCGCTGGCAGCTTACAGAGCAAGAGTGGGAAATTATGCCCGTGAAATGGGGTGCGTAATTATTATGGCTGACAGACCATATGACCAGCTTAGGTTAGCGTTACGGACCACATATTTAGCGATATACAACGGCAAATGTTCTCTTCATATTTCCCGTTTTTACGTCAATTAATGTGTTAGAAAAGAAAAGTTTAAACAAAATAGAAAATGGGAGTCCAAAAGTGTTCTTTTCGTAACGTCACTTCAATCATGCGACCATTGAAATTTTATTTAACGGGTATATAGAGTCCGTTGCAATTACAACATGAAATATTTGACAACTTCCGTCTCTAGCTATGATTGAACCGTTCTTATATCTCATAACCCTGTAGGGTTACTAAGAAATCAGTTTCACAGAATATACACGCCACGAATTAAAATTTTTTTAAATAGGCAGCTTGATAGATGGCGTCGGCAAAGTACGACGCTGCAATGCCGGCCGAAGCATAGTTACACCGATTTTCATTATGTTTGGCGGAGCATCTCATAGTCATCCTAAAACCACGGCCAAAACTTTAGGCTCTTCATTTTCTGATGGATTACAGGTGATATCTTTTGTTATGTACGTACAAGACAGAAAATAATTGTACCCAGGTAACACAATATTCTTTGTATATTTTGTTGCATTGCTAATATGCTTTTGCGGGCTGGTTTGAAAGTATTGGCCGGCTGGCGTTTGCACAACCATCTCGTGAAGCGATTAGTCTGCGGGGCATAATATCTACAGATCAAGAGAATATTAAGAGATAAACAGTAACCGCTTGAGTTTGAGAGCTTTTGAACCCAGCACATTATTATTATTATTATTATTATTATTATTATTATTGGATAAGGAGTCCGTGAACTCAAGTATGCTGTTTTGTGGAGAAATTTAATCTTGGTAATACAAATTTCAAAATAATTCGACTTATGAGTTCCCTGTGAAGTGATAGGAGTTTAATTGGGCCGATACGAAGTAAAATTTAATACATCAGACCCCCTGTACCAAATTTTTTCGAAATCTACTTATTAACTTAGGATATGTCAGACACAGACGGACATCACTCCTCACTATTCGTATATTTTATGTACAGTACGTCGGTCCCAAATTTTACTGTTAAGTTCAGCCTGCAGAGTAATAGGTAAGGCTTCACGTCACGCGCACCTGTTGGAGCAGTTGCCGCACCTCCAGTGGAAACACATTGAGCTCCGCATTCGGTACACCAGCCGGCATAGACTTATTGAGTCCTTTGTTTCATTTCATAGAACAAGGTTTAATGCAAGACTGAGTATATAGCATTTTCCATTGAAATACGAGATAAACTTAGACATAGTGTAGGATATGTGTGTTTCACTACATATTTCAGGCTATGCAACCTTATTTATTGCCTTATTCTGCTACGCGTTTTAGTACGGCCGCGCCATCGTCAGGCGTGCCTGTCAAGTTTACTTCTCGAATTGATGCTGCATACTGTTAAAATACACTGCAACCTATTGGTGAATCTGCGTCTCTCACTATACACCCTGTACGCTATGTTTTTTATCTTGTCACCACACTTGTTGTTTCTGGATGTCTCGGACTGTCTAGTATATTTCACACTATAGGCTGCAGTACTTATACAGTACATGTATGAATGTTCTCCAGTGTTGTGCTGAAGCAGCATGTTGGGTGCATGCGGAGGCCAAACTGTAATGCAGGATGTTTTTGTGTAGGCGAGTAGTAAGATGTTATTTCAGTGGTAACGCTGCAAATGTCCGGGTTCGATCCCGGGTCAGTCCATGTGGGATTTGTGGTGGACAAAGTGGCACTGGGACAGGTTTTTTTCCGAGTACTTCGGTTTTCCCCTGTCAATTTTATTTCACCGGTGCTCCGTTACATGGAAAAACGAAAAAACTTTCTTCATCACAGGGTTGCACAATAAGCCTCAAGGCTGTGGTGCGTCCGTAGCATCTGCTGCGGGGCCCTTCACCATAAAAAAACGCTGCAGAGACGAAATTTGATACGCTTTGCCTTCGTGATTTGTTTTATGTGCAAGGCCTAGTATAGCACTTTCGTTTTGCAGAACTAGGCCCTGAACACAGATGTAGCTCAAGGAAAACATCCATGAACCCTTAAAATGATAGTCTGTATAATGAACAGGCCTACGCAGAACCGTGATGGGTGACGCATTCAACAAATGGAGTACAGTAGTCGAAGATATCGATCTCTACTTGCAGCTTGCCTAGCGGAGAACAGCGCAGCTAGTGATTCGTCTTTGTACAGGATGCATTGAATTTGAATTAAGGTGATAGACTGGAGGGTAGCGTTACGACACAGTACTGGGGCTGCGAGGCACTAATTTGCCACAGTACTGCAATCCGAATATGTCAATATCTCTCTGTTTCGAAGCTACATATCGGCCCCTTTCATGTTCAATATCGACTGGCGGGTTGGGCTAAATTGCTAATTACATGTCTGATCTACAAACAGCAAGGAATGTGGAAGTGCCTTGCATCTAACCATTTCACGTTTGTCTCTGTCATGGTTTTAGCGGCGTTGTTTCAACTGACATGTGATCACATGGGCAAGTTATGTAGCACGTAAAGGTAAAGGTAAAGTTCACCCTAGAAGAAGCCATGAAGGCCCAGAGGGGGAGTAGAGGTATAGCTCTACTCTTTCTTTAACCTCGGCGCTAGATGGGGTGGGTGGTCAACGCCACGCCCCGGCCGCTTTACCCCCGGGAATGACCCGGTACCCATTGTATATGTAGCACGTATGGGGGAGATTATGAACGCGGAGAAACATTTTGGTAGGAAACCCCTTAAGGGAAGAAACTACTTCGGACGCCTTTCCTTACGTGGGATGAAGCCTGTTTTAAATGGAACCTGGACAGAACGGAATCCTGTCTTTAGCAGAAAACTTTCATAGTCCCGAGGGTATTTAATTTAACTTAAAGTTTTTCCATTAAACGGAACCTGCCTGTAACGGGAAAAAAATCGGTTCGTTGCGGTTCCGTTATAGGCAGGTTTCATTGTATCAGAACAGCCTTGTCCTGTCCGTACGTACTGAATTTTTCGTTCAAGTCACTGCTGTCTGACGTGGCAGAGTTTTGCGATATTGACGAATTTAGGCCTGCATGTGTACGAACACAGTAAAATACGTACTGAAGGGCACGGTGTGAGTGACCTTGAAGTTCTACTCTTCGCGCTGTCCTTTAAGTACATATTAATGGTTGCTGGCCTGTAGTGGAAATGAACAAGACAGGCAGTGTACGTATAAACGTAACATTGAGGCGCATTCGCGTAACTACTTTTGCCATGGAAAAGCAAGAAGTACTACTTATTTTGATTGTGTGTTTGTAGCCTTAGTTATCCAGCTCTTAAGCGCCATGTTATATTGTCATTGTGGCCTATCCGGCTGTACCGTGTTTTCCCACATTATCTTATAAACGGCACGATCTTCGGGAAAAAAGTTATTGAACATAAAATGTGTGCTTTAATTTTTTCTATAACATTTGTCTGAAACATTCTCAAAAGAAGAAGAATTCAGCGAAATATCGTAAATGTACATAGGTATGCATGTAAAGTTCCCGTTATTCTTGTCAAATTTTAATGAATCGTGAATTTTCTCGGCAGATTTTCGAAAATACTTTCACAAATTTCATGAAAATCCGTTCAGTGGAAGCCGAGTTTCATGCGGACGGACAGACATGACGAAGCTAATAGTCGCTTTTCGCAGTTTTGCGAATGCACCTAATAATGGGGTTGTGGTACTTGGTCAGCATGACTTCACTCTTGTAAATCGTTATTTGTCACGTTCCATCAGAACGGTTATCACCATTTAATTTATTTCTTTTAATTCCAGTTTATTTTTACTGCACGTGTGGGTGGTGTATTGCCTAACATTCCTAAGTGCTTCAAGTGTTATAAATTAGACCAGTACCACGTTACCTTTCACATCATAGCCAATAAGAATCGTTGAACCAAGGAACAAAACATAACCACCTTATTCAAAGCCTGGAGGTCAGCTGTCCTGAGCTCTTAACAGCGTCGTTAAATAAGCCATTATTATTGTATGTAAATATACTTACGCACTTCAGCAACTGTCTTCAAGTAAACTAAAAAAAATTAATATGTGTGTAGGTCGCGTACGTCATCTCTTCCTTTGAAATGTGTCAAGATTTTGTACTTTTCTTCCCCCCCCCCCCCCCCCCAATATTTAACCATTTTTTTCCAGAAATGCTCTGCAACAAGAATACATTAAAATTTGAAATGGTATGTCCTTGTGCGGCAAAAATCGCATAAATGTAACGTATGTGCGCTTATTTAATTACCGAAACTGCTGGACAGCAAGTTGGTATTTGGAAAGACAATTTGATTTTTTTAATGGCTCACAGCCCCTTGGGGGCCTAGGCCGCCTCATTTTTCCGAGGCTTCACGATCACACACTTTTTTAGACACACCACACTCGGTAGGACTCCTCTGGACGAGGGACCAGCTCGTCGCAGAGACCTCTACCTGACAACACACAACACTCACAAGAGACAGACATCCATGCCCTAGGCGGGATTGGAACTCACAATCCTAGCAAGCGAGTGTCCGTAGATCCACGCCTTAGACCGCGCGGCCACTGAGATCGGCACAGACAGTTTTATTACCAAGTCATATTGAACTAATACAGTCACCTCATAGAACAAAACTGTCTTGAGAAGCTGGTAGTTGCTTAGCATTCCGAGAAATTGTCGCCTCTTATGGTACCCGAAGACTGTGCAAGTAAACACTGTTCCCAGTCAGTTGAATATAGCACGTATTCTCACAGCGTACTTCTCTAGAATTTGTTATAATATTATCTTCCAGGTTACACGTAGAAATCCAAGGTGGTGTCTTCCCTTGACACTTCCAGTGAAATTCTCATCTTCACGTATGCTGTATAGTCCACCAGTATCTTCATTCATTCATTGCGTATTCTGTCTTGCGACAGGCCCATAGCTTTTGCAAAGGGAGTTCTCCAGAGAGTGCAATTTAGTGCTTCCCCTTCAAATTCCAGTATTTTTTCTTTTCCTTAAGGTCATCCAGCAGCTGCTTACAACTTCTTGTGCTTTTTCCTTTCCCTTCTAACTTTCCTTCTGTCGTTCCTTCAATTACCTGTTTTAGAAGGCAGTTCCCTCCGCAATATGTGACCAATCCAGTAAGCCTTCATCGTTTTTTTGTATGTAGGATATTTATTTCTTCCTTCACTCCGTGTAATACTATGATCATTTTCCACATTGATCAGTCCAACTGATCTTCTCCATCCTTCTCCAGCACCACATGTCAAAACTTTCAAGATATTTCTGATGTACTTTCCGAAGTGTCGAAGTTTCAGCACCATACAAAGCTATGCTCCAAACAGCATTTCACTGCGTTCTTCCTCAAATTTAAGTACAGTTTGCTGGTGAAAAGAGTCTTCTTCTTGTTGAATGCTGCTTTTGCTATGGCAATCCTGTTCTTATCCCTGTTTAATTTAGGTTCCAGTCTGTGTTTGTAGCTTTTATTTAGAAAGTAAACGTGCCAATGCACACAGAATTGACACATGATATGAAATATGAGTAAACACCATTAAGCTTTACAGCTTCCATACATAACGTTTTTAGATATTTTGACTGTTTGAAAGGGATATTTAACTTCTGATTGTTGTGCAGTCACATATCTGTAGTATGGCCAGCGCCGGTACAGTAAATCAACATCGCCACTATTGAAGGTACGTAGAGTCGTAGAAAGCCGCGTTTCCAAGTGATAGGCGTGACGTCTTCCCATATTTCTTTATGTGTCCATGTCGTAACATAAATCAATAAGCTAACAAACTTGCGTAGTGTTTTATTCACGTATTCTGAATGGATGTGCGTGCAGAGTAACAAACATTTGTGATGGCACGTTTGACTAGCAGAGATTTATAAGTCCCTCCTGGCATTCCGTGTTTCCGAAAATCGTCCGCGGGGACGCTTAGTCTGCCAACAGATATCCTGTCTCGCTGCTTCCTATTTGGCTTATCAGGTCAACGGTTATTTTGTATTCTGCGGGCTGTGGAAACCCTTTAAATGTAATGCAAATTGAAAAGTGAAACGAAATGGAATTAAAACATTCATTGCACTTAGGAAAATCAAAATATATTTGTACAAGTACGTTTTCAAGTTAAGACGGAAGATGGAAAATTGCAGCTATGGTTCTGATTCATTGTTTAAACTAATTTGGGACGTGAAATGTTTTAGGGGAGTAGCCGGTAAACAAATATGCGTTGCTTATTCTTCATTCTTTGCACTGAAGTAGTAATCAGGGAGAGATAGCTTTGTGTATCGGACTCTGCGAAGTAGGTACTCGGAAGACCAAAACAGGGTTTACCTCCGAAACGTTTTGTATAGAATATAATGTCCAAAGAAGAGTTCCCTCATAAGTCCTTTACTTAGCCACCACTACTGTTTGGCCCTGTTACCTCGTCATAGCCTCGGCTCCTGCTGATATTAACTGTGATTCTGTTTGTTTCAGGTGAGTTACCATGCTTTGTGTGAGGAGCTTCTCTCACGCTGAGCAAGTACAAGTAACGCCATGCCGTTAAACAGTAAGTGTGACTGTCATTGTAGAGACGTGGCCGTCAACATCCATTCTCTTTCTCGAAGTTTCAAACTGTGTTTCTTGATTCCCAGTAAGAAAAACAGTCATGGGGAGAAATGTGGCATGTTGAAAACGCAGTTGATAAAAAGAAGTGACGAATCTCATAAACTTTAAACAGCTGAAGTCTGCGGAGAATAAAACAACTCTGAAATTACTGACATTGAGAGGGCGGCACATCGATTTTCTCTGGATTTTACAGCGTTTTTTTCAGCAAGCGCTTGGTTTTCGAGATTTTTACTTGGCCTTTCCAGGGATCTGTTACATCTTGAACATACAGTAAACCCTTGGCTGTGCGATTTAATTGGTGGGGGGATACTGAGTCGCAAAAGCCGGTAAGTCGCTTGTTCGGGGTCCTGTAGCCTAGCCTAGAGGTGCGAAGTGAGGAGCCAAATAACCGAACCTAGGCAGTGATTAGCAGAAACATATATATATATATATTGTATAACTTTTATACACAATAAAAAAGTCCTGCAAACATATTTAAGGCGTAAATCTGTGTCGCGAGCTTCCGTTACCTAACGAAGTTTGACTTGTGTCGCGTAGGCCTAACTGGGCCTGGGCTGTGTCGTCGCTTTGCAAATGTACTTATGTAGGCTACATTATTCGCACTTACAAAAACACAGTTTAATATGTTACGTAAATGCTGAATTCGAGTTTTTTTGTACATAAATAATTCAGAATCGCTCCTTTCGGTGGGTCGGAAGGGGGATCGGTGAATGCGGAGGTCGGTTGACCAAGGGTTTACAGTATACATTAATTTTGGAGGTAAATTGCCACGTATTCTAGACCGCGTAATTTTATAGGAACGTATGGCCGGCGTTACATTTTGACCGCTTTACCCGCGGAAAGCAGGGATCGCTGATGCTCAACCGTTCTTACGGACACACTCCAATGTGTACATGCACCGTCTGTTGTATGGGAAGACAGCATGCTGCCAGGTTTTCAGTGCCGGTTTATAAATTTGCCAAGTAGAGTATTTGGAACTATATGTCCAAGTAAAAAAAAAAAAACAGCGCCGAACGAAGTTTAATAAGATACCGCTCCCTCCTGTGTGTTGTGACAAAGTAGGTGGGCGAGTGAGTTTCCTAGAAGAAACCAACATCACTTTCAATATTAACATAAATATCACGCGTGTTATAAGACTGTTTTCCTAACTTTATGATATATATATATATATTGTATGTGTTTATTTTACGAAGCTGTATAATTTGGTGAGGTTATTTAACTTCGAAGGAGATTTGGTAGTATTGCAGTGAATTGTGAAGGATGTGACAATACATGGCCTTCGTGACTGAACATTTCTTGGGAATTCCCCTAGAGAGAGAGAGGCTAAACCGATGAAAAACTTCAGTCATTACGGTCGATCGTCGGAACCTGTCGACAGACACGTTAGTTTTCTTTACAAAACCCAGAAAAAATAGCTCTGCCCACAGTATTTGTGTAACCATGTCTGTGTCTGTGTCTGTGTCTGTCTGCCGTTGTTAGTTCTGAAGTAACTGACACCACCGATTGCAGTTCCTGGCGCCAGTGCTTTGTTACAAGCGCAGTGCTTGAAAGACGAAGATATACAAAGTTACTGGACATAAGTTTTCCTCAGAATTTACTGTTTTCTCGTCAAGGTTTTCCTTACCGAAGTTGCGGTTTTACCTCGGCCTCACATATCTGTATTACAGAAAAGTTGTGTCTGCCGAAGTATGTCTGTCTGTCTGCCCTAAATTTTGATGCGTTTGTAACTTTAAATGACGTCACGGCAAGGAACATTTGAGGAACATGACTATTTGTCGGACTGTCTTCGTTTATTAGGCTTGTTCTTTCCAAAAATGTGTATCTGTTTCAAATGTTTATGTGCATGCTAGAAATATTGTATGAACGAAAAGCATAACGAAGTGTAAAGAATAATGTGAACATATTTTAGTAATAGTTCCCATATACACGCAGCTTTGTAGTGGTGCACGGTGTTGTGCGCTGTGGGGTGCTAAATTACATTTCAAAGTGCCGCCGTGTCCAAAAGTCTATTTATCCGACAATACCTGCCGCTGCTTCAAAATAAATTTTCAAAACAAATGATTTATGGTTGCGGTAGACGGATGAGTCCTGTATCTTAGCGCATTGCGCTGTGGGAGAGAGTATCCATAGCAACAGATATCTTACGGTCTTACATCTTGCTTGCCACGCCCTGAGGACATGTTCATATGTGATTTATGGAATCAGCTCAAAAGCTGCTCCGCTTCCATCGCTGCCTCATTGCTCTACTTCGTATACAGTTGATGTCTTTATAACACTGTTTTTCTTATGCTATTTGTATATCTTGTTTTGAGTGGGTATGAAGTTTGGTTTGCCACTCTGGCAGAAGAGTGTGGATTCAGGGTATGCTTGGCAAAGGAGTGTTTTGGGTCGAAGTGATGGGTAAAGGTAAAGCTCTTCCTGGGCATGCCATGAAGGAATATGGGGTAGTGGAGGCATAGCCGATATATAGCCTTGGTACTAGACGGGTTGGGCCGTCAGCTTCAAGCCACGGCCATTTTACCCCCGGGGAAAGAGTCCCGTTACCCACTTAACAGGAGGTTTGTGAGGGGGAAGGCAGAGCCAGTCTGGACCCTTTTGAGAAGAGATAACTCTCTTACTCTTGCCGGGAATCGACCCACGTTCGTTGGGTTTTCAGCCCGTAGCTTAGTCCCTACACCGAGTACGCTACCACAACTGCTATTAAGTTGCACGTAAAAAGTAGAGTTATCCATGTGCATGCCAGTAAATCATGTGGGGAATGGAGGTTTGGCTCCACCCGTTCTTAACATCTGCAGATGCGTGGTCAGCTTCACGTTCCGACTGCCTTACCCCCAGGGAAGGAGTCCACGGTACCCACTGAATAAGAGGCTGAGTGAGTCTTGAATATTCGTTATCCTTGTTAATCGAGGTGCACAAAAACTGCTTTTCAGTTCGTTGACTTTACTAAGAACTCTCTCTACCAAATGTAACCTAATCCAGATCTGTTCATTCGTTCCGGTGTTGTGCTTGTGTACAGACAGACGCACACAGGTACACCGATTAATACCCTCAGATTGTCACGAAACGCGACGAGACTAAGTACACTGCTGTTTATATTCGTTGGAATCTTATGAGTGTCGCGTTGTCATGCTGTAGGAATTACAGGCATTTCGTCTCTATTCGTTGTCGAGGTTCCGAAGATTCAAAGTCACTTAGATCCGGAACAAGAAGGCAACAGTTCTCTCCGAAACGTCCATTATTGCCGCCTGTACACAGTGCGATACGCAGAAGACTACTTTGAACGTTTCTCTTTCCACAGCACATCTCTCTTTATTTGTGATGTCTGTTTCACAACTTATTCGTATGTAATTTTTAAGACCCCGCCTAATTACAGAGTCACAACGTTGATGAAGACATTCAGCTGAATGAGAGGTGAAATTAATATATAAGCATGGTGATGCTACTTAGTCTTTTTGGCAGATTTACTGCCTTCATAGGGCGGGAGTAAACTGCTTACAGAAAGACGCGTCGACTTTGTGAGCCTCGTATGGATTTTCTGATCTTGAATGTCGTGGTTTGGAAAGGAAGAAGATCAGCGAATGAGATCTTCTTATACCCATTGATGTGTGCATTCTGTCTGATATAATCTAACTCAGATCATGAAGAGCCTATACAATACGTTGCTCAGGGAAACATTTTATGTGGCCGCATTCATGAACAAACATTTGTCTACCATTCACTGTTTAAAACACTAACAAAATGCACTTCATTTTAACTTTTATTACGTATTAATAGACCCCTACATATGTTTCGGTTTTATGTAAAAACCATCATCAGGGGGAAACATATGTAGGGGTCTATTAATACATAATAAAAGCTAAAATGAAGTGCATTTTGTTGGTGTTTTAAACATTGAATTGTGAAAGGTGCACGGTGAGACTAATATAAAATTTGTCTACCAGTTACTGTTTAACAACATTTTCATTTAAAAGGAAGTACAACGATAAATGACAAATAAATGTAATTTTGGTCCACTTTAGAATACCGCAATGTATGAAATTTGAAACGATGTCTAATGCAGGCCTTTATAGTAAGAGATCGATACATATTGACATTGATTAAGCGTGTTTCAGAACAAAGTGCTGCGGAATTTTGGGGTTTATGTTACAACGCTGTCAGTAACGTATTGTATAGCGTCGGATTGTGACGATTGATGGATTTGAAAGCATTTGGTATTAAACGGACTTCGCCTAATCGACGAAATGCGGTATGTTGAAATTGCGTTCTGTAGATTGGTAAGGAATTATGAAAGAAGGAAATTATAATAAAATCAAATAAATTAAAAGAGGCTAAATTGTAGGTAAAGCACTAACAGTGAAAGGATACCAAAGACGGTAATGAATATTATCCAAAGGGAAGTAGAAATGTGGGGGAGCTCTGGAATAAGATGTGACCGATCGTCGGTGTCGTCTTGGCGACACGTCTTTTTCGTATGCGGAGGGCTTCCGGATTTCAGAACAGCCGAGACATCAGCTATACTGACTTAGGTTCTTAGGCGCGTTCGCGAATCAGTTTCGAAGAGCAACTGTTGGCTCTTTCCGCTCCGTCCGTATGGAACATGCTAAGGCAAGGAACAGCGCCATTATCGCAAGAAATATTTCTTGTTTGATGCTAACTGGTTAATCACTGTAGCTTTTAAAATTTTCGTAAACACAGCTAGCTACAAACATTACTTGAAACATGCATTATGACACGGGTTGGGATTACAGACATCAAATACTCAGCGTGTCCTTAATGGCATGTATTAACACGAGAGGCAGTGTACGTGTAACGTAACATTGAGGCGCGTTCGCGTATCCATTGTTGTCGTGGGAAAGCAATAAGTGTTACCTATTCTTTGTGTGTGTGTGTTATCCAGCGTGCAAAGTGCATGAGCCGTATTATATTGGCATCCGTGGCCTGTCCCGCTCTTCCATACTTTTCCACATTATCTCATAAACGGCACGATTTTCGGGAAAAAATTTGTTGAACGTAAAATGTGTGTTTAATTTTCTTTAAAACTTTTGTCTGAAACATTTCTCGTTCTAAGAAGAATTCAGCGATATACTGTCATAAATGTGCATAGGTCTTTATGTAAAATACCCGTTATTCTTGTCAGATTTAATGAAACTTGAATTTTCTCGGCAGATTTTCGAAAAATACTCAAATATCAAATTTAATGAAAATCCGTCCAGCGGGAGCTGAGTTGTTCCATGCAGGCGGGCGGACAGACGGACGGACAGGCAGACATGAAGCCTATTGTCGCTTTTTGCAATTTTGCGAACGCGTCTAAAAAAGGAAAGTATTTATATAAAACAATACTTTTGGTGCTCATACTTTCCACGCATTATCAGCTATGTAGGATTTAGCGCTGACTGGATGGGTGGCCATGAATGATGAAGAAGAAGTACGTTTAGTGACTGTAGCCTGTTTTAAGTTAAGGAACTTTTGATTTGCTGTAGGAACTTACGAACGCCACTACAATCATCAGAAAAATCGACCTTCGGGTCAAGGTTTCAACCCATCTTCTCCCCACTATGGAACAGGACCCTAACCATTACGTCTCAAGCCTAGCCTGAAGGAGTAAATTGTAAGTAAATTGGCCCTGTGCCTGAGCACCACGCCACAGCGAACATGACATCGACACCGAATGGAACTGAGTGATTTATTTCACGCTTCGGATGCTTTCGCATCTTGAGAAAGAAACCTGTATATCGACTGGCTAAGAAGCTGGGTGAGCAACAAAGCCGGTTTATGCACTAAAATCTCTGAATCCTGGTGGCTGAGCTTCCTAGAAAGGAAGTAACTTGTGAGCGAGAAAAGCAACCGCTAGTTTTGGTCGACTGCGTATTGTGTTTGCATCCGTCAGGTTGATGGATAGGCATGTAAGGGCAATTCCACGTCATATGGCACCAAAAAACGTGGAAAATTGACGCATTTTCCTTAATTTTTTAATGGGCGGCAGACCTCAGTGACGATGAACGTGTGAGATTTGAGGTTCTCACAGCCGTGCTGCTGGGTATTAAAGTCTTCTGGGAAGTGACTCTGTGTCGTTGGGTCTGCAGTTAACGACGTCTCGAAAGATCGTAGTGCATTCGTCTTTCGGGCGAGGTCTTGACCTTTAATACGAAGGCACTACGATCTTTTGAAACTTGTTAACTGCACAACCAACGACACAGAGTCACATTCGGAAGTCTTCTTCGACAGTGAACATTATTTACTCATGTAAACATTACCCGTGCTTCGTGCGTGTCGTCATTGGAACCAGTGTAGTCAGTGCATTGCATTAGTTGATATGAGCCTTCAGACTCTGCGACTTCTGAGATGATGTAGATAGACTGTTTACGCACGGCACACTGTTTTCAGCGCTCACGTGCACACATTCTATCGACTGTTGGAATTTCCACCGTCGCAGACATTCTTAGAGCAAATGCATTTCCTTCCCTACGGCGTGTTTTGCATTCCTCAACAGCTCCAAGATGGCAGTACTGCCGGAGCCATTCGTCATTCTGTCCATGGTGTGTCTATGCTTTAGAATAGACTGTTGCAACGTACTTGGAGCACTGTATTAGTGCCTGTGGCCCAGTCCTACCAGACGTTACCGCACGTCCACTGCATAGCCACATTTCGAAATTACATTAACCATTAAAGCATGCTGGACTGACCGCACGTTTGGATTTGTACTAGTCTAGCTATAAGAACGTTGTTACGTTTAATAATCGCAACACTTGACAACTAATAGTAGTGAATAATAATTGTAATTATTATTATTATTATTATTAGCTTAATCATCATCATCACCATCATCATCATCATCATCACTAAACTAAACGTTACAGTAACAACAGGTGTAATGGTCAAACACAACTACATTTATTACGATAGCTACATGTTTCGGTCAGTACTCGATCATCATCAAGGTAGTTGTACAGTTATTTAAAAATAAGGTAAAATGTATCGTACATCATGTTTTATGTTTGTGAGATCCCACAATTTTTTCAATTTTTACAATAGATTGTAAAATTACAGTGGACCATCGGCGCGACACACACGCAATATCAACTAATCTACATTCGTATCTGACGCTCAAGACTCCAGATTTATTTTAATATATATATTATACAAAAATATAATACATTTACTTAGTATATTTGCCTTGTTTATGCGTTATTTTTAAGCTTTTTAAATATTGAAGACAAATCTGCCCAAAAACATAGTAACTATTTAGCTACCGATCGACCAATGTAATTTTACAGTTTATTGTAAAAATTGGAAAACTTGTGGGATCCCACAAACATAAAACATGACTATGTACGATAATTACGTTTTTACCTTCTTTTTAAATAATTGTATAACTGGCCTGATGATGGTGGATTATTGACCGAAACACGTAGCTTACCTAGCCGTGTTTGACTGACCATTGAAAGTGTTGTTATTGAAAGTTTAAAGCACAGCGGGATGAATTCTATAAAGTTAAATGTAAAACTTCCGGTGACGTAGTAATTGTCACTTATTTGCATTAAGGCATGTGGGGACGCGTAGAGGATATTACGCATGCTGCGTGCAGGACTCGATTCGAGATTAAATAGCGTGGTCAGTGTCAAGCTGCCGCCGTTCATATTCCGGTCTGGAGGATGGGTGGGCTTCACTGCCATTTAAGCGTGATATCCTTTGAGTCAAATAGAGGTTATAGTTGGCGTATTTGAACCCCACTTAATTTCGGCCGTCGGCGAAGCGTAGACATGCCGCAGCAGATTTTATATGTATTCGTAGATTGGTTTTGCATATGGAATATGCAGGTAGTCTTTCATGTGGAAACGAACACTGCATGGGGGCCTTTGTTATGTTTATGTACCTAGTGTGTATATAGTGATGGTATATTCACAGTACGTAAAGTGATAACGAAGGTTGCACCCACTACTGTAGTCAGAAGTCAGTATCTGATGATGAGTACTTGTGCTGGGTAAACGTTACGCGCTTTCTTAATAGGCTAGTTCGGAAACGCACCTTTCTTGAACATTTGAAATCGTCCTCATAGTAGTCGTACAGTTATCGGCCTCTGACCGCGGATGTCCGGGCGTTCCATATGACGGACAAAGTGGCGCTGAGAGTAAGACTGTATCCGAGTACGTCGGGTTTTCCATGTTTGTCGTGATTGCACAAACGCCCCATACTTATCTGTCTTCCCCGTTATCAAGGACTGCAGAGTACTATGACCATTCTGTGCCGCAGTTCATTTTATTACAATTAGTGATTGATTTCAAATCTGCATTATAATGACTACTGGCCATGCGGAATAAGGCAGAAAAACTGTGACAGCATGGAACTGGATCCTGTGTAGGCGGAGGGATGTACGCCCAAGTTTTTGAATCTTTAATGTATTATGCCGTCATAAAGAAAACACAACCATTGTTTTATATGTAGACACATTTGAAGTTACGGACAATGTATGTCATTGGTGACATGTTTGACCTTGAATATGATCGCCTTCAGGGCTTTTGTAGGTCGGATTTCAAATTCTTGGAGCGGTGTGTGTGATCGTGACGGTTTTCTGGAGTGTGATGCAGTTTGTGCTTTGCTATTTTATCTCTTTATTCAGTTAACATTAATTTACAAGTTTTTAATATTCTGTGAAAATATTAAAATGAAATAAATAAAGCAGGAAATCGATTAACAATTTGAATACCTGAGCTTGTTTTGAAAACATGAACTGTCTATTGTAGCTGGCATGCTACTGACGGCGAAGGTCAAGTCTGTTTCGAGCTGCAGGCAGTCACTCCGTCTGGTGTTGTTTAATGCCACAGCAGAAAAGTATTTTTTTTTTCGCCAAAGTATGTTAATCCAAATGGTAGCCAAGCCGTCACTGCACTTCATTCAAGGGAAGGGTAGTCCTGGCTGACCTCGCACCGTAATTTCTTTGAAAATTGTCTGAAACCAGCGGTCTGTCGTCAGATCAATTAAATTCTTTTAAAATCATGTGTGATTTTAGCTTTAGAAGCAATGTACCTACCTACGCTAAATGGCGTAAAGATCCACTTATTTCCATCATCCGAGTCTTCTGTCAAGAAAGTGTAGTGTGACAGGAATTACTGCGACAGATTCTCCAAGTGTTTCATAATGGTGGATTGAGTTCTAGCAGGCGGTTCCGTATCTTTCACTGTCGTCGAGGAAATCCATCAGTGTAGGAAATGGTGCCAAATTTTCTGGATTTCCCTCTTTCTTACCATAGTAAGTTTCCTGTGAAGGCGCTCGCTATATCGTTCATTCAGAGTGTTATTTACGTCACTTTCAAGGCTGAACTTTAAGTCACTTTACTTTGAAAATACATTTGTAAGATAGCAGGCCAGAACGCCAGGCGTCGTCTTGAAATGCTAACGTGTGTGAGAGAGTTTTTGAAATGGATAGGCAATATATCACGTTTCTCAAACCCTGTGTTTTTCAGTTCCTTACGAAAATAGCCAGATAGTTTCTGGTGCTGCCTAAAGAAAACGACGTAGGCCGCTGCATTTCAGAAATTACGAGACATGACGAGGCAACTGTAGAATGTGTGGCGAGTACTTTTTATGCCTTCTTTGCACAGAGTGCAGGTATTTGATTCATAAGTGTGTCGTCATGTCCGTCCGCCCACGTGTCATATTATCTAAGAAACTACGGAATGGAATGTGATAAAATTTGGCACTGTTGATACAGCAAAGTGTGTCGCATGAATTTAACTTTGTTTTCAGGCTTCCGCCGCGATGTTGATGTAATCTGTGGTCTTTTGGGTGACAGATTTCCTACACCGCTATGCTGCCAAGTCTCCTTGTCAGCGGCTGTCTTTCCTTCTTGGATCTCGACCCGTGAAGATGGGACCGACACGTTGTCCCGAAACGTCGGTAAATAATTACCACACGACGCCGTGTAATCACCCAAAAGACCACAGATTACAATTTAACTTTGGTTCGTGTGGTTCAGTATGGCTCCTGATTTATTTGGAGTTCGAATCTAACTTGCTAAATTTTGTTGAGAACTTCTCATGGTGTAAAACCGGTACATTACATGAGATTTCTTATTCAGCACTACAGCTGTTGTTCAGAACATTGTTCGGTATGATGAACATTTAACGAAATGTGTCTACACCTGGTTCACTGTTCAGTTAAGACCACTTACTACGCAGTTACCGGTCAATGTAGCTGCTGATGTAGATTCCAGTCTTCTGGAACATCTTTCGGAGAAACTTACTACCATCCTTTATTACATCTCGAATGCCACGGAACAGCCGATGTGTTTATATAGACTAGCAGCTTGGCGAATGCCCGTTTTAAATGCATGCGGCAATGCTAAGTAAGTAGTCTCAACTGAACATTGAACGGAGTATATATAGTGTCGCCGCCCGCGGTGGGTCCTTATCAAGGCTCAGTGCGTCCAATACAACTTGTGTCTTTCCATCACACCCTTAAGCTTCCTATCATAAGGGTTGGGAAAGGTGAGAAATCGAGGGGTACGGCTTAGCTCACTGCTGTTGGAGGTGCGAGATTCACTGTATTGTCTTAACGGGATGTGCTATGACTTCGGCAGGTCGGGCTAATGATGTCGAAGGAAGAGCGCGTCACTTAATGGCATGAAGGAATTATTGTGATTTAATGTATGACGTTATGCACTTACAACAACGAGAAAAGATGCCATTTTTTCTGGCGAAATTTTGTGCACACATACACAGCATGACAGAGACCTTCCTGTGCCTTCTGCCCAGCACTTTGATTCCCGAACCACACTGCGTGGCTACCGTCTCACTACTACTGCCACATCACCTGTTTCGTGTTCCAGAGTGACATTTCTGACAAATGTGTCTTCGACTTTTGTGATTGGTCGGGCAGCGAAAGAGGATCTTCCACCATTCCTTCTTAGAGAACTTTGCGTAGTTCTCATTGGTTAAAATTAATTAAAATTTCTGTGGGAACGAAACGGCCACACAGAATAAAGCTGAAGAGTCACACGTGGCTTCATTTAGAAGGTCAGTAGTCCACACATTTGTCAAAGCGAAATTTTGGATCCTGTAAGCGAAACTTCCAAATTATATGGTTTCTTGTAACGAATGCCATAAATGTTACGACTGGAGAGAAACAAATGAAATTCGAGAAGTTCAGAGGACTCTTTTCCAAGTAGGATGTAGACACAGTTGCACAGCTGTGGCCAAACATAAATTTTTAGAACATTTCCTCGTTCACATACTAAGGGATGGTCTGTGTGGGATTTGAACCCAATACAGTGTTTGGCTACAATAATGAAACGTGTTTTTGGTGTCATGCAGTGTCATGTATGTGGTGTTCTAGTGCTGTCGGTTTTGCAGCAGTAGATTGATGTCTGTAACGCTTGAGTATCAAGTCCATTGTGGCATGCGGTGTGATACAGAATGTAGTCGTTTGGATTACACCTTTTGTCTGTGTAATGCAGAAGAGATGTGTATGTATTCAGAGCAGGATTACCCTCAAATGGTGTTGCCTTTCTTCATCTCAGGGATTTCGTTTCATCAATGTGTACGCCGAACATGGTTTTGGAGAAATGGAACAGACGTAACGCACAGAGGGAGGTAGAGGGGAGAAATTTTGGTTGGATTATCAAGCAAAGTATATAATAATAGAGTACTTTTTTTTTGCCACGCGCGTAAAAAGTAAAGTATTTATGTAATTGTGTATCAATCGCGATGCTGGCTGTTGTAAATGTTTTTGTTTTTGTAACTTAGCATTCTCATTTATTGCAATATTTTCCTAGAACTTGCCATTTTATTTTTTTAGACTTGAGGAAGTGGGAGTACGACCGAAACTATGCGAATGTGTAAAGTAGAGTTAAGAGTAAATATTATACTGGGCAATAGAAGTTTCGAGGAAGTGTCGGCAGTTATTTAGGTACCTTATCGGAGTCCACAGAAGAGATATGGAGATAGAACAGCAGTCGTACAGTAGAAGGAAGTATTAGGAAAAACTTTAACAAGCATTTGTTAATGGAAACAAAAATAAGAAGGCATAACATCGCGAAAGGATCTTGGAAATACGATGGTCAGACCTGGACACTTCAGAAAACGGATGCCGAGACAGAGAGCAGCAGATTGGGGCTTTACGGCTTTTACTTTGTATTTCAGGACGAGATAACCAATGAAATACAGACACTGACACTGACTACACACGTATAGGCTGCAAATTGAAGACAAACAGGATAACAAAAGCCCACACTGTGATATGAACCACTGGGGCGAAGATGGAACGCACCAGCCACACTGGGAGAGTTCAGGAGCACGCCGTTAAGCGTAATCCTGCTTGGCTCATAATGATTTTGTTGTAGGAGGAAGTAGGCGAAACAAAAGGGCGGATATAATCACATAATGAATACTTCGTAATTTGTACCCTTTGCCTCATCATATGATATTATTGTGGCGATTAAGTTGAGCAGGATGAGATGGACAGCATATATAGTATATATGGAGAAGATGAAAATCTGTAGGCTGCAAAACTGAGTCGGAAAGTTTTAAGGGAAGAGACAGCTGAGGAGAGGAACGTAGATGGGATGTTACTATCAGCAATTAGCTTGCTTACGCTGTGAAGTTGTGACTGAATTGACATAATTTGTAGGCGCTATCATTGTAAGCGTGCCGATCCCAGTGGCCGTGCGGTCTAAGGCGTGGGTCCGCGGCCGCTCGCTTACTAGGATCGTGGGTTCGAATCCCAACGGGGGCATGGATGTCTGTCTCTTGTGAGTGTTGTGTGTTGTCAGGTAGAGGTCTCTGCGACGAGCTGGTCCCTCGTCCAGAGGAGTCCTACCGACTGTGGTGTGTCTAAAAAGTGTGATCATGAAACCTCGACGAAACGAGGAGACCCAGGCCCATATAGGGCTGTCGAGCCATAGGAAAAAAAAATCATTGTAAGCGTGGTTTTGTTTTTGTCTGTGCTTCGTCAGCTGCAGGACTGTGGTTTGAGTTTGGTATGTTGTGCAGTAGACAAAGAAATAGGCCGTGTAGTATAACCCCCAGTAATCCGAAGTGACCTGTTACGTATTTATATATCTACAGAACAGATCTGCAACCTAGTCGCTTTTGCTTCTTCATTCTTTTCATTATTAGGGCATTCCAACGTATGTATCAGTTAGTCCCATTTTTCTTGAACCTTTTAAAGCGTTGAGGTTTTTTTTGTGTACCAGCAGGTTGAACTTCCATACATTCTACGTTCTGCCCACACAGTACATTTATGTGTTTTGTATATGATCTCAGAACAAACAGCAGATTTTACCCCATACAACTTTAACTGATTGGTTTTTGTAACCGAGGTAGGGAGTGTTTACTGCTAGTATGAATTGGGTCTTTAAAACAGATCACGTTTCGTGCTTAAAGGGTTGATAGTCAGCTGTTTACCTGCAACGTTCATAAGTGTCTCTTATTTACAATGTAATCGTCATAAAGTGTACAACAATAGTAATAGATAGGGTCCGTACGTAACTTATTTCTGTTGTTTTCTGGAAATAATTTTGTCAGGTGAAAGTGAATTGATTTCATTATTGGGAAAGAGTTTTAATCTGATACTGAGCAGTTACACCGATCACGTAAAAAGAAACTGAGTTATAGTGAGCAACGTAACGCGTTTTAATTACCTAATTTGCAGTCACCTATGCATTTTTTCGCCCTTAATATCCCTGTTGCCGATCCAGTGGCCGTGCGGTCTAAGGCGTGGGTCTTCGGCCGCTCGCTTGCTAGGATCGTGGGTTCGAATCCCACCGGGGGCATGGATGTGTGTCTCTTGTGAGTGTTGTGTGTTGTTGTCAGGTAGAGGCCTCTGCGACGAGCCGATCCCTCGTCCAGAGGAGTCCTACCGACTGTGGTGTGTCTCTCAGTGTGATCAAAAGAAATTCCAACCTCGACACTGAAACGGGAAAACCGGATTAGGTAGAAGAGGACGACTTAAAAAAACACTCTGTTGCTTTTGAGTTTATCTGCGCTTTTATTGCTATTTAACAGTGTATTATGTTCTGCGGTTACAGTAAGGCGAGTGAATTGCCGCATGTTTGTGTGCTGTATAGATATTTGAAGTGTGTATGTTATATTACATTAGTCCTTAGAGGTGATAGCGAATGTACACCTAATAAAACAGGCGGCTGGAAGCGAGACACAAGCGCGAGGATTATAATAGAGGAACTTAGGTGAAATAAATTAGGAGTATCAAATACTGCATATGAAGGACGCTACGCATATATCGGTCTCTTGTTATTCTTAGTCTTAACCGTCAGCTGTTTATACTGAAATGTGCAGTAGCACTTCGCGTTATATTTATTTTAAACTAATCATTACACCTAAAACGTTAATTAGTCAGTTTTCCTCCTGTCGCTCCTATACGGACAATGCTCAGAAATCTGTGGAGCAAATCACAGATTTATACCTATCAAAATTGAAAGAGTATCGGCAAATCACTTCATTAATTGAGTCTCAAGCCTAAGAGAATCATCAGATGACTGAAAGCAAGTAATGGTCTCTTAAACCAGTTCATGATAATCTAGCAAATATCTCTGATGACAAAGGATTAGTTAATTAGTTAGATGTTTCTTGGTCTGGAGGTGTGCATTATGTAGTGAGTGACCAGCCCACCGACTGCACAAGTTCTACTCATCCTGATATGACTGCCAGATCCATCTAGCAGTCAATCAGCAGACTTGGGTGAGAAATGGCCGCTGAATTTTGCTTACGAAACATTCGCCTAAAACGTAGGTTACGTAAAATACTTCTTTTACCGTGTTAACGTTTATCCATAACTTAGTTCCAATGTAGAAGTAAATCTCGGGGGAGGGGGGCTACCTAGGCGTAGTCCACAACTGACAGTGCATAGAGGGAAGTTCATGAATTTACACACAGAATGTGGTTGAAAGAAAGTCTGAAATACACCTAACCCCCTCCCGAACGGTGGGCCCCAAAGCAGCCCGCATGGATTTGCGATAGAATTTAACAGTCCCTTCCTTGCACCACTTTATATTTTTGCTAAAAATTCTTAAAAGCAATCGGTGTATAACACACATTCTAGATATCATTAAGACTCGTACATTTTATTTTAGAACACTTCGCGTACTTTGTTTAACGAAATTCAATGACAAGTAAGTAACGTATGCCTCTCAGTTTAGTGTAGTGTGTGTGATTTTGAAATAATAGCTTTGTATTTGGAACAACACACTTGTGTCTCCATGAAATGAACATCAGAAACGATGCGGAATGAAAAGACCTAAAGTTTGCATTCGAGAAACTCTTGTTCAGCTAGAGATCCGTTGGGAGACCTTTGTGACACGGTAATAAATCCCCAGGTCCAGTTAAAGCAAGGAGCTTCTTCAGTGTCTGAACAACTGTCAGTCTCTGGAGGACTTGCTCTCTTAGGATCTGAGAGTGTGACGCGGATTGCGTACTCAGCCTGGCGGCTGCTGCTATTACTACTGCAAGCTGCCTCTGCTGCATCCGTCCCGTCGGATATTGATTCCGAGATAACTTGAAAGTTTTGCCGTGCAGAGTAGAGGGTTGCGACAAACGTTGACACACTGGGGCTAGTCGGCCTCCGAACGGGCATGGTATAGAGTGGGCTGGGTTGTTCTGAAGAAGATATGGACTTACTACCTTAAAATGATGTCCTAACTCTTGTAGGGGCGTAGAAATGTGCATTAGAATTTGAGAAGACAGTGTTAGAAACAGACTCCCTGGAACAGTCTTTGAAAAGCTAATAGTCACTCAAATAGCCCAAAAATTCTCCGCCCCATGTGGGGCCCGAAGGTTAAGCATACTATTTACAAGAGTACGTAATGACCTTGTTCGTAACCAGATAAGTCCACTGCACGTCCTTACACCACATTTTGTTGAAATCCTCCCATCTACGCCCAGGTCTTGGAAGTAGCTGCTTCCCTTCAGGGTTTCCGAACAAACTTTTGCCTGCATTTCTCTCTCCCATGCATTCTACGTTCTCTTACCAGCCGACCTTTCTATATTTGATATCTTATTAATGACAGTGTTGTTAAGAGTGGAAATACTTCTGAATGTTAAAGAAATTCGTTTGCAGATGAGAGCCATTAATATCTGCCCGTTCCATACTACTTATCATTAAAATTAAAACTGCTACAAGTTAATACATTTGCGGATGAACTAAATGCATTAACACGGTACCAAATCATAATTATACTAGGCAAGGTAGTAAATTAACATCGGTGGATTCGTCATTTGAAAGCTGGTCAGAATGTAAATGCATGTGAACAAAAATGACAATGTGAATAGCTTCAAGACAAGAGTCAAACACCAATTCATAAATTTGTGTCGTCGCTCGTATGAAACCCAGTACCGTCTCGTTTGCTTCCGAAGACGCCAAAGATTGCAGTATATCTCACTATCCCTCTGGCAATAAAATTTGAAGGTCCAGAACAGGTTTTGGAGCCAGTATCATCCCCCCTCCCATCGTAGAACTTATTTGCTTGGAGTCCATCCTAATAATATCGCTAACCTACTTCCAAATCTTCCAAATGGCCGTTTCGCAAGTGGTTTCGCACTAAAATCTCTGCTGTCTATTGTGTGGAATCGGTTTTCGGCAATAAGCCGCGTAGAGGAATAAAAATTCCCCGACAATACGGCAAACATTACAGTTGCTGCAGTTCACCCTGCAGATGGAAACTGTGATGTTTGCCAGAACGCCTGGAACACTTTGTTCCTGTACTAGACCTAATCCCGAAAGCGGATTCAACGCAGTTTTTGTTGTATTTGTATGTGCAGTTTCATACGTATCCGATACACGTTTCAAGTTGTTCTTTATCCGTGAATGAAATTTGACGCTGATTCTAATCCCATATCTTTACCACTTCCAGGTAGTTTTGTGTGATAACCAGCAGCTTGCTATAAATCGTATTTCTGCACTAAGTAAGTGTATTTGTTCGGATTCGCGGATTATATTCGTTTCACTGCTATATACCGGAGTGGGTTTTCCCATGAATCTACAGGTGTAATCTTGTCTAATGCTATGCATTGTTGATGGTTTTATTACAGGCGTGTATGTTCTCGTGTTTTTGTAGGTTTTATGACTGTATCTTGTATACAGCGTTTCATACATGAATGTAACAGAAATAAAGCTTGTAAGTATGGCCTGTCACGAGAGACTGCGCATACTTGTGCCCCGTTTTCCATCTTTCTAGATCTTATTTATTTTAAATAATAACTATTTAACCCTCAAGAACAACCACTGTGTTACTTTGTTCGTCTTTACATTTCGCGCGGTATGTTTCGAACAGATGCATCACCTTTCAGCGCTTCGTGTTTTGTGTTACTATTGAGGTTGACGGTTCCAGTCTTCTGAGATGTGACGCTGCGTCGCAGCGTGTTTCCCGACGTTTCGAAGGAGCGTTGGGGAACACTCAGCGACGCGGCGTCACGTCCCTGAAGACCGGAATCCACGATTTCACATCTGTGGAAACTTCTAAACCCGCTACTGTTGAGGTTTTCTACAGCATCTCGGTGGCATACGATAATTACCCTTTCATTAGGCTACAGTTCGAGGTGCAAATCATATGATGTACGTCGATATTTTCCATAAATGTGCGAGTTAAAGGCCCTTCGTCAATAGATATAGTCATCCTATACCCCATAGAGTGTCTGTACAATATGTACGTAGGTTTGCGTTGGTCACTGAACGTCAGAGTTCCACAAGCCAGTCGCCCTAGAAATATATACAGATTTGTAAACACATAATGAGACCTATTAAGGGTATACGCTAGCATTTGGCTCAACAAAATACGTAAAATTATAAAATAAACACACGTACTGTATGTAGACGTTGTGAGGTAATGGCTGTTTGTAATAATGAGGGACCTTTAATGTACTCATTTTTAGAATATAGTATATACTTGTATAATAGCATTTGCACCCAAAATTGTAGCCTAATAAAAGGGTCAGCCGATCCCGGTGGCCACGCGGTCTGCGGCCGTTCGCTTGCTGGGATTGTGGGTTCGAATCCTGCCGGGGCATGGATGTCTGTTGCGAGTGTTGTGTGTTGTCAGATAGAGGTCTCTGCGTCGGGCTGATCACTCGTACAGAGGAGTCCTACCGAGTGTGATGTGTCTTGAGTGTGATCGTGAAGCCTCGACAAAGAGGAGGCCCTGGTCCACTAGGGGCTGTTGCGCCATTGCAAAAAAAAATAAAAGGGTCAATTACGTCATTGATGTGCTGTTAACAACCTCAATTGTTATCGCAATCACGAAGCCTTTGAAAGTGCATAATATGTTCCAAATATGTCGGACGTAATGTGACGATCAAAAGAGAAATGTAGGGGTTGTGTTTGACTGTTAAAAGTGTTTATTTGGTCAACAATACAACGGTATGTCATTGAAATTCGAACTTTTGTTTTAATTTCTTGTTTTGCCCTGTAGCCCACTTCGACTTTTTTTCTCTATCGTAGGCGTGTAGGCGTTCTACACGTAAATCATGAGATGACTGACAGGCTGTGATTCCTAGATGGGAGGCTCAAACCATCGCTCGGCCTGTGCCGTCACAGATTAACACAGACATAAACAACCCTGATTGCTTAGAATGGATTTCGGAACCGTGACACAGTATTCCTGCGAATAATGCTCAAAAACATCTGACGGCGAACTCGGGACACTGTGGTACTCATCCATTCCCAGTTTCTAAGAAATTTTGACCAGTACCTCCAGCTCTGACAGAATATATTGCGAGATGCATTATTATTGCTGCGAGGTTAACACGCACACTTCCAAAACATCTTAACTCAAACGCCGGGCACTTGGACACTGTTGTAAGTACTCTAAAAAAGACAGCCTGTTCACCCGCAACGTGGGTACCTTTCAACCAGACTATACGACGTTTCCTCCCAGGACATAGTAATATTCACATGTCCTCCGTGGGAACTCCAAACGTACGTACCCCTTAAAAGACGCTGGTGTTTATTTCAACTACTGCCCAAGAACGGCAGGATTTTAAATTTATATTACTCTTAAATGCATTCACAACCGTACGATGCACCGAGGCCGGCAGCTTATGAAGAATTAAAAGTTCGTGCAGTGCACCGAGGATGGCATTGAAGGGTTAAGAACTCCTCCAACATTCCAATTGACCGATGAATTTGACGCTGTGTGATTCATCCTTCTAACACTTATTTTGCGCAATATCACGAGGTGGACTCTTCGGTCAGGTGGATGTGGGCTATGTATAGTTATACAGCACATTAATCTTTAGTGGCAGTCAGAGACGGGAAATAGTTTAGAAGTTTCCTTTAAACAGGTTGGCCTTTGTAACGATCCTTGAGCCTTTTGTTGCACTGCTCCCGGCTCCAGTGCCACTTGTTGCACTAATTTACCTGTCAGCCCACCATATTCTTCACGATTTCACACCTGGTTCCATTGACACGCCAACAGATGTAGACCCCTAGCCCACACCGCCATTGCAAGAAAAGTTGTTGATGTCGTCATGGTTCACTTGTTTGTTCCGGCCTTTTCTTGTTGTGATAAATAATTCATGATTTACGCTCCAGATGGGCGCAGAAATGCGTATAGGCCATGTTTTCGCCTGAACTGTTTGTTATTTTGTCAGAGTTTAAAAAAATTGCGATGTTTCGACACCTAGTGACGTGTCTTTATACCAGAATCCATGAAAGTTTGGTTTTCGTAGTAACAGATGGAGAGACGGAAGGAGTGATTTTATTAGGCGCTCTGCGGGAATGCGGACGCTCCTAAAGCCCGTCTAGACTGTCTGGAACTAGGGTATCAGACTCAAATAATGCGCAGGCCACTTGGGTAATTGTGAAATTTAAGGCGGGTTGCTCGTCATTTTATGCAATTAAAGGGGGTAAGTATTGGCATACGAATTAAACACGCCATTAAGAATAATTAGCAATTTTAATAACAAAATCAAAATATGTTACAATTATTAAATTTAAAACTTTATTGCATTTTTGTCTCTCAGCTGATGTATGTTACCATCTAAGGATAGCGGAAGTATCTGAGCCTTAAGGCTCATGACGAAACATTTTAAATTAAAAAATTCTTCGAAACTGACCCGTTCCACATTTTGTAACTGAAATAATACCAGTGAGAGGGCATGTAAAATGGACTAACGGGCCGCTTGTTTTCAGACCGCTGGTCTGGATGTTTGAAAATGATGTATGAAACTGAATCCCAAACCGAAGCGTATGCAGTGATGTCAGACAGTGCATGTAATGGAACAGTCCCTGTATTTAATTAGTGACATTGATTTGTATTGTCATTATATCATGATACACAGATGACCGATACCATGGAACATTGCGTCGATGGGTTGCAGTTGGTGGCGCAAAGACAAGCGAACGGGCGACAAGCGGTGGGCGTCCCACAAGGGTATTGCTATGTGGCATTCACTGCTTTCTAAGTGAATGTTCTATGTTGTCAGCCAAATGGTAGAGCCGTCAGATTGAATAGACTTCTTGTCACGACCTGAGTGGGCTTTAATGGATGAGTTCTAGAATAGCGTGATTTCGGTTCCGGAAGGGGCTGTGTATGTTGGCGGTGTAGATGTTTACGTGTTCTCTTGGTAGAAGGTTGATTACGTAGTATGGGGAAAAAGAGTAATGACTAAATTTCGAGAATGTACGCGCAAAGTGTTGTATGTTCTAAACATGGTGAGTAGCTTACACTTCTTCCCTTATATCGAACAGACAACGTTGAGATTTATGCCACTGCATCACATTCTTGCACGGTTCTTAATTGTTTATGTTTCGTGTGGGTGATTACGACACATCTTCCGTTTTAATACTGCATCAAGGCTTAATTTTGGTATTGTAAAGAAACACGTTGAAATGTGTAATAATAATAATAATAATAATAATAATAATAGCACTACAAACCATCAACACAACTTTTTATTGTTACGAATATGCATAACAATGAGTCACATCACATCACCTCACAGCAACGTATTTCGACCATAGTAAGTCATCTTCAGCCTAAACCAATAATTCTATAAGTACAAAAGTGTAAACATCTAAAAAAAGGTATAAAACTATGAAAAGTTACGTGTAAATTTGGTAAGAGATCTTATTGTTACAAAATTGTTATAACATAGATTGTCTTCATTTTTGTTTCTGAGTTAATTTGCGCAGATTGTTATATCTTAGAGTTACTATTCTTTGTGTGTTGGTTATAATTAAAACTTTTATTTCATTATAAATATAAAATCTTCCCTGATGGTTGTGTTGAGAGTGTGAAGTAGAAGGTAAAGCAGTCCCATACAGGCCCTTAGGGCTTCAGGAGGTCGAGCCTCCCAGGTTTTTAGACAGTCGGCACATGAAGGTGGTAAGGTCAGCCCTACGCACCGGCCGCTTTTACCCCCAGGAAAGATTCCCGATACTAATTTCTGTTAGAGGCTGAGTCGACCCCAGGGCCATAGTGCGACCGAAACGATTATGTCAGTGAAAAATTCCAGTGACACCATCGGGAATCGAACCCGCGACGTTCCGATTTGTAGCGCAGTGAGAGTGTGAAGTACTGTTACTATAGGCTACTCGTAGACGATACAACGGGAGCCAGACATCAAAATTGTGTAGTTATAAGTTTAAACACTCATCCGTTAAATGCAACTGTTAAAGTATTTGTTATTATGTGTTCTACTGTAAAAATATTAGTTATAAATTTGTAGACTTTTATTTGGACCGTACTGTTACTAGACATAGGATATCGCGCTTCTGAAATCCGTGGATCAGAAATGATAGGTGTCACTGTTTTATTGTGTTGTTAGTGTGGTGCCTTAGGTATGGCTGGTATGGGACAGCATTTCGTTTGTTGAGCCTGTCAGTACTGTTTGTGTTGCAACTTAACGACACAGTAATCTTAGGACGCAAACTGTACATGCGTTAACCCTTTAAAGACGAAACGTAAACTGTTACATTTAAAGAACCAGTTCGTAACGCGCAGTAAACACTTTTCATCTCGGTAAAAAACAAATCAATTTATACTATATAAGGCAAAAGTCGGTGTTTGTTGTAATATAAATACAATACACATAAATACAGTGTGGGCAGAATGTAGAATTTGTGAATGTTAAACTGTTGATGCATTAAGCAACCATTAGGCTTTAAAAGGTTAAAGAGGGTTTGGTGTCACACGCAGCTGCACGTGACTTCAACATACAAGGACGTTAACAAATACGTGTATTAAAATATAGCTTTTAATTACGGGACTTTTCCTTAGGGGGAAATTTTGTCGCCACGGCAACTAGTTTCGGCTTTTATGCGCATAATATTTGGCTCTGAAGGTGTGATTTCACTGTCTGCATGCCCTAGGATAGGAGCGACTGTGGCTTCCAGGAGTACGGTACTTTACTGGATTTATAGACGGATGAATGTGCCTTTTCTATCTTTCTTTCTTTCTTTGTGTTTGCTTTCTGTCTCCAACTTCTGTTTTCTTTTGTAAACTACTTTTCTTCCTCGCTTTTGTTTCCGTTCTTTCTCCAAATTCTACTTTTTTTTTAACCTACTTTGCTTTCTTAAGGAAAAACGTAGGTATATGGAATCACTATAGTATGTGTGTCCCTCCCATGTCAGCTTTTGAACCATTTAACCGATTTTCACGAAACCTGATAGAACCCTTATTCTATCTGAAGTCACTCCTACGTCATAGCACTAGCTACTGTTAATTTCCTACAATCGGTAATAATAACATGGCGGACGCGCGAATTATAAGGCGGTAGCAACACTAATGTCACTTGATGTAGCATCGTGAATTGATTTATGGCAATAGGGCTTCCAAAAATGTGCTCTGTCTAAGGGAACAATATTCTAGATGTAAAGTAACGTGACGTTTGTAGGAAAGTGTTGTGCATTTTGGTTTGATGGTAGGAAATGAATCACTGGAACTGGGTATTTGAAATTTAATACGGCCATAGATCATAAGCTTCGCTATTCATTATGTGTGTAGTGTTTGCAAGTCAGCTGTCACAAACATGGCGACGGATCGGAAGTTCGACATTATGTCCAACCAGCTAAGGTCATATGAGTACTTCCAGGCATGACAATCCCACATCTCACGTTTAACGTAGGCAGAACACGTACATAAGTAATTAACACAAATTATCCGTGATATCAGGCTCCCGCCGTGATGTTGGTGAGATCTGCGCCCTTCTGGGATGTTACGCAGCGTCGATTGGCAATCCTTTACCGACGTTTCGGTACATCCTATCGGTCCAATCTGCAAGGGTCAAGAAGTCCAAGACTTGGACCTCTTGATAGGAACGATAGGTTGTCCCGAAACGTCGGTAAAGGAGTACCACTCGACGCTGCGTAATGTCCCAGAAGAGCGCGGATCTCAACACAAAAACTAAATAAAATAATAATTGTAGTAGATCTGTGGAGCTAGAAACATAGACTGTAAGACTTCTCTGGACTCCTTTTTCATATGTATTTTATTTATTAATGTCTTATTCATTATATTTATGTTTGTTCCTTTATTCCTTTCTCATTTTTTATTTTTCTTCTTTCATTCTGACCCCTCTCTTCCAGCTCTTTTACTCCTTAATCATACCTAACTCGTGTAGCCTGTTGTTGGGATATTTGTTCGTCAGTATTTGACTTTGTTAGTCTAACAAGTATGAAACTACGTATTTTGTGTCACGAACTCGTGGACTGATCTCACGCCTTGTTTTCTCGTCGGTACATGGCACTTCGTAAAAAGCAGTCAGTTTTGGAAGGGGATCGGTTTTACTGCCGTCTAACGACAAGTGTTGGTAGGAGGTTAGTAGCTACAAGCATATGAAAGGACAATAAAAATACGTTTGACATTAACCACAGTTTTGTGGGAGGATGCTGGCTAAAGCTTTGTGGCTTACTGTCGTTTGTTTGCAGTGTAGCGATCCTTACCATACACAGTAGTGGAATGGGCTGTATAACCCGCGGGCTTTGTTCAGTGCTGCAGTCAGAAACTGACCCAGCAGAACACATCAGCTTGTTGGTCGGCGTTGCGGAAAATCGCCAGGACAAGTTGTCAACTGGTTGTGGGTTAGCAGCCCCAGCCTGTCCGTCTGTGCCCTGCTATGTTGGAACTGATTCCTTATCTTCTGTCTTTGTATAGTTCACGATAACGCGTAGAGAGTTTGGGAAAGTGAAAGGAAGGAGTGGACTAGATTTATTGATTACAGATTTATGGAACTCCCGGATGATGGGATGTTGCGTGTGGCGCCGGTGTGGCTAGCTTTCAAGGCGGCTGAGTGTGCAGGGGAGTTAACGCGTTGAACGTCGGAAACAGAAATATAGACTGTGTGCGTGCTGTTTTAACAGGCGATGGTGTACTTCACTTTCTGGTGGTTTTTCTCGACTCATCGCTACTGTTTGAATCCTTCTGCCACTGATGATGATGTGTGAGATAATTTAAATTCGTTTTCGTAACGAGGCCTTCTGTAAAAGATGCTGCGCGTGTTCTTTATCTCGACTTCAGACCACAGTGTTTTGTCACATTAACACTCTCTGACTTCCTTCACTGCAGCCAGATATGGTGATGTAGTTGTTATGTCCCGGGTTTGTTGCTCGGTTCAGGTCGGCTGTCATGGCAGATGTTTCTCGGTTTTCCATAGTACGCCTACTTCCATTAAGAGCAGAACACGAACATGTCCTTTCTAGGCGCGTTCGCAGTATTACGAAAAGCGACTCTTCGTCATGTCCGTGCGTCCGTCTGTCTGTCCGCATGGAACGACTCGGCTCCTATTGGACGGATTTCCATGAGGTATAGTATTTGAGGATTTTTCGAAAATATGTCAAGAAAATTCAAGCTAAGTCTGACGAAAATAACGGGTACTTTACGCGATGACCTATGTACATTTATGACAGTTTCCCGCTTAATCTTCTTAGAATGAGAAATGTTTCAGACAAACGTAGAGAAAACCAAAACACACATTTTAGCTTCAATAACTTTTTTTTTTCGAAAATCGTGCCGTTTATGAGATAATGTGAAAAAATATGTTAGAACCAGACAGGCCACAGATGGTAATATGATACGGCGCATGCGCTTTGCACGCTGGTTAACCAAAGCTACAGACGCACACACATAATATTTAATACTTATTGTCTTTCCACGGCAACAATGGTTACGCGAACGCGCCTCAGTGTTATGTTATACGTACATTGCCTCTCTTGTTTTTCAGCTCTGTTATTCGCAATGATCCACTCGACGTTATGTGCCAAAGTTAGGAAAATGAGTGGCGTCGTTAATTGAACTAAAATAGAAACCTTATTTTGGAGAAGAAACCGCCCTGGAGATTCTAAATGAGGTGAAGCATTTTGAACGCGGCTGTAAATGGAAATATTCCGAACACGCGTACTGTCTTATCAACCCCCGATCCCCAATGCGTACGTGCGTACGCAGTAAGGCACTCTACAATATGTGTTGTCACATCTTATAGTTGTATTGCTGTCCCCATTATTGCTGCTGTAGTCCATTCTCAAAAAGCAGGCAAGATATACTTTTGCTTCCTTAGCCATGCCACGCCCTGTACCAATTCTTATGAGTTTATCATAAAGAACAGGCGTCAGTTAAATCAGCTGTCTAAAAATGCCTTGTTCTTACGACACCCGGAGGCTGTAATCTGCATCATCACAAAACCACATCGTTGGGCCATATCCTTTAATCTACGCCATTACAAAATCCCTTGTCCAGAGCGTATCCGAACTGGGAACTATCTTGGTTACATTCCATTTTACCGAATAATGTTAACAAGATGGAAGTAGTAACAAATACGTTGCTCAAGTTTTTATAGCGGTCTGTTATTATCTTGCCATGCTTGTTTCTGCTTCCTAAGAAGTAATTTTCAAAGTTACCCCATGACATGCCTATGCAGGCACAGAGGGGAGGCGGAGGTATAACTCCAGTCGTTCTTAACCTCGGCGCTGGATGGGTTGGTCAACGCCACGTCTCGGCCGCTTTACCCCCGGGAAAGATCCGATATCCATTGTACCGGAGGCTGGGTGGACCTCGGGGCCGGTCTGGACGGGCACGGAAAATCTCAACTCTACCGGGATTCGATCCCCGGATCGTCCAGTCCGAGCAAGTCGCTATACCGACTACGCTGTCCTGGCCGGATACCATTTATTCTGTACAGGAAACTGTTGATTTCAGTGTTATTTGTTATTAAAATATTTGTGATGTACTGAGTATAGTCTTTAAGTAACAAGATATTGAGTCTTATTTCATGTTTAAGACTCACGTATGTATTTTTGTGCCGTAGTCATTAGTTAAATGTCACTTAAATTATGAGTTATATTTAATAAACACTTCACAATTCAAATTTATGTTATTAAAATTTAAAATAGTATGTTCTGAAACAGAATATTTTCTCCCCATTGTTGTAGATAATTTACTGTAGATCATTTCATGTTCCATGGTTTCTCCATTATATGATGTGTTCGTCTACTTAGATAATTAGAAGTTTATCCGTGTTGTTAGGTTGTCTTGTGGTAGATCGCTTTCAGTTTAGGATATGTGAGGTTGTCTTCGTGTTATGTTACGTCTCGTAGTCTATTTTGCGATTAGCTTTGCAACAGCATCCGTGTATCTCCAGTAAACAAACATCACGTTCAGTAAAGATGTACGGTATTGCAAAGTGCACAGTTGTAAGGTGTACGTTCTTCAAATTTCATAGTATACCTTTCCAATCTTCTTTTATTTCCGAAGTAAATCTTGTTAGTGAAATTGTTTCGTAAATCCTATTTTTAGCTTCAATTTCCTCTATTCTTAGCTTCTGTTTCCTAAAACGAAAATACAGAACGTTGCAAGGCATGATAGGTTGTGCTTTGTCAATTTATGAACGTAAATATTGCGTCAGAAGGAAGAGGGTTGAGGCATTCTCTTGTGTTATTGCCTGACACATTTATTGATCTTTTGTTGCGTCTCGAAGCATGCCAGAAATATTACAGAATTTTGATCAATATTTTTATTAATAGCGTAGTCCCCCCCCCAGCACGAGTTTAGTATCACGCGTTGCTGGCACGCCATGTCATTGGAGGCCGTCACACTCTGTATTTCATGCATTTATGCTTTATGTGTGCAATTCACATACACATTAAGTTAACACAATGGAGAAGCCGTGTCTGTCTGCAGTGTATTTCATTCGATTTATTACGTTTGTGTCCTGTATTATAGGCATATTGTTGGGAGAAAGTAATTTCTTACATATTTTTCATGGAATCTAAACGCAGCTTTATGAAATTTGACAGAAATGGCACATGCGAATATTAGCACAGAGCATAAAATGGAACCTTAATATTCACTGTCGTCTGCACTTAGTGCCAAAATTAATATTGTGCGGAATTTGTGTCCGGTCCAATACATCTCATTGCCCTGTTCCTTGGTAAAGAGGAAAATTTTGCTTACACCATTCTGCATTATTGAAGCCTGTCGTCTCTGGTTTGCCTGCTTGCGTAAAAAGGCTGCCCAGGCTATATTACAGCGGGAGATCTCGAAACCTAGACCTGAGAGTGGAGGACACCTTACTACCGGCGTGTCGGGAATTTTCTGTGGATGATTTGGATTTGTAAACAGTAAACAGCTCATTGTGGTGGTAACTAAAGTTTAAACACTCCTGTTGTTATGATACAGACGCTGTAACTGATCCTTTGTTTATCCTCCGTTGTTAATGAGCCGCTTAAAGCAGAACTCCCGTCGCAGGTACTTCTAAATACACCCTTAAAGTCGAGAATTGTCCCGTTTGTGGCTGTCCTTTCGGCTTCTTTAGCGGTGACGCTTTAGAATGGTAGCTATTCGGTAGGTATCCGGTTACTTTGACTAAGGTTTTTCATGATTTTCCTCAGTCCCCAACAGATTGCAGTGAAAGTAGTTCAATAAAGTCTTCTCGAGGTGACGGCCCCATCAGGTTTTTCGAACCAGCCAACGTTTCTGAGATCGGTTTCGTGCCCATCGTCGTAACCCTTGATAACGCTGATGAGGGAGAGGAAGTCGGTCTCTGAAACGTAGGTTGATTTGTACCGCCTCACGCGGCTGTCAGCCCGAAACGGTTTTATTGAATTCTGTCGCCGTGAAAACTTCAAGACAGCCTGTACAGTAAAAGTATCTTGAAATGGGTCAGGGTAGCAGCTTTTCTTAAATCCGTTTTCTACCATTCATACCATATTCCTGTTTCTTTGGACGCTGTGTAACGTCTTCAGTCTAATGTTTGTCAGTAATGAATTCGAAAGATGCCGACTGAGGGGTCACGTTATGACTAGTAACACAACCCATAAACACTTGAGTGCTTGTGTATACCACTGTTGACGTAAAATTTGGACGCAGTGTAGCATTTTGCTTTATTCTGATGACAAGGTGACACTTTTTCAGGTGCTGAGTCTGTACCACTTTATCTGTAGTCTTTGAGTACCGGAAACCCGACGGACTTCGTGCGTAGTGGTTTTGCGTATCTCTGAGATGCGGTTGAAGAGATGAACTGTCCAGATGATACACATTTACTCATATTAAGTGGTGATCAGTATGCTGACCTGCTTAAAATTTAATAAACATCCTGTTGTGTAAAGTAACGCGTTGTGCAATACACGAAGGAAGCCTGGGTCGTCATCGTCGTCGTCGTCGTCATCGTCATCTCCGACCCAGATTGGCTATTAAACTAGGCCAGTTACGGCTTAGTTTCCGTGAAATGCAGTAACGTTACTAGCAATAACACATTTCATTCACAGAACGGGTGTCTGTATAACAACAAAGAGATTCTACACGCGATGTCTGTTTGCATGCGATTGGTTCCTCCCGCCGATTCAGTATTCAGTCCCTCAACAATATAACTTCGTATCAAACATGTGTCTCAAGAGGAAAATGGCCATTCACCGTACTCGGAGTTCGTTTCTAGGAGTTTGCAACGAACGAAGTACCGGCCCTTAGTCTTCGTAAGAGAAATATATTTTAGCCTTTAAAGCCCAGTGGTTACTTTATATATATATATATATATATATATATATATACTTGTAGTATATCACCAGGTTTAACATTCAAAAATTCTGCGTTCCGCTCACACAGTGCTTTTTGTGTTTGGTACGGATCTCAGAACAAACAGTGATCATTTCCCTATAAAACATTAACTGATTAACTGAGAATGAGTGTGTTTACTGCGCGGTACGAACTGGAAGTTTAAATGTAATTCAGGTTAATTTTTGTGGTGCTGAATTTGTGAACACTGTTACTTTCGATATTTTCAGTGTCTATGTGCATGTGTGTATGTGTGTTTATATGTGTGTGTATGTGTGTTTGTATGTGTGTATGTGCGCGCGCATGTGTATGTGTGTATGTATGTGTGTAAGAGAAATGTAAAAGCGGCAACCTCAGCCTTCCTAACACATCTATCGATCGAAGCCTTTCTTTCTTGATTAATGACGCACTGCGGTTTACAGTGCCAAAGAGGTCTATATCCAGCGTTGTTTCGTTGCTTAGCAACCGTTAATTCATAACATGTCGGATTAGCGTTACGGCGCTAAGTATTATAAAACAGGTTGATGAAAGCAGTATGAATGTGTGTGAAGATGGACAATACATATACAAATTAAAAACGATGAATTCAAGATGGCAGGACACATAGCATGCGAGGGAAATCACTAGTACCTACAACAGTGCATTACAGTGTATGCCTTGTGGCTGTAAACTTTCCTGTAGCTGGGTCGGTGTGAACTCTTGTGGAATAATGAGTACGCTATACACTTTCTAATTGTGTTACGAGAATTTTTTGGTTTCTATTTGCTAACGCATTGGATTGGTTTATTTTTCTGTGATAATTTTTTTTTCATGGCACGACAGCTTCCTCATTGTCGAGGCTTCACGATCATACTCAGACACACCACACTCGGTAGGACTTCTGTGAAGGAGTGGTCAACCCTTCGCAGAGACCTCTACCTGACACACACAACACTCACAAGACACAAACATTCATGTCTGCGGCGGATTCGAACCCGCAATCCCAGCAAGCGAGCGGCCGCAGACCCACGCCTTAGACTGCGCGGCCACTGGGATCGGCTTATTATTATTATTATTATTATTAGGCTATTATGGTCGACCTCGGTGGACTAGTGGTTAGCGTGCTCGCCACTGGACCCAAGGTTCGCGGGTTCGATCCCGACCGAGGTCGATGGATTTTTAAGGATGATAAAAATCCGGAGCACCACTTCCTTCGGAGGGGAAGTAAAGCCGTCGGTCCCATGTCGTAGATTTACGGCATGTAAAAGAACCTTACGGGCATGAATAAAAATGTTGCGTAAGCCAAATTGCCTCCATTTCTCATCCAAGTCTCCTGACTGCCTGCCAGATGGCTCTGGCGTGCACATCAGGATCGATAGAACACTAAGCGCGGCTAGCTGGCCGGTCACCAGCTGCCATGAATGCGCATGACTTAGTAACCTCGACAAGAGGAGGCAAGAGGAGGCCCAGGCCCATACAGGGCTGTTGAGCCAAGAATTATTATTATTATAGTGATACCTGTTAGGTGTCATATTACTGTGCCTTGCACTGTAACTTATGTGGTGTTTTCCTAAAGCGGTAAAATTTTGTATCAGAATTGATACGCAGTTCGTACAGTGCTGTATCTTCGGGTGTTGCGGAATTACGTAAGTGCACTGTAAGCTTAGTTTCACCCACTTCTGCTGATAAATGATAGCACACGGTGCCTGTCCGTGAACCGGTCGTGTTCAGTGAGATTGATGCAGGGACAGTGGCTTCCCTATTTGTCTGTTAAAGAAATATGTGTAGTCAGGACTCGCGTGACGCACTTGTTCCACGCTGTCCGGAACTCCACGTTTCCGCGGTACCATTCACTCGCAAATACGTACTGGCTCCATTTGCTTTGCGTCACTTCGTTAAATATATTGAACAATGCACTGTTCCTCGTACCTGCTCGCCACTTTGCCGCTTAATTGATGGCCGTTTGCATATTACAGCTCACACTTTGTGTCTTACGTTTTACCAGAGCTGAAGAGAATTACTGTTGTACATGAGGTTGAATTTTTCCGTTTCTTTATACAGATTAAATAGTTTGTGTTCAGCCACTGTGTAGGCCAGTGGTTCCCAAACTTTTTCGGTCCACCGCACCCATGGTTCCATATACACACCCACAGCGCCCCCTACCTTTTTTATAAAACATAAATGCGCTTTTGTTTCCACTTTTATTTTATATTTTAAAAAAATCGTTTAAATAAAATTGTAAGAGTTAATCTTAATGTTTTATGTGTTAATTAATAAATTAAAATTTATTATATTTTTTATGATTAACAATAATTAATCTAGCGGTAGTTTATTAAAAAATAATATGTGCTTGAATAAGATTCATAAATTAAAATACTAAGAAATTTAGTTCATTTTTTATTTTTAACACAAAAATTACTTTATTTGAATTTTATTATAAAAATAAATGCTCTACTTGTCTACTAGCGCCCCCCTGTGATAATAACAGCGCTCCCTTCCACCTCTCGTACCTATTAGCGCCCACCTCGGTAATCCCACCGCCCCCCAGGGGGCCGTACTGCCCACTTTGGGAACCACTGGTGTAGGCCAAGGTAACTTCGAATACTTTTCCTTCCAGTATGTATGCACTTGACAAAGTGGGACATTTCTGTTCATTTACATTGCTTCATATATCCTGGTAAATAATTGCCTTGCTAATGTGTGTTGCCGTTATGACGTCCCTTCCATTTTAATAGTATTTAAACGCTTTAATTTTTAAATGTAGATATACATGTTACAATGCTAGTAGTAAATGGATTTGTTGATTAAGGCCTAATATTCTCGCAAAAAATAACGTGACATTACGGCCCTCGAACCCCTTAAAAATTTCTCATATTATAAAATGGTTTCGTGAACCACATTTTAGAATAATTTTTCCATTCGTGTCCCCTGTGTGCTATGACTCCGACGGGGGGTCTCTTGGGCTTTTTGACACTAACGTGAAAATTTAGGCCATTGTATGTTCCATGGCTCAGGCGGTTAGTCGCCGGCCTCTCACTATGGACAACGGGTTTTAATCCCAGGCCAGTCCATGTGGTATTTATGGTGGATGAAGTGGCATTGGGACATGTTTTCTTTCGAGTACGTTGGTTTTTCCATGTCAGTATCATTCCACCAGTGCTCCATACTCATTCTTTCATTTGTCACAGACGCTGTATAATCTTAGAAGTTGGCAACGCGTGAGTGAGAATGCGGAGATTTCAGAATTAGTGTTGTAAATAAAAACCATCGAACTACGCCTGTATGGATATGAATAGCACACCCTTATACTATTGTTCGACATGTTTCGGCCCTTCTGGACCTCTTCAGGGAACACGCTTATACAAGTTTCAGTGGAATCGGTAAAGTTTACAGTAATCTGTTAACTCATGATTTATGTTTCATATGTCTTGTGTTAAAATTTCATAATATTTAGATACGTGTTACGTTTTGATTTTGTTTGTGTTACTGCTGTAGGTCTCTGTTTATAGTCAAATTACAAATGCGCCTTTTATCAGTGTTTGCTTCAGCTGAAATCCTACTAAACCCCTGTCATATGTCGTCACGTCATGCGGCTTGGATTACGTGCAAGTTTTTAGTTTTAAATATTGCACACACACGCATTTTTATACGCGTATATTCACATGTGTAGCCTAGTATAGCTTAACTTACTGTCATGTTTTTCTCATCTAAGCGAAGGTCAACCACATCTTAAAATCACAGTATCAACTCCGATAATGTGGAATGTTTCAACTATTTGGGTAGCATGATAACAAATTATGCAAGATGTACGCGTGAATTAAATCCAGGATTGCCATGGCAAATGCAACATTCATCAATAAGAAGACTTTTCACCAGCAAGTTGGACTTGGAACTAGTAAAGTGCTACATTTGGAGTACACCTCTGTATGTGCTGAAACTTGGACACTTCGGAAAGTAGATCAGAAATACGTGGAAAGTTTTGAAATGTGGTGCTGGAGATGGATGGAGAAGATCAGTTGGACCGATCGTGTGAGAAATGAAGTATTACACAGAGTCAAGGAGGAAAGGAATATCCTACATACAAAAAAAAGAAGAAAGGCTAACTGGATTGGTCACATCTTGCGTAGACACTGCCTTCTGAAACACGTGATTGAAGGAAAGTTAGAGGGAAGGATATAAATGATGGGAAGATGGGGAAGAAGGCGTAAGCAGCTACTGGATGGCCTTAAGAAAAAGAGAGAATACTGGAAATTGAAAGAGGAAGCACTGGATCGCACTCTGTGCAGAACTCGCTTTGGAAGAGGCTATGGGCCTGTCGTAAGACAGACAGCTGAAGTGAATGCATTTCAACTCGAATAGCCTTACGTTGTCTAATAGCACAACGTCGCGGAATAAAACACTGTCGCCGCAGGTGTGTAGTAGTTACCTTCAGACCGCGATGTCGTCCGGCCCCACAGTGGCATTATAGATCTGTATCAAACTGTGGGCGTTGTGTGCCACATGCAAGCGTCGTGAAGTAGGTTAAATTCGATCGGGGGATGTCTTCGAGCAGGTCACGCCGTCGTCGTCAGTGGTCGAGTGCTGGGAGCAGTGAACAGCAACATTGTCGGTCGGTTTAAGCTCTTAATTAAGTTGTTGTGTGTCAAACACGATGTTCTGGCAGCACCATGTCAGCAATTCGCCGCGACGCTCCCAGCAGGACGTCGCTGACGACGGCGAGAGTCCGGAAGAGTCCACAGCCTCTGGCGGATACGGCACACAAACGAGGTCAGATGATGTTCAAGCACTTCTTCATTGTAGGGGAGACTGGGTACAACGACGCGTTTGGCTCTTATCTCTAAACACGAGTGGGAAATTAATTGATCCTCTGCTCATTTAACAATATGACAGAGTTTTTCTTCAGTCTTACAGTTGCATTGGTCGGTCCGATTAAGAAATGCAGCTGATAAAAATGAATTTCAAAATTAACAGTACCATTTCAGGTGTGTAGAAAATATGAAGCTTGATGGATTTAATAATTGATTGAATCTTGGGTTATTTAACGACGTTGTTCTACTTATTTTTCTCTGTGGTTTATAAATCGACGCTGTAACTATCCCTTGCTTTAAACCGGGGCTATTCGATGAATACTTTGGGCGGACCACTGTGGGAAGTAAAGGGATTCGGTGTGCCTATGTATACTGGGTGATTCAGGGGGAAAGTTCAATGTTTTGGGAGGTATTAGTATCTGTCATTGTGAAACAAAAGAGTTCGTATGAACGTGTATCTAATTCTGAGTGGTTACCGAGATAGAAGTGTTTTAATCTATAAATACAAAAGCATTGTGAATGGTAATAAAGAAAGAGAACTTACTGTTAATTTTATTTTAATTTTAATTTAATATTTAGATGAAAATTTTTTACAGTTTACAATAAATTTTCGAAAATCCCACGTTAACGTCAGTAAACTTTGCAAATCGTGTGAGAAGATTGCATGTTGTTCGTCTGAGTTGATCTTCACGTTTCTTTATGCGGGCAGCAGCATCCAAAATGAGAGCGAACAATTCGTCTGGTGGATCCACCTTTCTTGTGTAAGCTTCGCTTTTCATTCAACCCCACAAACAAAAATGTAACGGAGTTAGGTCTCGAGATTCAAACAGCTTTATTTCGGTAACCATTCAGAATTAGACACATGTTCATATGAACTTTTCTTCTCTCAATGATCGCTTCCCAAAATGTTGATCTTTCCTCCTGAATCACCGTATGTATATTCTTACAGGGTTTGAAGAAAACTACTAAAAACCATGACAAGCCGAAGTTGAAGCCCGAATCTGACGTAGGAGCGGGAACCGCTGTATTGCAGCCTTCAATTTTTAAATAGACAAGTCACTGGAAATACCGTTTCAATAACGGGGAATTCTACATAACGAATTGTCCAGTAGTCAGTATCTTCTGACTGCACTACATGAGACAATTTGTTCAGCTTATCTCTATGCGTGCGGTATCAGAACAGTTACTGTTCCATCGTTTATCCCTATCCACGTCTCGTTAAAGCGTAGTGGTAACTAATGTACAGCACCTGGACTTGGAATTTATAAAGCTCCACGTTTTCCCGATATATTGCAAATGAGTGTTTGCTGTAATTCTTAGAGTCGACAGTGATTGTTTCCTTACAGAAGCGTTAACCATTTGGTTTTCATAATGGAAATGCGATGTCTTCCTTGTGAGGAGGGAACTGGCCCTGTATAATTGTAAAGCTGAATTTCACGCTTCAAATGACTGAGATCATTTAAGTCAGCAGTCGCAGTAAATAGTTGTAGACACAACATTTCAATCTGTTGTAAGACTATCAGTTTATGCCACATGTGTCAGATAACATTAATATTTACGGTACTATTATTTCGGCCAGGTGACAGTACCAAACAGGAGCACTCCACATAATTGGTTACATCGACCAAACACTGTGTATTAAAAACATTTTCCTCAGCTACATCGATTGGTTTCAAAAGGTAACGTGTCTGTCTTTCAGCAGCTTTGAGTTTCTGGTGTTTTCTTGTTTGCCTCTGAATTACGCACTCCCATTTTCCCGAATGTAGTGTGTTAGGCTGTTTTCTCCGCTACAAATGTAATGGGTATGTCGCCGTAACTCGGTTTTCTTTAATTATGTAGTGACGTTTCCTACACGTCAGTTACACGTAGACGTTCCTGCCGTCACTGGATTTTCCTACATTAAGTAGCCTCACTTCTGCGGCGCTGTTTGTTTAATTATGTTGTGGCATTTTCTCCAGAAAAGGCGCAGCGTTTCTAACATCAAAATTGTATCTTCGGAGACGAGTTTGTATAAAGCACATATTTACTATGCGCTTTGTGTCCCTTACATCCCTTTTATCAATAAATTAGTCTTATATCACGAAGTTAATGTGTTGATGTTTGTTTATTGGTATATTTGACCATGCTTTCTCAGTTGCTTAGGCTATATAACGTCCAGTGAAAGGATATCGGTGGTGTTCGACAGATATAATAGTTGGTTTTATTGTCCTGATGAGAGGATGATTGCGAGAGATGAATTTGGGACTTATTTACGGAAGCGGCCGCAAAATGTTTTGGTGTACAATCAGAACATTTTCCTGGGAGGATTTGAAGAAAGCCACGAGAACCCTCAGGACAGCAGGCTATGAATCGGACGCGGAACGTTTGGAGTATGAAATGAGATGCAAACCGTTACACTGTGACGTTCGATCAGTGCTGGTCGCCCGTCATTACGTCTTGTGTTGTGAAGCTTCCTCTTTAATATTCGTTCTATGCATTTTCCCCAAGTGCTTTGAACTGTGGATGGCTGCGGTAATTGCAACGAACCACTGTCGACGTTCTGCGTGGGATGTCAACTAGTGACTGCTCCGTTTTGGAGTGGGTTCAGTCCCAAAACGGGATAGGAATGTTGGAAATGTCGCCAGGGGACCAAAACGTCACTAATAGACCGAGCAGAATTGTGTGGCTGTAACTGTCTAGGCTTGTATTTAGGAGGTGCCTGATTCGAATCTCGGCAGAGACACCGGATGTCCTCTCACTAAGGTTTCTCGTGGTTTTTCTTACTCACTCCGGGTAATTTCAGGGGTAGTAAGTAACTCCTCGCATAACGCGGTTTTACCCAGCACGGTTGAAAATAATTAAATGTGTGGGCAAAAGAAATTGCCGAACGCTGAAAAATTAAAATGTACGCGGTTAAAAACGCCGGCGGTTAGTCACTCAGCCTCCGCGGAAGCTGGTGGCATCAACTACCGAAGCACTGATTGGATGTTTAATGCTCAAAAATGTATGTGTTTTAAGTGATGGGAGGATGGAGTCTGTAAGCGTCCGCGTTCACTTAGCCCTATTTTTCCCATAATTAGTTTGCGCAACGCGGTTTTGCCCAACACGCTGTGATTACTCCTAACCCCAGCGCTGTACGAGGAATCTGCCTTGTCTAGGCCACGATCACACCAAAACATTGGGATCCTCTACCTTGATTGGGCCACGATCACACCAATACCTTGGTATCCTCTACCTTGATTGGACCACGATCACACCAATACCTTGGGATCCTCTACCTTGATTGGGCCACGATCACACCAATACCTTGGTATCCTCTACCTTGATTGGACCACGATCACACCAATACCTTGGTATCCTCTACCTTGATTGGACCACGATCACACCAATACCTTGGTATCCTCTACCTTGATTGGACCACGATCACACCAATACCTTGGGATCCTCTACCTTGATTGGGCCACGATCACACCAATACCTTGGTATCCTCTACCTTGATTGGACCACGATCACACCAATACCTTGGTATCCTCTACCTTGATTGGACCACGATCACACCAATACCTTGGAATCCTCTACCTTGATTGGACCACGATCACACCAATACCTTGGTATCCTCTACCTTGATTGGGCCACGATCACACCAATACCTTGGTATCCTCTACCTTGATTGGACCACGATCACACCAATACCTTGGGATCCTCTACCTTGATTGGACCACGATCACACCAATACCTTGGGATCCTCTACCTTGATTGGGTCACGATCACACCAATACCTTGGTATCCTCTACCTTGATTGGACCACGATCACACCAATACCTTGGTATCCTCTACCTTGATTGGACCACGATCACACCAATACCTTGGAATCCTCTACCTTGATTGAGCCACGATCACACAAAACCTTGGAATCCTCTACCCTGATTGAGCCACGATCACACCGAAACCTTGGAATCCTCTATCTTAATTGGGCCACGATCACACCAAAACCCTGAGATCCTCTCTTTGATTTGGCCACGATCACACCAAAACCCTGAGATCCTTTACTTTGATTGAGCCACGATCACACCAAAACCCTGAGATCCTCTACTTTGATTTGGCCACGATCACGCCAAAACCTTCCCAAGTCATCGTTCACTAACGATCAACGACTCTGTGTAGTCGGAGATACCGACAATGTCGTAATATAAACCACGAACTTTGCAATCAATGTTCCACCAGCTATCCTGCCATCCGGCGCTGAATATACGGACAGCGTCGTAAAATAAGCCGTAAAAATATTTCGCTAAGATATTGTGTTACATCGGTTTAAACAGCTTGAAGGTTAACGCTGTCCCGTTACATACCAAGCAGGCTCTTTTGGGGGGAGAGAGGTATGGCTCTATCCATACTCAACCTCCGCGCTAAGAAGGGGTGAGTGGTCAACGCCACACTCCGGCCAGCTTTACCCCCGGAAGGAAACCCGGTACCCCTTGTGCAGGAGGCTGGGTGGGCCCCAGTGCCTCTCTGGGTGGGTAAGGAAATTCTCCCCTCCACCGGGGTTCGAACCCCGGACCGTCCAGCCCGTAGCGAGTCGCTATACTGACTGAACGATCCCGGCCGCTTTACAGCGAGATACCGCACAGTAGTGAAGATGAATGGAAATGTATACGGTAACAGAGTACGCATTTACGAGATGCGTTGTTGTCGATTTTAGTAGCTCTTTTGTTTTGCACCAGATGTCACACTGCACAGTCATTAGGCCTAATTGATAACGTTACATTTGAGCTTCATTATGTTCAACAGATTGCGTCCCAAATTAGATTAGCTTGGCAAACCCACTCGTCAGAAATGAAACTTCGTACGAACGGATGAGCTCTGCAACACCGCCTCTGCATTCTCTAATTTCCTACCATCAATATTATCAATACGGCGACTGTACGAATTTCAGAGATGCCAGCGACACTGAACGATACACTTAAAGAGTTCAGAAATAGCCAGATAATATATTTCACACACGTATGAACTTTGGTGCAAAATCCGTATTTATCTTCCAGTTCTGTGGCGTTTGCAGTTGTCTTTGTCTGCGTACAAATTCTTTTTCCATATTTTCGTATGTTAATAATAATGAGATCTCTGTATGTAAGTGCAAAGAAGTCACGTAACAAAACCATCATGTTAGGAAAGCAGCGACTGTGCGAAATTGGGATATTAAACGTATCTGACGAGTAACACAGCTTGAGTCTGTACTAGCAGAAATTATTTACAGAAATGTACAACTCCTTTGTGTAGTTGTTAATATAAGCCTGTGGTTTCTGCTACCCTCACCAAAATGAACATTATATTAGGGTAATAAGGAACACCTGAACTGAGGCTTGTTTAAACAGGGTGGTGGTGATTCGTTCTGTTACAGGTTATGTTCCCTCACGCTCTCGCGACTTGTGGTGCTCAAGCCTCTCGGCTCCGATCTCTCTTCCATCATCATCGCTGTCAAAATGCAGGTAAGAAAGATTAATTATTACAAAATTAATGTTTCCATGAACCTTGCGGCATCAGGGGCTGGCGTGGGCAGCAGACTGCAACATACGTCACTCATTGCGGCTCTGCAGAGAGAATATCTCTCCCCAGTATCGATTGTGTGATTAAGGAGCCGGAATACGGTTCGAAACATTTTCAGACACGAAAATAATGACTTATCTTGGTAGAGTGATACTCATTAGAGATACGAGTACAAATACAAAGACATTTCGTATTACACCACGAGATAGCGTGGTCGGTTTAGTAACTAGGTTACGGATTGGGCTGCCGAGGAATCGTGGTTCGATTCCCGGTAGGTGAAAGAGATTTGTGTCATCTTAAATTCTCCAGAGCGCCGAAACACGCTGTGGGCCCATCCAGTCTCCTATTCAGTGCATACCGGAGTTTTTCCCCTGGGGTAATGCTGCCGGGGCGTGAAGCTGACCAGCCACTTCCATTTGCTGCAGACGTTAAGAATGAGTGGAGGTATATGTCCATTTTCCCATATGGGTTTATGAATGCCAGTGGCGCAGATACGGCCGCCGCAGACCCAATGGGTCAGGGGGGCTCCAAATCGTACGTAGTATTAAAATTTGCTATGGTTTGTTTTGGGTAGGATTCCGTTCTTTTGACAAAAGGCAGTTTTCGGGATCCCTGTTAAGCGGTCTGTGAGTAACTTCGCTAATTGTAGTAGGGCCCCGATTATCGTAACCGGTTACGTACGCCCCTGGTGGGTGCGTAGAGGCAACATTACGTTTTACTGTTACAACTACCGGTTGCGTAGAGCTAAGAAAACACTCTGTAGACATTCGGCGATCTTGTTCCGGAATAGTGCTCGAAACTCTCACGATCGGCAGGTATTTGTTAGGGGGAATTCTCTACATGGGCGTGTATGGCACAGCAATTCATCTTCTTTTCTGTCTTATGTTTTGCATTTCGCTACCATCTCGTAATTGCATTACGAAACAATGTTAACTCCTCGTGGAAATGGAAGCGTATTTTGTTACTGTCAAGCAGTAAATTTAATGCAAAATTGAAATCGAGTTAAGTCGAGCACATTGTGGTGTGAAAGAACCGTTCTCTGGGGGTTGAATGCCGCCAGAGGCTGTAAAGCACTTTGTGCTCTGCATGAACGAGCTTTCTTCTGACGCGCGTCCTCTCACTTTGCACCGACCACCGTATTGACGTTCCTATCTCCACTGTCAGCTGCACACGTGCTGATTAATTAACAAATTAATACGATGGAACAAATAACACCTATAGTACTGCAAGTTTCTATCGAGCAGGAAGGCATAAAATCTGCTACGTTAGCTCAGTCGGTATAGTGACGGGGCTGCGGGATGGACAACCGAGCGATCGTGTTTTGACTTCCTGCTGGGGCAAGGATGAAGTAATTGGGATTTGAGGGTGTTCTTTTAAAGCAATGGCTTTTATTTTGCCAAGTAGTGCGGTGTCAGTAGCAGATGAATCGCAGATGATGCGGGTAATTTTGCACGCTTGGTTACTGTGGTGGATCTCGCCGAAATCAGCCTGCATTTTGTTCCTCTGGTATTTCTCGTGTTCTTGTTAGCCGTTCGGGGCGACTGCAGTTACATCGTTACCGAATAACAGTGGCTGACACAGCACTGCCCTGAAGGTTTGTTTTTTTATTTGAACATAGAACGACACGAAGCAAGAACCAACGACAATTTACACGAGTTTTTTGTCACCAGTCTGTGTTCATTTAAATGCATGAGTTTTATGTCCAGGCTTCATTGAATTATGTCTTTCAACAGATGGGGGACACGAAAAAGATAAGAGTAAAAAGCAGAAAGCTGCTTATTGAAAAAATTTGAACAGGTTTTTGTCGGAAGGAGCAGAATTTCTCTTTCTGAATCGTATTAACGAGCTCCACGTCTCCATCTGTCTGTCTGTCTGTATGACCTCGGTTTCATTTACGAACAGTGTGGACATCCAGAGTCTCGATGTTCGTGATTTTGGCCTCTCGTGATGACCCATTTTAATACCATGGTTTGGACCTTTCGTGACTGGTTCCGATGAATCGCGATGACCACGTGGCTGACGATTCGGATTTCCCCACTCCTACTGTTGCGCAGATCCCTCTCAGACCAGTCAAGGTCTGTCTTTAATTGAGGTTGAGTCCTTTCGTGCTCTGCAATAAAACTACCCTTCAGTGATTTTCTGTATTTTGTGATTCAGAAATGTATTTTATTAAAAACAAACTTTCATGCATTTTGTGCTTTTTGAGGTTTTTTATGGTTTCATTACTGGTATTTCATAAGTTCTTGGAACCAAATTGTATTGAAAATGGTTTCCATTGTTCGTAATGGGGGTTTCAGCCCCAATTAGTCACGAACATCGACACTGTGCTGTATGTGTACAATTAAAACGTACTGGTACACTTTTATGAAACTCCATACCTTAATGTCATACCAATTGAAGACCTTCAAATCGTAACGCTTTGTAACTACGTGCCGTCAACATTACCAAGCGAACTTTTGAAGTGAGTTTAATTATTGGTAGGAAATAATATTGCGTTATCGAATTTTATACGTCAGAATCCTTGAGAATCTAATAGACACTCAGCTGGTAAGGAAATTTCTCATATTTTATGAATCCCAGAAGTTAATTGCCGTGTTCGCAACTTCCCGCCACTAGACCCTATCCTGAGCCAAATTAATCCACTCCACAGCATCATATCCTTGTGCTTTAAGATCTATTTTAATACGAGTAGTATCGTTCCGTCTATGCCTAGGTCTTTAAAACGCATTACTTCAGTGGCAAGTGTTATGAACCTTGGCGGTTAGTATAGTGCCTAGCCTGGGCGACTGAGGAATCGGTTTTGATACCCGGTAGTAGCAAGATATTCTTCTTTTGTCCACACCGTTCAGACCGGCTCTGGGACCCACCCAGTCTCCTGTGCAGTGGGTACCGGGGATTTTTCCTCGGCAGTAGAGCGGCCGGCTTGTAAAGCTTGTCAGCTCTGTGTAGATCAGTGTTTGCCAACCAGGGTTGCGCTGAACATCGTTAGGGGTTCCGAGAGAATTCGTGGAGTACATATATAAAAATTTTGAAATACTGCGAAAAATTTCAAATATACGTCGAAATATTACGGGAATTTTTGTGTGGCAATTCGCAGTAGTGGAGTAATCTCCATGCGTTACCGACTGCCTCTTTGTTTTGTTTTCGTTTCCATAGATATGGGTTCCTCGGAAATGTGAAAAACTATTTGAGGGGTTCTTCCTGGAAAAACGTTTGGGAAACCCTGCTCTAGGTTATGAAGCCATGAATTAATGGAACTGTAACTCCATTCCTCCCATATGGCTTCATGGTGTGGTGCTTAATTAAACTCAGTAACAAATTTAGACAATCAGTTACTGGAATTTCTACGTTACACAACAGACAGACTGTTTCAGTTAATAGTAGAATATACTGACTTCATAATTTCTAGAAATTACTTAGGTGCGTATCACAGGACACACGCCCACACGCCACGCATGCGCCTTGTGTCTTCTGAGAGTGCGACTAAAACGCTGATTGTTTCAGGGAGTTAATTATCAACGCAGCCGATCCCAGTGGCCGTGCGGTCTAAGGCGTGGGTCTTCGGCCGCTCGCTTACTAGGATTGTGGGTTCGAATCCCACCGGGGGCATGGATGTCTGTCTCTTGTGAGTGTTGTGTGTTGTCAGGTAGAGGTTTCTGCGACGAGCTGGTCCCTCGTCCAGAGGAGTCCTACCGACTGTGGTGTGTTTAATGTGTGTGATCATGAAACCTCGACGAAACGAGGAGGCCCAGGCCCATATAGGGCTGTCGAGCCATAGAAAAAAAAAATTATCAACGCGGTCAGTTGCTAAGATTATATGGCGTCGGTGTAGAATGAATATGGAGCGTTGATGGAATGAGGAATGATACTGACAGGCAAAAACCGAAATACTCGGACAGGAACCTGTCCCACTGTCACAATGTCTATCGCTAATTTCACGTGGACTGGTCTGGGAGTGAACAAGCGCTCGGCGACAAATGGCCTGAGTAATGGCACGGCCTCTTGTCTAGTTTGTCCCGTTTGTTTGTTTGTACACTTGTTTTCGAAAGTCAAAATAACGTTATTGTCGGTCACCGTATTTGTTTTCGTAATGACATTTGATAAACGATATTCGCTAACGTAGCTGGAACTGCGGACAGACTAATAATGAAAAGTGAAAACAGCTGTGACAGCAGTCACATAAATGTCTGGCTGTATCTCGGATATACTGGTAGAATGGAAGGCCCTCCGCCGTGGACTTTCCCACCAGAGCTACGACAGACGAATACCGGGTTTCGAACTCGGGTCTTCTAGCAGAGTGGAGGCGGAAACTTTGAAAAAGTAATTCCATATTTTTCATGCTTCATTATCCACTTTATTAGTACTTTACGAGTGTTTAAATTTATATTGCGTCAGCTATGGGACAACCAAGAAGATTAAGATGATTGGGTCGTGTAGTACGCACGGAACAGATGAGATATAGGCCTACATAAAGTTCATTTGAATAAGGGACCGTGGCAACAGACGACTTGGGAAAACTGTGGGAATTTGTTTGTTTCCTGAGTGACCAGTAATTTCTCAAAACAAACTTTGTTCCATGAAGTTGGTCATTTATACAGATGAACCCTTTTAAAGCCTAGTGGTTACTTAATATATCAGCAGGTTTGACAGAAATTCTATATTCTGCCCACAGAGTACTTTCATGTGTTGTATATGGATCTCACAACAGACAACGTGTATTTTCCTATACGGCATAAATGACTGGTTTTTATAACCGAGTCGGAGAGTGTTTACTGCGCGGTACGAACTGATCCTTTAAATACAATTGAGGTTACATCCATTATTCAAAAGGTTCAGAACTTGCTGTCTTCTTCATCTTCTTAATATTTGTATTATAACCTATATTCAGTTTAGTGAAATTCCGGCCCTGGCATAAATACCATTGACGAACTGTGTATATATTTCCGCTTCTGGTCATTTATTTTCCTGATGTGATCGGCGGATTGGTTGCCGTAAACAGCGCTGTACATTTTTGTCGCGGTTTCATAGCACCTGGAATCTCTGCAACTCATCATTGTTGATCAAAGGCTTGGCACATTGCTTACTGTGCAGTGCGGTTGTTGCCGCACTGAGTCTGCACTTAATCAGACAAAACCGATGTCGATAAATTCTGCACAGTTTTGTCACAGCAGCGTTTTGGTTTCGAACTTGGTTTTGATAGCGGCAGACCATGACTGGATTGGAGCTACGGGAGGTAGCCCATCTTGTTTCCCAACATTGCGACAACATGTATTGATTCTGCGTGCGTTAAGCAGGACCCCCTGTTTGCTTTGCAAGCCACAGTTTCTCGGAGTGTAGTATTGAGATAGCTACAACTCTCCAGGGATGTCAAACATACCGCCCAGCGTATCCCATGTATGGAATTCGTAATATCAGTGTCCATTCTTGTGCCTCAGTGGGCATTTGGTTCCCGACGTTTCGAGACATCCTGGACATTGCCACTCTTGAGGATGAAACTTACGTTATTTCGAAAACGTCGGGAAGCAAATATCCAAAGACGCAGCGTCATGCCGAATAGTAAGGTTACCTCTTGCACACAGTTGCGTAGAACAAAGAACTAACCCCGCCGAAAGTTGGCCAGTCGACGGTAGTGTCAATTCCTGCCTGCCGCTCATATTCTGATATCGAATCTCGGCATCGAACACGGTCTATTCTGTCTTATTAGGTTTCATGGTTTTTCTCAGACTTTTCAACCAAATAATACTACAGTTTATTTTCACGCCCGTCCTAATACATCAGTCGCTCTGTAACCTGTGCTGATGGTACATCATCGTTAAATAAGCCAAGAAGAAACAAAGAACAGGGATGTTTGCGCATTACATTTCTCATTAGTAAAAATATAACTGTTATTTGTAAAGTCTTAGGAATACAATAAATAATTATCATGTTCACCAGGTCCGCCACTGATCCCTATTCTGAGACGTTAATCGAGCCCACACACCTACAACTTATTTCCATGTTAATATTATTCTCCCATATATGCCTAGGTCTCGCGATTGACTTCTTCCCCTCAGGTTTTTGCACCACCATTTTGTGCGAATTCTCCCAATGCGGTATGTAATTAATTACTGTCCTATTCTTGTAACAAATAGGTAAATAATAATAAAGTAGCTGGATAAGTAACTATGTTAAATCGCACAATATTCAGTGTAACAAAATACACTGAAGTGTTTTCAGATATTCTATATTTACTGCTAGTCAGTTGCTACATGTTTCGATCCCTCATGGGATCATCATCAGGAATTCATATCAAAGTAGCATTTTACAAAACTGAACTAGCAATGTATATACATGTTAAAAGGTGTAAGGCTAGTTCAGTTTTGTGAAATGCTACTGTGAAATTAATTCCTGATGATGATCCCATGAGGGATCGAAACATGTAGGATTGACTAGCAAAAATATAGAATATCTGAACACAATTGAATGCATTTTGTTGGACTGTATATTGTGTGACTTGATTATAGACAATGCACAGTATGAACAATGTAAAAAAGAGTAACGATGTATTACATTAAATAAGCACTTGATTGGCTATTGAAGAAACTTCATGGTACAGGATCTTCGTTCATCTTCTCAAATGGTTTCCAGTTGTGACGCAACCCAAAGATTCGTCGCTGTCATCACAACAATCTCCTGTTAGCTTTGTAATAAACAAAACAATCCACTGTACGTCGCCATGACCTGTCTCAGTTCATTGGTCAAGAAAGGTCTCCTATTGTAATGCAACTAAATTTCTTGTCTGTGGACTGCTGACACCCACACGTAGCGCACGAACGTCTCTGAATTCCGTGAAGATTGACGAGCGATGTGCAATATCAGCCGTCTTGTAGCTCGATGACCACTTGTCGCAGATAATCTACTTTGTTGTGGGAATCCACGTATTAATATGTACGCGGCGATCGCGCTAGTGTTTCTGCAGCGGTGTGAAGGCTGTCGACTGTCAACACTGTCCGACGCCGAACGTGTTTCCTGGTCCAAACGCGCACTTTATCCCCGAAATTTTGTTACTAGTCGACATATTGTTTTATTCGGTACTTCCTTGTCAGAATATTCTTTGATAAATGACTCTTGAACAGCATCACGTGATTTCTGTGCTGAGTGCTGTTGCAGAATGAACACACCTTTGTGTAACTGGCGTGAGCAGGGCGGCCTGACAACCAGGGTGATCTTGACACGAGTGTAGGGACAGTGTTACACGGGGGGTGAACCTGCTTCCGATCTAATTTTTGTGCTGTAATACGTGATGAGGTTTTTTGAGTTGCACTTTAAACGGTATATCCTCTTTATTTCTTTATGACCATTTTCATTTCATGTCATCGAACCCAGTACCCCAATAATTCAATCTAGTTCGTAAGTTTACGATCGTCTGTTCCTTCTTCTGGCCCCACTGTCACTTCTCTGTCCTACGGCTTTGCGCCTGAGACCTTTGTTTCTGTATGACACGTCATAATTTTATATTCCCATCGATGTCAGTGTCTTCTGGTGTGTCTCTTTCCACAGTGGTCTCCAACAGAAACCCACTAGTATTCTCTTTCCATCTCGTTACGTATGGACGCATCTGAAGAAACTGTGCGTAATATGTTCACATTTTTGTTTTTTTATTTTGTAACGATGCTTTCTCAACTGCATGGCCAACCATTGCGAACGAGAGAGTGATAGTGAATGGTGAATTATTTGAAAGAAAGTGACCGTGTCGTGTTTGAAGTTATTGTCCCTGGGTGTGTCCCATGTGGCTTTGTTAAACACGAAGGACCTGAGACGGTATAGTCGGTGTATGGGCCGAGCATTGTGCCCGGGATCACTCTGATGCGAGTGCCACTGCTGGATTTTAAAGGGGGTGAATCTTTGTGTTTCTGAAGTAATATATGACTGTGTTACTATTGAAGAGAAGCAAGAACGGGCCGTATTTCACTGCGCTTTGTTCTTTCTTAGAATGGCGTGCAAAACTGCGTTCCTCTTAATTTCGGGCTTCTAACATATAAAACACTGCGGCACTAATGATATAGACCCTCTATGTGGGTTTCTCTTCGCTCCTCCCATATAATCCTATCCTGAGCCCACAATGACTGCATTTAAATTCCGTAACACTTCACAGAACATGGAACCAGGCCATTTTACTTTTCACTCGGCATTTATAAACTGTGTTGGGCGTGCCATTTTTGCGTTACTTGCTCTAAACGCGGAAATCGTTTCTGTCTGTCCACCTGGTCAATGTCTGATGCTGCTGTACGAATTCCGATTAAATTTCTATAAGATATACACTGAAAGGTAATTTTGGTAGAGACCTCTAGTTTACAAGAAGCCCAAACTGAACTACAAGTTTACCGGAAACCGTTTGTAATTTACTAAATATGTAAATAACGTGAAATACAGACCCCATTACGATTTAAAACTTCTATATGAAATGATTCAGGTGTAATGAATATTAGATATATACAAGGAAAATTAACTTTTGGTGCTATGGATAGTGGCACGTGTTGTAGGATTGCCTGTCTAATAGCCATTTTGTGTCTGCAATAAGTTTACAGCGAGGCCAGTTACAAAATTGCAAAGTATGTATCCTAAATGGGAAATGTGTGTGCTTGTTTGGAGTACACTACACCTTTCCACAGGTGTTAATTTGCCATACGGTGGCGTGATTTTCTTGTTTTCTGTTGCGTTATCGTAAGAGCTGCTATTATGCCGGTAACTGCAATTCTTAATGGGGGCAAGCCAAGACCGATCGAAGGAAAACTCATTTTTTATTCAGCAGCGCATGTGCTGTAACGAGCTACATTTGTTGCGGCTCTGCTCAGATAGGCCTCAGTGCTCGTGATGAAATGTTTATGCTTAGAGTCAACAGAGCTTTTCATCTATCATATTTTTATTCGATTGACTGTTCACCTTTAATCGACCCGTTAGTTGATAAATTAATCGGACAGTGGAAAGATATTTTCATGGGAGTGGAATGTATTATTACTTATCTGTAGTGAATTAGATCCTTTGGCTCTTTCTGATTCAGCTTCAATTCCGAAGTAATGAATTCTCCCCACACATGGTAGAAATACCATCGCACCGTCGCTACCAACCCGACACAAAGGAACGTTGAGGTGTTACCATGCCCTGAGCGCAAGTCAAACCCGCGATCCCATTTTTCGAGAAATCCCAAGATTGTTAGCGTCTCGTATCACGAGGCCACTTGCCGGCAGTATTAGTGTTTGTCGTCGTTGTATATGTTTAGGGTGAGGTGAGTAGCCATCTAGAGGACTGAGAAAGGGATGCGGTGGTACCAGTGATGTAGATGTTGAGAAAATAATACTCTTGTTTGAATGCAAGGTAGGTGGAACTGAGGATGGTGTCAGTTTGCGGGGTTTTAATGTCGGTGTTCAGTCCTTGGTTCTGCTACCGGAGACATTACTTGTACTGCGACGGCACTCAAAACTGTCCTTTATTCATTTGGTCATTTTAATAGTAATAATAATGTAGTAGAAATGGTGTTGGTTGCCGCCGGGGGCGTGGATGTCTGTCTGTTGTGAGTGTTGAATGTTGTCAGGTAGAAGGTCTCTGCGTCGGGCTGATCACTTGTCCGGGGGAGTCCTACCGAGTGTGGTGTGTCTTGAGTGTGATCGTGAAGCCTCGACAATGAGGAGGCCCTGGCCCACTAGGGGCTGTCGCGCCATGTAAAATAATGGTGTGGTGGTAGTGGTTATAGTAGTAGTAAGTTAGTAGTAGTAGTAGTAGTAGTAGTAGTAGCAGTACACCATTACCATTATTGCTACGATTGTTACGATCAACACGTTGTCGATAAAAGTTGCATTTCCGGCAGCCATGATCACATCCTTTCAGCAGATCAAAAGCTTGTCGCATTGCTTACTGGAAGTTGGTGTGTGCTCGGTGTCCCTGTGTAGCGAAATCTGCTCGCCGGAGTTAAAATGTGTTAACAGTAGTTAGTACATTTTACTTTGCATGTGGTATTCTCTGTGGATGCACAAAGTAAATGGCTTCTTTACGGTTAACTTCGCGCTACACCACAATTAACTTCTGAACAAATTGCAGAAACCCTACAAGCTCTATAGAGAGGAAAGCCAACACAGCGAAGGTTTCAGTGTTGGTTTTGTGCTGTCAGCTTACCGTACACATTGTACATGGTGATTGACGGTAAATCGAGTTAGGTTTACTTGCCTTAATGATCACCCAGTCACTTCTCATATCGGCCGATGACTTTGTTTCTTGTAATAAAATGGGCATGGGGATGGTGACGAATGTGTGGAGGTTCCATGCAATCCATAACCCCCTGAAGTGTGACTCCCTGCAAGGTGCAGTTCATTTGGTATGGATTTCACTGTTGAGCCGAACCCGACGTCGGACTAACAGTGACCTGCGGAATGTCTGTCAAGCCACAAAACATGTCACGTTATCCGAACTCATAGAAAACCACGAGGAATCAGTTTCAGTTACCTCTATGATTACAGAACTTGTCGGATAGAGCCGGACAGAGGAAGTGAAAGGCCTTTAGACCTACTGCACTGTAGGATATATTTAAAGTAGGTTACAACGACTTTCAACTGCATATTTTCTAGTATCTCACGCTCCTCTGTTAGCTGCTGAGAAATAACAATTTATGTAAAAAAAATCGATGTTTCGAGTGTTTGATGGAGTAGTTATGATTTGCATGAATTTTGAGTAAAGCAAATGTGAAAACAGAGTCGCTTCTGTGCCTAATGATTGTGCCCTGACGGCGTAAAGGGGCGTGGAAATATGGCTGTGCATATTCTCACCTGAATCGTATCCAAGTGTAACGTCACAAGTTACCGACTACTTAGTGTTATTGTAGTGTGATGAAAGGAACTTTGCAGTGTCGAGGTACAATATTGGCTGACTTATATCTTGTACGATTGCGGGTTTCAAGTTACTGACCCTTATGCGGCGCTGAAAATGTTTCACAAGTAATTTGCAACGTTTATTATACGACCTGCTTGTTCCCTGAGGTCAGTGCCATATGCTTAGTAATATTCACTTCGCCTTTTCCTCTGTCTTGAAAGTTTTTTTCATGAGGTTTTGGTACCAAAATATTGTTTCATTAATTTTCATGGCTAAAGGTTAAATGACGGATATTTATTAAAGATTCATGAAGACAGGTGTTCAAACGAGGTGTTATGTAGAGAGTGTGATGACACTGATACATCTTTGACAGTAGCATTATCAGAAAATAAAATAATGTGTGGGTTATAACATGGACTTTTTATATTTCAGGGTTCCAAAAGGACACTTCGGTCAAATGAAATGTCGTTACCTCCGAATGGACTGTTAGATACGGAACTTGAACTCAACTTCGCACTTCAGGTAAGTTCCTGCATTGTCATGGGAAGTGAAGTGAAGGTGTTCAGGCGGAGACTTTGAATATTACCTTATGTGATGTGATACGAAACTACATGACATCACAGAAGATGACATTCTTCATGAATGACACTGGATAAAGTTTACGGAACGTTTACATCCGAATTCTCTGATACTGTGAAATAGGAGAGAGAACACTTAGACCCCTTGTGATAATAGCTGTACGTTATTGTAAAATTTGCCACGTCTGGGATGGTCATTGGTGTCTGAAACGAGCAAAGGTGTTTGTGTCCTAACAGAGTATGTGCAGCTTATGATGTTACGTACATATGTAGTATTATGTCCACCGTCATCACACACACTGTATTGCGACAGGTCCATAGCCTCTTCCAAAGCATCTGCAGACAGTGCGATAGTGCTCCCTCGTTCAAATTCCAGAATATTTTTTCCCCTTAAATTCTTCCAGTAGCTGCTTACGTCTTCTTTCTCGTCTTCTATCTTTCCTTCAATAAAGTGTTTTAGAAGGCAGTTGCTACGCAAAATGTGACCAATCCTGTTGGCCTTCCTTTGTTTTATCGTATGTAGGACGTTCCTTTCCTCCTTGAATCTATGCAACACTTATTCATTTTTCACAAAATCGGTCCAACTGGTCTCCATCCTTCTGCAACACCACCTTTCAAATCTTTCAAGGTATTTCTGATCCGTTTTTTGAAGTTTCCAAGTTAAAAAGCTCCGTTCTAAATGTACCATTTTATTAGTTTCTTCCTTAATTTTAAGTCAAATTTGCTGGTTAAAAACTCATCTTCTTGTCGAATGTTACTTTTCCAATGGAAATCCCGGATTATAGGATTATTTTAAAATTTGAAACATTTGGCGAGGCCATTTTCGTCTAAACGAAAAAAAAAATAATATTCGTATGGAAATATTCCTTTAAAATTTGGGACTGTGTGTAGTCCACTGTCATGTGTGCCTGGTAAAGGAAAATTCAGTTTTTATCTTTTATAGTTGTGCAGGTAAAAAATGTGTAATTTTATGTTAATAGATGTCTTTAACGAGTGCAGATTGTGATGCGGTCGTATGTGTCTAGATGTGTTTAGATTTAAAATTTGTTATTGTGGCAGCGGTGCGAAACCTTCCAATTATGCGGCTGTATTACAAGCAGTGTAGTTGCTGAAATATGGAATTCCGTCATTGCTGTCCAACGCAAAGCTGCCCTGTTTACAAGAAAACATGAGAACAACACTTCTTATGTCTCTGCTCAGCTGTCAAGAACGTGTTATATATAGCTTTGTCATCTCAAAAACCGCTTGATAGTGGTTTACATCAGATTGGATATAAACATTACAAATTGGTTACTTTTGTTTAATAAATATGCACTAGAACAGCTGTCGCCAACCGGTGGTCCGCGGACCACTGATGGTCCGCGAGAAAATTTTGGTGGTCTTGGAGAAATTTGGACATTATTTGCAATTTTTATGTTTATTATACTTATTTCAAACAAGCAGCAACAAATATCACACTAATAATTTTGTTATAATTAAACAAGTGCATTTCATATTAATAAAATGGAACTTTTATGATCATTATTTTATAGATGTTTGTACCTTTTTAAAAAAATCATGTTAGTGGTCCGCGGGATTCAAAATTGTGAGTTTAGTGGTCCGTGAGGTCCGAATGGTTGGCGACCGCTGCACTAAGACACCTGTTTTACTCAGGGCCATAAATAAAATCTTCTAGGCCTACCTATGTTGTTAAATTTGTATCATATCGAGAAGTGCTGCAGATATTGGTAGATGTAAGAAACCTGAAAGATACGCCCACACTTGTTATAGAATGTCTGTTTTTAGAAACGTGACGAAAATCAGTACCAGCTTATCGTTCTACGTATACTGGATTCTCACTTTACCCGACATCATTCGTCACTCACTTCAGCCCCTTGTCCGTCGCGCGTGTGGGCAGTCGGTTGAATGGCCTACGTACATAGGATAAACGATCCGACGGGATGACAAACGATATTTGTCGGATCAATAAGGGCCCTGGTAATGAAACTTGCTAAGCTTCATGTTTAGGGTCTGTAAGTTATATGGGTTGAATGACCGTATATAATTACATATGAATTTTAAAAGATAGGAAAAGAAGTCGTCTTTATTTATTTTGGATACTATTTCAGCATTTGTATGGTGGGACTGAAGAAAAACGCCAGAATAACCGGTTTTAGATTTGAGATTCGAATTCGGGTCCACTCGAATCTGAAGCGGGATTACTGACCATTATACAGTGACTGTTTGAGTGTACGTCATCTGTAGACGCTGTGAGTGTGTTTCTAATCTGGTGGTAGGTGACGTTTGCTAGTACCTGTTCAGCTTAGGAACGGCTTGTACCGTCAGTCCTGGGGCTTGCAAGCTGCTGCGTTCAATTTATGTTCCTTATATCCCCAGTGACTCGGTTTGTATCCTGTGGCTGCCAGCTAACACAAGTGCTATCCTTTCCTCCAAGTGCTGTTTATTTACTTCCACTATTTGTCGCATTTCCTTACGAACCAAATTCAGACTATAACGTTTGTGCCCCCCCCCCCCCCATGACCGTGAAAAATTTCATAAAGAATCCCATTCACATAACTGTGGTCTGCAAATATGTCTCATTGTTAAACCGCTCTTGTGATAGTTATGTTCTTTGCCATTGGTTACTACGAAATATCACTGGAAGGTAAATAGAAGGTACGCTGTTCATTCATTCTGTAGTCTGTCTTACGACAGGTCCGTAGCCTCTTCCAAAGCGAGTTCTCCACACAGTGCGATCTAGTGCTTCCTCTTTCAATTTCCAGTATCCTCTCTTTTCCTTAAGGTCATCCAGTAGCTGCTTACGTCTTCTCCCTCGTCTTCCCGTCAATTCTATCCTTCCTTCTAACTTTCCTTCAATCACGTGTTTCAGAAGGCAGTTCCTACGCAAGATGTGACCAATCCAGTTAGCCTTTCTTCTCTTTATTGTATGTACGATATTCCTGTCCTCCTTGACTCTGTGTAATACTTCTTCATTTCTCACACGATCGGTCCAACTGATTTTCTCCATCCTTCTCCAGCACCACATTTCAAAACTTTCCAGATACTTCTGATCTACTTTCCGGAGTGTCCATGTTTCAGCACCATACAAAGCTGTTAATCAAATAATTAAACCAACAAATGCACTGTTGGTTGCATTTGTTGGTTTAATTATTTGATTAAAAAATGCACGTGGTAATAGTGTGAAATTTAATAGTGTGAAAAAAGCTGTTAATGTCTGAAAGACATTTGAGATGTGAAGGTATACCGACGTAATTCGTGGTTTGCTGTCTTATGTCATGTGACGCCCCGGAAAGCCGAAACTTCACGTGTGCCTGATACTGTTCACTGTTCGAAAGTACAGTTTTAAAGTATTTAGTTACGTACAGTTTTCAGCTGGAAATAGGATATGGAATGACAATATTTTTCACTCAAACAAAATAAAATAGCAGGGAAGTCGCAATAACGTACCTGGTATAGTGACTGGGCTGGATAACGAATGAAACGTGGTTCGATTCCCGAAAGAGACAAGAGATACTTCTCTTCTGCAAAGCGTACAGGCAGGTTCTGAGGTCCACCCAACGTCCTGTTCAGTGGATACCCTTTACCCAGGGGTAAAGTGGCCGGGGGGTGAAGCTGACCAGTTACCTCGGTTTAGTGCCGGGGTTAATGAGTGGAGCTATATCTCCACTCCCCCATACGCCTGCATGGCGTGCACAGGGACAACTATACCGTGCTTTACTTTATCAAAAACTCGACATTCTAACAGAAGTAACCAGTATTTTTGAGGCAAATGTGTCCGTAGTGTGAGGAAGGCTATAGGAATACGGCCACCCTAAGCCCTTGTTTCTTCCATAAGATGTTTCTGTGGTCTGCTGTGATCACTGGACCCGATAAAGCCCCGTGACATAACGTTTCTTTACTTCCTCCACGCGATTTGTGGTGCCGTGAGGGCTACCCAGCGACTGAAACGTGACACTAATCCAGACACTGACAGCTCTTCACCTGGGACAACCACTGACGAACGAGCATCGAACTTTCATGAAATTCCAAGGGATCAAGAGGGCATAAACCTGTGTCGTAAAAGTCCTAACGCCTTGTTGACACGATTGCAGGGGTAAGAGGAATGTATACAGGTCGTTGGTTAATAAAATGTAAGCAAGTGGTCTGTAGAAGGAGTCAGTGACTGCTCGTCTTTAGCGAGCCAGTGATATCGAATTGTGAGTGGCCCTCTCCGATATATTAAACTTTGGGTGAGGATAAACTCAGGTGATTTTTAGATTTGTCTGTAGTCTGTCTTTATATATAAGTTCGTAATTATAAAGTTAATTGTGGGTATGAGACTTTATTGCTTTAAAAGGGAAGCAAACGGATTTGGCGCATATAAAACACGTGAAGTAAATATTTGTTCGTTAACAAGTTACAGACATATGGAAATAATTTAGTAATGAAGACCTCCACAATTTGTTCTCTCCGCGTATATGTAGGTTCAATAAGTTGAGGGGGATAAAACGAGAGGGGGAAAGAAGAATGGACGCACAGTAGAAAAAACTCTCCTGGAAGGTCTAAGTTTAGATGGGAGGACAACATTAAACGATGTTGTACATTCTGTGCAATATGGTATGTTTCTTATTATAAAACCAACAGTTTGCACATACAGATTATATATAATAATACAGTCCCCTCTGTTACATGTTTCGGCGGTCGATCATGATCCTCAGGGAACAACACCAATACTCGTATTGCTCCCTGAGCATGGCGATCGACAGCCGAAACATGTAGGAGAAGGGACTGTATTATACAGGGTATACACAAAAGAATGGTGCGGTTTCCCTTTATTCACCATTGAAACCGCACCATTCTTTTGTGTATACTCTGTATATAGAGAGATATACGTTGTATATGCAAATTGTTGGTTTTGTGATAAGAAACATTAAAATGGATGTTTGAGGTGTACGTTTTGTGTCTGTTTGGATTCAGCTGACTCACCCAGGACACGATTCTGCGGGCAGCGTTTGCGGGCATTGTAATGGAATTTGGATACAGTAAAATCAGGTAGTTTATTTAGCACCTGAGCGACTATTAAGTGCTAAAGGTGAAGGTATAATACACATTAGTATATTTTATCTTGAAATGATACAGTTGTAACAGGATAGTCAAAATGTATCTACATTCACTTGCTGGTAATTCATGGAGCGTATTGTGCCCGTCTTAGTCTATTCTAAACGTCGGATGTACTATAATAATACAACCCCATGAGATGGACTACCATCCACAGGCAGTTCGCACCGTTCATTGAGTCCAGCATTCCACAGAGGCTGGGTTTCAGTGACTAATCACATTACTCGCTGTTTCGCTATTGCTGTTGCAGATGGATGGCGTGGCCAACATTGGCTGTCTATATCCCAGCAGGCGGTCGCTTCTCTGATTCATTAGAGCCACGGGATCCCGTTCGACCAATATCCTAGAAAGGGCAGAGGTTATTGGACATATTCTTATTGATTCTGTTTCTGTTGCGATCTTCAGTTTGAATACTAAATGGTAGCAATCTTATAAGATAGTAATTATTTCAAATTCAAGGCACGTGATGAAGCCTGGGCATACATCTGATGTGTTACTCCAACAGCCAGATTTCGTGTAATATTAACGTCGTTTTTACGTCGGTTTCTGTTACTTAAAGACTGCGTATTGCGTTGCTCTCCGTCTTCCTAACGTACCTTCTATCACTGTGACGGAACGGAGTGCTAATGTTTTGTTTGCTTTTGTTGATATCTAAAGGGACGATATGGGGGACTTAGTGTTTGATACGAAGTTTAATAGGAAGTACTTCTAGAAAATATTGCTCTAATTCAGTTTGATATTTACGTTGTTTCAGTATCAGTACTGTAAAGATAATCGTGACATGATCAGTAAACTATATTCATGGGCACCGACAGAGTATATAATATATATATATGCCCACATACATACATACATACATACATACATACATACATACATACATACATATATGCATACATACAGTAAATTGCTGAAAATCTTGTTAACTGAAAGTATCAACAGTAATGCACAAATTTAATACATGACACAAAGTCTTCAGAGGATCACTTTAACTCCGACATGTTTCGGTGGCATATATACCACCATTATCATGGATAGAATTCACACCGAAAGCTGGTAACACCGCTAATAAGGTAAAGTCCTTCACGCTGTCATCAGTTAGGGCCAAGGCCCTAACTGGATGACAGCGTGAAGTAGACTTTAGCAGCGCGTATACAGTACCTGCCGTGCTCTGTGGGCATGAATTGCCATGAAGTAACTGTGGCAATATGTACATAGCAAGAAGGACTTTACCTTACCAGCGGTGTTCCAGCTTTCGGTGTGAACTCTTTCCCTGATGATGGTAGTATATATGCCACCGAAACATGTCGGAGTTAAAGTGATCCTCTGAAGACATTGTGTCATGTATTAAATTTGTGCATTACTGTTGGTACTTTCTAGTTAACAATTCAATAAAATGCACCGTGTAAACGACGCAGTGAAATTTATTGAAAATCTGCTTACGGTGTTGAATGGTTGCGCCGTCATTGACGACTAGAGTCCCGTTCGAGGCGTGGATGTACATCCGCGTCTCTGCGAACTCTAATTCGTCGTATGCGGCTAGGGCTGTTGCAATCTTTCGTTTCCTTCACCCAAGGAGTGTAAGGAATTCATGACTTCGGAATTAATTCTGGATTTTTTAATTAGTCAGGGAGGACCACAGTCCGTAAAAGATGAGAGAGCATTGACTTGATTCCTTTAGACACCAATCACTTTATTTTTACACGCATCCCTGACAAGATTTAATTTTATATATGTTATGCAGACAAATGTACACAGTATTATGTTATTTAACACAATTTTATTAAATGTTGCCCAACATGTTTCTAGCCTATATGAAGGCTCATCTTCAGGGGCTCTTTTGTTGAAATTACAACAGCTATATTATTGGTATATACAATTTTATATACCAATAATATAGCTGTTGTAATTTCAACAAAAGAGCCCCTGAAGATGAGCCTTATATAGGCTAGAAACATGTTGGGCAACATTTAATAAAATTGTGTTAAATAACATAATACTGTGTACATTTGTCTGCATAACATATATATAATTAAAAATGTACGGTACAAGTAACGTAAAGATTTAATTTGTAGCTGATTTTAGGCTTTCTCCGTGATTCAGTACTTGTGCACGGTTTTGGGGTGAATGACGCCGTGTAGATATGGACTTTGCGAGTATTACCGATGTTTTGGATATCCTTAATATTTCTATGTTTAAGGCTAAGTGACTGCCCAGTAGCCCCTGTCACTTAGCATTAGGAAATTCAGGCAGAAAGGATGTCCGAAATGTCGTTTGTCGTGTTATATATATTATATATATATATATATATTATATACACACGGTGCCGTCACCCTGAAACCGGATTCACATTAAGTATTTTGATGGAGTGCATCCCGTTCTGCGAACTCACAATATGAATGGGAATATCGCGTTAGACACAACTTTATTGTAAGGCACGTACGGGTGGTACAGACTACACGCTTCGGCTAATTACAGTACTAATTTTGGTACGTAAAATGACCAATATCGCCGATCCCAGTGGCCGTGCGATCTAAGGCGTGGGTTTTCGGCCGCTCGCTTACTATGATCGTGGGTTCGAATCTCGCCGGGGCATGGATGTCTGTCTGTTGTGAGTGTTGTGTGGTGTCAGGTAGAGGTCTCTGCGACGGGCTGGTCACTCGTCCAGAGGAGTCCTACCGACTGTGGTGTGTCTAAAGTGTGTGTGACCATGAAACCTCGACGAAACGAGGAGGCCCAGGCCCATATAGGGCTGTCGAGCCATAGGGAAAAAAATGACCAATATCTCCGTCCTTAATCCCCTGCAATACTACCAAATATGGCACATTGTTCTTGTATCAGACCTAATGATGGCCTACTATTAGGCCGAAACATGTAATCTGGATAGCATACAGTGAAGTTTTGTCTGACGGATTTACACTAAATTTAATTAGTTAAGACAGTGCATTTAATCAGGGATGCAAAAATCATCCCAAACTCTAGGAGACACTTCAAAATTCTAGGCGCCAAAAGGGTGACATGAAGCAAGTTTCGTACTGAGACCCACAAATATTAGGCGCCACCGTACAAAATTTAGTCACCACGGTGACCTGGCGCCTCGGATTTGTGCACCCCTGATTTTAATTTGATTTAATTTAATATTCTCTGTCGTCATTTCTGGGTATTAATTTTAGAAAGTAGGTTTTGTTTCCAAGTTTCGTTGAAGTAGATTTATTTAACGCGATCGAAATATGAATAAATATAGAGCTGTTCAGGAATTCCAGTGAACATGTGGTGATAGCGTGCGAATAGTGGCAGCAATTAGGTCGAAACGACGGCGGTCGGTTACAGTAATTCAAGGCGTTTTGTGCAGCCCTGTATCCCTTTCATATCCCATTATCATGCATGTAAGTCACTGTTGACTGTCTGAACAGTGTCGATATGGAAGCAACGCACAGTTCCTTTTTGGTTTCTGCTTCCCTGTTTCCTCCCAACCGCTGTTCTACGTGCTTGTATTCTCTTCATCTTCTTTGTTATTCTCTTTATTGGGTGCGTTCGCAAAATTGCGAAAAGCGAATATTAGCTTTAGGTCTGTCCTTCTGTCCGCATGGAACAACTCGGCTCCCACTAGAAGGATTTTCATGAAATTTCATATTTGAGGATTTTTCAAAAATTATGGAGGAAATTCAAGTTTGATTAAAATCTGACAAGACTAACGGGTACTTTGCTTGAACACCTATATACATTTATGATAATATATTGCTGAATTCTTCTTAGAATGAGAAATGTTTCGGACAAAAGTTGTAGAGAAAATCAAAACACATTTGTGTTCAATAAATGTTTTCCGAAAATTGTGCCGTTTATGGGATAATGTGGAAAGGTATGACAGGAAAGGTATGGCCAGACAGGCCACATATAACAATATAATACGGCACAGAAAAGATTCGATTTACACGCTGGATATCTCAGAAAAGAATAAAGACACACTCATAATATTTAATACTTATTGCTTTTTCACGGCAACAGTGGTTACGCGAACGCACCTCAGTGTTACGTTATACGTACCTTGTCTGTCTTATTGTTCTGAGCCGCTCGTTGTGACCTCGATGTTTGAATCGCCATGGAAACCTAAAGTCGGTTGTTAAGACGTCTTTAAATTTCACCTAGCGACATTCCGCAGCCGTTACAGCACCTGCATTACCCTGTCCATAACTGCGGATCTCATACACCACTAGAATGAAAGATTGATTACGGACACACGTCGTCAGACGTGGCATGTGATCCACGTACACTTGACTTGCGATTGCATGGGGCACTTCCTGTACTTGCTGGCACAATACTGCGTGTAACAGATTACACAAGGGGGCACGCGGTGGCGCAGTTGGTTGAGGCACTGCGCTACAAACCGGAACGTCGCGGGTTCGATTCCCGATGGTGTCATTGGAATTTTTCACTGACATAATCGTTTCGGTCGCACTATGGCCCTGGGGTCGACTCAGTCTCTAACAGAAATGAGTACCAGGAATCTTTCCTGGGGGGTAAAGGCGGCCGGTGCGTAGGGCTGACAACCTTACCACCTTCATGTGCCGATTGTCTAAAAACCTGGGAGCCTCGACCTCCTGGAGCCCTAAGGGCCTGCCAAGGCCTGTAATGGGATTGCTTTAAAAAAACATTACAGAAACATAATGGTTACATGCATTTAATTACACACAGCGACCAAAGACATTTCGTCGTGATTTTGTTTTATGCGGGTTACGGGCACTATCTCGTATTGTTCTGCAATTGGTTTGCCTTAATGAAATTCTCTTTTCTGGATACAGGAAAACGAATTCAATTCTCTGAAATTTGACGTTATGAAAGGTAGACGTTCTGGAATTCGTAGGCATTGACCATGTAGCCTCTGATGTACTGTAAAGTGTTTATATTTGTGCACAAGTAGATTAAGGCTGTTTTGAAATATGTGTACAGAGGAATTTCTTTGTCTCTTAGAACATTTATTGCCTTTGAATTGAACAAGCATGGAAAAGGTTTGCGTACGAGTATTCCACTTTCCAGATATGTTCTTAGCGTTGTGCCGCCTGTTTTCCCTTTGAAGTTTAGTTGTTGTTTGTGCTCATCACTGGCTCGTTTTTCGTTTTAAAATTAATCCTGCTTTCCACTCCTCTGTTCTGGGGTATAGGCTCGTCAGGCATGAAACGCGTCGGTGTTCTGTTTGGCATTATCACAAGCTGTATGGTTGAAATTCGTGAATAGCGTAATAGCAAACATATTACACAGCGGGGTTTCAAGTAACCTTTGTGTGAAATTCTCATTTTTGCGTAATATACTTCCTCTCTCTGTCTCTCGGTTTCTCTCGCTCTGTCTTTGGGAATTTCATACGAGAATTTAATTTCGAATATGTTGTTACTGGAATTGTATCATAACAGTGTTTCACTACTTTGTTAAAAGGCTTGGTAAATTGCCATTCCTCTGTATGAACTGTTCGTATTTGATTTGATTCCTTTAAATTAGTCAACAAGTTTAATACTGTTTCGACGTCCGTACAGCTTCATTACAAACTACCTGCATGGTCCATAGTTCTTCAGAAGCTCATAGAAGCTAATAGCGGTTTATATAGTCAGACTCTGTTTTTATGTGATTCAGAAGTTAAATACTTGGTTCATCAGAGTCCTTCCACTGGTCCCTATTCTGAATCAAATTAATCCAATCTAAATACCCCCATCCTTTTTCTTTAAAGACTTTGTAATAATATTATTTTTCCACGCCTAGTCTTCCAAGTGGTCTGTTCAGGTTTTCCGACCAAAAACTTACATTCTTCTTCTGTCCCATGCGTGCTACATGTCCCGCATATATTCTTCCTGATTCAATTATCCCAATAATTAGGGAGTCAGATCTATTGTATGGCGAGTAAAAATTTACTGTGGTTTTATCACCTAATTTGCCTCTCTTGCTGGGGGGTTCTTTTAAATTTTCGTGTTTCCGTTTTGGCATTACTTCGGCAATTTTTGTTTGGTATGAGGAGCAGTTTTACAATTTTTAATTGGTACTTCACGTTGTGTTTTATTAATAATCAATAAACAAGGACAGGCACACATATATCGCAGACAAACATGATTATACATCTCACCAGGTACGACATACGAGTTGTGATCGACTGTAAATCTGATGCTAATCAGAGCTACCGAAAGGGAAGAGGGAAAATAGCCACACAGTATAGTAACCTGGAAGACTGTTGGTGGAGCAACGCGCACCGTGGACGCTTGAAAACTGACGTGAATTTGAAGCTCCTTGCGGAATAATATATGGCCACCCGCTTCACATACGTAATAGAGAAGTTGCCTATTGGTACGGCGTTGTGAGCGAGATTCGTGGTAGAGTCGCTAGAGAATGTTGACCAACTCCATAGCAGAGTCCTGTTTGAAAAGCTTATAGTTCCTCAGCTAGTCAAGAAATTCCCTGCATTTTATGGAACCTGGAGGGTCATTGCTGTGTTCGCAAGAGGCCACCATTTGTCCTTATCCTGCACCAGATGAATACAGTACACGCCCCCCCCCCCCAATTCTGTTTCTTTAAGATGAATCTCGTCCTGCGATGTACGACTGGTTTTCCCAAGTAGTGTTTTTCCCTCAGGTTTTCCCACCAAATCACCCCTGTGTGTCACTTGCCCGCGCACGTCATCGTCCTACTTAATCTGATGACCTGGGCCCTAATAATACGTTGTGAGCAGTACAAATCATGAAGCTCCGCGCTGTGCAGTTTTTCTTTGGCCTCCTGTTACTTCCGCACTTGCATGATGACAGCAGGCCTGAAACCTGTTGTGACTTCTTGCTACTTTATTATAAGTAGGTTTCTACCTATACAATTGACACATTACTGTCACAGTCTGTTTAATTTCTGGCGCGGTCGGAACAAAATGTTTCATCAATGCGCTTGTTAGCTTCCCCGTGTCTTTACGTTTGTCTGTCTGTCAGTCCATGTTAACAGCTTTAGAATACCTGGATGGAATTTTATAAAATTTTGTCGGCCTATTCCCATTTTTATGAAAGGTGGACACCAAAGAACACGTTACATGAAGACTGTATGCGTTTCTGTGGCCGTATTGAGCGTTAACTCGCTATATGTTGATTGCGATGGAGATTGTTTCGAACAAACGTACAGCACAATTAAGCATGCACGACGCTAACTAACCCAAAGCAGCAAGTTCCTCTTGAGAATCAGGTTCTTGCTGTTATTACCGTGCTCACGATAGCCTGCCACTGGCCCCTATTCTGAGCCAGATGAGTCCTGTTTTATACCCACACATCCTATCTCGTTAAGTTGCATTTGTTCTTTTGGCCTGCTGATTGGTGCAATTAACCAGTGCAGTTGATTTGACCGTGCACCAGTTAGTATGTGTATCCAATCATGACGTAGTGTGAAACTGTCTTTGTCAGCAAAAGGCTACACAGTGTGGTCTCGTTAGGTAGTGTATCAACTTCAGAGCTGTATTTAGCAAGAGCGGCTCAGTTTGAGTACTGGACAAACAGGTCGATACAGGCAGGGGGCGCCATGGCTGAACTCACGCGGAGACCCTCAGTATAGATTACCCACTATCGAAGCCAATCTCACCACGCACCGGCTAATGCTAAAGTTTGTTCTGCCTGGCCGCAATGGAGGTAGGAACCCAAATTTTATATGGAAACCCCCATATGGCGGAATTTTTATTCCGATGAAGATGAAGTTTATAGGCGGGAAGCGAGACTTAGAGTTTAACTTAGAATATGAACCGCGTTTTAACCTGTGAGCTTTGCAAGAGAGGCCCTAATGCTACTGTACCATCAATATGCCTGTTCATAAGAAGATTACAGAAAGGTTGCGTGAAGTAAATACGCACTTTTATCAAATATATCCCTTTGTCTTCCTTCTTTCCTAACTTTTTTGTTTCTTTCCCTTTATTTAAGCACGCGTTGTCCACTGCCTGGGTTATATAGCGTTAAATGCTAGGATGTTACTAATTATGAACGGGGATTGATACGGTAGGAGTCCTTGTTTGTGAATTTTGCATTATTTTTGGGCACCACGGATTACCTTCATCGGTATATACCGGTAAGAAATAGTGCTGTATCGGTCTGGGCTTTATTGTGAAGCTCATTACTAGATCATTTTGACATGACACATCCCCATTGTGTTTTAAATTACAGATATATTTTCTCAAAATCAGTCATACACAACATATAAAACAGGCAACATGTCTCGGCTGATTAAGCCATCATGAGGTCTTGTTTGAGAACAAGGCTTCATGTGTAAAACATTTTTAAGAACATTTCTTTGGGCACATTTACAATATATTTATATATTGTGAAGGTGGATATCTCACGCCTATTGCAGTATTAGTATAATTTTAATGTTCTCAAAAAGGGCCTGATGATGGCTTAACAGCCGAAACATGTTGCCTGTTTTAGCTCGTCTTGTATGTTGTGTATGACTGATTTTGAGACAATATATCCATAACTGCATCGGCCATTATGCCACGCAGTGTCGCAAAGAGCCCCTTTGGAAACTGTGTACTCCACATGAGTTGTCACTCATGTATTCTGTGCGTAACTTGCAAATGACACACAGTTTTTACTGGCATGTGCTTCTGTTTGCAAAGTGCTAATTTGTTTGACGAAGACTTAGGTCTTCGGCGATGTTACGCCATATTGACAGATCGATCCTTCGAAACTTCTGTAATTATTTACCAGTCGATACGGTGTAACTCGCCAGACCACTTGACTGTTCAACACCGCCATGATAACCCCACATCTCGCATGTTGTGTGTTTGTTACAGTATCCCCATTTCCTGAAACGAGATGGCAACAAACTGCACGTCATGTTACAGAGGCGGAAACGCTACAAAAACAGAACAATCCTGGGCTTCAAAACACTGGCCGGAGGTGTCATCAACATGGCTCAGGTAAGCTTCTTGTTAATACAGTGCCCGCTGTTGTATACAAGACCGTCATGTCTGTGGTCGTTCGTATACTTTTTTTCGCAAACGGAATAAAATGAACGCAGATTGGTGGTTTTACTCTCCATGTTTATTGTTGAATCCCAACACTACTGGGCGGGCTTTTGTACTGTGAGTCCATACTAAACGTTTTGGGACGATTTTAATTAGGATATTTAGCGATACTGTATAGCAAATTAGGTACATTACGTGACACCAAAACCGAACTTGGACAGTCCCCCCAACCCCCGAAAATTGTGGAACTTGAAAAGCATTTTGTGTCCTGAAAAAAAAAATATATATATATATATATTAGACACCTTCGCAAAATTGCGAAAAGCGACTGTTAGCTTCGTCATGTCCGTCCGCATGGAACAACTCGGTTCCCATTGGACGGATTTTCATGAAATCTGGCATTTGAGCATTTTTCTAAAATACGTTGAGAAAATTCAAGTTTCAGTAAAATGGGACAAAAATAACGGGTACTTTACATGAGGACCTATGTACATTTATGATATCTCGCTGAATTCTTCTTAGAATAAGAAATGTTTCAGACAAAGTTGTAGAGAAAATCAAAACGGCCATTTTATGTTTAATAATTTGTTTTTCCGAAAATCGTGCCGTTTGTAAGATAATGTGGGAAAATACGGTACAGTCGGACAGGCCACAGATGACAATATAATACAGCGCATAAGCGCTGGATAGCTAAGGCTACAGACGCACACTCAGAGTAGTACTTCTTGCTCTTGCACGACAACAATGGTTACGCGAACGCGCTTCAGTGTTGGTTTTATACGTACATTGCCTGTCTAGTGTGTGTGTGTGTGTGTGTGTGTGTGTGTGTGTGTGTGTGTGTGTAATTAAGATTTGCAATCACTGTTTCAAACATTTTTCTGTGTGATGAATATTTAACTAAATACGAGGAGAAATAAGTTCTGAGTGTGCAGTTTGGTACCCGTAGTGACTGTCTTTGCATCTTCAATATATGTACAGGCGTGATCAAGTGCGTATGCAGAACGGTAGAAGACAGCTGGCCAGTAGCTGAACACTCCGTTGTAATACACATTTCCGACCTCGTTTCATCTGCACATTTCTCTCGCCCCTCTGCAGTAAGGTGCAGACGGCATTACAAGATGCACGCTTAAGTTGCCAGCTTTAATACACAGTTACCTCGCGCCGCTATATTATATATATATATATATATATTATACACACCACACACACATATGTGTGTGTGTGTTGTGGTACAGATAATATTTTATGGCCGGACTAAGCACTGCAGAGCGGGCGGCATTATCGGTGGTTGTGCCGCAACGGTGTCGTCCGCTCTACGGCGAGCAGAACATGTCTGTCACAATTGGCAAAACTCCAGTGAGTGTGGTCAGTACTTCATTGCGTTCCTGGTGAAATTCCAAAGAAAAGGAAGGGAGAGACAAAGGAGGCCGATTTTCAGTTTACGTTCGAACCTGGGACCTTCCGGATGCAGGGCAGGAACCGTGTAAACCTGTCAGCAAAGTGTCTATTTTTTTACTACGTTGCGAATTTGGTGTCAAGATACAAATTCTGGATTTTAACAGATGGACGGCTGGATGAACAAACTTTATTTCCAGTGCGCGGATCACCTAAATTTGTGCCCAGAATTTCCTAAATTAGTTTGTAATGCCGAATGTCGATCGAGTATTGTCAAGTTCAGTATGTATTCCGTGTGGGAAGCAGGCAGTCGATAGCAGCCCTACCGCCAAGATTTATTGCTGCATTCGTGACGTGTAAACAGTGTTGTGATGGTTTGTAGCCAGCACCGCTTATAGCTTCGTGTTATCGCTCTGGGCCAGGCATACAATAGAGAGCAAATTTACGGCTTGTAGCATAACACAGCCTTTCTTCCCGAGTTCTGATAGATTCAATGACCGACCCCAAGTCTTTGCCATCTTCCTCGCCACTTGGTTGGTCATACCATTAAACGGTACACAGATGAATAGAGATAATATTGTTCAAGGCAGACCATTTAATCGCTAAAAGAAGACGAAAATCGAAATTAAGTCCCTAACTGTATAATAGTGTTTTATTGTGGGCTTTAGTAAAGTATAGTGTTTACGAGAATAATGTGATGTAACACGATTGCAGATCAGCAGCAGAAATTACACAACGAAAGACGAGTTGGTGTAAACTTGGTATGAGACATCCTGTTGTGTACATAATATTTGACTCAAATACAATTCCCGTCTAACCTAACACTTTACTGAAGTATGACGAACATTAATATATGTGGCTACATGTTTCGGCTCAAATTAGAAGCCAAGCGTTTAGCGGACCTTCACCACATACACTGTACTACCAACATTTCGACAAAATAACTAATATACGTGTATACCAAACTTCGAACTGCAATGGTTACTGTGTGACATGTATCTCTCTTTGCTGTATACTATAATGTAGTTAAGGGAGATCGAACAACCATAAACGCCATCATACATACAATACGTTCCAACTACAATTTAACGAATGTGGACAGTTAATAAAGGGAACTCAAACGCATTGTTCTCAGGCTCTGCATAAGTTGTAACAATAATGTTAATAATTTTAAAAAGTTATACAATTTTGGCATAATAAATAATGCAACATTTTGGCATAGTAAGTAATTCAACCCATATCGTCGTTGTTTATATTCGAAGCATAAAAGTTATATCAGAAAATTGTAGTATAATTTATATTAAAACACGTTAAATATATCTCAGGCGAAATCAGAATACACATATGGAGCTGAGATCTCAAAATCTTTTCCAACAGTACCATAACAGTAACAGTAACCATACAGTAACAGTAACAGACTGTTTCCTCTGTACTCGTACATATCTTTCAGAATTGGCGTGATGATGGCTTCTAATTTGAACTGAAATGTGTAGTCAAGTATATTAATAATCGTCAGTGATCTGTGAAGAAGTGATGTGTTAGGGTGAAGTTGCGGTCTGTTTGGTATAAACACTGACATTGCCGGCTTCGGGGCCGAGAACTGAATCCGAACCTCCCGAACTGCCAGCGGCTCCTCATTGGCATTCAGCAATACACATTAGCATACATTTCTTATTAGACGTAGATGGAAGGATAATATTAAAACGGGTATGAAGAAATAAGGCGTGAGGGTGTTGACTGGATCTTCTTGGACTGAAGTAGGACTCAAGTGACGGGCGTGAACGCGATAATGAATCGTGGGGTCCCATAAAAAGCCATGAATAATCGTGGGGTCCCATAAAAAGCCATGAATAATCTCATCAGCTGAGCAGCTACTAGGTTATAAAAAATACCTTTATGCCATTGTGTTAATTGGTTACTTGGTACAGTTACTAGAAATACAGTGAAGTCACAAGCCTAGTCACACATCTGGAATTCCCTACCAGCATTCCTTGCAGTAGAAATGCGCAGAGACTAGCAAGAGCAGACATACTTGGATCTCTGACTTTTGACTGTATAGTCACACCATGGACATACTCCATTTTTCCCAGCTGTTTAATGAATATGGTCCCAGCAGTCCACAGGTTTCTTGAGTCCATCAGAATAAAATATTCTCGTTTGGATAATAACAAATTCTTTCATCATTTTATTCCACGCCATAACAGATATGCCTACTTATTTCAGATGCAGTTTCATCAGTACATCTTCGGTTGTCCGCATACTCCCATCCACTCCTGTACCTCAACACATCTTCAAGACGAGGGTCATTCGGAACATACATAACTGCCTGTCCTTTGAATCCTTCTACTTTCCCGTGGCCCATACATTTATCTCAGCACTGAACACCTGTCATTCTTCGTTAAACTCCACTGGTTTTCATACCCTCTGGCCACATGAATCTGATCATAGGGGATCATTGTTATTCTTTGTATGTGGACCACCCATGTTAAACGTGTCACGACTGATAGAATCTTTTGGGGCGATCAGCTGTGTCGGGGCATGATGGAGATAGACGGTTTGTTGGACTTGTGCCTCAAATTCGCATGGCTAATCTCGCGAGAAGATGTTATCACTTTTAGTCATCGGGAAAGCTTCCAAACTTACGTGGAACATTATTATTATCATGCGGAAGATAGAAGAAACCGGGGGGGAGGGGGGTGCAAGCGAGGGAAGGTTCTTATCTTTTATGTCCGTTATATTCGTCAGTGCTGCCAAAGTCGCTTTCGAGAAGACTATAATGCCCTTTCATTTTTTAACGTTCCTCGTATTATAAAATGTCATAACCTGCAGTGTTTATCCCTTCGAAACCCAAAAATGCGCCGTGCCATGGTGAAATGTTGGAAACTTAGGAAGCAGCGAGGTTTGGACGACTGTATCTGTTTCATATTATCTGTGTGTCCCTCGCAGTCCTAATGCAGTTGTATGTGTATATTTTCAACCTCTTGTTGCAGGATATAATCATCCGGTCCCGTGTATAATGCTTCTGTTTCTGATTTCCCACCGTGATGAGAATGGTGTAAGGCAAAGAATATGTTCGTTTTGATAAATGTGTGTCTATTCATAACTTCCGGCTGTCATTCTGACTACACTGTGCATTGTATCAACCTGCGAGAGTTCGTGTCAGTTGTAAGGATAGTTGAACGTCGCTTCCTGTTTATTTCAGCCCCCCCCCTCCCTGAAATGTAAATCGTAGGAAATGGATAAATCCGAGTGTTGGACTGTTGTGCCCTCTTGGCGTGGAGCGCAAGAAGTAAATGCGGTGTAATATAGGGCAGGCGGCCAGTTTGGTCCATCGCGGCCGCTTTTTGGTCTCTATCAAAAGTTATTTGCCGCCTCAGTACGATCGTTAGCTCTTCGTTAACCCGCGTTTTTGGATCTGCCTACCTCTGCGACGAAGCCTTCTCCCAGATGAAGATAATTAAATCAAGATACAGAAGCCGTCTGACCGATGGACATTTAAAATACTGCCTTCACTTGTGCCTAAGTAATTATGAACTCTCTTTCAGTAAGTTATCGCAAGATATGCAGTGTCGTGCATTAACTTAGCAATAGGAAGGTTAAAGAAAAACACCTTTTAATAATGGTATATTGTTTTAGTTTGAAAGTATCAATTTTTAATGAATGGAACAATTGTACTTTTATATGTTTGATGTTATTATGCTATTTTACAGCTCTTTGTCTAGTTGACCTGATATTACTACGTTGTGTACTGTGGTAGATCGCGAAAGATTTTCTGTGAGTAGATTACCGAGTCCAAAAGCCAGGCCACCTATGATATAAGGCATCGTGTCTCCCTCTTTTTCGCCTCATTTTCTTTCTTTCGTCGATTGTTTTTTTCTGCTTTCCGTTCCTTGTTAGTTTTTATCCTCCAGTAAGAAAAGAAACGTGACTGTGGACAGATGCTTCTTTGATGACACATTATCAGATATATACAGAACGGAGCCTGCGAAGTTGTTGGAAGACAAAGGAAAATTATGTTACAGCTGTTACTGAGATAGTATAGTATTGTGGCAGCGCTTTGGGCTTGCAATCGGCGGGTATTCTGTTAGAATATATGCTGAATTAACGACTATCCTATCAATGAAAGACGGAAAAGAAGGGAAAAAATGAGCAAATAAAATAAGAGGGCAAGAAAGACGCTAAGCAAGCAAAGAAGACAGTAACAGAAAGTAAGTTAATCTTGAGTTGGCGAACAAAGAATGATATGAAAACTTTCTCCACTCGCTGTGAGTGTGAGAAGTCACCTGGTGCCGTGTGGCATTCGGGTTATGTGACTGTCCGAAAACGTGGTTATAAAAACTGGTAACCACTCACCTTGTTCTTTTGACTTCGAATGCAAAGCTGCTGGCTAACTCAGTGCACTGCCTGTCCGTTATATCGGGTTTGTTTGCGGGACGAGACAAGTAGAAGCAGATGTGTCCGTTCGTAACGTCTTATCACAGTCACTTATATTGTTTGATGACATGCTACATGACGTGGCCTAAATTATGGCCGATTTACCTAAGTATATATGTAATAGAAGGGATTACTTTGCGTAGGTAACTCCATGAAGCAAAGTCCTTAGTCAAGAAATGTTCCGCTCTTTTCAAACCCAAAGGTCCATTGCCGTGTTCACAGCAACCCACCGCAGTTCCCATCCTGAGACATGTGACTTCAGTCCACACACTCATACTCCGTTCCTTAGAAAAAAATGTTAATATTTTCTTTCCATCTACGCTTAGTTCTTGCAGTGTCTTTTCCTTCAATGTTTTCCAACCACAATGTTGAATACACTTGCAGCTGTCCGATTCGTGCTGCATGCACAGCCCATCTCGGTCATATTAACTTTATCACTCTAATAATATTTGACGAAGGGTACAGATTACGAAGCTCCGTCTCTGTTACAGCTTTCCTCTTAGATTGAAATATCCCTCTCAATACCCTGTTCTCAAAATACATGTTCTGTTTGCTCAGGATGAAACGCATAAGAGGCAAGACCTCTTTAATGAGATACAGTTTTTATCTCATGTAATTCTGTCGTTACAGGAGGCGGTCGAAAATTAAGTATACAAGATATGTATCTTGAAACGTGCATTTAACGTTGTGTGGGGATAGTATGTAGCGTTGCTTGAACATCTGGAAGGCCAGAGATTTAAAATTGCTGACGATATGAAAACAGAAGTGAAACGGTGTTGGAAATGCGTGTAACAGGACACCGTTGTGTGGATACGGAATAAAGCACTCGTACCATGACATGATAATTTTCCATCGTGACTGTGTAAAACACAATATACGAGTCAGGCAGTGAGGCTGCATTTTTGCATGTGGAATATTCCTTGAATGACGTATAAATGTGCGCTTACTTTTTGACTGACAATTGTAGGATAAACCGTCTCTAAGAATATATCAAAACCAACTAATGCACATAAGTGTATGAAAGTATTTTATACACGCTATATACCTCTTACGTGTGTCGGCCACTCATGTGGCCATCTTCAGGGAGGTGCATTACAAAGGATAGGTGCATCGAAGTTTTTGAACCAATGCACAGATATAAAATATTACAGTTTAAAAATAATGCATGGTTTAAAATGCGTATTACACCTCACTGAAGATGGCCACATAAGTGGCCGAAACATGTAGGAGGTTTAGAGTGTATGTAATATACTTTCATACACTTGCGTTTGTTGATTTTGATATCATATCTAATTGCTCAGTTCACGGTTATGGATAATTTAAAATCGTTTATAAGAAATTTTATGAAACGCTTATAATTTGAAATATGAGGTAGAGCATTGAACGAGTGTATTGACCACATTCAGTTTTGATTTAAACTGGACTATATGGACAACCACTTTATGTGGAATTTGAATGCAAATTGATGTAATGTACGTAATTGCGGTTGTTACTTGAGACACGCCGTCTGCTCAGTCTTTTACTGATGTCAGAGATGCAGATTCCGAGAAACCAGACGGTTGCGGACCACACTGATAATTCCAGCCACCTCGTATCGTCTCTTGTTCTGATTCATAATGAAATCCTTGTGCTCGAACATGGCACGTTAAATCGTGCAATAAATAAATAAATAAAATATTGAAATACCGCAAAAAAAAAAAAAACTTCCAGTGTCCCTCGAAACGTTGCGGGAATTTTTGTCCGGCTGTTAACATTACTGTGGTAATCTCCATGCGCTACCAACTGCCTCTCTGTTATGTTTTTGTAAGTTTGTGTTTACAGTCACACTTAGTCGTATTTTGCGTGTACGTTCGTTTCGTATTGTTACAGAGACGTCATACCAGTGGCGACAGAAAGGCGAGCTCTGTGCCTGTCAAGTGGAAATATCGTAATGTTTCCGCTCCTCCTCCTGGTTCAGTTAGGCATATTATAAGGAAGTCATCCCATTTTAATTATTAGTCATTTGGAATCACTGACAGAAACCAATGACCAATACTCCGTCCTGCTCTGTCGTCAGAAATGTGTGACTGTGTTAGAAACGCTTTTGAGATCTGCGCTCTTCTGGGATATTACGCGGCGTCGTGTGGTAATTGTTTACCGACGTTTCGGGACAAGAGTCCGAGTAAGAAAGCTCGGACTCTTGACCCGTGAAGATGGGACCGATACGTTGTCCGGAAACGTCGGTAAACAGTTACCACATGACGCCGTGTAATATCCCAGAAGAGCGTAGATCTCATCAACATCGCGGCGGAAGTCTGAAATCAAGGAACGCTTGTGTTGAGTTCTCACCAAATTCACGAAGTGTACTTACTGTGCAAGAAGAGCAACAACCGCCTAACTACACTCAGGTCGAACCTGATATTGACTTTGGATGTGAACTTTATTTTGGTGTTTAAGTAAACTTTATTGTGGTTCGATGTTTTGATATTTCAAAAAAAAAATTAGATAACGGAAAATAGGAGAAGTGTTTCAAATTTTGTCTTGCAATGTAAGCTGTCTTATAGCAGCGCTTTATAAATACAATTTCTTGACAGTAATTTAGCAACAATTGAATTGCAGTGCCGCTATCAACGTTTCCTGGCCTATCAACGTTTCCGTACTTAGCGGTCCCTCAGTATATGAAAAATTATTTTAGGGGTTCCTTCATGGAAGAAAGGTTTGGAAACAGGTCTAACGTGTCCGCTGGGTCCCGAATATACTTTTTTCCCAGTTACATTTTTTCATAACAATGTTGTGTTAGTTAGTTAGTTAGTTAGTTAGTTAATCCTCTTCGCTCCCTGTGGAGCATAGGGCCTCGATATTCTTCCTCCATCTGATTCTGTTTTGGGCTTCAAATTTGACTTCTGTCCATGTTCTGTTGATGCGCTGTAGGTCTTTCAGTGTTGAACGTTTCCAGGTGTTTTTGGGGCGTCCTCTTTTCCTGTTTACTGGTGGGTTCCAATCTCCAACACCCCATATATATCTTGTGTTTTGCATCCAGTAAATGGTCAAAAGCTATCTTCGGTCTGAACGACGTCATACTTGCTTCTGGTATCATGGAATTGTCGTTATTTAAAAGGTTTTGTTCCGAGGCTGATATCGAGGTTTCTGTAGCAGTACTATTTTTTATGAGAGTGAGGTTGCTAGCCCCACGTCTCAACCTCTAACCTGGAGGACCAGGGTGTTCCTCTTAGTCTGTCTCCTACCTCTCGACCAATCCGGCTTGGGTGACCCTGCCAGTAGCAATGCTACCGCCGGCATAGCTCTTGGGGTCAAAGGAGTGCACAAGCCCTCTCACCACAAACAATGTTGTGTTATGTTTCCTTTAAACATTTTAAGTATCAATGTAAGTTGAAGAGGCAGAAAACTTTTTGTCCCGGTAAAATCCAGAAAACAATAAGAAGTGGAGGTTTATGTGCAGGAGTGCACGTTACAGTCGGTGACCTGGAGGGTGTATCAAGTGCATGCATAAGGTGGAATAAGAGAGTCACTAAATTGGGGTTTGTCTTGCTGTCTTCTAAACCGACCCGGATGCTTTCCTGTAAAAATTTTACCTTATTTGTTCGTAGTTGAATTTGCCAGGTTTCATTCCTTAAGCCTAAACGTGACATTTATTCCTTTCACAGCCATGTTTTCCAAGCATCGACAAATCCCACCAGCCAGTTTATTTTATGAAAGTAAGAACAGTTTATTGTCTGTTTTCGTAGTGGGCATGCGCCGAATTTCGTTTGTCCATTAGGAGGTTAAGACGCTTATGAAATTTGTTAAAACTGCATATAGTCTTACAAGATTAATCACATAGTTACAGGACTTCAGTTGCAGTGTTAACGATGTGTGATGTCTTAAAAAAAAGGCGGGTTAAGAACGGTTAGGCACCATGTAGTCCATATTCCTGTGATTTCTCCGACACTGTCATTTTTTATCATTTTTATCCTATGAAACGCTAGTATTTTTTACCATTTTGACACTGTGTGATACGCGGAAGCTTATAAGAGGAATGTATATTGTGGCGCTTCTGAACGTCTGATCCCGACGCAAGTCAGGGTGTCATGGCATAATCTTTTTTGGGGGGTGCTTTGTCCATCTTCTAATTTTTAGTGAAGCACGACGCTTCGGAAGCCGGCTCTGCTTCCGTCTTCAAGCAAGAAAGTCACGTAATCTGGTGGACCCCTTAGATACAGCCATTATCAGTCAATGCTTCCTTAAAAATTAGACATGGGCAAAGTCCAAAAAAAAAACACAAGATTGTGTCAATGAGTTGTGTACCATCGTCACAGCCTTATAGAGGGTCTCATGGTTTTCGATAGGCTTGCGAATGGTCAGAGAACTTAGTTTATGCCATTTTATGGTCGCAACTCAAGTACTAAATTGTCTTGATTCTTATAATCCGACATTCTACTACCGCTAATGCCAGAGAGTTTCATTGGACATGATCCTGAGCCACTGCCTTTCACGTTCTATAACGTTTCTCTGAACCTTTTTTTCATTTATCTTGCCGTCTCCTCGGTCTTTCAGGAGATTTCCGCAACAAAATTAGGTGTGCATTTCTTGTCTCTCCATCGTAGCTACTTGTTCAGAAAGTAGTAGACCCCTGGATGTCAGGCTCATGATGACACTAGGCGATATGTATGCACCACGAGTTCTCATGTTGGGCCCTGTATAGTGTCCCAGATTACTCCCCTTACACGTTCTTTTTATGCCCACCTGTTTTTCAGAGCACTTGAAACCACTGTCAACGAATTACATTCGTTGACACTGATAAGACACAATTATAATTCGCTGTAACTTTTCGACAGGTGCTGCAGAGGCAGATGGATTTAGAGTTGGATCTGTTTAGTGACATCAAGGAGAAAGGACTCAGTCTGATCAGCAACATTGTGGCGAGAGTGTCAGTGCAGGCCCTCAGCAGTCAGCCTGTAGACCACGAGAATGCAGTCAAACACATGGCAATGAGTGAGACTGCAGGTAAGTCATCATTTTAAATGCTTCACTAGCTCTCAGGCCTCGTGCGTGTCATCTGTCGTTATCATCATCATCGATGTTGAAGGTAAGTCTGTAAAGGATTGAGGACATAGAAGCGAAGTTCCGAGTATTCTTAACCTTACCGTAAAATCTGCTCCTTAGTTTTTTCTTGAGCTGTTTGGCGATGCTGATTTATTAGCAAAAGCTCCACATCGTCAGGTTAATTAGTAAGCCCGTTTGAGGGTGGCACTTCTGTTTCATATTCTGAAGGCCTGCTTTCGATTCTGTGCCCAGAGACTGTTGATTTTATTAAATGTAGTTGCATTTTTGCTAAGAACGGGTTGCGGGCGCTTGTGAATGCGGAAATGAACCGTAGGATTCCATAAAATGCGAGGAATTTCTTGACTAGCTGAGGACCTGTTAGCTTCTCAGCAAGGACTCTTCCCCACGGAGTTAGTTAGTTAGTTAGTTTATTAGTCGCATTTTGCCGATCCCAGTGGCCGCACGGTCCAAGACGTGGGTCTACGGCCGCTCGCCTGCTGGGATTGCGAGTTCGAATGCCGCCGGGGGCATGGATGTCTGTCTTGTGAGTATTGTGTATTGTCAGGTAGAGGTCTCTGCATCTTACTGATCACTCGTCCAGAGGAGTCCTACCGAGTGTGGTGTGTCGGAATGTGATCGCGAAGCCTCGTAAGGGGAGGCCATGACACGAATACGGGCCGAAGCGCCACAGGAAAAAAAGTAGTTGCATGTTAAAGCAACCCCAAGCTTTACAATTCTGAAATTTGGCACACCTGTAGTTGGGGGCTTTCTGCATCTTCTGATTTTTATAACGATTTACTTGCGGACATGTTTTTAGTATTTTTGTAAATAACGCTTATTTACTGGTACAAACAGGTTTGTGTAATAGACGAGTATTTTGCGTGTTTTGTCTCTACTGAGTGGCGTCTTGCTTGCTGTTGCGTGATGCCTTCTTGCTCACGTTGACTATCTGCCTCATAAATATGGATAAATAATGAGCTTTCTGTGTATGACATTCTTATTTCCTGTTACCGCATGGTACACGACCAGCAAATTGAGAAACGTGCCCACCGACGCCCAGAAAACGATACTGTTTATTTAATTTGGAAGATATTCTAATTCACATCTTACAATTAATGCTGAACTTATGACGGTTGGACCATTATCACATAAGCATATTCCTGTTGATAAGTAACATAGTATATTGGTGGTGGTGGTAGTAGTAGTAGTAGTAGTAGTAGTAGTAGTAGTAGTAGTAGTTAGTAGTAGTATACCCTTGCGTTCCATTAGGAACATAGGGCATTTGTGAAGCATTTCCATCGATAAGTAACATAATTTTCGAGTTTTATTGTATGTTTTAATAGTAATTTTTGTGTCAGAGTGTCAGAGAACCGTCTCCACGCGCAGGTGAAATGGAATTGAGCAAGGATATGACGATGTGCTGGATATTCAACCCGTAGGCCGTGTGAGGGTCTGAGTGAAATAGCAGAAATTCTTATTCGGATTGCTGGTATCTCGGCTGGGATTCGAACACGGTGCTTAACACAGTTGTAAAGAGCAGTGTCAAACATTGCATCGCGAAGTTTGGTCTTACTCTAAGGCATTATTGCACCATATTCTGCATTTAATTCAGGTAAAGCTACGAGAATCTCGGTCAGTGTAAGCAGCATTTGGACTGCGATATTTGGTACCGAAGTTGACAATGCAGGCTTGTACTGTAGCTCGGAGGCACGACGTAATGACGTCAGACGCTAGAAGTCGCTCCCACGCACAATTAATGTAAGTACAGCCGATGGTGAGAGCGCTGTTGCAGGAACTTGGCAGACACGTTCGCTGTGGGAAATGATAAAATGTCGAGTGCAGTTTTGTGGGTGATGGACGAATCGTAAATTGGGCTGTTGTCAACCTGTTTTAAACGGACTTAACTCTCCTTGCAGTGACAAAAAATAACCAAAATAAGTCATAAAATCTCTGACTTGAATACACAGTCTGACAATTATATAATGAGACTGATTTTATTTTGACCAAGATAGAAGTGCCATCTATGAAGCAATGCATGCCATCCAAGTGCCCAACGAGTGTACGAGGCTCTAGTGCTAGTTATTTTGTTACTTTCTTTTTATTCTTTCGTTCTCGTTTCTTTTTCTGTCCGTGTCTGACTCTTGTTCGTATCTCATTCTCGTGCCCACAGTTGTGACTTCATTATCTGACAACGCCCTATGGACTGTAGTTTTAGTAAAAAGGTAAAGCGATCCCATTACAGGCCTTGACAGGCCCTGAGGGGTCCAGGAGGTTGAGGCTCCCAGATTTGTAGACAGTCGGCACATGAAGGTGGTAAGGTTGTCAGCCCTACGCACCGGCCGCCTTTACCCCCCAGGAAATATTCCTGGTACTCATTTCTCTTAGAGGCTGAGTCCACCCCAGGGCCATAGTGCGACCGAAACGATTATGTCAAGGAATTAATTCCAATGACACCATCGGGAATCGAACCCGCGACGTTCCCGTTTGTAGCGTTTGTACCAACTGCGCCACCGCGCGCCCCGTAGTTTTGGTATTAGTCAAATTAGATGTGACAATTATTGCTGATGACTGATGGGTGGGAAGGGATTTCTGAGGAAGCCTTCATGACCTGACTGAATGTCTCACAGCGTCATTTGATTGTATGATCTGTTGAAGGCTGTGAAAATCGTCGACCACGTTGGCCACTTCCCCGGTCTGGATTCGAACAAGGTACCTCTGGAATACATATCAACTGACCTTACATAGTGTTTTAGTTATAAGGATGTGATGAAGAGAACGCGTGAGGTTTGAGGCTGTTTTACTGCGCTGAATATTAAAATTACTGTTTTTGGGTCGTGACGCCGTGTAGTTTCGTAAATACGTACCGAAGTCTTGGATGTACATGTCTTCCAGACGACACAGTGTAACCACAGAACACCGTAATCTGAAAGCAAAAGTAAATTGCGGCTGCTCTCTTAAGAAAGGCCAAGGCTTCAGTATTCCTAATGGGTTTTATAATGCAAGGGCATTTCCCAAAATCAATATGCGTATGGCTCCAGAATCAGAGCCGGTCGTTGGTATAGCTGGTCCTCCTCAAGTGCGCCCTCCCTGGATTGCCCCGCCAGAGAAATAAAACGAAAAGCCGTATTTATAAGTCTGGCAGTTACAAAACAGTCTGCGGCACGTTGTTCCACTGAACAAAAGAAAAATGTGTTTTGCCTTGACAAGTCGAAGCTATGATCACGTTAAAAATGTTTCTTAAATGCCTTAATGCTGGAATCGTTACAGGATCACGTGACGGAGAGAAGCCTTAGAAATTTACGACCCGTATTTTTCTTAAACGCTGTGTTAACAGAATACATTGTTCTGTCAGCTGTCAACGTACAGCCCATAAATAAATATTATAGGAAGAAGAAAGAAAAAGCAAAAGCAAGAAAGGAACAATTTAAGAAATGTACATTTCGCCTAACACGTCTGTCGCGTTCGCTGTGTCATTGCCTGTAGATTTTCAATTCTAGAATGCTGAAAAAAAAAAGGATGGAAGGACGAGCGGAGAAAAAGGAAACCAGTCTCGAATTTTCGGTTCATAAGTTAATACAACCGACGATAAATATTCCTTTTATTTAATTACCTTGCCATTTGGAAGACCTGGAGTAGATGGGAGGATAATATTAAAATGACTCTTCAGGAATTAGGAAGGGTACGGCGTGGACCGGATTGTCGTAGGTCATGATAGGGCAAGTGGCGGGCTCTTGCGAACACGGTAACGAACCTTCGGGTTGCATGAAATGCGGGTAATTTCTTGGCTGACTGAGGAACTGTCAACGCCTGAAGAAGGACTCTGCTCAATGGAGTTAGTAAGTTAGTTGAATTATCTCAAAAAGTGTAGCGCTGATGTGTAACCCACTGTCCGCTGACCTCCGGTGTGGTCCACGATTGAATTCCGCTAGCGCAGCTGTAAGGATGTGTAAACATGATTTAGCGAGCTTCGCGCGCCCTCTTCTTTGTTAGCAAACGATATTTCAGTTCAGTAACGCAGATGATCAAAATCCGTGTGTGTTATCGCCATTTAATGATTTCCTTAAAGTTAATTATTGTGTTCTGGTATGGAGAATGCAATAGAGAAACGAAAATCTGCTGATGAAAACAATATGTAACCGAGTAGGGAGACTGAAGGGTATATCTTTATTTGTATTAGCCCTTATGGATCCAAATGTCGAGTCAAACTTGACGACGCTTTCTGTTGTACTAGGTCCAATGTCGAGCTTAAATCGACACATTACTTTACAATGCTTTATGTTCGTTTTCCCTAAGTTCCTGTTACCTTGGGGGCTGCTTTTGAACTTCGAAGATTAAAGTTTTCTGGAAAATTCATTTGTACCAGACTGCTGGAATTCACAAGAGTAGTTTGGACTGCAAAGGGTTAATGGGGCAGCTCTTCCCATCGTCTGTGAAGAAAATGTCTTTGTCTAAAAGCTTGCAGTATTTAGAAACACCGTATAACAAAGCATGCATCTTCACGGTTGGTATGTGGGGCCATTTGAGAAGGGACACAACTGCGTAGCTCCTGAACAGCGAAGTTTCTTCAAACGTTCGACCTCACACTCGAACACTGCAATGCATGCTACTTTCGTGCTTTTATTTTAGGCAAAAGGTTCAGTGGCGGGTGATAATAAAAAGGTTAGAGCAGTTGCAGGTGTTCCATTTCCTCACAGGAAACACACCATTTCTAAAATTACTTTATTAAGATTCACTGTTAGAAGAATCTAGGAACTCGTAGACAATATTGAAGAAAGCTTAATAATGAAAGCCGCTAATTTTAAATGGTCTTCTATAGCAGTTTACGAATGTGCCGACGTGAGTGACACAGCGCAACCTGCCGTTTACGGTGGTGCAATCCACGTGGTGTTCATCACAGCTGAGGAATTCGCTGTTGTGGTGCCAATGAACAGGTGCAGATTTGCATGATGACGTCAAGAAGCAGTAAGATTCTGCATGGCAGATAGGCAAACGGACGTACAAATATGGCGATGCTGGTAGAACAATTTTTGTACCACTTTGATGCGAACATACCAAAATGAAAGACAAGAAAAGCAACAAATAGAGATGCGGCAATAAAAGACAGGAAGACGGGAAGAGAGAAAGGCACGTGGCGGAAACATACGTGTGTACCCAAGCACCACGTTATAAAGACACGATTAAACCTCGAGGCATTCTATACCTCGGCTTTGGATGGAGCTAGTAGCTTCAGCTTCGTTCGCTTTAACCTCCTTTTCAACCCTCAGATAAAATACTTGGTGGATCTCGGAGACAGTATGGAAGTGATGGCCGAGATGAATCCCTACCCTTGCTGGGGAACGTAGGCTGAGTCGTGCAGCTGTACGTGGCACGGTATAGTATTGGCTGCTTTTGAAACCCCTTCAGTTTTAGCAGTTGTTGTGTATGGCTGTGAGATGTGAGTTTTATACTCTGACGGAAGAAATTGTATTGCGGGCAGGTTGGAAACAGAGTGCTTAGGACCATGCATAGACCTGAGACGGATGAAGTAAATGGTCAGTTCAAAATAGCACCAAGTGGGTTCATAACGAGGAAGCAGTGATTTGCTCCTATAAGGTGGCCTCGTATGTTCCAGTGCTAAAATCGAGGAGGTTACAGAGGGTTGTTCGTGAAACGTGGATGTGGGAGGGAAACAGAGCATACAGATTTTTGGTAGGAAACCGTGGTTGAGAAGTGGTCGTTTAGAAGGCATTGTAGGAGACTGAAGAAGAGCCCATAACGCTAAATACGTAATAACGTCCATTCAGACACAGTTTCTGTACCGCTATTGTATGGACATAATCCCTGTGTTAATGGTCCACGTGACAGTCGTCTAGCATTTGGCTCAGATCATGTTATTGTGCCGAGAAATTTAGCCACACAATACTGCAGCCCCAACAATCCGCTGCACCATTCATATCCACCCTCTGTTCTGTGTTGACACGGACCTCCATACCTTACGTCAGAACATTTGTCCACGTGTCGTCTGTCGATCCTGTCATTTCCATCTGCTATGCTCCTTCATGCTTTCAAGGGCGACCAAAATACAGCCTGATGCCAAGTGCACACACATTATTGTGATCATCATATAATTATTTTGTGCTGGTTTTGTAATTGGCCATTGTGCTGTTAAACTGGCACTTTAATAAAATGAAATTGAGAATTGAATTATCATCCACTTTCTTTACATCACAGCAGTTCAGCTGGTTCCCAAAAGAGTACGGTCTCACTGACCAAGCACTTCTTATTCACTGTTCTGCCACAAACTTTCTTACTATACGGCATGTGTTAAGTATTACTGCTTTCTGCATTAGAATATATAGAACAGGCGGAGATTAAGCAGTTTTAAACTTTCGTGTCATTTGTTTGTAATAATACCCGCTGTTGATAGTACTAATGGTGTAATACAAGCCGTTTTCTGTTGCCATATTCTTATTAGCTCTTCTTTCAAGTCTTTATACTTCTGGAGCTTCTCGGTGATGGTGCTGTGAAGGCTGTGACTGTTGGGAATTGCTACACCTATTAGGTGTGCTTCTTTGTTGGTTTCTGTCAAGTATAATTGTGTCCTGTAGTCGACCTCGGTGGACTAGTGGTTAGCGTGCTCGCCACTGGACCCAAGGTTCGCGGGTTCGATCCCGACCGAGGTCGATGGATTTTTAAGGATGATAAAAATCCGGAGTAAAGCCGTCGGTCCCATGTCGTAGATTTACGGCATGTAAAAGAACCTTACGGGCATGAATAAAAATGTTGCGTAAGCCAAATTACCTCCATTTCTCATCCAAGTCTCCTGACTGCCTGCCAGATGGCTCTGGCGTGCACATCAGGATCGATAGAACACTAAGCGTGGCTAGCTGGCCGGTCACCAGCTGCCATGAATGCGCATGACTTAGTAACCTCGACAAGAGGAGGCTAGAGGAGGCCCAGGCCCACACAGGGCTGTTGAGCCAAGAATTATTATTATTATTATTATAATTGTGTCCTGTCTATTGTTAGGGATAGTTCTGTCAGTTGTTATGGACCTGTCATAGTATTTATTATTATTATTATTATTATTATTATTATTAGAGTACGCATCTGTTGTATGGAATTCAATTACGACTACTGATACAAAAAAGCTTGAGCGTATTCAAAGGAAGTTTGTAGCTTTATGTTATAATCGATTTCTCTCCCGCGACAGCAATGGTTATAGTTATGCTAATGCACTTCAAGTACTCAATTTACATACTTTACACGACAGAAGACATCAACTTGATGCAATTTTTGTCATTAATGTTTTATTAGGTTCTAAATCCTGTCCGTCTACTAGACATTATTGGTCTACGCGTTCCCACTCGAAACCTCCGAGACTTTTCTTTGTTTTATGTTAGCTCATATTATAAAAACTGTCCCTCCGGCCGGTGTGTTATTGCGGCTAATTCTATTTGTAATAATATGGATGTTTTTAGAAGGGAATTTGTTACACTTAGTCAGATGTAATATTTTATTATATTATTTTAAGGTGTTCTTATTAATTTTTTCAGTAAGTCATTGTTTGCTCATTTATTTGTTTTGTTGTGTTTGTTTTATTTTGTCCTGTTCCTTGTCCATTGTTATTTGTGTTTGTATGTTGTGCTGTTTCTGTAATTGGCCATCTGGCTGTTGACTCGGCACATTAATAAACTAGAATTGAATTGAATTGAATTATTATTATATTTTTGTAGCTGCTACTATGTGTGTTCGTTTTTTGTTTCTTTTTATGTATTTGTGTTGTATTTGTGTATTTGTACTGGCTCTGGCATTTGTGCTGCTGATTCACCACGTTAATGCACAACTACTGCAGTGAATGAAATTGTTATTTTATACCGTTTATGTTCCTGTTTTGCGTGACTAACTGTTTGAGCAGTACTGTTTAATCATTTAATTTAGGTGCTGAATCAGTTACAAATGTAACTTTTTTGTTGATTTTTACGGTGTGTTGTTTGTGTGTGTGTTTATGTAATTTGTGTTGTATTTATTTTGTGCTAGCTTTATAATTTGTCATTGCCCTGTTAAACTGGCGTGTTAATAAATCAGAATTGAATTTAACTGAATTATCATTACGACTCTGTACATCTTTACTTTCTCATACGGTACTGAGAAAGTCCCATGTTCACATAAAGGAGTAATAGACAAAGGGATTTTAACGGAATTGCAAGTTATAGTGACCCAGTTAACACCTGTTGTCTGTTTTCGTTCGCTGTGTTTACAGTTGCGTACGGTGAAGTATGCGGAGGTGGAGGGACTCGCTGTACATTTTTAATTCTTGGGGATTTTATAGGCGATGTTCACTCATTTTGTGTTCTACGTTTACAAGTATGTTGGAAAGATTCTAGTTTAAAACATACCCGAACAATAGAATAAAAATAGATCTGTCTGTATGCTTAAAAGCGTAACTTGTGAATTTTCTTATCTCATTAAGCCTCGATAAACACATGCTGCGGACTCATATCTAATGTTACAAAGTCAGTCACGCCACAAATATTACACTGCACACAGAAAACATTTTTCTTGAATTTATTGTACTGTTTGCCATGTCGAAAATGATTTCAAGTATAAGTTACATATTTGATGTCGTGTGTGCGTGCGCGCGCGCCAGGTTTTTGTAAGAAGGCCTGTTTCTTTTAGAAAATCCGTTAAGTTAAATTGTACCTGCGTATCAGATACGTGTTATATTTGACACATACGTCGTATGTAAACTGAAATTAAACACCGCAGCAGTTTTACCGTTGATCCATGATACCAAGTTTTGTACGAATCCGTTGAGTAATTTCGGATATGGAAAGTGACTGCGGATGGACAAGTACGATCTTGTCATTCGTACAAAGAACGCATATGTGTGTCTAACAATGTTTTTTTTTTTTTTTGTTCTCAGTAATCCAAAGCAAAATTGAATTCATGGTCATAGCCAACGTATACGCTAGCTCCAATCTGTAACAGGTGTGAACTCGGTGACCTTGACATTTATGAATTGCCAAATTCGTTCTGATTGACTGTACGTCTGCGATTTTGTCTTAACTTCATCCACCAAGTTGAAACACTTCAAATGTGTACTTGTACAAGTAGCCTAATTAACAACTTCCGTGGAGTGGAGTCCTTTTGTTTCTTTCCATGCTGGTAAAGAAATGTACCGCCTTCAATGAACCGAAAGTTCATTACCGTGTTCAGATGTGACTGCTACTGGTTCCTGTCCTGAGGCAGAGGAATCCAGTCCACACCCTCGCACCCTGTTTTACTTAATACCCACTTTAATATTATCCTACCAATTTTACCGGTCTCCCAAGGTGTCTGCTCTTCAGGTTGTCAGAAAAACATTTTGTATGTCCTTCAATCCCCTCCCCGCCCTATGCGTGCTACATATCCCGACCCTTTTGCCTGCTTGTAAGATATAGTGAATAGTACAAATTTTATAAAAGTAAATGGATATGTAATTTGTTTTTATCGTAGTTGGTGTTGTTCGTCGGTATTACGTGCGTCAGCTGTATTAAATCATTTTGGGGCTTAATATCCTAGCTAGCTGAATGCTGAATGCCATGTCACGTTCCAGTGGCTTTAAATTAGTTTTATGGGAAGGCGGCTGAAGATATCGTTTTCAGAGAAATGCACACTGCACGAGGGCAAAGAACCCTGCACACACTTGGATTGGGTGGCATGTATTTCCCAGTGGCATAACCTTACTCCTTAATGGAATTTAATTCCGTGTTACGTGATGCATTATACTGAGCGCCATGTCGTACTTCATTTACAGTAGACTGTTCAAAGTATACATCGTATCGTTTACGTCGCTAGATGCACAGCGAAATATATTCGTGTAACACAAACTAGTGTTATCACAAGGCACACTACATTAAACAAAAATCTCAGATTTGTTTCAAAGGATCTCATTATTCTCCCAGTCATTTTCTTCAAAGAAACATTTGACGAAACTTTATTTAAGTATTTTTAATTAGTGGAAGTATTCATTCTTCTATCAGATTTTTCTTAAAATAAACGCGCGAAAGACACAAAACAGTTTATTTATTCTGACGGACCTATTAGTGAACGGTATCGTCGTACTGGGGATAGCGACTCGCTACAGGTTGGACGGTCCGGAGATCGAATCCCGGTGGGGGCGAGATTTTTCGCAGCTGTCCAGACCGGCCCTGTGGCCCACCCAGCCTACTATACAATGGGTACCGGGTCTCTTTCCCGGGGATAAAGCGGCCGGGGCGTGGAGTTGATAACCCACCCCATCTAGTGCCAGGGTTAAAGAAAGAGTAGAGCTATATCTCTGCTCCTCCTCTGGGCCTTCATGGCCTGTTCTAGGGAGAACTTTACCTTTACCTTATCGCCGTACTGGCTGCATTAGGCACGCAGCTTTAATGCCACTGAAAGAGTCGAGTGTACATGCGCAGCAGGCAAGGAATGGACAGTTTGTGTGGTACTGAACTCCTGCAAATGAAACCCATTGTTTTATAGCTCAAAATGAATGAGGTATTCAGCTTCAGATTAGGGGTGTTTTTCTTACGATTACCTTGTACTCGTATATTGCTGTTGGCCGAAAACGAGTTTCCGATATCTTACGAATTTGTATCTGTGATGGGCAAAGTAAGATATCACGAAGCTTCCAATAAAGTCTGCTGAAGTAATGGAATTGTTTGTTTAAGAGTCTTGTCATTTGTGGAATCTTCTGAAAGTATTTCCCTTAAGCAGTGCTCTGTTATTTACGATGTAGCGCGGCATAGTGATCTCTAAACGAGCGTTCTAATATTGACTGCTTTGGTGCCGCGTAGTGATGTCCGAATGAGTTTCTTTGGCCTGTGTTCTGTTGTTTACCTCCGTTGTCTGATGTGTGAATAAATTAAGTGGTTGCTGAGGAACAAAACGGCAATGGATATAAATAACTTTTTTATGTTACAAAAACTTGTTATACTCACTTGGCAACAAGCTGTAAACACAGGAAGTGGGTAAATGCAATGGATGAAGGGAAGTATTTTATATGCATAAAGGCCTAACGTATTTGACCTCTTTACCAACATCCATTCACCATATATCAGCGGTAATTCCGTGGAAACACAAGGCCACTATTTGTTTTTCTTCCAATGGCTCGACAGCCCTTTGGGGGCCTAGGCCGCCTCATTTTTCGAGGCTTCACGATCACACTTTAGACACACCACACTCGGTAGGACTCCTCTGGACGAGGGACCAGCCCGACACAGAGACCTCTACCTGACAACACACAACACTCACAAGAGACAGACATCCATGCCCCCGGTGGGATTCGAACCCACAATCCTAGTAAGCGAGAGGCCGCAGACCCACGCCTTAGACCGCACGGTCACTGGGATCGGCCAAGGCCTCTATAACTGTCCCAAAATGTTTCCCTGTAAGTGGGCTTAGTGTGCATGTTCCGCATCTATGATACTGAATATTTCGGATTCCGGGTTTTCGACGTTATATACAAAATAACACGTTTACACGTACGTTGAGACCACGTCCGCCGGCCGTTTGTGACGTCAGACTGGTTGTCAGATTGTCATGAAATTCGATTAAGGCGTTCTTTTGCAAAAGTTGTCGGGCAAGCTTCACTTTCGTGAAACTTGCCTCAGTAACACTCCTACTTTAATCATATCGTCTCGGGCTGATAGCCGCGTCACGTGTTTCAGGTACATCAGAATTTCAGAGACCGACCAAAATGTAAAGAATAACATGTGAATTAATCTACAATGATTACTCAGTTTATAAGAGTTATTTTGTCGTAATGTATCTTCACAATTAAAGGAGTCTGAGTGTAGTCACCGCACGTGGGGGTCCGGTCTAGAGCAAGACTGGATATTTGTTTTTACTGGATGGCTCCTAATACGGGCTGGAGAGCCTGTCGAGAAACCTCTGTGCGTCGGATATTGTTAACTAGCCTTCAGTTATCCTGTGCATCTGAACACACCCAATGTCCCTGTTGCTTCTTCCTTTATTTATCTATGCTTATCTGCGTAACATATTAATAGTGGAATGGGAGGACAACTGTGAACGATGGAATATCGTAACGCGTGCCTTCTGTCCTTGGGGAACTAAGAACATCCATGAAAATACACAGCATGTCTGGCTTCCGGCCCAAGCATGAAACACGGGACCCAAAGAATAACAAGCAGGGGTGTTAGTCACTCGACGACGACGTGTGGTAATGCTGTGTATCGGCCTATCAGAAGACACGAACATAGCAGTGTTGTACTTAACTAGTTGTATCCCTGCGAATAGTTCGCACGTAGAAACAATAAAACGTTTAATCAACAAGAAGTTATTTATGTATTTGAAACTTCAAAGCACTTCTCGATATAAAATGTCTGATGATATGAATCTGTCACTTTCTGTACGTAGTCTGTGCCCTTAGTAATTGCAACGGCGACGTTGTCAAATTAAGACGATAGGGAAAATGACATGTAGAGCTAGGCATGTGAAAAAACGGGCGATAGAGGATATATTTCAACACTTTTAAGCATCTTCCCTTGGGGCTTATTGACTGTCATGGCAAACGCGATTTTGATCAGAAATCATCTTCTGCACAGTTTGAAGGGAATGGTAGGATCTGATAGACTTAACTGAATCCTGGGTATAAGGGTATCTTTTGTAGAGCCAATAACTTCCGCTGCTATGCAGTGCTCGTGCAAGCTTCTTATGATCATGTGCTGCCACCACCGGAGGCCAGGGGAAGCTTCTCTTCCGATGGCTTCCCGGTAGAGGCAGTACTATCATTTTTTAATGTTCGCTTTTTTTTGCTAAAAAGCAATTTTTGACAAGGAATTAATGAAAGCAAAGGAGATTGCCATCAGTGCTTTCTAAAAATGTCTACCTTGAAAAGATCCATTAGGTAGTTCAGTACATCATGTCGCTAACAGACCTTACCGTACTAATACATATGATTCATGCTACACTGTAAGTACACAGACACGCATCTCTATTGTAGAACGTTTCCTGCCCCACATCATGCCCACAGAGAAGTTATTTGTTTCGTAGCCTAGCCACCGCACCCACAGCTCTGTCATTAGTCCTGGCCGTGCTAGGCTGCAGATCAACGTGATACCAACTCGGTCTCTCTGTTGCTGCGTGGTACTGCCTCAGCCCCCAAAATTAACGTTTTATCCGTAATCATGTTTTATTCACTGCCACGAGGTAAATTTGCAGTAGGAGGCGAAGTCAGTAGCTGCAATTTGTGTCGGCACCTCGCCTGCTGTCGCCCCTCTTTGCCCATCCCTCCATCACAGTCTGCCTGCGCATCCAGCTTCCAAGAATCCGTATGTCAATATTCAGCCATCAGCTGGCTGTTTATTTCGTTCCCTATTTATTCACTAATAAATATTTGGACCTCCGAGGGCGGAAGTAACAGGTGGCTGGGGGAAATCTCACATTGAGGTGCTCGCAAAGTATTAGTAGGTTGATCAAATCAAGTATAAGAATGGTGAGCCAAGTGGTCACATGGGACAGAATATAAATGCATACTTCTGGTACGAAAATTTGAGGGAATGGGACCACTTGGAAGATTTATACGTAGAGTGGATCTTGGGAAGGTGTGGACTCGATTTATCTGGCCCAGGATGGGAACCAGTGGCGAGACATTGTGGACACTAATTCACTGCACTTTGCATAACGTGCAAGGAGTTTCTTAATTAGTTTAAGTAACTGTCGGTTTTTGAAGAGGGACTCTGCTTCATGAAGGTGCTTGTTTCCAATTTAATTAGGTCTTTATTCTTTCACTTTTGTTCTGATTTAGCCATATACTCAAGACTTTTTTATTTTTATCCCCCCATTTCGATTTTGCTTCTTTCCTTTATCTCTTTTATTGTTTTGTGCACCTCTCTCTACTTGTGTGTGTATGTATGCATATATATATATATATATATATATATATATATATATATATATACCTTGCGCTAAAATACGTTTTTCAAATAATTTAGTTGAGCCAGTAATTGGATCAGGAAGGGCATTGCTGCCACTCTCTATCGTGACCTCCAGGCTCCTGCAATGTTGAACAGACTTACAGTACTGTTCATTTTCGGTCATGCCACTGTGCGGTCATGGTACTGAAAGAACATTTAATGAACTTTCCCTCATATAAATTGTATTGAAGTGTAATAAATCGTACTGTCTCCCACCTTGGAAGCTGGAACTATTTCTTGATTACGTGTAAAAACAGTGTAAAGGCGTGCAACGTGCGGTATGTTCCTAACGTTTTTCCCTGCTATTTTGTGCATGTCTTTGGCCTTTAAAGCTCATTTATTGCAGGTGCAAGTCCGTAGTTCCGTAGCTAATCACTGCATGAAGGACAAATATTTTTCCTTGTATTTCGTTAAATATTTACGATACCGAGAAGTGTTCAAGGTGCGCAATAAAACTGATAGATCTTGCTGAGTTCTGTGCTTCATATGCTACAAAAATGATGACGACCCGTTTGTTAGAAAGTTATATCCAGTTTGGTCTTCACGCCATGCAAGGTAGGGATTACTGACAAACACGAACTGAGTTTGTCTAACAGCTACCAGTGTAGATACCCAATACCATATTTGCTTGACGTCGTTTCAGTGAGAATGCAGGGTACGGGCAGATGGAGGTACTTCAGCCCGTTGTACCAACAGCATACAGGCGTGTTTGCTAATTGAGTTCCTTCACTAGTTTTTAAGTTGTGATTTTAAATTGGAAACGACTTCACTCACCCCCGAAACTTGAAAAAAAAAAAGACAATAAATTTCTAGGAAACATTTTTCAATTTCTGTGGGAGGGGGTTAAATTTACGGGTAAGCTATATTTAACCCGCAATTTGTGCCCTGACTGGTGCGACCCATCTCGAAGCTCCTGCTGCTTTGAACCACTGTGTACTTTGGTGGTCTAGATTCTGCGAGCTGGAGAGACAGTGACCGACAGACACGTAAACTCTTTGACGCCTTAATCCTAATCTGCACTGTAGTTTGAAGCTGAACTATTTCGGTATTTAGAGGTTTGTCATTTCTTGAATGCGGTGCTTGCAGGGTTTCGAATACGCACATTGTTCCCCTGACAAGAACAGTGTTGCCTCCCGGACACACTACGTGCCACAAGTTACATGAATGACACGTGACAAAACTGTTACTAGCAATGATAATCAGTAGTCTGAGGGCGGGAATAAAGTCAACCCCGAAATTCGTGTATATCAGATATGCCTCAAACCGTGCACAGTGTGCGCCATAACAGTCATGTAATGTCACTGTGTGGGGGGGGGGGGGAGCTTGCTTGAATATCGGAACAACAAAAATACTGTACAACAGCTCAGTTTATTCGGGGTTATAACCCAAAATCAAGGTCAAAATTGACATCGAACAACCGCCAAACCCCTCAATAAGACCTGTATGGAAAATAGGTACTGAGGCACAGGGACGGGGCCGGGCACACTGACCTCCAGCCTTGAGAGGGATTGTGTTACTAATATTGCAGCTTGATGTTTATTTATTTTTCATATTAATTTTGACTGCTATCCAAAAATACAAATATTAAGATATACAGAACTATAATTTTGCCTGTTGTTTTGTATGGGTGTGAGACTTGGTCTCTCACACTGAGGGAGGAACATAGGCTGAGGGTGTTCGAGAATAGGGTGCTGAGGAGGGTATTTGGGCCTAAGAGGGACGAGGTAACAGGGGAGTGGAGAAGACTACATATCGAGGAACTTAATGATCTGTACTCATCACCAAATATTATTCAGGTGATCAAATCAAGAAGAATGAGGTGGGCGGGGCATGTAGCACGTATGGGTGAGGGGAGAGGTGCATACAGGATTTTGGTTGGGAGACCTGATGGAAGGAGACCACTTGGAAGACCCAGGCATAGATGGAAGGATAATATTAAAATGGATCTTCAAGATGTGGAATGGGGGGACATGGACTGGATTAATATGGCTCAGGATAGGGACAGGTGGTGGGCTCTTGTGAATGCGGTAATGAACTTTCGGGTTCTATAAAACGCGGGGAATTTCTTGACTGAGGACCTGTTAGCGTCTCAAGAAGGACTCTGCTCCATGTAGTTAGTGATTTTTAACGCCAACGCCCAACGTCCTTTCCATTACTTGCCGAAACCGCACGTACAAATGTTAGTTCAACATTAATTAAGCATTGCAAGTGCATCTGTGACAATTGTAAAATAAAGTACTTATTCCTGCTGTTCTTGGATGGCCGTGAACTCGGAAACATTCCTACTTATTTACCTGTCTGCTCGCTATCAACTCAGAAAAACGGGGATCTTCAAAAGAAAGACTTCTGTAATTGAAAGTGTTGGTCATGGACGTGTGAACACCTCTAGTAGGATTGTCACTGGGAGCGATCAAGGAATATAAAGGCATGAGGATACGAGGTGATAGGCCGAATGTTGTGTAACGCAGAGACTGAAACTCTTAAGCTACGCTTACGTTCCCAGACACGTTGCTACGCTAGGGACTTGTCTCACATACTTGCCGAGAGTCCCAGTATTTAGAATTCTAGGGGCTTACGGGACTCATTACGTGCGTTACGGGACTGCGCATTACAACCGTAGGCAGAATGTTATGTACCCTGCAGAATTATGATGTCTCAGCTTGGGAGGGGTGGGGGGGACTGCACTCCTGCTTGGAGCACACGTATTTTCCAGATAAGCTCTTTGAGATTTTGCGTATTCCCCGTGGCCTTACCAAAGTCCGTCTGGTGTTGACTGTATGTCATATCTAAGAAATAATTTCAGTTAAGCGTTTCAGACCTAAATGAGATATAAGAGCCTATTACACACTTGCTGCTTGTGTGCGCTGTGCCTTTTTCTCTCCTTTGGAAAGATGCCAGTTCGATTTGAGCTTCGTGTAAAGTGGGGTCTGTATTGAACCGATGTGGACCAAAATTAAATTCTCCTGACAACTTGTAGTGGATGGCTGTCAGTGCGAAATTTAATCGAAATCTTGGAGACTTTTTGCATGTTAAAGTGTGTGGGACCCAAGGCCTCCCTATTACGTGATAATGGTGCGCTGCATGCACAGGACAGCATTGTTATTGAGCGGAATGTAAAAGTTCCAACCAAGCTGATAACAGTCATCGAGAGAACTGGAAACACTCAGGACTTGCAGTTTACGGTGAGAAACAGACGGGAAATCTGGCTTCGTACACGTTGGTACCTCTGAAAATCACAGTGTTCAAGATCCGTTGCTATTCGTAATGATGGACTAACTATAGTTATTACTAGCATCTCGGATACAGCACGTGACGGTGGTTTAGTGACGCAGTTTCCAAATAATTCATCGCCCTGTACTCGATAGAGTCCGACGTTGCTAGGGCAACGTTACCGGAAAGCTGCTGTGGAAATGTTGTGGGGTAAAATGTCATTGAATATAATCTGTGTTTCAGGCGATATGTGGAGTATTTGTGTGTGAGAGAGAGAGAGAGAGAGAGAGGAGAGAGAAGAGAAGGGGGGGCTTTAGAAAATGAGTTTTATTCATTATCGGATCACCTTCTGACGATTTTAAATTACGGGAAATTTTTTGTTTGTTCTGGCTGACTGATCATATTTTATATTAAACTATTTGCCTCCCCCCGAACAGTTTCTATCCAGTACATATCACGCAGCTCATCGAATGTAACTTTGTGTTATAATAGCTGTCGTATGATGGATGGATGGATTGGATTGGATTGAGTGGTATATGGGTTTATGGGATGAAAGGCTGGATTGTTGAATAGGATGTAACCGCATTCGAAGTACCTCTATGTTAAAAATAATTTTATATAATGCCAGTATCAATTCACTGTTTATCGCTTTGTAAGTACAGAGTGAACGAAAAGTCCCTGTGAACCTGTGCAAGAAGGGCGCTGCGCTGTTTTGGAATTCCCATACATAAAACACTTTAGATGGAAAATGTAACCTCTTCCACGAAGTCTCGTAGTAGTAAGGTACATGCGTTCACCGGGACTTCCAGTCTGACCTATATCCTACTTCCGACAGATGCACGGGGACTTTTTGCGCACTCTGTGTATGCTACAAGCTGTCTTATGAAGTTCCAGTTTGTCAGTCTGTATGTACCTTACGCAAAATAAACCACGGCCACTTTCTACGATATCCTTCCCAATTCACCATCCGTGACCGTCGGTCCCACGTCGCTGTCTCGCTGTATACTCCTATTTCGCAATCGGCCAGCACATCTGTTCACATAACGTTCAGGGAACTGATTTGTCTCGGTTCCTCCCGGAAAATGGTAAACTTTTACGTTAAAATAGACCACTGCCGTTACCAGCATATTTCTCAGGTACCGAGTAAGCTGTATAGCTCTAGACTGCTTTTGGGAGGTCGCCATGCTGATCTTGACCAGGCCTACAGCTGTCCGCACTGAGGTTATTTGTGATTTGATTCAGCGTTTACGTAATGCGTTTTGGCAGATACCTTCATATATGTCACCTGGGCCTGTCTGTCCTAAATCCTTACCTACTAACCATCCACGAACGTCTGCCCATCTGCGTCCACGCTCATATTATCTGTACTCGAAATATAGGCATCAGACTACTAACCTAAAACTTAATTAGCCCTTGCAAATCACCTTTCTTTTTCATCCTACAGTTTCTATTGAAATGACACATAGCCTTGCAGTTGACACATTGTTATTAAAAAAATAATGACGTCGAAGGCATTTCGTCTTTATCCAGAGCAGAGAACATCACATACCACACGATTTGCACATATTTTCTGAATTGTCCTTGCAACTTTGCATACCTGATGGCTGTTTGTGTTCATATGTTTCAGATACAAGTGTGTTGTTGCATATACGTATCTGTGGTCACACAACGCTGGCTATGAAATTATTCTTTTTGTAACTTATATCATGAAATAGGCCTGTTCACCTTGTAGGACAATGCTTAAAATACGGGTAGAAGTTACAGATCTTCATTTGTTCTGTATTGTGTAGGTTAGTTTTTTGTGGTGTGGTATCGGTATTGTTGGAGTTTGATTTGAGTTTATCAAAAAATAGACATGTTAAATTCAATTGACAGCTCTTAATGTAGACCCCCATGTTCAACATTTCGTCAAAATCCGCTCATTAGTTTCAGAGATTACGCATGTGGACAGACAGGCGTATGGACACGACATCCTCATTATTAATTTGTTTCAAAGAACGCCTAACAATAACAGCGTTTGGTCAATTTGTCACACAAATTCTTGGCGTGATGTTTCCTTTGTTATGAAATGTTATCTTGCCAATGAATTTGCCACAGTTTATTGTGTCTCCACTGATGTGTTCCAAAGCTCGGAAAGTGTTCTTTTGTGGCAATTAATTGATTTATCAGTGAACACAATACGCTTTCATACGACCGTGCATTGTGAAATGGCTTCCGTTTTGCTTGTTCATCATTTAGACGGAGCTGATGAACAGTACAGCGTCGGATGTGCCGCTCATTTGTGGCGTGCCTAACTTAATGCAGCACCTTGACTGTTCGTCGCTATTGTGAGGGAGTGAGCGATATGTGTTTACATCTGCAAAATGGAAACGTAAGGAGGTCTTCGGTACGCCCAACTAATGATGGTGACTGCCCGCAGACATGGAGACCGGGGTTCGATATCTGACAGTGGCTGTAAACATTCTTTTCTTCCTACGTGCAGGTATACAATTGGCTGCCTGCGGGCTGCACAAACGAGGTTTGATTCGCGTCCGTGGCAGTGACTTTTCTGTTTTCCTCCGCGTACAGGCTTGCTGTGGGGTCCACCCGGCCTCTTTTCGAGCGTGTACCGGGCTCTCTTGCCCTTGCGGTAAAGCTGCTGGTGCCTTAGTTGACCACTCACTCCAAAGAGAATGCGTGCAGCTGTACTTCCACTTCCACTGCTGCCATTACACGTGGTGCCTAAACACAGGGACAGCTTTCCTTTATTATGTATATATACATACATATATAGTCTATTTTGTTACAATTTCAAAATTCGATGGAACGTAACCATGACTCTGCCCGACGGAGGCCCCACCTTCAGACCAGTTTATCCGAACATGTATCAAATCGGGAGCACAAAATCGGGTGAGCATTTGTGGGCCTGCCGGGTCCTCAGTCAGACGAACGATCGGAAAGGGTCAAATTTGTTGTTAGTCCTCTCAGCTACGTAAGTTAAGCTCTCTGTTTCGAAGCGGTGTTCGTGGGAAACGGTCGTAATTTAATGCGCACTGAAGTTTTGGAAGGTTCATTTGAATGGGGAAAAATATGTTTAGCACATCTTACATAAACAGTTCATTGAGTAGGTTGTAAGTATACAATAAACAGCCATTATTTTATTAAACGTTTGTGGAAATCTCTATTTAAGATTTTGTTGGCTGTCAGCTTGAACTTGCGTGAACATAATGCGCAGTCATCTTTTTTCGGGAGGTGTTATACGCTCGAAAATACTCGTATAAGGGGTGGACTTGTCTTCTGTTTCAGAGCTTGTTCCCTTGATACATTGATTATTTGGTTTTGTAACGACGCTTCTTAACTGCATAGGCTGTGTAGCAGCAAATGAAATATACAGAATTAATGATGTGCTGGTAACAAAGTTGAATGACGCGGCAAGGGTCGGTTTAGTCTTAGGGTAGTCTTCAGAAAGTGAGATGGTGATTTTGCATTATGAACTGGGAGGATTGCGACCGAAATAAATCAGAAATCCATTCAAGGTCTATCCCAGTGTTTGCCTGCAAGAGTTAAGGAAAATCACGACAAACCAAGTCAAGATGTCAGTCCTCGTGCTAAGATTCAAACCCGGTCCTCCGTAACACGAAGTAAATAGCAGTGCCAATGAGGAATCTAAGATAAATCCTTAAACTTGTATTGATAATAAAATTGTAGTGTGTAGGCTCTAACACGGTGCAAGAATCATAGCACTATAGCATTACGTTTAGGAGATAACGGCCATTTCACATTATATTACCTTATTTACTTTACAGTCACTGTTGACAATCATTTTCCTTGTCGGTGGATTGGGCATCGACGACCAACAGAATGTCCTCCGTTAAGATCCGATCTTACTTCATGTGCGTTATTTTTGTGGGGTTGGGCGAAAGAGGAAGTCTGCCGATCTTAACCAAGAACACGTGATGAACTCGAACACCAGTTCGAGTTACTTTTCCCGCTGTTCCTCTTGACTTCTTAATGAAAAGTGTTTAGTCTGTGTCTTCCAGGTTTCAGAAGTGTGTGCAAGATTCTGGGACGTGATGGGCTTTGAAATGGTGCAAAACTAGTAGCAACATAGCATTCCGCTTAGGAGATACAACCACTTAACATTTTATTATTTACTTTCCAGTCGCCTTGTCTAATGAATGCATGCCCCTAGTACATATGCTAATGATGTCCATTTCTGCTACGTGAATGCCCTGTGGAACATGTCTAATCCTGCTCTGTTCATCCCCAGACCGCGTGGCCGACTTCTCAGACGACGAAGAGGAGTTCAGCAGTAACGAGGAGGGTGAGGCCGAGGGGTCAGACTCCGAGCCAATGCCAGAGGACGCCATGGGCAGAAGAGCGCGGAAAGCGTCCAGGGCGAAGATCCCTGCCAACGCCAGGGTAAGGTTGTCCTTATATTTTGCCGTTATTTCGAAATATACTTACAGTAAGAAACAAAATTGTTTATCAAAAGGTACTGGTGCGTCTGAAGGTCTGTAAGGACGCGCGATGGCCCACGCGCTTAGCCGCTTCCTGGGTTCAATCCGAGGCCAGTCCGTGTGGACTTTGCGGTGGACGAAGTGGCACTGGGACGAGGTTTTCTCTGAGCACTTCTGTTTTTCCTTGGCAGTGTTATTCCACCAATGCCCCGAACATATTTCATTCATCTACAACATACGCTATATATACATATACTCGTATATATATGCGCGATATAATGTTAGTAAGGGATGTGATTAAATAAAAAACACCCCTTCCTCCCAAGGCCCTTACTTACACAGGGCAAAGGGCTATGCCATGGCTCAGGTAGTTAGTTGCCAGTGTGTCACTGAGGAGACCTGTGTTTAATCCCAGGCCAGTCCAGGTAGGATTTGCGGTGGACAAAGTGACACTCGAAAAGGTTTTTCTCCAATATCTTCCATTTTCCCATGTCAGTGTCATTCCACCCCTGCTCCATACACATATTCATTAATACACCTTCAACTCCATATAATCTAGGTGGTTGACAGCATTGTTAAATAAAACACTTTCTCCCCCCCCCCCCCCCCCTCCTCTCTGTGCACACAGGACAACTGAATACAGTAACCAACAGGACAAAACTTTAATTTTCATAACATTAATAAGCTTATTGCAGTGGTTGCTGGATTTTAAACTGCCATAACACTAGCATTAGCCTACGTGTTTCAGTTCCACCACTGGCTTGGAATGTGTTGACTAGTGTAAGTATAGACCATGAGATCAGCCCTTAACTTAACGAGTGTGAGGAATACCAGGCCCACAGGAACCTGCTGGTCTTTGTCATTATCACCTTTCATTGCAAGTGATATCACTTCAGACATGTGTTGATTTCCCCCAGTTCCCTGGCATGAATTTTAATATTGCAGTCTTATGTACAATGTCTTGGCCAAATAGTTTCCTTCTACGAACAATGAAGCATTATATTTGGTATGTTCTGGATCTGAGTCACTGATATTTTGTGTTTTCCTCAGTTTTCCCAGTTAAATGCTGCAATACTTCCTCATGGCCTTGCCTGCTTACTTCCAAATGCTTCCCAATACATCTCTTACTATCATCCTCCATTTCATTGCTGTTTAACTTGAGCATGTGAGATAAGTTCTCCATCAGATATTTCAACCAATATTTCGTACACATTTCTCATTTCCTGCAATCAGCGACTCAAGCACTGCCCACTCTTTGACAGCATTAGGTGTTAGGCCAATCCATCCATAATTTTAATGAAGTTTAATGGCAGAGTTAATCTGATGGCTGCTCACAGTCTCTGATAATATATTTATCTGCAATTCTGTTAACAGCAACGTAATTTGAAACAGAAATTCATTGCACTATTGAAGAGGTTTCGTGTCAGCGAAGATCTTCAGGGGCTTGATAATGACCAGGAAGCAATTGGGCAGCAGCTCACAGGTAAGTGCTCCTTATAAGAAGTCACTGAAAGCTCAGAAATTTTTTCATGTCAGATAATATCTTGTATTATCAAATGTCATATATTTCATACAGTGTTTGTCATTATACTGACTGATATTTTCTACTAATATTGATCTTGATATTGATATTAGTGGTAATGGTCAGGATCAGATGTGGAAGCCCTTGAATACGAAATGCACATGTTGGCTGTTTGATCATTGAGCGGCACTTAAAATAGCTCTAGATGCCTGAAGCTTCCCTTGTTGAAGAAAACTGTTGTATAATATATGCCTGTAAGTGCATATGTACACATTATGTGTATTTTCAGACTTCAGAAATACAGTAATACCTATGTTTAGCACCTTCCCATGAAAGTGTATGGGGGTACAGAAGTGAGACACAGCCACAGCACTGGGTGGAGGGAAGGGGACTGCTCTAGGCTCCTGACATCTTTAGACATGGGGAAAGAGTCTCTGATATCTTTTGGATAATTAACTGGATAGACCCCAGGGTTGTTGTGGATGTGGTGAGAAATGGAATATCCAAACTTTGTGCACTGTCGAGGAATTGAACCTTGTCTGTCAGTTCCGTGACTTTGCTTAGTCATCAGTGTGTATGTCTCCATGTGTATGCATGAATGTATGTTTGTTTCACTTACAACTCAAAATACTCAATGTGTCTGTTCTGCTCTAATTAATATGAATTAATGTTATTCAGTGCTGTCTCAAGAAAATTATTGGTTTATTGGCATTTCTCAAAATTGTATGAGTTCATGGGTTTTTCTTTACCTAGGCATTTGAGAAAATTACATAATCTGACCACTCCTCACTCATTTCTACCTCCGTATGCCCCTCATCGCTTCAGTATTCCTTTCCTCAGCTGTGATCTGAAATTACTCCAGAAACCATTGTTCTCAATTGAATGTAACATAATTGGACTGAGAAAGTAATGAATACAGGAACTTTGATTACATTCTTCATTGAAGCGATCTGCCCTGTTGTAACTTAACATAAGGATACCGTGAGAATATAAAGGATATGAAGGTAGTAATTACTGACAGGTCACATGCAGTGACAAGTAAGTATCCTTCTTGCTGTGTGGTTTCTCTTGTACTTCTCCATTCATACCTGTCACTCTTGGATAAATTTAATGTAGTTTCAGTACACTTGACACTCAAGTCAGATTCCAGTGATTCATGTTTCTTAGAACTTATTCACCTGTTACGACATCATGTGACAACCATGCGGATAGTGGGATGGACGAATGATAGACAACAATGATTAAGAATTGTGCAACTGGAAAGCTGAAGCAAAACTTATCTGAATGAATGCTTCAGTTGCAAAAATGAACACCCTGAATTTTGAAGAGATAGTTGCACTTATAAGGCATTTAAAATTGAGGAGAATTAAACTGTGCTTTATGTGTTTTCAGGTGGTGATGTAGACCCTACGGAGATAGAAGATCTGTTTGAAGAGCTGGAAGATCTGAGTGATTCTGGCCCTGAGATCGACACAATGAGCATCTCTTCAACACCCAAACCCTCACTCAGGCCATTTTTTTCCAGTAGTCGCTCATTACTGCAGGAATCGCTCAATGTACCAGGTGAGATTTTACCTTCTGCCTTAAAGGAGGTTTCCAACAAGTAAGGAGATCAAATATATTTCTTCTTTGTTTTGCATGTTGTCATGAAACATGTTTGGTTGCATTTTATATGGTACACAGTTACAGTTCCAGCCAGTTGACTGTGGTTACGTATACCGGTAGTACCACAGTATTACAGTTCCCATTATTAATGTGGTAATTGAATGATAAACTTTTTAACTGTGTAGGTTATAAATATCAAATGATTATAAATGAAAAATTGGGAAAGGCGTGAAAGTAACAGATGTAATTATGTGTGTGGTCATAATGTATTGTCACAGTATTTGCCTGAAGAGATTGAGGACAAGTAGAGAAAGCCTAGTTATACATCTGGTTATGAAGGCCATACTTTGAAATTGAGACCTGAATAAACAGCAAAGTGTTAGACACAGTAGTGCAATTGCTGGGGGAAATTAAAGTAATATGTATTAATTGACATTAAGGAAGTAAAATGAATGTGGAATTTGAACGCATGTTGCATATGTGTTTTGATAATTTAATCGCCAAAGGTACTGGCTGCTAATCCTTGTTTGGCATGACCTTGCAAGCTGACTTGTTAAGCTGGTTGCATGAACCTCAGAAAGACACATCTTATTTATAAGCACTGTATTCGCCTGCACAGTAGACTCTCAACTATCCACTTTAAGATTAATTTTGCGGAATAATTGCGGAGCTTAAAGCCCCTTAGTTACTAAATTTAGCTTCCCTCAATGGTTTTAACTATTGTTGAATGCATATGTTTCAGTAATATGTATCAGTAATGCTTTATAACAGTATGTAGTGGGCTGCACATGTTCTCACATCACAGAAACTTTGTGGTTTATTATTTTATTGCTTTTTGCACTGAACTACTACCTCTGAACAAGAGTTGCTTTTTTCAGTTGAAGGATATTTGTCTTATTGTTTAGGGACTAGTATCACGATCAGCAGACTGTACATCTCAAGGGTTTTACAGGCTTGAACATCACACAGAGTTTACTAGTTTTCATACTTTATTTAATTTAAATCTCAGCAGGAGTTGCAAGGTATATTATGTAGTGCAGTTTTTGTCTTAGTGTTATTCAACCCTTTGCATTTGATTTTATATTTCGTTACAAAGTGGCAGGAATATGTAAAACATGGTTTTGATGATAAAATTGAAACCAGGAAATAATACAGAAGCTTGAAGAAGGAAGTTACACCTAAAATATAGCAGTGACATGGTACAGCAGAAACGACTGTTCATGACATTTGTAAAAATAAAAATAAATGAATAAATTATGCTACAAGTCCTGATTGATCCCTTGTTTTTAATTATCTGCATTGTTACTCCTCTTCTTTACTGCAGATAATTGAGAGTTCATTGTATTTTGTCTTCAAAATGCTTATCTTTCTGTAGTCACACCCTCCTTTCTGTTTATTTACACCACTGTCTGTGATTTCTTCTTTGTCTTAAATCACACCATTCCTATTTGTAAAATATAACCAGACATCCAAAGAAAAACACAAGGCCAGAACAAACAAAATTCCAAGCAGAACTGACACAACAAAACAATGCCACTCAGCCAGTGTTAACTTTTAAAACTGAACTCATGTTGTCTGGTGAGAAGAATGGTTGGGGAGGTAAGTGCAGGCAGTAAATAATGGATGTATTTAGGAACTGCTATGGCATTACCTCAGCTCACATACTGCAGCTATTGTTTTATTACTTCGAATGTGTAACTTTCTTCAGTCTTGAGCTTCGGCCACATGATTTATGCACATTACATTATTCTGGATACATGAGAAGTTCGTTCAGTTGTTTTTTGTTCCTCAGAGCACTGTATTTAGTACATAGTCACTGTTTCCAAATGTGCAGGAAGGAGAATATGCCAAATTCAACAGTCTTACAAGGTGTGTGGGCTTTCCATGAAGTCACCTAGGTTGCAAACTGACAGCAGTAATGGTGGTAATCTTTCCAGTTCCCCCCCCCCAATCTATTCATCCATCCATCCATCTGCATTAAGTCATTTCAGATGTATACACAGACCCATCATTAAGTAAAGAATTTCACACATATAATACATCCGAATGCAAATCTTTTGCCAGTTATGACATTCAAATATTCATCACAGTCCTCAACAAATCCTACTGTTTCATTATTTCACATCCTTACAATCCATTTACCAACCCATTACCGTCATACATACATCTCCTCTTTTCACAGATTTTGTACTTTAGATGATCACCCACATTATAATAATCTGTATGTAATGATGCATTTATCTCTCCATGTGACAAGCCCCCTGATCTTTACAGCATAGTTAATACAGCGTTATTATCAGCAAATGTTTGGCAACATAATTCCTCTTTATGGAGTTGAATAAATTACCAGTTGCTGTTAGAGTTATTTAACTCTGTCACTGGCACATTTTTCTGTAAACAGCAAACCCTTCCAGGTCGGCTTTTTATGTTCATATCACAACTGTTGAGATCTAAATAAAGAAAGCAAATAAGATAGGTGACTACTATTCAAACTACATAACCTGTGCAGTTCATACATTGTTATTAAACTTTTCATATTTGTAACTAGGATCTTGTCAAGTTGTGTATTTGTGTACAGTGCAACTGGTTGTTGTTCAGATTTTGAAATGACCCTCTAGCACATATCAAATGGGTGCTATACCAAAATCTGCATGTCATTTTTTCAAGAACTTTGTGGTACACTGTGTAACTAAAATGTACACATTTTCTATTGAACTTAATTTATGCATACCGCATGATAGGTGCATGGGAAATTTTAATTTCATCCAGCAATTTTTTCAGCATAACCATTGTGAAACACCATGCTGAAGTGAAAATAGTTACTATGTGAATGCAGTTCTTTTGAGTTGTTTCTAATATGCTGCAAAACAGCCCTGGGATGGTAAATTGCTGTGAAACCTGAATATGGAAATGCTCAGTATATGGAATGCATCTGTGTGTCTTTCCATAACAGCTGACCATACTAAAGTAGGAATTCACATCCAACAGTTTCAGTATTTCATTCAACATGCATTAAAACTATAGCATTGGTGCAAAGACATTTGAATACATCATATGTTTGTGCTATGTGACTGAATGTTGCCTGTCGTATTGTGCTGTGTTGTGCTGTCATGTGCTGTGTTGTGTTTGCATTTGTGTTTGTGTCTGTTAGTGATTTGCTGACTTAGTTATTGTTACATACAGGCGGCCCGCAAGGCTACGCACGTGTCTGCCTGCCCCAAGGTAGCCAGCACGCACAACAACCTTACTGCACAGGTTAGACAACTGTTGTTCATTGCATGTTGGTGGTACTGTTTTCTATTTCCCCACATGTTACTGGTGTTCATATTGCACCTGTATGGGAGTATCTTAGAAATACTTCTGGATTATAGAAGGGTACAAAGGATACCCAAAGTACCCAAACAGTTCCTATAGGTAGAGAATACAATTTTACTTTAGCCAGTATTATACTGACAGATTGCAACTTATTATTAAGTTCTGTGTTATAGCATAAGGGTGTGCATGAAATTTATTTTTTTTTTCAATTGAATTTCCATATTTTTTAAACAATTCAAGGCCACATGTCACATTTCTTGAACTTGAAATATTCATTTCTCTAAACTTGGTATGTAGCAAATCATTTGAAGGGTAAATTTGATTTGGTTATTGATTTCACCACACACGTGGAAGATCGCCTCATCAGAGAAGCAGACCAAATCCAGATATGAATTATTCTTGTAAGTGCATGAGTGTGTCATCTGAAATTTTATCCTGACATGATGATCACTGGGCATGATGTGTTGATGAAGCTGGATCTTGTATGCACATAAATGCAGATGCTAAAGAATAATGTCATGAACTTTGTATGGGAGAGCTGCAATTACTGCCTTGCCCTTCTTATTGACCCCATGAGCTTCTGGGAAATGAAATTTGTATGTGTTAAACCACCTCCTCACATGTGACTCACGTCATATGTTTTCCAATCTGTGACACCAGTTCCTGTTTCTGTCCCACTGGAGAATTGACTAATGCAAAGGTGCAACTGTACCCCTGAACTTGTACTGAACACAATGTTTCACATGGGTATCAAGTTTATGTTCCAGTAACCACAGCATCCACTACGTGCTTTATTGCGGCATCCACATGCTGCTGCATTTTATCATCATTTCTGCCACTCAAGTAGTGACATTTCTTTGTTTCACATAACTAAGATTTGCTGCAAATACCCACAACTGTAGGTGGCCTTACGTGTTGGGGTTAATAACTTGGAGAGCTTGTACATTATCACTGACTTGTTCCTTGGGGATGCTGTGTCTCTTTTGTTTTGACATGAGGGACATTTATTTATTGATACTTCAAGCCTGGACATTCAGTATTATGTTCTATCTGGCTAGTTATTCAGAACAGTGGAACTTTTTGGATACATTTGGAATTCCTTTTGTCTATGTTCATTATGCACTCTCTTTTATGGTTAATATACATTTATTAGAGTAGGTTGTACACAGTATAACTAGTTGAAGGGTTTTGCTTTTGTGATCCATAAATCTGTTGACTGTAGTGCACATAAATAGCATTCCTACAGCTCATATTGTACATCATTACAATAAAAATGTCATGCAATGTAATTTTATGTCACATGGTATACTATATTGGTCTGAGTATAGGCCACAACTTCATCCAAGTTCAGTGTTTATAAAAGCAAGGTGTGGAACCAGGATATTGTAGTGGGTATATTGACTAGGCCATGGGCTATACGATGCGGGGCTCGAATCCCAGCAGGGTCAAGGGTTTCCTCTTCTCCAAATTGTTCAGTCTGGTTCTAGTGCCCACCCAGCCTGGGGTCCTTCCCAGGCATAAAGCGGCTGCAGCATGATGTTGCCCACTTATCTCCATCTGGTGCCAAGGTTAAGAGTGAGTGGAACTATACCTCTGTGCCTCCTGTATTCCTTTGTATCAGGCAGGAATAATGTTGCCTTTTACTTTTATAAAAGGCAGGGTATGGTCCATGATCTTGACTGTAACAAAATGTTTCTTGGGAAGTAGCCTACATTAAGTGGCAGCATTTACTCAGGCTAATAAGATGTTTTATTATATGTGGTTACTATGCACCATGTATATTTGTCTAAACTCTGGGGATCAGATACTAGCCTGTGCTTGAAATATATTGAGGTACTAGCACAGAAATTCTAAATAATGTCTGGATCTCCTATAATAGGAAGGTACTAGCACATTCTCTGTAGTGGCTGAACCTCAAATATTCCAAATACTGCATGTAATTAACTCCTGTGCCCACCTAGCCTCCTGCTCGGAGAGTGGCTTTACCCTGCTAAAAGACATGACACAGGCATGTGAAGCTACTCACTCACTTACATCTGGAACTGAAAATGAGGAATATGGAGCTTTGTCTTCTACGCCATGTATGCCTTCATGGTGGGCTGCTTTGCCTTTACTTTACATGCAGTCCGTAACCATATTTAATAAGAATCGGCAGTTACTTTCACTAATTCTAACTAAGTGTTTTGTAGAGGTTATTTCAAAATAATTTTATGAAATCTTGCCATGTTCCTTAACTGCTATCTGAAGAACATTTATTATATAAGAAAACAGAAGTTTATTTTCATAGATCAATGCACAACATCCCACAATTACAGACTTCGCAGATTTTATGTGTGGGCTGTACTCTTACGAACAATATTGTTTTTATTGATAGCAGTTTAATTACACTTTGTCCACATCACATGTGGTATCAGATGGGAGTAATTGAAGTATAATTGTTAGTTAATTAGGCAGAATTATTAGGGTGCTAATATAGCCCAGAGATATGGCAGGCATGGTAGAGTTCAGAAATACTTACAGAGTTTTAGTTAGGAAACCTGAATGGTAGAGGCCACTTATACGACCTAGGTATAAATGGAAGGATATATTAAGATGGACCTCAAAGAAATATGATGGTAGTGTGTGGACTGTTTCACCTGGCTCAGAATATGGTCCAGTGCTGGACTTCAGGATTCTTCTGAAGGTGGCATACAGATCAGCAGATATGTCTGATTTGAAATTCATTACATTTACAAAAGATGAAAGTTACTACACAGCAAGTCTGAACACATTCCAAAAGTTGGTTTGGGAAAACGTGTTTTTAAAGTCACACCCATAGTGACGCAGGCATAGCAAAGATACTGTACTGCAGGCACCTGTAATGTTATGGGCCCGGCATTGTAAAGGCTAATAAAGGGGTGTTCAGCCAACTGTTGAGAACCAGTAGATTACAGATTCTTCTGTGATATCATGTGGTAAATCATTGTGCCTTGGCATTGCAGAGAAAGGTGCTGACAGACTCAGTGATGAGAGTTCCAAGAAAGCAGACTCAGACTCACATCCTGAAAACTGGACAGACCATGAGCACAGTGACCCACAGCAGCCTGCTGCATCCTCTCCCCCTAAGAGTTCCGAAGAAAAGAACAAGGTGAGTTCCTCTAATTAGGTTGGTACAGTGAACTGTGAGGCAGCTTGCTTCACAATACACGCAAACTTTGCATGGGCAGAAAGTACGCACATCTGTGAATAGAGGAGTAAGCTTTGTTCTAAGGTCAGACAAGATGGCGGGTGACTGCTAGTGGAGCAGTAGGAAGAGTTGCTGCATGGTTAACATTAAACCAGTCAGTATAATGCATTTTTGACATTCTTTTAGCAGTGGCTATGAAGATTACTGTCTTCTGGGATGCAATGCCATATAATTAGGTAGAAATTTACCAACTGTCTTGCATCTGCTACTTTGAAGGTGGAGGGTAGAATATGGAGACAGTATGTTTCTCCAAATATTAGTTAATTTCTGTCAGACTATGTGGTGTCATGTCCCAGAAGACTATATTCTTCTTTTATCATCATTTTGCAGTATTAATAATATCTTCTTTCTTTCACAGTTTCTACAACTACTATAATGCTGGTATAGAGATTACGTGTTTCAGGCAGTTGTTTCAGTTTATTAACAGTCTACTCTGGTTTCAAAAAGGGAAGACCAAAGATCCCAGCATTAAAATTTGCACATATGAGCTACAGATTGAGTTTTAACAGCGTTACATTTATTCCAAGCAAGAGTTGTAGTACATTGCTAAGTTACAAGAATAGAGTATGCTGCTTATGCATGTGGTATCAGACACACAAACCAGTTAGTTTTGAATGGAAGATATGGCAGTTTTTTATTTGAGGTTTTCACGGCACTGTTGCTGAAGATTCAGGTCTTCTAAGTTGTTATGCCACCTTAACTGGGAAATAGTTACCAATGTAAACTTCAAATCACACATTCTGTTATAATACTTATGAAGAAGGCAGTATAGGAACCATAAATCACAACTTAATTTTTCTTGTTGTATTTCTTATTTCTCTTCTTCTTTTTATTCTTCTTTGTCTTCATTTAACTGTTGGTTGAAGTGGAAAGTTTGACTGGCAGAAATAAACTTTAGTTCACACATCCCATTGTGACACTTGTGAAGATGTTACCATTGTTTTGAAGGCATTAACACCCTTTGAAACTTCAGTCACTATTTACCAGTTGACATGACATAACAACACAGAAAACTTGAATGTTCTTTCCACAGTCTCACAGACTAGTACTTCTCTGTCTTTGTGCAACCACTCATCAACTCAAAAAAGGACCTGTTAGCTTTGTCATGTCCATCTGTCTGCATGTATCAGCATGGCTACCAATGGAGATATTTCTGTGAAATTTGATACTGGGGAATCTTATGAAAATCTGTCGAGAAACTCAAGATTTGCTTAAAATTTGACAAAAATATTGGGTACTCTACCTGAAGACCTAAATAGACCTTATTGTTGCTGGTGACATTGAGTTGCCATTAAAGCATATTTGTGCAGCTCTCATTATTTTAATATTGTTTACAGTGACATATAGCTCAACCATACACATTGGTGTATTTCATTGTAACGATGATTATGCAAATGCACCACAATGTTATGTTATATGTACATTGCCTGTCTTGTTCTGTACAGTCTTCTGATTACGTTTGTTATCATTAGTTTCAAAAGAAATACAATTCTGTAAATTGATGGCAGTGGATTGTTGTCTCTGGGATTCTGTTGCTACCTTTATCATCAGGGTAGTCCAATGTTGGAGTTAGCAGGTTTCTCTGAAACAGTAGTACACATCCATCAGACTACCTGCCATCTCGTCTGAGTAGACTGTAAACTTCAATATTATAAACTGCTTGCTAGACAAGTATCATGTGGCAGTAGAGCATAGAGCCATAAGGGGAGCCAGTAAGTTAAGAAAACTGTTTTATTTTAGTTGGACCATCTGGATGAGAGAACTTAGGAGACTTGTGCATAAATGAAAAGTTAATATGAAGATGGATCTTATGTGTAATAATTACAGGATGGTGGAGAACGAGAACGTAAGAGTCGGTTGTTTGCCAGGGATCGGAATCCTTCAGCAGGGAAGACCAAAAAGCAAGCTGAGAAGACTTTGAGTGTGGAGCAGAAGCCTCCCACTGTAAATCCAAACCCTGTTGGAGGGGATAGTTGTTTTAATGAGGTCAGTTTATGGGTCATGTTATTTGTTAATTTAACAGCACTTTCTTAGTTAGGCCTAATACGTTTTTGACCAGATTGTACTACTGTGCTTTTCTGTGCCAGCTGTAAATGAGAGACATGAACATGGCTGTGGATTTCTCACAGATGTGTCGTTCACATGACGTATTATACATCAAAATCTGCTCACAGAAAGACCTGGTCAAAAAATAAAATTTCTGTGGTCCCATGAATATAGAAAAAAGACACTGAAACACTACCTTAAATACATGGAAATGGTTTTAACTGTTCACTGCTCAAGAAAGACCCTGTATCAAAGAGTAAAACAATCCATTTTGTATCACCCAAGTGTTGTTTTTTAGGTGCCACGGAAACAACTCACAGAGCAACTGTTGAAGGTGCTACCTACTGATGACGTCTCAATCCCAGATCACATCACACTGGTGAATATGGGTGATCCTCAGGGCTCATTATTGGCAACAAGGTTACAGGAGCGACAGCAGAAGGTTATCAGCACTCTTGGTCCAGCAGACATCAGAGCAGCTGTTACGTGTCTAGTCAGCAAGATCCAGAAATTGTGAGTAGCATCACATGTGCCATCCAAACAAGTTTAATCAGGTGTTGAACCCTATACCTGCATGGTTTTTGTCACTGTAGCTTGAATCCAGCATACATAAAAGATATATCATATTTCCTATGATGATACAATCAGATTTTTAGACAATAAAACTGTCAAGTGAGCTTATACCATAGAGACTGACTCACTTATACATCTCATGCCTTGGTGTTGATTTAACTCCTGCTACCGTACTTGGCCTGTGCAGTAAGCATTCATGCACTGAGTTCTGTTATTTCCTCTGTCAAAATGCAAGATTTGAGATTTTCATTGAACAAAGAGATCATATACAATGCGTGTCTAAATGGTGCTGTAGGGAGAGTAAGTAATCCCTTGACTTTTAACCCATGTGATATTTGTGTATGAAGAACTGACTGTAAATCAAACCATTTGCATACACAGCTTCAAAACTGAAATAAAATATCAAAAAAGAAATTTTTGTATTTCACAGTGAAAAAGTCAGTGCATGTGTGTCAACTTTGTAAGGAGGTACCTGCAATGCATATGGAACAGTGGACAGCATCTCCAGCATGTGCTGTAGTCTGGACTGGTTGTACTGGTGATGTGCATAGGTTGTAGGTGTGTCGGTTCTGTTAGCAGGCAAAATCTTGGTGGGCCTAACTGGTGGGAGAAGATACAACTCTTTCTGCCTGACACCAGTTGAATGATTTGCATTGCTACTCACAAAAGTCTCACTGTAATGTGATATTCTTTGCTGTGCAGGGTTTGGATGGATTTTAAGATTATTTCTGTTCTCCTGTGTCCAGTAAGGTTTGTGTAGTGAGTATTTTATGCATTATTCAAGAAGCTTGTAATAATTTTTGTCAAATATCAATATTTCACTTGCATGCAGGATAAGTTTTGAGCATTTGCAAGCGTGAAGCTCTGTTTCATGCCACAGTATTGATTGTGTGCAACTTCACATCCATGTCCTCTATTATATGGTGCCAGATCACAGTGGAAACTGTGCCTTTACCATTTACTTTCTCACTCTTCAGGAAGCTTAAAAGATTTATCACTTGGATGTATTTATGAACTGAATCACTCCTGCTTCAGACTTGCTGTATTTGTAGCAGTCACTGATTGTCCTATCAATATTCTCTGCATTTGCATTTTCAGGAAGTGAGCAATGAATTACACTTTTGTAATGTGGTATGGTGTATGAACGAAATATAGATTTAATTAAATAGAATTATAGGCATTTGACTCCCAAGCATGATTTGTGATTTAGAGGATCCAGCTCTTTGTATTTCGCTCTAACCCTTTTATTGCCAGATTTTCTCCTCTCAGGTACTTATCTCATTGGCACTTCATTTGATTTTGTGTATAAGACTAATTCAAAGGTATCAACATCAGTGAGTGCTTTACACTTAATAGTATTCTGATGTTATACAAGTCACCTGTACAGAATTTATTTTCACAGATTGAGTTTTGACTAGATTCATATTTGTACTGTTAATGGTTCATTTAGCCTTATGAGACAGTGAAACACCATAACATTTAACTACATCTGTGACATGTCACAGCATTTAATATTACCATCTCCAGGTAAACTGACACAGTTCACAATCAATTATCTGTAGTCACAGTTAGTTGCTTTTTCTTGAAACTGTCTGTTGTAACCTATGTGCTGTTCATCTAATCTATTTCACTTACAAGCCTTGTCACACAAACTGCAACATTAAATAATTTACACACAGACATAACCTTTTTCTTAAATTAATGGTCACATAATGAATAAATTCAGAACATTGTGTGTTAAGCAAGATGCAACAAATATTGTATCCCAGGTTGGTGTGGCACCTAAAATTTCCAGTGTGGTGCCCAGTATTTTCTGGAGTGCTGTTCTGAAGTCTTTTGTACAGTATAATCATGTATGAAAAGTTTTAACCCCTCAGCATGGAGGTATTGAAATCCCTGTTCATACTGGCTGTGGGATGACTTTCTGCAGGGTATTTTAAATTTTGAGCCAAACTGTGGAGCAGTTTATTCAGAATGGTATATTTTTGTTAATAATTGTTGGATTTCGATGAAACTTGTGCATAAATATTCAAGAACCTCTAATATTTTCATATGCAATAAAATCTTACCTTAAAGATTTAGCTTGGTGTGAAATGTCTTGAAACAGCCCTCAACACAAAGTCCAGCCTGACAATCAGGGCACCAAAACAATGTCTCCTTCTTTTTGTTGTGTTTGTAGCACACTACACACCTTTCTGTTGGCCTGGCCTTTTTCTCTGTAGGTGGTATTCTTTCGGGAAAATGTCTTGCGAGTAGTCGTGGCACATTTTTGCCAGTGGAATGACAGCCTTGCACTTTCCGTTCAGTTTCACTGCCAGGTTCGATAAGTAGAGCTTGTACCAGATCCACTCGGAATTTAAAGTGATCCTTTTTAGACTGGCCTGAATTTGCGTGGCGTATTATCATACAATCTAGAGTGGTGACATTGAGCAATGTCCTAAGCATTTTTATGTACCATTTGGTCATTTTTTCTTTCTTTCTAAAAGATATGGTTGAAGGAATTTGTCTTTTAGATCAACTCCTCCCATGTTTTTGTTGTAATCTAGCACTGATACAGGCTTTTCCTTTTCCTCTTCATGTTTTTTTCTTTCCTGCCGGTGATAAGTTGAAATCACTGTCACTTCTCTCTCTCTCTCTCTCTCTCTCCCTCCCTCTCTCTCTCTCTCTCTCTCTCTCTCTCTCCTCTCTCTCTCTCTCTCTCTCTCTCTCTCTCTCTATTTTTTTTTTTTTCACTCCACTCCACTTCAGGATGGACACCGGCCCTGAATGTTGAGCTATCAGCTCTCCTTTCTTTAGCTTCTTTTCTTTCACTATTTTTGGAATGTCTTTTCTATTTAGGCATAGGGTTCCAACGCAGTCAGTGTTCAAGGACTTTAGTTTTTGAGCCAGAGTTGTCAAGTTATAAAAACTGTCCACCCACAATGTGTAGCCCTTTTTTCAGCAATGGCTTAAAAAGTGACAACACAATTGCTGCTGTTTTGTTTGTTGCGTGAAACAAATGCTGTTTGGAATACAGTGTCTTTGCCAGTATACATAATAAATGACCACAAGTACCCCAAATTGGACTCACATATTTCATACGACTTGATTCCAAATTTTGAAGCCTTTAGGGGAATATGCTGTCTGAAAGAAAGTCTTCCCCTCCCTAACATTAGTGATTCATGTATTGCGATATTCTGCCCGGGTAAGTACAAACTCTGCAATTTTTTGTTGAGATAGGACAGGAAGGGATAGATTTTGAAAAGTTTAGAAGATCCCTGGTGTGTTCCTGTACTCTCATTGTTATTGAAGTGCATGAAATTGCAGATTGATTTAAGACAATCCATAGAAATTACAAAGCCAAAGATAGGAGTTGCCAAAATAGAATTTTTCGAAAAATAAGATCACAGTGTAGGCTTCTGAATTATACCCATTAGCATGAAAAGTGCTATCACAACATACATTTCGTCAGTAGTAACAGGTTTCCAGTCCCGCATTCTCCAACGAAATGGAATGAGGCTTGTCTCTCGTAGTTTTTGTTCAGAATAGGTGTTTGTTCCACGCACTATTATATCCACCAGTTCATCTGTAAAATACATTTTGAACACCTTAGCACAGTTGGTTTCATTTTGTGGCCCACAGTTCCCAGCCAACTGTTCCCTTTGCCCTACATAGTTTGTCGTATCGTCCCATGTAAACGTAGCACTTGTAGCACTAGGCGCATTGGGTGCACTAGCACCTCGCACATTGTCATCTTCTTCATCACTGCATTCCATTGCAGTTACTTCATCCACACCCAAATCATCGGTCCCACTTGATTCATCATCTGAACTAGAAGTACACTGATCAGAATCTGTAAGGTCTTCTAACAAAGCTTGCTTAATTTCTTCCTCGAACAAATGCTTCCCACTTGACGCCATAACTGCACCAAACTGCAGCCTCAAATATAACTGAGACAAATTATCAGCTGAGAAGAAACAAGGGAGCCGTTGATTTATAAGGGTGATGTCATAACCATTTGAAAGCCCCAGATGTCAACTACATGAAGACAATAGTAACATTCATGTTAGTTTTCATTTGATCGATAGAGAGAGGCACAAAGCAGCTCATGCATTTAGAGACTGCAAAACATCAATCCACATTTTGAGGTGAGAGAAAAAAATAAAAAATCGATTTTTTGGAACTGTGGAACTGTTCTACACCATCTGACAGCCAGCTTGTCTATCAGTAAGAATAATGCAGCCAGATTGCATTTGCTTCTCAGTGTTCAAGATACGTTCATAAGTCTGAGCATAGCCATGTCCTTGAGCAGAGCTCGGCACTCCATGGCAGGTGATGTTTACGTTTGGTGGGCAGCGCTCAGCACTCCACACTGAGGGGTTAAAGTCACGGCTTGTAATTTTGATTCTATCGTACACCTTGAAATTTTGGCCAGTGATAACCTTGTACACTTGTATATGGGAGGTAAACATAAGGGACATCCTATACATGCCATGAAGACACAGAGGGGAGGTAGAGGTATGGCTCAACCCATACACAATCTCAGCACTAGAATGGTATGGGTGGTCAACACCACACCCCAGCCACTTTACCCCTGGGAAAGAGACCCAGTACTCATTGTACAGGGAGGCAGTGTGGCCCTCACAGCCAGTCTGGGCAGGTCTCGCCTCCACCAGGGTTCGAACTCCGGACTGTCCAACCCATAGTGGGTCACTATTCCAGCCACTTTGTATTTAGGAGGTACCCAGTTCGAATCTCAGCTGAGGCACCAGCTATGGTGACTGAGGCTTTTCTCGTTTTCTCCAGTCCTTCCAGGCAAGCTCTGACATACTAACTAAATTTGGCAATGGCCACGTCCTTCCAAATCCTTTCCAATTCGTCATTCACCAACCATCCTACCACTCTCAGAAACTTACAGCATCAAAAAAATAACCCACCAAAGAAACCCAGGGTGTAGAGAAACGTGGAATGTCATGATTGGCATAACCAATGATAGGAAATGGATCACTGTACTGGGCTGGCAAAAGAAAATATGCAAAGATATCTCTTGTCACAGTGTGAAACTTATGTGAGGCTTGTGAGTGTTTTGTAACCACTCAGCACAGGTAATATGTTGTTATATTCGTTTCTATTTTATCCTGGCTCCAAATTTTTTTTATGGTTTCTAAATCTGTATAAAATTTCGTTTCTTGGGCCAAGATGAGAGGCAGGTGTCAAACATGCATGGTTAAGGTTCAACTCTGCCTGAACATATTTTTCTCAGCATTTCCCAACACGTTGTACAGAGTGGAATGTGTCATACTTCTGTTGGGGAATGCTGTTACCCATGCAGTACAACACCATCCCAATATGGGGTAAGTCGTGCATTGTTTCAGCTGCAACAGCAACGCGAAGCCACCACCTCCCATCAAGGTGCTGTTAGCAGGGTCGGACAGCTTTGTCAACTCAGTTCTTCGGAGCTATGTGGAACAGCTGTCAATCAAACCTCCCGATTGGCAGAGCTACATAAAATTCCTCATTGTTCCACTGGGTGAGTTTCTGTAATGGGGAACATGAGTGCTTATACCTCTGAATGTAGAAATGTTTGTAGTTGTCCTGTTTTGTGTTTTAGATGCAAATGCTCTCCTGTGTATCACACATTTTCTGTTACAAGACTCTGAAGACCTTTACAGTAACTGGGTGTGCTAGTATTTCAATTTTACACACCCTGTTGGTCTTGATGTCTATTTCCTGTAAATGCAGATTTGTGCACTGCAGAGAACACTGACAGGAGATATAGATTTTTTTTTAATTTCAATAAACGTACACAACTGAAAAATGTATCTATATTGTATGTCATATACAAATTTCTTAATGCTATGCCATTTTTAAAAAAATAATGGTGGTTGATTTGAGTTTCATTTAGTGTGGGTGTGTTGGACAAATATACATATCCAAACTAAATACTTGTAGCAACTTCTGACGTAGACCTCAGTGCCAATTTATCTGAGTAGTTTTTGAGATGACGTGAGTTTCACCCCTTAGAAAATTATTTGGATTGTGATCTGTTTGAGCCACAGGCTTCAGTAATAGGAGTTTGTGATTGACTCAAAGGTTTGAAAAATGTGTAAATATTATAAACATTTACTTCGTTTATGGGTGTCTGGGCTTTTGTTTTCACTTGAGCTGATGCCAACAGACTAGTAGTTCCCATATTGTAATCACAGTCACTTGTAATTCATGTTATATTTTACAGCAGTTGAAGGACAATGAAAGAAGCGCACACCAACTGTCACCACAAAATCCAACGCCCAGTTCAGACAAACACACTGAATTAAACAATGTGGAATGAATAACATTGCCATTTTTTGGGTAGAAGGCTTCTTATCAACAACATTGCATTTTACCTCAGGTTTCAATTTCTGTGGCTGCAGTATGTGAAAATGTGTATAAACTCAAAAAGAATTGGCCTTGTACAGAGATTCTGTATACTGCTGCTGTGAGTGTGGATAAGTGAGTGTACATGCTTGTGGGGAGGGTGCATCCCTTAATAACTGTGTGACATTTACAGAACTCGGTACAAGATCATGCCATCGACAGTAGTAACCCTGTGAAGTTGTGAAACACTGTTACTGAACTTGTAGTGTTAATATATATGATGAATAAATATATCAACATCTCACCTGTCACTACATAATGATTGGTACTTGGCATTAAATAACCAAATAAACTCACAAACAGTTTTACAGAATTTATTAGAACAAGCAGTTAAATGAAGTGATTTGATTTTGTGTCATTACTCAGGACTCATTGCTGTATATTGTACAGGAAACAACTCTCTGGCTCGCTACCTCAGCAGTCTGGATGGCGTGTACGCATCGGCTTTCTCCGCCGACACGTGGAAGGAACTCCTAGAACGGGCAGAGCTGCAGAAAACAGACTGTCAGGAGATGTTAAACCGAGTCCATCGGTATCTGCACAGTGCAAGTGCCACAATCCAGCTTCCGATAGCTGAAGCCATGATCACGTACAAAGAGAAGAGGTGAGCCCACATTGGGGTACTTCATTGGCCTCTTGGTATTTAACAGTATAAGAGCGATTCCCATAGTGATGAGTGTCGGGATTACAGTCTTATGTGATGTGACTCTTTGTAGCTTTGTCAGTGGGTGCCTCCATTTTGGAGGAATCTGCTGCTTCCATCTTCATGGCAGAAGAGTCTGTCCATACATCTGTTTATCCATCTTCAACTCTGAGGATGGAGGCAGCAGTTTTCCACAGAATGTTTGTACCATCTACCAAGAATCATGGCATCTCATCCCAGACGGGCAAAAACAGTCAGAAGATGGGAAATTTTGTAGATCACCGAGTTTGATGGTGCATGTGCTGTTTATTTACTTTTATTACAGAGTACAAAGTAGGTTGGTGTAGTGGTGATACTCTGTGCTTGTGTTTAGGAGGTATCTGTTACAATCTTACTGCCTGTCCTCAGATTTTTCTTAGTTTTTCTAAATCTTCCTCAAATCCGTACTTGTTCACTGCTCATGATAGCGTCCTGTCTCATTTGTCTTTCACAAGCCCAAGAGTGTTACTATAATTATTCACTTTATTCATTTTAAAAGAGATTTAAATTTTATGTGCAGTGCCACACAAAGCTCATTTAACAAAATACTACTCTTAAAATCTCTCAGAATGGACACCTAATATGAGAGTTTGTAAGCAGTATTCCATCATGCTTATACTGTGTTTTGTTTTCTTTGTCCCCAGTTCTGATGAAGAGTCATCTCAGATTTTTGTTCCCTTTGTTAATGTAAGTATTACAGGCTTAATATACTATATATTAATTATTAAAATAGAAAATGTTTTGTATTATTATTCAGTTTATAAACTGCCATTGTGTTCTTCACTTTTCAGAACACTTAAAACTTACATACAGCAATTGTGTACCTATTGTTTTATCACTTTGTGAGTCAGTCTTATCTTGAGCGAACACATTTAAGTATTTGAAATCAGAATGTTCACTAATTTAGATATGTACATAATGCATTCACAGCCAGGCATTGTACTACCTACATGCAAGATCTGAAGTTCTCACAGTGGTGGTGCTGAATATTCAGCTCTTCTGGGATGTGATGCTACATTGCTTGACAAATAGTTGAATAAACCTCCACCATCTCCTTGTGACTACTCTGTAATGGTTTTTTGTAGGATGTTCGCCTTGGATCACCTGAGAATTCAACATCTGCATCTGTGGATTTGGATGAGACCCAGCTGAATGTTCCCCAGTTGTCTGGCTCACCCCCCTCCCTTGTGTCTCTCCCTGATAAGAAGGACCGCATTACACCTCCTAGTTCACCAAACATTAACAGCTTATATATAGGACAGAACAGGTGAGCAATCTGTATACTTGTAGGAATTATTTACTTTTTATCTTTGAATGTTTTCTGCTCACTCTATAAATTTCATTGCCACCTACAACTAGACAAAATTTATCTTATGTAGCCAGCAATGTTCAGGTTGACTGTTACATATTACTCACTATGTTGTTAATCCATTGAGGTATCCAACAAAGTGTATAGTTTTTATCAAAGCCTTCTCTGTTTTTCTCTGTCAACTTTTATATGTATGGGTTTAGATCTGTTTTGGTGTGTAACATGTAGTTATTGAGATGTAAAGAGTTCCATTTACAAAATGTTAGGGTAACAATCAGGGGCACCTCATACATAAGGGCTGCAGGGCTGTAGCCCTCCTAGAAATTTTGAGAAAAATTAGTATAATATCCGAACAAAAGTTTTCATTAGGAGTCCTAACAAAATCTTTTATTCAGGTATTTAGTTTACTTTTTCTCAGAATTTCTGGGAGGGTTGCAGCCATGCAGCCCTTATGAGTAAGCTGCCCCTGTCGGCAAGTGAAGTGGTGAATATCTTGAAATTCTACAGGGACCAGTCGCTCTCAGAGCCCATGGAGCTGCAGCTGGATTACTGGTTGGTTCCTGGCAAGGCAAGTGAGGCACCTGCAGTTGGCAAAAGTAGCAAAGGTGACACCACAAAGTCAACCTTGAAGACAACATTCCGTTCCCTGCAGATTCAGAGACTTCCCCTGTTTGGGGAGCAACCAACACAACACTTCCTCATGAGCTATTCCACAAAGGAAAAGAAGCAAAAAAGTAAACACAATTACTTGATACACTTTTCTTGAGCAAGAGTTTTTCATGGCCACATTTGTTAACAGGAGAATTTTCTGTGCCCATATTCATCATTTGACAAAATGAGGAATTTACTTTGGCCACATTCATAGTTGAATGTATTCATTATCATCATGTTAATTTTAAAAAATGTTACAAAATATGTAAGTTGTAGGGGTAGGTAAAAATATCTTTAGACATTGAAATTCTTTAGGAAAAACGTAACTAAATCCATGGAGCAGAATCCTTCCTGAGAAGCTCATAGTTGCTCGGTTAATCAATAAATTTCTACCTTCTGTGGAACCCAAACATTCATTATTATGTTCACAATAGCTTGCCACTGATCCCTGTCCTGAATAATGAGTACAGTCCACATGGTCACCCCAAATTCCTTTGACATCCAGCTTTTCCACTTGAAAATTTTGTACACATATTTTGTCTCTTTTAAATGTGCTAGATACCTTGTCTGTCTTATTGTCCCTGATGTGATCACCCTAATGATATGTTTTGAAGAATACAAATTACGAAGCTCCTCATTACGCATTTTTCTTCCGCATCATGTTACTTCCTGTCTCTTTGGTCCAAGTAATTTTCACAGCTTGTTTTTCTCTTACACTCTAAATGTATGTTCTTCCCTTTGGGTGTGAGACTAAGTTTGCACCCATACAAAACAAGAGATCAAACATTCCAAAATATGAGGCATATAATGCACCTTCAACTTATTTTTCCTTATTAAAGAAAGTGTGTGATATTTTCTCTTATTTACCTACAGTTATGCGCCTGGGTAAAAAGAAGGAGAAGGAGAAAGAAAGTGAGCCTAAGAGTCAGGTTGTTGAAGGAGTGTCACGACTCATCTGTTCTGCCAAGACTCACAGTGTTCCTCTGAAAGGTAATACTTCTACATTACAGTAGTGCATACAGGTTTTGAAGTAGACTGTTGCTGTTGTGCCAAGAGTGATGCAAAATACAGTGCAATCTCTGAGACATGGTACATATCACAAGGTAAGTGCACAACTTGAGTTTGCAACTGCTTGACTCTGCACATTAATGTCTTATGTTTGACTATGGGACATTTCAAAGTCAGTTATGTTTTGCAATAAAACTCTAAGGCTGCAAGCCACAGGTGGTGGTTGAAAGGCAAAGAAACCAGATGTTTTAGAACCATCTCTGTTCTTATCATCATGGAGCTGAATTCTGTTCCCTGATGACAAGAACAGCGCTGGTTCTTGAAACATTGGTTTATTCGCCTTTCAGCCACCATCTGTGGCTGGTAGCCCAAGAGAGCTTTATTGTATTCAGTTGCCATGAAAGCTTGAGATTATACATCGGATTGTTTTATGAGTGGAACTCTGAGGATCTAAAAATTGAAGACATTACTATTAAAGGAAATGTAAAACTTTTGTCATAACAGTTAAGTTACGAATTACTTTCACTGTCATGTTTTAGAAGACACGTGACTAAGGCTTCGCTCTTTTGGAATGTTACGCAGCATATGTTGGTAATTGTTTACTGACATTTTGGGTCAACTGCTTGACCTTCAAAATGGAATGGATAGGCTGTCCCAAAATGACAGTAAAGAACTACCAACATGTGCTGCATAACATCCCAGAAGAGCAAAGGCCTCAACTACACCGCAGAGGAAACCTGAAATCTGACACCTTACTACATCGCATCCCACTGTGTAAAAAAGTGGAAACATTGACTTCATGTAGGTGGCACTGTCAGAAGCAACATGCTCTAAAATATGCAGTCACTTTTTAATGCTAGACATGCTTTATGCAGTATGTGATGCACTCTGCTTATAATAATTTCATAATTAACTCTTTCCCTGCCTATGAAACCATTAGGCCAAAGAAGCAGGCTCTGCTAGGTCTGCTATGATCTAATCTGATCTGATCTGATAATTATCTTTAGCTTGTGTTTTTCTTATCTGTACAGAATTATAGTAAACGATTTGAAAACTTGAATGACAGTGAACATTCATACTGTTGCAGTGAGCATTGATGGAACAGAGTGGTCTGGGTAAAATTCTTCCAGTTGTCAGCACAATGGCAGACACACATCAAACACTTCCCCATAACACTCTTCAGCTTCCCCGAAACAAATCTGTAGCCGAAGAGCAACCCACAGCAGCCGTCAGTGAAAGCGACCCGGACCAGCAAGATGCGTGCATGGGTCACACTCTTTGTTTTCCCTGGGTCAGGCTCATAAATGTTTATTTTACTGACGTAAGTGCTGTGAATGCGTGACTTGAATTAGCAAGCCATGATAAGACTATATTGAAGTAAGGTTCCAAGTTTAATCTCTACAGGTGAATGAATGAATGAATTTGTGTGTGTGAGTGTTGTGCGCACGTGCGTGTGCATGCGTTAGTGCATGTGTGAACTCTGGATAGTTCCTGATTTAGGTTTTAATTCTGAAGAAACAAATTTGTAAAAGAAAGCATTAAATGTTGTAACAACCAAATTGAGGGACCAGCATCCAGTCATTAGAATGAAGGGAAAAAGTGGACATTTTGAGCTCTGTTATGTTTGCAAGTCTCCCCGTGAAAAGGAAACTAGTCATGTCATGTTATGTTTTGCTCCATGCCATGAGTCATTCTCCATATACCATGTGCTGGTCTACTCAGTGACTTTCCCTCATCAAGGATGTGTGAAATGTGCCCCGTAGGCATAACTTTGTTATTAAGTTATGTGGGATTTGTTCAGTCTTGGTGGCCAATTAGTTACATGACAGCTCAGTCTTGTAGCTGTAAATGGTGAAGAATCTGGTCTTTTACACAGCATTTAAAGGGATCATAAACTTCCCATACTAATGCTGCATGAATCCCCATTTTAGTGCATGGACAATACTCGTTTGTTGTTATTTCCACTAAAGGAAAGTTGAAATATTTAAGTATTATAAAAATACTTTCACCCTCTCCCCCCTACCTGTTCCCCAGGAGTGTGAATTTTGTTTTTGTTACTACAAAACATTTTACATTATGGATGTATAGTGCATAAAGATGTGGTAGTGGAATGATGACTGTCATAAACATGTATTATTTGTCAAGATCCAAACATGTTTCAATCTGGTACATAAACATCAATGTCATGTCCTACTCCACATGCTGTGTAACTCTGTTTTCATTAATTCACCATTCCATTGGCCAGACAAGTAGATAATTAGACTAGATTTGTGGACACCACATGCCCTGTTATTGCTCAGAATATGGCACAAGGAAATTCATACTTTAATAAAGAGATTCAAGAACCACTGCCAGGCTTTATCACATAAATCGTACTCTGACTTGAGGAGTGTGACACATCATTTTGGCTTCCATTTTCTTAATTTGAAATTATATTTTCATGTAAACTTATTACATTTGTTGGTAGAAAGGGTGAAGCTTTACAGTGAGCCAAAGATATAGACAAAATAGAAATTGGACTTGATACTCAAATGAATACTGTTTATTTGCAGTATTACTATGCTGTGATCAATAATTTTCAGTGTAGTCAAGAGTCAAATACAAAAACATTCAGATGGATAAATACATGTTGACATTGGTGTGTTAATTTGTAAACATTACAGTCTGTTCATTGAATTTTCTAAAGCCCGCGTCACAACAATTTTGTAATGCAAGGGACATTCCAAAATATGAATGCTAGGATTTCGTTTCCCTTTTACATAACAGTAAAGGTGGTGTAAAACCCAAGTTTCATCAAATGATACACAACTGTAGTCTGATTAATTTGTGTGTTTTGAAATGTGACAAGCCATAGGCATGTCTATAAAGGAAAGACGCTGTACTAATCATTGTGTATGCTGTACAAAGCTACGCTGTTGAATGTGATTGTGCCCTAGTGTATTTGTATGTTTGTCAAAGTGTTTTTCTTCCCCACTCCACTTTTGAGGTATAAAGTTCTTGTTGAAACTATCCTTTATAGTTAGCAAATGTGTAGTGTCATATAAACATCCTGTACTTACCTCCACTAAAACTGTCAGACTTAACTGTATTGTTTCAGACCAGAAACAGCAAAATCAGTTGGGATATGCTGTATTTTTGTGCTTTACTTTAAAAAAAACTACACAATTTTCAAGGTCATAGTTAAGTTAGGTATTCTTGTTCCAGTGTTATATTTTATACATAAATATTGTATAATTTCTTTAATTTTATAAGAATCAAATTTTGGAAGAAACTACTTTAAATATAACAAAAAAGTTCAGTAAAAATAAGTAAAGTTAAAAAGAGGAAATTTACAGCTTTGTTAGGCATGTAATTGGCAGAAGCAGTCTTCAGGTTGCTCAGTCTACAGTATCCATAAAAGTGCTAACCTTGAACCTTCAGTGTTCTCCATACAGTCTCCTTGTTCATTGTGTAACAAGCCTAAAGTTACAGTTGCCACTACAGTTCTATAAGCAAATTGTAAGCTGTCTGATATACTAATAACAGTGTTATAAAAGACAGAGCAAAACAAAAGTTGTATTTATATGTACAGTCAAGATAATGTACAACTCAGAAAAGAAAAGACAAAGAACAGACATAAGATTGTATTCTCATTTTTAGGTGTTGAGCAGTATGTCCCTGCGTATATCATTTTCCTTCATATCGGTGCTTCCCAATTTTCTTAATAACCACCCATTGCAGCTTCCTTACTATTGGATTTCCATGGGTTGATTTAGAGTTCATTCATGTAAAACATTATATCGATTCAGTAGCACATTGAACCCAAATTTCCCAGTTTCCATGTTTCCAGGAAACCTAAGAACATACGTCATTAAAATGGCAGGATTCTTTACTCTGATGCCATGTGGCATATGTGTTTAGGTTTATTTTGATGCTAACTTATAGTTTGATGAATGCGAGTTTGTGACACATAGTGTTTTACAGTAGTACTGCATCATTTTCATTTTCCACTCATGAGACCAAGACATAGGTAAGAACATAATGGACCATAGGAAAGTAGCTGTAGTGATATTTTGTGATGGTAGCTCCTTAAGGAATTCTTTGACAATAACTACATTACTTAGGTATGATCATATACCAGGGAACAGATTGGTCAATGATCATTGATGGAACCACATATACCATTCATATAATTGCCTACTCTTTTCTTTTCCTTCTCATTTCTCATGATACACGGTATTATTGTCTGCAATTGTTTTTGATCTACATGTCTCTGCCAGTATAATTCTGTGCCTGTTGTATGTTCTGTTACATTGCTTTACCTTTCATGGTGTATTCGTTCCTCTTGTTTCTTTTCTTTTTTCACCCCCTTTTTGTTTTCCCCCCTTTTTCTTTTATTTTCTTAGTTTAGTGCAGGAGTGGGAAAAATTTGGTCTGTGGGCCTGATTCAAGTGCACACCAGCTTTTCTTCAGCCCCTGGAGCTAGTGTGAAAGCTTTGTCTACAATATTTACTTGTCCATTTATTTTAAAATAGAAATTTGCCCAGCAAATTTGTATAATTAAATGGTTAACTCAGCCAACACTGTAGCACATGACTAAATACAACAGGAGTGCAGAAGCAGCAGATTTTTCATATCCAAGCAATCCTATCTTACTGCAAATGCATATGCAGCATCTTTGCGTTGAATGTGTTTTCATACCCTACTGTGTGTGGTAGCATCTAGATTTGTACTGTTGCACTCCTCATGCAGTTGAAATTGAGCTTTCAGTTATCATAAGTCTTCAAATCAACGATTAACAGAGACAGAATGGAGATAGGATTACTGTGGCACCTGTTTAACCCTTCAGTTCTGGCCTCAGTGCTCTGTACAGACCACTGTGTGTGCAGACCATGTCTATCTGTCTGCTTGTAACCTAGTATCAGTGACTAAACCATCTGTCAGATCTTCATGAAAATTGGCTTAGTGACATACTTTACTTAAGGGTGTAAACTAATTTCTCCCCATACTTCCCATATTTCTCAACCTTATAGCCTACTTACTTGACTACAATGTTTAGCAGGTTTTCTAACGTTAACAACCACGATGTGTGCACCTCCGATTACGTTTTAAGAGCTATGCAAGGTCTTGATTTTATTTCCAACAGTATTTCCACTAGGAAGCCCTGGAAGCTGCAAGATTACTTCCAACATTTTATGATGAGGCTCTGTTTGTATTGCATTTTGTGTAGAAGGTCATGGGATACGACAGTTTGTAATTTTTCACAAATCCAGCATGGCCAACCAAGGTAATGTGGAAATCATGTACTTGATTCATTTCATTTTATTCCATTTGTTCCTATGACCCTGAGCTACTTACATGTTCTGCAGCACAAATCAGAGGTTCTAGGACACAGACTTCTAGACAGACGGTGAATTTGCCAGATGAATCCCATGGAGACTGTATTGAATACTGACTAGGTGAGTTTGAAACACATTTGTTTACTAGATGTACCAAACAGAGTAAAGGCTAAACAGAATGTTTGGGGAAGGAAGCAGATAGCAGAATGAGGTATCAAATAATTGGCATTCCTGGAATCATGTATGCTGTGAACTTTGTGTATATAATAGCATTTTAGTTTCATCCTAAGTAAGGCCAGTGGTTAGGCTCTGGGGCACTTGTATATGTGGTTAATAACGCTGAGGTCATATGGCAAGTTGTTTGTTGAATGACCATTTCTGGCTATGTAACCATTCTCCTTGGTTGGGATATAGATTGTACATCCAGTGTTTGTAGTTTATTTAACCACATTGTCACTAACCCATACTACATAGCATGGATGATCTCTCTATGCTACATAGTGTCAGATAATGGCATGATAATGGATAATAAATTCAAAGAGATTTAGAAGGAATTGGGTGTGGCCTAATTTAAGGTGCTATCAAAATGTTTGCCAGGACAGACTGAGGAGCACCACAAAGGCCTCAGTATAGTCAGCACACTGACTGAGTTTTGAAACCATCGCCACCAAAATAAAGTCAGAAGATGCTGGTGCTGAATGTACAGTTACCTTATTTTGCACACATACATCACAGACTAGATGTTATCTCCCATTCCTTGTCCTAGAGTAAAACCTAAATGGAATGTATGTCACTGATTATTCTGTAATTCACTGCACTAAAGCTTTGACATTTCACATTAAAAATTCATTACATGAGTAGGAGTGAGTATTCAAGAAGACAGAGGTCTTTTAATCATGCCCTCAAGCACAGGAAAATAAGATGCTGGCTGTGTTAATGAGCTCAGCCCTTGTGGCCATCATCTCATCGGCACTGGGATGTCAACAGGCTAACTCATGTGTTAGGAATCTAGAGAAAAGGTGGTCAGTGCATGTGTGATATGTATTGTGTTAAACAAAAAGTGTCCATTTGGAGTACTGCAAATTATGCATCATGGAAAATATGTCACTAAAAGGTCTGTTAAAAAATCTTGCATCAACAGTGCCATGCAAAGGAATATACAGAATAGTGGAAAAATTCTGAATGACAGGTTCAATGCTGGATGTAAAGGTATGTAAACATAACATTTTAACTGAAAATAAATTGGAAATATTGGTGATTGAATGGAAGCCAGCCCTGGAAAATATCTGTGCTGGCTGGCTGTTCAAAGTGGGGTGTCAAAAAACTCACTTGTCTTTTACAACAAGACTTCTAATACTACACCCACACAAAATTAGAGTCAAACAACAACTTTCCAGGTTTCAATAAAGTGTATATCAAAATTATTAGCAGTAATGTCAAAAATTGTTGAAAAATGCAATAACTCGAGGTATAATCGACAGTGTTCATGAAGCTGATGTCAGCATACACAGAACACTAAAACGCATATGGTTTGTAATAAAATAAAAAACCATACCATTATAATTCAGTATAAAAGAAATAGCATTGCCAAATGAAGGCCCAAAAATAATTCGCTTCACAAACCAATGGAACTGATAGGAATGTTAGCATCAGAGGCTGATAATGAGAAATATAATCATGAACCAGTTACTTGTAACTAGAGCTAATAAGGAAAATCAATAATTGTAATGTGTAGTGACAAATGTAGCAATACAAAAAATGAACATAAATGAAATTTAAAGAAAGAGCTACAACTAGCAGCATTTCAGTTAGTTAAACAAGGTTGCAAAAAATATTACATGAAAATTTAAGTTGCTAAAACTGAGGCAATGGAATATGGGGAAAAACATACAAAGAGTAAAAATAGAAATTGAAGGAACAATAACAGATTATGTATCTGATTTTAATTACCTCAGCAACTAAAAAGAACATAAGAGCTAAGAATGCAAATTAATAAAATGGAGCAATTAAAAGACATTTTGGCAAACAAGTGACTATAAAAACAAAACTACACCTGCATAACAACACATCAAAGGCAGCACCTAAATATGGTTCAGAAGTTTCGATTTTAAATAATACATATACTGTACAAGGAAATTAGAAGCAGCACACATGATTTGTAAGACCACTTTTAGGTTTAACCAGGCTTCACAAGCATCCCTGAAAAATTACAAGTATCGAACATAGGTGAAGACATTGTTCCAATACCAAAAGACATGGATGAGACACGTGGCAAGAATAGAAGATGATTTGTCTCCCACTATTGGCTCTCCGGTATTATCTGAGCGGATGCTGTGATTTTGGGGAGACCAAAACAAAGATGGAAAGACCAAGAGCATCTTCAGGATCAAGAGGAACAGGTCTTGTTGAACCGTAACTGTTCATCATCATCATCATCATCATCATCAAGACTAACCATTGCATGTAAATCCAGAATGAGTGTAAAGAAAGATGTACGTAAGTTGCAAGAAATAAGAGCAACAAATGTAATAACATCATAGACAAGACTCAGAAATCGAGACTGGTGAACCTGAAACCCCCGCCCAAAAGGATTAGTGAAAATACATGAACAAAAGTACTCAGTAATAAGCCCAGTAGTGAACTGCTGTAATTGAACTACGCTGATTTGACATTCTTAAAGGACAGTGAAATTCAAAAGGGACAATACAAAATTTGTTTAACTGAACATTCAACATAAGGAACAACTACTGTATAAAAAAGGATCAAAGGCCTAGTACTGGGAGTTACCACATCAGCAGAAATGTCTCTTTCAACACTTGCGGCAAATTACAAAGTTACTAAACAAACACCATGTACTCATATTTTGGATATGCCAAAGGAAGAATAACAAGAATGTATGTGGAATTGTGGTCAATGTACTCAGTGCAAACAACACTGCTATCTTATATTTATCTTTTATAATTTTTCTTACATTAATTCCATTGTACCCCATTTACAGGACAGAACAGGGCAAAATACCTTTTTGTAAAGCACACTACATTCCTGAAACCTGAATGCATTTAAATAACTTTCACATAATTATTACCGGTTTGTGAAGCCATTTCATGTCAAATAACTTTGATTTTATTTTTGTTCTTGGGCTCACAATCCTTTATAAATGTGACATTTGGTGTGTATCTTTCGTAGTGTGTTACATTCTGCCACCTGAAAGTGAAATGGTAAAACATTTCTGATACATCAATGCAAGCAGTATTGACAGCAACAGTTACTTATAAAAACACCATACGTTATGACTATTCTTTAAAAGAATTTATTTCTTGAATAAAATATACAAACTGGCAAATTTACATTATATAATATACTTTGGTGAACGGTTTAACGTGCCTTTGATCTCTCATACAAAATTGAATTGGCACATTTAATCTATTTGTACAAAATTATTATAACTTCCCCATTGTGTTTGTTTATGTTCTCTTTGTGTAATTTATTCAGTCACTAGCTTGAGTCTTTAATTTTTGTGGTGGTGGGAAGGAACATAGGATTCGTATTAACAAACTCTGCAAATATACTGAATTTCATACACCAAAATTATATCTTCTACAGGATTCATGGCTACACAGAAGTGAATGCAACGAAAATTACTAAAATGTTAACGCTCAGATGTAACATATCAAAATCCTGGCCTATCATACATCCAGCACTGACACAAAAAGCATACAGTTGCACATCAACTTTCCATTTCAATAAGAAGTATGATTGTTCGATGAAGGAGCAGTGGGACCAATGATGCAGAATATGAGGCATGGGAGGCAACAGTATTCAACCCCTGGGTCTAAGTTTGGGAATTCTGAATTATTGTAACAGTATCCTGTGCAGACTGCTCTCATTTTTTCATGAATAAAGCTGTTACAAAGTACAGAGATCTGACATTAGCTTCCTGTGCTTATGTTATAAGGACAGAAAGGTGCACAGTAACACCATAAACATGACTTATAATGATGTTTGAAGCAAATGACATCATTTCACTACAGACCACCCCATTTTTGTAGTTTTTAATTTCAGTATTAGTAATATCAATATGGTGACCATGGGAACTTGTAGGGTGAAAGTGATGCTTGTCCTGAAGTCTGCATTGTAACAGACTTAGACCATGAAGCTGACCATACATCTCCATCTGATGCTGAGGTCTACAATGATTGATTTACCTCCACATACATGGTGTTTAGACACATAGACAATTTGCCTTTTATTTTGCTCTTTTAGTTCGTTATTGGAAGTGTACATTTAACCTTTTATTGGACAGTAGGAATGTAAAGGCATTTTAGATAATTTAAAAATAATACCATTTTTCAAATATAATATATAGGAGGAAAAGGAAACAAAAGAGAACACCAACTTCAAGCCCTTTACAAGAAAAGACTAACAATTAGAGCAAGCTGCTGAAATGAAAATTAGGCCCCTTGTTTCTGAAGAAGTCTGATTTTTATATCACAATAAGAATGTTAGCAAAAATATAGCATATAAAAAATGCCTTATGCAGCCATCAAATAAAGATCCTGAGGTTGGATCACTTAGTCAGTATAGGTTAATTTACACATATATGTATAAACACTGGAAATATAAGTGGACAGTAAATAGTGCCAGTACAGTCTAGTAGCCTGTATTATTTGTGAAAGCATTTCGTCAAAGTTAGAAACCAAATGCTGCAGTCGAGTGCCTAGCAACCCTGCTTCGTATACAGTAGGTCCTAGGTTCAGATACCAGACTACAGAATAGCTATTCTGAGGTTCCGTGTGGTTTACCTCTGTCCCACCAGGCTAATGCCAGGATCATTCCTCAAACTGACACAGATGCTTCCTTCAAAATCCTTCGCAATTCATTGTTCACTACATATGCCTACATAATGTGAAGTATTGAAAGCATCATTAAATAAATCATAAATAAACTAAAATTGATTATACATACATGTATCAAACTAACTAAAGGGAAACTCATATTTTAATCTCAAAATGTTTTTACCATTTATCACAGTCTGATAACTATTATTAGCAGAAGTCGCAACATGTCAGCAGCTCATTTAGTTGTATTCTTTTTTACATTTACATTTTTGAAGCACACAGTACTAAAATTTAATTTTTCTGTTACAATAAAATCTCAAAATATTAATTACTAACCATAAAATAATACTGAACTACAGGGAGGTCAATTTATAACCAAACCCAGATGCACGGCATACTTAACCGTCACATTCCCTCGCATTGCATGTATAATACATGAGATAACTTACCGCATATTAGAGTAGGTGTTGGAAATGACCTCTTTCAGCTGTCAGACATGCTTGCCACCTGGTGAACAGATTATTAAATACAGTTTGGGTTTTTCTATAAACTGCCAATACTGCACAGCAAGTTTAACAACAGCTGCATGACACACACCACCAGTACTATCATCACACACATGGTTATATTGAATTACCTGAGTCACACAGTCCAGTTTAATCTGCTGTGTGTAACAGACGTGTGAAGCACAGTGTAATGCAAATTTTTGTTTGTGAGTGTGCAGTACAGTTTAATACAGGGAATTTTCATTGGAAACCTATATAAGGAAGAAATTGAATGAAAAGTGTCGTACAAAATTTAAAATACGGTTTACTGCTGTTTCACTTCCTTCAAAATCAAGCATGCCTGAAGGAGGCCATTTCCAGCATCTACTCTAACATGCAGTCAGTTATATATTATGTACATTACATGCAGAAATGTAAGGCCATTAACGCTTGCCATGCATCTGGGTTCAGATTTCATTTATACACCCTGTACATATTTGGTAATACACTACTGCAAATACATCTAAAGAGTTCTGTGTCTTGGCGCAGTGTTAATTGCAGTTATTTCAGTGCCTCTTGTAACTGGGTGTTTGCAATGGCACAGCCTACACATTGAGGTACTCACTGCTGCCTTGCAGTGCTTCAAAATAAAACACGTTGAGAACTGCAAAAGCGCATATGACTGTCAAGCAGAGTTACATTATAACCTTTAAATAACAAACAAGAATTTTTTATCTTGGATCCATAAAGTTTATATTCTGGAGTGAACTGTGAAATTAACGCGCGCAAGCAAACACACACACACACACTTGTGCACATGCATAAATGTTTATTCACAGTAGTATGATAGGGTGTTCATTACTGATAACATTGTCATGTTAGGACTGACTGCTTCAGCTGCACTTACCATTCCTGCAGTCAGTTTTTGATGCTGTGGGCTGAGCGGATTTACTACGTGTGGTGTGCGGGATGTGGGTGTGTGTGCGTTCAGTGCCTCAAGAGTACTGAGTTGGTGCCATATTTGTAACTGCTCACTTGCAAACAGTATTTCATATGCATGACATGTGCACACGGATATGAAATAATATTTGAAAGTCAACAATTACAAATATGACAAGAGTGCAAACTTTGAGGTTACAAGAACAATTTCTTTTGTACCACCTGGTTTGTGTCCATGTGTCTGCATATGTGTGTGTGTGTGTGTGTGTGTGTGCGTCGGTGAGAGAGGGGGAGGGCAACAGAGTGCTCATACGTGTGCGCACACACACAAAATCATGAAAACCAGCATCTACCTTTAACCATGGTTTTACAGAATGAACATGTTTTAAAACTACTGATGTTTAAAAATTCAGCTCTTCCCTTCGTCCTGTAGAGCAAAACTATATTTAAAAAATGGGAACAAAGACAGAAAATACATGGCAACTCAGAAACTGCATGAAACGAAGGAACTACATGAAACAGTATTTTGCTTCAAGTATAAAAAAAAGCATGAGGCACATGTATAAATGCAAGACCACCATTCTCACTGCTTATCATGCAACAGTAGCTGTACAAAACATCTGTGTCTTGTGACACAAATTGTAGCCTAACCACACTCCCTTCACTTTGCATTAAGTAATACAGATTCACCACCTCATCAGTCTTGCACTAATACAAAGGCGCCAAATTTGTGTTAAAAAGATGGAAGCCCAACAGTGAGCCACATGAATTACACCTGCCAACTTAACATGTTTATTACCTTTGTAATATTGTGGCATTAAAAGCTGCAATTCTCTTTTCTTTTTTAATCAGTTTGTTCACTTTATACCACTTGATACCAGTCTCACCATTGTTTTATTAAATGACCATAATAAGGGTAAAGCTGGGATAGCTCAGTCTGTATAGTGACTAGACTATGGATTGGACAACTGAGGATTTGGGGTTTAAACCCCTGCACAGGCAAGAGAATTTTTTTTCTTTTGTACAGCATCCAGACTAGCTATTGGACTCCCAGCTTGGGGGTAAAACAGCCAGGGCACAAAGCTGACCACTCATGTCCTCATAATGCACAGGTTAAGAATACATGGAGATGTATCTCCACTCTCCCATACACCTTCATGGCATGGTGCTCAATTAAGCATAGGAACAACATTACGTTTCTGCCACAGTAACAAGTTTAAGGCACAAAATAAAATCTTGCTTGTCTTGTCTGCATGTACTTGTGGGTGTCCGATGTTTCTTTTACGTTCAAAATTCATGCTTCTGTTACACACTTGTGCACCTGTACTTTGAAGGTTGATTTGATAAACAATAAGAGTAACAGTAATATACACAAAAGAATTAACAAATGATCCAGTTATCATATGGTAAGGTCACTTCTCTCAGCAAAAAAACTGGCTGAGAAACTTTCAGTCACTCTTGTCATTTTGTTTCCTAGTTTGTTCGTGCAACAGTTTCATACACATTTTAAATTTTAATTACTGCAGCACTCATTTGAAACAAAGTGCAGGTTTCTTACTGTCTCCCCCCCCCCCCCCCCCCCCCCCCACAAAGTCATGGATCGAGTATACCAGATGATGTTATTTATGCTGTAACATCATTTGTAAGTTAGTAAACTTTTTATTTTGATTTTTAATGATTCTAGAATTAATTTCACTGTGTCTTTGTTTCGTCTCCAGGTTGATGCATTTTAAACATTAAGACTTTGTAGGAAAGCTTAAATTCCAAATTCATATACAGTATTATTTATAATTCTGACTTTTTTGTATTGATCTTAGCCAGAAAAGCTGTCAGGATGGGAGGTGGATTGAATAGCCTCACGATTTTGTCCAATGGCAGGTTCTGGTATTGGCAGTGTTCAACTTTCAGATTCTACTACGACACTGTCAGTTACTTTTGTATTTATAAATTTGCTCCCTGTTATTTATATATTCAACAGTAGTGTATTTTTAATCAGCATCAACATCTCAATGTGTCTTTTGTAGTTGGGTTCTTTCTTCCCATCCTTCAATTGAAATTTAAACTTGTGGGCCACCCTACGGCACATCAAACCAGTTACTGGCTTCAGTGTTTTTTACAGTGAGTTCTGCTGCAGCAGACAATTGGTAATTGAACATGACAGTGCTGAAATCAATTCGTTCATGCAAAGCTGATGTGTATGTGATATTTTCAGATGACAGAACTGCCTAAGTCACATCCTGAAAGTTTGAGATTTTGTACTGCACTGCAATGTTGCCACTCTTAAGACTGATTTAACAAATTAAAAAATGCAGATTATATAAATACCATATGATATACTTCTTCAGTCATATTTAAATAATACACTCTTATACTCAAGTCTCATGTTCGCAATTTATATATAAGCATTTTCGTCACCCTGCTTGTTATTTATATGAGTACTTCTGTTCATTTTTGGGTTGTGATTAAAATATTCTGTTCATTTTTGGGTTGAGATTAAAATAATCAGTTACACTGTTCACTATTCTCTTTGGTTTTCTTCACAGTGCTTCATAAACATCTTTAAACATCGCAACAGTAAATTTCTGAAGTTCTGTCCTTTCACTGTGTCATCACTTTAAATTCTCCTGCACCTACCACTAACATATTATTTGTAAGTTATGCGTGTTAATTAACACATTCAGCATTAACTTAAATCTGGAAGCTACCTTGCATCATACCATAATTCACTCTCCACCCCACTGTCTTGCTCAACCTTCTGTAACCACACTTCTGAAATGAAGGATGGCAGAAAAATTCTTCTGTCAAGAATGTAGGACAGTCTGTCGCCAGTGTAAGTGAAATAATTACAATAAAAATGTTCATTACTACATGAAATGAAGTTAATATCTTAGCTGTTCCATATGAATTATACTGCACTTAGGAAATCTGGGTTGTTCACTGTTCTTCCAATGAGTTAGAAGAGGACAACCAATCACATACAGGAATCATATTTCAATCTTACAGAATAAAATACAATTTATGTTAGCATTTGCAAATTGTAGGGCATGCATCTGATGAGTAGACACCAATGGGGATGGTTCATGATGCTTAAAATATATCATTAATACTTTGACCAGCCACTCAAGTGTTTCAAATGCTATTGTACTTGTATTGCCATTTATTAAGTATGTTGTGTTAATCTTCAGTATGGTATACACAATGTGAATTTTGCTGTCTGCATAAATATATCTCCAGTTGCACAGATCATACATTAGAGCAGTTTACCAGGCATTTAAAAACCCATTTCCCCTGCTGGTGCAATTTAAATCCCACTGTTATGCTAACCAGTGCTCATGTTTGGATAAGCCAGTATCATCAGCAGCAACAGAGTATAAGCTATTCCAAGCTTATTCCATCTTTGTGGTTGCTGGTCTCTCCAGCTTTTCCTTGGTTGACCCATCTTTCTTTTTCCAGTCAGAATGTATTCATGCATGTATTGTTCATTCTTAATAAATGTTGTGTCCACTTGCATCTGTAACTCATAATCATTTCATTCAAATTTTATACATTTACTTCTCTTATTTCTTTGCTTTATGGTCATATAGTGTATATCCTACAATTGGCCTCAGAAACTTCATCTCTGCTGTCTCAATTCTTCTGTCATGCTGTTTCAGTGAAGTCCAATTCTCACACCTGTACAGGAGCATTGGTACCACCTTTCCTCTTCTTCTTCTTCTTCCTGTATGGAGCTTCAGCCCATATTTGGACCATAGCCTCCCCATTCTTCTTCCTCCCATGCCCTCTGTTCCATGCTGGTGCTTCCAGGGTACCACCTTCATCTTATATAATTTCACCAACGTTTCCTTATTACTTGTTATAAATGTGCATTGAATTGTTTCACACATACACTGAAACCTTTGCACCTTAATATGTGTCACTATTATTTACATACAGTACACTATATCCCAAGTAGTTAAATTTATTTATTTTTGTTTAATTACCTTGTTGTCAACAACTATTTTGCCCTAATGTGCACACTTCCTTTAAATGCCATGACTTCTGCTTAACAGCTGAAATTTTAAAGCTTTGATCCTTAAAAATTATATTTAATATATATAATACCTGCTGGAGGTCATATTCTGTTTTAGCAATTATTGTCTAATGACCAGCAAACAAAATAGTATCTAGAATATTCTGGTTTATTCAGAAGTGATTCCTTATATTTTGCCACTATCTTGCAGTACTGTCCATATATATCAAAACAGGGTGGGTGATAATGGGCACCCTTATCCCACTCCTCAATTTATTTCTACCATTTTTCCTATTTCAAATTGTTGCTTATCTATAATGATTTTTGTGCCTAGACACAAGCCTTGTACCACTCTTATTAAGTGTTGTGGGAAATCTCTACCTGTCATTACTTGCTGGACAAGTGAAGAAAGAATACCAAATGCCATGGTGGTTGATTATAGTAATTTTGGGCATCAAACATGAGGCTGCTTTATGCATGAAGATGGACAATAAAGGATGCAAACAATGATGCAGCAACAGTCATCTGAAATTAGCCATCATGACAACCAGTATGATGCAACCATCCCATAAAAATGGTATCACCTGCCCCCAGGACAAAAGCAAGTAAGTGTGAGGGTGCTTTCATACAGTTTCACCCCTATATTGCCACAACACATCTACAGCAACCCCACCATTCAGTGCCAAGGTATCAGTGTTGTGTGTATACACAAGGTACCCTCTCCTTCATCACCATCATTCAGCAATAAACTCAGGTCAGGTCAGCAACAACCCAAGTTTACTTATCACTGAGCCATGTTCAGCCATACTTTGTGTAGCACGACTGTGCAAACTCAGAGTGTGCAGCAACACAGAAATGAGCAATGGGATATACCACGTCATCAGCAGGAATTATTTTAGTGTTCCTCCATCCATGAAGCTAGCACATATTCATAAACAGAAAAAAATATTTAGATAATTATAGAAGGCTCAGGAGCCTAATAAAGCAACTGAAATGTCAGTGTAACTCCCACCACAGTAACTGAGAGTCAACTGTGAACTGAATTTCCCTTTTCAGGTATAGTGCAAGATATTTTAATTATTATTATTAGAGCTGTACAATTGGAACTTGTAACTAAGTGGAAACATCAAGAAAGAGAACAAAGAGTTAGCTGAGCAAAGTGAAGGAGAAAACAGAGAGATTATAGGAAAGACTGAAAGGAAAACAAGGCACTGGCAGGGAAAATTGAGAGGTGCCAAGAAGATGACACGTGCATAGAGAACTGAGCATGCGTCTAAGCAAACAAATTGGAGATGAGATTGGTAAGTTATTACAGATTACTAGTGAAGTCAAGAGATGAAATAGCAGAGAGATTCAAACAGTTACAAGGTTTGCATTTTCTTTTTCAGATTAATATCATACCATCATGTATGTCAAATTTACTAAAAAGAAAAAAATGTTTACAATATGTTATCAAAAATTATTGCAAATCTTGAAAAACATGTTGCTACTGAAAAACTTAGCAAGGATATGGATATCTGGACTGAAAACTTCATGATATTACTGTGAACAGAGGCAAGGTTAAGGGTGAAATATGAAATTTATTTAAAGCAATGGAACAAACAAAGTGAATGATGGAAATTAAGTTTGAAGAATCCACGCTTAGTTGAGGTTCACCCAGTTAAACTAGTGTGGTGTGCAGTGACTGTTATTACTGAACTCTTGAGATGTACCAGTGCATGTTTTCATATTCTGGGGAAGCAGAAAACATACATGCCTGATGTCCTGAATGCTCCTAGTATTTTGTTAATTTACAAAAAGGATGGAAACCGCCCAATATGCACTGTCTGTAATGCAACTAAGCAGCAAGGGACTAGAACACGTTCTTTCATTTTTGTAATGCATGTACCAGACAGGTAGGCTGGGCAAGTTTTTTTTTTCTTTGCTGAATGTGTTTATGTGAATTACAATTATAAACAAACAGTTAAATAATATGAACTATCTACATACACTCCAAATGCAAATATCTCTGTGAATGTTCATTTCACTACTGACATGTATTATCTTCATTATCCAGTACTATTTGCTTGAATGTTGGAACGCACCGTATGGATAAGTTAGTAGGCATTATTCACTTGCTAGCAGAGAACGAATCCTCCGAGTGAAGACAATGTTCCAAGCACACTTTTCAAAACTCTAACCTTACTACTCATAATGGGATAATTAATTTGTAGGTTATTTAATGGTGATGTGTCAACTACAAGAGTTTAATAGCACTTGTAAATGGTAAAGTTTATTGCACATAAAACAGAATTTATTAAGTTCTGTTGCTGAAAAATTTTAGCTGCCTTTTCAAACTCATGCTTGAAACTTAAACTAGCCTATTTTATCCTGCTCCTTGAAATCTATTATGCAAGAATAGAGGATTTTAAATCCCTCAGTACTAGACAGCTGGCAGCCAGATTTCAACTCAGTGGTAATGGTATTAGTACTGCAGTGTGCTTAGCCATCTGAACCATATATGCTGTTACAGTAGTACAATGCACAGCCAACAGTAAAGGTTAATTTACAAACCTCTTTTGGTATATTTGCTTCAAAAAGTAAAGCATAACTTACAGTACTGCCAGTCCCTTTACTAGAAGTGGATTACTGTTCTTTTATAATGTAATGAATGCAGACATACTAGCTATTTTTTCATTTGTGTCTAATTCTTCCACTACATTTTCTTAACGTAATCTTAAAACACATTTGTATATTAGCACCTCATCTTCTTCAGAAGGGCAGAAAATAATATCATGGACCTGACTAGGCAAATCACTTTCTAATAAAATACAAAACTTGTTTCACTTTACCAAATGACAGATGTCCTTCCCGTGCATCTCAGAATGTCCTTTCTGTGCATCTCTAGTACTTTTCCCCCTCAAAGTTCTCTACTGGCTAAAATACTGAGTAGAATGTGCCAAAAGGTGAAAGGGACCTGATGCCACATATCTTGCCATCTCTTTCACAAGGAGCCTGCCATAGCACATTGATCTACTCCTAAACCATGAAGCAGGATGGCTCTGCCACCCAGCCCTGCAGCCACTCCACCTGGTGGCAGAACATAAACTCTACCATCAGAAGCTCTACCTGGGTCCAACTCTACTAGGTTCTCATTGCTACGCTGCAAATCATCATATGACCATACAGCAAGGTGGCGACTCTTGCCTTGCCGGGCCAGGAGATGGCAGGTACGTTGTGCTGTAGCTGACAGGATCACTCCTGATACCACAGCCCAATGGGCCTTGTGGCCACGCCGGCAGCATGGAGAATGGTTGGCATCTGCATCATAGCTGTAACACTGTTAAGGGTATATTCTATACACAAACATGTGGCAACTGCTACCTGACAGGTATTTCCAACCAGAATATTTGTCAGGGATAATACAACTCTTAATAAAAGGTCAGGGTGTGCAATGTGTTTGATTTTTATGGCCTGTGAGAGAAGCATACTAATTTTAATTGTTTCATAGTTTACTTTTAAGTGAACTATGTAATAAATCTTGTCTTTTCAGCCGCACGGAATATCTAGTGTCGCATGGGAAGATGATTGTGAATTATGATTTGGGAAAGCATACGAATGATAATCGCCTATCAAAGCAGATGCCTGGATGAACTGAGGAAAGCCATGAAAAGCCCCACTCAGGATAAGTTTGCTTCTGCACTAACATTCAATCCTGGTTCTCCATAACATGAAGTAGGAGTCCTATTTCTTAATATTTTGGTAATTTTGTATATTATTTTTTTCCCTGCCAAAATTTCCAGCCATTATTTACAGGCACTAAGCAGACACGCTTTGATATAGAATAATGGAAAAATTTCAAATGACAGGTTCAGTGCTGGATAAGAAGAAAATATGAAATGTTATATATGTTAACTGAAGAGAAATTGGATGATACTGGTGCTCAAATGGAAATAAGCCCCACAAAATGTTTATGCTTGCTGGCTGTTCAAAGTGAGGTGTCATAATGCTTGGCTCACAGGGCAACAAACTTTTAAAAATATTCCCATACAAAATTAAATCCATACAACAGCTCTTTTCTCTAGACTGGGAAGTGGGAAGTTGGTATTTCAGGTGGTTTAAAGAATCAGTAGTCTGTGGATATCTTGATCTGTAACTCATGTTTTTCTCAGATGAGGCATGGTTTACATTAAACGAAATTGTAAACAGCCAGAATAAAAAACACTGGTGTTCCAAAAATCCCAATACAGTTCATAATTTTCCTTTGCATGTCCTTAAATTTGGAGTATGGTGTGCAGCAAGAGGGTGCAAAATAACAGGGTCCACATTTTTCAAAGGAACAGTACATAACTTTTGGATTGTGGCATCCTAGATCTCCAGACATGAATCTATGTGATTACTGTTTATGGGATAATATTTGAAGATAAACTGCTAAGCTGTCATGACAAGAGCTCCATCGTGTATAGAGAAATATTTTCAGAAGGTGCAAAGCCTGCTTAGAAGCTGGAGGTCAGCATGTTGAGAGTCTTATACAAAATAAGGCAAGTTGAACTGCAGGGGAAAAAATATACTCTTAAATTCAGGGCAGTTTCAGGCATCCTATGCAATAAAGCTCCCATAACAGCTGCTATGGTCAGGGACTGATTAGTGTTACACAGTGTATTTTGTCCAACAGGTTGTAAGGAAAGGTACAGAGAGAGTTAAAACTTTGAAGGTAACTAATGATGTGCAGAAATAATACTGCACAGAAAATCTAAGTAGTAAATGTAGTTTTCCTTTGATGCTTACATTGTGTTTCTTCATCCTGTTTGCTACTTGATGATGTGTTAACAAGACAGAGCAATGATCCTGCAGACAGACAGACAGACAGAGATATATTATGGACATCACAACTCTCAGCACCCCTCAGCATTAAGAGTATCATATATATACAAAACACATGCAAGCTTCTAATGCCTGAAATAATTTCTTGTAACTTATTCTAGCTCACTGGAGTCAAGCTAGCATACTTGCTGTAGTGACTAGGTTACAGGCTAGATAATTTGGGATTTGATGCCTGGCAGGGGCAAGATATTTTTCTCTTCTCCAAAACATCCAGACTGGCTCTGGGGCCCACTCAGCCTCCTATTCAATGGGTAATGGGGATAATTTCCCAGGGGTAAAGCTGCCTGAGCATGAACTTGATCACTCACCTCCATCTATCGATAAAGGTTAAGAATAAGTGGAGCCATACCTCTACTCACCCTATAGGTCTTCATGGTGTGGACAGGGACAACTTTACCTTTTACTTCTAAGTCATTCATATATATGGGATAAGAGAACATCATAGACTCATACACAGTAAACATGACTTCCAGTACCATATGACGACAATTCCAATTTTTACAATTTCTGTTTCAACATGTGATAGCCAGCACACACTGAAGTAACAAAAACAATGAAGTTTCACTTCATAGTAGGGAAAAAGTTACTGCACAAGATTTTATGTCTACTTTTCTCCCATTTTCACCCAGCACATGGCACACAACATTTTACTGAGTGGTTTGCACTCATTCATATTTGGGAGGTATATGGTTCAAAACTCTTCCCTGGGATTTGTTATCCCAGTCAGGTTTCTGGTGGTCTCCCTTAGCCCCTCCAATACCATAAATCACTCACAACTACTTCTTTCCACGTCCATTCCAGTTCATAGTTCACAGCCATCCTGCCAACCAGTGCTATACAACATACAGTTCACACTCACATTATGGATGTGTTCATCCTTATGAAAATTTGAGATAAATGTGGAACATTTTTAAACCAAAATGACAAATTAAAAATTCAGCTAAACATAATTTTAAGAATTCATTATTTAAAAATTTTAGATCACACACTCATATGTGCTGCTATAGCAGGATATTATAACTGCCTACTGGCTAGTCTCTGTGAATGTGTCAGTGATGTAAGAGTATGGCTGGTAATGTAGTTGCTGTTCCCTTCTCATTTATACTGTGTGGTGCATCACCCTTACGATGTCCACAAAGAAACTATAATGTTCCAGTGCCTGATAGAGCTTGGAAAGGCATTATGTTTGATGTAAGACTTCATGCTTTAAGGAGGTTTCATGCTGGAAAAAAACATATCTACAGCTAATTTTGATAGGTAAGAAAGTGTGCCTTCATTGCAACTGTAGACTGATAGGACTTCCACAGGACAGTATTTGTACTTACAGCACTGGATTAAATGGAAAAATAGGCTTTGTATTACAAAACTTCATCATGCAAATACATTTTCAAGAACACAGCCCTTCTGTAACACAGGGCATGCTGTATGCAGTTATAAAATTTATTTATTTATTTATTTATTTATGGTCTATTTAATGATTCTGTCAATAGCTTAGACTACATAATATCAAACAGCAGGATGAATCAGAAAGGCTGTGGATGGAAGCTGTCATGTCCTAATTTATGGTCATCCTAGCACATGCCTGGATGGACTGAGAAAACCATGAAAAGGGTCAGGTCAGCCAGTCTTGGAACTGATATCTGAACCCAGGATTTCCCAAATACATAACAAAAGTGTCATCCACCTGACTGCAACATTTGGCACTGTGGCTGGAAAATAAATGTTAAATAACCCAAAAATCAAACACTGAATCCTAGTGAATGGATTCATTCATATGGTCCAACTATATATGGAACCTGTATCTTTACTATACCCTTTCAGAACACATGGGTACTTCTACAATACCATCAATCTTTAAAGGATACGGTATAAGAAGAATGCTGCCCCGTGTCAGTTGCTTAATTACATACTCCTTATCTTGTCCCAGACCACCAGGCAGAACCTCCACTTCACGACAACTATGTCGAAACATCTCCTGTGCTAATGTAGCCATGTCATCCACTGAGAACATTTCACCATGATTTGTGAAGCCATGCGCTCGGGCTTCCTGAAACAGCTCCTCCACAGACAGAGGATGCGATGTGCATGATGAGGCCATACTGAGAGCCACCAAGCCACATCTACATAAAAATACACAATTTATTGAGTCCCTGCTTATTGCATACATAAAAAGTTAGGTACATACTCAATACTTAAATCCTTACTTTGGTCCATCTTGCAAAACTGGCTCAATGTATCTATAATAAGATACATGTGGAGGATCCGGTGTGCCTTCGTACTGCCACAGTCTGTTTCGGGTATCAAGAAGCTCCTGTTCAGGGTTTCGCCGACAAGTACACGGCAAAACATTCACCACAGTACAGTTGGTATGCAAAGGGATAAGGGTACACGTTGAGGAAAAACTGAGGTAAATCATTAAACAGTAAGGGTAACACAGGTGGTGGGGGTGGAGGGGGTGGTGGATAGTACACTGCATCCCTATCAGATGACATTGATGTAAAAGTTAATAACCTGTAATAAAATGAATGAATCAATGTCGCTATAACACTGTGTCTGGTAAACAATCTTTCAGATGTTTTATGTAGCGACACAGATATAAGCCTTACAAAATCAAGGGGAAGTGCAAGGCCCCTTCGCAAAAGTGATAATTATAAATCGCATGGAATAGTGACAGATACGTATACGTAACAGCGTACAGAGTTACCTTGAGTAAGGTATGTAAATCGCTTGATAAATGAACTATGTTACATTTATACTTACTAATCAAACGCCGGACTGCCTGCCTGTTTAACAAGTACAGTTCCGAAAGATGACAACCGTGTGAAATGCCTACAGACGAATTTTCACATTTATTACGCTAGTTATCCTCGGAAGATCGCGCAACGATCACAAGTGGTCAATGTCACCAATTCATTTGCAAACAAGGATCAATAAAATTAAAAATAATGCCTCATTATACTGAACTTACGTAATTCATGTTTTACACATGCTCAGCTACGCAACGATTTCAAGGCACTGGAATCCTCTGTCTTTTGTTATTCGTCAAAACTGTACCATATGTAAGTGTACAATGTTGGTAGCATTGTAAAATTGAGTCCGTGAGTTGCTGTGTGTCTTACGGCATACAAACAATTAGTAAGTGAAACATGCAAAGAAGGCAGTGGATGTAACACCGAAGACTTAACGGTGTTATAAATAACTAGCAAATCACAGAACGTTATAAACCAGTACCAGAAGTACAGATTACAAAACTAGAGGTGTCCTTGCTTACGCTGCTGGTTGTGAGACGCATTTCTTGTATATAATTTGTGAACTTTATTAACACAGTAGGTCACGATTCATGTCTTTTGTTTGTTGGTGTGCCACAGTGTAGTTCAAATAATTTGTAGTTTTGTGAATTCAAACGTAGGAGGAATAGGTGGGACACATTGTTGAAGTGGGCTTTATTGTATCAACTTCAGTCATGCCGGCTGTTGTTGTGGGGCGCCCCAAACGAAGTGAAGCAATGTGGGAAGCCCTCAAAAACCACATAATAAGAGAGAGACAAAAGAAGAAACAAGGTACTCCTATTAATGGACTGTAAACATGATTTGTAACTTATGTGTAAATAAAATTATATTGACATTCTCTCCACAAACATTTTTGAGTGTCAGGAGTATTTAATTTGTGATGAATTTGCATTAAACTAATCCCATTTATTTGTTATACAGTTTGATGTATATTTTGAGTGTCGCTCATAATTATAGATAGATTCAAGACTCTATTGCTGTTATTAGGACAAGGACACATTTGTTACTCCAAGCAGTGCACATGCAGCTTTAAATTTAAGTGTTATGGTGTAATGCAGTCTCTCATTTCAGAAACTAGCATAATGATTTTACTGCCTTTCAGAACAAGAGGCGGATGCAGAGGTGGAACGTCAACGGAAGGAGCGTGAACGTAAACAGAAGCAAGATGTGATGACTCTAGGTGAGACTAGAGATCAGATTTCACAACTGGAAGTGCGATTAGCTCAACTTAAAGATGAGAAGCACCAGCTGTTTCTGCAACTTAAGAAAGTCCTTAATGAAGATGATAATAGGAGGAGGCAATTGGTTAAGGAATCAAAGTATGTTTGCATTAGAATTATGTTATACTTCTTAATGTAAATAAAGGGGAATTCCTGCTCAGTAATTAGCAAAATGAAATTTCCTGAAGCAAGCAGGTGCCATGCATTTTTACCTACAAAAGAAAGTGATGGTACTTGAGATTCAAAATAGATAATCGGAAGTCTGTTTTTATTCTACCTTATTTCCATAAGAAAATAGGTTTCAGTACTGTGTTTATTTCATATCGCCAAACAGAAACACAGTTTTGTTGCTGCAGAGTGGTCAGCTGATGGAAGAATACAGACCCCAGTTTTTGCAAATTGAATGACTTAATTTGTAAGATTGTGCAGATTGTTTGTGAATTAACAGTTTTTGATCATCCTTAACTATGCCTTTTGTTTCCAGTGACAACATGATGAGTATGCATGGTTATCCCACTGTTGCTCTGAGTGGCCATCCTCAGCTCTTCCTGCAACAGAATTTATCTCTCCCTGGACGTCCACCAATCTATAAGGTTGCCCCAGCACATGGAACACAACATTCATTATTGCCCCCTGTAAGTATTATGGGGAAAGGATGGATCAAAATAGTAAAACATGATGATATTACAGTATAATACACAGAATCACAGAGCATTCATTTCTGCCAGTTCTGAATACTATTGAAAATCCAAAAGCAATAACACTAAGTAGTATTTTTTGTGGTTTTGTCAGAATGGAAGAACCTGAAAATGATACCTTTTTTGTCATCAGGCCTTTATTCTAAGGGCAGATAATATAGATTGCACTCATCATCAGAAGTACAGTATTTGTGGTAGCCTCTGACACACCAATAGGCAATTTATATTTTTGCAACACACTTTTGTATGTCAACACAGAGCAAGTGAATAGTATGACACAGTGCAGGCTTACTCGGTACAATCTATTCAAAGATGGATGCACAGTTTCTGAGTGGATATTTTAAGAAAATACAATAGAAACATGAAAATAAACAAAACAAACATGCAGTATCATAAACTATGGGGTATATATAAAGGCATGTTATGTCAAGAATTTGTACATGTGTAAATGAATTCTTTCTTGAAGTTTTTGTCCTAAAATGTATATTAAATATGACTTGCATTATGATGTAGAGCTGGGATAGCATAGTCATTATAGTGACTATGTGAGAGGGTGGAGAGTTGAGGACTTACGTTTCGATTCCTGGCAGGACAAGGGATTTCTCTCTCCTCCAAAGCATCCATACTGGCTCTAGGATCCACTCAGCCATCTATTCAGTGGGTATGGGGCTCTTTTCTGAGTGGGGGGGTAAATTGGCCAGGGCATGAAGCTGGCCTCTTACCTTCATCTAGTGCCAAGATTAAGAATTAGTGGAGCTATACCTCCACTTTCCCATATGCCTCCATGGAATGCACAATGATAGTTTTAGCTTACATTGCAACCCACTGCAGAATTGAGCATTTAAATGGAAAACTACTCTGACCATGTGTAAGAGTCATTTAAGTGTCTCATACAACAATGGTATACATTTTTATCTGTCCATTACAGATGCAGTTGAATTGTAACAAGGAAACTTATTGTTACAGACTTTTGAGTTACATTTTCATTTACTGGTTACATTGATTATAGGGAGCTTTGAAGCGATCACGAAGCCCCTCTCCACCTCCAGCCAGCTACCATCAGGGCTATGGCTACAAACCAGGGACCATCCAAGCTTATTCTCAGCAAAGTATGTATAAGAGATGTTTAACTTTGCATTATTCTGTTTTATTTATTGCTGTTTTGTGTCACAGTTTATCCTATTTGGAGACATGTAAAAAAGTGGATCCTGTGTTTTTGTTATATGTTTTTATGTATGTGCAATAGAACAGGCCTCATGATTGAGTATGTGGGTGTTATCGTATTAATAGAATGTGTAGTTTGCACATACATAGAGTGAAATATAAATGTAACAAGATCTTATGAAGTACATCCAAGTTTTTCATCGAACAGACATTCAAGATGTCTGAAAATTGTTGAAATATAGAACTGGAAGTCTGTTCCTAACTTCAGATTACATACAACACAGTATAGAACAGAGTGTAAAAAATAATGCAGGTGTGGCTGTATTTTGTCCTTCAAGTGGTTGCTGCAGAGGTATGAAAGTAATGAAGAATAATTCATCATTCTTAGTAGTCAGTGTCATCAGCATTGTGTGAATTGAGACGTTCAACATTTTCTTATAGTTACATCACTTCTTGTATTTGCAGCTGACTGTTTATTTGGAACCATACCCTACAGCAAAAGTCCTGCCCACTGATCACTGCATGCACAGAAGTTCTGCCCACTGATCACTGCATGTACAGAAGTTCTGCCCACTGATCACTGCATGCACAGCAGTCTTGCCCACTAATCACTGCAACCACGGAAGTCTTGCCCACTAATCACTGACAACATTTTTAAGATAAGGATTGTGCTGCGTGTACTGCACTTGTTCTTAGACTGGTTACCAGCAGTCTAACAGGATTAGTGGACATTTCTTTCAGTGGATGCATAGCTTTTCCTTTGTTTACCCCTATCCTCATCCCAATAGACCTGTGCTATCATTTGGCCTCAAAATCATCTTCAGATGTAGCATACCCAAATTCTGTTCTGTATCCCCCCACCAGGAAAACTAGTTTTGGTTTTTAGATGGTCATTCCACAGATAACAGCAGTGGATGTAGATTTCTTCCACTTTGGGTGAGGTTTTAAGCATTATTTTTATACCTGTGACAGATTTTTGTCCCTGCAATATGGTCAACATCTGATGTGTTAAAAGGAGGCTTGGTCCACTTGGGTTGGTATTCTACCTGTCAGGTGTTTATTAATTGCTCCACCTTATAATATATCTGAAATCTAACGATATATTTCATATTGTTCAATGAATACCCAATGTGTTTTGTGTTGTGCTTTTGTCATGGTATCACAGTCCATGTTCCTATCAAAACAGCTTAATGACACAGGATTTTAGATTTACCTACTTGTCGTCCAAAAGACTATGCAAGAACCGATATGATATGTTTTGTTGCAGAAGTTGATGATGGCAGGAGAGGTCATGAGTATGTGCGAGCTGTCTTGTGGAACAGTAAGTATGAATGTGGACCAAATATTGTTATGGTAGAAACTTCTGACATCACATTTTATACAGGCTACTAGTGTATTCACTAGATGTATTTGTTAGTAGCCTATTAATCTATGAATAGTCTCTAGTCAGGCCATTTGTTATGATGTCTGTAACAGTCCAGATTTGTCCAATGGCCTACAATATATATATATATATAATATATCAGAAGTTTCCCGTAACCTTTGTGTAGCTGCAGGGCTTTATCATAACATTGTATGCCTATTAGGAACATGTGGAAAGGATGCAGAACTTTCAAGCTTGTGGAAAATAAAAAAAGAAAGGTGGGTGTGTGAAGTTTGTCACTGTGTTTCCAGTGTATGTAAGTTCAAAAGTTTGCTTGTAGTTGTTATTAATGGCAGGTGCTCCATTTCATTTATTTGGTATCTAATTTTGAAACTGTAACTACAATCACACCCCAATTTTATATTTTTGTGGGGACCACATAAAATGACTTAAAAATCTGGGAAACATTCTTATGGGCATTTGGTGGGACCATACAAAAAAATTGTGTTAAATTGCAGAGATCACAAAATGCAGGAATGCAAAATCAGGGTTTTGCTGTATTTTCAAGTCTGAATATTGTTTATCCACAGAGAACACACAGTACACAGGATCACAGCCATTCTATGCACCTCATGGACCCCAGCAGGTGTCAGCAGCCACCACAGTTAGTTACTCACCAGCACCAGCACAGCAGACAGTGTACAGTTATGCAGGACCACCATATGCTCAGCCTCCACCAGGAGCAGCAGCAGCACCGCCCCGTGATGACGCAGGAAAACAAACACAGCACAGTGTCTACCTGGGTCAGCCCCCTCGAGCCAGTCTTGCAGCTTTGCCACCACATAGTCAAGGTGAAATTCAGGTCCTTAGTCAAACCTTGTCACTTGTAAATTAAGGTGCAGTGATGCTATATCAACATGAGGTTTCATGGCATTGCAACAGTATATTGACTGAATATGCATTTCCTGTAGCAGGGAAACAGAAAACATAAAGATCAGATTATAAAAAAATTTAATGTTGCAGTGAAATTCCCATCTAAGGTTTGCTTAGGGAAAATATTATATACTTTAAGTTGAGAAAATTCTGAAATGGGTATCATATAGAACTGAAACAGAAAATGGCACAATTTGCATTAGTTTAACTGGAAATAAACTCTTGAAACAAAAGTACCATCAGCACTGCAGCAGAGCAGTGCTGTTTGCTAATTTTTATTACTATTTATTTTTGTCTTTGCACATTTTCCCATTGACATTTACACTCTTGTCCTGCAAAAAGAGCAGAAAAGTGCTCTCTGATCTACAACAGAAAAAAACACTCTATTTTGTGTCCTTCTATCATAGCTACTTGTAGCACTGATTCATCCACTCATCCAGTATCTGACAGACTGTTGGTTGATATTGCAACTTTCACCATGCACAGTTTTGAGTTCAACATCATGTTTCAGTTTAAGTGGCGTTAAAATTGTTTATTGGCCTCCTGACATATTGTAGGTCCATTAATAGGCACTTTCCCAGATCTTGTTTCCAAAACCACCCCACTTCAATCTTCTCCAATCCTTCATGTCCTGCAGGCTGCATGTTCTGCCCCTCTCCCCCCAACACAGTTAATTTGTTTCCATTACTTTATCTGTAGAGAGCCTATTGAAAGATAGAGGTTTTATGATCAGTGTGGGAAGTTCTTTAGTAAAGTAAATAGGTAAAGTTCACCCTATAACCTGCCATGAAGGTACAGAGGGGAGGAGAGGTATAGCTCTTCTCTGTCTTTAACCACGGCACTAGATGGAATTACGTGGTTAACGCCATGCCCTGGCCACTTTACCTTCAAGAATGAGCCAGTACCTATTGTATAGGAGGCTGGGTGGGTCCTAGGGCCGGTCTGGATGGGTGCAGAAAATCTCACCCCCACGGGGATTCAATCCCCGAGCTGTCCAGTCCATAGCAAGTTGCTATACCGACAGATCTATCCCAGCCCATGAAATTCATTTAGTTGAGAAGCTTTAAATTAGGATTTTGCTGTGCCAATTTATTTTGTGGTTGTGTGTGTGTGTGTGTGTGTGTGAAGCTTCATCTGTCACCATAAGCGAAGAACTTGCAGGCTTATTCAGAATGATATTACTGTTGCATCTTGTTTTTAGTTCTTCCACCCCCCTCCCCCCAATCTGTATGACGTTTAAGAACAGACTGCTGAGAAGAATATTTGAACTTATAGAGAGGCCATAACAGGTGGCTAGAGAAAAATGCATTATGAGGAACTTCTTAATTTGTACACTTCGGTATACATTCTTATAATGATTAAACCAAGGCGAATGAAACAAGCATTTTGTGTGTATTAGTGAACTAAGAAAGCATGCATAATTTTTGTGGTAAATAGAATAGCACTTGGTCAGATAATAGTAATGTAGCTATTAAAGAAATAGGACTGTGGACTGGATTCATTGGCTCAGAATATGGACCAGTGGTTGGCTGTTGTGAACACAGTAATGAATGTTAAGCTTCCATAAAAGACTGGAAATCTTGTGACAGCTGAGGAAGTGTTACTTCTCAAGAAGAACTTTTCTCCATGCAGTTTATGGGCAACAGGTCGCAATGTACTTTTGATGAACAAAGAACTTGTTGAAATATAGTGTCTACTGTAATTCAGCAACAAATCATATGGCATTGATTTTTGCTCCATATATTTTTACTTTCAGAAAACTGGACATGTGTTTTGTATGGGGTGCTTGGTATTTTGATAAAATATGGTATTTATTATTTGAAGGTGTATGATAGATTTATTAACTCCTCATATGAGAAGTAAATGTGTGCCATGACATTTTAACTCACCTGATAAGCAGGAAGGAGTTACACATCATAATTTGAGAAGTAATGGCATATATTTTACTTGTCCATAGCATACGTAACTCCACTTCATCAGTCCATGGAACATGCGGCACAAAAGACCGGATTTCCATCTGCCCAGGAAGCAGCTGAGAAGTACTACTCGGTTGCTCCTATCCGGCCAGCAACTCATGTCCCACTGCATGGTGGCGCCATTCCTATACAACAACCACCGCAGGTGCAGGTCACACATGTTTACTACACAAGGAAATTGTATTTTGTGAACAGTTGTCCTAGGCCCTTCTTTCCTGGATTTCTCTCTTGTTTACATCTACTGCATGTGGTTGAATGATCCTTTCTGTAGTGATTTTGTGAACATTGCAGTAGTTTAAGATTACTTGGTTTCTTGACTTTATCCACCATCTCTTGCTTAAAAAAGAATAGAACACCACAGATTTAACATCTTGCACTTAACGTGTCATCCTGCAACTGGAAAGCATTCCCACAAACAAAGAATATCCTGGATGGTATATAAGAAGAAATGCATGTAGCTTTATTCATCTGCAGTGTACTTTTTGTCTCATTCCTACCAAATATTATGAAATTTCCAAGCCTGTCTTTCTTTCCAGATAATGTTCTGTTATGTTTTCAAGGTTTTTTAGAAAACATCAGTAGTAATGTATAGAGTCAGCAGGTTCCTCTCAAATCTACCAAATTACACTGTGTCACATCCCAGAAGACCATGATATGAATCAACAGTAATTTTTATTTGTGTATTTATTGAGATTAGTTTCAAATTTTTTGTTACTGCAGTACATTGTTGCTGCAGAATACAGAAAAAACGGAGGAAATTGTGTTAGTGCTGATGAGGACTGATGTCAAACTCAACCTTCTCATGGTGTTCCCTGTTATCACAAACTGAGTCAATGATGACCGAATACCGGCGGGATAACCGAAGTATACACTATTAAAGAAAAGAGGAAATGCTCTTCCTTCCTTATAAACACGAACATCAGTGTAAAGGCCAGTGCCTGGGCCTCAAGGTGGCAGCCCCACCAAGGCACTCGGGGTTCGTGGGCTAATAACTCGCGAGCTCTTAAACAAACCTTGTTAAAGAAACGGAAATGAAGAATAGCCAGACGGACAAAAAAACTTATGAGGGCAGTTAGTATAAAGTTGGACATAGTAAACAATAATGGTGTTAATCGTTAATTTGAGGGTTGCTACAGGTTTTGATCTCATCTCAGACACAGAGCACAGTAAATATTGCTTTCAGTGTCCATATAACAAAACTGATTTTGGATCAGGATGCTAAGAAAGCATCATTAAATAAAGTGCAAAGGTGTTACTTGTTCTGTATTTCAGTGTGGTTTGTGGCTGTAGGCTGCAAATTTCCCTCTTATTTCATTGTATCATCATCACCTTCTCCTCCCCCTCCTCCCTTTTCTTTTTCTCCCTCCTCCCCTCCTCATTCTTCATCTTTTTTTCTTCATCTTTTATATGTTTAACTCCATTATGGTTCATGATGTTTGATGTTTCTTTCTGGTCAGGGTGCCAAGACTGGTGGTATAACCTCAGGATATCCAATTCGGGCCCAACCTGTGCCTGCACCTCCTCATGCACCCTCTCATGTCACTACAGGAAGTTACCAACCTAACGTCTCTACACCTCATGTAAGTGCCTTACGTTATTAGTGTTATTACCACAAAATGGTGGCCACATTCTCAGTTCTTTGTGGCTGACAGTCTCTGAAATGCGGTGGAGCTTTTGTAACGTCTTCCATGGCTGTCAGAACATGTCTCAAAATGTGCATGTTCTTATAAGTTCAAACTCAACATAACTTGGGGTGTCATGTCATATGTTACAGTTGCTTGGTAATTATAACATTATTATGTTTGTCTTGTCAGACATAATATGTAATCTGTTTGATATGATTTAGGTTTTTTTCTCCTCCCTGTAGCATTAATTTTCCAAAGAAATATTGAGATTATGTATTTATGGATTTGGTGTACTGTGAGTTCTGTGGACATAAAACTGTTATGTAGGTGATGTTAACCTGTTTCTCCTTGTAACATAGCAGAACTTAGTAAAATGAAAGGAACTCAGTCCCTTGTAACCTAGGAAAATCTAATAAAATATCATTTAAAATTTAAGCAAAATGAGTGAGCTCATATTTCAATATACAAGAGTCGTAATAGACTTCAGCATCTCAAACATCAGAACTTTTTGAAGTTTTGGTTTGCTTTTGGGAATCTATTTAGTAATCCAAATCACTGGGTTTTGTGGTAAATGTTGTGCCACTGTGAATGATGAGAAATTGATAATCGTAATCCATGAAGAGATGACTGAATTAGCTTACACTAAATGACATAGGAAATTACATTTTGAGAGACATAAGATGAAACAAACATGAGAGAAACACTTTTTGTCACTGGAAAAGGTGATCATTAGTAAGAAAGATACAAATGCACTTTGTGTTATTAGAGCAGTATACTGACAGAGGCTTTGCCTGCTCTCAGAATTTCAGTGGAGAATACTTCGAGTATGCATTTTTATGTCTTCTTTTGCCATCCATATTTTTTTCCTTCCATTTGATAAAACCTGAGTGTCAGTATGATTGTTGATAGTTTGTCTTCCTTTCTTTGTTTTCTAGTTGTACAAATCATACATAAATTCCTGAAATCAGTAAGGCAGGTACATGAGTCTGAATCTCACGTTTGCTCTCTCCCCTACAATTGGGTTTTAGGGAGTCTAGGACCCTTTTCTTCTTCTACTCAGTTCTACATTACATAGTTCTGTGAATAGTTTTACTGAACATTTCACATGTGTTTCATTATAACTTTCTCAGGAAAATCAAGTTCAGTAGAACCATCATTTACTGTACCCCAATTTAAAGTCTGTCGTCATTAATTTTTAATTTCAATGATCCCGGGTCAGTTGTAATTGTGATGGATCGTTTTAGAGAACTGAAATCTAGGTGTAAAGTAAAGTGGTCCTTCGCACACCATGACGGAATATGGGGAATTGGCAGTAGAGCTCTTCTCACTCTTGACAACAGCACTAGATGTAGCTGAGTGGCTGGCCTCATGCTCTGGCCACTTTACCTTCAGGGAAAAATCCCCGCAGGACCCATAGAATAGGAGGCTGGGTGGGTCCCACAGCTAGTCTGGGTGTTCTGAAGAAGAGAGAAATCTCTTGCCCTGCCAAGATTCCTCAGTTGGCCTGCCTGTAGCCTAGTTACTGTAATGACTGCTATCCCAGCTCTGGAATCTAGGTGTAATACAACATTTTTCTATATTTTCCCCATGTACCTACTAATTTTATGTGACTATTATGTTCAGAAACCAGTTCTTTGGAAAGGAATTTGAGATCAGTGAATTGAGATTGTGTTTGTTTTAATTATGTGTGAAAGCTTAAAAACTCCCATTATTATTGAATATGGTTCATTTTGCAGTTCTGATTATTTTATTTTGGAGATATGTAGCATAATTTTTTCATTTGACAATTGGGGCTTTCAAAGCAGTTTTGCTGAAAATTCAAGTCTTTTTGGGATATTACAGTTTGTTGATTGGTAAATAGTTACCAAAATTTTCTGGAATCTTAGTGCCTTCATCTTCAACATTGAACCAATTGACACAGTGTTAACATAGCTGAAGACTTAAAGCTTATGTTCAATAAACACCACGGTAAATACAATGTTAACTTAAAGCTTAGTTTTTTCATGTTTGTCATAAACAAGTGTGACGTTAAACTTATGTCATTTGTGTGTGTTCTCTACACAGTGTGAATAAAATGAATGTTTAACAAGGAGATTGTGTCTGTCAGGCTGTCCAGATGTTTAATTTCCAAAATTATCCAACAGATTTTGATTAAATTTAATACTGGAGATACTGTATATTCTCGAATCTAATGCGCATCCGAATCTAATACGCACCCAGTTTTTGGCGACTTCTTAAACGAAAAAAAGTTAGTTCGCGATTCTAATCCGCACCTTTCCTTCAACCACCCCTTGCCCACGGGGCGACTGATTGAATAATATTGGATGTTACCAATGCGTTAAAATCCGACGCTACGCCTGTGGCCGATGAGTCATACCGATAGAGGCGGGGCCTTTCTCAACAGACGTGCGCAATCTCGTCTGAAGCCAGCTGAGCTTTAGTTGTTGAAACGTGGGAGGTGCTTGTTCCAATTTGTCGTGTACCGTAGTTATGGAAGAGGGACACCTGAAATCTAAACGACTCTCATATACGGCGAAGTTCAAACGTGAAGTTATTCGGTGCGCAGAGGAGAATGGAAACCGCAAAGCCGCTGCAATTTTTGGAGTTAATGAAAGCAACGTTCGACTATGGCGGAAACACAAGGCAGCGATCAGCGGGTGTGACGCAGCTCCTTCAGAAGTGGCGCGGTGGGTGTCGGCTGCATGGAAAGCCATCCCGGAGAGCATTATCGTCAGATCTTTCAAGAAGTGTTGCATAAGCAATGCTTTGGACGGAACCGAAGATGACATTGTATGGGAGGACGATGTTGAAGATAAAGATGATAGTGACTGGGTGGAGAGCACGGATAATGATTCAGTTATGTGTGATGACGGCAAGTCTGATGAATAATAAATTATAATAATAAATAATAAAATAATAGATTATTGTATTGTATTGTTCTTACGGCACGTACAGCAGCTCAATCATTTTTCCAAAATCCAGCTCTAGACCGCGAATCTAATACGCATCTGATTTTTTAGCCCTCTAAAACTGTAAAAAGGGTGCGCATTAGATTCGAGAATATACGGTATATACCAAATATAAAGCATGCTTAATTAAGCACCATGCCATGAAGGTGTGTGGGGAAGTGGTGGTAATGCTCCTTTTTTAACCTTCAACACAGAGAGGAAGTAGTGGTCAGCTTCATGCTCTGGCCACCTAACCTGTGGTACCCACTGGACAGGAGGATGGGTGGGCCCCAGAGCCAGCCTGGATGCATGTTGAAGAGAGAACTCTTTGCACCTGCTGGGAATCAAATTCCAATTCGCTGGGTGGCCAGCCAATAGCCTAGTCACTGTGAATTTAACTTTGGTCTGTCCATCAAATTAATATTACAATAAAGACTTCTCATAGCAATAACGTGTTGTACAAAAGCATTGATGTGTGACGAAGTAGAGAGCTCATGAAGATACGTGACTTATGTGAGAATGTTACTTTGGTATGGTGTATGTTTAATTACATATGAGGAAAAATATTTTATTACTGTATGTAGTGTAATGAATCTTGCAATAATGGTTTTGTTTTTGCAGTAAGTGAGTATCAAAGCCAATAACATACCAGAATTGCACAGAATGGTTTTCCACTCTCATTTTAGTGTATTTTGAGTCTGGAATAAGTATAAGGCTTTTTTTTTTTGTTTCACTGCACCATAAGCAAATATATTACAGGCACCAGTGATAAAATGTGATTTGACTGATAAGTTTTAATGCAATAACTTTCCTATTGTGATTGTGATACTCTTTGACTTGCAGAGTGTGTATGTGACACAGGCACCAAGTGGACGTTTGCTCTACAGTCAGGCAGGTCCTCCGGGACACCCTCCACCCCCAGGACATCCGCCACCCCAGCAAAGTCGGTACACAGTTCCTGGCTTGCAAAGAGAAGTATGAAGTCAGCTGGCCAGATGCAAAATGGTGACACATTAAATGTCTGAAGTGTGAATTGCCATTACATGTAAATGTTTCGTTATGTGGAGGTTTCAAAGTAAGAACAGAATGGATATTATAATGAGAAACAAGATGCATATTATGAAGTTTTGTGTGACAATGCATTGGTAAGTTGTACAGGCCAGATTCAGATTTTTCAGGCTTTAAAAATTTTACAGAGTGGTCCATCAGTTTGTAAAAACTTCTCATTATAAACAAGGCAGAGGTTAGACAAGCCTGTTCCTGCTCTTAGATGGGTCATAATTTGGGCAAAAATATAGGACATTACACAAGGCAAAAGAGAAGTAAGTAATTTGTAAGCATTTGATGTGAGGTGTGTGTGGAAGGTTAAGAAACAGACAAGAAGGAAAAGAATCCAAAACAGGATCTGAAACTAGAAGCCTTACACAAAATTATTTGTCATGATAGCCAAAAGTCTGACCCAGTCTTGAACCTGGTGGCTCCTGAACACAAGTTTAGGACATTGCAACTAAACTATACCTGCTTCGTACAAGCAGTAGAGATGACATTTGTGTAGAGAATTGAGAACTGAGCAAGAAGGGATTAAGTCAAAACCACAGTGTGACACAAGGTCTGATTAACAACACTGAAAGAAATATTTGTCAAATTGAATAGCATGAACAGGGGTAAAAAGTGAGGTATCAGTTCTTCTGGGATGTGATGCTGCATCCAAGGCCTTTTGACCATTGAAGATGACACCACTACACTGTCTCAAAATGTTGGGAACCAAATACCCAGTGATGCAGTGTCACATCCCAGAAGAATTCATACCATGTAAAATTATTATTCATGTTATTTCTGACGCCAATGATGGTGGCTGATCAAACTTCACCAAACACCCTTAACAAAACTCAGAAATTTCAGGTTGCTGTATTTATATAGATCGGTATCCCAACAGCCTGCATATAAGTGCTTGCCTTCCCCATGTCTTTGCCCTCCAGCTATGACCCCCTTTTTTTATTCATTCATTCATTTATTTATAATATAATAACCATGGCTCAACAGCCCTATATGGGGCCCTTGCCTCCTCTTTTCGAGGTTACTAAGTCGTGCGCATTCGTGGCAGTTGGTGACTGGTCAACTGGCCGCGCTTACTGTTCTATCGATCCTGATGTGCCTGCCAGAGATGAGATCAGGAGACTTGGGGAGAAATGGAGGCAATTTGGCTTATGCAACATTTTATTCATGCCGTAAGGGTTCTTTTACATGCCGTAAATCTACGACATGGGACCATAGGCTTTATTCCCCTCCGAAGGAAGTGGTGCTCCGGATTTTTTCACCCTTAAAAATCCATCGACCTCGGTCGGGATCGAACCCGCGAACCTTGGGTCCAGTGGCGAGCACACTAACCACTAGTCCACCGAGGTCGACATTCATTTATTTACAATCCATAATCCAATATACAGCACAAGACAAAACAGGATGTGGATTTGGTCAAAAGCGTAATGGATTAACAAGCTATATAATATATACATTGTCAAAACACAGCAGTTAATAAAACAGACATATGATACATAAAACACATGATAAAACACACAAGCTTCAGATAACGAAATTTGCTACCTTTAACATAAAATATAAACCTTAGCAAGTAATATAGTCACAACAACAATTATTTATATATATATACCTATATGAAGAAATGTAGGACAAAGCTCTTTGTGTACTGAAAGGGCATGATCCTAGTGATGAAGTTTCTTTACCAGGCTTCCAGAGTATTTGATGCTGATTTATATTGCAGCTATTTAAAACTATGTTATTGAATCTGGAAGGCATTTGGTAATGAAAGGACTAAACTGCACCACCCATGTGCATAAGCAGACCTAAAGCCAAATATTCAGTTACTCCCATGTCTTGGGAAATCTTTTCCCAGGGAGTGAACCAAGGGTGGTAATTACGACTTTAAATTTCACAAGTTGCATAACTGTACAGATATTAGCACCTGAAAACAGTGGTGGTATGTACTACATCTAGAAAGGGATTTTTAGTATATAACTATTCACGGCAGTGGATGTGTATGATAATGCAATCATGCAGATGTGGGTTGTGGAGGCCACATTCCTGATGGTGGTGCTTTAAAACATACAGGATTTTGTAAGAAGGTGGAACAAAACAGCTTAGAACTTTTGATTAATATAATAATAATAATAATACAGATTTTATTTACGTGTGGAGGTTGGCTATTGTAATAAGAAGGACGATGATAGGCAAGGTATTACTTATTCAAATAATGCAAAGGATAATGAATCGGAAGGATGGACACCAATCGCAGAGATAAATGGGGCTTAGTTCTTAGATAAGGAAGATACTCAAACCAGCGTTTCTGAAATAGACTGCTGGAGGTCATATACAGTGGAAATGTCCTTGAGGATTCAACCTGATGGTTTAATTGAGTCCTGACTGAGATTAATGCCAGATTGGATACTATAATGAACAGTTCCATCTCTTATTGGACTAAGGAATGTGACAATTTGACATATAACCTCACTAATGCAATTGTTACCAATTTATTCTCAGAGGAAGTAAGAGTAATATTCAGAATACTATTAACAAATGTAACTATTCTCAGAGTCAAAGGAAGGCCAGAAAGCAATATAGAATACGCCAACAACTGTATACATGATCTCCTAAGAAATTTACGTCTTTATTGTATCATAATGTCAAAATTTCAGATGAAGAAAATATTTGTAAGCCTCCTGACATTATTTATCAACTACATTAAAACCTGTGGAATGATCAAGAACAGTCTATTTTACAAGAAGGAAGTGATGTTAACTTAACTGAATATCACCGATTGCTTTCCCACCATCACTCCAGGCGAGGTTGAGGCTAAGACTCGGATAATCAAACCCTTGTCCTCGCCCAGTGTTGATGTTATTCATAGGAAACATTATGGGGAAAGACTCGGCAGCTTTGCTGGCCAAATTGTTTAATCTTATAGCAGTTACTGGTGGGTACCCCAAAATTTAGAAGAGGAGTAGGAGCATCTTTATTCCAAAACCCAGCAAGGATTTATTTGGAGCAAATGGGTGGCAACCGATAACTGTTGGGTCCCTGTAGGTTCGTACCCATTTGGCAATCCTAGATGGGTGGTTAAGGCAACTTGTTTCCCTTTCACACAATCAACGAGGGTTCACGGATATCCAGGGGTGTCATGTTAATTTAACACTCCTAATGGACGGCATAAATCGAGCCAAGAGACGGGTGGTATTATGGTCACAGTTGATATTGCAGAAGCTTTTGATACCTTGCCACACGCTGCTTTCCTTGTCCATCTCAGAGTACAGGGCATCCACCTGCTTGTTGGCATGATGTCCAGTATGTATCAGGCGGTCACCAGCACCATTCCCAACGGAACGACAGTTAAGCAAGGAGATCGTCTGTCCCCTCCGTTGCTTCACATTGCAATAGATGCAGTTTTTCATGATGTAGAAGCTTTCAATGGGTGGTTGGCCTAAGGGATTGTAAATTGCAGCTACTAGCATTTGCCAATGACATTGCTCTTGTTGCACACTCGGCTGTAGAGGCTCCAGAAATGCTAAATACCGGTACCTTAGAGTCAGGCATTACTGATTATGGCCTTGAGGTTTCACTGTCAAAAGCACAGTTTTTTAAGTATTGTGTAAGAAGAAAACATGGGCTTCGTGATGTACCTTATAAAAGTGTTAAACTTCCATTTGTTCATCCTGAAGATAAAATCCAGTGTCTGGGTATTAATATTAATCCTTGGAAGAAGAAGCCCAGATTTGATGCTGGTGCCAAATTGTTATCTGTAGGTCAGCAGTGTCGATAATGTACCTTTAAAACCACATCAGAAGATTAACTTAATTAGTCAATATTTAACACTAAATTTTTGTGTGTTCCTATTGAGGATGTGGGCCAGGATAGCGTTGTCGGTATAGCGACTCGCTACGGGCTGGATGGTCTGGGGATTGAATCTTGGTGGGGGCAAGATTTTCCGCAGCCATCCAGACCGGCCCTGGGGCCCACTCAGCCTCCTATACAATGGGTACTGGGTCTCTTTCCCGGGGGTAAAGCGGCCAGGGCGTGGCGTTGACCACCCACCCTCATCTGGTGCCAGGGTTAAAGAAAGAATAGAGCTATACCTCTACTCCCCCTCTGGGCCTTCATGGCGCGTTGTAGGGAGAACTGTACCTTGTTGAGGATCCCCTATCTCTTCTTCGTCTTAAGTCCATTGATGATAGTTTAAGTTAAGTCTGTAAAACTCTATTACTTCTTCTGGCCAGCCCCTCATCTGGCTTTATGTATGCCAAAAAGAGAGATGACAATCTGGAGTTGCTCAGACTAGCCATCCTTGTACCTTTGGCACACATTAGGGCGGGCGTGGTGCTTAGTAGATCAGAGGATCCTCTTATTAAGGGCATGAGTAAGTTCAGACTAATTTCTTAGTAAGATGAATTTGATTGTGGGCTCCATTGGCTCTTCCTGGCCTTTGACACTTATGAAATCAGTAAACTAAAATTTCAGTTGAAGGCCAAGGAGAGTGACAAATGGTCCCCCAGGACAGCCAGAGTAGGGGGAGTGGCTGAGTTTCAGGTTGATCATCTAGGTAATTTCTGGCTGAATCATCCAGGTGTTACAAAATCAGATGAATATATTCAAGCCTTAAAATTAAGATCAAATACAACAAGTACATCTCAAAAGAGTGGTTTAAATAACCTTTGTATTAATTCCTTTTCACTGCAATGGGCAGTACATGCCCCATCCATCTTATTGTCCTTAATTGGATCATCCTAATAATATTGGGTGAAGAGAAAGAATTGTGAAGCACTTTTTTCACTTATCACTAGACTTCTGTTAATTCCTACTTCTTAGGTCCAGATATTCTCTATGCCCTAAGTCCATGTGCTTCCCTCAAAATTTCAAGTGTTGCACCCATACAACAGATTGGAAACAAACTTTGTGTTAATTGATTAACTCACACCAACAAATGCACCAAAACAAGTTTTGTCATTGATTTCTTTATTAAAAGATTACCTCAATACGCATTTTGGCACTTCTACATTGCCATCATCAGGGAGATCGTTGAAGTTTTTACATAGACCAATGTTCTTGAGTTACATCAGAACAGTTAAGGCTGTGTATGGTAATATTACAATATTCGTTGTTATCACTTTGTATAAAATTGTACAATAATAGTATTGTTAAAATTGCTAAAACAATATTAAAACAGTATAGTATAATATATTAAAGTACATGCTGTGATGTAATTCATAAATTATTGGCAGCATAGTCCCTGTATTTTCCGGTGTGCTGTTTTGTGCCGGTTATCTGTATGTATTGCTGTGTGGTAGACCCTCCTTGGTTCCGTGTCTGCGCAAACAAACCACGCAGACACAGAACGACAAGGAGGGTCTACCACACAGCAATACATACAGATAACCGGCACAAAACAGCACACCGGAAAATACAGGGACCATGCTGCCAATAATTTATGAATTACATCACAGTATGTACTTTAATATATTATACTATACTGTTTTACTATTGTTTTAGCAATTTTAACAATACTATTATTGTACAATTTTATACAAAGTGATAACAACGAATATTGTAATATTACCATACACAGCCTTAACTGTTCTGATGTAACTCAAGAACATTGGTCTATGTAAAAACTTCAACGATCTCCCTGATGATGGCAATGTAGAAGTGCCAAAATGCATATTGAGGTAATCTTTTAATAAAGAAATCAATGACAAAACTTGTTTTGGTGCATTTGTTGGTGTGAGTTAATCAATTGTACAAAAATGCATGGTGAATATAATGTGAAAAACTCTGTGTTATTTGTACCGCACATTTTCTTGATTACATGAAATCGTGATCCGACAAATGTGCACACTTTATTATCTGCTATTTAATACAGTTTTTATTAAAAATAGTCCAACATGTTTCGAACTATGTTACAGCTCATCTTCAGGGACTCAGTTGTTTATTATACCCGCAATAGGCGTATGGCACTCATTAAAATATATAAGTTAATAGATAAAATGTCGCTAACTGTGTTGAGTTTGTGGTCACTGTATCTGCTGTTTCGTGTTCACCATTTGTTTGTTAGTGGTGTGTAGAATTTTATAGAATGGAAACAGTTATTTTAATTGATCCATTTTTAGGTAGACTGGATGACAAAAGATTCATAAATGAATGGTAGCAATGGTGCCTATTATTTTTCATGGTTTTTGTCAGTTTCTCCAGGAAAATGCTTGACTGGTACCTTACATGGGCTGACTGCGTACTTCCATCGATAAAATATAAAATGAACACACATTAGATGTGTACGTGATTTATGTTTACATTTTTGCGAAGTAAATTAGCTTCTTAGGAAGAACTTTGCTGCATGTAGTTATGTATAGTTAGGTACGTAGTTACATCTCGAGATGTGAACTGGACTGGCCTAACAGCAAACTTTGTGTAGTTGTTAGTGGACCATCTAAGGACCGTCCTTCAGTCTCGGGGGGGGGGGAGTTTCTTAAACTTTCTCTCTCTCTCTCTCTTCGTATGGCTCGACAGCCCTATATGGGCCTGGGCCTCCTCGTTTCGTCGAGGTTTCATGGTCACACACATTTTAGACACACCACACTCGGTAGGACTCCTCTGGACGAGGGACCAGCTCGTCGCAGAGACCTCTACCTGACATCACACAACACTCACAAGAGACAGACATCCATGCCCCCGGTGGGATTCGAACCCACGATCCTAGTAAGCGAGCGGCCGAAGACTCACGCCTTAGACCGCACGGCCACTGGGATCGGTGTTTCTTAAACTTAGCCACAATGTATTCTTTCCTAAATCTTTCAAAGTCAACATTCACAATCATACTACACCTTTCACTTCATAGCATGTACTTAACCAGTGCAGTTAAAAAAATCAAACATCACTCACCCATTGTAAGTTGTGAGTTTTTGACTGCGGTGAAGATTCATATTGACGTCTGGGTAATGGCGTTGTATTGTTTTGTAAGGACAGACCACGAGATGATCCGGTGGTGAGGTGTGTGTGGCGCGGTGCGGGGGTCTGGTGGCTATAGGCAGGACAACTGGACTGCTATTGGTAGGAGCGACAGACTGTTCTACTGCTAGACGCAGACTGAAAGCATCAAGCATTTTGACTAGCGTGCAGTGAAGGGGGGTGCTCTGTGCAAATGCGCTCTGGGTGGTAGTAGCATCTCGTCATTCGCCACGAAATTTTTCGCAGGTGCATCTACCGCATTCCAAGCAGGGATTATCATTTTACACTGTAGGATGTAATAACCAGTACACCTACAGTAACCATTTAGCCCTTGCTGTTGAGTCCTTTTGTATGTCAAAGCAAAATGTCATATATTTGCGATTGATCTTGTAACTGCATTATCGCACTTCCCTGCCGGAGAAGTGTCATTTCGGTTTTTTCGTTCAAAAATGGAATGTGTTTGATGAGGTATGAAATATTACAAGAAAAATGCATCATTCTTGCTTCATATTCCGGACGAGGCCTTTTAACACTTCAGCTTCATTTTGAACATGACAGCAACAAGACGTTCTTTCCTCACTTCATTTTACCCCTTATTTCAGATGCCGCAAACCTCCACTTTGAAAGGCAACAGAAGGTTGGGTGGGCTGGTGTATTGTTTTCCAGTCCCCTTAGCTTTAATTCATCAGATAACAATCTTGAACTCTCCATAATCACACCATAACTGCAGCCACGTGAAATGATCCGGAAAATTAGGGTTCACACAATACCACTACTACTACTATACTACTTTTACTACTACTCTTTTTTCGGTTGCTAGAAGGGCAGCGGAGGCGTGGTAATTTAGTTGTGGCGTTTCAACACCAGGTGGCCTGGTCGTGTTAATAATGGAAACTTTGCGATCATGATCCACGTCTTTAACCAAGACAGGAAGCAATGGAACAGTATTAATAAGGTTATAACAGCCCAATTGTGAACAATGTTGATTGGTTTCAGAAAGCTAATAAGCGTCGTCCGACCGTTACAACTCATCCCGTCGGCTTGTTTCAAATTTTTACCCAACACAAGCGAAAGAAAGGACAAAAATCACGCTCATTGTAAGTGAATAAATTACGTACAATAGTGCCATGGCCCCTGTGTGCGTGTGCAATGGCACAAGCCCATCCATTAGCGTCATAATCTATTTACATAACCGTGCCGAACTCCTTCGTGCATTTTCTTTTTTTCCGAACTTAAACATTTTAAACACAAGCTTTCAAATTACAGGCTAATGTTATCGCACGAATGTAATGGGTCCTGTCCTATGTATATCCTGGACATTTTAAATAAGTATATTCCAGGCGAATGGAAATGAGATGTAAAGAATGCTTGCAAGCTTATTAGGCTTGGAGATGTAAGTCATCTGGGGTGGTGCGATGTGTCGTTGGGAGGTACATGACCCTTGTGACACGGCGTAACGCTCCAGATGACTTGAATCTGTGAGAACCTCAGAGCTCCCTTGTTAGGCTCCTTTGCTGAAGGCAAAACAGCCTTTTAGGACAAAACAAGCACTTCCTGTCCCTTCCATGTTAATAATTTTGATGCTCGTATTTAACCAATTTTGTGATACGTGGGAATATCACAGTATTACAGACCACAAACGACGAAATGATCCCCACTGAGGGGGGTTTGGCGCGGTGCGAGGACCGGGAAATCGTGTTTCGATTTCCAGAAGGGGTTTCCCCTTCTCCAAACGTCCGGTTTGGCTCTGGGGCCCACTCAGCCTTCTATTCAAAGGATACCGGAAGCTCTTTTCCCTGGAGTAGAGCAGCCGGGGCGTGAGGCTGACCACTCTCCAGCTAGTGACGAGTTTAAGAATGAGTGTAGCTACGAGTATAATTCTTCCCTCGTCCCCGCCACTCGGCTTCGCAGCGTGCGTAGGAAAAACGTCTTGGTGCCTGTCCGTTTGTTGAATTACAAGTACCATTTTTACTTATTCCAATATCCAGGTATGTGCTTCTTATTTCACGCCTCAGGTATGTGTATTAATTGATTTCATTTCTTACGCTTCGGTTTTTTGTGATGTTTTCCTTTGCAAAGTATGTTGACATGCATTGTTCATTGCTATGATTGCTATGCGGTTTTCATATTATTGTAGTTCTACACGTACGTGTTGTATTATTGATACCTACTTTGTTCACATCTTGCGCGTTCTGTTAATTTTAGTCTAATTTCCTGTGCTTTCCTGTAATTGGCTAACTAACTCCATGGAGCGGAATCCTTCTTGAGAAGCTAACAAGTCGTCAGCTAGTCAAGAAATTCCTCGCATTTTATGGAACCCGAAGATTCATTACCACACTCACAAGAGCCCGCCACCTGTCCCTATCCAAAGAATCAGTCCAGGTCAGAGGCTCTGTATAGTGATTCGTAACATGGTAATTTTTTGCGGTGAGGAGTTGTTAGCACCTCGCCCAACCCCCAAGTGGAGGACCACCCCTTGTCGGCTGTCCGCGACTGCTTATTCAATGTATTCGCAGCTACCCTCCATATCCGGAGGCCGTTCCTCCATCCGCAACCCGAGGACGCGCCATGCCGTGGTGACAGGGACCCACTCATCATGGCTGTAATTGGCTTGCCAAGCATTTTAACGATATTATGATTATTATTATTACTTATCTATAAATATTTATTGTATGACCAGACTTTCGCTGGCGATAAATTCACCAGCTCAAACAGAAAACTGCTCGCACTATTCATATGGAATATTTGGAAGAAAAGAATGCAACACCTTCCAAACAGTCGGTTCGTTCAGACAGATGCTGTGCTTGAGGTAAGGTTGCTCGAAACATTTCGCCCTTACATTGCCTGGAGGCGGGTCTTCACATTTGGAGCTAACCTTAAATTACACATTTGTTAGTCCTAATTCATTATTAACGTGCCCGTTGGACGTGAATATATAAATTTTGTACAACAAGGCCAGGGCTTTCGACATGGGGGCGGAGCGTGGGCCGACCCGGGTTTGTTTCTTTGGCGAGCCTACAAGCATTTAATTGTAATAGGTACCATCATTACAACTACCACTTGATAAGTGGGGGTATCATGAATGAAACTGGGAGTACAGAGGTACTCATTATATGCTAAGTAGCATGGAGCGACGCGAGCCCCTCAGAGATACCGGTACTCAGCTTAATTGCGCTGTCCATCAAACTCGTGCCTTTTTTTGTGTGTGTTTTTGAATACATTCTTTTCATCACTGACAGCTAATCGTGTAACAATATTAATCTCACCTCAGACGTTGTTCGCAGGAAGACTAATGGAGACTGATAGGCCCGAGTTAGGCCTATACTTCACACTTTTATTTCAGAGCAAACGTTTCCGTTACCTTACCTTCTTCATGGTACTACGTTCACCCTCCCTTAACCCTTTAAACACAAAGTGAAAGCATTTTTCAATCCAATGCTCCCCGATATCCGAAAGAGGATTGCTTTTGGGAAGGTTTCCAGGCTTCACCGTTTATCCTTTTGGTAAAAAGTAAAATGTAGAAGAAGATGAATTTGGAGCATTGGTGGAATTATACTGACAGAGGAAAGCCGAAGTACTCGGGGAGAAACCTTTCTGAGTGTTACTTTGTCCACCACAAATCTCACATGGACTCGCTTGGAACCGAACTCGGGTCCGCGGTCAACCTGAATTATATTTAAAGACTGAGCACGTACCGCGCAGTAAATAGTCGGTGTCGGTTATAAAAACTGGTCAGGCAGTAGTATCGTAGTAGATTTGTTTCCAAAGCAACGTCCGTTTCCTCCCACAAAGTCCCACTCATCCTCTGATTCGAAACCTACAGCGGCTGAGAAACTAAATAAAACTAAGGAATACACTCAACATATATCTTTATTATGCTTTCGTTTAAAATATTTGAAGTTTCTTCAGTATATAATTAAATTTGTGCGTTTTGAGGCTGAATTTCTACCAGCAGCTTCTTTCCCTTTCTCTCCACTAAACGGCCCTAAAAATGAATCCTGTAAACATCACGATCCCAGTGTCCTAAATAAGGGTCCAGATATTATTTACGTCGCCTAATAAACTGTTCTGTGACGTAAAATAATAGAAACTGGTTGGTAATCAGTACATGTTTTTGTTTCCTTTTTCTATACGCAGTTCATAAAGTGAAGACTATTGAAAGGGGGATATTTACTTCCGTTAATACATTTCACAACCAAACCACGTCACCCAATCTGATAAATCTGGTAATGGATATAGAAACTGAAGTACTGCCCTGCGCTCTTGTATCGTTCGTTCTGAACGAAATTTGTGCTTTGTGAACGCGCTCTGGACAGTGGGTTGTGAACCGCCATTTGTGGCTAGAAGAGAAGGGGTTGTGATTGTGCTGCATTAAGGATTAGTGACTTAGTTATGAAGTGGTTATTAACTGGTGTGGAGAAAGTAATCTATAAATGAATTCGAATAGAATTGTGTGTCTTCTTGTACAACATAATCTAGTGGTGTCGCTTCCGGTTATCAGTTTACACTTTTGCCTGTGTTGGTAGAGGCCTGGTTTACATACAGACCCTTCAGGTTGTATAGGTTAGATCGTATAGGCTACCGTTTGTTGCCAGTGTTTCTGCATATTAGTTTGTTATTAATACAGAGCTTTTAACATGTTGCAGTAACATGTCTTGGTACTATATCATTCAAGTGACTGTTTAGTCCAGAAAATATCTGCAATCAGTCCGCATCATTCGTGTCGGGTAGGTAGTGAGGCCTGTTTCTACAGGCAAACGACACAACCACTAGTTAATGGCTGTGTTCTGTGAGTGCTGTGTTTTGTTCGGAAGATTCTTTATTCTGATTTTGTGCTGTCGAGACAGTGCATTTAGTTACTGAATTCTGTTTTGGACACTGAATACCGTGCACATTTATTGAGACAGCCCACGACAACAAATGCAACCTACAGAGCACTCGATTCGCTGCGTGCCGTGACAAGCTAGTGGCATCGGTGAGTACAGCCATGTTTATGTTTTTCCTCAACATGATTTCCTACAGGTTACGCTGCGCAGTGAGGATCGGATTACGGAAATACGTAACGAATATCGTGTAGACCACACGTGTTATTCTTAGTTGCGACAAATAACGGTTAAATGCATAATGAAACTCCGTCGTTTTGTTGCTGCTTAGCCAGTCACGAAACACAACTTTAGTACAAGTCTGCCTATAAATAGCGTGAGCCTATCAACACACGTGCAAACAAGAGGGTTATACGTAAACTAGTTACCGAATTGTAAATATATGTTACCGCACCCCCCCCCCCCTTTTTTTGTACCGCAGACTGACGTAATATACAAGGAATCAAATTTTAATACACTGAGTATGTATGTTGTACGTTTCCTTCATGTTAATTCAGTAGATATACTGGAATTTTTGCTACCTTAACTTAAGGGTGCCTAATTGCGTTTTGATTGATTATAGCCTACTACAGCGGTTTCCAGTCTTTTTTGAGTATGAGGACCCCTAACTTCAAAATTACTTCTCGAGCCCCGCACGTGCTAATAGTTGTAACTTCAGACTCCGTTGAGAAAATACATAACGGCAAACAAACCATAATGAACTCTGTAGTCGTAACTGAATCCACATTTTATTCATCACAGTAGTAACAACTGATGACATCAAGTGCTGGCTACAAAGCTGTGTGAATTCGTGGATCCTTTGCAATAACTCTGCATGCCTCCCACCCACGCCCCTTGTGGGGGTCCGTGGTCAACAGTTTGGAAACCATCGGTCTGGTAACAAACGTGGATTAAAATATTTTCATGAGCTGTGATAGCGTGTAAGGAGGCATTACAGTGATTCTAAACAAGTTAGTGAATTTTCTGAAACTTATTTCTTCGTACGAGGAAGCATATGCTAATGCACAATACAAGACAACGACCCAAAAATTGTAACTAAACGTTTTGCATACATGGCGACCTAAACGTCACACGGAACAGCCATAAGGATGTTAGAAACCAGCCGAACGTTTACCTTAATTTATACAGCGCCCGCGAAAACTTATAAGCCTCGTGATTTATAAGTTCCACGTTTATAATTGTGTTTCTTCGAATATTAATTTTTCATTTTGTGCATTAAATATTACGAAATTAGGAAACAATAAATGTGCCATTGTTATGGCCTTGTCTCCTTTCATATTTCAGGTTGTTTTCAGTAGAGAATCTACTGTCGTTTTCTACTGCATTGTATGTCCTAATACCTACTAAGAAGAATCAATTAGAACGCAGAATCTAAATAACTAATTCTTATAATATTGTAGATTACATAATTCCGTACTTTTATAGTACTGCTGTTACCTCAGCATCCTTTCCAGTATATTACCAACGTTTCATTGACAATTTCCCCAACAATGCGTATGTTATGATTACTTTAATTAATCACGCTTTCCCATTCCAGCGTTTTAACTGACCTTCGATAATGGCATGCAGGCTACAATATCTAGGCCTGTTCGTATAATTAATGCTATCGAAAGGTATAGGATTACAAAGCAGCACTTCTTTACCGTTACATTTATATTCATGTTAAATTTGTTGTGTTAATAAGGCAACATGTTTAAACCAATCATGGTCCTCTTCAGGCCATCCAGTATCATAAAATTAGTATAGAATTGTAAGTTTCTTAAGGTGGAAACTAAGTAGTTTTTGCTAAACCTTCATACCATAGCGCATACTCCTATTTAATTTTGGCCCCTCAGAATATAAATCCAGTGTTAATTAAATAAATAAATACATCAAACCAATTACAGGTAGGCCTATTTTTTGTCGGTATTCTACATATGTATGTGGTATAGTGGGTTTGCATGCCACATGGGGCATTGATATATATATATATATATACTAGTATATATATATCTGCCATTTTTCTGTGTGTGTGTTTTCTTTTGTGGGGGGGGGGGTTGGGAATAGAGACCTTGCGATGGGGCGATTCCTCGTCCATGGAATTCAGTTAAGTACGTAGGCTGCCTCCCAGATACTGTGTACCAAGATCCAGTACACTTGTACTACTGTACTACAAAGAATTGTTACTTTTTAACTATCTGACTCTTCTACGTCAACATAGGCAATTTATTACACAAACCAAATGCACTCTAATATTCACATATATTAGAGTGCATTTGGTTTGTGCAATAAATTGACTATGTTGATCAAGACAATGCACGTAGTGAACAATTTTAAAGTCTTTTCCAAAATTATATAAAATCTTTTCCAAAAGTTGTTAATTTAGTTTTATGCAGTATTGATTTGGTTGGTTCTTTGATGATGATCCTTGGGGATCGAAACATGTAGGCATATTTTATGTGATATTGTAATATGAATATCTAAGAAACAATATTGTGCATTTTGTTGGTCTGAGTGTTGCGAATTACTCTAGGCATATTGCCTAGGACGTAAGTCTGTTTATTATCAATCGGTGACACGTTATAGTCGGAAAAAGCTAACGCCGCCTGAATGACCAGACGTTCCGTAGCCATCAAAGTATGGTAGTGAGTTAAAGTCTATTGCATAAATGTAGAGCCTGTATGTATTTTACTTTCTGCTGAGAGCGCAGCTAGGAAACAGTAAAGTTTTTGGTCTGCGTGAAGTGGCAGATCATAGTGGTCGAGGTAATGCCACATTGTACGTCTGTAGTTCTAAGGTTATATTTCGTGGAAGATTCACGATATAGTACAAGCCTAATTTTATAAAAAATCCACTTAAATAATGTGTCGATGGTAGTACAGGTAAGTCCCGTTTTACGACGGTCCATTTTACGACTTTTCACATTAACGACTGTTTCAAAATATTACCTCAAATATTAGTACATACTTGGAAAAATTTTAGGAATTTTGGAACCTATCTCATTCAATTATATTATATTTTGGTCTCGTTTTACGACTTTTCATTTTACGACCCTGTTTTGCTGGAACCTAACCCTGTCGTTAAACGAGTCCCATTTTGGTCTCGTTTTACGACTTTTCATTTTACGACCCTGTTTTGCTGGAATCTAACCCTGTCGTAAAACGGGTCCTACCTGTAGTTACGTACGGGGACACACGCATGCACGTACTTACATACGACGATTTTTCACTGTGTAGCTCGTTCGGTGTTCATCGCCTGAAGCCAGGAATTCTTAGTAGAAGTATAATAAATACTGTGGCGGTTTCTTAGCAAGCGCGTTAAGTTCCGGTGTGTAGTAAGCAGATCATACGCGCAGTTCGTCACGAAACGACGAAGGTTATTTCTGAGGGACAGAGAGCACAAAGCGAGCTGCCATGAATCATGTGTCCTCTCCCGTGCTAAATTGGAAGTATCGACAGGTGTAAGCGGGCGGAGGGCATGTGGTTCAATTTCCGGGCTGCGTCTTCAGTTTTATTTTCTTTCGTTCGTTGGCGTATTGTAATGGTGCGTGGGGGGAGCGATTGGTTCTGGGTGCAGTGCACCTGGATGTAAAGGAGCAAAGCTAAGGTGTACAGTTAGCTGAACAAGTACTGACGTGTTTGTAGGCACATGAAGTGACGTATTTGTATTTGCAGAGTCTTAGGAGAGCATTTTAAGAAGCGAATGAATAGTGCAATGTTTTCAAATGCCTTATCATAAAGACATAAACTGCTAGTGTTGCATTAATGCGATATAGTGTTTGTATGTAATATATTTATGTATGCTTGGATGTGCTTACGCATGTGAGTGAAAGCGCTTGTGCAGTCCCTCGTTTTATTCTGCCCACATACCGTACCTGGTAGCTACAGTCAACACAAGCATCAAGGAGTCTTAGCTAATAGGTTGTTGTATGCGGAGGCTTATCCCATAATATTTCGATAATAAATCGCCAAACTATTCTGCAGGTGGATTAAACGATCTCTCAGGAAGCTACCAGGACCTCGTTTTTCCTGAGACCTAGTTACAGTATGGAGGCAAATACATACTCTGCTGCATAGTACAATAATGCCTATGAGGACCGGGTTCTATCCCAGGCCAGTTCATATGGAGTTTTTGGTGGACAGAGTAGCACTGGAGGAGGTTTCACTGCGAATACTTCGGTTTTCCTCTGTCAGTATCATTCCACCATTTCACTATTCACATATTTCATTCATCTACCGCTGACACGATATGATCTTAGCAATTGACGGCTTCGTTAAATAAGACACTTCTTTCTCTCTTACATTAACTAATTTTCGATATTACACGATTTTTGGTCTGTTCTCTCTCTATGATCAGTTATTTCTGCGGCCTCTTCAACTGACCACCCGTCCAGACCAGCCCTGGGGCCCACCCAGCCTCCTATACAAAGGGTACCGGGCCTTTGCCGGGGCTAAAGCGGCCGGGACGTGGTGTTGACCACCCACCCTATTTAGCGTCGAGGTTAAAGAAGGAGTAGAGCTCTACCTCTACTCCCCCTCTGGGCCTTCATGGCCTGTTCTAGCGTGAAAATCTTTACCTTCAACTGGTACGGGGATTACGATCTTGCAAAAGCACGTGGTTGCTGAACTGCTGTGCCGTACCAAGGCCTTTGGAAGTTCGGGGTGAGTGAAACGGTGGCCGCTGTCAACAATTATTAGAGCTTAATTAAATTGTTCGTTTCTTCACTAAAATAAAAATGTATAGTGATATGTTTGAAACAAATCGTAAGTAGTGATACACAAATTACCACAGAAAGATGATGCACAATGAGAGTCTTGACGCAAGAAATTTGGTTTTGGGTGCCAATTTCAACCCTGCCCCAGCACATATGATCTGTTTGTGCGCTATCCACCGGTAATACTCCGGGTGTGTACCATTTAAACAGCGCGGATACAGGAAAACAGTACGGAGCGCGAATGGCAACTGCGCAGACAGGCCTCCTTAATCCGCAGTTGGCAACGTATTGTGTAAATGAAACTTCATGTGTAACAGGCGCTGAACTATGTGTTTACTCCCTGAATATATTCATGATCATAATGACTTTTATGCTACGGGCAGGACGACCGAGGGATCGTGGTTCGATCCGCGGCAGGGGCAAGAGATTTTTTCTTCTCCAAAACATCCAGACCGGCACTGGGGCTCTTTCCCCGGGAGTTAAAACGGCGGGGGCGTGAATATTACCACACCTCCATCTAATGCCGAGGTTAAGGATGAGTGGCTCTGTAAGTCTATACCTCCACTCCCACATACGCCTTTATGGTGTGCACAGATACAACTTTACCTTTATTTTAATAACTTTTACTAATCAAAGAACGGCGTTTTCAAATTATGACGCTCCGAACGTGCTTGTAAAAGTGAACAGGCCTGGATTATTTCAGCACTTACGCCAGGCTTACGCTAGCGTCATACAAGGAAAACCCTGTAGTATACCCTTAGTTTGACTAAAATTTACACATTGTTATGAATTGTTTTTCCATAATATTTCGCAAATTAAACGCCCAGAAAACAATGCGATCACGAGTGAGTCGTCGAAATACTTCCTACGTCGGCTCTTCTGTCGTGCAGTCACCAGCTGTTATAGGAAGATCTTTTGTTGAAAACTTTCTTCAAGTGTTGAGACGGATTTCCTGTACATATTCCGCAAATTCACCGACTGCTTTGTGCGGGTGCTGCGGGTCTCTGCTGCACGGCTGCAGCCCTTCGCCTTCGGATGTGCTTTTAGCGCGTGGAATGTGCTATTGTTTTATGGCTCTTCGGGTATTTGCCAAAGGACGTCCAGCAAGCATGTTTCCATTTACTAAGCTGCTACAAATTAAAGTAATCACATTTTCCTCGCGCTTTACTTAAAATTGTAAATTAATAACAACCTTCTTTTTATGAATTATTTTATATCAAAAGAATTGCATGTTTGTAAGTTATGTGGCCAGAGAACATGTTTCTTGCTTTTAAACGCAGCCAGGGGAAATTTTTCCTCGAGAACCGCTGTATTCCAGTTCATTATAGAGCTGTCAGATGCTGGATACGTAAATCCATTTACTCGCCAGCTAGATGTGTCCTGATTCTCCCTCACCGACAAAAATAACAGCCTTCTCCCTTTTCTGGAACAAGCTTTTTGCAGCCTCACCTAAAACAGTTTTGCCCACTTACAATTAGCCTCACCATAGCACACCAGTTTGGAAATACTGATGTAAAGGATAGCAAGTCCTATGTATAGTAAATGAATGCAGCGGGGTATCCAAGGCAAAGTTCTCCCAGAAGGACAGTCGCAATGATATATCAGCTAGTGCCGACTACTGACCACTTACCTTAATACTGTATAAGATTACGTGTCATTGAATCAAGTAAATTATCAAATCTGACTTTAAATAAGAAGAAAGAGCGAAGCGGGGATGTGGGTAAATGAATTTAGAAGTCCGTGGACTGCTATCGGAGCCGCGTTTGGACGTGACAGTCGGTCGGGCATTGTTTTTATGGACGTCATTATTATCCTCATCCATTATTTGTACGTGGATGTGGCACGAAAGAGGCAGTGAATGATGTGTTCTGTGGTAGAAATAGAACCTTATATGTGGTTTCGGCAGAAGAAGTAACGTGTAATTTGACGGAATAAGGATATATTGCTCGATCTGTCCCTTCACTTCGGTGAATACAGGGCGTTCATTGATTGTGCAGAATATTGAAATACGTGAGAAACTTCATGATCATTGATTATTAGTTTGCTTGTCACAGATCCTCCAACTGCAGCGGACAGTCCCATCTTTTAATCTGTTATACAGGATCTCTTCGTATCAGTGATTTAGACCCAGATACCAATACATTCTTTGGTATTCTAGAATGTATTTTTAAATTTAAGCTTTAGTACCCTCAGTTTTTCAAGATTTGTAGACTCATAAACAATATCTAATAAATAATGTATACAGTGTGTCTATTTATGCTGTATCTACACACAAAACGTCACATGCCTGGCTGCAGTGATTCGCTAGTTACTGCAATCAAACCAGACGCTAAATATCTTTTAGTTTATGCAATCAAAGCATTATTTCACAGTCTAAAAAAGAACTGCCTTTATAATAGATGCGTATTTTTGGAAGATCTATCACCATACGCCATTTCAGGACCCTAGAATAAGTGGCCACAGCGTCGCTGTCACCTCAGAAGTTTACGCTATGGTATGATTACTGAAGGTAGAAAATTAAAAATTATGACATCTGAATTGTCTCGAATTACGCAACAAACGTATTGAATTTCATCAAAGTCAACCCATTGAGCATTAGTCTTAGTGCAGTGTGCGGCAGACAACGAGCTGGACTTTTTATATATGCGTATTTTGGGACTACGTGTCTGTTTAGACATTGTTTGTTAAAATAGGTGTTAGAATTGGGACTTCAGTAACTTCCCTTTTGTGTTCTTGTATTTATTGATAAACTTAAGTGTCGTCATCCCATTGTGCTTTATTAAACCAGATTAATTATATGTTCCGAATAAAAGCTGAAATGGAGACACACACTTCAACAGAAAGCATGGTGACCTCGTACGTCTACTTTTGCCTTAAGAAAGGAACGCTAAAGGCTGCGAACATGGTTAATATCCAGAATAGGTAATGACAGATGTTACTAACTAAAAGCGATAAACTACGAATATTTTCGGATTTTTCTTAATTAGTGTAAATTGGATTCATTTCGATACAATGAACAACAGAAATTTAATTAGCCCTCCCTGCCACCGTTGCTTTAAGTTTGGTCTTTCTGACGTAATTCTAACATTACCACAATTTCAACAGAAAATTCTGGATAGATTCAAATGATTAATATAGGTATACTTCCGTAAGAATTACGTCTACTTATCCATACTTTGATATTTAAATATATATATTAAACTAAAAGTGACTTCAGTCGGAGCAGTAAAAAGAGTGTCAAGTGGGGCACTCGCCCCAGGCGCAGTACATTTAGGAGCTCAAAATTAAAAAGTACGACGATGAAAATATACATACAGATTTCATTATTTTATGTTGTATCTTTACTGTCACCTGTTTGCAGCCTCAGTATGTAACCTACTATGTGCAATTAACGTGTAGCGAATAAAATTAATACAAATCTTGTCGTTCTGGGGAAGGGACGCAGCTCAATACCTTACCCCAGGAGCAGAAGCCTGTAGTTACACCACTGGTATCAGTTACCTAATCATATAATTACATGTCAGTATATTTTACTCCTGCGGGGAAAACTCTCGGAAACGGCTACAATTATCCCTCGCTTTTCGCGGAAGTTAGGTTTCAAGACCCCCCCCCCCCCCCACACGAAAAGCGAAAATCCGTGAATAATTGTTTAGTGTTTTCATTTTCTTTGCACAAACATTGTGATGGCAGCTGCTTCCTTTTCCCTTCAACTCCCAGAACACCATGCGGTATGGCTCAAAGTTGTGTTCGAGTTGTCGAACAGTTTTGATGCTCCTGTCTGTTGAAGGGTCCGAGTCATGCATTTGGCGACCCCGCGAATTTGCGAAACCGCAAAGTACGAACACGCGAAAAGCGAGGGATGAGTGTATTTGGAAGACATTGAAGGAGGTGGGAGGATATTATTAAAATGGAATGGATTGTGTTGAGGACAAATGGATTGAATTGACTCAGAATTGAGTTCAATGGGGAGCTTTGGTTCTAACGTTGCTGATTCTTCGAATGCTACAAAAGAATTAGTTGTATACATTCAGCACTTTCTTCAAGCCTAAGCTAGGCCACAAATTTCATAGTGATATATATAAATACACGCATTAAAAAAACACAGAATGTAAAAACTCGCCCTGTAGAAGCGACCCACAAAAAGACACGACAAAGCAAAGGTAAAAGTAAGCAATCGAAACAAAAGCTATATCCATCACGTTTCGGCTATTTCACGCAACAGCAGTAGTTTTCCAAATTAATTCTCTAGAGGGTGTGGCAGTCGGTTTGTGTGACTTTGTGTTACTAGTCACCCTATCCTTATCATTAGATACGTGCACACCTTTATGAACTAAGTCCCTTATTATACGCAGACGTGTTGCTTGGTTTGTGCTGTTCACCAGGCCAGAACGTGCAGTCATGTACATAAGCAACGCATGCGCAGTCAGGTTTCGCAGCTTCTGTCACGAATCTGTTGTAGGTCTACACTGCTTCTTATAGAGTTCGTTTCTTAGTTTATTTTACATCACTTTCCAACTGCATATATTATAAAGCACCAAATGAGAGGATGGTAATGAATGCGGAATTGGGGGGGGGGGGGGGTGTTCAGCTGTGCCTGTTTTAATGTGTTGTAGACCAACTGTCCAAAACCCCAGTCAGAACAACAGGGCTCGGGGCCATGAGTTTAACTTTAAATTCGATACTGTGACTAGCGAGCTGGAAGACCGAGCAATCGTGTTTCCATTCCCGGCAGGCGCAGGAGGCTTTTATCTTCTCCGAAGCATCCAGGACGGCTTTGGGTCCCTCCTAGCCTCCTATTCGATGGGTATCGGGGGCTCTTTCCCTGGAGGTGAAGCAGCAAAGGTATAAAGCTGACCACTCACCTCCGGCTGTTACTGAGGTTAAGAACGCGTCGAGCTATATCTCCAATCCGTCTTACGCTTTCATGGCGTACAAAAGGACAGCTTTACGTTTACCTTTACTTCCCGAATAAATTACGAAACAAAAGTTTTAGTTATGTAAGACTTGTATGTTTCGCGGAGCACACGTATTCACACTAAAATATTCTTTGGCTGTCAGCCGCTTCGTAGTTGGATCCAGTGTTTCGGATGCGTGTCCCCATGATCAGTGACTGGTCGTCCCTCCACATAGACTCAAGCTGAAGACAGAGCAGGTCTCCGAAACGCTGGACTTCGAGCCCGGTATGACGAGGCCGATAGCCCGAGGACTTCTTAGTGAAAAGTTCCAGTTAACTACCTGGACCGACGGCTCCAGTAGAAAGGTATACGTAGTTGCAATGAGAAAATTGGATGGTTAGTTTTGTGTTTTTGTGGCAGGACGACCGTGCTTGTCAGCAATAGCTCATTGGTAAGGGCAGGGACACTGGACTTTGGTGTCGAGAGAACTGTACCAAAGGTCGTCCTGACACCTTTCCAGGCCTTCTTTAGTCGTAGCACAGGATAAAGCATTGCCTAGAAGCAGCCGCACTTTTCGGTAACAGATTTTGATGGAATTTAGGCTATTAAAACCACTGAACCTCACGGTCGAATGACAAGCACTGCTGCTCCCTATTCGGAGTTACCGGGTTCAAACTTCGCCCCCGGGGACTGGCCACATATGCAGAGATTTTATATTGTTCATACCGTGCATTTTCATTCGACAACACATTTCTTAAACCAACAAAATGCACACTTTTTATTTATTATATAATACAATTTTTTTACAGTAAAATCAGTCCAACATGTTTCGGATCCCTATTTTGGGACCATCATCAGGGACCCGTATCGTGAATTACACAAAATCACACATCAACATATAATCGTAAATATTAAAATTTCAAGAGGTCTGCCGCCGCTCTATTGCTGGTATCGCGGGCTCGAATCCCGCTGAGGGCATGGATGTTCGTCTTTTGTGTTTGTTGTGTGTTGTGTAGGTAGAGTCCTCTGCGACGGGCTGATCACTTTCATAGGATGGGTCTGTGTGTGTCTAATTGTATGTGATCTAGAGACCTCAAACAATGAGGCGGCCTATGTCCGATTTGGGCTGCTGCGCCACAGAAAATGTATATATGTATTTGGACCTGATGGTAGCGTCGTTAAATAAACCATAGATAAACAAATAATTACTGAAAATTCTTATTAAAGTTAGACGGTTGTATGAGTACGTGTTATTTGCGAATTTACACATCTCTTTGGTTTCGACATTTGTTTATGCAGTTAACAAACTTAAATTTTCAAAGCTAATGAATAGTGCAGGTATGCCATTACTTCTTGTTCTTAGTCTTGACATTCTTTTTTCTTAGTTTGTCTTTACCTTTAGGGATTAGGGTCTGTAAACTGCACAGATTCATAATACGTTTTGACACCGCGAGTTCTGCTACACACTTAAACGTTATGTCTTGGACGGCAGTCAGCCCGTCATAAGACGACCATATGCCTCTACTTCGTAGACATCGATCAGAAATGGTTCTGGGCTGACGAGTGGCAGTAACGTACATTTCATGGGCCTATCATGTTATTAATTTCATCACTAATACAGTTTTTCAGACGATAGTCTTACAGATTTTGACACCATGTAGGTTTGTACTGTCACACCGACGTATACGAGGAACATCTTCAAGGTTATGCGTGATTTCTGGCTTGACCCTTGAAGATAGGACCAATAGGTTTTTCCGAAACGTCGGTACAGAATTACCACTCTACGCTGCGTAATATATCAGAAGAGCGCAGATCATAACTTCAGGGTTCCTTCAACCTGAAGATGGAGAAAGCATGTTTATCTGAAATACCGGTGACAGCCTAGAAGCCTACACGCTGTCGAGGTCTTGGAGACTATTTACATGTTACCGTCGTTTGAATTAATACTTCACATTTCAAAGGCAGCTGTTAGTAATTCTCCTGTTATAATTTTGTTACAGATTTGTGTCAAGAGACGTGCACACGTAGGCTTACGTAACTCTGTATATTCCCAGAGTGGTGTTTAGCAGGAAATATAAAGCAATATTTAACAAACTGGAGCGTCCATCACATGGGTGCAGCCTTCATTCAATATTCTATAGAATTTTGATGAAATGCTTGCATAAGATATAAGCACTTTACCCTCCAAAAGCTTCGGTAGCACAAGAAATAAACCAGGTGGCGTGCCTCGAAACCGAGAAGCATTTAATTTAAATTCCATGAAACTGTTCCAACAGCAGATGGAAGCAATCTTGCTGGGAGAAATTAGTCGCCCTGCTACTTTATTGGCTCCATCCCCATACACATTAATTTCCGGCATTGTTTAACCATTGTTTTTATTAAAGGATAACATAAGCCCTGTGAGACCTTAATAGGGTGTAACGAACCATTGTATTACAATAAAGGTTTTGAAATTGAAGTAGAGGTATATAATGATACCATTTAGTGGGCGGGAACCATTTATTTACTTTTTGTTTTATCGATGTTTGCCTATCAACAGTTTATTTCTAGAATACGAAAGCATGTAGCCCTAATTTTCGAAGATTAGATTACTATATTCTTGGCTGTGACATTGTGTAGTTCGGTTGAAGGATACCAACGTTTATGAGAAATCTGCTGCTTCCATCTCAGGATATTCTTCTACCAGACTATACGGCGTCACATTATAGAAGAGAGTATTCATCATGCGATATTTGAGGTTCTCATGGCGGGAATTATAATTTGACACACTGTAGCACGTAGAAACGTATCAGAGTTTCGAAGGAGCTTACTCTTTCCTTCTTCAGGTTACGGATTTTAAAATAAGGATCCTAATTCTACGCTGTTATATTTATGACAAGCATTGTTCTGTTATTATTTTAAATATTCAGTGTAACTGAACATATTTAACAAATAGCGTCGTACTCCATACATGGAGTTGACTTAAGTTTTCAAAACGACGTAGTGTTTTGTATAGGTTTTGTAGATGTGGGTGCTAGCCTGTGGTAGCTGCGAATGTTTAAAGGAAACCCCCCTAAGAGGGCCGTATCAGGTCACCAGACTTTAGGAATACTTATTAAATCTCTGGATTTTTACGTTGTTTTACTTGTTGTTGTATACATAGTTCACTCTGGTCGTATATATTTATATGAAGTGCTCTGGAACCATTTCTACATAAATATCGAAAGTACAGGAAAAACACCAGCGGTTTCTAAACTTTTTTTCCAAGCGTGAGGTCCTTTTCTTAACTTCAAAATATTTCTCATCCCCCATATGTTAATAGTTGTCCTCCCAGCATCATCATCATCATCATCATCATCATCATCATCACGTAGTCCGTCGTATGGGAGGTCCATAGCCTCTTCTAAAGCGATTTCTCCACAGAGTGCGATCTAGTGCGTCCTCTTTCAATTTCCAGTATCTTCTCGTTTCATTAAGGTAATCGGGTAGCTGCTTACATCTTCTTCCTTGTCTTCCCGTCCTTTCTATCTTTCCTTCAACAGCGTGCTTCAGAAGGCAGTTCCCACGCAAGATGTGACAATCCAGTTAGACTTCCGTCGTTTTGTTGCATGTAGGATGTTCAGTTCTACTTTTAGGCTCCGTTAGTCGTGAAAATTCAGAAGGACAAAAAACACTATGACCTCGGTGACTGTTGTAATGGGTTCACATTTACTCGTCATGACAGTGTCACCGGTTAACAGAGGAAATGGAGCGCTGGCTTCAAAATTAACTGAATTAGCGGAGCCCTTGGAATAACACCACGCGGCCAACCGGGGCCCCACGGTCCACAGAATTGTGAACCACTGGTCTACGCATGTTGTGTCTTACCTCTGCTTTGCCATAAAATGCAGTAAATATACGTAGACGATTTAATGGGTTTAGTTCGCTCTGTCGTTATGTGGCGAATGCAACATGGACCTATGTCCTACAAAGACCCCGGATTGGGGATTGCTTGTATTTGGCCTGAAGCGGCGGTTTTCAAACTGAAATTTCGTGTTGCCGCATTTAAAGCTACAGACATGTTCTGTAATCACATAACTTAAAACACAGATATTACGTTGTAAAACAAATCCTTGTAAATAAGTTTGTTATTAATTTACAGCTTAAATAAAAGCGCGAGAAAAATGTGTTGGCTTTAAATTACAGCGGCTTACGAAGTGAAAGTGTGATCAACGAATGTTCTTCCACAGCTAATCCAAGGGCTCTAGAACAATATTATTCAGGTGGAAACCCAGACACAAACGTGCATTCGAAGATCAAAGGTTGCAGCTGCGTAGTGTAGACACAAAACACCGGGGGCAAAGTAGAAATGTCACAAAAATTCTTCTTAAGGCTGGAAAGAAGGCTCTCAGTTTAAACAACCTACTTGTAATCACGGAAAATAGCTGATGACTGCACTGTGGAACTACTCGTCTAAACTGCTCTATCATCTACACTAGGTGAAGTCACGTTGGTAATAAGGAACGCTTAAGCCATCGGTAAGGGTGAACGCTCTTTAAATGCTTCCCCACTGAATGTAGGTGACGTAAGACTGAAAATGAAATTGGTTTTTAGCCTTCAAAGGAACAGATGTCCTGCTTCGCAACCCTGTTAACTACCTGCACCTCTCTCCGCTGATTATTGATTATATTGTAAATTAAAATCGCCTAAGTTTTTTACAAGTCAGTGTGTTATTCATGCCATTGCATAGGTGACGAAGTATTATGTACACATCTTTGTAGGTTGACTACATTTAACGACTCACGAAATCTTCAGAACTTCTTACCCGTGTGTAAAATTGATAACACGCAACTAAGTACGGTATTTAACTTCTTGGAGCAGAGTCCTTTTTGAGGAGCTCGCGGTAGCTCGGCCAGTCAAGAAATTATACAAGTACTGTGAAACGCGAATATTTATTACCGTATTTACGAAAGCCCGCCACTGCTCCCTATTCAGAGTGAAGTGAATCCAGCCTATACCGTCCAACCCTAATTTGTTAAGCTCCACTTTAATAATATCCTACCATCTACGCATATGTCATTCAAGTGGTTTCTTCAGATCCTGTTGATTGTTCCACAGAATCCTTCGAAAATCGTTATCCTGTGCGCCATTTCATAACTGTTTTGACGGTCAGGAGGTCCTAGACTTCCGTTCAGACACCAAGCTACACAACCTAGAATTCCGTTCAGACACCAAGCTGCACAACCTAGACTTCCGTTCAGACACCAAGCTGCACAACCTAGACTTCCGTTCAGACACCAAGCTGCACAACCTAGACTTCCGTTCAGACACCAAGCTGCACAACCTAGACTTCCGTTCAGACACCAAGCTGCACAACCTAGACTTCCGTTCAGACACCAAGCTGCACAACCTAGACTTCCGTTCAGACACCAAGCTGCACAACCTAGACTTCCGTTCAGACACCAAGCTGCACAACCTAGACTTCCGTTCAGACACCAAGCTGCACAACCACCTCTCGTCGGTGTTCCGCAGTTGCTTATCTCATACGTACATTATCAGCTGCCCTCCATACTGGACGCCGCCCCCCCCCCCTTTCGGAACCTCACGAAGCGCTGTGCTCTGGCAATAAGGGGCCCTATTTAACATGAGATCAGTATAGAGCTGAAGGAAAATTGGCGTTTTAGAAGTGTTTATATGGAGCGAGGGTTTTGACAATCGGCGCAATGAACGCACCAGAGGAAAGAGAAATATTTTTTGTACTCAATAATAGGTTAAAAGATATGGCACATGCTTAACGTGATTGATCACATTCAACCAATGAAAGATTAAAGATAATATGTAAAACAAATATTGAAGCACAGACTGAAAGAAGAAGGAATTAGGAAGACCTTTAAACAGATGGGTAGGTCAATATAGTAGGCCTATATATCTAGAACCAGATCAGTTCAAGAGACGTGGCCCATGATACAGAAGAAACACGAGATTATTATTATTATTATTATTATTATTATTATTATTTTCTGTCTTGTTAATGTGTTGAACGAGAAGGACGCTATATTACCGGCTTCATCACTGAAGCACTTCTGCTTCGTACGAACAAGTCTGCGCCAGATCGGGTCTTGGAATTTTAATAATGAAAGCTAATGGCGAAACCGTGAGATAAAAGCTACTATTATGGACCAGTTGGACCATGTTATGTTTGCTCATTAGTCGGATAATCGACTAGTATCGCCTGGATGCTCTCACCATAATAAACTGTTGGCAAGTCCATCAGCTGACATGATTAATGATCGTAAAGTTTGGAGCCAAAATGTATCGACATTAGCAGGAAGAATTCTGTAATCGATAATTAATAATATCACCATATCTCAGCTCTGTACAGTCAGTGTGGAGAGTTTTGAAACGCCTGAAAATGATACACTAGATAGGGAGCATGGTGGAGGTGATGTTCTGTTCTGTTTATTTGCGAAACATAACTTCAGAGCTCTTCTGCGTGAGAAATATTTATAGGGAATAACATAGCGAGAAAATTTGTGATTTGTATTTCCAGAACTTCATTTGTTCGCGCCTTGATTTTTGACGTTGTGTAACACCGAGACATTCAGCCCAAAGAACTTTAATTAATGACGTCACTATCATATATAGTACTACAACAACTCGGGTCATTTATTTCCTTCGCCGTCTTGATCAGGAATTAATGTAATATGAATAAAACGCGATTATTTCATCTTTATCTTAATTTTGTATCAAATTATTTTCCTACGCGATAATTATTGAAGCCTCCTTGTTGAATAAGACTGTAGATGATATACACCAAATATTATTTAAACTGAATTCAGTCAGAGAGATATTTTTTCATGGATATGGCTACATAATATTGTTAGTGAGAGCAGCTTATTCTTTTGTGGCAGGCATGTCAAACCAGTTGGTGAGCGCGGCCCGCAACGAGCTGAGAGGTTTGAGTTTGGGCCGTCAAATTTTAAAAGTAAATAGAAAAACATAATACTACAAAAATACCACGATACCGTAAATACCATAAACAAAACAGTCTTCTGTTAGACCTAGCTCTACTTATATAAATTTTAAATTAGATTATCCATTGGGGTAATGTACTAGTATCTTATCTCTAATCAGGTTTTCTAGAAACCTGGCACGTTGTTATTGCAGTTAGCTTACTAATGTCAGGTTTAAAGTTTTACGTTTCTGTTACTTACATTAGTAATGACAAATATGTATCAGTTAATCTTGCTTCTTCGGAGCTCTTGTTTCACTTCATAAGTAAAAACAATTTGTTCATTCTAATATGTTCGAATTTAAGAAATTAATGCCAATAAATATTTGCTACAAACAGAACATCGTAAAACCGTGCTTATCTTTCCAGCCCTATTCACCGTTTCTCACCCGTCCATGTGCTGTTCTTTCTTGTAGCTCTGTAATGTGCTGGAGGACATGAGTCAGTTTTACATGTGTTTGGAGCACCTATTAAAGTCACTGAGTCCGTCCGTCTGATGTACGCGTGTAACAATTAAAGAGATGCTGAATATATTTCTTATGAAAATAACATTGGAGAATTTTAAGAAAAATTGTCGAGCCGGTAGAGTTTCTGTTTAGATTGGACAGTTGTAACGACCACTTTATGTGAGGGGCACTGCGTACAAGCCGGAAGGTTGCGGGTTCGATTCCCGATGGTGTCATTGGAATTTTTCATTGACATAATCCTTTCGGTCGCACTATGGCCCTGGGGTCGACTCAGTCTCTAACAGAAATAGTACCAGGGGGTAAAGGCGGCCAGTGCGTAGGGCTGACAACCATACCACCTTTATGGGCCGACTGTCTAGAAATCTGGGAGGCTCAACCTCCTGGAGCTCTAAGGGCCTGTAATGGGATTGCTTTACCTTTACCTTTATATGAGGACTGATACGTGTGTTTCTGCTTGCTACTCAAGCGGAACTTCGTAAATATTTATCAGAGTGAAACACTTCTGTAACAAAAATTGTGGAAGAGAATGAAACACGCGTCTAATGTTCTCGGTATTGGCAATACAGAAAAGTGACGCTAGGGGAATATCTATGAACTTGGACGGTATTGAATATCAACACATTGGTGTTACGGCGTAAAAAACACAAGGAAATATTTAAGGAGGTTAAAAAACATTCATATCAGCTTCATTCTTCTGTTACTGCAGTGCTCTATTGGAATACGTCTTCGAAGCATAAATATTGAATTTTCGACATTGAATTCTTCATTCAAATTGCTTAATCATTCAATATAGTGGTGATTGCTTGCCAGTTTGAATAAACATCAAGTAGCAGTCAATAGCTGCATGTGAATTGAATGTTTGTTTATGATAAGCAAACATTTCACGGTAGTCTGAATTATTCACTTCAGTCAAGATCGCGTCAAAGTGAACGCGCCTATAAGCGTAAATGTTTAAGATCTTAATAAATTTATCTCTAAATGTCTTGCCCTTTATCATGATTGAAAACGCTCATCATCGCCATAATGAACAAGTTAGGAAATATGCGCACACTTCTGGCCGTCTCGCTGCATGTTATTTCTTTTAAAAATATTAAGATGTATGGCAATAGACTAGTGTCTTGGCCACAAAATATGTATCCCATATTCCTGTACATCTTTGATTTGGAGAGCATGTCACTCCGATAGACATTTGGCGACTTGCACCCGAGATGTGCACAGACACGCTTGTCAGTCTTCGTATAAAGTGTCCGTTAGTTTTTTCCGACTGTGATCAAAACAGTAATGTCTCGACCGATTTTAGTGAAACTCGCAAATATCAAATTTCATGAGAATCCGCTCAGTCGTTTTCGAGTTCCTCCATGCCGACAGGCAGGCGGACGGGCAGATATTGCAAAGCCAATAAACGCATTTTTATGCTTTCCATTAAAAACGCGCCATTGACTGCAGTAAGTACCATGAATTTACCTTAATTTACTGTTTTGTACGAATGGGTGATGTATGCACGCTTTGTGTGTGTGGTCACCGTGCCTCTGTACGACTGTATTACCGTGAAATAAATGGGAGATTCAGATTCGATTAATAAATTTTCGCTTACCCTGGTCATGCACAGGCAACCAACAGGAGTAAGTACACGCAAGCTTAAATATTTCAGCATTTCTTTCTGTGTTTTCTTCTTTCGAACCTTGTTTTAATGTGGTGTGTGGCGCTGTGTATATTGGAGGGATTGTTGGTATCTGGCCACCTTGAACAGTAAAACTGTACAGTTTTATGATACACAGGGTCACATCCCTTAAGATGACGCCCGCGTCACTGTCTTATTCTCCTTCGTCTTTTCATTCTAGATATCCTCCTGCTCCTTTACTACAATTTGCAGTGCATTCTTCTGGCAGAAATTAAATTACAAATTCCTAACATAGCCAGAATCCTGCAGGTTTGTGGATTTCTGGATTCAAACCAATGCGCGTTGTGATGTGATAAGAAGCAAATATTCTGAACAGTTACCAGCCTATAATCGCGGAGGCCCGGGTTCGATCCCAAGCCAGTCCATGTGGGATTTGTGGTGGGCGAAGAGGCGCTGAGATTGGTTTTCCTCCGAGTGCTTCGGTTTTCCCCTGTCAATATTACTTTATCAGTGCTCTGTACCTCTATGTCATTCATCTACGACCGACGCTATATATTCTTAGCAATTCACAGCAGTCGTTAAATAAGAAAAATATTCTGGCCAGTACAATTGTGCACCAGTAACGTGAAGGGTTTAAAGAATGACTTTAAGGGGAATGCATCCTCTTCGTTAAATGAGTTGGTGTGCTGGAAACGTGCATTTGGTTTGGGTGGATATGAAAAAAGCGTCAGTAGCAGAACAGCAGTGTCAGAAGATGACCGATAACAAGATGTCTGCCACTTCTGTAGCTTGTTCTGTGTCGTGTTCTTGTCGCGCTGTTGAGAACTGTGGCTGGACAGGAATCAGCGGATCCGCCTCGATCCATCAAACCACCCGGTCTCAGCGCTGTCAAAACAGCGTCAGACTCAATACAGTAGCTGATCTGGAGGAGATCATCATTAGAGGAAAAGTGTTAGAATTACACAGATAATGGAAAGGAAGTGTGTAGGGAAAAACAAGACAACAGTGGCCATGTTGCAGAAGTAGACTGTGTCTCTCATAATTGGTTTTCCTAGTCAAGTCGAGTGTTAATCAATTGATCTCAGAAATACCTGGATCCTCTACAGGGAGGAACGACCAATTTATCACTCTTGCTCTTTGTAGGTCATACCTATGTCTTCAGAGACCATAACCAAGGAACAACTCACCTGCTATTTTGTCCTGAAAGGAGAATATTTACCATAAAATATGCCCTTCCCTTTCACAACAAAATGAAAGTTGACTTATCACTTTGTCACACTCTGTCTCTTTATTGAGTTTTGGACAAGTTGATAGATCTTCACGAAATTTAAAGGTATTTACCTTATGCCGGTGTATTTTGTGTTTGGATTTTCTGCAGTCTTAAGAACAAAGTGAACGCTCGAACGTAAGGTGAGAGCGACATTAGCGACACTTAGTGTGTGGTTCTAATGTGATGTACAATAATAGATCTTCGAAGAATATGCGACAGCCAAGAAAGAGATGGTTGGGCGATGTTGAAAATGATATTAAAAAATGGGTTTTAGAGGCTGGCGAAAAAGTGCTAGGTACAGAGACGCCTGGAAATTGATCGTGAAGGAGGTCAAGGTCCTGCATGGACCGTAGAGCCAGTGGAGAAGAGAAGAAGAATGTGCAACTTGTCTTTAGGTACCTTACATTCATGTGCTTCCAGTAGGACATAAATTTTCGTAACACCTCATTCAAGATTCAACAGATGATTACAATCCGTGTTAGTGACAGACACGATGAACAGGTTAGAACTGAATAGGAGTCTGACAGGTTGTCACCTCGATTATGATTCTTTATACAACGATTCAATTTACTGCAGAATTGTTATGAAGACTGTTCCGATATAGATCACAATGAGTTTCACTCTCAAGACAAAAATATTCGAAAGTGCAGAATACCAGCGAATGTTATTTTCCCGCCTTATACGAACGCTTGTCCGCGTCTTTCCCGCGCCTCCTTTCGAATGTTTAATCTCACTTTCATCTCTGCTTACGTCCCAGACTATCGTATTATGAAGTTTATGGTAGAACTGTCTGTGTGCTTAATTAAGGGGCATGCCATAAAACAGAGGAATATTTCTCAAGTCATCCTTAACATCGGCACTGGATGGATGTTAGCTTCATTATCCGGCCGCTTTTAAGCAGAAAATAGTTCCCCTATGCAGTTGGATAAGAGGAGGCTGGGTGGTCCCTTTAACCGGTGTAAATGTGCTGGAAAACAGAAAGGTACATTTTTCTTATCGGAATTGAACCCCTCTCGTCTGTACTGTACTACCACCAACACCACCACCACCACCACCACCACCACCACCACTACTACTACTACTACTACTACTACTACTACTACTATTATATACTAGTTGTAGTAGTACAATTCCTACTACAGTTACTAAGGTATTTTGTTGTTGTCTAATGTAATTTTGTATCTGACTGGATGTTTTCTTCTAAATACCGTAACTTCAGACCCTTTACATACTACTGCTACTACCGAATATGTTATTTTTAATATGTAATGCAACTATTTCTAATGGGATTATTTTCCACTAAATGTCGTAGCATTAAATCCTTTCCAGTAATGGCAGAAGCAGCGATATTTAAAGTGATGTCAGGACATTGTAGATTATCAAAAAAATTGCATCTGTGGATGGATAATTTTAAGGCGTTGAAAATAAAACGAGTTACACAGGTAGTAAATGTAGGCCTAACTGCCTGCCTTACTGAGTGGGTAGTAAGCGTCTTCGGAATTGGAACTCGCAAGTGAAATACAGCTGACTAAAACCTGTGATTGGATTCCTTACTGAATTAGTTCAGTATTTACTAATAATTATCCGTAAGATCCATTTTAGTACCATATTCCCACGTCAATTCTGGTCTTCCAAGGAACCGCTCTCTCTGGGACTTCCGCAACAAACTGTTGTATATGTCTTTTCCATTGTGTGCCAGAGAGCCAGCGTATCCGAACAATATCTAGAAGAGCAGTTGGATCAGATATTTTCTTAGACACTTTTTGAAGCCAACTTTCCATCCCCAAAAGGTAAAAACTGTGTTTCTTGGAGTACTATGTCATCTCTTTATGGCTGTCCGTTTCAACCCCTGACCCATTTGCATGAAACTTAATACGCAACTTATTCTATTGGAGCCCAATATCGTACTTTCTTATTTCCTGCAATCATTAATAATAATAATAATAATAATAATAATAATAATAATTCGGACGCGCGAACTTGGGAATGATATTGCTGCCACCGAACTTTTGTGTGTTAATGGTTCTTAAAAAAATGTGAAAATTTTTGTGAAGTAATATTCTTGTAAAATGTAGAATATACAATGGCCACCGTGCGAAAATTGTTTTAGCTTCTGGTTTTATGGCGATACTTAATAAAAAAGTGGAGCTAGAAAAGTTAAATTGTGTAAGCAAATCATTAACGTAGCTAAAATTTAGGTATGAAATGTTATTTACATGTCAACAACTATGAAACGTGGTGACGATATGAATCGTTAAGGTTGTATCAGATAAATGTGATGAACTGAAAACTAATGCGAAATAACAAGTTCTTTACAAAATAAAAAACAACAATAATGCTAATAGATCTCTGTGACTACGAGTAGAAATCTGTGCAGTAAGGAAGCTCTTTATTAAAAGTTACCTTCGGTGTAACATGTCGTGTGCTACAATACAAGGGCAAAACTATTAGCTGTAGGATATAATAGGGTATAATATTAAAACATAATGTAGGGTTATGTATGTATACAGCATAGATCCTACAGTGTATGTGTCTTAAAATGTACTTATGTGAAACGCCCGGAGCACAAGCACATATGCAGTGTCGTGCTGAGTGGAAGCATTGACACTTGTTATTTGTGAAATCCCTGACTGGAGTTCTCGCCCCGAAATCTAATATTTTGACATATTATTTTCAATTTCTCCAAAAAAAGTGCTAACGTAATGCCTTACAACCGGTCACATTCGTTTTCGCCTAAACCTTCAACATTTACAAATTATTTTAGCATTCGATTTTTTGTAACATATAAATTGGTATAGCTAAGTCCTTATTCAAGGATCTAAAAATTACAGGCTGATAGACTCCATGAGTCACCATAAATGGTAATTTTTCCTCTTGGAAATATTCTTCAAAATTCTTGTAATAGGACTTTGTTGGGTAGGCCCAGTCTGTCGACCAGATATTGGTTAAGTGTTCTGTTTGCACAAACCTTTGTTCATCCAGTTACTGTGGTTCTGCTTACAGATATATTTAAGTGTGTTTAATTATGCAACATGCTGCGTACATCTTCGTGTGTTTGCAATTTAGTGCAAAGAGTATCTGTAATAACAAACCAGTGACACTGGACTTCAAAACCGACGACGATCGAGCTCATATAATGCTGAGTTCCGTGTTTTCAGCAAGAACGTTTGTTGTGTTATTAATGACTACATAAGGCGCCGTCTTTTAAGCACCGAAATTGTGCTATCAAAGAACGTGACTTTGAATCCCAGCATAGTATCAAGTTAACCTTTTTTTAGCATTGCTTGTTCCTCTTTTTAAAAGATTTCGCTATTATCTGAATATCCTTGAACTAATAATTACGAAGAAACAAGAAAAGTAAGCTAATCTTCTTTCCCTTCATCGGAGGGAAGTTTACGTGAAAGATAGCCATCTGGTGGCGTGTCAGCGAGTTAACGTGCAGACACTTCAAGTCGTGCATCATAGTCGGAAAGTTGTAGGGGGGGGGGGGGGTTAATAGGTAAAAATATGGGAGAGATTATCATTAGAGACGGGTTCTAAACACTTGGCAGTTTTTTCTACGACTTCAGGATTGAACAAACCAGTACAAAGGAATTTTGATTACAGATTTATCTCACCTATAGGAAAAAACCGGATTGCAATATATATTTCGTCTGTCAAAGGGTATGTGCTGACGTCTGAGTTGTAATGCCAAAAATCGTGAACATTGCCGGCTCTTAACATCACAGCAATATGTGTATACACACAAAGAAGGTTTAGAACCTTTGCGGTAGAACATTTCAGTCTTTAACGCTTTAAAGCGCAGCTGTAATTCTTATGTATCATCCACTTTGACATAAGAAGCTCCGCACTTTCCCACACAGTTGATTTGTGGGCTTAATACAATTGCTAAAGCAAAACCGTTATGTTACTGCACTGAATTAACTGGTCGATTTCTGTAATTGAAAGGAAGTGAGCAACAGGCGAGGTAGGAAATGAATATTTATACTGCTGTGTAGCTGAACTTGGTGACAGAGGGAAACTACGTTTGCAAATCTGTGCCGATGATGCGTGAATTTTGGTCCAAAACTTAAAAAGAAGAGTAGCTGGAGATAAATTGCAGGAAATTATACACGACGTCAAGGTTGGTTCAAAGATGAACCCAAGTCAAGGCGCCCAAATTCGGGGCTGTCATATACTCGAAAAGCTGGATGCATCATCAGTGGCCTCGACCGGAACTGGAATTCTTCAACCACACCCTACCTTCGAAAACCGAGGTTAGGTGTGTTGGGATCACAGTGGACAGAAAGAATAGTCTTACAAATCACGCACACCGTCTGCGCTGAAGAAGGTGTACATAAGACCAGACCATTAATTTAAGTTTCGAGTTTAATATCAGGATTACAATTATCCCTACACAAAACCGTACTAAACTCCATCTTAAAAAATGCTGCCCCGATATGAGGTGTTGCAGACCCCAGATATATTCAGATACATGCGTTTCCAAAATGAGTGGGTAACCGTGGCTCTTTCTTGGAGTGTAAGACGGCCGAGGCAAGAAACTAACCTCTCACTTCCATGTAGTGCCGAGGTTAAGAATGAGTGACACTGCTTCCAGCCCTCCACATGACTTGATGGCGTGCGCAGGGACGACTTCACAACGCTTCCAAAATAAATGTCTCAAATAGTGTCTAAACTACATATCATCGATAACAGTAAAAAAACATTGCGTAAGGAACTGAAGTGGACACCATTCTGGAATTTATTTAGATGACAGGCCGTATGATATCTGGAATACCCCAACCCAACACCACGAATGACCGAACAGCAGAGAAATGGGAAGTACCTGAGTACTTGCTACACCACAGCTTACACGCCTGACCACTTCCGAAGACAGGGTACTTGTTTCATAGATATTCACCTTACGGAAGTCTTCGAAACTCCACCTGTGCATAAATCATAAGTGGGATATCCGGAAAATTCATCATCAAGGCTGGGAGCTGGTAGAATATGCTGGCGACTGCCGTGACAGCGGATGAAGACTGGAAACACGCGAATGTAACCCACATGGACAACACAGTTGTCGTTGGGCATTGGGTAAGAAAACAACAGAACAATATTTGAAACCTTAGCGAAGCTACTGCGAGCCTGTTCAGTTTTTCAGGGGCGTCTGTTTAGTAGCCTATTCCCACGCTTTCAAAATTAATTTACTTTCGTGAAAACTTGTGTGGCTTTATTGAATGTAATCTTGTCTGTGTTTCTTTCCTAGGATGGGTTTCATTTTAGATCTCACGTACAGCTAACCAAGTAACCGACTAACTAGCGAAACTCCATACAGTAGGATTATTTTTAAACTGTCACTTGATACCAAAAATTTGCCTCCAACAAATCTATAGTGAAAGCAGAATGACTGTTACAGATATCAATAACCAGGTACATCTAACGGTATTTTAAGAATTTTATATACCAATAATATAGCTGTTGTAATTTCAACGAAAGAGCCCCTGAAGATGAGCCTTATATAGGCTAGAAACATGTTGGGCAGCATTTAATAAAAATTGTGTTAAATAACATAAAACAGTGTACATTTGTCTGCATAAGATATATATAATATGAAGTGTGTTATGTAGGCCTAGGTAGATTATGAATATACCTATACAATATGTAGGAAATATTGGAAGTCAGAAATTACAAAACTTTTCGTCGGGCTGAAATTTTTAGGTTGTGTATGACAGATAATATTAACAAAAACAAACCCAACATAGACATATAATAAGTTTTTCAATGGAATGTAACAGCAGACCTTAATAACATTAATAACATTCTGTAATGTGTGTACACACTGTGAACAACAACAAGAAGTTTCCCCCCAGTGGGTCCAGGATGCAAAGGTCCTAACGCTTTTCAACGTTACGTACATTTCCTGTCTTATTTTTTTTATTACTCTAGGCATGGATTTAGGCTTATCAGTCCAGATCTCAGGCATTGATCATTGCTTTGTAAGAAGCTTTTAGAAAAGTTTGAAATTTTTGGGCATAAGTATCGCAACAAAACGCTTGACTTCACGTCTGGAGCAGAGGTGGCACTTATTTGTGACATACTGCTTCACAGTTGTTAGATATTACAATTTTTTTTAATGGCTCGACAGCCCTAAATGGGCCTGGGCCTCCTCGTGTCGTCGAGGTTTCACGATCACACACATTAGACACACCACAGTCGGTAGGACTCCTCTGGACGAGGGACCAGCTCGTCGCGGAGACCTCTACCTGACAACACACAACACTCACAAGAGACAGACATCCATGCCCCCGGTGGGATTCGAACCCACGATCCTAGTAAGCGAGCGGCCGAAGACCCACGCCTTAGACCGCACGGCCACTGGAAACGGAGATATTACAATTGTACCATAACTATTCGTTTAACAATCACCGGTTTTCTGCAGTTATGGATAAATTCCCCCCTTGTGGTTAAGCAGCGACATCGCGACCCGACCATGGCAGATGATAATGTGGCACCCAGCAGTAAGTCTGTCCATCCATCACCCAGTCATAACTCGGCTCTCTCTCTCACACACATCATAACCGAAACTCGTCACGTCTTTCTTAAAACACGAACAGAAACCAAGAATGAAACAAAAAAGAAAGAAAAAGAAAAGGCTACAACGTAGCAGTCATGCTACAGCAATGTACAGTCGCAGGACCTCGATGTGGTGCCTTGTCGTCGCTAATGTCACCACCATCAATCATACTTGCCTCCACACTTCGTAATGCGCAACTTCCTTACGCAGATGCTTTCGGAGATTCTCGATTCGAAACACGGGCGAACGACTGATAAACCTCTCTTCGGACCAATATTTGGCGTGTTGAAACAGTCCGTAACAGATTTCTACCCTTTCCCTGCCAGAACACTTGCATCTTCATATTCGCGTTTAGTTTCCATATTCGTGGCTGTTTGAAGACCTTGCGCGCTTGCCAGTTGTTAGCAACGTGCTGTGAAGAGGGCAGTAACATACGAATCCATCTTCACTGGACTTTCTTTTCTTTTCAACACTTTGTGTGTGATACATACAATCGGAGATCTGCGCTTTTCTGGGGTATTACGCAGCATCGAATGGTAATCCTTTACTGTCGTTTCGGGACAACGTATCGGTCCTATTTTCAAGGGTACGTTGTTCCGAAACGTCGGTAAAGGATTTCCATTTGACGCTGCGTAATACCCCAGAAGAGCACAGATCTCATCAATATCGCGGCGGAAACCTGAAATCTCAAACATAAACTCTGTCATCAGTAATTTCCATTTATTTAAACACTTAATTCACAAATACACGAATGTGTCTTTACGACCTCTTGAAGTCTGGCGGTCATGTTAAAATGTTCTTCATTTTGACTCCACAGTATGTTTATAACGTCCGTAAGAATCCTACAATAAACAACTATTATTTCCCTGTACAGCATTTATTAACTCGTCTTTCTTCTGGAAGCACACTGTGTCCTCCCTCTGTGAGGTACTAACTGGATCTTTATGTATAATGTAATTAATTTTAGTCTTAAAAGGTTAAATTTCTTCCATTACTTCGCAGTTTTCTTCAAAACTCCGTGCACACGGTGCTACTTGTCGTGCTACTTACCGACAGGCATACCTTCTCAAACTCGAAAAAGAATCTTTTTCTTGAAGTAGTTTGCGAGGAGGTGCGTAACACGGCTCGTTTTGAGTGCTTCAGATGGGCTCCGTGGAGGAGATTGAATTCGCCATGTGAAACATTTCTCCATCTGAAGAATGTGTATCAAAATACAATTATATCTCTGAGCCTGAAGACTGTGTTCTGTGATGTGACATCGTGTAATCTGATAAATAGGCACGAACTAGCAGAGGAGCCTTCTGCCTGCAACTTCAGAAGATGGAAGCAAAATGTTCTTCCGAATCGTTCATATGTTTTACCGGACTGTGCGGCCTGGCATGGCCTGGTTTTCACATTCACTGCATTAAGAACATATATCTCACATTTCTGAGCTTTAAAATTGGTACCGTGTCTTTCTCGGGGGTAAAGCGGCCGGAGCGTGGCGCTTACCACCCACCTCCTTCCAGTGCCGGGTTGCGAATGGTTTAGAGCTATACCTCCGCCTGCCCTTTGTGCTAGCATAGGCATGTCATGGGCTGACCTTTTTATGCAATCCTTTATGTCTGCGCATGTTTCAGCAAATGAACACCAACACCAATGATGTAGCCTGTACAGAACACCAAACGACAAATTGGAAAAGGTGTATTGTGTACTCGACAGGCGGTGTACACTCCGTTTTCCAGAGCACTGCTGCTGTGTGAGTAGATACAGTTCTGCATTGATACTTTTATTGTGGAGAAGGGCCCCACAGCAGATGCTACGGACGCACCGCAGCCTTAAGGCTTATTGTGCAGCTCTTTTGATGGAAGATGAGAAAGATGATTATGTTTTCATTTTTATAAGTAATGGAGCACCGGTGGAATGAAATTGACAGGGGAAAACCGAAATACTCGGGGAAAAACCTGTCCCAGTGCCACTTTGTCCACCACAAATCCCACATGACTGACAAGGGATTTTTTTTTTTTAATTTAATTCCTGGTTTTCCCCTGATCCATTTGTACGTTGAAGTCCTTTTGTCTGCATGTCAACTTATGTTCATGCTATTGTCCATACATCTAACACAACACAAACATCCATGCCCCCGTCGAACCCGGGCCTCCGCGGTGGGAGACGGCGACTAACCGCCTGGGTTATGGCACGGCCTACATTGATACTTACTTCACTGAATAGAATGTAAGCTAAGGTTTAGTAAACCAAAGACCTAATATGTGTGCAGATATTTCTTTTATGTTCTGGGAGTAAAATTATTTTTACAGTACCTCAGTGATTTTAATATTATCTTCTGTCGATCTTAAAGCTATGTGACTCCATGAAGTTACACAGTCAAATTTTTTGGTCTTATTTTTTGTGTTCGTTCTCTTTACCAAGCCCATCGTAACTTCATTTTTGTTACTATACTAACAGTATTCGGTGATGTATTTATTGTACTTTCTGTGTTATGTATAATTCCGTGTTGTAACATGGAGTTTCATAAAACGCAGTGTGAATTTCATATCACTTTAATCCTGGATCATCATCATCATCATTCTGCAGTCTGTCTTACGACATGTCCATAGCCTCTTCCACAGCGAGTTCTCAACAGAGTGCGATCTAGTGCTTCCTATTTCAGTTTTAGTTCTGGATATCATAATTTTAATTGTTACGTCATAAACAATGAAAACGTAGTGCACATTTTAAAATTTTCGTTTGTGCTATCATTAGTGACATTAAGAGATCTAAATACACTGTGCCGTACTTTTAATTTTGTACTTTAGGGAGTTGGCACCGAGCAGGGTAGTGTAACGTTTGGGCTGTATGCTTGCATTCAGGCGGTGCTCTGAATCATGCCATATTTCCAGTTACTCTAGGTGATTTTTTCGTATGTTTTATCAGTACCTCAAAGAGAATAATGCGATAATATTATGACTGTCTGGAGCCATCCCCTTTACACGCTTACCTTTTTATCATTTATTAGATAGTGCCTTAGCACTCACCGCGAAGGCCGGGGTCCAATCATAGGGTAGTTCATGGTGGATATGTAGTGGAGAAAGTGGCACTGGGACAGATGTTTCTGCTAGCATTTCGGGTTTCCTGTACCAATTATCATTCTACCAGTGTTCGATACTCATCTACCATTAGGTCCATTTGAGAAAGCAGTACCAAGGAACTTTGACTCGCGCCCCTCCTGCAACTAACAACCATTCTCTGTAACCTTCCTTACTTGAAGGTGAGTCAGAAAATAAGTTTACAGTGAATATATTTTGAGTTCTTTACTTTATGTCTAATAAGAACAGTTCACATTTAACTGCACCGCTGTCCCACTAATTTTCCATATAGTCCTCGCCACAACTGAGACATCTGTCTTATGGTGGGGTGAGCGCTTTTATTTTCTGTTGATATAAGTCCACGTCTCCTGTTATCAACCTTCACGTCACAACTGTTTTCACCTCGCTATCCTCTTGAAATTTATAGCCGCCAAGATTTTGCTTCAGCACTGAAAACAGCTATTAAACGCTCCTAGATGAAATCCCATGATACAATCGCAGTCATTGCAGGTTCATTAGATACAAAATTATGCAGATTGTAAACTTATTTTCTGACCTAATCCCGCATAACTTATGTACATGGAAATTTTTCGTTAAACAAACTAAAAATCAACCAGACATCCATCAGAATGCTTTCCCTAAAACTACAAAGTTTTTAAATTCTTTTTATGATTCACAGCAGCCCAAATTGTGCCTAGGCTGCCTCATTGTTAAGGTGTCTAAATCACACACAGTTAGGCACACACACACACGGTAAGGCTCCTCTGAACGAGTAATTATCGCAGAGGCAACCACCTACACAACACATAACAAACACAAGAAGAGACGAACATGCTAACCCTCAGCGGGATTCGAACCTGCGATCCCAGCAATCAAGCAGTTTTAGACCTAAACATTAGACTACGGCAACGGGATCGGCTTTTAAGTGTTTAAGAGGTCATAAATTCTTCCTTGACCTTCCTGTAAAGTCTAACGAAACAGCAAGATCAATTGTAACGAACACATAGACTTTCGTTCGTGCAGCAAGTGTACGTTAAACGTTCAGAATCATAAAGATCCTATGCACAACATGTTCAGATTCTTCCCTGCTGAATAGCGGCGTCAGACAGGGATGTTATTTGATATTACGCCATTTTCATGCCGTATTTCGTGTGTATGATGAATAACGTTGCTCTTAATAGCTGCATCATGCAGTGTTAATAATTCATTAATCAAAGTATTAATTCGTGAGGCGCACAGAACGCGTTACTGCAGGAGGGCCCCAAATTTATTGTTGCTACATCACTGCCTGCATATATGAGCATTTGGCACGATAACCTTGATATTGTGGCAGCGCCTCTCAACTTTGCCTCTGTTACAGAGTGGAGTACTTCATATGCTGTTGTCTTTAACAGGAAACTCGCTTAAATGTACGGTGGAGAAATCGATTTGCCGACAGCACGTCAAGTTTCATGAAGTAGTGTAATGTAACATGTCATTTGAAGTGGCAGGACGATCTCATGTCCGGGTTCAATTTTAATTTCCGCATTTTAAATAGCAATTTTTAAAACTACATGTACATGAGAACTGCATATTTCGAATTAGTAGTGGCGTTTAACCACTTGAACGTATCTGAAGTCTGACAGTGTCCGAGCACGGAAATACCGAAACACTATTAAGTAAGAGTTCACGTGATAGAAATGTAGAATGTGAAATTTCCTTCGTTTCTCAGCTTTACTTGCCTTCTAAACAGCAAGGGGGCTCTTGTGATCACTGTATGTCTCTAATAATGACTTCTAAATCATAAAATAAAATTGCGTACACCTTCATCGTCCCACATAAACAACACCATGATTTCTGTTTGTGCGTTTTCATTCATGTCTTCAGTATTCCCAGCTCGGGTTGAAAAGGAGTGACAAGAGTATTGTTCTGGTAAGAATTCAGAGACAACAAACCTAGTTATATTACTTAACAAAAAAATATTCCTATGGGTTACATCAGTGGCTCCCAAACTGTAGGCCGCAGACCCCTGGGGGTGGTGGGGGGGGGGCTTCGGAAGTATTGCAAGAGGTCCGCGAATACATACGCGCAACAAGCATTGTCATTTTGAATTTCATTTCGCTCCCACACAATACGAAACTTCAACAGCAGGCGTTACTATTATCTGTGCTTCGTGTGTGCCTAATTGGAATTTTTCTTGGCCTTTCATTACAAACTGCGGCCTGTTCATCTGCCGAAACTCCCCTCCTGAAACGGGTAATCTGAATTGCTTTCTCGCAGATTTCATGAGCTGTCAAATGTTCCTGCTGTTGATAGAATCGCTTTGGCTTGAATGACGATATGTGTTCTGTTTCATCTTCACCCATTTTAACCGTAGCCCTTCTACTGAGAAGTAATAATGTGTTGTTACACGTTTGAAAACAGTCACTTATGAGTCAGAGGCCATTTTTTGAGATTTCAGATGAATTTGCAAAGGAAAATAATATTGACAGTTCAAAATGCCTCGAATTAATAGTGATGGCGCTCGCGTTATGACAGGCCGATACAGTGGAGTCATCGTGTGAAAGTTGTGTAACCAGTTGTGAAATTAATTCACTGTTGCTTCAACAGGCCTTTGTAGTACTATTTTCCATGTGTACGAGTTTGTAGGTGCTACTGCGACTGATAAAATACGGATTTCTATAAAAGTGTTAAGAGAATTCGTAGTAGCTTTGTGTCATTATATATTTTTTTCAAAATCTTCGGATACTACAAGTACCACTACTATCATATAGGCGTCCGCGAAATTTTTGGAAACTCGAAAAGGCTTAGTTTAATCCATCCGTAATAAGGGTATCGGTAATGAAACTTGCCGCATGCATAATTGACGTATGTAAGGTTACATTATTTTGCAATCCGTTGCACATGCTAATAACACCAACACACACACACGCGTATAAAACATATCTGTTAATCAGTCAAGTAAAGCGACAGTATGCATATGCAGAATGTGTGAAGTCAAAACACTGACGAAAGAGGTAATAGGAATTTGTTTTGTATGAAGTGTTGACTGAATACGTGATATTAAGTTCCAGCTAGTCTTGTAACGCCTCGATAGACACCCTACAAAAATGAGATTGAAACCATTTGTCCTGTTATGATTTATTAATGACTGCAGTTGCTTACGTCAGAGCACACTGTGATTTATATAAAACGTTATTGTGCAAGTAAAACTGTTTCTGTAAAGAAAATCCAATTTTTAAGCTTTTGCAGCGGTGCAGTTAACCCTCCGTCCGCCTGGGATATTGCACCGCGTCACTGGGTGGTTGATGCCTGACGTTTAGGGACTGCATGATGGTCCCCAGTGGGCGAATGTCCAGTGAAGGTTGTTAGTTCGAAAACGAAGACGAAAATGGGCGGTACATCGCATGAGTTCTGAAGGCAATCGATTTGATACTGGGGACAGAGTAGGTCTGTTTCGGAATGTGAAGGTATTGTGTGAGCATTATGCATTTAGAGCGTTCTAGTATCAGGGGCTTGTTAGTTACTAGGATTATGTGTTTTGTAAAACATGCTTGAAGTAAATAAACTGATAATAAAAGACCGACGCTATATAATGTTAGCGATTGACAGCGTCGTTAAAGAACATACTTAAAGAAAAAATTAAAGAATTACAGCCCAACTGCCTGTCCTGCTCGGTATTTTTTTTCGAAGGTATTTAACAGATTTTAATAAATTTGCTGTTCGAAATTTACATTAAAATTTGTTGGTGTAAGTAATGTGTCATATTGATCTAGCAAAACACCGACATACAGAGTTTATTAAGCCTTGTTATTTTAAAAGAGACACTATACAACGTACATAGTCTTATAACAAAATGGTAGACTCATGGGAAACTTTTATAACTACGTGCTCATAGATGCAGTGCACAGTAGTTTCGCAGCAGTGCATTTATATCTGTAGTATACGCCACTGAGGTATAGAAAATCGCAAGGGGCACGGGCACCACGTTTTGCGCTTCCCATTTCTCTTGAGGTAGAATGTGGATGGCGCACTTGCGACGGAAACAGTTCACTGTCGTGTTAAAATAAATTTCCGCAAGAATTTAAATCCTGTTCATGCTTCGCTTTATGATGACAGAGAAGCTTACGGTATTATATCCGCTTTGTGCGTTGGCCTTAGCCCGAGTAGTATTAAAACACTGGACAAAGTTTCATCGATGTTGGTATGTATACCCTGCCATTTAAGGCCACCACACGTACATAATTCTCTACTTCGTCATCGCATAGTCTGTCTTACGACAGGTCCATAGCCTCTTCAAAAGCGAGTTATCCACAGAGTGCGATCTAGTGCTTCCTCTTTCAACTTTCAGTATCTTCTCGTTCCTTAAGGTCATCCAGTAGCTCAATACGTCTTCTTCCTCTTCATCTCGTCCCTTCTATCTCTCCTTGTATCTTTCGTTCAACAACGTGTTTTAGAAGGCACTTAAATATCTATTTAACGTCAATGAAATAACCCTGACGAGGCAGTATATAATCAAATCATTTTTCTTTAAATTTGGGTTGTCCTTTGTGACCCAGTACGTGGCCGTTCACAAGTTGAGGAAGTTAAAATTTGACACAGGTGTGAAGGTCATAAAAACTGAGATGAAGTATTGAATGCAAGGTCCTAAAATTGTGAGTGTTTACAGACCCACAAAGAAGAAGTAAGTCAGTTAAGGCGATATTTACTGCAATGTAAACTAAGAGCATGGAGGCCACACGAAATCTGTGTTTAGCTTTCAGTTTGATAACTGTAGGACGTTCATTTTATCGCATAGGAAGCCTGCATTCGCCGAGAATTTAGAGCACTTCAAAACTCGTCTATGAAGTGAAGTATCTTGTACTGCAGGGGAAAAACGGACTCTAAATTCGCGACGGATGCTGGCTGCTGCCTTGCTCAAGGAAATGATAAAATGGACACACTGAAGAATTAATGAACCACTGAACTCCTACGTACAAACTTTTGTGTGAAGATCTTAAACACACGTACAAGTTTTTATATGGTTGTTTTTTTTTCAGGCGTTAAAAATTACGTATTTCCGCCTTATAAGGTGATGGGAAAATCTGAAATTACGTATAAATTATTTGTGTTGTTGAAACTACGAAGACCTGTAAGTCGCTAAGTTTTATACTTGCTTATTTTAAACCTTGCTGGCTTCTGTGTACAGATGGAACGTAACTTATGGTCAATAAGTGCTTATTCGCCTGATCTTTATACTTCTAAACAATCACTTATGTTAAGGTGGTTGCCAATCACAGGCGTTTAACACTACGAACAAGTTATATACTATAAACCAACAAATATTGCACTATTATACATGTATTGTCAACCCTACATATGTTTCGGCTCTGTCTGAGCCATCTTCAGGGGTTACTCTTGATGTGTCCACTAACTGTAACACTCAAGAGTAACATCAAGAGTAACCCCTGAAGATGGCTCAGACAGAGCCGAAACATATGTAGGGTTGACAATACATGTATAATAGTGCAATATTTGTTGGTTTATAGTATATAATATCTCAAACATGCACGGTATGTACAACTTTAAATTGACTACGAACAAGAATAGACCTTGAATACGTCAACAGAACTAGACGCAATATCTGTGACATAAACAATGCAAAAAATTACCTGTAAAGTGACAGTTTCTACAAATATTTACCTTAGCCGGATTCACAGACAATACATTATGAAATGTGCTTACAAGCTAACAATTCTGATACATTCGCACTTGTATTATAACAGATTTTTATAAAAATGTAGAAAGACGCATCTAAGATGTTCTCAGTTATCAGTGCTTTTCCTTCAGGTTTTCGATCTCCTGTACGTAACTAAAACGGATAAAAATGTACCAGAATGAGTCCCACGGTTCTCGAGTTATGAGGTAACTAACGTAAAATTTAATTTGTTTAATTAGGTCGCAATATGTGCCCTGAAGTACAAAATGTGTGTTTCAGTTGTCTCTAAGTTTCGCTAGAAATAATTTTTTTCTAGGATAGATATGTAGCGATATACGAGATGCATTTAAGGAAGAAACCTGCGAAACGGTACATTTTGAGCTTAGCTTTGTATGATGCTGAAACTTTGACACTTCGGAAAGTACATCAGAAATCCCTTGAAAGGTACTGGAAAGGTGCTGGAGAAGGATGGAGAAGATCAGTTGGACCGATCACGTGAAAAATGAAGAAGTATTTACACAGAGTGAAGGAGGAGAGGAATATCCTACATACAATGAAAAGAAGAAAGGCTAATTGCATTTGTTACATCTTCCGTAGAAACTGCCTTCTAAAACACGTGATTGAAGGAAAGATAGAAGGGACAGGAAGACAAAGAAGAAGACGTAAGCTGTTACGGGATGACCTTAAGGAAAGGAGAAGTTGTTGGAACTTGAAGGAGGAGCAGTAGATCGCACTCTGTGGAGAACCCGCTTTGGAAGAGGCTATGGACCTGTCGTAAGACAGACTACGTGATGGTACGAGTTGTGCACAGAAACACTTGTTAATCAGTATGTAAAGTGCAGTTTGTGTTGTGTAGTCATCATGTAAAGTGTCAGTTTGTGTTGTGCAGTCATCATGTAAAGTGTCAGTTTGTGTTGTGCAGTCATCATGTAAAGTGTCAGTTTGTGTTGTGTAATCGTCATGTAAGTGCCAATTTGTGTTGTGCAGTCATCATGTAAAGTGTCAGTTTGTTCTGTGCAGTCATCATGTAAAGTGTAAGTTTGTGTTGTGCAGTCATCATGTAAAGTGTCAGTTTGTGTTGTGCAGTCATCATGTAAAGTGTCAGTTTGTGTTGTGTAGTCATCGTGTAAAGTGTCAGTTTGTGTTGTGTAGTCATCATGTAAAGTGTCAGGTTGTGTTGTGTAATCGTCATGTAAAGTGCCAGTTTGTGTTGTGCAGTCATCATGTAAAGTGTCAGTTTGTTCTGTGCAGTCATCATGTAAAGTGTCAGTTTGTTCTGTGCAGTCATCATGTAAAGTGTCATTGTTGTCTAATCATCAAAAGCATGATGTGTTAATACTCAGACGATCGGTGGCAGCGATTGAAGAAGTTGTAACACAAATTAAAGGAGGAGCATTAAGCACTGGATTAGTGATAAACGAAAGCAAAAGAAAATACATGAAAATAAACAGAAATATAACAACTCTAGAGCAAGATTTGATAATATATGGACAGGCGTTTGAAGGGGTTCAGAATTTTAAATATTAGGTACCTTGATCAATTCAAAATATGTAAAAAGTGAAGAAAAGAAATGAAGGATTGCTACAGGCAATATATCTTTCTGTGGTCTAGAACAAACATGTAGGTCTAGAACTATGAGCAAAGCAGTCAAAATACAGTACAAAAACGATGGTAAAACCAGTTCTAGTGTATGGAAGTGAAACGTGGCCTGTGATAGAGATGGATATGAAAAGACTAATTACGTGGAAGATGAAAATATTAAGGAGCATTTATGGACCGGTGGTAGAACAAGGATTGTGGAGAATAAGAGCTAATCAGGAATTGTGGGAGCTATATGAAGATCTAGACATAGTAGCAGACATTAAAGAGAAAAGATTTGAATGGATAGGACATGTAGTAACGATGGATCGTGGATGCTTAGTTAAGAAAATATTTTAGATTAAACGGAGGGAAGAAGAAGAGTGAAAAGACCTAGATTGAGATGGTTGGAAGATGTTGAAGAGGATTTATGGGAGGTGAAGGTTAAAAGATAGCTGCAGAGGGCAGTGGACAGAGAAGTGTGAACGTCTGTAATTAAGGAGACCGAGGCTGTCAGAGGACCGTACAGCCACCGAGTAAGTAAGTAAGTAATCATTAGAAGTGGAATTACTCGGACTCTTGACCCGTGAAGATGGGAACGACACGTTGTCCCGAAACGTCGGTAAACAATTACCACACGACGCCGCGTAATATCCCAGAAGAGGGCAGATCTAGTCGACAAAGTTTAGAGAAACTAATTACATTAAATTTCGCGAAAATTCTTCTACAGTTTGGAGTTAATACTTGCAGAGAGTTGGACACTCAGACAGACATCGTGAATTTAACATTTTTAAACTCCGTTGAATGAGCCCTAAAAACGAAATTATCTGGCTCCATGTATGAAGGAAGACTGTGCATATTCAGATTAAGATTCTTCAAATTCATTCTCTTGTTTCCATTTAATTAATAACATTCATAAAACGTGGTTACACTCAGCTTGGTATCATCAGAACAAAAGTCATGTGTTAGTGTCACTTGCTTGACAACATACCAAAACCAGTGCATGAACAACGGGTTAAAAATGTACGAATAGCATAACGATTTATGAAGCTTCAGACAATGATATGCGATAGGATCCCAAATACTGTAGAAAAAGCAACTTCATGTTCCGTATCGCGGACCCAAGAACGTGTTTGTGTACCATTATGTGTCTTGTGAATTTAGTAACTTGGTATTTGAAGTAGTCTAAGGTTGTAAGTTTGTGGCACACTACAAAGTGTGGGGGAATAGTTTGTTAAACCTGTGAATGAGTGATGACGTATTCTGACAATCATAGTTGCATTATATGGTTTGTTGATTGCAGTGTAATAGTAGAGAGGTTTATTTTTTTTAATGGCTCGACAGCCCCTTGGGGGCCTAGGCCGCCTCATTTTTCGAGGCTTCACCATCACACTTTTTAGACACACCACATTCGGTAGGACTGCTCTGGACGAGGGACCAGCTCGTCGCAGAGATCTCTACCTCACAACACACAACACTCACAAGAGACAGACATCCATGCCCCCGGTGAGATTCGAACCCACAATCCTAGTAAGCGAGCGGCCGCAGACCCACGCCTTAGACCGCACGGCCACTGGGATCGGCAGAGAGGTTTATAGTTAGTTGAAAATGCATTTATTTAAGGTCTGTAGTCAGTGTATGTTACTACTGTACCTTCAGGATTTAGGTTTAATTGGTGTGGCTAGTTTGTGAGCAGGGCACAAAGCTTGTTAGGCACTGACAGGAGGGACGCGTGTCACTCAACGAACAAAGACCATCATAACGTATGTTCGGGCATAAATAACTCCACGGCGAAAGTCATGTATTTCCTTTTTGTGGTTTATTTCACGAAGCTGCCAGTATCTCGGATTATACAGCGTCGATGGTAGGAAGATTTGCCAAAGATTAATTGGAAATGGTTCGGAAGGGAATTCGTAGCTTTGTCGACGTAATATGCGAAAACTTGTCTGGAGGGGATGGTAGAAATATTGGAGATTGTTCATGCTGCAGCTGGTATCGCTTACATCTCGAACACAAATCTAGAAATTGTACGTTGTGTTCACCGTGAATTTTGATAACACTCAACAATTAAACCACAAGTGCCTTTGTTGGTTTAACTGTTGACAAGTCTAGAAGCTGACCCCTGCAGCAGCCTGCTCGGTGTGATGGCGATTGTGCTTGTGGTAGTGTTGGTATTAGTGCTAATTATAGTTTATGCTGCTGATGGAGGTTGTGTTCTTTTGTGGCGGATACGTTGGTGGTGAGTACTGTATTGTAGTTGGCGGTAGGTGTATTGATGTGTAAGGATGTGTTGGCGATGGTAATGGTTGCGGCGATTGTTGTGTGTGGTGGTTGTGCTAGTGGTGGTGGTGGCGGTGGCGGTCATCTGGTTTGACTGTGATACTTTTATTAGTGTTAAGTCCTGATAGAGGGTTTGTGGGTTGAGGTTGTTACGTTGCTGGTGGCAGTTGTGTTGATTATGGCAGTTGTGAGTGTGTTGATTCGGGGGCTGTGTTGCTGATGGTTTTCGGTGTGCTAGTGATTCTAGCTGTGGCTGTGTTGCTGATGGTCTTCGGTGTGCTAGTGATTCTAGTCGTGGCTGTGTTGCTGATGGTATTCGGTGTGCTAGTGATTCTAGTTGTGGCTGTGTTGCTAATGGTCTTCGGTGTGCTAGTGATTCTAGCTGTGGCTGTATTGCTGATGGTCTTCGGTGTGCTAGTGATTCTAGTTGTGGCTGTGTTGCTGATGGTCTTCGGTGTGCTAGTGATTCTAGTTGTGGGTGTGTTGCTGATGGTCTTCGGTGTGCTAGTGATTCTAGTTGTGGCTGTGTTGCTGATGGTTTTCGGTGTGCTAGTGATTCTAGCTGTGGCTGTGTTGCTGATGGTCTTCGGTGTGGTAGTGATTCTAGGTGTGGCTGTGTTGCTGATGGCCTTCGGTGTGCTAGTGATTCTAGCTGTGGCTGTGTTGCTGATGGTCTTCGGTGTGCTAGTGATTCTAGTTGTGGCTGTGTTGCTGATTGCCTTCGGTGTGCTAGTGATTCTAGCTGTGGCTGTGTTGCTGATGGTCTTCGGTGTGCTAGTGATTCTAGCTGTGGCTGTGTTGCTGATGGTTTTCGGTGTGGTAGTGATTCTAGTTGTGGCTGTGTTGCTGATGGCCTTCGGTGTGCTAGTGATTCTAGTTGTGGCTGTGTTGCTGATTGCCTTCGGTGTGCTAGTGATTCTAGTTGTGGCTGTGTTGCTGATTGCCTTCGGTGTGCTAGTGATTCTAGTTGTGGCTGTGTTGCTGATTGCCTTCGGTGTGCTAGTGATTCTAGTTGTGGCTGTGTTGCTGATTGCCTTCGGTGTGCTAGTGATTCTAGTTGTGGCTGTGTTGCTGATTGCCTTCGGTGTGCTAGTGATTCTAGTTGTGGCTGTGTTGCTGATGGCCTTCGGTGTGCTAGTGATTCTAGCTGTGGCTGTGTTGCTGATGGTTTTCGGTGTGGTAGTGATTCTAGTTGTGGCTGTGTTGCTGATGGCCTTCGGTGTGCTAGTGATTCTAGCTGTGGCTGTGTTGCTGATGGTCTTCGGTGTGCTAGTGATTCTAGTTGTGGCTGTGTTGCTGATGGCCTTCGGTGTGCTAGTGATTCTAGCTGTGGCTGTGTTGCTGATGGTCTTCGGTGTGTCTAGTGATTCTAGCTGTGGCTGTGTTGCTGATGGTCTTCGGTGTGCTAGTGATTCTAGCTGTGGCTGTGTTGCTGATGGTCTTCGGTGTGCTAGTGATTCTAGCTGTGGCTGTGTTGCTGATGGTCTTCGGTGTGCTAGTGATTCTAGCTGTGGCTGTGTTGCTGATTGCCTTCGGTGTGCTAGTGATTCTAGCTGTGGCTGTGTTGCTGATGGTCTTCGGTGTGCTAGTGATTCTAGCTGTGGCTGTGTTGCTGATGGTTTTCGGTGTGGTAGTGATTCTAGTTGTGGCTGTGTTGCTGATGGCCTTCGGTGTGCTAGTGATTCTAGCTGTGGCTGTGTTGCTGATGGTCTTCGGTGTGCTAGTGATTCTAGTTGTGGCTGTGTTGCTGATGGCCTTCGGTGTGCTAGTGATTCTAGCTGTGGCTGTGTTGCTGATGGTCTTCGGTGTGCTAGTGATTCTAGCTGTGGCTGTGTTGCTGATGGTCTTCGGTGTGCTAGTGATTCTAGTTGTGGCTGTGTTGCTGATGGCCTTCGGTGTGCTAGTGATTCTAGCTGTGGCTGTGTTGCTGATGGTTTTCGGTGTGCTAGTGATTCTAGCTGTGGGTGGGTTGCTGATGGTCTTCGGTGTGCTAGTGATTCTAGCTGTGGGTGGGTTGCTGATGGTCTTCGGTGTGCTAGTGATTCTAGTTGTGGCTGTGTTCTTGATGCTGGGTGTCGCTCTTCTAGTGTAGATAGGGATGGTTGAGGGTTTTACGACGATAATTGTAGTAATATTTGATATATGTCTGAAAGAAACGTGAAGAAAAATTTAAGTACAGTAACAGTTACATGTAACTTGTCCTTGGGCGATTGCCACGAGTATCTGTTTGGCCCCATGTAGATTTTACGTTCCGACTACAGTCTCTCGGTTTTGACAAGCATTTCAGCTTTTGAAACGCTGTGATTACGAACTTTTTAACAAAGCGTAATATTAATATTCCGCCAAGGTACGATTTGTAGAATTAGGTAATTTTACGTCTTATTTCAACAAACTCCGCTCCTGTGAGAGACACGAAGGGCAAACTGTGTGCTGTAAAGTTCGGAGCCTTTCGCACCTTGGAGCGGGTGTGAGTCTGACAGCAAGAAATATACAAGCTGCCTGCGATGCGTCACTCCCCTCACCACAGCTTTACGCCGGGGGTCTACCTTCCCGGGCCATTATATCCTGATGAATTGCCTCGTAAAATTTGTCAGACACAACTAATTCTTGATACCAACCCAGGTAGGGCCTATATACTATCATGTTGTGTGGATAATTTACCTCACCTTTTGAGAAAAGGGCAGCTAGAACAACGGAGGAACAACAGACAGACAGACAGTGTCACAAATCATAATAAATTAGTCAAATGTTTGTAATTAAATAACATGCGTGAAGGGGTCAGCCCGTTACTTATTAGACGCTCTTGTGTGACCATTAGAACTCTATCCATGTGTTATGCTTATCCGATATCACTTGTCTGGTGTTAATTTTACTGTAGCTGTAAATATGAAATCATTCTCTCTCTTTCTCTTTTTAACTACGGACGTTTAATAGTGAAGTTAATGCTGTTTACATCATCTGAGATATATTTCTTAGCATCACGGTCTTGTGGCCAATAGAACGAATATTGTTTGCCACATTTCATGCTGTCTTTTAGGGCCCGCAATATGCCAATATCATAAACTATTAATAAATTGCTATCAGTTGTTCGTTCTGTAATGTTCTTGCAATTTACAAAATCCTCTTTCCGCAAAAAACAATTGTTTTTATGTAATGTCCATGTAATAAGAATAATAAATTTGTAATGAACGTGTATAAGAACTACCAAAAGTATAAAAGACATCGAGCAGTTATAAACTTCCAATTTTTTTTATGAATTGCATTCCGCTGTATTTTATAGATAACTATTGACTAATAATAACACCGTAAAATACAACTGGCCGGTCCCCGGTAGCCGTGCGGTCTAAGGCGTATGTCTGCAGTCGTTCGATTGCTTGGATCGCGTGTTCGAATCCCGCTGAGGTCATGAATGTTCGTCTCTTGTGTTTGTTGTGTGTTGTATAGGTAGCGGCTTCTGAGACGAACTGATCACTTGTTCATCAGAGGAGCCCTACCGGATATGTATGTGTGTGTCTGTGTGTGATCTAGGAATCTCAACAATGAGGCGGCCTAGGCCCGAGTTGGGCTCTAGCGCCACAGAGAAAAAAAAATCCCGAAGTGTCTTGTTCACAACACGCTACATATTTCGACCCAAAATGGCTACTATCACGACTCCCAATTTAACTTTTTAATATCTTGACCTTTGTTATACGGATCCTTCGGCCAACAGCCTAAACTACTATATGTTATTGCAATTGTTATCAATTATTTTCTGGCTTACAGAAGTCAAGAGAACATAATACATTCCAAGGACTGATCCAATGTCTGTTTCAGGTTGTAGGTTGCAGAAAACAGTCTAAAGATCCGATTGTTACTAGCATCTTGAAATATGTTTAGGCCTATACTAAACATAAATTCAAGGTCTTTGTTAATAGTTAGAACCGAAGTGGCATCATAATTACCTGCATTGTTAGTTCTAAATTAAAGTATTGACCTGTGATATTTTTACATTTTAATGGAGGACTGAGAAAACCCACGAAACTCCCAGTAAAATCAGTCGATAGTCCGGCCCAGATTCGAACTGGGTGCCACTCGAATACATGTTGAAAATGTTAAGGCTACATCACCTTGCTAGGTTCAAAAACTGCCATCGTCTATTGCATCTATCAACATATCTTGTATCCGACATTCTGTATTGAAAATTTCAGCTATCCATGGCGGCAGTAGCGAAGAGCTACACAAATCGAGGAGTGCCGTAGATGTAAGTTTTTCACATGCGTGTTACATAGCAGGCAAAGCAACATTGTGTAATTAGTACCTGAAATTGAATCAAATGCACAGCACCTTTTACATAACTTCTTTTCTCGAGCCTTGTTTCAGTCTCGCTCTCGAACAGAGGTTAATTTAAACGGAGATTTTGAAAGATGGAACTGGAAAAATATTTACTCGTCAGTTGTACAAAATAAAACGTAATAACTTGTACAGTCAGTGACGAATTATCTGTGTGTCAGATTATTTTGTGGAAATGCACTATGTATTTTGACATTTTTGTATGCGCGAATATAATGCGCAGGTTTCAAATAGGCATTTTGAGTAAAAACGTGTTCATGATATTGCGGCATATTCGATATATTATATCGATATATTGCATGTGGGCTTATTGCATGTCTGAAGTATGACAGTGAACGACTCAGCAGAACGTTAAGATCTGTCGGCTGAGTGTCAATTTTGGCGATGTGTGTACCACGGTGTCTCCGAGGGTGGCCAGGGGGATGAATGGGAAGCAGGTGAAGACATGGCACATTCCTGCGAGACCTTCGTGACTAACGACCTGCCGCTAAAGTTAACACGGCTCTCAGCAAGCCCACACACACGCCTGCTCCGACACAATTGCGAACTCTTCCAATGATGTCAGTTTATAATATCCATACAGCAATTACTAAACCCATGGTAGAGTGTCTTCCTTTACGCAATAGGCAATCAACTGTTCGTGAGACATTATCATAACAAAAGCACTCCATTGAACCATATCTTAGTGCCCGGCCTCCCACTGCAGATGACCGCGTGTAATACCAGTCCAGTTCATGTGGGATTTGTGAAGGAAGAATTGGCAATGGGACGGCTTCAGCTTTCATCCGTCAGTAGCCTTACCAATGCCCCGTATTCATATTTTATTCGTTTATCATCTTTACGTCTAAAACGCATTACTGAAGGAAATATGAAGGGAAGGATAGAAGTGACAGGAAGACGAGGAAGAAGACATAAGCAGCTACTGGTTGACCATAAGGAAACAAGAGGATATTGGAAATTTAAAGAAGAATCACTAGGTCGCACTCTGTGGAGAACTCGCTTTGGTAGAGGCTATGGACCTGTCGGAAGACAGACTACAGAATGAATGGCCATCGATGCTATAGTAATCGTAGCAGTTGACAGGGTCTTTAAATGAAACAATTGTCTCTCTTCCCTCGAGCCAGTTAAATTCATATCATATCCTCATAGCCTACTGCCCTGACGCAAATTTCATTACACTAAGATCTTCCAAGTGGCCTTAAGAACAGACCACTGAAATGTATGGCATATGAACCGCAGGCAGTTTTTTCTGTGTTTGATTTTATAGTTATTGTTAGCTACATTGTGTGCGGAGATGTCGACAAATCGTCACTATATCTACAAACTGTATGTAGAATCTCGCAAACATAGTGGCGATGGGAATCACTGAAAAATTTATGGCAAAGGGACATTATTTTATCTCACAACTCGCATTACTCTTCATTCAGACCGTTTCGCATGACCAAGGTCTCTTGTGGGCTATTATTTTAGTGAAATATCGCTACATGATTAGGTGCCGGTTGTGGACAGTATGCGCAGATGTAACACGTTTTTGCATTAAGTAAGTTAAGTTTAAATTTTTAATGGTTTTTAACATTGGCAAAGTCTTAAGATGCGAAAATTGTACAAAAATCAATATTTATTAGTTGAGTCAAATTTTACAGAAGGCTGTGTCTGCTTAACACAGGGTTATTCGCAGTTCACAGCCTTTATGTCTAGACTTATAAAGAGTATTTATGTTTATCATGTACGTCAATCTATCACTTGTATTTCCAACATTTAAAAACAAAACTCCCTGTAAGCCTTACAAGCCTAACACATTTTAAACATCACGACATAATCATTTTCTTAATTTCTTTTCAATGTTGTTTTGTATCTTGAATTCTGTTCTGTTAATCTTCTTGAAAAAATAACTGCCGATCCCGGTGGCCGCGTGGTCAAAGGCGTACGTCTGCGGCCGCTCGCTTGCAGGGATTGTGAGTTCGAATCGCGCCGGGGGCATGGATGTTTGTCTCGTGTCAATATTGTGTGTAGTACTTCCATTTCCTTCTCGGTCTTCCAAGTTGCTGTTTCCCAAGTGGTTTCCTCCCAAAATTTTATGTACACTGGAATATTCAGTCGTCTTTAAGACTGCTGTGAGAAGAACCAGCTTCCGTAAACAATACATTATTATTTGTGAGAAGGTATTTACATCACTTAAATTTATGCTATACCTTCGTAGAGTATTCGTTGCTAAGTACCTCTTTTCATGAAGGTCTTGTTTCGCAGAAGTCAACACCGTGACAGTTCAGACTGAATTGTTTGTGGAGGGCCGCGCTCTGTGCGACCGTGTGTCTGCTCCCAGTTAATTGCAGAGCAACGACAAATGGTGCTTGCAAACAAACATACGAGTACATAATTATGGCTGTGTTGTCCAAACATTTCACTCACCACAATGCTAAACATAAGCCCTGCGTGATGGCGGCGCTGCGTATTTGTTGGAAGTTGTCTTTAACATGTAGATTGACACTGCTTATGTGCAAATTGGAGGTGTGTCTTTGAGCATAATGTGTATAAGCCAAGACTTATTGCCAGGCTACTGAGCGTGGCTATCTTCAAACATCCCCTGCTGATACGCGTTCGGTCAGTAATTTTACAATTCTGCGTAACTACTACTATTATTAACTAATTTGATATTAATCTTTTTATAAATCGCCACATTTGTTTGGCTCATTAACCCACTGGCGCAAATTTCAGCAGTAGTTTTTGTCGTCTGGTGGCTTAAAAAAGGATTAAAACTACCCGTCTTCTGGAATGTGACACCGAAACGTCTGGTAGAAATACACCAAAGTTTGGAGGAATATGATGTCCCCATCTTCAGGGTAGAATAACAGAATGCTTTCGTGTTTGCTCTTCATTTCGCTCCTGTACTCACTCGTGATTGAAATTTGTACTTAATCCGGTCTTATGAATTTGGTCATAAAGACCTCGCTTTATTTCACTGTGGAACCTCTGGAAAACGCGATGAAGTTTTGCCGCAGTGATATATATATATATATATATATATATATTTATAAACAATAATGGCTGCCAGTATGTCAGACTGTAGCTTACATCGTTTAATGCTAGGAAGATAAGTGAAGAATGTGGTGGAGAGGATCTGTAATGAAGGGTTTCTGTCGTAGTTTGAGGTTCAATTCCGCCTGGAGAGACTGAGAAAAATCATTAAAGCTTGTCAATCAGTATATTTGGTGTCCCGGCTGAGATTCGAGCTGGGTACTTCGGAATTCAGTTTCGTTTGTATCAGATTGCTGGACTTAAATTACTGTAGGTACCATCTTCATATTAGTAGTAGTAGTGGTATTAGTGTTGTTATTATTATTACGTAACATCTGTTTGCGAAATCATGTTCTACAGAACGACCGAATGGATATTCTCAAGATACGCATGATTCGGTATGAATGGCAATTTCCTTTGTTTTTATGAATTTCTTCTCAAAAAGTGCTTTTTAAAAAAGCTAACGTTCAAAATTGATAGTGTTGCCTCCACCGGAAGTCAAGGGACGTACATGAATTATGTTAGCTTCTCTTGGCCTCCGTTGTTGACAGCACTGTCAATTCAACATTTTGTTTCTTATTTACACGTGCTAGGAAGCTTTTGTTTTTATTATTTCTTATAAAAATGATATATTGACAACGTCGAACATTGTACATCGAGAAGTGCTTGAAATTTTAAAAAATATAAATAAATATTTATTGATTAAATATGTTGTCTTTTCTACGTGCGAATTGTTCGCATGAGTACTATGTTAAATTCTTTTAAAATTATTTTTGCTTTCAGAAGTTAGATGTTAAGACAGTTCGTATCAGAAACTTACAATATCGACGCAGTCGCTGTAAGAATTTTGCTTCTGCGGCGATACAAGCTGTTCAGCATACTACATAAATGTTCTGCGATATTAAGTATCATAAATTCTTGTGATTTTTTAAATAGTCTACATGACGGACAGAAACATTTCTTCTGCTCGTACGGATTTATTTTAAAACTAAGTTAGTTTGTTGTTGAAAATTGAGCGACTGGTGCAGGTGTTCTCAGGCACATTGAAATGAAATGTAAGTGGGTAAAAACATTCGCATATGATGTTTGATTTAAGAGTAATGCTGGGTTTGTATGTGTTCGAAGTTACAGGGTTATTAAAAGAAACTCAGAAAGACGTTCCTAGTGGACTATAATAAGTTAAACTACGTTAATATAACAGACAAACACGTGGCTTTGTTCTTCTATCAAGAAGACCTGGATTTGAGACCGTTTCACGCTAAATTTATGGAAAACACTATGTACTGGGGCAAGTTTTTATTCATCTGTAGACACTTTACTTACTGGTATCAGTAAATTGAATTTATAGAATTCCAGTAATTGGCACTGCAATTACAACATTCTTTATAATCCAAACAGCTATCTTTTTATTTAATTGGCATGTTTATAAATTATCAAAAAAGAATACGAATAGGTTTTTACATGCATTCCGTCCAGACCGGCCCTGAGGCCTACCCAGCCTCCTATACAATGGGTACCGGGTCTTTCCCGGGGGTAAAGCGGCCGGGGCGTGTTGCTGACCACCCACCCCCAACTAGCGCCGGGGTCAAGAATGAGTAGAGCTATACCTCTACTCCCCTTCTGGGCCTTCATGGCCTACATTACAACTTACCTCAGACTCTTTCAAAAGATCTCATAGATCTTAGTGATACATGTACTTATATATATATTTATTTATTTATATTTTACCAGGTAGACCTGCTAATTTTACTACGACTATCTCACTGTAAATTAAGAATTACAGGTAGACCAAGACGTGTCACAACCTATCCCAACATTGCTGTAGACATCCAATACCGGCATGAACAGATACCTGTTTGGTGATGTAGAAAATCGATCCCTGCTTTATGAGTTTTATTCATAGTAGTAGAAAGGAATTTGAAAATTCAATGGTAGATTTCTTGAAGGTGAAAGTATGTAATGTCGCGGCCGTCTGACGATTAACACCATCTGTCAGACACTGAAAGTAACTACATCGTCTGTGACTGAGTAACATACATCCTTAGACGTCTGCTATATGTATATAAATCAAGTCTTTTATTCTCCCTTCATTCTAAGAGGCAGTATATTTTAGTTACACGAAATAACGGATACACATAGAAGTGTACATGTGTCAATATTTAAGGGTCCTAAAGCTGATCAGTTGGACCCTTGGTAATCTGGGTTCGTGATTTTGAATTACGCTTTGGTTATGAAAGTTTCTGTGTGTTTTCTCTAACAATTCCCAGGTACAGGATCTTCCCTGATTTTATGCAAACCGGATGTTTACCACGGCGTAAACAAAGCTCGCATTCTTCACCTGAGATGTTTGAGTCCATTTTACGTCTTCACCGCCTACTTGTCTAATTGGTGTATCGGTTGTAATATTTCCCTGCCCTATAATGCACTTATACCTTTCTTAGAGTCTTTCGAAGTAAAGTCTGTCTTATTTCGTTCTCCACAGATGCCCCGCCAATTTCATCTTTCTTGATTTGAGTATTTTAACAATATTAAGTCACTAACATAACCCGTGGGCGGGGCACGTAGCACGTATGGGTGAGGGGAGAGGTGCATACAGGATTTTGGTGGGGAGACCTGGGGGAAGGGGACCACGTGGAAGATCCAGGCATAGATGGAGGATAATATTAAAATGGATCTTCAAGAAATGGGATGGGGGGGCATGGACTGGATTGATGTGGCTCAGGATAGGGACAGGTGGCGGGCTCTTGTGAGTGCGGTAATGAACCTTCGGGTTCTATAAAACGCGGGGCATGTCTTGACTAGCTGACGACCTGTTAGATTCTCAAGAAGGACTCTGCTCCATGGAGTTAATTAACATAGCCCGTGAAGATGCTCACCATGTAATATTGTCCACTTTAGCTACATGCAGTCCACGTCAGCATTTTCCCTCCTCGGTAAATTGGCTGTAAAGCTTCTTTATTGTATTCGGGAGGTGCCTCGTGTGCCTGCAGGTCTGTGCACAATCTGTGTTGACTGAGGTTGTGCTTTTCCTCAGTCGCTTCATGCAGCTGCTGTGTAGCGCTGTAAATCAGGATACGACCATTTATTTTACATTGTTTCCAACTTATTATTCAGCATTATCGGATCATTCAACCGTGTAAATCTGAGATACTGACAGTGTCTTTCAGTAACCCACAAAGAAAAGCGAAATTCTCATCCTCGTCTTTGTTGTTTATTCAAACTGCTTATAAACAAATTATTTTAATCAATAAGTTCTTACAGAAAAGACAGAAAGGCTTATTGTAATCTGAATGTTAATGTACACTGCATTTACGTAATCTTAATATTTTCAATTTCCCATGGACGCCTGTAATTCAGTTCCTTATTTTGCAACTCACATATAGTGTATTAACTTCAAAACTGAACACTTGTCTCTTGACATATACAAATAAACGAATGTATTAAATTCCTTTAAAACATTAAATAAAGTATTCGAGGTAAGGGAGAGAGAGAGTGAAAAACTCCGAAAACTTGAAAGGCTGGAAGACACAAAATCTTAAAACCGCTGTCCTAGACCAGCAGGCGTTTTATTTGCTGCAAGAAGACAGCTCATGTCTCTGTGGGATGATGTGTTTATTGATTTGTGTTTTGTGGTTCATTCGTATAGAATTATATTTATCTCCTCGTCTAGCGTTGCTTTTGTTGTTACACAAATTAAGAATATGATGTTGCCCTTACAATGCTGTGAGAATGCTTGATGAAGAAAGATAAAAGATAAGTGGAGATAAAGAAACAAAAGGAGATGGGAGAGGTGGATTTACTGCGAGTCTGATATGAGTTTATGTCCCTTCACTTGATAGCATCGGGCAGGCCAGGGCTAACTAGCCGGTCACGGTGCGCACCTGTAGCACACCACTCGACAAATTGGAAGGAATTGGCCTGCACAACGTAGAATAACGTTACGTAAGCAACCAGTGTGTTTCGATAACACCAAGCCGAAAACTGTTATTGTCTGAAATTAATTTAAACACTATTCAAGAAGGAATTCCGGACGAAAATTTATGACACCAGCCAAAAGAAACATAGCTAGACTATGCACACCAGGCATTTTGAGTACATCCTTCCGAAACTTTTTATACGATCGAAGGGAGTTTTGAGTGGAAATTTACAGCATTATACACTTGTAACCTAATGTAAGCATCTCATAACTTCGGCCTAAACTCGATCTCTTTCCGCTGACATCATTAATAAATTTAAATACACCAAAACAGTATTTAATGAGTAGATTTGGGAGAACGTAGTGTGTTAAGCAAGTGTCGCGTATGCCTTAGCCAACTGGATATTTGAACCTTCAAGTTTTCTAAAAAGAGGGTAAGTGCCGGGTCCATACCGATCATGTAATGCAATTCCGTAGGTTGTATTAATTGTATTACTCGTAATACATTAGACGGTGGAAAAAGCCCATAAACTTAATGAGTTTAGAAGCGTAGCGTAGCTTAGAACAAGCCATGGATTTTGAATCGAACCAAAAATGTGTGCGTCATGTTGTTGTGCATGGATTTTGAGTTCATCGAATAGATTTCATTTGTAGGAAGAATTCCTCTAAGGAGTATTTATATTTTACAAGATAGTTTTGGTCGAAACGTCAACTAAAGGCAAGTATGACGTTGCGCAACCTAACTCAAGATACCATGGTTTTAGAGTTAAACTAATCTTCCATCCAGATGGTTTTATGGGAGGAATCTCACCTATAAAATACTTACGAACTTGTTTTTTGAAGAAACTACACCAAGAAAATGTTGGGTGACAAAAGAAGGCCCGCGACTGCTGATCAAACTCTGTTTCATTTTCTCTAAAATCTTCACAGGACTAACCGCATCTAATCACTATTTAACAAGGAGTATTACGAAGAACTCATGAGACCAACACATAACCTAAGCTCACCATGAATTTACGCTTCCGCGTCTGCAACGTTACACAGCCTCAAACCTGAGAATGGTTGTGAACAACGAACTGCAAGGAACGGAGACAGACAGGCAGTCAGCAGAGCAACAAATGGTTGTGAACAACGAACTGCAAGGAACGGAGACTGAGACAGGCAGTCAGCAGAGCAACAAATGGTTGTGAACAACGAACTGCAAGGAACGGAGACTGAGACACGCAGTCAGCAGAGCAACGAATGGTTGTGAACAACGAACTACAAGGAACGGAGACTGAGACAGACAGACAGGCAGTCAGCAGAGCAACAAATGGTTGTGAACACACGAATTGCAAGGAACGGAGACTAGAGACACGCAGTCAGCAGAGCAACAAATGGTTGTGAACAACGAATTGCAAGGAACGGAGACTGAGACACGCAGTCAGCAGAGCAACAAATGATTGTGAACAACAAATTGCAAGTAACGGAAACTGAGACAGTCAGTCAGCAGAGCAACAAATGGTTTTGAACAACGAATTGCAAGGAACGGAGACTGAGACAGTCAGCAAAGCAACAGATCTTAATACATTTAAATACAGTTATTCGGCAAATGCCAGTTTCCAGGTTTCTTACGAACCGAACCAATGGAGATCAAATTCTGGCACTTGATTCAGCGTGGTCAAATAATCTACATTTACAGATAATTCAGTAAATGTATTTAAAAAGGAAGATAACACAAATATAATACCGTGAAACCTGTCAATGCCGGCCACCTTTGATTCCATTCAAAGCCGCCCAACTTACAAAGATGGCCAACTTATGGAAACCACGTAGCACTATGAAAATTGAACTGTGCAACTATCTCTGTGCAAATGTGCAGTTCAGAGTGCAGAGACAGGTGGCCGGTTTGGAAAGCATGTACATAACCCTGTCAACGAATAAGGACAGTACAGTTGCCACCAGGCAGTTACAATGTCCATAGTTGTGGAGAAAAGAAGGAGGGTGAGTGGCAGCAAGTAGTTCTGATAATGGATGAAGATTTCCGCCCATATACAGTATGACGTGAAAACTATACGGCCGTTTATGTCGGCCAACATAGGGAGGTTGATCTTACATATAAAGCGCAGCACTAAACATGAAACTGTGGCCAACATTCAGTATACACAAGTGGCCAAGTTATGGAGTAATGGTCATATATAATATCATAGGAATTTGCCGGTTCCATAAAAGCGTGGCCGACTGAAAAGGGTGGCCACCTTCACAGGCTTTCCTGTATAAGAAATCTTTCTTCTCCAGTCATTATTCCTCTTTTCACTAGCGATAATTCGAAGTTTCTGTCCTACCCAGAATTTTATTCCTCTCTGCAAACGTGATAGCCTATATGAAGATTCTTCTCACTGCAGTATCCCGTCAGTCGTCGATTCTGTATGCAAAGATTGTGTTAGCGGGAGAGTGTCCTTCCTCTCCTGTCTTCATTCCTCTGCATAAAATCTGATGTCGGGATCCACTTTCATTCCCAACCTCCATTCTCCTACTCTACGTTCTGAATGTCGTAAAATGAATGATTACGATCAGGGACGCACAAGGAATGTTGGGAATTCTCGTTTCGGAAATCGGCCCATCACGGACAATTTGTTTTACAGAGTATCAGTTACCTGTCATGCGGCAAGCTCCAAGTGTTTCTCTCTTTTTAATTGCTTGTAGCTGTAAACTGTACCATAATTCTTGTGCTGCTCACTCGTTTCACCCACAAAGTTTTGTGGTGTTTCTGTTGTTCTGTGTGTCTATCGCACCGCACTGTGTGGAATGTTCGCGGCAAGAAACACGATGTTTCAATCAGTGAGGCCTTGTAGCAGTTTACACGTTAAGTACAAGAATGACAGAACAAGATGTTTCCCTTAATCAAGGTCAAGCAGTTGTCTTACTGCAGCAAATCAGGGTATCTAGAACGGAATATAGTGGTTCGACGTAACATAGGCCAAGCCGAAATTCCATCTCCTTTAATGCTTCTTGGCTTCTTTTCCTTATTTTGTATCTAAGATAAAGCCCATCGAGATTCAACGGGAATGTCTGATAGTTGCAGTGGTTGGCTACGCTTTTCTCTAATAAACCTACAGTCGGGTCAATCCTGATAAATCAGGGACGTCCAAACATCTTTAGAAAAGGGCTACAACCGTCATCGTGGGTTGTTTGGCGCGTCGCAAGTGTACAAATTACAGCAAGTGGTATACCTAGCACCCATATTGCTGTGTGGTTTGCATAGCATTCGAGGACAACATGAAATCACTGCTTCACTGAGTATGAGGCTACGAACTTGGGAACTGCGATCTAAGGATAACATTTATCGGAAAATTTCGAGAATGCAATACCGACTGAGGCATATTTTATCTCGTGGTTCTGTCCGTGAGTACTAACAACAGCGACAGCTACATAACGTCTAGATGTCTGAATGCTAAGGTGTTATAGTTTACGGAACATAGAGTTAATGTTTTTAGGCTACATCGCGCATGTATGTCTGTCCTCCCCAGTTTACTTTGACCAATAGAGTGAATTCACCATACTATGATATGAACATCTTCCGGCTACTAAACAATCATACCTTATCGAGTTTTAATTGCCTACCACAAATACTACCAGAACTGCTATTTTGGGATCGAAATGACATTGGTAATTAACCCTGACTAACACCACGTGGGATGCGACTATAACCATGAAGATATTTATGCTCATTACATTCAAGTGAAACCCCGACATTCTTCGTGTTAAATTCATAGCTAATTACATGTGCCTTTTTTAGAAGTAAAGAAAAAACACACTGCAATACGAATGTGTTGTTTGTGCTTACTCTGCCTTGATCATGCGTGATGTAGAAGCAATTGTAGTAAATCACTGAGAACTGTAAATAAGCACAGTAACATTTGGTTTTTCTAATCGTATTTCGCAAAATACTATCAGGAGGGTTAAACCGCAGAAAATGTGATGGGAAAGCTATATCGCCTGTCTAATTTCATGAACCAGTGTCCTTGTTGCAATGCTGATAGTTCCTCAGTTTCTTATCAAACTAATCGTATCTTGTGGAACCCGAAGGTTCATTACAGTTTTCACAAGAGCATGGCATCATACCTATCCCGAGCCAGATCAACCCACTCCACGCCCCCCAACCGTATTTAAGATTCATTTTAATATAATCCTACCATCGACGCCTAGGTCTTCCAAGCGGTCTCCTTCACTCAGGTTTCCCTACCAAAACCGTGTATGTATCTTTTTCCTCCCCTATACATGCCGTATGTGCCACCCATCTCATCCTTCTAGATTTGATTACCCCTATAATATCTGGTGAGAATTACAAATCATGAAGCCCTTCATTGTGCAATATTCTCCATTACCTTGATAGTTCCTCCCTCTTAGGCCCAAATATCTTCCTCAGGACCCTGTTTCCGAGTACTGTCAGCCCATGTTCTTCCCTTAATTACAGCCGTAAGTTATATATCACATATTGGAGAAGTAAAAGGTTAAATAAAATTTTAGTCGAATATGTTTGAGAAAGAGGTCACTTGGGAGACCTAAGCATAGACGGGAAAACTTTAAAATGGATATTGAAGAAATGATGTGTGAGGATGTGGAAAGTGTTCATGTGGCCCAGTGACGGGCTCTGATAAACATAGCAATAAACCTTCGGGCAAAAATCTGCTTCTTAAGAAAAATCCTGCACAGAGGCGTTGGACAGAACACCTTACCCTAAGCACCTCCTTTAACTTGAGAAGGAGCTAGTAAAGGACGAGATGCACAGAGCAGGGCATTCCGTAGTTTTCCAGAAAAGTGGTGTAACAACATGGCAGGAACTGTGCCAGAGCTAAGTGTACGATACCAAAGATAAGTGTAGAAAACAACAGACTGTAAGGTGTGCGCTGTGGAAGACAAAGGACGGATAGCAGAGACTAAAGTATTTCAGATGTAACAAACTCTTGTATTTTGAGTGCTCAGAAAACTATAAAACTGCTTACTTTAATAATGCGTCTTTGTGGTGTGGTGCGTAATTGAGCATATAGGCGTAACTTTGGGGGGGGGGGCAATAGGAGGGCAGATGCCCCCCCCCCATATTTTTTTACCTAAGAATAGTTTTTTGGCTACTGAGTTGAAGAGAGGCAAATAAAAAAATTGGGCTGAGAGTGGGGGAAAGGAGTATATATATATATAAAGGATTGTTCAAACCAACCTTTCTCCACTTTCTAACTTGACTGCTTTCGTAAAGTTCCTAACGCCCATGGTCGATCCCCCCCAGTGTTATTAGCCAAGTTACGCCTATGATTGAGCATATGAAGAGCTTTACCTTTGTCTGCCATATCTTCTGTCTTCTAACAGTATGTAAGTTTTATTAACATAGGTCTATAATTTTTTGGAGATTGTGAAATAACAACATGACGACTGCGCAAAATGTACATTTAGCTTTGCTTGACGACGATAATTATGAGCCAGTGGTGCTGGAATGAGAAATCTTGTAACAAAATAGGCCATAGACGCACAATTTTTGTGAACACTAATTACAAATATGGCGATGGTGCGATCCTCGAGATTAAATCTAATACACTGGACTTGGTAGCTAGTAAAAATGAGGCACGTAAATGGTGCAATAGCTTTTACGGGTTTCTTTCCTCGCCACACGGAATGGGACATTTTAATTAAGATATGTTTGGTAAGCTATTCCCAGAAGTTCTCCGTTGTTATCCATAAAATGAAAACCACAAGTGAAACCACTGTAAGTTACAGAAGTAAAATATTGAATGTGCACTTGTGACACTGAGCTTCTCATGACGGTCAGTGTCAGAATTACGATCTTCTGATAATGTGACCCCTGTGTAGTTTGGCAGATATGTATCAACGTTTTCAAAGGAACTTGCTTCCTCCATCGTCACAGTGATACGCTTAATAGGGTCTTTATGTACCAAATTACACTGAGCAGTCCTGATATGTACGCTTCAATTACTACAGCCAATTAGCCGAATTCTTTAAACGCCGATTGTCAGCTAGGGAAACTCAAAGTATGTGGCGTGTGATTGGTAATCGGGCGCTCTTCTCTGAGTGTCGGCCCGGGCCTCTGCTAACCGTACAGATTTTCGTGGGTGTTTTCAATCCCTGTAGTTCACTGCCGTGATACGATAGGACCTGGGAGTAGGTCATGCCCACTTGCGAATGTCTTCCGAGTTCGCTGAACATAGGCCTCAGTATCTCCTTTCCAATTCAACTTTAAATTCTCTGTTACAGTGTACTCAGATTTTATATGACTTGCTGTTTATTTTGTTGTTTGTCGGCAATGGAAGATAAAATAAAATATTGTTTACAATTGTAAAAAAAATATTTGTTGTTTTATATTTTAAACATTTTTAATAATTTTAATTAACAGTATTTTATTGTAACTCTACACACGCACATTTTTGACAGGATTTGTTGTACATGTATGCCTTTGTATATACCTCCCTGATGATGACCTTGAAGAGGTCGAAACGTGTAGGAGGGACATAAGTGACAATTGATTGTGCAGTTTGCTGGATCAAATTTTGTATATATTTAATAGTTAATTGTTTAAATTGTTGTTTTTAAGAAATTTAGTTGAGTGTACTCTTCATTTCTTTTATTGGATTCGTAGAGTCGTGGAGGTTATAATAGTAAAAGGAAGTTCACGATAAGTTCCTCTGGTGGGCTTTCATTGTGTCAGTTCATCTTACGAGAAGAACTTCTTACATGTCTAAATAATAACTATGTCAAAATGCAGAGAGATATCTGATGTTCCTGTGGCCATGCTGAGCCATAGGATCCCCGGTTTTTATGTAGCGTTTATTCACTCGTGCGGCTGCTTTGTGCTTTGTGTCACATCTAACAATATTTGCAAACCAGTCGGTTTGTTTGATGAACTCATCATCACAGGTAAAATTCAAACTAATGATAATTGCATTAACATCGGATACGTCATAAATCAAACTACTGTTGTTGCACTTAAAGAAAGGAATGGAACAGTAGAAGGGACACAGGACATCAGTTATGTTTGAGTACGACACGCTAGTTTCGTGAAGGCATGATGTAACATCTACAACAAATATTAACTCTTTAAATCTTTGAAGCCTAAATTTCTTACGCATGATATATAGAAATTCAGTTCCTACCTCCCAGTAAACAAACTAGTCTCCATTGAAAAGATCAACCGGTCAATGTTGTCTGCGAAAGGTATCCCTATTTGCCGTGAGAGTCGTGCGAGGCAGATAAATAAACTGTGTGGGTAAACTGCAGAGGTTCTTAAGGTTAAAGCAAGTACAAGGTGTTGTAAGTAAATTTTGTAAATAATTTTCTCTAAAAGTTGTGTTCTGTATCAAATCGTCTGGAAGCAAATGACGGGGGACCGTATTTTGAAAGTTTACTGCACAACAACCACTACCTCACACCCGTAAAATATTTGGAGCGACAAGAAATGAAATGTTTTCCGTCAGAATGTAGCTATACAGTGAAACCGTCATTGTAGGGAATATCAGAAATGTGTATATCAGCTATGTTTTATAGGCATGCGTATTGCCGAGCTTCGTGTTTTGGGAACTTACCATTTTTTTGGGCACGTCTTTATTTCAGTTCTCAGCCCGGACGTCAGCCGTCGTGACTAATGCGAGATCTTGACATCCTCATAACGGTGACTATGAAGATTAATATTCTGAGATGTCACGCCGTGTAGTCTGGTAGTTATTTATCGATATTTCGGAGAATCCTGCTGCCTCTGTCTTCAGGGTAGAAGACTTAAGTGTTAGAAGCCGGTCCCATTTGTCCACTTCTAGCCCGAGTGCATGTCTCCTCTAGCCTACTCAGCTGTTTTCCCGTGCAGTTCTACCCTGAAGATGGAGGTTCCTCCGAACATATCTATCAGAATGAACTGCGTCACATTACAGAAGGCATGATTTACATTCTAGTGACTGTTCATTACTTCCAGGCAAATGTAAAAGCACTTTCAATCAGGCCACGGCACTGCCACATTCATAATGTCAATTGAGTCGAATCTGTATAACCTAACACACCGCATTTAAGGTAGCGAAGGATACACATCTTACGCCCACCGTACACTTTTAGAGGATTGAAATTCTGTGGATGTGTAACAGATTGCAAACTCTTACAAGATAATGGAATTATGCCAATTTGTGAGTGGTGATTTATGGTGCAAGATTCTGAATAGCCTACAGAAAGTGTGTCTGCGTACATCTTACTCCATGCAGCAGTCACATTTGAGAAGTTAATAGTCGCTCTGTTATCCGGGAATTACACTGTCTTTTACGGAATCCGAAGGTTTGTTACCGCGTTCAGTAGACCTACCATAAACTATTTATGTATCACGCATTTCTAATACTGTCGTCCCAGTTATGCCTAAGACTCCCAAATCGTCCATTCTGTTCAGGTTTTTTACTTAAAATTCTGTATGTATTTCCCTGTGCTAAATGTCCACCTACCTCGTTTATTCCCTTTGATTTCATCGCGTTTGCCATACTTGCAGTTTATTCCAGCGCCCTGTTATTCCCTTCATTTTAGATCCAGATGTACTCCTCAGTAGTTTGTCCTGCTCTGAAACACCGTCATGTAGTGTGAGATCAAGTTTCACATCCATACAAAACAACAGCTAGAATTAGTTATGTACATTTCAGTTTTCATGATTTTAGGTGCGAGACGGGGAAACAAAAGATTCTGAACTAAATTTTGGAAAGGCATTCCCCAAGTTTAATCTGCTTTTGATTTGTGAGGTCCCAGGATCTCACATCGCCGAGTACCAATTATTGTGAAATGTGACGCCACGTACCATTTTCGGGGCAGCACCCTGAAGAAGGATGCAGCAGGTTCCTTCCGAAACGTTGGTGCCCAGCTACTAAACCATACAACGTTACCTACCAGAATGCCACAATTTGATACTTTTAATTTGTTTGTGAATGCACTGTTTTAACTTTGCCACACTTTCGAAGGATTTATTGACAGTTGTGATTTTCGACATGGATTCGTGTAACGAGACATGGACAAACAGAATGGCTTTGTTTACCCTGTGTTTAGTTCTAAACCAAATAAGTGCTGTTTAATATAGCATCCGTTTTCCTCGTGTTTCCGCTCGTCAAATTACATCAGTTTCGAACAGAAGGCCCTTACCGCGCTCATTTCCAATCCCTCATGGTTTCCTGGGGCCATCTTGATGGCATATTTTGAGGATGAGTTTAACGTAATTGCGGTATAGTAGCTCAGTGTTACATTCCATTCTGAGTATGTAAATGTATCAGGTAACCGTATGCTTATATGGACATTACAATGGGTTTTGTTTAGTGTAGACCTATGACATTTGTCAGTAAAATTTTAAAGGTACGTCCCAGTTCGGTTGACACGGATATCTGCGTTCGCTGACAGCTGAGTGTATGTTTAGTCATACTGGTAACAACCTACATAGTAAGCCTGTTAACTCCTTACCTTCGTGGTTCCTCCAAGGCACGTGTGTGCCGTCACTTTACACACGGGCTGGATGGGACTGTGACCACAAGCGGAATAAACATAGGCTTCAAGAACTAACACTTTTGTCGCCGATGCCACATACATAGAGCTAGTGCACACATACCAAGGTAGAGGTATTGGTGTCCTGTACACCCAGTCCCTTGTTTTAAGCCCTAGTTGCGTTCCTGAAAAAGTGGGCGTAAATAAAAGAGGCGTAAATAAAAAGTGTTATCCCCGTCAGAAATAGAGAGTTAGCGTAATAGAACGCAGCCAGGTAAAGTGTAAAGTGTAAAGTAAAGGTAAACTGAAAATGACAGAGTCCAAATTAAGAAGTGGTGTAAATTGGCAAGGGGCGCTAAAGCATAAAGGCGGAAAACAAACGGGCGTAAAACAAGGGCTGGGTGTACTTAATTAATTGAGCACCTCCCTAGCTTTTGCCATAACTCTGAACACTAAATGGACATGAATAGCCTATAAATATAGCAAGGAATACGTCATAAAGGTAACTTTACTAACCATTAATTGGAACATGATGTCCCAGATCTAGGCGATATAATCTGAGCTGTTAAAAACGCCGTTAATAAATAAATACTGATAAATTAATCTGTTCTGAACTGTGGTGTTCTTTAGACGTGAAGACACGCACTGAACGCAGTGCGGTGGATTCTCTCAAACTGCTCACACCCACAGTAAATTATAACAGTAAAAACGTGTGCTAGACCAGCGGTATTCAACCTTTTTTGTTCGCGTACCCCCACACATAATTTCTCTTCAACTTTGTACCCCAAAAGTTGTTGGTGCATAATTCAAGTTATACATAGTCTGTAATCTACAGCTAAAATAAGTTAAATAAATTACATCCAAAATAATGTATTAAATAATAAGTTTTAAATGAGAAAAAGGAGAGTCAAGCTATTAAATAATAAATATATTATTTCCAATCATATAAAAATTAATAAAGGAACAAAGGTATTTTAGCAAAGCAAAATTATATGCACTGTGTGGAATAAAATGAAACTAGCCGCCCAGATAAGAATCGTATAAAGGACAGAGAAAGAGAGAGAAAAATGGCGCTCCCAAATCGCATGTCCTTACGTCCGGGTCTCTTGTGGCTAACCCTAAATCTGGCCCTGATTATTCATTTTTTTTTAATTCTACGTACCTCCTAAGATGTCTTCGCATACCCCCGGGGGTACGCGTACCCCAGGTTCAATATCACTGTGCTTGGCAACACACATAAGCGGTTCTGTCAGCATCTCGATTCCTATATGCTTTCGCGACTGGCTACGGGATGGAAGACAGGAGTTCGATTCCTGGTAGTAGTAGGAATTTTTCTCTTCTCCCTGTGGTGACTTCCAGACTGGCTCTGTGGACCAGCCGGTTACCTATCCAGAGCGCGTGGCTTAAAGCGGCCGGAACAGAGGTTGAGAAGACTGCGTGGAGGTACCTCGACTCCCTCATACGCCTTCATGTTTTGGTTCTTAATTAAGCACAAGGAAACGCGTACAATTTTACCTTATTTTTACCTCGATCTGTAATGAAATGAAAACTGATAAAGGGGTACATTATTACTTGTATGTGAACATTTCTACTGGCCGAGTTGAATTCTTTCGTCTGCTGATTGTTGCATGCTGTAAGTGATGTCTACTTATCACGAGCATAATGTGACACCATAAAGGAGCAGCCAATAGACTGACAAGCGCGGGGGAACTCATGGGCATGGTTTTGTTTCATGACAGAACTGGAACAGTGCTTTCGCTTGGCTACACAACTCCACATGAAGGAATATAATGCCGAAGTTTCGAATTTCGATTTATTGATCCTAAAATTTAACTAGCTAATCCGGCAACCAACATAATTGTAAATTCATTATAATCATGTCAATCTGAAGTTCCACACTTGCAATTAGTAGGAGCTTGCATTGCTTATCCTGTTCACAGTGGCGTGTCTCGGGGGTTTTTTTTTTTTTTGGTGCCCAGGGGGAGAAATCACAATGGTCGCTTTTAAGAGAATTTAAGAACTTAAATTTTACAATTATTTATTGAATTTCCTTTTATGTATCTTGATATTTAAAATTTGGTAAGCACAGATAACCAAATTTTTTAATTTAAAATATTTATTTTGCCCTCGTCCTGGAATCTGCTGCCCGGGGCGGCATCATCACTCACCCTCCCCCTAGATACGCCACTGCTTCATCGTTATATGTTGTGTGCAGCACATGCTAAGCTACATGCAGTTCTCTCTTTCTCATTTCACATCTCTATGCACAGAGGTGGAAACACAACGCGTGCTGTACTGTCGTAATCATCGTCTACTTAACACTACTGTGATTCATGCTGTCCAGACGGCGGCGAATGCATGGAATGTGCAGTTGACATCAGTATATCGAGATAACACGGACATTTTTTGTTTCTGGTTGCATATCTGTGTGTTCAGAGACAGTTTCTAATTACAGATAAGGAACTGATTATTCTCATGGACGGGCAGGTGTGGTCACCCTACAAAGTGTCCAACAGGTGGTAACCCATGCGTATGAGACTATTTGCGGAAGAAACTATTTGACCTCAAAGTAGATATAAAACAATTTGTTTTTTGCGCGTGAGTTCTGAAAGGTTTTGACGACAATGTGTTGCACTTATAATGACAGTCAAACCCCGATATGGCGCCACTGTTTGTGCGCCGCAATTTGTGGCAGTATATCGAAATTTTGTATAATGTGGAATTTCTGTTCACAGACTTTTATGGACGGTAAGTGAGAGTGGTGTTATATCTGAGTTTCAACGTACGTAGTCTTCGGAATTCTTGCATCTTTTATTAGGCGACGTTTCGGAAACTCGATCGGTTTCAGCACTAGGGCAAAAGGATGGAAAGGCACCTACTCAGCTGCATCTGACACAAAACAGCTATCCTCAAATCACTGGATAACCTGTGTCAGTTACTACATCTGTTTCGCCCGTGTTTTGTAATAAGGAGCTAACTGCCACTGTGAGCTACATTGAGTTATGTGCAGAGAATCATTCAACTAATGGTCCTCTATGCTATGTGAAAAGGTGACCACTGCATCTGCAATGATAACGAAGATACGTGGGGGTGGGGGAGGATATTCTACCTCTCAAAGCGTTTGTAACAAGTAAAACGTAGCCGTCTACCACTTGTTACACATTGTACTCTCAGTTCTTGTTGAATTCTGAACTGTAAAAAGGGGATATCTACCATTTGGACTCTTCTTGCATATCACAATATCGATGATTTACGTGTCCTTGCCCAAATGGATCCTGTATGTAACTACTAAACAGTCTTTTATGCATATTACGATTCCAATGTATGTCTCAGTGTTGTTAGTAAAATCCTAAACATTGAATTAGTAATTGAATTCACAAACTTATTTTATAAGTAGCTTATTTTATAACTAGAATTTACGCACAACCCCATTTATAAATAGGCCTACCAGCTCCTCACATTCGAAGAATGCAGTAATTATACTGAAATTTTATTTTCTACAACTTATGATTAAAAATAATTTTCACTCAACTAACCAACTGCGTGGAGCAGAGTGCTTCCTGAGAGACTAACCGAGCCTTAGCTGGTCAAGAAATTCCCCGCATGTTTCATAACCGCATTCACAACAGCCCGCCACCTGTTCCTGTCCTGAGCCAGACCAATCCAGTCCATGCCCTCCATACTACTTCTTGAAGATCCGTTTTAATATTATCCGCCCATCTACTCCTGCGTCTTCCAAGTGGTCTCTTTCCCTCAGGCTTCCCCACCAAAACCCTGTATACACCTCTACTGCCTCCCATACGTGCTACATGCCCCGCCCATATCATTCTTCTTGATGTCATTACCCGAATAATATTTGGTGAGGAGTACATAACCTAAAGCTCCTCCTTAAGTAGTCTTCTCCACTCCCCTGTTACTTCGTCCCTCTTAGGCCCAATATCCTCCTCAGCACCCTATTCTCGAACGCCCTTAGCCTATGTTCCTCCATCAGAGTGAGAGACCAAGTTTCACACTCATACAAATCAACAGACAAAAATTGTAGTTATGTATATCATAATCTTCATATTTTTGGATAGTAAGCTGGAAGACTAAAGATTCTGCACCGACTGATAGCAAGCATTTCCTGACTTCAACCTGCTCTTAATTTCTTCATGGATAGAATTTTGACATACAGATACTCTCTACATGAGCATATCTTGAAGTTGTATCAGCTCTTGCATCACGGCATGCTACACTCTGAAAGCCTGACTGCTGAAGAAAGGAACCAGAGAGATAGGATTTCAGTATCCTCTGTCGGTAGAAGTATGAACCAACGTCTGGACATCTCGTAGTCAGAACCCCAAGTATCCGTTTTCTTGCTAATGCCTGTTCCAGAAGAGGTGTATAACTAGCCAACAACTTGTCAGAGGCTACATTATTCCGTGGTTTTCAGTACTTGGAGCCATAAGTTGTGTGGTACTTTATGTGTTTGTCGTGTGAGAGGGATGGTAGTTGACAGTGGGGGGGACATCCACCAGCAGTTAAATAACGAGTGTTAGAATAAATACCGCGCAGCGGGAAGTCCCCCTCTGCGTTAAACTACACCTTTAACTTTCCAGAGAGGTGATGGATCGCCGGCCTCCATGGGCTTCCCTCCTCCTCTTGAACTAGCATCACACCCTATGGGAAATGTGCCTTCGATGCAAAGATTAATTCAGCGTTTGAGCGATAGTTACAAGCATTCTTCTAGTGGCGCTGAAGGATTTGTTTCCGGACACTTAAACAGATCATCAAGCATGCAAAGGTGTTGTCAGAATCACTCGTGTACCATTACCTGTGTACCTCCTGTCTGGCGGCTGGCCTTGAACCTGAATCGAACCTCTTCTTTTTCACGTTGTGTTCTGTGTCTAAACTATTCTTTTAACTTAGCCGTCTTGGCTATCCATGGAGCCGGGAGAGCGTAGTCGGTATAGTAACAAGGCTACGGGCTTCACGACCGAGGAATCGTGGTTCGCTGCCCGGGAGGGGCAAGAATTATACCTTCCCCAAAGCGTTTAAACCGACTTTGAGGCCCACCCTATTTGGTGGATATCGTGGGCTATTTGGTCAGGATTAAAGCGGCCCAGGCATGCAACTGACCACTGACCACAATTTAGCGCCAAGGTAAAGAATTAGTGGAGCTATACCTCCACTCCCACATATACTTTCATGGCGTGCGAAGGGATAACTTTACCTTTATCGTGGCTGACCTAATTTCTCTAGCCAATTAGTACCGGAGGCGCTTTCTGGGAGCAGAGAAATTGCTGGAACGCTAATTTATCCACAGTTCTTAAACTGGTGTCGAGATCTGAGACTATTCTACACAGAAATTCTCACACTTCTAAATAACTTCAGGTTCTATTTATCGTACCTAGCTTGGTAACGAAGACGGCATCCTAATTAGTTTAAGATGCAAATGACTTCTTGACGGGGTAAGAACAACCAGAGCCAAGGTCTGAACACGCCTCTTCGATTAATGCTGAGGGTTTTAATTGAAAAGTAGTATAACAGAAAGCACAAAAATTATAACCTTATATAATGAAATTGAAAATATAAATTAATAATACACGTAAAGGTAGGATAACATTTCCCTGTACACGCCTTGAAGGCATATACAGGAATGTAGGTATAGCTCCACTCATTCCTAACCTCGGCATTAGATGTGCCCGTGAATTGATTATGTTATTTATTTAAAAATCACTGTTCACAGCTCAGCTGACCAGTGTAATATGTGCTTCTGATTTGTTGTTATTATAATTCTGACAATGTGTTTTGTGATAGTCTTGTAATAATCCATAGTTACAGGGTGTATTATACTTAGTGGCTTAAAATGGTTTGCGCAACTGTTATTAGAGCTGCCTATTCTGGCTGCCGCGTCTTTCCATGTGTGTCACTTGGCGGCGTGTTAGTCTGGTTGGTAATCTCCTTATGTGTAGCTGATTTAATGACGCTTACAGAAGGTCTCACTCAGCCTACGTGTATATAGAGTCGAATTATTGGACGATAATGAGTAGACACAGTCCCTCCCCTTGCGCAATTTCGTACTTACTCAGTTTTTAAAAAAGTAAAAGAAATTGCAATGAAATCATTTTTTAGACGCGCGCTGTGTTTTTCCTTGCGGCAATGAAAGTGCCGTGAGACGAAGTTGGCGGAAGAATGTTACTGGGCGATGACACAGGTGACGGGGCGGTCATGCTGCGGCCGATCGCGTTCTAGTGCAGGCCTGCTCAACCTTGTATGTGGTGCGGGCAGCTTCGGCAAAATTTGGTCTGCATGTGGGCAACGTGAAATGCATTACACAAAAGACGAAGGAATAAGTATGCGTAAATTATATGTAGTGGGCCGGGATAGCTCAGTCGGTATAGCAACTCGTTACGGGCTGGACGGTCCGGGGATCGAATTCGGGTGGGAGCGAGATTTTCCGCACCCGTCCAGAACGGCCGTGGGGCCTACCCAGCCTCCTAGTCGATGGGTACCGTCTCTTTACCGGGGACAAAGCGGCCGGGGCGTGGTGTTGACCACCCACCTCATCTAGCGCCCAGGTTAAAGAAAGAGTAGAGCTATACCTGTACTCCCCTCTCTGGGCCTTCATGGCCTGTTCTAAGGTAAACTAAAAGTTAAGTATGTGTATGATTTAACGTGCATGTTTGTCTATACGTCATGTGCAATAAAAATATACTAGCAAAAATAGGAGAAATTTATAACAAATGCAATTCACAACATAGGGTAGGGTGTTGCTATTTTTAGCACATTTTTCATGTCTTCTTAAATAAACAGCGCATGAGTTGGCTGCTAAGCCATTGCCCTTAACAAAGCCTTGTGACTCTTGCTACGGTGCTGCATGTAGGATGCTGTTTGTGTGTCTCGTGGTACAGGCAGTGAAGCCCTCAAGGTTCGGATTACATGAACCGTGCCGTGAGTGGATGGGGACATGATTAGCGGGATTTGGACACAAGCTTAACTAACGTTGGGCATCTGTCGTGTTGCGAAAGGAACATACACATGTATGAAACTGCTTAGAGAAGTCATTTTGTACGTTTCATGTTCGCGACTTCAGTAAAACCAGAGCTGTACATTTATAAAGTTGCTATGTTGTCATCACCGTCGTCATCAGCATCATAATCGTCTGCAATGGTTAGCCGTAATAAACTCCTTCGGCTGCAAGGCTGAACTCAGAATTTATACCATTTTTATGATCTACTTCTTCTGCTCCCACCTTTCGCTTTATGCCGATAAAATCTTTCAGAATATCCGCTTTCATTCCATTTCCAGATGGTTGTACGAATTCGTTTGACATCCATTTATCTATGATGTCATTCGCTCTTATCTGATTGCTAGGTTTATGGTAGGATTTCTTCTCCTGTAACCTCTAATAACCCTTAGAAACCTCATTCAAGCTGTCTTTATTCGGCCGCACTTTCGTTCAATTATGATCTAGCACTCTGATCCAAAATGAGAGAGGAGGTGTGAAATGTTTTACTTAATCACGCTGTCACGTACAGTCAGCTGTACAGTTCACTTCAACACTTTACGTGACAGAGGTAACTCTGCGCACCACCTTCCATAATTCAGTAATTCGGCGAGTAGCCCTGAGTCTCTCTTTATTGTTCCCGTTTAGTCCTCAGAATATAGAGCAGACTTTCCATAACCAACATTAAAAGACGTGCTTTTGATGAGTTTTCTTGACTATACGAACCGAAATTTTAAACTTTGTATGGACGGCTTTTCACTTTAAAAGTGTTAGCAGTGTCTGTCCACTCTACGCTTACATCTTCAGCAAATAAGCCGATGGAAACAAAATGAACTTTATAAAATAGGTTATTGTACGATATAGAGCACCAGCGAAGTCTAAGGCGTGGGTCTGCGGCCGTTCGCTTGCTGGGTTTGCGGGTTCCAATCCCGCCGGGGGCATGCATGTCTGTTCTCTTGTGTGTGTTGTGTGTTTGTCAGGTAGAGGTCTTTGCAATGTGCCGATCCCTCGTCCAGAGGAGTCCTACCGAGTGTGTATGTATCATTAATTGCTACCAGGTGCAACAGTTACCCTCTACACCTACAATGAGTAGGTAGAAGAGGTCAGAGAAAGAAAGAAAGTATAGAGTACCAATACACTGAGTATATTTATACCAGACTACACGGTGTCACACCCCTGAATACTGTATTGTTCAGAGTCACCACCATGCGAAATTGAAACCTCATAGAGTAGGCCTACCGGAGATTCTGCTCCCGCAGAACTATGACATTAATTCTATAGCTCCTAATGCGTTTGGAGCTTTTATACAGCTTATGATTCGATCGCCATCATTTCATCTGAACTACACATTCATTGGTGGAGTGTGTCTTCCCCAGCTTCCTGTCCATTCGATTTACGACACCGGAAATCAAGGAGCGGAACCAAAATGTCACCAATCAAATGAACGTATTCCCCCAGAAAAACGCTTCACGTGTGGTGAGGGTGTAGCTATTTAGATACCAAATGTAGTATGTCTCTGGCGAATGAAAAGGAGAAAAAGGAAAATACACTATAGCGTCGTTCCGCACACGACACGGTTATGGTCTCATGATTAATATTATGGCGTGATGTGAGCGCCTCTCGTGGTAAGAAATGTTATCATCCATCAAAAATATGGCGACGAGGCGTTCCCTTCCTTTTTCCACTGACTGAGAGAAACATTACTAATCAATAAATCGTTTGTGACCATTTATATACCGTTGTCAGAACCGCCCCCCACCCGCAGAGACCAAGTCACCGCGTGAAATCAGCGTTTTCTGCTCCTCTATCATCAGTAAAGCACATGGTTAAGTGATTGATTGCTGGTGCCTCACTTTGCGCGTCCCACACTAACATCATGCAACCCTGCCTCAGCGTTACCTCGCACGAGTCTCCAGTTTTTATCACTAACTTTATTTACGACTGATTTTACTTTTTTTTCGCATGATACACAGTTGATCAGTATGAGAGGATGATGCCATGAAGTTATAAACACTCTTGTCTGCATTGCAAGATTATATATGTACATATACCCATGCACAGCATGGAACCAGGAATAATTCTGCAGCTAAATTGCTTTGTACATTACACTGTATGCAGCATCAAGTGTTTAAATAAAAACCCTGAACAACATTTTTTCAGCATTTTAAATTAATTTTCAGTGTTTCAGGAAAGATGTTTCGATGCAGCCTAGTAAGTACCATTTGTTATTCTGTCGGTGTGTGTTTAAACCCCATGTCCACGGACTTAATCGTCGTCATTATCGTCACCTTTCTCACCGCCACCACCAAATTATTATGATTATTATTATTACCACCATGTTCATACTCGAATGTGCAATGGTAACAAAACAACATCGTGCGTTCCTTCCGACACAACCTGTATTTAACAATTATTTATACACTACATGTTTCAGTCATTCGATCATCATCAAGTGTACAACACAAAAACTTAAAATCTAAGTTAAAAGTGCGCAAAAATTTTGTGAGTTGTCACAAATAATGTCATATGTATTAAATGTACAATATACATTACAATCGGTTTTTGTAACCTAAGCGTCTCATTAACCATGAGAAGTGTGGTGCGTGACCCAAATATTGAAATTATAACATTTTGAATTTAAAAAATTTAAAAAATGTTTAGGATCCTAGTTCCAAATTAATTGTTAACTTGACGATCAACTTCCGTTCTTATATGTGCTTTCGTTTTTTGTCCATTGTTAAAAATCTATATTTTGAATTTTGTTTAAAGATCGATGTTGGTCGAGTAATGACTGTTTAATTCAAGCACACCATCGTGCTTGAATCTCCAACGCGGATTCAAATTCACCAAAATGGTAGTTTGAACCACAGGGGAAATACTTTATTTTAGCAACAACAATGCAGTATTAAATAATAGTTCGAAACGAAATGACACGAGTGTCTCGTCACAAATCAATTCTCGAATTACGTCATGCTAAAAAGAAACATATCCATGGTGCTGCGTAAGGCCATGGACGTCGGAGAACATGCCTGGCATAGACGGTCACGAAGAATAGGTCCGGTCCTGTTTTGACTGGGCTACGGGCTGGACGTCCGAAGAAATCCTGGTTCTGTTTTGACTGGGCTACGGGCTCGACGTCCGAAGAAATCCTGGTTCTGTTTTGACTGGGCTACGGGCTGGACGTCCGAAGAATCCTGGTTCTGTTTGACTGGGCTACGGGCTGGACGTCCGAAGAAATCCTGGTTCTGTTTTGACTGGGCTACGGGCTGGACGTCCGAAGAAATCCTGGTTCTGTTTTGACTGGGCTACGGGGACTGGACGTTCGACCTGAAAAAAATCCTCGTTCTGTTTTGACTGGGCTACGGGCTGGACGTCCGAAGAACTCCTGGTTCTGTTTTGACTGGGCTACGGGCTGGACGTCCGAAGAAATCCTGGTTCTGTTTTGACTGGGCTACGGGCTGGACGTCCGAAGAACTCCTGGTTCTGTTTTGACTGGGCTACGGGCTGGACGTCCGAAGAACTCCTGGTTCTGTTTGACTGGGCTACGGGCTGGACGTCCGAAGAAATCCTGGTTCTGTTTTGACTGGGCTACGGGCTGGACGTCCGAAGAAATCCTGGTTCCGTTTTGACTGGGCTACGGGCTCTGGACGTCTGAAGTAAAACTCCTGGTTCTGTTTTGACTGGGCTACGGGCTGGACGTCCGAAGAACTCTGGTTCTGTTTTGACTGGGCTACGGGCTGGACGTCCGAAGAAATCCTGGTTCTGTTCCCGGCAGGCGCAAGAGATTTATCTTTTTTTTGCAAAGCGTCCATACCGGCAATGGGGCCCATGCAGCCTCTTGTTAAATGGGTACTGGCCCATTGACCGGCGATAAAACGGGTGGCGCGTCAAGGTGACCACTCGCCCTATCTAGTGCCGAGGTTAAGAATGAGTGGAGCTGTACCTCCATTCAGCTATATTCCTTCATGGCGTGTACAGGGACAACTTAACTTAGGCCGTAGACAGTAGAAAATTATTTCCAGTCGGTATCATTAATTGAGGTGAGTATCCAAACAACGTTTTAACAGTTGTTTCGGACAAAGCACACAGACCCTGCATAAGCTTCAAACATGTGAGAGTAGCATAAATAACATTGGAGGGCGGAATACAATGTTACCGAATATCAGACGCAGGCTTGTTGATCATCAGAAAAAAACACTTTTCTGTCAATGTAAGCATGTTCCTCTGTGTCAGTGTGTTCTCTGTTGAATACCGCAGCATACAATGTGGAAGTGGCAACTATCCTATATCAAAGTGACGTCTCTCCACTTGTTCTAAGTGGACTTGCTTTGTGCATATTTCCGGGCTTGCGATCCTCTTCTAATAAACACACAAATGCAGGAAAGTACCTTTTTTTTAATTCCTTGACTGTGGGTTTGATCTGTGAAAGATCGTAAACAACTTTCGTGATTTGATCAGTTACTGCAGGCGGAGACCGTCCGTCTGTACCCAAGCAGCACTCCTTGAAACTTCATCGTAGGGAATCCTTCTTGAAGCCTCAATATTCGTTGAACTGCTCAAGAAGTGCATTGCTTTCAATGTACCTGCAGTTATATTATACTAGTTCCGATGTTATTGTTGCGTTATAGCTGGGGAGGGGGGGGGGGAGTTACATCGGAACAAGTACGTAAAATTGATGTTTTTACAGCGATGTAGCACCGATGTAGCTGAGGTATTTCGCCCTGTGAAATATGCCGATGATTTGTGCTACTGGCAAAGGAAGAAAGGGTGATATACAGTACATGATTGATTGACTAAACTAAGGTAACGAGAATCTCGAGGCAACCGTCCACAGTGCAGATAATGATAAATCAAAAACAACTGGAGAATGTGGAATATTTCAAATAATTGGGTAGCCTGGTAACAAATGATGGAAGATGTGCACTTGAAATTAAATCCAGGATTCCCATAATAAAAGCAACATTCAACAAAAAGTAGACTCTTTTCGCCAGCAAATTGGACTTCAATTTAAAGAAGAAACTAGTAAAGTGCTACATTTGGAGCATAGCTTTTTATGGTGCTGAAACTTGGACACTTCGGAACGTAGATCAGAAATATCTTGAAAGTTTTGACATATGGTGCTGGAGAAGGATGGAGAAGATCAGTTGGACCAATCGTGTGAGAAATGAAGTGTTACACAGAATCAAGGAGGAAAGGAATATCCTACATACAATAAAAAGAAGAAAGGCTAATGGATTGGTCACATGTTGCGTAGAAACTGCCTTCTAAAATACGTTATTGAAGGAAAGACAGAGGGAAGGATAGAAGTAACGGGAAGACGAGGAAGAAGACGTAAGCAGCTACTAGATGACCTTAAGGAAAAGAGAGAATACTGGAAAATGAAAGAGGAAGCACTAGATCGCAATCTGTGGAGAACTCGCTTTGGAAGGGGCTACGGACCTGTCGTAAGACAGAGTAGGGAATGAAATGTAACTGAGGATTCCGTTTGCTGGGGTATAACGCTGCATCAGTGGGTAATTGGATTCCAAATGTTTGAAGGAAGGTACAGACACTCTTCGACTTACGCAATTTCGATTTACGCATTTTCTGTGTTATGTAACTTAAAAAAAGTAAAGAAAACTGAAATAGTAACATATTTGGATATCGCGAAAAAGTTTTTCCTTGCGGGAATGAAAGTCCAATGAGTCGAAGGTGGTGGGAGAATACTGCTGGGCGATAACACAGGCGGCGAGGCCTATTATGCTGCGGCCAATTAGGTGCCAGTGTGTTGGATTTCGGATTTCAGGCGACTCCACACACACACACACACACACACACAACTATATATATATATATATATTATATATATACAGTATGTCCACAAAGTCCCTTCGGGGTTTTGAAAAATTGTGGCGCGCAAACAAATTGAGCTAGCCACATGCGGTTTGCGGCAGATTACAGTGAAACTCTGGAAGTTTTTTACTGACCTCAGTAGACCTCGATGTGGGCTCCCTTGGTAGCACGGAGAACGTCCAGACGATATTCGAGCTCTTGCCATGTTCTGTGGAGCATGTCCGTTGGAATAGCCGAGATCGCATTCCTGATACGGGTCTTCAGGTCATCAAGTCCGTTAACTGGTGTTCGGAACACATTGCTCTTGACATAAACCCACAGGAAAAAATCCAGTGGTGTTATGTCTGGTGAACGTGGAGGCCAAGGTATTGGACCGTCTCTGCCATCCCACACAACGCGCGCGTTCCTGCACACTCGCCATTTCACAAACTGACTGAGAAACGTAAAGATGGCCGTTTATGCCATCTGTTGGCGGCAAGAAAGACTTCCAGATTTCACTGTAATCTGCCGCAAACCGCATGTGGATAGCTCAATTTGTTTGCGCGCCACAATTTTTCAAAACCCCGAAGGGACTTTGTGGACACAATGTATATAGTTGACGATATGTATGCTATATTACAGTGGTTCCCAAAGTGTGCCCCGTGGATCCCAATGGATCCGCGACCAGTTGCCAGGGGTTCTGTGGAGACATTTCCGTAATGGCTACTTTGAAGTTTACTTATTTTTTAAATTAAAGGAATGGTTTGCTAAAAACAATCGAGGAACTTCTTTAATTTGCGATATATTTACGTGAGCAAGGATGTGAGGATCCTTGTTATTTTTCGAAGCTGAAAGGGGTCCGCGAGCAAAAAATTTTGGGAAACAATACTTATTAATTTCCGACTTGCGTTGGACCTTCCGGTACTTGACTATTGCGTAAGTCGGGGAATGTCTATACTGCCTTCGTCTTTAAGGGTCAGTAAGTCCTAAATTATTCCAGCAGGCCAAGCAGTGTGTTGTCCCAGAAGAATGGAATCCCTTCATCATTCCGTTTACAAAAATGGACCCATTGCTAAGTCACTTGAGCCCATTGCACACTCTCGAACCCTGTTTATTTAACATCCCTTTCTATATTACAACCTATTTGTACATTTAGAACTTCCAAGCGATTTTTTTTTCCCCTAGAGGTCTGCCGACCAAAGGTTTGTGAATATTTTGTACAGAATACAACTCATGAAACTCTAAATCATTTTATGTTCCCCATTCTCTGGTTAACTACTGTTTTTGAGTTCGCGGTAAGACTGTAGACTTGGATCGTGGAAGTACTTTTTCGACTGGTGACCGGCTGTTCTCAGATATTTCGTAGTTTTCCACAGTATTTCCAAACGAACAATATCACGTTGTGGTGCTTTCACCATTCCCAGTGATCTTGCCATCTCATTCGTCGCATTATACTCGTAATAAATAACATGAGAATAAGAGTGGCGCCCGTTATCTGTATTGTTACCCTGGTCAAGTAGCCCACTCAAACTGCAGCCTGTACCATATCGACTACGTTCATACGACAAGCGTCGCTTCTTCTTTTCTTTTTACATCCTTTTGTTGTGCGCTAGTGTTTTCCGCATCGCATCTCCCAGCCTGGTTCCCGCCCTCCGGCAAACCCCTCAACAAAATATGGAACGACAAATGAGCATCGGACGTGCATGGGACCACCTGCCGGTAAGGAACGGAACTAACGGACCACAAACCAGCCCCTGGAGCCCTCTTGAAAAGAGTAATGAGGCAGAAACGTTACATACTCAGCGATTTTGAATCCCCCTCCGTTCTGATATCTGCAGTACTCATCACTTCCAACCCCAACCCCCGCCAACTTCTATCCATCGTAACTTCGCCGTAAAACAACGTTAATCTTGTCAGTGGCGGATCCGGATCTGCAGTGCTCCTACAGATTGCGATCATGCAGTGCCCCTAATGAGGATAAAAGATTGCATTTGAGAGCGGGGTACAGAATTAATCCACGGTACATGCCCTCCCTGCAGCAGCCGGTAATCCTTCATCTGACCTACAAATTCGCTGCGGTTACAGACCCCATACGAGCCCATCACCACCCTCATAACAAATGAATATCAGGTGCTCTTTCTCTTGAGGTAAAGCGGCCGGAGCGTGAAGCGGACCAAGCAGACTTCTTTCTTTCTTTCTTTATCGTGTCCGGGCCATTAAATTAAAGATTTTTTGCCCAGTATTGGGCTACGTCAAATCCTTTTTTATTTGCAAGCCATAAATCATCGAGGGTGCAGATGTTTTTAATGTCTAGATCTAGAATACGTCAGTCTGTAACTCCACGTCCCCATTCGCCTTAACGACTTGATGGTTAGGCATAGTTTCATTATGGACAGGCCTGTATTGGATCATGTTACAAGGAGACACCCCACTTTTGTGCTTTACAATCTCGGGTCAACCATAACACGAACTTGGCGGTCGTGCGAACGTGAGAGGTATCGACTCGCAAATAGTTAACGGAGTTACTGACGAGCTTGCTACGTCGGCGTCATGTAAGACTTAAATATCTTCGTCAGCACAGTTGTGACAACCTCAAATCTCGCAGTGTTTTAAGAACTGGTTGATTGTGTGATTGAAGGCTTCCGCCGCGGTCATAGTGTTGTATAAAGCCTTTTGGGTTTTTACCCGGCGTTGTTTTTTGGTAAGAAACCAACGTTTCGGGACTACTTGTCTGTCCCATCTTCAGGGTCTCGACGCCGGGTAAAACCCAAAAGACTTTATACAACTTTTTGATTGTTAATCTCGATAAAACGTGAATTAATTCGTGGGTTATGTAACTGGAATTTGTTTATCTAAGAGTACGTAAGTGTGTTAAATGGAAATCTGTAGGAAACGGGAGAATGTTTAATTTGGGCTTCCGTGATAAGCTGTTTTCACTGTGCTGCGTTCATTGGCTGGGGCTATTAATAGTCCGCGTGTACGGCTGCATCTCAGCTGATCAGTGCATGGTGTGCTGTTGTGTAGCATAGCCCTTCATTGTGTTTCCTTCTCAGCTTGTTTTCCGTATTCTGCTAATCTAAAGCGAATTACTTGGTGTGCCTCAACCCAGGCTGTTTAGTTAAGAGGCTTACATCAACAATTTTTTCCTCTGCCCACATTTTATCGCCTGTCATCTGCTTGGAAACGAAATCCTTTAATCTCGTCTCCCGGCAAAGCAAACTTTAATAGCTTTCTTTTCTCTGTTTTGCGACGTAAGCTTTCTTTTATTTTCATTGCTGACTTAAACGCATGCGCTTAGATGAACCTGACACGCAAGACTTGAGTTGACACAAAATGGAGTCGGGTTTGACAATTGAGACGTGTTCTGAGCTGAAACAAAACACTGCCTGATGCATATCGCAAATCTGGTTCGGCCATTCACTTTGTTCCTTCAACGTTTTGCGTTGTTTACTATTTTCTTAACCTACCTTCTTCAATTTTAAGCAGAGGTAGACCCTTTGTGTCGGTAATTCTGTCTGCAGCTCCCCTTCCAAGGTCTTTCGAACCTTCGAACAGCCTTACGTCTGACTCAGCATGAATATGATTTTTCCTTTCCCAAGTAAATAAAACGTGTCCGACACGCGAACTTCTGAAACTGAAATCTTTGTCGCCGTGGAGGATCTGCGAGTGATGAATTACACAAATTTGAGTGAATCGTAAATTAGTGAACCCTTTGAAGCATAAAATTAATCTGAACACTAGGTACAGTACTTAAAAAGACAGTTCTTACCTCACAGAGAACACACCGTACCGCCATTACCATGTAGAAAGAGCACCAGTTAATAATGCTTAGGGAACTAAACCGTGTTTGTTATGAGATTAACACGAATCGCATTAATACTGTGTTAGCAAAATAGTTTCTTTATGTTAAAGAAGGTGCTACACGTAATTACCAGTGTGTTTTAAAGGGCTGACATAAGCTGTGCAGTATACGACATATTGTATGCATTTGAACTCATAGAAATTTTGGACGTTTTGTATCGTATGTATTGAAACATAATACACTGCGTTTCGTGGGACAAGTTCAGGCTTGCTTCTTCCAAAACAACTGTCATTGCATAATGATTATTTATACTGTAATTTAACCCGGGATAACGTCAAATTAGTAAATACCACATATTCAAAAACAGTTTAGAAAATACGGCTAAGCAAATTTCGCTAGGCACCAAGTACACAAAATACATAGCTGGTCATTCACTATTTCCTCTCTCTAAAGAGTATCACTGTGTAGGCAATCCCGGTAGTTATTACTGTAAACTTTCTGACTACCAGGATTGCCTACACAGTGATACCCTTCACCACACCTGACACCCCTTGGTTTCTACGTGTCGGGACACAAGGAGGTTGTGTTGTATCAGGAGAAATGGCACACATGAGATCAACTCTTACGGTTCAACACGGACGGTGCTGCTGTCATGCGGAATAAGGCAACGAATAGCCACCTGAAGTTTGGTAGACGTTTCGCAGAACATTCTGTATATCTGCCTGTCTGTGGCATTAATCGTGTTTATGTTAAGTAATTTAGGTAACAGCCTGTAGTTGTATATAAACCATTACCATATGCCAGGGTGTTGATTGGTGTGTCACAATAGTTAAGTAGCAGTTGTTATTGGAGGTGGTTTACAACTTGAGCGAATCAGATGGCAGCATTAATACATGGCAATTCATTTTGAACACAACCCTCTTTCCTGCCCCTACTGAACGCCTCTCACCAACCCCAAAGCGATTCGTCCTTTCCTCTGGGAACGTGTGATGGCTCGAAATTTCGAGATAAAGAGCCAGAGGTGTATCTCGGAGCGCGATCTTTATTGTATGGCATGTTGTCAAGTTTCCTTAGAGTACTCTCCATTTTTCAAGTGCCATATGCGAGGTCGAGTGATTTGATATTCTGGCAACAGTTTGAAGACGTCTCAAATATCGAGAGGGGGTGACTAAATGCTTTTAAGTAGTGGGATTTACTGTAGCTCATCAGTTACAGTGTTACATGAGTCCCTAAGGGGACAGGGGGTTGTAAAGTAAGTAGGGCTTTTGATTTCTTGGGGGTTCGTAGCCTGTGTGTGTTGTTCTGTTCAGTCAATTATACCTACGATATGAAGTTGATTTATACTCCGAGTTGTAACGTACATTGTACAGAACGAACAAATAAATTTGTGAAATCTGTGGTCTTCTGGGTAATTACACGGCGTCGTGTGGTAATTACAGATTTCATCAACATCGCGGCGGCAGCCTGAAATCAAATAAATTTGTGCTGACGAGATGTTCATGTTCCTATACGTATTGGCAACACTGACAGGCCGTTGCGGCTAAAAGCAGTTGTTTTCTTTGCAATTGTTAACACAGGTGTGCCGAGTTGGATCAGAATCTGGGAACTGATTCAGAAGTTTAAAGAGACTTCAGTGGAAGATTCGTCTTCATATAAATGAACATTACTGCACAAATAAGAGCAAAAATGGGCGTTACTTTCATGTGGGACATTCTACATTTACACGTCGTGGTGTTCAGGCAGAAAGGCGTGTATTTATATTTGTAGGACTGATACGAATATAGGTTTCGCGAATCCAGTAAACACGCACACAGTGTTTGGCAAAGTGGAGGTGCATCGCTCGAACCACGAACGGGTTAGTGTGAATGGGATTCATGCAATTAGTGAGCGCCAACTGCGGGCGAGATGACCGGCTAGATAGGCGTGTGAAGCAGACTGTGAAGTGCTCTAGTCGTGTTGTCAATTAGAAGCAAAGTAAGGTCATGAATTTTAAAATGACAGTTTTCTCTGCAACAGAATTTAAAACCCGCTCTTTGTCTTTACGGAAAGATACGGCAGTGGTTTCCAACTTGTGAGTAGCTATGTGCCGTTGGTCCACGATCCAACCGTCAGCCTGTGTGTTACTCCATCATCATCATCGTCGTCGTCACCACCACCACCATCGTTTTCCTTCTCCTCCTCTTCTTCCCGTTTCTCCTCCCGTTCCTTCTCCTCTCTTTCTCCTCCTGCCGTTCCTTCTCCTCCCCTTCGCCTCCTTCAGGTTCTTCTCCTCCCCTTCTCCCGTTCATTTTATTCCCCTTCTCCTCCCGTTCCTTCACTTTCCACTTTCCCTCCTACCGTTTCTTCTCTTCCCCCTCCTTCTCCTCCTCCCTTTCCTTCTCTTCCATCTCCTTCTCCTCCTCCCGTGCCTTCTCTTCCTTCTTCTACTCCTAGTCATCTTGTTTTCTGTATTTATGTCTATCTCATACTTCTTTTCCTTTCTTCCGCGTTTCGTAACTGATCGCGAACAACCCTCTGACAATGACGTTCATTAAAATTACGCATACAAATCCAGTTCGTACCTCACACAGAACACAGCCCACGACCATTTTCGAGACTTGTCTATTAATGCTGTGTAGGGAAATAATCGGTATTCATTATAAGAATGACATGAATCACGAACTGTGCAGCAAAACGTAGCCTATAGAGTTCTTTAAAGTTACACCAGCTGGTACGTATACATATTTACCGCTGGGCCTTAAACGGTTAAAGACCAAACTAACTCTGCGGTCGGTAAGGGAGAAGCCTGGGGGTGTAAGCGGGTCGGGATGACAGAAAGGAGCAATGATAAGACGGTTCGGCTGCGAGGCGAAACACTTTGAAAGCATCCGAAGGGACAGCACCACGCCACGCAAGTATATGGGGGAATGGGGGTATAACTCCATGTATTCTTAACTTCGGCATTAGATGGAAATGAGTGGCCAGCTTCACGCCCCAGCCGTTTTAACCTGGGTAAGAGGCACCGTCGCCCACTGAATAAGAGGTTGGGTGGGTCCCAGAACCGCTCAGGGTGCTTTAGAGAGAAGAAAGCTGTCTCGTGTCGCCGGGAATGGAACCCCGATTTCTCGGTCTAGTCCTTAGCCTAGTCACTGTATCCACTAAGCTATCATGATTCCTGATTGACAGTAATACTTAACTTTTTTTCCCGCATACACAGATTAGGCATGCAGCATGCATGGATGTCCTAGACATTCGGTGGAGTAGGACTGCTTAATGTCAATGATCGTTGGTTCATAATAATGCAGAAGAAGCAGACAGGTAGTCACGGGTTTCAAAGCCGTGACCCGACTATGCTAACTGGCTAACTATGCTAGCGGGCGGTCTTCGTCGTCATCTTTATTATCATTATTATTATTATAATCATCATCTTATCAGTGTTCATTTTATTGAATTGATTTTCATAAAAGTTTGCAAGGTATACAGAAAACTCTTAGCGGACGCAGCCTTCCGCACAGTTTGACTCAACTAATAAATATTTGATTTCATATTGAAAACTTCAACACAATTAAAGTGAATGTTTGGTCAGTCAGGACTGAAACTTTACTCGATGTCTAAACTTTTTAAACTCACATTATATCGGAAATATTTAGGCACAGCTGTGGGGTTTATTTATTAAGCTTACGTTGTTTTGTCCTTGAGAACTTTAGTAAAAGGTACGGCCGTGTAAATGTCCCAGTTCGAAAAATCCACAAATTCATGGAAATAAGGCAACAACAAAAACAAAATAATGCACTTCAGTTTTAGTAATGACATGGCATTTTGTAATCTATTTAACTTCATGTCATCACATCAAGGAAATTTTCAGTCAACTGTTGTTGTTCTTGTTCTCCTCCTCCTCCTTCTTTTCTTCCTTCTTCTTGATTCTGCTGCTGCTGCTGCTGCTAATAGATTTTTGAAAACGAGCAGAACCTGACGGCCCCCTCCTTCACTGTGTGTGCCACTGGAGTCTGGTCATTACTCTGCCTGCTCCTAATTATCGAATGGTTCTGCAGAACTGCCTCCTCCGTACACAAGCGTGGACTTAACGAAGCCGTCATTATGTTATCAATAGTTCTTTATTGTACAATAATGAGGATGTTTCCCTTTATTAAACTGAACATTCATAGGGTACAAGTCTGATCGTGGAAAATTAAACATCCTCTGTTCCTCTCGTATTCAAGCCATATAGAACAAAGTTAAATGTGTAACATCTGACATTCCTACTGCTAGTACACACTGATGAAAGAGGCAGAGACAGTCTCCGAATCATCTGAGCTTCATTGTGTATTGACGCGGATTGAGAAGTCTTCATTACGCGAAGGTAATGGGTTTGACTCTTGGATATAAAACCACAATTTTGTAATGTTTATTTGGATTCTATAGTTTTATATCTCACCGCTTTATGCTGCGTCTGTGGAGACATTAATTATCTAAAAATGGAAAGGCAAACTAACTCACTCCATAGTCCAGAGCTCTTCATGAGAAACTTGTAGACTCTCAGTACAGAGTTCATGAAGTACTCGTAAACTCTCAGTACACGTGAACTCACTCCATAGAACAGGGACATTAGTGAGAAGGCCTAGCCTCTAAGCTAGTCCAGATATGCCTTTCAGTTACGAGCCCCAGAGGTTCGTCACAGTTTTCATAGGAGCTGCAACTGAACCCTATTCTAAACTCAATACACGTCCAGAAAATAAACGGCCGTAGCGTGCATACGTATTCGAGTACAGCTAGCAGGCCCCTAAATCACGAGTGAACGTGTGTAAACCGATATTTCTTTAACAAAGAGGTAGTTACAGGGTGTATTTCACTGTAGGTATCTTGATATTTCGTGGCATTGACGTTTTGTAACTAAGATGAAGCTGATCTCTGTCAGAGTTAATTATTGTGACTATGATAACTGTCGAAGGTCTTTTGACTGTAGTAGATTCACTGTTGTGTAATCATGTTGGAAACAGTCCAGCGTGTGATGGATCTTTACTACATGTGACGCTTTGGGAGTTTGCTCTATTAGGCGCAGACACTCCCCGACCTGCGCAATTTCAGACTCACGCAATTTTTGAAGAAGTAAAAAATTGAAATAGTAACATTTTTTGCGCGCCGAATTTTTTTACTTGCGGGAATGAAAACGAAATGAGATGAAGGTGGCGGAAGAATACTGCTGGGCGATAACAGGCGACAGGGCGGTCATGCTGCGGCCGATCAGGTTCCAGTTTGTTGGAGTGTGGATTTCAGCTGGATTGCCTTGTATACACTTGTATAGCTGGCCATACGTATACTCAGTTCTGCTTTGCGCCGGAACTTCCAGAACGTTAATTATTGCATAAGTTGGGGATTGTCTTTACTCCACAGGCGGTGATTAGTTATCATTACAGTGACATAAAAATATCCGAAATGAACTTCGAATTACCAGAGTCTAATAAGATTTTGGGCTGACGGCGATGAATATTGTAGTTATGATGCAGTGCTGTATATGTTGAACTGATGACTGACTCTCTTTTCAGAGAACTGTAATACGAGTTGTTAGACAGCTAGTTGGCCAGTCAATTACATCAGCTTGATGAAAAAAAATTATGTAACATCGAATGTGATATGGTGAGTTAAGGAGGACATAGTAAGAGGCGTATTTGTTGGCAATCTTAGGCCTTTTGCCAGGTGAAACTGAGTCAGGGATTCGAACCATGTGTAACGAATACTAACCATTACAGGGAGACGTTAATTTAGTTACACGTTGTAAGGGGCGTCATGTGTAACAGTCGTGCTATTTCAGATGCTTCGCGCCTGCCAACACAACGCCCCTTTGAAATTACCACAGTTTGTATACACAGCAGAACTGTTCGGTTTGATTGCTGCTTACGCTTCACAATTTAATGTTATTAATACATCTGTAGCGACGTACGGAGCCACTGAATGTTGGCGCTGTAAACATCCCGGCCCCTATGGGTTCAATGGCATTTCAGTACCTACACTCTGCACGTTGTAGATATTTAAGCCATGAGAGGAACTAGTGCAGTTTCCGCCGAAGTTCAGACGGCAAAACTGGAATAGTAAAGAATGCTAGAGATTTACCCCTATACACATTATCAGAGTTGATTCCAGTTCCCATACACATATTTTTTGTCAAAACTCTGTGTTGACATTGGTCCCCAACAGCGGCAGCGTCAAGCTATCGAGAAAGCAGGTTCCATCAACAACTACTTCTTCGGTCGTGTGAGACAACAATTTTTATTTTGAGGCTTTAAAGAAGCAAATTAACTGGACTGTATTTAAAGACTCAGTTATCTTGTAAAATGACGACGCCTTGGAGCAGCAACCCAGATCTCTTGCTACGAAAGCCTCCCGCAGTCACTCAAGAGTTTATTACAGCAACGCACAGCAGTTACGGTGTCACCACGGTCAAGGGAATCCACAAGAAGCGCGCTTTTATAGCCCCAAAAGACAGTTGCCATGATCTTCCTTACGGTTGGCAATACTTGGACAGCCCTTGTGAAAACGGTAATGAACCCTCAGGTTCCATAAAATGTGTGGAATTTCTTGACTAGTTGAAGACTTTTCAGCTCCTCAAGAGTGACTCTGTTCCATGGAGTTAGTCAGGTTGGTAGATAGGTAGTTGGTAATCTGTCATTGTACCGAATTTCACAGTTCGTGTGTCGTCGTCGTCGTCAGATATGTAAAGTGTACGGAATGTCAGGTGATTTCTGTATGTTAATATTTCCGTGTATCCAGGAAAGGATGTTCATTAAAACGTAACCATCCAATGTATATCAATGATATAATTATACACATTTTAAATGGCTTCATTTTTTCAACGACGGACTTGTCATTAAATGATTTAAAATCATAAATAATGTGCTATTCTATTTCTCTCGTTATGCATAATTTTTAAAGGTCTTAATTTCCATCAATAAACCCATAACGGTTGAAATTATATGGCATCGCATTACGACTGCCACACAGACTTGGCATTCGCTTTCCGAGAATCCCCAGTCTAATATCGTCAATATATCGAACAAAGCTTCTTAAAGCAGTGGTTCTCAGCGGGTGTGCCGCGACCTGAGTGTAAGCTTTCTGTGGCATTTTCAAAGCAAAAGCATTAGTCAGCAGACTGTGGAAATTGCCATGAGGTCTTGTTCTATCCCTGTTTCTTTATCATTTTATCGGCATGTATATTATGAACTAACTACATGGAGCAGAGCCCTTCTTGAGAAGCCATTAATTCCTCAGCAAGTCGAGAAATCCACGCATGTTACAGAACCTAAAGCTTCATTAACGTATCCACGAGAGGCCCTGTTCTGAGCCAGATTAAACCAGTTCGTGCCACCCCATTGTATTTCTTTAAGATACACAACTATATTATTGCCGATCCCAGTGGCCGTGCGGTCTAAGGCGTGGGTCTGCGGCCGCTCACTTAATAGGATTGTGGGTTCGAATCTCACCGGGGGCATGGATGTCTGTCTCTTGTGAGTGTTGTGTGTTGTCAGGTAGATGTCTCTGCGACGAGCTGGTCCCTCGTCCAGAGGAGTCCTACCGAGTGTGGTGTGTCCAAAAAGTGTGATCGTGAAACCTTGAAAAATGAGGCGGCCTAGGCCCCCAAGGGGCTGTCGAGCCATTGAAAAAAAACGGCATTATTATTATTATTATTATTATTATTATTGGCATCTGGAATAGCGTACCAGGTATAGTGACTAGGCTACAGGCTGGACGGCCGAGAAATCGGATTTCGATTCCCGGCAAAGGTAAGAAAATATTCCCTTCTCCAAAACTTCCACGAGCCCAACCAGCCCCGTATTCAGTGGGTACCGGGGAATATTTCTCCGTGGGTAAGGCGGCCAGGGTGTGAAGCTAACCACTCACCTCCACCCACGTTAAGTAGGAATGGCTTTAGATTTCCACTCCTTTTTATGTCTTTTTGGCGTCCACGGGGACAATTTAGCTTTCACTTTACGTTGTTGTTGTTGTTGTTGTTGTTGTTGTTGCCGCTGCTGATGGTGATAATGATGCCACGCATTTTATTCCCCGCAACTGATTTTTTAAATGTTTGTGCGTTACGTACTGCCCGTTTTACGGACTAGTCATTTTTAATTCCATGTCTTATTTGCTTGTAATCTTCTGGTTTATTTAGCGTACGTTTACCTGTAATCTTTCAAGCTACCACATTTTAAATAAACCCAGTGCATAGGCGTATCCTGGGGGGTGCAAGGGGGGTCAAATGCTCCTTCAATATTTTTTCTACCTAAGAATATTATTTTAGCCACTGAGTTGAACAGGGTCAAATAAAATATAGAAATATTTTCTGAACGATTATTTCGGTGGTGTAAAGACAGAAAAAGATGAAAGACCTGGTTTTACGGGACGCAGGATAGAGGCACGGTCGATTTTGCTCCCCCGATCCTCCTATTGTTATTAGCCAAGTTACGTCTGTGACCTAGTGCACATTATAAATACTTATACATATTCAAATAAGTGACAAGGAAGTGTGAAATATAATATTGACGTAGTTCGGGGTACCCTTGTGACATAGTTTGTAGAAGAAAGCCCATTGACAGGAGGAAAGTACTAAATGTTTAAATAAATTAAAAGTGAAACTCAATTCTGCTACATATTGTACAACTGAAGACAACCCATGTGTCAGAGGTGCATACAGAGCATAACTATGGAAAGACGTAAGGAGGCAAAAGGTCTGTGGTGCGATAATGCAAGTTGTCCGTTTTTTCGTGTTCCTGAGCAAGGCAGTTGTCATAGGATATCGTCAAAGATGCATAATTTCTTTGCGATGAAGCTGCTGTGCTTAGAAACACGATATAAAAGATACACTGTAGGTGTACCTGAATTTTAAAATACGGTTCTACTGTTATATAGACATGTGCTTGTTTAAGGAAATAAGGTTAATGTCTAGGCTGTTTGTTAATCAGACACGATTATAGAAGTTTAATGTAATGTAATTTTTAGACTGTTGCAATATAATCAGTAAGAGTTATGGGTGTAGTCAGATCGCTAATATGTTGTAACTAACCTAGCTAGGCATTGCTAAAGCTCGTATGCTGTAATGAAGATACAGTAATGTGTGAAGCGCAGATGGCCATCTGCTTGTCCGTCTTCGGCGCAAATATTTTAGTACCACTGCTACTACTACTACTACTACTACTACTACTACTACTACTACTAGTGCCAATAGGTCCTAAGCGTGTACCAGTATTTTACACTGTTAAATTTTCCCACGTTTCCTGTCTGCTTGTACTCTAATGTTATTTATTGTACGACTTAGGCTTTTTACCTCTTAAAACTCAGTCAGTTGTGAGATACAGCATCTTAAGTCACGCAATAAAATAGCTCCCATGATAAGTGGGTCCCTGTCACCGCGGCATGGCGCGTCCTCGGGTTGCGGATGGAGGAACGGCCTCCGGATATGGAGGGTAGCTGCGAATACATTGAATAAGCAGTCGCGGACAGCCGAAAAGGGGTGGTCCTCCAGCTTGGGGGTTGGGCGAGGTGCTAAGAACTCCTCACCGTAAAAAAATTACCAAGTTACGAATCATCCAAAACAGCCTCGGACCTAGACGGATTCTTTGGTACAACTTAAGGAACGGAAAAGGAATAAAAGATTTGAGATATGGAACGTGAGGAGCCTGTATAAGATCCAGGCGTAGATAGAAGGATAATATTAAAATGGATCTTCAAGAAGTGCATCCCACTTCTTGAAGATCCATTATTATGGCAAACATTATATGGGCATGGACTGGATTGAAATGGCTCAAGATAGGGACAGGTGGCGGGCTCTTGTGAATGCGGTAATGAACCTTCGGGTTCCATAAAATGCGGGGAATTTCTTGACTAGCTGACGACCTGCTAGCTTCTCAAGAAGGACTCTGCTCCATGTAGTTAGTTAGTTAGTTAGTTAATAAAATAGCTCTGATGAGGGATCGCCAGCCTGTATCAATAAAAGACAGTGCAGGACAACGCAGCAGTGACAAGGCTAAAAGCTGGACAGCTGACCAACCGTGGTTCGATTACTGGCAGGAGCAAGGCATTTCTGTCTTCTCCACAGATTCCAGACCATCCATCCAGTCTCTTGTTCAGTGGGTGCTCGGGCCTCTTTCTTCGGCAGTAAAACGGCCGGGGCGGTAATCTAACCACTCACCTCTGTTTAGTTCCGAGGTTAAGAATGAGTGGAGCTGTACCTCTGCTACCTCATGTGCCTTCATGGCGTGCACAGGACTCTTTACGTGCAGGACGACGCAGGACGACCTGTGCCTGCTGGCAAGCATTCACGTCCTGGAGTGTCGACTCAGCAATGCCAGTGTGCGAGCAGCCTGGCAGTACAGACATCTCAGGGCGCTCAGCGCTATCATTTTGCAGTCAGTGAGAAGGAATTGCATGACTAAATGTGCAATAAGCATGCCTACCTCTCTTGTCTACAAGGCGATTATTTTAAAATACAAAACGCTCTATGCATTTATTCTGTCATTTGAAGGCGTGTATAAAGAGATCTTGGGATTGACATTAATTTACGGGCGTGTTCTTTTTTCTTTTTCTATGTAGTTGGCCATCTGGCCAGAGATCATCATCTTTGAGGTTGTCCATATGTCTATATCCTCATCAGTCCAACTACCTCATTACGTCATACATATCATGACGTCAGTGGAACTCTTCAGACCGACAAAAAGCGTTAGGCAGTTCCTGTTTTCTTTCTTCATTGCATTATGACGTTGTGGAAATTTGCGTCGGCCATGTCGCGGTTCAGACGTAATTGACATTAATTTGGTGTTAAGAGATCTTTAGGGGGGGGGGGGTACAAAATTGACGCTTTACAAAGGCAGTACAATTATTAGTATAAAATGCTATTTTTAGAGTTGGTTAAGCTTGGCTTCTTAACCCCACTCAAGACCTTCTTCATCTTATGAATTAACATACAAGATGCATTCTCTAAGCAGTGGCATTAGGCCCTGTATATGATCCCAGAACGGCACTGAAGCAACACAGTTCCGGATGGTAACTGGGTACTTGCTGCAGACGGGAGAACGACAAGACTGGAGCATATTGCTACACAAACCTCCTTGGTGCATAAAAAACTACTACTTTCATTATTACATTAGAGGTAATATTGTCTCTGTGCACGCCTAGGAGGGATATGGGGCAGTAGAGATATAGCTTCACTCATTCTTAACCGCGGCGTTAGATGGATGTGAGAGGTTAGCATCATGCCACGGCCGCTTTACACCCGGGTAAAGAACCCCTTGTACATATTTATTATAAGGGTGATGGGCCCCGTAGCCGGTCTGGACATTTTGGAAACAAGAAAAATCTCTCGCCTCTGCCAGTAATCAAACCACCATCCGTGGGACGTCCAGCCGATCTCTAGGCACTACATCGACGGCGGTATTCTGGTTTCGTAATTATCTATGTCATCTTGGCTGCGATAATTTTACTGAAAGTGCCATATGCTTTCCTTAGAAGTGTTTGTTTTTCTTTTCGCTTTTGCACTTACACAACTCACACGTCCCAACTCTAAATACTCTAAAGGATGAATTATATTCTTGGTGACCTATGGCCCAGCGCATAGTTGTGCTGGTCAGGGCAGTGTCTGTTGCTCGTCACGTGACACCAGAATGTCTGTTATCCCTTGCTGCGTGGACGTCAGCATTATTAGTTGTATTTTGCCACAAGAATGCAGCACAAGCTTAAGAGGTTGAATAAGATACAGCCATGATTAATATTCTCATAGTATTTTTAAAGTTCTGTTTTTTTTTCAATGGCTGGACAGCCCTAGTGGGCCTAGGCCTCCTCATTGTCGAGGCTTCGTGATCACACTCAGACACACCACACTCGGTAGGACTCCCCTGGACGAGTGATCAGCCCGTAGCAGAGACCTCTACCTGACAACACACAACACTCACAAGAGACAGACATCCATGTCCCCGGTGGGATTCGAACCCACAATCCCAGAAAGCGAGCGACGGAAGACCCTTTTAAAGTTCTGTTATTCTGAAATATCTTTCTGTAAAATTTTACTTAATCCTGATTAATGAGTCTGAAATAGAAATGGTCTGTGGCACTTAATTTACGTAGTTAAAATAAACATATTTATTTCACTTAAGTCTAGGTCATATGCCCCACTGCCATTGTTACTTCAAGATCCAAAACAAAGTGACTGCGTCCCTATGCTGCATGACTTTCTGTTCGGTGTTCATTGTCGGTTAACGTCAAGAGTCAAGGTGCATACAACGTACTGCCTGTCGATACACTGTATGTTTGGTACTTCGCTTTCATCGTCGTTTTCTAAAGCTCTGACCCTAAATGAACATTTTCCGTGTTCATACACAGCTTTGACCGAAAGCCTAGCAAGGGCAATGAACAATTGCAACACAAACAGATGTACAGCACCACACAAAGAATAATTTTTATATGCAGAATTACACATTTCTCTGTCTTATGGGAAATACATGGACTACTAATCACTGTAGTGACCACAGAGCCCTCTTCGCTGGGGGGAGAAGGTGGGGGGGGGGGCAGTAACGCGCTCAACCGTCTCCCACACTCTTGCGAGAAATACGTGAACTACTACGCTACCAACCATTGGACCAAACTCACTTTTATAAGTACCGATATATATTCAAAGTATGTATTATTATAAATCTGGGGTGCACAGATCCCGGGCGACGAAATTTTGTGCGGTGGCGCGTGATATTACTGGGTCCTCAATATGGAACCTGCGCCATGTCACTCTTCTGGCGTCTAGAATTATGAACTGGCTCCTAGAGTTTTGGAAAACCTGTGGACCCCTGTTCTAAACCATTTATGAAGGTGTTTGCTGTTTCATTGATTCGAGTGTTAAGGTATATGAACCAGAATGGGAAAGAGTACACAGTACGGAAGACGACCGTTTCATAAACTTGTAGACCGGCTCTATCTTTGCCACATGTTTACCTAAGCGTCATCTTAATCCTATCCCTCTCTCTTTTGTGTCTACCAAGTAATCGTTTTCTAAGTAATTTCTCCATTATAATTAGGTGTGCATTCCTTGTCTTCCAGTCCCAGTTACGTGAGCCTCTTTTGTTGTATTGTTACAAACAGAGGCTGCTTTTACCCGCAGGACATCCCATGGCAATTAATTGAGCAAGAATCTTGTTACTGGCGGTTAATCTGCCTGTCATTATTCGAGACAATTTAGAACCTTATCGGCAGGCATTGTCTAAATGAAACCAACATTTAATTGACAGTTCTTACTAATTTGTGTATGTTTCAATCAAATATACTACTGTTATTTTCTGAAGAGCTATGTCGAGATGTCGAAAACGATGCGTGTCTTGTCCTAATTACTTTATGAACATTTACCAAAGCAGTGTCTAGATACGGAGGTTAACATCTTGGTCTGGACACGAACTGTTCTGACTGAGCTTCTTCTTGTGGAGGTTAGCATCTTGGTCGGGACACGGACTGTTCTGACTGAGCTTCTTCTTGTGGAGGTTAGCATCTTGGTCGGGACATGGACTGTTCTGACTGAGCTTCTTCTTGTGGAGGTTAGCATCTTGGTCGGGACACGGACTGTTCTGACTGAGCTTCTTCTTGTGGAGGTTAGCATCTTGGTCGGGACACGGACTGTTCTGACTGAGCTTCTTCTTGTGGAGGTTAGCATCTTGGTCGGGACACGGACTGTTCTGACTGAGCTTCTTCTTGTGGAGGTTAGCATCTTGGTCGGGACATGGACTGTTCTGACTGAGCTTCTTCTTGTGGAGGTTAGCATCTTGGTCGGGACACGGACTGTTCTGACTGAGCTTCTTCTTGTGGAGGTTAGCATCTTGGTCGGGACACGGACTGTTCTGACTGAGCTTCTTCTTGTGGAGGTTAGCATCTTGGTCGGGACACGGACTGTTCTGACTGAGCTTCTTCTTGTGGAGGTTAGCATCTTGGTCGGGACATGGACTGTTCTGACTGAGCTTCTTCTTGTGGAGGTTAGCATCTTGGTCGGGACACGGACTGTTCTGACTGAGCTTCTTCTTGTGGAGGTTAGCATCTTGGTCGGGACACGGACTGTTCTGACTGAGCTTCTTCTTGTGGAGGTTAGCATCTTGGTCGGGACATGGACTGTTCTGACTGAGCTTCTTCTTGTGGAGGTTAGCATCTTGGTCGGGACATGGACTGTTCTGACTGAGCTTCTTCTTGTGGAGGTTAGCATCTTGGTCGGGACACGGACTGTTCTGACTGAGCTTCTTCTTGTGGAGGTTAGCATCTTGGTCGGGACACGGACTGTTCTGACTGAGCTTCTTCTTGTGGAGGTTAGCATCTTGGTCGGGACACGGACTGTTCTGACTGAGCTTCTTCTTGTGGAGGTTAGCATCTTGGTCGGGACACGGACTGTTCTGACTGAGCTTCTTCTTATGGAGGTTAGCATCTTGGTCGGGACACGGACTGTTCTGACTGAGCTTCTTCTTATGGAGGTTAGCATCTTGGTCGGGACACGGACTGTTCTGACTGAGCTTCTTCTTGTGGAGGTTAGCATCTTGGCCGGGACACGGACTGTCGTGACTGAACTATTTCATGGACGTTAGCGTCTTTATCGGTACATGGGTTATCCTGACAGCTTTTTCGTCGTTTTCCCAGTCCCTCCAGAAAAATGTCGAGACACTGCGTCAATTAGGCCACGACGGTTTCCTCCGAAATCATTTAGGCCTACCAATCGTTTTACCATCGACGTTGTGTAGTCTTAGATAAGGACAGCGTCGTAAAGTAAATCATAAAGGAAAATCCCTCTTTCGCATTCTGGATGTTGCCGGTTAGAACCGCAGTAAGGAGGCGAAGTTCTTCATGGGGGTTTCTCAGTACCTTCCAAACGTTGGCGGATGTTACGTTAAATAGGTTACAGTCGTTTCCATCCACACCTTTCCTTCAGAATTCCCAACAATTCATAATTATTTTGTTACTTGTTACTGCATAACTTATGCAGTTAATAAAGTGATTTGGTCTTTCTGTCACATTCTGTTATAGTTACGTAAATAGAGTTGGGCCACTCTCCGTCTCTCTCTCTCTCTCTATCTACAATAACGACATCAACAGCAGCGGTGAACATTTTTTGACACGGCTTGTACTAAATAGCACAAACGACTGTCTAGGATCTATCATTTTGGTGCAGCTGTACTATTCACAAAATTGTCAGTAGGCTCTATCTTTCTGACCCAGTGTGTTATTAGTCACACAAATGGAGGTGGAGTTTCTGGCACAACCGGTGGTAGTTACATAAATACGGTGGGTTAAATGTAGCAACTGCGCTGAAGTGTCACCAACATAATACCGATTATGTTCTGAAAGAGCCCAGATAAACATCTTGAAAAGCGGATTATAGAGCAGCAGGCCAATGAAGGGGTGCCTTTATCTGCAGGCAGTTCCTCGCAGAAGGCATGGTGAGATACATGGCCTGCGAACGGAACTTCTAGCTGCCGGAGAATGGATGTTGTATAAAAATGAAATATCTTGACTTGGGCAGCCGCGGCAGAAACTACACAACACAATTCTGCTTCTATTTCGTCTCATATTTTAGAAGTAAGCTAGTCCACATCTTAAAGGTGCTTGTCACACTGTTGTCTTTTCTTCTTCCGTTTCGTATGGCTTATGCCCAGTTCTTATTTAATCGCTTATTTCAGAAATAAACTTGTCCTAATTTTGAAGGTGTAGTTTAATCAGTGTTTATCAGAATTTTTTGTCTTCTTCTTCCTCGTCCCTTCAATATGTCTTGCTTCTAACCGAATCGTATGTTTTGAGCAAGAGCAAACGCGCACCTTTCGAAGGTGCCAATTGTCAGTTCTCTGTGACTATTCTTATTCGTCTCCTCGTCCATTTTTTTTGTCTCCCTTCTAATTTAATCTTTTATTTTAGGAATAACACACGTTGGGTCTATAGATTTTAAAACTTTCAGCTAAATCGATGCTTCTCAGGCTTCAGTTTTCCTTTTGTTCCGTCTCCCCTTCATCTAAATCATAAGGCTTTCTTCCCATTGAGTATTTAATTTTTATAAGTGCCACCTGTACATATTACGGACATGTCCTTTACATCAATATTTCTCAGACCTTTCTTTATCTTTCTTCTTCTCCTCGTCTTCCAACTATTTGTCGCTTTCTTCTCATTACGTGAATCATTTTAGGAACGACACATGTCCCATTATGTATAAATCAGCGTTTTCCAGACTCTTGTTCTGTGTCCATCCCTCCGTTCATCTCGTGTGGTTTATTTCTATTGAATCAGTAATTTTAGAGATAGTATTTATCCACATTTTATTGTCAGTTAACGAGTGTCCTTACAGACTCGAAATTCAGCAGCTGTGTGCGAGCGGGCATTCTGTTATTGGCAGCACAAACTCTCGCTTCTGCAACTTCGGACATAAACGGAATGTACAGGTAGGTCCCGTTTTACGACGGTCCATTTTACGACTTTTCACATTAACGACTGTTTCAAATATTATCAAATTAGTACATACTTGGAAAAATTTTAGGAATATTGGAACCTATCTCATTCAGTTACATTATATATTGGTCTCGTTTTACGACTTTTCATTTTACGACCCTGTTTTGCTGGAACCTAACCCTGTCGTAAAACGGGTCCTATTTTGCTCTCGTTTTACGACTTTTCATTTTACGACCCTGTTTTGCTGGAACCTAACCCTGTCGTAAAACGGGTCCTACCTGTACTGTAACTGTCGTCTGAAGTGGAGTACAGCAGATAGTAGTCGTCAGTTATAACAAACGTGTTTACAGATTTTTTCACGAGATTTCTCTACGAAAAGATTCCATACGCGTGGCAAGTCGTAATGAAGAATTAGTTCGTCACAGTATGTTGTGCGTTTGTAACGGTCAGTGTCCATTGCGCAAGTAATACAGTTAGAATTAATTCTAGCAACTCGAGCTTATTTTAAATCGCAGTTAAGGTCAACTCATATTTTTAGGCGCTTTCGTAAAATTGCGAAAGGCGACTATTAGCTTCGTCATGTCCGTCCGTATGGAACAACTCGGCTCCCACTGGACGGATTTACATGAAATTTGATATTTAAGTATTTTTCGAAAATCTGTCGAGAAAATTCAAGTTTGATTTAAATCTGACAAGAATAACGGTAATTTAAATAAAGACCTCTGTACATTTATGATATATCACTGAATTCTTCTTAGAATGAGAAATATTTCAAAGTTTTACGGAACATTAAAACACATTTTGTGTTCAATAACTTTTTTTTCCGAAAATCGTGCCGTTTATGAGATAATGTGGAAAAATATGGTACAGCCAGACAGGCCACAGATGACAATATAATGCTACGCACAAAATATGCCATCTACATGCCGGATAACTAAGACAAGAATAAGCACACGTATAATATTTAATATTTATCGCTTTTCCACGGTAACAATCGTTACACGAACGCCCCTCAGTGTTACGTTGTACGTACATTGCCTGTCTTGTTTATTAACAACACATTTCACACAACACACGCAGCCGTATAATCTTGGGTCTTATGTACTATTATGAAAGAAGTATAATAATAATAATAATAATAATAATAAAGCGCAGTGGTAATTATTTTTACCGAATACTTCAACAGTCAGCTCGTCATTCAGCTAATGTACTTTTCTGTTTCATTTTATTCCCAGAATAAACTGCATTACTCCTTTGCAACCTGTACGTTTTATATTAGTGTGTGGCGTCTAGTTGAATTTTTAATATGAAAACAAGATAATTTGTTTGTCCCAGTGACACAACCTGTTTAGTGGTAAACATGTTACCTCGTTACAACACACTGACTCATTACATTATCTTGGTTTCGTGCACGGTTTTACTTTTCTTGCTATTGTTTAGAAAGTGCGGCTTTTTTTCCTTATATGTAGGGATCTGTTAAATGTTATACAGTTGAATTACGTTCTTTAAATGATTAATGAACAATAAATTGAATTGACAGCTAAATTACTTCGGTTATCTGTAATTTTAGTGAACATTTCGAATATCTGTAACTAATTTCGCTGTGCTTCTATTACAAAAGACTCATAGCGCTTTTTTCTCTGACACTAGGTACTAACTAGTCTGTCTACAGCGAAAGACTCTTTAACTGTTTAGTGTTCCGTGTGCAATGTTACGAAAGAATAGTGCATGCATTTTGTAATATTTATGTGCTACAAACGCGACATCTGTTAAGGAAACATGTGATATAACTTACGTACTTCGTAAGGTAAGTGAAAATAAGTATCTTGGTTTATCTTAAAATTTCACTTACAGAGTTTAAGGGTTTCTTTTATTTTTTTGGTTCAAACATTATATAAATAATGTATAAGCGGCTTATACATTATATAAGGATTATACAATACATTACATATTATATATAATAGATACATAATATATATAATATATATTAATATATTATATATTATGTACATATATGCTGTATAAGCCAAAAATGATAAAAAGACCCTTAAACTCTGAGTTACATTCAAGAATAAGCAGTCACTTGTTTTATAAACTAAACTTAGCACGGAAATATTACTAAGCATCAAACCCTTTGATGATTTTGGATTGAACGTTTCATTGTAGGTTCCGAGCGAATTCGATTTAGATACACATGCGTTCATTAGAATTTTGCTATACAGAACAACGTGGATTAATTCCTTTCATTTCGTAAAAACTTCGACAACATTTTATACTAAAATTCTTGCCTGTACTTACATGTTACACATATTTTATATTTGTACTTACTTTAATGTGATAAAATTCAGAAAGCGGTTGGATGTACAGGCGCTCGTCGTTCGGATGTTCGTCGTTTGTGAGTGATTCATATTTAAGTTAGACATCAACACTGTGCTGACTACAGAAACAATTTATGGATGGCGCAATAGCCATTTGAAACATTTTTTCATATTCACAAGCAACAGAAAAATTGTGCAAGCCTCAAAAGAAAGTTGACACTATAGTCTGATCAGAATCTTAGATCACGTGTGTGAGCGGGCAGCCTGGCGTGTGAGAGCAGTGGGTTCATAAAACGGGCGGATGAAGGAAGCGAAATTTTCTTTCGCAGTATCGTTTCTGTCTCTAAGAACGTGGATTTGTGTTCCTACCTTAGTATATCATTTTTATTCCATTTAATGCCTCTTGTGGCGTATAGTTCCATGCATTGTAAGTAAGTTCTCATCCTTGACTACGGACAATCTATACGGTTTCCTATCTTAATGCACTATATAGTACGGTTATTCTTTGATGAACAGTGTAATGTTTTTGTTCGGTTAGTGGCGCGCAAAACACAGCGATGTGTCCTCTGTAGCTGCTTGTAACCGACTAATCCGACAGCCCTCTGCGGACGAATAGAGCGACTCAAGTCAGTTCTTCGTGGAGTGCCATAAGATTGCGATCGGACTTGTACATACGTATATCGAAGACTGGCTGAGGGTCGCTGGCATAATTTTATCACGTGACATTTCCTTACTACCGCGCAACTAACGTACATGCTACAATAGCTACTTACATGTATTCTTCAAAATTCATTGCTTGTAACCATTAATAAACAAGTTTTTCTTTGAACTGTCGTGCCGCATGTTTTCTGCAGTTTATGTCCAATGCATACGCCTCGTAAACACATGTTGTGAAAACACTGTAAGTGTACTGATTCCTGAGATGGAAGAGAACCGAAGACTGCCTAACACGAAGCGAACGTGAAGCCGACAAGAGTGGTCCCTCCTGAAAAACTACAGTGCCCTACCCAGCACTTCAGCTCTCAGAGAGGTGGATACAGATGTTGTGTCAACCGTGAGATAAGAATCTCTGCTTCTCTGTCGCAAATGTGTTTCCATTGTTCCTTCAGAATAAACTGGCGGTATCTGGTCTGGTGCAGTTCAGAGAGCCGAAAACAGTGCCAAGCAGCCGTAACAGTGGAGCAGACACGTCTGAAGCCACTGTTCGTTCGTTCTTATTATTAAATAACCCGCCATTGTAAGCTTTACTGGGGTTATCTAGACTAGCATCGTTCACAAATACAGACAAGAAAGCCTAACTGCCGTGACGATATGTTGTGTAATCAGTCTTAGGTTGAGTTCAAATTCTGGTCACGTAAGTTTATTTGTTACATTACTGCTGTTCTATCTACAGCCCATATTTCTGTTACCGCATTTGAAAAATGGAAAAGAAAGTTAGGTTGATCTAAAGATCTATAGACTGGATGACTGATGACATGATCGTTTGATAGCATATAATAACGCATCCCTAAATTATTATTTTTTTTTGTAAGTGTGGTATTTAACGACGCTGCCAATTGCTAAGATTAAAGGATGTAGCGTCGGTGATAAAGCATGGAATAAGTATGAATAATTTGTGGAATGATACCGACAGGGGAAAAGTCTTCTAGTGCCATTTTCTTAACCAAAAATCCCTATTGTACTAGCCTGAAATTGAACCTGAGCCTCAGGGGTGAGAGGCCGGCGACACCGCCTCAGGAATGACACAGCCCCCAAGTTAGTGAATCCAGAATTATCGTTTTAGGAGCCGGGGTAGCGTAATCGGTATATTGGCTAAGACTGCTGGCTTGACATTCCGGGGTTCGAATCACGGCACAGGCAAGAGACTTCTGTCTTCTCCATAACGTCCAGGCTCTGAGTCCCACCCGTCTTCCTATTCAGTGGGTACCGGGGTTCTTTCCCGGGAGTAAAGTGGCCGGGGCCGAGGTTAAGAATGAGTGGAGCTATACCTCCACTCCCCTACATGTCTTCATGGCGTGGACTTGGAAAACATTACCTGTTACTTGATAATTGTTTATCAATAGAATGCAATGTTGGTCCATTTCACAGCATGAAATAGCATTGCGAATGTTTTACCTTCCGGATGTATTTCGACAGATATTGAGTAGAAAATTCTTGAAGTCTTCGCTCTTCTCGATGTTGCGCGTTGTCAACCATACAGCTGCGAAAGCCTAAAATCTCGCATAGGAGATTCTTGCCAAAATAAAATCACTACCTGTCTCCATGGAGTAGTCCTGAGAAACTGACATGGTGGACACTTAATTGGTTCAAAAATCCCCCCCCCCCCTTATATGAAACCTCAAAGTTCATTACGATGTTCACAACCCCCTAAGTACACCCTATTCTGAGCAGTTTAAACTAAGTCATAAATCACAGCAAGTTTCTTTTGGATTGATTTTATTAGGCGCGTTTGCAAGCAGCTGCGAAGGGCGTCTCTTAGTCTCGCCGTGTCTGTTCATTCTTCCTGCTGTTGGTCTGGAACAGCGCAGCTTCCACTGGCGGATTTCTGTGAAACTTCATATTTGGGATCTTTACTAAACCTTGCCGGCTTATTCCGATCCTGATTTAAAATCGGACAAAAGTAACGGATTGTTTACATGAAAACCGACGTGCATTTACGTTATTGATATTCTAAATGAGACACACTGTTTGTGCATGACGTATGAACTGAGGCCGAAGAAAAATTTGACTATCTAAACGTAACAAACAAGCAGGGCCAAATTATGATACGCATTAAACTCATATAGAGCGTTACGCCCTGCAGACATTTTCTGACTCCCTAATACTGTAGCCTATTGTTGTTTAAGCCTAGTTCCCAAAGTGGTCTCTTTCATTTAGGTTTCCCAACTAAAGTGCTGTATATATTTCTCACCTTACATATTTATTCTACACGTGCTGCCCATCCGGTTCCGTAGTTTTATGGCCACAGTAATATTTGGTGAGTAGCAGACTTGCGATTTGTACTCTTGTCTCTAAATTTATTAACGTTATTATTGCGTACCTTGCTGTTATGATTTCATATTGCATAATTGTGTAGGCCTACTGAGTTTTTTTTTTGATCATGTCTTCTACGTCTAAGACTCATCTGCTTCTCTATGCATTTGAGTTCGACGATCATGATAGTCAGTGGCACAGATCAGGAGCTGATGTGCTTCATTGAGTTCGAACATTAATGAACAGAAAATTATTGACTAACGAATAACTACACACTCATTAAAAAGATTCTTCATATCCTATCATTTTCAAATGAAGTCCTTACTGGAGTTAGTTAATTAATTTTATGAAATGTGTTTACAGAGAGATCACCTGATACGTACAATTCCTTCGCTATAGAAACAGACGTATTTTTACTCCGAAGTCAGGCCCCACAGCTCCTGGTGCAATGTTCTCCATTTTGAACGAACCGGCAATGAAAAGATCATCCGTCGCCTGTGCATGCTGCCTCGCCCTTGTTCGTCATAGCTTGGGTACTTAGCTCAGATTATAGATGGCGCCGACCATATACAATCACAACAATGATAGGACTGGAAGTGGTCCATTGAGGGTTCTTACAGGAGGGTGGTTCTTGTCAAGGGTATGTGTTTTGTGCGCAGGGGAGGAAGTCCATTGAGCCCACACACTGGTACCCAGTCAGGGGACTTCATTATCCAATTGTGAACTATGAAACGGGCAAAAACTTGCTGCTTCTGTTCTCTAGTTCTTGACGTTTTTAGTCTTCTTTTTTTCTTTTTGTCTGTTTTGAATGAAGGGAAGGGGACGGGTCATGGATGTGCCCCTTCTGTTGTTATATTTACACACATCCATCTGCGTCATGAAAAAGTGGCACAAGTTCATCCCACCTGCCGAGTAGGTTAGCGTAGCGATAAAACTTGAGGTTTGTATTCAGTAGACATCCGTTCGAGTCTAGGTCAGATCACAAGCTATTCTGATTAATGTTTTACAGTACCTCCGAATAGCGAGGTAGTGCACCAAAATAGGTCCAAACCGGTCTCTTTAGACACTGCTTCATCGTCCACACGCATCCTAATTTCCAATGCTGTATAACCTACTTAGTTAAAACGAAATCAATGAAGTAAGAAACTTCGCTAACCATCACACTATTCATGTCTAACTATGTACTATATTATTACATCTCGAATAACGGATTTACGGGTCGTTTAAAAATGTCTGACCTGTGGGAGAAAGACCATTAGAGGAACTGCGACGTAGATAGGACGATGGAGTTACAAAGGATCGCAGAGAGTTATCATGTGAATGTGTGGATTTGCATTCGACGTGGTTCATCTGAGGACGTCTGTAAACATTGTAATAAATCTTACATAAAAGTTGGGAATTTCTTGATCAGCTTAACAGTTGGGGGATATCAACATTTTAGGGAAATCCCTCCACCGTAAAAACAGTAATGCGTACTTTGTGTAAACTGCAATAATGTGTCAGTAGGTGCTGAAGATATGCGGAGCTGAAAGAAAAAGTAACAGGAGGTTGGAGAAAATTGCATTATGAGGAGCTTCATGATTTATACTTCTCTCTTTTCTGTGGTGTAAATGCCCATCTCGGGCCTAGACCGTCCCATTGTTTAGGTTTCTAGATGACACACAATTAGACACACACACCCGCTATAGCTGTGGACATTGATATGATACAGTGAATATCATTACTCTATTATCATCATATCTTATTAAGTTTTAAATATGTTAGTGTGTACTCTCTGATGGTGGCGGGTGGCCGCCGAAACATGTGGGAGGAATTAAAAAATTGTTTCTCTGTATATACTGTATGTGTAAATGTTGGCTAAAAAAGATTTACAATTGTAACTTCATAGCACTTTTTGGGCTTAACTATAGAGGCTGACGTATTTGCAGGAAAACTGGCGTCGATAATTCTTGGCAGAACATCTTGGTATAAATCTGAGCAAAGGATCGAGTTATTATCGGTCCGCACAGCTACAGGTTTCACGTGCCCTGACGTAAAATTGCCCTAACGCAGTAAAGAAAAGAAAACGGCCCCTTGTCTTCTGCTTCGTAGGTTATCAATGCAATGGCATGGCGCCGTCCTATAATTCAAGCACTCCTCATAAAAGGAAATCGGATAAAGAGCATTTTCACGTCTCTGTCAATCATTCCCTATTAAACTCACTTTAAACAAGCATGAAAGGACTTCCATGGTAGAGATCATTTACGGTTCCGAAGGATTAGAATGTGGATGTGAATGAACTACCTCTCGTGCTGTAGGCAACTCACATCTCCGATTCTACAGGACGGGTTTCAGTGCGACTCAGTGTTGAGATGTAGTTTTAATCATTTAACTACTGCCAAACACACGTAGGACAACACCCACAGAAATTCATTTCATGTATTTAGGCAACGAGGAAATGTACTGCATTTTTAAGACATGCTGCATAATCTCTGTTTTATTTTTCACAAAGTGATGTTTAGTTAATAATTTTATCTTTTTTCCTCTTCAAATAACCATCGTGTTTTTTCATAAATTATGCGCTAACACTTAAGTGCCCACTCCGATAGGATAAAGATTTAACTTTGTCCGATGGTTCAAATAGATCAGCAGCTTCTATTGAAGGCCAGCATGACGCTGAAGTCAAGGTGGTGACGAAGAGAAAAATTCTGCCCCTGCCATAAATCGAGGTTGTATCGTTCAAATTTTACTGAACCGCCTTATGGATCAATGTACAAAAAACCAGAGTAGGCCAAACCAAATTCGTAACACATTCACGAAATGCTCTGACGTTCCTCATTTGTGCGTGTGGCCAGATTGCTCTATTAAGGGCCAATGTTCTCAGCATTCGAAAGTCATCCTTCTTATCTTTCTGAAAGCCAAGTATAATCAAAGACAGTGCGTCAGTTTCACCGAGTTTCTCATGTTTTTGCGTATTTGTGTACGGTCACATGTATTCTTGTAGGCATTGAACCCCTGCGGGTTATCGGTTGCAGCCTGCACCGAGTAGTATCAATGGACATCACTACTACCAACTTTCCATTAATAACTACAAATGTTTATGTAGATAGCTGTGACCTTGTCCTCGGAGTTGTGATGACCTCGCGGCCTGTGACCTTCACAAATACAACGTGCTCGCCCCAAGGCATCGCGCCTTCTCCGTTTGTTTTCCTTCTTCCAAGTGATTAGTGGAAAGAAGATTCTTACACTGTGTTCATGTCTGTCGACATAAAGCAAAGTCTTGCATGTGTCCCACAGGTCATTTTTTGTGTGCTGTTGTAATGTACAATGGCTGTCGTAATTCTTACGGTTCTCGTTTTCGGAACCCCATTAGTGAATTTTAGTTCGTTCTTTCTTTCCATCTGTCCCCTGATGTCATTACAACTATAATTATTATAGACACCATCTTCATGCAGTAGAGGCCTTCTTGACAAGCTTACAGTTGCTTACCTGATCCAGAAACACGCTGACTTGCATGAGACTTGCAGGTACATACCATAGGCGTAACTTGGCTAATAACACTTGGGCGGGGGGGGGCAAAATTGACCATGGGTATTAGGAACTTCAACTCAGTAGCCAAAAAAGAAAAACTATTCTTAGGTAGAAAAAATATTGGAGGGTCATTTACCCCCCCCCCCCTCTTTCCAATCCTCATAAGTTACGCCTATGGTACATACCATGTTAAAATTCCCGCTACTGATTTTATTCTCAGACGGTTGAATTCAATCCACACCCAACTTCCTTAAGATCCGTTTTAATATTATCTTCCCATATAAGCCTAGGTCTAATAGGTGGGTTCTTTCATCGTTCTCTGACTAATATTCCGTACCGGTACAATACATGTCCCTGTGCACGCCATTAAGGCAGATCGTGGGGGGGAGCTAAGGGGAGTACAGTTCAACTCATTCTTAATCTTGATACTAAACAGAGGTGAGTGCTCAGCTTCACGCCCCTACCGCTTTAGTCCCAGAGAAAGAGCCCCCGATACCCATGAAGTAGGAAGCTTGGTGGCTCGGTGGATGTAATGGACATGGACAGATGGGTCACATCCGCGCAGATGTGTCCAGTCAGCTGGTGGTTTTCATCGGTCTTCTCCCTAACGGCAGGAAAGAAATACAAAGTGAAACATGTTAACCCACCAGCTCAAAACACAACCTGTATTATTAAGGAATTTCAAGCCCCTTTCCTTATGCGCTTAAACCCTTATACATACGGTTTTTTTATGAAATTCCATAGTCCGAATCACAAACGGATTCACACGTTTCATGTTGTTCAGGATTTCAGTCTGCTGTGTACGTGGTTCCCGACGTTTCGAAGGAGCGTGTCATCTTCATCGTCAAGGGTTCAAAGTGCGTTAGTAGTTTAGCGAAGTTCGTTACACGCCTACCTCTAACCAGTCATTTCACGGACCTTGAACCGCTGAAGGCGACACGTTTCTTCGAAACGTCGCGAACCACTTACCCAGTGATACAACGTTATATCCCAGATAATCGGAATCCTCGATTACACCGCTGGGAAACCTCAAAACTCGCATTTCGCGTTGCAATTGTGCTGCTGGATTCACGTGTCACGTTCTTCTTACCGTTGGATTCACATGTTTCACTTCGTGTTCTATTTCACGCCATTATGCAGAAGACGAAATAAACCGCTAGTTGGACACCCCTACACCTATATAATCCGTTTGTCAAATACACCAATCGTGGGAACATGGCTTTAAGATTGGATCCCGTATTATAGAAACGTGTAATCTCTTGCAGAATCGCTTTCAGTTCTAGTAATTTCACTGCCAGAGGTCACCCTGATCAACACGCTGGGATTGTTGGCTTAATTTGAGCTGCTGTTAGTATTGAAACATCCACTGCGGGTAGAACGACTGTTATTGTGCCTCGGACGTCACCACGTTGCAGTTTAAAGCATAGTCCTATGCGCTCCAGTACAGTGGCTGTTCAGCGTAGCAACGTCACCTTCTTGCATTGTATTCTGATAAGCAAATCGGCATTGCACCGAGCAAAGTGCATCATGAACACACATGTACATTTCTGCTGCATGTTCAGTTCAGTCCACAAGTCTTCTTGGGATACAAGTAACGCACATATTGATTTTGTCGCAACAGGACACAGTGAGCACGTTAATTACCCATACATCCAGAGGTTCGTCTCCTCGAGTTACCCATTTTGAATCTGAATTTCGTTATTGGTTACTCTGACAGGTTATTGGGATTTTCTTCGGTAACCGAGGATTACAATCTCCTGGGATACGACGCCTTTCACATTGGTGTATAGGTACCAACGTTTCGGACGAGCTTACTACCTCCATCTTTTGGGAGCCCAATCCTTTTGTACTACCGCGAAGACAGACATGGCAAGCTCCTCCAAAACGCTGGCACTGTATACCAACATACACGGCGTCACGTCCCAGAACACTGAAATATTCATCACAGCTGTGAGAACGACGACTCTCGCAAATATTTAACCACTTATTACGTCCGTTCATAGTCCTTTAATAGGACGCAATGCAGGTAGTTATTGGCCTTCTTACCGGACGTAACATCCTGAGAAGACACCTTCACACTATGGGACTGAGCGACAGTCCGTTGTGTAGGAAATGCGGAGCAGAGGAGGAGACCTCAGCTGATGTCTTGCGTGAGTGTGAAGCCTTGGCGACACACAGACACACTTATCTGGGTTCCTTCTTTTTGGACCCTGGGGATGTCAGAGAACTAAGCCTGGGGGTGATCTGGAACTTTATTAAATGGACAGGGCTCTTATGACTTGGACTTTAGTTACGGGACACTAAGAGCCTGTTAAAGGCCTACGTGCATCGGACCGCAAGGGCTCGACCCATTATTTACTCATTACGTCCATTCATAAATTGTGCGAGTTTTCTTTATCTTAAAAGAAAGGACTGAAATAAAGAAATATGAAACAAAGGTCAAAACCCATACCTTCAAAATCCTTACGAGAGTTAAGGTGAATTAACAGGCCTTTTACTTGAATACTCATCAGGCCAGCGAGCACTGCTGAGGCCCTGGATGAATTCCATGCTCGAAGGTACCGGTCGGTTTGGTATGCCCCCTCGATCTTTCTCATTCCTGCGTGCCTCAAATGATTAAACATGGATTTCTTTGGACATATTTCATGGCTAAGTTCTTTAGTACCTTGGCTAGGATTAAAGTAATAGTGTACCACCGACAGAGGTTTATTAGCAACTGCCTACTCGTATGGTGTAATTCTGCTGGAGTACTTGTTTTACGCCCGTTTGTTTTACGCCTTTTTGCTTAAAGGCACCTTGCGAATTTACACCACCTCTTAATTTACGCTCTCGCATTTTCGGCTTAACCCCGTTTGGCTGGCTGCTTTCTGTTACGCTAATCCCTTATTTAGGATAGGAATATCATTTTTTATTTACGTCCACATTTTCAGGAATGCGACTAGGGCGTAAAACAAGGGCTGGGCTATTGCCTTTATTCTATAGCTGCAGGAACCAAAAAGTTAAATATCGACAAAGCAAGGTCTGCGACAGACACTGACATGATAGGTCTCACAGATGTCCTGTTCCGTTTACCAACACTGTGCAGAATTAACACAGCCGACATGGTGCACATGCGTCACAAATTAGATCTGAATATAATAAATATCACTGCAAGCTTATATTCGTATCAACAAGGGAATATCTCCACCATGATACGTATTGAACCGGAGTGCCTTGTCAGCTATATAATTCAATGGTAAATACCGTGTTCAAATAGGTACTGCGGCGAGTCTGTGTGAAAGTAAATGTTTATTTCGCCTCATCTAATTTTCACATGATAGGGCGCCTAGGCTGTCGGTTCTTCAAAGCGTTGTTGTTTTGTTTTCCGTAGTGTCTTGATGTCCGACTCATTAATCCGGCACGCTCTGTAAACAGTGTGTGAGTGAATATCTGCAACAACTTCATAATCACGTGACCTACATGGTTGTGATGCCACTAACAGGCAGTTAAACGTAAGTCACAATTATACCAAATCTTACTTTGTTTCTGTTCTATTTATATCTTCTTTCTTCCTTTCATTCAGTATAACAATACTTTATAGGAATGTCCCATTGAAGACGAGAGAGAAGGGGTAAGAGAGAGAGAGACGTAAGATTCGGTAGAGGAATAAAAGAAAGGGAATGACAAAGGACAAGTTAGAGACACTCTAATCTGACGGGAGAAAGATTATTTATTACCTTGTTAGAAGGTTCCCAGGCTTCGCCCGCTTGTCCTTCTGATAAGAGTAATATGAAAATGAAGACGTTAGAACCTCTTCTGAAGAATACTTAAGCACTGACTTCCTATCTCACAGGAAACACTGCGTCTCCGATAATAATGACAAGCTTCCAAATGCTGAATAGGAAAGTATTCACTCTTAGTTCCGAGAATCATACCAAACAGAAATACAGTACTGTATAGGCAGCGTTGTACAATGTATAATGTTTAGGTAGGCGATATCTACAGCAATCGATGCCCTGTAAGGGGTTAATTTTAGTCAGATCAAGCCACAGAGGAACCCGAAGCGATGCGGTAGACCTAGACGTAGATGGGATGTTAATAGTACACTAGAGCTAAAATAAATAGTATGTGGGGGGTGGGAACTGTGTGCATCAGGACAGGGCCCAGTGGCAGGAATTGAGAGCAAAGTTAATGAAAATCTGAACATGAGATGTGTGGTATTGTGGGGGAATTTCTTGACAGCTATGAGAATATCGGCTCCTGAAGAAAACCCCTGATTCATGTCGTTAGAAGCTCAACAGGACGGGGTTATCGCTTGATGAAATATGTTAATAGACATGAAGACAAAGACATATTGCGAAATGTGGCACGACGAAACTGTTGATAATGCCGTCTTGTAACGCAAGCTGATGGCTCTCTCGTAACGTCTGGTGTAGTGTATTGGAAAGGACGTTTTCCACAGGACACGAAAATGTCGAATTTGTTATCCCAGTTATTGTGAAGATATTTGTCATAGAGCAGTATCATCTTCCTCCAGTGTTTGGCACAGGTCGGTCCGTCAAAACGTTAATACTTAACGTAAATGAAAGAGATGATGTGGGTTTTGTCTAGCAGCATAACACGTTACGTAAAAGTCAAAACGAATCATAATTAGTGGTCCTTCTGAACTAAAGTTATGTAAGCTGGTATATAAGTGGCCTAACTCCATGCAGCATAGTGCTTCCTGAGAAGCTAAGAGCCGCTCGGATTGGCTGTGCACTCCTCCGCCTTATACAAAAAACGAAAGTTCACTGTCGTGTTCTTGTGTACACTTTCTTGAAACTCGTGTATCCAGTCCACATCGCCACACCTCGGTTTAACAAACATGAATTTTAAAAATCTTATTGTCATTCTAAACCTAATTCTACCAAGTTGTCTTCCTTGTAGATTTTCGAGATGAAGTTTTAAATGCAGTGCTCTTTCCTTAAACATTTAAAGCAGATTGTTTTTTTTTATTGAAGGGCCCCGCAGCAGATGCTACGGACGCACCACAGCCTTGAAGGCTTATTGTGCAACCCTGTGATGAAGATGAAAGTTTTTTCGTTTTTCCATTTAATGGAGCACTGGTGGAATGAAATTGACAGGGGAAAACCGAAGTACTCGGAGAAAAACCTGTCCCAGTGCCACTTCGTCCACCACAAATCCCACATGGACCGACCCGGGATCGAACCCGGGCCTCCGTGGTGAGAGGCCGGCGACTAACCCGCCAAGCACAGTGATTACTACTGTATGTGCTACCGGCTTAAACATTAAAAAATTCGACATTTTTTTAAAATACAGTGCATGTACGTGTTTTATAAAATTGCCAGATTAGTCAGCGATTCTTTCCTTAGCCGGTTGGTCTTATAGTGGATACATAGTGTGTTTGCTCGGATGTTCAAGTAAATCTTTGTGCATTAATGTAATGGATTTCACGCTTCTATCATTACATTAATTTGGCCAAAATTTATTCGGAGAAGTGGAAATTTGTAACAAAGGGCAGATAGTACACACTGCACTAATTTTACGCATTTTGCAAGTGGTATAATGTAATTAGTAGCACAAAGGAAGTACACCTTGGTTATCTTCTGATTGTACTGTAGTAATGACCGCGTGTCACAACGAATTGCGTCCTTATCATTACTCTGTTAAGCTGGAATAAGTAGACATTCAGTTCATAGACAAATTATGTGCCAATCCTCAACGGACGCTTAGCGTACAGCCCTGAGAACTCGTATAATAGCTAGCGGATTTCTTTTAAAACTGTTTGCTGCTGGTGACGGAGAGGCACAGTTTTCTTGGAGACAAAGACCAAGACCATTTGGTAGTGCTGTATGTGGCTGAGGTAACTCGCGGAATTGGTGGCACACAAGCTGCGAACGTTTTATTAGTCTGAAGTATCTGACTGCTGACAGAACTGCCTTATTAAACGGAAGTATGACACTGGTGATAGACAAGCCTGGTTGTTTCATTAGCCTGAAGTACCGATTGATAGGCGAGTCTGGACCGTTTTATTGGCCCGTGTAATTCCTAGTCTATAAAAGGATTTGGAACCCAGAAGAGAACGCCGCGGTGGAAAGGTTCACATTTGGGAGGTCGTGATTTCATATCTCGGTTCCGAGACTGGCTGCCATGACCGGGTTAATACCTTAACAGGCAGCGCCGTGTTCGTTTCATGCCAGTTCATTACTTACATACAGTCGAGCTACTGAACGTTGCGGCCGGCTAGTTAGCTCTTCTGCTTTATATTCGGGGAGGCTCCAACTTCGAAACACAGTCCTGAAATCGACCGTCTTCAGGTCTTTAATCAAGTCGTTCCAGGCATACGGCGACCTATTGCCCTTTAGTACCCCAATGTCGCTCTTTCTCATCCCTTCCAAATCATTCACAAATCACCCACTTTTTCTCCCATTTTACGCCATGGCGTCGCGTATGTATGAGCATACATCGGATCGGTTTATGCGTTGTGCTTTAGTTCCCTAGGAACTCCCTTATGGCGGCGGGGGTGGGGGGGACTAAAAACTTGCGAGACAAACTAATTGGATATTGCAGAATATATTAATGTAGAGAAGGATGGAGAAAATCTGTGGGACTGATCGTGTGAAAGTTGAACAGCTATTGCATAGAGTTACGGAAGAAAGGAACATCCTACAAACAATAAAACGAAGGAAGGCTAACTGGATTGTGTAGAAACTCCTTCTAAAACATGTTACTGAAGGAAAGATACAAAGGACGAGAAGACGAGGAACAAGACGTAAGCGGCATCTGGATGACCTTAAGGAAAAGAGAAGACACTGGAATTTGAAATATGAGGGACTAGATGGTATTCCCTGGATAATTCGCCGTGGAAGAGGCTATGGACCTGTCGCAAGACGGGCTACGCAAGGAATGAATTTATGTCCGTGTAAGCAAGACGTCTGACGGTACAAATACTGTTAAAAATTGTACCTGCATAACCTTCACATCGTGTGTGGGGTTACGTTTGACGAAAGAACACTTCGCTATTTGATGTTAGGAAGACTGCGAGGATGTTATATATCCATTAGTGATAATGAAGTTGGGAGACATTTTTTTCTTCACGCATAAAAGTCTTGGAAATTTATCCTTCCATTTATAAAAAACGTAACTAAATGCGACTAATTGGCCGTTTTGTGAGAAAATATTCCGTAGTGTTCCGAGGTAATAACTTATTAATAAACTTGGGTATGGACATCCCGTTGTGTTCTATAGCGACAAGTAAACAAAGAAAACTCACCAATCACAACCAAAGTTATTGGATAATGTTTATTGCCAAATTACTCGTACATGCGTGCTACATGTTTCGGCTTGTATAAGCCATCATCAGGCACCAATAAGAAAAATACTGAAGAGAAAATTTCTTACAAATTGTTACGTAAGAATGTTTTAATCTTTCATTACATTTTAATGTAACTGAAATTTACTCCCTTTCTCAGCTATAAGTAAATTCCAAAATATAAAATTTAACATTCTGTACACTATTGTACAGCTGAGACCTCAGTTACTTTTACGTAATAATTTGTAAGCGTTTCTTCTTAAGTATGTTCACAACTGGTGTCTGGTGATGGCTTATGCAAGCCGACATATAGCACGCATGTACGAGTAGTTTGACAATAAGTACAGTAAATTAAAGTAAAGTAAAGTTCTCCCTAGAACGAGCCATGAAGGACCAGGGGAGGAGAAGAGGTATAGCTCTACTCTTTCTTGAACCCTGGCACTAGATGAGGGTGGGTGATCAACTCCACGCCCCGGCCGCTTTACCCCGGAAAAGAGACCCGGTACCCATTGTATAGGAGGCTGGTGGGTCCCAGGGCCGGTCTGGACGGGTGCGGGAAATCTTGCCCCCACCAGGATTCGATCCCCGGACCGTCCAGCCGGTAGCGAGTCGATATACAGACTACACTATCCCGGCCCACAGTTTCACAATAAACATTATGAAATAACTTCTTTTGTAATTGACGGGTTTTCTTTGTGTAATTGTAACATTAATAAATAACAAGAACAGAGTTGAGGACAAAGGAGAATGTGGCGTATGAACACATGAACATGCTCTTGATAGGAAAACGCGCAGTAAAAATGACACACTTTTTCATTCTGTAAAATACTTTAATTGGATCGTGTTAAAGTGAACCATGACATTGCACAATAAGTCATATCTACAGAATGATTCCAACAAAATGGCTGCCTCCACTATTTATAATACCGACCACTGCACCAGTAGGACTGGTGGCTTACATCAACACTGCTTCTAGAACCAATTCCTCCCAGCTTCCAAGCGATGCGGAGTTAAGTGGTTAGCGATTAACATTTAACGTTACACGAGAGCGGTGTTCTGTGCGCGTGGTGAAAGCAGACTTCAAATTACGTATGAAATCAGGGGTGTTCAAAATTGTGGACCGTCAGAACCAGCTGTTTGGTTACTTCGCTGCTTCCTTAGCTGAATGTAGTACACGCAGAACTGGATTTACATATTTACGAAGATGAAGAATCAGTTATTCACAGAACACTTGATTCCTCATCAACGTCTGTTTAGTAATAATTCTATTTACACTGCCAAAGCTCTAAAAATTTTCTTTACGCCCATATTCAATTTATAACGACCTACGTTAAGACTATAAACGAGTACAGCATCTGCGGCAAACCGAGCATAAAGTGTAGGACTGCGTTCAAAGTGCCTTTATATCGAAGTATCAGGAACTCTTTATGAGGCATGTGAATAACCAATGGCCTCTTTATTAACGATATGGGTTACGATTATTGGGCCCTTCTTTTTGGGATATCGATGTTTCCAAAGTAGCTACCACGTGCGAATCCTTGCAATGTTTCTCCTCCTAATCGCTGTAAGCCCGTAACGTTCAGTGTTTTTTAAGGGCCCCGCAGCAGATGCTACGGACGCACCGCAGCCTTAAGGCTTATTGTGCAACCCTGTGATGAAGATGATTAGTGTTTTTTTTTAATTTTTCCGTGTAATGGAGCACTGGTGGAATGAAACTGACAGGGGAAAACCGAAGTACTCGGGGAAAAACCTGTCCCAGTGCCACTTTGTTCCACATGGACGTTCACGGGATCGAACCCGGGCTTCCGTGGTGGGAAGCCGACGACCAACCGCCTGAGTCATGGCACGGCCTAACGTTTAGTGGTTACTGCAAGTATTATCCTAAACAGCATTTACGACTTATTTCAGTAACGGACATGCAGTGCTGTGTGAACGTAAGAAAACTGTGAATGCCAACGTTTAAAACATTTTTATTTATTTAAAGAATACATACAGGACCTGGCAACAACAGTGGCATACAAACTTCAGGTACAAAACCGAATTATGTTCCACATTCTAAAAGTTAGAACTGTATACGTGATAGTGTTCTAAATTTATTATCAAAAACGTTTCTCGATTTTGTTGGGATTGGTGTGATAGTTAATGTATCCCCTGATGAAAGGAGAAAATGAAATGCACTTATCGATGTTTTTATTGTAATGGCAGTGGAAATACAAAAATCTGACTTCAGTTCAGTCACAGGTAACTTCAAGTAAGGCGTTTTCTAGTATCACTGTGTAATGAGCGACCGTTGACTATGTAACGGACAGTGATATTCATTTGTTCCACCTGGTATGATGCTAAAGTACTCGGAATTTCGCCCAGACGTTCAACCATTTCTCAAAATAAACAACGATAATTTTCCTGAATTCCATTAGCTGAATGAATTAATAATTTGTTTCTTGTTTTGTGTGATGTAAGAACAAACATTCATACATTTCTGGGATCAGTTTTGTCTTTTGAAATGTCGAAGAATTAAAATTTCTGTACACTGTTCTATACCTTCTCCAGCACACAAGATGACCTGCGCAGAGCCCACACCGTGAGGCGTGCAATGACAGCCGCAATTACCCACGTACTTTTGCTACGCGTTGATCAATAAATCTGCGTAAACATGATGTTGCTACGCAAGCTGACATTAAATGTCATGAGTAGGGACCGAATACCAGTACTTCGTGATCGTATACAAATAAGCCTATAAATAAAGACAATGATTTTCGGACTCAGTAGGTACTTTCCCCCAGTAACGGTGAACGCCAACTTCAAAAATATGTACAACACATCCCTTGTACACTACTACGCAGCTAAGGATGCAGCGAGGTTACGCCGTCATATGATGTAATCTTTTTATGAACATTTCCACTATGCTTGGAATATTCATTTTCTTTCAGCGTATATTACAGATACCACATGCCGTAACGGCCTCAAGCGAGAACAACACAAGCTTTTGTGGCTTACGACGTATAAGACCTATACAGTTGATTCACTGATGACAGCTTTCGTTTATACTATATATGTCTTATTCGTTTGGGCCGGGATGGCGACTCGCTACAGGCTGGACGGTCCGGAGATCGAATCCCGGTGGGGATGAGATTTTCCGCACCCGTCCATACCGGCCCTGGGTCACACCTAGCCTCCTATACAATGGGTACCGGGTCTCTTTCCCGGGGCTAAAGTGGCCGGGGCGTGGTGTTGACCACCCATCCCCATCTAGCGCCGAGGTTAAGGAAAGAGTAGAGCTATACCTCTACTCACCCTCTGGGCCTTCATGGCCCGTTCTAGGGAGAACTTACTTTATGTCTTATTCGTATTGTGATAATATGACGTGGTTTTACGAAATGTTGATTTACTTTAACAAACTGATTCTCTGGCCCTCAACATGACACTGAAAACCCCTGTCGCAAGTGATAATGTGCGTTGACAAACTGGCACACTGCCGCTTCTTCTATTTGTGTATTGCAAAGATACGAGCAAAACAACACCATACGATCCGTATAATTTAAAATACGTATGTACACTAATTACATTTATATACACGCAACAGACAAAAATAAACACACACATATGTGAAAGAATCGATTTACGTAATAGGGTACTGACTGGTTTCTTTCAACTTATCGGGTTCAATCAAAACAGGCCATAGTTTATAAACCCTATTCGTTACATGCATGCATTTAAACCCCACTACAAAAGAGATTATTCCAGCTGTAGCTCAGAAGACGGTTTGAAGGGCGACTCTCGCCTGTGAGAAGGGTTAAGGCAAACAGCGTATTCAGCACGTCTTGGGGGCACTGATATGGAGAGATTCACTTTTACCCGCTTTTCTGCATCCTGAAAAGTCCGATACATTGATTTTGACAGTGAAATTAGCTTACAAAATCCTTACATGACGAAAGAATAACAGAATGGAAGACAGCCCATTGTGTTTATGTATTAATTAAATTCTTACTAAAATACCGTAAAATATACTTGTGAGATGGTATTTTAGTAACTTAATGAACGTATAATAAATAGTTCCTTTTCGGAAAATGTATGACTTAAAATACGCATCTCTCCACAGAGTACGCACAAATGTAACAGGTATAATAAAAGCAGTGTTACCGCTCTGCCCAAGTACCACGTCAAGAAGACGGTTAGCCATACTGGGAGGGGGTAGCTTTATGCTTCTTAACCTCGAAACTAGGTGGAAGCACTTTATGTGCACAGCATAAAGTTAACACTGTTTATTCCCATCAGAACCGCTTCTGCAGTAGTGCCTCTTCCAAGAATCAAATCTCGGTCATATACTTTACAGATTTCTCTTGCATCCAGGCTTCAGAGGTCTTTTTTTTCACACGTCACTGTTGTATGATTGGAACTGTTGGTAGTTACTGCAGATGCGGATGAACACAAATATTCAAGATCTGGACATCTTTTATGAGATGTTTCGTTAAAATTTGCACGGCTGGCATACAAACATGTTTTATACAGTTTAATTACGTATTCAACTGTTGAAACGGTTCACCATATCATAGACTTGTCAAACCGTCTTCCGGAACTTATAAGACGTACGGACCTAAACCGAAGACCAGAACGGACGACACATTTATACCGTAACCGAACCGTTACTTCAGTCGATTAATTACTTATCACAAATATGAATAAAAAAGGCTCCAATTCGATCTTTCTTAACCGACATTACCACCTTAATTTCACAGGATTCTCATTTGAATGTAGTATGGTAGGTCTATACTGAATACCATGGTTTGCGCCACACTTATTCCTTGCCTGCATTGTGCAGTCACCTTTCATGGGTAATTTTACAGAGAAAGGAGACAGGCAGGGGATCCGTACGGGCAACAAATTTTACAGTACTTGTTAACTTTTTATCCCTAAATAATTAAATTTCTAAAACACTCCATATTATCAAGAACGTAATACATTTCATTCTGTATATACACAGAGCGGTTCATTCGATACTTTGTTCGAACAGTCACTTCCTGAGCAGTGGTCACCATGCAGACAGCCATGCGTTGGCATAAACACAGCCAAAACAGCAAGAAAAGAAACTAAACAGCAGAACCCCTCACAAAATCTAAATGATAAACACAGTTTCAACTATATACCAAAATTTATTATTCAAACTTAACTATTAATGAAGATCCGTCACAAATGTGACAATATGAGTACACCCTAAGTGATGCAGGTGCACAGTTTATTCCCGCAAACCACTGCAAGTTATTCCTGAGCATCCTGTTTGTTTCTGTCTGATTACTGTGAGACACAATACAGCAGATTTCGTGCTGAGAATCAGAAGACAATATGCCAGCACCCACACTAACACACACAGCAGCAGGACCTACAGGCTGTTTTCGAAGCACAGACAATCATTACATGATTGTAACCTCCACGTTTCCGCAATAATTCACTCTACAGACTGAAGTCCGGAATTTTAGACTAGAAATCACGGCTCAGGTAGTCATCAGATTTTCGCCGAGAATGCCCGGGTTCATTCTCAGGCCAGTCCATGTGAGATTTGTGGTGGACGAAGTGGCACTAGGACAAGGTTTTCTCCGAGTACTTCGGTTTTCACCTGTTATTATTATTTGTTCACCGACGATATACAATTCTGGCAATTGACAGCGTCGTTAAATAACGCACTTAAAAAAAAACGAAATGTGAACTCGAACGTGAATCACATACTTTGTCACGCTTGTGTTAATTTTGGAGATAGAAAGCAACACTTTCAGTAGATATTGCTGTAACATTTTTGAGTCGTGGGCGGGCAGTGTTTCTCCTATTCCAGAACCACTATCTTGCGTTCCCCTAAGAACAGGTGGCATTAAGACCCGACAGGACGGAATGGACCGCTCTGTGCTTCTACAGCATCACGAACCTTTTGCAAAAACAAGGAAGAAATTTCATAAAATTCGGAGTCAAACTCGCACGTTGATATAACTTGAGGTTTCATAGCCTTCGTGTTGATGTACCAACAGACTGTAGAGAAAAATGTCTCTGGACCGTAATGTCCATTTCGTTGTACAGTTGCTCTCTTATTCAACCTCTCGCTATTTAGGGGGGTTTCTTGAAAGTTAATTATTTAATAAAGCTTTGTAGTACAAATTTTCTGAATTAGAAGTTCCATTGCAGCAGGAAACGATCTACAAACGAAGAAAAAATCAGCTTTATATACTGTGGTAGGCCCATTATGTCTATGACCACGGATTACTACTTCGATTGACTGTACACATACTGGTGATTGATAACTCGTAACTGTAGAGTCCGACAGGCTTGTTATTTCTCTCGTGATACGTAATTGAAAATTGTGCTAAATAAAGTCATTAGTGTGTTTTATAATTAAATGTTAGAAGTGTCTCTGATGAGCAGCGTAAATAATACTTTTGTAATATGTGCATAATGAAGTGTAGTAATTAACTGAAATTAAGTATACACGTTACACAATTATCCAAGAAAAAATGATTTGCAGAGAACAGCAGTCTCCCAGAGGTCTGTTGCGGTACAAAGCTACTGCAGCTGTACTAATTTCGTCGTAAGTAAACTGAGAAATGCGTTCACGAATATACAGGGCATACACAAAAGAATGGTGCGGTTTCAATGGTATTCACTATTGAAACCGCACCATTCTTTTGTGTATACCCTGTATTATTCCTAACTTTGGAGACGTCTTCAGTTAATATTTACTTAGTGGTAAATTCCTTTCATCGTGGATCGTATTGTTCTGATTATTCAATGCGTCACTTCGTAAGTCCAATTCGGATTTAAGCCTGGCACACGGACAGACGGACCAAAAATAAGATCGAATTTGTTAATAAGGCAGATCAGCTGGTCCAGTGCACGCCGACGATATGTTAGCACATTGTCGCACCGTCCGAGTCTAACTTGGGAAGAAGAAGAAACTGAGGAATCAAACGCGGCATTCTCGAAAACACAGATTTTTTACGATTCTAATGGCGCCAGTTCGTATCAATACTGTATTTAAGTATTGCCTCTACAGAATTACGAACTGCCCAGAAACGATGGACAGCGGCCTTATCTGTAATCCGCGAACGAAATATCTAGTTCAAACACACCATCAGACTTTAAAGTGAACAAATTTCCACCATCACCATTCTCCATCGTGTAGCCGAACGTATGGGTTCAAATCCTAGAGAAGCCACCCCTTAGATTATGCAAACATGGAAGTAATTCCAAAATTCAAGTTTCACAAATTGTATGCGCAGGTGTTCACCAGTGCACCCTCAGTTACAAACAGTCCCCTCAACTTCTCAAGCTTCACTTGTTTCTGTTCAGAACTGTGACAGTTATATGATTAGTTCCGCGAAACCAGGCCTTTTGGACTTTGCGCTTGGACCAACAAAAATTCGGTTTTGACAATTTTAATGGACTCGAAACTTAAGGAGTTAGTTCGACTACTGACGTTCTGACCGAAAGCCGTGCATAACTTGTCCAGCGTCTTTCGCAGAGGGTGTTATGTTCCGAGAGAGTTATCAATTAATTTTAACCAATCAGGATTTACAGTGTTCTGTAAGAAAGACTGATCAGCCAACGGCGAAAGGACCCCTGTCATTGCTTAACAAATTACATAAATCGCAGACACATTTGTCAGCAATGTCACTTCTGGAACGCGAAATAATGACACAGACGTGACTACACAGTTCTCGTCGGTCGATCGCTATACTTCTAGTACTTAGAGCGGTGACCTTTCCTCCATTATCGCGGACAGACATAACAAACACTTAGCAACTCACAGCCACCCACAACCAGAAAGAGAACCGTTGTTAGAAGTATCGTAAAGAAATATCAATTGTGTACAGTAATTTTGTACTCAGTAACTTTTAAGTAATAATAATAATAATAATAATAATAATAATTTCTCATTGATTCTTAAAGTGTCACTTTACACAAAAACCTACTTCTCTGTTCACTCGAGCGCATCCCGTTAAGACCCTGGCGAAAGAATGCGTGCCTACATCACAGAGCCACACCTTGCACCTTGACCTCTTGTCCATTCTACACGCCACAATTAGTTAACTTGGCATCCATCCCTGTCCTAGGAAGTGTAAAGTAAGGCCAGGTAAAAATTACGTGGGCTCATTGCTGACGGCGGAAATACTTATTTTAAAATTTAATAATAAGAATTAAAGCCTTAAAGTGCGAAAAAAAATATATACACTATTGCGCATACGTGTAAGCACAAGTCATCAGCATGAGTTAGACGCATGTACTGTGTATTGAAGATCTGACAATGTGCTGAAAAATGACACAGCTCTACCGAACCTATCCGCATTGAACTGGCAGGTAACAAAAGTTTAAGGTTTTCATTCCATTCATGCGTATCTTCAAATTTGCATTACATTTTTCTAACACTCACCGGATATTTATTTTGCGTCCGAAGTACCTGAATTTACTGTAGCTACTTTCAAAATGCTTGTGTTCTGCAAAAATACGTGTACTGTGTATTCTTACGAAAGATTACGTGAGTGTTTGTACCTAATTACTGTATTTATTGAACCATATGGATTTCTGAAAGGATAGTATAGCACGGCGTTCCTGAAGATCTGCACATAAGCCTACTCTCCATTTTTAGGGACTTACCAGAGTTTAAAACGTTATTAAGTTATAATAACAGCCTTATAGGGAACGGAGTACGTCTGAATCGAATTTAACCCTGTTCATACGCTGCCAGTTCCTTCACACGGCCTTAATAGTTGCACATTTACATTATGAACAAATTGGACCAAGTATAAGACAGTTATTATGTAGTTAAATATTAAGTTTTACGAAAGTGCACGAATCGTAAGATACAGTCTACTACAAAATAGTAAGTTACTAATTTTTTATGGGTTATTCAGCGATGCTGTCCGTGTCCAGACAATATAGCGTCGATGGTAGATGAATATGTACCATTAGTGGAATCATAATTGACAAGGTAGAACCTAACTACTTGAACAGAAACCTGTCCCAGTGCCACTCTGTCCGCCAAAAATTCCATACAGACTGCCCTGGTATCGTACCTGGTTATCTGCGGTGGGAAGCTGGCGACACAAGTCTGAGCTACAGCACGACATAATATATATTTTATAAAGCAGTGCAAGTTATTCCTTTATTCTTGAATTTTGTCTGCTTTGCATGCATGTCTATTAAATCTATTTCGCGTTAATAAACGTTATAAACACCATACACAGTCAACCAAGTCAGTGCACCAGGAAGATAAAACACTTCTAAGAATAAACGGCAATGGTTAAATACAAGTTTTTGTGCCTCAGAAAAATTAACGGGCCACTAATCATTAAATTCACGTTTTTGTGCCTTAGGAACAAAATTAACGGGCGACAAGCTGCGATTTTCATGAGGCATGCGTACTTCTTGTAATTAAGGCAAATTTTTTCAATACCAATCACATTTTGTAAGCCAGAACTTTTTCAGGCCTGCACCGGAATAGGAATGAACAGTAATTACACAAAAGAGACTAGTTTTCGAAATAGTTTCATAATATTTACGTCGCGCATTCAATGAGGTCATCTTATGCGTAAGGAAGCGCTGTCTCATTCTTTAGAAGTGACCTGTGGTAAGTGAATGCACAGAGGATTTGGTCAAGTCCAGCATCAGACAGCACGAAATGGAGGGAAAGACCATGAGCTAGTCAAGTTCTTTAATTACAGAGCAGTCATTCTACTTATCAGTCACTGCTTCCAGTTCTACTGCAGTCACCTGCATTCCCACCAGTTTTCTCTCGCACACAGCTCAGTGGTATTGATTAGAAATCGGACAGCAGACAAGCACATTTTATTTCAAGAAGGAATGCTCAAAAATCAGCGGGACTGCGTGCTGAGTTACTTGGCTTTTCCAAAACTAGATATATGAGTACGTCGCTGTGATGATATATACATTTTAGATAGGTCACACTTCAACAAAAGATGACAAAAAGTGCTCAAATTTCACAGAACATCTTCTGCAACGTTTTATATTAAATTTTTTCTCGGAAACACACAATATAAAAAATTGTTTGCTCTTGCAGAGAACACAAATAAGAACTCAATATTGTAATGTTCCGAAGACAGGTACTGTTTTATCTGTACAATACTTCGACGTAGGCTGTTCGTTGACAGTTTCGTGCAAGTGAGTCCTTACAGGCCCAAGTGGTCCGTAAGGACAACTTGATCAGACTGCAGCATCGTGTAAGACTTGCATCGTGAATAGATTCAGTGTGTGAAGTGATTTTGGGCACAGAAGTTTCGATGAAGGAAATTCATCGGTAATTTGAGACGAAGAACGCCACGGTTCAAAAACCGAGAAGTGGCCCGCGTTTTATATACAGCACTTGGGATAAACTTTCCTCCCAATTTCTGTCGTTTCTGTAGCTGATGAACCTTACAGAAGAATGTTTCGAATCAGAAGGCAGTCCAATTAGCAGTGACACAGCAACACAACATAAGTTGTTGCAGGCAGCCAGTTGAAAGAGCATTCAAATATGATGCCATACTGCGTTGCCAAATTTCCGCACAATAAACCGAGAGAAAATTTCTTTAGACCCTATTCCCATTTTCTGATTCACTCTTTCATTTGGTGAATTTGAGTCTGGTAACAGTTATTACAATCACAAACGGAACAAAGAAACGATATCGGCTATACAAATGATTTCGGTTACTGGCGATGGAAGAGAAAATGAGGTCGACACATTTTAAAACGTTTCCACTATGCAATGTTCTGTTCCTTACAGTGACACAAAGACATATTAATATTCTCACTGGCTATATCCGTAGCCAGCCACCCACTGTCACAAGGAGTGATAGTCATGTAGTAGCGCCGCGTCTCCATGGTGATGGTGGTGCGTGAGAGAACTACTTGCTTGCTGATCTGCCATTGGAGTGACGCCAGCTCTAGCGCTGGCCAAGCCTAGTTGTGATTGGTACGCAGCGGCAGCAGCCAACGTTGCGTTAGACATCACAGTAGCTTGTAGACTCGCAACACTAGGTTTCAGCTCGCTGCTGAATAGTTCTGTTCCGTGGTGAGGGACTGGATCCTGAAACAGTTTGAAGATAATCTTGTCACTGCAGCAATTCACAGATTCGTTAGTGGCGTGACCCAGTTTACGTGGCATCTGGTATCTAGCAAACCGCGCATAACGCACAAACGCATACATCCAATTTTTTATTCAGTATATCCACTTTCATAAAATAGGCTCTGCTTTCATAACTGAGTACCTTGCAACTGTAAATTTTGTAGGTAATAAATTCCTTAAAAGGGTGGAACAGTTCAAATATTTGGAACCAAAACAAATCAAAATTGCATTCATGCATACAAGAGCAAGTTGAAGTCAGAAAATGTTTGCTATCAGTCGGTGCAGAATCTTTTGTCTTCCAGCTTACTATCCAAAAATATGAAGATTATGATATACATAATTTTGCCTATTGTTTTGCATGAGTGTGAAACTTGGTCTCTCACATTGAGAGGAGGAACATAGGCTGAGGGTGTTAGAGAACAGGGAGCTGAGGAGGATATTTGGGCCTAAGAGGGACGAGGTAACAGGGGAGTGGAGAAGACTACCTAACAAGGAGCTTTATGATCCGTATTCCTCACAAAATATTATTCGGGTGCTAATATCAAGAATGATATGGGCGGGGCTTGTAGCCCGTATGGGAGGCAGGAGAGGTGCAGACAGGGTTTTGGTGAGGAAGCCTGAAGGAAAGACGCAGGCGTAGATGGGAGGATAATATTAAAATGAATAAAAAATTTAAAAACCAACAAATGCACTATATTCTTACAAGTAAGTCAAATGCCCCTATGTTTCGGCTTCAACAAGCCTTCTTCAGGGGGTAAAATTGTTTTGTGTTGATGTGTGAGATGCTTATGAATGAACTAATAGATGTCGAGCACATGTAGAACTTTGACCCCCTAAAGACGGCTTGTTGAAGCCGAAACATAGGGGCATTTGACTTACTTGTAAGAATATAGAGCATTTGTTGGTTTTTAAACTTTTGATTTGTTATCATGATGCACGGTGAATATAACGTGAAATTAAAATGGATCTTATAGAAGTGGGATGGAGGGCATGCAAGGGATTGGTCTGGCTCAGGGCAGAGACAGGTGGCGAGCTGTTGTGAATGCGGTGATGAACCTTCGGGTTCCATAAAATGCGGGGTATTTCTTGACCATCTGAGGACCTGTTAGCCTTCCAAGAAGGTGTCTGCTCCATGCAGTTAGTTACGTAAAAGTGAAACAACACTATGCTACACATAACTGATATTTTAACGGATAAAGTGTCAGCAGTTATATTTATATCAATGTATAATTACTTAATAAGAATGCGCTCGGGAAGTTTGAGGTGAAGGGAACGTGTTGCAGATCTGTACATAGAGAATGGAAGGACATTAGGTATAAAAGAAATGTTTGTTCGATAAATAAAGTGTAAAAGTGGAGAGTGGTTTGACCTGGCTCAGGGAAAGGACCAATAGCAGGTTGTGATGAACACAGGATCCACAAAACCTGGAAAAGAATATCTTGACTGGCTAAGTGACTACTTGTAAACTTTTCAAGTAAAAGTTTACAAGTAGTCTGCTATACACTGATACCAAACACTAATGTCCATGCAGGTCGATTAATGTACTTCAGCTGTATGCGCCGCTGCTGATTTGCTCAGGCGTCTGCGCAGATGTTGAAGGGTTTGTGAGATGCAGAGTAAGCTGGAACGAATCGCATGGTCACCGATGATGGGACGGAGCACGTATATATCGGCTGGTATGAAATGTAGTACACACGAACATGCTGATACTCTATATGCGTATGTAGGTAACTGTACGGAGGTACTGTACTGGGTTATTAGGGTACCGTCAATTTTTGGACGTGTATACGTACATGTTACACTTAAAGCCCTTAATTCAGGTATTTCGTAGAATACCTAGTTATTTCACATATTAACAGGGTACGCCATGCACACCGTCGAATAAAGAGAAAATTAAACACTGTACTAGGCCTAGTTATTTCACAGAATTAAATATTTATTCTACGAAATAACTACATGAAGTGTTGAATGGTTCCTCATTCTACGCTTTAACTTGGGGGGGGGGGGGGGAGAGATTGGTACGTCGCTCCATGAAATAACTAGTCAGAATGTAGAATGGTCCCTTAACGCTATGAACTAGTTATTCTATGAAATAACTAGTCAGAATGTAGAATGGTCCCTTGACGCTATGCATTAGTTATTCCATGAAATAACTAGTCAGAATGTAGAATGGTCCCTTAACGCTATGCATTAGTTATTCTATGAAATAACTAGTCAGAATGTAGAATGGTCCCTTAACGCTATGCATTAGTTATTGTATGAAATAACTAGTCAGAATGTAGAATGGTCCCTTGACGCTATGCACTAGTTATTCTATGAAATAACTAGTCAGAATGTAGAATGGTCCCTTAACGCTATGCATTAGTTATTCTATGAAATAACTAGTCAGAATGTAGAATGGTCCCTTGACGCTATGCACTAGTTATTCTATGAAATAACTAGTCAGAATGTAGAATGGTCCCTTAAAGCTATTCATTAGTTATTCTATGAAATAACTAGTCAGAATGTAGAATGGTCCCTTGACGCTATGCATTAGTTATTCTATGAAATAACTAGTCAGAATGTAGAATGGTCCCTTAACGCTATGCATTAGTTATTCTATGAAATAACTAGTCAGAATGTAGAATGGTCCCTTAACGCTATGCATTAGTTATTCTATGAAATAACTAGTCAGAATATAGAATGGTCCCTTGACGCTATACACTAGTTATTCTATGAAATAACTAGTCAAGATGTAGAATGGTCCCTTAACGCTATGCACTAACTGGAGTCGGTTCTTCACTCCATGGAGTAACCAATGAAAGTGTTAAATGGTCTGTGATCATGCTCTGTAAGTGCCCCTTTAGTTACTTTATGAAATAAATAGGTACTTCATTAAATAACATATTGTATTTCGCACTTTCATTCATTGCTCAGGTATAAACTGCATATAAAGCGTATGCAGTGTCGAGTGGTGAGAAAAACTGGGAAGCGAATGAAAATACCGTAACGACTACCTCTGTCCCATTGGGACACTTAGAGAAGGAACTCAGAAAATGAGGAAACACAAATCTCGCACTGTGAATTAGGCAAAGACGTGTTACAGGGAAATGCCGTAAGGCCTCGCTTATAATGCGATCCCAACTTTTCTGTGTGGCTATTTCTGGGGGGGGGGGGGGGGGCAGGGGGAACTCGCCTTATATTCGGGCTTATACGGTATGTAGCAGCTTCCCGAATAATTGCGCTTGTACTGTTATAAATTAATGTCCGAGTCATTTGAACTTGTTCTTGCGAAAATGTGAGCACTTTACAGACTGCATTACCAAACAGAAATAAATAGATAAATAATAATATCGATCAGAGGAAGTCACCAGCGTACTTATGGCGCTGAGTACAGAAGACATAACGAGAGAGCTTTACCAGCGACGAAACACGGGCAGGGTCTGCTACAGCTAATGCTGCAGATGCCACTTTTCGCAACAGAATATCATACACTTCCTTATTCAGCCTTCGTGGGATTTACTCTCTGGTCTCTGCAGATACGGCAACTTGAAAACGCAGACGCCCCTCAGGACTCCATTCGTTGGGCGGGAGATAGATCCATCGAGATCACTACACATAGGATAACAAAGCAGAAGGTCCATGCCTGACACGGGATTTGAATTTTCGATTCCAGTCCTCCAACTGACATCCGTAGACGGCAATGTTCCTGTTTGACCCGATATATGAAAGTACACTGGAATGTCATAGGGTTATACTGGGGGTATTAGGCCTACCATTAATACTGGCTAATTCATTGAATGAGGAATTGATTGCGAAATTATGGTTAGCTTCCCGGTAGGCGCAGGACAACTTCATCTTCTCCAAAACCCCGAGACCGGTTCTGGTGCCCATCCAGCCTCCTGTTTAATGGGTACAGTTGGATCTTTCCCCAGGAGTAATGCGGCATGGGCGTGAGGCTGACCACTCACCCCCATATAGTGCCGAGGTAAAGAATAAGTACCTCCATTCGCTCATATGCCTACATGGCGTGTACAGGGGCAACCTAAGCTTCACTGTTTGACTGCATTAAACACTGACTGGACAGGATAACACAGGGGTGGTTTCTTTTCTGGTATTGTCCTAGACAATGGGTACCGGGTCATTCCAGGGGGTAAGCCGACCGAAGCGTGGCTTTGACCACCCACCCCCATTTACCGCCGAGGTTAAAGAAAGAGTACAGCTATACCTCTATTCCCTTCGTGGCAGGTTATAGGGTGAACTTTACTTTTACTGTCATATCTCAGGAACACGACGGGCTAGACCCGAGTCTTGATTAGTACCTGCAAATACGCCACCGCAGATTCCTTTCATATCCCTCCCGATTCACCGCTTATCCTCAACACTCATGCGAAACTAAACAGTTTCTGCAGCCGACAAAGATTACATTCGTAGTCCTTGGACCCTAACGATGGAGGTGGCAAGCTCTTCCGAAACGTCGGTACCTACATAATAATAGACAGTGCGTAAAGCAACAGAAATTCTGAATTTTAATGACAGCGGCTGTGAGAACCTCAAATCTCGCAGTTTCCAGCGATGTTCGGCGAACTTATTAGAATTCACGAATAAGTAACACTCTGGAAGTCAGTCCATGCTCTCGGGTAACCAGACAAGTAGAAACTACATTTATGTGACTGCGATTGTAATGGCGACAGACTGTTCTCAGTGATTTACAAACTGAGGTCTAAGAAACAACTGACGCTCTACACATATCGCCCTTAACCAGACAGATACAGGAAACAGGACAAGTACACAAAGAATACGACAGCTCGCAGTTTAGGAGTGGAGTACACGAAATGACGTTGCAGAGGCAAGTACAAGAACTAAGGCTGCGCCGAAGAGACCGGCGAAACAATTAACGATCAAAACACATTCCTCGCGAAAAAGGAGAACAAGTAGTGACTGCGTGCAGGCTGCATTCAAAGCATTCACGAATAATAACAGAGACTAGAAGACAGCGGACGTACCGGAAGTGTCACGTCCTGCAGACATTTCCTAAATAGTTGCAATACGAAGTGTTTCCGTCCAAATTTGTTCCAACAGACCAAAGCCAGGCTCCTTTAAGGCTGACGACAGTATTCTCTGTTAAGTTTTGATTTTCTCTATCCGTTCGTTACAGGGAAGTTCGCATTGGCTGTCACTCCATATTCTGGGGATCTGGTCAAGTTTTCTCTGCAGACGGTTTTATTTTAATCCAAATTCAATTCGGGGCAAGCACTTTCGTATTTACTCGTTTTTGCTTACCTGGGCAAGCATGGCCTGCGTGGTTGGATGATCTAGTCCTGAAGGGGGTTTCTGGTCGCCGTCCACAGACTCTGAGCTGGAATCCATGGCAGAGCTGGGCCCTGCCGCCGTTCCCTTCTCATTATCGCCAGCAGACGAACTCCGACCCGTGCTGAAAGGAGAAATGGATAAATTATAGACAAGTGTACAGAAGTGCTGTAAAATTGTACAGTCGACATTGATATGCCTGTTGCACGACAGGAATTATAGACAAGTGTACAGAAGTGCTGTAAAATTGTACAGTCGACATCTGATATGCCTGTTGCACGACAGGAATTATGAACGATACATTAACAACATTCATGCTCTTCATCATCGCCTCGTGTCCTCGTCCAATAGTCCGTCTGCTCAAAAGGAAATTGGTACTGCAAGTATTATGCTTTTGTCGCGTATCCTAGCAACAGCTCTACAGTCAGGCGTAACAAACAACAGTTTTTAGAGCACGAGCATTACCTTGCCATAAACATGACTGTCGCTACAAAACTGAGAAATGGAAGCATATGTGTAAAATCAATGTTAACTTACCCATATACGTATACATATACATATACGTACTTGGAAGTATATGAGAATTGGAGTCTGATTATGGATGATTAAAATGCCAGAACATATAAGCAGTACATGGTGAGATCTGCACACAGGCCCAAGTTGCTGCGATGCTAGATTAACATACTGTTATACTGATATGGCGGTGTGCTATAACTTAAATTACACAACTGTAGTCAAAAAACCAAGTTAGAGAACACCCAAGAGACATAAGCATGTAACGGAGGATAAAATTAAAATGCGCCTAGGGGTACAAGTAGAATTAAAATGGATCTAAAAGGAACAGGATATGGTCTGGATTTATCTGGCTCAGGATAGTACCCAGTGGCGGGGGCACTTCTGAACTCGGTACCGAACCTTCGGATTCCATAGAAGACTGAGAACTTTAACCGCCTGAGCCACTATCAGCTTTTCAAGTATGACTCTGCTCCATGATGTGAGTCTGTTGGAGCAGTCTGCACTAACTGTGGGATATCACCGCAGTTAACAGTTGAATGCAGCCCCTGTGTTACATGAATCACAACTCGAAACTCGGATGTTATAAGATGGTAAGAAACGGTTCGTCGTGCAGAAAATTGGTACGTCACGTCAATTAATAACTCACCGTATTAAGACCTCTGTCCTTTAAAGATCAGGAGGTAACTGTATGTACCACCAGATTTACAGTGAAAAGCTTTGCAGTTTTAAAAGTCTAGCTGTGCTTCGCAGAATATACAATGATTATTTCCCGAAAAAAATTAAACGACTGGTCTTTAAAATGCAGTGTGTGTTCCCTGTGAGATAGAAACTAAATTTTTAAACATAATTTGCGAGTGTCTTAATATTAGTCTTCAGAGGGTCAACAAATTCCCCTCTACATTACGAGGACAAAGGACAAAACACGCATGTATGCAGTTTAATTCTCTACCAGTGATCAGGTCTAATACCGGTACAATATATTATCAACAGCTCTTCCGTGGAATAATTTCGGTAAATTTAGGAGTCGGTACCGAAGTCGTCCCTACACCTAATTCCACACCATGAAGGCGTACAGGAAACATGAATTCGAAACTCAGCTTTATGTTCTGGCCAATTTTACATCGAAAAAAGGTGTCCTAGTATGGCAGTACCAGTAAAGATAAAAATCTGTAGCCGTGACGGGAGTCGAATTTTGGTGTTCCATCTCGCAGCCAGTCAATTCACTGACCAAACTATCCCGGCTCATCATCATCAATAATAATAATAATAATAATAATAATAATAATAATAATAATATGCCTTCAGGATGGCAGGTCTCCTTAGGACAGGATACACTGCCTATCAAACATACCTTTTCCGATAAAGTTTTACGACATAGCGAATCGGATATTTCAGCTGTCTTGCACGTAAGCAAATAATGACAAATGAGTCGGTTGTATTTCACTGTCAAGATAAATTATAAAGCGTTTCAACGACTCGAGATATGTCAGCCAAGGGTGCAATTATCATCCATCACACGGATTCATGCGGGCTACTGACAGAAGGGGGTAATCAGTGACCGCCATTGTTTCATGCAGACTGCAGCGTGACCCACCAGTAGGTGACACAGTGCGCTGGTTATCACTCGTGGGTAGTATGGTCAAGACAGGCAACGTACGTACAAACGTAACATTGAGGCGCGTTCGCGTAACCATTGTTGCCGTGGAAAAGCAATAAGTATTACATACTCTGAGTGTGTGTCTGCAGCCTTAATTATCCAGCATACAGTGCGCATGCGCCGTATTATATTGTCATTTGTGGCCCGTCCGGCTCTACCATATGTTTCCACATAATCTCATAAACGGTACGATTTTCAGGAAAAAAATTACTGAACATTAAGTACGTGTTTTTTTTTTTCTCTACAACTTTTGTCTGAAACATTCCTCACTTTAAGGAGGAAGTCAGCGAGATACTATCATAAATGTACATAGGTCTTCATGTAAAGTAGCCGTTATTTTTATCAGATTTTAATGAACCTTGCACTTTCTCAACAGATTTTACAAAAAAAGTCTCAAATATCAAATTTCATGAAAATTCGTCCAGTGGGAGCAGAGTTGTTCCGTGCGGACGGACTGACGGACAGACATAACGACGCTAGTAGTCGCTTTTACGCAATCTTTCGAATGCCTAAAAAGGTCTCCAACCGACTGTAGAATCACATTCCACGTTAAATCCTCAGCCTGTCTAGGAAAATTACAGGATGCCTTAAAATAGGCCACGTTGACCGCCTTTGACTTGCTTACTCAGCATCCATGCTCATCTACCCACCGTATTGCACAGATTAGAAGCTCTACACTTGAAACAGCGTCATTAAAATAACGTTCTTCTACCACCCACGGCTTTGACTCATCCTGTTCCTGTATTACAGCCATGTTCTATACCGCTTTCGGCTGTCATAAGATACAAGTGTGCTGTGGTGTATTACTGTCTGCTCTGTTCAAGTGGGTTAGCCATTTTTCACTGTAATAATCTACTCTTTCGCTGTGTGAATAAATATTTAATTCCTCCTGTACGCGTGTGTGTGTATACATACATATATACATACACTCGTGTACAAAAAAAGACACACACACACACACACACGCTACAGCCTAGATCTAGGTCTGTCTTCTCTTTTGGTTTTGTTTAATCTGATACATCCCTTAAAATTTTAATTTCCGATACACTCACATCTGTAACGTTCTTTCGGCCTCCATGTTCAAATGTGCATATTGCCTCACTTCAAGCAGTGTCATTTTCATTACTTCTCATTTTAACGTTCTACACGTTCCACATTTCTTCATACTGGTATAGTTTTGTTTATATCGCAATAAATGTAACCCCCTGTATACACCTAAAATTTTCAACGTGTTTTGAAGTTTAATTTACCACAACTACCTCATTTTGCACAAACGGACCTGAAGGGATGTACAGATCTCCTCAGACAGACGGTTTCTTGTCGCAGAGCTAAGTTTCCGAATGCCACTGGGATGATGCGAATGTAGAAAACTCTCGAGGGATTATAAATAGTCAGTATTTTTCACTTTCCGCCTAAAGAGTGTTGCAGCTATTCCGCGTGCAATTAAATTTAAAAGAGATGGATTAGCCTAACTTAGTCGTACAGATTAGGTGTTTCCTGGCAAACATCGTATTAAATGTTACAAATGTCGTTATATTTGTCTCTGATCTTGAAGTCGTCGTGGAGTAATTTTAAACAATTTTCTCAACAAACCGAAAGAATTCGTGTAGCCCAACTAACTAGACTTTTATATTATACTCGTATGTACCGTGCATTTTGTCATAAGTTTAAGTTAAACCAACTAATGCACAACTTGATTGCCGAAACGTATGTAGGTGTTACAAATATACCTTACTTTGTTAAGAATTCTTGTGCATTAGTTGGTTTAACTTAAATTTAACTAGACTTTTATTTGGGAAGTATCAGTTTCTACTCCAGATCTGGGGAACTAAGCCGTCGCTGACAGCCGGTAAGTGATAGTGGGGATCGGGCTGGGGTCTAACAACCCCTCGTCTTGCAAATTAATAGCACGTTACGAAACGTTATATAGGGTGTCGTACTTCGCAGGCTCTTGTGAACACGATAATTAACTTTCTGGTTGCATAAAAGGCGAAGAATTTATTAAACATCTCTGAGGCTGTTAGTTCCTACACACAGAGACCGCTTCATGGAGTTGTGAACCTCTTTGGAATGTTGGCCCAGTTACCGTCTGCAAATTCCGGGACAGTACCTTGAAACTGGCAACTAGCAACTACCTGCTTCCAAATTTTAACGTCTTTACGCTGTTCGTAATTATAATTCCATGCTGTTAGATGACGTATGACGCCTGCAGATCAGGGGACAGCCACAGCCTACAATACAAGCTGATTTATTGTCATGATTATTGAAATAAACCGAAATCGGGGCAAGATATAGTCCAGTAGACACGGACACTTAAAAATTGCAAGAAAAAGCACAATATTATGCGGCCCATTGTGCGGAGATAGTAACGAAAACTGCAAAAACGAATAGATATATGATATACCGTCTGACTCATAACGATTAGCAAATTAAGAAGGTATAAAAATTTATATCTCTTGACAAATTACTATACACGTATTTTTAACTAGAGGCCAAAGTCCTACTGCGTTACTCTGATACTGTTTGTTACTGTTGTAACCTATGTATGATGATGATAATGACGACGACGATGATGATCCAGCTTGTAATTTGTGAACTGTATATGATTCGCCTGAAAATGACTTACACCAGGTGATCTGAAAACTGTTCACATATATATGACGACTGCTTTTATAAGAGTCAAAACACTTTGTTGTAACAAACACCCTAAATTACTTCTTTCCATCAGACAAAAGACAATTTTCTCACTCTCAAGAAACAAACAATTACAGTTTTTAACAAAATTAATTCTAGGTTAGAATTTGTATGGTCCTCTAATTGTCTAGGATTGATAACTATTCACTTTACAGATGCATTGCCACTACTTCAATCGTGCAACTTACGCGTAAGCCTAGAAACACCTGAAAAATCGCATCACCGTCGAGATTCTGCGCCAAGTAAAACACCGAAAGGTGCCAAAACAAATCTAACGACATGTAAAACAAATCTGTGAGAGATTCATATTCTTACGGCGTTTGAATATTAGGATTACTGTCTTTCGGTGTTTAACGCCATGCAGTTTGGTACATGGCACCAAGGGGTTTTAAGGAACGCTGGAAAGCGTAACCTTTACGGCATAACTTCCCAGAAGACCGTAATCTTAACGATTTAGTAAGTTTGTCCCTTGCAGTAATAAGATTATTAGCCTTTGGTGCGTTTTGCTCCAGTTCCGCAGCCAGCCGTAGGACCTGCACTGGACAGCACTTCAATCGTACTGTTAAGATTGGAAAGGAAGAACGCAGCAGCCGCCCGCTTTTGAATGTCAGGGTTCAAACGTGTTTGAAAAATCTTTACTGGCATCTTTGTCACTCGTCGAATTAACAAACACGTGTGTATTTAAAATGTACATTAAGTACGAGGTGGCGTTGTTTGTTTATCCGGTGTACACTGAAGCAGGCAACTTCAACAGGACTACCAATCAATCACATGTTTTACCATTAGGTCAGTTAGACGTGTGATGAATCATTATAACTTCATCATAACAGAGTCTTGGAAAAGCTAATGGTCGTTCAGCTAGTCGAGAAATTCCCCCTTTAACGAGATCAAGCAGTTGAGTATTTCACAACACCTCAACCCTGGACCCTACACCCTTCCTGACGAATCCAGTCCACGCCCTAACACAATATATTTTTAAGATCTACTATTATCTCCCAATATAAACTTACGACTCCCATGCAGTCTCTTCCAGTCGGTTTTCTGATTTGAATTTTGTATGAATCGCCCATCCCCCGTGCATGCTTCATATGCCGCAAATCCAATCAAACGAACTGATGACGATCCTGTCAGTTCCTTCTCAGGTACAAATACTCTCCGCACCCTGTTCTCAAACATGCTCAATCGACGCGAAATTTTAGGCTGCCGCTGGGGTGTAGCTGAGATCTTAGCTCTTCTGGGATGCTGAGCGGCGCGGTTGGTATTTGGTACCAAACTACCATGAAGCTACCAAACAGTACCGCGCAACGTCCACAAGAGCGAAGATCGCAGTCCTCAACTGGCGTTCTTCACTAGGGTATGAGATCAAATCTCACACACAGGCAAAACAGCAAATGAGTTACAAAGATTACAACATCCAAGAGGCAGACCTTTCGAACTAACTGCCGGACTACAGGACATCACTTTCCGGAATGTTCAAAGTCGCCACTGTGAAAATCTCAAACCTGGCACAATAAATTTATACTTTAGTATATTTCAAGCATTTCAACAGGAACAAACAGGCAAACGATTCTGTACTGAATGACATTTCAGGAATTTAAATTGCTCCTCAACTTCCTCCTGATTACTGCCCTTAGCGCATATTGTAACCGCGACGGAATTTCGAAGCATTTGTGTGTTACTGTTATACGTACGTATTATAAATATTCCCTCCATCATTATGACACGAGAGAAACATAATAACGCACAGTTCCCCCTGCGACTATTTATGGACAAACGTCCTTGAGCCTACTAGTGTCTAACAGAGATTTCTGCTTTGATTTGTGGTATATCTGCGCCCAGCAAATACAAACACATTATTAAAAAGTATAAAACATACAACTTTATAATGAAAAAGAATTACACATTTATTATCAAGACAATCAGACCTACACATATGCTATTTTAAATCCGAAAAGGAATTTTGGTTCACGGTGGCTAAGTCTTGAGACGGAATATGTAGATCCCAAAATACTGACAACTGAAAGCATACGCAAACATACCAGTCGCTTTAACATGAACAACAAAGGCCGGCTAAACTATCCAGTATAAAAGCCTAAATGTAACAGTTGTGCGTAACTCGCATACGTCATCACGTTCGACAAAAACAAGACAAGTTCCACCAGCGATCCAGCTTCATATTCGCCTACCATCGACGCTAGTTCAAGCCCTGAGAGTATCGCTACAAAAACATTTGGCGACCAATACTGTAAAGAAGAATTATAAATATGAGTGTACGAAACGAAAGAGCCTAGTTGTTCCTTGTGCTTAATGAAGACTTAAAGTGGGAGTGGTGGTATAGCTCCGCGTATTCTTAATATCGGAACTAGATTGAACTGAATTCTCAACTTCATGTTATGGGTGCCTTAGTACCGGGAAAGGAGCCCCCGGTACACACTGTGTAGGAGGCTGTGTGCACCCCAGAGTTGGTCATGAGGTGCTGGTGGAAAGGGAATTGAACCGTGGTAGCCTACTGACCGGACTATCAAAAACAAGAGTCATTAATGTAATGACTTCTGTCGAACGTTCGTCTTGTGTTCACCTGAAACCTAGTTCCAATAATCCTGGGGCGGGCAGCTCAAGATTTGGATCTAGAGCCTGTACGCCACGCTATGAAACTCAGTCAGTTGATGTTGAATAGGGTCGCTCTTCGACTGATTAGATAATAACTGCATTTCGCCCCATTTTGTAAAAAGGGGACAACCCACAAAGCATCAATTTTACAGGAGAAGCAAGAAGGTGGCTCCGTTTTACATACAACAAATGCTTCGACAGGTAGGATATCCCCCACCTATCTTGGTTATTCTTGAAGATGGAGTTGTCATCTTTTTACACATCATAGAGGACCATTAGTTGAATGATTCTCTACACTTAACTTAATTTAGCTCAAAGCAGCAGTTAGCTGCTTCTTACGACACAGGAGCGATTCAAACTTAGGTGAGCGGAGGCCTATGTAATGTGAAATGGCACACAAGACACAAACAAGGATGTTCACAAGTAAATCCTCAGTCACGACAGTTGGAACTAGTGTCGGGATTCGAGCCCGGTACTTGCCTTTAAAACTGTTACCACTACACCTGCCTACTCAGTGTAAATAATTAATCCAGAGAGTGAACGAAAGCTGTCTTTTTTAATCATCTTCCCGTTGTGTGTATAATCGACTATTTCAATCTTTGTCACAGTAAACACAACACTTTTCACATGCACTGTTTATTTTCTCTGCAACGTGTTTCGGCTGCGTACGCCGGCCATCGTCAGGTAGAAGTTACTGTAAGTTACTGCATTCTGCAAGCGTAAAAGCGGGTCACTGCACACTGCCGACCATACGCAGTACGCGTAATCACCGTCGTGCTGCAAGCTGCGTCTTCTGTTCTTATTTTGCGGTTGTTCCTTCCCCTACGTTGTCTTTCTTTCCTTTCACAAACAGAAACAAAAACAGCTGTTAGCTGGTAACTTAATATTTGCATTTGTAAACCGACGCATCCACGATGCACGTCTTCACTGCAAGCGACTTGCCTTCCCGAACAATGCAACAGGCCGGGGGTTGGTGCAGCTCTTATCTACTTTCCCCAACGGCGCCTTTTTACATTAAGGCTGTATAGAATCAACGTATCCATTTACCATCAGTTTGTTTTGGCTACAAATTCTCCATTACAGCGCTCTTCCTCCACGGAGAATCCATAATTAGAGGGGTGCCACACGTGATGCTTGTCTTTGATGTAAGAGCTCCATCGAACTTCAAGTGCATGCCGGACTGTGACGTCAGATAGAGTCTGGAGCCAAGAGAAGCGATGACGTCACAGAACTTTATAAACAGTGCAGGACTGTTTCGATAAATATCGCACAGGAAGTGATCGTGACTTGAGGGAGAAATAAAAACGAAAATAGAGCAAAGAAAAGGAAAAAGGAAGAAGGGAAGCGAGACATGTAAAGAAATAGTTATAGCTTTGCTTTTAAGTGCCATTCATAAAGTCACTGTTTTCAGTACTATGCTCCCCTCCTCACGAAAGCCCAAAAATAAACTGACACGGTTAGGCATGCCAGCACATCGCGAGAGAATGTTAAGAGTTAGACCTACACGTAAATTAGCTGTTTCTAAGCTCCACACCATGAGGGTGTATTGGAACGTGAAGACAAAGCTCCATGCCTTCAAGACCTCAGCACCAGATGCAGGGAAGTGGTCGTCTTCGACCCAATGGTCTTAAAACTCTTGTAATATCTCTGGAAGCCTTGTGACTATATCCGAATTTTCGCGAAACCCCTCTAAAGTAATGATGTAAGCTTTCGGTGCAAAAATGGAATTAATTTCTACAACATAACCTTTTATTTAAAAAAAATTATGCGCATTTGTGAAAAACAGAATTTTATTACTGGTGATTTACACTGAAAATAAACAATGCACCGATTATGCATCAACATGGGCTGGACAATAAAAACGCAATTAAAAATTATCAAAATTTTATTTATCTTTTATTTCATCATACGGGAAATTAGCTCAAGGAACACCTGAAAGTCGCACACACTTTGAAAACCTCTGTTTTAATCTATTTCTCCTCCTAATTAAACTTAATTGTCAATTTAAACAGCGTCTTTAAGCAAGTTAAAGCAAACGGTAAAGTTTCCCTGTACACGTCATGAAGGCCTACAGGGGGAAAGGTGGTATATGTCACTAGACGAAGATAAGTGGTCGGCCTCACCCTCCAGCCGCTTTATCTCCAGGGAAACAGTCCCCAGTATCATACAATGTGCCAGTCCGCCACTGTACTGTGCACCCATAAGCAAGCAAAAAGCAGGCGTGCGACAGTGATAAACCTCCACGAGACTTACTTTCATACGAAACTGACAGCGGACCCATCAAAAGAAATCAAACTCACTGACAGTACAAAGTGAATTTATTTTTATCTCAAATTATTTTTAATGTCCATCTTTTTGAAGTTGCTCAGAATTGACATGATAAAGTACGTGATGTTAAAGACGCCAACATGTCAGTTTCGTCGGACTGTGAAACAAGAGCGAGACTAGATATTTACACAAATTCTGCGATGGAAATGTTAAAAGAGAGACGACACGACGCTTCGATATCAAAGTGATATATAAACCAAAGGACTTCGTTAAAGCATTCAAAGTAAAGTTTCGTTTTATGTGGGAAGTCGACAGTGCTGAATGCTGACTTGTTCATGTGTGGGCCTTGTTACTACCGCGAAATATTAACTTGTTCAAAAACTGGTGTATTACACAACAAGACAGGCAATGTACATATAAACGTAACATTGAGGCGCGTTCGCGTAACCATTGTCGCCGTGGAAAAGCAATAAGTATTACATATTATGACTGTGTGTGTGTGTGTGTGTCTGTATTTTTGCCGTAGTTATCAAGCATGCAAAACATCTTTTTTGTGCAGCATTATGTTGTCATCTGTGGTCTGTCTGGCTCTACCATGCTTTTTTTATTTCATAAACTGTACGATTTTCGGGAAAGAAATTATTCAACATAAAATGTGTGTTTTGATTTTTCTCTACAACTTTTGTCTGAAATATTTCTCATTGTAAGAATTCAGGGAGATATGATCATAAATATACATAGGTGTTCATGTAAAATACCCGTTATTCTTGTCAGATTTTAATGGAACTTGAATTTTCTCGACCGATTCTCTAAAAATCCTTAGATATTAAATTTCACGAAAATCCGTCCAGTGGGAGCCGCGTACTTAGTTCCATGCTGGCGGGAGGGCGGACTGGAAGACAGACAGACATGACGAAGCTAACAGTCGCTTTTCGCAATTTTTCGAAGGCGCATAAAAAATATATTGCACAAATTTTATCTTGTGTGTCTATTGCACGTATGAAATATTATGCTTATGTGAAAATGAACTGAAAAGCTGTTCGACACGTTACCTTGATGGTCAGCACCGTCGCTGTCGTTGTTATATTTAAACATAAAGTTTAACATAAATAAAACGTGTCTTCAAAATTGTAGATAAGTATGTTACGATTTAACTCTATATAAAACTTGACCTGTCCAATCCATATGGTAGTCGTCGCCACTAAAAAAGAAAAGAAAAGAAAGAAAAAAAAAGGAAGGAAAGAGTATTTTCCGAACCTCCCGATATCAAATATGAGGGAACCGCTGACAACTCCGAAATTCAAACGGACACTAGCTGTTATAATTTATGGTAAGGAATTAAAGAGTGACACAGCAGGTGGCGTCTAGGAGCATGGTGTTCATGCCAGTGTCATAAAAATCTGTCAACTGGTTATGTTTGCAGGGCTTGTCTAGCAGTACGGTCGAACTGCCACCGGAAATCAGTATGTTCATGTCGACTATATCGACCATTAAACCTCAATAGAGTACAGTAGCGCTTCTAGTGGCCCAAACGCACAGAACAGTTGGCACGTACTGCATGCAGCACCACCATTCCAGTTGAACACGGCCACTCGTCCGTGGGTCAAGTACTGTCGTGCGAGTGGGAGGTACACTTACTTGTACTTCAGCTGCAGTTCAACGGTACCGCCACGGTGTGTGCGAGTAGTGGCGAGGCGCGTTCGCAAAGTTGCGAAAAACGGCTGTTAGCTTCGTCACGCCTGTCTGTCCGCTTCATACAACTCGACTTCCACTGAATCGGATTTTCGTGAAATTTACAATTGAGTATTTTTCGAAAATTGTTCCAGAAAATGCAAGTTTGATTAAAATCTGACAAGAATAACGAGTACTTTACATGAAGATGTATGTACATTTATGATAATACTCGCTCCGCTCTTCTTAGAATGAGAAATGTTTCAGACAAAAGTTATAGAGAAAATTAAAACACACATTTTATATTCAATAAAGTTTTCTGAAAATTGTGACGTTTATGAGATAATGTGGAAAAATATGATACAGCCAGACAGGCCACACATAACGATATACATACGTCGTATGCACATTGCATGCTGCATAACTAAGGCTACAGGTACACACATAGAATATGTAATACTGCTTTTCCACAGCAACAATGGTTAACGCAAACGCGCCTCAGTGTTATGTTTATATGTACACTGCCCGTCTTGTAATACTTGTCAAACCGCTTCGGGACCTTTGAAACGGTGCGACAGTCCATGATCAGAAGTGTCCATGTAGAGAAAATAAAAACACACATTTCGTGTCCAATAACTTTATACCGTTTATGAGATGATGTGGAAAAATATGGTAGAGCCATACAAGCCACAGACGACAATACAATACAGCGCATGCGCACTGCATGCTGGATAATTAAGGCTACAGACACACACTCAGAATATGTAATACTCAAGATATTGCTGTTCCACAGCAGCAATGGTGACGCGAAGGCGCCTCAGTGCTACGTTTATGCGTACATTGCCTGTCTTGTTTGTGGAATGCTGCTCTTCCTGTCACCGTTGTGTCTAGTCACAGTATCAGTACACATTTAATGGCAAAGCTTACGTCATGTAACGTCCGTTTTGGCAACACTCCCTCGGTGCCAGTTGCTTGTAATTCTGTAGTTTGCTTTTGTATGAAGGCACGTAATAATTGTAGGGACCAAACGAAAGTATCGTCCGTACTGAACACCACGGAATAACAACTGATACCAAGCCTTCGTTAGTGGCCGTATCATGGCTCAGGCGGTTAGTCGCCGGCCTCTCACCACGGAGGCCCGGGTTCGATCCCAAGCCGATCCCAGTGGCCGCGCGGTCTAAGGCGTGGGTCTTCGGCTGCTCGCTTACTAGGATCGTGGGTTCGAATCCCACCGGGGGCATGGATGTTTGTGTTGTGTTGTGAAAAGGCGGTTGTGGACCGTAAGTGACATGAAAGGACGAAAAAGGATTAATGCAGAACAAAAATGGATCAAAGGGGAAAACCCAAGAATTAAAAAAAAAAAAAAAAAAAAAAAAAAAAAAAAAAAAAAAAAAAAAAAAAAAAAAAAAAAAACCGGTCAAGTCCATGTGAGATATGTGGTGGACAAAGTGGCACTGGGACAGGGTTTTCTCCGAGTTGTCGATTTTCCCCTGTCAATTTCATTCCACTGGTGCTCCATTAATTGTAAAACTTGGTAAAAAAAAAACTGCTCATCCATCTATCATCATCATTGGGGTTGCACAAAAAGCCTTAAGGCTGTGGTGCGAGGGCCCTTTAAAAAAAAACTTCGTTACGTTAGAACTTAATTCTGGAAATTCGTAACATTTAAAACCCCTAACTGATCATAACCTTCCGCGAACTGTACAACTGTTTCACATGTCAGCTGTTATTCCGTTGACTCGACATGTTTCGAAACAGCCGATTCATTCTCAGCGGTTCCGTATTTTTACGATTACTGAAAATTCAGAGATGTGGGTGCTATACGACTGATATTAGGATTACTGCACTTAAACTGAAATCGACTGTATATATTATATGGAGATATTCAGTTAAAATATTGTCATTGATCGTTTACTCTTACACTGTTTATATACAGTATGTGTGTTCATTATCATCCGGCTGATCTCGTGCACGTGTCACCTTTGGGTCTATTATCCTAGTTGCCAGCTGCGTACTAGCTATTTACCTCTACCAAGACGTACAGTGTATATAAGCAATGTAAGGTAAACGATAAATGACAAAATATTTGAACTGGATATTTTAATTATCATCGTAATATATACATTATATTTAAGTATAAATTTGTTCATTTTAATGTCAGTTATCGTCTACAACGGACATGCATAAATCCCGGACGCCAGGTCGCCGTGGGGACTTGGTGTGGAACTTGCTTCATGTCACCCTTGTTGTGCCGAGAATTTTGAAGTGGCTCGTAGTTTTCTGGGAGATTTGTGCATCCCTGGTCTACACTCACATGCCCTAAATCCTCAATGATCATCTGAATACAGTGTCTTCGAGAATGAAGCAAGTGGTTCTAAATATGTCGGATATAATAAAGTGAGGAAGAGCTAAGGAACAGTGTTGTATGTGACTGGAGGCTAATACCAGTTAGTCTACGGTATCGCAGTTTGGCATTAAAAATCAAAGATTTAAAAGTACGTTTCGTGCGTACCCCATGAAGAGATTACAGTCTTACAGTCCATCTCAGGTAAAAAGGCCAGTCGGTTAATGATGGTAGGGAAATATTTTTTTTTCTCCTTTTATTTCCATTCGCCTAGCTATGTGCATTACGAGAAGCGCGAACAGCTACCAAACAAGAAAACTGCGTGCAGTAGCAGTGTGGAAGGATGGATTCTCTTGGCGAACGAAACTCCATGACCTGAACTAGCGGGAGGAGGCAACGAGCCAAAAGTAGACTGGATGGGTAATGGGAGGCGGGTATCAGGTTTCTCGCCAAACACACACACACACACACACAGATCCTGCAGCAGCCGCGCTCTCTCTCTCTCTTTCTCTCTCACCCCTCTCTCACTCGACCCACAATCCAGGCGTCAGTACTTCACTACTGTGAGCGAAGCTGGGCTTGGTAGCGTGCAAGGCTGCAAGAACTGGATCCGAGGACAGCTGATTGGTTAGCATGGGTGTAAAACAGCTGAATGTGAATGTTTGGAAAGAATTTCAAAGCTTCAACTAAGCAAATATCGTGTAATTATTAATCCTACCAAAATGATGGTAAGAAATTACATTATTTGTGACTTAAGATATTAGACTGCTTTGGAGTGCATCGCCGATGGCCTTTAGCGCCAAGATAAAATACAAACTTAAGAATAATTTACGTTACATATATCTTGAGATAAACTGAAGTAAAATTATGCGACATTTGCGGCTCTGTTAACAGTGACTACGAAAAGCATTGTCTTTCGTGACGTGAGGCCGTGTAGCCTAGTAGAAATTTACCAGCGTTCCTGAAGAACTTGCTTCCTCCATCTTCAATGCAGAACAATACACTTTTTGGGACTGTAAATGCGACTGATAAAGAATACTGGCGACATGATTATGAAACTAAACAAAGAAAAAAGGTGTGATAAACAGGAGAATGGACTAGTAAGTCTAGCCAGTCTTCCAAGTGTTTTTACCCCCCTTGAGGTATGTACCAAAATTTTGTATGCTTTCTTTATCTGATGTACCGAATAATGCCTGGCGAGGAGAATGCCTCCTTATTATAAAGCTCCTTATAATGCATTGTTTAGGTCTCCTGTCACTTCACTGTTGGTCCCAATACCGGTCTCTCCTCGGCACCTTGTTCACACACCCTCCGTCTGTGCTCTTCCCTAAATGTTACAGACCAAGTTTCATAACCACAGAGAAAAACAACAGTTTTTATATTTTAATTATATATTTTAATCTTTACATTCTAAAGCAATTGATATTAGATATAACAACCTTACGGACTCAACTGCTAGTTTTATTTATTGCTTTGGTTATTTTCGGGCCGACTTAAAGAGTTAAAAGAGTTCGGCACCCAGTTGTGTGCGATTCTATGGAATGCGAGCCGGTCTTACCTAATTCACACTTCTCCTATATTTCCCCAGTTTCTGCGGTAGTAAAGCTGACTACCGGCCTGTATTTCTCCGACCTGTATGACGTCACATCACACAAGAAAGCTATCTTCAACTGTATACAACGTAATAAACATCTATAATTTGCAATCTATGTTTACTACACATATATAGATATACCAATAGGCTGTCATAACTTAGACCATTAGAGTTCTGGCTTCTCATTGCGAAGAATCAGGTTGAAGCCCAATAAGTAACGTCGCCCCCTGTGCATTCCATGAAGACATATTGGGGACTGGAGGTATAGCCCCACTCATACTTAACTTTGGCACTAGATGGAGCTGAGTGGTCAGCTTCACAGTCCGCTTTACTGCCGGTACCCACTGAACAAGGAGGCTGTATGGGCCTCAGAGCCAATCTGCACACTTTGGAGAAAAGAAAAAAAATCTCTTGCCTCTGCCTGGAATGGAACCATGATTCCTCGGTCGTCGAGCCCATAGACACCGACCGCGCTGCCCGCTTCCTCCTGCCCAGTACGACACACTATGTAGTGTTTTACTCCACTTCACCACGTTTATATGGCAAAGATGAAAGAACTGTCACAGTGACACACAGACAGGTGATGCACACTAACGTAACAGTTGAACATCCGTCGCCAGAGATAAAGGTAAAGGTAAAGTTCACCCTAGAACAGGCCATGAAGGCCCAGAGGGGGAGTAGATGTATAGCTCTACTCTTTCTTTAACCTCGGCGCTAGATGGGGGTGGGTGGCTAACGCCACGCCCCGGCCGCTTTACCCCCGGGAATGACCCGGTACCCATTGTATAGGGGGCTGGGTAGGCCCCAGGGCCGGTCAGGACGGGTGCTGAAAATCTCGCCCCCACCGGGATTCCATCCCCGGACCGTCCAGCTCGTAGAGACTTGCTATACCGACTACGCTATCCCGGCCCACTCCGTCGCCAGAGAAGGTACCTTAAAACACTTCTTCTTCTTCTTCACTGGCATACGGTCCTTGTAGTTTAACCAATGTCTGCTGCAGAATGATAGCCCATGCGGATCTGTCTTCTGCTTTATTCCTCCATCTCTTGACAGCCATCGACTTCAGATCATTCTCAGGACACTAACCACCTTAATTTTGGTCTTCCTGCTTTTCCTCTTCCATCTGGTTTCCCCAGAAATACTTTCTGTACGGTCCTATCATTAGACATTCTTACCACATGCCCAACCCATTACAGTCTTCTTACTTTTATTGTTGTCATACTATTTGATTTTCTAAACATAATCTGCAATTCATCATTAATTCGACTTCTCCAGCCATTTTGATCTTTTATTGGGTCATATATCTTAGTATTTTCCGCTCGCATGTTTTAAGGGATGATTTCAATTGCACTGTCATTGCCCACGTGTAAAAACTATCTCACACTATAGATTTAATCATTTTAGTATATATTTTTAGTTTTGTGTCTTTTGATACATGTATGTTTATTATCGTAAAACACACCAAGCCTAAATGATGCTCAGTCTGTTCCCTTATTTCACATTTACAGCTGTAACTAAATGGGCACCGATCCCAGTGGCCGCGCGGTCTAAGGCGTGGGTCTGCAGCCGTTGGCTTGCTGGGATTGTGGGTTCGAATCCCACCGGAGACATGGATGTCTGTCTCTTGTGAGTGTTGTGTGTTGTCAGGTAGAGGTCTCTGCGTCGGGCTGATGACTCGTCCAGAGGAATCCTACCGAGTATGGTGTGTCTGAATGTTATCGCAAATCCTGGTACATGAGGAGGCCTAGGCCCACTAGGGCTGTCGAACCATTGGAAGAAGAAGAAGACGACGAATAACTAAATGGGCGTTATTACGGTTACAAGCTTTTTTTCTAAACACCGATATACGCCTAACGAAAACGAACACTAGCCGAAACAAGACACTTTCGTTTCGTTTCATTTCATTTCAAGGAGAAATAACGTTGTGTGGAGTTTCGTAATTTGTTCTATTTATTTAAATAAATAAGTTGCCGTACTGTCACGAAATGTGCGATACAAGAAGCAAGTGGCGCTCGTGAGGCATATGAAGAAGACCTAGAATTGGATGGCAAAATAAAACTTAAATGGAGAAAGAGGGCATTATGTTTGGTCTGGATACAAGTGGCTCAACATAGGTCTAACGGGTGTTTGTGAACGCGGTAAATGAACTGGAACGCCCTTAACAACAGGGAATTCCTTAACCAGCTAAGAAACTATAAACTTTTCAAGACTCTGTATCATGAAGGCTTTTTTGTAACGTGAACCAAATAAATATCACTCGAGGGTTTCCGTGTTTATTGAAATCTTCACACGTAACCATAAGAAAATCAGTATGGCAGTGACGAATACCTACATGAAAGAATCTGCTTGCTCTGTCTAATTTCAGACGCTGCACAGTACGTTTCAGAAGGCGCACCTCGTTGTGCGACTGTCCTTGCGACAGGGTGTCATATTACAAGTGTAACTATATAGAAAGTTCCAAATAAATGATCGACAATGTAAAAAACAAAAAAAAAAAATATAAAACAAGAAAGAACTTCAGTGCTACCACACTAACCAGTTGGAACGTGATATTCCTGTGAAATAATAGATGTGTGTAACCTGCATTCAACATTATTATAATGCGAACTGCACTGGCTGTCACAGGAGCCATGCTGTCGCTTTATTAACGCCGTGGTTACATGTAGATAGTCTGGGTAAATTGAGGGAGAGGGTGGAGTGTAGGATTGTTAGATTTTCGGTGTCAGAATAGAGGATACATTGAGAGCTGGGGCTTCCACGTTCTGAAAGTCAACCCAGACAACACCGAATCCGCTGCTTAACAGGATTGCGAACCCCTTCAGCATATACTAACACTTCCACAGAAAAGAGCCCTTCTTGAGACGATGACAGCTCCTCAGATATTAAAAAAAATTCCCAACACTTTATGGAACCCGGAAGTTCATTACCGTGTTCACAACAGCGATGCATTTGTCCCTGTCCTCTGCTAGATGAAGTCACGCAACGACCTCTCATCACATTTCTTAAAGATCCATTTAAATATTGTCCTCCCATTAATCCCAGTTCTTCCAAATGGTCTCTTTCCTACAGATTTCGCCATCAAAACCCTGTGTAAATGTCTCCCCTAAATGTGCTACGTCCATCTCACTCCCCTGCATCAGGAGTACAAATCATGAAACTCGTCATTATGGGATTTCCTCCAGCCTTCGGTTACTTCCTGCGCCACGGACCGGAAGGCCCATGTATCGTGCTTCGATTCCTGGCACGGGCAAGCGTGTTCTCATCTTCTAAGCACCCAGACAGCTTCGTATTCAATGGCCCTGTGTAACGTTTCGTAGTAGCTGATTAAATGCATTTCACATGCTCACAAACAAAGTTTCTACGATCCAGTTTAATATTAGCCTCAAAAATTCCTTATCTCGTCACATATGCAGTCAGGTATTAGAGCTATCATTACGGTAGTGCACGTAACTGGCATAGGTAATTTAGGCCGCCGATGGAGAGACCAATACTCGATGACGACGGAACAAGCCAGAAATTGGCTTATACACTGCTGCTGATGCCGGATAAGGTAATGCAGTATAGGAGAAAATTGCAACAGGCGAGCATGTAGATTGCATGAGGATGAAGACGAAAGAAAAGCGAAATAATTCTGGTGGACACTGTCTTGGGGATACGAGAAAGGGATAAGAGGTAGTACTGGGGGTCGATAAAGATTGCAGTCTTCTGGGATATGACGCCGTATACACTGGTATACAGACACTTCTTGCGGAGGAGCTTCCTGCTTCCAACTTCAGGGAAGTCATCACTCTCTTTTAAATACCATGAAGCCAGAGGCAGCAAGCTCTTACGAAACATTTTATCTACATACCAATGTACAAGGTGTCATATCAGAAGACTGAAATCCTCATCGGCGCTGCCATGAGAACATCAGTCCGCGAAGTGAAGAAATCCGGAAACCAGTGACAACGACAAAGCCTTTCTCTGAGGGGCAAATGTGAAATTAATGCCTGGGGAGGACGTGGGGGGTGTTAAACTGTCATGTCTAAAGTGTTTCGGCCTTCCTCTGTTTCGGTGATTGTTGTGGGCCCTAACGCACAGGCGTTTGGGCTTTCAATACCTAATGCACGTAGAGCATGAGAAAGCACGATTTTCATTCCTCACAGTCCACCTCGGCGTCAAACAACCCCCCCCCCCCGGACCCCGAACCAGATCTCATTAAGTACAGAGTCTGACCACTGCAGTCATAGTCGCCTTGAGGCATCCCTTTTGACTAGAAAACAGGTCTGTCTCTCTGTCTCTACCCAGTGTCTTGTATTTGCCAAGTATACATAAGTTATTTAAATACGTACATACTGAGAGGACTATTTACAATCGTACAAATATACAGTATATACAGGACCTTTGTCAATCAAAGCTTTAAACATGAAAGTACTATTCTTCACAATGCTCCCAATTTCTGGAAAAAGTATTGCTTAACTGGAAGGTTCCCAGACTTAGCCCGCTTGTCCTTGTCATAAGGGCAGCATGAATATGAATACGAATACAATTTAGCATGGAGCAGCAGTCTAATTATACTGACTGGGGAAGACTTAAGTAGCCTAATCGAAGAAAAACCTGTTACAGTGCCACTTTGTCCATCAAAAATCTCACACGGACAGGCCTACAACTGAGTCCAGATCTCTGCGGGAAAGGCCGGAGCCCAGCAAAATTCGTATCATAATATACAATAATTCGCTTCCTACCTCACACAGAACAAACTGCGTGTCAATTACAAAGAAAGCTCAGGTAATGCTGTTTAAGGAAATAATCGGTGTTCATCGCCAGAAGCACTGGAAACATACAAATAAACGGTGTGCGTAAACTTCGTTGTTTTAAATGTTACAGCGGGCAGTACATTTAGTTACCACATAGGCTTTAAACGGTTAAGAAGCGTGAGGTCTTCGTAGAACTTCCTTTACTCCATACTAACCCGAAAGTTCGTGACCACAGTCAGATGTCCTGGACGTGTTGGCGCCTCCAGCGGCAACCTGACGACTAGCACCTTATTATAAAGTGGGGCCAATGTATAACAACTCACTTTACGCAGCAGAAACCTTCCTGAGAAGATAGTCGTTCTTCGGGCAGTGAAGAACTTCCCGGAATTTTATGGAAACCAAAGGTTCATTACAGCTCGCCACATGTCCCTGGTCTGAGACAGATCAATCCAGTCTACGGTTTTCATATTAATCCTGATACCCACGTCTAGGTCTTCCGAGCGGTTTCCCTCAGATTTCCCCACCAAAAGTCTACATGCATTTATTTTCTATCGACATGCTGCTGCTTGCCCGCGCACCTCATTCTCCTCCACTTGATCACTCTGCAACTGGTGAGGAATGCAATCATGAAGCTCATTACGCAGTTTCTTCCAGTCTCCCTTCCTCTGAGGCCCAAACAGCCTATCTTCCTCAGCATCCCATTCTCTCGAACACCCCCTCCCCCCAGTATATATTCTCCCCTTAATGTACGAGACCATATTTTACGCCTATATAAAACAGGCAAAATTACAGTTTATGTTTATGTCTTTCGATAGCAAATTGGGAGACAAAAGATTATGGACTTAACGACAGCAGGCATTCCCCGAATTTAATCTTCTAATTTCTTCACGCGTGCAGTTGGTGTCGTTCCCAACTACTCGTATTTGAACTTGGTTATGTTGCGATTTTGTCCTGCTTCAAATGGACCAGACCTGAGCAGACACGTTTTCTCAACATTTACTCGTATTTCTAGCCCAATCTCCTTTCTAGCGTCTGATTTCTCCTGTGTTTGTTCTTCTTTATAGTACAGTGTGTCCACAAAGTCCCTTCGGGGTTTTGAAAAATTGTGGCGCGCAAACAAATTGAGCTAGCCACATGCGGTTTGCGGCTAATTACAGTGAAACTCTGGAAGTTTTTCTGGCCGCCAACAGATGGCATAAGCGGCCATCTTTACGTTTCTTAGTCGCTTGTGAAATGGCGACTGTGCAGGAACGCGCGCGTTGTGTGGGATGGCAGAGACGGTCCAATGCCTTGGCCTCCACGTTCACCAGACATAACACCACTGGATTTTTTCCTGTGGTGTTATGTCAAGAGCAATGTGTTCCGAACACCAGTTAACGGACTTGATGACCTGAAGACCCGTATTAGGAATGCGATCTCGGCTATTCCAACGGACATGCTCCACAGAACATGGCAAGAGCTCGAATATCGTCTGGACGTTCTCCGTGCTACCAAGGGAACCCACATCGAGGTCTACTGAGGTCAGTAAAATGCTTCCAGAGTTTCACTGTAATCTGCCGCAAACCGCATGTGGCTAGCTCAATTTGTTTGCGCGCCACAATTTTTCAAAACCCCGAAGGGACTTTGTGGACACACTGTACTATGTTATCGCCGAATAAATTATCATCTTGAGCGTACACCAGAAGCTGATGTGACCCTTCAGTGTCAGTGCCTCAGGTTTACTTGAACCTTCCTAATACTCATGTACGTAGTATTCTACAGCAAAACTGAGAAGCAGTGGCGATAAAACATCTCTTCAGTTGTTTCAGACCATTTCGAATGTTTTCCTAGCCGGACTTTCTAACACTAAAGTTGTACCTGTGCACGCCATTAAGGCATATGGAGGGGGGGGGGGAATCCTGAAAGTGAATTTAATGCTAAATACGAGCCACCGGATACCCTCACGGAAGGTAGCCTATTCAACTCCGGCCAGCCCTCGTTTTATTTTAATACACCTTGTTATAATAATAATAAGCATGGCTCAACAGCCCTATATGGGCTCAGACCTCCTCTTTCCGAAATTACTGGGTCGTGCGCATTCGTGGCAGTTGGTGACTGGCCAACTGGTCGCGCTGCTGTTCTATCGATCCTGATGTGACCGCCAGAGCCATCTGGCAGGCAGTCAGGAGACTTAGGTGAGACATGACCACAATTTTGCTTACGAAACATTTCTATAATACACCTTGTTATGTCAGTATATTTCTGTAACTAGCAATACTTTGAATAAATGTATGGGGAAAAGATCTAAGCGTAGATGAAACAGTAACACTGTATCAGAACACAGAATGTCATCTTTAGGGGCCTGATTCAACCGTATTGGAACAACGTACAACTCTGTTTTCGTGAAGAAGTTAATGAAGCCTCGGGATCATAAACGCGGAAAATTTTCTTCGTCAGCTCTTGAAGTTATTTCGGAGAGATTATTAAAGAACTGATAGACGTAACCGTACTATAGACAGTGTTCACATGAACACCGTGCTAACGGCCTTCTGAAAAAATAAACTACTGTATTATTTCATAAAAGGGAAGCATTACAGTAGCTTTATACATGTCCTATCGCTTTAAATTTCAAATGCGTCCTTTTTAAAGCAGCAAAGGCGTGTTCTCTTTAGTCTCTCTTAAGCATAAGAAAACAAGTGCCAGTCGTTAAACAGTCAGTGGCGCCGGGGGACTGACCAGAGAGAAGTCGTTACTTATGCAGCACTGATTCAACTTATCCTTACATTTGTTACTCACAAAGAAACAAATTTACAGGGAGATTTATTATTATTATTATTATTATTATTATTATTACTGCTGCTGCTGCTGCAGAGCAACAGGAATTTAACTGGGCCGGCACTGTTCATTGCAAACAGCTTAACGGTAATGTGCCAGCCTGCTAAAGTAAAAATCCACATAAAAGGCGAAGTTCACCCTATAATCTGCCATGAAGACACAAATGAGGAGTAGAGGCATAGCTCTACTCTTTCTTTAACCTCGGCGCTAGATGGTGGTGGGTGGTTAACGCCACACCCCTGCTGCTTTAACCCTGGGAATGACCCGGTGCCCATTTGTATAGGAGGCTGGGTGGGTCCCAGGGCCGATATGGACGGGTGCGGAAAATCTCGCCCCCACCGCGATTCGATCCCCGTACCGTACAGTCCATAGCGAGTCGTTATACCGACTACGCTACCCCGGCCCATAAAAATTTATATATTCCTCAAAATTTCCCACTTCACTAAATACTTTATTCACTCCGAAAAATCCATTTTTTTCCGAAAAAGAATCATGTTTATTCCATAACTCTCATCGCACGTCAAGGCCCTCGTTGAAACTTCTATCTGGCACTCTCCAAAAAATGATTCACGTCAGACGCGATGCCGGTGGGGTAACCTACCCGTCGCATTAATGATTGCGGCTTTGACTGACTCACGTTAGTCACTCCTCTTAGACCGCCTGCCTTACTGGACACCTAAGTCGGAATATGTTAGCAACAAAACCAGTGCCTTTCAGTACAGAAACATCCTGAAACTAGTGCTCTGCTGGATTTGGCGTGTTCACAGCGGTGTTGCTAGCTTTCAGGTCATCCGGGATGTGACAACCTACTAATGGGTATATAGTCATCGACATGTGGCTGTATCGCAGTGCCTTCACGTTCACGCAACCCAATAAGAGCATGACCCTGAAGACGAAGGTGCTACGATCCTTACAAATATCTGTTACTAGTTACCAGTCGACACGGCGTCACATCCCAGAAGACTTGTGTCTGAAAGTGTTCAGCTAATTACACCTCGGTGCATTTTGTAATTATGGCAACTAACAGCGCCTTGATTTTCTTGACCCTTGAAGATGGGACCGATACGTTGTCCCGAAACGTCGGTAAACAACTACCACACGATGCCGCGTTAATATCTCAGAAGAGCGCTGATCTCTTAACAGCGCTTTCTCCTGTCAAAACAATAAAACCACGGTTGTCTTGGTGACGAATCAGACAGGGACTCTGTGAACTAAACAAAACAGGACTTTTGGAGACTTCAGTGCGGTATGCTACTATGTATATCCCATTTTTTAAAGACTTAATTTTAACGGCCTAGTTTTCGTTTGAGCAGGCTGCGAACCATATGTTGTTCTCCCTCCGACATTGCCTCCTTTAAGAGCATCTCTCTCCCTCCACCCTCTTGCGACCCCCACATCATGGGTAAACTTTCGTGGGCCCTTGTTTACCTACCCTAAGCTGAAATGGCCGCTTGAGAATTGGGTTGGACAGTCACGCCAGAATGCTGTAAACCCTTTCCCTCAAACTACTGCGGAATATAACTGAACATCACGGTGCAGTGGTTACCATTCCCGTTGTGTTTTCGGGGAAGTCCCGGATTCGTATCTTGGTAAAAAAAATTGGTTACTGTGCCTGAGGATATTTTGTGATTTTTTTCTGTCCCTCCACGCACATGATGGGATAGATTTCCCAAACCGACCACGGATCGTGATTTGAAGTTTCCACAATGCTGTGGATGAAGATTCAGTTATTCTGGGAGGTCACCTTTTGGATGGGTAGTTAGTTACCGACGCCTCGGAGGAAGTTGCTGTCTCCATCTTCAGGGTGGTCCAATAAAAGCTGCGCAGGAGAAATAGTTTATTGCGTAAACAAGCGCGTTACAGCAACTCGGTCTTCCCCTTCAAAATATAGTAATTTCTCCCACACAACTTAATATTCTTGAACTACACTGAAAATGGAAGCAGCAATTTCCTCCGAAACATCAGTAGTTACCAATCGACATGGTGTCATATCCCACAGGACTTTAAACTTCACCGCGGATCGCTTTCTCCCATGTCCTTCCATATCTCATTATACGTAATCACGTTCTGATGTCTACGTGGCTATAAAAATACAGTGTGTCGGATTACTCCTATATTCCCGTGTTCGATGAACTTTTTACCTTTTAAGGACCATCACTGCTGAGCCCCTTACTTAACTGGTTCAATCAGATTCTGAAGGAACATGACGGAAATTTTATTTCACTGGAAGTCGTCAACTTTATTGCTGACTTTTACCCCACAACTGTACAGATATGACGTCATCTTGGTTTTCAAGCGACAATAAAGACATTCTTTGAAGCAGAAGTCAGGACAATACCTTGAAGTGGGACACTGTTCATTCTTTCATGCATTCAGTCCACACAATCCATGCGCATCCTTCACATACAGAACCTACTCGACTTTCTTGCACAGTAACGTACCTACGAATATGTTGAAATCGGTCTTTATTGAGTGTTATCTCAATGTATTGTCACACGTGTGCTAGCAGTTGACCTCTCTCTTAAGCAAGCACTTTGCCATGAAGGCGTATGAACGAGTGAAGTTGGTCCTGTAGCGTCAGGCCTCTTTAACCTCGGAACTACTTGAACGTGAGTGGTCAGATTAAAGCTCCGGCAGTTTTACTCCCAGTTATGGGCCCGCGATAACATCTGGTTACGCTGGATGGCCCCCAAAGCCAGTCTGTAAGTGATGCACCTGAACAGGAATCGAATCACGGTCGTCCAGCCCGTAGCCCAGTCTGGACAGCCTACGGACTTAGCCATGCCGGCTGCAACATGCGAGGCGTTAATAGCCTTACATAGTTTACAAATGCAAGTTTGTACTTGGTACATTACATTGGTAATGATTCTAACGTACTGGTAATAAAAATCGGCTGTTGCAAAGCTAACCAAGTGCTTGGAAACCCCAATAAACACCAATTATATTCTTCATAAAGCTTCGAGACCGCACAAACATTATATTTCTTTTAAATACAAGCACCTCTTCCCCCCAGGTCTTCTCGTATATTCCAGACAGTAAGCTTTCGCTTACATCACATGCAAACATCCGATTTCTTTGCGACGTTTGTGTGGTCTGTATCATGCAACATGTATAAAACGTGATCCGTATTGGAGAAAACTGACAAAAAAACACCGACCTAAATTCCATACATACAACTTTTACCATCAGTTCCGAATTCCATCAGAATTCCATCAAATGATTTTAAACATACCGCTAAATTAACCCATACAACTTACCCGCCATATAATACCATCATTGCGTACACTTCGTGCCCGTGTATGATGAGTTAAATAAAGTGTCCGCCATTCTTCAGCCGCGCGCACATTAAGGGCACACTCTCGTCTGCATATTCTAAGAGAACGGGTTTCAAAGAAGCTAGCATTAACGTGATCAGTCAACAGGTCGTATGGACCGTTCTGACGGCTCTACAGTTCTGGTTACTGGACTCCATATGTTACTTATACATTTAATGGGTCATAACAAGCAGACATTTGCTTTGGATCCTACGCAGTGTATAGCTGTGTACCGAAGCTTTGTTCATGGTAACCAACGACAGTGCTGCTGCTTAAGCATTCAAATGTTTGAGGTGACACTAATGACAAGCTAGAAGACAAGTTGAACATATTTCAAAGCGTGTAATTCTAGGAGCTTTATATGGATGTGAAACTTGGTCTCTCACTTTTGGGGCGGAACATGGATTCAGTATGTCTGAAAAACGAGTGCTAAGGTGAATGACTGGACCTCAGGAAGACGTAACATGAGTAGAGAGTAACGTAACGACTAGTTTCACACGTTGTATTTTTCGTCTAGTATTCTTAGGTTGATCAAGCCAAGGAGGAATAGGTGGGACACACTACGAAGGTGAAATACCTAGGATACATAACAATTATGGTCAGACAACATCAAAGGAAGTACCACTGTGGGCACGTGGACACCTAGGGTTGTTGTTGTTTGTCCCTGTCGCTCCAATGCGGAGCATAGGGACCTCCTTTCGGAGGTTTCTATGGTCATGTGCGTTGATGTAGTGAGTGACCAGACCACTGACCGCACAAGTTCTACTCAATCCTGATGTGACTGCCAGAGCCATCTGGCAGGCAGTCAGGAGACTTGGGTGAGAAATGGCCGCTGAATTTTCTATTCATGCCCGTAAGGTTCTTTTACATGCCGTAAATCTACGACATGGGACCGACGGCTTTACTTGCCCTCCGAAGGAAGTGGTGCTCCGGATTTTTATCACCCTTAAAAATTCATCGAACCAGCGAACCTTGGGTCCAGTGGCGAGCACGCTAACCACTAGTCCACCGAGGGCGACACACCTAGGGTGAGGGGATATTAACCCTTTGATGATTGACGTTCATCCAAATTATATATAAGAATTCAGTTCGTACCTCACAGAGAATACAGTATGCTTCCATTAGAACGACCGACCAGTTAATGCTTTACAGGGAAGTAACTGCTGTTTTATGTTATTTGTACCGCACATTTTCTTGATTACATAAAATCGTGATCCAACAAATGTACACTCTTTATTATCTGCTATTTAATACAGTTTATATTAAAAACATAGTTCGAAACATGTTGGGCTATTTTTAATATAAACTGTATCAAATAGCAGACAATAAAGAGTGTACATTTGTCGGATCACGATTTTGTGTAACTGCTGTTTATCATACTGTGTGGGTAAAACTTACAGCTTTAAAATGTTACAGTACGTTGTACATGCAGTTACCGCTCGACTTTAAATGGTTAGACTCATAGGCGTAACTTGGCTAATAACACGGGGGGGGGGGGGGGGGGGGGGGGGGCAAACCGACAGTGGGTATTAGGAACTTTACGAAACAGTCAAGTTAGAAAGAGTGGGAAGATTGCTTTAAACCAGTCCTTAATATGCATACACCCCTTTCCCCATTCTCATCCCAATTTTTTTTATTTGCCCCTCTTCAACTCAGTAGCCAGAAAATTATTCTCAGGTACAAAAATATTGGGGGGCATTTGCCCCCCCCCCCCCAACCCAAGTTACGCCTATGGTTAGACTGGATATTAGGGCAGAGTGTGAGGAGGTTCTGACTGAAGTGTCCGCGCGGTACAGGGCGTGTACTGTCATCTGTGGTTCAAACGCTGGGCTTGTGGGGTGTAATTGCACACGGTAAATGGATGTCATACGGTCATATGAGTCTATTGCGTTTATGTTGTCCTGCGTAGGCTCAGGTCTTGTGATAAGCAGTCCTACAAAAAGTCTAAAGGACTCATAATTCCAGAAATTAGTTTGATTTGGAAGAGGCCTGATGTCCTGATGCGTAGAACCTGGATGATGATGATAATAGAAAAATTGGAAGAATATGTAATGAGGCCAATAGACTGAATCTTGTAAACACTGTAAAAATTTTCGGATTCTTTAAAAGGGCGATTCCTTGAACGAGTAACTTAACACTGCAATTTCGAAGAAGACCCTGAACTTCAAATTTAGTCCTAGGAGGAACTTAAATGATCAATGCTTCTCTTTAAATGCACAGGCCTATATGTGCGTATAGACGTTGACTGAAGTTATAAATTTTGAACATCCTTAAACACAAAAACGAAACTGAAACACTTCCGGACGCCGACTCGCACCAGTACATTATTTTCAGCCACAAGGCGCCGTAACGTTACTGCAGGAAGGTTTCATAGATATAAATATTATCAATGGCGAAGCTTTGTGCAAACTTCCGCTTCTTATACTTCAAACACTGAAGCAGTTGCCACGCTTCATGTTTATGACACGCACTCATACATTTTCGGCTAACTGATATCAATCTACTCAACTGCAGTAGGCCTAGTTATTCACAGCTGTAAAAGCGTTAGGGAAATAAAGGGTGAGGCTTGTAAAAACAGGCACCTTGTACTGCAAAACTAAACTTAGTATGATGGCTACAGTGGTTTACTAGTGACCTTCATTAGCGTGGTTTAGACTGGTAATTTGGAAAATGAGAGTTATAAGATAGATGCCCCCTATGTAGCGAAGGAGATAACGAGATACATACGTCTCTGAAATGTAGAGAGACGCAGAGATGTAGAAAACAGTTAAATGGCTATACATAAATGAGGATACAGCAAATCAGAAAATAATCTCCTGTAACAAGAATCTTGTTACAGCTGATTATGGTCTAATGTGCCAAGTTGAAAAATTCTGGCAAATTTCTGTACAAAGTAAAATGTAAATGAGAAAACGAAGTGAAAAAAAAAACGATGAAATTTTTAGACAAACCGAAGGAGGAAGTATTATAAATATAAATAGCCGACTGTACAGAATAACCTAGATGAGATTGGAACCTTTCGAAACGTCATACATATTACAGATAAACTTTATTCGCTAGTAACGATATAGGGGACGTGCAGTGGCAAAATCCTGGTGTTACCAGTCACGTCAAAATACACGTCTTTGAAACTCAAGCAACGAATCTGCTTTGATTATCTTCATGATCAGGACACGCTAATGCTCTATACGTATATCCTGCACAAACTGACTTAACAAAATCGTTTCCTTTAAAATGTACTTAATTTTGACACTATGCTTCACAGCATTCATGCATTGGAAACAACCCTGTATATGCCTATTATAATTTTAAACATAGCGGAATCACTAACTTCTGTAGTCATTCACTGACTAAGACTTGATATATTCACCACTTCTGATATATGTACTATGTTTACGTATTATTATTCATCATTAGGATGTTTAACAACACCGTTTCACAGCACTGGTTATAAAGCATTAAAACATATGTTAAGATTATGACTAAATGGCTAGTAGGTGAGGATGTGGTAGGGTTCGTAAGTGAATGTCATTTATTCATTCTGTAGTCTGTCTTACGACAGGTCCGTAGCCTCTTCCAAAGCGAGTTCTACATAGGGTGCGATCTAGTCACTGCAAAATTTCTCCTTGAGAACCGCTGTCAAAGGGCAGATATTTTGGTTCCCTAGCCAGCCAGCAGGTCTGGGCCCTCATTTATCTTACATCTGTGGGTAGTGAGGCACAAGGATAGTGCCGGGGAGGCGGTGGTAATGCACGAATTGATCTTAAGACTTGCAGCACTAAGTGAACACGTCTGTCTGACAGTGACTTTCCTCTGCTGGATCTCAGTACACAGTTACTTCTTGGATATCATTTCCTATCCATTGTTTCCAAGAAAAATTCTGTCTGGAATAAACCTGGCACAAGTACACCAGGGCGCCAAACTGGGCGTCAATTCTATGGGGAAAGGGGGGGGGGGATTATTCCGTTTGTAGGAATGGTCTCGGAGCACGAAAGATAGGAAACGTAAATGAAAATACCGATGTCAATATACCGACCGTTAGGGATAAACCATATCATCGCGATGTTACATTCACCAAACGTAGATGAGAATTCAAGGCAGCCACACGTTCTGAAGTTATAGAATTTGCTTAAAGATACAGTTGAGGTTCTCGTATCTGTGATTCTTGGAAGTCATTTCCTTGTCACCCTGTTTTAATGCTACTGTCTAAGAAGGAACATGATCTGTTAGGGGAAAAAAAACATTAAAAATATGTTTACAGACAAATCACAACAAAGAAATGTTAGTAATAGGAACACAGTGCCAAATTTCGTATCTACAGAGCAAGTCGTTCTTTACAAAAATGCACTTAAACGTGATAAAATCAGCATTGGGATGTATAACTACCCCTTAATCCTGAGATGTCAGAAGTTTCATCTTCCTTTCTTTTCTTCGCGCCTCGTTTCAATCTACCTGTAGAAGCATATTTATAAAACTTCACTTGGAAACCTATTCAAATGGCACAAAATCGGATTAATCCCCAAAATGTTACGCCATTGCTATAATAATCTGTTTGCAGTTTTGTGGAGTGTGACATATAACGTCGTCAGTTGCACTGCAGTACAGGAACCTGCATTACCGACACAGAGAAGGGTGCACTGTTTCTCCCCCACGCCTGCGTGAAGCACACCTGCTGTGTCACCAATTAAAAGAAGCCATCCCCAGCCACTGACTCAGTCAGTATAAACATCATAACAATAATCGCCGTTCGTTTATCGCCCTGCCCACTCATCCCTCATTCCTGTAGGCAGTTCGACGACTCACCCTCTCGCCAGAGAGCTGTCATCAACAATACACAGGCACAGAAACAGGAAAACTTCTCCGCATTTGTCTGTATATGGAGACATGTTTCCGACGCAGTTTTGTTATCAATGTGTTCTCGCTTCTGCGCCTTTTCACAGAGACGTTCAGACGTATCATGATAACGAAATAATTCTAAAAATAATGCCTTGGGGTTTCGCAGAAATCAGGACTCAATCGGGGGGGGGGGGGTCCATCAGAAGGTCTCTCAATTACACGGGGCATCATAACACATAAAAACGCATACACACGTTAGTGGTCGTGCTCGCGGTTCGACAACGAACGCACCTCGGTCTGTCCAAGTTCGCCGTTCTGCGCTGTTCGCTAAAATTACTGAGTGTATGATAACTACAGAGTACTGGTGCTGATGGTAATATTACAGATTTACTGTCGGTAGTTGAATAATACTCTCTCACGGGGTGTGACGTCGTGCCACCTGGCAGAAACTTATCAACATTTCGGGAAAACACCTACTACCTACATCTTAATGATGAAAGTGAAAAAATAGATTCTAGCGGACTACACGGCGTCACATCCCAGAAGATAGTATTCTTCACAGTCATCACCTTCAGCAGTTCACAACGTCTGTAGTTCTTCCAACAATTACGCCAATCAAATACCGTCGAACTCGGTTATAACGTCATGAAAGGGACCGACTATTTTGTGTCGCTATAAACGAGTGTTGTTCTAACCGAGGAGTATAATGTTATGGTTACCAGCGAAGAATTATCTTGTCGTTATAGACAAGGTGTCGTATAAACCGATGTTATAACCGGGTTCAACTGTACCTCTGGATAAGCGTCCGATCGCGCTAGTGTAACACACGAGGCAACTACTTAACAACGTACTTTTTAAAACAATATCATTTTACTGCAAAGATTCTTACATACTCTTCTGCAACACATTTGTAACTTAATCGCCTGCACGATGTGTGACCATGTAATGTGGCTGAACAGCAGTAGAGCTCCTGATTATGGTGGTTATGGAACAGAAAACAGTAACAGGACTGGATAAAAACTGGTCCTTCGTCTATAATCTTCAACATCATTTAAAATACGAATACTACACATTTTAATACAATTCTTGTACTATACCTGGTGATAACACAACGAAAGGTAATTTAATTAAATTAAATCGCGTCCCAGTTTAGCGTTTAAAGGAAACGTGCAATAATTTGTTGTACATGACAAGTTGTTTTACCAACAAACTGAACGACAGCCAGCTTCAGCCGTCTAAAGTCAACGTGATGTACAGAAATAACTGATTGTTGTACAAGTACTCTGCGACATACATCAAATTAAACGGGCGCACTTTAACAATTGATCCCATGTTCCAAAAAGTGTGTTGATGGTAACAGCAGGGTCTCTAGATTAATCACGATGAATTATGGGCAAGATAGCAATTACGCTGGAAATTGCATCAACGCCTACCTCTTTGATGGCAGTTGGTTCCGCAACAACACCACTGTAATTCATCCCCCTTCATCCCCTTCCTTAGAGGGAGCATCCAACCCTTGGATAGGATCATAAATAATTACCAGATCCTGATAATGTGGCGCAGGCTAATTTGTGATGACGGCGCATGCGTGTTTGTGGCTATACGCCCTACACGATGGTATCAAACTGCAAAGTGGCAAGTATTGTAAATGCTTAAAAAATAAACAATAATAGATCCTTTAAAAAATGTCAGATTTCAAGTAGTCCTGTACATCTCACAGCATTAAGAACAACTTCACATGCTACTCATTATGAAGTTAGTGGGATTACGAATATATGTAAACTTACAGTGTCCTATCGATAACTGTAAAGATAATAATTTTTCAAGCTGTCTTGTTTGGATCCGAAACTCGGATCTTTAATCCTCAGGGAAAAGTGTATGTAGATAAGAGGATTTCGGAGATTAAATGGTGAAGATTAGACTAGACCTAACACACTGGACAAAACAATATAACAATGAAGTTCACAACTTCTGCTGTTAAATTAATATTATCAGCATGAATTTATCAAGGAGCAAGAGATTAAGGGGCCGTGTAATATGTGAATCGTGGAAATTACAAACCCAAGCTCCGTACAATAACTTCTGGATGGTAAACTTCAGGGTGACACCTCTGCTTAAACTTGAGGAATACACAGCACGGCGTCAAAGTCACTAGGCTCTACAGGCGACATGTTAATTGAACGTTACTGGCACACTACTTACATTTACTGACTGCTTTGAAATGTTCAATGTGTCTTCCTTCTACACTGTTATAATTACTGAGTCTGTCCCGAACTCTTGCACGTGCTGTTTCACAACGCTGCTCGTTGTCGTATGTACAGTCTGTCCCGAACGCTTGCACGTACTGTTTCACAACGCTGCTCGTTGTCGTATGTAAGTCTGTCCCGAATGCTTGCACGTACCGTTTCACAACGCTGCTCGTTGTCGTATGTACAGTCTGTCCCGAACGCTTGCACGTACCGTTTCACAACGCTGCTCGTTGTCGCATGTACAGTCTGTCCCGAACGCTTGCACGCACTGTTTCACAATGCTGCTCGTTGTCGTATGTACAGTCTGTCCCGAACGCTTGCACCTGCTGTTTCACAACGCTGCTCGTTGTCGTCTGTACAGTCTGTCCCGAACGCCTGCACGTGCTGTTTCATAACGCTGCTCGTTGTCGTATGTACAGTCTGTCCCGAACGCTTGCACGTGCTGTTTCACAACGCTGCTCGTTGTCGTATGTACAGTCTGTCCCGAACGCCTGCACGTGCTGTTTCATAACGCTGCTCGTTGTCGTATGTACAGTCTGTCCCGAACGCTTGCACGTGCTGTTTCACAACGCTGCTCGTTGTCGTATGTACAGTCTGTCCCGAACGCTTGCACGTGCTGTTTCACAACGCTGCTCGTTGTATGTACAGTCTGTCCCGAACGCTTGCACCTGCTGTTTCACAACGCTGCTCGTTGTATGTACAGTTGTCCCGAACGCTTGCACGTGCTGTTTCACAACGCTGCTCGTTGTATGTACAGTCTGTCCCGAACGCTTGCACCTGCTGTTTCACAACGCTGCTCGTTGTCGTATGTACAGTCTGTCCCGAACGCTTGCACGTGCTGTTTCACAACGCTGCTCGTTGTCGTATGTACAGTCTGTCCCGAACGCTTGCACCTGCTGTTTCACAACGCTGCTCGTTGTATGTACAGTCTTTCTGTTGTTAAACATCGAGTGTCAGCTGACTTTTGCGCCATCCTGAATTAAAATAGTTTATAGAGAAAAGGGGAGTGAAGATGTGGAGTGGGTTGGATTGAACTGAATCGACTATTGGCAGGGTACAGTAGCAGGGGTTTGAAAACCGGTGCCGACCTGACGAAACTACGGTACATGAAGACCAACTTTAACTGCCCAAATGACGTTTTGTGATACATTTGGTTAATGGCCTACTGTATTAGTAACCACGACACTTCAGTAATATTCACTTTCGTGGCCGTTCGTGGATCATCACTGCCACTTGTCTCAAAATGTCCAGGCCTCTACGTACTGCTTAACTTCCCATCACAGTTCCTGGCGTAGGGTTTTTCACTAAGCAAACAACAGTGTGTAGCTGCTAATACGGCACCACAGGTTTAATTACTGTAAGCTCAGAAGCCTGGCACTGCATATCTTTTTCTTTTCTAATGAAGAGCCCCGCAGCAGATGCTACGGACGCACCGCAACCTTAAGGATTATTGTGCAACCCTGTGATGAAGACGAAGATGAAGATGATATCCTTAGTTTAATTCTTCTGCCGTGTGTTCCGACTGCACGATTTACTACAGGCCCATACCTGACATCTCAACGACAGATTCGTAACTATGCTGACGAGGGCAATGGGGCGATTCCGAGAATTGCTACTACAAATATGAAAAACGGTCGCGTGAAGACGGGACCAGAGCCAAGTCGTGCAGATTAAATATACTTCAAACAATGTACAATGCCCACCACAATTCACAACACAAAGGAAGTACAGCCAACTCATACACATTAAATATACCTCAAACAATGTACAATTCCCACCATAAAGTACAGTGAAAAGAGGAGTACAGTCAGCTCATGCAGATTAAATATAGAGCACCTCAAACAATATACAATGCCCACCACACTGTACAATAGAAAAGGTGGCACTGCAAGAAGTACGACAAACAAATATTTTCTCATAGGTTCGCACTTTTGTGTCAGTACTCTTTGTGCCTAACTTATGTTGAGGCTCAATTAAAGAACTTCTGATACCTGTGAAGATTAAACGTGACTTTTAAAAAACATTTTTAACCAACTTCTTTTTACTTCGTAAGACATGATGCGTCTCTCAGTAGCATCACACCCATGACGCAAGCAGGCTCAATAAGTAATGCTTTTGACTTGTGCGAGTGTCTCGTAAGATCCTTGATTTGAATGTCAGTGGAGACACAGGCCACGGTCACTGAGATTCTTCGTGATTCAACTCAGTCCCTTTAGGCAAAGACCGGGACCGTCTCCTGCCACATTCTGTCCAATTTATCATTCATTAATCACCACACTGTTCCACGCTATATCGTCTGATGTACAGACAGTGTCGTTAAATAAACAATGCATAAATAGTACTGTATTTGTCTTTCCTCCTCACCCCATATGGGCTTTATGTACGGATTTTTATGAAATATGATATTATTATGACACTAGAGGCCACCCATTCTTCATGCCTTTCATTTATTGTCCCCAGTAACACCAATATTGCGGCCGTTTGAGCCTCTGAGGTTAGCAGCGTCACATAATGTACCAGCTTGTCACTGATATATTGCACAAATTCGACAAATGTGTAATTTTGTAATTAATTTGCTTTGCAGGATTTAAAAGAATAATATGGCAGCCAGCCGAAGTCTACGGAACAGAAGGATCATTACGGCTTGCACAAGCGCCAGGTGAGTTCCTGTCGTGAGACTGCTAAATTCCAGCCCATATCCTTAACGCCATCTTTTGCCCACTAGTTTAAAATTAGCCGCACACCCATGAATAGGAATGCAAAGTGGTACTCACCAACAAAATTTTGTACACATTTCTCATCCGTCCCGTCCGCCCTACATGCCCGCCTATCTAATCCACTTTAATGCAGTTATCCTAATAGCATTTTGTGAAGATTTCAATGAAGTCAATTACTCTGTAATTTCTTTGTTCTTCTGTTACTTCATCTCAATTAAGTCCCAGAAATTTTCCCGGTTTTCCGTACTTACGAGAATGCCCTTAATCGATGCCCAGTCCTGAGGGTGACCAACTTTCACGCCAACACGTTATACAGCGTGTTTCATAAGTCCATCCGGGATTTAGAGACTTGGCCGTGCAGTAGCAAACCCACATATAAGAGATAAATAGCATGCCAACGGATAGAGGAAATGTAAAAGTTTTTTCGTGACAGATGCAATGGCGTAGTTACCCGTTTCTCCGCTAGGAGGCAGTGGTGTGCAAACATGGCGTTTTCAGGTGAACAGAAAGCTTTTTGTGTCCTGCAATTTGCTAAAACCCAGTCAATTGTAACAGTGCAACGTGGTTTTCGAACCAAGTATCGTACAGAACCATCAACGGACAAACAGTAAGAGACTGGTATAGAAAATTCGAGGAAACTGGCTGTTTGTGTGTCGCAAAACGAACAGGTAGGCCGGGACCATCGCCTGGTGTGGCAGGAGCTAGATTACAGGATTGACGTCTGTCGAGTCACCAAAGGGGGACATATTGAACATTTGTAAGGTAGGTTCAAAACTTGGATATGTACTCTTTTCACTGACATGCTCTCATCCCCTGTGTGTGATTTGGCTCCTGAGCTACAGACCTCCGAAATCCCGGAGGGATTTATGAAACACCCTGTATAACACTACCGTAAAGACAGAGGCAGTGCATTCCTCCAAAATCATCGCGAAGTTTCTACCACACTATATGACCTATATTGAAGTAATCCGTCAATCACAACTAAACTTTCTTATTGTTTTCAGAATTTAGTATTTTCTACGACATGTTTCGGCCAAACTGGCCATCTTCAGGTAATACACACGTTGGTCGAAACTGGTAAAGAATACTAAATTCTGAGAACAATAAAAGAGTCTAGTTGTGATTGACGGATTACTCCAGTATAGCTTAAATATTATCACGACGGGATGTTTAGAGTAAAGGGCAGACTATGTGACTTAATATCCCAGGAAGTAGTGTTTTTTGTTCAAGCGAGGAATGTACCTATTCACAGCGTAATAATGGTGGCGTGTTCACAGTTTGTTGCTTAATTACTCGAAAATCACTAAAGTCACAGAAACAAATGCACTGCACACAAAATGTCTCGTTTTCTTTACTTTGCAACTTCTGTTGCAAACATTTTTCGCTTAGATATTTATTGAAGGAATTGCCCGTTTAGTTACGTTCGAAATGCGTGCAGAAACGCATATACTTCCTCATGTAGAGTGTTCGTTATTTTTCCCGACTGATATCAAAACTGTACTGACGACAGATTTTACTTAAGTTCCCCAACATTAAATTTCATGAAAATCCACTCAGTCGTTCTCTAGTTGTTTCATGCGTACGGACAGACGGACGGTTGGTAGGTCGGGCAGAAGGAGCAGTTTTAATGGGGACTACACACGGATGCGAAAGCGGCTAAGAGCATAATGACTGTTTCGTAAAATATTTTTACTAATTAGTTAATGAATATAGTTTCAGTATTCAAAGGCGTAAGCGAGCATCCGAGGAAACCGAAACTGTATGGCTTTCTATTGCTTTTAGAACACTTTTAACACTTTAAAGACGAAACGTGTCTTGTTTTATATAAGAACCCAATGCGTACCGCAGAGTAAACACTCTCCACCTCGGGTATAAAAAAAACCAGTCTGTTAATGTTGCTTAAGGCAAAAGTCGCTGTTTTTTCCGAGATCCATACACAACACTTAAACGCAATGTGAGCAGCATTTAGAATTTTCGAATATTAAACTTGATGGTGCGTAAAGTAACCGCTAGGCTTAAAAGGTTAATTGTGGTCTGCGGACATGTGACTGCGCACAGGAACGGGTCCTGGGAGTGCCGATGCTGTACAGAGTTTCAGTGTCTCGCATTGTGCGGATGGAACTCCTAAACACGCAGAGTGTATTATTATATAGGAGCTACTGTCATGTGATGCTGGCGAGGAAAAGTGATCCTGGCAACCAAAACTCTCTCTGGAGCCAAATTCGTAGATAAAATAACGGTGGTGCTTTATAAATAGAGTTCGGGCATCTCACAGTTCGACTGCTTCTCCTCAGCGCTCAGCTGAATGCCTATTAATTGGAACAAAAGATGCTGTACTGCTTTGTGGGTTATTCAGCTCGGATGCTGTTGCTTACAGCAAACATCGCGATGTGGTGACTCGTTGCATACTCTCGTATTTCGGATGTCGGCCAGAAGACAAGCTAAGCCTAAGAGATCTTTGCGTTGTCTACCCCAGTTTTTCCACAACAAGACAGGCAATATACGGTTTTTTTTCCTATGGCTCGACAGCCCTATATGGGCCTTGGCCTCCTCGTTTCGTCGAGGTTTCATGATCACAGGCAATATACGTATAAAGTAAAAATTAGGAGCGTTCGCGTAACCACAGTTGCCGTAGAAAAGCAATAAGTATTAAATATTCTCAGTGTGTGTTTGTATTCTTGCCTTAGTTATTCCGGCACGCAAATCGCATCTTTCTGCGCCGTATTATATTGTCATCTGTGGCCTGTCTGGCTCTACCATACTTTTCCATATTATCTAAAAAAAAAAAAGGCACGGTTTTCGGGGGGGGGGGGGGTTATTGAACATAAAATGAGTGTGTTTTGATTTTCTCTACCACTTTTGTCTGAAACATCTCTCATTCTAAGAAGAACTCAGCGAGATATTATCATAAACGTACAAAGGTCTGCATGTAAAGCGCCCGTTATTCTTGTCAGATTTTAATAAAACTTGAATTTTCTGGATAGTTTTTCGAAAAATCCTCAAATATCAAATTTCATGACAATCCGCCGAGTGTGAGCCGAGTTGTTCCATGCAGACGGACGGATATGACAAAGCTGACCTAGCTTTTCGCAATTTTGCGAAGAAGATAACAAAAGCCGGGCCGCGAGATTTAAATAACTACACGATCCCTGAGTAGCACGTCCAGTTCTGCCGATATGTAACAGCAAGGCAGACGCTTAGACGCACTTCGCATGCAAGCAGCATTTATCGTGAACACGCAGCACTGCTGTCTACTGCATTCAATTCACACAGAATTCCGCCTACACAATCGGCCCCATCAAGGCAACAAAAAGCTCCCCTGCTTGAAAATTGTAAGCAATTCCACATTACGCCTTCGTGGATAAATTACGAACTTTTCGTCTCAAAATCATAATTTTCATAATTTTTACAATTTCATAACATGTCTGACTAATTTAAGATGACATCCTTTCTTGACAAAAATGTAAAATTAAGATGGTCGTGATTATTTTAACATTAATTCAGGCCTGCTCAATCTTGTACGTGGTGCGGGAAACTTTGGCAAAATTTGGTCTGCATGCGGGCAAAATGAAATTCAACACATAATATGAGGAATACATACGTATATTGTAATTATGTGCGTAATTTAACCTGTGTATTTGTCTATAGATCATGTGCAATAAAATATACTGATAACAGGAAACATTTATAAAAAAAATGTAATTCACAACCTAAGCTAGGGTTTCGCTATTTTAGCACGTTTTTACAAAATTAATTAGTAATGTAATGTATGTTTCCATAAATTAACAACTCATAAGTTTTGAAAATTGCTTTCGCCTTCTATCTCAGCTTTGCCAGGTAAAGAGTTAAAAGATTTTCCTCATTTCAAATGTCTCCGCGGTCAACATGTTGCCACGTTGAGCGGACCTGCCTTTATACATATATATAGCAATACACAGTTTTCCTCTGTATATAATTACTACTGCAGCCTCAAAATGGTTTAATGAAACTCGAGCCGAAACATGTAGCTTTCATTCCTGTGACAAAAAAAGTAACTCGTTAATAGGCAATTGTGTTTTGACGGTCTTTACCACTGAATTGTTTGCATAAACACATTAAGGTAACACAGAATTACAGTCAGCCTTACTTGAAGAGACAAGGCGTAGATGGGAGTATAATATTAAAATTACCCTCTTGAAGAAATAATACGCACGTGTGGATTGGATTAAACTGGTTCGGGATATGATGCAGTGATGAAATCTTACCAACACGATGATGAATCTTCAGGTTCCATGAAAGTCGGGGGATTTCTTTATACGCTGATCGACTATAAAGAGTAAAGGTCACCTCATGACATGCCTATGCAGGCACAGAGAGGAGGTGGAGGTATAGCTCCAACCCTTTCGCAGCCCGGTGCTAGGAGATGGGTGAGCGACTATAAACTTCTCAAGGGCTATGCCTCATTACGTTACTAACGGCGTACAATCGGTGTAAGAACATCTCAGTACCAGTACAAACTCCATGCTATAAAATCTTCCTTACAGTGTTGAAGGGCATTCAGCTGGTTAGGAACCTCCCTGATTTACTGAACGCCGCTGTGTTCACAACAGCCCATCATCGGACGCTGTCATCTGAATTCATTCCACACCTTCACACCCTATTTCTCAACGAGCAGTTTTAATATTATCCTCCCCTCATAGCCTGTGCTTCCAAAGTGGTCTGTTTCGTCGAGATCTCCTCAATTAAATCATTTGTATGTGTTTTAGCATTTTCCTACTCGTGTTGCATGACACGATTTCATCCAGAACGTTTCGGATTAATTATTAACACAGACGGGAGTTACTAAGTCATGAGATGAGGACGTTATGGCACGAGGCCAAATGTCGCCACACGACGAATATTTTTACTTGGAAACAAATAAATCGGAAAAAACACTTTTTCACCGTTTTAAACATAACGAAGTCTTTTAAACGTACAGCGACGCAATGTCGTCTTAGAAATGTTTCAACAATTTACGATACTAAATCTAGTAGAAAAAACAGGAAGTCACAACCCAGAGCTAATGTAGACGTCCAAGAAGAGCACGCTTGGGATAATAATCCAAATTAAGAGAATACTTCGTCACATGTGTCTCAGCCCAAATATATGGACCATTTTAGAGGTGACAAAATCCGAATATGACGTATAAAGATGACGTCATAGACAAAAACTTTACTGCAGTGAAGGTAAACAACCAGAAACAAGTGCAACATGTCCCAGAATAAACGCAACCCAATACAGCCGGCAGGCGGTACATAGTGATGATAGGGAACAATGAGTTTAAAGCAGTGTTTTTATTTCGTGTAAGTTATAGGCCTACATGTTCGGTGCATTGAAGGCATGAAATGAGCGCATGACGGTGAGGTCGTGTCCTTCTGTAGCAGCTGAATACACTGCCCTTACATTTAACATTCGGAAGGCATGAGCGGTGCCGATCCCAGTGGCCGCGCGGTCTAAGGCGTGGGTCTACGGCCGCTCGCTTACTAGGATTGTGGGTTCGAATCCCGCCTAGGGCATGGATGTCTGTCTCTTGTGAGTGTTGTGTTGTCAGGTAGAGGTCTCTGCGACGAGCTGGTCCCTCGTCCAGAGGAGTCCTACCGAGTGTGGTGTGTCTAAAAAGTGTGATCGTGAAGCCTCGAAAAATGAGGCGGCCTAGGCCCCCAAGGGGCTTTCGAGCCATTAAAAATAAAAAGGCATGAGCGGTAAAATGTGTGAGGCGAGTTTCAGTTTTCAGACTGATGTTTTCTCAGATGCGACGTCGTGTATTGCGGTAACTCTTCACACGCCAAAAGACGTCATCACCGTCAGAACCTCAAGCCTCAATGAGCTTTTTTTTATATTTTCATTCAGTGTCGGTTCAGTATAATCTCTACGTGGTGCTCAAATCAACCATTTTCTAAAACCGTAGAAAAGTTGGTAGATCTGCATGACATGAGATGTGGATCTCGTAGGCGACTACCATGTTATGTACAGTAGAGTCGCATTTTACTCGAAATATTTTTACGCGCATTCGTGTATGCTCGGTTCGCGACGAAAAAATTAATCAGGCACTCGATGAGGATTTACGCCCATACAAAGAAATGTACAGTGAGTTAAAACAAAAAGAAAGTCAGTCACCGCTAACAGTGTTCTTCGAAAGAAAACGGCAAGATGCTTCAGCAGCATTCTCGAGACCGTGGGTCACCGGATCCTGCATTTTGTTATTGTTAAGTTGAATTTAATCTACTTCGTATAATTTACAGTACTGTATTTAATGTGTTACACTTTTCATACTATTTTCCTCACAAAAATACTTTAAACTATACAGATGCATATACTAATACACTCATTGCGCACCGTAGAGCGGACGACAGCAACTGCTGCACACCGACCAATAATGGCTCACGCTCTGCAGTACGCAGTTCGGCGTGTAAAATAAACTTTCTATAGAAACAGGCTTGATTACTGACGTCAGTTTCCGAAACCAGCAATAATTTTTCTTAAGCCCTCGCGCTTCCTATCATGTCACTATTACTGGGATATGCACGACGCCCTTCGCCGGTTGATTAATTACACAGATGAACTGTAATAACTATTAACAATACTCCAGTCTACATTCACGGCGAAAATTAATGAAAAGTTTGGTGTAACGACGACGACGACTTGTATACTGGAGTTTCCCTGTTTGAATCTTTGCTATCTCGAATATATTCGTTGTTGTTGTCGCGCAACATCAGGCAAATACCATGACAGTAGGCTTACTTCGATCAGGCCACGACCGTTTCCATAAAATCTTTGATCATAGTTCACCTACCAATCATCTTGCCATCGCAGATGCACAATATGACAAAATACTGACAACCTAGTAAAATAAGTCGCTAAAAGTGTGTAAAAATTACAAAGCACAGAATAATATTTCGAGATATTACTGTTTTTGATACTGGAGTTATAAGTTTTACATGACGAATATTTATGTTTGAGGCGTAAGACATAAAAACACAGAGTGACACGAACACACTGCCTATTCCACTTAGACCTGTAGGAAGCAGCGCTACGGACCGAACGTTGCTTCTTATGTGAAGATACAGACGCCCCGGCTATCGTAAAAACTTTCGTTGCTTTCCTCAGCCACTCCAGATAAATGTTGAGATAGACCCTCAAACCAGGTCACTGCCACTTCCTTCTACACCCTTTCCAACTAATTATTGACTACCCATCACATTACCTTCGCCGCTATATATCAGTAATGGAAAACAGTCGTTAAATAAACATCAGTAGTCATAATAATGTAAAAATAGGGTAATAAGAAATTTCTAGATGCCTGACTGTGCAGGACACTGACTGCCTCACTACAGGTTTCTGTTACAGACTTTGAAAGACTCATAAAAACCACGACGAGGTCCCGCCTTATTGATTCTAAAGGCTTGGCTATTCTTGGTCGGTGAACCACTATTATTATCCGTAAGGACACGCGCGCTGCTGTTCGATCCATTATTACGCAGAATCCGCATCGAAAATTGTAATTATGGCTACTGTAACAAAATCTCAATCTCGAACGAATTTCTAATTGGCTGATCATGTCTCAGTGCTTTCAACACTCCTGAAGAAGTGCTTCCGCCCTATCGCGTGCTCAACAGATCAGAGTAAATTATCATCTGCAGTTGAAAGTAACTAACAAACGACGGAATCTGACAAAATTTGCATCTCATAACATCTGTACGCTGAACTGATGTCGACAAGGAGAGTAACGAAACTACAAGCACAGGAACTTAGTAACTTATATCAATAAATCTGTTTGTGCAGTAAATAGGTATCAAGGTCAATGAGCACGTACAATAAAAAATTTTCACCATTTTTCCATCACAAAAAAGTAAACTGTATTTACGGGCTTACATATTTCGGCTGTCCGAGTGATGGGTTACATATTACATAACATGTTCAAACTAAACATCTTTGGCTTTTAAGACGTTACAGTATACCATAGCATCAATATACTCTATCCATATTCTACTATTTGCATAATTTACTTCTGTAGACATACATACTCTTCGTTATTATATGACTGTGTTGTGACTGACACCTGTGTTAGTTTTGGTATCCTGCATTATGTAAGTTAGTAGAGTGTATGAGGTACGTACAGGTTTCTTTTTTGTTGCTGCAAAGTATGTCGCTTCTACTGGGTCTTCAAATTATGGTGCTGCGAACGTAATTTTGAAATGGGCAGGCCCAGACTAGCTCAGCGCGCTTAGGCGGGGTTTACGCAGCGTCTTATTATTAAACCCCATACATTTAGTCCTATTGTTTAACTGCTCTAACAGGTCAAATCAACAAATCGTTACTCAGCAGTAATAATGGCAAAGTAGTACGTGTAATAAGTCACGTGTGTCTACTTAGTGTCCGTATTTCAGTCCTATGGACTAGGGAAAAAGTCAAAAACAGAAGGCGCCGCCCAGGATTTCGCAGTCCAATAACTCTGCACCTCAAGATGGCTTGAAACTAAGCCAGACATGGAACCTCTTCATCAACGGATCAGAGCTCTTGAAAAGACAGGTTGAGTGACACCAAGACAGACAGACAGACAGGCCTGCTGATACAGTCATTCTACAGGCTGACCAACGCGGAAGAGGGTTGTCGGCAAAGTTAACGAACTAAATCTGCCCCAAAAGCTACAAAGGTGCCCAGGGCTAATCAGGGTAAGCATTAAACGACAGACGGGATGCCGTTCTACGGGTTAAGCCACCAGACCCAAATGCAAGTGAGGACTGGCCCTCCGGTACAGAATACGTGTATGTCAGTGCCTCATTGTCACTCCCCACATCGACCCTAAAAATGGATACATAGTGTATCTTCGAAGCCGATCCCAGTGGCCGTGCGGTCTAAGGCGTGGGTCTTCGGCCGCTCGCTTACTAGGATCGTGGGTTCGAATCCCACCGGGGGCATGGATGTCTGTCTCTTGTGAGTGTTGTGTGTTGTCAGGTAGAGGTCTCTGCGACGAGCTGGTCCCTCGTCCAGAGGAGTCCTACCGAATGTGGTGTGTCTCAAATGTGTGTGACCATGGAACCTCGATGAAACGAGGAGGCCCAGGCCCATATAGGGATGTCGAGGGGAAGAAGAAGAAGAAGAAGAAGAAGAAGAAGAAGAAGAAAAAACCTTCGAAACGTTCGTTTTTAACACAGATTGTGTGAACGCTGTGTATAACGAAATAATACACTACACGGACATGTCGACGATGTAGACGTCTGTAAATTTATAAAATACTTAACAACCATCCTTTGTACAAAATTAAAATATTAACAGAAATGTCGTCAGAAGTACAACTGTGTGACAGTATGAAGCTTGCAACCCCTCGGAACGCATCGATAATTAAACATTCTAGGACGAGACTGAAGCTCTAGGTCCAAGGGACCCCCGACATAATACGTAGTACCATAAATTCGGCACCTTCCGGGTACTCCTGACGCATCAACGCACTGTAGAATATGGTTAGTGACAAGTGGACTGTCTGACCTCTCCTTGTCCTTGACATCAATGTATCACCGTAGATCTTCGAAACTGGCCCAGTGGTTACTTTATGTACCATCAGCTTTGTCATTCAAAAATTCTACGTTCTGGCAACAGAGTACATCTGCGTGTTTTGTGTGCTTCTCAGAACAAACACAGATTATTTCCTCACACAGCACGTTCAAGGTTTGATTTTTATAACCGAGATGGACTGCGTTTACTGTGCGGTACGAACTGAATCTTAAAATACAATACATGTTATTCGATTTCGCTGAAGAGTTAATGTATTGTGGAAATTAAGACATAAGCGCGTACAGGAACAAACGTAAGCAGGTTAACTGTATTTTCTTCCTTAATTTCCTGTAATAAAGCTTATTCTAATGCAGGGCTGACCAACATGCTGCCCTCGCGGAAATATTTGCGGCCATCGGTCACCTGAATAGTCTCAATAATACAATTTGTTTGTAAATAACGCGTTCCAGTTAATTCCATCCCCCCCCCTTTCGATACATGTACGAGGTCTGACACAAAAAAAAACGAGACTAACCCTATAGCTCTGGAACCAAGAGTGGGGGGATGAAACAAATATACGGCTATGGAACATGATCTGTCCTGTCACAGTGTTACAAGTTTCAGCTCGATCGCTTCACTCAGTACAAGTTGACGCATCTTCAAATATAGGCGTGTTTTTACCCTCGGACGGAAAATGTCGGACTGCAAAAGTGAACAACGAGTTAATATCAAGTTTCTTGTTAAACTGAAGAAATCCGCGACGGAAACTTTTCAGTTATTGACTGAGGCTTATGGGGTTTGTGGTGGACAAAGTGGCACTGGGACAGGGTTTTCTCCGAGTTGTCGGTTTTCCCCTGTCAATTTCATTCCACTGGTGCTCCATTACTTGTAAATTTTGTAAAAAAAAACTGCTCATCTTCATCTTCATCATAGGGTTGCACAAAAAGCCTTAAGGCTGTGGTGCTCCGTAGCACCTGCTGCGGGGCCCTTCACCATGTAAAAAAAATGCGTGTTATGTGGGGTCGAATCACAGGTTGGCTGAATTTTAAAGGTTGCCGAAGGAATCATTCTCATTCCATATGAGGTACTGACCCAGGATATTTCAGTGTAGGGGGATATTATTTAAAATGGAGAAAAATGTGTGTAACAGAAAAAATGTTCGGGGGACAGAAAACAGTTACGTTTGTACGGGAATTAAGAAGGTTGAAAGAAAAATTGCCACAGACAAATTCATTGGGTTTCGCTTTTTATTCGTTCGTTAACACATTACTTATTTCACAGAACGATGGATTATGAGATCAGGGAACATTAGGAACATAAGAAAACTCCAAAAAAAAAGAACATGAAGTAGGTATAGGCTAATAGGTATAAAATACGTTAGTAAGTACAATGATGGCATTCTTATATTTACAGTATCTAAGCACAGTCCACAAACAATGCAGTACAGACTAGGCCTATGGGTAGAACTGCACCTAGACTTAGTTTACTGTCAACTAGCTAAAATCAGAAGACAATTCATTTCAGTATTTCCTACTGTTACTACATTTCACCAGTACTGTACACGTCGACGGACATGTACAGTGAAAATAATCCGTTCTTTAGACACGCATGGGCCTACAAAACACTCGAAATGATTACATACAAATGGCATTAAGCAACTCCCTGCAGCAGAAACGACGTTTACAAGCTATGATACCCAACAGGCAAGGTTCTCTATGTCATGAAAATGTTAAAGGACAAATTATTAGAACGTCAGAGGTACCTCAGCCGATCCCAGTGGCCGCGCGGTCTAAGGCGTGGGTCTACGGCCGCTCGCTTACTGGCATTGTGGGTTCGAATCCCGCCTAGGGCATGGATGTCTGTCTGTTGTGAGTGTTGTGTGTTGTCAGGTAGAGGTCTCTGCGACGAGCTGGTCCCTCGTCCAGAGTCCTACCGAGTGTGGTGTGTGTAAACTGTGTGATCGTGAAGCCTCGAAAAATGAGGCGGCCTAGGCCCCCAAGGGGCTGTCGAGCCATTGAAGAAGAAAAAAAAAAGGTACCTCATTTCCGCCACTATCTTTCTGCATAATCCCAGGGCACATTGATGCGTGTCTCAACTTGGTACGAGTTTAAAAATTCCGTCGTTGCAGAAATCGGGCCCTTGTATTCGCAGCCATTTCACTAACAGCCATCGGACACTTGCGCCATCTGTTTAACATTATTATCTACTACAAATGCTCCCAGCCTTCCCCCGAAACATGAAGTGTTTCATTAACACAAAAGTTACGGGCCTCGTAACAGCCCCTCAGGTCGTCAAGAAATACCCCCACTCCCCCTTAAGAAGCCTTAAGTTCCACTACCGTCTTGATCGGAGCGAACGATATCAAAATTTTTGTTACTACAAACGTAAGCCTGTATGATAAAAAAGGTAAAGTTCAGCCTAGAACAGGCCCTAAAGGCTCAGTGGGGGAGTAGTGATATAGCTCTACTCTTTCTTTAACCTCAGCGCTAGATGGGAGTGGGTGGTCAACATCACGCCCCGGACGCTTTACCCTCGGGTAAGGGACCCGGTACCATTGCACAGGAGGCTGATTGGGCCCCAGGGCCGGTTTGGGCCCCACCGAGATTCGATCCCCAGGCTGTCCAGCCTGTAGCGAGTCGCTGTACCGACTGAGCTATCGCGGCCCATACCTGTATGATAAATCACCATTAAAAATCACGTTAATTATTCACTTAATGAATTCTCTTCACATGACTTGGTTGTTAGTTGGGTGCAAAACCACAAAGTTGCAGTTTGTACTTACGTAATGAACATAACACACTTGTGTAAATTGGACATGGAGCACGTAACGTTAGACAGCACATTGTTTTACATAGAGTACTTTGTCCTCAATTACGTGTGTGTATGTGTGCGTGCGTGCAGAAAGGAAATCAATTACATGGAGCAAATGTTGAATACGTGTTATTGAATACAGAGAAACCGGAAGCCACGCCATTTACACGGTGGGACCTCCATTAAACAATCTCTATATATCTTACGAAGTAGCGTGACCGGCTTGAGTGCGTGAAGCTAACCGAAACACGGGGATGATGCCTACCCCTCACTATATAAAGTGGAACTGCACATATTTTATGGAACAACAAAATGTTGAGGGGGGGGGGGGGGGGATGAAGGGGTTTCACCAATGCAATAGCAGCACTTCCCACTGTCATCTGTCTTCTGGATTCTGTATGTGCAAAGGGGCGGTGAATATAAACGAGTAAGGGGAGTTCCTACAGTCTTCTATACATGTAAAATGGGTTAAGGGAGGCTAGATGGATACCGAACGTTCATCGTCCAGTTCAGTTTTCGACAGGAATTATTTGCCTTGATTTCCGGTTGTTAATCGATTAATTATTTGTCATAAATCGATAATAACAACGTCTGAACTGTCAAAGGTTCTACTACAATAATGTATTATGAAAATCATAAGCTCGTTTAGTTAGTCACTTAATTCCTCGTCCTTACACGAAACGTAATAACCGTGGGCGTGTAAAGGCTGACCAAAGCCACAGGCCTACCGATACAATCTTCTTGAACAATTACAATCAACCATTTAAAGCCCTGTGGCTAAAATATGTACCGTACCGCCAGGTTTAACACTATGAAGCTGTGCATTCTGCCCACACAAAGTGTTTATGTGTTCCGTGTGATTTTGGGTTTCACAATAAACAGCCTTTATTTATATATAACATGAACCAGTTGTTCTTTCTAATGGAAACGCAATGTGTTCACAATAACGAAGGAGCTGTCTTTAAGTAAAATGTGCTGAACTGACATAGGCCTCTGTACATGCTGTCCATATGCACCCCCGTGAACACGTGGTGTTCCCTGTCATCAGACCTCCCAAAATGCAAATGTGTATTCTTGACAAAGACCAAAACACTGGACGCAAGACAGCCCCTAGGCGATTATGGCTACAATGATCACAATCAACTTAATAACAGACACATCCATCAGCGCCCCCCCCCCCCCCATAAGACGGGCAGACTGTCAGTTTCAGCGTGCCTTGGACTTGTCTCTCAAGGGTTTACAAAATGTTTCTTCGAACAAAAAGTCAGTAAACTACAAACAGCAGAACTTGTGAAATCGGAGCAACACCTGCATCACTTGATGCAGGGTTCCAAAGCTCAGTAAGCCCACTGAAACAGGTCTTCGAGAAATATGCAACTTTCGTGGCGGTAATATTTTGCAGATTATTCGACAACAACACGACGGCTATGCGCTATGCAGAATATTTTATTTAGCTTTCGGCTGTACCTCCACAGCATGGGTGAACATGTTTAAAAATCTACAAGCCACCTCAAAATTCTAGGCGCCAGAAGGGTGACAAGAAGCAGCTCCATTCTGAGGACCCTGAAATATCAGGCACCACCGTACAAAACTTAGTCGCCCGGCATTTCTGCACTCTTCCTGTTCTCCTCATAGGCCTTCATGGTTTGCACAGCGACAACTTTACATTACGTTTTGCACCGTCAGTTACTGACATACTCTGTGTGTTAGCATGGACCGAGATAGCGACTAGCCTACGGACTGGAAGGTCGGTGGTCCGAATCCCGGCAGGGGCCACAGATTTCTGTCTTCTCCGAAATGTTCAGACAGGATCGGATCTATCAAGTCTCCCATTCCATGGGTACCGGGGGTAAAGCGGCCGTGGCGTGATACCGACCACTCACCTCCATCTAGCGCCGAAGTTGGGAATCAGTGGAGCTATACCGCTACCGCCCTATAAGCCTGATGGTGTGGAGAGGGACAGCTTTACCTTAGTTTTATCATCATGTGTTTGGTACTTGGAGTTGCTGGGACATGACGTTATCTGGCAGATTGTGTAAAGTTTCAAGTGCCCCAAGTACTTTATCTGCACGGTGTCAGAAAATGCGCGCATGTGGAACATGCCCAAAGAGTCTGCTGCACAGCAATGATGCACGAGATCTCGCTAAACAGGCTTCTTCGTACGTCATGCCACTTCGTGTTACGGGGATATAAGAAACAGAATATGAACTGGACACTGGCATAATAGGCTTACAAATACGATTTCAATTAAAAATTATTATTATTATTATTATTTCCTGCCATACTGTTTCTTTTTTCCTGCCATATTGTGTTTGTTTTCTCTGTTTGGTGTTTTGTTTTTGTGTATTTGTACTGTTTTGAGTTGTATTTGTGTCTTTGTGTTGGCTTTATAATAGGCACTTGTGCTCTTAAGCCTGCACGTTAATAAATATCCACTGAATTGAGTTGAATTATGAACCAATCGACTGCTAATCCGCCAGTTTAGTTTAATTTTAATCTGTACACCATCTTTGTGCACAGTACGCGTTAGTCTATGTGATTCCGTCCGTCGTGTTTTCTTTGCATGAAGTGCATCAGATAAAGAACAGAGTGGGAATGTCCGCGTGTTTAATCTATAAACTTACTCGACAAATTTTCGTGAAATTCTGTACTTGGAGTTTGCTCCGAAAATTGTCGGAGAACTTTAATTTTGGCTAGCTTTGTTCAACTACTTCATATTTTACGTGAAACTCAGATCAAACTTTTTATCGGCGTTCTCAAAGAGCTCTTCCCCCCACCCCAAAAATGGTGCTTGAAGAAACACTACGAAACTCACAACGAAATACATAACATAACAGTTTCACACTGTGTAATTTGTGGTGTGTGCACTGCGCTCCGCAGTAAATACGTATCCAAGTCTGTGCCTTGTTCACAGTAAGAAGGAATCCCTTCGACAACATTTGTATCTGTAATACAGTTTTCTCTGTCGCCTGTCACAGTGGCAATGCAATTCAGGTAGTAACACTACCTACTCAGCATTCCAAACAAATCGCCGAGGATTTATAGCTCAATATTAAAAGAAACGAGTGAATATTTTGGGACTTCACGTCCCGTCTCTGTATTTCATTCTAGTGCCGACTTTTTAAATGTGTTGATTTATATTATTCTTCAGTGTAATTAGGGGCCTACTTGAAATACCGTATGTGATGGATCTTTGAATAATCCAGAACATATTCTGTATTTTTCTTTAAAATGTGTGATGATAACATTATGGCCACTTAATTACACATTTGAGTTATTTTTCATATGAACAACTGCACATCAATAATGTTCAAATCCGACACAGAGATTTGCAAGCATATCTCTGTACGTATAATTTCAGTAACTTACGCAATAATGCCTCACAATGGATCGACATCGCTTCTTCTCGTGTCCTTCTCGGGTCAGAGACAAACAGCAGTGCTTCTTTCGCACTCGGCTAACCAGCGTAGATGCGTAACAACGAACAGTGTGAATGTGAGTGCGCGATTAGATCAAATGAGATTACTGACAGTCCACAAAACTACATATACTGACGGAACTATTTAAAATTTCGTTTCAGAACGAAGTATTATGACCCTGCGATGCCAGTTTGAATCAGGCATTCTCTCCAGAAGTGTTACTTCAAGACTGTGCACATTTCAATTACACTAAACTTGTTTTATAAATCTGGTGGCGTAAAAATATACACACTGAACTTGTGATAGACTATTTTAAAAACCTACAAGCAATGAAAAGGGTACGAAAGCCAATAATGCCGCGTATTTTCTGTACCACCCAACTTTCTGATACGGAAGTAGACAACGTTAAATTATGCAAGCTATTTCCTCTAATGCACTGGTTTCTCTACCTGTCAGCCACAGTCCATTGGTTGGTTGCGAGGATGTCTTGTGTGGGTTGTAAAATTGACGTAAATAATTACATTGTGATGCATTTTTTAAAATTATCACTCTGGGCTATATTCTTTCTGTTGCATAGACACCTAGAAGGCAAACTCTGATTTGCTGATATTAGAACTCGAGGATATCCGTTCTGTTTTCTGTCAATGGTTCGTTCAGTGTCATTCATTCTGTAGTCTGTCTTACGACAGGTCCGTAGCCTCTTCCAAAGCGAGTTCTCCACAGTGTGCGATCTAGTGCTTCCTCTTTCAATTTCCAATATCTTCTCTTTTCCTTAAGGTCATCCAGTAGTCTTCTCCCTCGTCGTCCCGTAATTTCTATCCTTCCTTCTAACTTTCCTTCAATCACGTGTTTTAGAAGGCAGTTTCTTTGCAAGATGTGACCAATCCAGTTAGCCTTTCTTCTTTTTATTGTATGTAGGATATTCCTTTCCTCCTTGACTCTGTGTAATACTTCTTCATTTCTCACACGATCGGTCCAACTGATCTTCTCCATTCTTCTCCAGCACCACATTTCAAAACTTTCCAGATACTTCTGATCTACTTTCCGAAGTGTCCACGTTTCAGCACCATTGAGTGTAATGTTACGGAAAATATGTCAACAGTGGTTGCACCTCTAGTGCAATCAGAACGATACCTCTACAACCATTATCCTGATGGAGCGAAATGCCCTTAGGGCACCCGCTAAATATACTGGCCGCCTTTTATGAAAGCCGGAGGCAGGGCCGGACTAAGGGGCGGGCAGCCGGGCAGCTGCCCGGCGAGCCAACCTGTAAGAGGAGCTAAGATGTCACTGGAATAATCGCAAATACGGTGCTAGCAAACTCTGGTTTCCACACGCCAAATAATTTCTCCGAAAATTATCGGCAATTTGGGCACGCGCCCTCAAAAAGGTTCGCCAGCCCTGTCGTAGGCCGAAAATGTTAAAAGAATATTATTATGTGGTCTGGAGACACTCAGGAGCGCCTCACAATACCTTACTCCCAAAGGCGATCCACACACAGTTACCGGTATATATTGTAACCACTCGAAATCTCATGCGCAGTTTCATTTTATCAACACGGCAAGGTTAAAACTGTGCAATCAAATTATCTCAATGAACTCATCGTTCATTTGTTGAGTGACGCAAATTTTGTTTTGACTTCAGTTGCTGTAGTGTTAAAGATGACCGTGAAATGTGATTAGAATTTGTTATGACGTCATACGTCATGACACAGTCATATCCAGTAGACCGGTGGCCCAAGAACCTACTCGAACAGTCCTGTTTCTTGGTCAAATTAAAGTAGCTACCTCTGATGATTAATGGGAGAGATGCCAGCAGTCGTCTGGGAAGACGGAGGATAGGCTGAACATTCCTACAAGTTAGGCGTGAGTAATCTAAAGAAAGGAGACAATTCGGTAAATGTCTGACGTGTATTATCACTAATTCGACACGGTATCTTAAATTCTGATGGTGTTAGGATACGCTGAAGAAGCAGTATGCGTAGCCGTCTTAACTATCAATCCTCAGGACCAGATATAGGCCTACAAGAAAATGGCAAAACCTTATACCAGAGAACAGAAAATGTGCAATACCAACAAAACCTAGGTGTTCAGTTATTAGTCTACTGCACTGAAGTCTGAGGAACAGTCTGTTGTTCGTGGTGGTAACGTGCGCTGCACAGCTCTAGGTTCTTGGACTGAACCACATGTCGATTTTGTGACCTTGAGAACAAGCTGCGTTACCACGATTGCTATACAATATATGGTGCTTACGCAGTCTGTGACACCAGTGAGGAATCCTTTATTAGCTGCAGAAGGTCGTCCTTCCTTTTGTGTCCTTAATAAAAGTGATAACTCAGTCTATGTTTGTGTGCCCTCTGTATCCTTATAAGAGCATTGCTCTATCATCATTCATCACCTCTCACATTCTTCTACACGGACTCCATGGAGCTTACATGACATTAGGTATCACAATGCCATCTTTATGACCGTATAATATTTTAATAAATGAGCCTGTCTTAAATTAACACGTGTTTAATTGTTTCTTAGTGCATAAGCGTATAACAGTGCTGACTGTAATGTTCCCAATGCAGTTATCATGTGAAAAAAAATGTGGTTTTGGAATTGAACTCATGCACGTAACAGAATAATCAAAACTTTTTCCAAAATGTCCTTCCTAAAACTAAAAGGCTTCTGCACTTATCCTTAAAGGCTGTGTGATACTGAGTTTACAGTATACAGTGCGTAAGAAACAGATGTACAGTATACAGTGCGTGAGAAACATATTTACAGGATACAGTGCGTGAGAAACATATTTACAGTATACAGTGCGTGAGAAACAGATGTACAGTATACAGTGCGTGAGAAACAGATGTACACTATACAGTGCGTGAGAAACATATACAGTATACAGTGCGTGAGAAACAGATGTACAGTATACAGTGCGTGAGAAACATGTACAGTATACAGTGCGTGAGAAACAGATGTAGTGTATACAGTGCGTGAGAAACATATGTACAGTATACAGTGCGTGAGATTCAGATGTACAGTATAGTGCGTGAGAAACAGATGTACAGTATACAGTGCGTGAGAAACAGATGGACAGTTCCCGTGACATATAGAAACCATGAAATGCTTCAATTTCAGGTGTTATACTGAATGCTTTTGAGTGTAAAATGTTACATCAAATGAGTCGAAAAGTCATGGACTCGCCCTGTCATGCGTGAACACCCACAAGGTGGCAGGTAGTTTGTGTTAAATCCCATGCAGATTATAATAATAACCAGGGATGCAGAAATCCCGGGCAACTAAATTTTGTACGATGGCGCCTAAAATACTCAGCATAATTATTGCGGTTTTCCCCCTCAGGCACAAAAATGTGCCTCGGTGTACACGCACCGAGCACAAATGCCAAATAACAGTGAGACTCACACGTCACTCCAGGACTGTGGGTCCTCATTACTGAAATTTTCACATCATGTTTCTGGTGCTTAGAATATGCAGGCGGCTCCTACATTTTTGAAAAATTTGTGGGCCCCTGATACCAGCAACAACAATAAAAGTAATTAATATTATAATTATTATCACTTCTACTTATTTTGTGTTAACTGTTAACTGCTATTACGAAACTTCTGTGTGCGAAGTAAATATACTGACGATTTGTGAAGAGCCTTTATTATTATTATTATTATTATTATTATTATTATTAGTCTTTCATATCTGGCATTCCCGTGGCCGCACTGCGTCCCTTGAGACGAGGCATTATGCGCTGAAACAGTTAATTTACAAGAACCAAATCATCACAGTCGGTCATGTGCGGTCTAGTGATACTCGTACTCATTGATGCCTTCACTGCCCTTGCAAGGATTGAAATAACTCTTTCGTAACTGAAGTAATTTAGTCACAATAAACAATTCGCTGACAAGAACAAAAGACAAAAAGTTCTGTTACTTATACAACAGCCTATTAGAAGACAGAAAATCCGTTTTATGCTTTTTTTTTTTTTTTTAGAAAGGACCCGCAGCAGATGCTACGGACACACCGCAGCCTTGAGGCTTATTGTGAAACCCTGTGATGGAAATGGTGATTAGTTTTTTCGTTTTTCTGTATAGTGGAGCACCGGTGGAATGAAATTGACGGGGGAAAGCCGAAGTACTCGGGGAGAAGCCCGTCCCAGTGCCACTTTGTCCACCACAATCCCACATGGACTAACCTGGGATCGAACCCGGGCCTCCGCGGTGAGAGGCCGGCGACTAACCGCCTGAGCCTGGCACGGACGTTTTGTTACTCTCACCGAAGTGCCTGTACCCACGGAAAGTCTGCTGGCTAAGGTTATCATATCTGACTGGTGTTCGTAACGCCCCGAGCGTGAATGTACACTTTTAGAACCGGTTATCAGGATTGAAATTTATGGAGATTTTTGTCATACATTAAACCACGCCACGACCACTTCCACATCATTTCCAAATAATCACTCGTTATCATCCTGTCATTAGTAGCTATACAAATGCATCAAATCTTGCACAGCCGTGCAGTGAAGCAGGTAACAACAATCGTATTACTCGACACGGCTCCTGAGCAAGACTGTAAATTCACACCGGCATATTTTAGGCGCGTTAGCAAAGCTGCAAAACGTGACTGTCAGATTCATGTCTGCCCGTCCGTTTGTCCGTCCGCATGGAACAATTCGGATCCCACTGGACAGATTTTCGTGACATTTTATGTTATGGAGGTTTACTAAACTCTGTCGAGAAAAACGTTCGATTAAAATCGGACAAAACTAACCGGCACTTTACATGAAGACCTATGTACATTTATGACTAATGATTACCATGATTTCCGTCGATAATAATCGATAATAATCTGCCTTATTTCTTCATGCGATTTACATGATACAAAATTAAGGTAACTAGAAGGCCGTGCCATGGCTCAGGCGGTTAGTCGAATTTAATCCAGAATTTTGTTCTTATGGTATGATGCAGAGGACATACAAATCGCGACGCTCGAAAGGTTATAGATTCATATTCAAGCACATCTGTACGAACACCTTCCAGGTAGTCCAAATATATAGGAGCCAGGGTAGCGTAGTCAGTATAGTGACTAGGTTACGGGCTGGACCATCCGGGGTTCGAATCCCAGAAGGGAGAAGAGCTTCTTCTTTTCTCCAAAACGCACACCCTCGTATTCAATGGGTACCGGGGTTCTTTCCCATGAGTAAAGCGGTCGGGGCGTGAAGCTGACCACTTACCTTAGTCTAGTGCCGAGATTATGCCTTCATGGCCTGGACAGGGACAGCTTTACCTTTTATCACTGTATTTACTGAGCGCGAAACTGGGATACTCTTACCTCAGGCTGGCAAACAAATCACAACCCAGACCTAGTTCAGTAACAGTGCTGGTGAAAATAATCAAGTCACACGCAGGTCTGCTGAAATGATTGAACATTCTATCGCAGTATGAACGCAGGTCAGGGCACAGACGTGGTTTGAACAGCGTCTGGTTCTGCTGCGTTGTCAATTTGAGAACGACTGCCACGCCGTAGCGCCAGAAATTGAAACGTGTGCGTTTCAGAAACTGGTCGACATATAATCCGGTGATCGGGTCCTATACCAAATCGAATTATCATTACATTTCATGTCATATTAAACCATGCCTGTAAATACTATAATTTTATCTTCACGTGGGTGAGAAAATTAGTCTCTCTTTGAGAACAAAATGCTCAGCAGAATGGTTCGATCGCAGAAACAGAAATAGGAGGATGGCAGAAATTATATAACGAGGAGCTTAGTTTGTTGTATTCTACAGCAGACATTGGGCTAATTAAATTGTGCAGCACGAAATGAGCGGGACATGTACAGATGGAGACACGAAAAATACATGCACACATGGGACAAAGGCTACGTCTGCTTTACCTTCAAGGCAGAGTAAAAGGGAAAGTTGTCTCTGCGCATGCCATGAAGGATGGGGATGTGGAGGTATAACTCCACTCATTCTTAGCCTCGGTACTAGATGGAGATAAGCCACGAAGAGCCCACAGTAACCATTCAATAGGAGGCTGGGCAGGCCTCAGAGCCATTCTGGACAACTGGAGAAGAGAAAAATATCGTGCCCCTTCCGAGAATCCAACCCCCGATTCTACGGTCGTCCAGCCCGCAGGGTATACGTGGATATGGGCAGGCCCCAGAGTTTGTCTGGACACGACAGAGTAGGGAAATATTTTTGCTGCTGTAGGGAATCGAACGCCGGTAATTAAAATACCCCCTCCACAGGGCATGGTCAGTGGCAATGTAAGTATAACGTAACATTGAGGCGCGTTCGCGTAACCATTGTTGCCGTGGAAAAGCAAAATATTAAATTATGAGTGTGTGTCTGTATTCTTGCCATAGCTAACCGGCACGCAAATCGCATCTTTTCTGCGCCGTATTATACTGCCATTTGTTGCCTGTCTGGCTCTACCATATTTTTCCACATTATCTCATGAATGGCACGATGTTTGGAAAAAATGTACTGAACACGAAATGTGTTTTGATTTTCTCTACAACTTTCGTCTGAAAACTTTCTCATTCTAAGAAGAATTCTGCGAGATACCATAAATGTACAAACGTCTTCATGTAAAGTACTCGTTGTTCTTATCAGATTTTAGTCAAACTTGAATTTTCTCGACAGATTTTCGAAAAATCCTCAGTATAAAATTCCAAGACATTCCGTCCAGTGGGAGCCGAGTTGTTCCATGCGGACAGACATGACGAAGCTAATAGTCGCTTTTCGCAATTTTTCGAACGCCCTAACACAGCACCCATTTTATAGGAGGGAGGCGTCACAAATTATCCGTTTAAACGGAAGCGAACGAGTTGATGGCGTGCAGAAACGAGCACTAGAAAAAGAAATACGTGAATGGAAGACTATTGCTCCATGCTGACGCATCTTAGTTCGGAAGCGCCCATTATGTAAGAACTGTGACGTCACGTGCGTGTATGTATGTACACGCGGTTTGCGTCGCAGAAGCACAGCTTAATGGGCGGCAGGGGCGGTAGATGCTACTATGTAACCTGGAAACATTCGTGGCTGTTGAGCCTAATTCGATTCCCGCGAGAATGCAGATTAGTTTCTCTTCGCTGAAGCGTCTAGACTATCCCTTGGGCTCACCCAACGTCCTATGCAAAGGGTACCGTCTTTCCTCGGGGGTAAAGCGGCCAGGGTGTGAAGCTGACCACTATGGACAAGGTTTAGAATGAATGGAACTATACCTCCACTACTTCATCTCTGCGTGACGTACACAGGTACAGTTTTACTTTAATTTGACGCTAACCATCCCATTGTGTAAACAGACTTACATAAATAACACTACGTATTCCGTCTGACACAACCTATATTTATTATTATTTTTTCACACACTACATGTTTCGATCAAGCCGATCATCATCGGGTGTTTGTTTATACAAAACCTTAAAACTCGAGGTAAAAATGTAAAATTTTGCGATCTCGCAGAATTCATTGTTTCGCCAGCCTGAATTTAGATGGAGGTAAGCGATCAGATTCACGCTCCATCCGGTTTATCCGTGATACAAGTTTGGATGGGACCACAGTTAATCTGGCCCTGAAGGGAACAGAAATTCAGCCGTTGAACTCAGTGCCATGACTGAGCTGGACGGATCATATCCACTGCTAACTCAGTGCTGCTACCGCTACCTCGATAAGTATCAAACAACTGTGTTTTATGAAGCCGATACATGTAGCCGTGCTGGCTAAGGCGTAAGCCTATGACCGCTTGATTGCTGGATCGCGAGTTCGAATCCCGCTGAGGGCATGGATGTTCGTCTCTTGTGTTTGTTGTGTGTTGTGTAGGCAGCGGCCTCTGCGAGGGGCTGATCACTCGTCCACAGGAGTCCTACTGGGTCTGTGTGTGTCTAATTGTATGTGATCTAGAGACCTCAACAATGAGGCGGCCTATGTCCGATTTGGGCTGCTGTGCCACAGAAAAAAAAATATAATTGAACACAGAACCTACAGATTTAGTGCTGCGCCAAACTGTTACTTGCCACTGTTCTGCAGGATGTTATAATGTAATTAATTATTAGCTATTCATAAGAACTGCAAGGATGCCCTATTTTTCATGTCTATTAACAATAAAAATTCTGACTCCTAACAGAATTACAGCAACGCGCTGTAACTGGTTCAAAAATGGTAACGGATTAAATTTATTGCCAGGGTAACCGTAACACAAAAGAAAGGAGGCTTTCACAAACATTTTACACAATGTGTTGAGGGCATGAATTCCTCCTTCCAGCCCGTCCGGATGTTGTCTTTTCCTTTGGCTACAAACAGTATTATTCCTCATGGAGATTCGCAATACAGTACCGTCAGTTTGTGTACGCCTCGGAGCTACCACAATGTGCAGTATACAACAGACACATCGAGACATGAGATAAGTAACATACGTAATAAATATATCGTTAGTAAACCACTTATAACGATTTCATTATCTTTTCTTGCTCCATAGCAGCGTAGTAATGATCCTGTCACGGTTCATCATGTGCCGATTGCCTGTCCAAACTTCATCGCTAGCTCGCTGTTGTGCTTGGAGATGGTCCAGTTAATTTGAAGTTGCGTTCTTTTTAATTTAGTCTGGCCTTTAGAAACCTGCACGGCGTACACACAGCTTAATCGGGCGTAAATCTGTAGCTGCTAAGCGCTGGCATGCTACTTGCGTGCGTGGTGAAGGGCCCCGCAGCAGATGCTACGGACGCACCGCAGCCTTAAGGCTTCTTGTGTAACCCCTGTGATGAGCAGTTTTTTTTACCAAGTTTTACAATTAATGGAGCACCAGTGGAATGAAATTGACAGGGGAAAACCGAAGTACTCGGAGAAAACCCTGTCCCAGTGCCACTTTGTCCACCACAAATCTCACATGGACTGACCCGGTATCGAACCCGGGCCTCCGCGGTGAGAGACCGGCGACTAACCGCCTGAGCCATGGCACGGTCCGGCATGTTACTTCATCTAGCCGGCTTCTCTACAGCTACTGATCTACACTTTACGCCCTACACACCTACTTGCGATGCGTACTAGCAGGTTGGCGCATACTACTGAAGCAGGTTTGGAAGCCTAGTTGCTAGAGAACTGTCAGCTACTGAACGGACAAAGGAACGTGAAACTCTAAAAACCCACCAAATTAGCTGGTTACATAACTCGTACTTTCCATTGCACATTATGGGCGTTATAAAATAAGTGAGATTACATGAGAGGGCATGGAAGAAATTCGAAATGCATACACTTCTTGGTCGGGAAAATTAAAGGAAAAGCCCCAAGGAGACCTAGCTTGCATGTGAGAATATTGAAACAGATAGTACATAAAAAGGACGGAATGGTGGACTAAGGAAATCACCTTCCGTTTCCAGTGAGAAGTTTATGTGGTAACTGTGCGAATACTGAGATTTCTAGCCTCATATTAATTCCTCGTAATTAAGCCCAAATATTATAATTCATAAAGTCTGTTCATAAGATTGCATTTCTTACCTGCAGACAGACGGATAAACAAGTTCGCAAAAGCTAAAAAGCACTTACATAAGCATACTGACAGAAATTCACCAGTTAATACGCCAAGGCCTCGTTAGTTGTTCCTGAAAAGTGGGCGTAAATAAAATATATTCCCATCATAAGTACGGGCTTAGCGTCATAGAACGCAGCCAACCAAAGGGCGTTATCGGAAATGAGACGGCATAAATTAAGAAGTGGCGCAGACTGGTAAAGAGTGTTAAAGTAAAAAGGAGTGAAACAAATTTATCTTAATACAATTACAGTATAATAGCGATTACCAGGGGAATTGTCACATTGCGTCGGCTCATGGTTGATCAAATACAGAGTTGTCGATCGTTAACGGAGATTCAAATCGGGGACCTAACGAATACTTAATAAAGATGTAGTTATTTTGACAATACTAGGTGAAGACCACAAATTTGGACGCTCCTCGTTTTCCAGTTTTCGCCAATCTCCTCTTAGGTCGAAATGGCTGAGGAACTGTTTTTGTGCCCTTTTCAAGTTTTGTTCCACTTGTGTTCACTGCTGTCTTGTTCCAGCCACTGTGTGCACGCTGGACCGCCCAGACACGCACTTCAGTCACTTGCTAAATAAGGAGAGTACACCACGCGCCAAGCGGGTCAACATTCGATGACGTAAACAGATGCAAACAAAAATAAGGCCAACTCATTTTTAGATATCAAGTTGATAAAAAATAATTAGCAAGCGCAAAAAATTATACACACTTTGTAGCACATCCAAAACTGAGGTCAAATCAGGCTGTGGATGTAGGAAGTTCAAAGAGATTGTAGACTTGGTGCCGCGAGAGGGCGGCGTATGGAACGCTGTCGTAATGACAGGGGTCGAAAACATTGGGTCACCGACCCCATAGATAGCAGTACACCGGAATTATGTTGGACAAGCCTGTGGTCGAGATTTAATATACACGACGTTTCGGGAGTTGGTTCTATTCCCGTCATCATGAAATTGCTTGGTATACCAACTGGATTTTTCAACACCGCTACGACTAACATCACAAAAAACAGAAATAAAATCAGTATAATGGTGGCCAAATCTCTTAAAGGTGAGGTAGGCATGTATCAATTAAAACACGTCAGACAAATAACAATGCTCAAAATAAATGCGATCAATGTACCATGGCCACAAACCTTTACAGAACCAACATAAAGTTACAGTTACGTTACACAATGAATTTACCTGCAGACTGCTCGCCATATTTTCGGGGTTTACTAGTTGCGTTCCGCGGTCAGTTTTCAGATAAGGGCTGCGTATCAGTTGCGTCCCAGGCTGCTGAAGGTCAGGGTATTATTGCGTCCCGCGGTCTGTTTTCAGGTATAACAGTTGTGTAGCAGGCCGCTGAGGGAAAACCGAACGGCCCTAGTTTCGAATCGGGTCCAGGTTCGATGTCCGTCTGCGACGCTGTACAGTGGGTCAAATTAAGCAAGACCTGGCCAAAATTAAAATTCTTCGACTTCCACAAAATGCTTAAAAATCTACTTCAGTGGCAACAGGAAGTTTTCAGGGTAACGAAAATGTACGTTTTATGACATTTGGCGTGGGGGGGATGTGTTTTCGGTACAGGCAAACAAACAGTGTTATTTCAGGCTTCCGCCGCGATGTTGATGAGATCTGCGCTCTTCTGGGATATTCACCGACGTTTCAGGACAACGTATCGATCCCGTCTTCAAGGGTCAAAAAGACTTCTTGACCCTTGAAGATGGGACCAATACATTGTCCCGAAACGTCGGTAAAGGATTACCACTCAACGCTGCGTAATATCCTCGAAGAGCGTAGATGTCACAAACAGAGCGTTGTTAGTAGCAGCGTTTTGGAAAGGTACTTTGTACGCAAATTCTGTTACTGGTTTTATTAATTATTTTTACAGTGACACTTTAATTTATTAAGTGAATTGATTACGGTGCAGAGCAATAAGGTTAAGTAATGTGTGAACTAATTAAAAACGTAATATTTCACGAGAAATAAATAAGTTATATATAAATGTATATTACGCTGATTTTTTGTTGCATACAATTTGAAGTCCGTTATTTACATAGAGCTGTAAAATTTATCTGATCCGATCCAGATCCGTTTGTTGCATTATTGTATAGCTTCAAACTTTATTATTATTATACAAAAAATTAACTACTCTGAAAGTTATTAACGAATGCATAAAGCAGTGTCATGTACTTACAGAATTTGATCATGCGGTTTGACATGTAGTCTACCATTTGAGTGCCCACTTTCGATTTTAATAAAAAGTTAGTAGAGTGTGGATGACTAACCAGCTTACACAGTATGTATGTTGTTTATAAATATACACTTTATATTCTTAGACATATACGTATATATTTATTTTTATATATTTTATAATAAACTATGAAAAAATTTCGCACAATTATTTACAGATAAATACAAAATTAAAGCACAAGGATTTTTTTTTATTTGGACACAAAGGAATGCAAGCACAGCAACATAAGGAGTGAATACGTTAAAAAGAGTGTCATAGGAATGTACAGATATTTTTTTTTTCAATTAAAAATCTAGATACCACGTGTACGTTTATTTTATAAAGATTAAACCGACATTAATTAAACAGTAATTTGCTTTATTTTCAATTTTCAATGACTTTTTATTCTCAGTTTTGTTATTATAGTTATAATTATTATTTTACAGCTCGTTTTGGGCCTGAGGAAATTTCTCCGAGGGCATTAAGGGAAATAGAATATATCTCGTGTTGTAGTGGATATTTGAAAAGAGAGATTGAAGCAAGAAGACACCAACAGTATTGTGTATCAAAGAACGCAGAATTGTTAGAGCAAGTTGTCAGTTTACACATTAACGTTATGGCCGAAACATACGAAACAGATTACGAAATGTCATGCACTTCAGGTATACGTGGTCGTCGAAAACGTCGAACACTTAGACGCTGGTGTGTGTGTGTGTCGGTGTGTGTGTGTGTGTGTGTGTGTGTGTGATGTCCCTCGCTGCGCTGCGGTTTCGCTTCCCAGTCTGTCCGGGAGGTTTGGTCGTGTCTCTGTATGATACACATGAAGCTTGGTCGTGTCTCTGTATGATACACATGAAGCTTGGTCGTGTCTCTGTATGATACACATGAAGCAGACACCTTGGGACGTAACTGATACGCTTTCTTGACCGCGGGACGCAACTCGTACGTCGTTAAATCTAACAAAAAAAATGTTAACTTTTAATTCGTCCGGTTCTTACGTCTGGATCTGTCCGACATTCTAAGAAATCACGTTTATGCCCAATGCCTTACTCAGTCCGGCAATTTCAATACACAGTATAAAATGAAATAAAAAAGAATCAGATTTGCTCCTACCATTCGTCTCATGTGTTCACACAAATGGACCAGAAACGGCGCCGTACGCTGCGGTCACGCTGGCTTTCTGAGTGTCAAGTTTCAGTCCAATAATCAATCCAGTTGCACAGTGCGAGGTTGAAATTAAATATTAATTGGGCCTCGTAAGCTGCCACGGAAGAACATAACTTAGTATCCTTAATACTGTGCTTCATTAAACAACGATAAACATGCAAAGAGCACTTCACTGTTCGGAGTTGACGCTGGAAGAAGGAAATGTATGTATGATGTCATCGACAGGTGAGCTGAAGGATGGGAGAGAACTAGAACATTAATTTAATATTAAATCTCTGGTCACAATTACGACATCGTAAAACATTAAATTATAATAAATACTGTTCTTCGTGATATGATTCAGCATTGTTTATCTACATCAACAAGCATAATCGTCTGCTAGTCCGTAACAAATGGAAAATCAAGGCTGACTTGGGGTAAAACATTTGATTTATTTGTTAAGAGGCCTATTTGACCGTGCCATGGCTCAGGCCGTTAGTCGCCGGCCTCTCACCGCGGAGGCCCGTGTTCGATCCCGGGTCAGTCCATGTGGGATTTGTGGTGGGCAAAGTGGCACTGGGACAGGTTTTTCTCCGAGTATTTCGGGTTTCCCCTGTCAATTTCATTCCACTGGTGATACATTAAAATGGAAAAGCATAAAAAAAAAACCTCATCATCTTCATCACAAGGTTGCACAATAAGCCTTCAAGGTTGCGGTGCGTCCGTAGCATCTACTACGGGGCCCTTCAATTTAAAAAAAAAAGCGGCCTATTCTATCCCACTGTCTGGATGCCCTCTTTTTGAGATCCTGTCCAATGCTAGTCATTCCGACTATCCGATTGTGGTCAGTACATCACGGCCGCTTCCTTCCAAATTCCTACTGGCTCACTATTCATGACCATATTCTCGTCTAATTCGAAACAGACCTATTAAACTCTTCATCTGAAATAGCTTCCTTAAATAACCTACTAATCAGTCACTGATTGTCGGTAAGAGGTCTCTGGTGTTGTCAAAGAAGTGAGCGGCTCGCCTGTCTGAATATTTTGGCTGGTTGATTTTATGATACAGAAACAGCACTGATGCAAACGTGGAGATGTTTCACATCAGTGAGAATATGTCGTGCAGAAGTACCGAATTATAACCAAAAAATGAAAATTTTCAGCTACAAAGCGACACCGACCGGCCATAGCACTTACACCGATGATATAATTCCGTTTATTTCATGTATACGCCAAATGAAGCAAATACTTGCCCTCTACAAAATCTGCAGTTCTTACGAATCAAGTAGCCTACCGAAGAAAATATACCAAACAAAGGTAAACTGAGGATTTTAAAGAATGTATCCCGTTGCGTTGTTAATAGTACAAAAAATTAAATCAGTATCTGTCCAAACACAACTAAATTCTATTTATTATATAGAACTACATGTTTCGACATATCTCAGGTCATCCTCAGGTTCACAGTTGATCTTTAAAACATATTAAGGAAGAAACACGTAACTTACATAATGTATATTTCTTTCTCAATATGTTTTAAAGACCAACGTGAACCTGAGGATGACCTGAGATAGGTCGAAACATGTATTTCTATATAATAAATAGAATTCAGTTGTGTTTGGACAGATACTGATTTAATTTTTTTTGTAAACTAACGAATTATGCGTGTTCGTCACTTAATAGTCTATCGCTACGGCGATTAAATCGCCTTGTTCCGAATCAATGCACGAGCGATCATAATCTTTATGTACCATAAATGAACATAATGCCAGCCACTCAGCACAACATAGTACGTATACCTGTGCCTACACTGCACTGGCACTGTTTAGAAAAACCCGATAAGAGAGAAATTACTTTCGTGGTGGTCCTGGCAGATGGAAGAGTTACTCTGATGCAGGATGTCATTTTTCATCCCACAGTATAAAAATAAAGCCAAACTGGCATACGAATCAGATTACTCAGTGCTGCACAGTCACGTGGCCGGCATTACAAGTCATACTATCTCATCTTGCCAGAGAATTTCACGCCTTCTTGCAATCTGCGACTGCTTTATCTTCAAAACATTGCTGTCCACAAGTCGACTTCATTATTTAGGCAGTCAATTCATTATAGGAATCGCGAGGTTATACATAACGTAAACCGACGTACACGGGCATTTAATACGGCCCGGGGCTCGATTCCCAGCAGAGGCCGAATTTCCCCTTGGACACACGTTCACACGCGCCCTGAGGCCCACCAAACGTTCGATGCACAGACACTCCGACTTACGCCGCAGTTACGTTCCGGAACGTCTGGCGCATGTGAAATTTTGTGCAAGTCGCAAATGAGAATACATATGGTCAACTACAGTATACGTGTGTGTGTGTGTGTATATATATATATATATATATATATATATATATATATATACATATACATATACATACACACACACATACAAGGCAGTCCAGCTGAAATCCAAACTCCAACACACTGGAACCTGATTGGCCGCAGCATCACCGCCCCGTTGCCTGTGTTATCGCCCAGCAGTATTCTTCCGCCACTTTCGTCTCACTGCGCTTTACTTCCCGCAAGGAAAAATGCGGCGCGAGCTTTAAAAATATAATTTCAAGGTTTTACGTTTTTTAAAAAGTTAGGTGTGAAATTGCGTAATTTGAAATTCCGCAATTCGGGGGTGTCTGTGACGGGTACAGGAGTATTTCTTCCCTTAAGGGGGAGAGGGCGTCCAGTGTACGATAGTGACCTCTTACATCAGTAAAATGCCGACGTTTAGAATGCGTGGAGTTGTACCTTAGCGTCCCCCATGCACCTTAATGTTATGATGCGTAGGCAAAGAGGGACTTCTATAATTCTAAAACAAATATGAAGTGTATCTCCTGCCCGGACACCCAAAGATGTAAAATGTACATTTCTTTGTGTAAGAATTACCGTCATCTGTGACGTAATGCCTTGTAGTTTGGTAGAAACCTGCCCACGTTTAGAAGGAAGGTACTGCCCTTATAGTCGGAGTGCAGTGGAGGCGGTGCGTTCCTCCGAAATGTCTGTGAGCTTCTGCCAGACTACACGGTGTCACATCTCAGAAGCCGGTTTTCTTGACAAGTCACCGTACACGAGAACCTCAAATCTCGCTACATTCCACGTTTCATGTGCGGATCAAACGTGGTCTCGTAATTCAACAGTGTTTGAAAGCGGGACGGGAAAACATGCATAGGAAAGAGTAACGAGTAAATAGCTGACGAAAGTGTAGGGTCTAACTGTACGTACACAAACGGAGAGTAATAGTCCTATCGTTATGGTGACATGAATAGACATGTAACATGAATGGTAGGGCCGCGCCATGGCTCAGGCCGTTAGTCGCCGGCCTCCAACCGCGGAGGCCCGGGTTCGATCTCGGGTACATCCGTGTGGGATTTGTGGTGGACAAAGTGGCACTGGGACAGATTTTTTTCCCAAGTACTTCGGTTTTCCCCTGTCACTTTCATTCCACCGGTGCTCCATTACTCGGAAAAACGAAAAAACACTAATCATCTTCATCACAGGGTTGCACAATAAGCCTTAAGGCTGCTGCGCGGCCCTTCAACAAAAAAATGGATGGTAAAAAGTAAAACATAATTTTGGTGCGAAATGTAAGAGAATTCTTGACAGAACTACGAAAATATGGGCAGATAACATTCTGGATCGCACAGAAATATTTTTCGAAGGTGTGAAATGGATTCAACTAGAATATCGCCAAACTGTGATCACACACAGTAATCCAACTCGTAAAGCCATGAAACTCTCACTAGCTTACATATAACTGCTCAATGTACAGTAATTCGTTAATTCACAACACTGCAGCCCTACTTATTCTTATTTATACCCAAATTCTGTAGGCCTTCTTGTGTTCGTTTCAGAATTAAACTGTCATTTAGTCCTCAGATGAACATAACTGCAGCGAAGAATTATATATTCTACGCCACAGTCGGGGGCCAGTTGAACATTAGTTTTCAATTACGTAACGTCTGTAATAATGAAGTGGGTTTCAAACACGAGGGAGCCTGCTTGCTCCGATTTGAGAGCGGCGTGGAGGCTCCCCTGTTAGGCTTCTTTGAAACCCCGTGTTTAGATGGCTTAGCCGTACGTCCTTAAGAGCCTGGGTATGTCCGTAGCCAAACAGTATGGACTCAGTCCAGTGCAGATAACATCAGAGTACTGTAAACGAGGCGTCAATCAGCCAGGTGCCCGTTTCAGTGAGGCGGCGTAATGTTCATTATATAAACATGGTGATGGTTCCGATTCGCTGTGGGTGCCGAGAATAATACGAAAGACATACACTGTGTGGGCAGATTGCAGGGTCTTTAACTTAAGAGAAGGTGATAGGTATAGTAACCACTTTGCTTTATAAAGGGAATTTAGAAACAAAGTTTCCCGTCGTGCGAAAAAAAAAAATCTTTCCCGATTAGTAAGGACCGGCCCCTGTCAGCTAGCTGCCTTCCTGTGCGAAAGCAGCGACGTGCTGGTCTTGCATTCTCAGGCTTGTGGCCCGTAGCAAGTCTATCACGCGACTTACTGCGTTTGAAACCGGGTAAGATAACAGAAAGTGCTATATCAACACAAGACTGCAGGTGGACAAGACACTTCATGGCACTGGAATTTGTCGCCCTGGTAATACCAAGAATATTATACAAAGGACAGTACGTGTATCATTTCATTGCTGTTTATCACATGCTGTATTAACTTTGTCTCTTGTATACCAGTTAGATTTCTCTCGCTAATACAGTACCGTGCACTGTGTACTTCAGCAACTCCCAGTACGACTTACTACCGATATGTAGACACGTCGGCCTAGCAAAGCGCTTATTTTTAATCTACTTGCCTCCTAAAAAAAGGAAGAACATAGGTTTTGAAATCACCGTGCTGCCTGTGACTTCCCCACCCACTCCACCTAATGGTCTGCACAGACGAAAATTTGGTGCTCAGTGATACAGATATATTTAGCAAGGAAATTAGAGCCCTGAAACAGATTTTGCGTTAGTACTCGTAGTACGTTTCATTTGAGTTATGGTGTTCAACTTGTGTTTCAATTTAAGTCATAAATGCTTTCTTGTTTGGTTTTGTTGCGTTGTTTGTGTGTGTTTATTTGTGTAATTTGTGTTGTTATTATTTTGTGCTAGTTTTGTAATTGGCCTTCGCGCTGTTAAGCTAGCACTTTAATAAATGCGAACTGAATTATTAAATTACATCATATCGCTGAATTAATCTTCGCTATTCAACACTGCAAATTCAAGTATATAATTCTGTCCAACACGAAGTAGTAATCTTAAGGCCGTGTCATGGCTCAGGCGGGGTTCGATCCCGGGTCAGTCCATGTGGGATTTATGGTGGACGAAGTGGCACTGGGACAGGTTTTTCCCCGAGTACTTCGGTTTTTCCACTGTCACTTTCATTCCACCAGTGCTCCATTACACGGAAAAATTAAAAAAAAAACACTAATCATCTTCATCACAGGGTTGCACAATAAGCCTCAAGGCTGCGGTGCGTCCGCAGCATCTGCTGCGGGGCCCTTCACCACAAAACAAATAGTGATCTTCCTACACTTTGGAGAAAAGTCTCCGGTTAGAATCTCGGCCAGAGAACTAACTATTCTGAGAATGTTCCCATCCCCACATCTCCTTCCACGCTACTTCGTTTGACTCGTCAGCAACTACCCGACTGACCCAAAGTTCCATTCCTATGTATTAAAAAATCAGATTCGCAGTTGGTCCTGTTCTGAGACAGTCGAATCCAGCCTGCAACTCACACTGTGGTCCTCTTTAATATCTACGACTCTCTCCGCCACCACGGCCAGCCCGGATCGCCCAGCTTCCTAACCAGTGGTACCTGTGGCTCTTTCTTCAGGATGAAAGCGCCGGGACACGAGGTTTCGCACCCAGTCCACTCTAGTTCCACTTCACAGGACGTGTTCCTGGCGTCGCACACGGTAACAACTTTACATTTTGTTTTATCCGTCCATCGCATTGCACATGTCACAAGTCTTCTCTTCTCATAAGGTTTTCCGCCAAACGCTCTGCACGAGTTTGTTTTTATTTCTCCCACGTGTGCTGACTGTGCCAGGCAGTCACATGACCTGCTGCATGGTCCCAACTTACCGAGTCCCTGCTTCCTTATTTAGAATGTGTTAAACGGAGGACAATACGTTGTTTATCTTTAAGTTTATATTCTGCCTTTAGGACCTCAATGACGTAACTACGACAGAGCTTTCGACTAACCAAGCGTAAAGGACATGAACTCATAACATAATGTCCACCTATATTATACATCTTTAGCTGAACTGCTGGATTCGTTAAAACCAGTGTCAACTTCAAAGGTCGTATTGTAAGTAACTTTATGGGTTCTGTTGCACTAACCGATTACTACACTGAACACCCACTCTGTCTCACACACACACACACACACACACACACGAGTGCGCGCGCACAGAATGTTAACTTTCAGCTTCCAAAGAGAGATGTCAATCGTGTGTATGAAGAATCAATCATGCATGTGCTTCATGTATGATACTAATGGTCTCTCTGTCCAATTCTTCTGAGTTTTCTGACAAAAAAAGTATGTATGAAAGACAGAATTTGTATAAGCTATGCAACGAAATTTTGGCTTTCCGGTTCTTTGCATTCAGTTTCCGGCTTGCATGTAGGCTCATGACTAAGGCTTCCAATCATTTTCCTCAATCCGCTTAGGCAATTGTTTCTCAAACTGTCGTACGCGTACCACTCGTGGTACGCCAACCATTGTTTATTAGTATGCGGCCTTTATTAAAAATCTAAATATAAAAAGGATAAAAATTAAGAAAGTATATAAAACATTAGCCACGTGTGTTTGCTAATACGCCGCATTGCTGGCAACATTATTGCTGCAAATTGTCTGCTGGTCCCTTTCAGCATGTCACTTTAAATGGGATTACTGTACTCACATTACCATACGCTACTGCAGAAGCCAGTATGAACTGTAATACAAAATGTAAGATAAACATAAGGTCGTCATAATGGAGTAAATTACATAACATCCGACCTCGTGTCTTGTACGTTACGTCTTACTTAGTGCTAATGGGAAGAAGTTAAATGTGGGAGACTGAGACGGGAGTGGGGCGTGCTAAATTGATATGCGTATCTCTTCAAAGTAAACGCTTAAGGAGTGAGAAGGAAATGGAAGGATTACATTAAGATGTATTTCAGGGTGCTGTAAACATGACCAATGCATGCCAGTGGTCCAGTAGCGGGCTAGCGCAGTAGTAGGCGCATTACATTGATTTGCTACATCCTACTTAAGCTCACAGTCTTCACAGACAGCAAGTAACTGTAACATCTAAATATATTACGAGTTTTCACGTCATAATTCTGTATCCACTCCTTTTCGTTTTTCAATAGCGCTATGATAACCAATCATGGTAGTTCTCTTTATGTATGTCTAATATACTAAATTTAAATTCCGCTTAGATTGTAATCTTCCCCTAACCCAGTGTTTCCAAATCCTTTTATCACGTAGGAACTCCTAAAATAATACTTTTTCGTATCGTGAGGAACCCCTACCTACAAAAACAGAGTACAACTAAACAGAACCTTAAAGACGAACTGACCAAAACAAAACAAAGAGGCGCACAGAGATCACTCCAGTATTGCCAATTGCCGGACAAAACTTCCCGCGATATTTCGACGCATATTTGGAATTTTTCGCTGTGTTTCAACATTTTTATAATTTTTTATTCCACGATTTCTCGCAGAACCCTCCCTGGGAAACACCTGACTTCCAAGCAACAGTTATTTATGTTATCTCGCACTGAGCCACCGCGTTTCAATGACCAAATAAAACAAGCAGCAAAATTATTGTTTATGTATACACTCTTCGTTTATTTGCTTACTTATCTACGTATTTATATCCGTTCAATGTTATTTGGTAACTGAAAGTAAGGAGTGCCTCAAATAATAACGCAGAACTTCAAAGACCACACTTACACTGTATATACAGAATCTGTATGTAGATATGACATATTACAGAGGTCTTTCCCACATGCGCACCTTCTGTCACCTGAGCCTGCAGTGTAGCCCGTATTTCATATGCTACATGAGACACAAACACTTCCATAATCTAATAAAGCGGCTTCAGTTCCCAGATGTCGTTCCTTGCTTGTGGCAGAATCGCTGTTGTCAAATAAATTGTTGTGTAAGATTCCAATAATGCTGTGTGACACAAGGAAAGACGTTAGCATGATACTGGTGAAGGAATTAACTCAATTTTCAGTGTTTAAATGTTTGCGATGTAAGTAAAGAATCTGTTTAAACTTAAAAGTGAGTAATTTTAATATCATACACAGAATAACATATGACGAGCGGAGAACCAGAAAGGAGGACGTCACTTTATGAGTTATGTTTGGCAATTGGTCTATTTACTTTTAACGGTAGTTCGGGATGACGTACTAGTGACGTCACAATCTCAGCGCATAACTGTATAGTAAGGAAGGGGTGAAGGGGAAAATAAAAATACACAGTTATGAAAGTCAAAATAATCAACTTTTCCCACTACAGTATCTGCAGGACTGATTCATTCTTGTTATTATATAGCGTCGAACTGTAGGATGTTCGTGCGAAAAAAAGGCGTCACTGGCAAGGTTGTGGCCTATTTTAAGACACAATTCCGCCACTTTCCTGGAGATTTTACGGCAAATCATGAAGAATCGCGTTCATGATATCCGGTCTTCGGCCCTAAGTTCAAACGCAGGATCTCCAAAATCAGCGACATTGAACAGTGGCGTCAGGTAACCTTCACTTTTAATAGACTGTAATAATCTAACGCAATAGGACGACGTGAGTGAATCACTTATACGACATTACTTATTTCAGGTCGGTGTGCTTGTTCATATTTCTTAATTATGAACACAGACACCTCGACACCGGGAGGTAGAAGAGGACGACTAAGCAAGCAAGCAAGCATGAACACAGACGTAACACACATTTCTTAAACCAACAAATGCACAAATAGAAGGTGTGCATTTGTTGGTTTAAGAAATGTGTGATCGAATTAAAACGCACGGTAAGAACAATATACAGACCTAACAGTGCACTTGTTACTGCTAGTCTAAAGTTGACAGCTAGCTTTCACCCCAAAGTGTCTGCGTTATTATTATTATTATTATTATTATTATTATTATTTCGATGATTAGGACAGTAACAGGTATAGGGTCAGCAGAGCAGAGATGTATACAAAACCTGTCTCACTGAGTGAGATGTGTTCCTCAATTTTTTTTTCATGGAGGAACCCCAAAAATAACTTTTCGCACGCCGAGTTACCAGGATCTATGAAAGCGAAAATAAAAGAAAGAGGCAGTTCGTTGCGCACGGAGATAGTCTTGTAACATGAGCATCAAAACTGAAGAGCCAACGCTTGAAGAGAACCTGCAGCACCGCACATGTAAGCAGCATGCTTAAAATACCTGAACAGGCCTACGGAATATTTCTAAATTTATATAAATTGTTAATTTGAAAAGAATGATATTTTTATGGCGATATCCGTCCCCATTTGCTACGTTACCCTTCACCTCACTAAGTGACCCAACACTGGCAGTAGCACCCAAAGCTTCAACAACGCCGCGAATACCAAAGCTATGATCTCATCTGCGTGGTTTCAAACGACCAATCCTCGCGCTCTAGATCTCTCCAAGATCCATTTTATTCCCCAGTTCCCTCTCGATCTTCCGAGTGGACACATTCCAACAGGTCTCTCCTCTCTCCAAAGTTCTCTGTGTATGCGTTGTCTACTAACAAGTCGCCACTTGTGCAAGCCCATCACAGCCTCCAAGATTTCCCTCACCTAACAATACTAGATGACCCTAGTCCTGTCGTATATGAAATTTGGGGTTCTCACGACGGTGACTATTACGAATAAATTATTGTCTTCTAGAATGTGACGCGTGCAGTCTGGTAAAAACAAGACAGGAAAGGTACGTATAACTTAACATAGTGGCGTGTTCGCGTAACCACTGTTACAGTGGAAATACAGCAGTGCGTTGTGTGTATTGTTGATATATGTCGCTGTAAAAAATAAAAATACCTAGTGTTGCACAAAGTTGCTTTTATGGCGAATTTATGTCGCCCGCAACAACAAAATGTACTTAGTCTTCATGTCAAGTGTCCGATATCTTTGTCCGATTTTAACCAAATATGGAGTTTCTCGCCAGATTTTCATATAAGTCCCCAATATCAAATTTCACGGAAATCCGTCCAGTGGGAGCCGCGCTGATACATGCGGACAGACAGACGGATATGACGAATGTGATAGGCGAAAATCCCGCCGTAAACGTCGGCAAATTTTTACGATATTACAAGCTGTCGCATTTCAGAAGACACTACCTTCGGTCCTGTCCTAAACTGTCTCGGCTTCATTCCTCTTACACACACGTATTTTCCTGTACTTTGCAGACACGTTTTTCAGATTTGACGTTTTCATTGCGGCGATGACGACAGTTCGGATCATCTTCCCAGAAGATCTGAATCGTCACTTCCGTCTTCTGTCAAACTAAGAGACGTTTCACACCCATACCAAACAAGATAGGCAATGGACGTATAACGTCAACATGGTGGAGCGTTCGCGTAATGTTTATACCTCCGCGGCTATCCTAACAGCCTCCTGCCATTTCACTCGACGAGAGCGCTTTTATGGCGATTTAATGTCGACTGGCCGGCAGCAACGAAACGTACTTACGTAAAGTGCCCGATACTTCTGCCCGAATGTCACCAAATTTTTCCACAGATTTTCATAAAGTCCCCAATATAAAATTACACGTAAATCCGTCCAGTGGGAGCCGCGCTGATACGTGAGGACAGAACGACGAATGGACATGACGGAGGTAATCGGCGTTTTTCGCGAATATGCGAACGCGCCTAATAAAAGGAAAATGCGAACTCTGTCACAAATAAAACAGGCCCGGACTCAGGTGCGCATGGTTTGTGTGTCTGTTTCTCGCCAACCACCAGTAACAGTACTCAGCTTTTCAAGTTTGGTGGTTATGTTATGGGCTGCGCCCTTCACGCTGACATTCAGATCTACGAAGTTGTGAGAAGTGACAGCCGTAACTGAGAAATTCTGTGAGAACACTAAACATATACTACTTGGTAGGAGGTTTGTGTCCTGCAGCGAGTGTCATGACACACAAAATTCAGAATTAATGTCAAGTGCTTACAAGAAGGTTTCCGACGGGATTTTGTCAGAAGTCAGAAGCTACTGGAGCAGCACGACTAGTCCACGCGGCCGAGACTCCTGCATCTCCCGCCAGACTCTCGCTCGTTCGCCCGCCACTACGCCGATGTGGATGTAGTCCTACTGATGGTTCGGTACATACATATAATGGTACACAGAGCAATTCTACTGACGGATCGGAACACATAATGGTACATAGCGCAGTCCTGGGGTCGGAACATAGAATGGCACATAATGCAGTCCTACTGATGGTTCGGTACATACATATAATGGTACACAGATCAATTCTACTGACGGATCGGAACACATAATGGTACGTAGTGCAGTCCTGGGGTCGGAACATAGAATGGCACATAATGCAGTCCTACTGATGGTTTGGTACATACATATAATGGTACACAGAGCAATTCTACTGACGGATCGGAACACATAATGGTACGTAGTGCAGTCCTGGGGTCGGAACATAGAATGGCACATAATGCAGTCCTACTGATGCTCCTCAACACACAACAGCACACAGCGCGGCCCTGCTGTTGCGATGGAACATAACTGCATGTAAAAAAGGTGCTGGAAATGGTTTCCTTCGGCTCGCAGACACGTTACATCTAACACGTTCATTGCACACTGAGGCGGCCAGCCACAGATTAGTCAGCGCTTACGTCGGGCTTACGCAGCCTCGTTATTAGTACAACGTGTATTCCAGTTACGAGATGTGGAAGGACATAAAGTGACTTAACAGCAGACCTAATTTTAAAGGCAACACTTCCAGTGAAGTTAGTATGAAAATTGTGTTAGCAGTGAGAGTCGTGATGGGCTGGTCATTGTAGTAATTAGGCCTCCAAAGCGTCCAGAGGGATTCGTGCCCACACAGCCTCCTATTCAATGGTTATTGGGGGGGGGGGGGGATCTTTCGCCGGGGTAAAGCAGCCGGTAGTAAGTAAGGCTGAACATCATCCCATCTGGTGTCTAGGTTAAGAGCTATACCTTAACTACCTCAGATACCTTCATGGTGTGCACGGGGACAGCTCTACTGTGTAACAGTACGGGGTTTTCAAATTATGACGCTGCGAAAATGCTTGTGAACGCGAGCGGGGTTAGACTCTGTCAGCCCTTACGCGGCGTCATATAATGAAAATAAGTTAACCGTGATTTCAGGCTTCCGCCGCGATGTTGATGAGATCTGCGCTCTTCTGGGATATCACGCAGCGTCGAGTAGTAGTCCTTTACCGACGTTTCGGGTCAACGTATCGGTCCCATCTTCGAGGGTCAATAAGTCTTCTTGGGCTTCTTGACCCTCGAAGATGGGACCGATACGTTGTCTCGAAACGTCGGTAAAGGATTGCCACCTGACGCTGCGTAACATCTCAGACGAGCGCAGATCTCATCGAAAATACGGTAGTTTATACGCATACAGGATATAAATTTTAACTCATGGGTTCGTGTACGTCATGTTAACGGGTTTTCTGACATACCTGAGTACCTAGGAAGGAAATTAATCAAATTAACTTGACGTTTCTCTCCGACGCAACAGAACTTCCTTCCATTCATCGTGTATTATCCAACTCGCCAAGACTTGCTAGAAGAATTGATTTCTTGTCCACTATGTAAGGGGTGAGCAATCTTTCGGACTAAGCGCCAAACCAAGAGAAAAATAATATTTACGGGCCACATTGTAAATATTTTAGTTCTTGATTTATTCGAAACAGAGTTGCTGCTTTTAATGCACTGAGACACTGCCGGTTGGATCCATTCACTTTTTATCGAGTTGTGAATTGGATTATAAATAATGCATATATTTTTACTTATGTATCATTAATGGTGATAACTTTCCGTAAATGCTGCCAATACTGGGGCGGTAACACTTATTTGAAATTGATCTTTAAAAATCGGAACTCATTAGTACAAAATTTCAAAGCCTGATTGAGAAAATAATAGAAATGGAATATGCAGAGATGTCTACGAAAGAAGCACTTGAAGACAGGTGCTGTGTTGTCAAGCACTCGCATGCACCCACCACTTTACCTTCCGGTTCCTAAACCTTGTAAGGAGCGAAGCCAAGTAGCGCGATAGATACTTTTATGCGAGACGAAACTTGTTCATATTTTGGTACGAAAATACGTTTATTGTCAATAATGCAACTGAACAATATTGTGTATCGATGAGAATAAAGGAAGTACTGGCCGAATTTCCTGCATTTTTGTTTCTTGTTTCCGAATTTAGTTGGCGGGTCGCATTGCAAAAGTAGAAGGACCGCATTTTGTTCATCGCTGCATTACACAAAGATTTATGTTTGCTTTTGTTGCTCATTGCGTCACTGCCAAATACCCTTACTGCAACAAATTGTCAACCAGCTTCTTTTTCGGTGGGGTGAACACTTGTTCGCTAAAGTATGATGTTCAACTCGAAATGGCTAGGACACATTAAATGCAGTGTGTAAGTACATCGATGTTCCTCGATCGCAAGAAGGCAATTCTACTTCATCACAGGCGAAAACTGTAAGCTGGACTCCACAACATAGCCAGTGACGTCAAAGCCAGTAATGAAATGCGTAACGAGATTATTTGGTGTTCACAGTGCTATAAGTTTAGGATATGATATGGTGTTACCATGGGGAGCCGGGATAGCGTATTCGGTATACTGACTAGGCTACGGGCTGGACGATCCGGGGTTCGAATCTCGACACGGCAAGATATATTTTTCTTTTCCAAAACATTGATACCGGCTCCGAAGCCCACCCAGCCTCATATTCAATGGGCACCGGGGTCCTTTCCAGGGGGAAAGCGTAAAGCTGACCACTCACCTCGAACTAGTCCCGAAGTTAAGAATGATTGGAGCTATACCTCTACTCCCCCTATAAGCCTTCATGCCATGGACAGGGAAAAGTTCCTCTTATTGTGGTACCATGCAGTCATGTAGGGAGTTAACGAATATTTCAGAGGAAACATTTTCAAGAAACTGGAGGCAACAGTTTCCTCCAAGTTTGGTACCTACCTACCAAACTACACGGCGCCATATCCCAGCAAACCATATTCGTACCTTTCATCGCCATTATGACGTCAGATTTCATGAAGTTACTGTGTAAAGGCGTTTATACAGTGCGGGTTGCTGCAGCGAGACACACCCGGCACTGTGCCCCCTGTTACTGCCTTTAGACTGAGCTTCTTGTGGTGTTTCGAAGTCCTCAGGCGCAGGCGGGGTCACCTCCATGAAAGTAACCACGGCCGCATCCTTCCAAACCCTTATCCACAATGACCAACTTCCATTTCAAACAGGTCCGAATCCTAGGTTCTCCAGCAGTCACGTCACTCAGTGACTAAGCACCGCGAAATTTGCGGTTTTCACAACAGTCGCTATTAAGATTATTGGCTTCTGGGATGTGATGCTATGCAGTCGGTAGGTAAGTACCGACGTTTTGTATGAACCTTCTGCCTCCATCTTCTAAGATATTCGTCTACCTGGAAAGACTCAATCAGCAGTTCCTCAGATACATCAGCACTTGTCTACCAGACCAAATTATGTCACATCCCAGAAGAATTATTCATCTGTGGTGACGCAGACCGGACTGGAGCGTCAAGGTTCATATTCGCCCTTCTGCCCTATCTCCTTGCATTAATTTCTTTGCCTGTTGTCTTTCCTTCTTCTGTTTCTAGACCTGTGTACTGCACTACATGTTATTCTCAACACCTCGGCACTACGTGAGGGTGAGTGTGGTGCGTTTCACGCCCTGGGTACGTACGTATACGATAACAGTGTGACCGCAAAATCGTTCTGGTTGTAGTGGCGAACGACAGTCTCTGCTCCTCCTACGATTCAGGGTAAACCAAATTCTCAGCTATTATGTTACTAATGTGTTAAAATCTTTCTGGTCCTTTCAGCACGTAAGACGGTTACTTGGTTCAGTTCTTCCGGTACACGGTACGCAACAATAAACGTATCAAAACACCATTCAAACGAAGTCGTAAGCTTACACTACATAACTACAGGGAAATAAATGGAATTTACTCAAACGAGTTCCGGTCACTCGAACGCCGCTTTGACTTCTGAATCGAAGAAAGGAACTGTTGACGGTCTCTCATCTCTCATTTCTCTTGAATAGCCCAACAGTATCGCTAAACGTCCTCTTGCGCGGACGATTGGCCTAAAATTTGTGGGCTTTATGTGTCCTTGACAGGTAGCACATGAAGTGGCGGCATAATGGAGGCGTCAAGTTCGGAACACGTTTTATTAGCTTTATTTCTAACGGTATCCTTACAGCTAATAAGCTACGTAATTTCATTCAGCACAGTTCTCGAGAGGCTATTAGTAACTCAGCTAGCTAAACATACCCTCCTCTTATGAACCTCGAAGTTCTGTTACCGTGTTTACAACAGCCCGCAACCGGGCGCACTGCTCAACTAGAATGCAGTCCACTCCATCATACCTTACTGTTGTAAAATATTTCAGCAATATCATCCCAACTAGGCCGAGATCTTCAAAGTAGTATTTTTGTATTTATATTTGTAACTTTTGTAACTAGCTTTGTACGGTGCTGAAACGTGGACACTTCGGAAAGTAGATCAGAAATACCTGGAAAGTTCTGAAATGTGGTGCTAGAGAAGAATGGAGAAGATCAGTTGGACCGAGCGTGTGAGAAATGAAGAAGTTTACACAGAGTCAAGCAGGAGAAGAATATCTTACATACAATAAAAAGAAGAAAGGCTAACTGGATTGGTCACATCTTGCGTAGAAACTGCCTTCTAAAACACGTGATTGAAGGAAAGTTAGAAGGAAGGATAGAAATGACGGGAAGACGAGGAAGAAGGCGTAAGCAGCTACTGGATGACTTAAGGAAAAGAGAAGATACTGGAAATTGAAAGAGGAAGCACTAGATCACACCCTGTGGAGAACTCGCTTTGGAAGAGGCTACGGACCTGTCGTAAGACAGACTATAGAATGAATGAATGAATGATTTGTAACCTACTTCAAGTCTGAGGGTAAAGAGGCTGGAGCGTGGTGCTAACCACCCACCTCCTAGTGCCGGGTTGCGAATGTATAGGAGCTACACCTCCACCTCTCCTCTGTGCTTGCATAAGCATGTAATGGGGTGACCTTTACCTCAACTTATCTCAAGACGCTGTCAGTAATACAGACTAGTCCTACAGGTTCGAATGAACGGTGGACAGTGTACTATGAAATGGAAGGTTAACTGTCTTAGCCTCGAATAATGCGTACTACCCCGGAAATGCCCGCAGGGAATGAGAAAAACCACGAGAAACTACAGCAGAGTGGGTGTCCGGGTCGAGATTCCAACTGATCGCTGCCGACATCTTATTTTCGATTCTACCAAAGAAATTAAATGAACAAAACTGTCATATTTTTGGATTATCTACCATAAAATCATTTCCGAACGCTGCACTCAGTTACGCCACTATGTACGTGCTGATCAAGGACAGCTCGCACCTAACAAGCTGGCACGTCTGCCATATTGATCAACTGATCGAACAAAATTAGGACGAAGACGTTAGATTGGAACCTAATGACACATATTTATACGAAGGCGTTAGGGAGGCACCTAATGGCACATATTTATACGACGACATTGGCACATGTTTGTAGGACGACGTTGGGGGTGGCACCTAATGTCACATTTATATGATGTTTGTGACACCCAGTGGCATATTTATACATTTGTGGCACCTAATGTCACGTTTATACGTCGTTGAGGTGGCACCTAATTACACATTTATACGACGACGTTAGGATGGCACCTAATATCACATTTATACGACGACGCTTGGGTGGCACCTAATGACACATTTGTACGAAGGCGTTGGGGTGGCACCTAATGGCACGTATTTATATGACGACAGTGAGGTGGCAACTAATGTCACATTTATACGACGACGCTTGGGTGGCACCTGACACATTTATACGACGACACTTGGGTGGCACCTAATGACACATTTGTACGAAGGCGTTGAGGTGGTACCTAATGGCACATATGAAGACAGTAAGGTGGCACCTAATGGCACTTACACGACGATGACGGTAGGGCAGCACCTAGTGGCACATATTTATACTAAGTTTCAAATGTTGAAAGAAAGTACAGAATCTCATAAGCTGCCTTTCTGTCCTTCGGAAGGGCAGTGCAGCATACGGTGTACAAAAAAAAACCAACCAAAAGATACATCTCGCCTGGGGCCTGCACTTTACATGTATTTAAGAACACTTCGACATGGTTAATATTAAAGGAAATACAAAGAAAGGTAGTCGTACCTCCACACTTTTTAACATCTGTATGTACTTTTTATTAGATTTGTCAACGGTTATGATTTATGACAGTATACAGTAAAGTAGCCTATCTATAGTGATTAGTTCTGTCAACGGTACATTTATTTGTGTCCCAAATTAACACTGACATCCTGATAAGTGTAAAACTGGGAAAAACTAAGTACCTTGTATTATCACGGTAGACTGCATCAATATATGCAGTATCAATACTCGCACTGCATTAATATGCCTACTGAGAAACATGCTTAGGCCTGAGGTGAAGCAACAAGGCACTGGAGAAAGTTATATGATGAACAATTCCATAATTCGTACCCTTCATCTGATATTATTCAAGTAAAGTCAAGAATCATGAAATGAGAGAATTGTGTTAATGCGCGTTAGGAAGAACAAAAACAACATTTTTACGGGGAAAAAAGCAGAACAGCAGACTAATAGGATAATGGATAATATTAAAATGGACCTTGTAAAAATGCAACTCGGGGTGTGAACTGATTCCATTACGGCCCAATAAGCTGGAAGTCGTAGACAGTGATAAACGTGCGGGTATCACGCAAGCGACATTTCGCTGAATAAATGGAATATTATAAACTTCTGAAGAACGATCCTGCACTACCGAATTATCGTTACTGTTGTAAAATATGCTGTCTGAGCTACACTAATAACACGATGGGACTTAATCTTAAAATACCCCTATTAACTACAGACCAGTTTCCTCCAAAATACACGTCAGAAAATTTATCCACTGAAAATTATACGCAACATACGCGAAATTTCTAGTTTACAACAGGAAATTCCTTCTGATTATTCTGATTCTCCGGGAGTAAAGCGACCGGAGCGTGAAGCTGACCAATATATATGGAGATATAGCACCGAGATTAAGAATTCGTGGAGCTGTATGTCTACTCCCCCATGTGCCTTCTTGGTGTGCAAAAGGATAACTTTACTTTGCAACGGGTAACCTCTCGGGATTTCTGTTAATTGCAATACGGTTGGGCATACATGTGTACCACGTCACTTTATGAAACGTTGCATTTTGGCACTGAGTATACAGTATCTGTGTTTTTAGTTTCATTCCCGCATTAAACAGGGATATTTCCCTAAACAGCATCTACCGGCTGGTCTTCTATTAAAAAAAACACGGTATTCTCTGTGCGGTACGAACTTAATCTTTAAATATGGCGCAGACTGATAAATTAGCTTTGTCTTCTTAATTAATCATTTATTTAACTGTTCAAAGCAAAATGGTAAGAATATGTAACACCTGCAGTAAAATTTAGAAACTGTCTTGTATGATTCTCATAATTACAATTCATTAATTCCTTAACTGCCTAAAGCATAGCGGTAGCTATACGTACCACCCACTGTAACATTTAAAACTGTTTTGTACGGTTCTCTAAAGCGATCATTATTTCATAACAGCATGACCCGACTGGTCTTTAAAATGAAGGCCGCGCTGTGTTCTCTGTGAGGTACGAAAAGAACTAAATATTTAAATATAAGTTAGATTGTCTTCAAACGATTAATGAATGAACTATGTTACTTTACTTCATGAATTCGACTGTTTAAAGCCCTGTGGTAGGGACTATCTCTTATCCCTGACATGAGCACCACAGTTGTCACGGGATTTCGCAGCGGATGCAGGATTTGTATGCGGTACAGCTTTCGTGCACGGTGATACAGTAAAAAGTGCTTTCGGCCTACGTATATACTACATGCTGCAACATTTAGCAAGACAGACAATGTACGTAGAACGTTACATTGTGGCGCGCTCATGTAACCGTTGTTGCCATGGAAACGCAACGATACGTTTCCTCTTTATTGCTGTTGGCGTAGATGTAGCAGTCAACAATATAAAAATGTTCATGTTGCCATGGAAATGCAACAGTGGTTTCCCTCTTCGGTTAGGGCTTAGCGGCAACCTCTAGAGCAGCTCTGGGAACAATCGGTCTTTAATTCGGAGGGCCCCATATGGAACCTTTCGTTCCGGTGCTTAAGACAGAGAAAATTTTATTTTTATTCTTCCATAGGCCTGTCCTTTGTTTTCAATTAGACATTCAATTTTTCAACTTAGAAATTTCTCTTCTGTGCTGACGTCAAAGGTTACGGTATTTATCAAAAGCAAATTCTCACGAATTCTACCCGAATCCAGAATATACAGATCCCATCCATCGCAGTGAGATTCTCGCGGTTTTGGACCGCACGGTAGCGAGACCCTTACTTTGAATCCCCTCAATGCACCAACATCTTAGTTCTTCCGTGGCATCCTGTGTTAATTAGCTACAGACCGCACGATCGGCCGATTTTCTAATCCACTGAAACGATTATATGAAATAAAAGCTTTTAGTTCATTAGCAAAGAGGCTGCGGTAGATGAGTGACTAACATGGATACAAAACCATCGCAATAAAATGTTACGTCGACCATCACAACAACAACGTCTCACAGACTACAGCCTTCTGTCGTCTGGCCGTCATCATGTCATGTGACGGAACTCTTTGCTGTGTATTGTATTTCCGTTTACAGTTCCTATATATCTCCTTCATATATGCTGAACAGTAAAACACAGGCCTTTCAAATTACGACGCGGGACACACGCTTAAAAGTGAGCAGGCCTAGACTACTACGCCGTTTACGCCGGGCTTACGCAGCGTCATATAATGAAACCTCCGTTTTAAAAAAAACTGGTCGCAACTTGTTTAACATTCTTCATTTTCTATTTATTAAAATTAAATTCGTATTTCAGGTCCCGAGTGTTGCCGCCGCATAGCGTGGTCTCATGGTGCTGCGCGGGGGAATCCAACTGGTAAGTGTTGTTACCACCCACATAACCAGATAACTAAACTTAATAAGCATTGTGGTCTCGAGTATCGTACCTTATGCGGGGATTTAGTAGCATTATCCTTTACAAAATCCTTGCTGAATGAAATTTCTGTAGAGTCCCACGTAACCGGCGCACACGGCACCAAGCGCTAGGGCTGATAATCGAAAAGTTGGCTAATCCGCACAAATAAATAAGATTCATAACAGCAGAACAGACTAAAAAATAATCACTGACGTTTACTATGCATAAATTAATTATTACAGTCACTATGTTCGCCTATAAATTGTGTAGAATAAAGGCGGTTAAATAGCAAAGCCGGTTAAAAGAGCGCCCTTTAAAGGGGAGTCCACTGTAATTTCTTATTGTTTTTAATTTTGCTTTAAAACATCACGTTACAGGCTATGTAGGTCTAAACAAGGTGTGCAAACATCCCCGGCGCCAGGTCGCCATGGCGACTGAATTATTCAAAGACATTTGTATTTGGGAGTCCTCAGTATGGAACTTACTTCACGTCACCAATCTGGAGCCTAGAATTTTGGTGTGGCTCCTAAATGTTTGGAAAATCTGTGCAGCACCCCTGGCCTGAACAAACCAAATTTTGTCAATAACGACGGTTAGACATTTAATGACTGTGCTAAAGAGGGTAGTCTGAACTTCTAGAAGCCAATCACTCGCCATGGTGAAGAAGCTTGATGTCTGTTGTTCCCTCTTAAATTAAGTAACAGTACAGTACGTCTAAATAAGTGATTATGTTTGAACTTTTAAGTACTTGCGTGTGCTTATGGAAACGCGACTGGAAATGACTCCTAGAAATTAATTTATATACGTAAGAAATAAGAAAATTTACTGCATTTTTAGGACATGCTGCATAATCTCTGTTTTCTTTTCCACAAAGTGATGTTTATTTCATAATTTCATCTTTTAAATTCAAATAATACGTTTTGCGTAAACCATGCACTAAAATTTAAATACACACCTCGGTATGATAAAGGTACTCTGACCCGGGTAGGATATGTTCGGATATGTTCGTAAGCCCCTACTGTAAGGCACAGCGTAGCCAATTGAAATAAAAACTGACGGCTCTTTTTCTAAGACATGTAGTTGTAAGTTTCAATTGTCCGTTCCCAATTGTATTTAGCCTCTCTGTGGGGCCATGAGCTGTGTCCTTGATGAATATTTTTACCCATTCTTCTGGGAAGTGCACAAAATCACTGTCTCTCTCCCAGAAGCTTCAACTTCTGATCTACTAACTGAATTCGTTTGATTTACAATTGGGGTTTGCACCTGAAGTTCCTGGCCAAATGCAATGTTGGTTCCAAACACCTGGCATAGTTTAGTCCGAACTAAAACTTAGCACTATCAACTTCTTTTCACTAACGGACATCGTACAAAAACATTACACAACATAAAACAGGCCTTCAGGTCTACGTAAACCCTTAAAACTCACTGACCTGAACAAATTTTATTCGCTACAGATATCGAAATGAGGCACACGTTTTACAATAATTTATCTCGCCAGTAACATTTGTCACTTCCTGTCGGCCCGCTTATCGTATAAAACGTAGCCGATTCTTCAGCCGTGAAAACGCGCGTTGTTATGGCGGCAGGAAGTGATACAAGTTATTGGTGTGATAAAATAATGACCCTGTATTAATGGAAGTCAAAAATACTCTCTAATTATGCAGGTACAAGATTCCAGCTGCAATAAATGAACATCAAAGCTAATGATGTATGTACGATCGCGGTGAACGCTTTCGAGTGCTCTGTGCATGGCTATGCCCAAACCTCTGCAATCTTGCTTTGTTTACATCTTTCCACTCTTACTTTTATTGTTAAGTAAGTTTTATTACTTTAGCGGTGTTAGGGATTTAATTATACGTATTGTCGTAGATAGCAGTATATCATTGTAATAAATCTCATAAATAAATGTGATAGAGACGTAATTGAAATTTTTCAAAATAGGTTCGAATAACGGGTTCTTGTAAATCTTCGGTTTTCATAAGAACCGCGAAATGTTCTTAACCTGCTGAGCAACTATTAGCTGTTCCACAAAATTTTCCTGCACCACGGAGTTCACTGGTTATACTCCATACACTTGCGAAGAGGTCTTCATTTTTGGCATCTTTAAGGTTCTGTGTACACGCTATGGCTAAAACGCGAAGTGCAGTAAAATTATTTCACTACATTTTTCAGAGTTGCAGCGAGGTGTCAGTTTAGGCTAAGAGTGTAATTTGAGAAGCTGACCGCAGTTAATCCATGCCATATCATACTTTCTATCAGTTCCCTGATCTTTGTACGTAGTCACACGTTCCTTCCAGGGCCTGACGCTAAAACTGATTCTTAATTTAAAACTGTGCCAGCTACACATGCTGAGACAGTGTCGAATAACGTGGCAAGATAATATCGAACACCGAGCCGGAAATGATAATGTCCTCTTCCGGCAGAATCACGGAAGTCCTCAGTCGGTGTTCCGTTCACATTTAACCTCAAGAATACGAGTACCGCTAAACTAATCTAGTGATTCAGTCAGTGACTTTTTTGTGGTAACTGCAACGTTATGCCTCTTCCCTTCAAACACTCATACGTTCACCCTATGTAAGTTTCCTTCTGACATTAACATCCAAGTTTCCGGATGTCTTATGTATGCTAGTATATACACTTCCCAGTACATCATACATTAGCAGGCGTACTCTAACTCTGTGACATTTCTGAATCTTTATACTCGTAAACACTCGATAATCTAGAGGATTAAACATTGAGATATTCAAAGCAATATCTGCAAACACGTACTTCTAAATATTCATTCACATGATACATACGATGTGCGAGAGTTGGGGGTTGTCACAGCGGTGCTGCTGAAACGTTCAAGTCTTCTGGGATGTAAGGCTGTGTCGTTGGGCAAGCGGTTACCGGCGTTTGAAAGGATCGTAATGACATTATCTGCAGCGTCAGTCTACACACATCCCAGACGGTCTGAATCTTCATGACATAGTATATCTGTAGAATAAGAACTTCAATTATGACGCTCAAATTCTGCGAAACTCCGAATGTTTCCTCCGAAAAATGTACCTGCACTTTACCCAATGACACCCCGATTCCGGTTAGTTGGACTTAATCTCTCGAAAATCAGTCTTTATTGTGTAAGTGTAATACGCCCGCACACGTGAGCAATTGAACTTCGCCGAAGTTAACACAAGTTTTGCGCAGCTGACGGTATATGGTGAGATAATGGTCACACTGTTGACATATAGAACAACATGCTAGTAAGATACTCGTACAATGAACATGACATGCCACGGATGCTCTTAAAGCGAGTGTGAAAATGAAAATAGTATGAAGCTTGGCAATGAAAAATGCTATGTGGCATTGCCACATACTAGGTATCAACCTGCACATATAATAAATGATTTATGCCCTACTATCCAGAACTGGACACTTCAGCACTAAATTTAAACAAAACACGTTAAGGCAGAAATTAAGTTTGTGGAGAAAATTAATTATTACATTCGCTAGTAACTAACCCCCAGGAAGTTTATATTTTATCAACTGGCCCAGAATGATTTTTTTATTAAACATAAATATTCATGCTACACTTCGAGCGTAGCTTTGTATGGTGCTGGAAGTTGGACACTTCGGAAAATATATCAGAAATACCTTGCAGGTTTTGAATGCTGCTGGAGAAGGATGGAGAAAATCAGTTGGGCCGATCGTGTGAAAAATGAATAAATATGACATAGAATTAAGGAGGAAATGAATATCCTGCATACAGTAAAACGATGGAAGGTTAACTGGATTGGTCACATCTTGCGTAGGAACTGCCTTCTAAAATACGTTATTGAAGGAAAGATCGAAGAAAAGAGAAGACGAGGCAGAAGACGTAAGCAGCTTTTGTATGACCTTAAGAAACTAGAAGCTACTGGAAAGTGGAAGAGGAAGCACTAGATCGCACTCACTGGAGAACTCGCTTTGGAAGAGGCTACGGACCTGTCGTAAGACAGATTACGTGATGAATAATGCAAATTATGGCCATGTTCACGGATGCCCGACAATGGGTACTATCCTACGCGAGTTCAATAGTCCACCAAATCTTAACTTATTTCAGGAAGATTCATTTTAATATTATTCCCCTATTTACAGGCCTCCAAATGATCTCTTCTCTTGATTTTGTACTTCAAAACTTTTGTACGCATTTCTGGACTTCCAATGTGCGTTACTCGCACATTATTAATTACTGTTCTTATCGGACTGGGGCTACAAGCACCTTGCACTGCATGACTTTATTGTTACATGCTCAACGTTACGTGTTATGACGTCACGGAATTATAAACATCGCTGTGTGCGACACTTCACATAAACACTGTGCATTCACAAGCGGATACGTGCACACAGTTTGTGACACTTGTAATACGCTACTACATGCACACAGTTTGTGTGACACTTGTAATACCTACGTACATGCACACAGTTTGTGACACTTGTAATACGCTACGTACATGCACACAGTTTGTGTGACACTTGTAATACGCTACGTACATGCACACAGTTTGTGTGACACTTGTAATACGCTACGTACATGCACACAGTTTGTGTGACACTTGTAATACGCTACGTACATGCACACAGTTTGTGTGACACTTGTAATACGCTATGTACGCTCTTCCTTAAAAGTAAAAGCAGTTTTCGATAAATATAAACGAGCCTTCGTATTTCCTTTACATGCTGCTCCACATAAGAAATTACGTTCCTAATTATCACGCTTCATATATGTGGGTGCTCACTTATGTAACGTATAAGCCTAATTTATAATTCAGTTAAAAGCCTACTTCATAAAACAATATTTTTTTCAAAAGTTTCCGGTTGCATTTTGTATAGAGAAACGGATCCTCTCTGATTAACATTGCCCATACCGTGTACGTGCGTGTATTACAATCATATAATCGCCAACACATACACAATGTCACAAGACAATAAATAGGCAATCACTTTACACAAACCCTGACATGTTTCGATGCACTAGTACACCATCTTCAGGGGGGAACACATTTAACACATAAAACACACAAGCCCAGTTGTTAAAATGGTAATTAAAAACACTGTTACTTGAACCACCACATGCTGACGCAGTCAAGATGGTGTACTAGTGCACCGAGGTTTGTGTAAAGTGACTGCATATATTGTGTTGTGACATTGTGTACGGGTTGGTGATTATGTATATTACAGTAAGAATCCCCTCTGAGGCCACATCCCTCTACGTTAAGAGAGAAACTTTCAAATGAACTGAACACTCGTAATAGCCATATACGGTTCGCCGAGGTCATCTCTGTCAACACGCAGGCCTATGAATGTCCATAATTCCAATTACTTACAAGTCATAGGTGAATTTCATAATAAAGGCGGTAAGGCCGCTCTGTATTGCTTAAAAGGACACTTCGGACTCTCGTGTAATGAAATGTCACTTCGCAGTCATTCTACAGCTCCAAATAGATGAATCCTAGAACATCCCAAGTTGAGTAATTGAAACTCCAGTCCATTGAGGAGGATATCATTAACCAACACGCTACATGACACACAAATCAGAGATGCAGAGACGAAAATTGTAATTCATTGGGCTACTGAGTTCTGACATACGGAAACAAGGATCTAATCCAGCATACGTGTAGGTTAAAATACTCTGCAACTGAGGCGAAAATGGACTAATAATAATAATAATAATAATAATAATAATAATAATAATAATAAATACGTTGACCCTGTTAGACGCCATGAAGGCATATAGGGAGTGGAGTTATAACTCCATCGGCACTACATGCACGTGAGCGGTCAGCCTCACGCCCCGACCGCTTTAACCCAGGGGAGATGACCTCGGTACCTTCTAAACTGGAGGCTGGGTGGGCCCCAGAGCTGGGATTCGAACCCCGGATCATCCAACCCGTAAGGTACTCACTATACCGACTACGAATAATTATTATCAACAGTGTTAATAGCGGTATCATGTAGGGCGTATTATTATTATTATTATCGTGCTATCAAGCTATATATATTTCTTTGCAAAAGAGGTTTCACAATGACAAACACGAGTTCGATTCTGTCAGTAGGAATAAGTTTCACAAATAGACACTAGACACTAGTAATCTGGTTTTCTTTGGCAATGTAACTACCTTCACGGGGCCTATCGATAAACCTGAAGCTGGAATAAACAACCTAATGTAGGCTGCATTTAGGGTGATATCAGCTGGTTGTTAATAAATGCGCAAATATGAAGTTATAACTTTACACCGCCATCTGTTTGCGAGCGCTCTGTAAGAAAACAGTGGTACTGACCCGTCTTTCTGCTCGGCTGCCCTGTCTCGCTGTCGACGGTTCTTGAACCAATTGGAGACTTGGGTAGTGGTGAGGCCGGTTGCTTCGGCGAGCTCCCTCTTCTCCCGCGGGCTGGGGTACGGGTTGTGTGTGTACCAGTCCCTCAGGACCGATCTGGACTTCTCCTTAAAGCAGTAACTCGTTTCCTCTCCGTCCCAAATGGTTCTGGGCAGCGGGAACTTCCGACGAACTCTGTACTTTCCCACAGCTCCTAAAGGTCTTCCTCTCAACTTTTCTGCTTCCACATAGTGAGCTTTGAGCCACAGTGCTTGTAACTTGGGGTGGTTGTGCGCAGAGAACTGGTTGCTCTCCAGAATTCGGTACAGTTCCTTGAAGTTCCCTCGATGGAACGCGACAATGGCCTTGGCTTTGAGAACACTCTCATTCTTATGCAGTTTCTCACAGGCCGGAAGAGACCATAAAAATCTTCCTAGACGCTCGATGTTGCCGGATTGTTGCAGCACCTCGCACACACAAGCCACTTGCTCCTGAGTGAATCCGAAACTAGGCAACAATGGACTCATGCTAGCTCCAGGCGGTGGCGAATGTTGGGGTGCAGACTGTTGGAAGTGATGCATCGCGACGCTGCTTGGCAACTCGGGCGTCATCTGTTGCAGCAGGCCCCCGCTGCCAGCAGGAGGACCGGCCAACATGGAGGGGCCGCGCGCGCTATTCTTGGACCTAGCCGCGGTCTGAAGCCAACAGCGCTCAGTCTTCAAATTCCCAAAGCTGCACGACCGACAACTTTGCCTCTCATTTCATACTGACAGCCTAAACTGCTTTACGGCCGTCATACGTTTTAGTTACCTTATCTTTCGGTGAAAATACTGCAGTTAAATAAATAATGGTAATACACGATACAACATTTTGCACGAGCGGATCACTTACATTACCCGACAGCTATTGCACTGTAATTAAATCTACTGGCAATTCTTCACATGCAACATGACGACTAAAATCCCACTGGCACTGGCAATACACTTACAGCTCTAATATTTGCCCACTGTTAGTAAACACAACAATGACAGCTGGTGGGGAGGAGTATACACGTAACAGTGACGAAATCCCAACCTCTTCCCCCGACGCTTGCCTCACGTCTGACAGCCTGTGTTAGCCTCGCTGACGAGCCTTCCGCTCAACTTCAACGATGAATTTCATTGGTTCGTAGAGCTATGGCGTCCCATCAGTAGGGGACACCCGAGCTCAAGTTGGGCGGAGCTTCTCGATGAAAGGAGGCGGGGCTTATAGCCAACCTGCCACATCATAAAACCAGGATAACCACGTGGGAATACTTTTCTCATTGGCTGGGACTATGTGGTTATTGTCGAGACCTGAGGACAATTGCAATTACAGGACATTTTCTTTATCACGTCACGATTTCAAAATGGACGGGATTTGCAATAAGGTGTGCAGAATGACGCAATAAGGAATCGATTAAATCGGACAGATCATTTGCTGGTATAGTCAAGCACTGACACCGAATTTCATTGTAGCAAACACTTAAACAAAAACAGAAGCATTTAATTTTAAAAGTTAAATTCTAGGCACTTTAGTTAGGCCTTTTTATCGACATCAGACGAAGGAAAAGACGTACAGACAGTTCCGGGCCCTAACGAGTAACATTCCTTGAGAAATTTTCTCGGTTCGTAAAGGGGAGTCGCATTTCACAGAAGCTCAGTGTTATAACTGGAACGACTGAAAAATGACCACAACACAGTACAAGCCCTTAATTTTAGTGTTTGAAGCGAAACATGCAAGTAGCGGGAACATGCTTTGGTTTAAGACCTGTGGCCTATAGGCCTGTGAAGGCCCATCACATAGAATGTATTTTATTTAAATAGCAAACCTAGCGGATGTGGCCGGAAACTGTGCGTCGCTGAAACATATTGGGAACTCTATGTGGACTGCTATTCAAAATGTCGGGCTGGATCCGTGTTGTCCCCCCCCCCCCCCCCCCCCCCCCCACAAGTAACAACATTTCAACCAATTTCAGTTTAGACTATGATTGTTTATCTTTTTGTTTATTAATTTATTTATCTCTATTTTAGGCCTGTTTATCTATGAATAATCTGTTACACCTAACTTCAAGACGTAAGTTTTCAAGTTTTCACGATACACATCGTTCATGTAAATAGCAGTCTTATGGGTTTGGATATTCTGTAGGTTAGTAGATTCGCACCGACGTTTCGGAGGAACGTCAGCATCAGCATACGACCTGTACCTGCACTGTTTAGAATTTGTACCAGTGCATGAGGATAAATGATATCGTGATTTGTTGCACTGTCAAAGCCTGTCTCGAACTGTCTGTTCTGCAGCAGACCATGACAGTTCTTGCGCTAAAGATCGCTAAACTTCAAGTAGGCTGGCTTCTTCATGTCTTTCTATTATTTCTGCCTGATGGTCATTAGTTTGAGTCCAGGAACGTCTTTCCCTTTGACCATAACAAAACAACCTATAGCTTAATAGCTAATAAAGTAATTATGAGACCTACCACGCGATGAAAACGTAGGGTTTCGGGCCTTGGAGGTAAAGCTCCGTGCATTCTTGATTTTAACACTAATGAAAGTGAGCAATCTGCTTCATATTCCAGTCGTTATGCCGCTGAAGCTCTTTCAGCTGCATAGAGCACCGTTATTGTTACGTATACAGCATAGGTGGCCAGACTTTTGGACTCGGTGATCTGTTCTAAAGACAGAAAATCTTTCGCGATCCATCATAGTAGGCCTACATAACGCATTAATATCAGGTCAACTAGGCAAAGAAACGTAAAGTAGCATAACAGATCAAGCAGGTACAAGTACAATTGTTTCATTTACTAAAACTTGGTATTTTCAAACTAAAACAATTTACCATATTTAAGACGTGTTTCTATTAACCTTCCTATTGCTAAGTTAATGCACGACACTGCATATCTTGCGATAACTTACTGAAAGACGGTTCATAATTACTTAGGCACAAGTGAAGGCAGTATTTTAAATGTCCATCGGTCAGACGGCTTCGGTGTCTTGATTTAATTATCTTCATCTGGGAGAAGGCTTCGTCGCAGAGGTAGGCAGATCCAAAAAGTGCTGTCAGACGGAGAGCTAATGATAGTACTGGGGCAGCAAGTTACATTTGAGAGAGACCAAAAGGCGGCCGCAATCGACAGGTAGATTGCGATCGAATGTTGTGTCCACCTCTGGTCTACAGAAACTTTGTGTCGTTTCAGAAGGGAAATTAATGTTGTGTTTTTTCCTGAAATATTTAACACAGAGAGAGGCCAAAATGTGTAGCCGGATGTTTGAGCCAGCCGGACAGGGTGTCAGGAAGAACTTGCGGAGGCACATGAGACAAGTTGCGGAGGCACATTAGACAAGTTGCGGAGGCACATGAGACAAGTTGCGGAGGCACACGAGACAAGTTGCGGAGGCACATTAGACAAGTTGCGGAGGCACATTAGACAAGTTGCGGAGGCACATGAGACAAGTTGCGGAGGCACACGAGACAAGTTGCGGAGGCACATGAGACAAGTTGCGGAGGCACATGAGACAAGTTGCGGAGGCACATGAGACAAGTTGCGGAGGCACATTAGACAAGTTGCGGAGGCACATGAGACAAGTTGCGGAGGCACATTAGACAAGTTGCGGAGGCACATTAGACAAGTTGCGGAGGCACATGAGACAAGTTGCGGAGGCACACGAGACAAGTTGCGGAGGCACATGAGACAAGTTGCGGAGGCACATGAGACAAGTTGCGGAGGCACATGAGACAAGTTGCGGAGGCACACGAGACAAGTTGCGGAGGCACATGAGACAAGTTGCGGAGGCACATGAGACAAGTTGCGGAGGCACATGAGACAAGTTGCGGAGGCACATGAGACAAGTTGCGGAGGCACACGAGACAAGTTGCGGAGGCACATGAGACAAGTTTTTCCCGGAAATATACAACTTAGGCCCTAGGCTTAGAATCTGTTCTACTTAAGTTAAGACGCCAGTTAGATATTCATTTTTAAATGCAGGGTCAACGTGTGACAAAGTTTCGGAACTTGCAGCTTATAGTAATTCTTACGGGAAAAATGGGCGTTACAGTTTCGTGTCGTCTTTGTTCGTTCTCACAGTCACAATACGCTGTCATGTACAAAGTTGCTGTTTGTAACAAAGTTGTTAACTGTTCACTTGCGCCGACTGAAAGGTGGAAATTATGGAAGTCGTTGTAATGGACAAATGAAGGCAACAAGCACAAATGTTTTCAGTAGAGCCCTCTTAGCGTGTGAATCCGACAAAAGGAAGCAGACTGTCCGGGGGCCGGGGGCGGTGTCACAAACAATTTGCGATGAGGGACGGTGTGAATGTAGCCTGCGTCACTTTTCATTTTGGTAACAAAACAAATATTAAAACGTTAGACCCTTGGTTACATATCGTGACTGCATTCGCCACAAAACATTCCAGTCTGAACATTCACAGACGCCATTCATTTGTTAACAAAACCCCCCCAGACCGCAGCTCTTTAATGCAAACCTGTGACAGACATTCTGAGGCCTTCTTTGACCTTACTTCTCTAAAAGTGTCAAGTCTGTATTTAATTCGGCCATTGTGGTCCTTAAAGTACAAAAGGGAGAGGTAAAGGAAATTAAAAAAAAATAAATTAAAATAATATAAGGGTTTGGACCTTCTTCACTTCAGTAATTCTGGGCACACATCTGTTTTCAAAATACGTTATTTGCGAATTTGCGTTAATACAGGGCAATTAAAAAATAAGTAAACACAGAATTATTAAGAAAATAAAATAAAATAAAACTGGCATATGTTGCTTAAAATCTTCTGGGTTATTACCCGGCGTCATTTTTTGGTGCATGACCAACGTTTCGGGATCACTTGTTTGTCCCATCTTCAGATTACAATTACAGAACTGGCATATGTTACTGAAGGGACGTACACACGAACTTTGCTACATTTTCAAAGGAATTCTTGGTTATGTTTGTATTGTCATTTTGTCCTGCATTCTGATCACGAGACGTTTGAGTCTGCTTAGTATTCTCAGCATTTATTTGTACATGGTCCTTATAACTATATTTAAAGAAGGCGCTGGAAAATTTCGTTCAATGCGCTTCAGTGAATATTAGGTTCTTACCATATTTAAAGAAGCTCCTGGAAATGGCTTCCTTCGGTTCGCAGACACGTGTCACACATAACAAATGGGCTGTTCATCGCACGTCGAAGCAATGTATTGTGAATGATATCCTTCAGATCGCCTTAATTGCGATGATTATCACTAAATGCTTTGTCCTTTAATATGCACCACACGTAAGAATCGCGATTTACCACTAAAGCTCTGATTATAGATGTACGTAGACATTCAAAATTAATCATAAGTTGTTTAATAATATAAAAGATCTGCTTTCATTGGCGGAAGGGCTACGACCATGACATCTCCGGGTTAATCGGTAGGTAGCCGCAACCTAAAGGATTGACCGAACTTATTATTATTAGTTTCTAATTGCATAGAATTTAATTGGCCGATCGCAGTGGCCGCGCGGTCTAAGACGCGGGTCTACGGCCGCTCGCTTACTGGGATTGTGGGTTCGAATCCCGCCTAGGGCATGGATGTCTGTCTCTTGTGAGTGTTGTGTATTGTCAGGTAGAGGTCTCTGCGACGAGCTGGTCCCTCGTCCAGAGGAGTCCTACCGAGTGTGGTGTGTCTAAAATGTGTGTGACCATGAAACCTCGAAAAATGGGGCTGTCGAGCCATTGGGGGAAAAAAATAAAAAATAAAAATTATATCTTTGTGGCACAAATGGTGTCAGTATTTGTAAGATATCTGTGAATTTAAGCTTATGCTCTCAGAATGAACCCAATAATCAGAGAAGATTTTGTATTTGTGTGTCATGTTAAAGGATAAAGAGTACGTAATAGTCCTCGCAGTGAAGACGGTCTGAAATAAAGCATTAAAATGATAGGCCGTGCTATGATCGTATGATTTTTAATTAAATAATATATTGAGCTTTGATAGTAGATCTTTAGTTAAATCACAAATTCAGCACGCAGAAAATAGTGAATAATACACATAAAAACTCCGTGAGCTGTTGCACTTTCTTGCTGTAAAAATCACTCTTGCTGCACGATATGTGTCGCACAGTGCGTGAACCACATTTATCGTACGTGGATGTACATGCAGCAGTTGCGTGACAGTTCGTGCTGATGATGCAGACACGTCCAACACGTCCGTTTCCTGTGCAAGTGGAACCAACGATTTTCTTGGAGGTGTCTCCAGTGTAGCATAGAATCGTCTTAGAATAGTAAGGTGCGTACGGTTTTCTAATATGTGTATTTGTATTTACTGTATGTATTTTGTTTTGTATGTGTATGGGTGTTTTTGTAAGGTATGGATGTATTTGTAAGGTGTGGATGTTTTTGTAAGGTGTGGATGCTTTTGTAAGGAGTGGATGCTTTTGTAAGGTGCAGATGTTTTTGTAATGTGTGTACGGTGTTCTAATGTGTGTACTTGTATTTACTGTATGTATTTAATCTTGTATGTGTATGGGTGTTTTTGTAAGGTGTGTACGGTGTTCTAATATGAGTACTTGTATTTACTGTATGTATTTTGTTTTGTATGTGCATGGGTGTTTTTGTAAGGTGTGAACGGGGTTTTTCTAATATGTGTACTTGTATTTACTGTATGTATTTTGTTTTGTATGTGTATGGGTGTTTTTGTAAGGTGTGGATGTATTTGTAAGGTATGGATGTTTTTGTAAGGTGTGGATGCTTTTGTAAGGAGTGGATGCTTTTGCAAGGTGTGGATGTTTTTATAATGTGTGTACGGTGTTATAATGTGTGTACTTGTATTTACTGTATGTATTTTGTTTTGTAATTGTGTATAGTTTGTTTTGTATTGTTAATTTTATGTATATTTATATGTCCACTTGTATTGTGTGTACTAGTGTAAGGACTACTGCCACCGGGTGAAAACCCAATTGCAGTAAATAATAATAATAATAATAATAATTTCTGTTCACTTAGCACGTGTCTTCTGCGTGTTCTCTTCCTGTCTAGGATGGAGCCCGTTGCTAGAAAGTTTTCGTGTATTTGTGAATTATTGTGTTGTTTGGACCTTATTCTGAAACGGAGACATTTCTTGCGTGGTCGGTATTTAGCGTATGTGTCGTACAGAAACACACGATGTTACAGTGCTGCTTACATTGCGAGGGAAGACTAACCAACTTCCAGGACTACAGACAGGTAACAATCTCTGGGCAACAGATCGGGTTGAGGAGGCTGGGTGAGTCAGCCAAATTACACGCGGCAAGGTAGACGACAAGGAGTGACTATAAATATGGGCCAGATACAGTTAAGGACTCTGTATATCAGCCTCTTTACCGACGATTCATAAAGCTTCTGTGGTCTTTATCTAACACGTTTTCGCGCTGTAGCCTAAATTAGTGTCATCAGTGTAGACCAGAAACTTGTGTGTCCCATTCAGTGTCAGTGCCTGCTGGTTCTCTTCTCCGTCCTTCTCCAGCACCGTATTTCACAATTTTCAGGGTAAATTTCTGTTCTGTTTTCCGAAGTGTGCAAGTTTCAGCACCATACAAAGCTATGCTCCAAATGCAGCGCTTTACTAGTTTCTTCCTCAAATTAAAGTCCATTTTGCTGGTGAAAAGAGTCTTATTGTTGAATGCTGCTTTTGCCATGGCAATCCTGGATTTAATTTCACGTGTACACCTTGCATCATTTGTTATCATGCTACCCAAATAGTTGCAATAATCCACATTCTCCAGTTGTTTTTGATCTATCACAGTCTGTATTGGGGATGGTTGCTTTGAGATTCTCATTACCTTAGTCTTTTCCACATTGATTTCCATTCCGTAGCATCTTCCAATTTCAGTTAGCCTATCATGTGCTGTAGCACCGTTTCTTCCTTAGCCAGTAGCACAAGGTAACTGTGCATATTTCAAACTGCAAATTACTTGTCCTTTGATTTTTAAGTCTTCAAACCCTTCTAGAGCTTCCTCGCTGTACAAGTTTAGTACAATCTGTGACAAACAGCACCGTTTATCAATTTACTATGATTCATTACGTGTATTGTGCTTGCAGTCATTCATAGACACCAACATATGCACACGCGCACATGTGTGTGTGTGTGTGTGTGTGTGTGTGTGTGTGTGCGTATGTTGGTGTCTATGACTGAAAACAGCATCCTTGTCTAACGCCTGCTCCAGTTTTCACACTTCACACGTTTCCTTGGTCCAGTCGTACTTTAACACTTTGATCCATGTACAATCTGCAGATCAATCTTGTTTTGGGCCAGTCTGTACCAGTGTCCCTTAGGATCCGCATTAATTTGGCACAATTTACACCGTATTCCTGATTTATAAGTATAAATTAGTATTTAGGCCTAATGCATTGTTTTCAAGTGATGACGCTACGAACATTTTTGTAAAATCAAATGAGCCTATACTGCGCGAACGCTGGACTTATGCAGCGTTATATAATGAAAACCCTGTATAAACCTTAACCTAGTTTTATCAATATTTGTCATTGTTTCTCAGTTTTTGGTTGGTTGTTTATCGAGTAGCACCGGTGTGTTGATGAGGGACTTATTAAGCTACTTAGTGACTAAGTAAGCAGTAGAGTGAGTGAATAAGAGGATCATTTAGTGGAAAAGGGTCATAACTTACGGAACACACGATACTTCATCTACCGAGAGAATTTAACAGCATATTTTCAGTGTCTGGGTAACACTGTACCATATCGCTATGCAACCTGTAATTTACTTCCTTAAATATGTGAACAGCCAGAGAAAGACAAAGTACCGGCAACATTTGCCTTCTAGTTCGTTACGAACAAAGAGTTGTGACATGTCTGCTGGTTTGTGTTGGGACGGGTCAGTGTCGGAGTGTCCATCCTGTTCCTTTGTTGTCTTCATATTGTCATCAAAATGACAGTTTCTTTCGGTAACGACATGAATATGTTGTTTTGAATTATACATGCCCTCATCCAGTATTTTTGTATGTTCTAAATGCCTGGAGAAAGGTCAGTATTTTCCTTGCTAGAGTTCCTTAAGCCTAGTACAAAAAATAAAGTTGCAACACATTGGTAGAGGACGGGGGACGGTTTTCGTCAACTTCCTGTAGGTAAACCTTCAGAGCCATTATCCCTGTCATTATTATTCCTACATCCTATGCCTTGTCTGTACTATGGGGGTTTCTTGTGAGACGCTCCGTAAGCCCGACGTAAGTGCGGAACAAGTAGTCTAGGCCTGCTCGCTTTTACAAGCACGTTCGCAGTTTCATAATTTTACCACCCCGTATAGTACTCCTGTAAAAGCATTCTTGCTTGGAAATCTGGCCATTACACATATGGTCAATAATTTCAACAAAATTAGCGTATTTAACTCGAAGGGTCGTTTTCATATTCATAAAAGCCTACCATCCAGCCACATCCTCTCGCCGCCTTTCTCTGAGATCTATTTTAATGTTATCCTCCCATTAATATCAAGACCCTTATTTATTGTCTTTTCCTGAGTTTTAAATTCCAATATTTTGTGTATTTCGCTTCTTCCGTGAGTTCTAATTCACCAGCCCACATAACACTCACGCAGTAAAACTGTCGTCGATTGTCTACCTATTTGTCAAAGACATAGGCTATATACCATATATACTCGTACACTTTAGAGCTTCATATAACGAACGCCCGTAAATAGACAATTATAAGTCTGGCCGTGCAATGACTCAAGCGATCAGTTACTTCCTCTCACCGCGGAGTTCCGGGCTCTGCCACACAGAGAGTCCATATGAGGTTTGTGGTGAACAAAATAACACTGGAAAAAGATATTCTTCGAGTGAGTCCGTGTTCCCCTGCAAGTACCTTTTCACTAGTTCTCTGTACTCGTATTGTCCGTGTTCCCCTGCAAGTACCTTTTCACCAGTTCTCTGTACTCGTATTGTCCGTGTTTCCCTGCAAGTACCTTTTCACCAATTCTCTGTACTCATATTGTCCATGTTCCCTGCAAGTACCTTTTCACCAATTCTCTGTACTCATATTGTCCGTGTTCCCCTGCAAGTACCTTTTCAAAAATTCTCTGTACTCATATTGTCCGTGTTCCCCTGCAAGTACCTTTTCAAAAATTCTCTATACTCATATTGTTCGTGTTTCTCTGCAAGTACCTTTTCACCAATTCTCTGTACTCATATTGTCCGTGTTCCCCTGCAAGTACCTTTTCACCAATTCTCTATACTCATTGTCCGTGTTCCCCTGCAAGTACCTTTTGACCAATTCTCCGTACTCATATTGTCCGTGTTCCCCTGCAAGTGCCTTTTCACCAATTCTCTATACTCATTGTCCGTGTTCCCCTGCAATTACCTTTTCACCAATTCTCTGTACTCATATTGTCCGTGTTCCCCTGCAAGTACCTTTTCACCAATTCTCTATACTCATTTTCCGTGTTCCCCTGCAAGTACCTTTTCACCAATTATCTGTACTCATCTTGTCCGTGTTCCCCTGCAAGTACCTTTTCACCAATTCTCTATACTCATTGTCCGTGTTCCCCTGCAAGTACCTTTTCACCAATTATCTGTACTCATATTGTCCGTGTTCCCCTGCAAGTACCTTTCACCAATTCTCTTCACTCATATTGTCCGTGTTCCCCTGCAAGTGACATTTCACCAATTCTCTGTACTCATATTGTCCGTGTTCCCCTGCAAGTGCCATTTCATCAATTCTCTGTACCCATATAGTCCGTGTTCCCCTGCAAGTGCCATTTCACCAATTCTCTGTACTCATATTGTCCGTGTTCCCCTGCAAGTGCCATTTCACCAATTCTCTGTACTCATATTGTCCGTGTTCCCCTGCAAGTGCCATTTCACTAATTCTCTGTGCTAATATTGTCCGTGTTCCCCTGCAAGTACCTTTTCACCAATTCTCTATACTCATTGTCCGTGTTCCCCTGCAAGTACCTTTTCACCAATTCTCTGTACTCATATTGTCCGTGTTCCCCTGCAAGTACCTTTTCACCAATCCTCTATACTCATTGTCCGTGTTCCCCTTCAAGTACCTTTTCACCAATTCTCTGTACTCATATTGTCCGTATTCCCCTGCAAGTACCTTTTCACCAATTCTCTATACTCATTGTCCGTGTTCTCCTGCAAGTACCTTTTCACCAATTATCTGTACTCATATTGTCCTTGTTCCACTGCCAGTACCTTTTCACCAATTCTCTATACTCATTGTCCGTGTTTCCCTGCAAGTACCTTTTCACCAATTCTCTATACTCATATTGTCCGTGTTCCCCTGCAAGTGCTATTTCACCAATTCTCTGTACTCATATTGTCCGTGTTCCCCTGCAAGTACCTTTTCACCAATTCTCTGTACCCATATTGTCCATGTTCCCCTGCAAGTACCTCTTCACCAATTTTCTATACTTATATTGTCCGTGTTCCCCTGCAAGTACCTTTTCACCAATTCTCTGTACTCATATTGTCCGTGTTCCCCTGCAAGTGCCATTTCACGAATTCTCTGTACTCATATTGTCCGTGTTCCCCTGCAAGTGCCATTTCACCAATTCTCTGTACTCATATTGTCCGTGTACCCCTGCAAGTGCCATTTCACTAATTCTCTGTACTAATATTGTCCGTGTTCCCCTGCAAGTGCCATTTCACCAATTCTCTATACTCATATTGTCCGTGTTCCCCTTCAAGTACCTTTTCACCAATTCTCTATACTCATATTGTCCGTGTTCCCCTGCAAGTACCATTTCACCAATTCTCTATACTCATATTGTCCGTGTTCCCCTGCAAGTACCATTTCACCAATTCTCTATACTCATATTGTCCGTGTTCCCCTGCAAGTACCTTTTCACCAATTCTCTGTACTCATATTGTCCGTGTTCCCCTGCAAGTGCCATTTCACCAATTCTCTGTACTCATATTGTCCGTGTTCCCCTGCAAGTGCCATTTCACCAATTCTCTTTACTCATATTGTCCGTGTTCCCCTGCAAGTGCCATTTCACCAATTCTCTATACTCATATTGTCCGTGTTCCCCTGCAAGTACCATTTCACCAATTCTCTGTACTCATATTGTCCGTGTTCCCCTGCAAGTACCATTTCACCAATTCTCTTTACTCATATTGTCCGTGTTCCCCTGCAAGTACCATTTCACCAATTCTCTATACTCATATTGTCCGTGTTCCCCTGCAAGTACCATTTCACCAATTCTCTATACTCATATTGTCCGTGTTCCCCTGCAAGTACCATTTCACCAGTTCTCTGTACTCATATGTTGTCTACCACCGACGCCATGCAACCTTAGCTGTTGACGTTGTTAAATAAAACACCTTGCCGACAAGTCTAAGTTAAGCAGCCTACTGTAGTTGTTATGATAGCAGTATTTTGTGTCGATATATTTCATGCAATCTTATGTGCACGCCCACTGTCACATGTATTTACGACTGGATTGAGTGCAGCAGGGCTAAGGCCTATCACATCGTTCAAGTGAAGAAGGTTTTCCTGTAGGCCTATTGTTTATTTCTGATTTCATAAGCTTTTCAGTTAGTCTGTGTATTTATAGACACAAATACTAGTATATTAGTGTTTAGAGAAAAGGAGAGAAACGCAGGGCCTATTATTCATATATGCCTAGTAGAGTCATAAATACGTACATGCGTCTGAGTGCGACATGAACGTAATTCTTATTCCAGAAGATCACATATTCCACGTAGGCTTAAGGCCTTGAGTCGTTTACTATTATAATAGGCCTGTGTTGTAGGCTCCTTACAATTTTTTGGCCTATAGTTTATTAGAGACTGATTTCCGTAGGCCTGTTAAAAGAAGGAGAATTTTACCTACAAAGTCTGCATGAAACATATTTTACTGAATGCAATTAAATATGGTGACGGCGAAAATGTTGACATTAAAGACGTTTCTTCAATAAATTTAACGTAGTCACAATTTGTACGAGTGTGAATTGTACACACGAATAACGAAAACACAGGCGCTTCACCGCATGTTGTGATCGGCTGCATAGTTTCAAGAATTTCGCGTAGGTAATTTAGGCGTCATAAGTCCATCACAGAAAGTCTCGGCTTGATCTAAGTTCGTTCAAAGCGAGAGCTTTAGCAAATGGTGATAGTAGGGTATATAGGAATATTTTATTAGGATATGTTAGACTTATTATCACGATGTCTTGACTTATGTTGCAGCCGTGATGCCAGTTACTGCTGTCACAGCGCACAGCAGGGCATAACTAACAGCAGCCTTCCACTTAGTACAGCAAGGCTGAACTAATCACCTGCCGTCCTTCTCTTGGGGCGCTACTAAATTACGTTAGATAAAAACTGTACTGAAATATTATTTTTGTTAATAAAAACCCAATCAACACCGAGTACCATCAGCTGTTCTCGCTTGCCAACATTTTAATTGGATGCCTTTGGAAGACTAAGCATTGGCCATGTTGCCCACCATCAGTGGCGTAGCTACGTTTTTTTGGCGGCGGGGGCGAGTAATCACAGTGGCCGCCCGTAATAGACATTACAGTCTTTAAAAATTACAATTTATTATTATTATTATTATTATTATTATTATTTACTGCAATTGGGTTTTCACCCGGTGGCAGTAGTCCCTACACTAGTACACACAACACAAATGGACATATAAATATACATAGAAATAACAATACAAAACAAACTATACACAATTACAAAACAAAATACACACAGTAAATACAAGTACACACATTAGAACACCACACATCAAAACACCACACTTAAAACACTACAATCACTTACAAAAACATCCACACAAACTTTCAAAAACATCCACACCTTACAAAAACATCCACACCTTACAAAAACATCCACACCTTACAAAAACATCCACACCTTACAAAAACATCCACACCTTACAAAAACACCCTACACATACAAAAAAAAATACATACAGTAAATACAAGTACACACATTAGAACACCGTACACACATTACAAAAACATCCACACCTTACAAAAGCATCCACACCTTACAAAAACATCCACACCTTACAAAAACATCCACACCTTACAAAAACATCCACACCTTACAAAAACACCCATACACAATACAAGAAAAGAAAACACGCACATTACAAAAACACCCACACATTAATTAATTTCAATGCGTTAGAATATCCTCAGTACAAAGTCCGACCAAAGTACATGATAATTATATCCCCCAAGAATTTGTTGAATTTGGCTTTTGTCTCAATCATTTAAAATTTTTGAGCTCTAAAAGTCACAATTTTTTCATTCAAAATATTCATTTTGATGCCCATTTTGCCGCCCTTTAGACTGTGACACCCTGGGCGGCCGCACCACTCACGCCCCATAGCAGCTACGCCCCTGTCCGTCACGAACATTTGTGTAGCGGCCAGAATATGAACCTATGACTCTGAAGGAACACGTACGAGTGTACGGATCACAACGTTGAACAAGATGCAATAGAAAAGGGGACGAGGAAGAAGAAAATGAGTAAAAGGGAAAACAGCGAGAGCAGGATAATGTAAAGGAAGAAGAGAAACCTGTAATTTATTCATTTACCACTTATTTAACGACGCTGCCGATAGCTCAGATGAAAATTAAAATATACGGAAGTGTAATTTTTTCTGCTGTTTTGTATGGGTATGAAACCTCGTCTGTCACAATAAGGGAATAACATAGGCTGAGAGTGTTCGAGAATAAGGTGCTGGAGGAAGATTTTTCGACTTAAGGGGGAGGAAGTAACACGAGGCAGGAGAAAATTGCAGCCCTTCACCAGATATTGTTAGAATTGCAGCTGTGTAGTTTTCTCTTGAAGTTCTTGTATTGATTGGTGTGATCTCGGCTGGCATTTACAGTCTTTAGATGATCCATCCGCGTTGTGTTTACAAATATTTATTTCTCAAGGAAATCAGCTGATTTCCTTGAGAAATAAATATTTGTGTTTGGACTGAATATATTGTGCTTTTAATTATGGCGTAAACACAACGGTGGGGGGAGGGGTGGAGCTCATCTTATAAGATTGTAGATGGGAGCGTAATACTAAAATGAATTAAAGAAATAGGATGAGGTTGGTATACTCGTATTTAAGAACAGGGACAAGTGGCGGGCTGTTGTGAACATGGTAATGAACATTTTTGGTTGTATTAAATGCTGAGTAGCTCAGGAATTATTAGCTCCATGGAGCGACTGAGTTCCTCAGTTAGTCAGTAAGTCAGTCTGTCTGTCTGTCTTTCATTGGCTGACACTATATAGCATCAAATAATTTTATGATTAGTGAAGAGGCCTAATGAGTTGGAAAGGATTTTGAGGTAATATACCGAGCGACTGAGTAAAACAGGCAAAATCCTTAGCCAGGATAGCCAAGATAATGAAATAAGCCACGACCACTTCCTTTCGCGTTTGTTTAAAATTAATCTTTCACAGTCATCCTTCCATTCGATTTATGATAATTTTGACAGCTGATAAAGCGTTTGTAGACGATGTTGAACCAAACCAAACAGACCTAGGTGCAGCCTAGTTCTGTTTGGGATTCATAATAGAACACTGTTTTATTGAAGGGATTCCACCGCTTCCAACTTTCGTCCTGAGTCCCGTCCGTCCCATATTGACCGATACGGGAGGGTCCTCCATTGAGAAGTGTGACGACTGCATGTTCACAATTACTCATTATACCTGGAGACTGTCTTCTGTATCCTCACTTTGCCTACAGGTTTACATTTGAACAAAATAAATTGAACCTGGTGACGTGCCGTATGTCAAGACATACGAAACTCAAGGGCGTAAATCTCGCTACAGACCCCAAAGTTAAGACCACTGGATGATTCCAAAACTTAGCCCTTAAGTTATGACTTAAGGATATGCAATTCGAAATCTACTGCTTTCTATTGGAACAATTGGATGTACCAGCTTCCAAATATGTAATCAAGACTGTAAAAATTTCCTATTCGCCCTGCCCCCTTACACACATACATATTATTAAGTTTATCTTTCCCGAGCATTGAAATCGACACCTGTGTCGCGAACACAGTCTGTACTACTGCCAAACGTGAGTATCATGGACTGCATTAGGCCTACTATGAGGAGTGGCGATCCAAACCGCCCATAAACAATGATGAAGCGAAAATGTCTGAAACAAAAGAAAACGAGATTACAAAGCAAAACGTTTGTAATTCATACGATTTGATGAATGTGGCGGCAGTGTCGTCGTGAAAACATCAACTGTCACAGCGTATCATTTCGGAGCACAGCTTGTAAACGTTTTCTCGGATTTAAACACTGAATTTGACAAAATTACTGTTTTAATGACAAGACACGTGACATATTTCAAACCTAAGGGTAGGCTTATCGTAGCTAACTCCTATCTATAGACCAAACAGCGTGTGCCAACGGGATTTGGAGCTACAGCTCTTATCAAAACGTGAAACAAAAGTCCGTATGCCAACATGTAAAGGGCCCTGTCCATGTATACACACGTTTTTCTATTTAATGCCCTGTTCAAACTGAGAAGACTGAAATGTTTTATAAGGGTATCTGTCGCAGTCGTCGAGGCCAAAGGTTTGCAAAACACAAACTTAGTCACTGTGAGCATGCCTGGTGCAAACGTGAAGCTAACTTATACTGGCAGCAGTCAGGGCCGGACCAAGGGGCGGGCCAGCCAGGCAGCTGCCCTGGGCCCTAAATGTCACTGGAATAATAGGAAATGTGATGCTAGTAAACTCAGGTTTCCACACGCGAAAGAATTTTTCCGAAAATTACCCGCAATTGGGTCACGCGGCCCCTAAAATTTTCGCCAGCCTTGTTCTACGCCGAAAAAGTTTAAAGAATAACTGTCTTAAGTGATGCCAAATTATTAACCTGCCCGGGGCGCTCACGTGCGTCTTCCCGGCCTTGGCAACTTTCGTTGACCCATCGAAGTTTATGATAAAAAAAAACAGTTTGGCAACTTTCGACTTCATCACTTACTTGTGATAAAAATCAGTCGACATATCTTGGATTTTTCGGCTAAATTTGTCACTTAACACAGAGGGAAGTTGTGATTTAATTTAAAAATCATTTCTCATCATGTACTTCCCAATGAGGAGTATAAATTTGTCTGCTGTTTCGTATGATTTTTGTGGGTTTCGCAATTTTTTGTGCAAATAATTACGAAAGTCAACATTAGCGACATTGTTTGTGGCGGAACCGAGAATAGAGTCCAGGTTTCTTTACAGCTTCAGGCTTTGGTTAAAAAATCTACATCACGACTAGCCATAGATCCTTATTTTGTTTTCATATGTAGAATAAAATTATTTACCCCTAATGACCCATTGGCTAATGCTTCACAGCATAACACACATTGCAGCTATTGTTCCCCGTCCATTACTACTGAGGCAGGCCTCAACTCATACTCGTGTCGATGCTGTCTGTTTCTCGTCTGTTAGCTAGTCTCACCATATATTTACACTACCTACAGGAAGCATGGGCCGGGATAGCGCAGTCGGTATAGCGGCTGGCTACGAGCTAGACGGTCCGGGGATCGAATCCCGGTGGGGGCGAAATTTTCAGCACCCGTCCAGACCGGCCCTGGGGTCTACCTAGCCTCGTATACAATGGGTACCGGGTCATTCCCGGGGGTAAAGCGGCCGGGGCGTTGGCCACCCACCCCATCTAGTGCCGAGGTTAAAGAAAGAGTAGAGCTATACCTCTACCCCCCCCCCCTCTGGGCCTTTTGGCCTGTTCTAGGGAGAACTTTACCTTTTTACCCACAGGCAACACCCAACATCGCTAACACCACATCGATTTTAGGCGTGAATATCAAAATATCTATATGATATTGAACCAGACTGTTGAAGGAAACTGAAAAAGCCGACAATACGTCCTTGTCTTAGGAACTCTTAAGTATGTAGGTAGGTAAGAAATTAACTACTCAACCAACTGACTAATTCCATAGAGCAGAGTTCCTCTTTAGAAGCTAATAGTTCCTCGCCTAGTCAAAAAAAAAAAAAAAAACTCTTCTCATTTTGTGGAACCTGACAGTTCATCACAGTGTTCAAAAATGCCCGCCACTTTTCCCTATCCTGAGACATATTATTAATTCAGTTCACGCGCTCCTATCCTATTTTTAGAGCCATTTTAATATTATCTTCATATCTACGCCTAGGTCTTCCACTTGGTATCTTTCACTCAGGTTTCTCCGCCAAAACTCTGCATGCACCTCTCCCGTGCCCATACGTGCTACACGCTCCACCCATCTCATTTTTCTTGATTTGATTACCCGAATAATATTTTATGACGATTACATGTAGTGACGGTCCTCTTCATGTAGTCTTCTCCAGTCCCCTCTTACCTCCTCCCTCTAAGGATCAAATACCTTCCTCAACACCCTGTCTTCAAAGTCTGTCAGAAATTATAATTCCCTTAACGTTTAGGCAAGCGTATGGGATGAATCGTAATTCAGTGTCTTACGTGTACAAATGCGCAGTTGATTCACGACAGTTATGTAATTTGTATTTGTGCTACAGTTTAGTTCTTGAGAGCCAGTCGAAAGGGAGTGTATGTTTTTATGCTGGCAGTACAGCCGCCTCTCTCTAGGCGTTCCCACTTGAGTTTTCTGGAAACACCCTTGAGACACGTCATATGAAAGGTCCCTAGAGAGATCAAGCACTTTCAGTTAATGTGATGACATGGACCAATCATTGGATAGCTACTTAGCCCCATTGTTGCTTATCACGATCTCCTCCCCACCCACCTTGTTATGGTTATGGCCTGACTTCCGCCTACAAAGCGCTCTGACGCGTCCCCCAATCTTTTTATCTCTTATCAATTGTAACCGTAGAGACCAATCGCTAAAGCAACTTAACAAGTTCACGTAGAGATGTTAATTGATGGGATGTTTATAATACGATGTTAGCCTATATCGATTAGTCTTGTGCAAGCTGCTATCGAGATAGGCCGTGTGGACGCTTATGCAGGCCTATCCGTAGTGTTTAACTGTCTGCCAGAAAGTCTACCTTGCTTGTTCTTGAAACATCTTTTATACACTAGCACTGTCGTGTATGTTCCATTTAACTTGATTCGTTTTAAGACTTTTGTATCTTTGAGGATGTAATCTCATTTTTGGTGTACCTCGCTAAGTAATGCATACTTACGGAGAGACAGAGAAAGAAGGAAAAGGAAAAAAACTTGAGTAAAAGACAGCTACTAAATGAATAAGAATAGAATATTATTTTATAATTAAAAAAATAAAACAAGGAAGAAAACGAAAGAAATACGTAAGTTTTGCTATTGATATTTTTCTGTATGTGATCGAACCAAGAAATATTCTGGGAAACCAGCTGATAGTATACTAAGGCGCTAAAGTCCTTAATTTTAATATGAATTTGTGCGTTAAGAATAAGTATCGCCTGTTGACATTGGGTATTCTGACTTTTTGTTTTGTGGTCTTTCTGAGTCGTGTCACGTGAATTCGTGCACACTATTCTGGTTTCCTTCAAAATTCTTAATTAACTAACTAACTCCATGGACCAGAGTCCTTCTTGAGAAGCTAAACAGGTCGTCAGCTAGTCAAGAAATTCCCCGCATTTTATGGAACCCGAAGGTTCACTACCGCATTTACAAGAGCCCGCCACCTGTCCCTATCCTGAGCCACATCAATCCAGTCCATGCCCCCCCATTCCACGTCTTGAAGATCCATTTTCATATTATCCTTCCATCTACGTCTGGGTCTTCCAAGTGGTCTCCTTTCCTCATGTCTTCCCACCAAAATCCTGTATGCACCTCTCCCCTCCCCCATACGTGCTACATGCCCCGCCCACCTCATTCTTCTTGATTTGATCACCCGAATAATATTTGGTGATGAGTGCAGATCATTAAGTTCCTCGTTATGTAGTCTTCTCCACTCCCCTGTTACCTCGTCCCTCTTAGGCCCACTTCAAAATTGTTAACTAATCATAATTCACACCACAGTAGATGCTGCGATATACAGACACTCAATCTGAAACAGCATCGCTGATGTACTGACGAATTGCTAAATGTAAAAGTTCTGCTTCCGGAATTGAACCCAAGTGTATACAGTTATTCGTTTTTTGTATACTGCCATTCTCAGTCCAGCCTTAAATGTATTCTGTAGGAAATTTGATAAAGGTCGGGATTCGACCCGGAATCCTGAAGTTTTTGAACTCGACTGGACATGACATAAGAATAATGGACATTTGGAAATGAACGTCGAGTTACTGGACACGTAGTCGCAGCTCCATCCGTTCAGGCACGTAATTAATCTGAGACATGACTCGTGGCAACGTGATCAGTGCCCTAGACAAACCGTCATTCGGCATTGCCTGCTGGCTCTCAGCCCCAGTCGACACACTTACGTACCAACCGATATGTGGCGCGGCGCTCGCTGTCCATCAAACAACTCATCTTGTTCCTCGCATCACGTTTGGTTCTTCGCTGTGTGAAGTGTTTTCGCTCTCTGTATGCTGTGTTTGTACGGGTGTTTGTGTCTCTCTCTATTTTACCTGTTAAATCAATCGATCGATTTTCACAAAACGTGGTATGAGTGCAGTGTCATTGGAGGCCCCCCCAAGCCGTACATTTTAATTTCCTACAGTCGGTAATAACGACATGGTGGACGCGCGTAGCTGTGTGGATGAAGCAACACTAACCATGTGCCTTAAGGTCGTACAATAACGTATGGTAATAGGCTTAGGAAAAATAAGAAATTTCGTTAATAGGCACATGAGTTCATATTTTTATAGAATGTAAAGTAATAACATGGCTGTACCGTGCGAAATTTCTCTTCAGTTTCGGATCTGATGGCGGAGACTAGAGAACCATACTGCGAAACTTGGTACAAACATGGTGACGATGCGAATCTTTGGTATTATATCGAATAAATTTAAGTAAACTTAAGTAACACGTTTTAAAGAAATAACAGTGACACTAGCAACGTATGTTTTTCGAGAAATCAGTGCAACAGACAAGTGGTTTTATGGGGTATATTTGGAATTCCTTTTATAGGTCTACTTTTCACTTCCTCATCATTTTCATTCCCTCCTTCTTCTACTACTCCCTCGTCATTCTCCTCCCACTTGCTCCTCCGTCTTCTTTTCTTCTTCTTCTGCTCTTCCTACTCATTTCTCTGCCCTTGCTCCTCCTCCCCTCCTTCTTCTTATTCTGCTTCAACTCCTCCTCCTCCTTTTCCTCCTGATTCTCCTCCCCTTGTCTTTCAATCTACTTACCAGAAATTGCACCGTTTTGTGCTAGTGGTCTCTGCAGTAATTGCCGGATATGAAACTTAAAAGGAACGAGCAAATACTCTTCCTCTGATCTTTTTAAAATTTAATCTGTTCCTAATTTAATGCGAAGCGCCTGATTGCGGAGCCTCACACTGGCCGCAGTTAATCTGAAGTAAGATAAGTCAACGACTGTGTAGCCCACACCTCGGAAAATGTGAAACCATTAAGATTCCATGCAGTTTAGCGAAGAAGCCGACACGCCAATCATTTGCTTTGTGGAAGCGGCGATCCGGTGGCTGCAGCGGCTCGCATTACGCTTTTCATTTGTTTTACACAGCACGCGCCATTCAGCAGCTATCACCGGTTACGTACGTACGTCGGAAATCCACAAATTAACAGATCTCGATTCCACGGAGCCAGTGCAGTCGGATCAAATGGCACAGTGAATCACGTGCCACCTAAAAAAGTATCATGGTAATCTAACTTTAACGAAGGAACTTGTTCTTCGCTATTCCTTAGAGGTTTGACAGGTTAGGATACGTCGATTTAACTCATTACCTCCAATAATGTTAACCGTTTAGAGGTGGGTGGTAATTATATGTGCCACTTGCTCTAACATTTTGCCACGCAGTGTTTCCTGTGATTCATTTAATGAATAATGATCATTCATCTACATTGTATTAATTGGCTGGTTTTTATAATGGACGTAAACTGTGTTCTCCGTGAGGTATGAGGTGAATTTTTATATAAAATTTAGAGGAACGTAAGTCTTAAGATGGCCGAGCTATAGCTGAGGCGGTTAGTCGCCGACCTTTCACCTCGGAGGACCGGGTTCAATCCATGCGGGGTTTGTGGTGGACAAACTGGCCTTGGGACAGGCTTCTTTCCGAGTACTTTGGTTTGTCCCTGTCAGTATCATTCCGCTAATGTTCCGCACTTCGTCTTAATATTATTCTTATCGGAAGAGCAAGCAGGTGTAGACTGGGAGCCGTGAAACAAAGCAATACTCTTTCGGATAGCGGAGAGCTGTGGACAGAAGTACAGTCGAACTCGGTTATAACGACATCGGTTTAACGACACCTCCCCTATAGCGTCAGATTTTCTGCGGTACGAATTAATTCGTCACTGTTAACCATAACATTATACTCCTCGGTCATAACGACACTCGTTTATAACGACACAAAATATTCAGTCCCTTCATGACGTTATAACCGAGTTCGACTCTACTTTCACATAAGTCTCTAGTTCGGGTGCCGTTTGTCAGTACCATTCCACAATACTCCGTACTCGTCTTCATCTTTGAAGCTACTGATAATGGAAGGACAAATGGGCAAATCCCGGGGTCTGTCCAACGATCGGGGACCATCAAGAAAGGAAATTGAGTTTCCATATGTCTTCAAAGTGTTAAACTTCGCTTTCACCAATAGGCCATCTTTACCAACACGCAAACTCCTTAGTGCACACGTTATACCTGGCCTTTGCAGCTTTCACAAGTGTTTTTTTTTGTGAAGGGCCCCGCAGCAGATGTTACGGACGCACCGCAGCCTTGAGGCTTATTGTGCAACCCTGTGATGAAGATGATTAGTGTTTTTTTAATTTTTCCGTGTAATGGAGCACTGGTGGAATGAAATGACAGGGAAAACCGAAGTACTCGGGGAAAAACCTGTCCCAGTGCCACTTCGTCCACCAAAATCCCACATGGACTGACCCGGGATCGAACCCGGGCCTTTGCAGTGAGAGGCCGGCGACTAACCGCCTGAGCCATGGCACGGCCCACAAGGGCTCTTACGGGAGTCCTGTATTGAAGCAGGCGAATCCAGTCCACACCTCATACTGTTTCTTTAGGGTTCATTTCGCACTAAACTTTTGTACGTATTCTTCCACTCCTCCATGTCCTCATCCACCTTTATTGCTTCGCCCTAATTATATTATGCAATCAATACAAATTGTAAAACTCCTCTTACACAATTCCTAGATCTGGCTGCAGATTCGTCTTGAAAGTGGTTATCTCAGCACCCTATTCTTACACATCCTCAAAATATGTCCTCTTCCAGGGAGTGACAGGCCAGTTTCATAGCCATATATAACAGGGTACAAAATTACAATTTCGTGGGTGTAAATCAATATTATCCTACCGAGTGTGGTGTGTCTAAAGTGTGTGATCGTGAAGCCTCGAAAAATGAGGCGGCCTAGGCCCCCAAGGGGCTGTCGAGCCAATAAAAAAATTCAATATTTACCTTTTCAGACAGGAATCAGGAAGTAAAAATATTCTGAACAGAACGGTAGCAAGCATTCTGATATGCTCTTACATATTCTTATATGTAATTTTAATTTGTTACTCTCTTTTACCAACGTTGAATTTATGCTACTTTTTTTAAGATTCTTAATGTGATTTTGCCCCACATTCTGGCGTCTGATAGAACGTCTGTGTTTTTCTTTATGTTTTAACCATACATTGACGTGCCCCTTTTGATTTAAAGCCGTCCTTCTTATCTGGTACCTGTCTGATGGCGCAATGTACAGAAATGTTCAAAATCAATGTGGATAACAAATCCCCTTTTTTCAGACCATGCCGAATAGGAAATGTATCAAACACACATTCAGACCTACATGTCGAGTTTTATACAGATTTCATTTTAAAACACTTAAATTAACCGAACTATTTTCGTGGGTCCACATTGTAATCGTCTGGGTTACGCCACCATGTTGTCTGTTACATGGGTACCAATGTTTCGGAGGAAAATGCTGCCTCCATTTTCACTTCTACGCTGATGCAGTATGTAGCTCTGAAACGTTGGTACCAACATACCAGACGAAGCCTTAATACATCCCAGAAGGTCACAGCAGCGGCAACATAAAACCACATAACCTGTCATGTGCGTGGCTTACTAGAACTCAATGGAAATGCTGCACGATGTTTCGGTCATGAGGCCCACTGGAAGACTATGACTGTCTAATGAGCAGTGCCATTGTACACCATTTTCTTTTCCAGTATCTGACCAGTGCAGTGTACAGCAGTAGGCCTATATCTGTTACGTCGAAATCTAAAATGATGATTCATGTTGATTTCTTCTATGTATGGACTTAAAAAACTTTAAAGAAGAGCGTCAAATGTAATACGGCGCTTACTAGATACAGTTTTATCTCCCGTTTTATAAATGGGTGCAAGAAGAGGTTCCATCTATAGTTGCAGCAAGTATTAAAAATGGAATTATTAACTGTTTTACTCTCAGAATGTAGCGTAGTACCTCATGTTTGGTTACACTGTGCCGGTAACTGATCATTACTTAGGTTTTGTAGATTTTCAACTTCTTGGTAGCAATTTTAGTAACAAATTTTCCTATGGCTCAACAGCCCCTTTTCGGATGCCTAGGCCTCTTCATTTCGAGGCTTCACGATCACACACATTAGACACACCACACTCGGCAGGACTCCTCTCGACGAGTGACCAGCCCGTCGCAGAGACCTCTACCTGACAACACACAACACCCACAACAGACAGACATCCATGCCCCAGGTGGGATTCGAACCCACGATTCTAGTAAGCGAGCGGCCGCAGACCCACACCTTAGACCGCACGGCCACTGGGATCGGCTTAGTAACAAATTGACTCAGGTAATAGTGATTCAGCTGTATGTGTTTCAGCGGGTCTAACCCCATGTTCAACTCACGAGTATAATGAACTACGTAGTATAATTAATTTGGAGACAGACTGCACATGCGCTGTTTATAAGGAGACGCATCCTCTGCCTATAAACGTGAAGTCATGTTTTATGAACACTAGTCACACACAGCCCCGGGGGTATTGGAACCCCAACCCAGAGGTCGTGCCCTCAACAGGGGTAAGGTGACTGATGAGCGTAACCCCATAGCTTCCATCCCTCGCATACAAATCATTGTGTTATCAGTCCGGTGTGTATGTAGGCACGTTACAATGGGACGATGGGTATTGACAGACACTGTTAAACCGCAGGTGCTTCGTTGGTTGCTAGGTTACCAACATGAACTGACTTAATTTCCGGGTACTGAGTGGAATGTTAGTAGGGCTTAAGGTTCCCAGAGGATGAGCTACGGGTTTCGACACCCCCCTGGCCCCCTTCCCCGCTGCAAGCCCAAAAAGAAAAACAGGGTGCAGCAATAGAACGTGACGATTTTCAGATAGCTGTTGTGACGAATCGGGTTGAATATAAGAAACAAAAAATTACGGAGTATCAATAGTAAAATGTTATTGAATTTGTACTTTTTACTTTTTAAACGTCTCCTAAGTGTTCTTCCTGGCATGCAATACATTCCTGTAATTGTGATAGGCAGCCGATCCCAGTGGCCGTGCGGTCTAAGGCGTGGGTCTACGGCCGCTCGCTTGCTGGGATTGTGGGTTCGAATCCCGCCTAGGACATGGATGTCTGTCTCTTGTGAGTGTTGTGTTTTGTCAGGTAGAGGTCTCTGCGACGAGCTGGTCCCTCGTCCAGAGGAGTCCTACCGACTGTGGTGTGTCTAAAAAGTGTGTGATCTTGAAGCCTCGAAAAAAATGAGGCGGCCTAGGCCCCCAAGGGGCTGTCGAGCCATTGAAAAAAAATTGATAGGCAGTTAACCATAACTGTGCAGCAGACGTTTATCAATGGCTCTAATCTCGACCCTGACGTGCTCTTTCGTCCCTTGACGTGGTGATACACAGTCCGACAATTATATAATGAGACTGAGGTTATAGAATAAAACTGGAACAAAAGACTTGAGTACTATCTGTATTTTATTCAAAGTACATCCCTTCTGCATCGATACAGCGAGTGGCACGATCTAGCAAAGACTGGAACGACCTCTGCACGTCTTCTTGTGGTATGGCCCGAAGACTCGATGTCACAGCTCCTTGGATGTCTTGAACATCTTCAAAGAGGCGCCCTTTCAATGGTAACTTCAGTTTGGGGAACAGAAAATAATCACAGGGGGATAAATCAGGGGAGTAAGGCGGATGATTGAGCACGCACACTTGTTTTTGGGCTAAAAATTCTTGTACAGCAACTGCCCGGTGAACCGGTGCATTGTCGTGAAGAAGAAACCAACTGCCTGGTGCTGAGTACTCGGGCCGGACACGGCGAATCCTCTTCCATAGGCGTTCCAGAACACTCAAATAAAAACTTCCAGTGACAGTTTGTCCCTGAGGGACAAACTCGTGGTGAATAATTCCCTTGCTGTCGTAGAAACACACAAGCATTGTCTTCACTTTTGACTTTTGAAAACGAACTTTTTTGCCTTTTGGTGATGCTGGTGACTTCCATTCAGCACTTTGGCGTTTAGTTGTGGGATCATAGCGAAAACACCAAGTTTCATCCTCTGCTACAATCGAATTCAAGAAAGTTTTATTTCTATGAGCAGTTTTAATGATGTCTTTTGCGTACTGAACACGCTCGTGTCTTTGAGCATCATTCAATGAATGCGGCACAAACCGGGAAGCGACCTTTCTCTTGCCCAGGTCTTCCACTAAGATTTGACGAATCGTCTCCCTGTTAACACCAAACTCATCAGCCATCATTCTCACAGTCACACAACGTTCTTCTTGTATTCTTTCTCTCACTTTCACAATGAGTCCCTCGTTACGAACAGAAAATGGACGCCCAGGCCTGGCTTCATCTTCAATCGTTTCCACACCACTTTTGAATCGTGCATACCACCTGAATATCTGTGCACGAGATAAAGAATTATCCCCATACACTTGTCTCATCAATTTCACAGTCTCAGCTGCAGTTTTCCCGAGTTTAACACAGAATTTAATGTTCGCTCTCTGCTCCATGCTGCTACTGTGACCGCGTCCTCTCACTACCTACACAACATGGCGCCGTATTTCCCGTCATGCTCAGCGTGGGACGTTGCGGTTTTGCCAGATTACAGATGAAGGTTGGGCACTTGGATGGCATGCATTGCTTCATAGATGGCACTTCTATCTTGGTCAAAATAAAATCAGTCTCATTATATAATTGTCGGACTGTGTATTCTGATCTCAACTGTAACTAGCGTACTGCAACGGCAGGGGCAAGTTGTGTACCTCTGTGCAGTTATGGCTAATTTCCGATCGCGATTACAGGAATGTGTTGCATGCCGGGGAGACCAATTAAGAAATGTAATTTTTAAGAAGTAATAGGCGAATATTAAATGGCATTTTACTGCTGATACTCCATAATTTTCTGTATTTCTAATATTCAACCCAGTTCATCAAAACAGCGACCTCAAAATTGTCACATTCCGTTGCCGCACCGTATATCTGTAACGACATAAGAAAAATGTCGTTTACTACGAGTGATAACATTTGAGATATAAACATGAAAATAGAAACACAAGAAAGGAAACAAAGGATAGAAGAATAAAAGCAACAAGGGAGGGAAGAGAACCAGAACAAAACAAATAAAGAATGGATAAAAAAAGATGAAAATAGAAACACAAGAAAGGAAACAAAGGATAGAAGAATAAAAGCAACAAGGAAGGGAAGAGAACCAGAACGAAACAAATAAAGGATGGATAAAAAAAGATGAAAATAGAAACACAAGAAAGGAAACAAAGGATAGAAGAATAAAAGCAACAAGGAAGGGAAGAGAACCAGAACGAAACAAGTAAAGGATGGATAAAAAAAAAGAGGAAGGAACAACATGAGGAACTTACTAACATAAACAATTCGTAATCACGGAACAAACATGTACGTCTTAAGTTAAGCTACTTTACACAGTAGTTTCATCTGCGGATAACCAATCGGAAGTCTTACCGAGTGGTTACTACTCGTGCTACGAATTCGGTAGGTACTGGGCTCAAATTTCAGCAGGCGACCGGTACCTTGACTGACAGGTTTCCTTCATTCACTCAGTCCTGTTAAGTGCTGGAATGAGCCCATAAAATAGGCCACGACAGGTCAAGGTAACTAAGGTAAAGTTCACCCTAGAACAGGCCATGAAGGCCCAGAGGTGGAACAGAAGTATAGCTCTACTCTTTCTTTAACCTCGGCGCTAAATTGGGTGGGTGGTGAACGCCACGCCTCGGCCGCTTTACCCCCGGGGAAGAGACCCGATACCCATTGTACAGGAGGCTCGGTGGGCCCTAGGTCCGGTCTGGACGGATGCGGAAAATCTCGCCCCTACCGGATTCGATCCCCGGACAATCCAACCCGTAGTGAGTCGCAGGCCACGACAGGTGGCTTTCGAAACCTCTCCGGTTTATGATAGACAAATCATTACTTGCATAATTTTGTCAACTGAGAAACCGCTGTTCAATTCATAAACAGTCAGCATTCTTCAATCATCATATATTATGCCCTTGCATTAATTCTGATTAAGGATTGATAAGTACTTGCGCTCGTGCTTGTGTCTCCGTCGCGGCCGCTGTCACGAGCCCCAGCTCAACCTCGCGCATCCACCGGCGCCCTAGCCGCGAGTAGCTCCGCACAGAGACGGTACGTACTTCACACGCTCGCCAAGGCGCACTGCAGTGGGGTATTTCAAGCCAGAGACGCCTGTACGACAGCCAGCAGCAATCTCTGCACTAAGAACCGGAAAACCACGGACCTAAGCTAGCAGGTGTGCCGGCCGAAATTCCAACTGCGTACCTCCCGAATACAAGTCAGCCAGTGCGGTAACAGCCGAGAGATTTTCGACATTATTAGCAAGGATCTCTGTATCCTAGTTGAGTAGTAGTAGTCTCGCATTGCCAGAGTAATCTCCTCCGCATTGCAACGCGAAACATAACTGTAGCTGTATGCAGTACGATAGTGCATTATCAGGAGCCCAGACAGTTCAGTTCGTCTGTTGTGTGGATTGCCAATTCAGCATCTGCCAATGCAGACCATACTGCCCTGCACTTTGTTATCCAGGCTTATCGCCTGCGCCACTGTAGGCGATACTGCAGACGTGGCCTGGCCAGCTTCTAAATCCATTCGGTGAACACCGGCAAGTGGGACCTGCCGCTATGTGTCAAGGCCGGAGGGGGATGTGTCAAGATTTTTGGTTCGGCATGCTCTTGAAACCTGTGCTCTTACTGCAGGCTGGCATGGATATTATGGACAAAGGTTGGACTAGTGTCCAGAGAAGCTATTAACAATTTTATTCACAGAAACCGTCAATATTTGTAGAGTTTAGTTCTGTTGAGAAGATAATCCGCTCAGTTAGCCACGAAATTTTCCGTATTTTATCATGCCGTAATGTTCATGATTGTGCGTAAGAGGCCACCACTGGGTCCTATCCTGAACGAGTATAATCGCTCCTACACCCTGAGATCCTATTTTCATATACATTTTAATATTATAATCCCATCAAATATGAGGCCGGGATAGCGTAGTCGGTATAGCGACACGCTACGTGCTGGACAGTCCGGGGTTCGAAACTCGGTGGGTGCGAGATTTTCCGTACGCGTCCAGACGAGCCCTGGGGCCCACCCAGTTTCCTGCACAATGGGTAGCGGGTCTCTATCCCTGGCGTAAGCGGCCAGGGCGTGGCCTTAACCATCCACCCCCATCTAGCGTCGAGGTTAAAGAAAGAGTAGAGATACATTTTTACTCCCCCTCTGGGCCTTCATGGCCTATTATAGGGCGAACTTTACCTTTACTTAATCGCATCAAATAGTCTTCCATTAGACTTTGTCCATGTTAACAAATAACTTATATTTCTGAACAAATAAGTGAATTGTAAATTTTATTCTAGGTTCACCGTGCATTTTCAGTAACTAATATCTCACTACCAACTAAATGCACATTTATTAAAAAAACCAATATAAGGTTTTTGATAAGTACGATCCAGTGACCCCCTGATGATGGTTTCATAGAAACCGAAACATATGTAGGGGCCTTTTAGACGATTTTAAAAAACCTTATATTGGTTTTTTTAATAAATGTGAGATATTAGTAAGTGAATTGTAATTTTTCTTTTAAAAGTTGGCGAAACACGTTTTAGTTGTTGATCATCTGGAACAACTACTAAATCCAGGATACAAAGGTAATTGTGTCTGAGACATATCTTATGGGTTACATGGAAAGGGTTAACAAAGTGGCAGGCGGACTGTACATTGAAGACTGCGAGTTAGAGGGGCATGAATACGCCCTGTAGCCAGGGAGGTATCGTAGACCCGTGTAATCGACCCGTAACAAAAAATATCGCTGTCTCATCACGCCGCAATTTTTGGCTCATACACAGTCCCTACCCACAAACATTTGTCATCAAGGAAATCAATTACACATGACACTTGTTAAAAGTGAGTTTCTCACACCAGTTCCGTTGCTCAGGTAACAAAAGGAAGTCACAAAACCTTTAAGGCCTAGTGTCTGCTTTATATACCAATAACAAATTCTACGTTCTGCCCACAAAGTACATTTATATGTTTTGTATGGTTCTCAGAACAAACAGCGATTACTTTCTTGTACAGCATTAACTGACTGATTTTTAAAACAAAGACGGATAGTGTTTACTGCGCGGTACGAACTCAGTCGTTAAGTACAATCCCGTGTAATGTTCGTCTCTGAAGGCCTCTCACCGCGGATGCCCTCTTTCGATCTCAAGTCAGGCCGTGTGAGATGTGTGGTGGATAAAGTGGCACTGCGTTAGGTTTCCTTCTGAGTACGTCGGTTTTACCCAATCAGTAACATTCCCCCAGTGCTTCATACTCACAAAGAAGTTTATTTCCAACTAATTGCACAATATTTAGTTTTAATTTTAGGAGCAAAAAACTAAATATTGTGCAGTTAGTTGAAAATAAACTTTTTTGTATAAGCTCCATACTCACCTCAATCTACATGTTGTTCTTGCCAGAAGGACAAATGGGCGAAGCCTGGTAACCTTAAGAACAATGTTCTTCGGAATTTCGGAATTGGACAGAAAAGTACTACATTTCGTCTTTAAAGGCTTATCAGGTAGCATCTGTGCTTTGGATGGATTTCTCTTGAAAATAAACACAGCGTACGAGGTAAAATCAAACTACATAACGTGATCATTTCGTCGTGTGATGTTTGTGTGTTACTAAACAAGGGACTGGGCTCTGCTTTTCATTTCCAGGGTGCTTGAATCAATATCGTAGGGGGCAGAGAATCAGCATTGAACTTAACTCCAAATTAGAGCAGAGCATAAACATTTTGAGTAGATTCAGCTGATCGACAGTAGAGTTCAGTAGACTCATACAGACATACATATTTTACAGATATGTCCTTTGCGATGTTGCCTAAATCCTTTCCTGAAGGGCCCCGCAGCAGATGCTACGGACGCACCGCAGCCTTGAGGCTTATTGTGCAACCCTGTGATGAAGATGATTAGTTTTTTTTTTTCGTGTAATGGAGCACCGGTGGAATGAAACTGACAGGGAAAACCGAAGTACTCGTAGAAAAACCTGTCCCAGTGCTACTTTGTCCACCACAAATCCCACATGGACTGACCCAGGATCGAACTCGGGCCTTCGCGGTGAGAGGCCAGCGACTAACCGCCTGAGCCATGGCACGGTCCATGATGATCATTTGTAGTAACAAATTTATCGTACGAAGCTGATGAACGTTATTGGTATTACATGCGTAGAAATGTGCGTGATGTACCCTAGTATTGCGTTGAATGTTATCGTTTAGAACCGAAACAATTGTAGGACTTCTTATTCGACAAGGAACAAGGCTGTGTGAGGTATAAATTAGACTTACGTATTTTGCTGGCAATAGGTTATGTGGTGTAGCCGACTGTAAAATGATTAAGCCAGATTTAGTACGCAAAGTTTCTAAAAGTCATGAAATATTTAACTGTACCGTTATTTGAATGCTGAAAATAAAGGAAAAAATTGCATAGACTCTCTTTATTGTAGATTAGAACTGAAATCGATACATTTACTTAGCGGAGATTAACTTGATTTATATTATTCTTTGGAAGTTAAAAGTGCTGCTACTTTTCAATCTCGGAAACTACGAAGCCATTTTATAAAGCTAAAGTAGAGGAAATTGCCACTAAAACGATAAACTGAATTACAGCTTTGGAACTAGGCCTGGGCCTTATTGGTCATGTGACGTGCCGCGCAGCAACCGACGCGGAGCGAGGCACGCCATGCACAGGAGGCCATGAGCCATTGCCGCGCAAATCGCGAATGTCTGCTCTTTTATGAGCAAGGGATATAACATTTCATAGCAGGGGTGCCCAACAGGGAAAGAGCAGAAGTCATAGGCTTGCGGGTGCAAATACATTTCAGGCTAAGAAATAACACAGTATAGGTTCGACAGCTTTCTTTGACCGTCGGTCCGTGTGAATAGCGAGTTTCAGTTTCTTATTTTTAAAACAATGATTACAAACTTAGTAACAAAATAATAAGTAACATTTATTGTTAATAAAGTGAAATCTAGGCGGTGACGGTAGGCCGAATACGTAGCACGGATGATAAATTTCAGGATTCGATATTGATCAGGCCAAATAACGAGAAAAGAGATGGAAGATAATGTGGGAAGGATCTTGAAATGAGAGGATAGGAGGGTGGATACTTGCAAACACTTAATGATCAACTTCATGATTTGTGCTCCTCTCAGGTATTACTGGGACAATCAAATCAAGTAGGGTGAGATGACTGGAATACGTAGAAGGCATGTAAACATGCGTATAGATTTTAGTGAGAAAACCTGAAGACAAGAAAACACTTGACAGAAGAAATGCACTTGGGAAGATAATATTAAAATGGACGTTAAAGAAGAAGAATTTGCGAAATATATTCCTCTGGCTTAGGACAGGGAGCACTGACGGGCTGTTGGTGAATAAGGTAACTGACCTGTAAGTATCGTGTAAGGTGGGGAAGTTCTTGAGCAGCTGAAAGTGTACAGAAATCCGCTCAGTGGAGTTAAGTGATGGGAGATGAATGAAACCTGCTTTATTTGGCGAATGTAGAGAAGGCATAGGAGTCCGTTGTGGCACCCCTGTACGCGGAGCAGAAGTGTGCAGTTTTATTGGGACGCTAACCGCCGTGCACGACTGATTGCGGAAAGAACTCTCAATTTGGGATTCATAGATAAGTACAAACAGCGTAATGGCCGCTCGTAATTATAGGAGCTTGTACAGCAGAACAAAATGAAAGGCTTTGGCTTTAAGTAGTTTACCGCATAAACTGTGTGCAAGTTTCCAACTGGAGGTGATGAAATGAATGGCGGAAAATAACTACCGTATCCCTACAAAGCCTAGCGGTTGCTTTATGTATAAGAAGGCTTAACGCTAAAAATCTTTTGGGTTTTCTTTACAGATCTCAGAACAAACAGCGATTATTTCCATATACAAGACCAGCTGACTGGTTTTTTATAACGGAGCTGAAGTGCTGAGCGTGTTGGGCTTGTACTCCTTTGTTCTGAATATCTCTCTGATGATGGCACCGGGTGCCGAAACATGTAGGAATTTTATACTTGTTTATGAATGTATTTTATTAAGTGCGTAAGTTGGCTGATGTATTAATTGTAAGAATATGCACGGTATGAATAACATGAAATAAGAAAAAAAAGGAACAAGTGTGTTTACTGCGCGGTAATTTTTAAATACAATTCAGTTTAGTTTTCGCGTTTAAAAGGCCAGTGCATAGCTATAAGCGGTTAATTGCGGTCTCTCACTGCGGAGGCCCGGGTTCAATCCCAGTTCAGTCCATGTGAGATTTGTGGTTGACAAAGTGGCACTGGGACAGGCTCCTCCGCGAGAGCTTTGGTTTTCTCTCTCTCTGTACCAACATTCCATTCGTCTGCCGTCGATACAATCGTCGCAAATTGACAGCATCTTTAAACAAAGCACACCGTTCACACACTCGGTGACTTGTGCAGTTGACACTTCGTCTGCTGCTTTGTTTGGATGGTTAATGGGGCTGCTGCAGTGACAAGACAGTAAAACTGTATGTGAAAGCAAGTGAGTGGTGGAAGTGTCTTACAGCGCAGTAAAACTGTATGTGAAAGCAAGTGAGTGGTGGGAAGTGTCTTACAGCGCAGTAAAACTGTATGTGAAAGCAAGTGAGTGGTGGGAAGTGTCTTACAGCGCAGTAAAACTGTATGTGAAAGCAAGTGAGTGGTGGGAAGTGTCTTACAGCGCAGTAAAACTGTATGTGAAAGCAAGTGAGTGGTGGGAAGTGTCTTACAGCGCAGTAAAACTGTATGTGAAAGCAAGTGAGTGGTGGGAAGTGTCTTACAGCGCAGTAAAACTGTATGTGAAAGCAAGTGAGTGATGGGAAGTGTCTTACAGCGCAGTAAAACTGTATGTGAAAGCAAGTGAGTGGTGGGAAGTGTCTTACAGCGCAGTAAAACTGTATGTGAAAGCAAGTGAGTGGTGGGAAGTGTCTTACAGCGCAGTAAAACTGTATGTGAAAGCAAGTGAGTGGTGGGAAGTGTCTTACAGCGCAGTAAAACTGTATGTGAAAGCAAGTGAGTGGTGGGAAGTGTCTTACAGCGCAGTAAAACTGTATGTGAAAGCAAGTGAGTGGTGGGAAGTGTCTTACAGCGCAGTAAAACTGTATGTGAAAGCAAGTGAGTGGTGGGAAGTGTCTTACAGCGCAGTAAAACTGTATGTGAAAGCAAGTGAGTGGTGGGAAGTGTCTTACAGCGCAGTAAAACTGTATGTGAAAGCAAGTGAGTGGTGGGAAGTGTCTTACAGCGCAGTAAAACTGTATGTGAAAGCAAGTGAGTGGTGGGAAGTGTCTTACAGCGCAGTAAAACTGTATGTGAAAGCAAGTGAGTGGTGGGAAGTGTCTTACAGCGCAGTAAAACTGTATGTCAAAGCAAGTGAGTGGTGGGAAGTGTCTTACAGCGCAGTAAAACTGTATGTGAAAGCAAGTGAGTGGTGGGAAGTGTCTTACAGCGCAGTAAAACTGTATGTGAAAGCAAGTGAGTGGTGGGAAGTGTCTTACAGGCAGTTAAAAATGTATGTGAAAGCAAGTGAGTTGTGGGAGTGTCTTAGCGCAGTATAAAACTGTATGTGAAAGCAAGTGAGTGTGGGAAGTGTCTTACAGCGCAGTAAAACTGTATGTGAAAGCAAGTGAGTGGTGGGAAGTGTCTTACATCGCAGTAAAACTGTATGTGAAAGCAAGTGAGTGGTGGGAAGTGTCTTACAGCGCAGTAAAACTGTATGTGAAAGCAAGTGAGTGGTGGGAAGTGTCTTACAGCGCAGTAAAACTGTATGTCAAAGCAAGTGAGTGGTGGGAAGTGTCTTACAGCGCAGTAAAACTGTATGTCAAAGCAAGTGAGTGGTGGGAAGTGTCTTACAGCGCAGTAAAACTGTATGTGAAAGCAAGTGAGTGGTGGGAAGTGTCTTACAGCGCAGTAAAACTGTATGTGAAAGCAAGTGAGTGGTGGGAAGTGTCTTACAGCGCAGTAAAACTGTATGTGAAAGCAAGTGAGTGGTGGGAAGTGTCTTACAGCGCAGTAAAACTGTATGTGAAAGCAAGTGAGTGGTGGGAAGTGTCTTACAGCGCAGTAAAACTGTATGTGAAAGCAAGTGAGTGGTGGGAAGTGTCTTACAGCGCAGTAAAACTGTATGTGAAAGCAAGTGAGTGGTGGGAAGTGTCTTACAGCGCAGTAAAACTGTATGTGAAAGCAAGTGAGTGGTGGGAAGTGTCTTACAGTGCCCAGTGTTAACGAAGACCTAAGATTCGGTTCAGGATCGACTTAAACACGCTCTTTCATGGAGTTGTACTTTCCGGGGATTTTTAGGAATTGTGATTTTAATTAATTTGTACATGAACCCTTACAAAGGACGACAGCAGAGGGATGTGGAACCCCTTCTAGACTAACGAATCAATGTTTGTCGGCATTGATCCTTCCCCGGGTTGTATATTCAGGTGCATCTATTGACTAACATTGTCTTGCAGGCCGGCCTCGAATCTAGCTGAACTGCAGGACGAGGCCTCTCCGACAGAAGGAGAATATGTTGACGTAGGTGCAAGGTGAAAATTCAGTCAAATCATGAAGCCCACCTTTCTTATCTAATAAGGGAAGACGGCTTACGGTTTGAGCTTGTTCATTTGTTTCTCTCCCATTAAACCTTTCAATCCAAATGTCTTACTTCATGTCGGTAATAGAATCATGCTACTAAAGTCCCCATCCCCACCACTACAGAAATACTTATTCATGTCCTTCTTCACGCATTAGCCTAAGAAGCCTGTCTCTTCTCCAGTTGGTCTTCCCATCTTTTCCGCAGCCAGTCGTCATCTGCTTCCGTAAGATTTGTGTTTGGTTACTGATTTCGTAATTCTGCTCTCCTCAATACATCCTATTTATCTTCGTACCTTATCTCTCGCTGTTCATCCACCATTTAGTTTACATTTTTAACTTTTAGTTGGGTCGTAATTAGGTCATTCCTTTTAGCAGGAAGTGAGACTCTAGCCGTATTCTTCTTCGATGATCTTCTCGTGGCACCGAAGTTATCTTTGAAAGTAGAGCCGTATGTTGGAGGATACGATTTTGAGGTTTTCACGACTTAATTCATCTTGAGGTCGTTTGGATTGTAACATCGTGTACCTTTGTATGTAGATACCGACGTTTCGGAGGAAATTAGTGATTTCATCTTCAGGTTTGATGTTCAATGGAGCTGGAGGCAGCAGATTCGTCCGAAAACGTTGGTACCCACCTACATTACCAGAAGACATCACTTTAATTCACTGTTGCAGGATCAATGGCGATTTGAAGATTTTCCTTTGTTGCCTTCGTACACTTAGCAAGCGCGAAGTTAACTCGCACGTTTCTGCGTCATCGAACTGACTGCTGAGATACACACTGCACTGTTTAAGGTTTGGCTGCAGCCAAGCTGCTGATATGGCAAACTGCAGTTGTGAATGGTTTTAGTGGACCACCAGCAGACCCAGGAATGATGCCATTATGATGCCTTACTGCGAACCCAATACTGACAGCAGAAAAAACATTAGCTGTACATTTGTGTTGTCTGTTGGAGATCACATTCAGAGTGGATCTTAAAGAAATCGGTCGGGAGGTCGTGGACTGGATTGATCTGGCTCAGGACAGGGACAAGTGGCGAACTCTTCCTTGCCCGGAGATCACATAATTTCCAAGTACATTCTTTGCGATGTCAAGCTTCACTGGCCTTATATACGTTTAGGTATTTTTTCAGATTTAAATTGTTGTTTCAGGGTTGACGTCCGTAGAGACATCACCTACTGCACAACAGAAATGCGTTATAACATACTGCTCCTAGCATTTCGTAAAATGTGCACCTTCTTGGATAGATTTGAACCTAAAAGGAACGAAGTAATTTAAGATATTGCATAACTGAGATGCTCATGATTCAAGTCTTCTGAGACGAGACCCTGTGTGTGGTTTCGACGTTTCAAAAGAATGTAGTGCTTTCTTATTCCTGAACTGCTTGACCCTGGATGATGAAGGCATTACTTTCGTTCGAAACGTCGGGAACCATTCACCCAACGACACGGAGTTACATCCTCAGCAACAGCACTGTGAGAACCTCCAGTCTTGCGAGGAACTTCATCATTTTGCAATTATAAACCAAAGCCGAGGACACCCAACGTGACAAGAGACAGCGTCAAGTTGCATTTGTCATAAATATGTTGTGGCTATGAGAGCTGGTTGGAACCGATTCCGAGGCCGTGTGCAGCAGGTTTCACAAATGTTATTCCAACCACCAGAATATTAGTGAGTTCGTTGATTCGTTTCGGTGTTGAATTTATATTCTTTATAGCATGTATTTTTAAGCCTAATATAAAGTATGGGATCCAACAAAATAGACGTTACACTTTATGTTTGAAGAAGAAAGAAGAAATCTGATAATGAGTTGATGTTAAAATTAATACGTGTTGCTACTTCAAGGAGGGTAACGGGTGTAAAAGTGTCGACTGGTCTCATCTTGATCAGGGTAAGACTCGGTGATGCGCTCTTGTGGCTAGGTTTTTTTTTTTTTGCACCCGGGGCGAGTAATCACAAAGACCGCCCCAGCAGAAATTACGAACTTGAAACAATCAAAATTATTTATTGATTTTGCTTGTATTTGTCTCAATAATTTAAAATCTGTTGAGCTCATAAAATCATTTTTTTTTTCCATTTAAACTATTTATTTTGGAGTTTGCTTCCTGGGGCTGCCGCACCATTCACACCCCCCCCCCCCCCCCCCCCGCATCTACGCCCTTGCCCTTATGAACACTGAGCCGTAGGGTTTTGTAAAGGATGGAAAATTTGATGAGCTGAGCGCAAATAAATTTGTGATCCAGCACCCTGCTTTGTTCGATTTTAGTCGGCTTTACAGCATACATGGAGAAAGATTAAGGTACCTGCATACCAGCTTTTACGGTTACAGTATTTTAATGTACTATAGCTTAGAATTTACGTCTAACTGAGAATTATCTGAAGTTGAAGTATAAAAGGTTGAAAGTATAAAAACGTAAAGTTGTCCCTTTGAACCCCATGAAGGCATATAGATGGAGGAAAGGTGTAGTTCCACTCATTCATAATCTAGAGGCTAGTTAGAAGTCAGTGGTCCTAATGTAGGTTATAATATATGATGTTTTATAACAGAAATGTGTATATAAATATAATCATAGTTCATGCAATTGGTTAATTAGACATTTCGTAAGTTTGTAGTTAATTAGATGGTTGCGTACCGAGTAAAATAATTAATTCATCCACAGTTACTTCTTTAGTGAACTGGGCAGGCGGACACTTGAATGTTGTATCTCGTTCAATTCGTAAAACGTTTTTCTTCTGAGTAACCTACCTTACTCAGAATTCAAGAAACGATGTGAACCACATTCGAGAGCTGGTTCATCGTCACATGGTGGCTGCCTGGGAGCTACATTATGAGTGTAGTGGGCGGCTTGGCTGGGGTGAGGAGTCGGTGTTGGGTTACATTCCTCTGACAGCGTCCCCTTCCCCACATCGGCCCCTGGTAACCCGAGAACCTGCATGGGGTATGCACACATAGCTATGTTGCCATATATCCGACAAGCCAGGGGACCGCGGCACAACAGGAGATGCTACAAAACACCATACGTCAGATGTGTAATTGTGTAATAATCAAGCTACGCTGAGCGGAATTTAGGCTAGGAAATCTTGACACCGTACTCAGCACTACAGGACGAAGGTGTCTGGGGAAGTACTTGTATCTTGGAGAGAAGTAATAAGGACTGGAGACAGTAAGAGCTGTAATTGGTAACATCATAATTTGTAGTCTTTGCCTAATGGTTTTAGTACTACATCTTGAAGGGTGGGGTTGTAGGCACATGGACTTTGCATCGGGGAAGTGGGGTGTGTGTACATTTTGGTTATAAAACCTGTGAGGCCTACTAGTGGATAAGAGGGTAATAATAAAATTGGTCTAAACGAAGAATGGAGAGAGTACGCAGACTGTTGCGAGCTTCTTCAGGATAAGGAGGTACTGTGGCGGACCTGGGACCACGTTAATGAACCCTATCATAGAACAGTGATGGGTTTTGATCACACCAGTTGCTCAAGAAACTGTATTAGAGTTACTGAGATGGATGATCAGTCAGCAGTCAGACAGTCATTTAAGTAGTTACGCTTTCAGTTATTTAGATTATCAGTCAGATGATCGGTCAGACAGTTTGTTAATCACTTAGACTAGATAATGGATCAGTGAATTATTTGGTTATTCAGGCAGTTAATAAATCAGTTAGGTAATAGGGCAGTCAATGAATGGATGTCAGTAATGATTCTAATCAGCAGTCAATGAATGGATTTATCAGTTTGATTAATCAGCAGTCAGTCAATAAATCTTTCAGTTATGCTTCTAATCAGCAGTCGGGTATTTAACGAGTCAGTAAATGAGATAGTCACGGTCAGTCAGTCTGTTAGTCACTCAGGCAGTTGACTTGTGTAAATAACGTGTAGACTAATGAATGGTCATTAGGATTGTGTCGTAATAATGAAAGTTTTATTATTACTATGGGCCCATAATTGGTATTATTTTTTATTTTGTTAAATTCTTTACCCTTATGTGTGTTTTAAATTTCTAAGTTCAAAGTTAAGTAAATAATAACTACTTAATTTTTTTTTTATAAAATCAAAACCCCTATTCTAATGAAACCTAACCTCGTGCCAGCGGCTGTACGTTAGGCGTACTGGCGTCACGTGTTTTACGGCAAGACTGTCCTAGTTAAGAGACGCAGCCCGTACCTTTATTCATGTCTACAATTTTACAAGTGACAGCATGCACAACTCTAAGAACATTTTCTGTGGTATGGAGGAAACTATCCACGAATTCCACTTCTCCACACTATGTATAGATACATGATCACCTTCATGCTGTGGCTCCTTTACCCGTATAAAGAGCTAATCGTATCGATTTTATAGACAGGTACTGGACCCTGCAAAACTGTCTCGAAAGGAATACACTCATGTCCCCAACAGGAAAAGAATCCCAGCCATCCCGCCCGTAGCCAATCGCTAGCTAAATGGCTGTTGGGATTGGGGAGGGGAGAGGTGCATACCGGGTTTTTGTGGAGAAACCTGTGTGAAAGAGACCACTTGGAAGACCTGGGTGTAAATGTGAGCTTAATATTAAACTGTATTCTCAGGAAATGGGATGGGATGACTTGGAGTCGATTGATCTGGCTCAGGATAAGGATAAGTGTCGGGCTGTTGTGAAGGCGGCTATGAACCTTCGGGTTCCATAAAATGCGGGGAATTTCTTGACCAGCTGAGGAACTGTTAGCTTCTCAAGAAGGACTCTGTTCCATTGAGTTTGCTGCTGTTTCTTCCTGTTCGTAGCGGTCAGCAGCGCATTGTGCTGGTGCATAGGCTCTATCGCATGACGTGAGGTGGCGACTGTGATTTATGCACTTTTAAAGGAAAGTGTTTTGGCGTGTTTGAGTCATATCTCAGCACTTAGCTAGGGCGAGTGAGTCAAATTACGGGATATCTCAGTGACGATAGCCAATCTCCAGGTGGACAGTCGAACATGTAATTACCGAAATATGAAGAAGCGGTAGTCTAACACATTAAACTAACTATGCGGTTCGCCTATCCTTGTCCTTTTGTGTAGCTTTTGGAATGAACATTGTAATCCCATTCAGAAAAGTGTTCCAGTTGAATGACAATTTCATTTTCAGTTTCAAGTGGCATTCTGAAGAGAAGAGAAAGGGATGGACGGATACAGGATTTATCAGAAAACACTACTGCAGTCCGTAAGGCACTTAATTGCAGTTTTGGCCTGAAATAATTTCTTCGCTTTGTGGATCAGCATGCGGTATGACCTCTGAGAGGTCAGTTGCAGCAAACACAAATATGAAACCTGAAACACATTTCGGTACGCAGTTCTGTAATCTCGGGGTTCTTAATGTAGAACATCCCATTTGGCGTATTCATCACAGGTGTATGTTTATTTAGCTCTTAAATCACACCTAACTAGTTATATGACATACGCTTTATCTCCGCAACTAGTTTCGGCTCAGTTCCGGAGCCGAAACTAGTTGCGGAGATAAAACGTATGTAATATAACTAGTTAGGTGTGATTTAAGAGCTAAATGAGCAAACAATCTCGAGGTTGCTGTTTCGAAGTAACCAAGATACAAATAGTAACAGAATTTTGCAAATATCTGAAAAGTTTCGAGCATCAGAAATGTTCAATTAATGTTCTGTACGGAAGTTTAGTCTGTCTTCTTTAGGCAAGAAGTAGGTCATTTATTTTGGCAGGAGGGGTTTTCTGTGTAATTATATTTTATGAAATATTTAATCGCTGTAAACAAGTTTATCACCAACAAACTGCCTTAATTTTTGAATACAAAAACACTCCATATTTCGGCTATTATTTATCGTCATGTAAGAGTACTTTATATTCAAACATTAATGCAGTTTGTTGGTGATAAACTTGTTTATAGGTATCAATTGCACGAATGTACAATATTGAATTCCTAATAAATTGAGATCTTTTTGACTCGCACTCTAGACATTGTACTGTCTGCTGCATTCTTCAGTTGATATTTCGACACTTGTAGGTTGCGACCTTACCTGCGGCAGTGGAAATTTATAACTGATAGTCACTGAATATCAAGGGACCATCACGGGGCTAACCACTCTGCCACTACGTTCTGTCCCAGTCTATGAACGTGCTGTGTTAGTATCATATTCTGTGTCAAGTATTAGTCAATGAAATTACGGAATAAAGAATATTATCAGGCTTCTCAGTCCATGTGAAATGTTTGTCGGGGTCTGAATCCTCTTCCATAGACACAATGGGGAGTGAATGCGTATTGCTCGTGAACCTAGTTAGCGGCTGCAGTACATGGGTGGTTGTGACCTTTTCCCTGTCCATTGCCGGCTGGTTTCTTCCCAGCTACCTAGTACAGATCAGAGACAAACGAACCTAATCATCTCCGAACTGATTCAGCCTGTCACTACGATATCTGGCTGATGTTCTTTGTGGCGTGACGGAAGGGGATGGTTAGTTTTTTACCTCACCACTAAATCCCAGGTAAGCTGGTAAAGTCTATTGTTTGGCTGGCGTGTGGCGTAATCAGCGGACAAACTACACACCACAAATAGTCTATGGGGATCAATCCCTTTTATATCCAGTCCTTCAGCTGATGACGAGGCAAGGGGTGGAAATTTGTAACGTCATCAATCGCAAATGCTACCGATATGATAAGTAAGACTAATAGGTGGCCGTAGGCTATTTAATGACAATATATCAACTGCAGAAGTTATTTAGCTTCGATTGATAAGAGAAAACGATCACGTTTTGGGAAATTGAAAGTAGTAGTGATGAAAAGGTCGTGGCCTGTTATTATCTGGACACTCGCTTGGATGGAGTGAGGGAAATCACGAAGCCACTAGACTAGTATTGTCGGTGTTCCGATCAAGATTCCAACTAGGGATATCTCGAATAAAGAAATTAAACCTCGGGGCTATATGGGGGTGGTTGTTCAACGTCACGCTCCGGCCGCTTTACCCCCGGGAAAGATCCCCTTTACCCATTGTGCAGGAGGCTGTGTGGGTCCCGGGGCCGGTGTGGACGGGTGCGGAATACCTCGCCCCCACCGGGATTCGATTCCCGAACCTTCCAAGCCGAGAAAGTCGCTATACCGACTGCGCTGTCTCAGCCCACAAGAAGAAAAGGAAATAAAATACTGAAGTTTCCCATTATTTATAGCACATGTGATTACTACGATTAATATTTTCAGTATTCTGATGGATTCATATAAACCAAATTTGCTCTTAGTATATAGTGATTAATTGCTAGTAGCCTATTAACTGTTCTTGAGCAGCTGAGAGTTATTCACCTAATCAAGCAATTGCCAACTTTTATGAAACCCAATGATTCAACATAGTTTTCACAATAGCCAACCATTAGCCGTAGTCTTAAGCCACTTGTTCCTCTAACAAGTATATTAATATCGTCGTCACTCTTATCCTGACTGATATCTGCCCCTGAGCTTTTCGAGATAAAATTTCTGTATATTTCTCATTTCCTCCATGTTTGTTGCATGTCCCATCCGGCTTGCCTCCCGTCGTGTCGTGATACAAGAAATTAAAATCTTCTCCTCTGCATTGTACTCGCAGATTACACATTTCTCAAAGGGTCAGTAACCCACATTCCACCAATGCCTTGAATTTACTTCAATTTTTAAAATTAATTTTACACATTGGAATTGACAGCCCGATCCCAAAAGGAAGCAATTTATTGAGCAACAACGCCATATCATGGTGGTGAGAACGCTGCATTCCCAGGTGAACCCGAAATCATATTTATATTTCCAGGTCCTGAATTAAATTTTTTAAAACGAGCTAGGAATTGTAAAGCAAATATAAATGCGAACAATACAATAATGGGAAGCGCTTGATTCACCGTGACATTTGCGTTTCTCAGCGTGATACTGGCTTCAGGGGACGAAGAATGGAGCTGATTGGGTGTTGATTGTTGGGGGCAAAGTAGTGATGAATGTCTGACAGGAGATGGTTCTGAAAACAGCGCGCAGATGGCAGCAGGTGTTGCTAGTTTCCAGATCTTCGAAGGCACACGACAGCTTTTATGTTCACTCCGTTGAAGCACCACAAGAAAAGTATTTCGTTTTACAAGTTCATCGTATTTCAACTGTATTCCTTTTACAAAAGAATTAGAAAAGTCGACCAGGAAATTCTCCCAACCTCTTCTCATTCACACCAGTAACAGATCAGTCAATTATTTGGTATTTGTTAGTTTCTTTGGAAAGGGAGGAAAGATGGTAAACCGACGCTCACTTCACGCCTTTGTAGAAAGGGTCACCCCAATTCAGGGTTATCCAAAGCAACCTCCCTTCTTTTTGAATACGGCCTATTTAAGTCATGTCTTTATGTCCAAATATCCAATAAAGCCCTCAACGGAAAACTTCCGTGCTTCTCAGTCCCGCACCAAGTAACTCTTTTTAACATTCCAGTTGTATTACAACATATTCAAACACAGCATTGATTTCTTTAATTCTTTTACATGTCGATTTTAATTGAATTTCTTAATTTTAATATTCTCCCCAAAGTACAGGATAGTCCGTTAGACATGCCTGTCGAAGTGACGAAAAAAATCAAGACTGGAATTATTGTTCTTCAGACTGTGAACTGTACAGACTGAGCGATCCTGGTTTTCTCTTAGGTTAAGTACAAATAATTTTACAATTTAAGAATTAAAATATACTGATTTCTTTCTCCGCCAATGTAACATTTCTTCACAACTTACGGCGAGCAAATCGGCGTGATGATAACGCTCTAGAGCAGGGGTTCTTAACCTTTTTTGTGCCATGGACCCCTTTGCGAGTCGGGTGAAACCTACGGACCCCTTCTCAGAAAAATATATTTAAATACATAAAACAGAGATAGTGAGATTGATTGAAGTTAACCAACATTTTTGGAGTCCCTAAACAATAATTTACTGTGTTGCCTACCTTCATTATTGAATGAAAAGCTAAATTTCAGTTAAAGGTTAGTGAAAATAAAGTTGTCATTTTTCCCCCGTCCAGGTTCACGGACCCCCTGAAATCTATCAACGGGACCCCCAGGCTAAGAACGGCTGTTCTAGAGTCTGGACCCAGTTTTATAGTCCTTCGCGTTACTGAGTTTTTTTCGTGGTTTTCATCAGTCATTTTATGCGAGTTTCTGGGCAGTACCTTCGAACCGACCGCTTTGTCCTTTTTCCATATCGTTGCATATCATTTATACAAGCACTGTGTCTACCAAGAACATAACCGTTAAGCAATGTTGGAGTCAGTAATCATCAACTCTTGACCGGAATTGCTTAAATTTCTCTTTCTCACCCCTGTCCTTGTTAGCAAGTTTTAGGAGGGTTGGTTGAACAGTCTACGCGCCCTCTTTCATATGACAGTTGAATGCCTTACTGACTGGCGTTCCACATTTCTGTAGTAGGATGAAACTTGTGTGAAATTTCATTTTCACCAAGTGTAACCTAAATATAGAGTATTTTCAGTATGCGAGGTAACTGAGCCTCTCTGTGGACATATGAGATGGTGCAGCACGAGCCTTGAGCTTCTAATTTATAAAACACTTCAGTTAATGAGGCGATCTGATACTTCCACCACGAGCAACACCATTCCCTTGTCCCCAGTTCGGGGTGAAAGGAATTGGGGCTCTATTGCCTCTTCAGTTCCAGTTGGCTCAGAATGTCTTCAAGCATTGCGTAATAGTTTTAACACTGTGACGACCACTGATGCTTCAGTTCCAATTCGCCCAGAGTTTCTTGAAGCACTGCTTGATATTTTTAACACTTTGAGGTCCACTTTATTTTTATAACTTCAATTTTTTTTTGGCTCGGAGAACACTAGACTGGAACTCTGTTTTCTGAATGTCGCGCTGTTCCAATAGACAATTCTATTGCAGCTAAATTTATTTAAGTGTATTACAAAGCATCTGAAGTTAATTACTACTTTCGTCTTGAGAGTGTATCTGAGAGGAAGAAGGAGAGAAAGGGAGAGGAAAGAGGGAGGATAAATATTGAAAGAAAGGTAAATAAGGGATAGAATTAGAAATAAAAGCAAATGAATAAACTAGAATAGAAAGTCGAATGGCGAAATTAAGATAGAAAAAGCGGAGCGGCGGGGAGGAAGAGAGAATAAATGAGGATAAAAATACAAAGAAGATTAAGGAGTGTAGCAAGGAGGAGGACATACGCGTAGTGTAACTATTATGGCTCTTTCGCTATTCTAGATATCTAAAACTGCAGATAGTCTACGGTTTTCACGTTTCCTAGCAACAACGCTAAATTGTCACGCTGTTCCTATCACGCTCCACTGTAGCACTGTTGCTAGAATACAGACAAAACAGACAATCTGCGGAATCAGACTGCCATTCTTGCGAGACGTTGTGTGACTGACGGCTTGAAATCAAATTTTCCTTTCCCCACTTGTGTATGGATTCAAAGCCTGATAAGGACTGCGCGCATGCAGAGCAGGGATGCGAGATTTCAAGCCTACAGAAAGAAACGCATCGAGGTGTTCACGCGAAGTGATCGTTAAAACTGTCCAATTTAAATGAAAACTGAAATGGACAGACAGTTCCCCGTGAAATTCTCCAATGTCATATTTCATGATAATCCGCTTAGTCTATGTCGAGTTGTCGTAAGCGTACACGCAGACGAACACACGCACGGAGCGATTTTCATAGGCCGTCTGCAGGAAGCGAAAACTCCTAAAAGTAAGAAGCAAGAAGGAAAGAAAGGCAGGAAGAATGAGTGAAATAAAGAGAATAAGAAAGAAGAAAGAGGACAAAGGAAGTGCGGAAGCAAGAAAAGGAGGAAGAAAGAAAAAAAGCAATTGTTATCCACTAAAAAGGGCTCTAAACATTGCGCAGAGTTGGATAGTCATAAGCACATAACAGGCAGTATTCGTGACACAGGACTTCATGTCTTTGGGCACAAAAATGACACATTTCGTCTTTAAAATTTTAAACATGGCAACAAGGATGAATTTAAAGGAGTCAAGAGTCGCCTTTTGACGTATCGGTGTCAGGTGCAGCCATCCTGCTTGAGGGGATTCTGTAGCCTGCGCTATGGAATTGTGACAAAAGTACAGAGTACGGCACTTTGCTGCAGTCCCCACCTTCACTTCAGTTCAGCGCCAATTGTAACTATTGCGGGGACAGTAACATTGCAGTAAAGTGCCAGGGATGTACAGTAGTTACGATACTTCGGACGCTGTGTATTTTTTCACGTAACATTTTTAGGGTGTTCAGTTGTTACAGTGACTGGCTACGAAGTGGACAGACGACTGGAGTTTAATTCTCGGTAGTGACAGTGACTTTTTTTTTTCCGCCTGAATACCCAGATCGTATCTAAGATTCACCGAGTTTCTTATACCGGTACTCTTTCCGCGGATGTAAACCGGTCGGATCCTGCAGCTGATGTGTTGAGGATTGAATATCTTAAAGAAAATAGTAGCACAATGAAAAATTATACCAGCCGACAAGGGGCGACCCCTTAGTTTGGGGTTCATTTTAGGGTTAACAATAAGAATTGTCACAGAGGGTCTCAGATATGTTCAGGTACGTCCTAAGAAAAGGGAGAAGGTTATGAGATTTTGTACTTCCATCGTAGATCAACGGAGTGTTAAGATTTGCATTAAATTCAGCGGGGTCGCGATTAAGTACAGCTGAACTTCTGCATTTCACGTACTCATCTAAGTAAGTACAAATTATTCAAGTAAAGCTTCATCGTCACGTATTATGGCTTGCAACAAGTCCATAGCCACTTCCAAAGCGAGTTCTCCACAGACTGCGACGTAGTTCTTCCACTTTCAGTTTCCAGTATTCTGTCGTTTCTTAAGGTCATCCAGTAGCTGCTTACGTCTTCTTCCTCTTCATCCTGTCACTTCCATCTTTCCTTCAATAACGTGTTTTGGAAGGCAGTTCCTACGCCAGATGTGACAAATCTAGTTGGTCTTCCTTCGTTTTAGTGCACGTAGGACGTGCCTCTCCTCCTTGACTCTGTGTAACACTTCTGCATTTCTTACACGATCGGTCCAACTGATCTCAATCCTTATCCAACACCTCGTTTCAGCTCTTTCAAGGTATTTCTGATCGATTTTACGAAGTGTCCAAGTTTCAGCACCATACAAAGCTGTGCCTCGAATGTAGCATTTTACTAGTTTCTTCCTTAATTTTAAATGCAATTCGCTGGTGAAAAGAGTTTTGTTGTTGTTGATTGCTGCTTTTGCCATGCGAATCCTGGATTTAATTTCCCCGTAAGCTTACCACGACGAAAGTTAATATATCATGTGAAAGGGCCATTCACTGTCGAGTTAGGCTAATGGTGACAGTATGTTGAGACATAAGACGGGAAGTGAGCCTGTGGGCTGAGGAATCTTGGGACTGCCAAGCCAATGACCCCGGACTGCTGCATTTGACCCCCGTCTGCAAAACCTATATATCAGTAGGGACTCAGCAAGGTACCGCTCTGTGTACAGTACAGTTGGTTCTGCCGAGTGTTCGGCAAAGTACCGTCGGGTAAACTAAAGGGGGACACTCAGAGGAACTGACGAGAGAACTGAAAAAGAAATGCAGTTACTAGAAAATGTTTGTTTATAACGCATCAACTGTCTGGTATTCCAGTTTTCCTTGATCAAATTTATGTAACATTATCCCGTTGTGCTAGTTCATCAATACCGATTTATTCTCCAGACACACAACACTTGAACACTGTACGTTCGTTTATTTACTTTTCTGCTACCTGTTTCGGCCGTTTTATTCGGCCATCATCAGTTAGAAGCGCAAGTACATAGTCGGCAATATATGCTAAAGTGTTGTGTGTCTGGACAATAAATCGGTATTTCCTTGATCATTTATCAGCACCCATTGGTCCAGTAAATTTATTGCAGTAACGGGCGCCGATAATTTGTTAACGTCGTCACGGCTTCTCTCTTTGTGCCAGTTTAATCCTTTTCACATCTGTTTTGATATGATCCTTCCATGGAACCGTTTAATGTAGTGATATGGCTATAGCTTTGTATTCTGGTAGTATCCGTTTTCAATTTCTGTCGGTTTGTTAGCTAGACCCTAACCTGACGTTCTCGTGGTTATTCTGCATTCTCTCTAGGTAAATTCCAGGATGTTATTTTAAAATAGGCCACACTGTTCACCTTACTTTTATTTATTTTATACTAATGAGAATCTTTCCATTTCACTCGAGGCTATATAACCAGTGAAGACGGAACAGCAGAGTCAAATACGAAGAATTAATCCATATTAAACACGCATCTGTGTCTCGCCCTCACCAAGAGGATTCGCTGCATCATGATTTAACACCAAAATTTTATTTTTCCCTGGCTTATGAAACAAGTTACAATATATTGATGGTCTTTTGTTTTGAGAGAAAAGGAGATAATTACTATTATTATTGTTGTTATGACCCATACCTACAATTACAATTACCGTTTACGGTTTTAGTAATGAAGCTGACAAAATTAAGTGCGCCTTACATTTTCATAACTCAGGCAACATATACAGATGTTCAAGAAACAGGCTTAGCAGAGACGATTATTAAGTCCTAATACAAGTACCTGTGTTATGACACTCATGTCTACCTAGAACTACATTCTTTCGAAGCTGACTTCTATAGCTTAAGTGCGTCAAGTGCCTACTTCAGGTGCCTTGTTTTGTTTAAGTTTGTTTAGGCGAAGTGATTCTGTTTGTAAGCCAGGCCCAGCGCGTGGAGTAACACACACACACACACACACACACACACACACTTGCTCTGTTCTTCGACAAAGGACAGTACTGTGTACAGCAGGAACTCATTTCTGACAAAGTACCTGAAAAAAATCGCAAAAGATTTCGGCCTAATTTAATTATAATATTGTTTAAAGGGAGCCCAAATTGAAGCTCCTAAAATTTCACGAAAATATCTCTCACATGTAGGGTACACTAACATATACTGATTTTACGGAAATAATTTGCCATAGACCTACAGTGAATATTTACCGAAACACAAGATAAGCATTTGTGTCCCTGTGAATGTGACGGCTCATATGCAGTGTGCTTAGGAATGTGACGGAAGGCTTGTGACTGCGGCAGATGAGTGGCTAGCAGACCTGTGCATTGCCTCAAACAGCTACGCACTCCCCTTTCTACTGTTCTAATTACTGCTTTTGTTTCATTTCCATTCCACTCGAGGCCATCTTTACCGCCAGGTGGACATAGGGTTGAAGGCTCAGTAGTGGTCGTAGTTGTGGTGGTGGTAGTAGTAGTAGTGGTAGTAGTAGTAGGAGCAGTAACAGTAGTCGTTGTGGTGGGTGTAGTAGTAGTAATGGTGGTGGGGTGGTAGTAGCAGTAGTAGTAGTAGTAGTGGGGTTGTAGTAGTGGGGTTGTAGTAGTAGTAGTGGGGTAGTAGTAGTAGGGTGGTAGTAGTAGTAGTAGTAACAGTAGTAGTAGTTGTAACCTTAACAAGGTCACCGATTTAGTTAGTGGTCTATTTCGAGTGCAGCAGTAACAGTTCTTCCTTCTGACGTATTGTCGGACATTCCTGACATTTTGCAACTTTCCATTGATATTGATAGAGCAGCTTCAAGATTGAGTTTTGATTCATAGTTTCCAAAAATTTAAGCTATTTCTGTTGGTAACCTAATTCTGCTGTCACTGTACTTTTATCGGCTATTCCCAGTTGTTGTGTGGTACTGTTTTTACAAGTGCGATGGGCCGTCATTCTGCTGCCTTAGGCCGTACCGTCCTCATCCTTCTCAATACGATCACGCAGTACGATTTGATCATTGCAAAATGCAACATTTATCACATAGTAGCCAGGTGAACCGCCCACTGACGACGTACTTTCATTCAGCTACGAAGTTAAGCAGTGTAAAATTAGGTTACTGTCTTTCACAAATATCGTGGCATTCGCTTAGGAGAAATGACAAATAGCACAATAGATCTCGTGACAGTCGACAACTTGGCCGCTTATCTCCCACACATAAATCTAGAGCTTTACCACTACACCAACCCGCTGATATCAACCTGATGTCTCTGACAGTATTTATCAGTAAATATTATACCCGTAAAATACCGCGTGTGTTAACATTGAGCGAAATCAAATCGGAAGCAGTAATTCCAGTTTTAAACGCGTTCGCCATGTTGGGAGAGGTAACTTATCGTATATTGTACCTGGTAACAGATACATGCACCGCGGGACACGACTTTGCTTTTAGATTTCTGACACAATGCAATGTGTTGGAGCTGCCTGACGCCGGACGATCAATACGTTGCTGAAGATGCGCCCACCGAGTGCGAGCGCTGAGCGCATGGGCCTGACGTGAGCGCACTTGGAACTACAGGATTTATGGATCTTGGGTCGTTCAGCCACTGTGTATAAGACAAGGATGATATTTAGCACTGGATGATATGCAAGAAGTATCACGTTTGGGAATTTGAAAGGACTGCAGAATACAGTCATAGTTCAGAGAGGCCTAAACGTCAGTTAGCCGAAGTAATTCTCTTGTATCAAGGGGAATGTTCAGCTTTAAACCTGCCAACACTAGTATGAGTCAGTTGCGCGTGTTGTTGTTGCGAACTGAACATGGTGGATTCCATTTTCAACAATTTTTGTAAATTCAATAAGTAATAAAATAAATTTACAACGTACGAGTATTATACTATTTCACTAACCATTTAACTGATTTTTTGGACCACACTGTACAGAATGTCCACAAAAGGACTTTGCACTTTCAAATGAGACTTAAAAAAAAATTCTTAGAACTTCACACCTGCATCAGTCGATAGAGAAACTCTCAAAGTTCTGTTTCAAATGACCCGGGTCATAGTTATTGTGCGCCGCTGCCGCTAGATGCCACTAATTTTGAAAATGTCTACACCTTAAGTTAAGAGTTAGTCTGTCCTGAATTTGGCTAAGACAGATTTAGTACCAGCTGTGCATTTTGCACACAATTTCACATGGAACCACCCAGCCGAGTACCCGTTTATGCCTAGTGCAAAACATTCGAGCTGAAAGGGTGCATTTTCAAATCCAAGAGTTCTCGTTGGCCTTCTGTGTCTGATGCAACAGTGGACCGAGTTCGGGATTGTTTCCAAAGCAGCCCACAAATGGTAAAGCGCTGAAGTGGTTCCGTGTGAAATGTATGCAAAGTTCACGTTGCACAGCTGTTACTGACTCTGTCTTCGCCAAATGCAGAACAGACTAACTCTTAACTTAAGGGCAGCCATTTCAAAATTAGTGGCATCTAGCGGCGAAACAAAACTTTGAGGGTTTCCCAATCGACTGATGTAGATGTGAAGTTATAAGTACGCAACATTTGTTTTCTGTATCATTTTGAAGGTGTAGAGGTCTTTTGCGGACACTTCGTGTATACCAACATCCACCTTAAGCGACTGAGTAAAACCACAGAAACCTTCGTAATATTTGTTGATGTCCCGGCCGAGATTCGAATCAGACACCTCTCCCATGCAGAAGCAATCATCCCTGAATTAGATAAAGTGCACTGTCAGGCTCACTTTCCTTCCTTTTAACACACAAAAGTGTGCGTGGAATTTTTGACCCTAGAACTGCTGCGGACGCAGTGCTGAAAACTTGTGCGTAAATCGAGACCGGCCTTGCTGAATTGCTGTTGCTTAAGGACAACAGACAACTTCGCTGGACTGTTCTGTAGTCTTCTCGCACGTTGCACCTCTGACTTCAGTAAGAACACATGTGCGTGCAGTAGGCCGATTTTTTCCTTAAGGTCATCCAGTAGCTGCTTACGTCTTCTCCCTCTTCTTCCCTCCTTCCTTCTAACTTTCCTTCAATCACGTGTTTCAGAAGGCAGTTGCTACGCAAGATGTGACTAATCCAGTTGGTCTTTCTTCTTTTTATTGTATGTACGATATTCCTCTCCTCCTTGACTCTGTGTAATACTTCTTCATTTCTCACACGATCGGTCCAATTGATCTTCTCCATCCTTCTCCAGCACCACATTTCAATACTTTCCAGATACTTCTGATCTACTTTCCGAAGTGTCCATATTTCAGCACCATACAAAGCTAGGCTCCAAATGTAGCACTTTACTAGGTTTTGTCTGGCATCATTATTATACTCGTATATACCCTAGTTCCTCTCTATTGTCTGTTCAATTTTTCCATCATTTTATCATTGTGGGCAAACTGGAAATCCTGCTTGTGAGTGCCTTTTTATAAAATGTGAATTCGTACCACGCCTACTAGGTGGGTAGAAGCAAGAATGGTCAAAGACTATACATACCTGGAGGCGTAAATCACAACAATACACCTGTTCTGACTGTACCGGCGACCTTCTGGTCCTAACGATGTGCAATATGATGGATGAGTTGACATGACCTGAAAATGAGGGAGGAAAAGTATTGAGAAATCCTGGGAGAATTCGCTGCAGAATGAAACAACCATGACCTGCTGCATGTGTCCCAGATCGCGTTTGTTGAGCAGGCGTTCCTAAATCTAAATGAAATTAATAGGCTGCATCAGAACAAGTTAGGAAATTTGCGCAGATCGTAATAGTTGTGGGTCTTTCGCTCTGTTATTGGCCCCAGATTTTAAATTGGTGAATAAAGTATAGAGAAAGACTGACAATGCAAATATTTGTAACGCGCCTTTCACATTATATGCATAACATACTGTTAAGATTTCTCTGTATCTTAGCAACAGGTTTACAATCGATTATAATCGATATATCGTGAATGGGGAGATGAAGACTCTAACATTCTCGATTGTTATGTTTAGATTGCCAAATGTACCTTTGACTTGACGTTTCTCACACAGAATACAGTGTTTCTGTTATAAAGACCAGTAACAGCGGGATGCCATCTTGAGTATCCGCAGGTCTTCATGTTAGTGTACGAGTATGTTACTTTGGTCCGATTTTAACCGACGTCGGACTGTTTTAACAAATTTTTGTGAAAATCCGGAATATGAAGTTTCATAAAAATCCCTTTAGTGGGAGTTCATATATACGAACAGCAGAACGGACTGACGGACGGATGCGAGGACGCCAGTAGACGCCCATCGCAACTGCTTTACAAAAGCACCCAGAAAGGAGATATATTTATGTTAAATTTTAGTGGGCAAGCCTGGGGAGAGCCGATGCCAGTGGCCGTGCGGTCTAAGGCGTGGGTCTACGGCCGCTCGCTTACTAGGATCGTGGGATCGAATCCCACCGGGGGCATGGATGTCTGTCTCTTGTGAGTGTTGTGTGTTATCAGGTAGAGGTCTCTGCGACGAGCTGCTCCCTCGTCCAGAGGAGTCCTACCGAGTGTGGTGTGTCTAAAAAGTGTGATCGTGAAGCGTCGTAAAAATGACGAGGCCTAGGCCCCCTAAGGGCTGTCGAGCCATAGGAAAAAAAAAGCCTGGGGAGAAGAGACCGTTTGGAACACGTTAGCATGGGTAGAAGGATAATATTAGAATGCATCTTATGGAGCTAGATTGTGAAGGAGTAGACTAGATTCAAGTGGCTCATGTTATGGTCCAGGTTAAGAAGCCTAAACAGTGAATGTGATGAGATTTTAATGTACTGTATTTACCTAATAACCTTTGTTTCTTGTTACATGCAAGTAGCGAGTAACTGTGACTATGTTACGTAACAAACATCTTAATGCCCCTTACCGTCTGGTTTGAGAATATTCGTACAATGGAAGTCTTGTGTCAGTGAGTGCGTGCGTGTGTGTGTTATTTGTGTGTGCGTGAGTGAGTGAGAGAGAGAGAGAGTGATACATTTTGATGAGATAAATATCTTTAAAAATGTATCTCTCTCCAGTATTGTGTCTAGTTTCTTGGATTTTCTTTGGAAATACTCCTGTTGCAGCTAGGGTACGTCTTCGTACAGCGGTCCTTAGGTGCAGGGTTAATTTAACTATATTATTATTATTATTATTATTATTATTATTGTCTGCAGAGATGTTGATATCTTTAGGTAATCCACTACTTCATTAAAACAGATCCTGTACTAATTTGTGGCAGGCTGTAATCAGCTAGTCAATGTTTTCAAGGTTTAGGGTTTCGTCCCATTACTTCATTCGTATTGCTGTTTTTAATGTCGCTATATTTGTTGTTTTTTTGTTTAATATTCCTTTTTTGTATTTGTGTTGTGTTTTTGTTCTTGGGCTGGCTTTGTATTTGGCACTTGTGCTGTTGAGCCTGCACTCTAATAAACACCTATTGAACTGAACTGAATTGAATTATTATTATTATTAGTAGTAGTAGTAGTAGTAGCAGTACCAATAGTCATGTGTCGCTTATTAAATAATTAGGGTAATGTTAATTTTATTTTTTTAGTTATATTTAGATTGACTACATGTAGTTGATTGTATTTCACACATAAATATAAGAAGTAAAGTTTATTAGCTTTTATTATAGTGTTTGTTTTTATACGCGTTGGAATTAACTGTACTGAAATTTTTATTATTTTCCTGTTGATCAAAGACAGCTGTTGTAGTTTGCCGTCTGTTTACAAGATGGCCTCCTCTGTGTAGCACTCTTTGAATGTTACGATCCGTATTACTTGCAGCGCATCAAAACAGTTTACTCTCCCGGACACCAGAGACAAAAAGCGAAAAAAAAAGTAGTGCCGAAAGAAACATCTCTTTTTTATTTCGTTTTCTCCTTTTCCTTGACTGCCTCAGAAGTCAACAACGAAGAAGACCTATGCTAAGGCAAAGAGAAAGAAAAATATGTATAGTGATGTCACAGGGCGACGAGAATGACACCTCCAACTGCGGTGAATAAAGTAAACAAATGCCTAACAGCAATTTACAGGGGTAATGGCACACAGGTGCACGAAAATATTCTCTTTTCGAGGAAGGTTGGTCACTACTCGCAGCTCACCTGACCAATGTCTCTTTGAGTTAATAAAATGAGTACCTTGCACTACTCGCCAAGGGTCTATCTTTTTGTTTGTTTCTTTGTTTGTTTGTTTCTTTATTTTTCGTTACCTTCTCCTATTTTTTTTTCCAAATTGTTTTTTGTAATCAACGTTTACAGGGGTAACTGTTTCACAGTTATTTCAATCAATTAACTTTAAATAATCTTCATACTAGCTCCAGGGTACAGGGTGTTCCTTAAGGACTTTATAATCAATGAACCAATGAATATACTCTGCCAGTAGGAAAATCCAAGACCCGTCATTGGCATAAAATAAAAAACACCATTGAATCTTATTCCGAGCCATTTAAATTTATTTCCTTAAGATGTATTTTAATATTATCCTCCAACTCTTTCTTCGTCTTGTAATTGTCCAGTAACCAAAAGGTTCCTCACTGGCGCTCTGTATTAATCTCCTGTATTCCCATCCAACTATCACTCCATTGTTACCCGCCTAATTTACTTTCCATAATGGTGTAATACGGTAGAAGTGAAACAGTGTGAAATAAATAAGTTCCAAATAGCAGGTTACAGTAGCGGTAATTCTGTCGACTTGTATTTCGGAGTTTCTCGATTCGAAACTCCGTTGGTTTACCGTCTGTCCTAAATGACTTTCTTCATGGTTTTCCTCATGCTCTCTACGCTTATGTCGGGATAGTATCTTTAGATTGGCCACGACTGTATTCTCAGATGTTATTTACTCACAGTGCGTGTTCATCATTCCCTTCTTCTCCAACCTTTAGTGTCTTAGCACTTACAACGTAAGATCCATTCACCATATAAACTTACGTTATGGTAATTTATTAAGATCTAACTAAATGCACTTATTAGGCAATATAAACCTTGCTATTTTATATTATATTATCTGTAACATGTTTCGGCTCAGATCGAGCCATCATCAGGGAGGCAAAATAGACGGGAACATATATACCTATACAGGGCATACACAAAAGAATGGTGCGGTTTCAGAAGTGAATAAAAAATTTATTTCTCACCTTACACGGGCACAACATACACCTTCAGCGGCGGCAGCTGTCCAAGTTTCTCATTTGGTAATTACAATCCTTCAATGTGTGCACCCTGGGTCACACGACACACATCCACACGGTAATCAAACTCATCCCAGACCCGGTGTAGCATGTCCGCTGTAATGGCCTGCAGTGCATGCGTTATCCGATCACGAATTTCATGGATGGACGTGGGCAATGGTGGTACATAAACGCTGTCTTTAACGAACCCCAAAGAAGGAAATCACGCTGCACTGTAATCACAGATCTGGACACCTCAAAACGGAGCACACAGAAAGCCTTCTCCTGCTGCAACGCCATCTTTGAAACTGGCCCCGCGGCCACGCAGTAAGCATGAGAAGCGAACTGCTGGTAGCGCATGAGAAACTTGGACAGTTGCTGCCGCTGACGGTGTATGTTGTGCCCGTGGACTGTGAGACATAAATTTTTTATTCACTTTTGAAACCGCACCATTCTTTTGTGTATGCCCTGTATATAAGTGTAAAAGCACACCGGAAAGCTCTATGCATACTTCTGTGTTTGTGTAAGATACAGCGGTATCAAATATAATTTTTGTTCGACATAAATCTCAGTATATTTAGATATATAAATATTAATGTTTAAAAATTAAAATTAAAAAGTATAAAAGTTTATTGAAGTAATAGGCTTGTCTGATATAATCAGTTGTTTTAGAATATTTATTTATGTATAGTTAGAAGACAGTATTTGATTTTGCATTCAGGCATCTCCGGGACTTAGTCACTGTAATGTGCAATGCTCCTGTCCCGTAATGTACGTAATATCTTGATACACTAACAATGAGAAGTGTTAAGGTTACGTTATGGAGAGATTCGCTGATAGTCACACAGTTGTGGGAGGGGGGACACAGGCTCCTTATTAAGCCGTTGTGTGCCGTGTAAGTAGACAAACTTGACTGAAACTGTGTCAAGCTAGCAACGTATGCTGTTGAACATTACTCTCCCGACTACAGTTACAGTTTTCCCTCTGCTACAAGCAGATTACAAGCAGATCTAGCCAACGTTGGTTTTATCACTAATATTATTTTCATATTTATTTTTTCCCCTATTTATAACTTTAAGATTCATGTACTCATTTCAGTTACGTTGGTTACAGGTACAATTTTTGTTATGTTCCTTGTACATTGTTCAAACTGTTAATTTTAATCTCCAATAAATAATTTTATATAGCCAACGTTGACAGGTCTCCTTAAAAAGTCTTACTACATCCATGCTAAACTTTGAATATTGCTTTTGATTTCTTGCATATTTCCGACTTCGTAGAACTTGGATATGAAATAGAAACTCAATAGAGAATGTGCTTGCCGTTTTTCCTCTTGGTCTCTTTGCGCAGTAGCTGAGTCAATAAGTCAAGATTCTGAGGGAGGTAACAGGTGGGATGATCAGACAAGTCAATCACTGAGATCTACCCTCCTCTGGGATGTTACACAGCGTAGAGTGGTAATTCTGTACCGAAGTTTCGGGATAACCTATTGGTCCCATCTTCAAGGGTCAAGAATTCCAATTGGACGTCTTGACCCTTGAATATGGAATCGATATATTGTCCCGAAACGTCGGTACAGAATTACCAGTCGACGCTGCGTAATATCCCAGAAGATCGCAGATCTCATTTAAGCCTGGAATCAGGTGAAGTCAGTCATTGTGTAGATACGAGGCATTGTTTTGTAAAGTATCTGCTAGTAGGAATGTAAATTTACATTTCGTGAGACTGTTGAAAACGTGCTCCATAGTGTTCATATACTGTTCAGACTTAACTAACTGTATGGAGCGACGTTCTTTGTGACAATCTGATAGTTGCACAGCTAGCCAAGATGTTCCCTCACGTTCACAAGAGGCCGCCACGTGGCCATATGGTCAGCCACGTCCTATGTTAATACAGTGCAATGGCCATTATTTGGTTGTGTTTCTACGACGCCGTCAGTGTCCCAGAATGTACAGCGTGCATGTTAGGATGACTGGTGAATGATGAATTTGAAAGGAAGCGGTCGTGGCCTAATCAAGGTATTGTCCCACCATTTGCCTGGAGAAACTCTGGAAACCGAGAAATATCTTATTTAGGACATCCGGTGTCCCGGCTGACATTTGAACTCGGTATCTCACGAACACAGGTCTAAACTCTGACACAATAAGTACAAAGTATAAATCTCATCAAGATGTCTTATTTGAAAACTTTTTGATACCATAGAATACAAACGAAAAATTTGATACCTGTAGCAGGGCCGGATTTAAGCGTGTTGTGTAATATTTAACATGCCCCTCCCGCTCTACTGAATTTTAAGTTTAATAGTTTGTCATGTTTGTGGACGGGTATGTATAAAATACTACATTACATATATACATTTTTATTAATTGTTCTTAAAATAATTTTCATTATTTACAAATTCATGTAATTTTGTAGCGAGGCGGCCTCACTGAAGCCCATTGTAATTTGAAGCCCTAAGCTGTAGCCGTCTAGCTTGTATACGTAAATCCGGTCTTGACCTGTAGTGCTATTAGATTCACAACAATAAATTACCATCTGTAATAAATGAACATCGAAACAGAAGTGGTATGGAAAATCACAAACAATATGTGTACATTCGAACCCGGTTATAACGACATCGGTTTATACGACACATCATCTATAGCGTCAGATATTCGTGGTACAAATTAATTCCTTGCTGTTAACCATAATGTTACACTACTCGGTTATAACGACACAAAATATTCAGTCCCCTTCATGACGTTATAACCTAGTTCAACTGTATATCGAATATAGTAACACACCTCGGAACTGACACCTTTCCCCACTTGTTGTGTATCAACTTCACTTTGTATGATTTATTGATAATAAGAATGATTGTATTGAGGCAGCAATGGTGTGTTTGTCTTGTAGCTTCTCTCCTCCTTTCCCCATCTTGTTCCTGCAGCTTTTGCTCTGAAAACAGCTGCCGGCTTCGAAGCGTAACCTGATCTTGCGCGTTGGGGGCGGATGTGCTTGCATCCTTCTCACCCTCTCCCTGCATTTGCCTCTCTTTCTTCTTCACCAGGCTCGTCCTTTATTTTTTCTTTCTCTGTTAGTCAGTGTTTTGTCTCTTTCTGGCCTGCCTTCTGTTATTTCTCTCTTCTTCATCTGTTATTTGAAGTACCGTGAACATTTCAACTGATACGTAATAGTAACGAGACTTGTACGGAAAAAGAGTTTTATGAAATATAGCTGGGAAAATCTATTATTCAGGCTTCAGACTTTTACCATTTAAGTTTTCTGCCGTGGATTTCATTTTTGTCAACTGGAATAAATTAACTTGGCGTGGATAAAATTCATTTAGGGATAGAAAATTGGTGTTGAAGGAGCCAGTGTTTATATCAGTGTAAGTTATAATATGAGCTGCGGTAACTCTGTTAGTGTAGTGTATGCTACTGGCTAGAAAAATGGTCTCCAAGCAACTACCATAGAACATTCATTGCTGGATTTAAAATGGAATGAAAATGACCGTACACCGACTGAATAGACACTTGTGAATCGAGCGTGTAATATGTATCAGTTCGTTAGGTTTGTCCTGTGCACAGGTTGCAACGTCCACAATGAGACGGAACACGTTCTGCCACGTGGTTCAAGAAGGACAGAAGCGCATGGTGTAGTAGGGCACTGAAAAATTAACAAAATTATGCTATATTTATGAGCAATTGTAACTGTTATGCACACTGAGCTATAACGCCGTGTCGAGTGGAAGCCAGATACCAACATTTTGGAGGAACCTGCTGCCTCCAAATCCTGAAGATGAAGGCAGCAGTTTCCTCTGAAAATTTTCAAACTTATCTGCGAAACTACACGGCGTCATATTCAAGAAGTTGGCAATCTTAACATTCATCGCTGCAAGAATCTCAAATCTCATATAATTCTTACCCAGATAATAATGCCGGTTACAGTTATGAAGCATTTACTCGTACTTATCTCCATACGTAAGCAGCAGGTGCATGGTGTAAAAATTATATTTATGTCTCTTGTATTGTTACATTTCTACAAAGTATGAAGAAACATTTTGCCTGAAGGTGTGGTCAGTGCTGGATCTGTGTGATTACCTTCGGGGTCTGTACGGAACAACGAATTTCTTAACCCTTTGAATATTAAAACAAATATGCATTATACAGGGTGTCTAAAATGCTTGGAGAAGCTTCAGCGGTGAATTGCCCACACCAAAACAAGGGAAAAGGCTCGTATCAATGTATGCCCTCAAACATTTTTCGAGGTACAGCCCCCACGTTCGCGCGATCTCAGTGCTTTAGATTCTTATTTGTGGGGGCACTTAAAAACCGCTAATGTATTTATCTCCAATTTAAAATGAAGAGACGCTTCACCACCGCATTTTGACGCCTGTCAAACCATTCGCAATCGCCCCGGGACCTCTAAAACGTTGCGACAGTCTATGGTCAGACAAGTCCACGCGCATTGATTCAGGTGGAGGATATTTTGAGCATGCGTTGTGAATTCTGACTTTATAAACAACAAGAACTCAACAGCTATTACATTGGGAACGTGTGTTATAAGTACATCATGTCGGAGGTAAGTAAAATATGACATAGTTAAAATATTCAGTGTGGAATGTTATCTTTCAATTAAACTAAAAAAAACAATAATTTCTGCGCATATGTTTATATGAACTGTTTTCTCTTTTTATGTGAAGAACTCGCTCTTGAAGTTTTTCCAAGTATTTTGTTATTACCTGTATATGAAGCTTCAGGTCGCACCTTATAGAGAAAGCAGTGTGTTTCCATTAGAACAGCAATCCTTGACTGCTGCACAAGGAAACAAATGTATGTTTACGGCGCATATAAATACACTGTGTGAAAAAAAATGCAGATTTGTTAATATTAAAACTCGGCTTGATGTGTGCTAATCACTAGGCTTTAATGGGTTAATGAGTTGATGTTTGTATCAAGACACTATGCCACTCAGTTAGTGGCGCGATGGGTAACGTTCAGTTTTCTCTGGAGTTCGCAGCGTCGCAGGGTGAGCCGGGACCATCGCCTCTGTGCTCAGTGTCACCCCGCCACAGCTGACTCTTCATTCCAGTATAGCCGTCTGTCCACGCCACTCCCATCACTGGTTCAAGACTCCGAAAGGCTAAAAACAAACACTTGGTTGGGGGGGGGGGGGTTGCAGAGTGCAGCAGTTAAGTGATCTGAGGGAGGAACCCAAGGATAAGTACACTCACTTCCAGAAGTTACATCGATTCGAAATTAACTTAATGGTTATCAGAGGACAACATTTTGTATGGGTGTCAAACTTGGTCTCGCACGTTAAGCAACGAACATAGGCTGAAAGTGTTCGAGAATAGGGTGCTCAGGAAGATATTTAAGGTCAAGATGGAGGAAGACTGGAGAAATTGCGTAAATGGGAGCTTCGTGTTTTGTATATTTCATCAAATATTATTCGAGTGATGAGTTCAAGGAGAATGAAATGCGTGGGGCATGCGACGCGTGTAGGGGAGAGGAGAGGTGCATACAGGGTTTTGGTGGGGAACTTGAGGGAAAGAGACCAGCTCGAAGACCTAGAATTAGGTGGGAGTTTAATCTTAAAATAAGTATTAATAAACAGGATTGGAGTGGATTGGATTGATTTGGCTCAGGATAGGGAAAAATGGCGGGCTGTTCTAAACAAAGTAATGAACTTTCGGGTCCCGTAAAATGTGGGGAATTCTTGACTAGCTGAGGAACTATTAGCTTCTCAAGTATGGCTACTCCATGGAGCTAGTTGGACTAATATATTTTGGGTTTTAATCGAAACAAAGGACATTAAGCATGTGGTTCATAGCACGGCCCGAGCGCATTCTGTTTCTGAAGATTAAACGCAGGAGCATTCCAGGATCTGCATCCCTGTCATAATACTAGACATATTTTTTTTTTGTTTTTACCAAATATAGGTTATACGTAATTGTAACGCATGATGTTGAAAATCTGTCTGTCCGTCTTGTTTCCGAAACTGCACCGCGGATTTTGATTAAATTTGGTATTTTAGGAACACTTCTAAAGATCGTTTTTAGGTGAATCACATTTTCAGCCGTTTCAACAATTTAGGGCCCCAAAAGGCCAAACAACAAACAAACGGTTGGGACTGCACAGTGCTGCAGTTAACTGATGTGCCAGAAGGAACCAGGACAAAATGCACTCACTTCCAGAACTTGCGTTGTTACTTTGCGTAAATCTCAAGTGTAACTTCCTTCCTTCCTTCAGAAAGGGTTCTGGTAAATAGGCCTATCAAAAAGTACATCCCCTTACGGTCTACAATACTTGAAACGAAAGTTAATTATTTCCATGTTCCGTGCAATATACTGATTATACAACATGTAATCCAACAATTGCTGAATTAACAACAATTTGTCACTTTACAATGTGCCTCCTACATGTTTCGGCCTTAACATGGCAATCAGGGAGGTCTCCAACAAAGGAATTCAGTAATGGCAGAGTCTGTTTAATATGTGCATATGTGGAGTCAGAATACAATGTTTTCAGTTAAAATTGTTAAAAATATTTGAAGTATAGACTAATTACAAATACTTTTCCTACAAATATTTTACATTTCATGTGAATATCTGTCCGTCGTTGCAAACTTCTATATGAATAAGTCATTTTCACTCTGGGGAGTTATCCTTGTGTTGTCAGTAGGTGCTTACATCATGGTGGATCACTTTGTACTGTGTACACATTGATTTAGTTCTATCTGCATAACAACTGACTTTCGATTAATTAGGTATTAAAATTGCACACATCGAATTTGTACAATCTGAGTATTTACTACGTAAATGGAGGATACAGCCTTACTCACAAAAAGTGAGAAATTGTTCTGTCTTATAACGGGGTTAACATATTAACATATTAATATTAACATAATATTCACTCTCTGTAAGATTTCCTTATCATCATTTTGCACAGATGGCTCTTCAAACAGTTTCTAGTTTCCATAAATTAAATTATCGTAAATAGAATTGAAAGGCTTTTACTGCCTACATTCAGTACTAAACTGGAAGTAGGCCTACCATTAAAGCCAGAATCCTTCTTCGTTCCGTACCTCAATTATATAAATCTGCAGATAGTAAACGCGATTTTAATGTTACCTGTTGGTTAGATCTGTGTGTGGGAGCGCAACTTGACTCGCGTTCTGAGAGAAGAATACGTATTGCGGATGTTGGAGAGTATCCGTACCTAGCAGGTTGAATAAGAAGAGTAGAGAGAAATATACATAATTAGGTGTTTCGTAAGTTATATTTTTCCGAATACTACTGGGGGCTTTAAGTGAAAGTTAAGTCAGAACTGCACAGAAAGTATTTACTGTGAAATCGGAATTGAATAGAATATTTGGAAGGTCTAAGTAATACGTAAATTGATCTTACAGAAATCGATGAGATAGTGTAGAATGTATTGGCTTGGATCAATGTGCGATAAAGTGGTAGGTTTTTGTTGTAAATACCACTTTGGTTCCACAAGAGAAGGAAGTTTTCTGATCAGCTGAGTAACTGTGAACTTTTAAAGAAAGATGGTGGGTTCCACAAGAGAAGTAAGTTTTCTGATCAGCTGAGTAACTATGAGCTATTAAAGAAAGATGTTGGGTTCCACAAGAGAAGGAAGTTTTCTGGTCAGCTGAGTAACTATGAGCTATTAAAGAAAGATGTTGGGTTGCACAAGAGAAGGAAGTTTTCTGGTCAGCTGAGTAACTGTGAGCTAATTAAAGAAAGATGTTGGGTTGCACAAGAGAAGGAAGTTTTCTGGTCAGCTGAGTAACTATGAGCTATTAAAGAAAGATGTTGGGTTGCACAAGAGAAGGAAGTTTTCTGGTCAGCTGAGTAACTGTGAGCTATTAAAGAAAGATGTTGGGTTGCACAAGAGAAGGAAGTTTTCTGGTCAGCTGAGTAACTGTGAGCTATTAAAGAAAGATGTTGGGTTGCACAAGAGAAGGAAGTTTTCTGGTCAGCTGAGTAACTGTGAGCTATTAAAGAAAGATGTTGGGTTGCACAAGAGAAGGAAGTTTTCTGGTCAGCTGAGTAACTGTGAGGTATTAAAGAAAGATGTTGGGTTGCACAAGAGAAGGAAGTTTTCTGGTCAGCTGAGTAACTGTGAGCTATTAAAGAAAGATGTTGGGTTGCACAAGAGAAGGAAGTTTTCTGGTCAGCTGAGTAACTGTGAGCTATTAAAGAAAGATGTTGGGTTGCACAAGAGAAGGAAGTTTTCTGGTCAGCTGAGTAACTGTGAGCTATTAAAGAAAGATGTTGGGTTGCACAAGAGAAGGAAGTTTTCTGGTCAGCTGAGTAACTGTGAACTTTTAATGGACGATGTTACATATAGTTACGATAAATATGTGATGGATTCTTTAAAATATTATTTTGTGTGGGGGAGTGTGTTGAAGTCCGTGTATCGATTTTGTGTACTTTACGCAGTACATTTGTTAAGCAGACATGACAGCACACCTGGCTGCATTATACACCTAAAGCGAGGTGACACGTACTCACGGTCGCTGTATCACATCCCATGATCAAAACAAACCACAAATTAGAATAAAAACACCACATCAGATTTCTGCATAGGGTGTTTCACAGTTCTTTTTCTTGTCTTTATTGCCTCTTAATATACAAAATGAACACACAGTCTCTTTCATAACAAAGGGAGGGTCCATAAACTCAAATACGGCCAGTTATGCTATTACGCGTGTTGCGTTAACGCGATTGATGAATAGGTGAATGCTGCTTGTATAACGCGAACTTTCGCTTAAGCGTGTTCGCTGTTACGCGATTTCAGCGAGAGGTGTGAAGGATTTGTGAAAGTCTACCCCAGGGGGTTGTATTTTTTTAATTAGGCGATTTTATATAACTAGGGGTCTCACAAGACGGCAACTATCGCGTTATGGCAGAACTGCGTGTACAAAATTAAGCGATTACGTACAGTGTGATGTCAGTTAACCCATTATTTATTGACAAAATATGCTTCTTCAGATCCCGTTTCATATCCTCCAATCTACAGCGCGATCCCTCAGACTGATAAGCGTGTCTAATTTCCCCTTTTCATTGTCACGTGTTTGCCTGAATTTTAAGTTGCTGACTGCCAAAGAAAATATTCGGGTTTACAGAAGACGTACGGAGTTTGACTCCCAGCAAGAGGGTCAGTACATTTCTTTTCACTTCCAGACCGAATTTGGAAATGGGATACCGACTGACAATTTTCCTGGGATAATGACGAATGGAGTCTGAAGCTGTGAATTCATTTGCAATTATTGTTTCCATTAATAATGCATAATGCAATAAGGCTTCTTATATTTTTCCACAAAGTGATGATAAGGCTCAGATGTTAAAGAATAGCTTTCAGCGGTCAAAGAAATGGTTTATGTGAATATGATGCGTTCGTTGTTGAAATAACAATAGTGTGTGTGGCGCGAATGTATACAGCTTTGAAAGTATTGATTTTATCTGTGGATTTGATAATCACGTTTCGCGGAAATAAACTATTCCATTTTATTCTGCCTCTCCTGTTCTGAATTGAGGCCAAAGAATTTAGCACCAGTATTTTGTTAAAGTAGAACAGAATCGACTCTAAAAATTTATTACTGTCACAGCTAATTAGCGATAAAGACATTTATTATTTTACTTGTGTTTTCTTTAAAGTAATATTCAAAAAATTTGAAACAAGTAAGTCAGATCTTAGTAACAGTTCTGTTCTATGCTCGGTATTTATTTATTTATTTATTTATTGTACGTTGAACAGTTTTGTAAATAAAGGAAAACACATGAAAATGGAGCAGAGTTCCACACTATTACGAGTATACAGACCTACAAGGCACTGACAAAGTAGGCAGTGCATAAGCACTTGAGCATATGTTCAGCCAAGAACACTTTGAGTTAGTAGAAAGAAGGGAATAAGAGAACATAAGATAAAGTTAATGGACAGAATATACAGAAATAATCAAGAGTGACTGAAAAGTTTCACCGCAGTGTTGCTACATTCACTGCAGTGGTGCTGTATTTGCTGCGTAGAAACTTTTTGATTACCCTTTATTTCCGTTGGTGCAAAGCGGGTGGGGCTTAAAGCTGAACACTCATCTCTCATATAGTGCTGAGGTTAAAAGTGAATGACGGCAGTGGCGTAAGTAAGCTTTTCGGCGCCCTGGGCGAATAATAACAACTGCCGCCCCTAATATAAATTATGGACTTTAATAAAACCCAAAGTCATTTATTGAACTTGCTTTCAATTGACTTCATAATTTAAGATCTGTTGAGCGCAGGAATTAATTTTTTCGTCCAAAGTACACAGTTTTCCTTCCATTTTGCCGCCCGTTAGATTCTACCACCCGGAACATCGCAGCACTCCCCCACCCCCAGCTACACCCCTGACTGGCGGTATACACTTACTCTCACACGTGCCTCCACAGTGTGCACAGGGACCGTTTTAATTTACGTTTCACAGCGCTAGTATTTAACAGTGAATGGCGATTGTCGCGCATGTTGGGCTTTAAGGGCGATAGAAGATTTCGCACCTCATTATGGCCTTTAATGGAAGACAAATGGAAACAAATATAAAGCAAGAAAGTACTGATTTGGATGTTCTGTAACAGAAAGTGGAGTTAACGTTAACAGCCTACCGCGGACACCATCACGCCCACCGCACTTTTCTCCGCCCCGTTTCAGAAAAGTGTGGCAACTTCTCCGACACGGGCGTAATGCGTGTGGAATAAACAAGTACTCTGCAGGGTTGAATGCGTTAGCCAATTGTAACAAGAATCTTCAACAGTAATGGGTTACAGAAGGCCAGCGAGATTTTCTTCCAGAAGGCTCGATATTACCGTCCTTCACTGCTTTTAGACCATTTCCTGCAACATAAGTAGCCTGCACGGGTATGTACGTATATACGTCCCCCATGAAGCGATTTTAGAACAGTTCGTCGTTTTTCCTAATCTTGTGTAAAAAAATTCACAAATTGGTGGCCGTGACAACGCCTTACACAAGTACTTTATGCGTAACCTTCATATTAGGTGCAACTGAAATGCATATTCCTTGAGTTGCGAACAGCGTAGCTGCATTCCTTTCATGATAATCTCTGTTACAAGATGGCTTTTTAACATACGAATTCTGAACGTACTCGTCTCAAATGAAAGACAACATGGCGGGAACACCAATTATTTTAGAGTTGCTGACAACATTTGATAAATTTTTGTTAACTCTGTGTGTAGGCCTATATTATATGTATGTATAGACTATATTATATTTTCTGTATCACACAATATACATACTTGTAAATATTGAGAGAAGTTTTTATTCTTTGTAGGAAGAAATATCAAAGTGTCCTGGAAATATCCTGGGAAGTCATGTTTTATAAGGCCACTAAACTGGCCAGCTTCAAGTGACGCTTCGTCGTATGGGCCTAATATAATTTATTTGTACAAATAACAACATATCTTAATTAAACAAAATAAGAAATTAAAATATAAATGCTGTGTGTTTGTAGAGGTACTTTTGGAACACCCGATACACACTACAGAGTTTTGTATGTAAGCTACTTGCCACCGCAACACAGCTCGAATTATTTCTTATTCACAGAGAGATAGGATCTGACTGCAGGGCACGGTGTGAGGATAGGTTTAACTGAAAAACGTCATATCGAGTTCATTTGTGGCGTTTGGTATCTATCATAAACAACAATGAGAAACAGAAGATCTTACGAAATCTTTCCAAACTGCACAGATTAAAACTTGTATGTGGTAATCGTAGGCCTAAGTATCCCATAACACTTGCAGCTCAATATATTTATTACTATATAACTTATATAGTTATAATACAATTGCAACAATGTGCTGAGGCGAACATGTGGACCTAAGAAACATGCCCAGGAGAGTGAAGCAAATCATATTCATTATTTGTAGGCCTACCTCTCACCTAGTTCTCTTAACTAACTCCATGCAGTAGTGTCCTTGAGAAACTAATAGTTCCTCAGCTAGTCAAAAATTTCCCTGTTGTATTTGACCTAAGTTTTATTACCGTGTTCAGGACAGCCCGCTACATGTCCGTTTCTGTGCAAGATGTATCCACTTCTTGCTTTCCGATTTTATTTATTTAAAGTCCGTTTTAACATTATTCTCCCTTCTACGCCTAGTTTTTCCAAGTTGCCTTTTTTACTTCTGGTTTCCTGACCAAAACCGTCTGTGCATTTCTCCCCTCCCCCGTACGTGGTACATGCCCCGCTCATCTCATTCTTCTTGATTTGATCACCCGGCTAATAGTTGGTGATGTGTACACATCATGAATCTCCTCATTATGCCATTTTCTCCAATTTCCTGTTACTTCCTCCCTCTTAGGCCTAACTATCTTCCTCTGCACCCTGTTTCTCAACACGCTGTAACTTTGTTCTTCCCTTAACTTGAGAAATCAGATGTTTAGTTACTGTCTTCTTGTGTGTTGAGTACTGTTTAAGAAAGTTGATCCGGTTCTATTTGAACTTCATGTAAAGCTGACATACAAGTTCTAACAGATTAGACCATTTCCTCATCATGACGGTATGTGTCAGTACCTTAAAATAAACTCAGAATGCTTTCTTGTACGTCTTTCCCAGTGCATCACACACAATCAACCTATAATTCGATAACCTATATACTTGAGAAGACATCGCTAAATAATATAAGATTAATAAATCAGGACTTGGATGCGCTCTTTCAATGGCACTAACCTATGTAGTTGAAAATGCATCTTTAAGTAAAGTAAGATTAATGACTGAAAACTTGGATATTTTGGGTTTATTGTTTTGTTCAGTGCACTGCTTCAGTGGCACTGGCTGTGCTGCGTCAGGTATGAGGATGGTGAATAATGTATTTGGAAGAGAGGAAGGACGTGGTCGTGGCCTGTTTTAGAGTGCTAACGTGTAATCTGCCTGGCGGGACTGAGGAAATGCACAAACTCTCTCTCATTATAGCCAAATTCCAGGTCGAGAATCGAATTCCGGACGTCTCGGATAAGAAGGAAGTTAGCCATTCAACTGCGCCATGCGGTTCAAAGTCGTGACTTCTGTCCGGCGTTTTCCTTTTTCAGAAGCTAACAATCCCTCAGCTGGTGAAGGAACTCCCTGCGTTTTGTAGCCTAAACCGGAACGTCCCATGGCCGTGTCCACCACTGGACCCTTCCCTAAGCCAGATGAATTTAATCCACATATAATTTGTGTATATAGATTTAGTGTTGTTGTTACGTCATTAATTTTCGCAGTCGCTGATGGGGTAATTGAACAAAGCAACAATGAGTGGGAGAGCAACAATGTGTTGACTGATAAATATGAGTTTAAAACGTGTTGAGGGGTTGGTGTGTAGGAATCATATCATGTTACCCTTTCTTGGTCTCCTAACATCACATATATATAAAGGAACTTTCTAGATACTGTTCGGTGCGCATGCGTGTTTATAATCTGCAGTGACGCGCATTTCCGGACGCGTCAGGTTTCTGCGGGTCGGGTTGGATTTCAAGCAACCCTCCCTTGTCGCTCGCCACGCCCTTATGCCCTGCGCGGAGGAGAACACAACTAAACAGCAAACCACACATACAGTTTCCACCGTCGTCATCTAATTCGTCTTGCCGTGTTTGTTTCTTTGTAATTTTGCATAAGTACAGTTAAAATTAATTTTAATTATGGAAATCTCGTCTACCACAAAAAGGAAATGTAACCACGAAATTTCCAGGGCAATGAAAGCGAAGACTGTCAACTGCAAGATATCAGATTTCCTTTATACATTTTTTTTTAATTTTTTTTTCTTGTTTTCAAGCTCCGCTATAGCAAGTTCGGAGCCGGAAGGAAAGCAGGCAAGCAAGTATTTGCACATCCTACGGGAGAGTTGTTTGCTTTGATTTCTGAACTTATAATTGTGTAATTTTAATTATCAATATTGAATAAACCAGTATAAGATGAACATGTTAACACGATAGGAAATCTTAGCAGTTAATTGAAGTGTGGAGTTTATTGGCCAGCTAGGTAACTATTCGGTTCTCAAGGAGGACTCTGTTCCGTGCCATACATAGCACAGAGAAAACGTTGCCATTGCGGAAACCAAGTATAGCTTTTGAATTAAAATAAATCTTACTCCGACAAATGTGCACTGTTTATGTTTTTCAGCGCAATTTTTATTAAAAAATGCCCGACATGTTTCGAACCAATTTATGGTTCATCTTCAGGGACTCACCTTTCTCAAATTACATCAGCTATATATTCATGGTACACATTAAAATGCAAGTTGAAATAAATAATGTATAGCTGATGTAATTTGAGAAAGGTGAGCCCCTGAAGATGAAACATAAATTGGTTCGAAACATGTCGGGCATTTTTTTAATAAAAATTGTGTTGAATAACATAAACAGTGTACATTTGTCGGAGTGAGATTTATTTTAATTCAAAAGATTGTACGGAACATGTGACGTAAAGTTCACTATAGCTTTTGAAGTAGCCACAGATTACTTAGCTATTGAATTTACTAGCCAGATAATTTTGTGCAAGCTGACCTCATATTTAAAGCTAGGGACTGTTTGGATGTTTTGTGTGACAACTAACTCGTGTGCTGTTCGACCCCTTAGACTTTACGCGTAGTCATTTTTTTCACGTTAGGGTTAAATTGCATTTTAGAACACACAAGGTAACTACATATATTTTATTACTTTTGAACATAACTATATTTGGGAAGTGACTCCGTGTAGTCTGGTAGGAACCTGCTGCTTTTATCAGCAGGTCAGATCCATTTACCCGGCGTCACATCCCTGAAGGTTTGTGTTAATCACCGCCGCGAGGAGCTCAAAACTCAATTTTCAGTTTTTATGAATTTATTATTGTAGTGTTACTTTATGTTACGTGCTATAGGCCTATGTAAATATATTTTAAGGTTTCGTAGTCAACTGACCAGTGTCATGGGATTGAGCTCTTGGTCATTTCGGGCTATAAAACTCTTTCCTTAGTCTCTTCGACTGACATCCCTGACGTTTTGATAGAGCACTTTCGGGATTCTGTTTTCAGGCGTTTGTTCAAAATGTTAGCGGCGTGTATTCGATGCTTGATTGATAGAGTCCTGCCTGCAGCACTGCAACCAGTTCGGACGGCATTCCGTGCGGCGGGAGGATAGGACGTCACGCCCTGCGCATTGGGACACCAGATGTGGCCGAAGAAACCCGATACCCTGATTGGCGGACCCCCAACCCCTCCACTGTAACCCCATGATAATATTTGGCGCATGGTCATGATGAGGCGTGGAATGATAATGGAACGGAACAAGTAATGACAAATTTGGCGGGAAGAACAATTGCGAGTCTGCACATGAGCGACCTCACGATCTGATTTGGGAGGTTCCGACGTCGGCTGAATTAATCTGTACTTAATGGCCATTCTCTTTACCATGTAATGTAGGGCTTAGCTTTTCCACATAGAATAAAGCTTATTGGGTAAGTCAAAGATCACCCTGTAACATGCCATTGGAGATACAGAATTAGAGGCGCTAGATGGGTGTGGGTGGTCAACGCTGCACCCCGGCCGTTTTACCCCTGGGGAGAAGACCCAGTACCCATTGTACAGGTGGCTGGGAGGGTCCCCAGGGCCGGTTTGGAGGGTGTGGAGAAGAGAAAACCTCTTGCACCCAACGGCGTTCGAGCCCCGAAACATTCATCTCTTAGTGAGTTGCTACACCGACTACGCTATATCGGCCCCTATGTATATTAAATAGGTAAAATTCGAAGTCCTTCTTGGACTTCCTGAAACGTTGGTACAGAACTACCACTCGACGCTGCGTAATATCCCAGAAGAGCGCAGACCTCATCAACATCGCGGCGGAAGCCTGAAGTCAGGGTCATATTTTATTTTCCTTCCGTCCTTTCCACTTGTCTTCACAGGTACGCGGAATAGGAGCATGTAGAGTCAAATTGTCTAATTAGAACGAAAAACTGAGCAGGTCAGTGTAGTGGCAATTCTCTAGAATTCTATCTGGATCGCACTTGTTTCGCATCTAGGGCACTTTGTCAGCTATTTTGAACTGTAAACTATCGTCGTCTTCTGAGGAACAAGACGTAAAGTTTCTATGCACTCATCATCTGAATCAGTTACTTGGCAAAGGGGACAAATCCGTGTTTCTGTATTGGGCTTGTTTCCTTTTCCAAGTAATTGGTTTATTTGTCTTAACTTCCTATCTGATTCCACGCTATGAATTCCCAAACGTATGCAGCTGAGAAAGTATTGTTAAATAATCTAATATCAGCAGTAACAAAACGGTGGAATTACGAGTGCATGTTGGATCGCTTGTGAACGAAAACCCCCTCCACCACCAAACTCCCTCCCCCCTCCCAAAAAATAGGAAAATCTTACGTCAGACCGGCCGGATATGGAACCCGGGTCAGCTTGGTAGGCGGTCTCTAGTGTGTTTTAGACATAAAGCAAACTGCGGTGAATCGCGCGGGGAGCTCAAGAGATGTAAGTGTGTGAAGGCAGGTGATACAGTTAAGGCTAGGTGATGAAGATGATCCGGCAGATGGTATGACTTTTGTTTCGTACTCCAGGCGAATGTTACGATAGTGCTATATTTTAACAGACTTTCGAGTAGAACTAATGAATTATTTTTTGTCTGCTGCTGTGCTATTATGCATAGTGTATACTTATACTACCCTTCTGTGAAAAGGGCCGTGCCATGGCTGTGGCGGTTAGTCGCCGGCCTCTCACGGCGGAAGTCCGAGGTAAACCCCAGTACAGTCCGTGTGGGATTTGTGGAGAACCGAGAGACACTGGGACAGGTTTTCCTCCCATTGCGTCAGTTTCCTCTATCAGTATCATTCACCCAATGCTCTATATGTATTCCCATTTATCTATCATCGACCCTATACAAATTTATCAATTGCTTGCTTCGTTCAATAAAACTGTCACAACGTTAATTGAAACACGTATATTAGCCTACTTCAGACTGTCGCCATGTTGTTATTTCTGTATCCAGTAACACGAATTCCCGGAAGAGTGTTGGTGACTACTGTCCTAATGATCAAGTGTAGCCTACATGCTGAGGCTAGCACCTTTTACAAATTCGGACTTCAGTACGTTTTATAGAAATCGTGCCACGAAACTGCAGATGCAGTAATTCAATATTTACTGTCATCGGACAGAAAATAAACAAAGAATTCACAAAATCGCCATATTTTTATAGGTTTATGATGAAAAGTACATATTTTCAGATCTCTTAACATATAACATTTCGTGACCTAATATTAAATGGCGCTGTTATCGCTTTCACCTCAGAATTTCGCACTAACGCCATTTTGGTATTAATGTTGGTGATTATTTTAAAAAGTTCAAAGTTTTGTTGACCTGTAGTGGCAAGAGCTTCACACACTTTTCATGCATTAGTTGTTTTAAAATGTATTAGGCGGCGGACACTCAGCATGATATAAGGCCATTTTTATAAAGTAAAGTCAATTGCCTCAAATTGAACTTTACAAAGCATTGCTGCCTTGACCATTTGTTCAAACTAACGCGACGCTTGTATTTTTGTAACACCAAAATCCCACTGATAGCGGGGGCGCTCGTTGGCTCTCTGAAGTCGTAATCTCAGTTATCTTGATGTATACGTAACTTTTGGGGCGGGGATAGCTTAGTGAGTAGAGCGACTTGCTATGGGCTGGGCGGTCCGGGGATCAGATCCCGGCGGGGGCGAGATTTTCCGCACCCGTCCAGACCGACCCTGAGGCCCACCCAGCTTCAAAAGCCCTTTAAGGAAATAGGGTACGAAATTAAGGGCTGCAGTCATGTGGCTTAGGATAAGGCCCAGTGGCTGTTTCGTGTGAACATGGTTGTGAACCCCTGAGTTCCATAAAAGGACGGGAAGTTTTGCCTACGTAAATGATGTTAGCTTCTTAGGACGGGTTATGCTGCATGAATTTTTTAAGTCTACGGTTTCTTGAAAGGTGTTTTTGGGACCTACGAGGGCTGTCCAAAAAGTATCCGACTATATTTTTTCCCGCGGTAAGTAATGGCGAAAGGGTGGGGAAACTGAGCGTAGTGGTAGAAGGGACTTTCATGCGCATGCGTGATTTTTTGCTGCCTCGCAACACCGCCGGATGCGTCTGTCGCTGCCAGATAGCGAAGTGGTGTAACACGTGTTCGTCGCATTCTCGTTTCGCTCAAGATGACAGAATGTTTGGAGCAGCGATACTGCATCAAGTTTTGTCAGAAACTTGGGGATACACAAGCGGAAACAATCCGCAAAATTCAGCAGGCTTTCGGTGATGATGCAATGGGGGTCACTCAAATTAAAGAGTGGTTCAACCACTTTAAAGATGGCCGCATGTCGGCGGACAGTGACCAGCGTTCCGGGAGACCGTCAACGAGCCGAAATGCTGATGTCATTGACAAAGTGCGGACATTGATCATGGAGGACCGTCGTTTGACCGTCCGGGAAATTGCTGATGAGGTTGGGATCAGCAGAGGTTCCGCAAACACGATTTTAACTGAGGATGTGGGCATGCGAAGAGTGGCGGCAAATTTGTGACCAAGCTGCTTTCGCCGGAGCAGCAACAACTCCGCCTTGAGGTCGCGCAGGACATGCTGGAGTGCGCCAACAGGGATCCTGAGTTCCTGAAGACTGTGATCACTGGTGACGAGTCGTGGGTGTACGGATATGACCCGGAAACCAAGGTCCAGTCTTCACAATGGAAGCATCCAACATCCCCGAGGCCCAAAAAAAAGCACGACACGTTCGGAGCAATGTGAAGGTGATACTGACTGTTTTCTTCGATTACCGGGGTGTTGTGCATCATGAGTACGCGCCACTAGGCCAAACTGTTAATAAGGAGTACTACCAAGAAGTCCTCCGTCATCTTCGTGATGCAGTTCGGCGCAAGAGACCGGAGCTGTGGGACGCACGCAACTGGCAGCTGCATCATGACAATGCCCCAGCTCATTCATCACACCTGATCCAGGGTTTCCTGGCTAAGCACGGCATTCCGCAGGTTCGCCAGGCTCCCTACTCTCCTGACATGGCTCCTTGTGATTTCTGGCTGTTCCCGAGATTGAAGACACCGCTAAAAGGCTCCCGTTTTGACAGCCGCGAGGACATCATACAGAACGCGACGGCGCAGCTGCAAACCATTCCAAAACAAGCCTTCCAGAATTGCTTCCAGCGATGGAAGGACCGCTGGGCTAAGTGTGTGGAGTCACAAGGGGCCTACTTTGAAGGGGATTAGGTATTGTAACAACCCAGATACAGAACTTTTTTTTCCCGGCCCAAGGTCGGATACTTTTTGGACAGACCTCTTATATATAAATATAATGAAGCGTACATACAAAGTAGAAAATCATATTCCCAGACAGCATAAATTTTTCGTAAGGATTCTACGTATATAATTTCGGTGGTTGTGTAATGATGTTATGTCAACTGGAAATACGATTTAGCATATAAAAATGAGTGGATGCCAGCGGACAGTAGAGTGAAGGGGAAGTCAGTCGTGGCATTTTTCTTTCTGAGGGAATGAATAGAGAAATTAATGAAAAATCCTCAAACAGGATATTTCATCCTAGCCAGGATACGAAACACGTATCCTCCGAACGCGAGTTCCACGCTTTAACGCTTTTGCTAATTTGATCGACAGGCGCTAATGTAGCTTTGCGGTCTGCGTAACATTGAATAAGGGAGGAAATTGTTTGTGCGTGGTGAAGAGGTAACTATGTGGAAATTTGTTGACGTATCAATCTGAAGATCCTATCACGGTATTTACCTGGAGCCACTGAGGAAACCCCTGAAGAAAAGTCAGGAAAGACGTTCAGATCTGCGCTCTTCTGGGATATTACGCAGCGTTGAATGCTATTTCTGTACCGACGTTTCGGGACATTCTTCTTGGACGTCTTGACCCTTGAAGATGGGATCGATATGTTGCCCCGAAACGTCGGTACAGAACTACCACTCAGCGCTGCATAATATCCCAGAAGAGCACATCTCATCTACATCGCGGCGGATGCCTGAAATCACACAAAGATAGACGTTTAGCCAATCAAGATTCGAAAGACTTAACTCCAGAAAGCAAGACCAGAGCGTTACCACTACAACAAAATGCAAGGTAAGGGCGAGTGGATTTATACGTAATTTCATTGAAAGTTGTCTTTGGGCTTCAACACTACGTTATTAAGGCGTAGGAGGGGAGCGGTGGTAAATCTTCACGCATTCTCGACCTCAGCACTGGATTTGGATTAGTAGTCTGCTTCACGTTCCGTCCGTCGTTGTCCTAGGTGTGCACAGAGTATAAGGCTACATGGGCTGGACGTGGCGGCGAAGAAGTCCCGCTCGGTATCCAGTCCTGATAGCCACTTTTCTCAGCATTCACACCGCATTTCTTACCTTTATGAGACCTGGTTCCGGCCGATCTACTTTGTGAAGGCATTTGAAACTGTCGGAACCCAGGGTTGGTGAATGAATGAGGCTGGCAGACGGAATGACAGGCAGTACCTCCAGGTAGCACAGGGGTTACGTAACGGTGCAGACATTGTCTGCGCTGCTGTCATAAAATACAAAGACCTGGAGACAACTGCAATAGGCCTGGAAAACAACCGTGGTACAGCATGTGCTGTGACAGTACTATGTGAGCGGGGTAATCAGTATGTGATGGGATGTGATGCCGTGTATAGTGGGTGTCTGTACGTATACTAGTCTACATGGTGTCATATCCCAGAATCTGCGGTCTTCATATATATATTATATATATATATATATATATATAATATAATAATAACCATGGCTCAACAGCCCTATATGGGCTCGGGCCTCCTCTTTCCGAGGTTACTGGGTCATGCGCATTCGTGGCAGTTGGTGACTGGCCAACTGGCCGCGCTGCTGTTCTATCGATCCTGATGTGACCGCCAGAGCCATCTGGCACGCAGTCAGGAGACTTGGGTGAGAAATTGGGGTTGAATTTTGCTTACGAAACATTTCTATTCATGCCCGTAAGGTTCTTTTACATGCCGTAAATCTACGACATATATATATATATATATATATATAGTTTCAGATATTTTTATTACAAAACCATACAGAAAGATGATAAATAATTTACACTAATGGGGTTTACTCCTACAGTAGACTAGACGACGAAGTGTATGAACATAATAATAATAATAATAATACTGCCTAAGAAAATTCTTCTCTAATAGCGCATTAAATATCATCTTCTTATTACATTTCTCACAAAACACATAAAATAAACTGTGCAAGGGAAGTGCGGGGGCCTGTCTATCATACCACCAGCATATTTTATACCCGCGAAACGACTAAACGGATTCCAATTAAATGTATTGATGCAAGTTTAATTTTGGTTCATATCAGTTCAATGTTAACACCTGCTTGGCAGAAATTAAAGTCGTACTTCTTCGTTATGCTAAAAAAAACGGTGCAGCGTATAAAGCAGTGGATAGTCTACGCGTTCTAGACAGTAGATCCTACTCCACCTTAAGATTCAGAGCTCGTATTTGTAACGTATTTTGTATATGCTGAATATTAAGTGGGGTAGAAATTGAAGAATTCTTGAGTGTGCAGTGTGATTGGATTTGTAACAACAGTCCTAATGTTACCTATCTTAATTAGCTCACTGAAGAGTGAAATTTGTCTGAATTCTATATAACAATACAGTTCCCACCTCACAGAGAACAAATGTTTTCCCAATTACAAAGAAAAATCTGTTATTTTTGTTTACGGAATTTACCGCTGCTTACTATGAGAATAGTGTGAAACACATAAATAAACTGTGGGGATAAAATGCAGAATATTTAGATGTTACAGCAGGTGGTATATACAGTAACCACTGGGCTTTAAACCGTTAAAGGGCTAAAAAAAAGCCACTGACCAATACAAAACAAAAGAATTTGGATACTGAGTACTGAAATATACATTCATTTTGTTGTTATGTATCGTCTGTCCAGGTATTTGATGAGACACAGTAATAGTTATAATAGACTATTATGCGTCTGCATGAAATAGGGGCGCCAACTAACCAGTCTCAGCTTCAAGTTTGGTTGTTATGTACAGGTTTCCACTATCATAGAGAGATGACAAACTGTCGGAACTGGGGACTGGGTTGGGCAAGTAACCCCCTCGACTTTGGTGTAGTTTTTAAACCCCTTGTTCTAATATTGTGGGAGCCACATCTGAGTTTCTTTCCAGGGCGAGTCGTGAAGATGGAAAGAATTCAGTCGTCACAGGTGTTTCTAACCCAAGTACATACAAACCCCGACCGCAATGAAAGGGAAGGTTTTGAAGGCTGTGGATAACACATTGTGTAAATATTGTACCAGTGGCATTGAAAGATTCCGGAATTTGCATAAGTAAATACTTGACAATAATTTTCAACAAAGTAGAACACAATTTTGGGTTGGGCGGAGTTCACCCTAGCCTTCCACCCCGAAAGTATTATCGTTGTTCATATTTTTACTCTTTCTTAGCCATCTGTTCACACGATATTTCAGTTATACGACCACTAAAAGGACAGCTACCCCCATTTCTAAGTACAAGACCTCGTGGTGTTAAGGGGATATGGAAGTACACATCCACGTATTCTGCAGACTAATAGACGGAATGTTTATCACATTATGCAGTATTAAGGGAGTTCTGTAAACGTCACCGGAAGATTTACGCCTTTCCTTTGCCCAAATTTATAATAATCAAATAATCAGTCTAATTGTTTGCGAGATTGGAGATCTCACAGCGGAGATAATGAAGATTCAAGTCTTTTGGGATGTTACGGTGTGTAGATTGGTGTATATTGGTCTATAGCTACCGACATTTTGGTGAATGTTGGTGTCACCATCTTCTTGAACTAACCCGAAGATGGAAGCAGCAAAACCCTCCGAAACAAGTATGACTATACCAATCTACACGGTATCGCATCCCAGAAGACTTGAAACTTAAATTTATTTCTTATTCTCTTCCTTGTATTATTATTTCCTTTTTTATCTGGGAAAAGATTATTGAGGTCGCTACAGGCGTATTTGTAATCGGTTAGGAACAGGCAGGCAATGTACGTATAACGTAACATTGAGGCGCGTTCGCTTAACCATTGTTGCTATGGAAAAGCAAAAGTATTACATATTCTGTGTGTGTCTGTAGCCTTAGGTATTCAGCATGCAAAGCGCATGCGCCGTACTAGATTGTCATCTGTGGCCTGTCTGGCTCTACCATATTTTTCCACATTATCTCATAAACGGCACGATTTTCAGAAAAAAAGTCATTGAGCATATAAAAGCGTGTTTTGATTTTCTCTACAACTTTGTCGGAAACACTTCTCATTCTCAGACAAATTAAGCGAGATACTATCATAAATGTACATAGGTGTTCATGTAAATTGCCCGTTATTATTGTTAGAATGTAATGAAACTTGAGTTTTCTCAACGGATTTTCGAAAATATTCGAATACCAAATATCATGAAAATCTGTTCAGTGGGAGGCGAGTTGTTCCATGCAGACGGACAGACGGACAGACAGACAGACATGACGAATCTAATAGTCGCTTTTCGCTATTTTGCGAACGCGCCTAAAAACATAAAAGAAATAGTGTATAAACACAAATATAACGGTGGTTCAGGCTTGCAAGTTACATGGAACGGTAAAACAAGTGACAAATAATTATGTTCATAAGTTCAGTCGCAGGTGAATTGTCTTTTGTTAGTTGATAAAGACGTTCGCAGTGATATGCTGGTGACTGTGCGCCTACAGACACGACAGTTATATTTCAGTGAATGGAAAAATGAACAAAGGACGAGCTGCGCATAATCTTACGGTAAAGGAGCCAAACGCTGGAGAAACAAATTACATTAACTTTGTTGCCTTGATCAAGCAGAAATGCAGAACTTATTTGAATATTTTTGCCAAATTGTTTTCAAGTCAATATGGTGGCGCTGTTGTGTTTGACATTTATTCCTCTGTGCTAACAATACGTACAACGACAGGCTTTATAACCTTTAACGTGGGTTGTTCCTAAGATGCTTAATTTAGAGACGGATTTCTGAGAAGGAAAGGTGATAACATTGAGACATCATATAATAACACATACACAAAGGCTTCGTCTTACGTCTGTACCTGTACACTTAACAAATAACAAAGAATCCGCGCTTAGCATGGGATCCATGTGTTGAAATAAATAATGTGATTTTGTTCAAGAGTGAAGTGGCTCTGATGGATCATAACAGGATTTCTCAAAGTATGATTTGCATTACCATGTGAAAAATGCGGAAATTGTATGATAAGAAAAATTATGGGGATACAATCAATGCGGTGCTCAGTTTTACCTGTATACTATATTTGTGTGTGTGTGTGTGTTTGGAGCCTGACATACTGTATTCGGGTTATTTCTCCAGAACTGTTAAAACTAACTATGGAACATGTATAACCGAACGTCATAGAGACTTTAGAGTGTCGTCCCACAAATAGACTACTGGTGTTTGTAATGTAGTCTTAGTCTTTTCCTCATATATATTCGATTAAATTTCAGTGGGAGAACGGGGGAAATTTTGTAAAGAAATGGGTGCTGTTGGGAGACATGCTATATTGAACAGTACTACAGCTGTCGAGCTGAACTCATCGTATCAAACGCGCTTATAGCTTTTCCTTCTCTATTTCTTCTTCTGCATCGTTTTCATTTTCCCACTTCTGTTATTTTCCTCCGCCTTCTCTTCCTTTCAATCACATAATTTTCCCCTTCTTCCTCTATTACTATTCTCTTGCTTTTTATATTTTCTTTTGTTTTTTCTCCTTGCATCGCTCATCCTGATTTTCCTTTCTTTTCCATCATCCTGTTCTTATTGTTCTTAGATTTCTCTTCCATTATTTTTTGTCCTTTTCTGTCTTCTTTGTCATATTTTCTCCTCCTGCGCTATTCTTTTACTCTTCTTGCATTTTCGTCTCCTCTTTTGTCTTATATTTTCCTTTCCCACTTTTCTTTCTGTTCGCTCGTTTTTCTTCTTGTGATGCAGGATTCAAACGCTCGGCCGTGAAGAGTGATGACGAATGGCCTGCCCCGCAGATTTGTGCTCTCAGCGTGTAAAAGGGGTACAGTTTGGCCATCCCTGTGGTGTGTAACACAATATAATAAACAGGTCTAGTGACGGGCGAAATAGGCGGACAATGAGGCGCTAATCATCGTAGCATTCAACACTCTGCGCCCTGGTACAATTTGAATATGAATTCCGTGAAATGATCCCCCAAGTGGGGCGGAAACAACAATAAACAGCAAATGACAACAATGGCGGCCGCTGTCAAGTGAAAACCATGACGAGTGAACACTCCCGCACCTGCCGCGCGCGGTCTTTACGCCCCTGTGTGTTTTCTGTTCCCGAAAAGTCCATAAAATGCAGCTGCTGCTTACGTGTCTTGTAGCCCAAAAGTCTCTGGTTCGCACCCCAGGTTGCGAGACATACCCGGAGCGAGGCCATAAAAGGTAAAAGAAGTTAAATTTCACCCTGGAACAGGTCATGAAGACCCAGAGGGGAGTAGAAGTATAGCTCTACTCTTTCTTTAGCCTCGGCGCTAAATGGGGGTGGGCGTTCAACGCCAAGATCTGGCCGCCTTACCCCGGGAAAGAGACCCGTTACCCATTATACAGGAGGCTGGGTGGGCCCCAGGGCCGGTTTATACAGGTGCGGAAAATCTCGCCCCCACCGGAATTCGTTCCTCGGACCGTCCAGCCCGTAGCGAGGCGCTGTACGAAGCCGTGCCATAGGCTCCCCTTTTTCGTCTCGGAATCCCCGACTGAGCCTCTGTGGCCTTTATGGTGGACGGAGGATGATTTGCTGTGAGTAGTTTACTTCCTTCTGTACATGAAGACATATTACACAAACTGATAACTGAGTAGGCTAACTAGTCAACCAATGAAATGACCGATCGACCAACCAGCGAAGTAAATAACATATATTGTAATTAAGTAAATAATGGTTATGTGACAGCTTTAGCAATATACTATGAAACGTGTCTGTTTACTTCACAGCAAGAACACTGCAAGTGCTTGAAACAAGGCGCTAAGGAAAATGTCTGTGCCTATGAGAGACAAAAGGACGTGGAGCGTCATGCTATAGAGCTGTATAGGCCAACTACCAGTGTGGGGTTAAGACAGGCTGGACATGTATAGTTGAGGCACAGAACTTTGTGCTGGTTTTCCTTATAAAGGGATCAGTTAGCAGATACATGAGAATACCAACGTTAAGGTGCGTCTTGGTGGCATGGCTTGCGTCGGTAACTTTTAATTCTGGAGAAACTCCAACACACTGAGATGTGCTGCTACCTACAGGGACATTTTTCGATAGAGATGGACAATCTTATACAATGAAACCTGTCTTAAACGGAATATAGTTATAACAGAAACCTGTCTTTAGCCGAAAACTTTTACAGTCCCAAGGAACCAAATTGCAAGTACCTGTATTGAATGTAACCTGCCTGCAACGGAAAAAATTTCGGTCCCTTGTTGTTCCGTTATAGGCAGGTTTCATTGTACCTATTCGTACATATCTTTCATTGCTGCCATCTTCTAGTTCAGTTCGTAACTAACTGTTATCATGAATGGCTGCGAGAATCCAAACTTCAGTTACCTGCATTAAAGGCCACAGCTGACAATATAATACGGCGCTTGCGCACTGCATGCTACATAACTAAGGCTACAAACACACACTCATAATATTTAATAAGTATTGCTTTTCCACGGCAACAATGATTACGCGAAAGCGCCTCTATATTAGGTTAGACATACATTGCCAAGCGTTATACATTGAAGGACATGACAGCTGTCCACTTATACCTTCAAGAACAACGTCAGCAATACGTGAGCATCAAGACCTCTAAGGCAAAATATGCAAACCTAAACAATTTGAAAAATACGTACAGTGTACCCCCAAATTGTAGTACATCCTTCCACTCTTATTGTAATACCCTGTCATCTCTTTCTAGCTCTTACGATTGGTTGTTTCACCAGAAGTGTTCCTGTCCGCAGCCATCTGTATGTTTTTGTATATTTGTGATATGTTTGTAGTTTACTTAATAATCCTCTGAGGAATCCAAAGTCGAATGTTTTGATGGAAGTGAAACCTGAATCGGAAAGGATGTGGACGGAATGTTTCGTCTTCTAATTTAAGGTACGATCATGACATTTGTCTGGAAGAACAGGAATCATAACGCAAAACCTTATTCAACATTCAAACTGGGCACCTTCGCATTAAATTCTCGAGGCAATCTCCATTCTAGCTGGGTTTGGCACTTGGTTTGGTTTCCCTAGGAATATCAAGTGAGATAAACCACGCTGTTCCTCGTTACGTAATGCAAGCAGCACGTCATTAATATCGCAGTCTATAGCAGCACTTCGGCCGGTGCAAGCTGAGAGAAACACAACCGACTAGCTGGCTCATTTCAACAGAAGGGAGATTCACAACCGTGAAATAAGCTGGGCATGCCTACCGGTAATTACTGACTGCACCGTTAGTATTGATTGCTGTGACGACACAGTTATGGCGCTCTTCATTCCCTGAAGACTACAGCAGAGTGCAGCTGTTGTCACTGCAGCTTCCCTTTTCCATCACACAGAGTCCCTTTTGAGAAGCAAAGAGTTCCTCAGGTGCGACATTCACATATGGTTTCATTACCGTCTTCACAGCGGCCCGAAACCGGACCCTGTTCTGAGCCAGATGAATCCCTTCCACATCCTTCCACCCCACTTCTCTAAGATAAAAGTTAATACTTTCCTCCAATCTACGCTTAGGTGTTCCACGTGTTCTCTTTCTTTCATATTTTTTAACAAGCTTTGTAAGCATTTCTTTTCTGTCCTATATGTGCGGCCAGTCTTATTCTTCAACGTGTTATCTGTTGATCCCATTTTGTGGCCATTGTCAGGCAGGTGTTGGGCAAAACGTGTTTTGGAATTATTATTACGAAAAGAGTGTAAATGTTATTTATATCTAGTCAAAAAATTTCTGCCAGTCTGGTCAAAATATGCCATGCGACAGTCGGAACAAGTCAGTTGGTGTGTGGTCACCCTAATAATGTTTGGTGAGCAGCACAGATAATGAAGCTGTTGTTCAGGAAGATCCATGTACTGTAGGTCTGTTCCTTATTCGGATAGCGGCTGCCTTTACTGACGTGTAGTACCGTCAGCCCTCGAGACGAATGCCGGAACACTACCTTCAAATGCCATGGTTTTCGATTTAAATAATTCCATTATTTAAGCTAGAGATGTTTTGGGTGTCAGATGGAATTATTTGGTTGCGACGAAAGCTGTAATTCCTCAGGAGAAAAATTGTGTGGTTCAATAGTATTAATAATGTACCTTCCAGTCTCACAGTAAGGACTTTGTAGATAAACCAGAAAAATTATGTAATTAATAATCAATGTGGAAGTATTGCTTTATTTCTTTCTTAGTCTGACCTTCTTTTACCTAAGCTTTGTACGTGTAGAAAGTTATAGTTGCACCTGATTACATTAATGACACACACACACACTCGGTAGGTCTCCTCTGGACGAGGGATCAGCCCGTCTTAGAGACCTCTACCTGACAACACACACCATTTACAAGAGACAGACATCCATGACCCCGACGGGATTTGAACCCGAAATCCCAGCAGTTGAACAGCCGCAGACCTACACCTTAGACCACGCGGCCACCGGGATCGGCAATTTGGAAGAATTATCCCACTGATTTACATTGTGAAGTTTTTAAGATGCGTACTGAGCCGGATCTCATGGTGGATCCACTTGTCTTTCTTATACGTAGATGTGTGCAGATGAGAGTAGTGATTACACTTATACGTAGATGTGTGTAGATGAGAGTAGTGATTACACTTATAAGTAGATGTATGCAGATGAGAGTAGTGATTACACTTGTACGTAGATGTGTGCAGATGAGAGTAGTGATTACACTTATACGTAGATGTGTGTAGATGAGAGTAGTGATTACACTTATACGTAGATGTGTGCAGATGAGAGTAGTGATTACACTTACACGTAGATGTGTGCAGATGAGAGTAGTGATTACACTTATACGTAGATGTGTGCAGATGAGAGTAGTGATTACACTTATACGTAGATGTGTGTAGATGAGAGTAGTGATTACACTTATACGTAGATGTGTGCAGATGAGAGTAGTGATTACATTTGTACGTAGATGTGTGCAGATGAGAGTAGTGATTACACTTGTACGTAGATGTGTGCAGATGAGAGTAGTGATTACACTTGTACGTAGATGTGTGCAGATGAGAGTAGTGATTAACTTGTACGTAGATGTGTGCAGATGAGAGTAGTGATTACACTTGTACGTAGATGTGTGCAGATGAGAGTAGTGATTACACTTGTACGTAGATGTGTGCAGATGAGAGTAGTGATTACACTTATACGTAGATGTGTGCAGATGAGAGTAGTGATTACACTTGTACGTAGATGTGTGCAGATGAGAGTAGTGATTACACTTATACGTAGATGTGTGCAGATGAGAGTAGTGATTACACTTTTACGTAGATGTGTGCAGATGAGAGTAGTGATTACACTTATACGTAGATGTGTGCAGATGAGAGTAGTGATTACACTTTTACGTAGATGTGTGCAGATGAGAGTAGTGATTACACTTGTACGTAGATGTGTGCAGATGAGAGTAGTGATTAACTTGTACGTAGATGTGTGCAGATGAGAGTAGTGATTACACTTATACGTAGATGTGTGCAGATGAGAGTAGTGATTACACTTTTACGTAGATGTGTGCAGATGAGAGTAGTGATTACACTTATACGTAGATGTGTGCAGATGAGAGTAGTGATTACACTTATACGTAGATGTGTGCAGATGAGAGTAGTGATTACACTTGTACGTAGATGTGTGCAGATGAGAGTAGTGATTACACTTGTACGTAGATGTGTGCAGATGAGAGTAGTGATTACACTTGTACGTAGATGTGTGTAGATGAGAGTAGTGATTACACTTGTACGTAGATGTGTGCAGATGAGAGTAGTGATTAACTTGTACGTAGATGTGTGCAGATGAGAGTAGTGATTACACTTGTACGTAGATGTGTGCAGATGAGAGTAGTGATTAACTTGTACGTAGATGTGTGCAGATGAGAGTAGTGATTACACTTGTACGTAGATGTGTGTAGATGAGAGTAGTGATTACACTTGTACGTAGATGTGTGCAGATGAGAGTAGTGATTAACTTGTACGTAGATGTGTGCAGATGAGAGTAGTGATTACACTTGTACGTAGATGTGTGCAGATGAGAGTAGTGATTAACTTGTACGTAGATGTGTGCAGATGAGAGTAGTGATTACACTTGTACGTAGATGTGTGCAGATGAGAGTAGTGATTACACTTGTACGTAGATGTGTGCAGATGAGAGTAGTGATTACACTTGTACGTAGATGTGTGTAGATGAGAGTAGTGATTACACTTGTACGTAGATGTGTGCAGATGAGAGTAGTGATTAACTTGTACGTAGATGTGTGCAGATGAGAGTAGTGATTACACTTATACGTAGATGTGTGCAGATGAGAGTAGTGATTAACTTGTACGTAGATGTGTGCAGATGAGAGTAGTGATTACACTTATACGTAGATGTGTGCAGATGAGAGTAGTGATTACACTTGTACGTAGATGTGTGCAGATGAGAGTAGTGATTACACTTATACGTAGATGTGTGCAGATGAGAGTAGTGATTACACTTATACGTAGATGTGTGCAGATGAGAGTAGTGATTACACTTGTACGTAGATGTGTGCAGATGAGAGTAGTGATTACACTTATACGTAGATGTGTGCAGATGAGAGTAGTGATTACACTTGTACGTTGATGTGTGTAGATGAGAGTAGTGATTACACTTATACGTAGATGTGTGTAGATGAGAGTAGTGATTACACTTATACGTAGATGTGTGTAGATGAGAGTAGTGATTACACTTATACGTAGATGTGTGCAGATGAGAGTAGTGATTACACTTAGGCTACTGTACCGTCGAAAACAATAACATATGTGTTAGGCAAAATGGCAGTTTATAGTTATGTTTACGATTACCGCTGGCCTACTTCGTCTTTGCTAATTAGTCCTACTGTGTAATTAATGAAACCCGTGGAGCATTGTTCATATTGGGGAGCAGATATGTATTGAGCTGATCAAGAATTTTTTTTGCTTTTTATGGAATTCGATAGTCCATTACCATCTCCTCCATAATCAAAAATTTGAACTTAACTGTCAGGTGAACCCAGCCCACAGCCTTATATTGTATGTCGCCTCATCTTCTTAAATTACCTAAGATATTTTATTTCCATAAACACCCCCCCCCCGGGTTGTCCATTTTCTTCAGGTTTTCCGAACAAAATTGTGTATGCATTCTTGATCTTTCTTGATTTTACCGTTTGACTAGTTTCCTGTAAAGAGTTCAAACTTTTGGTATATTTGAGAAAGAAAAGGCTATGAAGCCAGGTTAATAAAATCTGAACATCGTAGGATCCTTTTCGGACAGGCTGATCGTGCGTTATTTTAACAATTGTTGCTGTGGAGGAAATAATTGTTTAGGGTATCACATCGGGTGTTACTGCAATGCTGGTATTCTGTTGGATAGCAAGTTCGTTTCGACGTTTCGGATGGACATTTTGCCACCATCTTCAGGATGACCGACTTTAGGTCAGGTAGAGGCTGAAGTGGTTTGAAGGAGAAAATTTGTCGATTACATAAAACGGTTGCGAGGTTTGTGACCAACATTCACTTGTTCCAAAGTCAGTCGCCCTAAAGGTGGAGGCAGCACGTTTCTCCGAAACGTCGAAATAAACTTTAAGTTAAACCAACTAATGCACAAGAATTATTAACAAAGTAAGGTATATTTGTGACCCCTACATACGTTTCGGCAATCAAGTTGTCATCCTCAGGGTGCGCGTCAAAGAATCACAAGTGTCTATGGCATCCAGATACAGATACGTTTGGCATTATAACGGAAGTACACATGCCGCTCACAGTATTAAAATGAATAGATGCCTATAGTCATAAAACTAAACGTTACGAGTAAATAATACAATGTGTCTAAGTCAGTGAGCTTATACTTCATATAACACAGAAAAAATGTACGTGTATCTGGATGCCGTAGATACTTGTGATTCTTTGATGCGCCCCCTGAGGATGGCACCTTGATTGCCGAAACGTATTGTAGGGGTTACAAATATACATTACGTTGTCAATAGTTCTTGTGCATTAGTTTGTTTAACTTAAACTTATGACAAAATGCACGGTACATATAATATTAAAAAAAAGTCTAAATAAACGGTTTGTCGTACGTGCTGTAATAACGTTTTGTCGTACGTGCTGTAATAACGTTTTGTCGTACGTGCTGTAATAACGTTTTGTCGTATGTGCTGTAATAACGTTTTGTCGTATGTGCTGTAATAACGTTTTGTCGTATGTGCTGTAATAACCTTTTGTCGTACGTGCTGTAATAACGTTTTGTTGTATGTGCTGTAATAACGTTTTGTCGTATGTGCTGTAATAACGTTTTGTCGTACGTGCTGTAATAACGTTTTGTCGTATGTGCTGTAATAACGTTTTGTCGTACGTGCTGTAATAACGTTTTGTCGTACGTGCTGTAATAACGTTTTGTCGTACGTGCTGTAATAACGTTTTGTCGTATGTGCTGTAATAACATTTGTCGTATGTGCTGTAATAACGTTTTGTCGTATGTGCTGTAATAACATTTTGTCGTATGTGCTGTAATAACGTTTTGTCGTATGTGCTGTAATAACATTTTGTCGTATGTGCTGTAATAACGTTTTGTCGTATGTGCTGTAATAATATTTTGTCGTATGTGCTGTAATAACATTTTGTCGTACGTGCTGTAATAACGTTTTGTCGTACGTGCTGTAATAACGTTTTGTCGTACGTGCTGTAATAACGCAGAAGCCCAACATTAATGACTCTGTTTTCATCCAAAATTCCAGTCTGACTGTGGAGTGTGAAATATACGCTACATCACAATAGTGGTGTAAGTGACAGTACCATCAATGCAAGGCCTCTGCATCATTGCCTCTATCTTGCCTTTCACTGTGTGCATCTCCTTTTACAAAACGAGACTGTCATGACAGACTCATGTCAGTAAAACCACTGCATCTGGTTTGAAAGAAATTGTTATAATCATTATTTACAATCGTTATTGTCGTTGTCATGATCATCGTCGTTAGCATCATCTAACAACCAGTGAGTTGGAATGCTTGTTGACTCGCTCGTACTGCTGCGTCGAGTCAACTGTTCACAGGTTTTGTATTATAGTCGGTTGTAAAGTTTCAACCTGCAAGGCACCGAACTTGTTACGTGTATTCCCCTTATGCGCCATTTTATTTTGGAAACACTGCCGGGTTATGGTATCTGATGTTCAAACTGTTCCATTTTGATCACGAATCGAGTTTTTAATGACGTTACGAGACAAAACTATTTGTATCTGTAAGACTATCGGGATAGCCTACATATTTAGTTTCATTTGGTTTCAGTTGAATTGATGTTCTCAAACAGTCGCAAATAACCAGTCCAGCAGAGTCGGCTGTAAAACCATTAGTCCTTCAGTAAGTCACGCATGAGTCCTAACAAGCGATGCTTCACAAACGTACTTGGAATCTATTGTTTCTATTTTCTTGAATTTAAAGCCCTAGAATTGTGAGTATATGTAACATGTCGTCATGGAAACAGTTCATAACGATCCGCTATGTGTAACGTCACGGGAACAATGATGCAGTAGTTCCAGGGAGAGAAGTCAGGTGGCTCTGGTGTCCCACAACACGTCAATAGCAACAAATTACACGCGGCCGTAGGAGACTGGTACCAGAGAAACCACCCGCTGTAACCATCTCACGAAACTGATCCAGAACCACGCCCGCCACAAGATGGCGACAAATCACAGCAAAATTTCGGGTTGTTGTAATATATGAATATGACGTAAAGAAACTATATTTTATGGTGTGATCTGGAATGTGCCTGTGAACTTACTGCAATACATTTTTTATGCGTTTTTCGAAGTAAAAAAAGTATTTAATGCGTCCATAATTTCACGCCTCGTTATCCTAACGCAGAAAAAAAGTGTTAACAAAATAACAATTCATAAATCCTTACAAAGTAGGGTGAAGTCCAATACGCGTATTTGACAACTACGTTAATAGGTTAAGTTATATATATATATATATATAATATAATTATATAATATGTTATGCAGACAAATGTACACAGTAAATGGACATAACCGACAGAGCCAAAACACATTGAAAACAGCCATCAAATACAGAATAAATCAAGAATTGAAATATCTTTATATTAAGAAACAGAAACTGAACGAACAACTATACCACCTCCACTTAAACTGTGCAAAAAACTGGCAAAATAGTTGGCTATATATACAAGCAAATATTGATGAAAACTGTGCACATTTGTCTGCATAACATATATATAATTAAAAATGTACGGTACAAGTAACGTAAAGGTTAAAGTTACTTTCACGAAGAAGTTAAAAGCAGATTAAAATTTGCTTCCCTTCAATTCATAGACTAATCTTTTACCTCCATTTATTATTTTAAAACCGTAAGATTAACCTATACGAAACCACAGTCTTAGCTGTCGTTTTATGTGGGTGTGCAACTTGGTATTCCATCTTGAAGAGTAACATAGATTGAAAGTGCTGAGAAGCATGAGAAGTGAGAAGTGTTTTATTAACGAGGCTGTCAGTTGTTAAGATTACGTAATGTGTATGGCAGATGGATGAAATATGAGCAGGAACCATTGGTGGAGTGATAATGACAGGGAATACCGAAGTACTAGGAGAAAAAAAACCGTCTCTCAGTAACACTTTGTCTACCCAAAAATCCTATATGGACTGGCCAGTACATGTTGGATTTGTGGCGGACTTTCAATTGAAATTTCTCTGCACTGACTGTTATAGTTCACTTCGAAATTTATTTCAATCCGTCGAATGTATTAGTTGATTTATATGTAACTCAAATTATAACCTATCACATTTCTCCAGACCGGTTAGTGTGTAACAATTTTTAAATCAGAAAATGCTGCTCTACATAAGAGGTGCAAGTTATTCTAAATTATTTGGGAAGGTTGGGGTTTTGGGATTTTTAATAGCGAACAAGGGAAAACATTCTCAGCAGTATGGTACCTATAAAGGTAAAGCAACCCCATTACAGGCCTAGAGAGGCCCTGAGGGGTCCAGGAGGTTGAGGCTCCCAGATTTGTAGACAATCGGCACATGAAGGTGGTAAGGTTGTCAGCCCTACGCACCGGCCGCCTTTACCCCCCAGGAAATATTTCTGGTACTCATTTCTGTTAGAGGCTGAGTCGAGTATGGTACCTATAGACACATTTATTTTGTAACGATAGGTAAGAATTATAATAGACATTGTTTATGATCAGTCTGTGGCGCTGTCATTCTGTAACAATATGTAGCGTCCAAAGGTAAGGTGATGGGTCAAGGCTGAATTGGAAAGAATTTGAAAGGAAGCGGTCGTGGATTCATCGATTTAGTGGCCCTGTATTTCCCTGACAGGATTAAAAACACCATAAAACATTTCAGTCAGGATTACCGGTGTCCTGTCCGGGATTCGAATCTGTCACCTCGTAAATGCAATGCTACAGGGTTACAATGACACAAACCGTCTGTGTGTGTATTTGTAATAATAGACTTGTAAGTGCAATACTGTGCATTCAGTTTACATTAAATTTAAATTAGTTTCACCAAAATAGTGTTTTCGTATAATATACAGTGTTGCATATTCCTTTCTCCCACCGACAAGGCTGTTTCAGTATAATAATTGTGCTGAACAAATATAGCTTATATCTAATAATCAAGGACACACTAACTCAAATCTAAGCACACGTAGACAAAAATGTGTGCTTTAACAAGTCGGTATACTCCATCAGATTTTATGCCTATATCTGCACCTGTTATCCGAATTTATTGCCAGGTTTTCGATGACTCCGTGCGTATCCTCAAACACTGCATTGTAGAGTTGTTCTTCAACATTTCGGTTTAAAAGATTACAACTTTGGTATCAGCCCTGTCATGCTCGGCCTTACCCAGATTTGTCACCCGCTGTAACCGTGCCGCGGCAGGGGGTTTACGCAGGCTATGCATCTCAGCAGGACCCCAAAGCAAATACATTGTTTTGACACTGTGGCATCCATTCATACAGTGGCTTGGCTTCTCAGTTCCTCGATTTTGGCATACACATGTGGTTATGAAACTGGGAGCCATAATATAAGGTGAGGCAGGAAGGGTTTGGGGGTGAAGCTGCTCCTGAGGGCGGGTAAGGGTCCAGTCCCTGAATACACAATTAATATACGGCAAGACAAAAAGAGAGAGAAGGGTATGAACATAGAAGTGGAGAAACACAAAGGAATATAGGTAGCTGAAAAGGAAGAGTACAAGAAGGTAATGTGGAATTATGGGAAGTTATGTAGAGGAAGAGGAGGAGAATTACGAGTGCAGGAAGAAGAACGAGGGAAGAAGGTTGAGACAGATTGTAAGATAATCTGATAAAAAGGAAGTTGATTTAGGCTCCATTTAAGGTGCAATTTTATTCAGAAAAGCATTACTCATTTTTTCTGCGATTACTTCGGGGTTTCCTGTCAATTTGCATTTCAACAGGGTTACTTATTCATAGTCATTTATCTACAGTTGACGCTTTGTCGTCTAGATAGCGATCGCTGCGCTGAATATACCACAGAGACAAAAACAAACAAAAAAAAATTCACAGAAACGGTTTCCTTCCTGTTTGAGAAGGCTGGGAGCAGTGAAGGTAAACTTCCACGTATTCTTAACTAACTAACTAACTAACTAACTAACTCCATGGAGCAGAGTCCTTCTTGAGAAGCTAGCAGGTCGTCAGCTAGTCAAGAAATTCCCCGCATTTTATGGAACCCGAAGGTTCATTACCGCACTCACAAGAGCCCGCCACCTGTCCCTATCCTGAGCCACATCAATTCAGTCCGCAAAGAATCAGTCCAGGTCCGAGGCTTTGTGTAGTGTTTCGTAACATGGTCATTTTTTACGGCGAGGAGTTGTTAGCACCTCGCCCAACCCCGAAGCTGGAGGGCCACCCCTTGTCGGCTGTCCGCAACTGCTTATTCAATGTATTCGCAGCTACCCTCCATATCCGGAGGCCGTTCCTCCATCCGCAACCCGAGGACGCGCCATGCCGTGGTGACAGGGACCCACTTATCATGGCACGTGTTCTTAAGTTTAGCTTAAATAGAGCTTCACGCTGTGGCCATTTGCTCCAGAGGAAAGAGCTTATGGATAGCCATTGGATAGGCTACTGGGTAGGCCGATCTGGATGTGATGGTAAAGAAACAATTACTGTCTCATCTGATTCTCATAACTACAATGGTTACGTGACGGTAGCTGCAATATATAGGATGTTTTTTGGTAGACTATTTGTCACAGGATTTATCCTATGCAAAATGTCTAAACGAAAAAGAGCTCAGCCCTAACTCTCTCGCAATTAATTATGTGAAAGAGGCAACACAGCTAGGGTGTCTTCAGTCTTTACACAGATTTTGAAGAGCCGGTTCAGCTCAGTCGGTATGGTCTCCAGCTTCCAGCTCAGTCGGTATGGTCTCCAGCTTCTAGCTCAGTCGGTATGGTCTCCAGCTTACAGCTCAGTCGGTATGGTCTCCAGCTTCCAGCTCAGTCGGTATGGTCTCCAGCTTCTAGCTCAGTCGGTATGGTCTCCAGCTTACAGCTCAGTCGGTATGGTCTCCAGCTTACAGCTCAGCCGGTATGGTCTCCAGCTTAAGGCTCAGACGGTATGGTCTCCAGCTTACAGCTCAGTCATTATGGTCTCCAGCTTACAGCTCAGTCGGTATGGTCTCCAGCTTACAGCACAGTCGGTATGGTCTCCAGCTTACAGCTCAGTCGGTATGGTCTCCGCTTACAGCTCAGTCGGTGTGGTCTCCAGCTTACAGCTCAGTCGGTATGGTCTCCAGCTTACAGCTCAATCGGTATGGTCTCCAGCTTACAGCTGAGTGATCGAGAAAGCATGATCCGATTCCCGGCAGGGTTAAGTGATTCTTGCTCTTCTGCGGAATGGTTAGACCCGCTCTGGATGCCACCCAGCCGCCTGTTAAGTGGGCATCTAAGGCTCCTTTCCGCAGGGGCACAGCAGCCGGGCCGTGAAGGTGATCATCCACCACTCCATCTGGTGCCAAGGTTAAGAATTCTTACAGTCGTACGTCCCCTCCTCCCTACATGTCGTCATGGCGTCACAGAGACACCTTTACTTTTATTTTTCAGAAACTTTGCTAGCAGTACTGTGGAATTTCGTCATTCGACTTGGAAACGTCGTCTCATAGGGAGGAGATGGTCTGACGTACAAATAATTATTCTATATTTATGAGTAATGTGACCAAGGAAACGCACACTTGGGATGTGTTGTCGTTCTGTCTAGCTTTGTTTCACAACCGAACGTATTGAACGGATTTCGATAACAGTTGGTCTATATTAAGGCTGTCGGGCGAATTTAATTGTGTTTCACATCGGTTCGATATGATTCCTATTTAAAATGGGGCACAGGAGAGGTAAGAAATCTGTATAAATTTTCGGTTGGAAAACCTTAAGGAAAAAGGCTTTTAGGAAGGTGTGGTTATATGTGGTAGATTTATATTAATGTGAATATTAGAAAAACTGGATATGATTTGGATTGAAATTCAGATTAGGGACAAGTGGTGGGCTGTTACAAACACCTTAGGCCAGTGGTTATTTATCAATTTTATGTTACCGCCGCCCCTTACAAAGTCGTTAATTCTGCAGATCTACTCCCCAAAATTGTCTGAACTGTCGGATTCCTATAACGCAGCTCGCGGTAACATGTAGAGCTGAGATAATTACGAAAATAAATGTACTTAAACTTAAAAGTTATTATTGCAATGTAAAAATTAAAATCAAAGCTATGATTTTGCTGGTAGTAATGACAAAGAACTACAATTAAGAAAGAAACTTCTGTTTTATTGAGCACAATCTACTCAATTTGAGGGTACTGTGTTATACCACTATCCCAGATAAACAGAGTTTAAAATGTTAAAAATATTCAATACAATGTATTTTCCTTGTAGCATATAATAGGAAGACACAAGACTTCCGCGGATCCCTCGGTATCCGCGAAACACACACTGAGAACCACTACTGCAGACGGCGAAATACATTCGGGTTCAGTAAAGGCGAGGATTTGCTTGACTGTCTGAACGACTGTTAGCTTCTCAAGGACAGTTTAGTAAACGAATAGATGCAGTGTGATATCTATAGTGTGCTATCAGTTTTGCAACACCAGACTTTTATCACAAATAAACGAAACTTTTGACTAACGAGGTAAGCAAAATCTCAAAATACAAATATGGAGAATATCTTCCCGCTGTTTTCAGTACAGTATCCGCAACAGACAGACAGACAGATGGACGGACGGATGCATAGAGCCGAGAAACGTTTGAACGCATGAGCCGGCATGGTGTTGGTGATAATGGTCACCTGTCAATGTAATGGCGAGTCTTGGCATGTAGCTCTTTACTTGCGCGCACACGGCAATTATGGCTTTAGCGGCCGCTTGAAAGACGTAGCACTCAGCACCTTGGGCACTGGGCAGGGCTTCTCAATTAATTTTCACTCCGTAGCCTCCTCGGGAGTACGAGGTTTGAATACTGATGTGCTTACTGCCCCAAGACTTTCCCACATAAAACAGTTTGGTCGCGATCTCCGGAAAAGAATACGAGTATGCAGGTTTGGCAAGAACAATTACGTATGTAGTCGAATTAGATGTGGTTTACGACGGCCGTTTTAAATATGGAAGCAGAGGTCTGTTGAAGCACTCTGTCCGTTGATTACGGGAATTGAACTATGGCAGCCCAGTGAGTCACTTTAGTTATTTGCGTATAGAGGTCCATTTTGGACGAATCTGAAACCACCCCTATTTGAGATTAGATGTAAAGGAGTGTTTTTTCTGTAAAAACATAAAAATATGTTAGATATGTTGTACTGTGATACAACAATGCGTGTTATTGACATAGTTTATTTGTGAATCTAACATATTTAAAGCAGTTTCGACAAATAATTCCACAAAAAAAACTCGCACGTAAAAGCAAATCCCATATTCGCCTCTCATTATGTATTATATCTACAAAGTTACTTAATGAAATACCCTTTGCCAACCCTTATGCAATCTGAAAGTTTGTTGTGTTAACTAAACTGAGGATCCAACTCTGGGTCAATTTAATCAAATCCCATTCTTCACATGCTAGTTATCTAAGACCAATTTTACTATTTTGGTTGCATCTGTATCTAAGCATTTTAAATGGTACCCTACCTATGACGCTATCTGACTTAAAATTTTCCAGAATATGCCAATATCGTCTTCTTCAAGCGAGCTGCATGCCCCATCCACAGTTGCAAATTCTTCATTTATTTCGTGTTTTAAACAAAGAAAAGGCAAGTGGGATTAATTTAAAGAAATCAGTTTTTTTTTGTAATAAATTTTGTCAAATTACACTAAAGCAATCCGTATAGCAGAAAGCAGGATATACAGGCCTGTATATGTTGTGCGTATATATTTGCTTCTTGCAAACCATGCGTAATTTGAATTGCAACATAGTTTCCCTGCTGTCACAGCTGAACAAAGGATTGTAATGAGCTGGAAGATTCTGGCATTGCGGACGGTATCAACCAATTTGGACTGAGATTAAGATTTGATGGAAGTTTAAATGTTGATAGTCTATATCACATTTTATCAATATTTATCATGTTGTGGTTATACATCGGGCGGGCACCACATCCGTTTTGTGGCAATCTTTCGATGGGCACCAAGTGCAGAAAATGTAATAAATGGGTGTTGTTTTCTCATGACGTCATATACTTACCACTTAGGCCATAAATCATTAATTTAACAAATACAGCCCAAAATCCACTGACAACCCTAAATTAATACAGACAGTTTTTATCAGCGGTATAGACTTTCCTTAAAATATAAACACAGCATTTTTAAAGAGATACTCTACGTTTAGAATTCTCTCAGTATTCATCACTCAATTTCACTTTCAAATCGGATCGGTGTGTCCTTTTTTTTTGTCATTATTTCATTGCGCAATTGTGTGGAGCAGGATATTGAGAAATTAGGCTGAAAGAGAAGAAGATAAAGAATATGGAAGTGAACGATGAAAAAGAAGATACAGGAGAAGAGAAAGAATTCATTCATTCTGTAGTCTGTCTTACGACAGGTCCGTAGCCTCTTCCAAAGCGAGTTCTCCACAGGGTGCGATCTAGTGCTTCCTCTTTCAATTTCCAGTATCTTTTCTTTTCCTTAAGGTCATCCAGTAGCTGCTTACGTCTTCTCCCTCGTCGTCCCGTCATTTCTATCCTTCCTTCTAACTTTCCTTCAATCACGTGTTTCAGAAGGCAGTTTCTACGCAAGATGTGACCAATCCAGTTAGCCTTTCTTCTTTTTATTGTATGTAGTATATTCCTCTCCTCCTTGACTCTGTGTAATACTTCTTCATTTCTCACACGATCGGTCCAACTGATCTTCTCCATTCTTCTCCAGCACCACATTTCAAAACTTTCCAGATACTTCTGATCTACTTTCCGAAGTGTCCACGTTTCAGCACCATACAAAGCTATGCTCCAAATGTAGCACTTTACTAGTTTCTTCCTTAAATTTAATTCCAGTTTGCTGGTGAAAAGATTTTTCTTCTTGTTGAATGCTGTTTTTGCCATGACAATTCTGGATTTAATTTCACGTGTACACCTTGCATCACTTGTTATCATGCTACCCAAATAATTGAAATATTCCACATTCTCCAATTGTTTTTGATCTATCATAATTTTCATTGGGGATGGTTGCCTTGAGATTTTCATTACTTTAGTTTTTCCCACATTCATTTCCATTCCATAGCGTCTTCCAATTTCAATTAGTCTATCAATCATGCCCTGTAGCACGTTTTCTTCCCTAGCCAGTAGCACAAGGTCATCTGCATATTTCACAGTGCGAATTACTTGTCCTCCTATTTTGAAGTCTCCAAACCCTTCAAGAGCTTCCTTGGTAAGGTACTCGCTGTATAAGTTGAACAGAATCGGTGACAAACAGCAACCTTGTCTAACTCCTCTTCCAATCTTCACACTTCTCGTCTCCCCTTGGTCCAGTCGTATTTTGACACTTTGTTCCATGTACAATTTGCTGACTAATCTTCTTTCGCGCCAGTCTATCCCAATTCCTTTTAGGATTTGCATTAATTTGGTCCAGTTGACACGGTCAAATGCCTTCTGCCAGTCTATGAAGCAAGCACACAATTCCTCATCTATGACCAAGGTTCGTTCTGATATTATTCTCAGCATCCCAATTGCATCCCTAGTTCCTTTTCCTCTTCTAAATCCAAACTGATCTTCTCCAAGTGCATCTTCAATTTTCCTCTCAATTCTTCTTCTAAGTATCCTCGCTACTATCTTTGCTGCATGTGCGATGATGCTGATTGTGCGATGGTCGCTGCATTTTGTAGCTTTGGGCTTCTTCTTTAAGGCAATCATTGTAACTTCAATAAAATCTCTGGGCCATTCTCCAGTTACATACATGCTGTTGATCATTTGTGTCATTAGCCTTAGACCACCTTCTCCCAACAATTTGAGTACATCCCCAGGTACATCATCATCTCCTGTAGCCTTCTTATATATATATAAGAATATGAAGAAGAAAATAATTAAGGACCTTAAGAGGGAGAAGAAACTGGAGGAGAAAAAGAGAACGAGCAGAATTGGAGAAATAAGAATTAAAAACAGAAAAAATAACGTAAGGTTACCTCCTTTTCATTTTGTCTATATATCTACAATGGCCAGAAAAACCATCACATCACAAAATCGAAGTCTTTGTGATGATCTGGGCCTGAAATGGTTACCTGGACCTGAAACCCTAAATAGGCCGATTTCCCTTTTCTTCCAACAAAAAAATTCATTACACCTTCTCGACATCAGCGCCAGTCCCTAACAGAGGCGTGTTAGAACTTGAAACTACATTGCAACAACAGGTAATTAATAATAAATAAAACATATGGGCCTTGATCCCACCTGCAATACCCTCTTCACAGCTGTCACTGTCACAACTTACAGATTAAATTATGATAAAACGATATATTACTTGATTACTTTCAGTGGAAACGAATATCAGAGAAGGCAGCTTTAGAAATGGGCTGTAAGTTTATGTACCTGTGTAACTTCGACTTTGTTCTGTAATTAATGAGGACTTGTCCCTTGGTTATTGTTCTTCGCCAGTGTGCGTTTCGGCATTGCGTTTTCTTTATTAGACAACATGCTGCTAGAAAATTAGAAGACTATGCAAGTGCATTTTTTTTTTACAGATACTATCATAAAGGATTTACATGTGTTTAATCAAAAGTATCACAACTGTGTTTAGCAACTACCTACATGCAGACAGGAATGCAAATTGCACAGGGACCTCGCACAGGCTCCAAAGTAAAGAAGAAGACGTTCAGATCCCTTAAGCCTAATGCAAGGCTAACTGAAAACATGATGATTAGTAATTGTCTCTTGATAAGGCGTTAAATGTCACTCTGTTCAAACATAAACACTAATAGATACGTCTAATACGCTCCAAAGCATTATACAGTTCTTAAAGAAAAGTAAAGCCGATCCCAGTGGCTGCGCGGTCTAAGGCGTGGGTCTGCGGCCGCTCGCTTACTAGGATCGTGGGTTCGAATCCCACCGGGGGCATGGATGTCTGTCTCTTGTGAGTGTTGTGTGTTGTCAGGTAGAGGTCTCTGCGACGAGCTGGTCCCTCGTCCAGAGGAGTCCTGCCGAACGTGGTGTGTCTATCAGTGTGATCGTGAAGCGTCGTAAAATGAGGCGGCCTAGGCCCCCAAGGGGCTGTCGAGCCATAGAGAGAAAAAAAAAAGGAGAAAGAGTAGATCCTATTGCAATGACGTGAGCTGGATTGAACTGGCTCACAAATTTTGTGTCTGCTTTCAGACGCTGGGATAGCTCAGTCTGTATAGTGACGGGTTATGGGCTTTAAGTGTTTCAGGCCTTATTGGTACTTATATCTACCTCCTTTTGTAACATCCAGAAACTTTGCTTTTTCCCACAGACTCTTCTTATGCGTTTTGTATAACTCTCACAATAAAAATACGTATCGTTTTCTCAAGACAGCTGTAACCGCTTCGTTTTTATGACGGAGACTATGTTCGATGTGATGCAGGAGCTCAAACTTTAAACATAATTATATAAACGCCAGTCTTCAAAACAAATTCGTATGTTTTTAAAAATAAAGCAGTTACACGTGTTGAGACATCCGTTAGGGTTCGCGTACTTGAAGGTCGAACTGCTAGCTAGAAGTAATCCTGCATCCGAAACGTCCTGCCACCGGCCAGCCGGATCAAGCTTTCCCCTGGTTTTTCTGGGCCCCGGAACAAGCGCTGAATTTGCACCCAAATTCCAAGTTTCACTGCTTGCTTCTCATGCAGCCGTCCTAACATTAACTTCCAAATTTTCCCCCAAACGCAGCCCACACATACTTGTCAGAATTTAGTCATGATGCAGTCCCCCACTTACAAAATTTAAAACCCAGCCCAAACTTTCGCTTTTCTTACTCTGTTGAATTCTCAAACATGGTGTTTCCCTTCACCGTCTTTGTTTCCTAACGCTGTGCCTTGCATCCAGCCCGCACTGACCGGGAAGATAAGTGAGCATAACCTCGGAACATTCACACCGTAAATTGTCTGTTTTCTCTGTAATAAGACACACGTTGTCTTTCACTACATGTCTTTCACCATTTCCGGTAAGAATAAAAAATAACGTGTTAAAATAGAGGGACGTGTATTTTTTTTACATGGAGAAGGGCCCCGCAGCTGATGCTACGGACGCACCACAGCCTTAAGGCTTATTGTGCAACCCTGTGATGAAGATGAAGATGAGCAGTCTTTTACCAAGTTTTACAAGTAATGGAGCACCAGTGGAATGAAATTGACAGGGGAAAACCGACAACTCGGAGAAAAATCTGTCCCAGTACCACTTTGTCCACCACAAACCCCACATGGACTGACCCGGGATTTTTATTTTTATCTTTTTTGCCTGTCCGGGGTTTTTCCCCTTTGATCCATTTTTGTACTGTTTAAATCCGTTCGTCCTTCATGTCACTTTACGTTCCATGCTATCGTCCTTACAACAAACACAACACAAACATCCATGCCCCCGGTGGGATTCGAACCCACGATCCTAGTAAGCGAGCGGCCGCAGACCCACGCCTTAGACCGCACGGCCACTGGGATCGGCGGGAATCGAACCCGGGCCTCCGCAGTGGAAGGCCGGCGACTAACCGCCTGAGCCATGGCACGGCCAGGGACGTGTATTACGCATGGGAGGTAAGAGATGGCCTAATCGAACATTGACCTGGTCGCTGGAAGGAAGAGAAGTCATTCTAATTTGGTGATGCAGTCTACGACGTTTCGGACACGCAGAATCTCTCCACGTTCAGATTCAAATAAAACTAAGCTCAGTCGTCTGCAGTTTGGCTGACATCTTTATGCCACTCGCTGCCTATCCAGTTTAAGCAAAATTACCGTGGTATGAGTGACAGCTTGACTTGACCCTTTGGTCTCACTTTGTCTAGTTTTTGCCCAATGACTGGACTTCGTTGAATCTAATTATTCAATCCCTTATGTTTGACAAAGTCTCCGAAACTTTGAAGTCATTCCATATCAGTATGGCTGATTGACAGGGAAAACTCAATTTGAAGAAAATGGCCTACGTGAATCTCGATGGACGCCCCTGCATAATTAACTGTCTCAAAAGAACTATTTGTTTAGAATTCAGAGAAGTCGCTTAGATTAATATTTTGCACGATACATCGCATGAGAAACAGCAGCAGACGCTAGCTTCATATACAGGGAATTTAAGAGGATATAAAATATGTTGTGTAGGCCTGCGTACATGAGACCAGGACAGGGGAAGAATAGTGGTCTGTGTTGGACTTCTGGAATACTAGAAACTGGATCGTCGTATGGAAATCACATTAGAATATTAGTGTCTCCTGCCGGTTAACAAATTATTGTTTAAGAAAATGGATAACGAACGTTGTAGTGGTCCGTGTTTTACAGGGATGGAAAGATGGAGAATGTAAGTTTCTTTACTGCATAGACTGTCCAAAAAGACTTGCCCTGCTTGCTTCACATTCTGTTATAAGCAACGGGAAGAGACAGGAAACTTGTGATTTTGCGTGTAACAAAATGTATTCTAAAGATTAATTTATTGATTGATGGGTTTTCTAAAGGTTTGGAGCCGATACCAGTGGCCGCGCGGTCTAAGGCGTGGGTCTGCGGCCGCTCGCTTACTAGGATTTTGGGTTCGAATCCCACCGGGGTCATGGATGTCTGTCTCTTGTGAGTGTTGTGTTTTGTCAGGTAGAGGTCTCTGCGACGAGCTGGTCCGTCGTCCAGAGGAGTCCTACCGAGTGTGGTGTGTCTGAGTGTGATCGTGAAGCCTCGAAAAATGAGGCGGCCTAGGCCCCAAGGGGCTGTCGAGCCATTGTAAAAAAAAAGTCTGGAGCTCTTGCATATTGCAGTAATTTACATTCGTAAATTAAAAACAGGTACGTTCGCAATATAGTGTACGCTTATTTAGGTTCTATCCGACAAATGTACACTTTTATTTTCTATTATTCAATACATATATTTCATTGAAGATGGTCCAACATGTTTCGAACCTTATATGAGGTTCATCTTCAGGGATATCTGTATGTATGAAAAAAAATGTACGGTATGCATAACATAAAATTGTGTACGCTGTCAAAGTGCACGCATCTTAATTGTCGGGCAGTTTGTCTTCCTTAATGTTTTGCATTTCGAAACCCCCCCCCCCCCAATTCGTTCACGTTAGCTTCAGTAACTGGTCTTTTACCAGGGCCTCTTCCTTTACAAATGCAACCAGTCTCACTGAACAACTTACAGAGGGACATTTTCTTTGGCGGTTTCCAATTCCCTTTCGAAATTCCTTTGTACTGTAACTACATATACCGATTCGTGATACCAGAGCACACAGTTTCAGCTTTTCAGACTTCTTGTTTAGATGACTGCGGCCTTAACGCCACTGGTGGCAGGACTTGGAAAGTCAAATAGGTAATTTCAAAACTTGACCATATTCTCTACCTGAGAAAGCATTGACTTTCATTCATATGCGTTTCGGTTCATGAGTAACGTTACACTAAATCGTCTACATTTCATCAGTTCACTCTGTACATTATCTGTTGTATTAGATTATACGTAGTTAACACAAGTAGTTAGCGGATGACTAATAACTGGGTACTTAGAAATCAGGCCCAATGGGTCCGTGTTCTTGGGTAAGAGTTTTTGGCTGAATTGTTACAATAGACTTCTTCGATATAGGTCTAACATTCTGATTATTATCAACATAGACCTACTCCGTACTTTCAAAAGCTACTCACCAACTGACCGCATTCGAAAGAAACACTAGAAGATCAAGCTTGTCACTTTTTTACCGTTTTGTAAATTTAATAAATCAAATATGAGGGGTTGCAGAAAGTAACATCTCGTTATTTTTATACGGAAACTGGTAAACGCAATTGAATGAAACCAAAAGCAGGTAAGTTTTTGAGCCCTTTGGCGGCAGAAGTTAAAAATTCGGCCCCTTGGTGCGGGAAACCCTAACGAACTGAACGCAATTCGATTTGTGATCCTACGTGTTTGTCTTAAGTAAAAATGTAAGAACAAGGAAGTCCGAGGTCAGTTTGTGTCGTGATAGCACGAGGTACGTAGAAAACAGGAGTCCATGCCAATAATGCGTTTGACAACTAAGAAAAGAATTAGGGAAATATTCGGGAGAAGAATAGAAGACGATAAGAAATATGGAAAATTAATACCAAGAGATTATATAGCCCGTATGACACAAACTTTGCCACACAAACTCATAGCAAAAATTAGAAGATTGAAGAAAGAAAAAGAAAAAAATATACCTCAACATAGAGAAAATTTGAGTAGTTTGAATTAAATGCCAAATGTAAAAATATTGTGTTCATTGTTTCTAAAAGTAGATGGCTTTATAAGTTGATGGCTTTATGTAAATAACAGCTACTAATTGACAAAATAAGGAAGCATTTTAAATAATTTTCGTACTTTTTGAGATTCCATAAAAACAAATGAAGTGTATACTTTGTATGCATATTTGCCTTTTTTAAAAAGGGGTTAATTTGACCAGCCTGATGATGGTTCTGTAGTGGACCGAAACATGTAGCTGTGTTGCAATAAAAGTGAACAGTTGTGTTAGACGGAAGTTGGTGTGTTTACCTGTATTGATATATAAACACAACGGGATGGCAACCATCAAAGTAAGAAGGATTGCTTTTCAGCACTCCTTCGTGCAATATATCTCTTGAATTTTGAGCCATACTATGTTATGTTGTGGAAGGTAAAATAGAAGGTTCGCGTGAGAAAACCTAATGTCATTATATTTTCTATATCACTTTGTGTCTGTTCACTGTATAGAACAGCTTATAAAACTTTAGCTAGCGGAAGTTAAAGTGATACACAATTGGGAGAAAATACTGTATGCACAATATATTTACAACAAATACATATATGTTACTTTGACAATCAGGCATGTTGCTTTGTAACATATACCTGGTTATTTGTGGTAGGCAGAGCCATTGTGGACTCTTTGACATTCTCTGATGGCGACTCGTACCACCAAGCTACTGTCAAAACACAATTTTCAGTCAAAATGGAAATTTTCTCCACAGAGATTGTATCTGAAAGAGAAAGCCAAACTTGCAGTAGATTTATGTTCGTTCATCGCCCTGTTGACAGAAAGTGATCCTCCCTCTGTTGTGTGAAGCTAAGGTGCGTTGCCATGACTACGGGGATTGCGTTGATATAAGTCAGGGCTTTCAAACGCTTGGCGAAAGTCATGAGAAATACTTCTGGCAGTTTTTGTCAGTATATTATAACGAAATGTGTTACAGTTCGGAAGCAGGAGCCGGGAGAGCGTAGACGGTAGAGTGATTAGGCTACGTGATAGACAACCGAGTAATCGGCGTTTGATTCCTGGCGGAGGCAAGAGATATTCTCTTCTCCAAAACGTTCAAATTGGCTGTGCGGCCAACCAATAAAATCGGAAAATCCTTCTGCGGGTTAGAGAGGCCAGGGTTTGAAGCTGACTACTCAGCTTCGTCCAGTGGAGGATAAGAATATGTGGAGCTATATCTGTACTCCCTCCATATGTCTTCATGGCGTGCAAACGGACAACTTTAACTTTTTGGGTTTGCAAATCACTTCAGATTTCATTGGTAAGCTATACGAACCTCTTAATAATACATAATTGCTCACAAAGTTTTAATAACGTTTGCACACATATGGGTTTTTGTACTTACCTTCAGACTTCGCAGTGTCACTTTTTTAAATATATTCGACATTTCGGTGAACATTTTAATTACCGTCTTCAAAGAGATCGTCCAGAAACGTCGTAAAGCCTTCTGATATACAACTGTCAGACTACCATTGATTGAAATAAGACTTAAATTAGAAAGGGGAGTAAGAGAGGCAGTCAATCACAATTGCATCTGTGCAGCGTCTTGTAATAAGACACTGCAAACGTGTAAGTAAAGTTCACCCATGAAGGTCCAGAGGGGTAGTTAAGTATAGCTCTACTCTTTCATTAACCTCGGCACTAGGTGGGGGTGGGTGGTCAACGCCACGCCTCAGCCGCTTTACCCCCGGGAAAGAGACCCGGTACCCATCGTACGGGAGGCTGGGAGGGCGCTAGGGCCGGTCTGGACGGGTGCGGAAAATGTCGCCTCCCCACCGGGATTCGATCCCCGGACCGTCCAGCCCGTAGCGAGTCGCTATACCGACTGAGCTATCCTGGCCCACACTGCGAACGTCTAGTCACCTTTTTGATTGGTGTATCACAACTGGGTGTCACATAAAAGGTGAAATCTTTAAAGAAATTTAATTATTATTGTAATTTCAAGTGACCGTATAAAATGCTTCAACTCAGTTTGTCTGTGATTGATAAGCATGTTTCTGAAGGTAAGGAGATTTCAAAATAAAGCAGGAACATTGAGTGCTTCCTGTCTTTTAACATTTCATTAATTATAAACATTGCAGCATTTTATTTAACAAATTACGTAACTAACACATTTCTTAATTGTGGTGTGTTGCAACTGTAATCATATCCCTTTGTAAGCATTTTCTTTTTAACATTTTGAGTTGCATATCTTGCCAAGAAAATATCCGTGGTACTAGGGACATAAGTATATGTTTTGCTTGTAGCTACTCAAGTTTAGGATTATGTAGTTTTGTCTCACTATTCCAGTTCCCTCATTCTTCCCATGTTTCCTTTTCACATCAAAATTCCGGACAGAAACCTGCCCCTTGCCCAATTTATGACGCATATGGTTCGTTTGTTTTATTGTGGCTGAACATGATAGGAACCAATTGAACAAAGAATTTATAGGTAATGTAAACGTCGATCAGTCGAAGTTGCGAATCGAGAACTTTCCCACGCTTTATTCATTCGCACAGGCATTATAACTGGCAAACTTTTTGAAAACTGTTTTGTTAAGGCCGAGCCCTTACAATTAGTCAATGTCTCACACCAACTAAATGCACATTATTTAAAGAACCAATATAAGGTTTCTTAAAATCGTTTAAAAAGCCCTACATATGTTTCGGTTTCTAGAAAAGTAGGGGCTTTTTAGACGATTTTAAGAAACCTTATATTGGTTTTTTAAATATTGTGCATTTAGTTGGTAGTGAGACATTGATTAGTGAAAATGCACGGTGAACCTAGAATAAAGCCTTACAATTAAATTTGATTTATTCACAGTCCAGTAGCAGTATAAGTTAACAAAAAACAAATGCCTTAGTCGTTAAAGGGTGCCCTAGACAGTATGCTAAAGAATACGTATAATTCAGCACTGCTTCTTCAATACCAGTACAACAGTCGGCTATGTTGTCCATCTTGTTACTCCCGCAAACGGCGAAGGCCTGCTATTCACATTTCACGCAAGTGTCTGTGGGCGTTTATGTGAATATTAGCGTAGACGAATATGTGACAAAGCCTTTCGGCATGAAGATGAACCATGATTTTGAAACGCGATAGTATAACAGAATCAGTCTCTGAGTTTATAGCAATTTTGTTAATTAAATATACATAATTAAAAAATCAGCTCTGTGAGTATCGTTAGTTCGTCGTGTGAAAAATCGAGAGGTAGGAGCTTCATTGTGTTCAGAGGATTTCAATTATCGATATGCTAATAGAAAGACATGAATTAGCGCCGTCAATGAAAGCTATATAATAGCAGCACACCGATGGGTGTGGATCCCACAGGGCAAACAGCGGCCCAACCACAAGACAGAAATTAAACGTTCTCGGAACAATAAAGTCAAACTGTGGACAGACTGTCTATACAGCTGTCAACGAGGTACTTCTTTACCAGCAAACAAGTACGTTATTGGGCGTCTTCCCAAAGGAGTTGCGAAAAGCGATTGTTAATCCCGTCATGTCCATCCGTCCGTCCCTATCGAAAAAGACAGTCTCACAGGATGGATTTTAGTGAAATTTCATATTTGGGAATTTTTACTAAAATTTGTTTCCGATTTTGATTAAAATCTCACAAAATTACAGACATTTTACATGAAGACCCGCGTACACTTGTAACATCTCGTCTTTTTTTTTTTTTTTTTTTTTGTTGGCTGAGGCTGAGGACAAAGAAATAGTTAACGCTCTAAATAACAATCTACCATGAGCGATTTAAATGTTCCCTTTGACGATATTTTAGTGTATTACGAGTTATCTTTTTAAGAGTGTTATTTAACGACACTGTCAGTTGCTAACATATGGCGCCGCTGATGAATGAATGTGTATGGAGCACTGGTAGAATGATGCTGACAGGGGAAAACGGAAGTGCTCGGACAGAAATCTGTCGCGGTGCCGCTTAGCCCTTAGGGCTGAACGCAAGCTCCTGCGGTGAGAGGTTGGTAACTAGCCGCCTAGGCCATGGCCCGGTCCCCTGTGAAATATCAATTATGATCGATTGTAAGTCTGTTGCTAAGACAGAGCGAAATCTTAGTGCTTTTTTTTTTTTTTTTTGTAAAACGTGGAAAGGTACTTTTAAGATACTAGAATTTTTAGCGATGTTCTTGAGATTATTACGGTCTAGTGACACTAATAACGTGTCAGAAGGGTCAGGCTCTGAGAATATTTCCTCGCTTGTTCTAATGGTGGTAGATTGAACTATACTATATTATAGTGGGCAAATTCTTCTACATGACTCGGTGTTTCTAGTCACCTTCTCGAGGTCCACATAAATATATATCACGTAAATTACTTTACAGTAGTGTTTTTACATTTATTGTATCCATAGCTAATTAATATGATAATAAATAGCTGTACTTTTATGGAAGTCAGGGACCAAACAAAGATACGCCTCCGGCACTGTGATACACTGTGGTACAGTGCGATACAATGTATTTCAAGATACGTTTTGATTGAGAGCTTCTGGTCCCACAGGCAAACCCCAGGCTGGCGGACAGAACCTTATGGGCTTCCCGAAACGATTCATTCGACATACTCTTTTGGCTTTTGTGAATGTTATTGGTCAGGCGAATAACTCTCACAGCCCCAAGGACTTATAGTAGGCCTATCACGTGATAATTATTTATTTAGTTGGGAAGGAAGGTGGTTATACAGTCATTTAGGCACTTGCCTTGAGAGGTAGACAGTCTAAGCTAATTCAGTAAATCAATTAGACTATCTTTTTTTTTTAGTCGTCCTCTTCTACCTACTCCGGTTTCCCGTTTCAGTGTCGAGGTTTGTAATTCCTTTTGATCACACTGAGCGACACACCACAGTCGGTAGGACTCCTCTGGACGAGGGATCGGCTCGTCGCAGAGGCCTCTACCTGACAACAACACACAACACTCACAAGAGACAAACATCCATGCCCCCGGTGGGATTCGAACCCACGATCCTAGCAAGCGAGCGGCCGAAGACCCACACCTTAGACCGCACGGCCACTGGATCGGCCATTTAGACTATCACCTGATTAATTGGTCTTGTAGGTAGGCATTGTGTCGTCTAGGTACGTAAGCACACAGTTTCTGAGCCACTCATTAGTTTATTCGCTTGTTTCTTTACTAGTGGGCCCATGCAGAAAAATCTTCCCGTTTCCCGAAAACGGCGTTAGAATCGTGCGTTTGGTTTTCACCGAGTGGGGTATTCTAACAAAGGCTTTAGTTTATGCTTTTCCAGATCGATAGGATTTCCCGAGTGGGTTTTCCTCAATCCCAGTAATGGCGCTATTTGAGGATTTTTCCGAGTGAAGCATTAAGTTCCTGATTTTTGTATTTTTAATTTTTATTGGGTGGAGTGGGTAGGTAGGCAGACTTTGGAAAGCTATTTGCTGAACCAAAAGATGTAAGCATGGCTTCATTAAAAACCTCTAACAAAGAGGCACAGGGTCTAATGAACCAGTGCTGAATGGAATACTAAGCCTAAGGCTGCGGTGTATCTGGAGCTTCTGCCGACGGGCCCTTTGAAGAAAGAAGAAGAAGGTAGGCAGGTAGGTAGGAGGTAGGTAGGTAGGCAGGTAGTGCACGTTAGTGAGTCAATCAATAGTTACTTGTGACCAGTAAATAAAGATGTTGTCTCACAGGTAACATACACATGGTTATTTAATCAGCAAGTAAATTAGGTAGGTATTTATTCATTTAGTGAGTCGATCGATTAGTTAAACACTTAAGAGAACAATTTGATTGAAAACCTTTGAATATCCTGGTAAAAGAATGAAGTTTAAACATTGAGTATGAGTTGAATGAACAATTACACGTAAAACAGAGTATGTAGCTACGGTATTTTGAAGAAGCGTGTTTTTTGTATAGTATGGACCTCACCGTGTTCCACCAACCGAGGTGCGTGATGCCCTGCCTTATTAGACAACGCCACATGTCATTTTGAAGTGTGTAATAATTTTTATGCATACTTAAATATGAGTTAATTCTTAAGCTCACGTCATCTAGTCTATATTTATATTTTAACTTCAAACAGAATAAGATTATTAAGTACATGTGTTACCATTCCCTCTTAAAAATAAAAAAATTAAACATAAAGGACTGTCCAAATAAGAACTTATTATGTTTTCCTGGATAGTCGTCTAAAATGCTTGTACGGTGATCCTCGTAGTACATAATCATGCCCCTGTCTTGGCTTAGTGTTGTGTACACGTCACATCGGGAGACCCCCCACTTATACTTACAGTTAGAGAGGCATCTCATTACACAAGTTATAAATCCACGAAAGAATACAGGGGGCAGAGAGAGGCATGGAGGTCCTACCAAGCCGGGTTCCAAAGAAAGTTTCTAGCGTAATAAATAAAATATAAGAAGAATCTTTTTAACTGATCAGTTGGCAGCTTGTTAGCACCGGGCAGAACAGTTATACATCACCCAAACAAGCAGAAGGACATGAACCTTCTATCTGTGCTTGTGATTTAGCGTGGTAATTCTAATGGAGCACAATAGAAGGCTGCGTGTTGAACGTGTTTGTAACTTGTGACGTAATTGAACTCTTGTGTTTGTGGCGAACAGCGCCATTTCTTTTCTCTGAGTCATAAACTACATTCCGAGACGTCGACTTTAGATTGCTGTCTTATATTAACCTTTTAAAGACTAGCTGTTGTTTTATGTACCACTAGCTTCAACATTCAACAGTTCTTTCTGCTGACAGTTTTCACGTACTTTGTCTATGGCTTGTTGGTTTCGTGTAATTGTTGTTGTAAATATTATTTGCCTACACACCATTAACTGGTTTGTCTATGTAATCGAGATACAGTACGTTTTCTTTGAGATACGAACGGAACGTTTAGTTTTCAACGCAGTACTTATTCTTTTCCTCTACTCAGTAATAACAACATGCAGAACGTGAATTTATGAGGCCGTAGTGACTTTAGTTCAACTTATCTCCGGTCCTAAAATGACGCGTGTTATCAGACTGGAAAAATGTGCAAATTTTATTAAGGCGATTTTTTTGTAGACTGTAATGTAACAAGATGGCTGCCGTTCGAAAATTTTCTTTAGTTTTGAATTTGATAGCGATAACTAATAAAGCATTGAAGATACGCACATGAAATTTGGTACGGAGATTGAGCATATACGTATATTTTATTTAAGAAATAAGCTTACTGTTTGTAAGTCAGCATCTGCAGAAGGCCGACGATGCAAAACTTTTAGGTTATGTTCGAAAAATGTAACGTGCTTACAGAATATGTATTTGAGTAATAAGCTCTTCATAAAACCAAAGTATAATAATACTATAATAATAATAATAATAATAATAATAGCCAATAACATAGTACTAGAAAACCAAGTAGTAGGAATATATGCTTCGAGTTCGTCCTGTAGGTTCTAGTTATATAAGAGGCAGTATTTAGCTGAATTTGATAGTTCAGAAATCTGCAAACAGTAGGCAGTTAACCAAACATTTATTGGGCCTATAACTGGCGTCTTATAACTTGGGCCGTCTTATAACTGGACGTTTATAGGACCGTCTTATAACTGGGACCGTCTTATAACTGGGACCGTCTTATAACTGGGTCCACATCCAACCGTTCGGAGACCTGCCCTGTTTACATCTTCAGAGTTGATGTCTCAAGGGACGGCACATCTGAGAACGTGTACTGAAGCCCTGAATTCGTGCGCCGTGAAATCTTCATATTTAAATAGGCAATTCAACTTTACACTTTTGTCTAATGGCAGTTTACACGATGCGAAAGGAAGTTAAACCAAACTCGCCTTATATCACCAGTTTATGTCTCCAAGTGAAACCCCTTGCATAGAAACCATTAGCATTGAAATGTTCTTGCATTATCAGTCATCTCTGGTGTTTTAAACAACCCCAAACACCGTAGAAGAGGGGAGGAATGCTGGTTGGTGTTATAATTGAGAGGGACCTGTCTTCCCCTGTGGCTACATGCATACTGAGACCTTCCCTCTGCTCCCACAACGGCCTCCTCCCGATAAGTGAAACTACTAATCCCATATCCCGCACCCAACTTTATAGAAGGCCCAGATCTTTATGGACTCCCGAACCAGTGAATTTAATCAAATAATAAAACCGACTAATGCACTATATCGACCAATTTTATTCTGGCCTGTTACCCCTCACCCTACACGTGTTTCGGAACTCTAAGGTTCCATCTTCAGGGGTTGTCGTGTGCTACCAATTATTTACATATTAAAAACAAATACACAATATGTACAATAGTCTGTTAAAATATAAAAAGCCATAGGTAAATGAAGTTCAAAACTCTTTTAAAAATTGTACGATGTGTACTGTAGTCTATTAGAATCTTAAAATCTCACGTAGATGTATGTTTAAAAAACTGTTTTAAAAATGTTTTAAAAGTTTTGGGCTGTTCGTAATATTCACTTTTTTACGGAACTACTGGCGCAGTTTTATTCGACTCGGTATTCCATTTCATGTGTGATGTGATGCCACTGTGTATGTCTTTTCAAGGCTGTGCGTGTGGGGTGACTGTTGTTGTGTTAGGTGTCCGGTATGAGTGAATTTAGTTTCGAACAATTATGACAACTCGCCGCCCTCGGACCGCATGTGGCTTTACGAAGGTATGTCTGAGGCCCGCGAGAGTTTTCGAACACATCTAACTTATGCTGCCCAATCAGAAAGAAGGACGACATTTTTTGTGATTTTGTGAACGTCGCACGCACAGCTGAATTGCCTGGGAAGACATCGTTATGTTGTGGGTTTTACGGTGAGAGGAATGAGAAAAATATGGAACGGTAAGCTCCTCCATCCGCGTTACTCTTTAAGTTCTAAGTATATTCTAATAATAATTAATGCAAGGGTACTTCAGTAAGAATTGTATGGAATGGGATTTTACGTATTTCTTAAAAATATCAGTGACAAAGAAACAGAGAAAGCTGTACATTTACCTGCTTCAATTCTTAAAAGACAATGTAAGTCATAAATTGAAGTATAATTAAATGGTATATTAATTTTTACTAAGCATTAATTAATAGTAATTTAGTCTTTTAATCATTTGGTATAAAATAAATTTGCACTGAAAAATCAAGACTTTTACTGTTAAACATTGGTTTGCGTTTCGCGCAAGGTTTGCAGATTTTCAAATGGCTTTGGTGCAATAAATTTTGCTCTTGTCTGGTCTAGAGGAACTGTACAAATTACACTAACTTTGTGTTGTAGATGTTGGCACTCCTGCTTCGTATTCAGCACATCCTGACGTCGGCTATCATGACTAAGATGTCGTGATTTTACCGAGTCATTCCAGGCAAATGCAATGATAGTGCCTTCTTACGACGTCCAGGTCCGTAGCCAGACCATGAACACAGTGGGTGCATATACGTACGTTTATACACGTATGTAATTCCATATTATACACATACCGCGTCAGTAGCGCCTTTGTCAGGACCACAAAATCAACACTTTAATTGCAAAATTCGCGCTATAACATTGCACAAAACATCTTGCATATACATACATTTTTGACAATGACTTGTCTCCACCCAAAGCGGTTCAACAGAGGCATCACGTGGATATGGTAGGGTGTCGCACGTTTTTTTAGGGGGCTGATCAGCATGTTTGTCTTTGATATTTTGCAAATTCCTAGTGGGTGCATTGCAGCAACTTGCACCTCCCTGGCTACGGGCCTGACCATGTCCTTCCGAACTCAGCATTAAAGTCATTCTTATGTTCGACCGTTCCATATTGGTGAAAGGAAGAACTCAGCAAACCTACGGCACCGGCGTCAGTGACTTTCCGAATACAGAATAGGAGTGCCAACGTCAGCACCCTAAATTTGACGTGATTTACACAGGATGGTAAAGTTCACCCTATAATCTGCCATGAAGGCACAGAGGGGAGTAGAGGTAGAGCTCTACTTTTTCTTTAAACTCGGCGCTTTTTAGGGGTGGGTGGTTAATGCCATGCTCCGGCCGCTTTACCCCCGGGAGTGACCAGGTACCCATTGTATAGGATGTGTTGACTAAATTCAGTCGTTCAGGAGTTTACAAAGACTTGGATCTAATAATCATAGTAAAGGATGATGTGTCTATATAGCAGCAGCAGCAGTAACAAGGACAAGATTGTTCCGTGACTCAGGCGGTTAGTCGCCGGCCTCTCACCGCGGAATTCCGGCTTTCAACCCAGCTCAGTCCGTGAGGGTGATTTGTGGTGTACAGTGGCAATGGGACAGGCTTGTCTCAGAGTCCTTCCTTTTTTGTGTTACCTGTATCATTCGACTAATGCTTCATTGTAGGCCTGCTATTTAATACTGGCATCGTTGTTAAATAAAACACTCCTTTATTTTTCACCAATAATAATAATAATAATAATAATAATAATAATAACGAAATCAAGTCCGAATTTCCACTTTGTGGAATATCATTGATTCGCCGTACATTTCTTTCTTAGGACCAATACTTTCCTTAGAATCTTGTTCCCACTTATTTGCAATTTATTCTTGCCATTCGAGTAAGCGACCATTTTTTACAACTATATAAACAGGTAAGCCTAACAACACTCTACTGTCTATTCGTTTATCAGTACATACTGAAAAGCATTATTACCCATCTTTTAAATAGGCTACCAGGAGAAGAATTATTTTAAGACCTATGTTACCATTTTTAGTCAGTGAGGTTAATGTTTCTAAAATGTGGGTGTACAGATGCAGGGGAAACTTAAACTTCACCGTCATCTGCTTGAACTGACAGGCAAACGAAGTTAGGCCTTGACCGTTTCTGCCAAGAACAAAGGTGCTGCCATTCAAGGCACGGTAGCTGACTGAATTTCTTGTTTAATATTCGAAAGATGGGACAAACAGGACTAATAGCGTTCTCATATAATGGTATTCTTGGTTCTTACACCGTGTAGGATAATAAGTTTGTTCCGACGTTTCGGTGGAGCGTGTTTCCTACACGTTGTAAGAACGTAGTTCTTCATTTGAGTAGCACCCGTCGTAAAGGCCTGAAAACTTATATCAGCATTGTTATGCAGTCCTATTATGACCACCCTCCGTTATTCCCAGAGAGACTCCCCCAACAAACTTTACATGATATGCAATTAGCAGCGTGTGGGAGCGGTAGGAGGGGCGGCGGGAACAATGGGGCTGTTGCTAGGAAACATAAACAGCGTGACCCTATCTGTGGTCACGGAAATTAAGTGCTTCTAGGCGGTTTTCAACTTTATGAGTCCCCCCCACCCCGTCCGATACCTACAATAGAAATAACAGCAAAACGGGTTTCCTACCTGTCCATTAGCCTATTGATTAAATAAGGAACGGACGGATAGGTCCAGATTTCAACGGCAGACAAGCCTGTATTATAATCTGTCAAAATAAGCAACTGCTCTTCCTTAAAACATGATAGAGTTATTCGGGTGTTCAACGTATTCCGTGCTTTTATGGCACCCGAAGGTTCAACAGAAAGGTTCTCACAAATCCATTACAGCCCATTCTGAAATAACTGAATGCAGTCGTCACCGTGCGCTAATTCATGTTCGCTTTGCGCTATAGTATTGTTCGTTCAGGAGCGCATGACGCGACGAAGGCAGGTTAAGTACCGCACTGACACAGCGCGCATGCTACTGCGCATCTTAGGGTCAAGCGTCACTCAGGCTCGTACAGTGGCAATGGTTAATTAACAACGTACGGCAAACCGATTAGCTCAGTAGAAGCCACATATATCACCCCGAGTAACTTATTAATGTATGTAATGCCGTATAGGTAATGTAATATAGGTTGCATGTGAGTATGGAAGGTGCTCACTGCATGTAGAACCACTTAAGCCCTAAAATCGTCCAGTGGTGGCAGCACCTAACGAGGCTTACGGGTTCACAACCCCAAAGACCGCTACGCTATCTAGTATTTAGTGGAGGATCGATCCCGCCTCGGATACTGTCCCGTGCTCAGCTGCAGAATTGACTGGCGCTGTAGCACGCATCAATAATGCCGATCTTACCCAAGTCCTCAATGCAACACTACAAGCCATTTTCTGTGCATCTAAAATATACGTCCATACTGCCTTGTTTGCACCGAAATCGAGTTTAATTTGAAGATTCAGATCTGTGATGTTAGGCTGTGTCGACCTGTGAAGTCACCGACGTTTCGAAGGAAACATCCTTCGAAGTGTCGGTAATTGTTAATGTGCTAGCACAGCTTAACACTGCAGAAGACTTGAATCTTCAGCAACAGTGCTGTGAGCACCTCGGATCTCACATAAACGTAATTTGTACACGTCAAAACATGTATTGATGTCTGGCTACACCACTGCTCGTACGGTTTGTGTGCTTCATGCAGTATTGCTAACGTCATTAAATGAAGGATGCTGAGATGGCGAAGACCCGTAACACACAAGGAGGAAACGATGATTAAAAACATTCGTTAGAAAAAACATTACGGAAGGGAAAGACTTAACAGACGGATACGTGGATGGATGTTGTAAAAAAATAGAATTTTGAGGACGCAAATTTTATTAATGTATCTCAGACTTCAGTGACAGGCGTATTTGATGACTGAACTTATGTTGCGTAGGATAATTACAGGGAATTTCCTGAATAATTAAGTAATCATGGCCTGTTCAGGGAAGACGTATGTTGTGTTATGTTGCGTTACATTTCGTAACATTATGTTACGTTACAAGTGACAGTTGTATTAGGAAGGACCTATATGGGTGCTAGAATACTTCACTATGATAGTGGAGTGCTTATACGCACTGACAAGACATCCGGCTGGACAAGTAATAGGCTAAATTCAGTTCTCAATAAACTGACGATTGTTAACGTAAGGACTGAGACATTCTAAATGTCATTACTCTCTAATAAGCACTGCAGTAATTACAAAGCGGTATTTACACAGCAGACTTACCACATTACCCTATTCCTACCTGCTGTTTCTTTCCATGCAGCTGGTATAACACGTGGACATGTCCTGGGGGACCAGTCAGAAGTAAGAAAAGGTTCGTTTTCTCCTCGGCATGTATTTGTACTTACTCAGCAGACGTGGTAAACAAAACCTTATCAAACATTTGAGAACTAAAATTAATCTACATTATGTAATCAATTTGTACCTCACTGAGAACATTGTGCGCTTCCGTTAGAAAGATCAGTTGGTGAAAGTTGAATAGCGAAATAATGGCTGTACATTGTAAGAATAAGACGACAAACATAAATACACTGTATGGGGAAACGGCAGTTTTCCGTTTTATACTAACGCATACTGACCACCAGGCTTCAAGGGTTTATTACAGCAGAACTTCCTTCTTGTGGACACCGTCCTGTAATACTGGAAAGCTGCGTCCAACAGTTCCTCTTCGCACGAGTGGAGACATCTGTGGAGCGACTTCTAAGTCTCTCCTTGGTTTCCATTCTCCCTCCACACTAGTCCGTCTCTTTCTTCGTAATAGGATATCAGATACCGCAAAACGGGGTTGGATTTCCGTATTTTAATTGCTACAAACATCAGCAGGGGCGGTGCATAGAAACGCCCCACCCTACGGTTCTGGATTTTTTAAAAGGAGACTGTACACTTACTAGTGGCTAAGCGTGTCATTCGAGCTCACGTGGCTGAGTGTTCAGCAAGATTTCCACTAACAGTATAATTACATTACTGAAATGCACGAATTGTGAGGTTTATCTGGAGTCCAGATACAGTACTTGCTTGCAGTATGCCGTAAAAATTAACACATGAACGACATTTTTGAAACAAGTAAATGAATGTGACAAGACTGAAGAAATGCAGTCGAACTCCGATATAGCGCCACTGTATGTTCACCACAATTTGTGACAGGATATCTAGGGTGGCGCCACTGTATGTTTACCACAATTTGTGACAGGATATCTAGGGTGGCGCCACTGTATGTTCACCACAATTTGTGACAGGATATCTAGGGTGGCGCCACTGTATGTTCACCACAATTTGTGACAGGATATCTAGGGTGGCGCCACTCTATGTTCACCGCAATTTGTTACAGGATATCTTTTTTTTCTATGGCTCGACAGCCCTATATGGGCCTGGGCCTCCTCGTTTCGTCGAGGTTTCATGGTCACACACATTTGAGACACACCACAGTCGGTAGGACTCCTCTGGATGAGGGACCAGCTCGTCGCAGAAACCTCTACCTGACAACACACAACACTCACAAGAGACAGACATCCATGCCCTCGGTGGGATTCAAACCCCACGATCCTAGTAAGCGAGCGGCCGAAGACCCACGTCTTAGACCGCACGGCCACTGGGATCGGCGTTACAGGATATCTAGGGGGCGGTAAATCAAAATACTGTATAATAGGAAATGTCTGTTCGCAGACTTTCATGGGCGCTGAGTGAGTGATGCTGTATCGGACTAGACAGTAGGATAAACCAAAATTGAAAACGACAAAAACCACAAAAGCGCAGTGTGTGCCAGATACATTGAAACCTGAAAGATATCACAGCACCAGCAACATCCGCACTAGGCACTGATAAAACAAGCATCTGAATTCAGAGTGTCGCAGTACGGACTCAGGTCACAGCATACCGACTGTCAGAACTGCCGTAGTTAGAACATCTCCTGTCTTAGGTTGCTATATGCAAGGAGAGGAAACCCATCGCACGGCCTTTCGTAGGGAATAACCCAAAGGAAAGCGAACAACAATTCTTTCCTATAATTAAAACGTTAATTAACATACTAATTTACTAGCACTGTAATATTTTATGACCAGGGTTTTTAATTTGTCTTGCAAGGATATCCTGTTTAACCCACTGGATAGATGTCTGTAGTTGGTAGGTATATCATCGCATATAAGATTACGTTGATGAAATGAGAATGTAATAGAAACAGATAACAATCAATTATTATTAAAAAAAACACGTAGTAGTGATAACAATAAATATGTGGTTAGTTTGCGTGAGAAAAGTAGCACAGGTAGGCTTGTGTGGGATTCAATTTTATGATATAACTTACATGTATTCCAGTCTTAGTTTTGATGACACGGCGTAACTCTCAAGTCATCACAGTCCCCTAACACAGTACAGTCAACTGAATAAAAATAACGACGACACAAATTAATTAACCGAAACAACAGACTGTGCCATCTACCAATAAAGTTATTGCTCCATTTCGTACGATTATAGAACTCCTGACTTGAAACTTACAGAGCGGTGGCTGTAAATTATATATATGTCTTCACGGTGGTTCATCAAACTTGAGAAATTTAAACCTGAAACTCACAGGTGCTTGAATATGTGACCTTACGGAAGTACAGTCTTTTCTCATTCCAAGATCCTTAAGAACAATTCGAAATATGAACACTAATGAAGTGACGTAATTCTAGTCAGTTTTAGAGTATTTTTCAAAAGCGATCTTTCCCGTTTTGCATAGGTACCGCCCCGGAGGCGGCAAGAGATTTTTCTTTTCTCCAAAAAGTCCAGACTGACTGTGGGTACCACCCACACTCTCTTTCAGTGGGTACCAGCGTTGTCTCCTCGAGGGTAAATCGGCTGGGGCGCGGACTTGACCACTCACCTCAATCTAGTGCCGAGGTTGATAATGAGTGGAGCTATACCTCTACTCCTCCTATATGCATTTATGGCGTGGACAGGACCAACTTTAGATTTACGTCTACCACAACGGTTTACGCGTCGGAGATGTATATTTTTTCTATAACACACCAGTACAAATGTACTGTTACCAAGCTACTTACATAGCATAACACACTGTGTAGTGGCTTGCAGAATTCCTACTTCTATGCAAATTACTGTACTTATTTCATTGTACAAAAATGCTCAAATTAGGACTGTGTTTTTTAGTCTTTTGTACTTTACATTTGGCAAGTCTATCGCCTTCTTTGGCTCAAAGGGCAGCTTTCCTTAAGAAGACAATGAACTTTTATTTGAAGTTAGCTATAAAACAGGGTTTGGTTGGGGTGACACGTATCAAACTAATTTTCCCCCGAGAACGTTTGTTGTAACGTGCGATACCAAATTTAATTGAAATACGGTGAGTAGTTCGGAGAAGTGACATGGAAATAGACCGCGTAATGGCCATATACAACTTGAAGATTTAAAGAAATTAATGAAGTGTGTGTACAGGTGTTCTGCGTGTAAGTAATAACCATGTCATAAAGCATATGGAGGAGTAACTATATAACTCCACTAATTCTTAACCTCGACACTTCATCGGGTGAGTGGTCAGCTTCACTCTGCGGCCGCTTTATCCCCGGGGAAGAGCTCACCGTAAACGTTGAAAAAGAGGCAGGGTGAGCCCCAGAGCCGGTCTGGACGCTTTAGAGAACAGAAACATCTCTTCACCTGCCGAGAATAGCAACCACGACTCCTCGATTACCCAGCCTGTAACGCAGTCACATAGAGACTGAACTATCCTGGCTCCTAAAGCAAGTAATAACTGCATGGTATGTGTTTCGAAATTTTGTACATAAAGATAAATTTAAAGTTACCTCTGTGTCTATGTAATACGCCATGAAGGCGCACGGGGCCCAGAAGGCAAACATCCAGCCAATGTTTAGACGACATGGCCATAATTCGAATGCTTTATGTCTGAAACGGCTTTACTGTTCCTATAAATAGGCCTACAAATACTATAGGACATTTGATGGTCCGTAATCATTCATGTTTATTCGCTAGTATATTTAAGCTGACGATTTGGTTTACGTGCATGAAATTCGCCCATAACGTTAAAGTAATTTTCCTGTAATCTAGAGTCTTAAGTTCAGGAGATTGCGGTGAAACATGGATTATGGACGTAGAAACACGAAGCAAAACTGAACATCTCGGTCTGGGTGAATAGGAGTCTGCCTTGCATCTCGTAAATCCCACTTTCCATTCCTGGCCGCTGTACCGGGTATTCTGATGGAGGTGCTTCGTTGTTTTTCTCAGTATCTGTGGAATAATATTTGGATAGTATCTCCAGACAGACCATGATCATCTCCTTACAAATCGTTACCCCAAATCATCAATTATTCTTTAGCTGTAGTGATCCTGACACCGTCCTGCACCGACATAATTTGAAATAGTATATTCTTGAAAATCTGGAAGGACAATTTTGACGGTAAAACTGCCCAGCGCAAGGTGTCTACCTACACGGGAAGAATAATAAAACAGAGACATAAAGTACATCTATACTTCGAATGGGATTCAAACCCGAGAACAAACTGATTCAGCAATCTAAATCCCTACCAGTCTTAGACTGTATGGCCACCGCAGTCCGTTTTACCTTCCCCTGTCACTGACATAACCTCATTGGTTAAAACAGTGTTGTTAAGTAAGATATGAATTAACCAGTCTGTGATTACAAGATGCGACGTATTCATTCATTTTGTAGTCTGTCTTACGACAGGTCCGTAGCCTCTTCCAAAGCGAGTTCTCTACAGAGTGCGATCCAGTGATTCCTCTTTCAATTTCCAGTATCCTTTCTTTTCTTTAAGGTCATCCAATAGCTACTTACGTCTTCTTCGTCGTCTTATCGTCACTCCTATCCTTCCCTCTACCTTTCCTTCAATAATGTGTTTTAGGAGGCAGTTTCTACGCAAGCTGTGACGAATCCATTTAGTCTTCCTTTTTATTGTCTGTAGGATAGGCCCTATTCCTCTCATCCTTGACTCCGTACAATACTTCTTCATTTCTCACACTATAGGTCCAGCAGATCTTCTCCATCCTTCTCCAGCACCACATTTAAGAAGTTTCACGTATTTCTGATCTACTTTTTGAAGTGTTCACATTTCAGCACCATACAAAGCTATGCTCCAAATGTAGCACTTTACTAGTTTCTTCCTTAAATTTAAGTCCATTGTGCTGGTGAAAAGAATCTTCTACTTTTTGAATGCTACTTTGTAACGTATAGCGATGCGAAATTCTGTGTTGCAACACACCATTTCGCATACGATCTGCTTACCTGTGCGTTGCTTGCAGCGACTGTACACCAGCAGCACTTGTCACTGTAACTCAGACGTTAGCATGAATTACTGCAGAGTCCGCCTCCTAGACTTCACACTTGGTTTTCTCACAGGCATCCAAGAACCTTCTGATTTACAAACGGCTCATGTCATCCCTGAAATCGAAGTTTTTGTCTTTGGGTTAACATTATTAGGTTTATAAGTTATTGTGTTTGTTACGAGAGACATACATGGTTGTTGTAATGAAATATAGGTCGAGCCACAGTTACTAAAAACCCGAGGAAGAAAGGATGCATTCCGTCAAGTCTAACCGGCCTTAAGAGTTTCTGAAAGTATTCTCATAACCTCCAAAAATATTTCTATCAGTCGTGTGATTTATTGATCGGCTGCTTGATTCTTAGTTATTTAATAACACCGCTTCAACGACATGTGTTATATGGTGTCTAATGAGATGAAAACATGAACATGAATAGCATAATACGAGGAACTGAATGTAGAGAGTCCTGGCCTGTTTCATGTAACCTGGTTCATATTCGAAAAGAACACTCCTGTACAAGTTTAGAGCTTTACCACTAGAACCAATCTGCGATGCATTTTCAAATGCTGAAGCACTATTTTTCTCATTTCATGGAAAGACATTTTGAAACTCCGTAAATTAGAAGCCATAAACGTCCCACGGAAGGATGATTTTTGAAGGATGAATTAGGAAATGCGTGTAAGGAAGCTGACATGGCTTACCGGCCTTACGTGGTAACATATCAGCTGGAATTACTTCAGCGAATTGGACTTCCTGTCCGAGATGGAGCCTTTGACCCATCGAATAAAAAGCAGCTGAGTTAATGACACACTGCGATACTTCATTTTATCTGTAAACTAGTATGGCACATCGAACAATTCCTTAGTAATTATAGGCATGTTTAATAAATGATTAGCATATTGCCATTTGTGAGATTTGGGGTTCTGTCAGCGGTGCTTTTCACTAATGTCTAGATGCAGATTATAATATCTAGATCTGGATGCAGATCTAGGAGGGAAACCTTCTTGAATGAGATGGATGGTCGAAAACTGGATGGACGATAACATTGAGATGGATCTTGAAAAATGTATAGGAGGAGGAGTGGATTACAGCTACTCTGGATCAAAATATATTAGGCTTTGGTATTGGAAATGTCAAACTTTCGGTTTCAGATAACAGGGAGTTTATTGTCTTATGTCTGCAGCCTACAGCTTATGGCAGCATTGTGAATTTTAAATAGGGTGTTTTATATCTCCGGAAGTTTATGTGTATTGTACTGAGGCATAACATTTGAGCATCAGCTGCCAACATTTTATGGAACGTTAACCATGCTGGTGAATTAGATTAAAGCTCGTCTTATGGCACACGATCTTTTGTTTCTTGTTCATTATAAACCACAATGTCTCAGTTTGTTACACAATGTTCAATTTGCATACCAGTTATGTTAATGCACTGAGCTAATGGACGAAAATCACTTGTAACCTCCAAAGCGTTACAGTAGGCCTAGCAAAAACGAAATGTGTAAATTAAAGGGAAAATAAACAGACCTGCAGCACAAATAGAAAGAAAAGTAAGCAGTTAAAGATGATATAATTTTAAGCAAAATGTGCTTAATCATGCAAGTTAGTTAAGTATATGACCTATTTTTTGTCATTTTTCGAGGACCTTTACCCGTCAAAAATGACGCCTGGCAAATAAAGGCTAACATGCTGTGCGTAACAAAATGCAAAAATATTCACAATGGAAGGAAAAATAATGCTCCCTTAATGTACGTTTACTTGAACAATTATGCAGCACGACTGCCCCAATAATGCTTCTCTAATACATTTTTTGAGAATGCTTCTTTAGTACGAAACAATGCAATTAATTTTAGATAATTTTCGTTACACTGCGCCAAATTCAAAATGTGCGCCGTAGCACAGTAGGCAGTAAAAGAAATGTGAACGCTGAAGGCGGCGTCACAGATTACGTGATATTGCGTCACAGATCATGTGCTACTCTGTACGTGAGACGAATTTCTTTTTATTTGATTCCAGATTGTGACTTCACAGTGCAGTTTTTAGGACGATGCTTAACGGTATGGATACTAGCAGTTTCGACAGGAACACAGTAGATGAAAATTATAAATTCGGAAGAGAAAAAACGGATCTTTTTTTTGCCTTTGTTTCAACAATATTATTATATGGTACATGCTAACAATTTTTTTTGTGTTTGATACAAAGTCAAAGGTCACGTTCAACATTGAGTGATGTCAAGGAGTGGGTATCTGCACCTGTTTGTTTACAAAGTACTGTATATTGGGGCACTGTTACTACTGCTACTACATACGTAGCCACTGTTCTTTTCAGTGCACTATTTCTAACGGTCCATAATGTTCCTGTCTTTAGAATAAAACATTTTATTTGGTCCTTAAGATAATTCAGTCGCCCTCGGTGGACTAGTGGTTAGCGTGCTCGCCACTGGACCCAAGGTTCGCGGGTTCAATCCCGGCCAAGGTCGATGGATTTTTAAGGGTGATAAAAATCCGTAGCACAACTTCCTTCGGAGGGGAAGTAAAGCCGTCGGTCCCATGTCGTAAAAGAACCTTACGGGCATGAATCGAGATGTTTCTTAAGCAAAATTCAGCGGCCATTTCTCACGCAAGTCTCCTGATTGACTGCTAGATGGCTCTGGCGGTCTTGTGCAGTCAGTGGACTGGTCACTCACTACAGAATTGCACACCTCCAGACCAAAACCTCTGAAAGGAGGCCCTGTGCTCCGCAAGGAGCGACAGGAGGAAATAATAAAATAATAATAATAAGATAATTCAGCGCCATTTATTTTTATATTAGGCGATGCCCATATGAGAAGGATTTTCATCAGTGTCGATTGTCCAGTTCTCTCGGAAACTCTGATCGATTTACTGTCTTCAGCACAGTTACAAAATATGTCAGCCAGAACGAGTATTAAGTGCAGCCATCAGAACAGTTTAACATTCCCTTTTGCGTATTCTTTGCTAATATGACGTTTGTTTTCGACTAATTCACGTCAAACACGAAAGTTGACTTGGCGCAGATGTAACGATTAGTGCTAAAGTCAGTATTGACTTAAATCTAAATTCAGTGTTTAGATGGTCGAAGGTGATGGGCACAGGAAAGCAAACCTATCCAGTAAGACACAAAGATAGAATGGTTTCTAGAGGCGTGATGTTTGTACACACGTTCTACAGGCGTGATGTTTGTACACACGTTCTAGAGGCGTGATGTTTGTACACACGTCTAGAGGCGTGATGTTTGTACACACTTTCTAGAGACATGATGTTTCTACACACGTTTATGAAAATTCTATGCGTAATTTATTATGAGGATGATGAGTTTACATTAAACGTAATTTTTCTTTATAAAGAGAGTTTTTCAAAACAGAACACGCACATTAGCGAAACAGATCATCTTGAAGTCTTAGACACAATCAGCTGTGTGAACAATACATCTTAGTTCAGTTGGCAGTTGGACGTTGGCAACATTGTTGTGACAGGATGGTCAACAAAATGAAAGCCTTTTCATGGGTTAGAGTTGTTTCACTACAGGCTATCTTTCATACGAACGCGCTAAAATTACCTTTCTTATAGTAAGCAATTATAACAGAAGATGAGTATAAGAAATGAAAATGGGGTCTTAACCTCTGTATCAATAAATCTGAATTGAGTGTCGATAACGTTCTGAAAAGATGTATCGATAATCGCTTCCAGCACAAATTTAATTAGCAGTCACCAATACATACAGCGATACCACACACAAAGCTTTGGGTGGTCATATATATCTTTAAATTCTATCTCTGAGTTGCAATAAGGTTCAGAGCCCCATACGTAACTAACCGACGTTGACCCTTACAAATAATAAATGTATACTAATAAATAATACCATTCTTACTGCCTTCCCTCCCTATACGTTTCCGAGGTTAACAAATCAAACTGACGCCCAACCTCGTAAGTGGAATAATTTAGGACACATCTACACCTGTATCGCGCGAGAACATGGGTATAGCCCTCCCTTCTGCACGCCAACTCAGCTTTGTATTAGAGCAGTGCCTTTTATGACATGATATCCTAATAATTGCTATCGATGCAGTGATGAAAAGCAAATTAACCTCTTTACTGCGATTAAGCTCGTCCAAATATACCGTACGTGAAACTTTGCTGTCTCGTGATCAGCACTCAGAAGGTCCCGGACTCTATTCTCGACCACATACCGACTAGCGCAAGGCAGGTTTCTCGTGACTCACTGCTAATCCCGTAACTTATGTGTCAACGTAAAGCGAAGGATGGAAGGTGCCGGGGAAGCGGGAGATGTGTGGACTGGAATTGTGGACAGAGGTTTAGAAATTGGAGATGCGAGAGAATTTTGGTTGTGTTGAAGGTATAGGACGTGTGTTATTGTAGCCGTTGGTTGCTGCAAATAGTAATGCGAAAGTAAAAATATGGGCCGTGTTGCGGTGATGCTCAGGACTTGCATTCAGGAAGTACAGGATTCAAATTCCAACCGAGTTACCAACTATCCTGACCAGACTGTTTAGCGGGTTTCCACATTCCTTCCAGGCAACTTATAATCTTAAAACAGGTCACAATCGCCTATCTGTGAATTATTACATGATCATTATTTACAATTTTTTTCCAAACTCAACTGCAACGTAATCAGCGTCATTAAATAACCTAAGAAATAATGCAAGGTAGCTGACTGCTTCGTAGTATTTATTTGTGAAGTATGAGTAAAATAACTTGTATTATGCCCCTTCATAATAACTAGATGCGTCAGGACATTGAGGAAGAAGAAGACGGAGAAGAATAAGAATAAGAAGAAGAGGGGGATCAAAACAAAATGAAGACGAAAGAGTAAAAGAGGTAGAGAAGGATAGGTTAAGAAGACGGAAGAACAGTTAAGAGGAAGAAGGTAAGACTATACGCGAAAATGATAAAAAAAGGAAAGGAAGAAATGAGACTACAGAAGACAAGAAGAAAGAAAAGAGAAGGGAAGAAGATCAAGAAAGAAAAGAGAAAAACAAAGTGAAGGGAGAGAAGTAGACGGAATACGAAACGTAACGACAAGGGAGGGAAATAGAACGTTATAATTTATGTTTCTTTTCACCTCCAGCAAGCGGCCACCCTAAAAAACCCCTACTTCTTCCTGATGACTTGTATTTGAAAGGTCTAGAAATACCTGCGTTTATTTCCTCATAGCCTTAAGACATTATAGTTTCCTGCCTGATTATATTAATTTTAACATGCAATTTATTAATTTAATCAGTCAGTCTTTCTGAATTACTTTTAACCTTACTGATTTATAGCGTGTATAACTACAAAGCTGTGAGTGAGAGTAATGGCATACACGATGACACAAGACGTCACTTACGGGAAGTTCCTGACCGCGCACTGAACGGAATGTTGACACAAGCGTTAATAACGGGAAGTTTCTAACCGCGCACTGAACGGAATGTTGACACAAGCCGTTAATAACGGGAAGTTCCTGACCGCGCACTGAACGGAATGTTGACACAAGCCGTTAATAACGGGAAGTTCCTGACCGCGCACTGAACGGAATGTTGACACAAGCCGTTAATAACGGAAGTTCTTGACCGCGCACTGAACGGATGTTGACACAAGCTGTTAATAACGGGAAGTTCTTGACCGCGCACTGAACGGAATGTTGACACAAGCCGTTAATAACGGGAAGTTCCTGACCGCGCACTGAACGGAATGTTGACACAAGCCGTTAATAACGGGAAGTTCCTGACCGCGCACTGAACGGAATGTTGACACAAGCCGTTAATAACGGAAGTTCCTGACCGCGCACTGAACGGAATGTTGACACAAGCCGTTAATAACGGGAAGTTCTTGACCGCGCACTGAACGGAATGTTGACACAAGCCGTTAACGGGAAGTTCCTGACCCCGCACTGAACGGAATGTCATATGCATGCGCAGAGTCGTCAGTGCTTAGCAGTCAGTTAATTCAGTGCTTTAAGACTTAAGGAGTTTCTCTTCGGACTAATGATTAGGACCAACAACAAACATAAGACAATTATTCGTTGTAGTTTTATGTCCACGTGTCAGTTATTCTCATAATAGATTTTATATTGCTAAATTTTTTTAAAACATTGGAGTCACTCCTCGACGCGGACAGGTAAATAGACTAGCGAATGGATAAAAGCCGGTTCGGAGCAAGTTTTGTGATAGAAAAGTGTCATTTAGATTACCCTTCTGAAAATGACCAATTAAGTAATTAACAAACAAGCAAAGTGTTATAACTGTCTGGGGAAGGATCTTAAATTGACAGGCTTATGCTTTCTCAGCTAGTAAAATTACAGTGAAATGGGAACCTGTCCATAAGGAAAACCTGTCTTTAGCGGAAAACGCTTAGTCCCAAGAATCTGGAGTCTCTAGGATGCAAACGTCAAGTACCTGTTTGAAATGGTAGCTGTCTGTGACGGAAAAAATTTTCGGTCCTAGGCCGTTCGGTTACAGGCAGGTTTCACTGTCATATATATATTTGATCTTTATGTAATGGAAAGTACTATCACCATGTTCACAAAAACTCACTACTGGACACACAGTCATATCCTTGCTGTGTCTGTAATATAACCACATCCAATTCTATGTTAATTGGTTTCTTCCTTTCATGGATTCCGATTAAAATTTGTAAACATTTTTCGTCGGTACAAGCATAGACCTACTAAATATCCCTCGCACACACATACACATATCGTCCCCATTTTTAGGCGCGTTCGCAAAATTGCGAAAAGCAAAGCGACTATTAGCTTCGTTATGTCAGTCTGTCCGTCCTTCTCTCTACATCGAAAAACTCGGCTCTACCGGACGGATTTTCATGAAATCTGATATTGAGTACTTTTCGAAAATCTGTCGAGAAAATTAAAGTTTGATTAAAATTTGACAAAAATAACAGCTACTTTACATGAAGGCCTATATACATTAATGATAATATCTCGCTGAATTCTTCTTAGAATGAGAAATGTTTCAGACAGAAGTTGTAGAGAAAAATATTTTGTTCAATAACTTTTTTACCAAAATCGTGCCGTTTATGAGATAATGTGGAAAAATATGGTACAGTCAGACAGGCCACAGATGACAGTGTAAATACGTCGCATGCGCTTTGCATGATGGATAACTAAGGCTACAGACACACACTCATAATGTGTAATACTTATTGCTTTTGCACGGCAAAAATGGTTACGAGCACGCGCCTCAGTGTACGTTATACGTACACTGCCTCTTTTGTTGTAATACATGTAATACATGTGCGCTAGAATATCACTTGAAGAGGAGGTACACCAATCGCGAAATTTCCTATTACATTTCCTATATCCCCATATTCTCCTTAGCATCCTGTTCTCAAGAACTTCTAATCTATGTTCTTGCCTTAGAGACGGATAATTGATATTTCGTTCACTAGGAAATATGGATGTCTTGCTGTGTAACCTCTTATACTAGATTAAATTTACAATGCAGGTGGTTTGGGTAAATGACTGTACAGTGGTTAGAGTATTTCCATTAATTTATTCATAGATAATTTAATGATGATATTTCATCTACAAGCGTCGTTTTCTTCTGTGGCCCTCAAGTCTTCTATTAGCGTACTTGTGGGAAGACAACAGTTTATGTACTGCCCAAAATAAGAGCTTAGCCTGTCTTGATACTGTATTACAGAACTACGGGAATACATGGCATTTAACATTTAATGTACTGTAGAAACCTCGGTGCACGACCACAGTGCATAAATACACGCAAGCTAGAAGAGATTAAAATCAGCGTTGTCTTGCGAGATTTTAGGCTTCTGCCTGAGGTCTTCGCTCTTCTGGGATTTTACGAAGCTTATGTTGGTAGTTGTTTACCGACGTTTCGGTCCCATCTTTAATGGTCAAACAGTCCAAAACCGCTTGACCACTAGGCTGGCCCGAAACGTCTGTAAACAACTACCAAAACACGCTGCGTTACAAACCAGAAGAGCGAAGACCTACCATTAACTTGTTATAACATATACCTGTCAATCACGTGTATTAATTAGCTAATTGTTACTGGAGCTGCCAGAGATACATCCATCAAGTAATAAAGGCTAGAGTATCGGGAACAAAATAGGTCATGTACGTATAACGTAACACTGCGGTGCCTTCGAGTAACCATTGTTGCAATGCAAACTCAACAATCCGTTCTCTGTGTGCCGTTGAGCTTCATGTCACTGTCATCAATATACAAATGAGTGTTGAACAAAAATGATTTGCTGGCGAATTGATATCCCCTGCAACAGTAAAACGTACTTGGGTCTTCATGTAAAGTGTCCGATGTTTGTACGACTGTATCCAAATTTGGATTTTTTTCGACAGGTTTTCCTGGAAGTCCCCAGTATAAAATTTTATGGAAATCTATTCGGTGGGTGCCGCGCTGGTACATGCGGACAGACGGACGGACAGACAGACAGACAGATAGACAGACGGATGAAAGGAGGGACATGACGAAGCTTAAGAGAAGGTTTTCGCAATTATGTGAATGCGCCTAAAAACGGCATATATCTGAATTAAAATATGGAAAGGTTAAATAGGGAATTCTCTTTAATGTCTGGGTATTGTATAGCATTATTTTATGTGTGAGCAGATTGTAATGTTTCTGTCGTATCATGTAATATAATGTATACTAGGGTTAGATGCGGGAAAAACTTTTGATTACAGACGAGTGGTTGCACGTTCCCTCCGCAAGCTGGCAGCACTATTCACACACGTTGTTTCATTTTGAATGTATGTGACAGAGCTACCCCGCCCTTTCACAGCCTCTTTTACCGGTTATTTTAAACTAAAACACAGGATGCGATCCGACGTATTTTAGAAATAATCTACGCAGAATAATGTTTTATTCATTAATAAAATATACGTTATCTTTATACACGTCTACTTTCAGCCACTACTGTAAGGAGGATAAAAGTTTAAACCTGTTTTAATTATAATACCAGCAACAGTTATTAATGTGTGATGTGATCATTTATAAGAACAGGTTAAGAAAATCAACATTAAAAAGTGAACTGGCGAAAGCAGTGGCTTGAATTTCCGTTGTCAATTAAAATCTCTAGATTTAGTAGATTTGCAATTTTCTTGCATTTTGCCGGAAATTATCTTCAAACCCACGAAAGTTCTGTGGATGGGATAAACCCAGCAGGAACCGGAAGTGTACAATTCAGGGCCAGACACTGTGGATTGAGGGGATCCACTGCTAGAAAACAAAGAGTAAGCGTTTAACACACAATGGCAACTGTACGTACCACTGCTCTGACATGCAAAAACTCTGCATTTCACTGACGGACTGCTTTAATGCGTGCCGTATGCTTCAATGAGTAAACAGCTATCATTTTCCCTCAACAGAATTAACCAGTTGTACTTTGTAATGAAGACGTGGTAGGCGTGATTTCAGGCTTCCGACGCGCTGTAAACGAGATCTTCGCTCTTCTGGGGTGTTACGCAGCTTAGATTAGTAGTTAGTTGCCGACGTTTCGGGACAACCTAATGGTCCCATCTTCAAGGGTAAAACGTTGGTAAATAACTACCAATCTACGCTGCGTAACACCCCAGAAGAGCGACGGTCTCTAGATGTAGTAGCTTTACTGTGCGATAGGAACTAGGTTCTGTGGCGCAACAAACCAACCCTGGTCTAGACGCCTCATTTAAGTTTCTGGATTACACACACACTTAGACACACACTCACACACGGTAGGACTCCTCTGTACGAGTGATCAGCCCGTCGCAGAGTCCGCTACCTACACAACACACAACAAACACAAGAGACAAACACTCATACCGTCAGCGGGATTCGAACCCGCGATCCCATTAATCAAGCGGCCGCAGACTACGCCTTAGACTGCACGGCCACAGGGATTTGCTACAGGGTTTTTACGAGTGTATTATAATTGAATGAAAGTGCATCCGCACAGAAAGGGTGACAGATGCAGACTTGGGGACCCGTGACCCATCTCACATGCAAATATACGGCTATCGATAGTCATGTCGGGACAAGCACAGAGACTGTGTCAGCTACGTTAGTCTGCTAGTTTTTGGCATGTAATGAACTCTCATAAACAGAGGTAGAAACTCTTGTAGATGTTGTAAACCAGTGGTATTGAACCTGGGGTACGCGAAGATATCTTAGGGGGTACGTAAAATAAAAACAAAATAAATATATTATTTCATGATAAACACTGAATAATCAGGGTCAGATTTAGGGTTAGCCACAAGAGACCCGGATGTAAGGACATGCGATTTGGGAGCGCCATTTCTCTCTCTCTCTCTCTCTCCTTTATGCGATTCTTATCTGGGCGGCTAGTTTCATTTTATTCCACATAGTGCATATAATTTTGCTTTGCTAAAATACGCTTGTTTCTTTATTAATTTTTACATGATAGGCAATAATATATTTGTTATTTAATAGCTTGATTCTCCTCTTTTTCACTTAAAACATATAATTTAATACATTATTTTGGATGTAATTTATGTAACTTATTTTAGATCTAGATTATAGACTATGTATAACTTGAATTATGCACCAACATCTTTGGGGGTACAAAGTTGAAGAGAAATTATATGTGGGGGTATGTGAACAGAAAAGGTTGAATACCACTGCCGTAAACAATCCAGAAGTAACATCAAATTCGGATGTGGGCCCACTTCTTGGTTTGCATTGGTTGGGCCGTGGTTGCAAGTGTAAATAAATGACTTGGCTTGTCTTACAGCCTTCTGTCCGCAAGTGTCAGTATTCACCCCAAGCACAGTAACTCCTGCACTGGTTTCCTATCTGCGTGTTCAAAACACTCCAACTTGCTTTCACCAGAAGGACGAGCCTTCTGAATGGCACATTTGTGCTTCCTTGTAATAAATGCGGGATTTCCAACGAATCGCACGACGTTTTATTTCTATCCGGTGGCGTAGCTAAGGGGAGCGAGTATGGCGGCTGCTCAAGACATCAGAGTCCAAGGAACTACAAATGAACATCTTAAATTAAGACATTGCTTTCACTGCCCACAATAAGTTTTTAATTAGTGGGGAAAATAAAAATAAAATTAAATAAATGTGTTTTCTTTTTAATTCGCAATTCCTGTTAATTGCGCCAAAAATCTAGCTATGCCACTCTTCTGTCTTTCGCTTTTGTTTTTATTTTTATTCTTCCTCTTCCTATTCTTTGACGGCATGTTGTACGTGATGCTCTCTTATTTATATGAGCAACGAACTTTTCAAAATAATCAGAAAATCTCAAAGTAATATTTAAAACGTCAAGAATATTCATGGTTTAACAACCTTACGAAGGCGCCTGAGACAAAATTCAGCCGGTGTTAAGACCGACGACTTTATCCTGCCGTCGTTTATGTCACTCAAACTGTTTTTAGCTCATCCAAAGGAGGAGACACGCAACAAACCTCTGTGAAACAAATGTGTACATTCCAGCATACATAATACGTTTGATCTGTGATTGAATCACATCCGGTTTACGCCGTTAACGTATGGAGAAAACAAAAGAAATTGGTGATTATTTGTAAATCCGTTGCTAAAATACGGATAAAACAGCTTTCAGGGGAAAAACAAAAGAAAGGTGTGATCGATTGTGAATCTGTTGACAAAAATCCTATACTGTCTGTATGTGTAAAACTTTGAAAGGCGCATTACGGATACACACATTTACGAGTTTAAAGCGTAGGGACAATGGGAAAAATTGTTTCGGAATTCCTGTTTTCGGTAGATGCATAATTTCTACATAGTGTTTAAAACAATTCAAATTTGTTAAATAATAATAATATAATTCAGTTGATAAGGTGCAGACTTAAAGACGCGGAGCCAATTTAAAAAAAACAGCATGAATTCATAAATACACACATACACAGTTACGACTCAATTATACAAACAAAACAAAACATTTAACAGACAAGGTAAGTGTGAGTACTGACTCAACACCCTACTAAAATGTTTACAGTTTCTAATAAAATTCTAATACAAAAAATAATCCGTAATTTGTGAGAAGTTATCGTCAGTGAACATAAAATGTTTTAAAAAGTATGAATTGGTTTTCAAGATATGTCTTAACATCTCTGCGGACCAAGTTTGCTGCTTTTACGCACCCAGCTTAAGGACAGTTATATATATAATAATAATAATTAATAATAGAATTTCATATAGTATATATACAAGTACAAAAGTCTGTTTACTCGATACTTGTGTAATGGTTCGACGATTCTTGACTACCAGTATATAATCACCGTGCAGTGTCTTGTTCTGGACCGATCCTAGCATCAGAACGTCATAAAGACAGAACGATAAAAGATGATCAAGATAAATCCAGATCTGAGTACAAATGCAGCCGTTTTCCCAGAAATGTTCAATTTCACAGCTTGCACATTTGTTGTAATCGTAATTTCAAAATTTCCTTCAAGGGCTGTAATGTTTAAGAGTGGATGACAATGACGTGAATGCAGTGTGGCCAAGTGTACTGTTGATAACTGCAACAATGTGCCGTTGAAATTTCAACGGTACAGTGAGTAGAGCAGAAACATTGGAATTAGCAACTGAACACAGATTGTTTTAAAACGCAACAAGAGCGTAATTAAACGGCCGTTCAAATGTTGTGTTTTAGTCACTTTTCTACCATAAACTGCACGAATCGCACGCTGTAACCTTGTTTAATTCGTCATAACTAACTCTATATATCCAAATGACAGTGTTCTATGTTATTACACCGAGAAGGATAAGTTTTTTTTCCCTACGTTTTGGAAAAACGTTCTGCTACCATCTTCAGGATGACTGAATTAGGATCATAGAGATGCTGAAGTAACTGGAAGGATTAAATGTGTCGACTAAGTAGGAAAGCTGCAAACCTTTTGGCCAATCAGAGCTATGGAAAGGGAGAGAGGGGGCAGATCTTGCACCGAGCTACGAATTAAAACCCTTCTTGTGAAATCGCACGACTAGTCGAGACATTCTCTGCTAGGACCCGAATATTCATGACGGTGTTCACAATAAATCGTAACTGTACGTTATTTCTCCAGTACATTAAGGTAAAGGTAAAGGTAAAGTTCACCCTAGAACAGGCCATGAAGGCCCAGAGGGGGAGTAGAGGTATAGTCTACTCTTTCTTTAACCCCGGCACTAGATGAGGGTGGGTGGTCAACTCCACGCCCCGGCCGCTTTACCCCGGGAAAGAGACCCGTTACCCATTGTATAGGAGGCTGGGTGGGCCCCAGGGCCGGTCTGGACGGGTGCGGAAAATCTCGCCCCCACCGGGATTCGATCCCCGGACCGTCCAGCCCGTAGCGAGTCGCTATACCGACTACGCTGTCCCGGCCCATTCTCCAGTACATTAAAATCCTTAAATTTTACTAAAAGACGGGGAACTCTTCTTCTTCTTTTTCTTTCGTCAGATTTTACATCTTATGCCGTCTGGCCTGTTCCAGGACATAATTAACTTCAAAGAATATGGAATATACAAATACACGCTAAGACTCGTTGCATGGTACTACCATTCATCCCAAGGTCTCTATCCACACTGAACAACACAGATACAGAGAACATGCTGACACACATATATCCCCCAAGTTAGATCCGAACCCAGTGTTCGAGAGGTCGAAGAAAGTACTTTCCGGCTCAAAACTTGACTTCTGGCCATCAACATATTTCGGTGATTTGCTTGACCGTAAACTTTTTATCCAGTGTTAGTGTTTGTATCTGACCTCATGGTGACCACTGCTTTTAACGTTCCGTGCTGCGTAATGGATTTTCGCTATCATTACTTGTCATCAGAAACACCGGTAATATACATGAGCTGCTCTGATGGGGGCATAGTTCTATTAAAACTGGTTACTAGTCCGACTTCACCTGTCTTGCGGAAACCCATTGATGATGTGTCGAGTGTTCTTTTGTGGTGGCATCAAATGAAAGTGACTCAAAGGGGACGGTAAACGCCATTTAATTTGAAATCTAACATGTTGTATAAACCGATTTTGGAGACTGCATTAATCTAAAAATCCACTTTCCATTGTCATTTTTAGAGCATCTTTCGACCTCAAAATCCCCTTCCCAGTGTCTCCTTAGAGCCTACGTCGACCTCAAAATCCCCTTCCCAGTGTCTCCTTAGAGTCGACGTCGACCTCAAAATCCCCTTCCCAGTGTCTCCTTAGAGCCTACGTCGACCTCAAAATCCCCATTCCCATGTCTCCTTAGAGTCTACGTAGACCTCAAAATCCCCTTCCCAGTGTCTCCTTAGAGTCTACGTCGACCTCAAAATCCCCTTCCCAGTGTCTCCTTAGAGTCTACGTCGACCTCAAAATCCCTTCCCAGTGTCTCCTTAGAGTCTACGTCGACCTCAAAATCCCCTTCCCAGTGTCTCCTTAGAGTCTACGTCGACCTCAAAATCCCCTTCCCAGTGTCTCCTTAGAGTCTACGTCGACCTCAAAATCCTCTTCCCAGTGTCTCCTTAGAGTCTACGTCGACCTCAAAATCCCCTTCCCAGTGTCTCCTTAGAGTCTACGTCGACCTCAAAATCCCCTTCCCAGTGTCTCCTTAGAGTCTACGTCGACCTCAAAATCCCCTTCCCAGTGTCTCCTTAGAGTCTACGTCGACCTCAAAATCCCCTTCCCAGTGTCTCCTTAGAGTCTACGTCGACCTCAAAATCCCCTTCCCAGTGTCTCCTTAGAGTCTACGTCGACCTCAAAATCCCCTTCCCAGTGTCTCCTTAGAGTCTACGTCGACCTCAAAATCCCCTTCCCAGTGTCTCCTTAGAGTCTACGTCGACCTCAAAATCCCCTTCCCAGTGTCTCCTTAAGAGTCTACGTCGACCTCAAAATCCCCTTCCCAGTGTCTCCTTAGAGTCTACGTCGACCTCAAAATCTCCTTCCTAGTGTCTCCTTAGAGTCTACGTCGACCTCAAAATCCCCTTCCCAATGTCTCCTTAGAGTCTACGTCGACCTCAAAATCCCCTCCCCAGTCTTTTAGAACATTTTTCGATTCAAACTCCACTTCCAGTGAGTTCTGAACCTTCATCTACCTCCTCGCCCTTTATGTTTATAATCACACATTGTCTTCAGGAACTTATGCCTTTAACTAAATTCTTGTTCAAGGTTGCTCATATCTGGGATGTGACTCTGACTCTTATGGTAGACTGACACACATCCATTTTTCTTGTAATAGTGCGTCAAGGGTCATAGAAGGGTGAGAAGGGTCAAACGTTTTCATTTCTGCAGCTCTTTGTTCGGTTTTATCTGTCACAACATACCCATAGGTCACAACCGTATTTTAAAATTAATTTTTATATTATTATTATGAAATTATTTGTAGAGGCGTGTTATGGCGCGGAAGGGGGCTCGCTCTTTCATTGACCCCGATCCTCAGGTGGGCCTTTTTGCCTTCAAGTATTCCGAATTTTGACTAAAAATCTTACTGATTTTGAAAATTATTTTTTATTTCTATTAGCTACATACTGATATTTACACCAGTGTCCATAGACGACTTTGTCATCTTCTACTGTAATAATATCATGTATGTATTAAAATTAAATAAACATATTTGCATGTAATAAAAAGTTAAATTAATTCAATTATATTTATTGGTTATTAAATAATTCTTTACAGATAAGGACGGATATCGAGTACACTGCGTGTAAGCTAATCTTCAAAGCTCAGAAAGTGTTGATGAATGATCTAAAAGACAGTAGAAAGACATTCACTCTAGGGTTTCTTATACGTTTTGGAATTATGCACAGTACGAGTATAACTGTGAGTGATGACTCCTCGGAGTCTTAAGTGATCCCAAGCGTTCGTGCAACGTACTAAGTGTTATTTCCAGTTTATTAAATATAGAGCATCCTTTGAGGTTGATAGATGGCGATCGGAAATGTTGCACTTACATAATTGATTGCGAGCAGATATAAACAAATAAGTAATACGGGCAGTTGAAAGAACAGAAGTCGAGCGGTAAAATACTTGCGTGAGATTCCGCCATGAGATGCAGGCATATTTGAGCACAAAAGATTCTGGATTCCCCTCTCACATTAAACGACTAACAACACAAATTGTTACAATAAAATTATAGAAAGTTGAATCGGAACTCTCCCCGTACGGCATTTACCCTATCTTGAAGAAGCAGCTCGTGTTGACTCCCCTATATCAGATGTCTCCAAGCTATTTTCCATTAGCTAAATGCACTTCTAACTCGGTTCCAAAACTGTGATTCGCACACCCTCGGTTGATTGATTCTTATTCCGAAGTTGTGTGACGAAGATATTTCAACTGAAAAACCAACAGTAGCTTGCCAAAGGCAGAAACTTAGAAGACTTAGAAACTTAGGGACAGCGGATTAAATGACAGAACAAGTCAACGAATTTAAACCTGTAGTGGACAACGGTATGTAATCGTGTCAGCTGCTATGAATTTAAAGATTTCTGCATTTTGCCCAGATTTCCATTTGGTTTTCAGAATAAAGAAAAACCCAATTGTTCTGAACGTCCTTTACAGAATTGACTTTATAATAGACATGTGTTTTCTGTGAGGTACGAACTAAATTTCTACGTATTGTTCAGACCTGCTTCTCCTTTTAAACCGTTAGTTAGTGTTCACGGAAGGTAGCAGGTGCCATATGTAAAGAAAGAAGTATGTATGTGTGCTGTATTTGTTTACATTAACCATTTAGTTTTTTTTTTTCGCAGATGTATTCGTCCCCCAGCCCAAAATTGATACAGAATAAGCCAGTATATTCAGCCAATTGTAACTTCACAGTAATTCTTAGGACCTAATATTAATCTGGTATATAATCCAAAATGCAGTGTGTACAAAATGAAATGTCATAACGCATATTCATGCGCTTCGAAACATAAAAACAATTTATTCGGTTTTATAATTGGGGTGTATGTGACTATACTCTGGCTAGGCAGAGCGCTTTGGGCTGGAAGCGTACAGAATACTAAATACATGTAAAAATGCGAGTAACTGAGGCATTAATATAAGTGTGAGGGGGAGAACACGATTATTGTTGCTTACCAACCCAGCCTTTTTTTTAAAATAAGCCCATGCAAGTTCCGATGGCCCGTATAGCGACTCGCTACGGGCTGCACGGGCCGGGGTTCGAATCCGGACAAGGGCAAGATAATTATATATAGAAAACATCGAGACCCGCTCTGGGGTCCACCCAACCACCTATTCAATTCATACCGGGGGTAAAGGGGCCATCATGTGTGCCCCCCCCCCCCAAAAAAAAAAAATTGCTTCGAGGATGAGAATGAGTAGAGCTATACTTCTACACCCCTCTGTGCCTTCATGGCATGTTGTAGGGTGAACTTTACCATTTACGTTTTTTTTGCAAGTTACACACAGCAGTGTAATGTTTTGTAGCGATACCAAACAGACTTAGCAACTGTCATGTCAGAGTACGCTGTTGCTGCTTTAGTTTGAAGTCACGCCTGGCTCTTGAATAAAATGGGGATTCTTGTTCCTTTCCTGTTGCGTTTATTGAAATGATTCGGGTTTGAAAATATTCTGCCCAAACATACAAACCACTAAGTGCTCCTGGGGGCTTCTGTCGCTGATTTTAAGAGGGCGCTACAGTACACTGGGTGGAGTGCATTACAAATGTAACACACATTAGGAGGGTGGAGCTATGCACCTCCCGTTCGGTAAAGGCATTAACATTCCGCGTTCTATAAATACGAACGTTTTTTGTTCAGTTCGCCGTGATTATGCAAGCTATAAACACACCTACTAAACCGTATTGTTTTAAACAAGGCCGAAAAAGCCGCGGGGCGGTTAGAGAAGACTAAATAAGGGAGTGCCTGCTTAGCATATGATCCCTTAAGTGATAACACCAAGAAACACTAACCCGTCATAACCTAACACCTGTATAATATTCGATTAGTAACGCCTTTGCCGTGTCTAATACCCCGACCTTCCTTTCAAATTATTTTGTGAAGTACAGCGATGGACTAAAAGAACAAGACAGGCAATGTATGTATAACGTAATATTCAGGCGCGTTCGCGTAACCATTGTTGCCGTGGAAAAGCAATAAGTATTACACAATATGACTGTGTGTCTGTAGCCTTAGTTATCCAGCATGCAAAGCGCATGCGCCGTATTATATTGTCATCTGTGGCCTGTCTGGCTGTACCATATTTTTCCAAATTTGTTTGGATTTTGTCTACAAAATCTGTCTGAAACATTTCTTATTAGAAGAATAATTCCGAGAGATATTATCATAAATGTACATAGGTCTTCATGTAAAGTACCAGATATTCTTGACGGATTTTAATAAAACTTGGATTTTCTCGGCAGATTTTCGAAAAATATCAAACTTCATGAAAGTTCGTCCAGCGGAAGCTGAGTTGTTCCATGCGGACAGACAAACAAGCAGACATGACGAAGCTGAGTGGCAATTTTGCGAACGCGCCTAAAAAACAGCATAGAGTAACATTCTTAAAGCAGTAGAAACCTGACTCACGGTTCTAAGCAATTGACAAGTCGGGCTACACTGTCACACAATCTAATTTACACTAATTTACTGGCATGAATGTAACGAAATTAAGTGAGCGTATTTTATTCTTTTTGTAGTTTGTAAGAAATAAAGGAAAAATATAAATTTTAAGTAGTATAAATTTTAAGTGCCAAGAAAACTGTTTTGATATGAAAGCGAAGTATTAGTAAGAAATTAAATTACGTGGCATAGAACTTGGCGAACTGTGTTTTTTACAAGTTTTGTTCAGTTAGTAAGTGTAAGAGGGTTAATGTTGGATGGCTAGACATAGACAATTTTAGTAATGAGGGCTACATTACGCTGGCGAGTAATCAGATCCAGTGGCTGGTGTTGAAATTTTGCGTCCTGATAACAAGGAAGTAACTCGTATTCAATCGAGTTTGCTCCACCTTATCCTTGAAGCTATCAGTTTCCTTACAACTTCACTGTTTGGGTTGGTTTGGCCTGTTCCGCTCCCGTGCACACTTTGTTTCGTCTCTGTTCTTTCGTCCGATTATTCTATGCACTCTTGGTTTATATTTTAATGCCACTTCTGGCCACTATTTATCATTATTCTCATGATACGATTCTTTGATTACTTTTGTATTGTTTCACCAAGTCACAAACACTTTATATATTTACTTGTGTTCTTTCCCTTCTTCTTATATTCTATCCATAAGCGTGTATCCTGCTACTGTTCTCAGACACCACATTTCATCTACTTTTTTTTTTATTGAAAGCTTTATTAACAGTACCAAGTTACATCAATAGAAAATACAAGAATAGTAATCTGTTGTGCCTTTTACCAACTTCCATTTCGCCTAGGAGCAGGAACTTAACCCTGGCCGCCATGTAGAAGATATTCCGGATCGTAATTGTAGTGAAAAAACCGCACAGAAAAAACACTACCTTACTTTCATCTACTCTTGTTCTCCTTAACCGTTAACTTTTAGCTTATATTTTTCATGGTCGTGTAACACTGATGGACTTACCATTAACTTTATAAAAGTCCCATTACGGTTGCCTTTCGTGATTTTTGGGCAGTGTTGATTTTAAAGCCACATATAAATGTCCAAGTTGTATATTGTATTTGTTGCCCACGTGCGTGTTGTCCATGCAGGACACCTTACAAGCTAAATAATTAAAATTATGTATTTGATCAATTGTATGCCTTTTGAACGTGACTAATTTTTTAGTCTTTATTTTAGCATGCGTACATTTTTATAGTAGTTTCCGAAACAAACTTTATCTTCAGCTGCAGAAACAGAGTGTAAGCCATTCCAGCCTTGTTCCGTCTTCATGGATGTTGATCTGTCCATCTTTTCCTTGGTCGACCTCCGTTTCTTCAGGCATTGGGACCGTATTCATACACTAAGTTGGGAATACGTGTATCGTTTATTCTTAATAAATGTTGTGTCCACTTCGATCTGCAATACACAATAAGTTCGTTTAAATTATATATATATTTAGTATTTTTTATTTCTTCATTTGTTTGATGGTCTCGAAGAAAATGCAAAAAGCATTACAGAATGACGCATCTGTCTGCACACGAAAGTAGAAGATTCCATGAGAGAGTCCGTAGCTAAGGACATGTTCCGATTCTCTTGCACTAACTGTACCAAATCTACAGCCTATGTGACCGTTTTAGAAATCTGTTATCCTGCAAACAGCGCGGGCAGGAGTTAGCTCTGCTACTAACACAAAATATGTTAATACCTTTAATAAATTTCATGTAAAATGATAATGGAAAGGGAAATTAATTTGGTATGTATTGGCTGCAGCTCGTTGTATCATAGCTCATGCCTGTTAAGTCGTTATGAGCTATCGATCTTTATCTTGCGCGCCACAACAAACGTTTTTAAAACAAACGACGACCCATTCGTTATGCTGGAATCGATTTCGTACTGTAACACCTTTACGCATTTGTTGTTGCCCTGTTATAACATCGTAAATAACACAGCCACCGTTCACTGCATCTGCAGTTACGTGATGAACGCTATGGATGCAGCTAGGAGAAATTAAGGGACAGCTACTGTGGCACTTTCAATAAAATATCCAACAAACAACTATGGGAAAGAACAAAACAAGAAACAATTAGCAACTGCATTATGAAGAGAAAGTGGGGCTGGATTGGCCATACTTGGAGGAAGCCACAAGAGGATATAACCAGACAAGCACTAGACTGGAACCCACCAGGAAACAGGAAAAGAGGACGCCCCAAAAACACTTGGAAACGTTCAACACTGAAAGACCTACAGCGCATCAACAGAACATGGACAGAAGCCAAATTTGAAGCCCAAAACAGAATCAGATGGAGGAAGAATATCGAGGCCCTATGCTCCACAGGGAGCGAAGAGCATTAACTAACTAACTAACTAACTGTGGCACTTTGTTGACACCAGACAGTGTAACTGTAGCGATGGTATTGCCATGTTGTCATTGGTGGCACTGTGCGATGCGACAGACTTCAAACCGAAATCTGTGATCTTCTGGGTTATTACACGGCTTCGTGTGGTAATTGTTTACCGATGTTTCGGGACAAAGTATCGGTCCCATCTTCACGGGTCAAGAGTCCGAGTGGGTTACTCGGACTCTTGACCCGTGAAGATGGGACCGATACTTTGTCCCGAAACATCGGTAAACAATTACCACACGAAGCCGTGTAATAACCCAGAAGATCACAGATTTCATCAACATCGCGGCGGAAGCCTGAAATCAAGACTTCAAACCGTTTGTCACAATTCTATCTTTGCCTCACCCATGGCTGTATTTTTTAAGTTACTTACAGACTCTGATTCCATCACAAAATGTGCCTGTTAATGATATGAGAAGAGCACCTAAAGCGCCCGTTCTTCACCTGGGTTCTTAATATAAATTGTACTGATCCAACAAATCCGTTATTTATTATTCTGATCTTATTAAAATATAGAGTTGTGTTCTCTTTACTTTATATTCTGACATCTGACACGTGGAAATTAAGGCACTTGAAATATAGACACAGAAGTGTTTTTACCTCTTGACTAAATTCACATTGCGGAAAGAAAAATTGTGTCCTTACGGGTACTTTCTATTATTTTCTGGCGTGGCACCGATTGATGATCGCCGTATGCATTAAACTTTTGCCAATAAGCCAACCTAGTTTGGAAATCTCTCTTATTTGGTTTCCATTGTTAGGCAAGAAATTATAATATGAAATAGGTTAGGGTATTTCATGTTTTTGTTGGTTCTTGTCTTCGCCAACAGAGGCGGTGATGTCAAGGATTTGCCGTTATATTTGTAATATTTGATTTTATGATTATTTTACGCTTTTTAGGCTAATGCAACTGGTGGCCCTTATTATAATTATTGTCTCTGATAATTATTTTTTATTTATTAGGTTTGTTTATGTGGTTTTATTAGTAGATGGAATATTTTTATGTTACATCTCATAAATAGTTTTGATGTATTGCTTTGCTATTGTGGTTAATTTGTTTTAAGTTTAGTGTTAAGTCATGTGAAGACGGACACAGGTAGTTTCCGGAATGATGTGTTGGTGTTGTGCCCGTACAGTGTTCTGCTTTCATAACTCAGGTCATGTCGTTCTTTGTAATACAGTCAGTACTTCTTTGTCGTTATAAATTTTAAGCATTGTTTCCCCTCTGTATATTTCCAAACGAATGATTTTTTACTGCACCAAAATGTTTTTGAATTTGTTTATTTTCATATTAATATGAAAAACTTCAGTGCAGCCAACATACATATTAACTAAATTAAGCACATATTAGCAACACTTCGCAGGTTCAACACCACTAATATCAAAGGCATTTCCTAAGTCAAACTATGCGGTAAATACACATTTGTGAGATTCGAGTTTCTCATAACGGTGCTGATGAAGATTCAACTCTTCTGGAATTTTGACGCTGGATCGACATTAGATAGGCCATCATCCGAGAAGAGACGGATCTTCAGATACACCTTTGTTTATCGGCATGGTGTCCTTAGGAGCAAAACGTTTGATTAGCTGACGTTGGCAATATTGTACTGGCATTTCCTGAAGTATCGATAATACACCGAAGTGATTCGACTTTCGAAATGCTTAATGACTGATTGTTATGGAGTGTTTCCACGGAGTTTATTTTAACACTGTGTGCAAGAAGAAAGCTTCCAGCTTTAAGGTGTTCTTTGTAACACAACAGTGTCAACTAAGTAAATCCATGAAGCAGAGTCCTTTTTGAGAAGCGCCTCACCTAGTCAAGAATTTCTCAAACTTTAATGGAACCCGAAGGTTCATTACCGTGCTCACAACAGCCCGCCACTTGTCCCGACCCTCAGTCAGATCAATCCAGTCCAGCTCTCCCATCCTATTTCTAAGAGTAATTTTAATATTACCCTCTCATCTACACCTAGGTATTCCAAGTGGCCTGTTTCCTTCCCGTTTTCCCACCAAATTATGTATGCATATCTTTTCTTCCCCATACGTGCCACATGCCCCGCCCATCTCATCCTCTTTTATTTTTATTTTATTTATTTGTTGAGAAGTACAAATTATGATGCTCCTCATTATGCAGATTTCTCCAGTTTCCTGTTACCTGCTCCAGCTTAGACCCAAATACCTTCATCACCACCCCAAAGATGTCAAATAGTTGTAATAAATGTACCATATACGACAATACTAACCAGATCGGCCTTGCTTTACTGCGATCGCTAAAGAAAACAATGGACTTAGTAACAGCTAGCCCCAGGGAATGGGCGGTGAATTTCAGGTTTCAAATTGCTAACCATTTACACACGAAAACACGTTGTACAAGATGTTTCTACACCCTCCTCCTATCCTGCACACCTCCTATGACACGTCGCTCTTGAGCCGGTTAATAGCTATTAATTAACATCGATAAGCCATTCAATTGCACCATCATTCTATCTTAAGTATAGCCAAGTCAACGAGAACCCGAGTTATGGATGATATTATGAGTGATTAATATGACTTGAATGCCTAGGTATCGGTTTTTGTTATTATTTTCTTGAAACCTATCATCTCCGCGTGTTTAAAAATGCTGCTATGCCGCGTTTTAATAGAACTACATGGACAGCTGCGTCATAAGGGTGTGTGAGAGACAGAGAGAGATGTGACTACAGCACCGGACATAAAGAAGCTATGCAATGAGGAAGCATCATGATTACGAAATTCGACTTGCATGTCGAATGCTTTCGTCACGCTACGCAATACGTTTCAGGGCACTTTTCCCTCATTGAGGATTGATCCCCTTTCCTAACGACAAATTTTAATAATCGTTTTCGTTGTCAGGTGGAAAAATTCATGACTAGCCGAAAGAACATCAGCTTTTGGAGACGGATTGTGTTACAAGGAGTGATTAATTTTCTTTATTCGAGTCTTTTCCAACTGATAACGATAATAATAATGAATACTTGACACATACCGTATAGTTGGATAGTTTTTAGCAGAATAATAAATAAGAAGTGCTTGGTCAGTGACCCGTAGTCTTTGAAAACCAGCTAAACTGCTGACTTAATAATTCAATTCAATTCAATTGAATTCTGGTTTATTAATGTGCCGAGTCAACAGCCATAATAATAACAATAATAATAATAGTACCGCTAACGTCAACACAATAACGGTATTAACAATGAAAACGACAATGATGATCAAAATAACAATAATAATAAGAATTATGATGATTATTATTGTTTAGTCCTTGATTTATTAACGTGCCGACCCAACGGCGTAATGGCAAATTACAATATTGCCACGATAAATAATAAAATAATAATAAATTATATCCCCCCTGCATCAGTATCACATTAGCCTACGTAGACATAGAACTACTGCTTGCAATCATTCCAGTGACTCGCCAATACCAAAGAACATCTGTATTCAACCTCGAAAGTCAGTGATAAGGAATGCAAGATCCAAGGCAGCTAAATTCATAAATGACATTATCAAATTATTGTAAATACTCGTAAGACGGCGTTTTATGTACTGCCGAATGTCGTGATAGGTGATGCTTCATGAGAAGTTGTTAGGCTGATCAATAAATTGATTTATATGGAGCCCGAAAGTTCGTTAACGTGTTAACAGACGCCGCATCTGCGTCTGTCCTGATACATTTGAAACTATGCCACATTCTGTTTTTGTGACAAGCATTCTAACAGTAGGTCTGCGTCTCCATATTCACCTGTGTCTTTAAATTGTCTGTTCCATTGTGATTTTCCTAAATAAATTTTGGGTACATTTCTAATTTACCCTATCTTGCCCGTCTCATTCTCTTTGATTTAATCACCATTAACAACATTAGGCGAAGAGTATCAATTATGAAAATTACTAGGCAATTTTTCTCCATTCTGCTGTCACATTTTCTTAGATCCAATTATTAATCACTTCGTAATTTCCTCAACACCCTCAATGTTGCTCCCTGTAGAGTGATCCACTTGCACACCTGTAGCAGGCAAGAGGTTAATATACAGGGCGTTTCAGGGGGAATCTGACGTACTTCGGGTGAACGTTCCTTGAGTTGAATTACGTACATCGATATAACAAAAAATACCTATGTCAGAAGTTGAACGGTTACTGAGATAATGATGCGAGAAGAATGTGGTCTTCTTGCGGTTTCACGTGCTGTACCTGTTTAGCGTGATGCATTTTTCGCACACTGCGCAGGTCCGTCCTTAAGTCGCTAGCCAAGCCAAGCCATGCGGCGACGCGTGTGTTATATGAAGTACTTGGAAACCTAAGGACAATTTTTATGAAACTAGTGCGAGGTTTTCCTACTTAATCGTTGCCTTTATGTCACTCAGATGTTAATGAGATGTTAAGCGCAGATCGTAACATTACAGGAGCTACAAATTCCTCGTAGTTTTGATGTGTATTTGGTAGTCAATAAATGTAAAACAGCTCTCATTCTTTAGAATTCCTCTCGCCATTATCTTCCTAAACTTTCAACTACGGATGTACATGTTTTGGGATATATTATATGTAATTTAACCTAAGGAATTTTGTATCTTTTTCAATGGCTTGACAGCCCGTTGGGGGCCTAGGCCACCTCATTTTTCGAGGCTTCACGATCACACTTTTTAGACACACACACTCGGCAGGACTCCTCTGGACGAGGGACCAGCCCGTCGCAGAGACCTCTACCTGACAACACACAACACTCACAAGAGACAGACATCCATGCCCCGGTGGGAGTCGAACCCACAAACCCAGTAAGCGAGCGGCCGCAGACCCACGCCTTAGACCGCGCGGCCACTGGGATCGGCAAGGAATTTTGTATAGTTAGGAGTAATATATCGCGTTAAATATGAGGTTGCTTTAAACACAATTTTAAAATATTTGTTATAAAGGTACCTGGTGAACACATAGCTACGGAAGAAACATATTTTCAATGAATGCAACAGTAGTAGTAGTAGTAGTAGTAGTGGTGGTAGTAGCTGGCCCCAGTACCAAGAATATTGAAGTTGTATACAACAGTCAAATGAAGAAGTTATAGAGCAATGGAATATGGAACAGGCGACAATAATACCAGTAGTGCCGTGAGTAGCTGGTGCGACGCGAACAAGTGTTTCAAACTTAAACCCCAAAGAACGAATGTCAACAGCATCCAGAGGGCAGCAGTAAACTTGTAATTATAAACTAAACATTTTAACACCTGAGAGAAAACTACTATTGCTACTACTTATGTTACTACTACTACTACTACTACTAAATAATAATAATAATAGCATAAATAAGGCTTTAGGTGGAATTCTTTGCCAAGTCAATAAAGGAAAATTCACTTGAAGTGTTACTGCTACTACTATTAATGCTATTAGTACTACTACTACAACTACTACTACTGCTAAAAATAATTCGTTCCTTTATTAAAGTGCGTGACAACAGCGATAAAGCTACTTATAGGCAAGCACTATGAGAAGCCGCAAATGGAAATAAATTGCAAACAAAAATTAAAGAAGCCAAGATATAGAAAGAAACAATATGAAAACCAAAATTACATTAACACGACAGTGTGACAGACGATGTTAATAAAGCCGAGGATCTGAAGAAACAAATGTTCTCCATTAAGTAATTAATCATTGGTAGATTTTATAATATCAGTTAATGAACTAAAATTGGCGTTAAAGTATGAATAGAATGTATTTGCAGACTACGACAGGCGCAGAAACGCGCGTGGCTTTATGCCGTGATGTACATTAATCTAGTAGGTTTTCGAAAATGGATGAGCAAATGAGTTCATATTTGATGACGTTAATAAGAAATAGGATATCGAAGTGTCCGTCGCCTGGATTTGAAACGTCAAGAAAGTCAACGTAACGACGGGTATTATAGCTATCATAATATTCACTGTCACGTATACTCGTAGGTATAGCAATCCCATTACAGGCCTGGACAGGCCCTTAGGGTTACAGGAGGTTGAGGCGCCCAGATTTCTAGACAGTAGGCACATGAAGGTGGTAAGGTTATCAGACTTACGCACCGGCCGCCTTTACCCGCCAGGAAATATTCCTGGTACTCATTTCTGTTAGAGACTGAGTCGACCCCAGGGGCATAGTGCGACCGAAAGTATTATGTCCATGAAAAATTCCAAACGAACCCGCGACCTTCCGGCTTTTAGCGCAGTGCCTCAACCAACTGCGCCACCGCGTGCCCCCACTGTCACGTATAGGAATGCAAATTTTCTTCTAATGATTTCGGCTTGGAAGAATCGATCAACGAACTGGAGTTTCCAGAGTCAGATCCGTCCTGATGTTGAGCTGGCACTGGAGCACATTGCGGAATCATTGATAGGCTTATTAAAAATTGAAAAAAAAAAAAGACTTGTAACGAATCAACTCCCAAATTTTCAAATCTTGAGAAATTTAAAATGAACATGCTGGTGAAAATATGGCTTACATTTCGTCACAAATCCAAGAACCTGAAATACACTGGAAACGAGCAGCCTTCTTAATGTATTATTTATAATTAAAATCGTGGGGTCCAAAAGTAGATTCTTGTGGAAGACTGGTCGTTACAGTTTTATGGCCTCTATATTCGCATGGGAGGACTTCACAGAGTCGTATTCTACTTTTTTTCTTTTTTTTATTCATTCTGTACGTATTAGGCCCTGTGGCTTTTTCCAGTTCAGAATTAACTTCTGGATCCATTATTCCTTGTTGGACATCTGGTAGGCTTCCTGGTCGGGAGATTTGCCCGTCATATTCTATTAAAACGTAAAAATAAGATTAATTAATATATTTCAAAGTAATTTAGTATAAAATTTATCACAAAAAGCGTGTGTAGGAAAGCTAAGATGTTGTTACCTTTCTTATGGCCACTATTAACACCGCAAAAATAGTTGACACAACTGAAAAGATTTATTTTCCCGCAAACGTAATTTTTTGTCAATGGATTAAAGGAAAATAGAGACGGTAAATCCCAAATGTAACTTACAAAACGGTTTCTTCAAAATTGCGGACGATGCTGGTACAGAGTAAAGTTTCTTTCCACTCGTTTAACTGAAGAAAATTGTTGCATTATTCATGTTCCTGTCTGTGCTTGGGAGGTTGATATGGAGCTGCCTTTTGGATGCAAAAAAATTACAAAGTAATAATAATAGTAAAGGCATTATATACAAAGTCTCTACTCTATTATCTGCGCGCTTCTCAAAACACATAATTTATGTCAAATAAATCAAAAATGATTTCTCCTCTCTGTATGCCCGCCGATATCCATGATATTTCGAGAAAAAGCTACTGGCCCCGCTTGCTTTTACAAAATAATAAAAACAAAATAACATCGAACCGCGAGTGATGGCCGGAAAAACCTAATTGATACGAAAGGAGAGATTAATCGATATAGTAACCATGGTTATTAACTAAGCCTTCGCGATGCTTCTCACGGCCAGTATAATACTTTTAAAACAAACGCAACCTGCAGTCACGACAATGCGAACCAGGTGTAGTATCTGACTTTACAAACACGTATTTCGCCTCTGGTAGACTATATCAAGAACCGAACATAGTTTTATTAAGTAAGCAGAAAAAGAGCAAAATACTAAACCCGCTTATGAACCGATAAATCTGTTTCACATTGAAAGAATTTTGTTCTCACTTCCACCTAACAAGTTAAACAAAGGTGAATAAATATTATCTGTTCTATGTCGCAGGTTTTTACACGGCATAGGCGTTGAACACGGAAGATGCATTAAAATTCTTCGTATATTTAAATAAAATTTTGATATCGTAATTTAGGAGGATAATTAATTTGTGGCTACCGATTAGAATCTTGGTCGACGAACGTCTCTCCCAACAGGATTGTTTTGACTGACTAATTAGTAAGGTTACCATCAAACGAAACTGTATCTATTGTAAAACAATATTCTGTTAGCATTAAGCTACATGTTTCTGCTCAAAAGGGCCATTCATTATCTGGCTATATAAAAGTATATAAGGAAGTAAATATGTTATTACAGTATATAAGTGTCCTACGTGTGAGATCTCACCTTCATATGATTCATTTAAAATTGATAATTTTATTTACACTTCTCTTTCTTGCAGCTAAATTTTTTATGTCCTTCAATAAAGCAGACTTCTGTTTGTTTCCTTCTGTTCTTCCGGTGAAATTTCGAGATTTTATAGCGAGAAAGGACATTCCACTAAATTCAGTGCACTCAGAACAACACAGTACGATAAACTCTTATCACGAGAAATCATTATAAATATGTGTAAGAACTGTGATCTGATGTGTACGAGGTTGAAGTACTAACACTACTGAGAAGCTGACAGTTCCTCAGCTAGTTAAGAAATTCTCTGAAATTTATGGAACACGAAAATTCATTTACCATGTTCACAAGAGCCCGCCACTTGTCGCTAACTTGAGTCATTTGGATCTAATTCACATCTTCTCGTCCACTTTCTCTAAGATTCATTTTAATATTATCCTGATATGTATGTCTAAGTCTTCAGGTTTTTCCACCAAATCACTGTGTGCTTTTCTGTCCCTGAAGTTTGCCTTAAAAGTCGAAACATGTAGAAGGAAAGGTAAAGTGTATTTGTGATCGATGACTTGTGTCCCAGGTTGGTTACATTATCAGTTAAGTTTGTGTTACACGGTAAAAATTCATTATAACAAGACAGTCAATTTAGGCACGTCCGCGTAACCATTGTTGCCGTGGAAAAGCAATAAGTATTACACATCTTGAGTGTGTGTCTGTAGCCTTAGTTACCCAGCATGCAAAGCGCATGCGCCGTATTGTATTGTCATCTGTAGCCTGTCTGGCTGTACCATATTTTTCCACATTATCTAATAAACGGCACAATTTTTGGGAAAATAGTACTGGAAATAAAATATGTGTTTTGATTTTCTTTACAACTTTATGTGAAACATTTCTCATTCTAAGACGAATTAAGCGAGATGCTGTCATAAATGCACACAGGTCTTTATGTCAAATTCCCGTTATTCTTGTCAGATTTTAATAAAACTTAAATTTTCTTCACAGATTTCCGAAAAATACTCAAATATAAAATTTAATGAAAATTCGTTCAGTGGGAGCCTAGTTGTTCCATGCGGACCTACGGACGAATGGACAGACAGACAGACATGACGAAGCTAGTAGTCGCTTCTCGCAATTTTGCGAACGCGCCTAAAGAGGATTGAAGCGTTTTATCGAAAACGGCCTCAATGCGTGTGAATCACTGGCACACATATAGGCCTACAGTGAGGAAGGCAATGGGATAGGAGGATAATATTAAAACAGATTTTAGATAAAAATACATGAGTGTGTGCACTAAATGGAAATGTTGCAGAATACGGTGCAATTGCCGCTTTTGCGGACATGTCAGTCGACCTTCAGCTTGATAGAATCCAAGCATTGTACATTGCAAAGTCATGCATTATACTTCCTTTGTTCTTTAAGAAGGTTGTTAAGACGAAAGTGTCGCCCTCCGGTATGATTGGTGTGTTAGAACAGCTTACCTCTTCTCGTATGTTGGCCTTAAACTTTTTTTTATTATAATTTCAAAATCAAGGTAAATTGAAAGGTGGGATGACAAACAGTTAACAGCTACCATGAATATTAAAACGGAGTCAATATCATTTCACTTGCCTCTATATAAAAACCCCAACGAACTTTTTAAAAAGAGTTTATACTCGTTAAATTTGACAGTTTCCATCACAGTGTATAAGAAGTGCATCGTAGCAACCTTCGACCACCCAACCAGATTTCTCGCCTCAGATGAGTAACATAGTGAAGTATGGCCGTAGTCATAATGACTGCTGTAGAAATTACGTAAGAAATGAAATTATTTCATAGCTAAACATCGGGAACCCTTTTCCTAATATTCGACAAGACCAGCTTCTTCTCCTCACATGATAATTTACGACATAAAATTTCTATTCTGTAACAGACAAGGGAGCGTATATTTATAAGCCCAACTTAAAGGCCTACATGGTCATAAATTTGCATGAAACGGGCTGAAGAAAATCGATCTCTTTGTAGAGTAAAATGATCTTCAGTCATGAGGTATACGCTCATAAAAGCATCATTTAAGGATAATTACAGTAATTATTATAAGAAATGATAAAAGCTGTTTCAAGTGGACTACGTCATGGTTGTAATTTACTGCTATCAATATAATATAACGCAGCCAAGTTCGGCAAGTAAAGAGGTTGCTCGCTAACGATCTACAGGGCCTCAGTATGAAGTTTTCCGTTACTAATAGGGCTTGTTATATTTACAGAGTATCCTGCATTATTATGGGACGTCTTCAGTGGCACGAAACCTGCAATTCTCATAGTAAATAAAATGGACTTACATGATTCAAGGTATAAAGCGGTTATAAGAATAAATTATGACGCCTAATTTCCTTCAAATTATTTATTCTATATGGCTATATTATCAGGAACTCTGAATTAATAATTATACAATGCATGTAACCATTTTTGTGCGTATCTGCTACGATCGCAGGCTCGCGCGAAGTTAAATTTGCGAACTACAGTCGAACTCGGTTATAACGTCATGAAAGGGACTGAATATTTTATGTCGTTATAAACGTGTGTTGTTATGAGCGAGGAGTATAATGTTATGGTCAACAGTGGGGAATTATTTGGTACCACAGAATATCTTACGCTGTAGACGAGGTGTCGCATAAACTGATGTCGTTATAACCGGGTTCGAGTTTACTTAAATATACATGCAACCAGTCTCAAAATTTCACACCTTCGATGTAGTCGTCGTATTTGTAATTTCGAGGCGTACAACGTTCATCCTGCAAGATGCTGCATCTTCCTACAAATTTCACATATCTATTTCAAATGTTTGAAACAGTTCCTGTTACTTCAGTGGTTCATTAGTTCCTTTTATCCTAATTTTAAGAAATTTTAATGACTCTCACGTTATTCTGTTAGATTATGAAAAATGCCACCATATTAAACTTCGCATTTTTTAAAACTCGATTACTACACCAAATTAGAAACATGATTTGTGAAGACTTACGTACTTTCCCGTATACTTTTTTTTTTAGTGAAGGGCCCCGCAGTTTTGAGGTTTGTTGTGCAACCCTGTGATGAAGATGATGACATTTTTTCTGTTTTTCCATTTTAATGGGGCACGGGTGGAATGAAATTTACAGAGGAAAACCGAAGTATTCGGAGAAAAACCTGTCCCAGTGCCACTTTGTCCATCACAAATCCCACATGGACCAAACCCGGGCCTCCGCGATGAAGGTCGGCGACTAACCGCCTGAGCCATGGCACGACCCTACTTTCCCGTATACTTCTTTATGTAGCGGTGCATAGGCACAGGGACCCTTTGTATTGTGAGGCGTTAGTATCAGTCACACCTCAGAACTCTAAAGGGCCCCACAGACGGTCCGTCTTAGCGTCCGTTTTGCCTGCGCAGTTCTAAGACGTCAGGTAAGACGGTCCGTGTGTGGTAGAATTTTCGTCCCTGTACCGTCTTAGGCTTGGCTTGAAGTAAATCTGTCAGCGACTGATTTTTCTATGCGTGTACAGGCATGTTTGCGAGCAAGTTGGAGCGTGTGTGGTGCCTACAGTTTTAGCGTCAGTTTTAACTAATCGTTCCAACTGTGCACTTCGATATGTCGGACTTGAGAATCGTACCCCGAGCATTTTTGAGCGAATTCATTCAGCTGTATCGTAATAATCCGTGTTTGTGGAAGGTCAAAAGTAAAGAGTACTCTGATAAAAACAAAAAAAAAATATTGCTTATGAACGGTTACGAGTTTAAGTTATCGGAAATTGATCCCGAAGCAAGAAAGGAAGCAGTGGTAAAAAAAATAAATTCACTACGAAGTTGTTTTCGGAAAGAACTCAAGAAAGTCAAGGATTCTCAGAAGTCTGGCAATGGAACAGATGATAATTATACGCCAAGTTTATGGTACTACGATGACCTTTTATTTTTAACGGATCAAGAACTTCCCAGACAAAGTGTCAGCAATTTGGATTCCCCAAAAGAGGTAAGCATAATAAATTAACGATATCATATTTTAGTGATAGATTTCAGTTTTGATAAATACTGCCCGTTTATTTGTTCAACAAAATGTCTAACAATTCTGAATTTATATTTTCCTAGGCTGATGATGAAGACGTTGATGAGAATGCAAGTGTGTGTGCAACACATTCAGAGGTTTCACTGTCAGGAGGAAGTTCAACAAGGCAGTCATTCAGCAAGAAAAAAAAGATTGATCGTTCTGATGAAGTGTTGCATTTGGTTGCTACGAAGTTGCAGTCCAGCGAAGGGAAATTCTCTGCATACGGCAAGCATGTTGCACAAGAGCTGGAAAGCCTTCCCAACGAAATGGCTATGTTTTGCAGAAGAGTTATTAACGAAGTAATTTTCGAAGCACAGATGGGCACATTAAATAGAACATCACGTGTTGTGACTGATCCTCACTACCCACAATCAACAAGACACACACAAGAATACATGTGTGCAGAGCCACCGTCTGACATTTCCAATCCAAACAACTCTGTGGGACAACTCTTTGCTAATTTTCAAGAGTGATAACTGTCACTGGGGTACGTGATTGTTTAATCTTATTTAAGAAATAGTGTGTTCACTACAACGGTTGGGAATCAGCTGATAGCAGATTGTGTTTTGCCATGGCACTTGACCTTCTTCATTAAAGTAACTCAAAAACTTGTTCCTCACAACTTTGCCATCTTCACCATAAATGCCTATTGTGTCCACATTGTAACGGTGTCAAATGGTTTAAGTTCTCTTCCATTTCATCCACTATGTCCGCCGCGTAGGAATTGCATGAACGACGTAAAAAATTGTGTAAAACACAACAAGCCAAGACAACTATCTCTATTCGATCCAATCTGAAATTCATTGCAGTGTGGAAAATGCGGAATCTTGAAGCCATTATTCCAAATACATTTTCTATAACCCTCCGTGCTCGTGACAAACGGTAATTATAAATTCTTCGTTCATTAGTAAGTTCTCTTTGAAAGGTTTTAAGAAATCTTTACGTAACGCAAATGCCTCATCCCCAACAAACACGTATGGCAGTTCATTTGTAGCACCTTCAGGTTTCCTAGGCGAGGGGAGATTAAGATTTCCATTCAGTAGTTTATTATAAAATGTCGTGTTCTCAATTACCCCTCCATCCGAAACTCGGCCATTTGTTCCAATATCACAATATATGAACTCGTAATTAGCATTCGCAATTGCCATTGAAACTAAACTGTTGAAACTTTTGTAATTCCAAAAGTATGACCCACTTCCTTGTGGTGGAGTTATTTTCACGTTTTCCATCAACCGCACCCAAACAATTTGGGAAATTCCATTTTCTTTCAAACTGCTGTCCAGTACATATCCACTCATCTTCTGATGTAGGAAACTGAAACAAAATAAGCATTATTATTATTATTAATTATACAACTAAATATAATTACCTTGTACACATTACAAATATAAATAAATTTCACTTACTTTGAGATGTTTCTTCTTCAGCACCTTATATATTGCAGCGCAGGTCTCAGGAATAATCACTCCCAAACATTGGGCTGAAATTGCAGCGGAAAATTTCAAATCTTCATAACCTCTTCCGGTTGCTAGGAAACGAAGTGTGACGCTGAGTCGTTCATGTGGTGTGATTGCGCGTCTCATTGCACTTCATTCTTTGTGATATGTGGCGCTACCAATTGAAGGTGTAAATAAGTCTCATTGTCCATCCTTAAATAATTGTACCAATCACCCGGTTCTAGAGTTAAATCTTTCAGTAAATTTATATGCGAGAGGTTATTTCGTTTAAGTAACCAAGCCTTTGCCCATTTTGACCTAGTCCTTTTCTTTTTAGTTTTTGATCTCAAAGCTAACGCTAGAGCGGTGTAAATTAAAAGTTCCTCCAACATGTTGCTCCGTGCACGATCCGTGAAAACTGAGCGCAAGACTGAGAACAAAACGGAGTGTCTGTGCCCTCTTCAGTGTTCCGTCTTACCTGACGTCTTAGAACTGCGCAGGCAAAACGGACGCTAAGACGGACCGTCTGTGGGGCCCTATAAGAGACAGAGAATAATTGCAGTAGGAAGTTATGAAGTGAAATGCGATCTGGAACACGCTACTGAGGTTTGGTCAATCATTGCGGGACACCGGTGTTGTTAATTTGTTCTTACACAGTGACAGAATTTGCAGGACACTTGATTCGAATGGGATGATTGCTACATTACGGTCTGCAGTAGACTGTTATTAGTTTTAAATTATATTAACTTAAATAATATTGCATTTTATTACATATCACATTCCACTATATGGTATAGTATTAAGTAATGTATTGAATCACATTAGTAGCACATGCTATGAACTGTATTACATTATATGATATAATAATGCTGTATGCGAAATTCGCCCTTTGCGATAAAGATAATGCCTAGTGTAGCGGCGACGTTCTGTGCTTCCGAAATGCTCTGTTTGAATTTGGCCGGAACACCAGCCATCCTGAATGAAGTCTTTTCGTGGTTTTTCTCACTCTCTCCAGGTAGATGTGGGGAAGGTACCTCGACTAGGCCATTGTCTTGTCTCGATGACATAATCTCATTTCTTTGGACTTTGTCCATCGCAAATTTTTTTAATGAAGCACGACGTTTCGGGAGCCGGCTCTGCTTCCGTCTTCAGGCAACAAAGCACATAATCTGGTGGACTCCTTACATCGAGATATTCTAGTCACTGGGCACTATAATTTAATAAATTTTTAAAATGTGCACCAGAGAACAGATCTCAGGGCCGGCTTACGAAACTTAGTGCTTCATTAAAAATTAGACCATGGACAAAGCGAAAAGAAAGAAGATCATGTCAACGAGTCATATATCATAGTCAGAGCCCTATAGAGTTGCATTATCTTGTTCTTCCAAATCTTTTAAACTTCATAATTTAACCTGCCATGCGAAGCTATACCGTCTAGATACGGAAAGCGTCACAAAATAAGCCACCAAATAGATAAATATCATCACTTTACCAACTTTATAAATTCATTAGTTGCAAGCGCTTAAGGAAAGGTAGGAGTATCTTAAGTTGTTTCCAAAAGCATATGCTCTTTTGTACTACAAGTAGCACTCAGCCTTTCTCCTGCTCCGGATCGCTTTCAAATCGCTCCACATTTGTGTGAAACACGATACTAGCACAATGATGGAGTGTATCCCACACTCACAGCAACGCATTCAATACGACAGGCCCTGCTGAATGGATATCATCTCATCTTGACATAGAAGGAGCGCAAAGCGACCTGTGAAGTGATGTATGGGGTCAGCGGTGGATTTAAAAGGCTGCCAAAACAGCAATTGTTACCACACAATTCTACTGCTTCAGTGTACTTGTTAGGGATTGTTTGACTGATACTATTAGTGTTTGTCGTACCGCCTTCATCCCGTTTTCTGGAATTTGACAATTACTTTATTTCTAAACAATATGTAATTGTTATAACGCCACGAATCGGACTTCTTGAATTAGGCAATGGGAAATCCTCCACAACAGATGTAAGTTTATCTTGATAGTTACACCACTATGGCTCTTCCACAGCATCGCTTGTGAATTCCCCACGTTGAAATTAAAATAGTAAGGTTGAAAGGAAAGTATTAGGTTCATGAAATCAGAGAGGACGAATAGGCGGGGAATGGGGCACATATGGGGGGGGGGGAAGATATATGCGTCCAGGATTTGATGGAGAAACCCGAAGGAAAAATACCGCTTGTAAGACCTAGGTTTAGATGGGAGGATATTAGTAAAATTACTCATAGGATGGGATGGCGTGGACTGATCGGGCTTTGGATAGAGAGAGGTGGTGGGATATTTTGTATAATGTAATAGACCTTCGGGTTCCATAAATTCCGGAGAATTTCTTGACTAGCGGAAGGCCTGTCAGCTTCTGAAGGAGAACTCTGCAGACACTCCCGGACTTAAGCAGTTTCGGACGTAAGAACTCTGCAGACACTCCCGGACTTAAGCAGTTTCGGACGTACGAACTCTGCAGACACTCCCGGACTTAAGCAGTTTCGGACGTACGAACTCTGCAGACACTCCCGGACTTAAGCAGTTTCGGACGTAAGAACTCTGCAGACACTCCCGGACTTAAGCAGTTTCGGACGTACGAACTCTGCAGACACTCCCGGACTTAAGCAGTTTCGGACGTACGAACTCTGCAGACACTCCCGGACTTAAGCAGTTTCGGACGTACGAACTCTGCAGACACTCCCGGACTTAAGCAGTTTCGGACGTACGAACTCTGCAGACACTCCCGGACTTAAGCAGTTTCGGACGTACGAAATTTTAAAAAAGTAAAAATAACTGAAAATAAAATTTTTGAAAAGCGTCTGGAATTTTTCTTGCAAGAATGAAAGCGCAACGAGACGAAGGTGGCAGAAGAATACTGCTGGGCGATAACACAGGCGGCGGGACGGTCGTGCGGAATCCGATCAGGTTCCAGTGCGTAGGTGTTTGGATTTGATCTGGACTCACTTGTATATACACGTATTACGCGTAGTTCATCATACGTATAGTCGAAAAGGGTTTGCGCCGGACCTCGGGGGAGTGTCTGTACTCCATGGGGTTAGTTAGCCAGCTTTAAGGACGCCGCCTACCCTTTTAGTAACCCTCTTTCTTCATTTTCGTCTTATGACCCTCTTCCCCCTTCTCATTAGTGCGTTCGCAAAATTGCGCAAATCGACTATGAGCTTCGGCATGTCCGTCCGTCTATCCGTCCGCATGGAACAACTCGGCTCCCACTGGACAGTTTTTCATGAAATTTGATATTTGACTATTTTTCGAAAATATTCCGAGAAAATTTAAGTTTTATTAATATCTGACAAAAATGACTGGTACTTTATGTGAAGACCTATATACATTTATGATAGTTTCTCGTTGAATTCTTAGAATGAGAAATGTTTCCGACTAAAGGTTTTTGCATGCTGGATAACTGAGGGTACAAACACACACTCGGAATATGTAATACTTAAATATTGCTTTTCCACGGCAACAATGGTTACACCAACGTACCTCATTGTTACCTTATACATACATTGCCTGTCTTGTTGTTCAGTTTTTTCTCATCGTGCTGATAATTATCAGTTATAACTGATTACGAGGTGATGAATCTTCTACACCAGGCGGCTGGAAAGTGACGAAAAAGATAATAATGAGAAACGTAATTATTATTTTCATTTAATATCGTTGGAAAAAGTTAGTAAAGGCTGAGCGCATAAGTATAATTTTGTTGCAAGTATTGAGGACACGTTTTGCAGAAAAACATTCTTTAAAACAATATCTTGAATGTGAGGGTAATGTAGATTATAACAAATGTTATGAGAATAGCACGTACCTTTCTATCTTTACGCCTACCTGCATAACTTGGACACACTATAAGCAGAATGTGATGCTTAATAATATACAGTACTATAACACAAAACAAGCTGTTTCAGAAGCAGCATCCAACATTAAACTGTGGCATAAGACGCACCTAAGGGAGGTTAATTTTAATCGAAAGCGAAGTGAAAAATGTAGACTACATTTTAAAAATATTTTATATTTAACCTGATCTTAATGGTAGGTTTACATTCCGCAAGCTCAGAACACAAGACAGCGACTGACTTTTGTCGTATCGGTGATGAACATTCTGTTTAATAATACCTTTCATTTACCTGGAGATAATTAGGGAAAAATCAGCTGACTAGAAAATTACAACTATCTAGTCGGCCTTTCCAAATGAGTTACGCTGTATCAAATGCGAAATTTACAAATTTCTATTAAAATATGTCAAGAAGGCTGTAAATTGTTAGTCATTACGAAGACGTGTCTTTCTTTAAATTAAGTGTGTTGTTCTAATTTTTCTGCAAATACAGAAAAAATATTACTGAACACTTCCTTTTGGGTGTCCACTTTCTCTGTTGAAATTCGAACAGGAGAAGAATGGAGAAGATCAGTTGGACCGATCGTGTGAGAAATGAAGAAGTATTACACAGAGTCAAGGAGGAGAAGAATATCTTACATACAATAAAAAGAAGAAAGGCTAACTGGATTGGTCACATCTTGCGTAGAAACTGCCTTCTGAAACACGTGATTGAAGGAAAGTTAGAAGGAAGGATAGAAATGACGGGAAGACGAGGGAGAAGATATAAGCAGCTACTGGATGACCTTAAGGAAAAGAGAAGATACTGGAAATTGAAAGAGGAAGCACTAGATCGCACACTGTGGAGAACTCGCTTTGGAAGAGGCTATGGACCTGTCGTAAGACAGACTACAGAATGAATGAATGAATGAATGAATAATATTAAACAATGTTCTTAAAACTGTAGGCTTTGTGTGTCGTGAAGGAAGACAGCTTGGCCTATTTCAGTGTAATATCTCAGCACTGACCTCGAAGGAATGAGAAATACCATGATACCCTCAAAAAAGAATAGCCATTAAGTTTAAACCATTTGAGATTCAACTTGAGTATCTTGGCAAGATAATTTTAGAATATTGCCACTGCAGTAACCTGTTCTATCCCTGTTGGCAGAAGAAAGTAAAATTTTAAGAGATATTCAGTCATGTTGTCCCTTTGGTTTTCATATTTTAATCAGCCATTGATTATTAGCATTAACAAAGAAGGTGCGGTATAATCTGTTAATAAGTGCTTCGTAGAGAGTCAGTTCGATGGGAGGACAATAACTCAACATGAGGCCAGCACAAATGAAATACTATTCATCTGGACTTGTATTGAATGTTTGAATGATTGCATTTCTTTTGTTTACGTGTCCTACTCCCGGTATACCAGGACTGTTGATTGAATAATTGCACTAGTTCTGTAATATTTCTTTTGTATAATCAAGATATAGGGTGTTTTTTCTCCTGCTTGACCGATAAGCGCCGGCGCAACGCTCCGCCCGAGCGTTGGGCCAGCGTCGCATCGTACGCCGCGTGTCGGGGAGGTTTAACAGTCGATGACGGGAGCTAGAAAACGCAGAGGTAATGACCTTTTTTTCAATGGCTCGACAGCCCCTTGGGGGCCTAGGGCGCCTCATTTTTACGACTCTTCACGATCACACTGTTTAAACACACCACACTCGGTAGGACTCCTCTGGACGAGGGACCAGCTCGTCGCAGAGACCTCTACCTGACAACACACAACAACACTCACAAGAGACAGACATCTATGCCCTAGGCGGGATTCGAACCCACAATGCCAGTAAACGAGCGGCCGTAGACCCATGCCTTAGACCGCGCGGCCATTGGGATCCGCAATGATCTTTAGAAAGTCTAATAAAAACTCGCTAGAGCGTCGGGCCGGCCCTTATCGGTCAAGTAGGAAAAAACGCCCTATATTATTAATTCAGTGAATGGCTGTTTTATTTGCCAGACTCGAAGTCGTGCGGCAGTTCCGTCATGGTACTGAATTTCTTATGCTGCTTTTACATAAAATTTATATTCGAATACAACCGTATCGTGTTCACACAACCACCAAACGTGGGACACCAATGTTTAGAGCGACGAAGGCCGCTACTTTGCGAAACAGACTTTATTTGGGGGGTGGGGGGGGGCAGAGGCATATTCTTAATAAAGACATCCGGAGACGGGCACGAACTTACGCGTGTTTGGAGAAACATAGCACGCACGAACTTTCAACCGCCCTAACACGGACAAAACACGGGCTTAGAGAGCGTTTAGACAATTTCCCGGGGCGGAGCTATGAATAAATAAAATTATAACCAAAATTTACTGTAAAACCTTCATACCGTACAGGCTTACACAAAGTTCAGACTTCACAAAGAATTTGAAAATTGTATGAAGAAATTACGGACGTCTCTCAAAAAAGCAAGGTCTTGTGTCATTTGGTAACGTAATTATACAGCTCGCAAAAGTAACGGCAGTGTGAGATATTACTGTGGGACGTAATTTAAATTCACAAAGGTAGAAGCAGTGTTTGGTATTAGTTAGTAACGTAGAGTCAACACAGGTAAAATTTGCCCTGTACCTGAGGTCCACAAACTTTAGACAGACACGAGAAGGACAGGGAAGACTCATCACTTTCTAGATATCGTTACCGGAAAGAGGAGAGTTTTCAGGTTCACGATCCGGTCCCTTTAGACCAGGGCCCTTCAAGCCGTAGCTCGCGGGCAAAATTTTGGCCTGACACAGCCTTGTGTAGCCCGCGGATACATTTGAAATGAGAAAACCTCTTTTAACCTTTTCCCTGGCAAAGACGAAATAGAACACCGAAGCAATTTTGAAAACGTATGAGCTGTTTATTATTGGAGACATAAAACTACTTTAGTAATTAATTTTGTATAAATGTGCTAAAAATATCAACATCCTAACCTAGGTTGTGAACTGTATTTTTTTTTAAATATTCCCTATTGTTATCAGTATAACTGTACTGTAATTGTAGATGGATTGTATACGTAAATAAAACTGTATACGCGAAAGCCTGTGAGGAAGTGGTTCAGTTTACAATGCATAATGTGGAAGTGGTTCAGTTACATGCATAATGTGGAAGTGGTTCAGTTACATGCATAATGTGGAAGTGGTTCAGTTACATGCATAATGTGGAAGTGGTTCAGTTACATGCATTAATGGGGGAAGTGGTTCAGTTACATGCATAATGTGGAAGTGGTTCAGTTACATGCATAATGTGGAAGTGGTTCAGTTACATGCATAATGTGGAAGTGGTTCAGTTACATGCATAATGTGGAAGTGGTTTAGTTACATGCATAATGTGGAAGTGGTTCAGTTACATGCATAATGTGGAAGTGGCTCAGTTACATGCATAATGTGGAAGTGGTTCAGTTATATGCATAATGTGGAAGTGGTTCAGTTACATGCATAATGTGGAAGTGGCTCAGTTACATGCATAATGTGGAAGTGGTTCAGTTATATACATAATGTGGAAGTGGTTCCGTTACATGCATAATGTTGAAGTGGTTCAGTTACATGCATAATGTGGAAGTGGTTCAGTTACATGCATAATGTGGAAGTGGTTCAGTTATATACATAATGTGGAAGTGGTTCCGTTACATGCATAATGTTGAAGTGGTTCAGTTATATACATAATGTGGAAGTGGTTCCGTTACATGCATAATGTTGAAGTGGTTCAGTTACATGCATAATGTGGAAGTGGTTCAGTTACATGCATAATGTGGAAGTGGTTCAGTTATATGCATAATGTGGAAGTGGTTCAGTTACATGCATAATGTGGAAGTGGTTCAGTTACATGCATAATGTGGAAGTGGTTCAGTTATATGCATAATGTGGAAGTGGTTCAGTTACATGCATAATGTGGAAGTGGTTCAGTTACATGCATAATGTGGAAGTGGTTCAGTTACATGCATAATGTGGAAGTGGTTCAGTTACATGCATAATGTGGAAGTGGTTCAGTTATATGCATAATGTGGAAGTGGTTCAGTTACATGCATAATGTGGAAGTGGTTCAGTTATATGCATGTGACACTAAAGGCTGGAGGTATGTCACAATTTTGTTTCCCTCTGCAGACGTTTTCAGGCCGAATTTTATCTCAGTCGATGCTGTACAACCGCTGTAGTCGATAGAGCGTTATCAGATAAATCGCAGAACATCTGAATGGCACATTGTTAGCCTTACGTTGTAGGCGAAAGTATAGACATTTGTTATGGAATTCATCCATTTGTGCTGTGACAAACTAGTAGTAAATTTATATATTGCTGTCAGACACAAAAAATTTATTAAATCCAACAATGCATGCTACATGTTTCTGCCGTCTTAATAAATCTGTTGGGTTTGATGGTAGCATATAAATTTACTGCTATAGATACTTTGGCATTCCGACATTGAAAAAAGTCACGTGTGTAGGCTGTGTAGAACGCATGTATGTAAGTCTATGTATGAATAAACGTTGTTGATACTGTTTAATCCTTAATTCGTACGAATTATGAATTACAGTTTATAGAATAATTCAACATTTTATGAATGTTTAATAAAAGCACAAGATTGATGCAAAACATTAAAATTGGAAAGAGCTGATATTGAAGCATTTCAATACGTAACAAATATAAACACAGACTGATAAGATACAAACTAAACCCACGGAGTAGATTTCTTCCTGAGAAGCTAACAGGTCCTCAGCTAGTTAAAAAATCCCCGCATTTTATGGAACCCGGAGGTTTATTACCGCATTCACAAGAGCTCGCCACCTGTCCCTATCCTGAGCCAGATCAATCCAGTCCATGCCCCGCATTCCACTTCTTAAGATCCATTTTAATATTATCCTCCCATCTACGCTTAGGTCCTCCAAGTGGTTCTTTCCCTCAGGTCTCCCCAACAAAACCCTGTACGCACCTCTCCGTTAAGATACAAAGCAGGACAAAACTTTCTCACGATTGTTACCACAATCTGTGAAAAATCATCACACGTTTAAAAGCGAAACTGAATTTAAAATGCCACTAAGACTCCTGTCACATGACACACTAATTCAGAAGCACTGCTCTGACAAATGGAAATTGTAAATTATTTTGTCTATGTGTCATGTGTCACTCTTCCTCAAATGTGTTCGGCTTCTTCAGTGACTCGGCATTGCCTGGGGTTACCACGAGGAATCATTTGTTTTAATTTCCATCCGATTCATTCAAGGCCCGCTGCTCGCTTTACTCGTGCCAGCTATTCACAAAGAATTGTAACTAATTTCCACCTCCTGTTGATTTGAAAAGAAACAGGATACATGCCTGCAAGACTACCGTTCGGTAACGCTTGGCCTGGCCATTCTATAGATACAAGGGTGGGTAATTATTTTTAGGTGTGGACCGAACTGGTTATTTCAAACTGATACCTGGAAGAAGAGCATCGCTAGAAGATTTCTGCCGTCGTAAAATTATTAAACTGCCACGGCTTATAAGCACTGACTAACCGTCCTTCTGTCATCATCCAGACCGGATTTGGGGGAGGGGGGGACATTATCCTAGGCCACCAAAATCACGGGGGCCGCGGTTCCCTTCAGCCAGAATCTAAATGTCCTTGTCATGATGATGATGATGATGATATGATATTATTATATGATGATATATTATTATTATTATTATTATTATTATTATTATTAGTCATTCACCTTTATGCAGGGTATTTACAATTACTGTATATACTGAACAAAACATGTTTCTAGGGTATATAGTGTTGCAAATATTCTGTGCTTACAATTTGTGGCACATGTAATGTTATTTCCCATGTTGAATGTTCTGTACATTTACATTAGTACTTTCCGAAGTGTGCAGTGCCCAATAGGGCTGTATTCTGTAGTTCCTTGATTTCGTGCTTTCCCGATAGGTTGCGCGGGTATTTTCTGAATGATTTTGAGATGGTTCCAGTTGCCCCTATTATTACTGGTATCACTTTTGCTTTTATATTCCGCATGTGCTGTATTTCTGTCGTAAGGTCTTTATATTTTAGAATTTTCTCGGCTTCTTTCTTCATCACATTTATGTCTCCTGTAATTGCAACATCTATTAACATACATGTTCCTCATTCATTATCCCGGATTGTGATGTCCGGTGTATTGTTAAGGATGGTTCTGTCGGTCCGCACTTGTCTCCTTGATATGGTTACCTCACCTGCATGACTAATTTTGGTACACGCTCATACCAGTGTTCATTGTCTAACTGTACCCCTATTTCCTTGCAGTTGAGCACACACTCTATCATGCCTCTTTATGTATCGTTCTTTTGCTGATATTGGGTATGCTGAGATAATGTGGCCTATTGTCTCGTCAAGTGTGATCGTAAAGCCTCGGTAATGAAGAGGCCCTGGCCCACTAGGGGCTGTTGCGCCACTGGGGGAAAAAAATTGTCTCGTCAAAATTGTTGACATAGATATTTGTTATCTCTTTCTATTATTATTATTATTATTATTATTATTATTAGCTGTGTATTAGTAGTAGTAGCAGCAGCAGTTGGTGTGGCTATAACTACAGAATGCGCCGGAATCACCTGACGGTTTTTAAAATGAATAACATTTTAAGGCAAAGTGGAAATAGTTTATTAACACTTGTGCATGTATTCCATGCCCAAGAGAATTCATGTTAATGGTTACTGTTTGAGTATGACACTTTGTATGTAACCACCATGTCTCTCAATACACTCCTGCATTCGCGTTGGAAATGACACCGTAACGCGCTGTAACTTTTCTTCAGTGTTCCCTTGAAGGCACTCCAGAATTCCCTGTTTCAAGTCATCAGTATTGGCAGGACGTGTTCCGTGTGCCTTGCTTGTGACGTAGCCCCAAAGAGGTACTACAAGATCAGGCCATAGGGCGGGTCAGGTCCGCCAGAAACACCTGACGGTTTTCACAATTTGGAAACCAGCTTGCCCGCTGAGCGGCGCTTCCATTGCAGACCGTAATCAAGCACAATTATGCTTGAAGCAACCGCACACACAGCACAGATTTCCATGCAAGTTCTCAGGGCAATGTTTCCAGGCAGACCCATTTCTCGTTTGGCGGATAGCACCTGGCCCGCCAAGAGTTCGTGGGATGTAACGTAAAGTTATTATCGAGTGAGCCACTGTGGAATGTTGATATTTTACACGTGTGCCACTAGATGGGAGATACGTCTAGTGTACAGCAATGTACAGTTGGTCAGAAAACCAGAAAAACGACTTTGAATACAGTGACAGCTATAGGCGTAACTTGGGCGTGAGGACAATGGGGGCAAATGCCCCCCTCCAATATTTTTTATACCTAAGAAATTTTTTGGCTACTGAATTGAAGAGGGGCAAATAAATATTGGAATGAGAGTCGGGGAAGGGGGCGTATGTATATTAAGGACTGGTACATACCAATCTTCCCCTCTTTCTAACTTGACTCCTAATACCGATGGTCGATTCTGCCCCCTCCCCATTGTTAGTAGCCAAGTTACGCCTATGGTGACAGCAAGCTTCACTCATCGTGTGCGCCTCAAAACTGTAGGAGCCAGAAGTGTGACGTCAATAAGTTCCGCACTGAGGACCCACACACATTAGGCGCCGCCGTACAAACTTCAGTTGGCCGGGTGCCCTGACGCCCGGGTTTGTGCACCACCCGTTGTAGGTAATCCGTGGAACACAGATTCGTGATACACGGTGCTTTTTTCCGCCCTGCGTGACTGAGACGCGTCCGCACGACGCCGCGCTAGTGTTACGTCATACGCCTAGTCTCGGGAGGTTTATCAGTAGATGAAGGAAGCGAGAAAAAAATTTACTGTGGTAAGAACCTTTAGAAAGTCTAACAAAAACCCACGAGTGCTGCAGCCGATGCTGAAAATGTTGCCTCCTGTCCGAATGCACTCAGTATAACTGCGGAAGGCGTTGTTGTTTACACACTGGAGTTCTTCCCCGGAAATTGTTGAAATCTCGCTGCGGATGTTGTTTCTTAGTTCTTCCAGAGTGTGCAGATTTGTTTTATACATTTTTCTGTAAACTTCCCACAAATGAAAGTCACGAGGTGTTAAATTAGGGGAATGTAGGGACCAAAGACCGCGCTTATTTACGCGGCCATGTAAGCTCCCTCACATTGTTTTCAAGCGGGAGTGTAACTTTAGCTGTCGACGATAACAGGCGTGCGCTATGAATCATCGGGTTTGTCGCTGGTAAATGCATTTCTCAGTTATGCAGTGATTTCCGGAGAGGAACTCCAGAGACTAAACAACATCTAGTTGTACTGAGTACATTAAGTTCGGAGGGCAACATTTTTACTATCGGCTGTAGCACTGGTGAGTTTTTTCGTTAAGACTTTCTATAGGTTATCATCACAGCGAATCTTTTCCTCTCTTCCTTCACCACTGTTGAACCTCCCGAGACTGGGCGTATGACGTAACACTAGCGGAGCGTAGGCGGGTTGTCATCGGTCAAGCAGGGAAGAAATAAACACACCATTTGTGAAGTTAAAACGTTAAAACACACGGTTTGCTATGCAATCAAACACCGCGGTAACCTAGCCAATATATTTATAACTTAAAACCAACAATATTGCACTTATTTTGTATATGTATATTGCAACCCTACATATGTTTCGGCTGTACTTCAGCCATCATCAGGGGTTTTCCTTGCAGCGTCCACTAACTGTATTTCTCACTAACATTTGATTCCTATTGGTTTTCTTAGTAACTAACCAATAGGAATCAAATGTTAGTGAGAAATACAGTTAGTGGACGCTGCAAGGAAAACCCCTGATGATGGCTGAAGTACAGCCGAAACATATGTAGGGTTGCAATATACATATATAAAATAAGTGCAATATTGTTGGTTTTAAGTTATAATTATCTCAGCTTTGCACGGTATGTACAACTTCAAAGTAGCCAATATATATTTCACTGCCATCTAGTACGTGATCTAGACATCAGAGTCACTGTTGACACCATGAACGTTGAAGCACCCCGGTGAAGGTTCAATGGACCCCTGGAAAGAAGGTCTTGTGGCGCCACAAGCGACGCCTACGTGCATTATTGTAGCCGGCTCTCAGTGGCTGTGTTGAGTACCACATAGATGGCAGAGAAAGGCACTTTTGCGGGCAAAGTTGTATCATGATGATTAACAACCAGGGTTCTGCAACAGTATCGGTGACTTTGAACCAAGAAGGTAGAATTAAGCAATTGCGTTCCTGTCGGCTGTGACATAGTACAGGAGGAGTATCTGTACGAAGGGTATTTAACACATCAGAATATTCACACCATTACCTTGGAGCTGTCCTGTTTGATGTGATAAGCTGAACCTCATATTTAAGTTTTGTTTGAGTTATGCAACAGTTTGAGGGATGAAGGTGCCTCCGTGAGTGGGCTGGTGAATGTAGCATTGACAGTGTGAGGTGTCTGTTGTAGTGTAAGGAATAGGGTTTTTTCCCCCCCATGGCACAACATCCTCACAGACATGAGGAATAGGTCATAGGATCTGAATATTGTTCATATTCCATGCATTAAGAATGTTATTCATATAATTCAAAGTAAATGCAAATGCACTTAGTTGGAATTATATGAGTAAGTCATAGGATGTCATGGGAAGCGCATGATGGTGGCAATACTGTTGGAGACAGTTTGTTGCCACTTTCTGTGACTGTTCAGTATTTGTGTTCAGCACTGGGTTAAATTCAAACCATGGCTCTTATACTCACAAGAGTTTCCCAATTTTTTTGCCTTTTTTCACTTACAATTATGAATGATGACATTCTGGATGTAATGTTTGGTTGGAGAATACTACTTTCTACCAATAAATACATAAATAATTAAATAAATAAATAAAATAAATAAATGACCTAACCTGACCGAAAAGGACGAAACCATCGAAACGGACAAAAACTAGAACAGTGGTTTTCAACCTTTTCAACCATTGGTGTTTGACAAGCATTTGGCACACAGTTTTTCTGTATGTCTATTTAAGTTTATTATAATGTGCCCTTGTTGTCCGTTTGGTCCTATGCATTCTGGAATTGGTTGATTGCCTATCCTTCCATTGAGCATATCAAGTACTAAAACAAAATCAATGGCAATGTGTGGGAACCAAATACAAAGAGTAAGGATAGTCATAAATGATAATCCTATTGAACAGGTATCCGATTTAAATATGTAGGATTCTTTATATTAGACTACAAAAATGATTTAGAAGACAAGTTACAGACACATATCAAAATAAATGGCATTATACATACATATTTTTGAAAACAGGTGACTAAAACACAAAATTAAGAATCCACAATATTACAGTTGAAGCGGCCTTGAAGTTTGGTAGTGAAGCCTGGGTGCTGAAGAAAAGAGATGAACAAAGACTGGAAGCAGCACAAATTAAATTTTTAAGACATTTGTTAGGAATTATTAAGTTAGACAGGGAAAGAAATCAATCTGTCAGGGAAAAACTTGGAGTGCAGAACATTGTTTCAGAAATAAAACATTACCAATGAGGGTGGCTACATCATGTAGAGAGAATGGACACAGACAGGATACCCAAACAGGCACTGAAATGTAGGCCAAAGGGGAAAAGAAGCATAGGATGCCTCATCTTGAGGGATAAGGTATAGGCACTATGCCTAACACTTCAAAGTTCATGATGATGATGATGACATAATTTGCTCTGTATTATATTTTTCTATAGGAAAAGTCACCAGAGGAGAAGGAGAGAGCACTGGCGTTAACAAAGAGAAGGAACTCTTGTGCTGTTATGATTAAGCTTTTCCCTTAGGAACTAAGGGATACTTACCTCAGCACTGTCATGGAACAAGTTAGTGTGCAAGTAAAATTTTTATAATTTAAAATAATAGACATTGTGTGAAGTATGTGCATTGTGTTATTACGGTTGATAATGCACTACACTACATAATAAAATGTAGTGTTCATCAAATAATGTCAAGGTTACAAAACTAAGAAGGAAGGGATTGGCAGGGCATGTAGCATGCATGGAAGGTTTCAGAAATTATATGATTTTTAGGTCAGAGAAACTGAGTGGAAGAGAAAGTAGTTCACTGACCGTTGTTCACAACTCAATGGAGGAGATTAGTTGGGGGGGCCTACACACAGATGGAAGATATTAACATCATCTTACATAAGGTGTGATATTCCTGATGGGATTAATCTGGCTCAGTCTGTTTATAAACCCAGAATGAATTACATGCTGTTTGTAATGTGGGAAGCTTCTGTACTTCTTGGGCAACTGCTTGCTTTACAAGAAGGCAGTGCTGTGGGCTGGATGACCAAGGAATCATCCATCAGTTTCTGGGAGGGGAAAAGTTTTCTCTCATCTTCAAAGCATCCAGACAACCTCTGTGGCCAGCTCAGCCTCCTATTCAGTCTGTGCTGAGGGTAAAGTGGCTGGACCAGGAAGCAAACCTCTTATCTCTGTCTAGTGCCAGGGGAAGAATGTGTGGAGCTGTATGTGCTGTACCTCAACACCCCTCTATACCCTCACTGTGTGGTGCTTTATGAAACATGAAGACAGCTTTACCTTATATGAAATGTTTTCATGTTAATGAGTTGTGTTGCTGACAGCACAAACTGTTGTGTGAACAATAGGAGGTGGATTACCATTTAAAATCACATACTTTTTCACGGGCAACAGTGACAAAATGCTGTTCCAAGTGATGAAGAATGACCATGTGGTTGTTGTCTGTGCACACTGTCATCTGGGACCTCAGTGACTTAAGATTGAACTTGTATTTTGTGTTACACCTTGTGTTGTTGTTTTGTATGTTGACTGTTCTGTAACACTGTATTAGTATTGTGTGTACTGTGCAGAAAATATCACCATCATAAATTAAGTTTTTTATTCCCATAATTATAGTTCTGGCATATGTGTTTAATTTATTTCAGGTGGTGACTGTTATGTATAATGGAGGCAGTTGTTTCTACTTCCAGAACGTTCAACAGTGGTGAGTAGTTTTGAGTGTGTGACTGTCCTGGTGATATTATTTTAGTATTACTTTGAAATTCATCATATGTGGTCCTGACCCTAAAATGTGTATTTATACTGATAATGTTTGCAACCAGATCTCATTTCCTCAGTTTGTTTGAGAGGCAAAATATGAGAAAAGTGTACACAGTTGGTGGAAAAAAGAGTGTGGTATTAAATACTGTGTCTTTAATAAACATACTGCCCTTCCTGTAATTCAGTTTTCCCACTGTGACATTTTTATCCAAGCTCCACGTCTTCTTTATATTCTTTGGTATGGGATTGGAGGTGCTCACAGTGGTGAGGAATCATAATGCGGTCTAGGTTAGGACACCGTGTAGTCCAGTACGTGGTTATGAATGTTTTGGAGGAGCATTCTGGTCTGTCTTCACAGGCAATCGGAAGATGGAGGCAGTATGTCCTGACCGAAACCTTGGTACCCATCAGTCCCACAAGTCTGAAGACTATAATTTTGAATCTTAATATTCTGCATTTTCCGTGCATTGTATCGCTATTAAAAACAACTGAATACATGTGTTAGGCAATAAATATACCTTAGTTTACATCATATGTTGAAGGCAGCAGAAATATGTCAGAGAAAATACAATGTAACATAATATTTCCTAATTATTGTATTTAGTTGGTTTGTAATAATTTCGACGTTCACTATTCTTTTAGTGCAATTATGAATGGAGTTGGGGTTGAAGGAGAGGGTATGCCAAAGCAGGAGGCTGCTTTGCCGACGTCATGCTACATAATTCCATAAGTTACCAACCCGAGCATGCTTTACTAGCGAGCCATGCGGCTACAGTAATGCACGAAGGCGCCGCATATGGCAGTGTAGTTTTACGTTTCCACGGAGTTTCCAGTCTGTGCGTCTAAGCACGAATCATGCAGTTCCCCAGTTCGGCTAGCAGAGGCAGCTGCGCGTAAGCGCGCCGTGGCCGTTCTGGCTAAGATTGGTGACCCGAAAATCGATTCGAATCCCATCTCTATCGACCTAATACAACAACAGTGAACAAACGTCAAAAATAAACAAGTCGGAGTAGTACAAACAATTCAATGGTTGGGTGTATGGTGAACAGCCGTACTGCAAAATCATGTTCCACTTCATCTGAAAAAAGGTTTGTTACATTAAATAAGAGGAGGAACATACTCGTATTCACGAATGAAATAGCAACAGGAGGTCGAATCATGTTATTATACATATCACACCCTGCAATGAAATCCAAATTACAATTTATTATTGCAGTAATTAGTACTGCTTAATTAGAAAGCTATGCGGAACCAGTATGAGTGATGTTAAAATAGTTGTTATTATTATTTGCTGAATATTAAATGTGCATAATTTTTCGCTTACAGACAAAAGTATAATATCTATGTATGGGACCGCAAAATGCGTGTTCCCGGTAGGGGTGAGTCATCCAGTGATAATGGTGAAGCATCGTGATTGTTGTGAATGCCCCTTATGCATGACCTGATTTTAAGCAGTAATAGTGATCACTGGTACAGTTAGGTTACGGCTACCTTTACGGCCCCACGTACTGAGTAAAGGAGGGGCATGAAAGGGAGAATACTGTACTGATCACGGGGACGTAATGCTCTTTCTTATGTGAGACTGTTTATTAACTAATAAGCTTACTTATTGTATTCATACATATTTTAATAACAAGTTTATTAGTTCATGATGACAAGAGTAAAATTCGGAGTTGAACGCAGAACTGGTACTCCTGTAGCCTACTTTTGTATTGCATATATTTATAGTTGTACGTATTTATTAGTATTATTATTGTCTTAATTCATTTTTGTGAAGAACTTGTTATGCAAGTGCAGATGCTGTATAACCTCGAAGTTATGCATCATCACCACAATTAAAGTAGTTGACTTTGAAGTGGTATTTGATGTATAATGTGTAGGTATGTTTATCTATCTCCATATCAGTTTTTATGTGCCTCACTCCAGTGGCTCATGCCTTATCTTTGTCAAACCAAAAGTTAATTGTTGCCTATCCCCATGTTGTTGATTTACATTAAACAAAAATATTATCTTAATAAAAACTGTGTTGTTGTTGCTGTACATAATTTCAGGACCCAAACATGTCAGTAGCGTTGCTTTCTGCCTGACAAGAGCATGTAATTAAAACATACCTTGTTGGTGTGGTATCCAGTGGCATCACACTCATACCAAGTTATGTGAAAAATCAGGCATGTGGTTTAAAAGTTGAAACAGGGGCACACACAGACAGCTTGATGGCCTCATGAGCTTACATTTTTACCTTTTAAGGAAGGAAGCAGGCCAAAAGTCCATAACACGCTACATTTCCAACAAAAGGTCATATCCACATGCTAATTAAAAGGGAAGCTGTAGTCAGTATTAAAATAAATTTAGCATACTAGGATAGTACAACAATTTTTGAGTGTAGAAGTAGAAACTATGGATGTGTACTGCTGTAAAATTTGTAGCTCAATGGTACACTAAAATCTAACAGAGGAGAAAGAAACAAATTACATTGTTCCATCAGTAGTGTTGGAAACTTCAAATATACAGAAATAAGACAATTCTGAATATCCTATTGAAAATTTAGCTCCATCCTGGAATGTTACAGACTGAACTGGCAGAATGAGCAAAATCGATATTCATAGTACCAATACTTCAAAATTTGATTGAAAATACCAGATATTGTGGCATGTATGTTATTTTTACAATTTAAGTGCTAAAACTGTATGTATATTGTGACTTTTTCACATTTTGAATGATACAGGAAATGAAATGGGAAAGGATTCACAATTTTTTGTTAATGTTACCCACATCCTACACTGTTTTACTGTTAGAGGTGCGTTCACAAAACTGCAAAAGGCGATTATCAGCTTCAGCATGTCTGTCTGTCTGTCTGTCTCTCTCTTTCTCTCTCTCTCTCTCTCTCTCTGTTTTCTGTCTCTCTGTCCATCCTTCCATCTGCATGGACCTCAGCTCTGGATGGATTTTCATGAAATTTGATATCGAGTATTTTTTTAAAATCTGTCAAGAAAATTCAAGTGCCATTGAAATCTGAAAAGAATAACGGATACTTTACATGAAGACATATGTACATTTATGATAATATATCGCTGAATTCTTCTTAGAATGAGAAATGTTTCAGACAAAAGTTGTAGAGAGACTCAAAACACACATTTTATATTCAGTAACCTTTTTTTTTGAAAATCATGCCCTTTATGAGATAATGTGGAAAAATATGGTGGAGCCAAACAGGCCACAGATGACGATATAATGTGGTGCATGCACTTTGCGTCCTGGATAAATAAGGCTGCTGACACACACTCAGAATATGTAATACTATTTTTCCACAGCAACAGTGGGTACATGAACACACATCAAAGTTGTGTTTATACATACATTGCCTCTCTTGTTATGGACTGGCAGCTAAAAAGTAGAAACACCTGTGCCCAACACAAGAAGGAAAAAATGTTTAAAATGAAGTATTAGCTTGGTTGAGCAGTAGTATAACATTTGTGTGAGGACTGTTATATAGTTGCAGTACCAGTGGTGTGATCTCAAAGCATCTTTTATCATAAAACATGAACCTAAAAAGAATTAATAGTCTGTACTAAAAACAGACAATCTGACAGTATGATAAGTTGAAAAAAGATAAAAACTTCTAGATTATTGGACTAGTTCTGTCAAAAAGCTTAAAAATTACACCTCCATATTCTTTGTTAGATCTGAGCCTACCAGTAACCCCCTTTTTTGACACATTTTGAAGTAAAAATCTACTATTAGCTCCATCATATCTGTCCATCTGTCTGTTAGCATGTATTGGGGAAACTGCCATCCGACAGATTTTTAAAAATTTAATGTTCGGGATTTTTAAAAAAATTTGCCCTTACATTCTGATTTTGGTTAAAATTGCACAAAAATCACTCTACATGAAGGCATATGTATATTTGTATTCCCAAACCATTGATGTTCTCTGTGAGAAATGTGCTATGGCCAAAGAAACAGTTGAGTGTGGAGCATTGCGCATGATCGAATTTAAGCATCAAGTTCTGGCATTTAAGAGATATGGAATGTAGATCTCCCTACCTAAGATATCTGATTGATGATTAAGTGTAAACCTGTTGCTGTGATATGCAGACCTCTTCCAATGTGTGTTTAAAACGCTCGGATGTTTTCCTGGTAAGTATTCATGAAGTTAACATCTGGGGACAATGACAGAGTGAAAGTGCCAGAAGCTCTATGCTCTGCTGACATTTTCTAACTTGTTATATAAAAGTACCATTTATGTGTAGTAGAAAACCAGCCACTAAGCACTGGACAGACTGAATTATGCCAGGCCTATCAGCACCCATATCATTAGCTTGATAAGTTCTCTTGCAGGGACATAGTTAATGCTTATGCTGAATCAGTATTGTTTCTGTAGATGAGTGTGTGTACTAACTGTGCATTCATAAAATGCATTTTATATTGTGTGTGTAGATGAGGGAGCAGCTCAGTGGAGTTGATCCAGTGGGGAGGGTAACTTTAAACCAGGCAGCACCCTTAATTACATGCAAATCTAACAAGCCAATGGAGAGGGCAAAGAATGGAGCCCGATATTTCCGTAACCCACCACAACCCCACATGTGCATCCAGGATTTTATTCAGGTAAGATGTTATCACAGATGTCTTATCATTCTGTCATTATTGCTAGATGTTTACTATTGAAAGTTAAGTTGACCTGATCTAATGTTTCCTGATTTTTAATTTGTGGGAGGGAAAATTGTTTTGATATTTAATCCATTTGTGATCATAGTGCAGATCTTTGCATGGGGGTTGATGCATCACACTGACATTATAGCACAGTTACCTGTCAGTCAGATTAAAACATTTTTCAGTATCATACTTGATGTTGGAGAGGTACTTGCAGCAGTAGATTTTAACATATTTTTGTATATTTCAACTACAGTTTGAAATCACTGTCACTGGAGAGCTCAGATTTGAAGAACAACTGATGATTGCATCGTCTGTTCATATGATTTCTTTCGAAAAACAAGAAGCTGAGATGCATATACAACTCGAAAGGATTCTGACGATGGTATATGATCATAGTCATAACCAAAGTTTTGTTCATTGTCCATTGCCTAAGGCAAAAAACCCATGACATTTCAGAGGCCAGATCTACCTCTGCTTTAGGTGGAAGGGGGAAAACTGGTCCAGGGATTGAGACTAGCTCTTTGTAATGGGCCCACCAGAGTAGATTCTCCCCTATCACCAACCTCAACATGGAGGCACATGCAGCTTCCAAAACTTTGGGTATTTTTTTAACCCTGAGATGATGGGCAGTGTCCACAATTTCAGTCATGACTGAGGGGAATGTAGTTCTGATATGAATGTGAAGGAGTGAGATACACTTCTTTCATTAACTGCTGCAAAGTGTGGGTTTGGGAGAAACCTGACAATGAAAACTGCAAACTAATTAAGTAACCCAACTGTACATGCTGCCATCTGGAGAGAAAGCACACTTATGGCTCTGTTTCTTCACAGGATTCCAAGGAGCCATGTTACATCAATGTATTGTCGTGGATTAAGATTTCAACTCCTCGGAGGCCAGAAGATCCGATTCCACTGTATGGAGGCATGAAAATCCCATGTAGCAATGCAGCTCCAGTTGACAAGAAGAATGTTCATAAAAGACAGCCCACCATATTTGCTGTAATGGCAAATCCTGAAATTCTACGACTGAGTGGCAAGACTGCAAAAGACCCAATGGTAATTTTTGTCTTCAGGATTGTGATGGTGTGTACTTGGTAGATATGTACTGTCTACGAAGCTACATACCATCACATCTTAGAAGTCAGCAGTTGTCATAAGTAGTGAGCAATAACAAATACAACCACATCATCAGTTCTGATATTTGATGTTCTAAGAGCAATGTTGATGAAAGTTTACATTTTCTGGTAAATATTTACAGATATTTGAGTGTACTGACTACAGGTCAAAATAGTCTGGGCCTTGGACCGTTAGACCCTGAAGGTGGAGCCAGTATACCCTTCCGAAACATCTGTAACTATTTACCAGTCAGAACGGTGTAACATCCCAGAAGGCATGAACCCACATCATGTATTATGTTTTAGCTGTAGAAGTAATATGTTCTGGAAGACAAGCTTACATTTCTAATGTATTATCAAAAGAAATTCCCATTAAATTTCAGGTTGTGGATATCCTTTTTTCAGGATCGTGATGCTCTTGTGGACCTAATGTTAGATTTTGTAGAAGCTATGAATCCAGAAACAAAATTTAAGCGTGAGTTTACTGTCCTGAAGGACCGTGATTTGACTGGTGAATTGAAAGATATCTGGTTGGCCATCCAAGTAAAACGAGAAAGGGAAAAGGAAAGGATAGAAAATGGAAAGAAATTGGTAACTGGAGGCAGAGAGAAACGTAAGGGAGGAAGAGATGATGGGTGTTTGCGTGATTCAGACAACCAGCAAGAAGTAAAAGTCATCGATCAACACAAGGAGAAAGAAAAAGGCACAGAAGCATTACCTGCATGGTTTTCAATGGAGCATGAACAAAATGCAGAAAAAGGAAATAAAGAGGGAGAGGAGCCAAAAATCACAGTACTTCAAAGTAATCATGTGTGTAACAAACCAGACCAAGAAAACAGAAACAAATGTATCATTCTGTGTGAAGGCAACAAAGAAGAGGAAGTGGTTATATGTTCTTTCAAAGCAGATGTCAGGAAACTAGGAGAAGCTGCTGTCAGGCAGGCAACAAACACAGTGCATACAGCGTGTGAAGTTCCAGTTACTCCGTCCAGAGGTTTGAAGGGTTCCCCAATCCATGAACGGAAAAGCAAGATGAGATCATGTAAGGGCGAACTGTTTACACAGACAGTACAACATTCTGATGAAATTGAGAGTACAAAAGCAGGAGAGTTTCATTCAGACGTTCCTCGTGTAAATGACATAAACATTGTCACGAAACACACACTATTTAAAGAAATATTGCCATCATCTTCTGATTCTTCAGAAGATGAAGAGAGAGGAGAATTCAGATTGAATGATTTATGTAAGGTTAGCGATAATGAAACTGTTAACATTACAGATTCAAAACAAATTGTTGGCGTGCTGCAGGACGTCAGAACATCAAACTTAAGTCGAAATTTTGACGACAGAAGTATAGGAGTACGTAGTAATGATCCTGCTAAAAGTGAGAACATATCCGATTCTGATTTAGAGCCAGATATTCCCCAAAAGGCAATTTGTTTGGAAGAAGCATGTAGTTACGGAAGCACAGACTTGAGAGGTAGTAATGTGAACCCTTGTAAATTTGTATGTATGAAGTATTCTGGTGTTTAAAATTAAACTAACAAACATCAATCAGCTCCACAAAACGTTTGTGTAGCAAATAAGTTTAAGGACCCCCAAACAAGCAGCTGAATCCTTAAAAGTTGTCAGTCCAGTGTAGGAAGATTTTCAAATTTTGGTTCCTAAAGATTGAGGTTGGAGATACTACTGTTTGGTAATATGTAACTCAACCCTGGTTATAAGTTATAATACACTACACTATTATAACATTCAATATTATGAACCTCAATGCTCCTTGCAGTTTTAATAATGGCAGTATATTAGCTTCCCAGTCCTTGTTACTGTAACTAGGTGTATTTTTATTGGTGATATACGTGAGTTATTTTTGTGTTTAACTCCTCTTTTAATAAAGACAATGGCAAAAGTATTCATGAGAATACGTTTTGAAAATTGTGTTAATAGTTATATGCATCTCACTTCCAGTTTGCTGGGATTTTACGTTTTTGAGCAATTTAATGTTTGTTTCTGTGATGTTAAAATGATAAGCATTCCAAAAGGCAAGTGGAAACTTCTACTAATTCTGAAAAGTTTTGACTGAAGTTATTTTAAAGGCTAGTGAAGCAGAAACCCATCATTGTATATTCCAAGAAACAAAGACTGCCATGTGGATAGCTGATACTTGTCCAGTACATCAGCTGAATACAATGAGTGAGTTTTTAAGTTCCAAATAATGATACTGCTGTATCCATTGCCTAAGTTATTGGTACAATGGAATTGTTAGCATATTTAATTGCACATGCATATGAAGATATTTAAAGTTCAAATTAAGCCCTTGTTTGGTGATATCTGTTCCAGTCTATGCTATCTACCTTATATAATGCACTTGGTTTGTGAGTGCATGAGTAATGAGTCGATAGTTATGTTAGATGACAGTTGTCGTTATGAAGCAGGCACGAGGTACCTATGCTTCAGTTGGCATTGTGGCATTGGTGACTTTATAATGTCCCTCTATGGCCATAACGTATACAAACAGATCAGTTGAAGGGTTATCTGTGGAAATCATAGTTACTGATGCGGCGGAGTAGTGTGTGAATATTGTGTTAACCCAGTCATATGACTGGGCCATTTCTAGTGTCATACATGGAAAGTAACTTTTTATTGTAAATGTGCCATTCTTGTGTATATGTGTTACGTGTGATTAAAGCATTTCACTGAAACGAAGCTTTCACTGACATTCCTCTGTGCAGTATGTTTATTCTGGCGTGCCACACACGTTGATCAACTGGTCATCTGTCTTGCCTCTGGTTCTTGTCATATCAGTCTTTCTGCCCACTGTGCATCCAGGGAAGTTAAGAATTTCTTTGTGAGGTGGTAGAACCCATGGGGTGAAGTGCTGTGTTCCATATGGTAAGTTAATGACCAGCAGAGGAATCTTACATATATTTACAGACATTCCATGGATTCAAAGTTAGAATGAGTGTAGGATGTGAAATAAGTCATAAAATTCAAAACATTCAGATAGGTACAATTGAAAATATTGTTAAGTTAACTGTGTCACTAAATTCTGATACATACAACAGATAACTTACAGTATTATTTAAACTGTACAAGGTGATTCAGGAGGAAAGGTCAGTATTTTGGGAAGTGATAGTATTGGCATTGTGAGAAAAAAAGAGTTCATATGAACACATGTCTAATTCTGAATTGTTACAGAGATAGAGGTGCTTGAATGTACACATACAAAGCATTGTGAATGGTAATAAAGGAAGAGAAATTACTTACTGTTAATTGTATTTTAATTCAGTGTTTCAATGACAAGTTTGTTACACAGAAATGACATATTTGTTACAGTTCACAATAAATGTTCGAAAATCCCACTGTCAACTTTAAGGCACTTTGCAGCTTGTGTGCGAAGATCATGTGTTGTTTGTCTGAGTTAATCTTCACATTTCTTTATGCAGGCAGCAGCATCCAAAATAGGAGTGAGCCATTCATCTTGTGTATCTACCTCTCTTTTGTAAACTTCGCTCTTCATACAACCCCGTAGACAAAAGTCTAATGGAGTTACGCCTGGAGATTCATACAGTTTTATCTTGGTAACCATTCAGAATTTTTTTCTCACAATGACAGGATACTATCACCTCCAAAATTGACCTTTCCTTCTGAATCACTCTGTATAAATACAGAAACCTTTCGAAGGATTATAAGTCATGTCCAAACATTAAGAATTTATCAGCAAAGTAGAAGGACTGTATATTTAAGTACCTTTTTAATGCTACTTTAAAATGCTCCAATTGTAGTAATAAAGATTTAATCTGAAGTTTGAACTCTTACCAAAAAACACTTTAAATTGAACCGTGCTATACAGATAGTTAATTATTGCAGCAAAGCTCATATACTTAAGAACACATTCAGTCTGCACAATGATACACCTTTTATGTCCAATGTCAAATGTGAAAGTGGGAATGTGGAAGTGCAGTGGAGCACTATCAAGAAATGTGTTGGAAATGTCGAGAGGAGGGCAAGAAAGCCATGGATTACACAGGAGATGATCAGTAAAATGGATGAACGAAGGCAATGGAAGAATGTCGACAGCGAAGAAGGAAGGAAGAACTACAGAAAACTGAGGAACGAATTGAAAACAGCCACGGACAACGCCAAGAAGGAATATTTGAGGGCATATGTGACGAGATCATACAATTTAAAAAAAATAGGACATTATGATTTAATGTACATGAAGACAAAGGAACTGGTTGAAAAGAAAACCATCGGATTCAAAACATTGGCATCAAAGACTCTCTAGGGAATATAATAATAGATCAGAGACAAGTACTGCAAATTTGGGAGAATTATATTACAGAGCTCTACGATTGAGCTAATCGACCAGAATATCTAGAAGTCGAACCTGAAGAGAAGTAAATGAAGATGAGAAAGGCCTTATATTTTGCAAAGTGAAGTGGAGAAAGCTATCAAGGAGATGAGGGATAACAAGGCTACAGGCGATGAAGATGATGTACCTGGGGATGTATTCAAGTTTTTGGGAGAAGATGGTGTCAAACTAATGACACAGCTGATCAACAGCATATATGTAACTGGAGAGTGGCCCAGAGATTTCATTGAAGTTACAATGATTGCCGTAAAGAAGAAGCCCAAAGCTACAAAATGCGGCGACCATTGCATAATCAGCCTCATTCCACATACAATAAAGATATTAGCAAGGATACTTAGAAGAAGGATTGAAAGGAAAATTGAGGATGCAATTGGAGCAGATCAGTTTGGATTTAGAAGAGGAAAAGGAACTAGGAATGCAGTTGTGATGTTGAGAATAATATCAGAACGAACCGTGGACATGAGGAATTGTGTACTTGCTTCATAGACTGGCAGAAGGCATTTGACTGTGTCAACTGGACCAAATTAATGTAGATCCTAAAGGGAACTGGGATAGACTGGCGTGAAAGAAGATTGGTGAGCAAATTGTAAATGGAACAGAGTTTTAAAGTATGACTGGGTCAAGGGGAGATGAGAAGTGTGAAGATTGGAAGAGGAGTTAGACAAAGTTGCTGTTTGTCACCGATTCTGTTCAACTTATACAGGAAGCTCTTGAAGGGTTTGGAGACTTCAAAATAGAAGGACAAGTAATTCACACTGTGAAATATGCAGATTACCTGGTGCTACTGGCTAGGGAAGAAAAGGTGCTACGGGTGGAATGGAAATGAATGTGGAAAGAACTAAGGGAATGAGATTCTCAAGACAACCATCCCCATTAAAAATTATGATAGATCAAAAACAATTGGAGAATGTGGAATAGTTCAATTATGTGGGTAGCATGATGACAGATGATGCAAGGTTTGCCCGTGAAATTAAATCCAGAATTGCCATCGCAAAAGCAGCATTCAACAAGAAGGAGACTCTTTTCACCAGCAAATTGGACTTAAATTTAGAAAGTTCTGAAATGTGGTGCTGTGAAGGATGGAGAAGATCAGTTGGACCGATCGTGTGAGAAATGAAGCAGTATTACACAGAGTCAAGGAGGAGAGGAATATCCTATATACAATAAAAAGAAGAAAGGCTAACTGGCTTGGTCACATCTTGCGTAGGAATTGCCTTCTAAAGTGTGTGATTGAAGGAAAGTTAGAGGGAAGGATATAAATGATGGGAAGATGGGGAAGAAGGTGTAAGCAGCTACTGGATGACCTTAAGGAAAAGAGAAGATACTGGAAATTGAAAGAGGGAGCACTAGATCTCACCCTGTGAGAACTTGCTTTGGAAGAGGCTATGGACCTGTCGTAAGACAGACTACAAAATTAAATGAATACCTGCTACATGTTTGGGTTGTAAACAACGATCCTGAAGCAGTTCAGTAAATTACATGTAAATTGGTATAGTTTTATGGTGCCAGTTCTGTAACAGTGTGATCCCATGGCATTACACAGAAGTAATACAGAACCATAAAAACATAACAATGTATATACGATATACAAATACCCCAAACTGTATAATATATATATTGAAACCTTTGCAGCATTCGGTCCTCATGTTGGTTGCCCTGTTTTTTTGTTTTGTTTGTATCTACTAAATAAACAGCAAATTTCGTTTTAGGTAAGCTGAGTTGATTTTATTTGTTTTAAATTTTATGAGACCTTCCCATTAAAAGGCTGTGTGTGTGTGACTCAGATGTGTGTGGAATGTGTTATATTTGCCCTTTTTAGGCGCGTTTGCAAAATTGCGGAAAGCGACTACCAGCTTCGTCATGTCTGTCTATCCATCCGCCCATCCGCATGGAACAGGTCGGCTCCCACTGGACGGATTTTCATGAAATTTGATAATTGGGCATTTTTCGAAAATCTGTCGAGAAAGTTCAAGTTCCATTAAATTCCGACAGGGCCAATGGGTACTTTACATGAAAACCTGTGTACATTTGTGATAATATCTCTCTGAATTCTTCTTAGAATGAGAAATGTTTCAGACAAAGGTTGTGGAGAAAGAACAAAACAGACATTTAATGTTCAGTAACTTTTTTTTTCCGAAAATCGTGCCGTTTATGAGAAACGTGGGAAAATATGCTAGAGCCAGACAGGCCACGGAGACAATATAATATGGCGTTTACGTTTTGCACGCTTATAGTTTTTAATACTTATTGCTTTTCCACAGCAATAATGGTTACGCGAACGCGCCAGAATGTTACGTTATGCGTTCATTGTCTGTCTTGTTTTTTCTTTGTGCTGTATTATTTCCAGATGTCTTAAGGAGTGCCGACCAGAGGGGGCGGAAGGTGGTAAAAAGTAGCGGGGTCCGGCGGTCCGGAAGGGGGCCGACTATGATGCATATGTTTTTGTCTGTCTCGATATTGTCATTATTTGTCGACTTACAAATCAACCCTTTCAGACCAAGCCCAAGTCACTCTGCAACTAAGGGTCAGGGCAGGGCATATCAATACCAATCTCGTGTACAAATTTTTAGCCGTTCCGCTCTTGCTGGGGGGCCCGAAAATTTTTTTTCACCCGGGCCCGAACACGCTCTCAGCGGCCTGGGTCTTAAATTGTGTTTTCCTGGCGTTATGTTTCCTTGATGTATGCAAGTCTATGAGTACAAACGGACAGTTAGGCCTACAAATGAAAATTTTATCGCAAAAGATTAAACTTGGTTAATGCCTGCCACCACTCAGTCATCTAGTTATAGGCAAAGTCCATCCAGTGCAAGGATGAGAGATGAATTGCGCCCGTGATGAAGGACTCGATTTGACTACAGCCGCATTGTGCGCATCTTTACTTCCAGACATTGCCAACAGGTTTCGTTACATCCAATAATGCAGTGCCATCTGTACGGAACTTACGCGTAAGCTATAACCACAGATTCATGGCTACAATATGGTCGGTTTGTGAAAGGTGGACATCGTGGAAATAAAAAGAAAAGCTGTAAACGAAGCAACATGAAAAGCATTCAAGAACACTGAAGGAAAACTGTATATAAAAGACATACAATTATCATACTCACATCTAAGAGAGTATGTTTATGAATTAATCTGCATGTAGCAGTGTTTTAATCGAAGTTTCCGTAGTGTAGCGGTTATCACGTGCGCCTCACACGCGCAAGGTCCCCGGTTCGATCCCGGGCGGAAACACATTTTGGCCTGAACTCAGATTTTTTCGACTTTTTCCATCGCATGTATTCATATATAACACACTACCCCCGCCTTCAGGCTTAATTCCAAAGGAACTGTCAATGCATGATAATTATTGATACTGTAATTGCGGATTAATGTCAAAATAGTAAATACCACATGTTCCAAAAACACTTTACAAACTAGGGTTACGTAAATTTCACCAGCCATCAAATATACAGAATACATAGCTGGTCCGTTTATGTATTTAGTGTATTTGGTGTATAGCAAAATTTGCGCAACCATGTTTTGTAAACTTTTTAATATTTACTATTTACTAATTTAACGTTAATCTGGGTTTAATTACAGTGTAAATAATCATCATACAGTGACAATTGTTTGGCAGAAGCATGCCTGAATACGGGGACTGACCTGTCCCCGAAACATAGTGTACAAAACTTCAATACACACAATGAAAAAAGTCCAAAACGTCTACGAGTTGAAATAGGTGAAGTGACTTGTCAAACGTCAGGCCTAAGATTCTTCGATCAGAGTCAAGTTTGCGGTTTTGTTCCAATCTGCTATACAAAACTGCACGGCATTACACTTCAGAAGGCCACAATCTTGAATTTGTAAAGTGACTGAGGTTGTCTCCTTGCAGGCATATGGCTGGATAGTATCTCAAATTAGGCCACATGCTTGGCAGTTGTTGCGTCATTGGTCACCATATCATTCAACGCTATGTGACAATTTGAGCTGTCCGAACGTCGTTTAACAAGCAAGAATAACTACTTTTGCTATGTAATCAGACGCAATGTGGAAATGGATTGGATACTACAATAAGCTTACCGTAGGACCAAAGGCTGGCTGTTAGAAAAAGCCTTCTGTAGCTGGAAATGAAATCCTCGACAATTGAAGTTCGTAAATATACAAACAGGGTAGCATTTAGATTGGGCTAGCCTGTAGCGTACATGTATACTTAAGATGCTCTAGCTCTAGAAAACAGTGCATTCCTTTCTTTCGGGGGTGAGGGTCGACCTTGGTCTGTAGGAATGCTTGAGGGCACGAAGTTTCAGTACACTAGAAGTGGTGTATTGTAGTTACGCGCCACAAAATTTGATGACCAGTGCCGAGGAGGGTGGGGGGAGCCGGTAAAATTACCGGGACCCCAACTACGTTGCATATGTTTTTGTCTTTCTCAGTAGTATCATTACTTGTCGATTGTACAAATTAACCCTTTCATACCAAGCCCAAGTCATTCTGCAATTGAGAGTCAGTCTTTCCGATGCAATGTAAAGATCTTTAGCCGGTCGGCCTTGCTGGGGAGGGGGGGGGGGGGGGGTGCGAAAAAGTTTACAGGGCCCCGAACCCGCTCTCGGCGGCCCTGTTGAAGAGAGTTGCTTTTGGTGAACGTTAGGTTAGATGAATTAGTTTACATATGTTACGTTAGGTTAGTGCTTTAGTTAAGGCCGTAATATGGTACAAAATTAAACACATCATGTCTTTCAAAATTTGGGTGTTGTAGTAATGTACAACAAATTCAAGACATTTGGTTTAGGCGAACGTATATTAGCGGAGTTTAGTTTTCTTTGGGTTAGTTCAGGTTAGGTTAGTGCTTCATTAAGTACTTTAGTATGGTTCCACAAAATTCACATTTGGTTTGGGCAACATTTACGTTACGTAAATTTAGTTTCTATTCGTTAGTTTAGTGCTTTAGTTGTGTTTTAGTATGGCACAAATAAGGAAATAAGTTGTGTTGCAGTGTGACACGCCGGTTGAGTCATCTGTGAGTCAGACGCACTGCATGTGGTTAGTAACACGAAACTCTCTGTATTTCCAACGAAAACTGTATGGAACGTTGTTTCATTCATAATGTCAGGCTCAGGATGATGATAATATGATTAATTTACAGCAGCTCGCTAAATGGAACCATGTTTATACTGTGCTGTTCTTCCACAAGCAACCGGAGTGACGCCAAGCAATCGCTTCTAGCCTCTTCTGCCATCTACCTACGAGTTTGTGAACTTCGACAGTCACGCCACTGTGTTGGCAATCAATATCAATACACAGTAAAACTACATGGAAACAACGTCTCAGAATGTCACCGTATTCTGAAGGTGTGTCTTGGATTTTGCTGATCTGGACAAGGACATAAGATGAATTCGAAATCTTGTCACCATTAAGACGCAGTCACAAAGAACGTAACAACATTCAACAAATCATGTCTGAGGTGAAATACTCTAGGCCGAACGCTTGATGAATGTGAGCAGAGTGGCGCAGTGGAAGCGTGCTGGGCCCATAACCCAGAGGTCCGTGGATCGAAACCACGCTCTGCTAGTATTTTTAAATTTTTTTTACACCTCGTTATTGATAATAAACAATGTACGGTTAACATAACGTGAAGCGTTTGAGTGTCTGCTGTACCTGACGCACCTATTAGTTGAATCATTGTAGTGATTTGATAGTATTGAAAGTGCTGCCATTGAAACGCATTGATATGTGCTGTTTTGTATGTTCAGCTGCACATGCCGCTATCAACAATGCAAAACACACTTACGTCTTCATGATATTTTTGCCCGACTTTAACCAAACTTGAATTTTCTCGACAGATTTGACTTCAAGTCCCAAATATCAAATTTCACGAAAATCCATCCACTGGGAGCCGAGCTGATACATGCCGCGGACGAACGGACAGGCATGACGAAGCTAATAGCTGAGATACGTGGTTATTCACTGCATAAATATTGAAATATTCCTGATATTTTAGGCCAGGAAGGACATTTGTGTATTCTTTGCCCATCCTGCGTAAAGCGACACCTCACGGTCGTGAAATCACATATAGTAACAGATCTTGGAAAAATATGCTACATTTGCTGAGGTATTATTTGTGCAGAATGTACAAGACATGTAGCAGTATGGCGTCCGTGCCAAATTTTACCTCATCTATAGGTATGATGGCGGCAGCTAATGAACCAACAGAAATGTTGTACCATGACATATTCTAAAAGTGCCTATATACAGGGCATACACAAAAGAATGGTGCGGTTCAAAAGTGAATAAAAAATTTATATCTCACATTACACGGGCACAACATACACCTTCAGCGGCGGCAACTGTCCAAGTTTCTAATGCGCTACCAGCAGTTCGCTTCTCATGCTTACTGCGTGGCCGCGGGGCCAGTTTCAAAGATGGCGATGCTGCTGCAAATGGAGACAAGAACCTTCTCCCTTGGCCACCCCGTTCGCCAGATCTTACACCGTGCGATTTCTTTCTTTGGGGGTTCGTTAAAGACAGCGTTTATGTACCACCATTGCCCACGTCCATCCATGAAATTCGTGATCGGATAACGCATGCACTGCAGGCCATTACAGCGGACATGCTACACCGGGTCTGGGATGAGTTTGATTACCGTGTGGATGTGTGTCGTGTGACCCAGGGTACACACACTGAAGAATTGTAATTACCAAATGAGAAACTTGGACAGTTGCCGCCACTGACGGTGTACGTTGTGCCCGTGTAAGGTGAGAAGTACATTTTTTATTCACTTTTGATACCGCACCATTCTTTTGTGTATGCCCTGTACAGACTGTCCCACTTAAAACCGGCCCGCTTGCACGGCGAAATCAAGAAAGGATTTTGTTTCGTTTAGTTTTTGGTAGACTAAATGCACACTCTTACAGCAGATGTTGGAAATGAGATCCTTCTGAATCAGTAAATTTTTGCGCGGTTATCAGAAATCCTTTCCTGTTTTCGCCGTGCAAGCTGGCCGGTTTTAAGTGGAACATTCTGTATTATGTACAGAATATTGCTTACAAGTCAATAAAATACATATACAAATTCAAAATGGCGACAATGCAAACTTTGAATTTAAACCCGAAAAATTTAATGTATACAAGATCTGTATTTTGGTAACAATTTCTTCGCAAAATTAAAATAATAATAACAACAAAAGAGTACTAAATATGCTGGACTGGATGTCTATGGAAGAGGCAAGTAGGCTTCGTGAGTTTTGTCCAGATATCCTTGTTTTATGCTGTCAGCACTTAAGCAAAGGTAAAGGTAAAGGTAAAGTTCTCCCTAGAACGGGCCATGAAGGTCCAGAGGGGGAATAGAGGTATAGCTCTACTCTTTCTTTAACCCTGGCACTAGATGAGGGTGGGTGGTCAACTCAATGCCCCGGCCGCTTTACCCCCGGGAAAGAGACCCGGTACCCTTGTATAGGAGGCTGGGTGGGCCCCAGGGCCGGTCTGGACGGGTGCGGAAAATCTCGCCCCCACCGGGATTCGATCCCCGGACCGTCCAGCCCGTAGCCAGTCGCTATACCCACTACGCTATACGCAACGAAAAAACGTTGTAGCTTTACAGTCTTGATGCGTGTAGTGTGATTAGGTTTTGACAATATATTTATATCTGCAATAAATTTAACATAAAAGCAAAGAGATGCAGAAAATTTACATTTGGAAAATGTGTATGCTTGGATTACATTTTTGTTCGCTTTGCCAGTGGTTCTGATTCCTATACTCGCATTTCCATCTCAATGAATAGATTTTCCCGGTATTAGAATAACAGGCCGCGCTGTCTAAGGCGTGGATCTGCGGCCGCTCGCTTAATAGGATTGTGGGTTCGAATCCCACGGGGGCATGGATGTCTGTCTCTTGTGAGTGTTGTGTGTTGTCGGGTAGAGGTCTCTGCGACGAGCTGGTCCCTCGTCCAGAGGAGTCCTACCGACTGTGGTGTGTCTCAAATGTGTGTGATCATGAAGCCTCGAAAACAGAGGCGGTCTTGGCCCCCAAGGGGCTGTCGAGCCATTAGAAGAAGAAGAAAGCAATTGACATTGAGCACAACGGGCGATGATGGCGGTGCGTGTGTTCGGAATACGCATCTGAGTGGGGGCGTGACGTCATGAATCCGGGTATAATTCAACCGGGAAGATGGCCAAGTATTCTCGGAGTAAAGGAGCGTAGGTGTCGCAAATGTACGGACTGTAAATTGACTGTTTTTAGCCTACTTTCCTACCTTAAAAAGGAAAAAGTAGGGTTGTAAGATAATCATGTTGTTTATGCGTGTGTCTGAATTACTGTGTTTTTGTATCTCCAACCTTTACTTCTGAAGCAGTTCATCATGCGTATGAACAGCAAACAAACAATACCTACACAGGCCTGGGCAGGCCCTGGTACTCATTTCTGTTAGAGGCTGAGTCGACCCCAGGGCCATAGTCAATGAAAATTCCCGGGAATCGAAACCACGACCTTCCGGCTTGTAACGCAGTTACTCAACGAACCGCGCCATCGCGTACCCCCACCCCAACAAAAGATTTTTGTATTTTCTACAGCCATTAACAAGAAGATGGCGAAATCGCGAAAAGCGACACCAAGTCCTCATACTTCAGGTTCCTGAAATGATGTGCGTTAACACAACTTGGAAAATATGCAAGTTTTGTTCAGATAATCTTTTTGTATCTTGCAAAACAACATGGTGGTTTTGGACTGCTTGACCCTTGAAGATGGGACCGGTATGTTGTCCCGAAACGTCGGTGACGAAGTACCAATCTAGGCCGCGTAACATCCCAGAAGAGCGAAGACATCCACTATACCGCGGCGGAAGCGTGAAATCTCTCATAGATGTGATTTAATTTAGCACACTGTCAATCTGTTAGCCTATATAGCGTCGGTGTTACGTTTGTTGGTGATGAATTGGAAAGGATGTGAAAGGAAGCGACCATGAACCGACAGAGGTAATATCCCAGCATGCGTGGAGCTCTACCTCCAATCTCCGATAAAACCTCATGGCATGGTGCTTATATTCACCTTACTATTTTACTCATACAAGAATGGATCTTGCTAGCAGTAGATGCGTTTTGATCCTCTCTTTAATTATGGATGCTTTGCGAACACTCATCGTCGTGTAAGTCAGATATTTGGGATTCTTAAGTGGTTTTAATGTCGAAAATAGTACATTAAAAGCAATAGGATCTTTTGGTGGCGCATGAGATTATCTTAGAATCGTGATGCATGAAATTTTGCGAGTTTTAAAGACGCTGAGAGACAAAGACGGATAGAGTGTCAGAACGTATAATATACCTACCATTGTGCTTTCGAAAAACAGCATTACGATATTTTCTTTGTCCAATTTCCCAAAATATGACACATTCTTTAAGGGCTTATAAATGAAGTACATTTTATACTTTGTGGTCTTGATTTTGGCACTAGATGAAGGTAGCCAAGGAAACTTATGTTCCAGTCACTTTACCTCTAGCGGAAAAGCGCCCTACACCCTCCAGACAGGAGATTTGGTTTGTCCTCCGTTTGAACGTGCTGGAGAAGAAAAATTCCTACCTGTAGCGGAAATCTGTCGTCCAACTCTTATCCAGTCACCGTACTGACAGAGCTATCCTGGCTGATTCTGTAATACAAAATGAATTTAGTCGACGATACGCAGGGAAAGTGCGTGAGCAGAGGAGGCAGCTGTGCATACAGTAAAGTGAGAAGTACGAGTTGCATGGTACTGTAGGTTACTACAAAAAGCGAATTTGATAATAATGAAGAAAACTCACACTTTCTCTCTTGTTGCCGCAATCCCAGTACCTGCTTACGAAACGTCGCCCCGTCATAGTTCTGCTCTGCGAAGCGCGGGATAACGTGAAAGGATACACAATAGAACAACGGTCTGACATAAACTTATGTTTTAATACGACCTTTTTTTTTTTGTGGTGAAGGGTCCCGCAGCAGTTGCTACGGACGCACCGCAGCCTTGAGGCTTATTGTGCAACTCTGTGATGAAGATGATTAGTTTTTTTTCAGTTTTTGCATGTAATGGAGCACCGGTGGAATGAAATTGACGGGCGAAAACCGAAGTACTCGGGGAAAAACCTGTCCCAGTGCCACTTTGTGTACCACAAATCCCACACGGACTGACCCGGGATCGAACCCGGTCCTCCAGGGTGAGAGGCCGACGACTCCCCGCTTGAGCAATGGCACGGCCCTAATACTACGTTAAGCCACAGTAAAGGCGAACTAGAATTACAATACGTGTGTTATATTTGTAGTAGTATTCTGTTAAACAGGGCAAGTTTAAGACTTTTCTTGGCCAAATGCAAAAATAAATTTGTGGGCCTTACCCATGCGTAATTTTAAACTGACAATGCAGATAGAGCAATGTACGAATTTACATACAAAACATGTTTGACAGGAAGTCTGAAATACAACAAGACAACATATTCGCCCCCCACCCCGCCCCCTTGGCGTTTGGAGGGCCGAAAAGGATCTTGTGAAGACAGGATGTGGAGAGAACTGAATCTTGTCAATTAACGAGGTTAGTTTTAGATCTGATGTCGGAAAATCTTTTAAATTATTTCAAACGTTTAATATTTTCAATTGTAACTGACTGTATCGATCATAGTTATTAGATATAGAAGGTATAGCTTTATAAATAACTTAGCCACTTGTACAAAAATGGCCTAAAGATGATGCCAAATTACGAATCAACGTGTAAAGCAAAGCCAAACACCGTAACTATACATTGTAGGCGACATACGAGTATGAGTAAGTGTCGAAAGGCGTGTCTATGATTATACGACGCAGAGTGAATCAAAGCAGCTTTTCGCTTCACTAAATATGCTATATCGCAGCCACATGCTATGCGCAACAGTTGTTCTTGAACACTGTCCCGGAAGGCGTGGAGGGCATTGCTGATACATAATGCTGTACCTGACCTTACACTGAAATCTTAAGCAGTAAAACTGGACGGTGAAAACATAGTCTGGGGTTGTATCCTAATAACAACAGGCCTTTTTTTTTCCAAGGGATCAACAGCCCTTGGGGGCCTAGGCCGCCTCATTTTTCGAGGCTTCACGATCACACTTTTTTAGACACACACACTCGGTAGGACTCCTCTGGACGACGGACCAGCTCGTCGCAGAGACCTCTACCTGACAACACATAACACTTACAAGAGACAGACATCCATGCCCCCGGTGGGATTCGAAACCACGATCCTAGTAAGCGAGCGGCCGCAGACCCACGCCTTAGACCGCACGGCCACTGGGATCGGCGTAACAACAGGCCTACCCCCTGCATTATCTTTGCAGTTACTTGTTAATACTTTTTAATCATTGTCAAACATGCTACTGCACTATTTTAGGCATAATTAATATGCTTAATTTTAATCGTCTTTGTCACGAGTTACGTAACCCGTTAATTAGACCTATTGCCAGATCTTGATGACACCTCCACCCACATAATTTGGAGTGGTGTTGAACGCAGGAGGAATATTAGCTGTTGGTATCATACTCTGATGGAAGGAAACAGACAGAAAATGTCTTAGAACAAATATTTGGGATCTACAGTACATCTTAATGGATTGATCAATAAAGAAAGACGAGATGTGTGAAACACGTGATAAGTACAGCAGAGCTGAGAAATGCATACATTTTAGTCAGAAACCCTCAAGAAATGGGGTCACTTAGCGTAGATGGGAAAGTAATACTAAAACAGATCTTGAAGATAGAGTGTGTAGGGTAAGGAAAGGATTTAGCTGGCTCAGAATAGGGTCCAGTGGTGTACTGTCATGAATGCTGCTATAAACTTCCGGATTAAATATAAAAGGCTAAGAATTTCATGTCTAGCTTAGCTACTATCAGTTTGCTTAAAATTTTTTGGGTTGTTGCCCGGCGTCAATTTTTGGGGTATGACCAACGTTTCGGGATCACTTGTTTGTCCCATCTTCAGGGTGCTCCAGAAACGTTGGTCATAAACCAAAAATTGACGCCGGGCAACAACCCAAAAAATTTTAAGCAACATTACGACCACGGCGGAAGCCTTCAAGTACATACTATCAGTTTGCCAAGAAGTACTCTTTTTTTCATAAAATTCTATCTCGATTTGTCAGGCTTAGAATTTGGTAATTCTAATACAGATGGACACAATAACAAATCGGTTCTTTGTTTCACCGTAAGTTTAACATAAACCTGTACAAGGACACATATCGAACCCGGGCTGCCAGCAGCTACCTGACGGCTTGGATTAATGGAACGTCTCTACGTGGGGATGTGGGTCAGTGACGTCACAGACTGCCTTTCGAAAGCGGCCAGTGAGGGGTAGGGAAAGACCAGCAACAACGTGAACGTTGAACGACCAGAAGCAGTGTCTGTCTGTTCGAGACCAGCGCGTGGCTATAGGTCAGCAGCGTGTTTGTGTTTGTGTTTGTGGTCATTGTGTGAGACGATGCTGTATCAAATAACATTGCTCTGTGCTCGGACTGTGTTGTACAATGTTTAGTGATCCTCAGTCAGCTGCGGAAGTTTTGAGTTGTGAGGATGAGTGGTAAGTGTGAAATGCATTCACTTCTTTGGTGTTAGCCGACAAAGTGATAAAAGAAAAGGTAAATGTCTTCCTGCGCACACCATAAAGGCACGTAGGCGGAGTAGAGTTACAGCTCCAGTCACTCGTAACCTCGGAAGTAGGAGGTAAGTGGTCAGTCTCACGCTTCGGCTGCTTGACCCTCTGTACCCATTTAGTAGGAAGGTGGGTGGACCCCGGAGCTGGTTTGGAGGTTTTGGAGAACAGAAATCTCTTCCTGCCGAGCATCGAGCCCCGGATTGTCCGGCCTGTAGCTAAGTCACATATACCGAATGCACTATCTTGGATCCCCCCAAAATTATACAGAGTCTAATTATGTAGATCCTTTCTTTTATCGCCGCACTAAGCAGGGCATCTGTACCGGGTGGAAAGCCTGCATCCCTGGTGCATCATCCCTTGAGAGCTGCGGTGAACAGGACAGCGATAAAAGAAACGCAATGCAGTAAGATAACCGTGAAGTTTTAGTATTTTGATGCAAGTGGCATTGATGTGTACTATTCCGGTATTAGCGAGGAAGTACAAAGGAAAACCACGAAAACCTTAATCAGGACAATGAGTGATCGTGATTCCTGTCAGTAAAAGGTAAAGTTCACCCTAGAACAGGCCATCAAGGCCCACAGGGGAGTAGAGGTATAGCTCTACTCTTTCTTAACACTCGGTGCGAAATGGGAGTGGGTGGTCAACGCCACGCCCCGGCCGCTTTACCCCCGGAATAACCCGGTACCCATTGAATAGGAGGCTGGGAAGGCCCCAGGGTCGGTCTGGACGGGTGCGGAAAATTTGTCCCCCCCCGGGATTCGATCCCGGACCGTCCAGCCCGTAGCGAGTCGCTATACTGATTACGCTATCCCGCCCCGATTCCTGACAGTAATTGTCCGAATACCAAAGTTACGTAACTACTAACCAGTACAACGAAAATGGTAGGTTTATTATTTGGTGGTCTGCATGATAATACTGCATCAACTGAAGGGGTTGTTGCCGTCAGTAAGTGTGGCTGTTATTATAAATAATAAGGAATATGGGAGGGAGCGATAACGGCTCATGTGAAGGTATTGTATTGCCACAGTAAAGTATTTGAGACAGCAGGTCTTTCTTCAGAGATCCGGAATGTTGGAATTGCCAATTGCAAGACAGACAAATTACCACTGGCTTACACTTGAGACTGTGTATGGGTACGTAACCTGACAATGGCCTAATACAACGCAAATTAAAAGTCTTTTCCGGAGAGCAACACAACTCGCAGCGGTGCAGTGGTTGGCAACCTTGCACTGTACCGGATAGAATGCTTGGCCTGAGCGCCGGTATCCCAACCAGTGTTCGTCTTGATGTAGTAGTAATCTGTGGTCATGATTGCGGTTAGTTCCTCCACGAAAACCACACTGTAGCACCGTAAAATAGGCCACGACCACTTCAACATCGTTTCCAGCTCGTCTATGGCAATCTTCCTCCCTCTCACCTGACACAACGAGTGTGTAGCGCCTGCATACAAGTGCGAAGGAGTTGTTAAGATCGACATTCAAGTCTTTGGGATAGGACGCCGTGAAGATTGGTAAACACTTACCGACCTTTCGGAAGAGCTTCTTCTAAGAAGAAGAGTAAACCACTCTGAAGATAGCGACAAAATGTCCTTCAAAAGTCGGTAACCATGTACCAATCTGTACCGCGTCATATCCTAGAAGGTAAATGTAAATCAACACGACTGTGAGAACCTCAAATCTTGTATCGTTAAGATCGTTAAGTGAACTAAAAAGAATGAAGCCAGGATAGCTGATCCTGGGGTTCAGAATGCTTAGCATGTAGGTTATACGAGCTAAGTGTTGGTCCAGTTCATGTAGTTGGGGTTCTTTGTATGCAACCAGTGAAGCTGCCTGTTACGTGCCGGCACGTCAAACCGGAGCTACCCCAACTGTGTGACGTGTGGAGACCATACAGACAGTCAGGACACTCGGTCAAGGATTTCTTCAGCTTTTAAAATGTTTTGATTCAAACACTAACATCTCCATGCTAAATTCTCTTTTAAGTTATAGGTTAAGGTTGCGCGCGCAATAACGAATCGAGTCCAGTGAGCAGAATTCAATCTGACTCACTGAAGATGCAGCAAAGTGGAGTTGAGTAAAGCAGGTCTGCCTTTCCAGCATCTGCGTGAGTCAGGCTCCATTCAACTCGACTAACTCGATTCAGCCAGTGTGTCAGCAGACTGTGTCTCCTTCCTTACGTATATTTCCACATAAAGTAGTAATTCTCAAGATCCGTGCGTTTGCTTCTCACTGATACTCTCACATATTAAAACAAGTGCCGAATGAAAAAGACAGTTTTTTTTTACATGGTGAAGGATCCCGCAGCAGATGCTACGGACGCACCACAGCCTTAAGGCTTTTTGTGCAACCCTATGATGAAGATGAGCAGTTTTTTTTTTACCAAGTTTTACAAGTAATGGAGCACCAGTGGAATGAAATTGACAGGGGAAAACCGACAACTCGGAGAAAAACCTGTCCCAATGCCACTTTGTCCACCACAAACCCCACATGGACTGACCCGGAATCGAACCTGTGCCTCCGCAGTAAAAGGCCGGCGACTAACCGCCTGAGCCATGGCACGGCCCTAAAAAGACAGTTGCCTCCTAACCAGGTACGCGTTCTTAGCATCGAAATGATTAAAGATAGACGTTGACCTGGGATAGCTCAGTCAGTGACGTGACTGGGTACTGGAAACTTTCTCTTTCCGCCGTCTCGAAAAACCAGACCCTAAGCCAGCCGCTTTCGTGTAAAATTGGTACAGATAGAGACGGAAGCTGAAAATGATAAGGATAAGAATGCATACACCCTTATCTCTATTCCATCCATATGCTTTCGTGCCCTAATGCTTAGTCACAGAGGCAATTTTACCACCAATTTTTCGTACAGGAATGTTAGCCTTATAAGTTGGTTCATATAGTCTTAAAAATGCTTATGATATCATCAGATCCGTGTGTCTGTCCTGCCAGTAGCTTTGACAGCTTTATACGAACAGAATTTTATTGAAGGCTACACAAGCTTCGTATCGTTTAAATAATATCAACACTGCGGTCGTGTGAAATTCTGAGGTGAAACACTTTCACAGTGGCTACGTATTTCTATCTAGTGTCAGTCTTCATAATGCAAAGAATCCAGCCTCTACAATTTATATGCAGGCTTATTAAAGTTCTCCCTAGAACAGGCCACGAAGGCCCAGAGGGGGAGTAGAGGTATAGCTCTACTCTTACTTTAACCTTGGCGTTAGATGAAGGTGGGTGGTCAACTCCACGCCCCGGCCGCTTTACCCCCGGGAAGAGGCTGTATAGGAGGCTGGGTGGGCCCCAGGGCCGGTCTGGACGGGTGCGGAAAATCTCGCCCCCACCGGGATTCGATCCCCGGACCGTCCAGCCCGTAGCCAGTCGCTATACCGACTACGCTATCCCGGCCCACATGCAGGCTTATTACATGGTGCAGAGTAAAAAGGGACAGTTCAGTCTCCCTTTTGTTATTCACTAGAAGCTAAAGAAAGAGATTGCGGCAAGAAATCATAAAACCTGCTTTCCAACTATACGGCATTTTTTCCAAGAGTCCATAAGTTGTACTAAAGTAGCTGAAATATTCATTAAAAACCAACTAATGCACATAAACCTTATTCACTATAGTTTTATTTCTTAAAATTCCCCTATACGTGTTTCGGTGGTTTAAACCACCATCTTCAGGGGGTCGCAGAGATTATTTAGCATAGACCATACAGTTATTACATATGTGGTTACATCCGTATATGTAGAATATGAGTGGTGTATTATTGTCCACTTCTTACAGTATTGTAAAATAAGTTATTATAAAAGGATTAAAATGTTGCTAAAATGGTTACATAGCTTGTAGTCAATAAGAAAATTAATGGCAGTCTGGTCTTGAGATTCTTTGCATGTGCATTTTAAATTGCCGTAAGAAGGTCATCTGTAGAAATATTAAACGTAATTAGGAACTTGAATAGCAAATTGCTCATGAAATATTACTTTCAGAATTTACGATCTTAACTTGCATATACAGGGCATACACAAAGAATGGTGCGGTTTCAATAGTGATTTCTATTGAAACCGCACCATTCGTTTGTGTATGCCTGTATAAGAGTTGTTAGTTTTATCCTTGTGTTTCATATGCAGCCTGATGATAGCTGTGTTACAGACTGAAAACATGCAGCTGATTAGTTGAATGATACACAGAGTTGTGTTCGACTGAATTATAATGGTCTTTTGTTGAAAAATATTTGAGTAGGACCAATATTAAATTTAATGGAAAACGGTTTAGTAGTTTCGGAGATAACAATGTGGACGGAAGATTCAATCTACATGCTGAAAATACATTTTACTTATGTGCTTTGGGCAAACAAGGCACAAAGTTCACAAGTTCTCACTTTCCAGCACTTGATTTGGGTCAGTCACTCCAAGTTTCCGTAACGGTGCTATTCAAGGCAAACCACTCATTCTTCTCCTCTGTAGGCAATTGAAATTGTTTCGTCATCATACTGTTCTATTGCAATCACAGGATTACTTTCGAGAATGTTTTGGCTGTAAATTTCTTGATGTGTATTATAAACTGCACATTGAATAATTTTTTTTTTTAAATTTAAGCCTGGAAAAAGCAATGAAAGTCCAGAGGGGGAGTAGAGGTATAGCTCTACTCTTTCTTTAACCTCAGCTCTAGATGGTAGTGGGTGGTCAACGTCACGCCCCGGCCCGCTTTACCTCCGTACCCATTGTCTGCCCATTGAATTATTTTTACAAATGGCATTATTTCCTAAATAGCACCCTACGAAGGCGTGTGTATGCAAGAGTCTTCAGCTGCAGGCATCGATCAGAGTTGAAGTCATAGCAAGGGTTTCTCTTGTCACTTCCACATGCTGAATTGCTTTGATGCCGAGCCAGTCTCATACTGAATGAGAAAGGGCGAGAACCTGAAGCGGGAAGCTTACCATCCACTTCAATAATCTAGTACCGAAGTTAAGAATGTGTGGAGACATACCTCCTGTCACACATACACCTTCATGGCCTGCTTCTTAATTCATCACAGGAGGAAACTTAACCTTTTACGTTTCTTATTGGGTGGTATTCTACAGCCGCCTGTCCTATACTTCTTCATTGCTTGGTGCTTAGATGAAAAAGCAACTAATTTCATCTACCTGACGGCACAGGCAAAAAAATTAATCTGAAATAAATGGGGCGAAAAGGGGCAGATTGGATCCATATAGCTCAGAACAGGTACAAATAGCTTGCTCTTTTGAATGCGCCGATCCCAGTGGCCGCGCGGTCTAAGGCGTGGGTCTTCGGCCGCTCGCTTACTGGCATCGTGGGTTCGAATCCCACCGGGGGCATGGATGTTTGTGTTGTGTTGTATAAAGGACTAGTAGTATAGAAGGACAAAATAGGATGTTACACAGTACCAAAAAATGGATCAAAGGGGAATACCCCAGGAATTAATACAAAAAAAAATGCGGTAACAGAATTTTCGGTTCCAACAAATGCTGGGAATATCTGTATTAGAAGATGTTAACCTTACAAATGTTTATATATAGTACAGGGTAAGAAAATGCACACAAGTGTATTGAAATTCATTTACATGCACAATGACCGCTTACATGTTTCGGCCAAACACGTAGCCCTCTTCAGGAACATAAAATACAAGTGATGAGTATGTTCCAATTATAATTAAATTGCTAAAGTATCAGAACCAGTCCACAGATATAAAATGACAATCATAAAACTCATAATTTAAAATGAATGGTTACTAGTAAAAATGTACTTAGAGGTTGGTTGGTATACACAGAAGGTTCATGTAGAAATGAGGAGTGGATGCTTTTGTAATGTGTGTAGGGTGTTCTAATGTGTGTACTTGTATTTACTGTATGTATTTTGTTTTGTAATTGTGTATAGTTTGTTTTGTATTGTTATTTTTATGTATATTTATATGTCCATTTGTATTGTGTGTACTAGTGTAAGGACTACTGCACCGGGTGAAAACCCAATTGCAGTAATAATAATAATAATAATAATAATAATAAAATTTAAATTCACCATCTGGGAAAGAATGGCTCCAGTGTCTAATAAAGTTCAGTTTGTTTGCGACCTTTACTTGCAGTCGGTATACAGTAAGACCAGATGACAATTATGAACATTCAGCCATATTAAACAAATATAGAGACTGTACGAGTGTTTGACGCTAACCATCCATTGTGTAAACAGACTTACATAAATAACACTACGTATTCCGTCTGACACAACCTATATTTATTATTATGTTTCACACACTACATGTTTCGATCAAGCCGATCATCATCGGGTGTTTGTTTATACAAAAACTTAAAACTCGAGGTAAAAATGTAAAACTTTGCGAGATGTCACAAATGATATCAAATATAATATATAAATTACAACCGACTTGTAATCTTGGTGGTGTGTCGTTGAACATAAATGGTGTGGTGTGTGATTTAATAGATGAAATTTAAAAATTTAGGACGCTAGTTTCTAATTAAGTATTAGAATGACAATTAAACTTCTGTTCTTGTTATGCGCGTGAATCAATTATTTAAAAATCCATTATTTAAAACCGTCCAGTGTTGGTCGAGTGCCGATCCCAGTGGCCGTGCGGTCTAAGGCGTGGGTCTGCGGCCGCTCTGCTTACTAGGATCGTGGGTTCGAATCCCACCGGGGGCATGGATGTCTGTCTCTTGTGAGTGTTGTATGTTGTCAGGTAGATATATCTGCGACGAGCTGCTCCCTCGTCCAGAGGAGTCCTACCGAACGTGGTGTGTCTATCAGTGTGATCGTGAAGCGTCGTAAAATGACGAGGCCTAGGCCCCCAAGGGTCTGTCGAGCCATAGGGGGACAAAAAGTGTTGGTCGAGTAATTAGCTGTCTACTTCACAGTACGTCGGTGTAGGCCCCGTTGTGATTACATGTTATGCATTATATTTTTGTTGCTGCGCTATTTGTTCTTCTTTTGCGATTTTGCGTTCAACTCGCTATCCACGGACTTTTTATTTCCAATATCGGTATTTAGGTCAATTAACAGCCTTATTCTGGGGTCAATCACCTCGTCTTACTATTGATGTTTCGTCCGTGTGTGGCAGCTTCTTACATCAATGGGAAGACGAGGTGATTGACCCCAGAATAAGGCTATTAATTTACGTAAATAGCGATATTGAAAATAAAAAGGCCGTGGATAGCGAGTTGAAAGCAAAATCGCAATAGAAGAACAAATAACGCAGCAACAACAATATAGTGCATAACATGTAATCATAACGGGGCCTACACCGACGTACTGTGAAGTAGACAGCTAATTGCTCGATCAACATTAGACGGTTTTAAATAATGGATTTTAAATAATGGATTAAATAATGGATTCACACGCATAAAAAGAAGAGATGTTTGTCATTTTAATACTTTATTAGGAAATAGCGTCCTAACCATTTAAATTTTTAAATTTCATCTATTAAACCACACACCACACCATTTGTGTTCAACAAACCACCAAGATTACAATTCGATTGTAATTTATATATTATATTTGATATCATTTGTGACATCTCGCAAAGTTTTACATTTTTACCTCGAGTTTTAAGTTTTTGTATAAACAAACACCCGATGATGATCGGCTTGATCGAAACATGTAGTGTGTGAAAAAATAATAATAAATATAGGTTGTGTCAGACGGAATACGTAGTGTTATTTATATACGAGTATTTTCCTGTTTCCACTTGTAAGTTGGGTTTATTTGTAATCTAAATGTTTATGCTGTTCATATTTTAAGTTGAGGTTCGTTTGTTAATGGTCAGCGTGTCTGTCTAACATACTTCATTGCTATGGTTAACAAGTTGGGATTCAAGACACGAGCTACCAGTTTTATTAGTGATGAAGAAAGGTTAAGTGGACCCAGGGTCCAACTTTAACAAACCAGTGCGGCTAAAGTGGGCTTTTCAGTCGTTTTATTATTTCAGTGCAACTTCCGAACACCTGTATATTGAAGCTATTTACCACTCTTTCATAATAGTAGATATATCAAAGCTCATTATTACGACAATTAAAATATTACAGCTTTTAAAAACAAGGTTTATATAAATTAGAAAAAAAAAACAGGGGACCAAATTCACCTACCCTAATGTACGAGGGAAATTCCCGAATTATATATCAAAACTCCAACATGTTTCGGCTCTGGAAGGATAATATTCAAGAAGTCACATAGATTGCAGAGAGACGAGAACATAAGTACACACACTGAATACAATTATGAAAACATAGTGCAAAATTATATAACAATGTACGTGTAAGGGACGTCAAATGCCCAATTAATCTTTTCTCTAGATACCTAAAAGGGTAGGCACAGATTGGCCGCACCGCACCTGTATTGCAACGTTGCAGTACAGGTGCACGGAAAACAGAACAATACGAACCCGCCGCGCACCGCCAAGGAACCGTGAAGTCGTCGCGAACACGGTGCACTTCTGCTCAGTGTTTATTCACTTTCTCAACTACAAGTATGGATTCTGATGAAGCGTTAGCATTATTATTGTGCAGTGGTTCGTTGCTAGTAATGGCTAATTGTAAGAAACAAAAAAATCGTCGAAGATGGTGAAGGACGAATTTACGAGTATTTAACAGTAGGCATGGTGCAGAACTTCTGCGGGATCTACAGTTCCAACACGTCAGTGGCCAGTATAAAAATTTTACAAGAATGACTCCAACGGACATAGAAAATGAAGCAGGATACGTGGTCTACGTCACCCACATAGCTGACATTACTTGAAGGAGGTTCCATGCACTTTTAAAACACACCACAAGACGTCCACACTGCACTTGCAAATCTCTTTGTGATGATTCGAAAAACCGACAGAGACTGGATCGCGAAGACAGGTTCGTGGGAGGTGCACTAGTCGTGCGCAGTAGTATAAATAGACGTCCAAACTGTGCGTGCACCTGCATTGCCACGTTGCAGTACAAGTGCGGTGCAGCCAATTTGTACCTACCCTAAAACCCAAACCCAACCTAACCTAACCTAACCTAACCTAACATAAAGTAACCTAACCTAACCCAAACCAACCTAAAATAACCTAACCTAAACTAACTTAACCTAACCAAAGCAAACCAAACCAAACCTAACCAAACAAAACCAAAACAAACCTAACCTAACCTAACATAAACTAACCGAACCTAAACAAACCTAAATTAACCTAACCTAACTTAACCTAACATAACATAACCAAATAAAACCAACCAAAGCCTAAACAAACCAAACCAAAATAAACCTAACCTAACCTAACTTAAACTAACCTAACCTAAACTAACCTAACATAACCTAACCTAACCTAACATAAACTAACCTAAACTAATCCAACCCAAACCGAAAAAACCTAACTTATCCTAACCTAACCTAACCTAACCTAAACTAACCTAACCTAACCTAACCTAACCTAACCTAACCTAAACTAACCTAACCTAACCTAACCCAACCCAACCCAACCCAACCCAACCCAACCCAACCCAACCTAACCCAACCTAACCTAACCTAACCTAACCTAACCTAACCTAACCTAACCTAGGAACGAAACCGTACCAACCAATATTTATACATCACTTTACACACCTTCAGTCCTGGTAAATGGTCCACATTTGAAGATCCAGACTGCATGTTTGGCAGCACTCAAGCCTGATATCTTTCAAAACTCCAGACACACAACTGACTGCCAACAAAAGAACAATTATGTGACACAAACTAAGCTTTAATACTCTATAAATTTCACTATTACTCATCACAATTTCCAGTTTCCTTGATACGCTTTAACCTGTTCATGATGAGCCTAAGAAATCTAATTGGCAGTGAAAAATACAGACACTGACCTGTACTTGACTATGCTGACACCTCAAAGTTCCCATGTAATAATTACTGAAGGATCTTGCTTGTTGCCCTCAATCTGAAGTGAAATTACTCCCCATGGGTGTGAAGCGTGGAAGAAGGTTGTGGGTCCTTGGCCAGCACCATATCAAAATGGTAAGGATTTCTGATGTTTTATCTAAAGGTAAAGCAATCCCATTCCAGGCCTAGACAGGCCTTTAGGGTTGGTGCGATTAAAGTTTTATTTATGAATACACTGTAATTTTCAACACTACAATCTTAAAACTATTTATCTTAGTATTGGCGGACTATAGTGAAGCCCTAGTCCGAAATGGTGGACCGGTATAGCGTAGTCGTTATAGCGACTCACAACGAGCTGGACAGTGCGACGATCGAATCCCTGTGGGGGTGAGATTTTCAGCACCCGTCCAGACCGGCCCTTTGGTGTCTACCCAGCCTCCTGTACAATGGGTACCGGTTTATTCCTGGGGGTACAGCGGCGGGGCGTGGCGTTGACCACCCACCCCATCTAGCGCCGAGGTTAAAGAAAGAGTCTACTCCCCTCTGGGCCTTCATGGCCTGTTCTAGGGAGAACTTTACCTCGCCCGAAATGTAAAATGTAACATTTCGTTGATCTTAAAGGCGGCATTTCAGCTTTATATTTTGTAGATGAAATACATTGACAACTTTGAAATTTGGTGCTGGAGAAAGATGGAGGAGGTGACTTATTACACAGAACACTACATCACGTAACACAGGGAGAAGATCTTTACGCATCCAGGAAAATACTAGATATTTGTATGCCACTGCGTAACTGCAACAGTATATCAAGCACATAGAACTTTAACTAGACGTACATGATTTTACTGTATTTTATATTCTAGGAACATAGCTGTGGAAATCACTATGATAAAATGTATATTAGTTCTGTAAATGTATCGTATTTTATTTTGTTTTAAATATATTGGTGTTTATACTCCCTGACGGTAAAATGTACGAGGAAACAAGAAATTTTACTGCTATGTACTCGTATACTGTATGTGCAAATGTTGATTTTTTAACTAGGAAATATAACTTCATTGCACGGAATCGACACTGAAGATGGAGGCAGCATAATCCTCCGAAACGTTAGTGTCCACATCTAAGACTGTTCGGTACCACAACCCAGAGGACCACAATCTGAATCTTCATGGTGAGGATTATCAGCTCAAGTCGATTTGGGCCATTGCAACTCATATGACACGCAATGATGGAATACCCTGCCAATTCGAAGAGTCTGCCCTAAAGTTTGGCTCCCCTTGTTAGGTTTCGACTCCAGGTAGCTGTGAATTATGTCGGTCAAGTTTGAGACATCTGCAGCATTGTGACTGTTGTGGACAGAGACTCAAGGAACACCAGGTGACTCCACCTAGTCTTACAGCCTTGAGAACAATGTTCAGCCCCAAGATGAGACTCCTGCACAAGTATTGCTTATCACCAAGTTTCCCTATCGATATTAGATTACATATCATTTCACTACTTGGGATGTACTGTGTACCACATAAGCAATAATGACATTTACCGTAAGATACAAAGTTTTAAACATGTACATGAAACCTGTGTTAAACGGAACCTCAGCATTAGGGAAACTTGTCTTTAGCGGAAAACTTCTACAGTCTCGAGGATCCAAACTTCAAGTACCTGTATTAAATGTAACCTGCCTGCAACGGAAAAATTTCGGTCCCTTGCCGTTCTGTTAGGCATGTTTCACTGTATATGGAACATTTCAACGTATGTGTAAAACATGTAGCAAAGAAACTGAAAATAACGGCCAAACGTAACACCGTAGAATGAAGAACATGCATAAATGAAAGCTTCGTATGTCTACTGTTGTCATACAAAACAACAGAACCTCGCCAATGTCAGATCACCACAATTCAGGGCGCTTGGCACTAATCCAACCATCGATTGTCGTATCTCCTACGCTGTTCGTCACACTCAGTAGCTTCCTGTGATGGACGTTTCAGCTGCATTTCTGTTCGCTGAATAGTGACACAGTGACGCCTGACAGCGCCAGAAAGTGAATGAAGGTGGACTGAAATTGGTAACAGTTTGAGAGTTCCGCCACTTTCATGGAAGCGAAACATGGCGGTTTCCCTCTCGGGACAATCACATGTGGGTTTCATAACGTAGTTGTTTTTACATGCTGTGGTGCAACACAGAAGTACACATATCGTACAAGGGGATAAACGACATATTTCCTGCAAGAGAGAAACAGCAAGCTGAGTGATAGGAAAGAAAACGAAACAATGAGCAAAAAGTAAAGCAGAGACAGATAGAGGAAGCCATTTCATTCTGTAGACTGTTTTACGACAGGTCCGTAGTCTCTTCCAAAGCGAGTTCTCCACAGGGTGCGACCTAGTGCTTCCTCTTTCAATTTCCAATATCTTCTCTTTTCCGGCCATCCAGTAGTTGCTTTCGTCTTCTTCCTCGTTTTCCCGTCACTTGTATTCTTCCCTCTATCTGTCCTTCAATAATGTGTTTTAGAAGGCAGTTTCTACGCAAGATGTGATCAATCCAGTTAGCCTTTCTTCTTTTATTGTACGTAGGATATTCCTCTCCTCCTCGACTCTGTGTAGTACTTCATTTCTCACACGATCGGTCCAACTGATCTTCTCCATTCTTCTCCAGCACCACATTTTAAAACTTTCCAGGTATTTCTGATCTACTTTGCAAAGTGTCCACGTTTCAGCACCGTACAAAGCTATGCTCCAAATGTAGCACTTTACTAGTTTCTTCTTTAAATTTAGTCCATTGTGCTGGTGAAATGAGTCTTCGATAGAGGAAGAAAGCAATAAAAAGACAAAAGGAAAAAGATAAAGAGACATATAAAAGGGAACGAAGCAAGTGACAAATGTACAACTGTTTTCTTCCGGAATATCATCAATTTGCTAAAAGGTTCCCAGGCTTCTTCCACTTTTCCTGAAAAGAGAAACACGAAGACGAGATGAGTACGGAGCATTGGTGGAATGATACTGACAGGGAAGAGAAAGTCGACCCAGTGCCAGTCTGTCCACCACACATTCCACGTGGACTGGCCCAAGGTTGAATGCGAGCCTCGGCGATAATAGGCAGGCGACTGCCGCCTGAGTTATGGAAAGTCACACAGAAAACACACTACACATCCGTTACAAAGCTATGAAAGTAAATAAGCACAGATTAGTCTGAGAATTATAAGAAACGCATAAATAAACTCTCTTAAAAAAAAGTCATATTTTTTAAATTTTAGAGCTGTCTACAGAAATCGCACAAATCGACATCCTTTGGACCGTTTAGCCATTTCTGCACACAGTGCCGACGAGACGTGGCGGAAGCCGGTAAAAATTACCGGGACCCAGCAGTTCGGAAGGGGGGCACGGTGCCCGACTACATCGCGTATGTTTTTGTCTTTCGCAGTAGTATCACAATCTGTCGACTGTACAAATTAACCCTTTCAGACCAAGCCCACGTCACTCTGCAACTGACTGTCACTCTTTCCGATTTAGTGTAAAGATTTGTAGCCGGTCCGCCCTTGCTGGGAGCCCGATTTTTTTTTTACTGGGGCCCGAACCTGCTGTCAGCGGCCCTGTCTGTGCACGAGACGCACTGCTGCACTGTGACAAGGAAACCTGACATATATAGTGGGGATTTTGCTTATGTTAACGGCTTTCCCGTCTTGGCTGCTGGCCGAGGCGAGGTCTTACTAGACTTCTGCTAAAAGCGGCAATATGCCTTTTATGGGAAGAATAATTTTCTTGGGCGGAAATTTAGGTTTTGAACGGCTTCGTAGGTTCTAAGCCTTTGGTACCTGATTTTTGGGGGGGGGGGAGATAGAGCAGTCTAGTTACCACTGTGCTTTAAAATAGCGTGATAGACTGAAGGAGTTCCCTCTTCCGCAAAAATAGCCGAGCGTCTGTCAGTCTGTGTGTAGTGATTGTCATTTAAAATCCAAGTGCATAAATGGTAATGTTGTTTGTGCGGTTTGCTAAGAGACGTGTATTTACTGGGCGTGAACTGCCACACACGTGTTCAGAACAGGCTTCCTGCAGTGCACTCTCTCATAGCAAACACAGCTCACCAATTATCTAAACACCTCTCAGCACATCACCTAGCTACTACGTTGCTAAAGGCAAAAGAAATCGAGACAGCAGGCGAGAGAAATTTTATGGAGCAGAGAAAAACAGAGGTATAAGGCAGTGAATGATGTTGTAGCATTGCTTCCACTCGAGCTTTTTATGCACTGCATTGTTCACAATATCGTACAGGTAATCTTACTGTCCACAACTCTATGAACGTACATTTTTATTCATGTGATCACATTTATTGCTGTTTATATATCCAGATATACGTCCCCTCGTTAACACGTCTTGGCAACTTTTGTTAGTACACAAGCTAGAGAAAGCGTAGGAATGCAGTAAAGGTGAAAGATAAAGTTGTTCCTGTGCAGGCCATGAAGTATCTGGAGCTGGAGGTACAGCTCCATTCATTCTAAAGTTCGGCACTAGAGGGATGTGAGTCGTAAGCTTCATTCGCCCGGCCACTCTACCCCCGGAGAACGTGTTCCCGGTACCCATTAAATAGGAGACTGGGTGGACCACAGAGCCAGTTTGGAGGCTTTAGTTAGTTACTTCCTGTCGCTCCTTGCGGAGCATAGGGCCTCCTTTCAGAGGTTTCTTAGTCTATAAGTGTGCATTCCGTAGTGGGTGACCAGTCCACTGACTGCACAATTTCTACTCATCCTGATATGACTGCCAGAGCCATCTAGCAGTCAATCAGGAGACTTGGGTGAGAAATGGAAGCTGAATTTTGCTTACGAAACATCTCAATTCATGCCCGTAAGGCTCTTTTACATGCCGTAAATCTACGACATGGGAACGACGGCTTTACTTCCCCTCCGAAGGAAGTTGTGCTACGAATTTTTATCACCCTTAAAAATCCATCGACCTCGGCCGGGATTGAACCCGCGAACCTTGGGTCCAGTGGCGAGCACGCTAACCACTAGTCCACCGAGGGCGAGAGAAGGAAGAAATCTTTTACTTCTTCCGGGAATGGAATCACAATTCCTTGGTCACCCATCCCGTAGTCTAATCACGATATCGACAACACTATAAAATATTGATAGCAGGATTTGACCGACAGCAATTTAATCCTCAGCTAGTATCAACCAACGATACACCGAAACTGACTGCCACAGGTCAACGTATGTCCTTTAAATTAAGCCTGTAACATTTTGAAGCCCGCCAAGTCCAAATATTCCAGTCTCACAACCTATTTGACGTTTCCTTTTAATATTATCCTTCCATATCAGTCTTTCTTTAAAGTTGGACTGCTCTAAACAGTTTTCAACCAAATTTCGGTGCCACTTGCTTTGCTTTTCCTTTCCGAACCATGTGCCCAAACCCTCGTAACCTCTTTGATTTAACTAGCTTTCAGCAATTTTAACTTAAGAGATTATTTTAGAATCAACTGTGTTTCGAAAAAATATCCTGATTTAATTCCTTTTACTCTCATATTTCGCCGATCCCAGTGGCCGCGCGGTTTAAGGCGTGGGTCTACGGCCGCACGCTTACTGGGATTGTGGGTTCGAATCCCACCGGGGGCATGGATGTTTGTGTTGTGTTTGTCGTAAGGACGGTAGTATGGAACGTAAAGTGACATGAAGGACGAAATGATTTAAAAAACAGTACAAAAATGGATCAAAGGGAAAAAACCTCGGACAGGCAAAAAAAAAAAAAAATCCCACCGGGGTCATGGATGTTTGTGTTGTTTTTGTTGTAAGTACGGTAGCATGGAACGTAAAGTGACATGAAGGACGAAAGGATTTAAACAGAACAAAAAATGGATCAAAAGGAAAAAACCCCGGACAGGCAACAAAAAAAAAAATCCCGCCGGGGGCATGGATGTTTGTCTTTTGTGAGTGTTGTGTGTTGTCAGGTAGAGATCTCTGCTTCGGGCTGATCACTTGTCGAGAGGAGTCCTACCGAGTGTGGTGTGTCTGAGTGTGATCGTGAATCCTCGATAAGGAGGAGCTCCTGGTCCACTGGGGGCTGTTGTGCCATTGGAAAAAAACACTCCTATTTCAAATGACTGTATTCGTTTAGTATCCGATTAATTGAAGATTCAATCTTTTAGTATATGACGCCGTGTAGATAGGTATGTAAGTATTAAAGTTTCGGAGGATCCTGTTGCTCCCATCTTCAGAGTAGCATGTGAAAAGTAATAAGTTCTGATCGATATGGCCGTGCGGTCTTAAACACTTGACTCACACCCTACGATCGTCAGCTTGAGTAATGTTGTTCTGTAAGGTATGGACCGATCGTGAGTTTGTGTAATGTTGTTCTGTATTGTACGGGCCGATCGTGATTTTGTTCTGTATAGTACGGACCGATCGTGAGTCTGTGTAATGTTGTTCTGTATTGTACGGACCGATCGTGAGTTTGTGTAATGTTGTTCTCTATGGTACGGACCGATCGTTAGTTAGTTATCTCCTATAGCTCCTATAGGAGCAAAGAGTTTCAATGAACTTTCGCCAGCGGACTCTACTGCGGGTCAACCCACAAAGCTCTCCCCAGGTCTTCCCTGCCTCGTTCGCCTCCTCCAACACTGACCTCTTCCAGCTCTGGCGTGGTCGACCTCGCTTCCGTCTCCCTTGAGGGTTCCACTCCAAGGCTTGCTTCTCAATGGCTCCGTCAGGCTTCCTCAGCGTATGTCCTATCCACCTCCATTTTCGCTGTTTGATCTGGTTTCCAATAGGTATTTCCCCACTCGCCTCCCATAGGTCTTCATTGCTGATCATGTCCAGCCAGCGGACGTTTAGAATCCTGCGCAGACATCGGTTCACAAACGTTTGGAGCGTACTAGCGAGTCCTGTGACATTTCTGTTGAAAATCCTCATCTTCGTTCTTCGGGATATGGTACGGCTTCTCCACAATGGATAGAGCTGCACAAAAGCGTCATTGGCCTTCTTTACGCGCGACTTGACGTCCTCTGATGCTCCGCCTTATTTGTTCATTAAGCTTCCCAGGTAGCAAAACAGGTCCACCTCTTCGATTTCTTGCCCGTCCAGCACGAATCGTTCTCGGCTGGTTGAAAGCAGCCGCATCTCCATGGTCTTTCTGGAGTTAATCTTAAGTCCTGCTTTCCGTGCCTCGATTTCTAGCTCTTTGAGTTTCTCTTCCATACGCTGGAAGGAGTGTGTCAGCAGGCAAACATCGTCGGCGTAATCCAGGTCTTCCAGTCTGTCTAGTAGCCACCATTGTAGACCTCTTTTCCTCTGGGTGCTCTTCCTCATGATGTCGTCTATCACAAGGAGGAAGATGATAGGTGATAGGATGCAACCCTGCCTGACTCCGGAGGTCACTCCAAATGGCTTTGTTAGCTTGCCTTCATGAACCACTTGGCACTCGTAGCCGTTGAAGGTTTCTCGGATCAGGTTGACTATCTTCGGCGGGATGCCATACTTCAGTAGGAGCCGCCACATGACGCACCGGTCAACCGAGTCGAATGCCTTCTCAAAGTCGACAAAGAGCATGTACGTAGTAGAGGTCCACTCGCAGCTCTGCTCAGTGATGACTCGAAGAGAGTTGATCAAGTCTACGCAGCTACGATGTTCACGGAAGCCCGCTTGCTCCTTCCGTAGCTTCTGCTCCACTGTTGTCATGATGCGGTCGAGGATGATACGGGTGAGCACCTTGCTGGGTACAGATAGCAGTGTGATTCCTCTCCAGTTGTTGCAATTACTCGTGTCTCCCTTTTTTGGCAGCTTAACTATGAGTCCTTTCTTCCAGTCCGCAGGCATCTTCTCCTCCCGCCACACTTTCTGGAAAAAGGGATGTAATGCTGCGGCTGTGACGTCTATTTCAACTTTTAGGGTTTCCGGTGGTATATTGTCTAGCCCGGAGACTTCCCGCTTTTTATCAGTTTGATCGCTCTCTTGATCTTTTCCACTGAAGGCTCTTCGACACGGATGCGAGGATCACTATCCCAATCCTCTTCCTCTTCAGCGTCACCTGCCTGACCAGTTGTTCGGTTTAGCACCTCTTCAAAATGCTCTTTCCAAGTAGCCAGCTGTTCATGCTCTCCGGAAAGCATGGTCCCTCCTTTGCTGCGGACGGGACGCCTCTGGATATGACTCCTCTTCGCCAGTACCTTCGTGATCCGGTACAGCTCCTTCACATCACCTCTGCTCGCAGCTTCTTCGGCTTTGGTTGCCTGCTCTTCGACCTGTCTGCGTCGGTCACTGCGAGCACTTCTCTTTACCTGCCGGTCTAGGTCGCTGTATTTCTGCTCGAGCTCCCTTTTTGTGAGCCTTGTCTTGGAGTTGAGGATGAGTTGCTTCGTCTCCCTCCGCTGGTTGATCTTCTCCCAGGTCTCGTCTGACATCCAGTCCTTCTTGAGCAACTCTCTGTGACCTATGGAGTCTTCGCAGGTCTCATGAAAGTCTGTTTAACAGCTTCCCACATTTCCTCTACTCCGTCGGTGGCTTCAAGGTCCAAGCCTCAAAAATATTCTTCAATTGTAGCTTAAAGGCTTCTATAGTCGGCTTCTTTTCAGCTTGGCAACGTCGTAGAGTCTGCTTCGCCTCTGGAACCTTCTTGTGGCTGCAGATATTTTGAATATGAACCGAGCCACCACCAAGTGGTGATCGGTTCCGACATCTGCTCCTCGCTTGTTCCGCACATCCTGGAGGGAGCGCTTCCACTTTCGGCTTACCGCCACATGATCAATTTGGTTCTCAGTGCGGTGGTCAGCCGATACCAAAGTTACTTTGTGTCACTCCTTATGAGGGAAAAGCGTCCCTCCAATGACCAGGTCGTGGCTAGCGCACAGGTTGATCAAAAGCTCGCCGTTCTCGTTCCGCTCATCAAACCCGTGTTTGCCCATGATGTGCTCCAAGCCTTCATTATCTTGGCCACCTTTGCGTTGAAGTCTCTCATAAGCAGGATAAGGCCGTTCTGCTTTATTTTCGTTAAAACATCTGTTAATGCTACATAGAATTCCTGCTTCACTACCTCTTCTGACGTTTCAGTTGGAGTATAGCACTGCACCACGCTGATGTAGCGTATCTTGCTTTGAAAGCGAGCTATGATGATACGCTCTGAGATGGGGTACCACTCCATGAGTCCCCGCCTCACTCTCTTGTTCAACAGTCTCTCCATGTGCTCGGCCTGAGTACAGAAGGGTCACTCCAGCCTGGCTCGTCAGTTCTCCGAAGTCATTCCATCTAACTTCGCTTAGCCCAAGAATGTCCAGCCGGTAGTTCTCCATTTCCCTGGTGATCTGCTTCAGTTTCCCGGGTTCTCTCATCGTCCGAACATTCCAGCATCCAAATCGCGTTACCTGCTTCGTGCTAAAGGTCGTCAACATTTTGTCCGTCCGGCTATTCTTCATTTCCGTTTCTTTAATAAGGTTTCTTTAAGAGCTCGCGAGTTATTAGCCCACGAACCCCGAGTGCCTTGGTGGAGCTGCCACCTTGAGGCCCAGGCACTGGCCTTTACACTGATGTTCGTGTTTATAAGGAAGGAAGAGCATTTCCTCTCTTCTTTAATAGTGTATACTACGGATATCCCGCCGGTATTCGGTCGTCATTGACTCAGTTTGTGATAACAGGGGACACCACGAGAAGGTTGAGTTTGACATTTGGCTGAGAGAGGCTGTGTTTTGCGCAATCATCAGCCCTTGTCCCCCTACGGACCGATCTGAGTTTGTGTAATGTTCTGTATTGTACGGACGGATCGTGAATTTGTGTAATGTTGTTCTGTATTGTATGGGCCGATCGTGAATTTGTGTAATGTTGTTCTGTATTGTACGGACCGATCGTGAGTTTGTGTAATGTTGTTCTGTATGATTTCGACCGATTCCCTAGATCGGACGGAACATGCAAGAGGGACAGATCCACGACAGATGAAGGATTAGAATAAATAGTCTACTTTTAAAGTGTTTTATTTCGTAACCCTGTAAGTTACTAAGGCAATATAGCGTTGATGGTAGGTGGATGATTGTCAGTATGAAGCAATTATACTCAAGTACTCTGAGGAACACCTCCTCTAGTGCCACTTTCTCCACTACAAATTTCACACTGTCTGCCCTGGGATCGAAACTGAACCTCAGCCATAAAACGTCAGCAACTAACCACGTGACCTATGGCAAAGTCACGAATTATACTTCGTTCAGATTGCCAATAGACATGAACAAGGCTGGAGAACCTGGCTGACAGTAAAGCGACAGATGTGAAATCAAGCTGCGAAATTCTGAAAGCCGTTCGCTATAACCAACCACCGGGCATCGTTGTCACGACACTTAGCTGTTACTTTAGGTCTACATTTACACCGTTACGATCTGGCTGCTTATTGCCTGCGGTAAGAAATAGTTTGTCAGCCGCGCTTACAGAAATTCTTCGGCTAGTGGTTCAAAAGGGGTCAGCATTTTATTGCTACCTGGTTTACATGTGTTGACACGCATCCACGGATGTCATTAGCAGTTCAGTTGCTGTTATTAACTAATTTACTCATGGTATAGAACCTGCTGTCAAAACTGGGAAGTTGTGGGGCTGGACAAGACACACATTTCATGAAAACACAGTGTTCATCAGTATGTTTGCAGAACCTGTCCAATGGGTTCTAATTGAGCCAGTTTATTCGAAGCCGAAAATTCACACGATATTTCTCTAAGATCCATCTTAAAATCATGCTCCCACCCAATTTCCTGGACTTTCCCATTCTAAATCCTTGTACCTATTTTTCCTTTCCTGATGCTACATGTCCTCCACCTCATTATCCTTTAGTCAATAATTTTAAAGTTTCACTGTTATTATGTCCTTGATAAACTATTAGATTCAAATTGTTAGTGTTGAAGCTATGCAAATGTCAATGAGTTGCAAGTCCTACAGAAAACAGGCGGAAAAATTATACGGCTTGTATTAAGCCACTTTCCTTATACAGGGTCATTCTTTTATCTGACAACTATCGGTTGCCGCTTCCTGTCGGCTCGTTTATTGTATTAACATAGCTCGCTCAACTGACTGCCAAAACGCGCAGCGAAATAGTCGCGGGAAGTGACAATCGATATTTGTCAGATAAAATAAGGAAATCGCCTTGAGAGTACACTAATGACAAAGTTTTTTTCAGCCTTCGCAATCCTGGTGGACAAGAAGCTAGACAAGCACCTGTAGGATGGCCAGGGAAGCTCCAGTCGTTGTAGGGAGGGAGCAACCCCAGAATGGTAAGTAACGCCAATGAAGTGTCTATTATACTTACAGGGTCCTTACTTTATCTGTCAGATATAGCTTATCACTTCATGTCGCCATTCCGGCACACGTGTGGGCGGTGGGGAAAGTGGATTGCGTTAATACGATAAGGGAGCAGACTGGAAGTGAAGAACGAAGTTCACCAGATAAATTACTCAGAGATGCAGCGGCGCTGTCTTTTGAATGTTTATTGTAGCACATCCAAGCTGCCGAAAGTCTATATAACGTAGGCTAAATTTCACCGTATCGCAAATGTGCACGCTAACCCTTTAAAGTCTAACTTGAATTACATTTCCTAAGGCACAATAAACACAAATACGTTTGGACTATAAAAAATAATAAATTACTGTTCTATAAGAAAATAATCGCTGTCAGTTCTGGGATCCAAACAAAGCAGATAAATTTATACTGTGGGGAGAACGTCGAAATTTTTAATATTCAACCTCGCAGCAGTTAAATTAACCGCTGGGCTCAAACGGCTAGTGACATCTATAATAATATTTGATGGTAACTACTATGAAAAGCGATGTGTCATGTTAAGTTTCCTGCGGTTCTGTAACGAAGCTTTTTTTAACTGCATATATGATTATAGCTTCGCGTTCAACAAATCGTTAAACCGATTATATTTTAGCATATTAAATTTAAACTGGATAAAATACTCGTAACAATATTGATTACATTCCATTTCATACTCATCTAAGAACCAAAGGTACACTTGCAATGTGTCTACAGTAAAAGCATTTCTATAGCAACAAAATTACGTTTCTACTCTTGTGGATTCTTCAATAGCGCTGCAGCCCGGAACGAGCATTGACCTCTACATCTATCCCCAATCATCTTAATTTAAAGAAATCGCTTTCCAATCTCAGAGGTTTAAAAATCCTCATTATCCTCATCTGCCAGTTCCTCCCAGCTTTACTTTGGCTTGCTCATAGTCCTTCGTCTAGCATTTGTCCTTGCATAACATCTCTGGAATGCTTTGATCTTCCATTCGTTGAACATGTCCAGCCAATTACTTTCATCTGAATTTTATTATTATTATTATTATTATTATTAACTTAGAAGCTCCGAAAATTTAATATGATGTCCAAAATTTATTATCCTTGAGAGACCATATAATACTTCCTACTTTCATAGCCTACCATTGGAGATCTATACAATGATGTCTTTATGGATCTGGTTGTCAGCCTGATTCTCTACGATGCTACTGTCATGGTACAAAGAAGCCAGTGTCCACTTTGAGCTGAATATGCTAACAAATTTGCCATACGAGATTTGAGGTTCCCATAGCGGTGCTACTGAAGATGTTAGGCCTTGGCAACTGGTAAATAGTTATGGATATTTTGAAGGATCGTAACAGAGGTGTTGCTGAATATTCAAATCTTCTTGGATGTCACATTGCGTCGACTGGGGAAATAGTGACTGACATTTCGAAAGCACTGTTATCTTTCGAAACGTCGGTAACTATTTACCAGTCGACAGGACGTAACATACCAGAAGACTTGGATCTTCAATGTTGCTGTGTTAACAAGATAAATTTCCTTGTAATCCGGCAGCGGGTTAGAACAAGCTTCACAAGACTGCTTTATACTTTCGGCTGTTCGCTCTAACGCGGCAATTTCTTGAGGCATGTTTACATGGAATTCTACTTTCCTTTTCGTCCGTAAGGGAGAAAACAAACCTGTTATACAGAGAGTGAGTGGACCTACAGCTTAAATAACTCCATGAAAGGAAAACGAATTTTACCAGCATCTATTTACGTATATTCTGTAGTTCTTTTTAAGCTCGTGAATATTTCAACCCAGTTTCAGGAACACTTTGTCCAGAACGTTATAATCTTATTTATTTAAGGGTGATTTATTTAATATTATCAATATCTCAAGCCGATCCCAGTGGTCGCTCGGTGTAAGGCGTAGGTCTGCGGCCCCTCGATTGCTGGGATCGCGGGTTCGAATCCTGCTGAAGGCATGGATGTTCGTCTTTTGTGTTTGTTGTGCGTTGTGTAGGTAGCGGGCTCTGCGACTAGTTGATCACTCGTTCAGAGGAGTCCTACCGGGTGTGTGTGTGTGTGTGTGTGTCTAATTGTGTGTGATATACGTAGGACGTCCAGAAAGTAAAGATACAAACGCAATAAAATTTTTTAAAAATAGTTATTAACGAAATTGAGTGAAAAAACTCTTAACACATACCGTTAGCTATTTTTCAACATAATCACCACCTTTGTCACGGCATTTGTTTAGCCTGGGTACGAGGTTTTGTATTCCGATGTCATAGAGCTCCGCCGCCAGTGCACGCAACCATGCAGTGACTTCGTCTTTCACCTCTTTTTTTTTTGTTTTTCACGAAAGGGGGTTCTTCTGGTTGATTTTATGTCTCACGGGACCACCATAAACTCTGCGGCATATTGTGAAACACTGAAAAGGCTTAGACGTGCAGTTGAAACTCTGCAACAACTGCTGCGTTGCTCTAGCGGTGTGCGGCCTTGCGTTGTCGTGCAGTAAGGTGACGCCGCGTGTCAGCATCCCTCGTCTTCTGTTCTGAATTGCACGTCTAAGCCTTTTCAGTGTTTTACAATATGCCGCAGAGTTTATGGTGTCCCGTGAGGCATAAAATCAACCAGAAGAACCCCCTTTCGTGAAAAACAAAAAAGAAGGTGAAAAACGAAGTCACTGCATGGTTGCGTGCACTGGCGGCGGAGCTCTATGACATCGGAATACAAAACCTCGTACCCAGGCTAAACAAATGCCTTGACAAAGGTGGTGATTATGTTGAAAAATAGCTAAAGGTATGTGTTAAGAGATTTTTCACTCAATTTTGTTAATAACTATTTTAAAAATTTTATTGCATTTGTATCTTTACTTTCTGGATAACCCTCGTAGAAACCTCAACAATGAGGCGGCCTAGGCCCGCGGTGGGCTGCAGCGCCACAGAAGAAGAAGAATTGGATGGTGGTAGCGCGGCTCAAGTGTCAGCACTTCACATGTTGACTGTGTTAGTGGGTTTCTTTTAGAGAGTCTGGATACGTGTGTATCAAATGCGGATCTTGGTACAGATGCTTTTAAATATTAGCCGAGTCTAAAAATTAATAAAATTGGTACTTAGAAAGACACACACACCTTTATACTAACATACAGAATATATTTTTTTCATGGCTCGACAGCCCCTAGTGGGCCTAGGCCTCCTCATTGGTCAGGTTTCGAGATCACACTCAGACACACCACGCTCGGTAGGACTCCTCTGGAAGAGGGACCAGCCCGTCGCAGACACCTCTACCTGACAACATACAACACTCACAAGAGACAGACATCCATACCCCGGCGGGATTCGAAACCACAATCCCAGCAAGCGAACGGCCTTAGACCTACGCCTTAGACCGCACGGCCACTGGGATCGGCATGCAGGATAATACAAGCCTTAAATTTGCCATCTGATAAGGATATAATAGTAGAGTAATGCGAACAGTAAGGAATTGTCATAATGAACGAACACAGCAAGATTAAGATTATTTTAAATGACTTGTCATGACATGCAAACAAATTACAGCAAACAAGTAGCTATTGCCGCCATTGTTGGTTTGTTAAACTCATCTGTGAAGGCCGTATAAATGTAGGGGGGGGGGGAGGGGATTGGTCATCCTGAGGCTACAAACGTAACCACTTTGTGCAATACGGAACTTCTGTCCTTGTGTCTACTGCTCTATTTCGCAGCCGTTAACAGAATACATTGTAGCGTGTTACTTGTTACACAAACATACGGTGGAAACACTCTTGACTTTTTCTTTACTGCCAATTGAGATATAAGGAAACATTACAAATGTCACGTAGGTCTACTTTCTAATCTGAGATTTCTTCAATGTAATTGTAATGTGTTGCGGGGCCACACTGCAAGGCGGCCGGCGTCGTCACTGGTCGCGGTGAAGCAACGATATCTTCTGCTGTACTGCGCGCAGTCTCGCATTAAAAAGGAAACTCCCTGTAGTAACGTATCTATTCGACAACATCAGGATCCAAGGTTTCGACGTTGTTGGCTCAATATAACAACTTTTTAACTCATCCTGACCTAATTAATTCCCATGGATTTCTCCACGAAATGCTTTTCTAAATTTCCTTTTATATAACACTATATTGACACCTTAGTCTGCCATGAACCTTTCCAAAAACTGTAACGAAAAGTAATATTGTTCTCGTGCTTAATTGAGCCATGAAGACATATGACGGAGTGGTTGCATAGCTCCATATATTCTTGACATCGACAATAGACAGAGGTAGTTGTTAGGCTTCACGCCTCGGTCAAACTAGTCCGGGATAAGAGCTTCCTAAATTTGGATATGAGGACGGGTGGGCCCCAGGCGATCAGGAGGCTATGGAGTAGAGAACTATGTTCCTGTCAAGAATCGAAGCCTCATCCCTCAACGGTCCATCCTGTAGCTTAGTCACTATACCACCTGAGCTATCCCATCTTATAGTCCTACATTTATATTCAGTGCTGTTGCAAAAGTAGCAGAGACCACGTTTGCAAAGCAATGTACAATTTACTATTTTGTGTCATAGTGTGTTGATTGACGCTTGAAACCTGCAAGGTTCTCGTTGAGTGAAGAATGACAGTGAAACATGAATTGTGATGGATGAGGAAATTTGCTGCTTTCAGGCCGACTTTTTTTTTAAAAAATGAATGTTTCATGTCACAGTCAGGTAGCGGACGTCCGTTTGAAATAATCAGGCTGTTTGGTCTCCAACTGGAGAGACATAATTTCACATTTCTATTGCATCCAGCAAGTTATAACAGTGCTTCCTGTTTGTCTGACATTTCATGCTATAGCTAGTTTAAAATACATAAATCAGGGATAAACAAATCCCAGGTGCCAGGATGCCCAGGCGACTAAATTTTATCCTGTGGAGCCTGGCAATTGGGGTCCTCAGAATGGAATGCTTCACATCATCCTTCTGGCGCCTAGAATTTCTAGATGGCTTCTAGATTGCTGGAAACCTTGTGTACCCCTGATATAAATGATTCAGAAAATAATAAAATTACTGTATAAACGCGTGCTGCACATGTATTTTGATATTACGAGCAACCGGTGCAAATATGGGCGACTGAAAATGCATCTTGTTTGCAAGCCTTCACTGAGAGAACAACAGGAGTCATGTGTGTTCCGTGAAACCATATGACGTTTTGAAAGAAGAATGCCTTTGTAAAAATGGGTACTGCGTCATGGAGGACACCATTTGCAGTCTTGTTCTTTTAAATGTATTTAAACTAATTCTATTCATATTTATATCGGTCAAGTGACAGTAAGGCCATTTAGAAAATGAGGTTGTAAATTGTTTGAGGACAAAGACGGGGTTTACGTAATCTGTCTGGCCTGGCGTAACACGGAGCCTGCAGTAACCATGACGACACTCGGGGCGGGAGCTGTGAAAGTTGGTTAATACTCTTAGCACCAGTAACATTCACTCTGTTCGGTAGCAATTGATACTTCCCGCCTACGTTTCTACCTGACCCAAATTTTGCAGCAAACAGCTTTCCATGAACGTAACTACAAATTTACATCATTTGTGTCAACATCGTAGAGGTTTGCCAAAACCAGTTGAAAGCCAAAAAAGTACGCGGAAATGAGGATTAAAAACTGTCCTTAATACAACTACCAACACTAAGTAAGGTAAAGCCTCTGAAAACGCCATGAAAGCATATTGGGGAGTGGAAGTATAGCTCCACTCATTTTTAACTTCGGCATTACTTGGAAGGAGTGGGAAAAATCACGACCCGGCCGCTTTACGCCCGGGAAAGAACGCCGGTGCCAATCGAATAAGAGGCTGATTGGGTCTCAGGTTATTCTGGACGTTTTAGATCAGTGAAAAATCTCGCGCCTCTGCCGGGATTCGAAACCGGGTCGTCCAGCCCCTAGCCTAGAAGCTACTAACACTTTCCACGCTAAACTTTATTTAGCAAACATGGTTATGACTCCAGTCTTGTAGGATAAAGTGGGCTGGGATAGCGTAGTCGGTGTAGCGACTCGCTACGGGCTGGGCGGTCCGGGGATCGAATCCCGGTAGAGGCGAGTCTTTCCGCACCCGCCTAGACCGGCCCTGGAGCCCACCCAACCTCCTGTACAACGGGTACCGGGTCATTCCCGAGGGTAAAGTGGCCGGGGCGTGACGTTAACCACCGACCCCATCTAGCGCAGAGGTTAAAGAAAAGTAAAGCTACACCTCTACTCCCCCTCTGTGCCTTAATGGCAGGTTATAGGCTGACCTTTACCTTTACCCTTACCTTGTAGGATAAAATCGAAGTGCATTGGTACATAATTACCAACGTTTCGAATGAGATTCACGCCTCAGTTTCCAGTGTCTTGGATTACCCTGAAGATGGAGGCAGCAAGCGCCAATGTACATCACATACAAGAATATTGGAATCCTCATGAACATCGCTGTGAAGACCCCACATCAAACATAATTATCTCTCTCGAAAAAGCAGATTTCAAATGTTCATTACGGAAATGCCTAACATCTTTATTGAAAAAATAAAATCGTCAGCTCTGCAAGAAATCCCCGCCTTTTTCGGAAGTCGACGTTTCGACGTTTCATTACAGTGTTCACAACAGCTCGCGAAGTCTGAGTTTGTATAACCTTCCGTAATACACTAGATAAGACTTTTAGCCAGCACCCTCCATCTCCCTGGAGCGGAATCTCCCTTCGTCGACCGTCCGCGGTTTCTTACCTTCCACATCTGAAGTTTGTCTTCTCCATCCGCAAGCTAAGGCCGTCCCGTGCCGTAGTAATAATTGATAGTCATAATTCTTAAGGCAACTGACACAGAATTCGTATATGAGGTTCTCACGACCATGACCAGGAAGGTTATTTTTTCTAAAACGTGATGCTCTGCAGCCTTGGCTTATATACATCGACGTTTCGAAGGTTAATGTTTCTCTCTTCAGGTAGTAGAAATTCTCGAGGGTACAGAAAGTTCCTCGGAACGTCTGTACGTATCTACCATATTTGGGCATGCATTCTGGAATACAATAATCATGCCACCAGAAATTTGATTCAGCATTCTTTTAACTCCGGTACCGTATTCTGTGGTACGAAACCGTGACCAAACCACACGGACTGTTGGTGCAGGCACACGCTATACTGCACTGGGAAGCGTAAAACTGGCTGGTTTAGAACAGCGGTGCCCACATTTTCGAGGATGGCGACCCCTTCTTAACCTTAAAAAATTTCGCGTTTTCCCAAATTGTACTTTTATAGAATCTCTTCATTTTAAAATGAATGTCAAAAACATTTTATTTATCACAATATGAGTAATAACAATAATAATAATAATAATAATAGTAACAGGTAAAGCAATCCCATTACAGGCCTGGACAGGCCCTAAGGGCTCCAGGTGGTTGAGGCTCCCTGATTTCTAGACAATCGGCACATGAAGGTGATAAGGTTGTCAGCCTTACGCACCGGCCGCCTTTACCCCCAGAAGATACCCCTGGTACTCATTTCTGTTAGAGGCTGAGTCGACCCCAGGGCCATAGTGCGGCCGGAAAGATTAAGTCAATGAAAAATCCATATCATCCCATCGGAAATAGAACCAGAGACCTGTAGTGCCTCAACCAACTGCGCCACCGCGTACCCCAATAATAATAATAATAATAATAATAATAATAATAATACAAGATATGAAAGAAACCAAGTGGTGGCTGTATGAGAAGACTTCTTGCGAAGGGATGTGAATTCTAAGGCCCTTGGAATAATATCGTAGCGCTCTTGGAAAAGTCCTGAGGTCTCCCAGACGGTCCGCGGCCCATACGTTCGTAACCACTGGCTTATGCAAAAGGCCACAAAATAAACCCTTTTTATAACAAGAAGTGAACAAAACTGCATTCTGAGTCAAGGCACAGAGAATCTGCAATTTCGTACTCGTCTGTTTCATTCTAGCCATGTAGTAACCGCCGACATCTGCTGGAGATAGCTAATTGCCACGCACCACCACGTTCGTTGTACACGCTCGACAAGGCAATAATCTCGGACCGCAATCGTGCCGCGCCGTGAATAACAAACGGCCAGATGCATCACCTTCTCCATCATGCTGACAGAGAAATACGTGAATATGATACGCGCAACAACTGGAAACTCCCAAAGCTTTTCAGAAATGCTTCCTTCACGTTCCACCTTCACGGAAGCTAGAAGTGTGCAATATGTAGGAGACTGTGCGACGTGAATGCCAGGTGTTAATCGGCTAACAGGTCCACGAACGTGTATAAACCTAAACCCACTTGTATCAGGATTGCTCTAACACATGGAAACTGGTTAGCTCTGACGCAAAAAAGAGAAAACAAGACCAGCCTGCATCCTAAAATTCATCTGGGAAGGAATATTCCCGACGCTACGTGCCATTGAACTTGAGAGAAAACGCTCCACAGACAGAAAGGCAACACTTTCTTCACTGTTTGGCCTTCGGTTTTTTTAACCGTACACTATGTGTCAGAAGAGAAGAAAGAATGTAATTACACGGTTTAAAGACATTCTCCGAATAAATTTCACGGCGTATCTTTGGAATATATTCATGAAACCTATAATAATAATAATTCTTGGCTCAACAGCCCTGTATGGGCCTGGGCCTCCTCTTGCCTCCTCTTGTCGAGGTTACTAAGTCATGCGCATTCATGGCAGCTGGTGACCGGCCAGCTAGCCGCGCTTAGTGTTCTATCGATCCTGATGTGCACGCCAGAGTCAGGCAGTCAGGAGACTTGGATGAGAAATGGAGGCAATTTGGCTTACGCAACATTTTTATTCATGCCCGTAAGGTTCTTTTACATGCCGTAAATCTACGACATGGACCGACGGCTTTACTTCCCCTCCGAAGGAAGTGGTGCCCGGATTTTTATCATCCTTAAAAATCCATCGACCTCGGTCGGGATTTTTTTTTTTTTTTTTTTTTTTTTTAACTAATTCCTGGGTTTTCCCAATTTGATCCATTTTTGTTCTGTATTACACTTTTTCGTCCTTTCGTGTCTCTTACTGTCCACAACCGTCTTTTTTTACAACACAACACAAACATCCATGCCCCCGGTGGGATTCGAACCCACGATCCCAGCAAGCGAGCGGCCGAAGGCCCACGCCTTAGACCGCACGGCCACTGGATCGGCTTTATCGAACCCGCGAACCTTGGGTCCAGTGGCGAGCACGCTAACCACTAGTCCACCGAGGTCGACTCATCAAACCTATGCTAACACTATTATGGAAGAATATAACAGCGTTTTAAAACAAATGCACACAGAGTTTTGGTGGGAAAGCCTGACGGGAAGAGACCGCTTGGCAAACATAGGCGTAGATGGAAGAATAATATTAAAATGCATTTAATCAATTAATAAGTCACCGTCAAACACAACTATACATTAATTATTTAACGATAAGCTACATGGACATGTTCCGGTCTTAGCAGACCACGAACAGGCTTGTGACTAAATACATACACACTACGGGATGGCTTCCATTGCGTTAATTAAAATACATCTTAAAGAAGTGAGATATAATGCATGGATTGTATTCATCTGGCTCAGTGAAGGGACAACGAACCTTCGGTTTTCATGAAATGAGATAAGTTCTTGATTGGTTGAGACCGCCAGCTTTTGAAGAGGGACTCCGCTCCATGGAGTTAGTTAATTAGTGTTGGTTTTAAGTATATGTTATGTTAAACGTACATTACGTATATCAAAGATCCACAACATGACGTCAAATGTAATATCACATATATAATATCATGTAATATATTGCAGTGGTGTGAAATGGATTGAAATGGTTCAGAATATGACATAATGGTAGGCTCTTTTGAAGTGTTACATTAAAAAAAATATTTCTAGATGAGCGGAACAACTATCAACGCCTACGGGAGTTGTTAAGTTAGTTGGCTGGCTAGTTTGGTAAATCTCAAGTAGGAAAGGGAAACGTGTGCATTCTCATGTACGGTCCGGCACATTTGTCTGACTTACTTTCACCTCTGACGTTACGGAATACTTCGCAGGTCAGCAAGATACCCATCGTATGTAATAAACATTTAGTAATAGATGGCAGTGACTCTACTTTGACATAATGTGTTATGTTGTCAAGAGATGGCAGTACTTGATATGTTCAATGTTTCTTACAGATGGCAGTAGTTGCAAGTCTGCGTTGTGTGTAGCTGACGAGTTCAAGTTCCTACTAGAAGATGGCGGCCTTGCCACTGCCGGTTCCACTCACAACTTGGAACTCCCAACGTGGTTCGACTGGGACAAATTTCGGAGGTAGGACACTTGGTGGCTCACAGCTTTCTACATGCATAGGACGGTATATATACTCATCCTTTCCACGCTGAGCTTATGTTGGATACTGCATTATTTTGCTGCTTAAAACAAAGTGACAATTTCCATTTCCTGGAGTAGAAACAATGTTACATCCACTGACACCATCAAACGCCCGAGACAACAATGCCATTTTTTTTAATTAAGCGTGCGTACCTTTCAACTTCTGCATAATGACAGACTCTTATAACATTTACTGCCACGTAGCATGCATGTTCGTAAATACAAGAAAGACTTGCTACACGGGGTCAGAATACCTGTAGTGCCTGTAACCATTCGAAAACACTACATTCATTGGATACTTAAAATATGCAGATGAAACAAATTTATAAAACCAACAGTATAGATTTAAAATTGGTATGCACAATTCGTAAAAATATTTCCTTTTCACGGCTTGTGTAAGGTCCATCATGTCGTAATTGCTCCAGCCTCTTTTCAGTATCACCAAGAACGTTACAACATTGACAACTGTCTTATAAGATAAAATATGCTATCAATACAGTATATATAATTGCAATGATGCCCATCAAACTACAAGCTGCCGCTGCGCAAATCTATAACGGGCGCTAAGACATCATTGGAATAACGGCATGTATGTGTGCTAGTAAACTCAGGTTTCCAACCGAATGAATTTCTCAGAAAATGATCGGCAGTTTGGTCACGCGCCATAAATAAGGTTCGTCAGCCCTGTCATAGACCGAAAAAGTTTGAAGAGTATCGGTTTTAAGTGGTGACTCGAGCCAGCCCTGCAAACTACATGTATCTGCGCTTAAAGTATTTCGAAATTCTGTCACTGTTCGAAAAACAGTTATCGTCGCCACTTTAATAACAATTAGTGTATATTATCGGTACTGTACTTTGACAGTTTTAAGGTGGTACTGATAATTGTTCGGTGATTAAAGGATTAAAAGGATTTATTCATTTCTGCCCTGTGTCTTTCCCTCACCTCTCTCTTTTTCCTCTTCTTCCCTTCTCGCTTCCTATATTTTTCTTGTCTTCTTCTTTTCTCTCCTGCTTTCATGCTTACCTCCTTTCCTTTTTTCCTCCTTTCCACCTTTCTTTCTTTCTTGCTTTCCTCCACCCATCTTTGCTTTCTTTGGTCGTTTGTTTTGTTCTTTCTTTCTGTCGTAATAAACAGTAACACTGGCTCCTTAACAATTCCAGGGGCCAGCAGTACTTCCGCAAGAACTACTTTGCGCTGTTCGTGGCCAAGCTGTGCGGGTTGCTTACCGTATTGACTATCCCCAGCATCGTTCGCGTGTTGATGCTGACGCGCCAATCCAGGGAGCCAGTGACAGCATTCAGGCGCTATGTCGTCACTCTCACACACATGCTGGAGTGGTACGACGGCGACCTGCTGGAGCCCACCTCCAGGTAAGACGTTGCTCCGAAATTTTCTCAGAAAAGAAAAAACTGTGATTTTTCAGCTGACTGTATCAGTCCAAACAAACCACAACCATGACCTGCACTTGCCGGGAACCAAACCAGCCAACCAAGAGAAGAGGTAACTAAGAGCAGAGTCTTACGGCGTAGCGTTAGTCGACGTCCCTTGGTTGTTTAGCCATTCCTACGTCCGACCGCATTGCTGAGCTAAATAACAGACACCTTATACTACAAGTGAGAATTTCGCTTACGTTAATGGTTTCCAATCTCGTTTGAAGACTTCCACTTTGGCATGCTGAAGACAAGTGCTCAAGAAGCAGAAAACCTTATTTTCATGGGGCTCATTTTGGCTGGAGTGCTCCTTGGGTTTGGACCCCAGAGTGGTACAGTCGCATGCTGAACTCATGCGGCTGTGTGCAGACACTTTGGTGAAGCTGCCGTGCATCAGGGGGGAGTGCAAGCCGTGTCCAGTCTTTCCAATATACCCCTTCTTTGGCTTAGAAACTGAGGAAAAATCACGGATAAACCTCCGTCAGTGTAGCCGAAAAGTGCCCGGCTGGGCACGATTCGTTTTGTTGACTTGGCTACCGTATTACAGGTGGCCACGACTGGTCTGCCGAATCAGTGACCCTTATCTTGCGCTTCAGGGGACTTGGGTCAACATAATGTCAGCATATCTGTCGAGTTGCCGAACTGTGGGGTTCCACACAGCAGCTAACGTGTAGTCGAAACTCTCTGCTAGAGCTCTGATGTGTTTGGCAAAAAAAAAAAAGGGACTCCTAAATCCTCGTGAATTTGCCTGTTGCCATCGTACCAAAGTGTAGTAATAGCAATGCGAAGACACTTGGATTGAAGCATCTGCAGCCTCCTGATATGGGTGGAGGCCCCTGACCTCCAGATGTGGCACGCGTAGTCATTCGTTGGACGGCTCAGTTACATATATAGCAAAACTCCGTATCTGATTGTGAGACCATTCCTCCTGTTTAAGAGAGGACCCAACTCTCCCATCCTCTGGGCGGTTTTCTTTCTGACCTGATCGATATGAGGCGACCAAGTCAGCCGTGTCTCAAGTCGACCCAATGGACTGGCTCCCCGAAAAGCCGTACTGGTCGGGGTTTAGGCATATAACTGCCAGCCTTAGCGAAGAGCATTTCAGAGCTCTTTGAGACATTGATGGCGGTTTTCTGTAAACGAGAGGTAAACAACAGGCTTCCATGGCAGGTTTAGATTTTGTGTTTGTAATACACAATGACGACGTGGGGTTTCTTGGCCTCCGGTAGCGGGTAATCCAAGTGGTCGCTCGTTTAAAAAATTTTGAGTTATGAAAATCGCAATTATGTGTTCACTTGTTGATTAGCTTGACAATTTAAAATATTTTGAAACCAGAATATCAAATTTTTCGTTTCAAAATACTCATTTGATGTCCTCTTTTTGCCTGCACTACTTAAGCCCCTCCCATCTAGTCCCGCCCTGTTTATTACGTCAGAGGGCGATTGCCGATACGTATATCTCCTCGGCTATTCTAACAGCGCAATAGCAGGCTGCATTTTATTTGAAGAATATCGCTGATCATAGAGCACTACAAGTATATGGCGTAACGCTACATTCTATTGGGCTACGTTTGGTACTAGAGGTCGGTGCCCAATTACGATGGCATCTGTGCTGCCATCTAGTAGCACTCTGAGCTATCTGAGCGCTTCTGCAAGCTTCTCAAGGATGACTCTGCTCATTGCACTTATTTATTTATTTATTCCCAACATTTGCTGGAGGGACTGAGGAAGCAAAAGAAACATACGCCCCCCTCCCCCCATTAAATCCCGAGGACCCTTAATATCATTTATGGAAGCCTGGGGGGCAGTGACGCATATACACAACACAATAAAATAATAACTTAATTTAATAGTAGTGAAAATGAATGTAACAAAGAGGAACACAACACGGCATTACAACATAATAAACACATAGGTGGTGTTACTTATGTTTTGGCGTTGAATGAAACCAACAGACATGCTTATCAGTCGCAATTTAATGCCATCGCAATATTTGGGTTGGCGTCATGGAAAAAAGAATACATGAACTCAAAACTTCCTAATCCACGTCGCCAGGCCAGAGACACTGACCTGGATAAACAACCGAACAGTGTCCTCACCGAGCAGTACCACAGCCAGAATCAGAGTGACCGGTAGAGGATACCACGAGGGGAAAGGTACAGAAGTGGACACGCAAGCCACTCTAGAATTCTCCGGATTGCACCGACACAAACACTTGATCGGCAAAATCAGATACGGTACTGGGCTCAAATTTCAAACTGGGATCTTTCGGATGTGAAACAGGGGTGTAATCCCTACAAAAAAAAACGGTACATCATAATTTAAAACTTTCACGGCGACTAAATTCTCGGGCTAGCAGCCACGTCAGGTAGTTGAATGGCGAGCAACCCACCGTTTCGAGGACCATCTGTGTCCTCGTCGTCATGGAACTGACTACCTCCGCATTCCGCCCTCGTCATGATATACCTGCCCGTTATAGCTGGTGGCGAGACAGAGGGTTGTTGGGCGTAGTCAAGTGCCTGCTCTGCTCCGTCCGGCTTTTACATTAATTAACAAGTTTGTTATATCCGTGATTTCAGGCTTCCGCCACGATATTGATGAAATCTGCGCTCTTCTGGGGTACTACGCAGCGTCGAATGGTAATCGTTGACCGACGTTTCGGGACAACGTATCGGTTCTCATCTTCAAGGGTCAAGAAGTCCCAGAAGAAAAGAAAAGCCCCTATACATATCGCACATCGACTTTCCGGCTTTCGTTTCTTTTTGGACTTCTTGACCCTTGAAGATGGGACGGATACGATGTCCCGAAACGTCGGTAAGGATTACCATTCGACGCTGCGTAATACACCAGAAGAGCGCAGATCTCATGTTGGTTACAGGTGACCAGGCCTGGCTCAATAAAGCCACTGTCTCTGTCACCTATAACCAACATGTTAAAACAAAGCAATCCCATTACAGGCCTGGACAGGCCCTTAGGGTGCCAGGAGGTTGAGGCTCCCAGATTTCTAGACAGTCGGCACATGAAGGTAGTAAGGTTGTCAGCCCTACGCACCGGCCGCCTTTACCCCAGGAAATACTCCTGGTTCTCATTTATGTTAGAGGCTGAGTGACCCCAGAACCAACATGCTAATGAAAGTAAAAGCAGGATAAAGCCGAGCAGGCACTTGACTCCGTCCACCAACCCTCCTGCCTCGCCACCAGCTATAATGGGCAGGTATGACGCGGACGACTTCGGAGGTAGTTAGTTTCACAGATCATCTAGTATAGGTTAGTTCCCTAATGATGACGACAGAAACGGTCCTCTAAACGTTGGCTTTATCGACATTCAACCACCTGACGCGACTGCTAGACCAGAATATTTTATTCTATAAGGAATTTTCCTTTTTATGATATCTCTAAAACCTGTCTAAAACTACATTATGACTAATTTTCTTCTCTTCTTATACATACGACCCTGACATTGGTAGCCACGGTGGACGCTAAAGGAATCTCCAAGCGTGAGTACATTCGATAAAGCAAGAGATGGGATCATTGATGTCATGACATTGACTCCATGACCTTCAGTTTCATGGACTATTTTTAAATTCCGCGTCGGCTAAGTAATAAGTATTTATAAACAGTTATTTTCTGTGACCCATTTTGCATAAACTAAGAATAAATGAAAGCAAATTCCTTTGACCTGTGAAACATAACTTAGCCTCCTGTCCACGTGTAGCCAAACAGTGCAAGAATCTGCAGACGTGGGCAATTCAGAAGGGACGGATTGTTAAGTAACAGATAACGCGTGTAATTTTTTTTTCTTTGTGTGCCTTTACGTAATTATAATATAGTTCTCAGTGATTACACTGTAGGCCTACTGTGTTTATTCTCATAACATATTTATGACTTTGAAGTTGAAAGATACCCGTCTCCAAAGATATGAAGCTATGTAGATTGGTATACACTTAATAACGTTTCGGAGAACTTGCTGCCTCCGTATTCAGGGTCGTACACGTTCTTCTCGAGTTACCATAAACATGGAAGGAGGCATTTCTCCGTAATGTTGCTATATATAAACATCTATTCTATTCCATGGCGCAACAGCCCTAGTGGGCCACGGCCTCCTCATTATCGGGGCTTCACAATCACACTCAGACACACTACACTCGATAGGACTCCTCTGGGCGGGTGATCAGCCCGACGCGAGAGACGTCTACGTGAAAACACAAAACACTAACAAGCGACAGACATCCATGCCCTCGGCGGGATTCGAACCCGCAATCCAGCAAGCGAGTAATTCATCATCACAGCTGTGAGAACCCGAAATCTAGTAACGCTAAATTTACTGTACAATTCTTGATGAGAAAAATCTTGGAAGACAGATAATTGCTTAAAAATTTCTGCTGCGATTTCTGAAGAGTATCACCGAGAACCGTAAAATTCCTGCTCCTTTCCTCCTCCTCCTCCCCCCCCCCCCCCCCACTTTGGCGCCCACTGTGCTAATAAACCGACTATATGCAGGAGGTTTTGAGCACAGATACTTCCTGGCGTTCACGCAACCCGTGTTCAAGAAGGCCGGCCACTGGACCATGAACATAATCAATTCAGTTCACCCCACACCTGCATACTTCATTTCTGTAAGTACAATATTAATCTATCTACGCCGAAATATCCCATATGGTCTCTTCCTCGTGGATTTTTCGAACAATATTCTGTACGCATTTCTCTTCCTTCATGCCTGTACACGTCTCTCCAAGGGACGGAAATCACTTCTACGTAATAGGTACATGCTCCAGACTGGTATAAAGACAATGGTGAACAGCAAACAGAAAATTACTGCACTGCAGGTTCGGCGTTCCCACACGTTTCACCGTCGGAAACGATACTTAATGGGGTCTTACTTGACACTAAGTGGTGTCAAAAGCGACGTCGAAATAAGCAGATGGCGCCTACCCGCAATAACGGGCATTTGCAGCTGTGCCTAGCAGCCAACAGAATGATAATATGATTATCTGGCTATCTGTCAGTATTACTTCCTGGCTGACAGCACAATTTAAACTTCGTCATGCGTCGACATTAATGGTGGCGGCAGATGTAACGGCATAGTGACAGAGTAAATGGTTTTTGTAACAGGTATAACGAGGTGAGCCTAGCAGCGACCACGCCGTGCCGACTGCAGTAATGATAAGGGCTAGAGAGCTCAGCTAGGAAGTTATCTGGTCCCTGCAATAGAAGGCTTCTACCTGAGTCTACCCTTATATCTTACCTCATCCTCCTTAATGTAATCATACGGCACGCATTCTGCAGTCGGTCTTACGACGGGTCCGTAGTCTCTTCCAAAGCGAGTTCTCCACAGGATGCGATCTAGTGCTTCCTCTTTCACTTTCCAGTAGCCTCTCTTTCCCTTAAGGTCATCCAGTAGCTTCTTACGTCTTCTTCCTCGTCTTCCCATCATTTCTATCCTTCACTCTAACTTTCCTTCAATAACGTGTCTTCCTACACAAGATGTGACTGCCACATTATTACTTTTCCTGGATAGTCTCTTTCCAAAAACAGAGACAAATGCGAGATGCTTCCTCTGGAAACAAAACAATCCGGAGGTAAACTACACCCCCATTCGTATTTCCGGGGGAGGGGGGAGTGTTTCTAGAGGGAATATGGAAATATCACGCGGTAGGAATGTTAATCATACTACCACAACAAATACTGTGAAGATTATGCATAGCCTTAACTTGGGGGGTGGAGGGCAAGGGGGGAAAATGCCCCACCCCAATAGTTTTTCTACCTAAGAATAGTCTTTTGGCTAACTGAGTCGAAGAGGGGCAAACAGAAAAACTGGGATGAGAGTGGGGAAAGGAATGTATGTATATCAAGGACTGGTTAAAACCAATCTTCCTCCTCTTTCTAACTTGACTGCTTCGTAAATTAAAGTTCCTAATTACACATAGTCGATTTTGTCCCCCTCCCCCAGTGTTATTGCCCAAGTTACGCCTATGAGACTATGCCTACAACATTTCCTCCATTTTCCTGTAGCTTCCTGATTTCTACTTCCAAATATTACTCCAAGGGCCTTGTTCTCAAACTGACCAATTCCACATCTCATGCTACATATCTAACTAATTAACTCCATGGAGCAGAGTCCTTCTTGAGAAACTAACAGGTCGTCAGCTAGTCAAGAAATTCCCCGCATTTTATGGAACCCGATGGTTCGTTACCGCACTCACAAGATCACGCCACCTGTCCCTATCCTGAGCCATATAAATCCAATCCATGCCTCCCATCACATTTCTTGGAGATCCATTTTAATATCATCCTCCCATCTACGCCTGGGTCTCCCAAGTGGTCTCCTTCCCTCAGGTCTCCCCACCAAAACCCTGTATGCACCTCTCCTATTTCCCATACGTGCTACATGCCCCGCCCTCCTCATTCTTCTTGATTTGACCACCCGAGTAATATTTGGTGAAGAGTACAGATCATTAAGTTCCTCGTTATGTAGTCTTCTCCACTCCCCTGCTACCTCGTCCCTCTTAGGTCCAAATATCCTCCTCAGCACCCTATTCTCGAACACCCGCAGCCTATGTTCCTCCCTCAGTGTGAAAGACCAAGTTTCACGCCCATACAAAAGAAGAGGCAAAATTATAGTTCTGTAGATCTTAATCTTTGTATTTTTGGATAGCAAACTGGAAGACAGAAGACCCTGCACCGAATGATAAGAAGCATTCCCCGACTTCAATCTGCTCTTAATTTCTTCCTGAATGGAATTTCGATTCGTTAGGGCTGTTCCCAAATATTTGAACTGTTCCACCCCTTCAAAGGATTTATTATCTAACTTTATGTTGTGATTTTGTCCTGCATTCTGATCTCGAGACATGACCATATACTTAGTCATGCTATACATCTAATGTGTCGAAATCCCAAGCCTTTTGTGGCACTCTGTAGCATAACATAGCTGTCCGCAGCTGCTAATTCAGCCAGAACCTGAGGACTCACAACGTCGCACTGTGTTCTTGTTAGAAGAGTAATTAACAGGTACCAGTCTGTACTACTCTTGAACATACATAAATAAATTCAGTACAGCACAGTAAAGACTATCGCTGTAGTAAGGGTGGATTAAAAAAGCACTGCCAGGGGCGTAGCCACCATATAGCAACAGTATGCAAAGCACAGGGGCCCACAAATAAAGAAGGGCCCATGAAACCTTAACAAAGAAAAATATATTTACACTAAATAAGACCACCCACTATTCGGGCTAATTTTGGCATGTTCGCGAGAACTCAAACAAGAGATTTAAAGAAACAGTTTTTAGGAGCGTTCGCAAAATTGCGAAAAGTGAATATTAACTTCGTCATGTCTGTCCGTCCACATGGAAAAACTCGGCTCCACTGGACGGATTTACATGAAATTTGATATTTGAGTATTTTTCGAAAAGCTGTCGAGAAAATTCTAGTTTCATTAAAATCTGGGAAGAATAACGGGTACTTTACATGAAGACGTTTGTAAATTTATGATATCTCGCTGAATTCTTCTTAGAATGAGAAATACTTCAGACACAAGTTTTAGAGAAAATCAAAACACCCACTTTATGTGTAATACCTTTGTTTCCGAAAATCGTGCCGTTTAGAAGATAATGTGGGAAAATATGGTAGAGCCAGACAGGTCACAGACACACTAGAATATGTAATAGTTATTGCTTTTACAAGGCAACAATGGTTACGCGAACGCGCCTTAATGTTACGTTATACGTACAATATCTGTCTTGTTGAACACAAAGTATATTTACGATAATTTTATAAAATGTGGCCATGTACCGCATGGGTACGACGGGTTCTATAGGTAAGGTTTGCATAGCAGACCGAAATCTATAGCTACACCACTGAGCATGGCGAGTTGCGTCTGCTAGCTATTTAGCTAGTAATAACAGATGTTTGCTTTAAAGTGAGTTCCAGTAGACTGACTAACCTGTACTTTTTTCAGGGCGCACAAGTCCCTGATGGGGGTTAGGACACGCCACTGCACTGCTGCACGTAAGGCCCGCAAAGCGGGCTTTGGGCCCATATCCCAGTTGGATATGGTTTTGACACAGTTTGGGTTCATGGGCTTCGGGCTGCTGGCACCTGAGAAGCTAGGCCTAAGTGGATCCCCTGAGGAGCAAGAAGGCTTTCATCCACTTCTGGAGAACTGTGGGTCACCTTCTGGGAATTGAAGACAGGTCTGGAATTAGTGTTAAAGCACGTGATTGGTCTATGAAGTCCCGAAAACTGAACATTTTCGAGTAATTTTGTGAAGACAAAACAATGTGAAAGCATTTTTATGGCCAATGCTCCCCGCATATCAAAAGAGCACTGTTTTGTTTTGAGTTGTCCACGCTTCTCCCACTTGTCCTTCTGATAAGATAGTATAAAAATGAAAATGACTATGGAGCATTGGTTGTAAGATACTGACAAGGGAAAATCCAAATACTGGAACAAAAACCTGTCACATTAGCATTCTAAAATATTTTAATACAGACAACAACTATTTTAGAATGACGTGTGAAATAAATTTTAGACAATTATAAGTACCACGTTGGTAAAAATAATGTGGTAATTTTATACATAAACTAATAGATAATTTTCAGTATTAATAAATCATAATTATTTTAATAGTGGAAAGGAAAGACAGAGGACTGAATATTGTGATTTGATTATCGACAATGCACGATATGAATATTAAAAAAAGACAGAGGAATAAGTAGAACATAATATAGACGACAATTACTGGCTGCAGGTACGCAAACTTATAGAAGTTTTATATTCGTGTATTATTTTTTACCTTTTATGGCTAAATAACTTTAAACTTAATTATTAATATGGTTAATATTGGCACAAAATTCTTGTAATCATTACATAAAGTCTCTGGTAATGGCTCTATACAGCCGAAAAGCATATGACGTAATACATGACATGTATGATAAAAGGCTTAATTTAGTGTTCTGTGTATCTGGTGTATGTAATTATCAAGACGCCACACGGGATGTTAAAGTACAAAACTGCAGTGTTTATGACACCGTTCTTCGTCGTTCTGCATGGCTCATTGGCCTTGATATTCATTTACTGCAGATACACGTCTCAGTTCCAATGCTAACCGCACTGTAGGTACAAAGTTGAACATAATGGAATGTACAGTAGTTTTCCTTGTGCTTCGATAGTCATCAAACTGAGAAAAGAAAATTGGATTGAGGAATGTAAGGCTACATCTGACTGAGATCTTTGTACAGAGTTCAATTTGAACTTTATACAAAATGGATCTTCTGTTTGGCCGATACGAACCAAAACAAAAGTTATCGAAACATCGCTAGGAATAAACCAACCCCCCCCCCCCTCCTGCTCCCCAAAGAACATATTTATTTGAAATCCTCTCTGTGACGTCGCTGATTAAACATGCGGACAGACAGACGGAAACTGTACTATGTGCGTTCATTTCGTGAATTTGTGCAGATAGCACGGACCACGCTGCTCTCAAAACACAAGGCCTTTGTAAACTCCAGATTTGTATAAAACTCCTCACTCTTATACGTTTTCAGGTGTTCACGCAGGGTGTTGCTTCAGTGATAGTGTTCTGGCTTCTTACACCGTGTAGGATTAGTTTGCCCCAACGTTTCGGAGGATCATGCTGCCTCCATTTTCAGGAAGACTTAATTTGTTTCAGGTGGCATGCTACACTAACTGTTAATGCAGTTTGGATGATTTGTTCACAGATTCAATATTTGTAAAGGGAACTTGCCGGAGACGAAGCAGTTATGCCAGACTATACTGGAAGAAGTTTTTGTTCCTGCCTTAAAGAAACCTGCAGACGGATTCGAACAGATGTCCCGTTCCTTGATAGAAGGCATGTGGGCCATGGTTCCCTTCCTCGATTACGATGCCTTCCTGGGCTTCACTATGCGTCTAGCAGGCGTCGAGATGACAGAAGACGAGAGTAATCCACTGCCAATTTCCAGTAAAGTACTTCTGGCGTACCAGATCTTTGTCCATGAAGTGGTCCTGATGAACAGGTTTCTGGCTTGGTTAATGAGGCCAGTTTTTAATTTCTTGATGTGGCTTTCGGTGTTTCTGACGCTGCGACTACCCGTATTAGCATACATACAATTCGGCCGAAGCCATGTTTATTGACTAGCGCCGAAACGTGCTACGTCGCAAATCAGACGAGCCATTCGGCTCGTATAACATGAAATGCATTTTACCCTGAACTAGAGGAATAATCGAGTTCCTGAATCTTTGACTCAGATATCTCATGTAGTGACAAAGACTTGTACAAAATTATGCGTAACTTGTAGACGTATTCTGCCCAATTTCTTGTGAGAGCTGAAGTAGTGTTAGTGTAATTTCTGTGTTCTCTCCGAAATAACTCAAATTTCTGAGCCCGACTTAACCTTATTTTCTGTAGACGAATATTATGAGTGTAGAACGGTTTGTAGTAGCTATATTATGTGCCAATTTTAAAATTATAATTAGGCTCAATTCCCGGTGAATGTCACCGGCTTGTCGGTGAAACATATAAAGACCCTGGCAGTTACAATAATAAATATTGTATGCGTGATTTCAGGCTTCCGCAGAGGTATAAATGAGATCTTCGCTGTTACCCGATCTATCGGTCCCATCTTCAAGGGTCAGTCTAAGAAGAAATTATTCTTCTTGGACCTCTTGACTGTTGAAATGGGACCGATATGTTGTCCCAAAACGTTGCTAAATAAGTACAAATCTGTGCTGCGTAACACCCTAGAAGAGCGAAGATCTCAATAAATACTGTAGTTATATACTGGTAGCATATTCACTTCTCCGATTTTGGGCTCTTCTTGTATTTGTAGGTTTAAGTCATAAGGAAACCCCTCTGCCTCTATTAGAGCTGGGATAGCGCAGGTGGTACAGCGACTAGGCTACAAGCTGGACAACCGTATACTCGTGGCTCGATTCCAGGCAGGGGAAAGAGATTTTCCTCGTCCCTAAACCATCCAGACAGGCCTTGGGGCCCACCCAACCTCTTATAGTCATTTTGGAGGTCGGACATCTTGATTTCCAATGTGCAGGCTTGCAGGCATTGCGCACATGTCTTGCGGTTCTTAAATACTTTCATTTCATAAACGAAAACAGCACGCAGGTACCTTCCTTGTTAATACAGTTTACCAAAAGTAAAGATTCACAACAGATAAGATGACGCAACAATTTGGAGTTTCATTAATTGTAAAAAACATCACTTATAATAACACTGGCAAACATGCGTATGTATAATAACGGTGGCAAACATGCGTGAGTATGTATAATAACGCTGGCAAACATGCGTGAGTATGTATAATAACGCTGGCAAACATGCGTGAGTATGTATTTTGTTCCCGGCCAACATAACTTTCAACGACGACACTGATACAAAGCAATTAACCTTCCAAGGTAACATTTTAGGAAGTAATTATCATCTTCCATATACCATAATTATTTTCATAGATATTATTTAGACTATAGAACATCTGTATAACTACATGTACAATGGAATGCGTCCACAAGCCACTTATTTTCGCTAAAATTAAATGTATGAATTTGCTCGCGAAATTAACACAACAAAAAAAGTTTACTTAGATGATACTGATTTCACGTCGCGGCATTGCAGACAGACCAACGGAAGGACAATCGGACAGACACAATCTCATCACTTCAGTAGTCTTCATGAATGATATGAAGCAACCCTAATACATTCCGAGTCGGCAGGCCTTACAATCAGAATACTGAATTGGAATAGTTTAGTTTAGTATTATGAAGTATGCGCAAACCCTGGCATTCATGGTAGGTTTTTAAAAGAAGGTACTTCTTCAAATATTGTGTTTGTACTGTCTGATATAAATCCTTTTGTAAAAGGCAGCTTCAAATTGTAAAAATTTCCTATATTTCTTAAATATATTCCTAACAATTTACTCAAATATCGTATTCGCCCTCTTTTTAGTTACTTATACAGAAGGCACAAAATAAGTACCCGAGTTGCTTTGATTTTTCAAGAAGCTTAATCGGAAATCTGATAGGAATATGCGATAACAAAAATCTGGTTTCGTCATTGATATACGGAGGGTGAAGTTACAAATTTGTGTCTGTCGTAATAAGTGGATTGCCGTAAAATCCTTTTCCTATTTGGTGTGTTACGTAATGCACTTAACAGAAAGCAGTCACACATAAGTGAAGTGTTGCTAACTCTTCACCGTTAAATGGAATGTTAGGTTAAGCTCGACTGCCCAAGGCCTGCCGTAACTATTCATTATGTTACGAATATCCAAACAAACACACACCCCTTTTCTTTGTTAAATTTACCACCGTCACTTTAAATGTTTTCATATCTACTGAGTGCTTTGATTTAAATTAAGGGCATTTTTTGCATCAAATTTCACAATGTACCCTGGTAACTCTCCTGTTAACCGAAATGTTTTAATTCACCATGGAATAATCATTAGGGACACCCTTACATCTGGAGTGTTATAAAATCTTACTCATACTTTTAGTTTAGATTTAATGTACGTTACAAAATACTATGGAAACATGCCACGAATTTTAATAATATTGTAGACATCTGGCATGTATCAATGGTATATTGCAGTGTACAATAAATGCAACACAAAAATATGAGCAAGGATGAAATACGCCTGTAATTCATCTTAAACGGTTGAAAATGATATTCGTAAGAAAATCCTAGGTGACGATTTCATGGTGAATCGAAGTACATCGAGTAAAAAAAAATTATCGAAGCACGGTATGTGTTTTGATGGGAAAATTACACGTTAATTCCCCAGCGTCACAGTGATGTCATTCACCATAAAGGATAAACTCACAAACTTTATTTGCAGCAGACATAGGCATATCACAGCCTACTTCACCCTTTCTAGCTCACAACTGCTTATCTGCCGATCCATATCCGTGTGGACTCTCTGACTCATTGTCAATCCCTGAATAAGCTCGGTGGATACGTTCACTTACTTCCAAACCCCATAAATATGTGGAAGATAAAACAGAATTAGTGTAACGAGACTCTCACGTGTGCAGATCAACTACAAGAAACGAAGCGATGCTGATGTTCAAAGTACACGTAGCCCTTGTTTTACGCCTTTTTGCTTTAATTCCCCTTGACAGTTTATTCACTTCTTAATTAAATCCTCTCATTTTCGCCTCAACGCCCTTTGGCTGGCTGCGCTCTATTACGCTAACCCCTACCTATTCCATTGTTTATGTGAATATTGTTTTTATTTACGCCTTTTTTTATTTACGATTACATTTTCAGGAACGCAACTAGGGCGTAAAACAAGGGTTGGGTGTAATAACAAAGGTTAGGGTAAAAGAAACGACAAATTCTGTGATGGTTTGAAATGATATTGATAAGCTCAGAATAAAATAAATTGGCGGATTTTAATGACAAAAGCAGCAAAGTTTCGTCTTACGAGGAAATACATAGCGTCTTTTTATTTGAATACAGACCTACGTAACTACAGACCTACGTAACTACAGACCTCTCTGGCAAGGACCTGTGTTAGACTTAGTTGTAGGACCTCCAATAATAAATCTGATCCGCATTCATTCAGATGGGAGCTTTGATGGACCACAATGATCGCAACAAGGTTTGCTGACGACAGATTCTGCAATGTCCACGTTACAGACTGTGGAGCAAGATAAACGTAGGTTATAGTGAACGACAATAGCCACTTACATACTTCATACTACGTCAACAAAGTAATGCAGATGGTTTACAGACACTCTGTGCATCTTTAAAAGCCAATAATCAAAATACAAGTACAGTGCAAAGTTTGGTACATACCTCTGAATTGAAATGACGTAATGAGGATTATTACGTAATCAGCAAATACTAGATCGTTGATTCTGTTTGACAGCACAATAACTCGACTAACACGCCTTGACTAAAAACGTCTGAGTTACGAAAGATCTGTGAATGTATCTATATGTTTATGATATTTGTTCAGTGAGTAGATGCACTACTTAGCGTTAGGGTGCTGGGCAAGCAAAGATGTCACTATGGTGACAAAATACCAGGCCACATTAATTGAAAGCCTTGCACACGGACCTATGTGTCACGAACCCATCAGATGACACTGCATTTAAAGTGCTTTATAAACACGATAAGTAGCGAAACAAGACTTTAAAACAATTTATTAACACAATTTTCATTCCTCTACGAATATAGATAATTCGGAATTTAAAGGAAGATTCTAGTCTCCTGTGATGAGAAGCCGTGTCCCTAGTCCAAAACCTCAAAACTTGATTCATATTCCATTTGCATTCTATGTGGAATAGCAGGAAGTATATTTATTGTCGTTTTATGGAGACCATTTCCCGTTCTGTTTCAAGATATGATCTTGGCCAGCGCCTGACATTTAATATACGATTTTATTATTTGGAAGCGGGTGGATAGTGAAGTTCGGGAGTAAGATTTCTCAGGAAATCTTAACAGAAAAAGGGTCAGTTCGAATTCCGATTTTTACGTTATAATAATTTCAATCGTACGTAGCGTACCGTTGTGTTGACTAAAGCATAGCAAAACAGTGTTTACACAGTCAAACTTGTGTCCTCTATACACAAAAGCTGTTGTTGTTTGCGTAAATATGTTTTGTTATTGCTTTTATGCGATATGTAACATTTAAAATCTACTGCTAACTTTAAAAATGTCGTTCGCAGGAACTGTCCTGAAACTTAACAGCGAAATCCGTTCTAGAATTGCAGCCCGTTCGTTTCTATTGCATAAATATTTGGTAAAAATCCCCACGCGTAAATTAACACTCGAAGGATGATATTATGTTTATGTTTATCGTATGTTTAAAGAGTTGATCCTTTTACATAAATGGATCTCTTTTTGCATAAGCCCTCATTATTGTTGGGTGTGGGTCAGACGTTAGAAAGTGCAAGTTCGTAGTTCAAGCACACGCGTCTGATAGAATCGTACGGTTAAACTGTTTCCATTCAGAGACTGAGAAAACAGCGGTGGTTCTTGTACGTTGTAAAGTGAAAACAATTTAATAATTTACACATCAATCAGTTACCACCTGTTTTAAACACTTTTAATATAAAAATCATCCTTTGTTGTTATTAAAATTCCTCGGACGCCATAATATTTCACACTGAACGTTCACAATTAAGAATACTAAAGCGTATGAAACAGAAGAGAAGCTGATTTTAAGCTCCCACGGGAATTCAGTGTTGGCCTGTATTGCCGAAGTTTCGGAGGAACATGTTTCCTTCATCTTCAGGGTCGACTAGAAGCTTTCCTCTGTAAATTTTGGCAACACAGCGCAATTCTACATTGCACAGGTGCCAAAAACATCAACACGAAAATTATTAATTTGTCACAATAATGTAAAAATCAAAGGATTCGAGATTTGTATAACGGCACCACCTACTCTAATAAGAACCGTTTACACTTAACTGTACTTCTTCGCCACCACTTATGGACATAGTCCCAACTGAGATATCGTATTGTGAGACGAACTTCTCTATACTGTGCTCCCAGGGGTCCGTGCCCTGTTATCTGCCACTGAGCACAACTTTTTTCCACTTTGCGTTCATCTTTGAAGTTGTGGCCAGCAAGATTATGCTTCAGCACTAGGCACATGACAATCGCTCGGCGACCATTTCCCTAGATACTCGTATAATCTTAAAGAGTGCAGATTCCTTAATTAACAAATTATACGGCATATAAACTAATTTTATGACTCCTATAATCAAGTTTCAACGCAAATTATTTTTGTTGCTAGAAGGAAGCTAAAAGCGAAAACACTGCAACTTGTAAGACCTTCTCAGCCACAGTAAAATATGAGCCCATGCCTATAAAATAAGGCTTCTACACTTACTGGGCCGGTAACGACCCCGAATCAATTATTTTAAAACACTTTTGTATCATTAAACCCCTTGCTGAAATTATATCCATTAAGCAATCTACACCCAGCTGTATAAACACTCTCCTATGTCCTGGGCGAGATATCTTTGTCACTGTTACATACAAAGTCTTCCTAAAAGTGGATTCTTCACGACAATTCAACCATTTCTTGTATTCAGATTAGTACCTCCAACCTAAGGTTTCTTAGCATAAAATATGTTATTTTGCATCTTCCACCTTTCTGCACATAAGCGACAAATATTCCATGTGAAGTTTAAGGTTCTCACAACGGGGATGACGCCGTGTGCATTGATGTACAGGTGCCAGCATTTCAGAGAAGCTTGCCACCTCCATCTGTAAGGCAGTCTTTGACCATCCTGAAGAAGGATGCAGCACGCCCCTCCTAAACGTTAGTACCAATACACCAACCTGCATGGCGTCATAACTCAGAAGACTGGAGCCTTCAAAATATTTCCACCTCCCACCTGCAGAATTCCAGTTCTCACCTTGGAAGTTTCGACCAAGTCACCTTTCTATAACAACATTTGGTAGAGTATTCCTGTGTGTTCCAATGATTACCATTTAGGATAAAAGAAAACTCTGATGACATTGAAGATGTATTACAAATTACATTTTGCTATTCAAATATTATTAAATCTCAACTACAGAGTTGTTTACATGTATTATATGACGTATGAACGAAAATAAAAGAGGTTAATAACAAAGGGATCACCGTGTAATAAGAAGAATCTTAGTGATAAGTACCCTCAAGGTTTGTAACTAGGTTGTGTAATAGCACTAAAAGCTGTAAACTTGCCAAGATGCAATAAGTAGATTTATTTTGACTTTAACACTGCCTTGAAAGACGTTACTGTGGACAGTAACTGGCTACTGAAAGTAATACTCTTTAATTATAAGAAATTATTTAAAACGCCGGGTTGGAAGCAATCTAATATATGATTATATTACACTATGGGCTTTATAATATAATGTAAGTGTACCCATATAGAATTTTTAATGAAATGTAATTTTATAAATACTGATCAACAATTATTTTTATATAAAGTTACCACTCTATATTAATTCTGTATATAAGAGATAATAAATATAATGTACTCTAATTACGCCCTTATCCAATGTAGCAATTTAATTATCATAATCATTCTTTTGAATATAGTGGTCATTTATCAGAGTTTCTCTTGTCCAGTATAATTCAAGCGTGGATCAGGAACAGGCAGTGGAAATGAGAACAGTACATCAGGAACAGGCAGTTAAGTGATAATGTAGACCAGGAACAAGTAGTGTAATGAGAAATGTAGTTCAGGAACAGGCAGTGAAATGAAAATTGTAGATTGAAGAGGAAAGACAGGCAGTGAAATGAGAATTGTAGATGAGGAACAGGCAGTGAAATGAGAATTGATAGAGATCAGAGTGAATCAGGCAGCAGTTAAGTGATAATGTAGACCAGGAACAAGTAGTGTAAGGAGAAATATACTCGTAGTTCAGGAACAGGCAGTGAAATGAGAATTGTAGATCAGAAACAGGCAGTGAAATGATAATGTAGATCAGTAACAGGCAGTGAAATAAGAATTGCAGTTCAGGAACAGGCAGTGAAGTGAGAATTGTAGACCAGAAACAGGCAGTGAAATAATGTAGATCAGTAACAGGCAGTGAAAGGAGACTTGTAAATCAGGAACAGTCAGTGAAATGAGAATTGTAGATCAGGAACAGGCAGTGAAATAATGTAGATCAGTAACAGGCAGTGAAAGGAGACTTGTAGATCAGTAACAGGCAGTGAAATAAGAATTGTAGATCAGGAACAGGCAGTGAAGTGAGAATTGTAGATCAGAAACAGGCAGTGAAATAATGTAGATCAGTAACAGGCAGTGAAAGGAGACTTGTAAATCAGGAACAGGCAGTGAACGTAGGATATAATGTAAATCAGGAACAGGCATGAAGAAGAATGAGATAGGAACGAGTGAAGTGAATTGTAGATCAGAAACAGGCAGTGAAATAATGTGAAATATTATAGAAACATCCCGAAGCTTGTCTGCTCATTCTCATTATGTCCTGGAGCATGTATTACGATAAATAAGCAACAAAAAAGATAAACTGTTTATAATACTATTACCTGGAAAAATTTCAAAACACAGGCTATAAAATTCATGCACAAGAAATACACCATAAATGTAGAGTATAATCGACGACGTAAGAAATTATCAGTTAAATTAGAGACAGAGTACAGGTGAATGCGAATCTGCAGGTTTCAAGATTAAGTACAAGATCCTAAGCTGCAAGCACAGACAAAGCATCTTAGGCTATATACCAGCTGACGCAAAAAAATATAGCGTTTTATGGTCTTACCGTTTCCCGTTGTCATCATGTTTGTAATTATTGACAGGTACTCAAAGTTTCACAGAAAACATACAGGTTCTTGATCTACAGCCGTACAAAATTTTACATGCCTAAATATAATGATTGGTTAGTTATTGCCATGAAACCAAGAGCTAAACAGAATATTTGCATGGTCGTCAAGTGTTACTTTACATTCCACAAAAATTATTATCTCAGCAAACTTTATGTGTTTTTCCAAGGTCTATTCAGTCGCAAATATGAGTGTGTATTTCAGTAGACTTTCAACCCATCAAGTCCGAAAAAAATCTGAAATCAATTTAATATTCCAGTAGAACAAGTACAAAAATATGAACTGCTTTACTTTAGTGACTGTCATTTTCGAGGATTACAAGTGTAATGCGGCAAAACTGACGTATATATCTTCCTTATCAAGGCGAGCTTTACTTCAAGTTAACCAGCGCCCACACGGCAAACAGTGCAAAAACAGTGCAATATATTCGAGTTGTGACATACTTTTCTGCCTCCGCATCCATACACGAAACCAAGCAAGTTTTTGAAGCGATGACGATCTGGATTTGCATTTCGGAAGTCTCGCGATCGAATGTCGGCTGCATTACATGTCGACCCGAATGGAATTTCGGTGCCTTTTTTTCAGTTCCTTCACGGAAATCTTAACATTAGTTACGACTTCATACTTTTTTTTTTCCTATGGCTCGACAGCCCTATATGGGCCTGGGCCTTCTCGTTTCGTCGAGGTTTCATGGTCACACACATTTGAGACACACCACAGTCGGTAGGACTCCTCTGGACGAGGGATCAGCCCGTCGCAGAGACTTCTACCTGACAACACACAACACTCACAAGAGACAAACATCCATGCCACCGGTGGGATTCGAACCCACAATCCTAGTAAGCGAGCGGCCGAAGACCTACGCTTTAGACCGCACGGCCACTGGGATCGGCACGACTTCATACTACCAGATGCTTAATTGTTTCCTTGTTTAGGACAATAATGTCAGAGCGTTCTACGGCACTCGAAAACCTCCCGTTAAATAACCCCGAATATTAGCTACATATAATCGAATTCCGAAAGTGCTTGGTGTCAAACCATGGCCACTTGGAAGACCCAGGCATAGACGGGAGGATAATGTGAAACGGACACTGAAGAAATAGGAAAGGAAGACGTCGATTGGATGTGTCTGCATCAGGATAGGGACAAGTAACAGGCTGTTGTGTAAGGACGGCGATAAACCGTTGGTATCCATAAAATGAGAAGAATTTCTTGGCTAAATGAGGAACTATTGGCTTTTTAATGACTCTGCTACACAGAGTTAGTTACTTTGTTAGTTAGTCCGATCATGGCTTCGGGGTCATTATAAACTTTTTTTTGTCCTTATTGGACGACGACCTATTGAAGTGGTTCCCTACCTGTGGGCTGCGGGGTTTATTTCAAGGGGCCTTCAAATATACTTTCTGCACTCTAGTTAAATCATATGTTTTGAAAATGCAAGAGTATTTTTAGAATTACTGTATTTGTTTTTGTGATGGATAAGACGTGAAGAGATTTAGAATGATTACTCACTTCATGACAGTTTTTTTCGTTATGTATTCTCTCAAGTCACGGAGCGCATACGTACAACTATTAGCATATGGGGGGGGGGTTCACGATATTTTAGAGGTTACGGAGCGGCCCCCAAACTCGTAAAGGCTGGGAACCACTGAGCTATAAATTATATCTATTTAAAGCTTCAAATTAACTGTTGAACTGGGAAGGATAAGGAATAAGCGACTGATTCTGGGTTATTAAACAACAGGTATGCATATGCAGCCCACTGTGAAGGGAAAACATCATAAATCGTGAGGTAGAGTAAGGCAATAGTGGTCTATTTGAAGGTCATATCCCACCACTTCACCTGACGAAAATCAGGAAACCAGCAGCAATCTGACTTAGGATAACCGGTTTTTCAAACAAGATAGAACCAGTGCAGCCTAACTGAACAAAAGTTTAGAACAATCCAGTAACCCAATTCAACTGGAAAAATGTGGTAAAAGCTAACGTTGTGCCTGTAGCACTAGGTAATGTTAGTTGTCAGCATCATGCCTACAGCACTAGGTAAATGTGAGTGCCAGCATCGTGCCTATAGCACTAGGTAAATGTGAGTTGTCAGCATCATGCCTACAGCACTAGGTAAATGTGAGTTGTCAGCATCGTGCCTACGCACTAGGTAAATGTGAGTTGTCAGCATCGTGCCTATAGCACTAGGTAAATGTGAGCTGTCAGCACCGTGCCTACAGCACTAGGTAAATGTGAGTTGTCTACATCGTGCCTATAGCACTAGTAATGTAGTGTCAGCATCGTGCCATAGCACTAGGTAAATGTAGCTGTCAGCATCGTGCCTATAGCACTAGGTAAATGTGAGTTGTCAGCATCATGCCTATAGCACTAGGTAAATGTGAGTTGTCAGCATCACGCCTATAGCACTAGGTAAATGTGATTTGTCAGCATCATGCCTATAGCACTAGGTAAATGTGAGTTGTCAGCATCGTGCTACATCACTAGGTAAATGTGAGTTGTCAGCATCGTGCTATAGCACTAGTAAATTGAGCTGTCAGCACGTGCCTATAGCACTAGGTAAATGTGAGTTGTCAGCATCATGCCTATAGCACTAGGTAAATGTGAGTTGTCAGCATCACGCCTAAGCACTAGGTAAATGTGATTGTCAGCATCATGCCTATAGCACTAGGTAAATGTGAGTTGTCAGCATCGTGCTACAGCACTAGTAAATGTGAGTTGTCATCAGCATCGTGCCTATAGCACTAGGTAAATGTGAGCTGTCAGCATCGTGCCTATAGCACTAGGTAAATGTGAGTTGTCAGCATCGTGCCTATAGCACTAGGTAAATGTGAGTTGTCAGCATCATGCCTAAGCACTAGGTAAATGTGAGTTGTCAGCATCACGCCTATAGCACTAGGTAAATGTGATTTGTCAGCATCATGCCTATAGCACTAGTAAATGTGAGTTGTCAGCATCGTGCCTACAGCACTAGGTAAATGTGAGTTGTCAGCATCGTGCCTATAGCACTAGGTAAATGTGAGTTGTCAGCATCGTGCCTATGGCACTAGGTAAATGTGAGCTGTCAGCATCATGCCTATAGCACTAGGTAAATGTGATTTGTCAGCATCATGCCTATAGCACTAGGTAAATGTGAGTTGTCAGCATCGTGCCTACAGCACTAGGTAAATGTGAGTGTCAGCATCGTGCCTATAGCATAGTAAATGTGAGCTGTCAGCACCGTGCCTATATCACTAGTAAATGTGAGTTCAGCACGTGCCTATAGCACTAGTAAATGTGAGTTGTCAGCATCATGCCTATAGCACTAGTAAATTATTGTCAGCATCATGCCTATAGCACTAGTAAATGTGAGTTGTCAGCATCACGACCGGCCGCTTACTCCTGAGGAAAGCGCCTCCGTACTTACTAAATTGAGCCTGGGTGAGCCCCAAACCGGTCTCGACACTTCGGAGCATAGGTAAGGAGAAAGAAAGTCAGCTTCCGACAATCAGCCAGTGGCTGGTTCTATGGAGTTCACAGCCACGCGCTCGCTGCGCCGCTTTCACGTTTTAAGAAGCATACTAGGCCTACCTACCTTGCAAGGGAAGACAATGAGTGAGAAAGTTCTTCGAACATCCTACACAACTGCCAAGACTGGACGATCGTACTGGAATTATGTTCAGGCACTTCACCTTATACTCTTCACTGCGATCAGTTGTTTCTAGATGGGACTACCACGATTTTATGTCAATCGGCGAACGACACAGAGAAATACTTATTTGTTCACCACCACCACCAAAATAATAATAATAATAATAATAATAATAATAATAATTACCACCACCACCACCACCATAATAATCATCATCATTACTATCGCCGCCACAACCAACACCATCACCACGATTCTTCCGCATGAAATCAGACCGGCTATCTGTTTCAGCTTCACGGTTCACGCCTTCAACAATCTTTGTCAAACAGACTTTCAAGTCGCCGCCTTTCTTCTTCGAAGGTATTTCAGGTTGCCCTTTGTGAAACGGCCTACATTTGGTTTACATATTGACAACAGTTACTTCTCTAAAAGTGGAGTTCAGTTTTCATTATTCCTCTCGAGTCCAGTCGCCAGCGTCTCACCATGGAGGTTCGACACCGGGGAAGTTCATCAGGGATTTTAGGTGGGCAAAGTGGTACTGGCACAGAGTCTTCTCCGAATTCTTCGGTTCTTTCCTGCCAGTATTCTTTCACCAATGATCCTTGCTCATACTTCATTCATCTACCACCGACAGTATATAATCTTAGTGACTAATAGCGTTGTTATTTACAGTTCACTTTTGGAGTCCGAAAGAGGTGCTTCCCGTCACTTATCCCCGTGGCTGTCTATTTCTGTTTCCATACATCAACGTCCAAATTTTACTGCCAAAAATAATGGGGGGGGGGGGGGGGGAGGCTTAAGGCTTTACAAAAAATTACGTTCGGAATTAAACATAAACTTTGTCCGCTTGTTTCTCAATTATATCTCCTTTCTTTTTTTTTTTTTGTGCACCTCATTGAATCCATGACAGAAAATTACCGTTCAAACAATATCTGCATCATGCATTAATAATCAACAGACGATTTGCCGTGTTGTGACGTTATTCGATTCGATCTTTTTTTTTTTTTTGTCTGTAAACATTTGAGATAAACCGGGACTGCCACAAGATACTGTATTATCTTATCTAATTTTAGATACTGTGACTGGATCATCTAAGCAAATGACGAGGCATAATAAACATTTCTTAATATTCAGCTCTTTTATTTTGGTGAAATAATGTTTTTTTCAGGCTGATAAATTTTCTGTTTTTTTCGACTGATGTGTCATAACTTGAGTTTCGTCACCAGTACATTCACACGTAAATGATTACGGAATATAGCTAACGTAATACAAGCTTATATGTGTACATAAAATCACAAATTCGCAGTTTCAAATCACAGAAGTTTAACTGCACCAGGATTCAATCGTATCACTACATACACGCGTGTCCAGCATGCTAACTTATAAACTAAAAATAATTTAATTGCTGGATTATTGCTCCATAATTTACGTCATATAGTTACGGCACTAACTGCGCAGATTTTTACGATCATAAGTCAAAGCAATAGGAAAGTGGACTTCATAAACTCCATTCAGAATGTCTGGTTATTTATTTTATATTTTCCGCATACGCATTCTTCCCAAAAAGGAAGATGCCTGTATTTTCCCGATGTTCGGACATATTTCTTTTGTCTCCTGTACCAGTGTTAAACTACTAAAAATAATACAAGGTGGCTGGTGACAATTGCGCCATAGCACTTGATTGTCACGTGAAAGAGCTCAATTCATCAGGGTCACTCCTATGTTGCTGTCGTTCCACTGTGCGCTGTCGTGCACCGTATTGGACTATAGGATTGCAAGAAAAGTATTGTTATCTAGGAGAAATGTAACTATAATAAGCACATAGTCACAGATAATATAATAAGACTAATAGAATCTACACCAGTAGTTAACAAATGCCTCCGAGCATTCACGCGGTATTCCTAGGAGAACATTTGGCAGAATCAATGACGATATACTACTACTTTCCCAGAGCGGAAATGTTAATCGCGATTCGAGTACCCGAATACATCTCCGACCTAAACAAATACTCAACCCCTCTCTGTCTTTATGTTTATGGCTAATATCATTGAAATATTTCAGTTCCTTACTTCGTGATCTAGAAGCGCTTCATAATCATGAATTTTTCATCAGGTTTTATTAGAATAACCAAGACAAGGTGGTTAAAGTGGGCTAAGCATGCAGGACGCATTGGAAAAGTGAGAAATCCACGCGTTCTTATGACAGCTTGGGAGACCCAGACACAAATGGGAGGATAATACTCAAATGTAGGGCGCCGTAAAGAACACTGCAAAAATACATGCTGCACACTTAAATTTTACCCTACCGGGGCGTGTATTTAAATTTTAGGGCACGCTTTATGAAAAACGTATTATTTGAACAGAAAAAAGGTAAAATTATGAAATAAATGGCACTTCATTGAAAATAAAACAGATTATGCAGCATGTCTTAAAAATTCAGGAAACTTCGTTTGTTGCCTAAAGATAAAAAAAGGTAAAGTTCGCCCCAGAACAGGCTTATAAAGGCCCAGAGGAGGAGTAGAGGTATGGCTCTACTCTTTCTTAAACCTCGGTGCTAGATTGGGGTGGGTGGTCAACGCCAGCCCCGGCCGCGTTACCCCCGGGAAAGAAGTCCAGTACCCATTATACACGAGTCTTCGTGAGCCCCAGGGCCGGTCTGAATGGTGAGGAATTCGATCCCCGGACCGTCCAGCCCGTAGCGAGTCGCTATACCGACTACGCTATCTCGACCCACTCTTCTTGCCTACATATATAACATAAGTTCCTGGGGTTTTTTCCTAAGTGCTTGCGCCTATGCGCACGCAGGTCTTTAAAAACAGGCGCTTTCACTTTCAGGCCATCCGTGAAAGTGGAGCTTTCCACTGAACCGAATGATTAGGACTAGGATGACTGTTCCTTTGCAGTAGATAAACACGAAATTTACGTACAAGTTTTCGCCGTGACTTGACACGAGAAATTAGAACTGTTCATTAAAAGAATAACCAATCCATATTAAGGATCAAACTTCCACTGAGAGGAAATTATTTAAATCACTCGTGTAATACACGCTTCGTAGTCGTACTGTACTAGCGAACTGCATTAAAGGAATGAGTTAGATCTAATCTAAAAGCAGTCTGAAAGCATTCAAGGCTTCCTTTGTTTTATCATGTGGGAGGATGGATATGTTCAGAGGATTGGTTGTCAGATTTTAAAACCCTTCACGTCAATACGGAGTGTATGTTCTGTTCTTATATTCATCTGTCAGTACCCCTCTAATTCGAGACAGCTGAAAGAATTTTTCCTGACTGCTATAATAAAAATTTAGGAAGTCTTTATAATTTAATTTATATCCAAAAATTTTAAGAACATTTTAGATGCATGAGTCTCTGCGTGTACCCCGACCAAATACTTATCATAGCGAAAATGTTTAAATTTAAAGTAGGACAGAAGAAATAAACTCGCACCTTATGCCCAGTACAATTTATCCGTAAGTCCACCGTGTACAATATTTCAGTCGGCCTTGGAAACTGGTCAGTGATCTAATGACAATTATTCGTCCGCTTGACACATCTTAATAGACAAGGTTACTAACTGTAAGTCGCTTTACCGGACATCACTATAGAGTCCGCTGAGATTTACTGAAAGCTGGACCGCTGGACTGTGCGACAGAAAACCTTGGGCAACAGTTCTACGAGCTTGTGACATCTGAACAAGGAGGCGCTGCTTAGGGTCATGGCCTCTACTATGATATCTTCACGAGGCATTCCAACGTCTCTGGCTGTTATTACTTTGTCTTAGTGATTTTCCATTACACAGGAGCTACACAAACTTTAACTTTGTTTGAAATAATAATTTTTGTTTTTTCATGGCGCAACAGCCTCTAGTGAGCCAGGGCCTCCTCGTTATCGAGGCTTCACGATCACACTCAGACACACCACAACCGGTAGGACTCCTCTGGACGAGCGATCAGCCCGACGCAGAAACCTCTATCTGACAACACACAATACGTACAAGAGACAGACGTAGATGTCCCCTGTGGGATTCGAACGCACAATCCCAGCAAGCGAGCGGCCGCAGACCCACGCCTGAAACCGCGCGGCCACTGGGATCGACTTGAAATAATATACTTGGTTATTATTTTTATTATTGCTGTAGTAGTTAGTAGTAGTAGCAGCAACAGTAGTAGTAGTAGAAGTAGTAGTAATTGTCGTCGTCGTTATAACCCTCATTATCATAAAGATTCAAGTTTCCATGTCGATTGGTAAAATCAAACCTAACAAACTACAAATCGATATGGCGTTGTACCTCAGAAGGCTCGATTTTCATCCACACCCCTGTTTTTTTTTTAGGTGAAGGGCCCCGCAGCAGATGCTACGGACGCACCGCAGCTTTGAGGCTTATTGTGCAACCCTGTGATGAAGATGACAGTCTTTTCGTTTTTCCTTGTAATAGAGCACCAGCGGAATGAAGTCGACAGGGAAAAACCGAAGCACTCGGGGAAAAATCTGTCCCAGTGCCACTTTGTCCACCACAAATCCCAAATGAACTGACCCGGGATCGAAAACGGGCCTCTGCGGTGAGAGGCCGGCGACTAACCGCCTGAGCCATTATCATTATCAGCATCACCACCACCACCACCCAAAGTCACGTCACATAATTAATTGTATGCTGGTCGTTACTATGTCCGGAGTCTTACATGTTTATAATTAACCTATGTTTAACAACCATTTCGCATAATTAATCGCAACATTTCTAATAATAACTTGTTTCTAGAAGAAAGTTAACATTTTTTAAACTCTATTTGGTGAGTAGTAAAACGCGTTTCTTTTATGTCTGTCCTGAGAACCGCAGCCGTCGAGGGATGTCCCTTCGGATGCAGGCTTTCTGTGCGGTAAAACTGCCGTGGTAGTTGCAGCGATAAAAGACACTATAATAAATTAATCGATCAGATGTATGGCACCAGTCCGTATGTTTAAAATACTTGTAGGTATATCGTATCTGGCACTGTTCATTTTCCACAACAATTTTTTTGCAATGGAATGCTGATCGTCAAGGTAGTTGTTTAAATTCTTTGGTCCTCGGATTGGTCAGTTAAGGGAATTTATTCACGTTCAGTAGAGGGTAGGATTCGTCTCATAGACCTTAACAACAGGAATATCAACACGGATGTGCCGAGGTGGAGGACATCGCAACAAACAGGGTTGTATAACGGTACACTTGCATACTGGAGGTGCCCGATTTGAACCTCGGCCTGAACACGGAGTATTCTCACTCAGGTATTTTGTGGTTTTCCTCAGTGCAACCAGGAAAATTCTGGAACAGTGCCTCTATTAACCCACGATAGCTTCTTTCCAAACATTTTTCAATTCAACAATAATCCATCTTCATACCATTCGGCGCTATATAATCTGAGCTACTGAGAGAGTCGTACATAAAGAAGATGGGAAACTTACACAGAGCGAAACACATCCGGCGCGTTGGCGTAACCATAGAAACCAAAAATCATTGGCAATAATAACAGAAATAAAATGCCGTCAGCACAGTATCGATTTATTGTCCAAACACAACACTTTAACACTGTACGTTCGTACAGTACACTAGTGTTGTGTTTGTCTGGACAATAAATCGATGTTGATTAGCTAGCACAACGGGACGATCTTACTTAAATTTCCCTTGCTGTTATATCTAACACAAGGCGATGATAAACTTATAAAAAATTGCAACTTCTGGTGACCCTGGTAGCAACGTAACCATAGAAATATTTGTATGTTTAGTAAGGGCCGCGCCATGACTCAGGCGGTTAGTCGCCGGCCATCACACCGCGGAGGCCCGGGCTCGATTCCGGGTCAATCCATGTGGGATTTGTGGTGGACGATGTGACATTGGGACAGGTTTCTCCCCGAGTACTTCGGTTTTCCCCTGTTAATTGCATTCCACCGGTGCTCCATTACTTGGAAAAATGAAAAAAAAAACTGATCATCTTTCTCTTCATCTTCATCACAGGGTTGCACAATAAGCCTTAAGGCTGCGGTGCGTCCGTAGCTTCTGCTGCGGGGCCCTTCACCACAAAAAAAAAGTTTAGTAACCAAGGTAAATATGGTATCCATAAAAACAATGGTCAGTTTAGTAGCCACAACAATAATGGTGCCATGGCAACCTTAGCAACCATAGACTTTGGTAACCTTGGTAACAAAGGCAACTACGATGATGTTATTAAACAAAGTAGTCTTAAATTTACACAGGTCTTCAGGTGTTCACCTAAAATGCCTGTCATTTTTGTCAGATTTTAACCGAAAATGAGTTTTCTCGACAGATTTTAGTAAAACCCAGCAATACACAATTTTACAGACATCTAATCAGCGGGAGTCGAGTTGTTTCATGTGGATGGACGGACAGACATGACGACGCCAACATTCGTTTTGCGCAACTTCAGAAGTACGACGTAGCACAAGATCAGACAGTGTGAACTTACATGGTAACGTAACTCTAGATGTCTATTGTTTTCTGTTACTGACTGGAAAGTTCGAAGATGATGTCACAACGGACACTGCCAAATTACCTCCATCCTTATTATATAATTATACTGCGCAGGACATTTTTGGCCGGAAATTTGGACGTCTGTTTGTCTATTTGCATTCGTTTCAATGGAAACCAAACGAAAATCTCAGTTACCGCAGCACCACGAAATGCCAGCAATTAACGGATTTGGAAAGCATGTTTTAGTCGATATTGTTTTGTCTGTCGTTACCAAATGACATAGCAACACCACTTATTCTATCACCTTCCCCCCCCCCCCAATGGCTCGACAGCCCCTTGGGGGCCTAGGCCGCCTCATTTTTCGAGGTTTCATGATCACAATTTTTAGACACACCACATTCGGTAGGACTCCTCTGGACGAGTGACCAGCTCGTCGCACAGACCTCTACCTGACAACACACAACACTCACAAGAGACAGACATCCATGCCCCCGGTGGGATTCGAACCCACAATCCTATTAAGCGAGCGGCCGCAGACCCACGCCTTAGACCGCACGGCCACTGGGATCGGCATTCTATGACCTTATCTTACATGATTAAAAGAAGACTGTGTTCCGAGTTTTAAAGGTATTCTTAACTGCTTAAATTCCATCGTTCTAAGGTTGACTACAGTTATTCTGACATTTGTGTGACGTCTCTGTCTGCTATGCTGTGCTTTGGTGTGTCATTTTGATTGTGCACACAAAAATAACGTGCAAATATAGGGGAGAAAAATATGTATAAACTACTAATTGAAGTCTTCACTGCACAGTCTGTGTTATAAGGGGGTCACAACCTACAAAACGCAGGATTTATACGGGGAACGACTGCGTGATTAATATTGCAACACAATAAAGAATAACACATTGTGTCACTAAATTTCGTAAGAGATACTGAAACATAATAGGTATTTGTATAGTTGCTAGAGGCGCCACTGTCGATAGACTACGTGACATTTAAAACAAGATAGAAGTCGTTCTTTGTTTGAGAAATACTTACACTTATGAGGCCTGTATGACGGATATCGGAAATACCAACTTTCGAAAGAAAGAGACGTTTAAGATACGAGGACAATTATACGTGTAAAGGATAGGGAAGCAAGCAGTTGTGACATATTTGAAGCTACTATCAAGGCAGTCATCAGAGAACTGAGAAAAGCACAAACACCTCAAAATACGTAGTAGATACCGGGTAACACACAAATGTCATAAAAGTGGTGGTAATGACAGATGGTTCAGTGGTTAGTACTGAATTGGTCTTCACGGTGTTCCTGCGAATTCAATTACTACAGAAAAGAAATATAATATAAAATATATAAAATTACTTGCTTAGTGGACACGAGGGTTCCTCAATGTTATCACAAGAAGAGATAGTTCAGTCCGGTACATATTATTGCTAAGAATATCAAACAGGACTTTATTCTACAAACAGTCACCAACAAATGCATTTGTTGGTGACTGTTTGTAGTTTAAAAATGCACGGTGAATTAAGACTAAAGGACTTTATTCATTTTCTATAAGCGAACATTCTAAAATCACAGGTATAGAGGAAGAAAGGCCTATTCTGATGGACCCATTACATAAAGCTAATTTTCATCGACACAAAAGCGATGCTGAAGAAGGAGGCCGAAGCAGACACCGAAACGCAATGTCTTAAAATGTATTTCAATCAGACAGTGGATAAAATATAATTGGAGTCCCACACTACTACCACTATTATTATTATAACTACTACTACTATTACTACTTACTACTACTACTACTACTACTACTACTAAAGCAGTACTGTAGCACTGTCATTAAATACAAGAACAATACCAATTCATATTATCAAATGCGTGCCAAGTTAGAGTTTTAAAATGTGCCAATTTTTACAACTACATGCTAAAACCCTTAGTTAAAAGCCACCCCTCATTGCTGTCGCGCCTGCTTAACAAAACATTAGCAGCTGCTGGCCATGACTGGAGGTCGTCTGCTCTTTATGCAACCCGAGGACACGTCAGGCCATGACCAAAAAATGAGCATTAATGCACTGAATTAATGAATTAATGAACTGACTGTTCTAAGGCCCGGAAGGCTTCGACCTTGTTGGTTGCAATACCATTCATTAGACTATTAGGTGTGGTTATATCACACAAATTTTATGAGTCATGCTGTAATGATTCATCAGTTATCACCATGCCAAAATGTTCGCGCAACTTATATTGTCTTTCTTAGCGAGTAATTTGACATATGCATACCGATACTGAAAAGTAAATGTAACTAACTCTCTGTCTGCGTGGAACAAAACCTTATTGAGATATCCAAAGTTGCTCAACTACTCAAGATACACCTGCCTTGTAGGTTCATTACTGCGTTCACAAGAGACTATCATATGCCACTTGAACCCAGTCCAACCATTTCTTTAAGATCTGTTTAATATTATTCTCATATCCGCCACTTCATAACCCAAAATGCCTGTTTTCTCCAGGTTTTAATATGAAAGTTGTGTTCGTTTTTCTCAGCTGCTGAATGTTTGTTGATGTTGAGTTGATTCCCCTAATAATATTTGATATAAAGTACAGCCACTTCATTACATAATTTCTCCAGCATGTTAAAATAACATATTAGGCTTCACACCCTTTTAAAGAACACTATCACTATAAAAATTTCAGGTCTCCAAACTGAGTGAATGTATTTTAACATCGTTCATAGGATGAAACTAATAAAAACACATACTATCACAGTACACTTAGCTTGTGTATCACCTTCTTCTTTTATTTACAATTTCCTACATGTTTCGGTCGTATATAAGGGGTTTGTTTTATCGCAGCACCGAGCACGACAGCTGTATCGCAGAGAAAGACTTCATCCGTTGGGACATCCCTTGACAGCTGCAAGGACAGCGACAAAAGAAACGCCCTCCAGTTATTCTCGCCATAGCGTGAACGAATAACTATACCCAGATCCGGTGAAAAAGAGATGGTATTCGAATCCATTAAACTGTTTCGGGGTTTGGGAAGTACGCACACCCATGTAACCAGGAAGCAATGCCGATCCTACAAGCAACAGAAGACTGTGCATCAGACTGCATCACCTATAACTAACGCATGTGTTGGCGACCTGGGTTTCCCCACGTACTTTGCCGTTCTGATACTCGAAATGGTCCTTTCTTTGTCACCCCTCAAAGTGTAGTGTGCAATGAAAAAGCGTGCGTCCTCCTTCTGGAGGGCTAGGGTTTCAGTCTCGGTACAGAACCCGACCATCTTAGAGTTCTTCTTCTTCCTCCAATGGCGCTACATCCCTCTGTGGGACTTGACCCCTCCTAGTGGAATGCTGAGTTTGTTCTTTGTACATCCGTAGTTAATGAAGTAATTAGTAAGTCAATCATTATTGTAATGTATATTAAAGGCTAACCTCACTCTCATAAAAAATATTACCGCTACAGAAACCTCGATATCAGCCTCAGAACAAAACCTTTTAAATAACGACAATTCCATGATACCAGAAGCAAGTATGACGTCGTTCAGACCGAAGATAGCTTCTGACCATTTACTGGATGCAAAACACAAGATATATATGGGGTGTTGGAGATTGGAACCCACCAGGAAACAGGAAAAGAGGACGCCCCAAAAACACCTGGAAACGTTCAACACTGAAAGACCTACAGCGCATCAACAGAACATGGACAGAAGCCAAATTTGAAGCCCAAAACAGAATCAGATGGAGGAAGAATATCGAGACCCTATGCTCCACAGGGAGCGAAGAGGATTAACTAAATAACTGTATTAAAGGCTGTCATTTAAAAGAGTGACACTTGATCTTTGTCGTTATTGTAGTCTGTCTGTGCATAAGTTAGCAAAATGTACAGCAGTGCCGTAAAGACGTGCTGTATAATCAGACACGGTCCAGGTATTGGCTTTAGAACACCGGCACAGTTCAGACTTCCTGCACGATACAGGAAAGTATTCCAGCCATGTCTCTTGCGTTTCTAACTAGCTGGTACCGTCTTCAGCTTGAAGCAATACGTCATCAAAGATGTACAAACTACCTCGTGTTGAACAGTCGTTGCCCTCTAGAGAATAAATTGCAGAAGTAGGTTGCATAGATGTTTACACCTATTTGCCGGTCTCGTAACCCATCTGTTTCCAGTTCTCAACAGCAACTGCGGGCGGAACTCCTTATTCCTACAGCTGATCAGCCCCTTGCCGTCTCCAGAAGCCACTGATGCTAGTCAAGCATAGTTCGGGACTCAACTTTGCGGCTCTGTTTCACATTAATTTCCCTGGCCTATAGGGCCACAGACCTGGGTACCGAAATGTACATCATATGATACCGGTCCTGTGCTAGTCATGACTTGTGTGTTTCGCTGTTTGTTTAAAGACTGTCAATAGCTCAACCATATCATTCGTTATCACACCATGTAGAATTCCCTGTTTTTATTGTTTCTTTGGTCTCCCTCATATTCGATATCATTTTTGGCCCAATCGATTTCACTACTTTCCACTCGTCTTACTATTGTTTCTTCTGCTACCATTCTTCCTCTTATTTCGTATTTTGTCTATTCTTGATAAATTTGCATTTCTAAAAAAAAAAGTATATTTATTGTGAGCCTACTCTAATTTATGTTCCCCACCTCATAAAAGCGTCCAAACTTACGTCTATAACACGCAAGTGTCTCCACCTTACGTCTTCCAATGTCTGTATTGTTGCACACGTATTGTTTGCAGATACTGTAAGGCGCACGGTAACGAAACGTGTTTTAACTGAAGATTGCAAATATGCACACTCATTTAACATACGTTAAGTTGAATATCTAAGTGTTAGCCAATTTAAAAACCACTGTTTCTACTAGTAGCATGTTATAAACATTGATATTTGTCAAACACAAGGCCCTTAATAAAGAATGTATATATGCTGAGGAAGATATTTGGGCCTAAAATGGATGAGATAACAGGAGAGTGTAGAAGACTACATAACGAGGAACTTTATGATCGGTACTTCTAACAGAATATTATTCGGGTGATCAAATCAAGCAGAATGAGATAGGCGGGGAATGTAGCACGTATGGGGGAGAAGAGAGGTGCATACAAGGTTTTGGTGGGGAAACCTGAGGGTAGGAGACCACTTGGAAGACCTAGGCGTAAATGGGGGGATAGTACTAAAATTGATTTTCAAGAAGTGCTATGGGGAGGGGGGGGGGTGGCATGGACTGGATTGATCTGGCTCAGGATAGGGAAAGGTGGCGGGCTCTTGTGAATGCGGTAATGAACCTCCGGGTTCCATGCAATGTGAAAAATTTCTTCACCAGCTGAGGACCTGTTGGCTTCTCAAGAAGGATTCTGCTCCATGGAGTTAGTTTTTTTTTTTGTGGTGAAGGGCCCCGCAGCAGATGCTACGGACGCACCGCAGCCTTGAGGCTTATTGTGCAACCCTGTGATGAAGATGATTAGTTTCTTTCGTTTTTTCTTGTAATGGAGCACCGATGGAATGAAATTGACAGGGGAAAACCGAAGTACTCAGGGAAAAACCTGTCCCAGTGCCACTTCGTCAACCAAAAATTCCACATGGACTGACCCGGAATCGAACCCGGGCCTCAGCGGTGAGTGGCCGGCGACTAACCGCCTGAGCCATGATACGGCCTTAGTTAGTTAGTTAGTTAGTTAGTTAGTTAGTTAGTTAGGTTGAAACATATATGGCCGAAAGGAATGATAATAAAAGATAATATGATTTGTATTTGGTTGTATCTTTACTTTGTCACTCAATAACATTATGGCGAACATATCTAGAAGAGTGGAGGGATGGAGCTTGATGGCGCGTGGGAGGAATCATAAACGCGTACATCATCGTTGAAGACGTACGCAGAGGCAGGGGAATAATAACAGAAAGAATTTTGGAGAAACAGGGTGTGAAGGGACGGATTGATTGCAGCTTACTTAAGATATGGTCTAATGTCAGACTTATGTGAACGCGAAATGTTTAAATCAAAGAATTTTTGCAAGATTTAAGGTAACCACAGCAGTGCTGATAAGGATTGTTCTCTTCTGGGGTACGAAGTCGGGTATATTGGTAAATAATTATCGGCGTTTCGGAATAGCTTGCTGTCTTCATCTTCACGAAGTCCTGTAGATGGAGACAGCAAGCTTCTACGTACACACCAATATTAACGGCTTCATATCCCCCGAGGCTTTAATTTTCAAGGACATTCTTAAGCAGTTGTGCAATTATAAACAGCACAGGTCTAGTCAGTTACCAAACACATCTGTGTGGAAAGTAGATGCACATGTCAACAGTGACACGGCAGAAGAATGCTGTGTATCAGAAACATACTGGAGAAGGAAAACAAACAGAATGCGGTGAAGGATAGAAATACCACAATCACGCGGAAGCAGCGTGAAGAAAGCAGAACGCATGATGATAAAACTTAAACCGAGTGAATGAGAAATATGTACAATTAGGTCTTCCTTGGAAGTCTCTTCCAAAGCAAGGCATGGTTTAAGACACCAAAAACCTTGTAACATTACAATGCTCGAAGTTGTGTGTGTGTGTGTGTGTGTGTGTGAAGCTGTATCGAGGTCTTCGTTCTTCTGAGATGGGGCGCTGCCTTCAGGACTGACTGGTGCCCGGCGTGTCGAGACAGCGTGGTGGTCTCACTTGCAAGGGTTGAAATGTCCAGTGTCAAAGGACATTTCAACCCTTGCAAGTGAGACCACTACAGTACCTCGAAACACCGGGCACCCAGTGACGCAGCGGCACATTCCAGAAGAACGAAGACCTTAACTACACTGCGGCCAAAGCCTAAAGACTCACGAAGCTGTAACAATTGCATGAGGTTCGAGATACATTAAGGCACAATGAAACTACACAAAACAAATGTGTTTGGTATTATGCATTTAAGTTTCGTGCTGCGTATTCTGAAAGATTCGATTAACCCGCCTGAGGTATTTCGAATTTTATCTCAGGCAATCATTCGGACAGTAAATTAAAATACGCCTCGATCGCTTTCTTCTACATCGTTTCATCATCTACAATCATCCTATTATTTAATGTTATATAAAATATTGCCGATCCCAGTGGCCGCGCGGTTTAAGGCGTGAGTGTGCGGCCGCTCGCTTGCTGGGATTGCGGGTTCGAATCCCGCCTGAGGCATGGATGTCTATCTCTTATGAGTGTTGTGCGTTGTCAGGTAGAGATCTCTGCGACTGGCTGATCACGTGTCCAGGGGAGTCCTACCGAGTGTGGTGTGTGTCTGAGTCTGATCGCGAAGCCTCGACAATGAGGAGGCCTAGGACCACTAGGGCTGTCGAGAGATTGGAAAAAAATATATATATATTACTGTTTAAAATCACTTGTTAAATCCTGAATTAATGATCATATCGACATTTCTACTTTCTGTTCCACAACAGATTAAGACATATAAAATGATTCCTTTTCCCGTTGCCTCTCTTGCCTGTGAAACATATCTCTTTGCTAGGAATTGAAGTGGCTGGAAACAAAAACAGAGCAGGTTGGTGTAGCAGTAATGCTCTAAACCAGGGGTCTCAAACTCAAATAGAACGGGACAAAATAGTAATTTGTAACACTAAGGCGGGCCGCGCGTCGTTTTATGCAATAAAGAGGGCACGTATTGTCATTACATTGAAACACGTCATTAGGAATACTCAATATATTAATAACAAAATCAAAATATATCATAAATACTGAATTTAAAACTTATTACACTATTACCTCTATCCGCTGACGTATGCTTTACGTTACCATCAAGGGATATGAGACATTCTTGAGCCTTTATGTCCGTAAAAACATTTTAAATCAAAAAATTGTTCGACACTGACTCGGCCTTCCTTCTATAATTGGAATTTAATCAAAGAAAGAGTTTTATAAAATTAAATGCCGGGCCTTGTGTTTGACACCTCTGCTCCGAAAGTTTATTCGAAAGAAAGCAGTTTAGAAACTCACCGAGTTACTGATTAAAGGCTCCGTGGGTTTCCTCAGTCCTTCTACAGCTGAATGCAGGGCAGTACCTTCAAAGGCGGCACGCTTTCTTCCTCTAGATTTGTATGTTAGAGACAGCTGTTTCACATATCGTCCAGGTCATTTACACAGTCGTCGCAGCCGACAGAGCCCTTAAACAGACCACAGGCACTTCCTTACAAACTCTTACGAGAATTATTAAGCCCTAGCCCTACTCTACATAACGTCTACAGTTGAAACGTTATAATTAAATAACCGAAAAACAAATCACTGAAATGTAAGGTCAATATTTGCTACAACAAATAAATAAACAATCCAGTAATGGGATAAAGTGAATGATCAGGATCTACAATCGTTACACATTTTTCCTGTAGCTGCTGTTCTTGTACGCAGTTCAATCAGGACAGAGACATTGGGTTGGTCACATGGGTAAAGTTAAAGCAATCCCTTTACAGCCTGAGGGTTCCAGGAGGTTGAGACTCCCAGATTTCAAGACAATCGGTACATGAAGATGGTAAGGTTGTCAGCCCTACGCACCGGCCGCCTTTATCCAGCACGAAACATTCCTGCTACTCATTTCTGTTAGAGGCTGAGTCGACCCCAGGGCCATAGGGCGGCCGGAGGGATTATGCCAATCGGGAATCGAACCCGCGACCTTCCAGTTTGTAGCGCAGCGCCTCAATCAACTACGCCACCGCGTGCCCCGGTTACACATGCTGAGTATATAACGTATTGTCACGTATTACTCTATGTGTACCATAATCAGGATGGGAAATACAAGCAACTTTACAGTATTTAGTTCGGGAAACCCCCTGGGAAAAAAAAAAAAAAAAAAAGGTAGTAGAAGATATTTACATAATACTAAAACCGATCTCTGTAAAAAGGTTGCAGGCATGTGAACTAAAATTACGATATAAATAACTGAAGTTTTATAATTTCTTTAAAGATTCAGCGAGTTAAACCGTAGGCGAGCGAGTGGTCGACTGATTTGATTCAGTGAATAAATGAATAGCGAGTGAATTACTGAGCCAATTATTTATCGATTTGTTAGGTGGTAACTGAGGCGTGACTGGTTGAGTAAATGAACAAGTGACTGAGTCACTTGTTCATTTACTCGATCAGTGAATGGGCAAGCAGCAATTCCCTTTTCATTGTTATCACACTGCAATAAGAATTCCCCATAAACTTCTGCGATAATGTATCTGAACCTGTCTTAATGGACAATCACACGTGTGTCTGCAGGCACAATAAATTCACTGCATAAGTAGACTAAACGTTGGCATTTACAGTAAATCCTTTAGAACTGAAAGCAGAGACACTACTGTAGTCCCTGTTAAAACTACGAGAAATACCACGCATCCTGTGAAATGAGAGTTAAGAGTCGTAAGATTAATGTTTGCCTTACATTAACAACGTTTAAAATAATTTTTCGAGGCCACGAAGGCATACAGGAGGGAGTAGAAGAATACGTTATTCATTCTCGACCTCGGCTCTAGAAAGACGTGAGTGGTCAACGTCACGCCCCGGTCGCTTTACCCCCGGGAAAGAACGCCAGCACCCGTCGAACAGGAGGCTGAATAGGCCACAGAGCCGGTCTGGACGTTTTGGAGACAAGAAAAATCCTTTTCCCTGCCGAGATTCGAATCCCTGGTCGTCCAGCCCATAGCCAAGTCACTATATCGACTGCGCTCACTGAAGATTCTGATTTTCACGACACTCATCCAGTAGAGGAGAATGGGCGAATGGCGGACATTTAAGGAAATTTCGTTACTGCTCACAAACCTTATACTTGAATTCAGTGCAACACGTATTATTAACAAGCTTGATATTTCTGCTTTCCAAATTACCTGTGTTAATAACACTGGAAATGAAATATAGTGTCTAGGAATGAAACAAGAAAACACTGTTTTGACCGAGACTCCCAATCCGTTCGGGCAATACCGGTCACAGTCGCAGTTGTACAGTCCACGTAAATATATGCCACTGTATGTCCTTTAATATTGCAAATACAATTTTACAGTATACTAAGCATGGCACGATGTGCACAGGCAATAAAATATGATAATATGACAAGTACAAAGGTCAACTTCTGTTACGAAAGTTTCAGTTTCTTGCTCCCACTAACTGTCTGTTAATGTGTCTTTAAACAGACAGTACAAGACAGGTATTACTAAAACACCAACATGCAGTGGACAGTAAACCTGTTCAGAGATGTGCCAGCAATAGAAATTCAAGAACTCGGCAACTACAGAAAAAAATTTACAACAGGAATGTCACAGCTTTACATTTCCTTGGTCACTTCGGTAAATATAAGCAGACATAACAAAACCACCACAAAGAATTAAATTACAACAGAAAATAAAGTATCAGCAAGAAAAATAATCCAATATTAAATTTTGTTAATATAAAAATTTTAGGAAGCTATGGTGTCTTAAAGCAAATGTCACACAAGTGGTGATCAGGAGAGTCCCACCAGCTACACTCCCCATGCACCCAAATGTCACACAAGTGTGATCAGGAGAGTCCCACCAGCTACACTCCCCATGCACCCAAATGTCACACAAGTGGTGACCAGGAGAGTCCCACCAGCTACACTCCCCATGCACCCAAATGTCACACAAGTGTGATCAGGAGAGTCCCACCAGCTACACTCCCCATGCACCCAAAGTCACACAAGTGTGATCAGGAGAGTCCCACCAGCTACACTCCCCATGCACCCAAATGTCACACAAGTGGTGACCAGGAGAGTCCCACCAGCTACACTCCCCATGCACCCAAATGTCACACAAGTGGTGACCAGGAGAGTCCCACCAGCTACACTCCCCATGCACCCAAATGTCACATAAGTGTGATCAGGAGAGTCCCACCAGCTACACTCCCCATGCACCAAAATGTCACACAAGTGGTGACCAGAATAGTCCCACCAGCTACAATCCCCATGCACCCAAATTCCAAGCCATCTGCAAACTCATTCAGTGCAGTTGCAAAGAAAATAATTGTGGCCATGTTATTAGCAAACACCCGGGGTAATAACGGTAATCAGTAGGTCATGGCAAACATCTGACCGCCTTTACCTACAACACACTACCTACCAAGGAAGCAACGTGGTTAAAACATAACACATAATTATCGGTAATTATCTGGCTTGCCCTAATATATAATACTTCACCATTACGTACGTCTACATAACACCGTGTGCGGAAGTCATATCTGTGTACTTGCCTCAATTTTCTGAAGAGGATCCTTACATCAAAACCATCAACATCTTTCTGTCAACCTCACGTGACAACCACACACAAACGAACAGCATGGCAGACTGTAGCAGCTTACTGTACGAAATGCTATGCAGCCACACTTGTAGGAATTTTTTAATCACATACCGCTCATGAAATATTAACCGACCGCCATTACCCACAGTCCGCCATTCCCCCATTCTCTCCTATATTGTGTAATGAATATGGTATGAGAAACCGACTCCATTGTACTTATTTAAACCCCTTCCTCCACGTGTTCCACATTTTTATCAGTTCTTATTTTTCGCTTACGTTGAAAACACCTGCGGCACAGGGACAGGTTCTTCGAGCACTTCGACTTTTCCCCGCTACTATCTTTCCGCCAACGCTCCGTTCTCACATTCGTCCATTCATTAATTATTGACGCCATATAATCTTAGCAACTGACATTATCGTGAAATAAAATAGCTCTTAAAAAAGGACATTTGCGATTACCTAACACAAAATCACTTTCTTAAAACTACCTTACCAAACAAACCGTAAAATTTCTTAAAGAAGCATCACAAACATTAAAACTTTTATGGGTAATTTATTTGTATTTGCATGCAAGCGTCACATTACAAATACTTTACAATAGACAACTTCAGTTCTGAAGTTTAACAGGCAATTTTCACAGAGGTGTCTAAATAAACTCCAAGTCTTCCTGATGCACGCGTACCAACATTAGAAGAGAGAGTCCTACTAAAAAGAAAATACATTGCACATAAATAAAATATTCAACCATCTCGTGAATGTGAATACTGCATTTAGAACCCTTCGGCATTCGAAAGAAATTGATTCACATGGCGGACATTATCACGTACTCTGCAGTCATTAGCGTGCAATGATGAAATTATAAATATTATTTGAACTTCTCGCAGGCAACTACAAAATGTTTCGAGGGCACCAAGGTGCCAGTGGGAATGCAGCTAGCCATCCTAGACGTAAAGTTTTCCAATTGGCCAGAACCAAATTACTTTGTACTTGATCATATCCTCCAAATCATGGTCGTCGTTTTGGTGCCCCTAACTTCTCCTTGTATTAATTTAGATCCCAAAATGAGAGGCAATGGAACAGCAATTCTTACGTAAGAAACCACCCGTGTCTTTGCGCAATAAGGCTGGCCTTCAGGACGACAGGCACTCTTAACAAAACAAGTCTGCAGACACGAGGACAGAAGCAAGGAAAACAAACACCAATAACACTGTGATTCTTGTTAGGTCTTGTCACTTGCACGGTCAGTGATACTTAACACTCTCAATAAAAACACGTTTGCAGACACGAGGATAGCAACCCGGAAAAGAAACACCATGAACACTGCGATCCTCTTTTTGTCTTGTCACTTGCACGGGCAGTGACGCCTAAACATATTATTGTCAGTCTTAGTGCCGCTCATTCAGGAAAAAACGAGGCGTCTGCATACATTTCTAAATATTTCGGTACTTCCCTTTTAAAATTTTAAACGTTTGATATATTTTGTAGGGATCTTGTACGAGGCCACAACGCGAACTTTGCAGACTTGAATCTCTCGCAGTCCTTAATAATCAAAATGACAGACGTACGAACTTATGAGGTGGGAGCGACACTAACTGAATGGAGCAGAGTCCTTCGTGAGAAGATGATAATCCTCCACTAGTCAAGAAATTCTTCGCATTTTACGTAGTCCGAAAGTTCATTACCGTGTTCACAACAGCCCGTGCCTTGTCTCTATCCTGAACCAGGTCAATCCAGTCCACGCCCTCGGGACATATTAATGATCCATTTTAGTATTATCCTCCCTTCTACTCCTAGGTATTCAGAGTGGTCATGGTCTGACACCAGGGCTTACTTAATTGGACTATATGCAATATTCGAGCTTATTTAACGGAGCGGCTTCATCTATCTAAAATTATCTGAGATTATTGTCATAAATAAAGAACCGATTAAGAATCTTGGAGGCAGGCCAGCTGCATCCGATTTGTTTGTATCTAACCTTCTCAACGACGATGCATGTTATGCCACTGTTGCACGTATAACACTTTTTTTTATATTGGTAGCCTGGACGCAAATTTTATTGACGCATACTAGTAGGTTACCAGTTGAGGTTTTACCACTTAACCTTTCAAGGCCTAGCGGTTAGTAAACGTACCACCAGGTTTAACATGTGAAATATCACTAATATATAGCAGGAAGTTTTCCATTATCACACTACACAAACACAACGTTTCGAAAGCAATCTGCTTTCGTCTTCAGGCTTTCGAAACGTTCTGAGTGTTCGCGTTCAGTGACAATGGAAAAAGTCATTGTACATATTAGTGATGTTTCACATGTTAAACCATTGTTAAAAGATTATATAGTAAACCAGGTTTAACAATATAACATTCTACATTCTGCCCACAATGTACGTTTATATTTCCGTACGGATGTCAGGACAAACAGTGAATTTTGTCCTATACAAAATTAACTGATCAATTGCTCATAAGCGAGATGCAGAATGTTTACTGCGCGGTACGAATTGGATCTTAAAAAAAAAACAGATCACGGTTCGTCCTTAAAGGGTTAATGAAGTGGGATAAATGTGTTACTGCAATGCTTCTGTTTTGCGAAATCATTTAATTTCATGTTCTTTCCTACCAGGTAAAGAATATATTGCAATTTGATAAACAGTGACGGATGGCCGTGTCATAACTCTGGCGGTTAGTTGCTAATCTCTCACCGCGGAGACTTGGGTTCAATCCCAAGGCAGTCCACGTGGGATTTGCCGTCAACAAAGTGACATTGGAACAGGTTCTTCTCCTAGTACTTGGGTTTTCTCTTGTCATTATCATTGCGCTAGTGCTCCATACTCATTAATTCATCTGCCATCGACAGTATATACGAGCAACAGACAGCGTCTTTGAATAACACAATCAAGGGACAGCATCAGCATGGCAATAACAGACACTAACTAGCTAACTCCAAGGAGCAGAGTCCTTTTTGAGAAGCAAACAGGTCGTCAGCTAGTCAAGAAATTCCCCGCGTTCTATGGAACCCGAAGGTTCATTACCACATTCACAAGAGCCCGCCACCTGTCCCTATCCTGAGCCATATCAATCCAGTCCACGCCCTCCCTTCCCATTTCTTGAAGATCAATTTTAATATTATCCTCCCATCTATGCCTGGGTCTTCCAAGTGGTCTCCTTCCCTCAGGTCTCCCCACCAAAATCCTGTATGCACCTCTCTCCTCCCCCATACGTGCTACATGCCCCTGCCCACCTCATTCTTCTTGATTTGATCACCCGAATAATATTCGGTGATGATTACAGAGCATTAAGTTCCTCGTTATGTAGTCTTCTTTACTCCCCTCTTACCTCATCCCTCTTAGGCCCAAGTACGTTCCTCAGCACCCTATTCTCGAACACCCTCAGCCTATGTTCCTCCCTCAGTGTGAGAGACCAATGACAGACACTGTCTTATAATAATGGGTTTATTCCACATTCTTCGTGCAAGTAACACCTAAAACTAGAACGAAAACACTACCTGCTCCTATCCCATACAATCTTTCACATGTTCGCTGAAAGGAAAGACAGGCCTTACTAAGGCAAGCCTACCATAAACTCACAAAGGAGCATATATGGCAGCTGTGTCTATGTGCAAAATATGACAGTCGCTGACCGGTTTTCAAGAACCGTAGGCCTACTTTTGCACTCAAGCACTTGAGATTGTGATGGTGGAATGAAGTGGAACAAATGGTACAGTAACTCCAAGAAGTTCTGTCAAGGAAAGACACTAACAATCTTCTCTGTTGGGTCTACCTTCTTTCTGCCACATGGATACCGTTAGAAAGGCAGAATATTTTTGTATTCGTCGTAAGTCTGTAATACATTAGGAGCCGGGACAACGTAGTCAGTATTGTGACTAGGCTACGTGCAGGGCGACTGACGAATCGTGGCTAGATTTCCGGCAGGCAGGTGCTCCCAAGTGTCCAAACCGACTCTGCAGCCCACTGAGTATTCAGTTCAGTGGATACTGAGTGCTTTTCCCTGGGACTAAACCGCCCACCAACGTGAAGTTGACCACTCTTTTCCATCCGGTGCCGAGGGTAAGAATGAATCATGCCTTCATCGCGTGCACATAGACAGGTCACTTTTCTGTACCGAACCTGTGACTTTCAGTCGGGTTTTCTCAGTCAGAAATGCCTTTAGGATAGGCAGACGAAGAGGATTAGAATATTGGACGATCGAAATTTCGTAATTAATGCAGAATAGGGGGAAATGTTACTAACTCTTTAAAACATCTTTTCCACTTATACTTACAGACAATTGTATTCATCAGCAAAAGTGACAAGCCTACATGAGAGTGAACATGCTATTGTGATCACAAAGAACCACTTCTCTCTACACAGGCATGTACCATACTGTTACTGCAACTATCGTTCTACGATAAAAAAAAGTTTTAAATATACATCATGCATTCATGTAACTTAAATGATTATATATGGTTGTATTTAATTAACTTAATGTTTTTAACATTAAATTGCAGTAGACCAGGGATCCACCCCGAAGTGATCGCCTACAATTTTAACCATCTTTTATGCATTTTATAGATTTAACATTTACTTATATTGTTGATTTTAGTTTACGTAATTTATACTCTAACAAGTGTCCCTGATGATGATCACAGGAAGGGATCGAAACATGTTGGACTGGTTTACAGGAATTGTGATATATAATATATAAACAATAATAATAATAAGAGTGCATTTGTTGGTTATTTTATGTGTTATCACAATATTTATGTGAGGTATGCACAATTCTTTCTCCAAGTCGAACACTACTGAGCTGTCACACTACCATATCTGTAGCCGTATCCATAAAGCATTACAGGCATGGAATTCCAGGAAAGATATCAAGTGGGTTTACAAGAACTAAGCTCGTGGTTGAGGAATCCAGATATTTTGATATAACTTTTTATCATTCTAGTCTTACCACATTGTGTTTGTGTAGTCTTACAATATGAGATTAAAGGCTGTGCCATTACATGCCAAGCAGGTACAGAGAGGAAGTAGAAGTATAGCAGCGCCACGCCCCGACCGCCTTACCTCCCGGTACCTATTGTACGGGAGGCCGATGTGAATGGGTCTGGGAAATCTCGCCCATCGGGTTCGAACCCCCGACCGTCAGGCCCGTAGCGAGTCGCTATCCTACGCTATCCCGGCTTCCACAATATAAAATTACAAGAGTACAATACGGCGTGGTAGTAGTAGCGTCTTCGGCGCATTACGTTTCTTGATACCGGAAATGGATTGCGAATTGCGGACCGCTCCTTTACTCCCTTAGTGGATTATCATTTGAGGTGGTACAGTTTGATAAAGGTATAAACATATTGACTAATAAAAGCAATCCCATTACAGCCCTGGACAGGCCCTGAGGGTTCCAGCAGGATAAGGCTCCCAGAATTTCTAGACAATCGGCATATGAAGGTGGTAAGGTTGTCAGCCCTACGCACCGGCAGCTTTTACCCCCCCAGCAAATACTCCTGGTACTCATTTCTGCTAGAGGCTCAGTTGATCCCAGGGCCATAGCGCGGCTGGAAGGATTATGTCAAAAATGTGTTTTTAACCCAAATGTCTAGTAATGCGGGAATGTCAGTTTGACGAATTGTGTGGGTTACGACAAATTGCAGTTCCATGAGAGATATAGGCCTCCAAATAATCAGTGCCCCATAACTCAATTCACTGAAGTGGAATTCTCTGCCAAACATACAGCAGGAAGTGTCACTGCTGTACTTGCCAAAATCGGTGTGTGGCCTGTCAACTCGCATTTCAGCTTTGACAATGCTGAATCCCTTACAAGAAAATTACACTACGGAGACAAACAGCAGACCCAATCCAAGAATTCACAATGAAACTGCTCACGTGAACACACCAAGTACGCCTACAGGTGAAGGGAAAGTTGGTTTTAATGCAGGGGATTTGCTGATGCCGGCGTGGCTTCAAAGACTTTGGTTCCTGTTAGCAAATACATGACGTCTCCTTTGATTGTGTTTATAGCTGTCTCTGAAGGTCCATACAAGCAGCAGTTGGAAATGAAGTTGAATAAATCGAAGCAAGAAAGATTAAAGAAATACATTACTGTATACCAATATTGAGCAAGAAATTAGAAAGAAACTAAGCCCGCAGAAGGCAAGATGGTTGGTTCTGTAAAGTATACGAGGCAACCCCTATGAGAGATGTGATATAATGTAAGATTATGGATATATAAATATTGCGTTACAATAAAGAAGAACAAACGTGTGACAATACTGTGACTGTCAACACAATTTAAGCAAAATTTCTCAAGCCATTCAGTGGACTCCATATCTATCTATCTTTGCTTCGAAGCCACGTACGTTTTACGTTTGCGTCAAACACAAAGACGAGGTTATCCATTTGCATACTTAAGCACTATGCATGAAGACGTGCGGGGGAGTAGAGATATAGTTCCACGCATTCTTGGCCTCGGCTCTAGATATAAGTGAGTAACCACCTTTGATCCCTGACCGTTTTACCCCCTAAGGAAGGCCCCTCAGACCCATTAGATAGGAGACGGGAAGGGCCCCAGGACTGGTCTGAATGTTGTGAAAAAGACAAAATCTCTTGCCACTACCAAAAATCCAACACTGGTTCCTACGTAATCCAGCCCTTAGTGTAGACAGTATACTGACTGAGCTATTTATTAAATATTACACATTTAGCAACGCTATTTCAACTGCAAGTACTATATAGCGTAGAGTTAAGGTACAAAAATAATCAGGGTGCTGATTAGATAAGGATTTTAGGATGAGGCGGTAATGTGCTATTAAGACACTAGCATTTTTAGAGTTATTCGCGAATTTAAAACCCAGGCACAATAACAGAGTGAACATGCCAGAAGTGTGACGCCCTGTGGATATTTCATTAATCTTTAAGACGATTTCTTTTGCTATACAATGGTCACAAAAAAATATATTCATTGTCGTCGAGGCCCAACGCTCGTCTAGAGGAACAATTACGCTCGAACCTACAAACGTAACAGCAAAATTAACAATTGACAAGTTTTGCGTATTAAAACGAAAAAGTCTGTACGTACATCAATCAGCTACTATTATTAATTTCCAAGACTGATACTGCAAATTACATCTAGCACTTACTTATAAAATTGAAAAAAATAAACTATACGTTAATTGTTTTATTATTAAGTATATAGATAATAAAATGGAGGCACGCGTTGGCGCAGTTGGTTGAGGCACTGCGCTACAAGCCGGAAGGTCACGGGTTTGATTTCCGATGGTGTCATTGGAATTTTTCATTGACATAATCCTTTCGGTCGCACTATGGCCCTGGGCTCGACTCAGCCTCTAACCGAAATGAGTACCAGGAATATTTCCTGGGGGGTAAAGGCGGTCGGTGCGTACGGCTGACAAATTTACAACCTTCATGTGCCGATTGTCTAGATATCTGGGAGCATCAACTTCCTGGAACCCTAAGGGCCTGTCAAGGCCTGTAATGGGATTGCTTTACCTTTTGCTTTTATAGATAATAAAATGACATTATTACGGTGAAACACTAAGTAGCCTGCAAGAAACAAAGAGAATAAGCGAAGATTGGTAGTCCTGGATGTGCTGTGTTGGTAACACTGTATAGCGGCAAGCTGATGCGTGGCGGCAAGGCCAACTTGTGGTTGGCACTTGAAAGGAATCAGTTGTTGGGAGAAGTGCGAGGTGAAAGGTGCAAAGTGCCGCGAAGTGGTTACAATGGATCAACACTCTAGCGTCGAGACGCTGTTGTCAAAGGCAGAGATACCTATCATTGACCTGTCACACATGGGTGAGTGGCCCGTTATTTAATTCTAGCCGTTAAGGATTATTTCGATGGCGCAGTTGTTCTTTGTTAGAAAACATTCGATTACCGCATATGTTTGTGCATTTAACGACGCTCGTAACTGAAAGACTTACAGCATCGAGTGATAGGATGATAGTGAATAGTGAACTTGAGATGATGTGGAAGGTTGCCATACAGGTGCGCACCCAGAATTTTTCATGGGGGGGGGGGGGCTGACCATGAGGCTATACATAATTGTTTGATTTTAAAAATTATGTTACAAAAATCATGTCGTAACTGTAACATAACACTGGTTGCAGCTGCATTTATAAACATACAAACATAACTACGTGTTCCATGGACCTCTCACTTAACCTAAATCACACGGCCTAATCTTCTTGTTTTTTTTTATTTCATCTAAGGCATCTCAAGTTTTTATTCTATTTTTCAAAATTCTCGTGTACTAATCAACAACCGATACGAGTGGCTGATTTCGGCTGAAGGATAAATCACGTAAAACAGTTCATATCATCGTGTCTACAAATCTGTGTTTTTAAATTTTGATATTGTGGAGGAGGCATCAACCCGGCAGTCCCCCCCCCCCCCCTTTGGTCAGCCCTTGGCGTGATAGTGGCCTAATGTAGGGTACTGTCCGGGCATTTCTCTGGAAGGACTGAGTAAAACTGCGAAGATCATCACTCAGGATACTCGGTGTCTTAACTGAGAATCAAAACGCCACCTCCCCCCCCCCCCCCCGAATACAAGTCAGACACATTTCTAAAATCTATGGATATTGAAAACCGTACCGGACGCTGAAGATATTAGTTTAAAAAATACTGTCCTCGGAAAATTCTGACAACTTTGTTGATTAAACATAAGTGCGCCAGGCTGAGCAATAACCGTCTCCAGTAGGTCTATTAGGTATTTTGAAAAATTGTAAGGTCTCTCTCTAGTTAATATTATTATACCCGTGAGGTAAATTGGCGAATAAAGTCTAGTCCATAATTATGAGCTTGGTAGTTTGTAATTGATAACTCTTGTTGTATTAATTAAAGAATTTACAGTGTGCTAGACATGTAATTAGGTAAGGGGAATCAATAAATACGTAACGAATTTTAGTGGTGAAACTTCTTGGAAAAGAAGCAACTGGGGGAGGAGGTTCATAAAATGCATCTTACACAATATTTTTTTGACGATGCGTTATGAGCTGCATTATACAGCGTATTGAGAAAGAATAGTGATAATTTTTGTGTGGACAGTACCGAACCTTAATATTCTCATACGGTAAGTTTAAGTAGGCCTAGCACTGTGCTGCAAAAATTTGGAAGGAGGAATACCCTATTGCCTGGATAGGGTTTGTTGTCCCCTTGACCTCAAGCTTTTAACAATAACACAAACACAGGGTTTTAGGGTTGGCAGCTCCTTCAGTTTTCCTGTCACACTGGCCAAGATCAAAACATTGGAAAGTATCTCGGCAGGTACATAGCATAATGCTGTCCAGCATAAAGCAGCCTGAAATATGACGGCGAGTCTCAGTGCGCATGAGTAAGTAATGCGAATTGATGTGTCAGATAAATTGTTAAGTTTCCTTCTTTTTGTTGTTGAATTAGGTGACCGATAAAATACAAGGAAGGACAGTAGTGAAATGGATCTTAAAGAATTAGATGGGAGGACGTGGACTGAATTAATGTAGCTCAATACAGAGACAAGTGGCGGGGTCTTGTGAACACGGCAATAAACTTTCGGCCTTCATAAAATTGGGGAAATTCTTGACTAGCTGAAAAACTATTAGCTTCTGAAGAAGGATTTTGCTCCATGGAGTTAGTCAATAGATCAAGAAAGAAATTATTTGATTCACTTTAACTTAAACATTGCTATTTTTTATGTTGGAAGATTGCCAATAAGTAAAGTTCGTATCAGCTGAATGCATCTTAAAATTTCGCTCTGTTTTGTAACGAATTTTTCGGATACAGGGTGAAGCAGATCTAGAAACCTTTACCGTACACAAACGTGTACTGATTTTGCAATGTAAAAAAATTACAAATAAATTTCAAAGAACATTTGAGGATAATTTTTCACATAAAACAATGTTTTTTTTGTGCATTTAGCGAGATGTGAGGTTACAGGCGAAGAAGTGCTGGCAATTGTCAGCTGTCCTGGCCTATCGCGCCTTTCAGAGTCAGTATGTCAGACTGGGATGTAGGAAGAATTAAGACTGACCGAAGAAAACCATTGTAGAGGCACACAGAAAAAAATAATTGTTTCAGTGTCAACTGGTCCCCTGCAAATCGCATACGACCTGTTACCACTGGATAGATTCCCGGTTGAAAAAATGATAAGACGGACAAACTGGTGAATGCTGTGTAGGGAAATAAGGGCTATTAATTTAAAAAAATCACACGGGGCAAAAAAAAAAAAAAAACGATGTGCGGGATAAGTGCAGAGCTTCAATTGTTAAACCTGGCGGTATTTACGAGTATACTAACAACGTATAGTACCCACTAGTCTTTAAAAGATTTTTTTTTGGTGAAGGGCCCCGCAGCAATGCTACGGACGCACCGCAACTTTGAGGCTTATTGTGCGACCCTGTGATGAAGATGATTTTTTTTTTCGTTTTTCCTTGTAATGGATCACCGGTGGAATGAAATTGACAGGGGAAAACCGAGGTACTCGGGGAAAAACCTGTCCCAGTGTCACTTTGTCCACCACAAATCCCGGAATCGAACCTGAGCCTCTGCCTTTAAAAGATGAATATAAATAAAACGCCTATTTATGGGTACGCGTGTCCTTTCCTCTATGCATGACTACAAAATATATTTTAAGAGAAAACAAATACTTGGTAATCATCTGTAGTCTGGTGCATTTGCTGTGTTTTGGAATTCGGTCAGATAAGACAGGGATATCATTTTATCTGAACATTATTTATGGCTTCCTGTTACTCGCTTTTCATACCAAACACAGCCCACTCAGCGTTCACTCAGACGCGCGCTGGAATAGCGGCGGAACTAAAAACGTTAACCGTCACACAAAATAATGGTCAAACAGCAGGCCCAGACGTACGTATTCTACGGGAACCTTCTGCTGCTACAGCGGTACGCCCGCCTCTGTAATTCCTTGGCGCCCATGTTTCACACAAGCGTTAAAATTGTAATTTACGTGCATTCGGTTCAGGTTGCGGGATAGGTCTGTTACCACTCTGTAAAAATTGCTTGTGTTGTAAACTGATGTTAGGTAAGTGTTCGGTTGTATTCACTTTCCCGGATATGACTACTTAAAGAAACTGTATAGGGTTGGACACTGCATGACAGCATGTGGCGAACGAAGAGTTGCCAATATGTAGGTATTTCTGTAACCGTGAACTGCCCTAAAGGGCATTCATATGGCTCTTCGGCCCGTTTCCTGTCTTCCTCCCCGTTTCCTTTCTCCAGTCACTCCTCTGTCTTGCCGCTGTCCGCCAGGTTCTCGTATTGTACAGTTTGGCGGCATCCTTCCGCATTTGTTTCCCCACGTATTCCTTGGCTTTCCAGTGGGCCTTCTTCCTCCGAGACTTCCTTCCAGAAGTCGTTTTGGGATTCTGTTGTCGAATCTCCTTACCATACGCCCAGCCCACTTTAATATTTTAACACGTATGTACGTTACCGGGTCAGTGCCTTTAGACAGTCTGTACAGTCTGGTCAGTGCCTTTAGACTCGTCAGTGCCCTTAGTCTTAGTTTTTCATTGAACGAAACGTCCATTAAGGTAAATAATGAAGGTAATTTTAGGAGTGGCTTTCGCACACTCATAGCGACAATGGCAGTACTTGAGTAAAAGAATTACTAACAGGTAATCGACGGTAACCATATTTATTCGACAGTCAATAACCAATCAGCGAATTTGACGCTGTTCAGAGCTAGTGAAATGATTTAATTCTGCTGATCAGCAGAGACAGACATCGTTTCGGAAGGTTCAAGGATTAAGTACAAGATTCCGCGAAACGACTCACATCTTCAGCGATCATACTTCGTTTAGCTGATACCTGACAGAGTACAAATTCCTCAAGGAACTTCAGAGTTCTGAATACAAACGTACATACCGGTTTTGCGCGACACAGTAAATATTACGAGCAGGAATTACGATTTAATAACATCATTGGCGACGGCGGCGAGGTGCAAGGTGGTGCACTTATACACCACCTTCCTATTTTGAAATAATTTATTTCTTAATATTTAATAAGTTATTAAATGAAACAGTAAAAATAACACAGAAACAATACTAAAATTCATACAGTTCCTACAGTGTCAGTCTAAGGATGACATCCTACATGGTTGCTATCTTTAAACAAACTTTCAGTATTCCAGGCTTCTTGCCGTTGATAACTAAAAACTGTGGTCATTTTGCATATAGGCAGTGTGCATCACCTTGCAAAAAATGCTGCCGGCGCTGACGAACCGCATATTATCAATCCTCATTGCATAAACGTGATCAGTGTAATAACGCGTAACAAAGTAGTTAACAGAAGTGCAGGGAAGTGGTGAAACTCTTATTTTAATTTTGTAAAATTCCCAACTTTCATTCATAGAAGGATAGGAGCCGTCAGTCACAATTCGCACATGGTGTAAAGTTTTATTGCAACATGTTTCGGCTCAAATATAACGAGCCATTATCAGGCTGAGAAGGTGCCAAAGAAAAGTTATTATGTACACCACCGTAACTTTACAACATATAAGAACTGTTGTAACTGACTTTATGTTCATCAAAACGGGATGTCCCACTTACAAAAATCCAACCTTCATTCACCGATGTCCATATCTAGGTCACACCCTCGTACTCACACACGTCGCTCAACCCCTCCCAGAAACAGGCAGAGCAACTGAGCAGAAACTAGCGAGCAGATGATCGACGACTCAACATCTGCGTCAAGATTTAGTGGCGAATTAACGCCGCTGACGGAAAGGGAAGTTAGTGTTCTATATATCGGAACCAAGATACGAGTGTCTAGCTCATCCCGTGAAGCCCACTCGGTATAAAGTCCGAGGTGAAGTTAATGTTAAGGTTTGGAGAAAGAAGGCTGTGGTTGTCGCCCCCAAGTGTTGGTGGCCCTGATGCATCAAGGTGGACGTTACAATCCAGAACGAGGTGTTCCACATTTGACCATCCTTGAGGTCAGTTTCCATCGCACTAATGCGAACGGCGGGGGGGGGGGGGGAGGGGGACTGAAAGTGAGTAGTTAATCATTTGAAAGAACAAGCATTGCAAAGTGGCATCACTTAGAAGGGCATTACTGAAGTCCTCGACTAAATTGTGGGGAAAAGGAATCTCAATTCATGAATGAAATTTGTAACAAATGAAAACTATTCGCTGTGACAGAACAGTGTTGGTCTTACTATGTTGCCAAATATACCTGTACGAGTCCGACATTGACCTAATAATTTCAAATTATAAGTTGTGTGGTCAGCCGTTAGCATTAAGCAGGTAGCTTTCTTTAATTCGTTTGTTGTAGATAATCCAATTGAAAATTTTTGTGCAATACGAGTATTTTAAATCCGCCTTTGGTACACAGTGCAGCCAACACCTGGCTCATCTTAAACGTGGTAATGCTGTTCAGTGATAAGGGTTGGACTGCAGAAGCTAAATACCGTCGAATGAAACCAAACATGATCGTGTGCGGTAAATATACTAACACAATGATACATAACAAAGCGACTATTGCAGACTTCGGAAGTTATATATCGGTCACATAAATTAAAATGACATGTAAGGAAACATGAAACTAAAAAATTTAAATAAGCCAATATTACAAGAATGTTTTAAAAAATTAGATTAACAAACACTCTAATGCCGAGAAATTTATGCTGACCTCAACGTACACAGGGCGGATGGGCAGCAGATGCTACATGTCAGACCACCACCTAGTCATCATTAATACAGGGCATAATGGTGCGGTTTTAATGTGTTCACTATTACAACCGCACCATTCTTTTGTGTATACCCTGTATTTAAGAATTTTTCCCACCTTGGTACGAAGGCTTTTAACCCAGCGTAGTAGAAATCGGTGTCAAGTGTCTGTAGCCAGGAGATGAGAGCTTCCTTCGCGTTGGCATCCCTTTGAAAATCGCTTGCTAGTCAGGGCTTCTTCAGAGGTCCAAAGACGTGAAAATTTTCTGGGCCCCAAACTGCCAACCGGACTTGTGATCGGCTGGTGCTACGGCTGGCAGGTTACGAACCACAGGCCCTACAGTCCTGATCTCGCACCCAATGATCTCCTTCTCTTTCGATCACTTAAGAAGCACTTGGCTGGCAAGCGATTTGCAACAGACGTCGACGTGAAGCAAACAGCCACCTCATTGCTACAGACATTTGACACTTATTTCTTCTACTCCGGGATGCAAACCTTGGTGCCACGGTGAGACAAATGCTTAATTAAGCGCATTAACAACTTTCCATTTGTACCTAACTGTCTAGCTTTACCTTAGTAGTTCTTTAATGCAGGTGATTTCATTTACTTCTGGTGCTTTGCAGTAGTTACTTAATTTGTTTTGTTAATGACGGTGTGGACAAGGCCTTCGATTTATCCGCCCACCCGATGCGTCCTCCGTATTTAGAAGTGTAGTTACTCACTCAGAGCAGTGTCTAATGTGGTTTGGAGACATCAAAAAGACATCTAAAACATTTATTTTCCAACATAATCGCGAACTGTTGCGTGACAAAAACAGGACTTTAGTCGATTTATACACGTGGTTCTGCTCCCTACGGCACGCTATTGTATTCGACCGACAGCTGTTTCTAAACTTGTAATTAGCGGAAAGTAGTTTTAATATGGTGTTCTATTGTAACGTAGATGGACCTAATTACTATTGGAATTTTTGTTTTCAGTAGTAATGCATGCTGATTCTTGATAAGGCATTCAGTAGTAGATACAAGTGGATTTGTCAGCTCCATTATTTAGTTGAATAAGCACCATATGGGGAAAAATTTCTAATAAAATTTATGTGTATATACATTTACATACACACGAGTATATATATATATATACATATATACATACTTATACAGTAACATTATTTTATCTGACAATTCGCATTACACTTCACTGAGACCGCTTTGCGTGACGGCAAACAGCGCAGCCTCCACCGCTTTCCAGTTTTACCATGAGTAGGGGTTCAGGCGTTTTAGTTCAATGTATTACAGTCAACATTAATTTTGTACTCATATTGAAAGAATGGACGGGAAGATGCTCTCCTTCGGCTCACAGACACGCATGACGTCTAATAAACATGTTGTTTATTGACGTCGAAGTTCTGTAGGTTAATAGAGCCGACGGTAAGTGACTAGAGACAGTTTTCAGATAATATTATATGTATATATATATAGCGTGATATCATAAACATGCCTACCCATATTGTGTGCTAAAAGTGTCAACATGGTGACTGCGCAAAACTTTGAAACTGGGCTGGTTTTACAATAAAAATAGCAGCTGGTACCGAACCCAGTCGAGCAAAATATAATTGTTTTCAATTTTGTTTGTTTCAGTTGTAATGAAATGCAGTTTATTTGACATTCTATTATGGAATAATCGATTACAGTTCGTTAGATAGCGTCACAAGGGTCAAGCAGTCCAAAAAAAGAGGATTCTTCTTAGACTGCTTGACCCTAAAGATGAATGCATTACGCTCTTCCTAAACGTCGGTAGCTGTTTAACAGACGACACCACGTAAAATCGCAGAATACGTGAGTCTTGACATTAGACTGATTTAAGAATCCTAATGAAAGGCGAGAATGGAGAGATGTCCTCCGAAGGATGACAGGTAGACACATTGTGCGAATGCTTTCTTAATATCACCCCCCCCCCCCGTCACTTTGACGTTAATTTACTGAAAATGCAAATCATCACATTCATTTTCTTTTTTTGTTCATCTTGTGCTGAATTCTTGTGACAGAATTTTGCACTAAAAATTGTAGGCTGTAATAACTGTAGGAGTTTTGTCCTCAAACAAGGTGAAAGCGCATCTGTTTGCACTTCGTTAGATAGTCTTATTTCAAATTACAGTTTTAGATGTTAGGCACGTCCACATTTTGTTACGCCCCACTTATTTTGTAGGATGAACGGTTTTGGAGAAATGTGATAAAATTCTAGTTCAATTTTGCGTAAAGTATGGGTTTATTGGATGACTATAAAAAAAAAAACTTAAAATTCGCCTGACATTTCGTTTTGCTGCAGATCTTCTCATATCAAATTTTATCGAAATCCGCTTGGCCGTTCCGGAGCTGGAACATTTGAATTTTCTTACACATACGGCCCCGTTATTATATGCAGAAACTACACTTACGACTAATAGACATAACGCATGGGACGTTGTATTGGAAATTGCTTACTGAATGTATTTTATCATTACTGCTAATCTCGTATCAGTAAGACAGTATCTATGGGTTGATTCAGGTTCCTAAGGATACACACGGATGTCTTTGTTTATAAGCGAATCTCTCCTTGATGCTGTCATTACGAAGATCTCAATACGAGACGACGGCACGGCTTCTCGTGACATTGCACACTTAGTGTCACAGAATGGAAAACACAGCTCTGACGCAGTATAATTTAAGGAGAAACAGACTAACAGTCATGTTACAATGCTGAGGAAATACATTGGCCGTATAAGTATCAGAAAAACACTGAACAAGAAATGTGCGAGACTTATTTTTCTCCGAAAATTGAGGCAGTACCGTCTTCCGAAACGTCGGTAAATTTATGCCAGACTACACGGCTTCACCTCCCAGAACACAGCAAATATTCATGGAAAAAGAATTTCTTGAGATAGCTTTTGACGATTCTTTCACCAATTTCACAAATAACAAGACTGGAAAATGTACACTGAATAACGTAATAACACAAAATTAACAAATTCGCTATACAAATCAAGTATTACTTCTTGCATTAAAGACGACGAGTATCCCATCTTGAGAGAGAGAGAGACATATCGACGTCGCGAGACAGAAAAAGGAAAACACTTATACGTGTTCGATCTGTGCTGGAAAATGTGGCATTGGGACATGGTTTTCTCCCAATACTTCGGTTTTCCCCTCTCAGTATCATTCTACCAATGCTCCATAATCAGATTTAATTTATATATACCGACCCGATATGATCTCAGCAACTGGTAGTATCGTTAAATAAAGCACTTAAAAACTCAACACTTATTTGAGGGAGATGTATATATAAATATACTGTTGCCAATTGACGAGAACAGCTTTGACCTTGGCAGTGGTGGCGCTGGGAGAAGTCAGAATATTAGATCTTTATGATCAATGACCGACATATGAATATTCCTGTCAAAATACATTAGGCTGAAGTGCAGTCATGTCCTTTGTGTGTGTGCGCGTGCGTGCGCGAGTAAATTCTGTCATTTTCTGTTGTGTTCTATCTGGTTAGAGCTGTGTATAAATTTGACTTTAGGCGTGTCATAAACTGCAAACTTAACAAATGGAAACCGTTGGAAAGTGATAGATGCAGTGCTAGAAACTTTTTGAGAGGACGTATATGATTGGTCCGCAAGTTTAGCCCGGGATAAGGGAGTTACGCCGCCAAGGCCAAAGCCGATCTCGTCAATCGAGGACAGTTCTGTTAGTATGCCCCAGCCGTCGTGGTGGATAGGAACGATGAAACATTTACCCAAATGACGCCGCCGTTTATCAAAGTCAGGTTGATGAGTTCAATATCTCGGTTTTAAATCATAGACTTACGTTTTCCCGCAAGTTAGTGTACATCGAATTTGCCATCATGTGATAACATGCCTTCTGGGATATTCTCCTGATGTAGGTGAAGTTATGATGAATGTTATGTTCCTGTATCAGACATCCGTAACATTTATTTCACCAACTGACAATTTCCGTCAAAAGTGGCATTGCAATCCGTCCATCCCATTCTTCAGTATCAACAATCCGATCGTGCTCTCCATGTCTGCAGATAAGTCGTTATCCCGACTCCAAGATATCTGTAACTGATTACAAATGGGTAATTACTTATGCTGAGTAACTTGGCCACTGTAGATCATTTATCCACGACTGCGGCAGTAGCAAATTTACGGCCATGAATGTGGTCACGACAAATGTTTGGCTCCTGACGGGTTTACTGTTCCCTTCTTCGTTGTTACATCACTGTACTCACCAATACAAAAAATAAACATTACCAATCCTCAAGCTCTCTAATGAATGAAACAACAAATTACATGTATAGTACAGACACGGAGGTGAAGCAGTTGGGTAAATAGAAGGACGAAAACAATCCTGTAGTTAGGCATGCGTCGATCACGTGAGGCAAGGATTAAGGTTCCTAGGTAAAGGTAAAAGGTAAAGTTCTCCCTAGAACAGGCCACGAAGGCCCAGAGGGGGAGCAGAGGTATAGTTCTACTCTTTCTTTAACCTCGGCGCTAGATGGGGGTGGGTGGTCAACGCCACGCCCTGGCCGCTTTACCCCCGGGAATGACCCGGTACCCATTGTACAGGAGGCTGGGTAGGCCCCAGGGCCGGTCTGGACGGGTGTGGAAAATCTCGCCCCACCGGGATTCGATCCCCGGACCCTCCAGCCCGTAGCGAATCGCTATACCGACTACGCTATTCCGGCCCATATTAAGGTTCCTACAGAGCATATAAAGCCGTGATTAATACCGACGTTTCGGAGGAGCCTGCTGCCTCAATCTTCACGGCCTAAGCAGTATTACAAAATTTTTTTTTGTTTATGGGAAAGGTACAACACACTATCTAGCACTTTAATTGAATAATTTTCAAGTTGGTGAAGGATCTGTGAGAAATCAGCCCGGAATGGACCGGGCATTCACTTCTCGTGTTAATGCACACTCGTCTTCGATTTGAAAGCCCATAAACAATTGTTCACAAAATGACTGGCTACCGGTATAAGTAATTATCAAACATCTTCCTTGTCCTGGTGGCGATTGCTGCCGTCATTACTTTACTTCACTTGTGGCCTGCACGTAACCAGGTTTCATTCGTGTAACCAATGTTTTCTGCCTTCGTGTATAATTATTTAAGGCAGGGGTGCACAAATTTTCAAGAAATCTAGGAGGCACCTCCTAATTTTGGCGCTAGAAGTGTGACATGATGCAAGTTCAATGCTGAGGACCCACAAATATTTGGCGCCGCCTAACAAAATTCAGTAGCTCGGACGACCTGGCGCCCAGAATTTGTGCACCCCTGATTTAATCTTTATATGGTCCTTAAATTCTTCCATTTGCATGTAACTGCGTCGCCTTTGTCTATCAGCATGCTGCTCCGTCCGATCCGACCATGTGTACAATTCATATATTTTAATGGTTTATAAAAGGTCGTTCTTCGAAAGTTTTGACAGCTCTGTACATATCTTCATTAACAGAACAGTGTAAGTGATTTTATTAACAGCAAGAACACTTAAATATTTGTACGAAACTCGTGAAATTTTCTCATCGCCAACACTTTTTACAAGATCTCTTTGACTACGCGTAGAATTTGATTCGCTTTATTGCACTGTAAACAGACGTTTCATTTACTCCCACAGGGTAAGCTGTTTTCTCTGCAATTTCTGAAATTAATACTGTACCTTATACTGCACCTTATACGTGTTACGAATCATGTACTCTTTTTTTTTTTAGAGCTGCTCCAATAGATTCTTTTAAGTCGTTACCTAAGTGAACTAAATATATCTGCATTCTGGACTCACTGCTGGACAAAGTCCATAAAGTCAATGACTTCAGATATCATACACCATCATTAGAACCTACAGAATGTTATATTTGTATTGTTTGTGCAGAACCGGTACACTCGATATATCGGTATTTATGACACACAATAATAAACAAAGCACTAAAACAATTCGAATCGTTTTATGTGGAACCAAAGTGCATACAAGAGCACTGCAGCTGTACTGCAGCTGTGATAGTAGTGCCTTCCTCTCTATCAGTGTTACTCTTGACGGAACAAAAGTTCGGTCAAGAGGGGGAGAATGCAGTCTGCGTAACAAGGGATCACGCGATTATCACGCACTCCCTTGTGTTTACATCCTGCGTCTCGTCTCGCTGAACACACTGTATTAGGCCTATGGCATTCCACAGGAACACAATTTCACATTACATTATGGTCTTTGAAAAATTCTAGCCCTTCACTGTTCTTCACCATGATATTCGTAACTTTCAAATTTGACTCAGATGTTATGAGATATATACGCATGTCAGAAATACACGTCACTTCACCTCAGAGTCAGTGACAGCTGTTTTGTAGCCCACATAGACCTCTAGTAAGAATAGGTTCATTAATGAATGAATTCATTCATTCATTCTGTAACCTGTCTTACAACAAGTCCATGCCTCTTCCACAGCGAGTTCTCCAGAGTGCGATCTAGTGCTTCCTCTTTCAATTTCCAGCATCCTCGCTTTTCCTTAAGGTCATCCAGTAACTACTTATGTCTTCTTCCTCGTCTTCCCGTCACTTCTATCCTTCCCTCCTTCAATAACTGTTCTAGAAGGCAGTTCATACGTAAGGTGTGACCAATCTAGTAAGCCTTCCTTCTTTTTATTGTTTGTAGGATATTCCTTTCCTCCTTGACTCTGTGTAATAATTCATTTCTCACACGATCGGTCCAACTGATCTTCTCCATTCTTTTCCAACATCACACTTCAAAACATTCCAGGTATTTCTGATCTACTTTCCAAAGTGTCCAAGTTTCAGCACCATACAAAGCTATGCTCCAAATGTAGCACTTTTACTAGTTTCTTCCTTAAATTTCCAATTTGCTGGTGAAAAGTCTTCTTGTTGAATGCTGCTTTTGCCATGGCAATCCTGGATTTAATTTCACTTGTACACTTTGCATCATTTGCTATCATGCTACCCAACTATTTGAAATATTCAACACAAAAATTTTGCCGTGGACACGGTCATAAAATTCCGCAACCGCATTGATGAACAAAAATAAAACCTGTGGCCCTACTTAACAAACAAAATAATTTGCAATGGTCGCAGTGGCCATGAACACAACAACAACAACAACAAAAAAAACCGTAGTCGTATTCATAAGGAAAAATATATGAGGCTGCGTAAGCCCGGCGCAATCACTGACCTAATCTGGGCCCCGGACCACTTTCACAAATATGTTCGCAGCACCATAGTTTGAAAACTCCATATTCTCCGTGGTCGCATTCATGAGCAAACAGTTTGCTGGGGGCATGCTCATGAATAAAACAACTTACCGTATAAGCTTTCACGAACAAAAACACTTTACGTGGCCACATTCATGGACAGAAATGACAGTCGGCACAGAATAGAATGATTTTCCGTAATAAAATTAGTCGGCCATTAGCAACTATCCATTTGAAAAGAGCCATAGATAACTTTGTACTGCTGAAGAATATGGAGATATTTTTAAAACATCTGTTCTGAAGAAAAATGTTGTCATGTATACAGTGTCGTAACAGAATCAACGAGGGTAAAAAATGTTGAAGGTTACAGCGCTGGCACCACCATTTACCTAACGCCGGTAAGTGTTATGTTTATCAATCAGCAGTATTAGGAGCAATTACGACCAATTTCTGGCGTGAGAGTTAACTGGAAGTTCAGAAGCAGGTACAATATGTTGTTTAATAAGGCTGTTTGTTGTGCAGACGTTACAAGCATCAAATAAGACAACAGGACGATGAATGTAATTGATTTTGCATTAGATTATTTAATATTGTACTTGTGGGTGTCTTAAATTATTAACTAAATTAAAAATAACCGTCAATTTACAACTGAAATTTATTGTCAGTATTCATTATTCATTACAACATGTTTCGGCCGACTTGGGAGGTTAGTTGCAACGTTAAGTTTTATAAAAAGAAATGAGATCTCATTTCTTTTTATAAAACTTAACGTTGCAATTCACCTCCCAAGAATTTCGTATATTTTTTTGTATTACCTGAACATGGCCAACTCGGCCGAAACATGTTGCAATGAATAATAAATACTGCAAATAAATTTTTGTTGTTAATTGGCAGTTATTATTAATTTAGTTGATATACTACCACAACGGGAGGTATAGAATAAACTTCAAATTATTAGCCTCACCGCATTTTCGTGAACGTATTTTAAGCTTGAATAAGATGTGATCGTAATTTTGATGGAAATATGGGCCTACATCGGCTGTGCACAATTTATTGAATAGTTTCTGAATACAGTATAGCCTACAGCTACTGAAGTCAATATAATCTTCTCAGCCGCGTCAGGTGTTTCAAACACACCAACGTTTCGAAGACTCACTCCGTCTCCATCATCATGGTTATGTGACGTAGTCAGTATCCAGCCTTCCCAAATTACAAAGCTACTCGCATAAGGCTGGTTCTCACACGATCTTGTATTTTAGAGACGAAATTGGTCTTTGAAACATTCGCCTACTTGAAACACCTGACCAGGCTGTCATCCCGAGAGGATTCTGTTGAATTCAGTCACCGTGGATGCATCAAGGTAACCTCCGTTATATTAAACAACCACATTTAAATCTTTCTACACATCAGTTTACAAAACCCATTAAAAAGTTCATACGAGGTAGTATATTAAAACCTTGTCATACATCTTCGTCTGCGCTAAAATTGTGGCAACTTAGAGGGAAGTAAAGCGATTTCAATGTATGAAATAATCTTTACGGTGGTAGCTAGTGAAATGCCTTAAGTAAGTGAAAGTGCAAGAATATAATGCACATATGTTCTTCGGTAAGGATTTGGAGGGAGAAGAAAAGTGCGCCTTCTTTTCTGCCAAATAAGGTAGTAAGATACTGCTTTCGTAAGTAGGACATTAAACCAATAAATCCTAAAGAAGTGCGGTACGACGGGAAGGAATGGATTAATTTGCCTCAGAATGGGGATCAGCAGTAGGCTCTTGTTAACACTGGTATGGTCAGGTTCCATGAAACATGGGTCACTTGCATAAACAACTGGGGATTACTGGCTTCTCAAGAAGGACTACGCTCCATGCAGTAATTTCGTTAAGGCAGTGAAATGCTCATACTTTAATTTGCTGCCAAGTGGAAAGAACTCACTGGCACGATAGACTGGACTTGGTGTAAATACGTACATGTAAGTATTCTTCCACATAAACGCGTGCATCACGTTTTAGGCGCGTTCACAAAACTGCGAAAAGCGACTATTAACTTCGTCGTGTCTGTCTGTCTGTCCGTTCATCCGCATGGAGCAACTCGGCTCCTACTGTACGGATTTTCATGAAATATGATATGAGTATTTTTCGAAAATATGTCGAGAAAATTCAAGTTTGATTAAAATCTGATAAGAATAACGGGGACTTTACGTGAAGTCCCACGTACATTTATTATAACACCTCGCTGAATTCTTAGAATGAGAAATTTTTCATACAAAAGTTGAAGAGAAAATCAAAACGCACATTTTATGTTCAACAACTGTTTTTTTTGACAATCGTACCATTTAGACATAATGTGGAAAAATATAGTAGAGCCAGACAGGCCACAGATGACAATATAATACAAAGCATGCGCTTTGCATGCTGGATAACTAAGGCTACAGACACTGATACCGTACTTTCTACTAGCTCTGCGATTGAGACAATCTCAGGGATTACATAAGGGTGTTTCATCGAGTCTACTAGTTAATTTAAAGATGTATGTTTATTATGTTCACAATTGCATATTCTACTTATAACGGCACATATGGTCTCTGACTACATCGTTCTCCAGACCTACAGCGAACTGCCTCCAGTATTAGGGTCAGTCCACAATCCGCTCTCTAAATGTTTTGTTTTTATGATGTGGGGGATTTTGCCTTCCCATATTTGTTGAATCCTGAACGCTGGGTTCAAGGTTCTGTGAATGCTAGGAAGAATTGCTTCCTTAGCAAAGCCAAGTAATGTTCAAGACGGTGTCCCTTTCATACCTTTCTTGCAATAATTTTATGACACTAAAGCTCGTCGACCCAAATTAACGCAGCTGCATGAGCTTGTCCAGATAATGACCTTCACAGTGTCAGGTCTCGAACTTGCAAACAGTGGGGCCATGGTCCCTGCTGACAGCTCTGTTTTTGAAATCACCGCTTCCCCCATACATTATTATTTTTGTGAAAGCGTCTCCCAGGATGGACTCGAAACATGGGTGACAAGGGAAGTCCGGTTACAACACACACTGATAATATGTGATACTTATTGCTTTTCCACGGCAACAATGGTTACGCGAACGTGCCTCAATGTTAAGTTTATACCAAAATTGCCACTCCTTGTTGTTTCTACTTTGCTCACGCTGCATGGGAGTAGTGTCACATTGTGCATGGACCATGCACAATGTGACACTAACCTCAATGTTTGCTTCCTGCAGAATTCCTCGGCTATAATAATGCAAGGCATGACTTGCAATTCCGTTCCTTAGCTACAGATATATATTGATATGCTCCATTTGGAATAAAACGTGAATGTACCTGGACAATTATGTAACATCTGGAATTAAAGCATAGATGGTTTGTTACAATTTACATGGTCTATTCCAGTAATGATCCAGAGAGATCTGTTATGGATATTACAAAGCAGAATCCTTCCATCTTTTAAGGGATCTACCCAAACAGATTTTCCTTGTCGATTCATATTTTGAAATATTATCAGAGGCATTCTTTTAATATTAAAAATACATAGTCCTTAGTTTATACGCCAATATCGTTGGTCACTTCAAAGACCTGCACGGCGACGGGCAGTATATCCCATCCTTAGTTTGATTATCCTAATTACATTAGGCGAAGCCCTTACTGGTATAATTTCCAACATTCTCCTGTTAGTTATATCACCACCATTCACCCGAACCTTTTACATTGTCGCAAATATTAAAAAACACAACACTACACTTCGGACGCTACCTGCATCCGTCCTCAGGCGAAACCACTAATCCTAAGAACAATTGACCAAAAAATGACACACCATAAAAAATCACACGGGAGGAACAACCCAACACAAACTTGTATATTTTTATCTTTGTTCTTAAATTTTTTTAGGGTTTGGGTACGTGGAATTTATATTTTTAGATGTATTGGGTTGTTGTACCTCGCGTGTGATTTGTGACGGCGTGTCTGTTACGTTTTAGTCAATTGTTTCCTTATGATTAGTGGTTTCACCTGAGGACGGAAGCAGGTGGTTTCCGAAATGCAGTGACTTGTTTTCGAATATTAGTGACAATGGAAAAACTCCTTGTGAATGTCGGTGACATTACTCATGTAAAACCATTGTCAAAAATTTACATGTTACAATTCTCCTCTTAGGCCTTCCTCAGACTAATATATTCTCCACTTTGCCCTGTTTTCAGACTCTCTGGATCTTTGTTCTTCCTTTATAGATCAAGTTGCGCACCCATATAAAACAATTCAGACGCTGAAACGAGAGATTTGCCCGACAGCTAACTAGTTCGGTAATACCTTTAAAACTTCATAAGACGGACTGTGAAACCAGCGATTCGCGGAGGTAAGGCACTTTGTTTTGTTCTGTAAAATTACATCCACTTCACAGAACTTAACGCTGTGTTACGTTACAAAGTTGCACAGCGGCACATCTGTTGAAAGGAGAGAATATCCCCTTCCTCCCCCAAGCAGTACAACAGCTGACATTTCCACTCACATAAGAATTCTTGTCACACATAATCGAACGCCGCGGTTTAGTGGCTGGAATCCACCGTTGTATTCGAGAAGATTACAGGTTTGTAAGTCGGCCCTGATATCGGCTATATCGAATCGGTAGCGGAAAGGTAACGTATCCACTTCCAAATAGATTTATACAGCCTGTCGCCTACTTACTAATCTCAACGACTCCAATTTGTCAGATCCTGCATAAATGACATCTTTGTTTCGTGTCGACCCAACCTTGTATTTAGATTCTTAGGCGCTTTTAACAATAATGTTTCAAATTGCAAACCTAAATAAATCAAGATTTTGTAATTGAAGGCTTCCGCCGTGGTCGTAATGTTGCTTAAAAGTTTTTGGGTTGTAGCCCGGCGTCAATTCTTGGTGTATAGCCAACGTTTCGGGAACACTTGTTTGTCCCATCTTCAGGACCCTGAAGATGGGACGACTAATTGTTCCCGAAACGTCGGCTATATACCAAGAATTGACGCCGGGCTACAGCCCAAAAACTTTTAAACAAAATCAAGATTTTGTTCAGATTCTTGGTTTCTTTAACGATACTGTTTTAACTGACAAAACTAAAACTATGGAGGTTTTAAAATTGTAGTGTGTCTTACATTTCCGGCCATTGATCTTACCCCTGTATATACGAACATCCACCGATAGGTCATGTTTTATCTTCGATACCTCAGTTTCTGCTTGGATGGGCCTAGGAAAATGTACAAATAATCAAGGCAAAACCGCTGATTTAATGAAAAAGCCGTTTGTTGCACGCTATGAAATCAAGCGCGAGTTAGCAAAACGTGTGAAGGCTGATAGAGTCGCTGTTCTAGGGCAACCTCCTACCAGACAGCAGTGAATGCTGCTGTGCGCGTGCAGAAACGTACATTTGGGGTCATTGCCGTCGTCACTTCTGCGAACAGCAGTGACGTCTTCATGTACGGAAGTCTGCATTTCAATCGGCGATCTGCAGCGAGTGTTTTGAGTGTGATTCTTTCTTTAAATAAAATCTGGTATTGGTTTTCTACTGTAAAACAGTTAGAGAAATGAAATGTTGCTGGTACCTGTCAAATGTGGCCCTAATTACAAACCGCTCAGCAAGCCTGATAGATTTCCCAAAAAACGTCTTCTCGTACAACGAATTTATACATAACATAAAATATATACCCTGTTATGGTCTACAGCTTTAACGTTTGACTGCGATGAAATTTTAAAGAAATACAAGGGAAAATGATTTCTAAATATGCAACGTGTCTCCAGTGTGATGACTAGCTTTGCAACGTCAGACTTGTCACCAACCAGCAGTCAAGAGTGTTGGGCCACCTGTTGACCCGTTTCGGCCTCATTCTTCCGGGAATCGCTTCAGAGGCCTTTCCCGATTCCTTGGTCCACGCTGTTTGTAATTTTTTAACAGTGACCGAAGCCTGTTTCTTCAGATTCCATTCACATTTTGAATCCACTTGATTTTATGCTTCTAACTTTCTCCGATGTGTTTCTAATTTTTAATACTACTTCATTTTACTTTATGGTCCATCCAAACGTGTTTCGTCGTCCTCTCATGGTGTTTTTGCTATTGCATTTCAGCTGCATTTCTGATTCGTACCGGTAATAAACGAACACCTACACCGACAAACTATGCAAAATCTCGAACATGGACTTCAGGGTAGGACTGATAAGCCTACTTGCTTACTGCCTAGACTTCTAGCTCTGCAAATTTTTGTCTAGTTAATGCAGCATTCAAGTAGTATATATTTGTAATCCAATAATAGAACACAATTTAGCAGAAGAATTAACATTGTGGTAATTTTCCACTCGTTCCCCTTCGATAAGTGCCATTTCGTTGTAGCTGTTCGCCACCATACATTAATTTGAGCCATTAAATCCATTTCCCATCTCAAAAACTGTTTCCCTCAGGTCAATCTGATGTGGCTTATGGTCGTCTAGGTCAGCGGTCGCCAACCGGTGGTCCGCGAGAAAATTTTGGTGGTCCGTGGAGAAATTTGGACATTATTTGCAATTTTTATGTTTATTATACTTATTTCAAACAAGCAGCAACAAATATCACACTAATAATTTTGTTATAATTAAACAAGTGCATTTCATATTAATAAAATGGAACTTTTATGATCATTATTTTATAGATGTTTGTACCTTTTTAAAAAAATTCATGTTAGTGGTCCGCGGGATTCAAAATTGTGAGTTTAGTGGTCAGTGAGGTCCGAATGGTTGGCGACCGCTGGTCTAGGTTATGACACCGTAAGTGTCGTATGTGGTTACTAACATTTTTGACGTCTTGTTGCCCCCATATTCGGGCACACTGACGTGAATAAAACTGTGCGAAGTTAAATGTGGTATACAAAGCTAAATGCGACATGACGTGATTTACCGATCTCCAACTTCCTGTACGCAGTTTTCAAAGAGGCCCGTCCCCCCAAAATTCTGTATGCATTTCTTAGCTCATATCCCGTCTATCTTATCCTGCTTGACAACTATTCTACAGAAACTAATTATCCTTATCACTAAGGACTGGACAAATGATCTGTTGTCCGTTACCGCCATCTTTTCCGGGTGCGAACCGGCTATCGTTCTCTGTCAAAGGTAAAAATACACCTTGTCCAGGGCACGAAGTCATATTGGGGGGGGGGGGGGTAGAAGTATAGCTCCACTCATTTGTAATGTTGACACTTGATGGAAGGGAACGGCGAAACTTACGACCAGGCCACTTTACACCTGGGAAAGAACACCGGTACCCAGAGTCGGTGTGGACGTTTTGGAGGATAGAAAAATCTCTTGCTCATAGCGGGATTCGAGCCCTGCACCGTTCCGAACTTAGCCTAGTCCCTATACCAAGTATACTGCCAGGGTTCCATCGCTTTCTGTCAGGTTTTTAGCATAAAGCGTGACGTGGATGTCGAAGAGATGATATTCTGATTAATTATACATTATTTACATCCTTTTGATCAACTTCGGTTTGTTAACTGCTCGTAATTGTCTCCTAACGTATTTCACACTTCATTGTGTCTGTACTTCTCAATACACACAAGGATCTCATAAAACGCATCTGCGCAGGTTCCAAACCTTTCTTATCTTAAGAGATTCAAGTCTTCTGGGATGTTACGTCATGTCAACATGGCGTAACATCCCAGAAATCTTGAATCGTCGTAAATACCGCTGTGAAAACCTTCAAATCTCACTTTATCTTGTATCCGTAGTACCCATGATTCACGCCCATATTTAAAACTTGAGATGAGTACTATTTTACCCCCCTTTTCGTACTTTTCCAAAAGCCCTCTGTAGCTACACCACACCTTGCTACACTTCCTTCTGAACTACCTCAAAGACCAAGTACTAAACGCAGACACCCGTTCAGATTCTTCATGACTTCATATTCGTATTATCCGTTCCTGGCGAGTTTCTCTGTCTTCCTTGCTATGAGGCCAAATCTTCACTAAATTTCCCCATAGAGTTTGGAGTTGTCCGCAATTCTACATATTCGTCTTCCAGAATTTCAAAATAGTGTTTGAGCTATTGTTTACAGAGAATCCTGGCTTTTTAAACTATTAATACGGCATGAGCACTAAGCAGCTTCATCATTTGTACTCCTCACCATATATATTTCGGGTGAACAAATCAAGTTGAATGAGATGGGCGGGGCATGTGGCACGCAGGGGGGAGAAGAGAAATGCATACAGGGTTTTGGTGGGGAAACCTGAAGTAAATAAACCAGTTGGAATTTCTAGGAATAGATGAGAAGTTAATATTAAATAGACATTAAAGAAATGAGATGGGAGGGCGTGGAATGGACTGATCTGGCTCAGGATAAGGGTACGTGATGGGCTGTTGTGAAAGCGGCAATGGACCTTCATATTCCACAAAATGCTGAGGAACTGTTAGCTTCCCAAGAAGGACTTTCCTCCGTCGGGTTAGTTATGTAATATGACCTGTATAATTAACGAGGTTCCGCGTTATGAAATCTATACTTTTCACACTGCCTTCATCCTCCTGAGATCCCCATAATTAATTTTCCTTAGTAACACTGTAATCGCCGATGCCAGTGGCCGTGCGGTCTAAGGCGTGGGTCTGCGGCCACTCGCTTACTAGGATCGTGGGTTCGATGCCGATCCCAGTGGCCGTGCGGTCTAAGGCGTGGGTCTTCGGCCGCTCGCTTACTAGGATCGTGGGTTCGAATCCCACCGAGGGCATGGATGTTTGTGTTGTGTTTGTTGTAAGGACGGTAATATGGACCGTAAAGTGACATGAAGGACGAAAGGATTTAAACAGTACAAAAATGGATCAAAGGGGAAAAACTCCGGACAGGCACAAAAAGAATCCCACCGGAGGCATGGATGTCTGTCTCTTGTGAGTGTTGTGTGATGTCAGGTAGAGGTCTCTGCGACGAGCTGGTCCCTCGTCCAGAGGAGTCCTACAGAGTGTGGTGTGTCTAATGTGTGTGATCATGAAACCTCGAAATGAGGAGGGCTAGGCACCCGAAAAGGGGCTGTTAAGCCATAGGAAAAAAAACACTCTAATCTCTGTTTTTTTTAAACAAAGAGACGTTTCACAACCATATAGTACAGTTCTAAGAAGTATAATTTATTGTACATTTACTCTCTATAATGTAAGGTCGTCACAGGGCACTCAAAAGGGTCTTCAGAGAAGTCTAAACACTGAAGTTTATACGATACATTAAACCAAGCTGACACGACGCAGCTGACATGCATGCGACATTACACAGCAATGCCACGATTTCTTGAAACGTGTTTTATATCAGTTTACAATCCTGATAAAATCATGAGGCACGTGTTTCTGTTAAGTGCTACAATTACCGTGCTTTATTCTCGCGTGTTTGAAGCGACATACACGCGGGCGCACACGCATGCATACGCATACACACGAAAAGAAAGAAGATAAGACGTTTCTGGCGTCAACCACTTCACGTGTAACAAAGACTATCTGGTTGTGGCCTGATAAACTGCTTTGGAATCCAAGGTCTAGAGTAAACGTTCTGCGACGACATTCAGTTTTAACCTTCTAACGGCCAATAACGACTTATCGTTACTGAATATAACGGTGAGTGGCCCAATGTCGACTACAGTTATCTACAAATGCACTAGTAGCAATGATCTTGACATTTAACCCTGGCGCACTAAGGTGTGCTGCTCATTCAATCCTTGGTCTTCAGAAGGTTAAATTACTTTCTAAAGCAATTAAATTTATTTAACGATGCTTTCTAGCTTCCATAGGATATAACTTATGAAATTCTTTCAATGCGAAAGCCAAATTAAGCAGAATGTGGAAGATCGCCGATTGTGGCTTCATTTAAAGTACTATTGCGGACACTGAAGGAAACCGCAACGTCAAGACACGCGTCTTTCGGAGCCAGAATCGAACCCAAGACCACCCCCACGTGAAGCAGGCATTCTAACCACTCAAAAAGGAAGTTATGTTAATTTAAATATGAATGTTTTAAAACACATAACGATATTCCGTCACTGAAATTGCAAACACATTTAGCTAAAAAAAGTTAAGTTATCCCTGTCCACGTCATGAAGGCATTATAGGGGGAGCATAGACATAGCTCCATTCATTCTTAACGTCGGCACTAGTTGAAGGCGAGCGGTCAGCTTCATGCACCGGCTGTTTACCCTCGGTACTCATTTCACCCCCATCTAGCGCCGAGGTTATAAGGAAAGAGTAGAGCTATACCACTACTCCCTCTCTGGGCTTTCATGGCCCGTTCTAGGGTGAACTATACCTTTACCTTACACATTCCATAGGAGGCTGGGTGGGCCCCAGAATCGGTCTCGACGTTTTGGTGAAGATAAAAATATATTGTCCCTGCTCGGAATCGAACCACAGTTACTTGGCATTCAGTCCGTAGCCTAGCCACTATGCGACCACGCTATCCCGGCTCTTTAATGACAGCTTAGTTCTTGAATAATTCCTTATAACCATGTTTTTTTTTTTCGATATTTAGGTCTACACATTAAATGCTAATGTGCTTCTGTAATAAACGCTCTTAACGGATTACTGTAGAGTACTTACTATTATTGACTTGTTACATGGGGCACGCAGGGCCGGCATTAAGCATAAGCAAACTATGGTTAGCAGCATGGTAACATATTCTGTAGCGTCAAATGGAAGAGTAAACAACATATCCAACGAAACGTTTTATGTTCCTCGAACATCATAAAACCGTTATTTTAAAGCTGTTCATTCCGCACATTTTTTAGATCAATGTATTCAATTTATTGTACCAACTACATGCACATTATTAGTCACATATGAGTGTTAAATACATGGCTACGACACGTTTCGGCACAAGCCCACCATCCACAGGCAGCACAGAATGTCAGGTTTAAAACCAACTGCCAGTGACAAGCCACTGTTTATAAGCGAGAACATAGGTTGATAGTGTTTGAGCAGAAACCGCACAAAAAATGTTTTGGTATAAAGTTCACCCTAGAACAGGCCATGAAGGCCCAGAGGGGGAAACAGAGGTATAGCTGAACTCTTTCTTTAACCTCGGAGCTTGATGGGGATTGCTGGTCAACACCACGCCCCGACCGCTTTACCCCCAGGAAAGAGACCCGGTACCCATTGTATACGAGGCTGGGTAGACCCCAGGGCCGGTCTGGACGGGTGCTGAAAATCTCGCCCCCACTGGGATTCGATCCCCGGACCGTCCAGCCCGTAGCGAGTCGCTAAACCGACTGCGCTATCCCGGCCCATGTGTTAACATAAATAACATGAAATAGCAAATGACTGGAGAGACTAACAGAAAAAATTAAAAATAAAATGAAAAATAAAAGGACATTTTTTGCCGTTTGTCTAATTTTGATAAGGCAATTAATTCAGGAAGGATGTGATGCAAGAAGCATATAGCACACATAAAGTAAACAAGAAACGAGAACAAATTTTTGTTGCAAAACATCAACGGAAGAGCCTACTGGCAGACGCAGCCATAGAAAGAACGCTAATATCAAAATGTTGATTAAACTGGGTGTAAAGTTGTAAACTGGATTAGGATGCAGTGACGTGAAAACGAAGATGAATGACAGTGTTATGTAAATGCAGGCATTATAACTGACTAGGCCTACAAATTGTCAAGGAAGAACTTGCGTACTGTTCATCAGTATGAGCTGCAGTTTGCATGGGAGAGTGAGACGAGAGTATATTTGTGTACTGTGAATTAACAAACAAGCAGGAAGCATTCGTCGTGGCCCGTTTGTAGGTGCCGCGTTCTTCTGGGTGGATTCATTCATATTTTCACGAAGTGATGACAGTATATGTACACAAAGATCCAGTCATGTCCTCTGAAACATATGTTTATACAATAACTGGTTTTCATACAAGGCACTCTCTGTTGTCCCCCAGATACCGTTGATGCCCCCTGCAAGTCAACAGTGCGCCGAGTGGCTGCGCAGTTACACCGGGCACTGTCTGAGAAGGGACTGGCCTTTTTGGTGAACCACAGCATACATGACGACAAGGTACGTTCAGGGACACAAACGTCCGGCATATTGGATGCTCCTGAACTTAGCCGCTTTTGCCCATAAAACTGTGATGAGTGACATCAGTCAAAATGAGTCCAGACTGTCAAGTCTCGATATATAAGGCTAATGATATATAGGCACCTAAATTTAAATTTGAAATACAGGTTACCGTGAAAGTGCAGACAGGCGTGTTCTTTACTGAAAACTAAGCAGAGAAAGTCCTAGAGAGCGGAAGCAGTAGAGCACAACGACGGAACACTTGCACACAGTGGCGTAGCTAGGTTCTTTGGCGCCCGTACCAGAAATTACAACCTTAAAAAATCACATTTATTTATTGAATTTCGTTTTTATTTGGATCAATAATTTAAAATTTAATGAGCGCAGAAAATCCGTTCTTTTTTATTTAAAATATTTTGTCGTCCATTTTACCGCCCTTTTGACTCTGCCGCGTCACTCGCCCCCGCCCCTAGCTACGCTCCTGCTTGCATATCCTTCTGGGTGTCGTTTATTCTTTCATAAAATAGCTTCAGAACCAAAAGTATATATATATATATATATATATATATATTACGGTAGCTTATGAGGAGCGGTTGGAGCTGTGTACTTTCAAAACTTCTCAATATTTTAAATTAAATGCCAATCTACAAACAGATTCCTTGCTAACAGAACCTATATGTTACTAGTAGTGTCGGGATCAAGGCCCGCCGAAGGCCGTGCCATGGCTCAGGCGGTTAGTCGCCGGCCTCTCACTGCGGAGACCCGGGTTCGATCCCGGGTCAGTCCATGTGGGGTTTGTGGTGGACAAAGTGGCACTGGGACAGGTTTTTCTCCGAGTTGTCGGTTTTCCCCTGTCAATTTCATTCCACTGGTGCTCCATTACTTGTAAAACTTGGTAAAAAACTGCTCATCTTCATCATAGGGTTGCACAAAAAGCCTTAAGGCTGTGGTGCGTCCGTAGCATCTGCTGCGGGGCCCTTCACCACGTTAAAAAAAAAAGGCCCGCCGAAGAGATGTAGATCTTGCACTTTATTAGCCAGGCTTCTTCAATTGCATTCTTTGGCTGCTGCGCGCTTTGTTCCCTTCGGTTGATATTCACTGAGGTGAATGCACCCTGGTCAACGCACTTCGGCGTCTACGCAGTACTACTATTACAACACAAAACTCTACTCTACTGACGTCATGGATTTCTTTTACCCGATCTTATGTGCACTGACGAAACTTCCAAACATGTCTGATATAAGGTATCCACTGGGGTGGATGTTGGATGGGACCCGGAGGCGGTCTGGAGAACATCTCCGACCGGGATTCGAATTCCAGTCCGTCCAGCAGCCCGTAGCCTAATCACTATACCGACTAAGCCACCGCCCCCCTCCCCCTTCGTTACTTAATAGCTACACAAAACTCGAAATAATCTTTCCTGTGCCCCACGCCCAATCAGATCAATCAGCAAGTAGCGCAGGGTACAGCCCCATTACACGTTCAAAGCGTTAGCCATACAATAAACTCGCATGGGAACGCCAGCAAAATATGAAGGGATTGGTATCAGGTTTCTTACGGGTGTAAAAACTTGGATCCTTCGCGATGAAGAGGTTTTCGACGGGCTTCAGTTAGTACTACAGGGTGGGTGGGAAGGAAAGCATCACGTTCTAAACTTGGATGTAAAATTCTCGCCAAAAGCTAATGGAGTAAAAGACTCAGGGCCGGCCTTAGGCCGACTGGACCGATCTGACGCAATCGGGCCCCGCGCTCGTGGGGGACTCGCGCATTAGTAATTTTTTAAAATACGCAGTGTAATACCACACAAAGCTCTCGGACTGATTTTATAATGAGAGTACAAAACAAATTATTGATTTAAACAAAAAAAGTGTTGTGTATGCACGTGTTATTTGGTTTAAATTTTTCTTGAAATTAAATAAATAATATGTTTGACTTATTGCTTGATTAAAGGTAAATATAGATGATAAAAAATGGACCATTTTAATTTTTTCATCCTAAACTTACGTTAATATACCAAAACGTTAGGCCTTTTTTTGCTCTGCACAATAACTTTTAGGGGCCCGTCACAAGGTCGCAAACCACTATCCTGTTGTGTGTGTGTTTTCCCCCCCCCCATGGCTGGACAGCCCCTTTTCGGGTGCCTAGGCCTCCTCATTTCGACGCTTTACTTTCACACTTTTAGACACACCACACTCGGTAGGACTCCTCTGGACGAGTGACCAGTCCGTCGCAGAGACCTCAACCTGACAACACACAACACTCACAAGAGACAGACATCCATGCCCTAGGCGGGATTCGAACCCACGATCCTAGTAAGCGAGCGGCCGCAGACCCACGCCTTAGACCGCACGGCCACTGGAATCGGCACTATCCTGTATTACATGTTCAAAATATCATGCACACAGTATTAGTTTTGCGCATCGGAACCTTATGCTTATCAGATAATTTACTGTAGATTACACCTTTTTCCGTGTCAGACAAATTACGTTTGCTGACAAAACTCGTACGTGTAGATAACATCTCCATTACCAGTCGTCTTTCTATGTATGTCTCTGTGTCACACGAGAACGGTCACGTGCCAGTTTTGCAATGCACGTTCAACGTTCTCTCGCTCTGTAATCTCAAGCACGTAAGGTCTTCAGAATAAATGCTCGGATCAAAAATGTCTGCTATAGAGAATAAACTGCAGCTACATTATGGTATTATTTTAAACCCATAAACTTACGTATTTACATCGTTAATGGGTTTCAGTTCGATTCAAGTACAGCTGTGATTAAAAACAAAATCAAAATGTCGACTGTCTTTAACTGTCGATTCTTTGTAGCGACGTTCGCTGTAATCGTTACAACTTAACAGAAAGTTTCTTCGCATAGACAGTGGCGTGGTTATACGGTAATGACGCAGTGTTCTTTAATTAGGTAGCGTCATTTCCTCCATATCAGACACAAGGTGTATTCTGCTATGGCTGTCTTACGGAATTTCGTGGTGCCTTTTCCTCCACACCATATGTCACGTCATGCTTTACGATTCTTGGAATATGGTGTACGCCCAATTGCTACACCGCCACGACTAGCAGTTTGTAAGTAGAACATAACATATCCTCCACATCAAATGCAATGTTTACACCGTCACATTTCCGCCACCAGAATCTCTTTTGCACAAACGGGTTTCTTTGTGTATGCGTGCAGGGCTGTGTGAGATATCCGATTCCTGTCTAATCCTTCGAAATACGAACACGCACTCCTTCATTGACATCTTCGAACTGAAAGAACACACTGTTCTTGTTTTCGCAGCTTCGGGCGGCGTACAAGGCTTTCGACAACTTCTGCGATCTTCCGGAAGACGCCAGAAACAGGTTTCGACGAATTTCCCCCTGCAACCACGGCTACGTATCGCCCGGAGTTGAAAGGTGAGACCCTTCTGTTTTCAGGTTATACAATGCTCCTTCCCCAGACGGAAGGGATCGATGGTTGTCTGTTTCCGCCTATATGGCATCCGCGGTTTGGGTCAACAGATTACACATTAACACAGAAAAGTAAACACCATACCTTGTCACACTAGTACTTGGGAGCAGGGGCGTAGCCGGGGGAGTGGTGAGGCCGCCCCAGGCGGCAGAGTCCAAAGGGTGGAAAAATTAATATTTGAAATGAAAAATTTTGATTTTCTGCGCTTAAAAAAATTTAAATTACTGAAACACACAAGAGGAAATACAATAAATAATTGATTTTTTAGTTCGTAATTTCTACCATTGTGACTATTCGCTCCCGGGCGTCACAAAACCCTAGCTACGCCGCTGCAGCGGAGCGCACCTAACTGGCCTCACCACATGCATTGTACACTTCATATGGCTACAACTGGGAGGCAGTTTCATTTAACAAGGAAACAATAATGGTCTGTTATTGAAGTAAATTTAAACCGTACAATGAAGCAAATAAACAACAAAACGTTTTCATTACTTCTCACAGAAGAAACGTACAGCAGTCCCTCGTCATCCGGACTATATAGGGGAAGGGATGGTCCGGATTCCCATTACCCGGAAATCCGGACCACCGAGGCTCCATATGTAACACACAAGAATTCATCACTCAGTGCTAAAGTAAAACTCCTTAAAGTCAAAATACTGTACCCAACAGTATATGATGATGATGATAATCCATCCACATATGGCACTACAGCCCCTTCTGGGCCTTGGCCTCCCCCAAAAGATGCCTCCATTCTTCTCTATCCCTAGCCAGTATCCTCCAACATCGTATTCCTAGGATCTGTAATGCATCCCTCTGGACGTCCTCCCAACTTTTTCTTGGTTTCCTTACTGATCTTGTGTTAGTAATAATAATTACTGCAATAATAATTTCAATGGGAAATACTGGGGTATATTTGGCCCAAAATTACTGGACCACCCGGGGATCCAGATTACCAAGGGTCCACTGTACTTGTATTCACATAACTCACCAGTGAAGAAAAATAAACTGGAAGTTACTGTAGATCTCGACATTAGATTGAAGTGAGTTTTCACCGCCACGCTCTGGCCGCCTTACACCTGGGAAGCAACCCGACATCCATGAATATAAAAATATACAGGAATGATGATGATGATAACAATAATAATAATAATAATAATAATAACAACAATAGATTCATAAATAACATCAAAAGAGTAGATTCAGCTTATGTTACTAGTAGCAGTGTGACTTACATTCAGGAGGAAATCAATTCAAATCTCGGTCAGCATGCTCATCTAGTAGTGACTTGCTAGCTGAGCTCCTTCCCAACACCGTACAGCATGTCTGCTGCTAGGATCACCTCAGAACGGTCTCGCAGCTTATACCTATTTCAAAAGAACATTTAGTCTGCTGGGAGTAATTCATAGCATCAGTCACTGTTGATATTTTCGAAACAGATGGATTTATGTTGTTTTCCTTGGTCACTTTCAATGAATGGCATTATTTCTTTACACAGGTTATGAGGGTTGTGAACCAAGCCTATCACAATTTGTGATAAATACAATTTGTTATCTGTTAACTGACAGCAGTACATAATTAAACAACACCAGAATTGGGAACAAGAAGAAGTGAAAAACTACTGAAATATACACTGCATGACTGGCCCTGAAGTAAACAGGAGGGCATCACTGGAATTAAAGATGATGTAAAGCTTGCCTGCTTTTAAGGTTTTAAGCAGCAATAGTTAAAATAAAGTGCATATATATATGGGGTGCATGTATATGTAATGTGTATATACATATACATACATACATACATTGCCACCTTTTACAGTTTCTGTTCTAGCATCCAACAGTTATTTGAGATTTTACCACTGTTTCTAGTTTTGGTTCTTACACCTCCTTGCTATTCGAGATTAAACTACTAGTTGTAATTTTGGAACACTTTCTTTTTTAAGGCACCACCTCAGCATTTGCTGGGAGGGGCTACAGATGAGAAAATATCCATACAGAAATTTAGTGATAAAGTGACCACTTGGAAGAGGAGGGGGAAGTCTGGAGGACAACTGAATCTTAGGGTGATAGCTTGGAAGGATGGGAGTTCAATGTAATTGACTCAGGATCATAACAAACAGCAGGGCCTCATGTTACAGTGTAAAAATTTCGTTCCCTACTATCAGTTTAATTTTGTTAGTCTTTGTTTTAAAATAATTGCAATTTATATTCTACATAATCAATGACTGCAAAATACTTCTTTGAGAAAGCAGTTAAACAATTATCATTTTAAAACTGCTTCTGTACCTACCAGATTCTCAAGTGAACACGTAGAAGAACTACGTCACACATTCAACATCTGTCAGTTAGATCAGAACTTACCTGAAGCTGAAGTACAAGGATTCCAAGCTGTGGTAGCATCATTGGCAAAAGACTTCCAGAAGTTAGCAACTCTTCTGCTACGGGCACTTGCATCAAGTTTACGTATGTACATGTTAGAGTTCTACCTGAATTTGGGTATAGTACATTCATTCTTCCAATTTGTCCTCTTCCTTCTTTTCTTTCCATTATCAAGAATTATTTTATCACCTTGCTTCCCATCTTACTTGTACCAAGTTTCTATTTCAATATATTATTGCTGTAAAGTTGACAGCACTACAAATATCACACTACACAGCGTTGGAACTTGTTTTTCCTTACATATTGTCAATTATTCACTGTAGAAAAAGGATGTTTCAAACCAGAGTTGTAGATATACATTTTATGTACCAAGTTTCGTATGATGGGTCATTTTTGAGGAAATAAACAGCATCTGACTTGAACCTAACATAACATTGGGGTTTATGTTGGACTGTATGGGGGACGGGAGAGGTTCATACAGGATTTTGGTGGGGAGATCTGAGGGAAGGAGACCAGTTGGAAGACCCAGGCATAGATGGGAGGATAATATTAAAATGGATCTTCAAGAAGTGGGATGGGGGGGCATGGACTGGATTGATATGGCTCAGGGTAGGGACAGGTGGTGGGCTCTTGTGAATGCTGTAATGAACCTTCGGGTTCCATAAAACGCGGGGAATTTCTTGACTAGCTGACGACCTGTTAGCTTCTCAAGAAGGACTCTGCTTCATGGAGTTAGTTTATGTTGGACTGATGTGAACCAAGATTTTACTTGAGTGACAACTTTAATAGAAATTCTCCAACACCATAGGTAATTGAAACATGTACAGCAGGACCACAGATAAAACCTTCCCTGTAAGCATTTACATCATACACTTTCTGCAAACACATAATACAGCAAAATTCTGTTAACCCAATTCGTACGGGACTGGACAGGTGCCAAATTATCGAATATTCCAGATTTGTTAACAGTACCTACACTGACCAAAGTTCTTGCAGGTAATTTTTTGTTACTAAATCTATACGTTGGCTGCACAACTAAACAGAGCAGTATGTCATTTGGATATCTCCTTCATCTGCTGGTTCAGGATCATCAGGGTCCTCTTCTGTGTTTTCTGAAGTCTTCATAGCTGAAGAAGGTGGAGTAGGTGACAAGGGGTCACAAGATACCACAAGTTTATGTACAGACACTATTGGCCTTTCTGAACATGTCCCTGAGATCTGCCTGTTTCACTGACGAAGCTTTTGTCTGGTAAAAAGTAAAACTTATGGTCTTGGGACTACTTTCCTCAAGTGCCAGATTATCAGATGTCAGATTAAAAGAATTTTGCTGTACTTATACTACCTTTATTCACTGCCATAGAGTAGCTGTCATTGTGTCTAGGAAACAAGAACCCCTAACATCTGTACACACACAGGATAGCTCATCTCTGACTGCTAGTTACATCTTGTATTTGCAGAACTGCAAGCTGAATACTTCCTCGACTCCCATCGCAACATGTTTCAGGAGGGGAATGAATCCTGCATGAGACTGTTGTACTACCCTCCATTTGGGGCACCAGCCACATCAGGAGTCACACGATGTGGGGAACATGCAGACTATGGCACATTCACTCTGTTGGCTCAGGACTGTGAAGGTGGCCTTGAGGTAAAGAAGCACCGCTAGACAACACACAATACGTCCTTGGCAAAATAAGTACAATGTGTCTCATTTATAAATATTTGTGCAACTGATTTCAGTTTATTGCCCATCATGGAGCAATATGGTTACTACACAAGAAGGAATTTAATGTACAGTAATGTTAAGGAAATGTACTGGAAAACTGCTGCTCAGGGCATTATGTTATGATTAATGTGAGAATAGGTTGTGAAGGTCAGACATAAACTGAACTGGTTCAGGATAATGTCCAATAATTCAGTTTGACATAAGCAGTATTGAATCCTCTTTATATTATTAAGGTAACATTCCTTCAGTCATAGGTGTAACTTGCGGGGGGAGGGGGGGGGGGCAAATGCCCCCCATCCCCAATACTTTTTCTACCTAAGAACAGTTTTTTTGACTACAAAGAAATTGGGGTGAGAGTGGGGGAAAGGGGTGTATGTATATTAGGAACTGGTTCAAACCAATCTTCCCCTTCTTTCTAACTTGACTCCTTCCTAAATTAAAGTTTCCTAATACCCATGGTTGATTTTGCCCCCCCACTCCCAATGTTATTAGCCAAGTTATGCCTATGCCTTCAGTATTATGAATATAATATAGCCAATTATAAAAGAAGAGCCATTTACATGCCACTGAATGTATCGTGAAAGATGCACGTAAAAACAGTAAATGTTGACGGGCGCTGGAAGAGGGGTAGGGGGTGCAGCCTTCAAACATGTATGTATGCTTTATGTACCCCATTACATGTACGACACTAGTTACAAAGATTGATGGACTTTTTCTCCCAGGTACAGACAAGTAACCACAGATGGGGTCGTGTTGGCCACCTTCCAGGTTCAATCCTGGTTAACACAGGAGAACTACTGGCATTCTGGACAAATAGCAAATATCCTGCTCTGGTAAGTCCCAGAATCACTACCAGATTCTCAAAGAAGCAGCCATTTCTAAAGCTAAAAACAGAGTAAAGGTAAAACAAAAACGTCCCTGTGCATGCCATGAAGGCATAAGGGGGAGGGAACGTATAGCTCCATACATATTCTTAACCTTGGCACTAGATGCAAGTCAGTGGTTAGATTCACACCCATGCTTCTGGTACAACAGGAAAATGATTAATATCAGAAATGTGAGATCTGAGGTTCTGCAAGAACCTCAAATCTCACTTTACCAGTGTGAGTGGTGCTGATGATTCAGGTCTGCTTAGACCCTGAAGACAGAGGCAGCAACTTCCTCTAAAACAATGATAACGATTTACCATTCAACATGGCACCACATCCCAGAAAACATGAATGTTCAAAAACATGGAACTTACGACGCACCACACGTGTTAGCCAATTATGGCTGTTTTGTACAACCCTGTTTAAGTTATTTCCTGCCACAACTAACCTCGGTAATTATGGTTCTGTCCAAAAAAATTAAATCCTGTAATTTAAATCCCAGTGTCCTGCAGAATGCACCCAAATTTAATGCTGGCACCCAAGGGTTCATGGGTACAGAAGTAGTTGTGCCTGTTGTTTTGTACAATTGTATGGTTTCTGACATTATGGAAAGATTATGGGTTAAGGATGTTCAAGCACAGGGTGCTGAGGAAGATATTTAGACATAAGAGGGAGGAGGTGCCACCAGGCTGGAGAAAACTTCAGAATGAGGACCTTCATGGGTTGTACTGCTCACTAAATAGTATGATGGTGATCACACCAAGGAGGATAAGATGGGCAGGGAATGCAGTACACATGACAAAGAGAAATGCTTACAAGGTTTTCATTGGAAAATCTGAAGGAAACAGACCACTTGAAAGACCTAGGTGTAGAAGGGAGGATATAATCAAAATGGATCTCAAAGAATTAAGATGGGAGCAGACTAGATTCATGTAGCTCAGAAGAGGAACAAGTGACAGGCTCTTGTAACATGGCAATTAACCTCTGTGTTCCATTAAATGAAGGTAATTTCTTGGCTAGCTGAAGACCTGTCAGCTTATCAAGGACTCTACTCCATTCAGTCAGTTATATCACAGTTATTAAGAATGTTGTTTCTTTTACAGCGTCACCGTGTTGTGGTCCCTGAACAACCACAGCTCCGTTCCAAAGGGCGGCATGGTATAGCATTTTTTGTGCATCCAGACAATGACACGCCCATCACCCCATTACAGTGCCAAGTAACACAAACAGAGAACCCTGAAGCTAAGAATTGCATTGTTAAGAATTCAAAGTCCCACCATACAAAACACAATACAATCTACACAGCCTACCAACACCTCCAGATGCGGTTTCGGGAAACATATGCATCTTAATAAAGGGCAAGTTGTGTATTTATGGAATCCAGAAACTCAATGCACAGTTTTTTCAGGACTGTACTTTCCTTAACCTATAAGATTATTTAATCTGTATTTTTATGCATTCCAAAAATAAAACGTTACATGGAACATAATGAAGAACTTCAAATTCGTACTCTGTATGTTGTCAGTATGACTAAATAATGGATGATGTAGGAAATATGAAACAGATAAAAAAACTTCACTGGAAATCATCAATGGAAGTTACAAATTGAGATAACTTAGCACAGAGCAAGCGTACTACTAAAATTGGTCTTAGAGAAGTAAAGTTCATCCTAGAACATGCTATGAAGGCCCAAAGGGGGAGCAGAGGTACAGCTCTACTCTTTCTTTAACCTCGGTGCTTCTAAATACTGCTATATCACACCTATAACAAAATGTTACATATAGCTTTTATTTACTAAACTTAAATATGTTCACAACTACACAGGTTGAAGATCTTGTGTGCAGCTTGGTTATACCTACATATAAAATCAAAGTATATACTGTAGTTTAAACATGTTAACTTATGTGGGCACCAAACTACATGCTGTTTATTATGAAAGTGGCACATTCCATAAACCTGTGCTTTACTACATGTACAGCAAAATATGAGTTTAGTGCATTTCAAACCTACCAGACCCCTCCTCCCAAATATCAGTCCAGTATTTTAGCCCAAGATTGTCAGGTTCCCATATTAATTTCAAAATATTCGCTTCTTCTGGCAACTCCATTTCATTTTTATAGTCCCCCATCACTTAAGAAAATGTCTTGGATTTTTCTTATTTATGTGGCCACACATTCTTTCACAGTGAAAGGATAAACATTTGATTGTGACTCACTGGTAACATATGTGGGCCTGTCTGACTCACAAGGTATTTAACTTTATCCCCACTTCATGTCAACAGAAGAAAGATGAATGTTAAGAATGGTGATTAGATAAGGATTTCAAAGGTGATGATCACGGCCTATTTTAATGCACTAGCCTGGCATTCACTTGGAGACACTGACTAAAAAGCATGGAAACCTTTGTCAAGCTAGATTACTCCACAAAAATAACTTTAGAATGTTACCAGTACACCCACCTGCTTTGTGGTCTGCCAGAAAAGGCTGACTATGGCTGACAGAATTTGGCCAAAGGTTTCATTTTTTGAAAATGGCATACAAACTAATTCTCTGTTTGTAAGAAAATTAAAACCGTGTTAATTGAAAACACATGCTGATGTAACTGGGGCTTGTGCCACAAATATGAAACATGGTGTAAAGGCTCTCATGAGATTCCATGGTACTGAAATGTGTGTGAGCAGCAATCTGGCTTTGAGGAGGGGTAACAGCACGAGTTAACTTCTGAAAGTGAAAATTTGTCTGAAGGGTATGCTGGTAGGTGGCTTTAATTTCCTGACACAGATAACAATGCCTTGGAAGACAAGACTGATGAATTACATAAAGAAGTGTGCAGTCTGATTAGTTGTACATCTGTATAGATCAAAAGCACAAACGTAATATGATGGAGGCACTTAGCCAATTCTAGAACCAAACGGATAACAGAACTCTCAATTATCAATTATCAGTTACGTGACTCAGCCTTAACCGACCTTTATATCCAATCAGATTCCTTCCACTGTTTGTGGATGCTGACATGATTTAAACAAACAGACAATAAATGCAAGTAAGTATTAACATTAAAATTCCTGGACAACAATGCTAAATAACAGCGACTACGTGTCCTTATCTCCCACTTATTTACTGCAGCAGGACATGCTTCTATCTGAAAAATCTGCCCTTTCCTGACGCCTTCAGTTTGTGTTGGTAGATTGTCTGCGCATTTGCTGCAACAACAAAACAAAGAGCAACTACTTACAAAGATGCTTTGACACAGAGTAGAAAGGACATGCTCCAAGAGGTGTAGCAATGTAAAACCTTCAATATTTCCCTGGTGTTTATGACGTCAGTGGAAATATATTCACCTTGATGTTTATTCAACAGGTGAATATTTAAGTGGTTACACTACTCATAAGGGTTAATTCAATATCACACAATCTACAGCTTCACATAATAGGAATTCAGCATCATTCTCTGTGTGAAAGGAAAGTTAAGATAGGCGAGTACATATAATGGTGTAGAAACAGCGATAGACATGATCAACGGCTATTACGTTGCTGTTTACAGCCCTTGTTTTGTCCCAGTCTACTACTTATTTTTCACCAAAACATATCTGTTTTTTAACTCAACATATGAAGTCTCCACTCATAATTTTTTCTCAAGTAACAAAGTACCAAAAACACGGCTAGGAAATCAAATCACAAAATTATGACCCACTCCAGTACATTGGCCTTTGTCACAGGTTGTTTAGTATAACCAGGGACTGTGTGTGTTTGAATCTGTAAGGGGAATATGCTCTTCACAAAACACTTTCGTTGACCTTTGTGAAACACTGGTCACTGAAGTGATGTGTTCTACTTGTTAGAAACAAATACCGTATATTCTCGAATCTAATCCGCACTTTTTTACAGTTTTAGAGGGCTAAAAAATCAGATGCGGATTAGATTCGCGTGCGGATTAGATTCGCGGTCTAGAGCTGGATTTTGGAAAAATGATTGAGCTGCTGTACAATATAACAATAACGTAATTAACGTAATTAATGAACAACGTAAGAACAATACAATACAATAATCTATTATTTTATTATTTATTATTATAATTTATTATTCATCAGACTCGCCGTCATCACTCATAATTCGAGGAATGTTCAAAGATCTGGCCTTCTTTATCGCCTCCTCGCGAGTAGATCATAACTCACAAACAGTCCAGTCTTGCGTCTCTCTTGAAAAAACGTGAAGACTGCATCATCAATTTCAGGAAATCGTCCTTTCTTGGGTCCAGTGAATTTCCTTCGTGACGCCTCACACCCGCTGATCGCTGCCTTGTGTTTCCGCCATAGTCGAACGTTGCTTTTATCAACTCCAAAAATTGCAGCGGCTTTGCGGTTTCCATTCTCCTCTGCGCACCGAATAACTTCACGTTTGAACTTTGCCGTATATGAGAGTCGTTTAGATTTCAGGTGTCCCTCTTCCATAACTACGGTACACGACAAATTGGAACAAGCACCTCCCACGTTTCAACAACTAAAGATCAGCTGGCTTCAGACGAGATTGCGCACGTCTGTTGAGAAAGGCCCCGCCTCTATCGGTATGACTCATCGGCCACAGCGTAGCGTCGGATTTTAACGCATTGGTAACATCCAATATTATTCAATCAGTCGCCCCGTGGGCAAGCGGTGGTTGAAGGAAAGGTGCGGATTAGAATCGCGAACTAACTTTTTTTCGTTTAAGAAGTCGCCAAAAACTGGGTGCGGATTAGATTCGGGTGCGGTTTAGATTCGAGAATATACGGTACTTGGCAAATTCATACATGGTGAATTTCATAGAAGAAGGAATGTATTTCAACAAGCGAAGTGGAAGCAGTCATGGTGCTGATGGCACTTATACTTTACACGAACCACAGTCTGAAAACCTCAGACAGTGTATGCAGCACACTCAAAAAGTTTCGACACAATCAAAACCATGCCAACTCTTCATACAAATTTACCGTTCTGGTACAAATAACTTATCCAAACCCACCTGGTCCTCTTCTGATACGGCTGCCAAATAACATCTCCTGTCTGAACTGTGCAGCACGCTCTGCCATTGACTTTGGAGCCCTCATGAACTTGTCTAGTGGCATCACACCAAATTCTGTTGCACCACAAGTACTGAGTGGGATATAGTCAATATCACTTTGATTCCTGCACTCTGCAGCTGCAAAAGAAAGATGGAAATTTTGAATACAGTAACCCCTTGGCCAGTACAAATTTCCCAGCAAGGTTTTGATTACACACAGTTAAAAATGATTAAATATATGGGAAAAAAGTTCTGCCAAACACTGAAAAATTTAAATACATGCAGATAAATGCAAGTGGTTACTCACTTGACTGCCACCAAAGCAGGCAACATCATCTACCCAAGCACCGTGTAAATGTTTAATGTCCAAAAAGTTTTATTTCAAGCAATGGGGGGGGGGGGATCAAAAGTGTCTGCATTCATTGCACTCTATTTTTTCAATACAAAGTATGAGGAACATGGTTTTGCCCAACATGCCATGATTACTCCCCCTAACTCCCAGCTGGACAAAGGATCACTGTACAGTACTTCATTGCACAATTCACACACCTTCATTTAACCCTTTCACTGCCACACTTTTTCCAAGTACTGCATACAGTTCAGACCAGACTTCTTTAACAAGTACACCTAAACCACTATTTTTCCTGTTATTCTCTTGATTTTAGATAGAAAGGAGTTTAACTACCTCTTCAACTTACACTCTTCAAACAGATAAAGAAATTCAAACAACACATAACATGGGTGTATTGGCCACAGCAATACCTAACCTTCTATCATTTCACATTTTTCACTACTACACTTCATTTTATTGTATCTACATACCTTGTCTCTTGTCTTTAACATGTCCATATTTATCACGTTTCTCATGTGACCTCTTTCCTTTAGATGTTGCTTCACTGTCAGTTTTCTGAAGTTTCATTGGAACTTGGTCTGGCAAGTTTTCCAAAACCTCATCCGGAAGTTTCCTCAGATTTCCAGAATGCTGAAGATGACAACAAAGACATTATGTAAATATGTAAAACAATTAAATGGTCCATACCTACTGCATTTTCATTCTACTACACAGTCCAAGAGATAATCCATATTCTATCTGCGAAATGCTAAAATATGGACATAAACGTTTTGCACACTTATACAGCTCAAACATTCCTAGAATTTGCCTAAACCATATGTTAGGACAGGTCTTACTAGGAGTAAGCAATGGTATGGAAAGAACCGTGAAATGACACCAACGCTGACCATGTACCTACTAGTGTCTTACCTCTGTTTTCCTCATGCCCACTACAGCCACAGCAACTGAAGCTTCAGGTTAAGTGCAAAACAGCTAGATATGAAACCTAGGTAGCAAGGTACAAGCTACACTCTGTTCTCCAACAAATGGCTATTTTACTCATCCCACATTGCTTAGTTCAATGCATTTTTCTCACATGAGAGTGAACAGAAATTTAAAAAACAAATAGTTGGGAGTCCACATTTACTATATTTCCTACCTCATAATACACATTTTCCCCTGAAAAATGTCTCCAAATATCACCCTGTGTATTAAAACCAGACGATAAGTTGTAACATGAGAACACTATTAAATCCATAAAAACGCCTTGCTAATCATAAGGTGCATCATATCATTTGTAGTGTCTTATGAGGTGGTAAATATGGCATATTGTTACTGTGTTCACTGCTTCTGTAAGTTCTGCATTCTACTGTTTCATGCTGCCTTAGTGTGTGGAATGTTACCTTCGGAGGTGTGTATCTGGCAACAACAGGGAATTAGCCCGTGTTTCAAGCACTGTGACCACAGCTGCAGAGTACATACCGCTGGTAGGAGACAGGGTGGCACTCAATAACCACTGGGCCTTGTTTGGTACACCCACTGTACTACAATGTGTGGATGGCAAACAATAATGAATTTAAACCCAATATATAATCATATATCACTCTGTAATTTTTATTCATTTATTGGCTATAAACATACTAATTCATTAAAGTGACACATATATTTGGTTTTTCTTTGTTTATGTTTCTTCTTTAGTGGTTTACTCAGTGATGCTATCAGTATGTAGGCTACAAAGAATCACAGGTAGAAAGATGAGTATGAATATGCAACATTGGTGTGATGAAAACTGACACACCATAACAGAAGTACTTGGAAGTAAAACTGCATCCTCACTGCTTGGCAACAGATATACACTGAACTGGCTCTTAAGAGCAAGATCAAGTATATAAAATTATTTCAAAGTAAGAGCTGCTTTATGCAAGCAACTACATCAGTAAAACACTTCTTGTTCTGCATTCAGAAATCCATAATACTGGCAATCAACACCACAAGGCATCAGGTACCAGACAGCCAGATAAGGCACCCAGGCTTCAGATGTACTAGATAAGAACACAACTACTGTCTAGCAGAAGGCACGCAACTATAGAGGAGGCCTTATTAAAAAGCAACTTCAAATTCCAAAATAGTGTCATGATCACGTGATTCTAGGCGTGCTGTGTATTACTGGCATAATAATATATAATACAACAGTTACATAGGAACATGTTATATTCATAACAAAGTTGCTAATGACTAATGACAAATGACAAAGGTGGGAAATACATAATTTAGCACTGAGTGTTCACACAAAACCCTCACTGCAAACAAAAATCAACTACCTATCTAAACAATACGCGTCTACTTGGGAGTCACGTATGTATTATGTATAAAATAAATAAATAATTTCATTTTTTGTTCATAGCTCAACAAAGTATATGTTTTGGATTGCCTGTGTTTCTCAATTCTCCATGCACCCCCTTCCCACCTTTACCCTGGATAACTGAGAGTACACTGTAACACAATAACACACATATTGTTCTTTCAACCATGATTAGTTGTAACAGACGTGCTTCTGTGGGAGTTTCTCAGAATCAGTGTATAACAACATGACTTACAATTAACAAATATTTTACTGATTTTGTGAAGGTTGGTATTTTAACAAAGAAATTACAGAAACAATGTGTTGTATAAATAGGGCTATTCAAGGTATGATGCACCTTCCAAGTTCCTTAGACATGGTTTAATGCTGTCAACAACTGGCATCATGTAGAAAGACTGGTATACTTTCATCTTAAAATGCCATTTTAAGAGAAAAATGCAACCATACATTCTATTAACTTTACAAAACGTGTCTGATCAAAAACACTCTTGCTGTAGATATAGAAAGATAGTCATTTTATGAAGCTGACAGTTGTTCAATTTGTTTAAAAAGGTTCTGTCTGTTATACAACCTAGAATTTCAAACTTGTGTTTATATAAACCTGCCAACAAACTCCATCATGAGCCATTCGAATCCAGTCCATACCCTTAAACCATATGTCTTTTAAGATATTTTTTAATATTATCCTCCCTCTATGCCCCTCATACATACCAAGAACAGTTTCATACGCATTTTCCATGTCCCCCATATATGCTACATGTCCCAAGTCTCTCATCCTCCTTGATCATCCTAATAACAATAATATTTGGAGAAGAGGAGACATAAAGTACACACAATAGTGAACTTTATTAATCTAATTTCATCAGTGAGTATCAGAACTAGAACAAACTCATGGATGAATAAATATAACTTCCATATAGGAATTCATTATATGCATGATGTATAAAGCAGTTAATAATGAAAAATGATGCAGTAACTGCATCACCCCTGCCTGTGCTATGAGCCTGTACATCAATGTTAACTGACAACATTGTGAACTAACTCACCTGTGAAGTGTCTTTCTGCTCATTCTTCCTTTTCTTGTCCTTCAATCCCTTTGGTTCTGCTTCATCATCTGAACGTAACCGTTTCCCTTTAGACTGAGATACATCGTCTAGATTTTCCTTCTCCCACTTCACACCTGCCTTTCTGTTACCTAGAAAAGTATAAAGTATATATAAGTATATATATCCTCTGTGTCTGGTGGTTGTTATGAGAGCACATACAGTTTAATGAACAAAGAAACCATGCATCATCATCAAATAAAGGCCAGATTTAATCTTTTCTGTGTGAAAACTGTATTTACTTCCCCTTCAAAGTAGTTCCAAGCAGGAAGTTCAGAGACATGTGTTGTTTGATACATTTGCAGATGCCTTGTACTTTGATCTTGGAAATACCTACAGCCTCTAATTGCTCCTGAATTGTGACGATGTCAGCATAGCTCCTCCCCTTCAGTGCTAAGTTGAGTTTCATTTCTTGTGATGACATTCATAAGGAAATGTGGATTTCTCTGAAGTTTTCCTTGATGGTTCAGACACAATTTTACCTTTGCTTTTCAGTTGACTGATAAGAGACAAATTCTGCAGAAATCCATCATGTGTTAAGATTTTGTGTCAAAATGCTTTGGTATGATCCCAACAAGACACCACCTCATTAACAAGTCAGTGATAGTGACATGTACGTTTTCATGAACAAGTTCTTTAATTTGTGCCACATGTTCATCTGTTTTGCTTGTTGATGGATGTCCTGAACACTCAGCATCATTAAATGTGTCAATCTAACTTTGAACTTAGAAGAAACCTATCAAATATTCTGAGATCTGCTCATTCTTTGCTTGCTGAAAACAAGTGTTAACATCTCACAGGTTTCAGTAGCAGTTATGTCTAGTTTGAAGCTGAACTTGATCCACATATACTGTTCTTTGAAACCTGCACTTTTCTGACAAAACACAAATCATAGGGGACATAACAAACAACTTCACTTCACAAGGTGTTCCTGACGAGTAACACAAGCTAAAACTATGAAATGAACAGCAAATGACTCAAAAGATTCTACTGTACATGCACCTAGCAGTACTGTCATACTACAGCCAATTCAGAAATTAGTACAACACATGTTCAGTGCTGTTTCATCACCAGGCAACCATGTGATTTATTGGATAAAGTAATCTGTCCGAAAGCCTTATATATTCACAGAGCACAGTTCTTGTGAAGCTAGTTGTTACTAGGCTGGTCTGAAATTTCCTGCATTTTATGGAACTCAATGTTCATTACCATGTTCACAACAGCCTGCCGCTGGGCCCTATTAACAGCCAGAAGAATCCATTCAACAACCTCACACCTTATTCCAAAGTTTCATATGCATATAAACAAAAAGCTTTTGTGCAATTTAATCTTCATGTTTTGAACAGGAAATGGAAAGACAACAGATTCTGAACTGAAAGACAGCAAGCATTCCCCAGATTTAATCCTATCTTAACTACCCTGTGAACTACTTTTAATTTGTTACTTTTGCTCCCAAACTTGGCATGCATTTTTTAGAGGGCTTATTAAATATGATGTTGTAGTGAATTATGGTGACAAGACATGAACACTTATTCAACTATGTCAGCATTAAAAACATGTATATACTTACTTTTCTCCAATACAGATTGAACATCCACCTCTTCATAACCAGATTCTTCTGAACTGCTACATGACGCATCTTCTTGACTTGCTCTCTTCTCTTTAAGTCGAATCAACTTCAAATATCAAAGATTTGAAAATATGAAACACAAATAAAAGAGATACACACAGCACAGTCAGTTTATGTGGTAAAATATTATGCAATTTGGAATGTGCATAATTTCAGACTGGGAATACATATAAGGTCTGAACTGAACATCAGATGAAGTGGGATGGTGTAATATTGTCTGAAGAAGAAGTAGCATGGCATAAGACAGAAATGACAAAAATTACCAATGAAAAAAAAATTTTCATTAAGAAATATAAGGCTGGTTAACAGCTAGATGTATCATAGTGTAAAATTACAAAAACTATACAAGTCTCATGCACTTGAAATTATATTACAGGTCATAAAATTAATTTACATGCTAATTATCACAAACAGCAAAACTATTTTTAAATAAAAGATAATACAGTCATTTCTCCTACAATTTGAATATTCGTTAGAGTTACAACAATGGTACCTTACCAGAGACCATTATTATTTTATTCAGAATCATCTACATTATCTTCTTCAACATGCATAAATTTTGTAGTTTATGCAGCATCATAAAGGAATAGAATATTCTGTCAGTCCTTTTCTCAAACATGAAACTTATTAATGTATACGAGCATGTCTTTTTAGCACCCTCACTGGTAAATCAGATATAGGTCTAACACTACAGTATATATCCATCATACCTTTTCTTCCTTCTGCTGCTTATATTTCTCTAATCTCTGCTTCCGTTTTTCCTTTCTTCTGTGTTTTTCCTTCTGTATGCTCTCTGCAGCATTCTTCAATGACTCCATTACTAATTGTCGCCCAGCACTGAAGGATATGGCCTCTGGAACACTGTCTGAAGTGTCTGATCCAGTTGACTTTGCGCAAGGCCGCATGAATTTCTTTGACTCAGATTCTGATGTGCTTATATTCTGAATAATTCTCCTCTGAGCTGACTCCATGATGGCCTTCCTGGATTCTGCATCTGAATCAGATTCAGAGCTATCACTTCTCACTTCTTTTGTCATTTTACTTTTATATAGAGGGGAACTTTTAGCTTTATGATTGCTTTCCACATGTCTGGTCTGAGAATCACTATCACTTGTTTTGTTAACTTCACATGCTTTGTCTGTGAGAGCAGATCCAGTGTTCCTTAGGTTTTTCAACTGTGTTTCCCTCTGTCTGATACAAACAACTGATTTTGGACATTCTTCAATTTTTGCTGGAAGTTGTGAAATAGTCATAATGGGATTCCCTCTGTTTTTATATGTGTCAAATTTCAGTGGGGATTTCACCTCATGTACTTCATTTCCTAATTCAGTCATACCTTCTGGTACTGTGGGACTGGTCCATTCATTTTTATTTGGTGGTGATTTACTTTTTCTTGAATTCTTTAATTTACTTTCTTTGTGTGAGTTACTAGGAGATAGTGCATCACTATTAGACATCATTAATGGACCATCTAGTGGTTCCATGCTCTTTAATGAACATTTGTCAGACTCTTGGCAGGATTTCACCCCACCAATTTCATTTTCAAATGCAGTAATATGTTCTGAAACTGCAGTAACTGTCCATTCATTTCCACTTAATAATGATGAATTTTGCTTTCTTGACTTCTTTGCCTTCCTTTCTGTTGCTGAGTAATTTGGCGATGGTTCATCATTATTAGATGATATTAATGGACACTCCAATGGCTCTAGTCCACTCAATGGGGTATTTACTTCAGACTTATTGTCAGATTCAAAGTCAGTTGAATTTTTCAATGGTGTTTCCCCACACATGTTAGAATCTGATTTCTGATATTTTTCAAATTCTGCTGTAAGTGGTGAAATACGCACAACAGGGTTCAATGTATTTTTACATCTATTAAACTTCTGTGGATATTTCACCTTACAGATTTCATTTTCTAATTCAGTAATATGTTCTTGTGCTGTGGGAACAGTGGATCCATTTTTATTTGGCGACGATGATTTACTTTTTCTTGACTTCTTTATCTTCCTTTCTTTTTGTGAGTTATTTGGGGACAATTCATCATTAGTAGATACTGATGGACCATCTAGCAGTTCTGTGTTTCTCAGTGGACCTTCATCAGATTCCTGGGGGAATTTCACTACATCAGTTTCATTCTCACATTCAGTAATGTATTCTGAAACTGCAGTAACAGTCCATTCATTTTCATTTAACGATGACTGACTCTTTTTTCTGGATTTAATTGCCTTCCTGTCTTTTTTTGAGTGCTTTGGAGATTGTTCATCATCATTAGATGATAACAATATACTATTTACTTTACAATCAGTGTCATGAACTTCATTTCTTCCCTTCTGAATATCATGTATCATGATGGCTGCTTTTAGGTTGTTGCATAAACCACTGACTGTCACTGTCACAAACGGGTTTTCTTTCTCTGATGGATTATACAATGCAACACTAACTGATTTGTGTGCATTAGTACAATCCTGCTCATCATTATTATCTGACTGCAATGCTTTTCTGAGGCTCCTGCTTTCATGGATAACTAAATCATTGTCAGATGGAGTTACACTTTTAGCTTCTAACAATGCATTCTTTTGTGACTTCTTGCTTGATACAGGTGTTGATGCTAGTGATGCGGTTTCTGACAAGTCTTCAAAACAGTGAAGTAAAGCATGTCGCACATTAGCTGAGCTTCCTGAAGTTCCACACAATGTTTCAGTACTTTCAGATACTGCCTTGTTGTCTCTTGCAGACAACCGTTTTAACCGTGATCGTGTCATTATGCCAGGCATGCTTGCATCATTTACAGAATGTCCGACTTCGGTGTTATTACTGCTGTTGCTCCACGTTTCTCTTGTGCAGCTGCAAGTAAAGAGCACTCAGCAGATTAAATGCAACAATTGTAAATACTTACATATGACGGCAGGGGTGCACAAATCCCGGGTAACATTTTGTACTGTGACGCCTAATACTGTCAGTATGAGTATTACAGTTTTTAAACTTATATGCAAAATGGGTCAATTCACACGCACGGACTTGAAAACGCCACATACCAGTGAGGTTCACACGTCGCTCCATAACTGTGGGTTCTCAGGATGGAACTTGCTTCACGTGAACCTTCTGGCGCCTGGAATTTGGAGGTGGATCCTAGATCTTTTGAAAATTTGTGGACCCCTTTAACATAGTATACTTAACTATGCGGTAAGGTTATGATTACTATTGTTTCTTTAACTTAACGAATGACCTTACCAACTTTATTTGAGCTGGATGTCTTCATTGTTGATAATGTTAAGGGTGTTGTACTTAAAACACTATAAAAACAGATAATCGCACACACAATACTAACGAACACGTTTCATCGCACATATGTAAAATCCACAACCTATGCATTCTGATGCTCTGCTGTTACACTCATCAATGACCGGCAGACAGGTATTCACGAAAAACAATTTTCCCTCTGTGAACTTATACTTTCCCTGCCCCCTTAGTGACTGTGACTTGAGTCGTGCAGAGAGCGCCACAGTCGCAATCATGGATCACAGGTAGGACGCTGTTTTCCACGTCATAAGCAACACTTCATATCTACTGTCCGCAATACGTACAGTTACTCCGACAATTATATAACTTCAAATTAAAAGCTTTAGTAGTATATTAATTATCTCCTACGCTGTCCTAAATGTCTCTTCTTTCGCTAATGCAGTAACCAACTCACCCACCATTCCTCCCAACAAAACTCCCCCAGGTTTGTGATGAAATATCCCTTATGGGATCATTATCAGGGAATCACATTAAAGTAACATTTCACAAAACCGAACTAGCAATCCATGTACACAACAAAAATATGTAAAAAAGTCAATCAGTTAAAATATAGGCTTTTTTGTATAATAGATCCTAGTATACAGTGTTTTGGAGCTGTCTCCAAACACTGAAACATGTAGGAGTGTTCAACCTGATATTGTAATGTAAAATATCTGGGAACAATATAGTGCATTTTTTTGGACTGAGTGTTGTGAGTTGATTATTGACAATGCACGGAATAAACAATAAAAAAAATTTTCATCTAAGTAAGCTATTTGGCCGTTCATTCCTACCGGGGTGACTCCAAGTCTGATCGCATGAGAGAGAGAGAGGAAAGTTTCAGTTTGTAATTTATTTTAAATATCATACCTGCACTCGCTGGGTATCTGGAGAAACTATCGTAAAGTTTGAGCCCTTCGCGCCAATTAGTTGTGTTACCGTTCAGTTCGGTAGCGTCTGTGTCGGTGATCTGAGGTCTTATCATCAATGGGATTATTTCGTGGAGGTAACCCAGCCCCAGAGCCCACTTCACCAGTCCACCCAAACAAACACGTGACAACTATGTATAAATATTTATTGTTAGAATTGTAATGTGGCAAATCTAGTACACTTTGCTTTCAAGTTGCACTTGGGGACGGTACTTGAACACTCCTCCCCACTGTCTCGTACGTCTTCACCTACCAGCTTCTCACACTCGCTTTCTCGGTCTGCCTAACAAAAATCTTCCCCCTTCATGCAAGACTTTTCTCTACATTGGCCGAAATACAAATTTTTAAACCTGATTGGCTAGTCCAAACGGCGCGCTGGAACGCTCTCATCTCGGTCGGGAGATCCCAAGCTCGCAATAAACGCATATCCTGGGGTGGGTTACTACTAACCTTCCCTTGTGGAGCACGGGATTTCACAAAGAAACACCGCGACATGTCCGTACCGTCCTTGAAGCGGAAGTCGCCACTGTCATTTCTAAACTAATTTTCTCCCCTAATTTCTCAAGCCGGATGTTTTACTCATAAACCCCAATTTGTTTGCCAAAATAAATAGTTACATCGCGTAATCGACGTGTTCAGGGTTCGAACCCGAACTGCCGGTTACAGTTGTAGAGACATCTAATCTCAACGTTTTCATAAAGTGGTCAAATTCAACCCGCGCGGCTCTTTCCGTCACAAAATCTCCGGAATGGTGTCAGCTCAACGAGAGCTCATTTTAAAGGAAATAGCCTATTATGCTCTCTACCCCAGTATAAAACACATTTTAAATACATATTGAAAATACAATCAGAGACACTGCGATTACATTTTTAGCTTTGGGTTTTACCATTTTTTCCAATCTCAAAAATCAGGGGAGAAACTACAGCGACATTCATTATTCACTACCATGTAAAATACCTTTCAGAACTGAGAGGAATCGACGCTTTTAAGATAACAGAAAAAATGTAATTCTCTGTTTTTATTTCATCCTGATAGTTTCCAATATTATTTCTGAATAATTTATTGTACTTGCCACTTTATTGTTTGGTCACCCACAGTCCAGCTCTCTTTTTACTTTAATTTACCTCGTTTCTTAAACATGAATGTATTTAAATTGATTTAACTAATATTTCATGTTCAAATCACTGCAAAATTTTGCAGCTTGATTTACGGTGTTCTGCAAATCATTGACAGTAGACGATGAAATGGCTAAATCATTTACAAACAGCAAACCCGGAATTGTCTTTTTTTTCTATTGCCGGTTCATGTAAATTATCTTTAATTATGATCTATGACGTTTGTGTAAAATTATTAAATCAATAAGGATTCGAAATTACATTATTGTCTTATTATTCTTTTTTGTTCAACAGAATTTTTCATCTCATATCCTTCACACTTCAGATAGAATTGAATATGCTCATAAAATTTCTTAATGCATTTCATAATGTTATCACTTATTGCTATTCGTCTCGTTTTAAAGCATAAAATCTTCCCATAAATGTAGTCAAAAGATTTTCCAAATTTATGAAACACCAATATAACTGCTCTGTCTTGACACTAAAATATTTGTCTATTATTGTTTTAATTAAAACTGTTTTCTGAGGTTCTTTGTCCTTTACAAACCCTAATTGAAACGTTGTTAGGGCCTTGTTATTGATTAGCCAGTCTCTTAGACTACCAGTCAGAATTCCAGAAAATTTCTTACCACATAAGGATAAAATACATTTATATTTAATTGAAGCTTAATTTCTGTGCCACAATGTCCCAAATAAGATGTCTCGGTAAATTGAATATCTGTGTATTCAAAGAAGTGGTAGCTATTTACTAGTCAACAAGGCCTTGTACCCCAGGAGACTAATCTTCATGAACACGGCTTTGAGAGTTGCAAACCCCTGCTTATTAAATAATTACAGCTGTCTTACAAGGACAATATACAGTCGAACCCGGTTTTAACGACATCGGTTTGTGCGACACCTCGTATATAGCGTCAGGTAATCTATGGTACAAATTAATTCCTCACTGTTCACTGTAAAATTATACTCCTTGGCTATAACAACACTCGTTTATAACGACACAAAATATGTGTATGCAGTCCCTTTCATGACGTTATAACCGAGTACGACTGTATTTGTATTTACCGTTTCAACAGAATCTCTCGTACACTATTTTACGCGTTCTTTGTACAATGTGCACAAATGCAAACACTCCCTGAGGATGGCGAGGCTTCACGATCACACTCAGACAAACCACACTCGACAGGACTCCTCGGGACGAGTGACCAGCCCGACGCAGAGACCTCTACTGACAACACACAACACTCACAAAAGACAGATATCCATGCCTCCGGCGGAATTCGAACCCGCAATCCCAGCAAGCGAGCGGCCGCAGACCCACGCCTTAGGCCGCGCGGCCACTGGGATCGGCTAATACTAATAATAGTGTAATTAAATTTCTCGCCGTGTGCTATTCAGCCTTATCACTTAGACCTTGATCATCATCTTCCAAGTCCGCATATTTTCGCTAGCGGTTTCTGTTCAATTACGTCACTATTTCACCGTAAAACTTCACATGTTCAAAGTCATTATGTCACCTGATTACTTACGGACTGTATGTCTTGCAGCTTTCATGGCGACAGGGTTTAATAAATATGTTCTGGGTTGACATCAGCTTCAATTTTTTCAAATCAACAGACGTTTCGGAGATCGACTGCGTGTCTGTCTTCACGGTTCTGATATGACTTGACACCCAGCCTACCCGGATTATATATCCGTCCCAGGCACGGGATTGTGCTAGGCCTGGGGGTTCACTGTCCAATGTAAGGTCAAGATTTCAGCCCCCTTTTTAACAGATTTTAAAATTATTACACAAGTTCCTCTACATATTTTTAGTTTAACCTGATGAGGGCTATACATAAAGCCGATACAGGTAGCTACGTTTATAGAACAAAGCAATTTGTTGTATTAATAAACAGTTGCGTTTGCTGTCCATTATCTGTATCCGTTGCGTGGTGTATTGCAAGTGTTTAAATTTCGATATTTCAGTTGAGAAACACTTCATGTAAAGTATACGTTTCTCTTAATTTAATTTCGAATGTGTTGTTAGAAAAACAAAAATAAAATTCGAAAACGTTTCTAGGTTTTACTACTTGGTCCATTATGACAACGAGACCGGATTTTCTTGGAGTCATTCAACCAGGTACGACGTCAAGTGACTCAGCTAGGTGCAGAACCGAGGAACAACAAAATGAAAGCTGGTATCCAATGTAGCAAAAGTTGTAACACATTGTAGACAGCTTGCAATGGAAACAAATTCCGCCAGAAAAGAAAAAAACGCGACAGTATAAAAGCCCAGTCACTATTCATTGCAACAGGTCAGTGGGTTTAGTGCCTTCGGTACAAGATGGGGACAGGCTGGATTATCTGCTGCCTTGTTGTAAGCTTGTCTTTTAGCGATATAAAGACGAAAGATCCAGTTGCTAATCAGTTGGTTGATTACAAGGATTCTCACGTGAGTTATTACATTATGTTTTGTAAAATTAACAACGCTTTATCAAAGGCAGATGTGAATTGTAAGATGACCACAAGCGATAAGTAAGGATTTATATATATTGCATGACTTAGATAATTACGTACTTCGTTTGTAGTTGAGGTAATTACGCTCTATCAACCGCAAGGAAATTTCGAAGAATTTGTACTGAAATAACTCATGACCCATTGTGCGTGTGTGCGTGCGTGCCTTCATTTTCTCGGTAATTCATTCTGATTTTCGCAAAGCGGAAAACTACATATAATACTCTGGCAAATTCACAGCAATTCTTAAAATTCTGGACGTGTCTATGCCTGTGGTGGCACTGTAATAATGAAATAAATCTTCGAAAAATTGGTATATATATATATAATGTGTGTGTGTGGTAATTTTAAAAGCGTTAAAATCGTGGAGAAAGTGTCCAAGGAAAAATTTCAACCAAAATTTATTCGAAAGTGCATTGCCTTCCAAAGCAACTATTATATATAAACCTTCGAAGGTTCGTGAAATCAGATCGATGTTGGACGAAAATAAAACCCGAAAAGACAAATATTAACTGGAGAAAAACTTCAAGATTTTGATGTCTAATTAGAAGCATGCCCGGAAAACTTAGGTCTTTTGGCTTTTTAAAGTGGACTGTAAAGAAGAAGAGTCCAGGTTGCAGCAAAAGTTTTATTATGACCCTACAACACGAGTGTTGTGCATAGTGTTCTTACTGTAGTCTGTAAAGCAAGAATTTGGTACTGCAAATATTTTCAGGATTCTGTGTTTAAAGGATGCCGGTTAGGGCTATATGGTTCTACCCTGCAGACTACCATGAACACCGGATTTGAACTCCATTAACCTGTTCGTGTCCAAAAACGATGCTTATATGAGTGGAGTGCTTATGTGTGCGGAGCAGTGGCAGAGTATTTTAACTGATTTTATGTCCCTTCGAATGTTCTAGCGTGTTTAGAGTCATGGTCCACACAATGCAGTAGTGTGATTGTCTGTGTGTGTGTGTGTGGAGGGGGGGGGGGCAAGGAAATAAATTCCAACACCAACTTTAACATCTCTCCCTGGATTTTTGTGTCACAGCTTTCTTGACCGGTGGTCTGCCCGTTGGGAGGCATTTCAATACATAATTTTAGACAAAGCATCATGCCAAAACAATTGTGTCTACAGAGGACTTTATTTGATATTTTGTAATCGTTTTTAATGGATAATCCCGTCATTATTGGTCACGTATGTTCAGGGACAACTCTGCATATAATAAAAATTACCTTTATGCAAAATAGCTTAAATTACTAAATTTAAGAACGAGTAATAAATAACAAGCATCACAGATAAATAAAACATGAGATTAAAAACGGGTATTCTCAAAAAGTGCAGTATGCCATTCACATGAGAATCTGCAGGTAACAAAGATTTAATAAACAAAGAGTGTCATAAGCTATTGATATGACAAGATACGGCTGAACAAGGTCTTACTGGTGGTAAGAATTATTTTAACAACATGAGATGTAAAAGCAAGGATGCAAAAATCACGGGCGCCAGGTCGACCAGGCGATTAATTTTGTAAGGCGGCGCAATATATTTGTAAGTCCTCAGTATGGAACTTGCTTAGGTTACCCTTCTGACGCCTAAAATTTTGAGATGGCTACTAGATTTTTTGGAAAATTTGTGCACCTCTCTGTAAAGTCGCTATAAGCCTAGACTCAATTCACGGCAAATCAGCTGACAAACAGCGACATTCAGCGTGTGGCAGGATGTGAGACAAGAGAGCTATGAGACAAGATGATATTAGAGGAGAATAATAGATGAACAGGTACAAAAATGAGTATATAGACCACATGCGAAAACGAAAGACAAAAGAAGTGTTGCCGAACATCGAGTTCGAGTCCCAGCGTGAGAAGGGAATATATTTTCTTTTTTGTGTGTCCAACCCTAGCCTGAGAAGGAAGCCTCCGCCCTTCTCGTTTCGCTCTACGATATGTGTAGAGGGCAAAGGGAATTAAAAATAAAAAGGAGGTTGGAGACAAGGAGGTAGGCAAAAGGAAAGTGGCTAAAAGGAACAGAATAAGACCGCGGAAGCCCTGGTTCGATCCCGGGTCAGTCCATGTGAGATTTGTGGTGGACAAAGTGGCACTGGGACAGATTTTTCTCCGAGTTGTCGGTTTTCCCCTGTCAATTTCATTCCACTGGTGCTCCATTAATTGTAAAACTTGGTAAAAAAAAACTGCTCATCTTCATCACAGGGGTTGCACAAGAAGCCTTAAGGCTGCGGTGCGTCCGTAGCATCTGCTGCGGGGCCCTTCACCACGCAAAAAAAAAAAAAAAAAAAATAAGACCCGCCACGGACGGCGACAGTTGTTTAAGCAAGTTTAACTAAAATCTGTTACTCCATACTTAAAACCTGTAATTGTGACTGTATCTAGTGGCGATTACCGATAAAACAGTGAACTCATCCGCAATTCAGAGTAATCTGTCACGCACGATGGCGGTGTAAACTAGACTCTTAAAGGAGACGCTAGGAGAAACCTGGTATATTTAGGCTGTACTTCTAAACGACTTAACAAAAGAGAAATTTGATGCCGTAAGACCCATGAAACAGATACTACATGCGTAAGGTATGGAAGTAAATGTAGTATCTAAGTACTAAATGCGTATAGATGGAGTTTAAATAAAGCTCTATGCGTTTTAATTTCGGAACTAGGTGGACGTGACTCTTCTGTCATTCGCTACCAGGAACGAGCCCCTGGTCCTAACTGGATATGAGGCCGAGTGGGTTACAGAGCGGATCTCGACGTAATGATAAAGGCCTAAAATCTCTGAACTTTCAGGGAGTCGAAAACCAGCCGTTGAGCGCGCAACCATAGGCGTAACAAGCACTAATACTTAATTCATGAAAGAAGAAAAGACAATCGGAATCCTCAGAATCTGTGTATTGTCACAGTGTCTTTGTGTTTTAGGCTCACGTCGCAAGTATTTAGAACGGCCTTTCACCCGCTTTCACACTTCATGATCGAGAGTTGTGGGAGAGGGAGATAGAAGTTTCGTGAAATGACGGAAAAAAGTGGCAAACAGTCTTAAGAAACGTCAGATATCTTCTGAAAAGAACAGTCAGTGGCAAGGCACTGCAACCGACACCTAGTTTTGGAAACAGTTACCTTACCATCCTTTCGACTACCTAAAGCAAAACTTCATGTGTACAAAACTATATATATATATATATATATATATAATATATATATATATAAGCAAGGTAAAACAATCCCATTACAGGCCTGGACAGACCCTTAGGGTTCCAGGAGGTTGAGACTCCCAGATTTCTAGACAATCGGCACATGAAGGTGGTAAGGTTGTCAGCCCTATGCACCGGCCGCCTTTACCCCCCCCCCCCCCCTTCCCAGGAAATATTCCTGGTGCTCATTTCTGTTAGAGGCTGAGTCGACCCCAGGGGTCATAGTGCGACCGAAACGATTATGTCAAGGAAACATTCTAATGACACCATCGGGAATCGAACCCGCGACGTTTCGGTTTGTAGCGTAGTGCCTCAACCAACTGCGCCACCGCGCGCCCCATATATGTATACAATATATATATATATGTATAAACACACAGTAGGATATTGACAGGATGGTTAAACTCAGAAAGACGGGGTGATAGGGACGAATGGGTAAAAGAAAAAACAAGGGTATTTACAGTTCGCAGGAGTATGTTTCAGGCCGTTGGTAATGATGGTTACGACGTAGAAGAAGGGATTGGGGAAGAAGAGGATGTGAGTGTTTAGAGTGACCTTTCTTTTAAGCCATACTGGCCCCTTCTGATTAACTTCAATTACCACGTAGACTGCGACAAAACCACAAGCCACACAGTGTTGCGGAGCAGGCAATAAAGAAACGTATTACAATCCAGCGAACCTGACTGAGAACATTGGAGATAAACATCTACAACATAACTTCAGGCTTCCGCCGCGATGTAGATGAGATCTGAGCTCTTCTGGGATATCACACAACGTTGAGTGGTAGTTCTGTACCGACGTTGCGGGACAACCTATCGGTCCCATCTTCAAGGGTCAATAAATCCAAGTAGGAGATAAACATCTACAAAATAATAAATCATTAAACCAAAACAGTACATCAGTACACACTGTTAGGCGGGATAAAAAATAACCAGAATCCCAAATATGACAACTAATAATACAGAGTAAATGAAATATTTACCAACGCAACATTTAACAACGTAATATAAATACGTTAATTATCTCGACACAAATTGAAAACTTTCAATCTAAAACTACACTGCGATAACAAGCGTAATTATAGAAAATGTAAAAATAAAAAAAAAAAAACAAACACAGAAGGACGAAAGTTTAAATGACGTGTTACAATGCCACAAATAATAATTTTACGATTTTATAACCTGCGACTGATTAACATACTGTTGGTTTTAAAGAATTAGTTTTAATACTGTATTATACATTATTTGCACTTCACTGCCAATAGTTCGCCTATAGGCCGCCTGAACATGACACGATCATGTCGTCATGGGTAGCGTATACATGAGGATACAACTATCTTTGATTTGTGTTGTACTGACACTAAAATATATGTCACTACTTTAATTGCCTTAATTAAAAAAAAAACTAATTTTTAGTACATTTTTTAAAAGCTCCACCAGAGAATTTAATCTCTGAAAATTAAGCGGAGGGGAGTGACTCTGGCCTGGTTTATGTAGCATGATAAGATTGACAGGAAGTAAAATGTAATAAGATCGACAAGTCGAGTTGTGGGGATCTATGTGGTAGGATGCGCAAGGAAGAATTTCCTCCCTTAATACCAACCTTTCCTCCCTTAGTACCACCCTTTCCTCTCTTAGTACCAAAATTTCAGAAGACGGAGTCAACCCTTCTTTTCTTTCTTTCTTTCTTTCTTTCTTTCTTCCTCTCTCTCTCTTTCTTTATTTCTTCTTTCTACACACTGCTTTTACAGCATGATGTTACCAAGGAGTAGAGAGTGTCTGTAGGTAACAACAATAGACATTTCTTTTGGAAAAAATGCCTCCACCTATCTCAATAAATATGAGACGCTGTCATGTAAGGAAATGCCATCATAAAAGTTGATTTAAGCAGAAGCTTAGTTTTCACTGTCTGGTTTAATACGTTCAAGGAGCAACAAGTACAGCAGAAACGATTATAAATGCGTTAATTAACTAGTCGCCCTCCTACACATATTTCAACTGTTTCTTGTTTCAACAGCCGCGACCTCCGATTTTTCTTTCTTTACATTGCTTTTACAGGATGATGCCAGCAGAGTGGTGACAGGTTACGGTGTGCCAATAGATGACATAGCCGCCAGTCTGACAGCTGGTTACCACGGACCCGTTCTCATGCAGGACGTTGTGTTTCTGGACACAATGGCGCATTTTGACCGCGAACGGATCCCCGAGAGGGTGGTTCACGCCAAGGGAGCAGGTGAGTGCAGGGTGAGGAGGGTTTCGATGATGGATGGAGGGGTATATTTATGGCGACAGAACCCAAGTGTTCAACAATGCTTACACTGAAAAACGCCACTGAGGACGAAACCGAGTCAGTTTCATCCACCTTCCGTCCTTACAAACTAAGATCTATCTTAATGTTATCTTCTTATGTACGTACTTGATTTCAGGTGACTGATTTCAGGGAAGTTTGTTCACGTTTTCCTGTATATTTCTTGTGTCCCCCTACCGAGTTACACGTCCAGCCCATCCTAATTTCTTTGATTTGGTGACAGTAGCAAAATTTTCCCTCTTACTTGTCCTCATGTCCAAATTTATTCCTCGGAACTTTATTTACACAGGAACAAAACAGCTAAGTACAGATCCATATGTTCTTCAATGCACTGACTCCCTTCTTGTGGTTTATTTAGCGACACTTTCAGTATCTAGACCACATAATGTCGTTAGCAGATGAACGAGTATGGAGCATTAGTGGAATGATAATTTACAGGGAAAAAGAGAAGTACTCTGAGAACATAAACTGTCACAGTGCCAATTTGTCCACCACAAATCCCACGTAAATTGCCCTGGGATAGAAACCAGGCCTCCGTAAAGGGAAGCCGATTCATTTAATATGCATGCGAAACTTCGTTTGACACTCTACGGAAAAAGTACGTACTAGGGGTGTTTGAGAACAGAGTGCTGAGGAGAAAGCTATCCAGTATAATGAAGCTTTCCGAATAATTTACTTCATGGACCGCGTCCATCGTCTCGTGTTAAAAGAAGAATAAAAAATTAATAAAACATTACGCCACGAGAGAAAACTTAATAAAAGGAAAGTGACTGCCATGAATTCTTTTCACCAAGTGGTGGTTTCGATTGATTAACACTCCTGCTTCGTAGTCGGAAATTCCTCAAATCTGGACGCGGAGACAAAATCCCGATCCTCCAGGCACATGCTGCAGTAGTCCCTTAAACTGGACTGGGACCACTTCCTTCCGTATCTTTTGTAATTAAAAGTCATCATCCAACCTTTCGGGGGCCGGGATAGCGTAGTCGGTATAGCGAATCGCTACAGGCTGCATGGTCCGGGGATCAAATCCCGGTGGGAAGCGAAATTTTCCGCACCCGTGCAGACCGGCTTTGGGGCCCACCCAGCTGCCGTTACAATGTGTACTGGGTCATTGACGGGGATGAAGCGGCCGGGGCGTGGCCTTAACCACCCACCCCCGTCTAAAGCCGAGGTTAAAGAAAGGGTAGGGCTATAACACTACTCCTCCTATGTGCCTTCATGGCAGGTTATAGGATAAAATTTTCATTTTTTTACCATCCAACCATTCGATACTGTATACCATACACCATTAGAAAGCATCGTTAGATAAGAGAAAAATAGATAGTTGTTCTGATATCTTGATATTCTTTATTCACATGACTTTATTGGCTCAAAAATGTCACTGGTCTTATAACACATGCCATGCCACCTCAAATGACAGAACTGTACTTCTTTCACAGGTGCTTTTGGTTACTTTGAAGTAACACATGACATCACACAATACACCAAAGCTGTGGTGTTCTCAGAGATTGGGAAGAGAGTGCCAATTGTTGTTCGATTCTCATTTGTTACTGGAGAATCAGGATCAGCTGATACAACCAGGTAGGTCTTGTTTGTCACGTAATTTACTGTATATGCACCAGAGCTGACATTATTATTATTATTATTATTATTATTATTATTATTATTATGCTGTACATCAACGCTGTTTCAAATGCAGGGTGTGTAAATGTAATTATATAGTCGGCATTTGGAAGGAAGCTGAACAAGCTATTACCATAACCTTTATCACAGCAGTGGTTTTCAGCCCTTCAGCAGTCATGACTCCATTTTTAAAATTCCTTAAACCCAAGGTTGTATGCATAAGAAAATGTCAATTCTTTACACAATATTTTGAGGTGTTGCTAAGTTTGTGAGCTTAATCTATTTTTTTTCTGACATAATATCCATGTTATGCTTTTTGTAATTACAAGCAAAGCAATGTAGAAAATAAGAAACACACCTGGAAGGAACTCATCAATGGGGTGGTTTCCTTTGTTTTGTTACTGCCAGCATAAACACATCTGCTTCATAAATATGATTTATACTTGGAATTTATCTTCTACCGAGCACAATAAACTTATCAGCTACACATGCAGAAGAGGAGGGAGACCATGGTTCAGTAATATGTTGGAAGCTGTCAAATAATCGTCCAATACTCGATGAAATACTGCGCAGAGAAACCCATTTGTGAACACATGTAAGATATTATACTGGATGAACTGATCCAAAATAAAATTAAGCTACGTTCCGTTAGAATCATTTCCTATTTTGGCATTTTGTAATTCCATTAACAACATCAACACATTTGTTTTAAAAATTCCTGAAATACTGATACCACGGAGGTTTGTGAAGTTGTGTTAAAATAACCCTCCTACTCAGCCTAACAGCACAGTAAACCCCAAACCTCAGAATGAAAGTAGTAGTGTAGGCACTGAAAAAGGGAGAGATTCTGTACATGGCTTGCTCAAGAGCAACATCGGTTAACGGGCTTTCTCTGGTATCAAGGCAACGTTTCAAACATCCTTTTCCATGAAGCACTATTAATCAACTAACAAGAAGAAGAAGTGACTGCAAGCAAAACAGATATACACATGCATCAAATGCTATACCTAGCCTTCCTCTCTGCATAAAAATATAACTACATGCATCGCCCCGAATTTATGAATTATGTTTTGTCATAAAGATTGTATTCATATGCATGTATGTTCTTTGGTTTATCTAGCTATGCTTCCTCATTTACACAGTTACATAGAGCTGAGACAGAGCATAACTGAAAATTATAATTTGTGGAACTGTGAAGAAGCAAATGGTCTGGTCAGTTATAGGCACTATCTCAGAACTTTCCTGGAGGGACTAAGGAAAACTATGAAAAACACGAATAAGTGAGGGAATGCTGCTTGTCAGCAACATTCAGTTGTGAGATATAATCCTTTGGTGTTCTAAAACACTGCATGTTGTCGTCGAAGGTTTTTAATATGTGTTTTAAATTATTTAACATGAAGGCAATGTTAAGCACAGTAATCCCTCGGCTTACAGTCTTAATTTGTTTCTCATTAACTGCTTATAAGGCAAAAACTTGTAAAACAAAAACTAATTTGCCATTACTTCCCATGTTGTAAATTTTAATTGGTTCAAGAAAACAAGAATTTTTCTGCCAATATAGAAAGTACACTTTAATATGGGTAATAAAACTAATGGTCAATTACTGTATTTAAATGCCATTTTAGTCACTATCTTATGCATTAAAATAGTCACATTATTAAGGTCATAGGTGTAAATTGGCTAACAACACGGGGGAGGGGGGGGGGAGCAAAATCGACCATGTGTATTAGGAACTTTAATTTACGAAGCAGTCAAGTTAGAAAGATGGGGAAGATTAGTTTGAACGAAGGCTTTTCATTTTTTCTGTCTTTGCACCACCCAAATAATCATTTACAAAATATTTGTTTTTTTATTTGCCCCTGTTCCACTCAGTAGGCAAAATAACTATTCTTAGGTAGAAAAAATAATGGTGGAGCATTTGCCCCCTTTGCACGCCACCAAGTTACACCTATGATTAATTTTATAAACAGTGCATAAACATTAGGTACCACCTTAATTATAAATATGAACATAACACAGACAGATGTTTATTATGCAATAGAAAAGCAGATTTTTAAACAATGGAGCTCATACAAGGGAAGACTGGCTTGTAATTAAAAAAAGAGCTGTTAATTTATGCATTTTATGTAAGGAAAAACTCATAAACTGACTGGTTGTAAGCTGAGGGACTACTGTATTTTCTATTAATGTATGTCATCTGACAATTCTTCAGGATAACTTTACCTGTTCTATATTACATTGATTGCTGTAGAGATCCCCGCGGCTTTTCCATAAAGTTCTACACAGAAGATGGCATCTGGGATCTTGTGGGAAACAACACCCCTATTTTCTTCCTCCGGGACCCAATTTTATTCCCTTTATTCATCCACTCGCAGAAAAGAAATCCTGCAACACATCTCAAGGTAATAAGAAAATGTGTGTTAATCAACATTTCAGTTTCCATTAATACTGGGTTTGCCGTTCTACATATTTGTGTTCACTTCAGCTTGTGTTAAATACAAATTGATGGCAGGAAAATGTGTAGGTCGACATTTTGAAGCTTCTGATGATAGTGGCAATAATTTATTAATATCCTGAACTCTGTTCTTTCCTTTCACACCTGCTTCTACCCTGCCTTTTTTCCTCCTTATACAGAATTATTCTACTTATCATCCAACACTTTTAGAATGATAATATTTGTGTTTATCATATGTTCTTTCATCACAGTAAAAGATTAGGTTTCACAGTCATAAAAAGGTTCTAGTAAGGCTTTTGTTTTAGAGCATATACCTTGATGTGTAAAGTTATACAAAGCAAACAAAAGATGATGGCATTTACCCTAAATAATAACAAGCAAAACAATATACAGTTTACATATTTTTCCAATCTTTCATTGGAATACATGTACTAAAAACTAGATGTCTACCTGCTTAAGGACTGCAGCCAATATAACAGGCTATGACTACAGAGCAGTATGTTTTCCTGTATATTATCTAGATTGGATTTTCCTCTACACACATGCCCTCTGTTGGCAAGGCAGAATAGGTTACAAACAAATGAATGTTTTTGCAGATCATAGCCTTCATTACCAAGTGCAATGGTGGGATTTTATGAACATGGTGATAAACCACTGGATTCACAAAAGCAGATAAATATGACTATGAACTACTGAAGGAAATCTTGGTACAATGGTCAGATAAGAAAATTTCATCCATTATTGTTCAGTATTTTATTATATATATCAGGTTACACACATGCGCACGCGCACACACACACACACACACATAATGTTTGATTTTTCTACAGAAAAATTGTATGCTATATGAAATTAATTAAAGTATTGAAAATAAATGCTTCAGCTCTACCAGATTATGTTTATAGCCAACTACATCTCTGGTTTCATAAGTATTTAATGAAACTACTATAGGCCTACACTGTTTTGACTTCCATCCAGTGAATTTTTACTGCCATAATACCCAAGCAGCTAACATACAAGAGGTATAAAAAATTTCAGTGGGTTAATGAATTAATAAGATAGAATAATATGTCTTTAATTTTGCAGGATGCAAATATGTTCTGGGATTTTATATCCCTGCGACCAGAGACAACCCACCAGGCAATGATCACATTCTCTGACCGAGGCATTCCAGATGGGTACCGCTACATGCACGGCTTTGGCTCCCATACCTTCAAGATGGTGAATAAACAACATGAAGCAGTGTACGTCAAGTTTCACTATAAGGTGCATCATCTATTACATACTTTCTACTGTCACCACAAGTTCCATTGCCTTGTGTACATAAAGCACTCTCAATTAATGTACATACATACATACATACACATATACATTCACGAATCCAACATCCACGTAAGTGGATTGGATATGGAATTTGTCAAGAGCATAACACAAAACGTTTTAAAAATTATTTTGCAAATTAAATGAAATTGTAAAAAATACTGGTTAATGCAATGGTAAAATGTGGTTGAACCATGGAAATGGGTGATGATGACAAAGGATGATGCAAGCAGCAGAAATGGGAACTCCAAGATTGGGAAGACTGAAATGCATCAGAAACTTACAAATGAAAATATTACTGCTTATAAGTCGAGTTGAAATAAAATATATGAGTGACTAAAGAAAAGTTACTGTAGAACAGGATTATATACATGCAAGGTCTCTTAGTGGTTGAGAAATAGAGAAAGATGGAAATGCTAGGCACTTTACCTGTTACAGATATATCTTTTGCATAACATAACTTGCCATATTTCAGTAACAAAGGTTTTTTAAGATCTATGGTCATATGTATTTTCTGAGTCACAGTCAATGCAGATCCTATCACTTACTTCTGAATCATTCTCAGCTGTGGGAAAACTTAATATTACAGTTTTACAACACAAAAGGAAATTGTAATCAAAACCTTAGGTGCCAAATCACCTTTAAAGGCTTCCAGGTGCAAACATGTTTTTCAGAAATTATAAATGAATAATTATAGAACTTCGGGACAATCCTTGTGCTTAATTTACTCTATTATACATTTCCACTTTCTGAAATTTCTCACACATAACCTAAAAAATTCGCATTATTGCCGAGTTTTTTTTTACTGATATACAGTAAACAGACATTTCTAATAAAAACTAAAGGTACATTTATGATACATCACCATATCAGATTTACGGGCATGAATAAAAATGTTCCGTAAGCCAAATTCAAAGCCTCCATTTCTCACCCAAGTCTCGTGACTGCCTGCCAGATGGCTCTGGCTGTCACATCAGGATCGATAGAACAGTAGCGCGGCCAGCTGGCTAGTCACCAACTGCCACGAATGCGCACGACTTAGTAACGTCGGAAAGAGGAGGCCTGAGCCCATATAGGGCTGTTGAGCCATGGTTATTATTATATTATTATATATACCATATCAGATATTATGCATGTTCCTACAGTTCACCATCAGTTACTTCTATAACATGGAAAGTGACTATAAATTTCTTACAGTCCTATGTGTGCCATTTCACATTCTGTACAACACTAACTATAATAAGATATGCATATTTTTCATAACCTAATGGCGTCTCTGAGGCATTCAGTTGTATGCTTGCTGTTTGCAGACAGATCAGGGCATCAGGAACTTATCTTCAGCCAAAGCTGCTAATATTTCAGGCACAGATCCAGACTATGCCATCCGTGATCTGTACAATGCCATTGCACGTGGAGACTTTCCCACATGGTCCTTTTACATTCAAGTCATGACCTTTGAAGAAGCCGAGCATTTCCAATGGAACCCATTTGACCTCACAAAGGTATTTAATTAACTAATTTAAGTTCCTAAGAAACTAACTCTGGTAGTAAAATTCTATTTAGCAGTTTTTTACAATGCTCTCAGCACATCAGAATATATAGTGTAAAATGGTAGGACGACTGGTGACTGACAAATCGGAAAGGAGGCAGTTGTGACCTAACAGAGGTATTATCTTGGCATGTGTTTGGAGGAGAACCTCAGTATGGATACCTGATGTTCCAGGCAAAATTCAAACCAGGCACTTCTCCAAATCAAATCTACAGAGTGGGCGAGAAGTCACCGTACACCAACCAGTATGCAATTATAATCAATCATAATTAATTTGAAACACGCACGTCTTGGTTACATGTCCAGTGGATCCGTATGTGCACCTTGATGCTGGACACACAAACGGATGCGCCTCCACGTCCTCTGTGACATACGTCGGAACATTTTTCGAGTAATTGTGCGAAAGGCGTCTTCCACAGCTCTGCGCAAATCTTCGTTGGTGTTGTAGCGACACGCAGCCACTCTTCCCTTGATAATACCCCACAACGAATTGTCTGGGGTGGTAAGGTCAGGACTACGTGGTGGCCATGGCAATGGTGCCGGAGATGTTGGTGAGCCACGGCCAATCCATCGGCCTGGAAAATGTTCGTTCAAAACATCGCGCACAGAAAGAGCGAAGCGTGCGGGTGCCCCATCGTGCTGCAGCCACACGTCATCCACGAGTCCTCTGTCTCTGAGCTGAGGTATGAGCCACGTCTCCAACATTGCCGAATAAGGTGCCGCATTCACCGGTCCATCGAAAAAGTAAGGTCCAATCAGATAATCTGATGTCATACCCGCCCATATCATCACATGCGGTGGATTATGTTCCAGCTCTTGCGTGAAATTGGGATTCTCCTTTCACCAGAACACCACATTTCTGTCGCGCGCACTGCGATAGATGGCACATTCATTACTGAAAAGAACCTTTGATCGGGATACGGCATTTGAGAATGTGTCCAGCAGAGCACGGCATGATTCATAGCGCCGATCCATGTCGGCATCCGACAGTTTATTCACGAAAGTTGGGCGATACGGCCTCACATTCAAGTCTTTCTTCATGTGGTGTGCGGCGAATCACGTATGCACTATCTTGGTCACTGTTGCCAAACTACCATTTTACATTGTAGTGCGTGCTGTGCTGTGTAAACTTAAATTGAGTCTGAGGTGCGTATTGTCTGGGTGTACGGTGACTTCTCGCCCACTCTGTAGAGTGTTACGGCTACACCAGCCTACTCTGTGACACTATAATTTGAATGTTCAACATTGCTAATACAAAAGATTACATTTGGAGCCTACAGTGAGCCAGTTTAATCCAGTTCATGTCCTTTGAGTTTACCCTCAGAAAAGCTACTTCCACAGCACAGTCCAGTTTCTTTCAACTGGCTACTTTCCAAGATGTCTCCTGAAGATATTGTGTTTTAGACGCATCTAGTGTTCTAAATTGCTCAGAGATTTCCCCATCCCGGTTGCATGTAAAGGCAACTGTTACATCATACTAGAAGAAATAAATCACAGGGTTTCTCATTATATAATTTCCTCCATAAATGTAAAAATAAAGCTGTCCCCTGTGACCTAACACCATATCATAAAGATGTATACAGGACTTGAAAGTAAAGCTTTGTGCATTTTCAAACTCAGCATTTCACACAAACTGGTGGGTGTGCTGCAAAGCTGTACACTGTTGTGGCTTTACTCCTGATAGCACATCCCACGTATATATTCTCTTTTATGTTCAGATACTTTGTTTAGTTTACCATTCTTGTACATTTTCAACTTACATTCCTTTATGAGAGAGGTTTGAACTTGGTAATTTGCTGGATCTCTTGTCTCCGGTCACATGCATGAACTCTGTTGACATCACACTGAACTGTGATGCAGGTGTGGCCTCAAGAAGACTTCCCTTTGATTCCAGTGGGCAAAATTGTATTGAACCAGAATCCTTCAAACTATTTTGCTGAAGTGGAGCAAGTTGGCTTCAGTCCGGCCCATATGATTCCAGGTATTGAACCTAGCCCCGACAAAATGCTGCATGTAAGTAGCACCAATACTGGTTTATATCTACATTGTCTTTCCTTTTCCTCCATTCATTCATATGAAAGAAGTGGAATAATTTAAGGGTAAGTTTATTATGATAAAATAATGCACAGCAGTAGAACTACGTATTTGCAACCAGCAAATTGTATAAATACACGTAGATCTGTGTAGTTATGAAGTTTCTCTTTCTCCTTACTGAGAGAGTGGTATGTGCATAAGAACAGATATCATGTCTTCCCAGACCTTCATGTTTATTTACTATTATATGTGGAATATTCAAGAGGTTCAGATCAAATTGCTATGGTTGCCAATGAATTGTTGACCTGTAAAAATTGCTCAGGAAGACAATAAAATGTTTACTGTGCTTATTCCTGCTTCTGGGTTAAAATTTTCAAAATATTCTGTTGCTTGCTGCATGAAGAATTGAGATATTATAACAGCACCACTCAGTGACAGACAGTAGATGCAAGAAGAAACAGCCTGAAATAAAGTTCCTGCTGGGGGTAAATGATTTTGTGACAGACAAACTTAACAGGCCATAAAATCTGTCTATGGGGGTGATATTGTAGTCTGAAGCCCTGTTGGTTATTGGGTAGACGAAATTGTTTAAAAGGTGAAAATGTAGCTTCAAGAGGCAGAGCAGCATGTTCACCTGTAACAAATACATGCTGCTGTTCTTCATTATTTTCATAATCCTATCAGGCATTAGACCATACTTCTCTTCCTCTCTGAGGCCTGTAAGCTTATTAACAATTTCGTTATCCTGTTGTTCTCATTCCTTCATACTTGTTGTTTAAAACGACTTCAATAATTTTGTATAAATGTGGTGATTATTGAATTCTTCAGTCTTCTAAAATGACTTAATTTCTTTTATGATCTAACTGCATGTTACCTATAGTTATCACCATAAATTTAATTTCAGGTGCTGATAATCTCTTTTCATCTTCAAAAGTTTTACTTTCATCAACTTATGCCAAAACAGACCTTGCCAAAGTTTTGTAAATGCTAAGCCATTTTGAAATTTTTTGTTTTTATACTAAAAACAGTTTAAATACCACATTTATTGCCCAAGTCACAAAATGTATTCTGATATGATACTATTATGAACATGTCCTTCTAGCCTTAATATTTCTGGGTACTGTAAATCCATTACGAGGAAGGGGGGTTGTGTGCAAGGTACTGCAGTGGAATCCAATAAATCAGCTAATTCTATGGTTAGGTTTCACTTTACTTCTTACATTTCTAACAAAAAATTGTGTAGCATAAATTTCTGGATGGTTTCAAAATGTATTATAACTTTGTCAGATCTATTTTTGTGTTCTTACAACCTGCTTCACCTTATTGCACTTTATAAACAGGGACGCCTCTTCAGTTATTCAGACACCCAGAGGTATCGTCTAGGGATCAATTACCTGCAGTTTCCTGTCAATAGACCATTCAAAACAAAGATAACAAACTATCAACGTGATGGACCTCAAACTTACACCAACAACCAGGGTGGAGCACCTAATTACTTCCCCAACAGTTTCAGTGGACCAAAGAATGATCCAAGTGCTGCCATTTCCAAGTTCAATGTCACAGGGGATGTTGCCAGGTAAATAAACAACTGAACACGTCACTTCTTATGGATGTGCAGAAGCCTCTATTTGTAGTTTGGTTCTTAGCACAGCTCACATCACATGTGGTGTCATGTATTCAGAAACAATATTCTGTTCTTTTGTCTTCTTTTGAGTTAAGTCATCCAGATGCATGAGTACATTTAGTTGAACAGTGCAGAGAGGGATGAAAATCAGCTTACTGCTGGGCTGTGTGAGTGGAGCAAATCCACTCATGACCATTATAACAAGGGTGTCATAGCTCAGGTGATTAGCTGCTGTAGTTCAACCATGAAATCCTGGGTTCAATCGCAGGACAAATTATGTGGCATTTGTGGTGAACAATGTGGCTCTGGGATGGATTTTTCTCAGTGCACAATGACTGTTCCACTTCACCCGTGCTTCATGTTAATTTAACTATCATCCAGGATGGACAATGGGCCCATTAAGAGGCTGCAGTTGTACAGGGTCTCATCCTACCATGAGGAACAAAACTATTCTATTTCAGTTTCAAGTACAGAATTCATACTGCCAGCAAATTAAGAGCTACCACATAACTGCTTTCCCTCACTTTCTCGTCCCTTGCAAAGGCATGTGCCATCACTCGTGACATGACCTCTTATCTTGCTTTCCTACACACTACCAACATCTACTGTGTAGGTACCATGACAGAAATATTAAGAGTTTAGTCTTACTTTGTGGTAATTCCACATTTTGATGGAAACAATATTGAGTACATTCAGAGTTGCAGAAAAGAAAAGAGTGCAATACTTTACAGAGCACATTTGTCCGATGAGTTCAGGTTATTAATTGCATGAGTTAAGATGGTTGCTGTAATGAAAATAATGAGAGCTAACTTCTCTTACACCCCAGTAATGCAGTACCTCACATTCTCTGAACCCTGTAATCAGGCCTGCAGTCAAAGGCAGGTTAGTTCCATGTGGTGGCTGTGTTCTTTTGAGTGTAGTGATGTCAGGCATAGGCAGCACAGCCTAAGGACAACAGAGGTGTAAGCACCAAATATAAGATACAGAGTACAGTTCCCTAGAAATTTAGAAAAATTACGTACCCTGAAAATAAAAGCCAGACAGAATAAACACCATTCAGAACATAAAGGGTTAAAAAAAAGTAGTCGTCATGAATTCCTTCTGGAAATCCTCATGAAACTGCAAATGTACCAGTTTATTTATTTTCCCTTCCTTTGCCTCTTTTACATGAAGGTCACCTGCGAAATTTTAATACACTAAACTCATTTAAGGGTCATTTTGACTGCATTCAACTCATTAGTTGTGTTGTGGAGTAAAGGAGTGTAGTCATAACGAATTATTTCCATAAATCATTACACATGCTGCAGACAGTAATCTCCCTCTCTCTTTCCCTGCCTCTTCCTCTCTTTCTCTGTCTCTCCCTCTCTTCTTTTTTTAATTTCTTTTCTCCTTTCTTCAAACTGCCCTTTATACATTATGTTCAGTAAACTGACCGCAGGAGGAATGTTGAAGTTTACCATTCTTTACTTATGGCTTTTTCAAATTGTTTTATTTCATGACACTCTCGATTACTGAGATTGCATAGTATCAACAGTAGATGGATAAATATGAATAGGGAGCAATGGTGGAATGTCAGTCATGGGGCAAAACCAAAAAGTACTAGGAGAGAAATCTGTCCCAGTGTCACTTTGTTCACTACATATCCGACAGAGACTGCGTTGATATCATGATATAACGGTGGGTTATAGAAATTTAGTCCTTTATTCTTTATGGCACTTCACCTTATCCTGCAGATACAACTCTGGTGATGAAGACAATTTCAGCCAGCCAGCTCTGTTCTGGAGAAATGTCCTGAAGCCAGACGAAAGAGATCGTTTGGTGCAGAACATTGCAGACAGCTTGAAGGATGCTGCTGAATTCATCCAGGTTTGTTGAACAGACCAAGCACAGAGGCTCATTCCACTCACTTCTACTTCAATTCCTTTAGAAAAGAAAATCTGAAGACTTTTCCACACACAAACCTTTGATAGACATTGGGTGTTATACAAGTATATGCTAGTATTATGCAGAAACATCTAAATGGCCTCTCATAACAGTTGTGTCAAATTAAGGGATGGTTACTAAACCTCATGTAACATTTGTACTGGTTCAGGTAACTGGGAACACTTCGCTCTGTCACTTCATTATACATGCACTTCTTATGTAGCAGATATACTCGTGTATAGATTTTTGAGTACAATCTTCAGGATGATCTGGGATTAATTCATTAATGACTGAGCTGACTTTTGCAGCTGTAATCTGCCTAATTCATGATCCTCATACCAAAACGTGGTAGTGCAGTGTTGCTGTTATTACTGTCATCATCACCATTGCATTTCTACACTGAAATTCAATGACTTGATATCACAGTAATGGGGCTGTATTTGTTTTTAACATTTATAATGTTTAAAATCTGATTCTCAGCTGGGCTTTTCTTGGTTTTCCACAGCCTGTCCAGGTGAATGCCTTTAGATTATCTTAAATAAACCATCTAGATCCTTATATACAATTCTTGTAATACCATACAATTTTGATCTCCTGAATTAAATAAATCATAAATCATAAAATCTGATGTCCTAATTATGTTGAATAACATAATTTACTCTTCTCTGGTGTTTTATTCTTTGCAGGCTCGGACAGTGAAAATGTTCAATCAAGTGGATGCTGAGTTTGGACACAAATTGTCTGAAAGCCTCAGCAGATATGCATAAAATAGTGAAAATTCTTGTAGGTTTAGCAAAGATAGTCAGAACTTTACACAAATTCACTTCACAAAGACAAGATGCATATCTAAATGCTCCATTTACAACATACTGTGACCAGAGTCTTCAGGTATTCATGTCACACTACAGACCATGTTGTCCAAGGCTCACATGCTTCTTTTTAAATTAAGAACTAAGACAGTGGCTTCCAACATTTTTTATGTGTCAGCATATCATCGTAATATGGTTCAACAACTCAGACACTACTGTTCAGCTGAATGTAAGTATGTAATGCATAAACTGTGGTCACCCTATTTTGCATTCTTTGAAAACACTTCATATCAGTTGTGTAATACTAATTAAAATTTAATAAACTTGTAACATGATTCAGCTCTTCTGATATGATGCTGTATCACTGGGTAACCAGTTCCTGAAGTTACAAAGAAACACTGACCCTTCTCTTCAAGGTTGTAGAGTTCTGAGAACTCTAGACCCTGAAGATGCCTCTTCACAAGGTCAAGAACTAATTACCCAGTGATATAGTGTCATGTCCTGAAAGGATGGAATTGCCAACCACACTGCTCTGAAAACCTCAAAAATCGCAAGAATGTAACAGGTTATTAACTGGTTGTAATTTACATCAGCATATTACTGTCTTGCATACGATCAAATTTTGTGAAAGAAATTCAGTGTATATTATTCATATTTGGTACAGAAGTTATTTGGAGCAAAGCTAAATCTTTTATTAAACACCAGCTGCAGAATAATTAGTGGAGAGATGTAACAATCACTTTACATGTTTTTAGAATTTCTTTAAAGCAAATGACCTCTAGAAGGGAAAAGTACTGATGTCTCATACACAGAGACTGGTGAATTTTACTTTCATAGTTCCAGCATGACTTCAATGTCAATTGACTGACCTTCTATACAATGGGAACTTTATAACAAAACTGGTTAAAGTATTAAGGCTGAGCACTTACCTTGATCTATGAGTAGTACCAGGGTTTGCAAAGGTAAAACATTACTACCACAACCACAACATAAGTATGCCTCAATGTAGAATTACCACTCTAATGGCAATTAACATTTAAATGCCTACTATATAGCCTTGCTGCCACACTAATAGTATTATTAACTGGACAGATGGAGCTAAATAGAGCATATACATATCACAACGCACAGCATCAACTTATGACACCATTTTAGGTCTAACTGAAGAAATGTTTTTTACTGAATTCTGGAAGGACAATGACATGACTTTCATAAATTTTATCGTAATGTTTCCTAGTTATTTTTACTATAAAGATTTCTACAAAATTTTGATGAATGACATCCCATTGTCTTTTATAGAAAACTGCTGTATTGACCAATAAGAACACTGTCAAACACAACTGTGATTTACTGTAAAACAATGTCTCATTTACAACACACTACATGTTATTTCTACACAATTTTCTCCACAACAGCCAAAATTTACGTCAGTGGGAAAGGACTCAAGATGTTATTATACCAGCAGCTTTCAAACTGTTTTGACTATGTGGCTGTAAGTTATTTCATGTAAACCATTGTCCAAAATTGAGACATGGTCCTTCTAAAATTAGGTATAAATTTCTACTTGTTTGTGGGCAAATTGTAACACATTACTTTTACAGTTTTTTCCAGAGTTATATATTTATTTACACCTAATCAAATTGCAATTGATTAAAGAATACATACATTTTCATTATTACTTTCCCTTCTCACTTTCTGATTTTGCTGAATCACTAAATTCAAGATGGGATTTTATCAGTTGCCAGTTACCCATTCCAGTATTTGAATTCTTCTCACACAAGTATGTATACCAAAGTTCCCAGACGAAGATGATAATGAAATGTGTGCTTACCTTTTTTATGTTGCATGTTGTCCCTTCAATGTAGTCCCCTTCCGTGTTGAAGCAATGGCTCCAGCATTTCTGCCACTGCTGGAAGCACCCCTGGAACTGGCCTTTTTGAAACTGAATGTAGGATGGTCAGTGATTGCTCCTGAATTACAGGGACATCCTGCCAATGATGCCCTCATAGGTGCAACTTCATTCTCAGAAACAAGAAGAAATCACATGGAGCCAAATCAGGCAAGTGAAGAGGGTGGGTGACTACAGCCATGTATTTAGGGGCCAAAAATTTCTGCACTGACAAAGTAACAAGTGCAGTTGCATTGTAGTGGTGAATCAACCAGTCCTGCTTCCACCATAATTCCAGACGTTTTTGGCGGACTTGCTTCCTCAGAATTAGCAAAACCTCCCAGTAGTACTGCTGGTTAACTTTTCAGCCTGGAGGAATAAATTCCTGATGAATAATGCAATCACAGCAGAAACAGATTATCAATATGCCCTTGATGTTTGATTCCCGGTAAGGGAAAGAGATTTCTCTCTTCATGAAAGCATCCAGACCAGTTCTGGGACCCACCTAGATGCCTATTCAATGGATACCAGGGGCTCTTTCTCTAGGGGTAAAGCAGCTGGACCGTGAAGCTGATCACTCACTTCAATCTAGTGCCATGGTTTAGAATGAGTGCAGCTATAACTCCACTTCTGTACATGCCTTCATGGTGTGCAGAGGGACAAATGTAGCCTTTTAAAAACTTCAGGTAAGAAATAATGCTTAATTTTAAATTAAGAATAACTTGATTGATGATACAGTAGGACCAGGGGCCAGCTTTTTGAGCACATCAAAATCTTCCAAATGATGAAGAAGGGTAGTCTCCCAGGGAGTCAATATTTTACTTGAGAAAACAGTTTTATTAACACATTTGTCTACTAATTAATTGGCCAGGTAGTCAATAGTAAATAGTTCATAAATTTATAATTGAATTATCATCATATGACAAATACGACAAGAGGAAATTTACTCCTGAAAGGTACATCTGATCTGACTTCTTTTGAATGTCTCGCCCTGAAGTTGACTCTGGATCAAATTCACAAGTCCACATATTTCTTTAGGCCTTCAGCCATCTTGTTTCCAAACTCTTTATCTACGTGGCTGAACATGTGTACAGTCTGATCCTGCAACAAACAGAAACAGATTTTAATGAAACTGAAAGTGTGCTCCATAACAGAATACACAGAAATTTCATATACAGTCCTACCCTTTTCAATATTACCAACACTGCATGTCCGGCCACTTTACCATGGAGAAATAAGCACCCCTCCTCCCCACTTCCTTCTACATAAATAAACAGGAGTAATATTGCCAGTTACTTTGTATGGTTGGGAAACACACTTTATTTACTCTGAGGGAAGAATGTAGGCTATAAGTGCTTGGAAAGGAAAGATCAGAATAATAAATACAAAATAGAGAGAAAAAGTAAACTGACAATATTGGAATTTATTTATTTAATATTAATCACATCATTTGTTACTGTGTAATCTTAGCAACTCAAAATGTCATTAAATAAATTAAGGATAAACTCCCTTCCACCTTATCCAATTCATCATTCATACCACTCTGTCACCTAATGCTATGTAACTCAGACCTTAAGCACCTACATGAATAAACTGAAAAACCAAGGCAATTAAATACCTGTATAAAACCTGCAGCATTTTTAAGATGGCTGACAATGTTTTCCACCATCCTTTCTTTCTCATCTGGCTTCAGGACATTCCTCCAGAAAAGAGTGGGCTGACTGAAGTTGTCCTCATCTGAGGAATTATACCTGAAACCACATTGTCTTCTTGGGTTCCTAGATGTTTGTGATAAAAAAATGCTCTGAAAATAATGTTAATTTTTGTGTGCAGGTGCGATAAACTGATAAGGCCTTTTCTTCCCTCTGAACTAGTGAATTAAAAACTAGAATGGTAATATGTATAAGTATAGGTTTAGAGTCTGGGTCACCATAAGTGCTGATTCATTATTTTTTGACAGTATCTGTTGTCTGAGGTACGCTATCTATACATGCAGGGATTTGGTTACATTCAAGATAGCGGTATGCCCGTGTACTATTCCTGGAAAACGAAGAGAATTACTTTGACAGCATGAAAGATAAACATGCAAATAAATGGCTATGAAGGGAAAAAAAAAGACCAGGTGGACAGACCAAGTGGCAGAAGACATAATGTACAAAACATAACATGGAAAGAGTGGGCATAAATACAACAAGAAAACTTGGAGTGGGACACAGAATAATGGAGGTTAGAGATTTGTACTGTGCTTGGTATATCATGTATGTAGATTTTAAGACACAAAGTTCTGTGGAAAGAAAAATGCCTCATCAACATTTCACATTTTCACATAAAAATTAACAGTACTTCTTCAGAGCATGCCACTGTTATTATCTACATCTTTGTGTTACCTGTGCTTCTTCCATATCAGTTTCATAACAACAGTCTATTTAATAAGCATTAAAAAAGTCCCACTACATTGTCTCTCAAAAACTGATAACTAAAAAAGTCTCACAAAAAAACTTCAAAATGCTTCCTAAAAATCACTGTCACAAAGTGCATACTGGTTCATTTAAAACAATTTGACACTTAGAAGTACTGGTTCATTCTGTCAGAGGCTCTGGTATTGCAAATGACTCTGATATGGCAAACAAACATCAGCATCAACTCCCTTCAAGCCCTGATGGTGATGGTGACAGTTACTGTAAATTTGATGACAATTATAGTGGTGACTGTGAAGGCATAATCTTGCTAACTCCTCTATATGTTACCTGGCAACATTCCCAGACACTGAGAATATCGGTCTCTGAAGTCCTGGCGCATTTTCTGGCCCCCAAAGCTGTTGGGGTAGTAATTTGGTGCCCCTCCGTGGTGATTCATTGTTTGCGGCCCATCTCTCTGGTAGTTTGTCACATGCGTTTGGAATGGGCAGTTTACTGGAATTTGAAGATAGTTGGCACCAAGACGGTGGCGCTGTGTGTCACCATATGAAAACAGTCGACCCTACCAAACAGAGGTCCATAATAATGAGTTTTACATATATGGATAAAAAGCTGACACAATAGAAAGTTAAATTTTATGGTATATGTGGAGAGATGTGGGTGGTCTGGAATCTAAGAATTTTTAGAATATGCATAACACTCCCAAGACAAGTGAGCTGTAGCTTAAAATTCATAACATTAATTGATGCAAAAAAGAATTAGATACACACTGAAGGTTACTTAAAAACAAGACATAAATTCCAAATGTTCATAATTTCAGACAGTATACCCATGTCTTCTTACAACTAGAGAGTCTGATCGTTTTAAGTCTTAATACAGTACACCCATTAAAAAATAAATAAAATTTGTTGTGTTTAAGTACTGAGATGGAAAGAGAAAGTAATGTTAGAGATTTCATATGCAGGAGCATGCATTCAGTCACTGTTAACTATGAATATTGGCACCATGTTAAGTAAGGGCAATATATTCATGGATGCAGAGAGTGTTAGGTATACAACCTCAGTTTGACGCATGACCGTACATGAACTTGCATGTAATCATATACCTGTAGCATTTTGTCTGGGCTGGGTTCAATGCCCGGGATCATGTGGGCTGGACTGAAGGCAATCTGCTCGACTTCTGCAAAGTAGTCTGTGGGGTTTCGATTCAAAACCAACTTGCCGACAGGAATCAGTGGGTATTCAGCATGAGGCCACACCTTGAAATAAATAATAACAATATGAGTGAGAGCAGATAATAATGAGAATAAAAATAAAGTAGTGGCTCTGATCATGGTCCAGTAGTAGTAGTAGTAGTAGTAGTAGATAATATTTTCAACTCACTTGATGCTGTAAAACCCTTTCAGTGTAAATAAACCCAATACACAGCTTCACACTCAATAGCCTTACCTTGGTGAGATCAAAAGGGTTCCAATGGAATCTCTCAGCTTCTTCAAAGGTCATCACCTGGATGTAGAAAGTCCAACTAGGGAAGTTTCCCTCTGCAATAGCATTGTACAAGTCACGCAGTCCATAGTCTGGATCAATGGCTGTAAGATTTGCAGCCTCTTCTGCAAGTAAATTTTTGATGCCTTGGTCTGTCTAGAAACAACAGTACACACAGTCACTTCTTTATACATAACTGCTGCAGATATATCTGTTTATTGTTCTTAACAACTTTAAATTGAGCTTCACCTTGAAGTTGAAATAAACACCGACCACAATTTAATGCTGGGTATAGTATACATGTTTGCTAATAAACTAATTTCACAGTTTTATATGTTGTGCATACTGTGTGGTTATTTAGTAACTTATGTTATTATTAGAGTACCAACAGCCTTTATCACAATTTTTGTTTTGTTATGGAACAAATGCGTTTTGATGCTTATGTTGGTGTCATTTTCAGTGTCTTCTGCAAACGTACACTATGGTTGTCACATGCCCATTCATCTCATTCATGTGTACATTCGTATGTGGTGTGTTTGGCACTTAGTATCTGTACACTGTAGTTACAAAGTTTATAGAGAAAGAAAGCTTTGTAAACACATGAAGTGACTCAGGACCATTCAGAATCTTGAACAAATGAAGTAGTCTTTGTATTTGATTCAAACAGAGAACGTAATGAATAAAAAGGAAGAGGGACCTTCACTACATCATGATATCTGATCTAGTTCCTTCTGCATTTTACCGAACATTTGTTCTTTATTTTGTTTGACAAAGCTTTCTCAGAAACAGGATTTACAGAAAACTGAATCACAAATTAATAAGGAAGTGGAAGGAGGTAGCTGGCATATTTTAAGGTAATAATTCAAAATTTCCCAGGAGGGTTTGAGGACAACCACATAAACCTCAGTTCAAGTATCCTATCAATAAATTAATAAAATACACATATTCTATCTACCTTGTAGTGAAATTTGACATAGACAGCATCATTGGTGGCATTTACCATCTTGAATGTGTGAGAGCCATAGCCATGCATGTGTCGAAAGCCATCTGGAATTCCCCTGTCTGAAAAGAGGATCATCACTTGATGTGTGGTTTCAGGGCGCAGAGATATGAAGTCCCAGAACATGTCAGCATCCTAGTCACAGAAAACAGTGTTCACTATATTTCAGAGCCTAAGCATGCAGAGTATGTGCAGCAGCATGCTGTACACTTAACACTGTAACAGCTGAACTTGTCAGCAAGGAAACACATCATCACACCACAACACAACACAACACAGAGGTAATAGTAGTGAAATATGAATAAATATAATAGGATAAAATAAACCATATTCATGAAGACAGTGCATTCCAGCACAATAACCTCCTTAAGATATATTAGGCAGGACATCAAACTATTTTTGTTTTACAGAATTTAGTAAGAAAAGAAACATTAAGTGTTGTACACAATTATGTGAACAAAAAAGCCGATTAAATTCCTTACACCTTGTTAAAAATAAAATGCATATAACAAATGTTTTAAATAAAGCTTGCAGGCTTCAATGAGATCAAAATTTTACATCTTGTGCCAACTTCAATAACAAAACTGATACAGTTTGATTTTGGCATCATATAAAGAAGTATATGGCAAAATGAAATATGCTCATGGACTTATAGTGTAGATTCTAATTATAAATACAGCTTCACTGAAATACATCCAATAACATTATAAATGAAAGTTGGGGCGTTACATACAGAGTACCTAAGAAAATTAAACATAAAAAGTCACACTTATAATACACATACATTTTCTTTCCATATGTAATACTAATCATACCTTTGAAAGGGTATTTTACTTGCTGCAATTACCTTGAGGTGTGTAGCAGGATTCCTTTTTTGCGTGTGGATAAATAGAGGAAACAGCAACGGATCTCGTACAAAGAAAATAGGTGTGTTGTTCCCCACTAGGTCCCATAATCCATCATCTGTGTAGAACTTTATGGCAAAACCTCGAGGATCCCTGGAACAGATAATAAGCCACTGACATAACATTTCTCGTTTGAGGGTAAGACACAAGTTGTTTCTGAGCAAATGTTGTTCTGAACTTACTTCATTTACAGACACACAGATTTGTGGCAACTGAACTACACCTTATTAGTTCCTTTAACTGAATAAAATATATAAATGACTATGCAAATATTGTCATTTCCCATTAGCTTGAACATTAACTAGTTATATATATGTTATGCAGACAAATGTACATAAATGTACATAAAATATGCATAACATATACGAGTATATAATTAAAAATGTACGGTACAAGTACAGTAAATTAAATAGTTAGTAAAAACTCCAGGAAGAGTAGCATGTTCTTAGAAATCTACAGCCAAGGAATAATTCTCTACCTATAGAATTACTGAATGTCATTAAACAAAACACAAAATCATTTAGCTTATATTGACAACTGTGCCATTCTAATGCATACGCATTTACTTCATACAATGCTTTTATCACCTTCTCATCATAATAGGCCACAAAATGCTTTACTTATCCTGATCTCCATTATTTAAATAAAACATGCTGAAAGAATTCATTGTTAAAACCATGTCTCATCTGCAAAGATTTATGCAACTATATCAAGAAGGCTAGGGTACGATTTTATAAACTTAACAGATAGGATATGAAGCACGTGGGTTCATTGACATTGTAGTGGCATCGCTGAACAGTTTCTTAAATAACATTCCAACATCAATTAAACAATTCCAATCATGTAAATTAACTCATAATACTCGTATGCACCTCACTGGCTATTACTACTGAGTGCTACGTGATACATACAGCACTCACCTAACTGTATCAGCAGAACCACTCTCACCGCCGACAGTTGAGAATCGCACTGCAATGGGAGTCCGTTTGCCTACTGTTTCAAAAACAGTGGATTTGGTGTATCTGGTGATATCATTTGTTACTTCAAAGTAGCCAAAAGCACCTATGAGAAAATAAATTGTTGTTGTTGTTGTTATTGCTGCTGCTGCTGCCGTCATCATCATCATCATCACCACAAGAAACACTACTACTACTACCACCACTACTAGTAGTAGTAGTAGCAGCAGCAGCAGAAGAAATAGATTTATATCTTCTTCTTGTTAAATTACACAACTTAATGCCCTTTGTTATGAATCGGTACAGCTTAAAATCAAATTTCCTGACAGCTTTCAAAGTTTCGAATATCAGATTTCAGCAAAATATGTGAAATGGTTTACGGCTACATGGAAAAGTCCGTGTATGTCCTTACATAAAACAGGCTGTGTATTCAGTCGACATGAAATATCAAAAAGGATGACTGATGTTTTCAACAGGCCTCTCACATATCACATTTTACCAATATTTTATTAACAGTTCAAGATATACTCATACACGAAAAAGTGAATTTGTTTTCATCATTAAAGGGAATTTTTGAAGGATATCCCACATTTAGAATAAAAGAAGCATGTCCACTAAATTAGGGAAACATACTAGGTCACATACAGATGGGTAGGCATAACCTCCACATTAAGGCTTTCTTGTTTTACAGAATGTCCACTAATTAAAGGAAACAATATTGACAATAGTAACTACTGCTGACACAATCTCTCAAAAAACATATGGATGATGCATCTGCTCCACATTCTATGAAGGGCTGCAGACTCCACATAGTTCAGGAATAGCACACATAAGTCATTTTGAAAAGCACAGTTGACTTGAATCTAAACACTCAAGGACTATAACAGTTTCTTTTTTGTTTTTTACAGCCTGTAAAACTTGGTTCTCATCTGTAGGAGAAGAACACATTGATAGTATTGTAGAATACAGTGCAATGGAGAATGTTTGGATCTCAGAGACAGAAGTACATGGGGGCTTGATAAGAGTGTATAACAAGGAGCTTCATAATTTCATGTCAAAACAAATCAAAATCTTATGTGGAGTCTCAAGTACATTTCTTAGAATCTGATTGCTATAACTAGGTTTTTACCAGTACACATCCACTATATTTAATTTAATTGTATACTTAAAGTTTCATTAGAAAAAAATCTGTCCAGCAGTTTTGTAGATAAAACAAATGTACAGATATATCAAAAGACATGGCTAGTTTCCTTCAGCTCTTCATCCAAAAAATGCATATTACATAACTCACATTTTCTTCTTGTATAACTGCCAGTGTGGACAAACTGAGACAAACAATTCTTAACTGACCTGCACCTTTGGCATGAACTACTCTCTCTGGTATGCGCTCCCGATCAAAGTGAGCAAGTTCATCCAGAAACTCGACATCCTGCAGCAGCACAGGGCCATGAGGCCCAACAGTCAAGCTGGATTCCTTACTATTGATTGGCACACCATACCCTGTCAGAATATGGGACTTCCCAGTCTGCAACAGGTGGAGACAGAAGCACATTAATTGTCAATATGGAGTAGGGTGCATTTCTGCTGCCTTAATCCGAACTTCATCCTATGTGATGCACTTAGTTTCAACACCAAGTTTCTGGTAGCAATTCATGATTATATAATGATTATATTTGGTGTGGTAGAAATATTTAAGTCACTCCATGGGGCAGAATCCTTAAGACACTGACAATCACTCAGCTTATAATTAACTTTCCCACCATGCTGGACCCTGAAAGTTCATTACCGAGTTCACAAGAGCCCGCCACTGTATTCCAATCCGAACTAGATGCATTCAGTTTACACTTTCACACCACTGTAATAATGCCCCAAACTGTACATATTCTCTCGAGTCGTTTCTTCCCTTCAAGTTTTTGGACTAAAGTTGTTTACGAATTTCTCACACCCAACATATGTGCTGCATGCCCCAACCAGCTCATAATCCTTAAACTGATTTCCTCATTAATGTTCTGCAAAGAATGCAAATAAGAAGGCCCCTCATTTTCTCCATCTTTCCGTTACTTCTTTTTTCTTAACTCCAAATATTCTCACCAGCGCCTATTTCACATATTCTTCCCATAAGGGTGAAACATTTCGCAGAAACACTGTCAAAGGTACGAAGTTAGATGTTCTTTATCTTTCAATAAAAGTAACTGCATAACGAACTGGCCTTGCGTTCATCTACTATAGATAAATATGTTTCCAAAGAAAACCACGTTACATATAGGACTGCGTCGTCAAATTACCATACTCTGTATTTTGTTAAATATATAATAAGGTAATTTGTAGGCCTTAACAAACTATGTGATATGAACGTTTTAAACGATAAACCATTCTGTAGCAAGCAAACAGTTATATTTTAGCTTTATGTCATGTTGACCAAATTATTTATGTTTACAGTAGATTTATACTTCGTGCATGCATAAGTTACAAACAAGCACGGAGCCTGGACGCGGCCGTGTCCTGTCGCACCTTCGCATGTGTACTCCAAAGTCCTCGCAAAATTTTCCACCAAAATCCCTTTTGTTTTTACATGTCTTATGTTCAAACTGGGATTTTGAATCGGGTTTTGAAGAGGTAGTTTGTGAGGAACCGAAATTTCTGTACCGGTGAATATTTTCGAGACAGAAGGAAATGGGAGACAAACATGAAAACAATTTTTATGGAAATAGGTAGTAAAGAAAAAAAATGTTGGTGATTGAACGCTATCCCGGCCCGCCTTACGTTGCAAAAATGTGACTTTGTGTCTGCGTCGGCGCGAGTGTGGGACAGAGAGACGAGAAGACAGCTATCCTTGTCCCACACACTAGCAAGTCTACGAACGTCACTCCAGCCAACCTTTTCTCCACTTGAAAACTAAGAAGGGTAATCCACACCACTGTACCTCCCAACCGAACCAGATACTTTGAGGCTGCTTGCTGCAGAGCTGGTCACTTCTGATGATCTTCACTAGCAGTAGCTGCAAAATATTTCAGGCCCCATCTTTTCTCAACGCATTAATGGGCTCAACGATTCAACATCACCGACAGCACAGATCTAGAGTACACCCTGACATACTAGATAATCTGTGACCCTGACCCAGTTTCTAGCAGAAGCGACAGTAATCTGTGGAAGCGACATCCGTACAGCGAAGAACCGAATCACCCCGCACGCAGAGACTGGAACAGCAGCCCCTACAGCGCCCACGACAGCCTTAGCAGCTGCGAAGGAAACGACAACAGCAAAACTACTATGACGCAGCCGCCGCTTCTCGCATACAGAAAATGTACTCACTCACGAGCTCGCGCAATTACAGAAGTGACAGAGGCAAAATCCCCATTCTGCAAAATCCCAAAATAAGAACTTTTCGAACACTTTTCCCGCGTATTTCAGCAAGGAGAATCCGTCGACCCAGCAATGCCAGCAGAAATACCCGTATACAGAGAAATTATCAGGGAGGACAGTAAACCATTTGTCGCGGAATTTACGCCAGACGAGATATGGAGGCGACTATATCGATGCAGAAACACTGCTCGAGCCCCAGATGGAATCCGCTATGCGCAATGGAAGATAATCGACAGAGGCAGTTATGTCCTCCACGCCGTATTCAACGCAGTGCAACGACTTCGCTACATACCACAATGCTGGGGGCAATCAACAACAATATTATTGCACAAAAAGGGTGACATCCGACATTTCAAATTGGCGCCCAATCACCCTTAGCAATACACTAGCAAAGCTCTATGCCTCTGTATTGGCTGGCCGTCTCGGACGATGGGCCGTCCGCAACGATCGAATCAGCACCAACCAGAAAGGATTCATACCGGTTGACGGATGCTGTGAACACAATTTCGTCCTGCAGTCCACCATTGTGGATGCGCGTCGCTCCAAGCGGCAATGCTCTGTTGCCTGGCTTGATCTCACTAATGTTTTCGGGTCGGTGCCACATTAAACCATCTTCACATCCCTGCAAGTGGTCCGGCCTAGACGAAGACGCCATCAATGTCATTCGACGCCTCTACGTAACAAATATGACAATCATCCACAGCCACCAGGGATTTACACTAGAAATTGCCATCAAAGCAGGGGTTAAACAGGGGTGCCCACTCAGCCCTATCATCTTCAATATGGCAATGGAACCAATGATTCGCGATTTTGAAGAGATAGTTTATGAGTAAACGAAATTTCTGTACCGGTGAATATTTTCGAGACAGAAGGAAATGGAGACAACATGAAAACAATTTTTATGGAAATAGGTTGTAAAAAAAATGTTCGTGATTGAACGGCACGGGACTATCTTACATTGCTAAGGTAAAGGTAACGTTCACTCTAGAACAGGCCATGAAGGCCCAGATGGGGAGTAGGAGTATAGCTCCACTCTTTCTCAACCTCGGCGCGAGATGGAGGTGCGTGGTCAACGTCACGCCCCGGCCTCTTTACCTCGGGGAATGACCCGGTTCCCATTTTACAGGAGGCTGGGTAGGTCCCAAAGCCGGTCTGGTCGGGTGCTGAAAATCTCGCCCTCATCGGGATTCGATCCCCGAATCGTCCATCCCGTAGCGAGTCGCTATACCGACTACGCTATCCCGGCCGGCCGTACGTAGCGAAAGCGTGACTTTGTGTCTGCGTCGGCGCGAGTGTGTGACAGAGAAACGAGCAGACAGCTATCCTTGTCCCTACACACTAGCACGTCTATGAAGGTCACTCCAGCCAATAGATGGCAGCAAGCGCTAAAAGAGATTGATGAAAAAACTCAAAAATTTAATTGTAGACTCAGTATGAGTTACTGTTGACAAATACACTGAAGAGAACTCGCACTACCCTATGATACATCTCTTAGTACCGGACGAATATACAGCGATGGTAATAAAATAGCTGGATAAAGCTCATAACCTCTTAACACCTACATACAGGAGGCGTCGGCATATGTATACAAGCGTCGTGACGCTTAAGTCGTGTTATCGCTTCTCGGCCTTTTGGCTAAGATCAAAGTGTAGTATCTGTTCTTATCAGCTTAATATCTGATACGTCCTGCATTGCAGGACCAGTATATTAAACTGATTTTTGGAAAATGACGGAGTGCTAGGGGCTTGCTCCACCTCTGTCACGGGTTGGCCCGGTATTGCAGTACCTCCGGGATCGGCCCACCTAATCTTTCCTCATGTAGTTGGTAGTGTATTGATACATGATAAGGTACATTCAGTTTCATGTAATAAACTGGACGATCACGATTTAATGAATTAAATTTGTCGTACAGTGCAATATATATCGGCAATGTTTCTATTTTCTTGCAAATCGCCAGATAAGCTGTGCGAGTTCAACCCGTCCTGTTCAATAGTCTTCGGTGGTAAAGAGAGTGGGGCGTGACGCTGATTACATATAACACCAAAGCATCGAGTAGGATTTCACTCCGCTATCCCAGTGCTGGAATGACCCAGACCTTGGGTCTTCAACCCGCGGCCAGATTTGTAAATTAGGTATGCATTATAAAAATTACACAATAATTTAGGCGGTTATGAATACCAATCATTTTTTTTCCAAGTGCGGCCCGCGAACCAGCCGACAACAACGCGTGTGGCCCTTTGTCATGAAAAGTTTGGACGCCCATGGACTAGACCAGTGGTATTCAACCTTTTTTGTTCGCGTAACTCCAGATATAATATCTCTTCAAATTTGTAGCCCCAAAGTTGCTGGTGCATAATTCAAGTTATACTCGTACATAGTCTATAATCTACATCTAAAATAAATTAAATAAACTACATCCAAAATAATGTATTGAATAATAAGTTTTAAATGAGAAAAAGTAGAATCAAGCTATTAAATGACGGCAACGGCAATTGTCAAAGAACAAGGTAATACGAAGAAGTGCGTCTGTTTGTTTATTGCCCAAACAATATTTTGAAGTAGGTTCATTGCATGCTTAAAAGAAGTGAAAAACAGTACTACGGAAAACGTTAATCCCGTCCAATAGTGTTCAGTCACGTTCCAACGCACTATGTGGAATAAAATGAAAGTAGCCGCCCAGATAAGAATCACATAAAGGAGAGAGAGAGAGAGAGAGAGAGAAAAAATGTCTCTCCCAAATCGCATGTCCTTACCTCCGGGTCTCTTGTGGCTAATCCTAAATCTGGCCCTGATTATTCAGTGTTTAACATGAAATAATAGATTTTTTTAAATTTTGCGTACCCCCTAAGATGTCTTCGCGTACCCCCGGGGGTACGCGTACCCCAGGTTGAATACCACTGGACTAGACCATCGCAACCTCACCAGTAGTGTACAGGCGTTTTTAACAGACTATTACAGCCACTACCTTGAACAAAGTCGTTTTGTAAACACCTACAAAACAAAAGGAAAACAAAAGTTCCGATTAAGCGATTACTGTGCCCTTGTTCAGTGGTTTCCAAACAGTGTTCCGCGGCGAAGGCCTGTCTATGATAAGTTTTAATTTTACAAATTCTTAAATAAGTAACATTACGTCGTTAAAAGAAACAGAAAAGTGAGATCTGCGCTCTAGGACTCTTGACCCGTGAAGATGGGACCGATACGTTGTCCCGCAACGTCGGTAAACAATTACAAAACGACTCCGCGTAATATCCAAGAAGAGTGCAGATCTCGTGAACATCGCGGCGGAAGCCTGAATTGAAAACAGAAAACTGCTTTATGTGTGAATTGGCATTACCACCAGTGAAACGTATTTACGGAAGCCTCTGCAGAGGTTAATGGCTAAAAGAGCCATAGAGTACAATTATTAAGAGCACGTTTCTAAAAAAAACACATTGCTGTAAACTAAAGCGCAAATAAAGGAATTCAATTCCATTCCATTAATTTACGTTTCCGTGTTTGCTGAAACGTTTCTTTGGGCTTAACGTAACTTAACGTGCCCCACCATATTTACTTTTTGATATATGCGCCTTATCGTTCTGGGGATTCGTAAAGATTTTCTTTTTTCGCAACCGAAAAGGACCCTCAGCAAACGTAGTTTGCGAAACACCGTCTTAAATTATTCGGTGAGGCTGTGACATATGCAGATAGTGTACGTATTACACAAACAGAAGTTGGCAGGGCAGTTATATATGACGTGTGAGAAAACTTGTGTTACATACCGAAGAAAGTATCATTCCGACACTAGCTTGGATGAACCGAAAAAGCAATGGAGAAAATATGGATCGCCACAATTGCAGCCTAATCTGAGCATTTTCCGCGTAAGAAATATGAATGTCAGCCATTTCACCACGCTTTTCAGTTCTCATTAGGACTTCAGAAAACATTTTCAAAGTTTCAGATTTTGTCGATGGTAAAAGGCAGACGGTAAATCTACCAATACCAAAACCCACACCATTACTTTCCGACTTTATAAACAGACGGACGAACTGATAGTACAATCCAAAGAATCATCTCTCTTTCGTACCACAACATACATCGGACACTTTCCCAGGTCAGTTACTTCTAAAAGACACGGCAAATCACCTTCAGTTTGCTGCTTCCTAAAAGGCTTCATCACCAAAATTACTTATGAATTTCTGTACACGAGGCTGGGTGGGTCTCGGTACCGGTCTGGATGGGTCAGAAAACTCGCCCCCACCGGGGATCAAACCCCAGACCGTCCAGCCCGTAGCGAGTCACTATACCGACTATACCATCGGGGCAGCCTGCGTTAACATACGATTGTTAAAATAAGCTACAGTGTTTAATCCCAGCAACTACACATGCAACCACAACAATTTGTCACCTTGTGATGTTCCTGTTACAAGTTTCGGCCTCTATAGGCCATATAAAGGAGGTCATTTACAAGGGAATATCTCTCTGAAGATGGACTATAGGACATGTAGGAGGAATATCACAAGGTGACAAATAGTTGTTTGTGGTTGCATATGCAATTGGTTGGATTAATTGCCGTACAGTCAATATTTGGCACGGAATATGGATAACGTTAAATAAGCTAGAGCCAATTCCATTCACGTCCTTCTATTTTTACCCCCTAGGAATCTTCTTATTCGACCTATGTTGCTGATAAAGCACCATTAAACACAATAAACTACGCTCGCTACTCGCATCTCAGACCCTCATTCGACGATACAAAAACGCTGCATTTACGAGTAGAACAGCCTCGTTATATAATCAACGAATTAATCACGTCCCGTGAGAAGGCCATTCCATTGTATGAGTTTACGATGTATATATTTTGGGTTCTTTATCTTCAGGTCGAATAACAACAATTGAGATGTAATTTTACAGCTGTCCCACTAGTTTTCCACATAGTCTCCGCTAGAACTGAGATATTCATCATATCGTGGCACAATTTTCCTATTCCCTGCTCTCATCAGTCCGTGTCCTGCGTCAGAACTGCTTCCCTCTAGCGATAACGTTTAAATCGGTGGCCGCCAAGATTTTGCTTCAGCGCTCGAAAACAGACATTCCTTCGGCGACGAATTCCCCTAACACAACCGGAACCAGTTTAGAGTGTTTAATTGTGTAATTATACGTTACGTGAAAATGTTTTATATCCGACCCTCTTACGTTACTTCGATTTCATAAGTGTAAACCTCTAAATTCAACGTTTTCACTATGGTAGTGATGCTTATTATTGGTATCAAAATTACAGGGAGAGAGAGCGAGAGAGACACACACACGCGCGCGCGCACACGCACACGCCACACACACACACACACACACACACACACACACACACACACACACACACACACACACACACACACACACACACACACACACACACACACACACACACACACACACACACACACACACACACACACACACACACACACACACACACACACACACACACACACACACACACACACACACACACACACACACACACACACACACTGGACATTATCAACTAACTATCATGCATGACAGCGTATGAAATAATTATTATGTCATAAATCTCCGATTTTGTGAGGTCGAGAGTGTTAGACTGTATAAATGAAAGAAAATAAATTTGAATTTAGCTTCTGTGCAGCAAGAACGCAATAATAATAATAATAATAATAATAATAATGTTTCTCACGAAGTTTTTATTTGATATCAGGAAACAAAAATGGTAACTCTGTTAACTTTACACGAATCATATTTTTTTGCCCTTGTGTGTGTGTGTGTGTGTGTGTGTGTGTAACGGTGCAAACGTGACTGTAATTTACAGACCGACATAAATTAATCACCCTCTCTACATACAGTATGGTTGTAAAGACAAATCCTTGTTGAGACGAAACATGGAGCTCGAATGGAAGATCAGTCCACAGAAAGGCCTCTTCTATTCAATGTGTATAAAAAAAAAAAAAAAAAAAAACCACACACACGCAGACATTCACATGCGGCCACTGAGATACGAATTTCGGGACTCAGCCGACGAAGAGTTAGGCCTCTCTACACTGTGGTTATGGTCACGGTTAGCTGAAGTTAAGCTCAGATGTATTCACACTGAACGCTCCTGCAGCACTACAGCGCAGTTAATTTGGCTTCAAAGACACACGCACAAAATTAAACTATAGAGATTTTGAGGCACTCATATTACTTTTGGGCCCAGTAATTCTGGGAAGCATAGTCGCGCTGACTTCAATACCCCGCGACTTGGGCGTTCACAGTTGGCATGAACAAATGCACTGAAATAGGACAAAGAATATTTTCTCTAATCTTGAACTGATCGTGTGCGTACCTACATTGTGGATCAAGCCATACCATATGTGGCTGGGATCAAACCTCCCTAAAACCCTTCAGGACCGACCACGATTAATCGGCAAACAGAACTACTTTCTCTACCTGGAATTACTGGACCTAACCGAACTACAGATAGCCGTTCTTCCAGGATGCAGCAGGGAAACTGGGTAATTGATTCTCGACGTTTGGAGACATTTCTTCTTCAGGGGTCGAAGTTTCCAAGAATAATTCTCCTAATGGCGGGAAACAATGACCCAGTGAAGCGACGTCTTACCCAGCACAGCCGATAACGCAGCTACATAGCTGCGAGAAACTAAACACTAACCAAATTTGCGAGAGAAAATTCATGGTTCCATAAAATGTTCCCTTAATTTAAGCAATAAAATTATTTATATCCTGCATACGATATTTTAAATCAAATGTCTAGGCTTAACTCGCAGCTTTGCTCGACCTACATACTTGCACAAAATAGCTCAGAAAATATAAACATTGACAAATTTTCTAATTCACTAGTAGCGGTATACTAGCACATCGGCTGTATAAAGTGGCTTGAACGACCCAGTGCCGGCCTTAGCAAACGCGGGGCCCGATTCCGATCCTTGTAGCGGGCCCCTAAATGTTATTGTGCAGAGAGAGAGGGAGAGAAAAAAAGACTAAAACTTTTGGTATATTAAAGTAAGTTATAAAATCATTATAAAATCAGCCCGAGAGCTTTGAGTGGCATCACACTGCTTACTTTTAAAAATTAGTAATGCGCGAATGTCCCATGAGCGTGGGGCCCCCGTAAGCGCGGGGCCCGATTGCGTCAAATCGGTCCAATCGGCCTAAGGCCGGACGTGAAACTACTATCTGAAAATTTACACTTCTTAGCGTTTGCACGTGGCATAAATATTTTTATACGTTTAATGCGTCATTTGACTGTTTCGTACCGATGTATATATCTTATTATGTTTGAATATTTTCATTCTTAATCACAGTACGCATATCCACTGCTGAAAAACCACAAAGACGTAATTTATAACTTATAAAAGCAAATAATCGAGATATCACTTAGCTAACACTGCTAAGTAAAAGAGAACAATGGTACTTCATGACATATCACGTTTTCTCTATTTAAAAGGTCACAGCACGAATATACTGGTCATGATAAATTCCAAATCCTCACACACAATATAATTTACAATCGCCAGTAATGACTGAAATTGACAATACTTTAACAATGTACTTACCTTCGACAATTTGTAAGTGCTCAACTGCTCTGATGCCGGGTCTCGTTTACAAATAACACAACAAAGCATTAAAAACAAAAAACAGTAATTCACAATCATGGTGCCCAAATAAGAACACAGATCCTTCGAATAGACACCGAATAGTAAGCTACAGACGTTATGACCTCTGTATATATACTCCCTCTTATGCAAGGTCACGAGATGTTTTTGCTTCTGCATCCCATTCAGGCTTACCTCATACAACGTAACTAAATCTGCTATACATGGATGATGGAGTGTTGGCAGTGAAGAGGGTGGGGAGACACAAAGGTCATTAAACCGGTTCAATCGACAGAAATCACTGCAGTTCATACAGGTATTATATCAGAGGACGACAACCCGCAGCAAACAGAAAAATTGCCTGAACAAGTATTTCATTGCTTATTGTGCTATTTAATGACGCGTTCTCAATTCCAAAGGCAGGGCCGGTTTCAGGACATTTCTTCGCCTAACGAAACAAGACAGGCGATGTACATATAAAAATTATATTCAGGCGCGTTCAACCTATTAATATACTGAAACATCGAATTGCATTTTTTTCATTCATATTTTTTTTCAGGGCACAAAACCCCTAGTAGGCGAGTGCCTCCTCATTGTCGAGGCTTCACGATCACACTCAGACCTACCACATGCGGTAGGACTCCTCTGGATGAGTGATCCGACCGACGCAGAGACCTCTAGCTGAAAAAAACACAACACTCTCAAGAGATCGACATCCATGCCCCTGCGTGACGGACGAAACTCGTCAGGGTGTTTGGAGCTGCTGAAGGACCGGGCACTACGTTCTGTCTACGTTCCGTACACGGACGGAGCAATTCAGTCAAGCAAGCAGTTCATTCGTATGGTCATATGAATAAATCAAATTCTGGCCAGACCAGCCATCACCAGAAGCTGGGTTCCAGCGGCAACAGCTTCCAAATATTACAGTTGCGACTCCCAATCAGCCGATCCCGGTGTCCGAGCGGTCTGAGGCAGTGGTATTCAAACTTTTTCGTTCGCGTACCCCCACATATAATTTCTCTTCAACTTTGTAGCCCCAAAGTTGTTGGTGCATAATTCAAGTTATACATAGTCTATAATCTACATCTAAAATAAGTTTAATAAATTACATCCAAAATAATGCATTAAGTAATAATTTTTAAACGAGAAAAAGAAGAATCAAGCTATTAAATAACAAATATACTCGTATTATGCTCATCTTGGCACGTGGTTTTACCGCTAATCTAGCTTTGACATAGGTGTAGGATTAGATAGGGGATAGATAGGTCATTTACCTTCTCGACACCGCGACTTAGCAGACGACACTGTAAAGTGCTTGGCAAGTTATGGACCGTTCTAATTGGTAGTTTGGCAACCAATTAGGATAAACGGATATGACTGTGACGCTGCCCAATGACGAACACTGAAATACACTTAGGTCATGGTAGGAGAGCAAGAAAGCGTAAGCCACTTTAAGTGAAATTAATTTGTAATTCTTAAGTTAAGCAGTAACTGTAAACAGTATGTATATAGACATATATTAACATGGTTATCACTATTATTGTTATTATTATTATATTATCATCATCATCACCAAGGACGAAGTTGGTAATTGCAGTTCGCTGAAGCTGTCACACGCAATATTCCCGTCAGATAATTCATACAATACCGAAATGAACGTCGGAAATTTGGGACGAATGCATTGACATCCACTTGTGCTTCTTAAACTTAATTAAAAGACATTTATCATTCCATCAATACTTCATTAGAAAACAATCCTGTGTGTCTGCATTTTTAGCTTAGCTACATGTTTCGGCTGTATAGTATATAGATAGGTGTTTTAAAGTTGTTGGCAGAGCACAATATAGTTACAAAAGAGGGTGGATATATTTCAACGTTCTTGGGAAGGATAAGTTTAAGGTAACACGCAGTATGGTCATAAGAGGATAGACCAATATGTCGGCCAGATTATTGTTTATATTAAAATTAGCCTTTTCTTCTATGATCATTGAAACCATAACTTGACTCCCTAATATTTGGTGTGACCCCTGCATGTTGAAGTTCGTGTCATAAACTGGCCACAAAAGGGGGTCCCTTTTTAAAGTTTAAGGTTCAGAGACTTAGTCGTATTTATTCTTGTACAGCAGCGGAAATAATAAGCTAAAAAGGGTTTTATTTAAAAAAGGCTGTACCATATTACTGTATTGAGAAGGGGTGAATCATATGGGCCAATCAGTTTTAAGCTGATTCTGTATGGTGAAGAAAAATGCCTCCAAGTTTGGACGCCTTGCCTTGGGAGTTTAAGATTTTTTTCAGCTCAGTTTTTCTAGGCATTGAGTATTGGCCTGTATCAATTTAGTGGAAAGTGTATTATTATTATTATTATTATTATTATTACTAGCCCTAACTTCCTGATGGAAAGAAATCACTTGGAAGAACTAGGCCTAGAAGGGAGGATAATATAAGAATGGATCTTCAAAAAGTCAGATGGGAAGGCATGGACTGGATTACTTTGGCTCAGGATAGGAACAGTTGGCGGGAGCTTGTGAATGCGGTAATGGACCTTAGGGTTGCGTAAAATTCGGGAAATTTCTTGACTAGCTTAGGAACTTTTAGCTTCTCAAGGACTCTGCTCCATGGAGTTAGGTAGTTAACTTACGTGTCCTGTTACAGAATGTTATTAAAGAAAAGAAGAAATTCGTGGATTAAAGGCCTAATGAATAAAGTAAGTATAGTCTATCAAAAAATATTGTCTTTTGTGAATGCAGCATATCAATTTTTGGAAGTACTTTTACGCATACGGTCATTTTATATCTGTAATATTTGGTTTAATTTGCTTGTCATTAATCAGGCTCCTATATTTTAGTCCGGTTTGTAGATTCAAAAAAAAAAAAAAGCTTTTTGCATCCTGCATTGCAACGCAATACAGCAAGCTCAGACTTCTACCTTGAACTTGATTCTCGTTAAATAAGAATAGCCACGTGAATTGCCGAAAAAAATAGTGTTACAGGCCTAATATATGTACGAAAACAACGATAACAAAAAAGTTGTGAGAACAATAGATGAGGTACTGACAATGCCAGTGTTATTTTGAGACCGTAACTAGAACAGTAGGTACAGGATTTCCAAATCTCCTTCGTGCTTAATTAACTGAGACCCTAAGGCGTCTATCTGTCAATGTGACATGCCCGGATAGGTTACGTAACGCTTCATTATATTGAGTTAGTCGTAGCTGTTCTGGCGTTATCTCAGCCCAGTGAAATCTGCTTGTTTCATTCGACTTCGAAGAGCCACAATTCACTGAAATCTACCGTCTGCGGATGTGCTGAGCAGCTGAACATCGTGTTAAAATCCCAGGCAAGCCACCACTTGTTATACGTGAAAGTATTAAAAATTTGGAATTTCACAAATTGCCAGTGCAGCTGTCTCTACCCTCATCTGAAACATAGCCCCCATAACTTCTCAAACTACGCCTGTTTCTTATGCAAAAAAAAAAAAAAAAAAAAAATGTATTTCCAAATAATTGCAACTCTTAGTTTTTCCCCATGTCGTAACAGACCCAAGCGGACCAGGGTCTCCTCATTCTCGAGGCTTCATGATCACACTCAGTGACACACGCGACACTCGGTAGGACTTCTCTTGACGAGTGATCAGCCCGGCGCAGAGACCTCTACCTGACAACACACTACTCTCACAATCTACAATCCCAGCAAACGAGCCACCGCAGACCCACGCCTTAGACAGTGCGGCCACTGGGATCAGCCATCTGTTGGCTAACATGTATATTATTAATTCCCTAACATATTTCGGCCAATAACAATAGGCATCCGCAGAGAGACTCAGTCACAACTACTGCCGCCTCATGAGGAAACTTATGGTCTCAGATGCCATTCGATGGAGCCGAGACATTTACGTCGAACACCTGACGTCAGTACGGCAGTACCACGAGGCTGCAGACGATGTCTGGTGTGGCCGGGACTATAGCCAAACAGGGTAGGGATGTTATTATGACCCACTCTACGTTACTATATTACGATCACTTCTCTTTATCCGTCCACGAGAGTGATAGTGCAAGTGAAGTTGACATTAATGTGACTATACGGTGATTACGTACTTACAATAGAGAACACAGTGTAAGTGATGTTGTAAGCATAACAGCCACTACTGACTGTCGCATGTGGCTAGGCTGTGAACAAGAATTTATTCCGTCCATTAATGTGTACTGGAGGGGTGATTGTATCACCGCTGTAACTGTAATTGCTGTCAAATTTATCATTTGCTCACAACAGGGGCTTGTCAGGATACCCCTGTCCTGTTTATTCTCTCAACCAATGTAATATTCACATTCAGAGGTGGTATAACCCCCTTAAATCATTACTGTTGTTAAATCTATTGTATATCTTTTAAACATTTGCTAAATAAAAGTTTATCTGTAACGTGAGCGGGTGGGCCATGTGGCAGTTCTTGTCCACATGCAGATCCATAGCTTTCTGTCATAACCTTATGCAGAGCAGCATACAGCATGTTAATCAGTATCTTGCAAATATCGTCATTTGCAATGTTGGGTTGTTTAATCAGAGAAATTTTGTTTAAAAAGTGTTCCAATAGCGCTGGCATATTCAACTCTATGTGAAGATCCATAGCTTTCTGTCATTACCGCATGCGCAGTATCATGCAGTAGGCTGATTAGTATTCTGCATCTATCGTAATTTCAAACGTTTGGTAGCCGGCTGACAACTACATCAGTGACGGCGCTGCAGCCAGCCAACGCTGCCCCCACCAACACAAGAGCCCCAACCTGCGTTGAAAAGAGAGAAGCTACCCTTAAGGATCAGGGAAATACCACTGAGTAGGGCAGATCCTACAAATAGTGACGGCGGCACAGCGGTTCAACCACTAACCAGTGATGAACCCAACCTTACACAGTGGCCTCAGCCGCAATCAGCAAGACATTGTCCAGAGACTACAGAAAAAAACACCACGCCCCATCACGATACGCACAAAGACGAAACACACAGCAATGAATTCGACACGACCATCGATATGTCGCTTAACGACTGGCAAAGAGAATGGGCTCAACGATTCAAAAACACCACCGACAGCACAGAACTGGGGTACAACCTAACCCAGTTTCTAGGAGAAGCGAGACAGAAGAAAATGAGAGACAAACATGAAAACAATTTTTATGGAAATAGGTTGTAAAGAAAAAAATGTTCGTGATTGAACGGCACGGAACTATCTTACATTGCTAAGGTAAAGGTAACGTTCACTCTAGAACAGGCCATGAAGGCCCAGATGGGGAGTAGGAGTATAGCTCTACTCTTTCTTAACCTCGGCGCGAGATGGGGTGGGTGGTCAACGCCACGCCCTGGCCTCTTTACCCGGTTCCCATTTTACAGGAGGCTGGGTAGGCCCCAAGGCCGGTCTGGACGGGTGCTGAAAATCTTGCCCTCACCGGGTTTCGATTCCCGAACCGTCCAGTCCGTAGCGAGTCGCTATACCGACTACGCTATTCCGGGCCGCCTTACGTTGCGAAAGTGACTTTGTGTCTGCGTCGGCGCGAGTGTGTGACAGAGAAACGAGCAGACAGCTATCCTTGTCCGACACACTAGCAAGTCTACGAACGTCACTCCAGCCAATAGATGGCAGCAAGCGCTGAAACAGATTAAACAAAAGGGGGAAAAAATGGAATGTGATTAAATTAGACCAGTATGATTTACTGTTGACCATTACACCGAAGAGAACTCGCACTACCCTATGATACATCTCTTAGTACCGGAAGAATATATAGATATGGTAATAAAATAGCTGGATATAGCTCATGACCTCCAAACAGCAAGGTATAGGAGGCGACGGCATTTGTTATACAAGTGTCGTGAGGGTGTAGTTGTATTATCGCTCCTTATACCAGCTCTGCCTTCCAACCATACTGAAATGGTTTCAGATAAGCTGGATTAGACAGGTCCATTATGACCTTCTTGCCCTTTCCTCCACTTTAAAACAAAGCAGGGGAATCCCCACGACTGTACGTCCCACCCGAACCAGATACTTTGAGGCTGCTTGCTGCAGAGCTGGTCACTTCTAATGATACATCTTCACTAGCAGTACCTGAACCACTATCTGGTTTAACAGTAGTAGTTATGTCAGCAGCACCTGATGCTTCCATCGACACTTCCATTTGCGGTGGTGTCCCGCAGGCGGCTTACACCATCTCCTTCTACCTCTTCTTCCTTGACTTTCTTCTTCTTCTCAATTCCATATTTTAATGCTTTACACTTGGTTAGAATTACATAACCTAGCGCCAAGTATGGTAGATGAATTTGTTGTGGTGTGATGTAATAAGCTAATGACGTATTCTCGTTGTTACTTCAGGTTCCTGTGCAATTACCGGGTCTCTTGGTTCGAATTACGTTATGCATAATTAAGGAAAAATAACAAGCTCAATCATGATATACAATATTTACTGTTTATATAGCAAGTACGTAAATTGCTGCCGGGCCATGGCTTAGACCGTTAGTCGCCGGCCTCTCAACGCGGAGGACCGAGTGCGACCCCGGGCCAGTCCTTGTGGGACCTTGCACCACCTGTTTGGTCTTTGGAAAAACACCAATGACTAGGCACTGCAGAACACCACGTGCCAGTGGCTGCAGAGGAGAGACAGCAACTTTTATCGGCAGGAATACATGCTCTTGTTTGAAAGTGGAAGAAACTGTCGACAAAGATGAAGATCACATTGACCAATAACCATGCCTTCAGCAAAGTTGTAGTGAAGTTCTATGAAATGTTTCACATGTCCAACTTGTAAAAGGCATGAAATAAAAAATAGACATTCCTTACTGACTGCCCCTTGTAGTTATAAAATTACTACTTCTCTTGCACAGAGGTTTCATTAGAAAAAACATAGCTTCAAAGCTGCCATAAGGAATTTCTGTACACTGGGGCTCTGGTACATTACCTCATGCTATAGCACGAAACTTGTTATAACGTGCAAATCCGTACACTGGCCTGATGCTATTAAAAAGTTTCAGGACAATTCACTCTTGCATTTTTAAGCAAAATTTTAATCTTATCCCAGCAGACTACATTTCAGTGAGGTTCATGTTTGAATAACAATATCGTGTGGAATGAACTAAAATAAGTGTATTTTATCTCATGTTACATCTTTTAAACATAACATAACATTACAGTATAACTAACAATACTTCTGTCCATGTTTTTATCCAAGTAATGATTTCCAACTGCTTCCAGCATGCAAGTCAATATGTTAACATACATGTTTCAATCCTAATAGACCTTCTGCAGTCTCCTGCTAAAGCTGTAACATTTACATCTATTTTCTGCAGCTGTATTCAATAAAGGTATACTTGTAATATGGAAGGCCCCATATGCAACTTTCTGAAATTTCAGGTTCTTGATTCTGTACGTCCAGTTTTATAGTTATAATTTTCAATGTTCACTGTTGTTTTAAGAGAACATTTGAAAATTTTAGTCTTGTAAAATACTACTACTGTAAGCAGAACTAAATATTAGTAATTAAAACACATTTAAAATGGTCCATTAGAATTGATAGATGTATTTCAGTAACATACTAACTAATGTGTAATAAAGACAGCTGGAAATTATCTGGAAGCTACTAAGTCTGAATGGATCTAAGCTGATGTTAAAATCAAGACTAATTTACACATTATCAAATTAAGAATTACAAGAGTCTGATATACTTCACGCAAATAAATAAAATTTTAAATTTACAGCAAAGTACTTAAACATACATAACTTAATCAAGCAAAAGAGATGCAGTGAAACGATGTTCACTCATGTACCTTGAGAATTTTGTAGGAGTGCCTTGTCTTGTCCTCTCTCAGCAAATGATTTTATGCATTCTGAAAACTCTTTTAAGTGTAAACTGAACTGCATCAAGGAGGTATTTCAAACGTTACTCAAATCTGCAGAACAGTTTAACTAGAATACAATTATACTCCCTGTGAACTGCAGGTACACTGATGGGGAATATGTTTCTTTTAAAAATATTTGGCAATGGGAATTTCCACAACTTCTGAATTTTTCTGTGCGAAGTGCTTTTCTTTATTCTCTGTGTCTGTGATAAAATTGAGGAGATCAATGGGTGTCACAACACCAACAACCACATCACGACTCTCCTTGTTATCTTGCTTGGCACATGAACCAATTCCACCTGTTCAGATAAACACATCATGATTAATTAGTCACTTTTTGATTCATTGCTTACAAACATTCAAAGCACTGTAGATATTAAAAATTATTATCACTTTTTCATGTGTCCCAGAATTAAGGCCTCAACTCTCTATGACAATTATTTATTCATCCAATTGTCCGTCTGTCCATCCATCCATCAATACCATTCATTCATTCATTCATTCTAGTTTGCATTTTTAAAGTGTCTTATGTAAAGGTGCCATCGGTTACCAACATTGTACAGCATCAGTACAAGATGACGAGTATGGAGCATTAGCGGAAAGATAGTGACGAAGGAAAACCGAAGTATTCAGAGGATAACCTGTCCCAGTGCCAATTTGTCAACCACAAATTCTACACAGAATGGCCTGGAAATGAACCCCGGCCTCTGTAATGTAAGTTCACATTTTTTTTTTGAGTATTTGTAGAAGGATTAAATATTCTTAAAAACTCAGTCCACCTGGCAAAAAATAATTTCATGTTCTCTGTGTAATTACAAACAAAATGGCAAAAAAGCAGCTCAGTCAACAAAACAAAAATAGCACAACTATGACTTAACATAACCATGAATGTTGACAGGTAACGAATAAGTACATTTAACTTACTTTCAAAGTATCTTTCTGAACTGACAACCACTGCATACGATTCCTTCTCAAAGATTCGTGCAAGTCGCCCAAGTGTTGTATCCAAATTTACTTTTCGAAAATGACGTAACATGACCTGTCCCACTTTGTCTGTTGGCACAGCTTTATTGTTGACCATTTGTGATACCACGTTTGCTAATGTCACCACTCCTTCAACAAACCTAGAAAACAATGTTTCTTTAATAATCCCCAAATGAGCTGACAGCAACAACAGTAATAGACACTATATTTGTAAGATTTTACTGCAACTATTTCTGTGTGATGACAACTATAAAATTCCCCAAAAAATTCCTTTCTTCATATTACTTGCCATTGTTGAGTACTTCTGTGCAGTTAAAGGTAAAGTTGTCACTGTCTATGCCATGAAGGCCTACAGCAGGCAGTAGCTCCATTTACTCTTACCTTCGGCACTAGATGGAGGTGAGTGGTCAACTTCACACACTGGCCACTTTACCCTCCACAACCACTGAATAAGAGGTTGGGTGGTCTCCACAGCCAGATTGAACGCTTTTAGAAGAGGAGAAAAATCACCTGCCCCCATTGGGAATCTAACCCCTGATCATCCGGTCAGTAGACTAGTCACTATACCAACTAAGCTATCCTGGCTCCCCTATTCTTGGTAGATGTTAATCTTTCAGGATAGGGGTGTTCACTCATTAAATGGAGGTTTGAAGATTCAAGTCTTCTGGAACACTGTGTCAATCGGTGAGTAATTCCCGATGTTTCAAAGGATCATAGTGCCTTCACCTTCAGGGTCATGCACTTGATTCAAACACTGAAAACAACCCTCCCAGTAACATTGCGTCACATCCCAAAAGACTTGAATCTGCGGCAAAACCACTGTGAGAACCTCAAATCTCAATTGGTATTTTATTTAAATAAATGAACTATGCTGCTTGGATTTAAAAGTTTCACTATTGGCAGGTTTAATCACACAAATCCATTTTACAATTTCTGTCCAGCTACCTGTGTCAACGAAGTTAACAGTAACTTAGTTGTGTAATTATACGCCAACAACTATTTCTGCCCAAATAAGTGCACATAGACCTTGTTTTACACTTGTTTGTTTTAGGCCATTTTGCTTAACGCCCCTTACCAATTTACAACACTTCTTAATTTATGCCCTCTCATTTTTGGTTTAACACCCTTTGGCTGGCTGCATTCTATTACAAATACCCCTTATTTCTAATGGGAATATCATTTTTGAATTACACCTTTTTCATTTATGCCCAGTTTTTCAGGAACACAACTTGGGAGCAAAACAAGGCCTTGGTATATTCATGAATAATCACCATCTCTACTGCAAACTTACACATTATAAATTTGAAGTAATGTTTACCATTAGTAAGGATAAAGTCTTTTGTTTGTCATTTCTTTGGTTAATTTGAGAACAGTGATTTAGAATAGAACCTTACCACCTTCATGTGCTGATTGTCTGGAAATCTGGAAGCCTCAACCTCCTGGGACCCTCAAGGCCTGTCCAGGCCTGTAGAGGGATTGCTTTAGAAGAGAGCAAAGATCTGTGCATACTGCACCTTTAGATAAATTAGATGCAAGTTTGCTCAAATTATCATGAGAAGAACTTGTTTTCTGCACAAAAACCTGAATAATCTTGTTTGGTTGCCCATAACTTCAGGAAAACTCGTTTTTGGCAAAAAGGGAGATTAACTTATCTCATTGGTCATCCTAATAAATGTCTAGTTCACTCCATGCCAAGACTAATGTAATTGATGGTTGAAACTCAGGGATTCTGGACATCACTAATAGATGCAAAGTCTTGAAAACAGCACTTCTAACAGCTAGGATACTAATTAATATTTTCTGTATGTTAACAAACAGAAACCACTGCAAACCTTACCTCTTTGTAACTATTTGTCTACAATCACATTCTAACAGAGAACATTTACGTCAAAATACCCACAACAGCAAATCACAGAAGTAATTGAAATGACTACTTTTTATGTGCATCTAGCCTCACCAGTGCAGCACAATCAACTTTGAAACATGTAGCTGAATAATGTGGGGGGTAGAACAAATGAAGGAACTAACGAATGACCAAACAAACAAACAAACAGAAGCCTGGCATAGTTTATCTGCATGGTGCTAGTCTCCTACTAACTTCCCATCCAGCAAACTTTATCATGTTCACCTGAAGCAATCTTCAGCTTAGTTTGCCAGTGGAACTTAGCCATGTGGCTTACACAAGTCTTCAGTGTTAATCCAGGCTTATCTCCAAATTTGGCAAATTGGTGTCTTTGCTTAATACATATCCTGCATAAATAAACATAATTAATGGACTAGACAGAAAAGCCACATATGGACAAATACAAGAAAAATGTGAAGGACTGAATTTATAATGACAGCTGTATGTTTATATAATTTCTTGCTTGGTAAGCAGAAAATTTGAACTGTTTGATTCTTCTTCTTCAGAGATTACACTGCACAGCCTACACTGATGAGGATAGCAGAACTCACAAACTGCATGCTTACCCTGAACCATCAGCCACAGGGAGCTGATCATAACCTTCAGCCTTCATTATATCAATAGCATCTTGGCAAGTGATAGTTGGTATCACTGAAAGTGGAACTTCTAATTTGAGACTCTCAACCTTCACACTGCTCCACCTGCAATTTAAGAATGAAGAAATTACTAGCAGAATTTTAACTTTGAAAAATGTTTAAAGTTCAACTGTAACATGCTGCTAAAATGCAGAAAAATGTTTCAGGTCAACAAATACCGTTTTTCATACGACAAGACACACCCAGGTTTTAGAAAGGAAGTTTTGGGAAAAAATATTTTACTTCTGGAGCATCTTACAGTACCTGAAGTAATTATAGTATTGTGCACTTCATTGGTTGCCATAGGAATTACACTGAGTGCATAATTTATTGTCCTTGGTGTGAAAGGCACTGGTTTGATTGGATCTAATGTTAACTGCAACTCTATTGTATAATTTTACTAATTGCTAGTGATTTAAGCAGACAATAAACTGGATAAACTGGGTTTAATACGCGTGTGGCAATACACCTATCTTTTTCGAATCATGCCTGAAGTTTAAAAGGAAGTTGACATGCAAAATCATGTGGTCATGCTGCCACCTGGTGCAAAGTATCTCTGAAGATATTGCAGGTTCCAGCACAGCACTGTGAAAACCATTCAGACAAAACCTCCAGAAAGTCACATACGCCCAACAGTGCAAAAATTTTCCAAAAATGTAGGTGTGACCTTGAAATTCTAGGTGCCAGAAGAGTGACAGGAAGCAAGTTCCATACTGAGGACCCACAACTTCAGGCACCACCACACAACATTTAGTCCTCATGGTGACCTGGCACCTGGGATTTGTGAACCTTTGCATATGCCAGCAGATGGGTGTGGAACATGAAAAGACACGAGGGTGTCAAATGTCATAATAATTTAATATATTTGAAACTCTAATTCATAAGTCCTTACTGTATGAAATGGCAGTGTAGAATGAAGTCTCTGCTCACAGAACCCAACCTCATAGTCATTAGAGTCATACTCGATGTTACAGATGCCTAGATTTTCAATTTATTCAAAAAGTGCATGACCTTCCGTGCCAACAAGCACGTTGCCAATAACATATTTTTTGAGCTTTGCCAATTCCACTTTTCTTGAATGACTTGACAACGATCATAACTCCTATCCAGCACTTTTTGTACTCACCACACACCTGTGATATGCTTGGTTACTTCACTCATCCTGCTAGTGTCAGATCACAATTTGGTACTCCCATCCATTTGGCCCAGTATTCATGTACAAATACTTGCATCTTGTGGTCCTGTGATCCAGAAAATACAGTACACATAAACAGTGGCATAGCTAGATTTTTTGGTGCCCAGGGTGAGTAATCACAATGGCTTCCCCAACATTCATTCATTCATTCTGTCGTCTGTCTTAAGACAAGTCCATAGCCTCTTCCAAAGCGAGTTCTCCACATACTGCGATCTAGTGCTTCCTCTTGCAATTTACAGTATCCTCTCTTTTCCTCAAGGTCATCCAGGAGCTTCTTACATCTTCTTCCTTGTCTTGCCATCACTTCTATCCTTCCCTCTATCTTTCCTTCAATAACATGTTTTAGAAGGCAGTTCCTACACCACATGTGACCAATCCAGTTGGCCTTCATTCTTTTCATTGTTTGTAGGATATTCCTCTCCTCTTTGACTCTTTTTAATACTTCTTCATTTCTCACATGATCAGTCCAACTGATCTAATCCATCCTTCTCCAGCACCACATTTCAGAACTTTCAAGGTATTTGTCATCTACTTAATGAAGTGTCCAAGTTTCAGTACCATACAAAGCTATGCTCCTAATAAGGCACTTTATTAGTTCCTTCCTCAAATTTAAGTCCAGTTTGTTGGTGAAAAGAGCCTTCTTCTTGTTGAAAGCTGCTTTTGCCATGGCAATCCTGGATATAATTTCATGTGTACATCTTGCATCATTTGTTATCATGCTACCCAAATAGTTGAAATATTGCACATTCTCTGGCTGTTTTTGATCCATCATAATCTGTATTGGGGATGGTTGCCTCAAGATTCGCATTACCTTAGTTTTTTCCACATTCATTTCTATTCCATAGCATCTTCCAATTTCAATTAGTCTACCAATCATGCCGTGTAGCACCACTTCTTCCTTAGCCAGCAGCACAAGGTCATTTGCATATTTCACAGTGAAAATTACTTGTCCTATTTTGAAGTCTCCAAACACTTCAAGAGCTTCCTTGGTAAGGTATTCGCTGTACAAGTTGAATAGAATCGGCGACAAACAGCATCCTCAACATACATTACAAACTTTATAAAAAAAAATCGCAATTATTTATTAAATTTCCTCATATTCTGCTCAGTATTTCAAAACTTGCTGAGCACAGAAAATCAATTTCTTCACTTAAAATACTCATTTTGTCGGCCCTTTGACTCTGCTGCCCGGTGTGGCCGCACCTATCGCCCCCCCCCCCCTCCAGCTATGACCTGATTATAAATGTGAAAAAATTACATTCCAAACTAATAAAAGTACTTGTTTTATTAAATTAACTTCTAATGGATGAAGTTCAGTAAGTTCAAAGTATCATAATGTAGGTATTAGGGAAAAATTCAGTCAAAAGTATGAATGCTTTGAAGGCATTTACAACTTCAGGTTTTAAATTCTCACCAGTGACTTTCCCGTTCAGGATCCTCAATGAAGTCACGTTCTTTCATCCAGCTAACACTGAGGAACTTGGTCATGTAGTTACGCACACCATCAGGCAGTATCACTACACAGCGCTGACTGCTTCCCAAGCTAGCTGCAAACTTCATGGCAACTGATACAGTAGCCCCACTGCTGCCACCTGTAAAAATTAAGTTTCACACGCTTATTCACTAGCAGTCTTTTAAAATATGAAAACTCATATGCAATTAAATGCACTATGAACAGAAAATAATGTCATGTTAAGTCAGTCAATAAAGTATATACATTTAGTGACAGATTAGAATATTTATGGGGTTCTGAGACATGTATCAAAGAAAATAATACCAAAGGACTGCAGGAAAAATCTGATCCTCCAAATCTGTACAAACGAGACAAAAATTAATCCAAATTATGTTTATAAAGATTTAGTTTGTACCGCACAGTACACACTTTTTCTCAGTTATAAAAACCAACAAGTGAATTCTGTAAAGGTAAATAGTCTGTTTGTTTCAAGAACCACACAAAACACATAGTCGGCAGAATGTAGAAATTTTTAATGTTAAACCTGGCAGTAGCTAAAGTTGTACACAAAATAACTGTTGGGTTATAAGGATTACTGTACAGAGCAGAAACATGGACATGGAAAAAGAGTGATAGCATCACACAAATGGAAGCAGAGATGAGATTTTTAAGAAGTGTAAAAGGAAAAACCAAAAGAGAGAAAATAAATGGCTTTGAAGCTAGACTTAAAAATAAATAGCTTGAGACATATCAATAAATAAGAGGATAAGATAATATGAACAAACTGAAAGAGTAAATGAAAATTTAATCCAAAAAGATTGTTTTTAACATGACGCTGAAAGGAGAACATCCAAGAGGAAGACTGAGATCAAGATAAAAACAGGTCTGAAAAGATGGTGAGGCTCAGTCTGAAGTTTTCCCAGCAATCACGATTCGTATTGTGGTCTTTTGGTTGTCATAAACATTGACAGGTTGTCAAAATACAGAGGACTCATTGGTCTTGACTTTCATTTGCTACAGGTGCAAACATACTGGTTTAGACTTAATTACACAACAGATAACAAATTGCAGCATTAAAAATTATTTTTCTTTGTGTTAACATTCAACATACACCATAATAAAAAAAATGTTTCAAATTACAATTTGTATACCTTAATAATATTATTATCTTATGACATATACAAAGAGAAATGTTTTAGAAAATCGACTGAAGATGGATTTGAACTTTGTGTGAAAGAAGTGTTATGCTCATATACAGGACAAAAAATAAATTTGCCTGATGACTCTTAATGCAGACCAACACAAAATTTCCTTGAAATCTGTTCAGTAGTGCTGATAATCCCATATGGACTGGCCTGAGATTTAACCCGTGCCTCTGCAGGGTGAGAGGCGGGCAATTAACTGCCTCACACATGGCAACATCTGTTACAAAATCTAGTGCATTTCATAAAGTCAGTGGATTTCCTGTGAATAGTTCATAGGTTATTTAATTATACTGTATCAACTACAATAATTATTAAGCCTTCAAAGAAATGAGATATGTTTTATCCTACCTCAATTTACTAATCTAACTGGAGACATTAAGAAAACTGCAGTCAGGATCTTACAGCAACTGCTGAACTAAAGCTACGTTAAGAATCAAACGGTTTACCACACAGTAATCCTTCTTCTCTTATTAGTCTCCTTGCCATCAGTAAAGATTCTTTGTCATTGGATTTGCCCCACACATCCACAACAGAGCGATCTGGGGGAAAAAAAAAGAGCTTTTGTAATATAGTCGGAAGAAACCTAAAGCACAGATTATAATGGAACTGTCTCTCAGATCTCACTTTTTGGGCATGTTCGCAAAATTGCAAGAAGCAACTAATAGCTTCGTCTTGTCTGTCCATCCATCAATCTGCATGAAACAACTTGGTTCCCACTGAATGGATTTTCATGAAATTTGATATTTGACGATTTGATGAAAATCTGTCATGAAAATTCAAGTTTCATCAAAATCCGACAAGAATAATGGGTACTTTACATGAAGACCTATGTACACTTGTGATAATATGTCGCAAAATCTTCTTAGAATGAGAAATGCTTAAAAGTTTGTAAAGGAAATCAAAAAGACACATTTTATGTTCAATAATTTTTTTTTTTTTAATTGGGCCATTTCTGAGATAATGTGGAAAAATATGATAAGAGCCAGACAGGCCACAGATGACAATACAATATGGCGCAAAAAAGATGTGATTTGCATGTTGGATAAGAAAAGAAAGAATACAGACACACACTCATAATATTTAATACTTATTGCTTTTCCACGGCAACAGTAGTTACACAAACACGCCTCACTGTCACGTTATACATACATTATCCATCTTGTGTAAGTTTACTTCTCTTTAGTGTTCAATATCCATGGTTCAGCTCCAGTTATTTCAGTGTTAACACTTTTCCAATAGATGTTTGCTCAGATCAGTCTTCAGAAAAAAAATGTACTGGATGTTAAATATACTATATATACATACATCCTTTGCATGTACGCAAACGCCGCACGCGCGCGCGCATATGTGTGTGTGAGGGAGAGAGAGAGAGTAAGAGTGTAAGTGAAATTAAATAGTGACTACTTCCCCACACAGAGCAAACTAAATATGTATCATGCTAAAGAGTGACTGGCTGCAAATATACTGAATCAACAGTTAAGAGACTGTAAATGAGAGAAACGAGAGGTGGTTCTCCAGTATGGGGATTGGATGGGAGGTGGCTGGTAACTTATCACTAGACAGCACAAGAAAGGAACTCACTGACCAGTTGATATGTTATGGAATATAGCTCCTAGATCTCCAGTTCTTATTCATGTGGTTAATTGTCATGGACACTAAAATATATGAACGTATGGGAACAACCCATTTTCCTTGCAAGAAGTAAAAGACAGTATTTGAATAGAAACTGTTACCATGTCAAGATAGGAGTGGTCATGGGTCAAGAAATAATTTCAAAAGGTGTAAGGCCTGTTTACGAGGTCTGACACAAAAAAAAAAGAGATTGTGTCCGTAACTATTTCTGTTTGACAAATTCAGCAAATTAACTACGATCGCCTTCAAAGTAGTTCCCTTCTGAGTTAACACACAGCTGCATACAATGCTGCCAACGTTCAAAGCAATTCTGCATGTCATTTTCTGTCAGACTGTTGAGGATCTCCGTCGTTTTCACTTTCACATCTTCTACCGATAAAAAATGGGTCCCTTTCAGCACCGACTTGATCTTTGGGAAGAGGTAGAAGTCACAAGGAGCGAGGTCTGGCAAATAAGGTGGGTGCTCCATCACAGTGATGTTTTTATTGGCTAAAAACTGCTTCATAGACAAAGCGTTGTGGGCTGGCGCGTTATCCTGATGCAAAATCCACCCGTTTTGCCACAATTCCGGTCGTTTCCTTCTCACACGTTCCTGTAATTTCGTCAACACTTCAATGTAATAGTGTTGATTTACCGTCTGGCCGCTAGGTACCCACTCTGCCATCACAATACCCTGGATATCGAAGAAAACAATCAACATGGCCTTGAACCTCGAACGACTCATGCGTGCTTTTTTTGGTCTTGGAGATGATGTTGACTTCCACTGCATTGATTGTCGCTTGGTTTCCGGATCATACGTAAATATCCAAGTTTCATCACAAGTAATGACCGAATTCAACAAATCTGGTTCATCCTCAATGTGTTGCAAAAGGTCCGAACACAATTCCTGGCGGCGTTCTTTTTGTTCAACTGACAGAATTTTTGGAACCATTTTTGCACAAACCTTTGTCATGTTCAATTCTTCTGTTAGAATTCGTCGAACACTTTCCCTATCCAAATTAACTTTCTCAGCTACTGCTCGAACACCCAACCTTCTGTCTTTACGAATCACATGTCGCACTTTTTCAATGTTGTCATCGTTAACAGCTGTGCGTGGCCGGCCTGGGCGATCATCATCTTTCACGCTTTCTCTGCCTTCCGAAAATCGTTTGTGCCACTCAAAAACGTGTGCACGAGATATGCAATCTTCACCATAAGCCTCAGTCAATAATTGAAAAGTTTCCGTCGCGGATTTCTTCAGTTTAACAAGAAACTTGATGTTAACTCGTTGTTCACTTTTGCAGTCCGACATTTTCCGTCCGACGGTAAAAACACGCCTATATTTGAAGATGCGTCAACTTGTACTGAGTAAAGCGATTGAGCTGAAACTTGTAACACTGTGACAGGACAGATCATGTTCCATAGCCTTATATTTGTTTCATCCCCCCTCTCTTGGTTCCAGAGCTATAGGGTTAGTCTCGTTTTTTTGTGTCAGACCTCGTATAATCTTCCAATCAGCACTTCTCAACACTGTTTGATGAAATAAATTTAAGCTGCTCTGCAGGAGAAAACTGGACCCTAAACTTCTGTAGGATGCAGGGTTCTGTGTGATAATGCTTTCACTCCCTGCACTTAACTGGTCCGTGAATCAGGGATAATGGGAAGTAACCCATGATGCAGTACATTACTGGGCTGTCAAGCATTATGTAATACAGTGTTTTGTGACCTTTGTAGGACTCACCCAATACTTCTGGGACAAAATCATATCCAATACCTTCCACCTCATAGAATGACACATCTGTTTTATTAAGCTCATCTGGCTGAGCAAGAATGGAGCCTTCTGGGTCAACGCCCACAATCTTGCACCTGGGCCACAGTTCCTTGATTTTGCGTCCAATGCCAGAGATGGTGCCTCCTGTACCAGCAGCACATACCAGTAAGTCCACAGCGAAATCACACTGTGTCAAGATTTCCTGAGCTGTCAAGTCGTAATGAGCCAAGGGATTGCCTTCGTTGCGATACTGAAAAAGTAACAAGCAGTAAAACAATGAAAAAACCTTATTTCTTTGAGCACTAAGAAGAAATCTTCACTCTAAGTTATAGTTATGAAGATGTGACCAGGTCTTGTTTACTTAACCCTTTTACAATCATGTACAGATAGGCTGTAATATCAGCTTTTACCATAATTTTTCACACAAGTTATGGGTTATTTGACTTTATTTTTTGTTGTTTTTTAATTTTTGATTTAAAGTAAAGGTGTAAAATAAACATGGCCTCCATTCATATACACTGTAACAAAGCACCATGTTCCTTCAACAGAAAAGGAAGAAACAAATTATTCTGAGTGATACAATGGAAAACAAGAAATTCTTATTGGGTTAAAGGTGCTGTGTTAACAGTGAGAACAACATATTATCAAATGGGATGCAAAGCCAATGAATGTAAGAATGAATAAATAAATGAATGGTCAAGGAGAAATTGTAGGGTGCAGTAGTATATTTGAAGAATATCCACCATTATCTTGGAGGGTCTGATCAGAACCACCAGTTCATCTCTTAATATTGAAATGAGGAGCCTTGCCAACACACACCTTTTTGTATGTTGCTCCTATGCTAGCCTGAATTGTTATCAGGAAGGAAACTAGTGTGACCTAGCTAAGGACAGTGTCCAATGGATGGCTTGTGGCAACAGAACCACTTTTGGATTCTGTAACTACACAGATCTCTTGCCAGTTAGTATCTTGCTAGCTAGCTGGTCAATTGGTTAGTCGGTCAATTACCTGATCTAAAATGATGGAATTGGGAATCTCCTTATTGAGCCTCTGTGCAACCATAATAATACCTTCTGGAGAATCAAAGGCAGCTGATGTCGGTGTTCGAACTATTTCGGCTCCAAGGGCTCGAAGCACATCCACCTTCTCATTCGACATCTTCTCAGGCATCACCATGATGCAACGGTATCCTTTTATAGCAGCAGCCATTGCTAAGCCCAAACCTAACAAAACATTGGTTATGTCAGTTACAACAAATTTATCAAACAAAAATGTATTTTCAGAACTGTAATGTTGGAGTAATACTGTGAACATTTTAAATCAATCATTGAATTAAAATGAACGATGTGAACAAGGTTTGGGAATGCCAAATTAACTTTATTATGTCTCCACCATGTTCTGGCATGTGTGGGCCATTGTCAAGAAGTTCAACAAAACTTTGGTAATTCCACTTGTTGTGTTGAACTCCTTGATACTGGCCCAGATGGGTAAAAACATATTGGAGACGTAAAAGGTAGTTGGGTAGTTCCAAACCTTGTGTACGTGGTTGGTTTAAATTCAGCAATATTTACAAAACCTGGGAAAATACTTTGTTTAATGATATGATGATGCTGGATAACTCATTCAGTAAACGGACAAGCTAAGGTTCAGACCAACCATGCTTTGAAACTGTATCACAGGCTTCAATTTTTCTCCTTACCTATATCCAAATTAACGCTGGAGCCCACACAACCTCACACCTAAGGTGTTTTGGGCCTCCTTTGCCAAAGGTAAATCAACATCTAGCAAAAATGTCCAGACTGCATGAAGTTCTACTTCTACACTCCTTTACATTTCTGCACACAAAAACTCCTGTATAAAACTTCTGAATACAAAATTCACTCAGCCAATACAGAACATACCTGTGTTCCCTGAAGTGGGTTCAATCAGAGTAACTCCAGGCTTTAGAAGTCCTTTCTTTTCAGCATCTTCTACCATTCTGATCGCAATGCGATCTTTCACACTTCCTCCAGGATTTAGGAATTCACATTTTGCCACTGTAAACACAAGCAAAGATAAGGAATACACATAATATAAAAAATTGTGTGTTCCATCTCCAATGTTCGCTTACTCAGAAACATTTGATATACACAGCACTTTAAGATTTGGCTGTACTCCTATTACTATGTGACTGTTATACATTAATTTTTACAAATCCTATTCCAATAAGAGTATACAGAAATAAATATTGAATTTTTCAGTACTACACACAAAAGTGAACGAAACAGAAGACAGTCAACTTACTGACAACCACATGGAATATCATGCATATCAAATGCGTCTCAAACAGGAACAAATGTACTCCTTGTGCCATAATAAACCAAGCTTTGATCCACTTTCATCCACCTCAGTGAACAATAGCTATCTTGCTTCTTGCAGATGTCACAATAAATTATATTCATTTGTTGTGGCACATGTCACAGTGTCATCAGCCATTTCATATTTATAGAGTGTTCAGAAATTTTGTATCCAGAAAGAGCACAAGAAACCTATCATAAATGTCAAAATGATAAATTATTGGACTGCCATTTAACCTGAGACTTTCATACAATTAGTTTGGAATGGCTTAGCATAAATATTGCTAGACATTAAACCCAAAAAATTTACTTACACATTTGGCATTTTATACCAAAAGACTTTGGAATGTTATTCAATTCAACCATAGGTGTACATCCAATAGCTGAAAGTATGTTTGGCATAATTTTTGGCACGTGACGACTGAAAAAAAGAGATGACATATCAAACAAGAATCCTAAACTGTTTGAATCTATCCACAGACATGGACAGCAGCAACTTGTGTCGAATTATATGTGGTTGTGGTGCATATGAAAAGCGAGTAAGCTCACCATCTTTGGGTCCTGGAATAACTTCATGGGTAACTGACACATTCATTACAATGACTGCGTGTGCGATAAATAATTACCCGGCACACACTGAGAATACTGACATAGCAATAATACTGTAAGCAAGTATTCAGGAGTCACACAGTTCAAATATCTGCCAGTTTCCAACTCCAGAGTGTATGTGGCATTCTTCTTGGACATTTCTAACCTTGAAGATGACATGACTACGTTGCCTCCAAACTTCTGGATACGATTATCCATTCACGCAGCGTCATGTCAGAGGAACGGAGTAATTTTTATCTTCAGCTCAAGGCCACGACAACAACTGCAGGCTAATAAATAGCTTCTCTGCCTGCCTCGGGCGTATCGGCGTGTCTGGATTCCATGAAGGCGAGTAAACTAACAGCACTGCGTCGAGCCACCATTGTATCAGCGTGCACGAAGTTTCTGTACCACGCCATGAAGGTGAAGTGAGTGTGGTTAGCATCATACTCCACCTGCATAATGTGTCTGGATACAACTCCAGTTACGAGGCTAGGTGGGTCTAACACCAGATTTGGATGAGATGAGATGAAAAGGTGGTGTCGTACTCGTTAATGCAGAGTACAGGACTCCCAAAAGTTTAAGTCTATGGCCTTATGGACAGTAGGCTTCGTCACTGATCAATTGGAAAAAATCAAAATGGCTGATTAAGGATTTGCACAGATGATACATATTCCAATTTCATTTATGACCTTACGTCCAGCATAACATAACAAATTCTCCTTTGGACTAGAAGCAGACCCAAAAATTTAGCGGCCAGACAAATTGTCGCCATCAGGATGTGTAAGTCAGTGCCGGCCTTGGCGAAAAGTGAGCCCGACTGCGATCCTTGGGGCGGGCCCGTAAAAGTTATTGTGCACAGCAAAAAAAGGACTAACGTTTTGGTATATTAACGTAAGTTATAAAATCATTACAAAATCAGTTCGAGAGTTTTGTGTGGCATCACACTGCTTATTTTTAAAAATTACTAATGCGCGAATCCCCCAAGAGCGCGGGGACCGATTGGGTCAAATCGGTCCAGTCGACCTAAGGCCGGCCCTGGCGTAAGTGATCCATGTGGACTGGTCTGCACTTTCTAATCAGCAGCCAACCAATGGCATTGCAAATGAGATTTCCACCATCCATTCACAGAAACCCATAGATCCCAGACGACCGCTAGACGTACAGGAAAACTTTGGCGTTCAATGTATTGCTGGTGACGACGAGTTATGTGGTGGGCTCTGCTCAACTGGGTCTTCAGGGTCAAGGTCTTCTTTGACCTCTTGACCCTGAAGATAAAGGTATTACGGTCCTTCGAACCGTCCGTAAATATTTACGAATTGACAAAGTGTACTTTCCAACAGACTTGAATCTTCGACACACCGTTGCGAGAACGTCGTATCTTGCAAATTTCGGAACGTTCGGAGTTATAATGAACCTTCCCCATCACAGCAACGGATTACTATCGTATATGTAAAATATGTGGTGATTATCTGACTCGCATGTCTAGCGTCTGGTCTAACAAGCCAAAGACGTCCCAGACGAGGCAACAGCAACCCTGGAGTAGGCATTTACCGTTCTGCCATGTAAGGGGGACTATTGTATGGGATCCTTAAAACAGGTTGTACATGCTGTAGCAGAATTCTTATATTTTAATACTGCTAACAAGAAAACTCTTACGTTAGTTCAACACTGCTAATACAGTAAAACCTGCGAAGTTGATCAGCCTTGTAAGTCGGCCAGGTGCCACATTTGGCCACACTTTTATGGAACCGGCAAATTCCTATGATATTATACATGGTCATTACCCTATAACTTGGCCACTCGTGTATATTGAATTTTGGCGGCAGTTTCACATTTAATGCTATGTTTTATGTATAAGTTCAATCTTCCTATGTTTGCCGACCTAAAGAGTTTAATAGTACTTATGTCATAGTTGACATGGGCTGAAATCTTCATCCATTATCAGAACTACCTGCTGCCCACTCACCCTCCTTCCTTTCTCCACAACTATGGACATTGTAACTGCCTGGTGGCAACTGTACTGTCCTTATTCATTGACAGGGTTATGTACATGCTTTCCAAACCGGCCACCTGTCTCTGCACTCTGAACTGCACATTTGCACATAGATAGTGTACAGTTTAACTTTCATAGTGTCAAGTGGTTTCCATACGTTGGCCACCTGTATAAGATGGGCGGCTTTGAATAGAACCAAAGGTGACCATTATAGACAGGTTTCACTGTACTGAGGTCATTCACAGGCAAGACCTTCCTCAACTTTCAACGACCCATCACCTTCAAAAATCAACCTTCATAAAGTAATGGTAAAGCTACAGCGATGCTTATTGAAGCAGCAAACCATATAGACAAATGGGGAAACAGAGGGATAACTACTATTAGTGACAAGAGAACAACTTCAACCTTGACAGAGTGACTGGGTCCTTCATCTCCGCGCCAGCCTTCCAAAAGAAAACATATCGTCCTGCCAGAAACATAAGTATCTCTACACAACCTAATTGTTTAACAAGATTCATCTGACGAATTAACTAACTAACTAACTCCATGGAGCAGAGTCCTTCTTGAGCAGCTAACAGGTCGTCAGCTAGTCAAGAAATTCCCCGCGTTCTATGGGACCCGAAGGTTCATTACCGCATTCATAACAGCCTGCCACCTGTCCCTATCCTGAGCCATATCAATCCAGTCCACGCCCTCCCATCCCACTTCTTGAAGATACATTTTAATATTACATCTGACGCATTACGCATTATAATTACCAGAATATTTTCATGGACACTTATGGTCTTCGCAACTTAGATGTTAGCGAGGCACACGGTTTATTACTATATTAAAACTACAGATGGACAGACAGACAGACAGGAAATAATTTTTAGAAATCTATGAAATGCCTTACAAGCTATACACACCTAACTATGTGAATTCTAAGTTTTCTTCCCAACAAATTTCTGCATACATACAGCATAAATTGCTGAAACCAAAAAAAAAAGTATGCTTAAATATTTCCATGGATACGTATACTTGAAAAACCATAAATAATGTTTACTGTTGGGCCACGACAGACGTATTAGTTTATTCCAGCGTTCTTACAGCCATTGTTTTAAGCAGGACGATTACAATGTTCGTAGCAGACGAAGCTTCAAACAAAGCGCTATCACTCAATCAAACAGCATTTTGTACTCACCTTAGTGGGCTGTGGTTTGGGGGGAAAGTCTTTTGTCCATACCCAGACGCCATGTGCAGCGGCTCTCCAAATCGGGACGTATCATCTCCAAATCCATCAGCGAAAGATTTGACATTTGCAGCACTGGAGGAACTGTCGAAACGGTTTTCGCAGGTGAAGACATGGTACTGCAATAAGGCGATAACTACAAAACGATTCAAGGTCAAGGACTCCGTAATGGGAGCTTTATTATAGGTTTGGACACTAGGTAATACCACAGCGCTCAAACAGCGTCAGCGATTCAATCTGGTTTAGTATACGAAACTAATACGGCAAACAAGTGGTCAGATTTACGTTCCGACCTCTTCATTCCTGAAGAAATAAACGCTGGTACATATTCATAGGAGAATAGGTGTGCCTCAGACTCCTTGTATATTTTACTGTGCTCTTCCGAGTAAAATACATCGCTTAGTCACTGATTTTGTAACGGTGTAACCGTCCACCACGAACTACCCGACTCTACGGTAGGTTACAGAAGTGCTGTGTGCTCATCGGACAACACGGATCCCTCCCAGGGAAGATACGGGGGGGGGGGGGGGGGGGGGTTGAAGCCACTTTGATAGTCACAATTATAATTGTGATAACGATGGCACAGCTTGCGTTTAATTATGAATTAACAAGTCACAGCAACAGTTGCAGAATTAAAATACATAAACCATAGTCAAGAAAGATTCAAGCTCGATTCAGATGAAGCTGTTGAGTTGTAAACTGCACCACTCGCATTTACTTTCGTGTTCTGACAGTGAAATCAACTATTACAATGCCACTGATTCTGGAATGTCTCCTTTTTTGTCAAGAAAAACAGCCAGCCATCAGCCATGCCGGTTCGAAAATCTCTTTCCGAACGAAAGGACCACTTACCTGCGTACAACTACCTGTCACTATAACAAGGAGGAGAACTTAAGACTTTAATGGAAATGAGGCGTGTTAGACCTCTACCCGGCCTAATAACACACAAGGCTTACGTGCAGAGAGCAATTAGAGATTTAATATAGTTTTCTCGGGCGCACAGCCGCGTCAATTCGTTTGAATACAACGTTTCGGGGACTAGCTCCATCCCCATCCTCAGGCCTGAGGATGGGGACGGAGCTAGTCCCCGAAACGTTGTATTCAAACGAATTGACGCGGCTGTGCGCCCGAGAAAACTGTATTGAATCATGTCGCCGCGAAAGTTTTAAAACTTATAATTAGAGATTTGATCTGCTAAACCCCTCCGCGCATTCCAAAATTTGAACAGTGCATTTCATTTAATTTATGTCATTACATAAACTGGTTAATGGCCAAACAACCAGTTTATCGCCTCATCTTTTTGCAGCTCAGTCCGAGATTTGAACTACGGACCCTGACCGGTTACAATGGAGAATGAATACCATTTGCCAATATTATTTCCAGTAGTGCCTTACACTAATAACAATATTGAACAACCATGGCATAATTGTTAGTTCTGAGGAACCCAACGACTTTTTCTGTTTCGCAAGTACAGCTGCCCATGCGATGTGGACACACAGGCCAAGCGCCGACGTCTCCACCATTCAGGTTCCTATAAAAGATGAATCTGAAAGAAACCAATGAGTTCGACATCTAATGCACTGTCACGTTACTGACACATTATTCGTTGCGATGGTGAGTTTCTGGACTCCCTACTTCGTAAGTGGAAACACGAGAAGGTTACATTAACCACTGAAATGACTCAATGTGTTGCTGTGTGCCGCAGTGTGCAGTGTGTAAAAGCACTTAAAACACCTCAAAGTTAATGGTTTAAAAATACACAGATCCGCAATGCTCTGTCCAGGGCTGGTCTAGAAGTGATGTCCTCTGCCTGGAATAAAACCCAGTCGTTCAATGTTCAAGGAAACCGTACTGACTGCCCCACTCTGGCTGCCTAGAATGAGGCCAAATACGCATAAAAACTGATAAAGTATTCGCGTATATGGACCAAGGAAAGGAGGCAAAACTATACCACAATATCAGGGTGAGTACCGATGTAACACGTTCATCCTTCGGAAAAATGTTTTTGGCAAAGACAGTCTTCCTATACTGCAAGCCAATTAAAGCCATGAATATGATATGAACTAGCGTCGTTAGAGAAACAGGATGATAATAATAGTAACAACACTCTTCAGTAATTTTCCTCAAAGTCACGCCGGTCCTTAACCGTAATTCCGTTGTCACAGCATCGTAAAGCTAAGTCGGTTAATTAGACCTATCCATTAAGACTTCGTGTACTACTCTATTTAAAACTAGGATATGCAGTGCTCAGGGGTCAGGGAATTGAGTACAAGACGTTCTAAATTCAGGGCGGCGAACTCATGGTCTATTTACATACAGTAAGTTCAGGTTTTATTGGAGAAGTTATTTTGGTCTTTATGCATAATCCTGGAACGTTTGAGATTAAGTTAATTGTAACATGTCTTCCGTTAAGGCAAGTAACGAGTTCGAATCTCGAGACGGAACAGCTACTATCCTCGTTACTCGTCGATTTCCTCATTCTTTACTGACACAACTAGTGCACTACCTTCAAGCAGGTTACTAATGCACCACCCCCCCCCCTTTTCTGGAGATTTTTCTCTTCTCCAAAACGTCGAGACTGACTCTGGGGCCCACCCACACTTCTGTTCAATGTGAAATGTGAACCTTTTACGGGCAAAGCGGTCAAGGTGTCAAGTTGACTACTCACCTCCATCTAATGCCCAGGTTAAGAACGAATGGAGCTTATACCTCTGCTCCCCCCATATGCCTTCATGGCGTGGAGAGGGACAACTTTACCTTTTACTATCACGTGATTCAAATCTACATAGCATCTGCAGTCGACAAAGCAAGCTGAATAAGAATAAAATATAGATAGATGGTCGCATACGTATTTTTAAGAGCGGTATTTTGGAACAGTTTCCAATTTATTTTTGCTATCAGTGGCGGTTCAGAGTTTCCTGTTCTTTGTTGCTTCAGGTTTGACTGTTACTTTTTCCATTTTATTAGACCTGTACAAGTTTGCTCATGGGATGACAGTGACCATCCACAAAAAGTGATAAAGTGAAATTAACCCAATAAAACCAACCACTCCTCCATCAAGCACAACTACATATTTAAAAGTCATGCAATAAGCCACATGTACACGTTTCGGCTTAAGATCAGGCTGTGTGTAAGAATTACAAGGTAAAATTTACAAATTTAATTAGTGATTATTCGATTTAAAGTCTCAATCTTGTTACATTAACTAATGTCTTATAACAGATTATAACTAGATTATTTCTTAAATATATTAAGTTTATGGCTTGAAATTGTAGCTGTATACAGAAAAAGCTCGTGGGCCTGGAACCTTGTAGGATAAAATCTTGGAGGCCCGAGACCGTATGAAATATTTTGACAACAGCTGGTTAGATGTATACAGATTATATAAAGTAATTGTTTTTATTGTTATTATAACACAATGGGATGAATCGCCTCAAAGTGACGTTAACGTTTGAAGAACGAATTCCATATGACAAATGTTTAAACATCGAATTTCTACTCACGAGTGTCCACTATGCAGGCTAATCGGTATGCGGTGCATAAGCAAAGAGTTGCTGTTTGTAAATAATTATACAGGTAAAGCAATCCCATTATAGGCCTGGACAGGCCCTTGGGGTTCCAGGAGGTTGAGGTTTCCAGATTTCTTGACAATCGGCAGATGAAGGTGGTAAGGTTGTCGACCCTACGCACCGGTCGCCTTTGCCCCCAGGAAATACTCCTGGTACTCATTTCTGTTAGAGGTTGAGACTATGTGCGATTATGTCAATGAAAAATTCCAATGACACCATCGGGAATCGAACCCGCAACCTTCCGGCTTGTAGAGCAGTGCCTCAACCAACTGCGCCACCGCGTGCCCAAAGAATTATACAAAACATATACATTCCCTGTGTTGGGACAGTGCAAAGCGTTTTAAAAGTTGAAGCATATTAGTAACAGTTACAGAATTACAAGACTGACCACTATAAAGGAAAGTTGAACACTGAGGAACAACGGGTACAGGTAGGCCTACATTACTACGACGTAACAAAATTTATAATATCCGAACATGGGAAGAATATACAGCAGGTCATTCTGGTGACAGACGCACCGATAACAAGAGAGGTAATGTACGTATAAACGTAACATTGAGGCGCGTTCGCGTAACCATGGCTGCCATGGAAAAGGGATAATCATTACATATTCTGAGTGTGTGTCTGTAGCCTTAGTTATCCAGCATGTAATGCGCATGTGCCGTATTATATTGGCATCTGTGGCCTCTCCGGCTTTACCATATTTTTCCACATTATCTCATAAACGGCACGATTTTCGAAAAAAACAAAAAGATTGACCATAAAATGTGTGTTTTGATTTTCTCTACAATTTTTGCCTGAAACATTTCTCATTCTAAGAAGAATTTAGCGAGATACCATAAATGTACATAGGTACATAGTACCCGTTATTCTTGTCAGATTTCAATGCAACTTATATTTTCTCGACGGATTTTCGAAAAATCCTAAAACATCATATTTCATGAAAATCCGTCCAGTGGGAGCAGAGTTGTTCCATGCGGAAACACACACACACAACATGATGAAGCTAATAGTCGCTTTTCGCAATTTTGCGAACGCGCCTAAAATGAGATAAGAGAGTTATAGGATGTCCATTTTATCGCGTCCCTAACTGCGCGACCTTTATCTCATAGGAAGCCTGCATCCGTCAGAAATTCAGACCACTTCGAGACCTGTGTGAAATAATGTAAGCTGAACTGAATGAAAAAAGAGCTCATATTACCGGCGTCTGAAGGTCCCATGCATCAAAGCTTCAGTGACGTATGACGTGCTGCACGATACAACGGACACTTGTATAAAGAGTGACCAGGACAAAGAGACGGATATCTCATCAAAACTGCTAGTGACGAAGTTCGGTAGGAAAACACTGTACACACATACCTTACGTACTATAAATGTAACGCAAATGACAACCGACAAAGTATTATACGTGATCATTTTAATTCCAAATACAATATTCTGTACATCGGATTCAATTTCGATTCCTTGTTAAAAATAATGTCAATTATCGGACACCATTCATATGCTGTAAAACTCTTTCAACATCTGTCTAAATTCATAGAATCCTTGAAAATGGACTGACTCGAAGGATGTCGTGTCTGTAAAAACGAGCAGGAAGGACCGAGTGTTTTGATAATTAGCAGATGCTACGGAAGCACCGCAGCCTTGAGGCTAACTGTGCAACCATATGAGGAGGATGATTAGTTTTCTTTCGTATTTCCGTGTAATGGAGCAACGGTGGAATGAAATTGACAGGGGAAAACCGCAGTACTCGGGGAAAAACCTGTCCCAGTGCCACTTTGTTCACCACAAATCCCACATGGACTGACCCGGGATCGAACCCGGGCCTCCGCGGTGAGAGGCCGGCGACTAACCGCCTGAGCCGTGGCACGGCTTTTAATAATATGTTAGTCACTTATTACATAATGCCATATGGCACTGAATAGCACAATTATATTTCATTCAGTTCCTCCGATAAGATGTTTCAATATCGGTATCACGTTAATTACCTACACGTATAGCTAAATATATTATTTGACTGTGTCGGCATTGTTAGGAGTAAACTTTTAAACAACATATATAACAAACGTATTCGTAACTAGTTCCTGCACACTTCATTGTACCATACTGTACTTCACCATGCTAATCGATACTACAAACCAAACTGGAAATCCTGGTACAAATTATACATTATACCACACTAGAAACACTAAAAATCGATGAGAGATTAAATAATATTTACCTTCGAGTTTCCTTTTGTTGTTACTTATTGCTGCACAATGAAAACTAAAATATCACTGAATATCATAAATCAAATCTGACTGACACAAGAGTTCCAGGACTTTGTACAAGTCTCATACGCTCCTGTTATTCGTCGTGTGACCAGATTTAAGAGAACGAAGAAACCAGTTTTGGTAAGTACACAAAACAAGCCTTGCAACCAACTACCGATGTGAAAGAGCAACCGGCAACTAGATGCCAGGTTAGGATGGGAAGCGTGGTTATGTGTGCGTTGTACTGGACAGCCTGCGCATGCGTAAGCGGGCAAAAAATCGCTAAGGGGAAGCGCTAGTGTTCCGGAATACTCGCCCGTATGATTTTATGCCTAGTCTGAAAAATGGACCGTTTCATGCTTCCTTTATTTACATTTTGTAAACCTTCAGGATCCCACAGAACAGAAAAAAGAGGGGTGTGGCTGTGTCGGGGACACGGCCGTGTGTTTTACGTGAATACGTGTACGTTAACGGGTAATATTTTGTTTCAGCGTATTATATGTATGTCATAATCATTGCTTAACAGTAAGAAGTCCCTCGTATCTGCATGTTTTATTGATGATGGCAACATGTTCCTTTAGTGGGGTTCAGGAAAGAATTGATGTAAACAAATCATTAGTGTGTTATAATTTTATTAATGATAGGTCTGTGATACGAAAACTGCGATCCAAATGGCATGCAGGATACATTGAGATTACTAAGCAGCGTTAAGTGTTTTCCCTTTGGTGGCTTCAAGGAGCGCAGAAACCATAGACGGTCACACACGTTACACTTATGTCCGAATGGATTGTTGACAAACGTAGTAGTGAAACGTGCACTAGCTGCTGCCGAATGTGTCGTCATTATCGGCGATCGCACACAACCGATGTCTATACAGCCCGGCGTTGATACACAAGCGATTGCATCATCGACTTGCATAGGCCCGGCCGCCCTAGCGTCAGATGCACCTGCGCAGTCGTTGATCCGCTCGGACGCCCTTATTGTTTTACGTTCCCGGCACCGCCTCACTCTATGATATGGTGTTTTATGGGTATCACTGGATAGCTGTTGAGAAGCCTTTTCCAACCCTATACGATTTATATATTTCCAATTGGCTTTTTGACGAGTATAGGCCGACATAATATTCAGTTTTTTAAATTTTTAACTTTAACACCATATATATTCACCATAAGTATTCCACACTCAAGTTTTGTGTACGCAATAGATAAATATTGAGGAGAGCTGTAAATTGAAACTGAAACGAGCGTCGTAGCTTGTCCGAGTCAAAATGTATACCAAACCGAAAGTATGTGACGCGACGAAACGACCTGAAAATGGCGGCGCCTCCCCCTCCGCCGCGCGCGAGGCGTCACAGTCCCCACTCAACGTAATGAATTCTTTGATCCTTTAACTATCGAGTGGTGTAATTACATTTTGGATGTAGATGATAGATATGTAGCTGCAATGCCAAACTGTATCCCCCAATTTTGTTATCATCAGTTTTCTGAATTGGCTCCCACTACGGAAGCAAATTTAAAGACGTATTCACGTCAAAAATAAATATTATCCGAAAGTCAGTGAATCGTATTAACTGCGTAACTGAGTTCCAGAGTAAACTGTCAAAAATGAATAAAACGAATCAAGATTAAATAAATCATTGAATGGCCGTGCCATGGCTCTGGCGGTTAGTCGCCGGCCTCCCACCGCGGATCAGTCCATGTGGGATTTGTGGTGGACAAAGTGGCACTAGGACAGGTTTTTCCTCCGAGTACTTCGGTTTTCCCCTGTCAATTACATTCCACCAGTGCTCCATTACACGGAAAAACGAAAAACATTAACCATCTTCATCACAGGGTTGCACAATAGGCCTTAAGGCTGTGGTGCGTCCGTAGCGTCTGCTGCGGGGCCCTTAAAAAAATCACTGAATAAAAATGCATAATGAGAATCTTTGCAGTTTATACTTTTAACATAATACTGTTAGGATAAGCACGTATCACTTAGAGTAATACTAGCACTCAAGACTTTTTTACATCTAATTTATTTTACAAATATTTCTTCCATGTAAAAGAAGGCTTTGAAATTTTTTAAAAATTTAGTCACCTTAAGCCTCAAATCTACTTTCCTGTAAATTAATATACGTTTTGTAAAGAAGTGTCTGCACTGCATTATTGATTTTATGAATTTTGTTAATTATTACTGCTTTCATTATTCAAAATTTGCACCAACAAGGGAACAAATAGCGTTTCCTGCTCTACTAGCCCCAGGTCGGTCAGCGAGTTTTCAGGGAGCTAAAATGATCCGCATTTTAGGACTATCATTGGGCTGCACTATTAAAGGAATTGAAGTCAAAGAGTTCGGCTATAGCAGAACCAAGCCCATGAAAAGTCTAACTAACCCATACGATTTCGTCATACAGAAAATTTTACATGACTGCATGGAGCCAAATCAAATTCACTTATGGTAAAGTAAATTTTCCCTGTACACGCCATGAAGTCATATAGAGTGATCAGTCGTGTAACTCCACTCATTCTTAACCTCAACACTAAAAGGGAATAAGTGGTTAACTTCACGCTCTGGCCGCTTTACTCTCGTGAAGGAACACACCGGTATCCATTGAATAGGAGGCTGGGTCGGCCCCAGAGCCGGTTTGGACGTTTTGGAGAGGAGAAAAATCTCTTGCCCCTACACCCTGTTTCGAATCCAAGACCCTAAGGCCCGTAGCGTAGTCGCTGTTCCGACTACGCTACTCCGGCCCCCAAATTCAATTATAAAATTTTAAAAGCACTTTTATACCCTGTGGACCAAATTAATACAGTCATTGAGGATGCGAGATTTGAGATTCTCACAGCGGTGTTGCTGAGGATTCAGATCTTCTGGGATGTCACGCTGTGTCGTTGGGTGAGTGGTTCCAGACGTTCCGAAGGATCTTCGTGCCTGCGTGTTCAGGAGTTAGTAAGTCCCTTGAACATTCCGTTCCTGTCACTGAATTCTTCACTGGACCACTGACCTTGAAGATGAGGCCACTAAGCAGTCTTGAAAGGTTGGGCACCCAACACCCAGTGTCGGAGCGCAGTATTTCAGGAGTTCTCTACTGTATCGCTTCGAAAGCCTCAAAATTCGCAAGTCCCATGCAGACGAAGGCACCACAGTCCTTCAGAAGGTCGAAAACCACTTACCCGACGACACAGTGTTACATTCCAGATGACCTGAATTCTCAACAGCTCAGTATACCTCAAAAGTCTCATTTAAATGTAGACTTCGTTAAATACGAAGGCCTGATATTTTGGTTTAACTAAATTCCTACCAATAAAATTTCACGAAAATTATCTTCAAACACGCGATTACTGATTCACTCTCAATTCTTTCCAATTCACCACACAATCTTAGCATAATTTCATCAAAACTAACTTCTGTAGTTGACACAGCGTCTTTAAACAACCTACACTATGAGATCACTTTGGAGACTAAGGACTAAATGGGAATAATTGCTAATATGAGTCTTAAGAAAATATTTTATGAGGTCGCAATGACATTGTAGATCCTATGCATAACAATGACGGGCTTTTGTAATGGATTTTAAAATCTTAATGTCGTGGTGCTGTACCACTAATTGTAATGACAGTGACTGTACGAAATAATACAAAAATTTCACAAACTCACCTGTTGTAAGAAACTTCAGGTCTGATGTCCTCTTGCATTAGACACACCAGCTCGTTACACCGTTACCAGTCACTGAAAGAGGTATGTTGCTGTTTACTCTCATAACACGTGACGTCTGAAACAAATGGACGGTTTCCTGAGTGCTATGTCTAGCAGTACCGCGCAGGTAAAAACCAGACCCTGTCAAACGACTCAGTCACTGCTAAAGGCTATAGACGGAAATAACTACTCCTTTCGTATATAAGAAAGCACGTCAGTTCCATTTTTAGGCGTTTTTAGGCATTTGTTAGCGTAAGCAAAATCCCTAGTTCAGAATAAAGAGTCTGTTATTGAGTCCAGCAATGCGGTAAAACGCAGGAATGGCTAAACAGATCAAGGGACGTCGACTTGCGCTCCGCGCAAGTCTCCGCCCTTAGTTAGCACTTTGGTTGGTTGGGCCATTTTTAGGCGGTTGTTGGCAAAATTGTGACGGCGACTAAAGTTTCCCCATGTCCATTTCATTTTACGTCAGAGTATAAGACACATGATTCCAACAACTGGACGTTCATTACATCTGGCATTATGAGTCACAATACAACAAGGCCTTATCGCAATGTACATTTAACATTGTACGAAATTTGCACACTGGGTGGTTAAACAAATAGGCTATATTTATATTGTGATAACTTTACCACCACGTTAGATATGGTAACTAAAACCAACAAACGCACGAAAGTTTATGTAAATATATTATGACCGTAGTAATACCTCCTACATATTTCGGCCACTCATGTGACCATCCTCAGGCAGGACGTTACGAAGAATTACATTGAGGTGTTAGAAAAATTTGTGAACCAATGCACATGTAAAATATTAGATATTAAAATTACATGGTTTAAAATACAGATAAAAGTTAAATTAAATTAAAACACAGATAAAAGCTTAATTAAACTTTTATCTGTATTTTAAATTTTAATACGAGGCTTTGTATAGTGGTTCGTAACTTGGTAATTGTTTAGGGTGAGGAGTTGTTAGAACCTCGCCCAACCCCCAAGCTGGAGGGCCACCCCTTGTCGGCTGTCCGCGACTGCTTATGCAATGTATTCGCAGTTACCCTCTATATCCGGAGGCCGTTCCTCCATCCGCAACCCGAGGAGGCGCCATGCCATGGTCACAGGGACCCACTTATCATGGAGACCCCTGGTTCTAACTTGCAAAAAATGAAAAAAGAACGCACCACGCCCAACCCCCAAACTGGAGGACCAGGGTATCCCTTTTTGTGTAGATCATAATCTTTGACCCGTCTGGCATGGGAGACCCTACCAGTAGCTACGCTAGTGCCAGCATAGCTCTCAGGATCATTTGACCACGCAAGCCCCAAAGTAGGGACACCTTCGGAGGGACGCAGCCATTTAGCAATTTAAATTACTTTGCAATTCCTCAGTATTTCCTTATATGGCTGGTGTGTGACATCAGTAAATAGAAAACTGTTCCACCACCTCGTGACCTTATATGCTATCCGCGTTGTGACAAGAAATAAATTATAACTTAACTTATCGTGAAAAAACTTAAAGCAAAAATAATACATACGTGCTGAAACCATGAATGTTAATATGATTAAAGTGGAAAAGTGTCTTTACTTTCTGTGAATATTTAGTATTTCATGAGCTTAAGCTAAGACTCTGTAGAAAATTCTTTTAAAGTAAATGCAGTCCACACGTTTTGGAAAAGTTACGAAAATTTATGGCGTTGATCATAGGTTTCAAAGACGGATATACCTGTTTTCTGTGTCTTTAGAAATTGTTGCTGCTAACATGCTAACATACTCCAAGGAATAAATTATTTGAGATGCGTTACAATCTACATTTGTATATGAAAATTGTAAATTGTGAAGTAAAACACTGTTTAAAATTCAAGCCATAAACATGAACATATAAGGAGTGCAGACAAACAAGCAAATTTAAATACGAACATATGCGAAAGAAATTAAGTATGTATTCAGAAAATAGATGAAACGCATAACTATAAAGGGACTTCTTAATTCGCGTTTAAGAGAATGATTGATAAGAAAATCCCCAAAATTTTCTCTTTGGTAAGGACTAAAAGAACACAGAAGCACCAGAAGGCCAAAACTTGTCGTAAAGTTGGCAATGGCTCGATCTTAATCCGAGAAGAGGAGAGGTTGAGGAGGATAAAAAGAAGAAGAAGAAAAGTCGTTGTGTTGTGAAACCTCTAGGGCATGAAAACATCTAAATGCAGATTCATCTGTCTATTATTTCGAATCTGTTTTCATGAAACGTCAGCATTTAGCTCACGCCACTGGAGGTCACCATGATATTACTGTTAAGAGTACACCCAGAATTAGAATACAACGGCAGCGCTAGCATATCCGGTAGGAGCAATTCAGTATCAAGTTGAAACCAGTGGAGTTAACCTTGACAAGATATTGAAAACAGTGAAGTGCATTCAGAGATTACAAACCAGTGGCTGTGTGCAATCTGTAACAGTCCCTTTAAAGATAAAGTCTTATTTTTTAACTTTATCACGGTAAATATTTCACTTGAATCTGATAGTGATAGGTAAATTCTTGTATGGCGCGAGTTTATAAAGACATATATATTTATATAGAAATTCTTCGTGCGATATTTTCTGTACACTGAACAGTTCCACTGTGATGACTGGACACATCTTTGAAGAAGCAAGCTGTTGCTTCGAAGATTCACGTCTTCTAATATGTGATGCCGCATAGATTAGACGTTTCGGAAAACCTGCTGTCTCCATCTCAGGATCTAAGAGTTTACTCTTCTTAGACTATCTGGATCCTAGAGATGGGGGGCTGCAAGCTCCTCTGAAAAGTTGGTAACTATTTACTCATCGACAAGACTTCGTATTCCAGATGATTTGAATCTTCAACATTGCTGTGAGAACCTCAAATCTCGCAAGGCGTTAGTGTTGCATCTCTCCACACCTAAGTTTGGTTATTTGATAATGGTGTGACAAAATGTCTCGTGAGGAGAAAGTACAGTCTTACTTAGAAACACTGTCAACTCCAAAGTTTATATACCGTCGGTGGTAGACGAATGAAATTTGTGGATAGAGAGTTGGTGGAGTGATAGACAGGGGAAACCGAAGTACTAGGAGATAAACCTATCCAAAGGCCACTCTTGCCACCAGAAAACCCACGTGGACTGGCCTGCGATCGAAAGTAAGAGGCTGGCGACCAAATGCCAGAGGGATGTCACGGTCCCGAAACGTTTCGTACATGGGTTATTTGTCCGTCTTCAGGTGCAAAGGATCTGAAAGATTCTTACTCGGTAGGGCCCCTTGGTACAGCCACTCTCATACCCTGAAATAGTGGTTCTTAAAAATACTCCAGCGAACACTGGTTGACCGTGCTGGACCAAGGTGTTCAGCTACTGAAATACTGTAGCTGTGGTCTTTCCAATTAAAAAAAGAAAACATTAATGAATAGAATTTCTCAGTCTTACATTTTTCGCAACAAACAAACAAACAAAAAACAAATACAAATTAACTATCTCCACAGAGCAGAACCCTTCTTGAAATCCTTCTAGGTTTGAGCTAGCCAAGAAATTCATCGCATTTTGTTGGACATGGAAGTTCACTACCGTATTCACAAGAGCCTGCCATTTGTTTCTATCCTGAGCCACATTAATCCAGTCCACGCCTTCCGATCCTATTTCTTTAACAGACATTTCCTTACACTATAGTCTAATACACACTAATAATAATAATAATAATAATAATAATAATAATTGTACACTAATATAAGCGTGGCGTTGACCACCCATCCCCATCTAGCGTTGAGGTATAAGAAAGAGTAGAGCTATGCATCTACTCCCAGTCTGGGCTACTTTACGTTTACCGTATATCCTCTCATGTACTCCTTGGTCTTCCAAGTGGCCTGTTTCTCTTATATTTTCCCACCAAAACCCTGTGTACACTTCTATTCTCCCCCATACATGGACACTTCGGAAAATAGATCAGAAGTATCTGGAAAGTTTTGAAATGTGGTGCTGGAGAAGACTGGAGAAGATCAGCTGGACCGATCGTGTGAGAAATGAAGTATTACACAGAGTCAAGGAGGAGAGGAATATCGTACATACAATAAAAAGAAGAAAAGCCAACTAGATTGGTCACATCTTGCGTAGAAACTGCCTTCTAAAACACGTGATTGAAGGAAAGTTAGAAGGAAGGACGGGAAGACGAGGGAGAAGACGTAAGCAGCTACTGGATGACCTTAAGGAAAAGGGAAGATACTGGAAATTGAAAGAGGAAGCACTAGATCGCACACTATGGAGAACTCGCTTTGGAAGAGGCTACGGACCTGTCGTAAGACAGACTACAGAATGAATGGCATGGACATGCCTCTCCCACCTCATCCTCCTTGAGTTGATCACCCTAATATTTTTTTCGCAATCTCCTACATAAAAGTCCTCCCTCCCACAGAGTCCAGCATTTATATACTATGGCCTCATGTATTCCGCCAGTAACACTGCTCATAATTTGAAAGAGGGCACAAAAACCAATTTTTCATGGTGTACTCAGGCGACACCATGATGCCCAGGGGTGTCGAGAATTGAAAATGTTTTGGGAATTGCTGCCTGGGAGATCCAGAATTAAAACCGCCACTGAGCGGTGTGCAAATTTGAGAACTGCGATAAACAGCTGCTGAATGGCTGCCACTTATTATGTATTTCCTGGTAACAGCTGTTTGCCTGCGTCATGCTTGTTTTACCTTCCTCATGATAACACGCGGTAACATATTACATCACCCCATTGACGGAGACAAACGAGGCAGTAAATTCCATTTACAAACCCTGGGATGAAACTTCATAGACAGAGTACCTGCATTTGGACATTTCATAGTTTTAAACTTTTATGGTACGAAATACCCGTCATACACCAGCACATTAACTCCGCGGTATAGTATGTCTGTCAAAAAATTGTTCGCCTTGGCAAGACATTCCCTTTCATTATGCACAGAGATTCTTTGCAGTGTTCACAACAGCCCGCTCTTGAACTCTGAGGTCAGTCCCTTCAGTTCCGTCCATATTTAAATACTCTACAGTCTAAGATCAATTTGAACCTTGCCATACCATCTATTTATATATCTGAAGTTGACTCTTCCCTTCAGGATTTGTGGCCAAAATTCTATACACATATCTATTTGTCGTTTCGTGCTACATGTCCATCCAACTCACTTTCCTTTATTTAGTCACAGTATTAGGCGCGTCGTATTTTATGAAATATTCAGCTCTTCGTTATTCAGTTCTCTCAAGACTCCTATTACTTTATCTCTCTCGCTCTCTCTCTCTGAGGCAAAAATTGTTATTTTGAGAAATTTATCAAATTCCCCAAACTTTTTCTGCAACGTATTATATTGTCATTTGTGGCCCGTCCGGCTCTGCCAAATTTTTCCACATTATCCCATAAACGGCACGATTTTCGGAAAAAAGTTACCGAACATAAAACGTGCGTTTGGTTTTGTCTACAACTTGTGTTCGAAACATTTCTCATTCTAAGAAGAATTGAGAGAGATACTATCATGAGTGTATATAGGTCTTCATGTAATGTGCCCGTTATTCCTATTACGTTTTAATGAAACTTGAATTTCCTTGACAGATTTTCGAAAAATCCTCAAATATCAAATTTCATGAAACTCCGTCCAGTGGGAGCCAAGTTCTTCCTTGCGGAACAACAGACGGACACATACGACGTGACGAAGCTAATGGTCACTTTTCGAAATTTTGCGAAAGCGCCTAAAATCGAGTTTAAAAAGTGCTACAACCGCAGGTCACTGTCTTCGAAAAACTGCTATTAATGGCAAGGTTCCATTCATTTTGTAGTCTGTCTTATGACAGGTCCGTAGCCTCTTCCAAAGCGAGTTCTCCACAGGGTGCGATCTAGTGCTTCCTCTTTCTATTCCCAGTATCTTCTCTTTTCCTTAAGGTCATCCAGTAGCTGCGTACGCCGTCTTCCTCGTCTTCCCGTCATTTCTATCCTTCCTTCTAACTTTCCTTCAATCACGTGTTTTAGAAGGCAGTTTCTACGCAAGATGTGACCAGTCCAGTTAGCCTTTCTTCTTTTTATTGTATGTAGGATATTCCTCTTCTCCTTGACTCTGTGTAATACTTCATCTCTCACACGATCGGTCCAACTGATCTTCTACATGCTTCTTCAGCACCACATTTCAAAAGTTTCCAGATACTTCTGATCTACTTTCCGAAGTGTCCACGTTTCAGCAACATACAAAGCTATGCTCCAAATGTAGCACTTTACTAGTTTCTTCCTTAAATTTAAGTCCAGTTTGCTGGTGACACAGCTGATCAACAGCATATATGTAACTGGGGAGTGGCCCAGAGATTTCATTGAAGTTACAATGATTGCCTTAAAGAAGAAGCCCAAAGCTACAAAATGCAGCGACCATCACACAATCAGCTTCATTACACATACAGCAAAGATAGTAGCGAGGATACTTAGAAGAAGGATTGAAAGGAAGACCGAGGATGCGCTTGGAGATCAGTTTGGATTTAGAAGAGGAAAAGGAACTAGGGATGCAATTGGGATGCTGAGAATAATATCAGAACGAACCTTGGTCGTAGATGAGAAATTGTGTGCTTGCTTCATAGACTGGCAGAAGGCATTTGACCGTGTCAACTGGACCAAATTAATGCAGATCCTAAAGGAAATTGGGATAGACTGGCGCGAAAGAAGATTGATCAGCAAATTTTACATGGAACAGAGTGTCAAAATACGACTGGACCAAGGGGAGACGAGGAGTGTGAAGATTGGAAGAGGAGTTAGACAAGGTTGCTGTTTGTCGCCGATTCTTTTCAACTTATACAACGAGTACCTTACCAAGGAAGCTCTTGAAGGGTTTGGAACCTTCAAAACAGGAGCATGGTGAAATGGCAAGGTATTACCATTTTTATGTTATTCCACTCAATTTGTTCCATTTTCATTAAGAAGTACGTCTTCATGTTATACTACTTGCACACAATGTGTTACTGTGTGCCAATTTCAGATTCAATTACTGGTTAAGTAGTTTTGAGTTAGCGAGTATAGTACACCAGCCTCCTCGTTGTACAGGGGCAGCTCCTCCAAGTTCGAACATCCTGCCTATGAAGAGACCTTTGAACGCACGTCATTCGTATTAGAAGAATGAGTGTACAGCGCTGAACGAGGCTGAAAGAATATAATTTGGAAGGAGGCGATGGCAGCCTTTTTCACGGTAGTGTCCCTGCATTAGCCTGAAGGGCCCGAGGTAACCCACAGAACTTTCAGTCAAGGCAGTTGGTGACACAGGATAGTTTAAATCCGGCACCTTTCAAATTAAAATCTACAGCTAAAGTCAAAAACCAACAACGCACAAGATTATTAAGAAGTATAAGTTGTATTTACAACCCCTACACATGTTTCGGCAGATGGTTTTTAAAAAAACCATTACTTTTTTAAACAACCAATATCGCTCCATGTAAAACTATTTGTATACATGTTCTATATTCTGAGTTCATATGGCATATTTATCTATAATCACTACTTGACATATATGTATTATTGTTCTTAATTTTTAATTTTATAATTTTATACATCCATATATTTCAACATTGTGAGCGGCGTAAATATTTGTACTGCAAAACCAACTATTGTGTAGTTGAATGCAATAAGTACTTGAAGTTCCTTGATAATACTCCCTGAGGATGGTAATTTATCTGCCGGAACATATGTAGGGGTTGTAAAGGCATCTTATACTTGTTAATAATCTTGTGCATTTGTTGGTTTTGACTTAAACTCATGATAAAATGCACGGTATATACAACATGAAATCTGCAGCGTTACTGCTACTCCATCCTCTACGTGTTTTAAAGGGGTACACTACTTTTCATAAACGAGGCACTGCAGACCGAGCCATGAGTATATAATTCTTATATTCGATATAATAAAGATGTTAGAGTACCTAAAATTAGGTTTGTTCGCCTTTCAGGAAGTTTGACTGACGTCGCATATGAGTCAGGATTTGTTTTCAAGAAACAAGTGAAAAGAGAGAGATACTGCCCCTCCAGAACCCGTAGTTCCTGTGAGTTAAAGGCACGAAGTGATTTAAGAGAGAACAAACGTCAAACAACTTGTAACTTTTACCGACCTGGGGTTATCGGAGGACGATATTTAGGGGTTTCTTTTTTATACAGATGTACGCTAAGCGTGGAGACTGCGTAGCGCTTGTCACTGACATCTGTGGCCGTTCAAATTATCTACGGTTTTGTCTTTCATTCCTTCAGTTCCTATCTGCCCGTTTCATTGTTTTTCTTCTTTCTTCTTTTGAGCTCCCTACCATCGTTGTTCATTAATTCATTTGTTTGTGCTTTCATTTTCTGCTTTCTCGTTTCCTCCCATCACATTGCATAAGTAACCGTACAAGAACCACGCAAAGTGAGGACGACGTCGTGGCCTATTTCAGAAACAATATCCGCCTGGAGATACTGAGGTAATCCTTAAAAATCCCTCAGTCATGACAGCCGATAAGCCGACTCAAATTAGAACTGGGTACCTCGCAGGCTTACCGCAATATCAGTGCTCAATTCTCAAATAGGCACACTAAAAATCTGACTATATACGTGTAAAGTGGCAGATCATATAGTGAAGCCCCCACATCCACTTCACGTCGCGTGCGTAATATGAATTACCTGTGGTGTAATCAAATTAATGATTAAGGCCGCAAGGCCGTACGATTTCTTACTTCGAATACATCTAAAAACTAACTCAGTGCAGCAAACTCCATGTTTAGAAGATAATGACTGCACAGCTGATAAAAAAATTCCCTACATTTTATGAAACCCCAAGGTTTGCTACTGTGTTCACAACAAGGCGCCATTGAGCCCTATTTTGACCCACTTGAATCCGATCGACATAATCACATACTATTCTTTAAGACAAATTTTAATGTTACCGTCCCATTTTCATGCCTCGAGACCAGAATGCAGGACAAAATCACAACATAAAGATAGATAATAAATCCTTTGAAAGGGTGGAACAGTTCAGATATTTGGGAACAGCCCTAACGAATCGAAATTCCACTCAGGAAGAAATTAAGAGCAGATTGAAGTCGGGGAATGCTTGTTATCATTCGGTGCAGGATCTTCTGTCTTCCAGTTTGCTATCCAAAAATACAAAGATTAAGAAATACAGAACTATAATTTTGCCTGTTGTTTTTATGGGTGTGAAACTTGGTCTTTCACACTGAGGGAGGAACATATGCTGAGGGTGTTAGAGAATAGGGTGCTGATAAGGATATTTGGGCCTAAGAGGGAAGAGGTAACAGGGGACTGGAGAAGACTCTACATAACGAGAAACTTAATGATCTGTACTCATCACCAAATATTATTCGGGTGATCAAATCAAGAAGAATGAGGTGGGCGGGGCATGTAGCACGTATGGGTGAGGGGAGAGGTGCATACAGGATTTTGGTGGGGAGACCTGAGGGAAGGAGACCACTTGAAAGACCCTGGTATAGATGGGAAGATCATATTAAAATGGATCTTCAAGAAGTGGGATGGGGGGGCATGGACTGGATTGATATGGCTCAGGATAGGGACAGGTGGCGGGCTCTTGTGAATGCGGTAATGAACCTTCGGTTTCCATAAAATGCGGGGAATTTCTTGACTTGACTAGCTGAGGACCATCCCATTTATGCTTAGGTCTTCGAAGCGGTCTGTTATTTCGGGTATTCCCACTATACGAGTGCTAATCGCCCCCGTCCATCTCATCCTTCTTGCTTTAGATCACCCTTACATTAATTGGTGAAGATACAATTTTCGAGGCCCGTCGTGTTTATTCCTCCACAATCCTGTTATTTTTTTCTTGTACTTTGTTCTCAAACATCCTAAACTCATGTTCTTCCTTACGGCGAAAAACTTACTTTCACTGTCATATGCAATGAAAAATAAACCCATAACCTTTTGTACTTTAAAAGGAGTATTTAGGTTTTTAGACGGACTTGCGGATAAATATTCTGAAAAGAATGATGGCAAAAATACTCCTCTAATTTAGTCAGGCTCTGAACTTCGAAACGAATGTAATTCATATGTGGTACTGTCACGAAGATTTGAACTTCGTTCTATCTCTGAAGGATTCACTGTTGTCTTTGTAGCATGCTTTTGTACTTCCGTCCGGTGTTCATGCACATGCCCACGTATGCGTAGAAAATAATTACAGACATATTTATCAAGTCACGCTGAGTCATCCAGAATTTAGAACCACACTGATAATCGTGTTACGTCTCCGGCGTTGGTCACAGGCGTCTCGTATCATGCGCCTCCCTGCTAATAATTGCAATTATATCAACTGTCTCTTAATAACAACATGATATTTTGAACCGAGAAAGTTGACGTAGCAGTAAGGCTCCACACATGCATTCGGGAGATACATGTTTCAAATTCCGACCGCGTCAGCAACAATGCTGACAATTGTTTTTTGGTGTTTCTTCTCGTCCTTCCGGCGAAATGCTGAGATAGTATCTCAGTTAGGCTGTGATACCTTCCTTCCAAATACTTCTCTGTCCCTCATTGACTAATCATTCTATCATCGACGTCATATATTCTGCGGTACTGACGGCGCCATAAAATAAATCACAATTACTCGTACTTAGTAGTCACATGTTCACATGACAGCTACTCAATCATACCTTCCTAGATAATTACAGCTGTGAGCATAAATCAAACAACTGACGAATCACAGATGCGTTAGTTTTGCATTTACCCTACGGTCCGGTTTATAATAAAGTTTTTATGTGTAAATATCATGCTAATAACGCGTGCAGGAGGGGTGGAGAAAACTCCATGCATTCTTTGCCTTCGAATTATGTGGCGGTATAGAACGGTTAGCATAGCATTATTGCCCCATATACCCTACCGGAAAGTACCCTGTTCGAATTTCGGAATGGAATCTGTTATCCTCCCTCAGGCTGTCGTGATTTTACTCAGAATGCCCAAACAACCGCATAGACAGACCATTAAAATCCTAAGATAGGTCTATCTGTTCGATGCTACACGTCTTCAGCAGTTGACTGACATACATAATCGTGGGAAACGCCATCAACATGCTTCATCATTGCCAGCAACACTGCAATTAATTATTGGGCTTTAAACGTCGTTAATCACCCACTTACATCAACAAATTAATACAGTTTACATAAAATCACAAGTCACCCACACACACACATGAACTCTGCTACATGTTTCAGCGATAAAGCGCCATCCTCAGGGAGCCACAATACAAAGGCATATAAAACCAACACATGCAATTTACATGTAGAATGTTAAAAATATAAATTTAAAATAAATGACAACCATAAACATAGAAATGTGGATACTATTGACGTGATGCTGACATATTCTTGAATAAAATTAATCGATATAGCGCTGTTGATCTTGTACGTGGTTATGTACAGAGAAACATCTAGTATTGAAGTATACAAGTCAAGAAGATCAAGTCCCTGTGTCGTGTACTGATGTCTCTCGTGTAGGAGGGTGCTGTGATCCTGTTGGATTGAATACTTCAATAACAGATGTTTCTATGTAAAGGTAAAGCAATCCCATTATAGGCCTCGACAGGCCCTTAGGGTTCGTGGAAGCTGAGGCTCCCAGATTTCTAGAAAATCGGCACATGAATGTGGTAAGGTTGTCAGCCCTACGCACCGGTCGCCCTTACCTCCAGAAAATATTCCCGGTACTCATTTCTGTTAGAGGCTGAGTCGACCCCAGGGCCATAGTGCGACCGAAAGGATTATGTCAATGAAAAATTCCAATGACACCATTGGGAATGTTTCTATGTACATAACCAAATACAAGATACACGGCGGTACATCAACTAATTTTATTCAAAAATATGTCAGCATCACGCTCTCAATAGTATCCACATTTCTATGTTTATGGCTGCCGTTAATCATTTTTAAAATTTTATTTTTAAAATTGTACATGTAAATGGAATGTGTTGGTTTTATATGCCTTTGTGTTGTATCTCCCTGAGGATTGTGATTTATCACTGAAACATGTAGCAGAGTTCACGTATATGTGTATGACTTGTGATTTTACGAGGTATATAAATTGTGTGCATTTGTTGATGTACATGTACGATTGCATTCACAATGAACCGAACGAATAGTATTAAATTTTCGGCGTCGTTTCAATTGACCGTTGAATGATGTACTTTATTGTTTTGGTTTCATGGAGTCAGATGTAACGATTATACAAATAATTAACTTGAATAAGAAATGAAGTAATCTTTACGTATTTTCACTCACCGTTCAATTATGGGGTCTATATGCTTGGAGAAACGAAGAACAAGTATTATAATCCTGCCAGTATCAGCGGTGTTCGGGTAGGATTGAAGCCCGGATCTCCCGAGTAAAGGGAAGTGATCGTATAGACCGCGAAAATCGGCTACACCTGTACAGATAACAAGATATGAATTATGAAAATAATAATGCATGGTGAAACGCAATGGATTTTGGAGTACTGCGGCATTAAGCTGAAGAAACTGAGGACGATTTCAGTATGAGTATCTTAGTGCACTGCTTACCGCTGAGACACCCCGCTCGATATCATCGGTATAATAATAATAATAATAATAATAGTAAGGCGATTGCACCCGTCGTCACAACCAAGTGGCCAACATCGCCATCAAGAATTGGTTATCAATTGCGCACTATTAAAGGGAGAGGCCAACAACGCAGGGTCTATTATAAATATGAGCCACAATATGTGTTAGAGAACTCATAAACTATACAATGAAAATCCATAAGAACTGATCGAACTGTCCATAACAACAGACCAGACATAGTTATGCTTAACAAAACCACCAAGGAAGCGTATTTAATACACATAGCATTTCCCAGCAGTCACAACCTCTACAGCACCATTACCGAGAAGCTCCAAAAATATACTGACCTAAAAGAAGAGCTAATGCCGATCCCAGTGGCCGTGCGGTCTAAGGCGTGGGCCTTCGGCCGCTCGCTTACTAGGATCGTGGGTTCAAATCGCCGATCCCAGTGGCCGTGCAGTCTAAGGCGTGGGCCTTCGGCCGCTCGCTTACTAGGATCGTGGGTTCGAATCCCACCGGGGGCATGGATGTTTGTGTTCTGTTGTAAAAAGACGGTTGTGGACCGAAAGTGACATGAAAAGGACGAAAAAGGATTAATACAGAACAAAAAGGGATCAAAGGGGAAAACCCAGGAATAGTAAAAAAAAAAAAAAATCCCACCGGGGGCATGGATGTCTGTCTCTTGTGAGTGTTGTGTGTTGTCAGGTAGAGGTCTCTGCGACGAGCTGGTCCCTCGTCTAGAGGAGTCCTACCGACTGTGGTGTGTCTGAAATGTGTGTGACCATGAAACCTCGACGAAACGAGGAGGCCCAGGCCCATATAGGGCTGTCGAGCCATAAAAAAAAAGAAGAAGAGCTAATACGAATATGGCAACTGAACGCGGCCTGTACACTTGTAGTACCATTAATATAGCGTGTACTCCCCCCCCCCCCAAAAAAAAAAAACTCACGGCAGTTTGAAGCTACTCAATTTTCGCCCTGCTCTATGTATCAGAATGCAGAAAGCAGTAATGCTTAACACGTGACGTAAAGTTAAAAAATTTTTATAATAATAAATAAGAAGTGTTTGGTCAGTGATCCGTACGCTTTGGCAACCAGCTAAACGCTGTTAATTCAGAATAATAATAATAACAATAATAATAATAATTCAATTGAATTCAATGGGTATTTATTAAAGTGCAGGGTTAACAACACAAGTGCGTATTATAAAGCCAGCACAAAGACACAAATGCAATATAAAACAGTACAGATACACAAAAACAAAACACTGAAGACAAAACAAAAAGAATATGGCAGAAAAAAAGCAATATAAAAGAAGTACTGGAGCAAAAACCCTAAACCCTGAAAATAATGATAATAATAATTCAATTCAACGGGTAGTTATTCACTTGGAGGCTTAGCAGCACAAGTTATATAATAATAATAATAATAATAATATAATAAAACTCACGAATCTTTAGAACCATCAGTTTTAACAGTTGTACTGTGTGACCCGTAATAACTACGCGCCAGTTTTACGATAAGAAGAAGTGACAACCAGACGTAAATTGCCGTATGTCGTACTGCCTGTCAGACATCGTCTTACATGCTTTAACATTCAAAGTGACGGTCATTACCACACTCGATAAAACAAGTACGCTATGGAAAGACAAATAATAATCAACATGCTTTGCGTTGATGTTATCTGTGTACAGTTTCTCCCCGAACGACGACGCACGCACATTTACACGCTTACGTGCCATACACAGCGTGTAAAGACGTCATTTGTCTTCCGTGTAATGTCACATCTATAATCTATATATTGTATAACAGCGTATAACGCAACTTCTCTTCCAGACAATTTAATATATACATTACTATACACTGTGTGGCACATATTGCTTATTTTTCAGGCAATTTAATATAGGATTTCAAGCTTTCACAGTCTAAACTTGATAAAATCTTCTCCGGCATACAGACAAGTCATTTCAGTATTAAGCCAAGTTATAGAGACTGACCACGTCACACGGCCAGGAAATAATGTACAGGATAAACCAAAACAAAGTGGGCCAACAATGATGTTCACACACGTCATCGCTGCTCAGCCTTCGAAGACAGCTAGTGGTCTCTGAAGGACAGTGGGCACGGTCGAGTGTACCTAAACGTCTGCACCATTTTACTTAACCTTCAAGTCAAGTCAGAGTGACTTCGCAAGCACTATATCTGCAAGATGCTATTCACTTGTAATCTAAGGCACAAGTAATCTATCCTATTTTTGTGCTGTTTGAACGTCCGTTAACCTAACTCCCCATCTAGCCGTTACTGTATCTCCATTCAATTCTTTTTCATGGCTCGACAGCCCTAATGGGCTTAGGCCACCTCATTGTCAAGACTTCGAGATCACACTCAGACACACCACGCTCGGCAGCACCCCTCTGGACGAGTGATCGGCCCGTCGCAGAGACCTCTACCTGACAACACACACAACACTTACAACAGACAGACATCCATGCCCCCGGCGAGATTCGAACCCGCAATCCCAGCCAGCGAGCGGCCGCAAATCCATGTCTTAGACCGTGCGACCACTGTGATCGACTTACCTTACCTTACGCAAATAATCAACAATACGATTAGCAACTCTACCGCTCAACGTTCTGTTTTTCCCCGCTCCTGAATGGGAAAACCGAAAATAACATTCACTTGTCCAAATAGATGTTACGTTACTCTTTTTTTATCTGTATAGGTGACTCAGCACTTCCATACAAATTGCTTGATTCCACTGACAACGTGCGTGGTAGCGGTTCCCTGGACCACCTGCCGAGCACTCAGGATGGCATTGGTGGCAACATGCATCACCGACATCTGCGAGCAGGAGTCAATAATTCCTTGAACAACCACACGCAAATAATTTCTATACAGATGTCACTACTGATCTAGGCATTCACTCAACAGTACCCAAAACAAAGCACTGCTCTGAAATAAACTGCAACGAATGTTGTTCGCGGGTTCAGTAGCTTCCTGAAGCGTGAAACTAGAATATGCTTGGCTAGCCCATTGCTTAAGTACACCTACGTATGCGGGCAGGATTACAGATTGCCTATAAAAGGTAACAGAAAGTACGCAACGAAACTGAATACATAAACACGAAAATAATGTAAGAAGAAATGCTACCCGAATGTAAGAATAATTATTGCTGAACACTGGAAAGTACGCTGTAGTCATGCTGCAAAACCATAAGAAGAACGCTATGAAAGGGAAAGAATACGAAGCTGCCTTGCAGAAAGGTGACTTACTTTAGGACTCAGTTTAAAATTCTTATAATAATTCAATTCAATTCAATTCTAGTTTATTAATGTGCCAAGTCAACAGCCAGATGACCAATTAGAGAAACAGCACAATAATAATAATAATAATAATAATACAATTAATTATAATGAAATAATGTTTTGCAATTTCCCACTATTTGTAGGACATTTGTAAAAGAATGCGAATGGTAAAAATGTCAGAATGTGTTGTTGTTCTTGTTGTTGTTGCTGCTGCTGCTGTTGCTCCGGAAGATGCAGAAAGCCCACATCACTGGTCGGTAAAGTGGGGAAGATACCACCCGCCTTCAGTACTTAATGACACAGTGCCGATACAAAGAATGTGTGGAGCTTTACCGTCATTCTTCCTACGCGCCTTCACACCAAGATGTGGACAAAGAGATAGCTTCAACCCTCTGTTAATAACGCCGTTTTTACAACGTGGAGACTACGTACACCTGTTCCGACTTTCTGATAACACGAAGTACAATATGGGTGATTTCATTTTATTTAAACAGGCTGTTCCAACTATAGAAGCTACACAGGTTTGAATGACATGGGAGAGAATATCATGGATAAGAATAAACTGGTTTTGGAAGAAGTGAGTCGTACGTTTGACGGTACAGTCCGATGAGAAAAACCACCAAACATCCCGGTAAGGTTACAAAGCAAACTGATAAGAGATCCTAGGGGGTTGTTGCCACAGTAGCGGCTACACTGACCTACTTGATAATAAAACATGAACAATTTTAAACAGGCATGTGATATTACAAGGCTCTACATACGTGCCTGCATATATATATATATAATTCCTCTTTAATCCACTTCCTTACAAGAATAATCACACCAGGCTGCCTATGAACGTGTGACCCCTCTTCGGATTTTCAAATAGCTGACCGGGTTTTACAAAAATGTTTGTGAACGTTGTGCCTTTGGAATACATCCCACCGCCGTATTTTTTATTTCCTATAATTATTAATAACACGATGGCGGCCGTACGATAACATGAGTGACAATAACAACATTTACTTAAGGGTCGTGAAATTATGTACGGTAACAGATTTCACAGAAACATGCAGCTTAGTTAAGGTAATATCTGTGTAGAACACAAGTAACAACGTGGGTGTAGTGAGAATATTTGCTTTAGCTTTAGCTGTAATTGCGAGAACTAATGAGTTATCCCAGAAAGACAAAAGAAATTTGGTACGGAAATAGTTCATAAACATAACTATATTTCAACAGTTACAAACATGGCGAAAGGGCAAAATGTTTAAGTTATGTCCCGACAAATTTAACGAGAACAGATTTTTATTTACGTAAGAAGTGTTTCACAAAAATATAATAATAATAATTCAATAGGTGTTTTTAAGGTGATGGCTCAACAGCACAGGCGCGAATTATAAAACCAGCACAAGAACACAAATACAACATAAAAACAACACAAATACACAAAACGAAAAGGAACACAAAACAAACACAATAAAGAGCGCGTATAACAATAACAAAACGACATAAATAACGCACAGGGACAACAGCCCGATACCCCGGAAACATTGATGATGATGATATGATAATAATGATAACAATAATAATAACAGAATAAGAAATCTGTTAAATTAGAAATCTGTATAAAGAAAAGAGTTAGTACAGGGACAAAAGCCCCATACCCTGACAACATTGATGATCATGATAATTATGATAATAACATAAAAAGAAATCTGTTAAATTAGAAACATGTGAAAAGAAAAGAGTTCTGCCCGAAGTTTTGTTTAAATTTAGGTAGGCCTATGGTGAACATGTATGTATGTATGTATGTATGTATTACGCTGTGACTTACGATAGGTACATATTTTACGAATAACATGTATATATATATATATATATATATACACACACACATATATTCGTATTTAGGCATATATATTCACATAGCAGGGAATTATTTCATAAGAACATAAGACCTAAATAATGGGATGTCATTCTTAACTGTGGCTATCTGTCGTGTTGACGCGACATATTATCGATTGTTACTTTGTATAAAGGGCGTTACAAGAGCTGCGAGAATCTCTGAAAACACACACACACCACAGATTGGACAACTTCCGCACTGAACGGAATTTGTAGTGACAAGATCAGAATATAATTTGACTAGTTTAGGACTTGAGCTATAACGTGGAAACTCCTTTAATATCGTATTATCAAGATTATAATGCAGTTACAGTCGGTTATACCGACCCCATTTCATATGTCAGTTGTAACGTCAAACACTACCTCGTTTCTTTCCCAACATTCTCAACACTAATAATACATCACAGACCTCGGTTAATGCGATAATCTGTTATGACGTAAATTCCGATATTCTTTTGAATATATTTTATCACCTACCATTAACATTTTCAAAGTTTTGTCATATTACAATATTTCATAAACCTTCTTCAGAATTGTATTATCTAGATAGCAACGAGAGGACTTTCTGTAGAAAGCAGGCGTACTTTAAAAGATATTTGATAAAACAGAGTGGAGGGACAAGTTACTAGTGGGAGTTTGATGGACTGACGGACAAAATCTCACACGGCTACATATCTTAGGGTGAGTTTAAGTGTGAAAGTATAATAAATCTGAAACAAGGAATGCATATGAAATTTTAGTTCGAAAACCGAAAGAATGCAAGCTACATGGCATAAGAAGGGGCAAAGAGCATCTTAGCAAATCAGTGTAAAGATGTGAGCTGGGTAGGCAGGAAGGAAATCCAAACTCGAAATTTTGTGAAGACGTTGAACCTCCGTCTCTTTAACAACAGCGAGTTTTTTCGTCAGCTGAATAAGTTTCATGTGCTAAATGAAAATCATACGCCAAGCAGTCAGTCAGTCAATCAGTAGTAAGAAAGTAAGTCAGCAAACGAGTGATGCAACTAATTAAGCACAACCACAAACATTAACACAAATATATTGACCTACGACAGACAAATTAAGCGTACAATTTTACACAACGAAACACTTCGTGATTTATACTGTTCTTCGAAGATAATTACGATAATTAAATCAAGAAGAGAATGAGCTAAACAGACAGCTCGTATGGCATGAAGAAATTTGTAAATACACGCCATGTTTTCATCGAATTTTTTTTACAAACATATCGTTTGAAAAATCGAGTAGAATTAGGATAATATTAAAACGGCTTTAAAGAATTTTATTGTAAATATTCCGAATAATTGAGGTAATTGGGTAGGGGCGTGTGTAATGGTGTTCTGTTACTAAATGAATTTCTGGGGCACTTTTAGCATAATCGGACAGAAAGGATCACAGATGTGGTAAAAGAAAGATAAGTCGTACACACATAGGTCACAGAAATTTATCTACGACTGATATTAACATATATTGTTTCTTAGGACCAGATGCTGTTGGTGCTGATTATTATATTAAAAACTGTAGAGCCTCATCTACAGATCCAATCACTGCAGAACATAACAAATCAAGTAGAATCTTATTTGCACACCCATATACTGAAATGTATCACAAGCATCTCTGACAGATATTTTGAGAAAGGAAGTACTGTGGTCATCTCTCTACCATGTGACAGTGACTTTTCATGTATCGAGCCTCCACGAGACAGTTCAGAATCAGAACAAATCACCAGGCACGATTTCCACTTCCAAAATATCAAGACGTATGAAGAAACGTTCTTGTTACGACATCTCCATGGAACGTTGAAGTGGTCGGTCGTTACGTCACAAGGCAGTGCTGTTGAGCGCCATTACCACAAATGGTACAACTACATCATCTGGGCGTCTGATACGGTCAGCAAACAGATGGAATTTCTTAAATCATTTGGCGAAGCCTGGGACCCTAGAGGTCGTTTCATCGTTGTCTTGAATAAAATTGGTACAAATCCTCGAGAGCAGGCGCGTGTTGTCCTTAAAGAACTAAAGGACAAGAAGATTCTGAATGTAATAATATTGGTTCCAGCCAGCAGAGAGCCTCACACACTAGATATATATTCTTGGTTCCCATATAAATCTCCGACAGGTAAATGTGGACAAATAAGAACTGTGATCCTTGCAGACCAATGGATTATGCACAAAAGTGGACACTTCGCAAGAAATGCCTCTCTGTTTCCAAGAAAAATCCCGCGTGATCTCGGGAGGTGTCCTCTTACTGTATCTACATTTCCTTTCCCGCCATTTACCATTCCAGGGAAAGGAAAGAACATGTACGAAGGCGGTTTCGAAATCCGTCTTGTAGAATTCATAGCAGGGGCGATGAACATGTCAATTGTGTACACAGCTCCTCCTCCCGAACTGTGGGGACAGAAACTCGAAAACGGTTCCTGGACAGGGATAGAAGGAAACTTAGCACTAGACAGGGCTGACATTGGGCTGGCTGGTTTTATGCTAACTGAGGAAGAAGCAACCCAGTTAGACTTCACTGTGAGTCATGGTTCACTAGGTTTCACGTGGGTCGTGCCATGTGCCAAGCCTTTTCCTCGATGGAAAAGCATCACAAGAGTGTACTCGATAGCAGCGTGGTTGTCCATAATCATAACCATACTTTTTGCTGCCATCGTCTTGATGTGCCTAGCGAGGTTTAGTGACCAGGAATTGGCACTCTACAAGACATTGACTGGATGTTTGCTGTGCAGCTGGGCAGTGATGTTGGGTGTTTCTGCAGGTTCAACGCCTGTTTCTGGATATGTGAGGTCTTTCTTTATCTTCTGGGTTTGGTACAGCCTCGCGATTAACAACCTGTTTCAGATATTCGTCACTAGCTACCTTGTTGATCCAGGGCTTAAAAAACAGATTCAAAGCGTTCAAGAAATTTTGGAGTCTGGTGTTCAGCATGGGTTTCATCCAGACTTGAATTCCAGCTTATTGGACGAATCGGATAAACTGTTAACACAAATAGTGGAGCATAGTGAAACTTGCTACGACGTTGAAACTTGCACTCAGAGAGTGGCACAACGTGGCGATTTCGTGACAATTAGTAACGATCACAGAATTCGATACCTCAACACTTATAAGACTCTTGATAACAATGGGAAATCCCTTCTATGTACCTTTGGCGATAATGTGATTCTGAAGTTTAAGACTTTTTACTTGCCTCGAGGAAGTCCACTATTGTACCCTTTTAACCGTGCTATCAGCGTAGCAGTGCAGGCAGGGCTGGTGGATTACTGGTGGGAAAGTGAATTAGTCGCATCCAGAATTAAGGCTACATCAATTAGAAAAATTTCTCCTCTCGACGACTACTCTGTTTTCGTCTTGACATATCTACAATCAGCCTTCTACCTTCTTTGCCTTGGATATGGCCTTGCTTCACTCGTCTTTGTGGTCGAGCTGGTTTGCTACAGTACTTCCAGTCACAGTAAATATCGTAATCTGCAGCTGAACCGACTTCAAGCTAATTGCCGGTCATTCTAGACAGTGCTTCTATACCTGTTAAATGACTTTCTGTTTTCGTCTGGTGGTATAACAGACTATCGGCCAAAAACTTTTATTTACTACAGTTTTGAGACCAAAATCGGTCCTTTCACACCAATCTTCATGTTTAAACTGACACATTTATACAGGCCTGTTTCGAGTAACAAAGTCTCTTCTACTGTCCCTGTTTAACCATAAACTTACCTCTGCAGCTGTATGTTCTCTATTTCTTACATACCTTAATCTTCCATCTTCCTCTTGGCCTTCCTGCCCTTCTCTTCAGCCTCCTTCCTACTCATGGTATGACACGCTTAATTTTTATTACATGTTCAAATCTATTTCTTTTAACTTCTGCTCGGACAATTCCGAGATCGAAAGTCCGACTTCAAGTCATGGTCGTTCTTGAGCTGAAACTGAAAATTTAATTTTGTTAAGTGATGGTGGGAGCAGTGAAATTCCATCTCTCCTCTTGATATGACGGAGAAAGTTCGGAAAGAAGCAATGCCACCAAAAGCAATTCCGTCGTAAACTGGGATATGTTCCGCTTGAACTATTTCACTGTGCACAGTGTAGACATGGACTGTACATCCAGTGTTTAGTACATACGCCTACCATTTATAACACGTTGGGTATGAACTGTTAAGGCAAACAGCCATTGTGAAATTAATAACATCGTAAGAAGAGAGTAAGCTGATCCATTACACAGTACGCCGAATAAGTTATTCGAATTCCGTATAAATTTAAGAATGACATCGCAGTGGTTAATACGACACAAAAACAGGCACAACTCAAGCCAGCATTTCTCGCACCGAATTTCCACTTATTTTCAATAGCTATTAACTATTTGATACCTGATGCCTGAAGGAATTTTTTCAAATACTCTAGAATATCGAGTTAAATGATAAAAGTTGTGATGGACTGCCTTCATTGCTCCGTTTTCATCATTACAAGGAACATGTGTCTACAATCATGACAGACACTTGAAAATTTCGACACACCAGTGATGCTCAGTCCACGATCACTGTAATTAAGTGGACTTTCTAATTATCACTGAAGTTAAGAGTACCAGACAAGACGGATGATAGAAACGCTGATATGAATACTACACCTATTCACGGAACGGTTAACAAAATTGCAACATGAATTATACCAACGATTCGGTACAGATGGTTGAGAAGACGCTACAGGAGGGTCTATATACAAAGCTAATAGCAAACAAACTTTGGCCTGGGCAGAACGTCACATATGGTCATCATGAATAATCGGATAAATGCAGATAATCCTCACATCGGATAGCATATAAAGTGAATGTGACGTAACGGAACGTCGGCCCATTACCAGGTAAGTTCTCGCTTGCTTTGAGCTCGGTTTCAGAAACATGCACTGGACTAGTGTGGTGTTCTGTGCGTTGCTGGTGTGTGTCGTGGTGTGCTGTGGAGAACAGTGTCACGCGGTGAACTCTTCACCAATCAAATTCTCCATCACCAGCGAACGTAACCAGACAGGACAGATAGCCAATGTGAGTTGAAGTAATTTCAGTAGTCATCATGCGGATGATTTCTTTGTACGAAATGAATTAAATGAACGCACAATGAGGACCTTGAAATTCCCAGCACCTTGCTGCTGCAGTGATAAAATGATTCAAACGCACGCGTAATCAGTCAACAAAACTTACAAGGTGATCAGGTAGCTGCATGTCTTGGTTATTCGAAAGCGATCATCAGGCAGATGATAAAACATTACAACGAACATCCAAGAAATAACAAAGGTTTATATCAGAGGTGCACAAATCCCGGGCGCAAGGTCGTCATGGCGCCTAATACTTGTGGGTCCTCAGGGTGGAACGTACTTCATATCATCGCCCTGGTGCCTAGAATTGTAAGATGGTTCCTACATTTTTGGAAAACAGATGCACCAGTGCTTTACATATATCTAAAACTTGGGATACCCCCCATGTTTTTTAGATTCGGTGTCATGCTTGGAATACTAATTACGGTATTCTGCGTTTTCTGTTTCCTTAAAAGCACTTTAAAATCGATTTATTAAAATACTATGTTACCTTCCGTGATATATATAAGGTAAATTACGCTGATATTTACTTACACTTACATAGACATTTTCTCCGACCTGTGTAAAAAAAAACGGCTTTAAATGCAATATTACTATTTATTGTTTACTCACACGTTAGGCGCGTTCGCATACTTGCGAATAGCTCCTTTTATCTTAGTCATGCCCGTCTGTCCGTATCAGAGTTGTTCCCAATGGACGGATTTCCGTGAAATTTTATACTGGGGGCTTCTACGAAAATCTGTCGATAAATTTCGTTAAAATCGGATAAAAATATAGGACACATTATAAGAACTCAGTACCTTTCATTGTTGCCACGCGACATTAAATCACCATAAAGGCGCTCTTCGAGTGAAATGATAGCAGGATGTATCATTTGGCATCACTACTTGTCACTGTTCAAATGTTTATACACGTACATGGCGCAAACCCGATCCTCTCTTCGTGCCCTTGTATCACACATTAACTGCTACAATCATGCTAAATTTAATGTGATATTGATATTACCAATCAAGTAAATCGACACAGACATGGAGGTAAACGTCACTTCCTCTTAATGCTGAGCTTAAGAATGCGTGGAGTTATCTCCACTCCCTCACGTCCTCATGGCATAGTGCTTAACCACACGGTTAAGTAGATCTTCACCACGTAACAAATATAGAATTAGCCCTATCCCCTTCACTCAAAATCCATAGTCCACGCACAACTTGATCATATTTCTGGACTGTGTTCAACGCGCCCCCTTACCGCCCGCTCCAAGGACAATCACCAGTTACATCTGCCTTGGCACGTATTGATATTGGAAACAGATTCATCCCTTGTTCCATTTATCCAGTTTCCCCCGCAGTTTAAAACGATAATCACGGTTTGCCATGCCCGGCCAACGAAAATTATTTATCAGATATCCAGTTGGGTAGTGAGTGCGACTTCTGTATGGTCTGGTTAACGAAAGACTCTCAAACTGAGTGCAGGTTACTGTGGACCACGCAGATTACCAGGGTGACAACAGGAAATGGCGCCTAGACGTGGAGCAGCGCGTGGAGCAGTGTCAGGACATCGACTCGGTTCTCCTAGTCGTCACTGTGATAGGTATGGTGGCATACAGGAACAGTCTTTAGTATACTAAAACTTCTGCAGACGAAAGATAATCAGCATTTGGTAAAATGAGTTTGAAACCATTTAATGGTAACAAACTATTCCGAGCAATTAACTGCCAGTATCCACACGAATATAACATTCCCACCGTCAAGGACTGGTACAACAGTCGCCCACATTTATCACTTTAAAATTATCAATGTGTGTAGGTACTTGAATATAAGTCCCATGTATTATAAAACTCGGAACTACACGCAGACAAGCGGCCGGCTTCATTATGTGACCACTTGTAATGATGGGAGACACTGGCGCAGTTTCCTTACAGAGTACCACTGACGTTTTGCAGCTGATTTTGATATATTTCAACTTGAACCAATAATGAATATATAGTATCACTTCTGTGTCAAGGAGGATGAGATGGGCGGGGTATGTGGGAGAGAAGAAATGCATACAGGATTGTGGTGAGGAAACCCGAAGAGACCATTTCGAAGACTTAGGCATAGAGAATAAGATAATATTGAAACGGATCTTAAAAAAGAAACAAGATATAAAGGCGTAGACTGGACTTATCTGGATCAGGATAGGGAAAAGTGGCAAGAACTTGTGAATAAGGTAATGAAGCACCGTGTTCTATAAAATGCGAGGACTTCATTAACTAGCTGAAGAACCATTAGCTTATAGAAAAAACTGATCTATGTAGTTACCCTTACAACGTCTTTGTATTTCAAGATTGTTTAGCTCTCCTTCTTTACCTCTTTTTTTGTCTAATAGTAGCCTACAGAATGTACTACTACTACTACTACTACTACTACTACTACTACTACTACTGCTGCTACGGCAAGACTACCGAAATTTTGTTATTATTTAATTTACGAGATAATAAAACAGATTTCATACTTCTGTTTTTGTTTGAAAGCACCTCCCCGACGGCCAGGCCAGGACTTCAGGCAAGTGTCAGGACTTGGATATTACAAATTCCACGCCAATGCACAGACATGGCTGGCAGCTCGACACACATGCACCCAAGAGGGTGCTCACCTCCTAATCGTCAACTCAGATGACGAGTTTGCCACAGTGAAAAGTGTATGGGACAACTACCCTACACTGTTTCAAGACTGGAGGAACGACTACGTACACATAGGCATCACTGACTTGGCAGAAGAAGGGAATTTCACCACCATGTTCGGCAAGTCCTTCGTTTGTTCATACTTTACTTTCTTTTTCCACTGCCTTTTGTTTGTGTATATCTCTATGTTTATAATTAGTCAGAGGTATAAGAAATTTTAAGTTTCCTTGTGTCTAATAGGCACAATGCAACTTGTGCACACCCAAATAAAAGTTAAAGCTCCAAACATTCCTAACCTCTGTACTAACTGACAGGAATAGTCGGATTTGCAGTCTAGTCCCCTTTATTTTAGGGGAACAATCCCCACTCCTTGGGGAGGTAAACTCTGGTGCTGGTCACGATATATCCAAACATCCCTGCTGAAAACAACCCTGCACCAATCTGAGTCATCCAAAAATGAATGCGAGTTTGTAATTACTTAAGGAAATTTTCAAACTTTCTTTGACTATGTATTTTACTTCTGGAAATACCACATAGCCTGAGCAGTTGATGTGCAGTAGTTCAACAAATTTCATTTTCATGGAGTCCAGTCTTTAATTAATGTCAGCACAAGGTTTAACCTTGTAAGACATCCTGAACCAGTTCATATAATTTCACATTATCATAACATACTTCTCTATGATAAATTCTATTCTCCCATTTATAATTATATAATATATTATATAATTATATCATATAAATAATTAAATTCTGTATTTGTGAAATGTGGTACCTTATTCTCAGGGAAACAAAATACTGTAAACAATTCTAGAAAGTGACTAGAAAAAATACACAATCAGGAACTTCAAAATTAATGCTGTTGACTTAGACAAATGGATCTAATTATATCAAAGATAATGAGATGGAAATGACATGTCATATGTGGGAAAGAGAAAGAGAGTTACAAAATTATTCTTTGACAAAATATCATTGAAAGACAGTTGGAAGAGCAATAACAAATAGAATGTACTTCAAAGTGTGGTGACTGAATTTTGCAGGTTGAAGACTGTTGTGATAGGTTACAACATTATAAAGCTAGATCTTAAAGTTTAAATATACATTCTATTATTACAGGAGAGTCATTGAATATGAAAGGATATGCCAAATGGGGAAATGGTGAACCATCCCATGGCAAGACTGCCAACTGTGGAAGACTTTCACGTACAGGGCAGCTGTTTGATTCTTACTGCACAAACGAGCTTGCCTTCTTTTGTGAGCAGTAATTTTGAAACCATACCATACTTCACTATATGAAGTATACTATTATGTAATTACACTAATAATTATTAGCTGGCTGTCCATATTGTTTGTACATCCCTCCTTCATATTTTATGAACTGATGAATTTTCGTGAAACTTGACGTGAACAACATGCCACTAGATGCCACTCGACCTCTGTGACTATGCAATTTTCTACTATTAATAATATCAACACAATGGGCACGAAAGCTTCTTAGGTGTATATTCATACAGATTTGTATAGATCTATATCTCTAGCATGATTAGCTCATTTGCAACAGATATGTATCTCTAGCATGTATAGTTTTTTGGCAATATATCTGTATCTCATGTATAAATAGCTTTGTGGCAATAGATATTTACCTCTTGCATAATTAGCTTTGTGTCAATACATATGTACCTCTAGTATGATTAGCTTTGTGGAAATAGATCTGTAACTCTTGTATAATTAGCTTTGTGTCAATACATATGTACCTCTAGTATGATTAGCTTTGTGGCAATAGATATTTACCTCTTGCATAATTAGCTTTGTGTCAATACATATGTATGTCTAGTATGATTAGCTTTGTGGCAATAGATCTGTATCTCTAGCATAATCAGCTTTGTGTCAATACATATGTACCTCTAGTATGATTAGCTTTGTGGAAATAGATATTTACCTCTTGCATAATTAGCTTTGTTTCAATACATATGTATGTCTAGTATGATTAGCTTTGTGGCAATAGATCTGTATCTGTAGCATAATTAGCTTTGTGTCAATACATATGTACCTCTAGTATGATTAGCTTTGTGGCAATAGATCTGTAGCTCTTGCATAACTAGCTTTGTGTCAATACATACGTACCTCTAGTATGATTAGCTTTGTGGCAATAGATCTGTATCTGTAGCATAATTAGCTTTGTGTCAATACATATGTATGTCTAGTATGATTAGCTTTGTGGCAATAGATCTGTACCTCTTGCATAATTAGCTTTGTGTCAATACATATGTACCTCTAGTATGATTAGCTTTGTGGCAATAGATCTGTAGCTCTTGCATAACTAGCTTTGTGTCAATACATACGTACCTCTAGTATGATTAGCTTTGTGGCAATAGATCTGTATCTGTAGTATAATTAGCTTTGTGTCAATACATATGTATGTCTAGTATGATTAGCTTTGTGGCAATAGATCTGTACCTCTTGCATAATTAGCTTTGTGTCAATACATATGTATGTCTAGTATGATTAGCTTTGTGGCAATAGATCTGTACCTCTTGCATAATTAGCTTTGTGTCAATACATATGTACTTCTAGTATGATTAGCTTTGTGGCAATAGATCTGTAGCTCTTGCATAATTAGCTTTGTGTCAATACATACGTACCTCTAGTATGATTAGCTTTGTGGCAATAGATCTGTATCTGTAGCATAATTAGCTTTGTGTCAATACATATGTATGTCTAGATGATTAGCTTTGTAGGAATTAATTGGTACTGCAATTAATGAAAATCGAAACCCATGATGATGAAATAGGTGGGTTCACTTTCCCACTCATCTCTCTTCTCTTATTAAGCTGGAGTTTGTTTTAGTAACTTAGAATAGGTTGTGGCATGGCATATTTCAGGGTTCCGAAGACTTCATATGCAAACAAAAGATTTTGTTCTTCATATATTATTTTTCCATTTGGCACAATGAAACATTTCAAAAGAATTTATGATTGTGAAAATAATCATACTAATAACAATTAAATACATAATTATGACAACCAACACCACAGTACAACTGATGGTATTAGTCACAAAATTTCTTGTAATTATGAACCCCAAATTTTCATCACCAATAACACACCTATCATGACCCATTTGAATGCAGTACACATTTTCCCAACCAAGATACATTTTATCCAACTTGATAAAACAATCACTAATCAGATTTAATTTTTCTCCCTTAACCAGTTACAATTATTCCTGGATGAAGTGTTACACTATGAATATGTATGAGGGATTACAGGTAAAGCTCCATGTATTCTTAATCTTGTCACCAGATGACAATGAAAGGTCCTTTTAACATTCTTGCTACCCTGACATTCTGAAAAAAATCACCTAGTGCTAAATGGCTGGAAGGCTTGGTGAACCCTGTGCTGATCTGAACATGGGGCAGAAAGAAAAATTTCTACCATGCCAATAATTATTTATTACTGGACAATGGACTTAAACCTTTCCCTGGCACATTAGGTATCTCAACCACAAGCACTGGTCCTTGCTGTGCTTATTTAGTACTGGAGATTGATGAAAAAACATCTAGCACAATCTGTCTCAACAATTATAACTGTGTGATTCAAACAACAAATCCGATACAGTCCCAGTGAAATATGGTGGCAGAAGAAGGCTGTTTAAATGAAACCTACATAGCGTTAGATACATTTATGAGCTTAAAAGCTTTTTGTTTACTGCAGTGAACTTTATTTTATTCTCAACTTATAAAAATTATTATTAAAATACCCTTAATAACAGCTATAACAACAGAAAAACAAAACACAAAATGTAGTCTATTCTACAGAGCATATCTTTAGTCCTTTTCCTCGGCATGGCAGCTGTCACGGGAGCTTATGTGCGTCTACCGGAAATTTAAGTCTGTTTTTACCCTGCAGTTTAACCTACCTTATTTCACAGAAGAATCATGAAATGCTGATTTCCAGTTTCTAAGCAGATCTTGCACCTTCTGAAAATATTTCTTGGCACACAACAGACTTCTTATCTTCAAATATTAGTAATTTCTCGTCAAACACTGGAGCTCCTATCTTGAAATACAGAATTTCTTAAAAAGTATTAAATTCTTGCAAAGAAACATTTTCTGTTCTACTGTTAATTCCATGAATAATGGTGCCAGGACTAACTAAACATAATGGCTGGATTTTGTTTCCTTAAAAAACACAAGCCCTATAATTTTGCATGTACTCACTGAACTTTAAGGCCAAGCAAGGCGAACTTTACGAACTGCATAGGGATTTTCATAACATCTACCACTCCGGCTGTTTACATTCCTACTGACTGTAAACCATGCATCATCCATACAAATATAAGTTCTTTTTGGTCCAGCACTAAACCTATGATTCAATATTTTCCCACTGTTCTTTTACAGGCACTGTTGACATAGAAAGTTTTCCACTAAACCTTTCAGTGGCATTTTTTTCCATGCTACATATGTGCTTTGCAAAATCACTGTAAATAAACACTCTGTTCAACAGAAAACATACCTCATATGCACTGCCCTTACCTACATTAGACAAACACGAAACTTGGCGAGCGTTTCTCAGTTCTGGTGCAGGTAAGATGACACAACTCATGGCCAACTAACCTTGTCTAACCGACCTAGTATTTCCCTATGCTCGGGGAACAGATTAAAGACACACACTGTATTTTCCATTACACTATATTATACCCAAGACAAAATACTTTATTCAGCACAAACACTACTCTGCTCAGCCTGTAAAGGTACATGTGGGCTTTGACAGTGCAGTGTCAGTACTTTCCCACACATTAAGGAATTAGGGGATGAAAGCTGAGAACTACACTTTGAGAGAACTCTTTAACTGCAAGATCAGATACCTTTTAGTGTTAAAGAAGTCACCTAACTGTATGCACTGGCTAAGAGGTGGAAACAAGATTAACTGAAATTGGCATTTACTCACCGGTCATGTAGCAAAAAACCAGTTAATTTACAATCCAAGATTTCTGGTTGTATCTTAGTAGGTTTCATTTTACAGGAATCAATTATTAAGCCTCAGAGATGTCCTGAGGATATCTGAAGATACATAATTACAAGGAAAGATAAAAAGGCAGAAACATTGCTACATAAAGTTTTCAAAAAAACCAACTAATGCACATTTGCATTAGTTGGTTTTTTGAAAAATAGAGTGAAAATGGATGGTGATGATAATAAAAAATTTATAAATGCCAACAGGCAAGATTAGTCTACAGATACCGAAACACCAAGGAGAAGCTACTAAAGATAAATGCATCCATATGGTTTAACAAGGTCTGCAGAAATGTATATGAATGTGCATTAGTTGGTTTTTTGAAAAATAGAGTGAAAATACACGGTGATGATAATATAAAATTGCTAGATAAAGTACAGTCCAACCCGGTTATAATAACATCAGTTTATGTGACACCTTTTCTATAGCGTCACATATCCTGTGGTACCAATTAATTCATCACAGTTAACCATAACATTATGATCCTTGGTTATAATGACACTCGTTTATAACGACACAAAATATTCAGTCCCTTTCATGACGTTATATAACCGAGTTCAACTGTATGTGAAATTACGTATACAGTTGTACAGATATGTCACATACGGATAAAGTTTTGGTATTTGGGGGGGCTTCAAAACTGATAAGGTCAAATCAACAACCACTTGAAAAACCCATGACAACATGGAGGGACTGCATTAGAGATGACATATAAGTCAGTAGCAGAAGAGTGAACATGAATAAAAAAGTGCTTGTGGATGACAAGAGAAAATGGAGAATTTTTCATCATAAGATGATTTCAATGGATGATGGTGACAAAAACAATCTTTCTTTGGAAATAAAAACAGGTATGTACTTTTGATTCTCATTATCCTGTTCACTGACTGCATGATACATCCATGGTCACGCTCTCCATCTGCTACCTAGACAACACGACATCTTGTCAAGATTTTTTTATACAGCATACTAGAACCTCTCACATACAGCAAATTTTATAACTATTTCTAACTCATAAAATGATATATAAAATACCCACACACAACCTCTTCTACCAATAAAGATGCCTCTTGCAGTGTGTGCTCAAGACGAAAATGATTTATGTAATTTCTACATTTAAATGTGACACTGACACTGTTTAAGTAATCAAAGTTTGTCTTAGAAATTCTCCCCACATTCAAGCACCATGCCATGAAGGCAAAGATCCACATATTCTTAACCTTGTCATTAGATAGAGATAAGTAGTCAGTTCTATACTCTGGAAACTTTACACCTGGGGAAAGGTACCTTGTACACACTAGATAAGACAAGGTGAGGACCAGAACTGGCCTAAATGTAGTGGTCAAGAGAAAAATTCCTAATCACAGGTTGTAATGATTATAACTTTCGACTGCATTCAAAAAGTACTAAAAACTAATCAACCTCATAACCAAGCAGTCCATTCAAAGCCCCTACCATGGTAAAACCCTTTTAATCCAGTCGGTCTCTTTACTGACAGCTACCTTTCTCTTCTCTCTGAAGTGATGTAAACAATAAATTTTCACTGAAGTATTCATTTTCTCCATTTTTGCCCAGCACAGGTTATTAAACATGTCAGCCCAGAAGACAGCAGTAAAGATGATTACAAAATGTGAATAAGGAAGGGATATGAAAGGAAGAGGTCATGATCTGTTTCAGCACATTCTCTTTGCATTTGCCTGGACAGAACTGACCTAAGGAAACAAATCACACACCACTCAGAGCCAAGATGTTTACACTAATGATGACAAGTAATTGATGATGATGTAAGCCCCACTGTAGCTCAAGCTGTGCAGTGATGTTCCTATCACAGAAAGTGGAGTATCACCTGGCCAGCCATGTAGATTGTGATAGCATATCCTACACCCCATGCAAAGGCTCTAGAGGGTTGTGGTATAACCACAATTGTGTACACAAATGTGTGCAAAATCCTGGCCACCGTGTAGGCTCGAAACAGGCTGACTGCCAAGAATTCTGTTGGGTCGATCAATGTGTAGAAGAAAGCTACTGTGATGAAAGGAAGAATGTTCTCCAGGTCATTCTGGTGGCCCCTGTAAAGAAATTTGACACAACTGATGCTGCATATTTGTTACCTTTGTAAAATTGGAGTCAGTATAGTGACTAGAGTATGGGCTGCACAACTGGGAAATTGTGGTTTGATTGCCAGCAGCAGCACGATAAGTTCTCCAAAGCACCCAGACCGGTTACAGAGCTCAAGCAGCCTCGTATCCCAGCACTTCATTTAATGATTTTTATCATCCTTTCCAGGAAAATTTTGGGGTTGTACCTTCATTTAGGCCATTACTTCTACTTTTTTCTTCTTAATTCACAATCAGCTGCTATACAGCCTGTACACTGTTACATAAACCAACAAACCACTACACCAATATATATATCTAATGCAGACAAATGTACACTGTTTTATGTTATTTAACACAATTTTTATTAAACGCTGCCCAACATGTTTCTAGCCTATATAAGGCTCATCTTCAGGGGCTTTTTCATTGAAATTACAACAGCTATATTATTGGTATATAAAATTCTTAAAATGCCATTAGATGTACTTGGTTATTGATATCTGAAAACAATATTAAAATATTATATACAATATTATAACCAAGTACATCTAACGGCATTTTAAGAATTTTATACACCAATAATACAGTTGTTGTAATTTCAACGAAAGAGCCCCTGAAGATGAGCCTTATATAGGCTAGAAACATGTTGGGCAGCATTTAATAAAAATTGAGTTAAATAACATAAAACAGTGTACATTTGTCTGCATAAGATATATACAATTAAAAATGTACGGTACAAGTAACGTAAAGTTCACTACACCAATATTTGTGGCTTAAATTTTATTTGTGCCAGACCTGTTACTGGCTTCTAGGCCGCAGTCAGCAAGTAAACATACTACTACTACTACTACTACTACATCACCATCATCCTTGTAATCAACAGCACTACTCCTTGTCCACCAACACCACCATCAACAAACTAATTCCAGAGGATACAGTCCTTTCTGAGAAGCTAACAGTTTCTCAGCTACTCAATAAATAATGAAATTGTATTATTATTATTATTATTATTAATTATTTAATTGTGATAAATTAATAAACCAGAATTGAATTGAATTGAATTATTATTATTATTATTAGTAGTAGTAGTAGTTGTTGTTGTTGTAACACAAAAATTATATTTGCCATTTATCATCAGTGCATAATATCATCAGTCAGTGTGAGCTACATATTGATGCAACAACTGTTCAAAGTAAAAAAACAATTTAAGAAAAATACAAGGCTAAGATGATAGGATGGAATGAACAGTCAGCAATCCCTACATCTGGATCTGGGAAATATTTGTGGAGGCTGGGGTCTAATACCAAAATTGATTTCTTGGAAATTGTTGAGAAGTTGTGAGCCTAGGTGGAGCTTTTGTGATGTTGGTAATGAGAATGTAGATTCCATTTAAAAAAAAAGGATATTTCTTGTTCAGCTTTTAATATGGAAGAAGGTGTTATTGAATAAGTGTTACCTTCTAACTCTCTCAACATCAGGGTCATCTAGCTTCAGCTTCCCTTTCAAAGAAACACTGTCCTCTGGGTTGGCAAAGACCTGTAAATAGAACATGTCAACACTCAGACTGGCAAAATCATTATTCATTTTATTTAACTAAAGTGGAAAGGAACTGAATTTGGAATATGGTACTCAAATTTCCCTTTAATGTTACTTGTGGTTTGCATGCCTATTTCTCTTGACATACATTTTTGAAGAAACAAATTTATAACCACACTGAAGACAGCCTAAATTACTTTCTCCTGTTGTTTTGTTAAATACCAACTATTGCACATCAAAAAGTATTTCAAGATGCATTTTAATTACACATAATTTGAATTACATTTGTATCTACTTTAAAACCAGGGGCAGTTCATTTTAGTATTTTTAACAGGCTACAGTTAGGGGGACGCAATTTTCTCTCTTGTAACCACATCAAGAATGGCTGTGGAGCCCACCCAGCCTTCAAACCAAATGCGTATAGCTCTATCCCAAGTGAAAAGGGGTGGTGTGTGAACCTGACCTCTCACCTCAATTTACTACAGACGTTAATAAGTGGAACTCTTCCATTCCTCTCTACTGGCAATGTGCTTAAACAACCACATGTACACCCTTACCTTCACCTTTCACATTACTGAACATGATGAAACCAAATTTAAGCTTCCTGTAAGGTACGAATTATACTGGACTAATAAAAAGCAAAATCAGATTTACTCTACCCTTTCTATAGCAAACCACCAATACATCTTTAAGTAGTTTTGAAGAAGAAACAAGCCAACATGACCTACTCATTTTACTTTCATTTTGTACAACTGTGCAAAGAATGCACAAAAATTACCTTATACAGCTGCATCCATTCTGACAATGTGACAATTAAGAGAAGACATTGAAAGGCACTATGTTGATCTAGCTTCAAATGTATGCACTCATACCATGCTGGGATTGTCGATCACAGGCATTTTAGAGTACAAAGACAAGGTGGGCTGATGTGACATTCCTTTGATACAGACTCTCATGACAGTGAGGTAATTATAGTTAGAGAAGGAGACAGACGGGCAGACACGAGGAATGGTAATATGGTTCTAAAGAAGTAAGAGAATCCAGCGTTAATTGTACAAGAAAAGTTAATTAAGCAGTATGAAGAAAACAATAGTTATGCATAAATTATGCAAGTAACCTCTTTATGATTTGTTCATCATATACATTTAACACTAAAAATACGTAGATTATGCAGGTAAATACCTATACATTTAAAAAAATTAATTTCACCGCTAAAAAAAACTTGTGTAGTGGAGTTTATGGTAACAAAGTGGTAGTGGGACAGGGTTTTCACCACGTGCTTCGGTGTTCCCCGCATTATTCCTCCAATGCTTCATAATCATTCATTCATCTATCATCAACGTTACATTATCTTAGCAGCTGACAGCATCGTTAAATAACAGGCTTAAGAGATCCTACAAGTGCCGTAATTTCGGACGCAAGTATCCTTACCTGCCTGTTCCAAACAAGGCGAAAAAATTTAAAAATGCATGAAGACGTTTCAAGCAACAGGTATTATTACAGACAAGGGATGGCCAGTCAGACAAGCGTCGGGAGCCGCATTTCAGGAATCAATTGGCAAGTCAAACGCACGACAGCAACACTACTCACTGCTTGACAGAACGCTGCCAGCGTTTTATGTTAGCGACACAAGAACCTACGGCTTGTTGGGGACTCCACTAATCCATTAATAATATAAACTACTTATTCCTTATTTGATGGCTTCTTATTTCTGTTCACCCAACAACAATAGGTTAATTTAACCTCATCCATATTTCGTGCAATAGATTGACTATACAGTGTTTAATCCAACTAACAGCACATGTAGCCATAAATATAAGTAATTTTGTGATGCTCCTCCTACATGTTTCAGTCCCTGTTGGCCATCTTCAGGAAGGTAATTTACAAGGGAATGCAATTCTAACAAATGCTGTCAAAGATGTGCATATATGAAGTTAAAATAAAGTGTTATCAATTACTATCACTAAAATGTATAAAATGTAGATTAATTAGACGTATTTTATATTTCTTGATAATTTTATGTTTAGTTGCAGACACAGATCTATGTCGCTACTGACATCTTCATTCCAAGCGAGTTATATCTCTGTAGTTTGTGTTGATATTTTTTAGTGTCCCTGACCAGGGGGTCCTGGGCCCAGTTCCCCCCGGCAACAGAGACTTTGCGGGCAGACAGCCGAGCGGTACTTTGCTGCCCTGAAGATTGAACGCTAACATTCGGAAGGAAGGTCGTTGTCTTTAAAGAGTGATAGCCCACGGCAATCTCCTAATACTATTGGTTTTAATAAGCAGTAATTTGTACAATGGTGTAGTCCAGTTGTGGAGACGAGTGCAGAAGAACCGCTAATTTCTGCAGAGCCCTTCGCTGGTGCAAAGTGTTCGGCCTGGCTAGTGTCGAAAGAATCTCCCCGTCTCTCACTCTCCTGTCGTCGTCTCCTTACAATCCAACACACCAAAAAACACAAGGGTTACAAAAGCCCTCTGTTTCCCATATTACGAGGAGACTAAACATATGTGCAGGAATGTCTGCATATATGTATGCCAGTAAGGTCGTCTGGGGAGTGCAACGTGTGGCCAGCGAGCCGCCAAGAGCCCCTGGATACTACAATTTATAGCATAGTGGACCATCGAGTACTCATTATAAATGTATTCCTTTGTAAATTACGTCCCTGAAGATGGCCTATAGGAGCAGAAACGTGTAGGAGCAGCAGCACAAAATAACAAATAGTTATTTATGGTGACACGTGCACTTTGTTAGATTAAATACAGTATATACAATAGGTTAGTTATGTCTCCTTTCTTTAGAAAATCTTTTAAAACGTCACTCACCGTCAGCCTCATGTGCATGTATCTTACCCGAATATTATTTTTACAGGCAACTTGCACGGGCCACACCACTGACGTGCGCGAACCGCATTGTGGTCACCCCTGTTATAGACAGTAAAAGAGCACGCAGAAGGTACGTGTTGAGAAAAAAATGGACGAAATTTGTGCTAGATAGGACACATCTGCAAGAAAATATCTCGTTCGTCTTGCACAGCAAACGGGAGTGGCTGAACAATTAACACGAAATTCAATAAAACTCACAGTTGCATCCATATGTAACTGTCATTCACAAGCTCTTAAGACAGAACGTGAAGGAAGAGTGAACTTCGCGAACCCGGTACATTCATGGGATGCACTCGTTCTGTTTAGCAACAAAACTTGATTTCATCTCAGTCAATACGTCACCTCTCATAATGTCTGTAGAATATTCCATGTTAATTCATGAACTGCATGACATGATGTTAAGGCTGGTGTGTGGTGTGCGGTGTGCTATGAGTGCAACTGGGGCGGGACGTGAAATACAGAATATGTGATGACGTGTCACAAAAAGTGAATCGCGAACTTAATGTCAAAGTAGATGAGATTAATATCAGCAACAGAGACATTAAAAAGAAGTTAAGAAAACTGCCGAACAAGTCCAAAATCATTGCTGAAAAACCGATGGATATTTTCCTTGAGGCGAAAATGGGATACGTGAACAGGCGCACAAAGTTATGTCTCGTCAATGATGGTGTCCCTTAAAAACTGTGGCTTGCTAAAGACCCTGGTAACCTACAGCACCAACAGATTTTTGAAGCCTCACCAATTCGGCTCTTAGTACTCACTCAGACAGGGCTGATGCGGACCCGCTATTTTCGCAGTTTTCTTCTGGTTTCGACGGCCGACTGAATTAATGACGTTTGTCATGTTAATCTGTTAAGTGCTTACATAATATTTCTCAGAAAAAAACACCATATTCGGTTTTACGAAATGTTTAAGTAAGCAGCTGCATTAAAAATAGCACGAATGAGGAGCTTTTAACTTATATATGTTTTGAAAAAAAAACTCATTTATAATGCTGCCTGCTAATATGATCACTTTCTAAACTTAATGTAATCTCCTTTTATAGCGCAACATCCATCACAGGTGCTAAAAATGCTAAAAGGTGACGTAATTTCTTCATCCCTTCTTTGGTAATTCTAACTCCTATGGCGCAACACGGCACATGATCTCCCATATAAGAGCGATAAAGAAATTCCTTGTAGTTTTTTAATTCGAAGGTTCATCACTGTATGCACAAAACAGAAGCACTGAACTATATTCTGAACCAGTCGAACGTCCCTACGTCTCTCTTCCTTTCAAATTTACCGACCAAAATGTGTGCATTTATCGCCGTCCTTACATGTATACACGTCCATGTGACTTGTACGACGCTTTCTTTCTTTACTTTTCCCCCACCCTTTCGTACAGTATGGTGGTAAAGCAAAGGTAAAGCAACCCCATTATAGGCCTAGACAGGCCCTGAGGGGTCCAGGAGGTTGAGGCTCCCAGATTTGTAGACAATCGGCACATAAAGGTGGAAAGGTTGTCAGCCCTACGCACCGGCTGCCTTTACCCCCCAGGAAATATTCCTGGTACTCATTTCTGTTAGAGGCTGAGTCGACCCCAGGGCCATACTGCGACCGAAACGATTATGTCAAGGAATTAATTCCAATCGAACCCGCGACGTTCCGGTTTGTAGCGTAGTGCCTCAACCAACTACGCCACCGCGCGCCCACAGTATGGTGGCACGAATCGTAATACCTGCAGCTACCCTAGCAATTCATCCGTGCGATGTGACGGTCCCCTTGCTGGGAAACCCCAGTTCTTTTTTTATACTGAAGCCCGAACCCGCCCTCGGCGGCCCTGTTTACTCTTATCAGAAGGTAATGAATCTTGGTACCATGTGTAATTCCCGGCCCTTTTGTACTAGCGAAACTACTGCATTGCGGACCACAATTTAACAGTCATGACTGTTAACTGTGATCACTGTCGCTTTAGATATTAAGTAAATCGACTGCACGAATCAGCGTTATTTAACTAAGTTAAAGTGCCATTTAAAACCCATTCTCGCCTGTCTAAAGTTCCGTTACAGTAGTATTTCATTAGTACTGTTAGAATTATGGGCTTTGGTACATCTGCCTCTCCGATCACGCATGTCCAGCTACAGCAGTGGTTCCCAAGTGCGCTCCAGTTCCCACGGGATCCGTGGATAGGCCTGCATTTCTGTAATGGTTACTTTAAAATTCACTGATTTGTTTAAATTATGGGAATAATGTTCTGTTAAAGATAATCGAGGAACTTCTTTAATTGGCGATATGTTTATTTCAATGACCGTTATAATATCTAATTAAGAAACTTCATGTACCCACGAAGCGAGCGACGATCATTTTAATTAAGGTCAAATCATGGAATGCATTGTTACGTATGCTACTGCTATGTATTAGTATCTATATAAACTCAGGTCTCAGACAAAAATTTTAAATTTTAGATGCCTATCATCCGGACGCTCTATATTACGTGAGCAATTATGTGTTGATCCGTGGTCATTTTTCGAAGCCAAAAGGGGTTAGCGAGCAAAAAAGTTTGGGATGCACTGGTCCACAGAAATTAATTTTGAAGAGGCCAGATACTGTACACCAACATTTTATTGGAACCACGGATAAGACACATTACCAATACCTGGAGGGGAACGATTCGTACCCTATCTTCAGGTTCAAACCTCACGGCTACCACCAAAGATTCAAGTAACTCTGAAATTTCAGGTTTCCAAGGTGAAGTTCCATACTGCGGTCTTCTGGATTTTGATACCTTGTTTGTAGTGTGGTAAGCTACAACACGGTGTCATCAGCCAGACGACTCCAATACGAAACTTAACCGGTTTGGCGTCCTGCAGTTTGGAGTATGTACGGTGGAGAGGAGGGCAGGCACCAATGCCTAAAGGCGTCTTAAAAAAAAAAAAAAAAAAAAAAAAAACTAACACAACCATCTGGGGTTTTAACAAAGTCACAAATCCATTCAACCAGTCACGAAGAAATCCGCAGAACACTCCTTGAAACACTAACGGTTGCGCAGCTGGTCAACAAACGCCACACTTCTATGTACACCGCACAGTTCGTTATTCTGCTCGTAACAGCATCTTAGTGGGCCGTATCAAATGCCAAGCTGCGTCCACTTCCTTACAACACACTTCTGACGTGACGCGCGGTCGGTATCACTGGGTAATGAGCGAGAACTATACGCATAACAGAGCGAAAGATAAAAGACAAGAATAAGAAAATATACGCCTACTTCGATTTTATCACCAAAGAGACTTGTTAAATCAGGGCACAAGAAACATTGTATACAAATGCTGAAATTTTAAGTTCTGTAATAATGGATTCTATATTTACTCTCGAAGTATAATTTAATAAGTACTGGGACAAAGAAAGCTGTTAAGCCGCCAAGTACATAATCGTATCAGCTGTAAATTCCGGCACGTTTCGTAGAAAACAACAATAAAGTCAGTGGCGTTATAAGTTAAAAGTTTCAAGTGTTCTGGGCTGTTACGTTGTGTCAAGTAGCAAATAGAAGATGAAGGCAGTACTATTCGTCGAAACCTCGGTGACCAACTACCAGTCGACACGGCGTGATATCCCAGAGAGCTTTAGTGTTCGGCAACACTGCAATGACAACTACAAATCTCGCAGGGAGGTGTTATATATGTGCCAGTACAAACTTTCACAGCACGCCACTGATGAAGGTGAAGTGTTGACATGACTTAGGATGGACCTCGTACTTTTGCTCAAGTACCACCACGTCACAACATGATAAAAACTGGTCTGTCATGTGATGCAGAATTCATTATGCATCCATTCAGAGGCCTTGATTGCTTACGAGTTGCCAACCTTAAAAAATTGTACATATACAAAAAAAACACCGCGGTGTCTCTTGAAATTTAATTGGAAACGCTACAAACGTAAGCACTACAGCCTACGCACATGCAAACAAAATGCAAGAGGGTGGCAAAACATGCTACGTACATTGTTTCTTGTGATGCGGTGGCGTGCTCTTGCGTAGAGAAGAATCGAAGGTTCGTGGAGGGAACCCATCTACCGAACTACATGACATAACAACCAAGAACACTCATCATGAGGACCTCTAATCTGAGGATTCATTACTTCTGGGATACGACGTTTCGCCAGTGCATAAACGGATACCGACGTCTCAACGCAACGTCGAACACCAATTACCCGACTGACGCAACGTCGTGTACAGTGTTCTTTTTGACAAGTATACATCGTTTGTTCTATAGTGGATTTATGTTCCAAGTAGGATCTAAGACGGCTCTACGGTCCGGGGATCAAATCCCGGTCGGGGCGTGGCATTGACCACACCCCCCCCCATCCAGCGCCGAGGATAAAGAAAGAGCACAGCTATACCACTACTCCCCCTCTGGCCCTTCATGGCCTGTTCTAGGGTGAACTTTACCTTTTTTTTTACATAGAATCAAAGAGAACTATATGCTTTTTACATGTTTGAATGCAAAGAAATATAGACACTAATACACATATTGTACAATTTTAAACTATTTTTCGTAATTGTTTAATACGAAATATTGGCATTTTAACCATTTAATTTTATAATGTATCCCTTACCAAAAACAACTGACGATGATGTTTTATCATCTAATGTTCCTTTGTGTCAACAGTCTCCCTGAGGATGGCTATTATTATAACCGAAACATGTTGGAGAATTAATCATATACATGTTAACCAACAGATGAGAAACTAGTTGCAAATGTATTCTTACTTATACACAATTTTAGGTAAATAAATTACTCAGACATATATGGTGTATGTATTAGTATACCAGTTCTCCTATAAAGCAAGAAACGTAAATAAAGGCTGTGTAAGGAGGTCCATTATGAACAAATTAATATTCACTGATACAGCTGACCCAAATACATTGGTCATTGTTTAATTTGGTTGAACATACCCTTCTCTTTCTTATGGTATTAATGTTTGGAGATAATTTGCCAAAAATGTTTCTTCATAGTGCAAAACAAAAAGTCTGATGCACTTCAGGATTGAAACAAAGTGACTCCTGCAGAGAAAACTGCACATGCATGAAACACTTTTATCCACAGAACAGAAGCATAACTCTACATTCAATGATATTAGTACACTCCCATGTCACATGACCTAGTTCTTCTTACCATCACTCTGTACATAATCTTGGAATCTGCAGCAGCGGGCCATCACAGGTTGTATATTTTTAATAAACTTCTGTGTCCCTTTGAAGAAACTAAAGCTGATTATTTGAAAGGGCTCTAATTACTCAACTGTGGGCTTTTAGGGTGATAATTTTACTTAAACTGGCAGCTAATGTCTGTATAAATTATGCCTCTCCTACGGTTAACTAGCAGAAATAGAAGATATTTTACAAACAGCTATGACTAATAAAATTATATTGTATAGATAACTACCACATACATACACCTGTCTTTACAGACAAAAAAAAAAGTAACATTGCTGGCGGGTATTTTGTTTAAAAATCCCAATACAATGTCTGGGAGGTCTGAAAACAGGTATAAAGTGTGACCTCATAATGCCAAGATGCCAATATGACCCCATACATTTCTGTTAAAAATTGCATCAAAGCCAACTAAACGACTTGTCATTTCAGGAACTGCCATTTACTAGGAGACAGTATTTATCTTAATTCACTTAAAAGTAGCTTGTTCAGTAATACTCTATTACTTTTTTTCTTCAAATGGGTTTTAATTTCCATCTGTTTTTGTAAGTTACAGAGAAAATAAATTAAGCTAAAAAAAACTGCAGAAGTTCCTTGAATTTACTAACCGGTACCATGTGTTTGAAACCAGTTCCACATTACGATTCCGGAAATACATGGCACAAGGAACACGACGCACAAATAGAAGTTAAATTTCAACAGATTGTAAATTTCAAATAAAAGGCAACTTTCAGCAACATGATAGGAGACAATGGTTCAGACAAAATGCCATTTTACTAAGAGAAAACATATTTACAGAGTTCAGTGAACAATGAACCTTATCCTTCACAAGGCAGGTGCACATGACCATACCTGCATTGTGACACTATCTGAATTAGGCCTTCTAACACCTACTTGTGGAGAAACCTTCAGCCTCAAAACCACACGTCTAATCTGCAAAGCCCAGTGAGCATGAATGAAGTAGCAATGGCTATCCACAAACGATGTCACCTGACTAACGGATTTTTCTGAGAACCACTGATCCAAGACGCTGCTCATTGTTTTCACTGGAATGCTTCTGGATCCACACTACATCCCATTGTCTTTTACTTCAGGCCATCAAAAAATTAATACATTGAATATATTGCACATATGGCAACTAGTGATGTGATCATCTTAAAAATTAACTTTCTATATGCCTTGAAAGCATATCTGCAAATCTCCACCATCACTGGGAATAATCCAAGGTTTCTCAGTTGTTCAGTCCACAGCCTTGTCACTATACTGACTGTGTTATGAGCTATGACCAACAAGCAAACTACATGGAGCAGAGTCCTTCTTGAGAAGCTAACAGTTTCTCGGCTAGTCAAGAATTTCATGCATTTTATGGAACCTGAATTTACATCACTGGGCTCACAAGAGCCCATTTGTCCCTATCCTGAGCCAGCTGATTCCAGTCCATGCCCTCCCATCCTATTTCTTTAAGATCAATTTTAACATTTCACTCTCTCTACATCTAGGGCTTCCAAGTGGTCTCTTTCCCACAGATCTCCCCATCAAAACCCTATATAGAACTGTCCTCTCCCCCATGTCACATGACCCACCAACCTTTCTTTTTGACCTGATCACCTGCATAATAACTGGTGCGGAGTACAAATCACAAAGCTCCTCTTTATGTAATTTCCTCCAGTCTCCTGTGATGTCCTCCCTCTTGAGTTCCTTAGCCCCTTATTCTTGAATACCCTCAGCCTATGTTCTACCCTGACTGTGAGACACCTAGTTTCACACCCATATAAAACAGGCAAATTTATAAGTCACAATTAAAAAAAAAGGCAAATTTATAGTTCTGTATATTTTAATACCTATATTTTTGGCTAGCAATCAGGAAGACAAAATATTCTGCTCGAATGACAGCAGTCATTCCCAGAGTTCAATCTGCCCTTAATTTCTTCATGAATACAATGGCAACATACGTGTAAACAAATTTCAAATTCAGCAACACGAACCCCACGTACTCACTGCAATGTCACCGTTGTATTAAGCAGCGTACCATGTACTAAACCAGAAGGGATGCGTCTGTATCTCACCCTCATTATTCCTGAATCATCGTAATTCCTGTTGTATATGTTAGGCCTACCTGTTTACAGTGGTAACACAAGTTGTTCCGCATGACCAAGAGCCGGTAACCTCATTAAGTTTTTTTGCCAGAGCGCGAAAATTTTATGAAGTAGCCAGAACACAGATGCACCGAAATGGTGATGGCGACATTACCTACCTTCTTCCTAAATCTCTGTCGTGCAGTCAGCGCAGACATTGCCAGCATTTTGAGGACAAGTATCGTAGAATAGAAAACATATGCCGAAAATACGGGGTTGTTTCTAGACAGCAATTCCACTACCGGAGCCATAACTGCTGCTTCCAGATATCAGACAACCAACCAACTTCAACACACCCTACTCTCTACTCTGCCAACCTAAACCGCCGACTCAGCGTACATAATCACAACCACGCCATCGCGACCTTCACGTTATTCGTGCAGGATTACCAACGTCACCGTTACACTGCGTTCTTAACGATTACACGCGCAATTACAAAGTCCATTATTAATGAGATACTGGTTACTTGTATCACCTCATAGATAAATAGGGCTATTGACAGAGAAGCATATTTGGGTATTTTTCTTGTATCAGTATTACCGGCAATCGTTCAAGATCGATATTGACTGTGAATTAGTATGAAGATTTAGTCTCTTGGGACATTACGCCTTGCAGACTGGTACCAACGTTTCAGGGGACTTTTTCTAAATTCCCTGAAGATGGAGGCAGCAAGTTTCTCCGAAACGTTTGTACCTGTATACAAATTTACAAAGCGTCATATCCAAGAAGACTAAAATCTTAACACAGATGTGAGAACCTAAAATTTCACAATGCGTGTAGTAACAATTAAGCTACTATGTCAGACGGTCACGAAGAGATGTAGCCAATAGGATTAATCTAATTCACGGTACCCGGTCTGCTTTTTTCTTTTTCAACAAACAAAAACCACCTTCTCAAGAGATTTGTGGTCATTATAGGACTAAGATAACTTTCATGCAGAATCCGCCATTAAGGTTTGCTTATTTATTTGCTTGTATATATGTACGTATGTATTTATCTATTTATTTATTTATTTATTTATTTACGGTTTACGTAATAACGCTATCGGTAGCTCAGGCCAAATAGTGTTGAACTGCAGTTTGCTTAAACATTTAATTTAGAACAGATCTTATCGCATAAATTTTACCCGTACATGTATTACTGATATTGTAATATATAGGGCTTTACATGAGTAATATCAACAGCATTTACAAGAATTTACAAGAACTTTTGTTTTGAATATTTTTATAACAATGGAAAAAGTTCTTGTAAATGCTGTTAATATTACTCATTATTGATGTCGTTGTGAAAAAGTAGCTGTTTCAGTAAGGATTCTCATGTATTAAATTTATTGGATATAACCCCAAATCTTGCATTGTAGCCAACGTTTGTAATTGCAGAGAAGCACAAACGACGTTCTATACACAGTGCGTAGGTACGTCCTTGTATCTATATCGACACTCTAATGTCACTTTATGCCTACCTAGCTCCAATGGTTCATTACTTATGGCTATCAAACCGAAGGCCAGGAAAATGTTATGTTTTACGAAAACATTACCTTAACAAAGTCATACAATTTTCCATGATCTAATTTCGTATATCTTTTCAGGCTCTGAAACCAAATGACACTAGTTTCATTCCTGACTCACAAGTTCGCGCGTCAGCCCAGTTTTTATCTATGACTGTGGGAAATTATAAAGTACGTTGCTGGGGCATCCTCCAGGGGCATAACGTTCAAACCAAGTTTCGTAAAATCGTTCTGCTGTTTCAAAAGTGGAAATGGACACAGGGAAAAACTGCATGACGATCTGATTAGCATAGTTTTTCCTTTTCAAGTAGGAAAGTAAGCTCAAAGTGTATCCTTTTGTCTGAATTTCCTGTTTGTGAAAAAAAGGTGATACAGTAAGTTGCATAATCTATGTAAGCAACTGTTCTATTGTTTCACATTAGTTCATTCATTCCGTAGTCTGCCTTACGACAGGTCCGTAGCCTCTTCCAAAGCGAGTTCTCCACAGGGTGCGATCTAGTGCTTCCTCTTTCAATTTCCAGTATCTCTTCTTTTCCTTAAGGTCATCCAGTAGCTGCTTACGTCTTCTCCCTCGTCGTCCCGTCATTTCTATCCTTCCTTCTAACTTTCCTTCAATCACGTGTTTCAGAAGGCAGTTTCTACGCAAGATGTGACCAATCCAGTTAGCCTTTCTTCTTTTTATTGTATGTAGGATATTCCTCTCCTCCTTGACTCTGTGTAATACTTCTTCATTTCTCACACGATCGGTCCAACTGATCTTCTCCATTCTTCTCCAGCACCACATTTCAAAACTTTCCAGATACTTCTGATCTGCTTTCCGAAGTGTCCACGTTTCAGCACCATACAAAGCTATGCTCCAAACGTAGCACTTTACTAGTTTCTTCCTTAAATTTAATTCCAGTTTGCTGGTGAAAAGATTTTTCTTCTTGTTGAATGCTGCTTTTGCCATGGCAATTCTGGATTTAATTTCACGTGTACACCTTGCATCACTTGTTATCATGCTACCCAAATAATTGAAATATTCCACATTCTCCAATTGTTTTTGATCTATCATAATTTTCATTGGGGATGGTTGCCTTGAGATTTTCATTACTTTAGTTTTTCCCACATTCATTTCCATTCCATAGCGTCTTCCAATTTCAATTAGTCTATCAATCATGCCCTGTAGCACCTTTTCTTCCCTAGCCAGTAGCACAAGGTCATCTGCATATTTCACAGTGCGAATTACTTGTCCTCCTATTTTGAAGTCTCCAAACCCTTCAAGAGCTTCCTTGGTAAGGTATTCGCTGTATAAGTTGAACAGAATCGGTGACAAACAGCAACCTTGTCTAACTCCTCTTCCAATCTTCACACTTCTCGTCTCCCCTTGGTCCAGTCGTATTTTGACACTCTGTTCCATGTACAATTTGCTGATCAATCTTCTTTCGCGCCAGTCTATCCCAATTCCTTTTAGGATTTGCATTAATTTGGTCCAGTTGACACGGTCAAATGCCTTCTGCCAGTCTATGAAGCAAGCACACAATTCCTCATCTATGACCAAGGTTCGTTCTGATATTATTCTCAGCATCCCAATTGCATCCCTAGTTCCTTTTCCTTTTCTAAATCCAAACTGATCTTCTCCAAGTGCATCTTCAATTTTCCTCTCAATCCTTCTTCTAAGTATCCTCGCTACTATCTTTGCTGCATGAGCGATGATGCTGATTGTGCGATGGTCGCTGCATTTTGTAGCTTTGGGCTTCTTCTTTAAGGCAATCATTGTAACTTCAATAAAATCTCTGGGCCATTCTCCAGTTACATACATGCTGTTGATCATCTGTGTCATTAGCCTTAGACCACCTTCTCCCAACAATTTGAGTACATCCCCAGGTACATCATCATCTCCTGTAGCCTTCTTATCCCTATCTCCTTGATAGCTTTTTCCACTTCACTTTGCAAAATATGAGGGCCTTTCTCATCTTCATCTACTTCATCTTCAGGTTCGACGTCTAGATGTTCTGGTCGATTAGCTCGATCGTAGAGCTCTGTGATATAATTCTCCCAAATTTGCAGTACTCTTCTCTGATTTATTATTATATTGCCTTGAGAGTCTTCGATGCCAATGTTTTGAATCCCATGGTTTTCTTTCCAACCTAGTTCCTTTGTCTTCATGTACATTAAATCATAACGTCCTATTCTTTGAAATTCTATGATCTCGTCGCATATGCTCTCCAGATATTCCTTCTTGGCGTTGTCCGTGGCTCTTTTCAATTCATTCCTCAGTCTTCTGTAGTTCTTCCGTCCTTCTTCATTGTTGACATTCTTCCATTTCCTTCGTTCATCCATTTTACTGATCATCTCCTGTGTAATCCATGGCTTTCTTGCTCTCCTCTCGACTTTTCCAACCAAACCACTCATAGTATCTAACACACATTTCTTGATATTGTTCCACTGCACTTCCACATTCCCACTTTCACATTTGATTGCACCAAGCTTTTCTTCTAGTCTATCGTGTACTACCTGTCGTTGAGCATATAGCTTCTCCAAATCCCATCTTGGTTTTTTCTTGTGGAACCTCATGATCTTCTTCAATCTGGTGCAGATCTTTGCAACCAGTAAATTGTGGTCAGAGTCAATATCTGCTCCAGGCAGTGTCTGCACATCCTTCACACTGTTCCTGAATCGTTGTTTCACTAGTACATAGTCCAGCTGATATCGCTTCCTATCTCCTGGTGATTTCCACGTGTACAATCTTCTTTTAGGTTTTTTGAACCATGTGTTTGTTATAACAAGTCCATTTCTTTCACAGAAGTCAATAAGCATTTGACCTCTCTGATTCCTCCTTCCCAGTCCATATGGTCCAACAGTGTTGTGATGTGCTTTATCTCCAACCACACTGTTCCAATCTCCCATTATAATCGTGTTTGTCGCACCCTTTCCATCCTCTTCAAGAATTTCTTCAATTACATCATACAACTCTTCCACTTCGTCATCTTCATAGTCCGATGTTGGCATATACACTTGCACTATCAAAATACTTACCGGTTCTGCCTGCAATTTAATAGCAATGATTCTGTCACTATACACACTCTTCTTAACAACACTTTTCACTACGCTTTTATGCACTACTATTGCTACGCCTCTTTCAGCACTGTCACCCCCGGAATAATACACTGTATAATCACCACTTTTTATTTCACCTTGACCCTTCCACCGCACTTCACTAACACCTAGCACAGACACTGCGTTCTTCTGCATCTCTTTCTTCAAATTTTCGAGTCTTCCTCCTTGATTCAAGGTCCTTACGTTCCAAGTGCCTATCTTGAAGCTGTTCTGTTCATTCTGTGTCTTCTGCTTTTGTCTGTAGTCATTACCGCGTGGTGTCTCCCCTAGAAACACTCCCCCCCGGAGATCCGAATGGGGGAGTAGTTTACCTCCGGAATGTTTTGTCTCCAGAGGAAGCATCTCGCATTTGGCATTTGTCTCTGTTTCTGGAAGAGACTATCCAGGAAAAGTAATAATGTGGTAGTTTTTCCATTTGCTTTCCACATCGCAGTACTGCAGCCGTTCAGACCACTCTGGTCACGCCTGTTGCTACACGATCATGAACCATCTCGAGCATCATTTGCTCTGTGCTTCATGTCGCTACTGATGTCGCTGCTTCCGGCATCAGGGGAGTTTTATTCGGTTTCCCATCTCCTAGGCATCTCTCTTCGTCTGGTTCCTACCCTTTTGATCTGTCCGGCTTGGGAGACCCTACTGGTAGCAATGCTACCGCCGGCTTAGCTCTCAGGGTCACTGGAACTCACAAGCCCCTCTACCACGGCAAGGTGAAGATACCATCAAAGGGGTCACATTAGTACTATACAATTAATGCATTCCACGCATCTACATTGCTTATGTGTTTCTGCTGTTCAAAACAAAGCCAGAATTTTCGATCTCTGTACATTAACAAAAACAAAATAATATATAACACACCATAAATAAACCTAGCAAAGCATTGACGCTCAATTATTAGCGTTCTTTATGTGGACAGATGTCGATAGCTGAGGTAATATCACACGTTCTTACCAAAGCCATTACAGTGCTCTGAATGCATGATAAATCCAGCATTGTCGCGTATTATTTAACTTTTATGGTTTATATAAGGACAGGGCCGGATTTATGTACAAGCTAGGCAAGGTACAGCATAGGGCCTCATATTACAAGGGGTCTCATTGAGGCTGTATCACAGAAAAAAAAAAATTAAATGTATTTGTAAATAATGAAAATCACAATACAAAATAATTGCAACAACCAATAAAAATGTGTGTATATAATTAGCATTTATACGTACCCTTCCACACGCTTGGAAACATTGAAACCTAACAGTTTAGGAGATGGGTAGGGGCCTCTTAAATGATACAGCTTAGGGGCCACAACGCGCTTAAATCTGGCTCTGTTTAAGGACACTGTTGCTGAATTTTATCACAGTAAACCCCATAATTATATGTCTCGAAATAAATCAGAAGTTCAGTTTTAGAACTCTGCAGCTCTTACTCGACGAACTGCATTATCAAGCGCCGAATTTATCCCAAGGAGAAGTGAGGGATATTTCTTAATGAGAGGTCTCTTTTTATCGGATATATTTGCTTATGTTTAACTTAAAATTTTTGGGTACAGGTATTCTTGTGTATTTCACATGGCATGTTGCCGTTAATGTCACAACCAGTATTAACTTCCTGTAAAAATGTGCCGATAAAAGTTGCAGAATTTTGCATCTACTGCTTCCTAACATGTAAGTCATATTTGTTAGTTAGCGATGATTTTATAGACTTTTTTTTAAAGAAATTGGGATTTTTAAGACCATAGGAAAATCTTTAAGAGCCTTATTATAATTACTAAATAAGTGTTTACAACAACAAAAACAGAAATTTTATAAGCTATAAATAATAAGCTTTATTTGTTCTAAACTCTACAAAATACAAATTGAGCTTTATAAAAGCCAGGTACCTTACATATAATCACATTGAACCATAGTCAGAGCATAAGGGCGGCACAAAAAGCGTCGAATCGACAGCAGGTTACACAAAAGGCTTATTCACAATTTATGCATACTCGTAACAAAGGAGAAAACGCTTGATAAAATTCTGTGTGCACGTTTGAGCAAATTAATCCGTGCTATGTAAACAGTGAGCGACTGACATCCACGTACAGTAGACAGTACAAATAATGTTGGTAGAAATGTCATACCTTTAGCGAAGAATTTTACGTATGACTATTTCGCCATACTTGTAACTACATGGTTTTAGTCCCTTACTACTACGCCCTTACTAACTCGTCTCAACATATGTTCGTTTATCCCTCTACAATTTCAAATAAAAATATTTCGTTTACATTTTTTGTGACAGTCTGTCTTTTAACAGTATAGGCAAATGAAATATTTTCTGTCATATTTTGGAGTACTTCAGTCTGAATATTTGTGACTACTTTAAAAGATATCTCGAAAATTATGAAAGAAAATACTTTCTTTTTAAGAAAGGAAAGCTATTAAAATAAAATTGTGCTTACGAGTAGGATATTCATTTTTGTGTCTTGGTAACACTGACAGAATATGACTATTATATCTATAACAGACCTCTACTTCTCAGCCTTCATTAGCTCCAGTTCACTACACCGAACTTCGCCAGCGAGGTCAAGAGAGACCAAAGGGTAATTTTTGCCTTAATTTGATAAACTACTGTGGTTTAAAATCAAATCTGATTCACTACTTTCACTAGAGATAGGCTTAATCCAATTTCCTTAGAATTTATCTAATCACTGACTTTTTTTACACGCTTGAGAAGAAGCAACACACTTGAATGGTTAGCAGTCATGCTTCGTAATCGAGGGGTCTAGAGTTCAAATCTCGGCCCAGAGACAGCTATACTAATTGAGGTTTTATCGTGGTCTTCACCAGTCTCTCCAAAGAAGTGTTGGGTCTTCACCTTCAATTAGGCCCGACCGCTTCCTTACACGTGGCTTCAAAATCACTCTCGTACATCCTGTCTTTCGACGCTATATCATCTTAGCGATTTTACCCGTCGTTAAACAAACCAATAAACAAACACGGTGGTTAAGACACAAAATAGAAGTAGGTAAAATCTAGTGCATTCAGATCTGTAGGCATGGCATTAGGAATTTTGATTAAACCAATAGCCATAAATACACCCACAACCAAATAGATTTTGACACGGCCTAAATAAAAGGTTTTAATTTGCGGCCAACAAGAGGTTTTCATAAATATTAAAGAAAAGTCTAAAGCAGGGGTGCACAAATCCCGAGCGCCCAGACACCCGGACGACTAAATCTTGTACTGAGGCACCTAATATTTGTGGGTCCTAAATATGGTTCTTGCGTCTCTTCACCCTTCTGGCGCTTAGAATTTTGAGGTGGCGCCTAGATTTTTGGAAAATGTGTGGGCCCCTGTTCTAAAATAACGGCATTTGCGACCGGCAGAAGTCTTCAGGTTTTTACGGAGCTAATCGTCTGCTGTTGCGCAATAAACACCGCGAAGGATAGCTCTGTGTCCTGTGCGTAGAAGGCGACCTCGAAGAGAGAGAGGCAGATTCTCCGGAACTTTGGCATCATCACCCAGCCGTTGAAGGTAGATCAGATTCACGTTGACGTCTTCACTCTTTTGGGATGTTAGGCAGCTTATGTTGGTAGTTTACCGACGTTTCGGGACAGCCTATCTGTCCCGTATTTAAGGGTCAAGTAGTCCAAGAAAAATGCCCTTCTTGTACTGCTTCACCCTTGAAGACGGGAAAGATTGGCTGTTCCGAAACGTCGGCAAACAACTGCCAACAAAAGCTGCGTGACATCCCAGAAGAGCGAAGGCCTTAATTACACTGCGGCGGGAGCTTGAAATCTCGCAGGTTAAATTTGTCAAGCAAATTAACTTCCAGTGACGACATTTGTCATTTACGTGAATAGAAGTACATTGAGAGTTTTATGATTTCACAGCGGTATGGACGAGGTGTCAGTTCTGGAATGCGATGCTGCGTCACCGGGTTTCTAGGTCTCGAAGTTTCGAGGTGTGTGTATGTATGTATATATGTATATATATGTATGTATATACGTACGTATGTACGTATGTATGTACTATAAAATTTATAAGAGTATCTGCTTTTATATTTTTTTAGACGTCCAGATATTTACGGTCCTTATAGACTCCCCAGTGACCATACACAACACTTTTAATACAAATACATTGGCGGAAAGTTTTGTTTGAATACTGCCTGTTGAAAGTACCAGTATGCGTCTACCCCTTTATTTGGAAAGAAGCTTTTTCCGTTTAGCCCCGGATTAATGAAATCTTAACTAGGATCATTCACATCAAATGGTTCACATATGTGCACAGGGTCTTGCTAACCACACAATACCACCTAATTAGGGAAAATTATGAGTAAGTTTATTTTTATGATACAGGAAAGATTTTGTAACGTCATGTAAGAGCGAATAGGTAATTACGTAGGATGTAGCTACACAAACACATAATATTTCCGATTATGTTTACGTGTGTCGTGTTGCTGGGTAATTCCTCTTGTTCGTAATATAATTATACTTAATTACTTAAAAAAAATTTTAAAATTATTTTTATACTAGTCACAAATCTTTACTCAATAGATGTCATGTAAAACGCAGTTATTGCATGATATGAACACATTTTACACGTTTTTACGTTTAATAAATATATTTCTCTAATTTATTTTATCTTATATGAAGTCATAATCTACCCGTCATATCTTGGTGAAGACTGTCACTTTGGTAATTAATTACATGTCGCAGCATATTCGGTTTTACATTTCGAGTAATATAATGATTGACTTGTACTAAGGCTCTGTTTACGTTGACATTACGTGTTTAATATTCGTTCTGTCGTCACGTTATTCAGAAACGCTTGTCATCTGCTTCTCAGTTATTAAATACTCTGCTAAAAAGACATACGGCATGGCATCAAAAACTACATGCTCGATTCTCTTGTTTCTACTCTTGCTGCTACGAAAGATATGAGGTTCTAACTTTGTTAGCCCTCCACCTTTGACAATTCTCTTTGTAAAAATCGTCACTGCATAGCAAGGTGTATTAGGCATCTGACGTCTTTGCAGCTGTAGAATAATAATAACCTTAATGAAAATTACATACATATATATGTATTTTATTTGGAATGCACAAAATTTAAGTTTTATTTCTGTCGATTCCAGGAACTTAACTACGTCTTGCTAGCTCTATAGAAAGTTCCGTAACAAATTATTAATTCACAGCCATTTTCTGCCAGGAATTAAAGGTGAAAAACTTTTTTATCAAGAAACATTATCCTATTAACAAACATAGTCTTCATGGAGCACTGGATCCATATTACTAAAAGTCCGTTACCTGTATACGAATTATAAGTTACGCATTTCTTGCACAAAGTGTCTAAATTAACGTATAATTCACATCCACAATCTACCAGTCTGTCTTCACACCTGTGTGCTTCTTATCCCAAATAAAAAAAAAAATTTAGATTAAATTCGGCATTTAGTTCTTTCAAAATCAAAAGATGTCGAGTGATAACTCTCTATATTACACGCAAATTAAATCGAATTGCGTCGAGTTTCTTGAGAAGGAACCATAAAAAATCTGGTATGTGAGACAAAATATACTCGTACAACACAACTCATTTAGACACGTGGGCATAATTCATTCTGTAACAATTTTTTATATTTAAAAATAATGGGCAAACGTTACGACAGTATCTGCAATGATAAACTGTACTTGCATTTACAGCAAATAAATATAGAGGACAATGTGACATGCTAAATCACAGAACTGCATTTAAAGACAATGAGTAACGCACTGTAAAACACGATTATATTATTTTCTTAGACATAAGATGGTCATATAAATATTTCTTAATTAGCCTAATCATTCCACACATGAGTAAAACAGCATTTATCGTACAGTATACCGCCTACGCTCTCAAAATTAGGTTATTTCTAAAAATATTTTCAATTTCCTAAACAGAAACTGTGCGATTTGGCAGATATTTATCATGATGACAGTTTGATTTATTTTTCAGTAGTTTAATAGGCCCTTTCCTTTTTCGAGTATCCCATTAACCTCTTCACTGCAGTCATACTATCAGCAATATCTTCTATAAGATACAACGTCGATAAATAATCTATCTGTACAGATACGTTTGAAATCAGCATATTTTACAGGGTATTTTCTCTTAATATAGTAATATACTTTATCTTAAAAATATGTACATTTTAAGGACGAAACATTTATCGAGATGAGTGTTTCCATTGCAGACTTTTACTCACGTAGTCAGGTAGTCTTCTCTCTGTCTCTCTCCTGTCTTGCATTTCACCAACATGAGCGCACACACACCACACACAAACACACACACACACACACACACGCCGTCAACAATATCGTTCATAAAACAAACGACCTTGATACAACGTCGTTAAATAACTTATCCCCGAAATTATACTCTGGATTCATAAGGAATTCAACATACGCACGTATGGTATTGCTTCGCGCACTGGCCACTGTAGAAAGCCAACATTTCTGGTTCACTGTTGGCAACTTCACACGAAAATCTCTGCATGCTGACTGTCGCTAGTCCTTACACTGCTGTTGACAGCCACGCTGCTGTGTCCATTTTGATTGGTGCTGGTTGGGACAATCACAACCATACTGCGTTGAACTAAAGGAATTGGGTTCGAGTTGTTGGTCGTCGCTAGGGAATACGTCATCTTGTACTGTTGCGCTGTCTTCATACACAGGCCGTACCTGCGCAGATAAGTTCAGGCAGTGTTTATAATCGGACGGGGAGAGTATGGAACAGGAAAATCGAGACAAATAGCAATGATCTACAAATTATATTAGAACTGTTTGATCAGGAAATATTAGATTCACGATGCCTGAAACATAAATGGTTATAGTAAGAAATGCAAGGGCTAATCGTGTTGTTGATTCTTTCCGTAAGGTAAAATTCACCCTAGAACAGGCCATGAAGTCCCAGAGGGGGAATAGAGGTATAGCTCTACTCTTTCTTTAACCTCGGAGCTAGATGGGAGTGGGTAGTCAACGCCACGCCCCGCCGCTTTACCCCCGAGGAAAGAGACCCGGTACCCATTTTATAGGAGGCTGGTTGGGCCCCAGGGCCGGTCTGGATTGGTGCGGAAAATTTCAGCCCCACCGGGATTTGATCCCCGGACCGTCCAGCCCGTAGCGGGTCGCTATACTGACTGCTCTATTCCGGACCGTAATATTTTTCAGCAACTCATATAAACTACGCACATGCCTGTGATGTATTTTGGTCGTCACGTTGTATGAAATACGTCGGTGACATTTTCCAGCTTGGAATTGCTGGATAGATTTAAAGACTAAGTGAAGTGGAAGGCCTGACTAACAAACGTCACTAATTGACATTACGGCATTGGCAATAAATAGTTTTAACTAATTAAAAATGCAATACAATGTTTACAAAACCATTCCCCCTTTAATTGCCAATGAATAAAAAATCTTGAATAAGAAAGCTAATTAAGCCGTTTTGTTTAGAAGAAGAAAATGTGTAATTGGGCTCTGAAGTGTAATTGAAATTTACGCATTTTTTTTTCCATCGCTCATTTTGTTTTGCTTTTCCTGTCGAAATATCACTTTAACCGACAGCAGAACTTTGTTTGGTATTTTAAATTCAGTTCTACTAAATATGAAGTCAATGAAAACAATGCAAATCATCATGGGTTCAAAGAGATAAAGTCAATGAAAGTTCTTTTGTGTGTTGCATTAAGCGTCTATAACAAAGTTTTAAAATACCTATAGGCTATTTCACAAAAAAAAAAGTATCACGACAATGGAAAAGTTTGAAAAGCCCTCTATACATTACGCTACCATAAAATGAAAGACTGAAAATCATTCCCAACATACGCTGCCACGTTTATAGTTCTGTGCATCTGGGAGGTTATTTTAAGCTATACTAATTTCAAATCATGTGCGCTACTGCGTTGCTCGAATGCAAGAGAAAATTTTGCCTGCAGGATTTTGGTTGAAAGACGTGAACGAAAGAGAACGCTTGGAACAATTGGGCGTCGATGCGAGGATAATATTAAAATGAATAAAGAAATAGGATGGGGGCGTATACTTTTTCATTTGCCTCAGAATAGAAACAATTGGCGGACACTTGTGAACACAGTAATTAACTGATTTATTTGTACCAACAAATGCACTAATACAGTTTTTTCACTGTTTACTTTATTATTACGATGCAGCAATACGCATTTCGGCAGTTATTCTGCCATCATCAGGGGGTATTTCTCCTTAAAATACCCCCTGATGATGGCAGAATAACTGCCGAAATGCGTATTGAGGCATCGTAATAATAAAGTAAACAGTGAAAAAACTGTCTTAGTGCATTTGTTGGTACAAATAAATCAATTATAAAAGATGCACGGTGAATATAAAGTGAAACAGTAATTAACATTCTGTTTGCACAAAATGCGGGGAATTTCATAAATACCTGAGGAACTAATAACTCCTAAGAAGAACGTTGCTATCTGTAGTTTGTTTCTTACTTGCTACACAGCTAATATGGAGGGAGACTACGATATCCTGCACAGTCTACATTGTTAATTTAGCCACAATGGACTAGAAGAAGCACTGGGGGACTGGCCTAGAAATGGAGTCAATAATCTAGTTAAAATGACAGAACCACGATGGGGACCTTTCTAGTCATAAGAATTGCGTCATGGTCACTAATTCCACAGAGCAGAGTCCTTCTTGAGCAGCTAAGAGGTCTTCAGCTTATCGAGGAATTCCTTGTGTTTTATGGAATCAGAAATTTCTTTGTCATGCCCATAAGAACGCGCTTTTTTTTTGTGGTGAAGGGCACCGCAGCCTTGAGGCTTATTGTGCATCCCTGTGATGAAGATGATTAGATTTTTTTTTCGTTTTCCCTTGTAATAGAGCACCGGTGGAATAAAATTTACAGGGGAAAGTTGAAGTACTCGGGGAAAAACATGTCCCAGTGCCACTTTGTCCACAACAAATCCCACATGGACTGACCCAGGATCGAAACCGGGCCTCTGAACGCGCCACTTACCCGTATCATGAGTGCGATAAATCCAGTCCACACCGGCCCATCATATTTCCTTATGATTAATTTAATATTATTTACCCATCTGCACCTTCTCTACAGAACATTCTGTCTTCTTCAGGTTTTTCCACAGAAAAACATGTATTTATCTCATTTACCACGCGAGTACGTGCCCCGCTTTTCTTAACTGCCTTAATTTGATTACATATTCTTTCGTAAAAAAAACTCTTCACTATACAGTTTTGAGTCTTCCTATTAATCTTCCCCCCCCCCCCTCTTAGGTCCAAATATTTTCCTCAGCACCATATTCTCAAACATACCGATTTTACGTTTTTTCTTAAACGTAAAAAATTCTGACACGCATAATAATCAACCGGCAAAATTATTATTATTTATTTATAATATCTGCGTTCTTAGGCGAAGCCGTGCCATGGCTTAGGCGGTTAGTTGCCGGTCTGTCACCGCGATGGCTCTTCTTCAACGCCAGGAGAGTCCATGTGAGCTTTTTGGTGGACAAGTGATAGTGGAGCGGCGTTTTCTCAAAAAATTCTTTAGTTTCCCCTGACAGTAACGTTACACCAATGCTCACACTCATTTTCTCCTATCACCGACGCTATATAATCTCAGCAAATGACAGTGTCCCTACATTCACACTTAAAAAAACAAAACCAAAAACACACACATTTTGTTTGCTATGTCAAATAATTTGGTTTTCATTCCCTTCCGTTTCCTCTGCTTTATACCACATCGTACACCTTACATAATGCGTGAAGCAATTTACGTTACATTTGATTCGTCTACGGCTTAATGCACAGGGCGATGTGCTTGACTTTCGCCAGTATACAACTTCGCAGTGCCAAGTCGACTAATGATAAAACAACGTTTTTTAAGGGCCCCGCAGCAGATGCTACGGACGCACCGCAGCTTTAAGGCTTATTGTGCAACTCTGTGATGAAGATAATTTTTTTTTTCATTTTTCCTTATAATGATCAACGGTGGAATGAAATTGACAGGGGAAAACCGAAGTACTCCAAGAAAAACCTGTCCCAGTGCCACTTCGTCCACCACAAATCCCACATGGACTGATCCAGGATCGAACCCGGGCCTCCGCGGTGGGAGGCGACTACCCGCCTGAGCCATGGCACTGCCTAAACAACGTGCTTACTCTATATCGTATTCATGTTTTTATAACATGAATTTATTGATATTAAAACACTTCGCTCTTATTTTTTTTGCAGTTTACTGAGATTTAGTGTTCTGGTATATTTGAAACTGTTTATGAATTTAGTGTTCGTAGCAAATTAATCTACTATGTTCCACAAATACTTTTTCAGAATGTATGGCATAAGGCATAATCGACTTTTTTCACACCATTATAGTTTATTGAGACTTTAGCTAGAACTCTTTCGTAAGGGGCTATGATAATTGTACACGTGAAGCCGTATGTATTTTTTTTTTGTGGTGCAACAGCCCAAATCAGGCCTACGCCTCCTCGCTGTCGAGGTTTCTAGATAACCCCCGATTAGACACAACTCATCGCAGAGGCCGCTACCTACACAACACATATATGAGACGAACATCCTTGCCATCAGCGAGATTCAAACCTCTGATCCCAGCAATCAAGCTGCTCCAGACCTCAGCCTTAGACCGCTCGGCCACCGTATGTTAGTCTTAAGTTTAATCAGAGTAAGAAACGAACCTGAACGCCAGCTTGAATAAGGATATTCTAAACTTTGTAATTATAAAAATAAGTAGTGGCAACAACTGCGAATATCTGATTTAAAAGAACGGCTGCAGGATGAGTTGACCTTTGTCATAGTTACCTTGCAAGCAGTACAAAGAGGTCCTTTCTGTACTGCGCCGTAAGTATCGCGTAGAGATAGGGATTCGCACAGGAGTTGAGAGGGTAGAAGAAAACAAGGAGAATCTTGGAGCGAGTGACGTCAATCAGAGGATAACCGGCGACAGCCGTCAGGCCAAAGAAGGCGATAGGCGCCCAGCAGGCGAAGTCTGTGAAGACGAGTAGCGCCATCTTTTTGGCGACAGTCATCTCTCCAGCGGAAGACGCACTAAAGCGCCCGGGACTGCTGCACCTTCGCGTCTCACGCCCCAGTGAGAGGTAGATCTGTGCGTAGCAGATGCAGATAACGACAAACGCCAGTCCGTTCACCACCAGCAGGCAGATTAGATATGCCATATCCGTCACATCTCTCGTCTCCATTGGCAGGCAGATGCTGCCAAAACAACCACAGTTTAGTCACAGACGGAAATGGAGGTTTCAGTATGTTAAGCTGTGCAGAAATCATCTCGAGAAACTACCTATTCGAAGGACAGTGCAGGTTGTTTTGAGCAGTTGGCCGATAATTTTTCCACAGCTGAAACAACAGGCTGTTCTCAGGAATGCACTACCAATTTGGTACCAGCTTAGCCACAACTGAAAAGCAGGTTGGCTTAATAAGACATGCCACTGAAATAAGCAATTCTTTACATACTTATATTCATGAAGCAAGAAAAGTAGGCTTATGAGAACATCATGCTGTGTGAGTGTGTGTGCGTGTGTGTGTCTGTCTGTCTCTACGTGTTTTCCTTAGACTGTGTCCCCAGCTTCAGCATCAGTTGGCCGAACTTCACGAAATTTGGCATGAACGTTATGCCATTTATGGGAACGCAAATGTCATGTATTTTAACTGACAACAATCAGCAAAACCAGTGAGGCAAACACGCAAATTTATGACATCACCGTGACACCTGACTTGGGATCCTGACATGATGGATGGTAGTAGACTTTCGGAAAATATGCATATCTTGTGAAGTGGTTATTTGTAGAATGCAAAATAACATGCCGATCCCCGTGGCTGCGCGGTCTAAGGAGTGGGTCTGCAGCCGCTCGTTTGCTAGGATTCCGGGTTCGAATCTCATCGGGGGCATTGATGTCTGTCTCTTGTGAGTGTTGTGTATTGTCAGGTAGAGGTCTCTGCGTCGGGTTGATCACTCGTTCAGAGGAGTCCTACCTAATGCGGTGTGTCTGAGTGTGATCTGAAAACCTGAACCTAGGCCCACTACGGCTGTCAAGCCATGAAAAAAAAATAATAACATGGAGGATGTGCTAGTCTTGATTTAGCTTTAGGGTTTATGACGAAAACCGAATGCAGGGATAGACTGTAAACATACGTGTGAGTTATGTATGAATATTCTTTGTACATAAACGATTAAAAATATGGAGACTGGGCGAAACTCTGAGGTAATAACGACAAAATGTAGCCTAGATAGTACATACTTAAGTAAGAACATTTCCAGAAGAACAAAGTAAAATAACAATAGTAAGACATACGACCTATATCTTTCTTTCAGTCTTAGTCTGACCTCTTCTACGTACTCGTTGTAGGTGTAGAGTGTTATTGTTGCATCTGATCACACCCAAGGACACACACACGATCGGTGGGACTCCACTGGACGAGGGATTGATCTGTCCAGAGACCTCTACCTGACAACACACAACACTCACAAGACACAGACATCCATGCCCCCGGCGGGATTCGAACCCGCAATCCCAGCAAGCGAGCGGCCGCAGACACAAGCCTTAGAACACGCGGCCTCCGGGATCGGCCGACCTACAAATCTATGCAACAAGAAATTTAGCTTAATGTAGTATGCTCAGAACTCATAATTCTCTTACAACTGAGAATACAGACTTTTCTTTGGGGGGGGGGGGGGGTACGCTTCATTAGTAAAAAGGTGTAAAGAGAGTACCTCAGATAACACATCTAGTCTCGAGGTCTCCGCTCGTCTGGGATATGCCGCTGGGTCTCTGGGTGAATTCATGGACATTTAAACCCTTTAATGTGAGACCACAACACTGTCTCGAAACGTCGGGCACTAGTCACCCAGTAAGGCACCGGAACATTCCAGAAGAACGGAGAGCTCAGCTGCACCGCTGCAAAAGCCGAAAAGACCGTAGACGTATTATTGTTAGGGCGCGAAGCATGTGTTCAATTTGGAATCGAAATATCTTTAGAACCTCTTCGCTTTAGATTACTGATTTATCTGTCACCTCTTTATCAAGTATACAAAATACTTAAACTGGAAAGAATTACAGGGATTGGCGTTAATTGGACCTTACACTTCGAGCGCCTCTCTTTATCCTGTACACAGTTTAATGCAGGGATGAAGTCTTACTTGTAAGGACATGTAACTGGATTCTTTGAACTTTACAGGACAGAGGTAATTATAGATGTAATACAGTACTCTAAACATCCATTTGATGTCTTTCATTAATACGTACATACACTTAAAGATTATAGATTCATATGGATTGCAGGACGTTAAAAACACCAACACAAATAAGTAGTTCACGATTCCTGTTCTTGACATTATTTTAACCTTACAATTAATTACCCTATGTGCATTATTTAAGCGTAAATAGAAAATATAAAATTGTGTGTTTTGCGTAGTGTATTAGCCTTGGGTCAGTGGCAGCGTGTTGTAGAGCCGGTTTCTACACTTTCCTGGTATTATGGAAGGATGATTATGGGTAATAAACATGACGGCGGGCGAACGGAATTTGGAATGACTTTCTGTAGCCATACAAAGGCTAAAACTAATCCAAGTTTTATTAAAATATCGGTTCCGACCTCATAGTAAGCACTTTGTGCTTTCCTTATAAAGACTAATTCCTTAATGATATTTAGGGAAAAGTTTATGTTTACTGTGGGCATTACAGTAACCACATACCCTGCATACTGAGTGCGTAAAACGCAGCGTTTCTAAGTAACAATCTATTACTAAAACGGTAAGAATTAAAGTTTGAAAGGTGCAAGTATAGATTATTACAACTGCCTGGGTGGAATGAGTGAAAGCAAAGGAAACATCAGGAGAACCCGAAAACTGCCGAGTGTGGATATGTTTTGTTTCAGAGTCCAGAAGCAAATTACATTTTTAAATTGACTGTCCGGATAATTTATAATTCATTTTAGATTACTCATGCCAATATTGATAGATTTACCTGGTAGTGGAGTAGCTGCTGATGCCAAACAGAGGAAGTGCTGCCATTGTGATGGAGTACATCCACCCTCCCAACATTATCTGTGCCGCTGCTCGCAGCTTCAGACGCTTGTTCAGGTATATTGCATAAGTGATAGCGAACCATCGCTCCAGAGTGAGTATAGAGAGGGTATAGATGGACAGTTGACTAGCAAAAACCGTGAGGAACCCAGCAACTTGGCAGCCCACACCTGCTGAAATACGAATGAATGTGTGTTGGGGATGACAGGAATCACGAACTGGAGATACATGAAAATAATTCAGAATTTTAGCAGGGAAACTTGTTGGAAAGATTATACGCTGGACACTGAGACGAAGTATGTTTATGGTACCTCCTAATATAAAGTTGAGCCTGTGTGCAGCACGAAGACATATGGAGCAGCGGGTATATAGTTCCATTCATTTTTAATCGCGGCACTAGACGGTGATACTTGGTCAGCTTCACACCCCCGGCCGCTTAACCTCCAGGGAAAGAATCCACAGCACTCATTGAATAGGAGGCCGGGTGGGTTCCAGAGACATTCTGGACGTTTTGGAGAAGAGAAAAATCTCTTGCCCCTGCCGGGTATCAAACCACGATTTCTCGGCAGTCCATCCCGTAGCTTAGTCAATATATTGTCAGGATTAAACTGGCACAAGATGCTGAAGATGGAACAAAGAACAGAGGACACGCTTACCTATCTGCCAGCCGTAAGCGAAGTTGAAGTAGACACCACTGGAGTGCACGTCCATAACGGCGAGGATTAGCAAGTAGGCTCCCATACAGAGGTCGGCAAAGGCGAGGTGACACATGAGGAACTTGGGCACAGTGATTTCGAGCATGTTACTGAGCAACACGAGAAGTACGGCCAGGTTGCCTACCACAGCCGTGACGACGACAAACCACACACTGACACGCAGCCACGTGAAGCCCATGATATCCTCACAAGGGTTCAGGGCGTCGGGCTCTGGCCAGCACATGACATGGATTGGGCTGCAAGAAACACATGGATAAGCATGTATTACCACCAGCTCTTACACAATATTGCAGTACAATGTTACAAACTTTATAACATTCGCGACATGTTTCGGCGTAACATCACACCATCCTCAGGGAAGACACACAGAACACTTCAAAATACACAAGACTAGTTAGTTGGTTAGGAATTCGTTAAAAAATATTGTGTTAAAATGACACATGACGCCGTGTGTTAAAATATTACACAAACGTTGCTGATGCGTTGCAAATTATTCGCAAATAATACTCGTAGGTACGTACACGGGATGAACAATTTTAAATATGGATAAGCGTAATACCGGATATGAATCCACAGTACTTTTAAAAACGTAGATGTTTCCATATGCGAATGCATACTTTTTGGTGAATAAACAGCTCATCACCGCAAAGGGATGGACGTACATCAAACATATGGATCGACTGAAAGAGGTGTTTTTCCCCATATGCATCTGGATATATAGGCTTAACTGGTGGATTAATTGGGATTGTCACAGAAAAATGATTAATTTGCAACAAACACACAAATATCACCATTTACAAATTCATACGTACGATAATTCATGCTTCCGCCGCGGTATAGCTGGGATCTCCGCTCTTGTGAGATGTTACTGGCTTAGGTTGGTAGTTGCAGATATGTCGGGGCAGCATTGGTTCCGTCTTCAAGAAGTCTTCTTGGACTGACTAACCCTTGAAAATGGGACCAATACATTTTCCCAAAATCTCTAAACCAACTAAAAACCTACGCCGCGTAACATCTCAGAAGAGAGAGGGCCTAAATTCTATACATCTTTTGTGCATTATCACCGCGAAGGCATAGCCTAAATGTCACAATCATTTATTATGCCACGTGAATATGATTTGACGACTGTCATCAAAGAAAATATATCCTTACAGAGGGCATAAAGAAATAAATGCGGCAAAGGCATAGCCTATGTAGTTACGGCCAAATATTTCCATTTCATCTATTCTTGCCTAAGAAAATACAAGATTCTACCAATAATCCAATAATATGGAGCAGATATACGTGTACGGCTTGACACATTCAGTTTCAGTGATGTGAGGTCAACTCATTTTATTAAACTTCTCCTTTTTCAGGAAGTTGCAGGCCTAAGCATCAAATAAGCTGTGATCTGATTTATCGTGCTGTTTGTCTCTAAGTTATTTCGTCTTCAGCGGTCTTCTTTATTTCTGACATGTCTGTCAACACGTTCCAATATCAAATATAATTTCCTTTCGGGTTATTTCAATCCCCAGAAGACTGTACATGGCAAAAGTCAGAACTTCACTCAATGTTGTCATTTCAACAGGGGGATGACAACGTCTCTTTCTCTATAAAAGTGGATACATGGAAACTGTGCTTGTAAAACAAATATGACATTCAGCGTTGTCCTTTTCGTACAAGGCCATTACGCGAAGAAAAGCTGCTTCTAAGAGAACAGAGACTAATGGATCTCTCGCGATTTGTCTGTATGCTCATTCTGTGAAAATTTGATGTTATGAATTGCTAGAAACATATTACAGTCGCGCACATAGATTGAAACAGTCTTCTGTCTTTTTCCTCGAAACAAGAAAGTAAATCGTAAGAAGTTGCTGCAATCTGCAGGTAGGTTCTAAATATTCTGCATCTTAGGCGTTCTTTAAAAAGTAAGAAGGAGTATCTTACGTGGAGACCACATCCTTCCGTCCTACTGTCCATCTGTTTGTCTGTAACCTAGTATCAGCAGCTAAACCATTCCTCGTATTTTTATAAAATTCAGTTCAGGTGTTCTGTGCAAGATGTTGTCGAGCAAGATCGAGTTTTGTGAAAATCGATCCAGTGATGATATTAATTACCTAAGCGCTTGAATTAATTTCTACCCGTACTTTTCATATTTCTTGACCGACTTTGATAAAATTCAGGATAGAGCATTTTCATGAAACAGCGTTGTATAATTGAAAGCCACACTTTACGTACGAGCGTAAGGGAAATCGCAACAGTATTGTTTTACATTTTTATACCGATTTGGATAAAATTTAGTAAGCGATATGTCCACAAATTTGTATAGAGTGATTGTGAATTTCGTGAAAATCGGCGCAAGGAAACCTACACTTAACTTGGCGGAGAAGTGCCTTTCTCTCCGTACTTTCCACATCTATTTTCCGATTTGTGTGAAATTCCGTACAAGAGATCTGCAAATAATACTGTTGAACATTTATGAGTTTTGTAAAAATCGGCATAAGAAAGGCCGTACTTTTCTTGTGTGGGTCCGTGAAATTACGTTCACACGTGTATCGTAACCACGTACGACATCTTAAAAGAAAACACGCCATGGAATATTCCGTACACTACATCACGGGGTACACCATTAGCATCTTTACTACAAAATATATGGGTCTTATTTTTTAAAATTCTTTCTTCCTCCTACGCATTGCCTTTGTGTTAATTGTAAGTAGGCGTCTTGGTTGCGTTCATGTTACTGGGTAGATAATACCGTAAATGTGAGGTTTACATTATTTATGGACGACTTTCCACCTACAAGTATATGTATTGTATATAGTATTGAGGTAAGGATTACAATCAAGTGCCGAGGATGGAAACTATGATCTGCCGAAAACAAAGATAGGTTACTAACACCTTTACTGCGAAGGCAGAGCTGTGAAGTTTATATACGTCTTCCAGTTTAAGTCTAGATAATATGAATGACCTTACACCTTTACTCCGTGTGCTCCTACAGACAAGTTCATGGAATTTCGTGACGTTTCTTCAACTGATATTCGCGGCTTTCCTCTGTATCGACAAGCGAATTACTTGCCTTTTATCATCTACCCACTTTATTCGAATGTGTATATCTTCTGTACCGGACGTGGCAATTCAGTGGTTACACTACTGCTTCGTATAAGGAAGGTCCTCAGTTCACTTCTGGGTCCGACGGTCTGTTACCTTCATTTAGACTCTTCGCGAGTTTCCTCAGTCCTCCAGACAAAAGCAGGGACAGTACCTTAAAATAGGTCACTACTCTTTCCCGTCCATTGTATCACCAAAAACTTACCCCCATCATTCTATGTTCAGACAGTATAAAACTGTGTAAAAGCTAGACGATCTTAGAGGTATTTAGTAAATTATTTTTTATCTGCACAATAATATTTATTTTATTATATTATTATATGAAAACATAATAATGATAACAATAGATGATCTCCTAGTACTACATGTTTCGACCTGTATATGTCATCTTCAGGTTATTTCAAAACGTTATAAGGTTTTTTTGGTTTAAAGGGGAAAATAGATATGGATTATAAATATCGGAGATTATTATAAAAAAACTGAAAACCACCCAGCTCTGTACGAACTGAGGAGCCGCCACTGGATTTTATGAATACAGGGAGAAGGATATTGTTAACCTGCATTTGCTTAACGGAAGCACTTCATGTTTCATGCAGCTGTTAGTCAGGTATCAGAGTTGAAGGGGAATTCCCATTATACGGTGATGAATCCTGTTAAATTTAGAAGGGCTTCTTAAGTGGCTTCCCCAGGAAGCTTCGGTTATTCCACGTGGAAATTTATAAGCTGCGCAATGCATTATGGATATGTCTGTGTATCACTCCTTATGATGCAGATTCTGCAGGAGGGAGCTTGCGATCTCTCAACGAGAGAGGCTTTTGTCGCTCAGTCCTTTGTCTTCTCATAGGGACATATCAAGAAAGAAAGTTCACGTTTTTAACTACAACATTCTTGGAAAATTTAATGGAGCTGCAGTTACAAAACCTTTCTCCAAATCAGACTAGTCTTCTTACTGATTTACAGTCTTAACATTAATCTTTGAGGTTCTACGGCAATTTGAATTTTACGTACGTAGCTTCCTATTCAAAGTGTAGCGAATCTAGTTTTACAGCTTAGTTTATTCTGACGTCGCGGTGCTTCGTTTTGTGACACAATGTCCACGCTTCCCCTAACCCTGGGTTTACCATACGACCTTGATCCTACCAAACCGCTGTGTTTTTAAGTAAATAATCCCCGCATTTTGCGAGGGGATGCTGTGATTTCGAGAAGTTCCTTCCCGAATAAGCCCTACGCATAACTACATCTATTACTACACAATTTTTTCCTCTGATACTCGTATCTGGTATTATGAGCGACAACTAGCAGATTGCAATAAAATAAAGAATATAAGGGGCTACGGTCACCGTTGTCCGTGATAAGAGAGTGTTCACATTGCAGCAAGTGGATAACAGGCTGTATTTATGTCGCACTGGAAAGCGAAACAGAATGCACGGAAAATATTTCATAAAATATTGTTTGTAAGTCATAATTTGTTCCGTTATACTAGTTCATCTCACCGACACCACCACCATCATTGTCACCCAAATCATTATCAACTACCCTTGTTTCGAGATCACGCTCAAGACACACCACGCTCGGTAGGACTCCTTCAATCGAGCGGTCCGCCCGTCGCAAAGACCTCTACCTGACAACACCCAACACTCACAACAGATAGACATCCATGCCCCGGCGGGATTCAGATGCGCAATCCCTGTAAACGAGTGGCCGTAGATCCACGCCTTAAGGTACGTACAGATTGGCCGCACCGCACCTGTACTGCAACGTTGCAATGCAGGTGCACGCTCAGTTTGGACGCCTATTTATACTACTGCGCACCACTAGTGCGCCTCCCACGAACCTTTCTTCGCGATCCAGTCTCTGTCGGTTTTTCAAACGATCACAAAGAGATTTGCAAGTGCAGTGTGGACGTCTTGTGGTGTGTTTTTAAAAGTGCAGCGAACCTCCTGCAGTGAATCAACATTGAGAAGAAGTGCACCGTGTTCGCGACGATTTCACGGTTCGTTTGAGGGTCGCGGCGGGTTCGTAGTTTTTTTATTTTCCGCGCACCTGTACTGCAACTTTACAATAAAGGTGCGGTGCGGCCAATCTGTACGTACCTTTAGACCGCGCGGCCACTGGGATCGTCCTATTTGTGTCTTACATAATGCTCTAGGTTGGTGATTGCGTCAATGAGCAAATAGTTGATGGCATTTACTCCAGATGGCAGCTACCGTTGTCAAGAAGTCAGTCGGCATTGCAGCAGCACACTGCCGACAGCACCTATCAAGCTATCTCTTAAGAACTGACATAATTATATGTTTATTGTCCGACAAATGTACACTTTTATTCACTATTAATTTTTGTGAAACGCAAAAATGTACACTTTTATTCACTATTAATTTTTGTGAAACACAAAAATGTACACTTTTATTCACTATTAATTTTTGTGAAACACAAAAATTAATAGTGAATAAAAGTGTACATTTGTCGGACAATAAACATAGAGAAGAAAATGTACGGAATGAATAATATTAATTTGACATAATTAGTCACTAAACTGCGATTTTATACTATATCAGTAAGGCTGTAATATACACGACCGGATCAATTGAACGGTTATCTGTGGAAATCACAGCTACAGCCGTCGTGGATTATCGCGTACATATTATATGACGGTAACATGACTAACTGATACCAGGTTTTCTTATCTCCTTTCTTAATACCTTCCTTACGTTATGATCCTTCGTTATGTATCCTGCGACAGCTCTGAAACAAGAAATTTCTCTCTGCATTATTTATATTAATATTCTTTCTATTATATCCAATATTCTAATCCTAATATCTCTTAAATGGCGGGCAAATTAAATTCTGCACACATTTTGACGGAATCGAGTCCAGTGCGGTCGCATCGAGTCTGACTCAGGAAGACGCTCCAAAATTAGATCTGCTTATTTTGCATAGACTTCATGCATACTTCTGGCACACTGCATGATTCGATTCGAATGAATCTAAGTTTCTGCGTTTATAGCGCATTACACTACAGTGAGTGGTAGTCGAGTCTTTTAATGTGTCTGCAGCCTTACTGTAGCCTAACTACATGCAGCACGGCCCTTCTTGACAAGCTGACAGTTCCTCAGCTAGTCAAAGAATTTCCCCGCATTTTATATACGACGAAGTTCATTACCGTGACCACAACAGCCTGGAGAATATGAATCAAACCTCATCATGTTCCTTAAGATCCATTTAATATTATTCTTCCATAAACGTCTAGGTCTACCGAAGAGTCTATTTTCCCAGATTTTCCAACCAAAACCCTGCGTGAATTTCTCTTCTGTACCATGATTTGTACATGCTCCGCTCAGTTCATCTGTCATAATTTGATCACTGATCTTATCTGACGAGACGAGAAGCTCACGAATCTGGTTCTGGTCAATAGAATTGTGGTATTTCGGCATTGCCAGATTATTGCGCTTTTTATAATTTCACAGAACTGTTAATATGTATCTAGATTTATATTATCGAATCCAGAAAGTAAGACTTATATTTGCGATATCGATGATCCTTTGTGTACTTTGTACATGTGGAATCTTTCACGTGGACAAAGAGCTAATTCAGGATCAACAGTACGTACAAGTTTTGATGAAGCCCGGCAGTGTAGCCAGCTGATTACCATAGAAATTACCTGGCGGAGAGGTTTCCACACATCGCTTGCAGCTTGGTTGCCACCTCTGCTGTGGTTTGATGGAATGTCCCGTGGTCTGCTGTCGGGTCGTCACTGTCTGCCTCCACCTTGACTGGCTCCGCTTCGCTATGCCATTTTTGCCCGTCCGAGCCCTCCTGGTCGGAGTGTGGTATGCTGTCCCTCAGAGGCTGGTAGCCTTCCGCTGAAATAGGCCCAAAACTGCGGCCATCTTCGTAAGTAGGGTCCCATATGTCTTTGTACGACAGGGTCGGGATGTAATCTGATGATGAGTGGATGAATTCAGAAAGCGAATCCATCCACATGGTGTGTGAAGTGGACCGCTTATTTCTTTGTCCTGTGTCCTTTGAGCAGTTCTCACGCATCTTGGAGAGATAAGCCTGAAAAGTCAGTAACAGGAAGTCTAAAAACTCGCAGATTCGGACTCGCAATCCCAGCAAGTGTGAAGTCACAGCCCCACGCCTTAGACCGCGCGGCAACCGGGATCGGCTCTCTGAGAAAAATACTCCAATAAGGTTATAGTCTTTTGGTGTGTGTTGCCGTGTTTTGTAATTGATAATTAGTGACAGAAACGTCGGGAAACAACTATTAATAAACATGGCGTCATAATCCAGAAGAGAGTTATTTAAATCAAGAAGGATGTGAGAACATCAAATTACGTAATATATGACTACTTTCTCAATGCTTCAATCTAAATGTTGAGGCTAGAAAAGCTATAAATTAATAATTATAAAACTTAAATTTCCCTGTGCTTTAAGTTCCAGTAGTAGACTACAAATTCCCACTACGTTTTGTTTGTCGGACACAGCTTCCAGTTTCGCGCCATCTCCATGTTTGTAAATGTTAATATAATGAAGATATTTTGTAAGAATTCGGCATATGTTCATGACCTACGTCCACAAAAGTCAAGGTACAATGTACGCAGTCCCAATGCCCGGCTGTCTGTAATGACACTCCACAGTGTACCTCAGACCTTTCATACACATGCGCGATAATACCCTGAAGTAGAGCCTAAGTCCTCTTTCCTCCACAAGGTATGTGTTTACAGGCTTCATGTTACGACTCCGTCCGTATTTCAGACCATGCAACGTCGATGACAGGAAGACTGGTGAAAGATGCACTGGAAAGGTTTTGGATGGAAGATGTTGTGACACAATCGAGGCCCCGTCTCTGCATTTTCTTGGAGAAACTGATGCAAATAACGAAGAAAGTTGAATTAAAGCATATTTAGGCAAAGACTCGAAAGCGATACTTCCCCAAAGCATCTCTATACCTTACGCTACCTGAGCGTGTTCCGTCTTCCCGACATTTTTTCGCGAGACGTCATTCATAAGCATCTTCCATTTCGAAGTCCGAAACCAATATGCCATTGAAAAATCATTGTTAAATGAACTAAGTGACAGAGTTTCATATCTTTTAATGTGTTTTTATTTTTTATAGGTGGAAGCCATTTAAAGTATAGGTACATTGTTCTATCTCAACACTATCTCTACCATCACGTCCTGTCTGTCCATTTAGCTTATAAAGCTTGATGTACAACAAAGAACGCGTTTCTTTAGATGTAATGCGTGTCTACGAACCGAAGGGAACTATTTCCTGCACCTTCTTTAAAAATCTAATATTCACTGCAATACATTTAACTAAAAAACTCATGTATCCCGACTCACGGCAGATTAGAATAGAGGCGAGCACTGCGCTCCCTGTCGTAATGAGAAACGTTTTGGGTGAATAGTGATGCGAGTTGTCAGATAAAATGATGACCTTGTATAAGGCACGTAGGTTCTGACCCCACTCGAAAATGGGGTCACCGATTTGGTTTCCTTTAAGTGAACGGTTGTCACTGCAACTTTTCTGTCGTTGGAGGCTTCCATCCGAACGGTTCTACTGAATATACAAAGCGTTAAATAAAATGTAAACTTCTCTAGCTGTCAGAAACTGACAGCCGAGGTTCGCCTGAAAAGAGAAGACATCGACAATGATTCTTAAAGAAAATGAAAGTGTAAACACTGAGCATAAATATGTCACATGAAACTTCACTTTTTTTGGAGGACGCGGAAGAGAGGTGGTTTGGTGCGAAGAAGCAGGAAAAGAGCTAGTATAATTTTGCGATAGTGGGAGCTGTTTCCGCTCGAAGTTGTAATGCAGAGTATTTCTTTGTTTTTGTCACATTATGTATTGTGGTGTGTTTATAATCGTTAGATTTACCCTAAAATTTACTCAATCTCAGTATAACTGGAATGTATAGGCCTATGTTAGCGCCCCTCCCCAAACATGTGATACGTCACATTTTCACAATACATTGGCCGAATATTGAAATTTCGGCAAACCGAACATATTTAAACATACTGCGCACATTTACGTGTGTGTGTGGATGTCCTCAGTCATATTGGATAAACATTTCTAACTCTCACATCGAAGTCATCGGGGTTATAACACCACAGACTAGTACTCTAGTAGAGCAACATTTGCCTCTGTAACGTCGTTACTACTATAATAATAGACTACATTCACTACATAAATATTCCATTTTACTCAAAAAAAAATATTCGAAATTTCGTTATTCATTATCACGTATTTTTTTGGTCGAGGATTTCCGGCACTTCAGTTTTGTGAAGAGGAAATCGAAATATAAACTGCCCCTCACAAACAGTTATTTACTACATTGTTGTCAGCTACCTTTCTCACCGTAATTCTGACAACAGCATATTAGCGCCATAACCAGAGCTGTTAACAATTATTCATTTCTCCCTCCCCAGCGCAAATATTTTTACATTAGAATTACACAAGACGGTACATACTGCGCATTGAATTGCGACGGGTCGACAACGGCTACCCTCATTCTTCAATTTCATTATATTAACACAGAATTAACGCAGTCCAATTTCGAAATATAATTCAAGTTCGTTTAGTGGTGGCAGGAGGGGCTTACCTGGTGCATAGCATGTTTAGTTGGATCGTGACGAGCAGGAAACTTGAAAGCGCAGCAGTGGAAGGAATATGTCAGCCAGGCCTCCTTCAGGTGCTAAAATAAATCAGAAATTATGAGAGTTCCAACATTTAATTATTCGCTACTGACTCTTCTTCACTGAATATCTTATTTCAAATATTCTTCCATTGTGCAGGTTTCCATGACATCGAGTCATTTAAATTATTGGAAAAATGCAAACTGATGAATGGTTAGCAGGCAACAGAGGAATTTGCATTTAAATAACAATAACATCATAACAACAAAGATAATTTTGGTCTAAGGCAGATTTTCTCTTTCGTAACAAGGGCAGGTTTTAAGCCTGCAAAACTCCAAAGCTGAAGATCTGATGTAGTATTTCTACCTAATATTGACCAGTATTCAGCAATAAATTACGTGGCTTATATATTTAGCATTGTCAATACGAATATTCCGTAATAAGTTTGCTTATCTTTATTCACTATATCGGCGATTGTTATCCATAAAATTGTCGAATTAGAATAACAAGCTGACATAGGAAAGGAATTGCAAAAAATAGAAGAAACGTAATTATAAAAATGAAGGTAAAAAAGAGAGTGGAAATTACAAGGGCAAAATGGAAGAAATCGATATGACATACCCACCAGAAGACGGCAAAAATAAGAAAAGATAAACATTATGGGATGCAGGGAAAAATAATGGGATCAGTATAGATAAATGTTCAAAAGAAACAAGAACATATGTTTACATATATTGGAGAGCGGCGCTTGTCAGTTAGTTAACGATAAAACAACAAAATCCGGAGAATAACTGAATAAAAATCGGAAAATTTCAAAGAATAAGAAAGTGGAACAGGAGAAGGCTATAAGAAATCAGAAGAACGGAAGACAATAAAATTCACGGAATAAGAATGTGGAAAGGTTATGGAAAAGATAAATATTAACATGAAAGAATAGACTAGGATAGGATAAAGGGAGGTAAAAATAAATAACTAGGTTAATAGAGTAGATAAAGGACAAGAAAATAAATATGATGGAAGAAAAAGGTAATGAGAGTAAGAAAATTAAGCAGATGAAAAGAAAGTGTGTCAAGAGAAGGAGAAAAAAAAACATAAGGTTAAAGAAAAAACGAGACTTTAAAGAAGAAGGAAAATTAAAGAAAGATTGACTTTAAAGATAAAAAATAGAAATGTAAGAATGTGAAATTTGAGGCAAAGGAAAAAAAGAAAGTACTTTAAATCTTTGTTTTTCACATGCCGTTGAAGATATTTGGAATGCAGCATGCGACCTCCCTTGCGCTGGATTAATTCCATCACAAACTCGTCACAGCAAACGTAATTTCATCCATAATGAGCCTTTTTCACACATCAGAAGCTTTGCTAGAAGTATAGATAGCACACGGGGTTACACAGTTCGCTTGTAACGTACCAATTTCTTAAGGTCTTATTCCGCTGCCTCGGAATGAAAGGGTAAGAAGGTTTCCTTGAAAATATAAGGAAAATTGGGTCTGGTGTTTAACCATCTAGTCGAGACGACAGAAACATTTTAAATGACTAAAATATTGTGGAAAACCTGCAGCAAAGGAAGGCCTTCCTGCTTCGTATACAGGAGGGAGTTTGTCGAATCTGCTTGCCGACAGATCATAGTGGTTTATGATAATACAGGAAGAAGTAACAATAAGGAATAAGACATATTAAGAAAAGCTGGTTAAATATCACACACCAGTGGCGTAGATAAAGCCCCCGGAGACCCTGTGAGGCAAGGGCCCCCAAACTTACAGAATACTAAAATTCTGTGCGTTATTTCCGGATCTCTCTTATGAGATCTGGGAGTAACTTCTCTAACAACTATAGGGTGTCTCCAATTATCGCATCTTGGGGGGGGGGGCTACCGGTTATCTATGTTATTGACACATACTGTGTGCTAGTTATCAGAAGTTGGAGTAATGTAAGAGGCTGGTTAAACGAAATGGGAATTTGCATTCGTTTGATAAATTTAAGCACTTCTACATGGAAAGTAAAATGGAGAAGGCATGTCTAGTCAGCAGTCAGCTTGTTACCTCTGCGAACTATTACAAGAATTTCCATTAAACCTGGTACTGAAAGACAACATATATTTTAATGGTTGTCTAAAGCAGTTTATATTCATCACCATGTTCTCTCTCTGTTCCCCTACCTAACGGTGAAACTTTGAGCCATTCTTTATTTTTTATACACGCCTATCATAGGGACACTAATTGAGTTTACCACTTTGTAAAGTAGAAACTTTGAAAACTTGATTCTGCGCTAGAAGAACAAAAAGTTATCAAACCATTAGTATGCCAGAGCGTGGGTTCTATACTGGGACAGCCTACGTGAAATTTTTGGTGGTAAATCGGCAATGAGATTGGTTTTTCTCCAGGTACTTCTGTCCTCTCCTGCCAATTTTCATTCCACCAATGTTCCATATTCATGTTTAGTCGCCTGCCATCGCCGCTGTGCCATCTAGACATTAACAGCATCGCGACGTAAACTACAGTAAAAGATATGCAGAATAGAGCAAATGTAGTGCAAAGGAACGTTAGTTATGACCGCTACTTATTTTCCTATAAAATCCAAGTGTGTAAGTGGGATGTAGCCTCGACTGCCAGTTCAGAGGTTATTTTTGGTTATCCACAGGTTCTTCGGCCAAAATTGTCTACTTTCATGTCCATAACTATGCATATTTCACGAATATAATCCAGTCTTTTTTTCCATGTTAGAGAAATATAAATTTTGGAACTGAAAGATATTCGTATCTTGTCACTTGTTTATCAAATACTGTGGTAGTGTCACGTCTAAAACCTGAAAAAAAGAGACCACTTCAGAAATTTAGGCGTAAATGTGAAGGTCATATTACAGTTTATCTGAAAGAAATAAAATTTGATAGGATGGTTAGACTCATCTGGCTTAAAATAGGGTCAGTGACTGAAAATTTCTTTACTAGCCAAGCAAGCAATAGCTTATGAACGTCAGCCGTGCATTACACACTTAGTAAGTTTGTTTGCTTCATCATCACGTGACCCTGAACGAGGTTCACGTGCAATTAGATATTTACAGCGACACTTGTTTCTGGTGAGTGATGCAAATTGTTCCGATTCGTGTGTCCACAATTTCAATATCAAACATCCCGAAACGTCTTCTTCAGAGACCGGTTGTTTAAATATCAGGCACTTTACACTTCCGGCGGGCGATCAACATCCGGTTCTGAGCTCCGTATTTTCAATCCAAAGGTAAAACAGCTCTAAAGATGGGAAACGGAGCAAAAATCGAACTTGCGATTTGAAGTGTCCTGACCCCGTCAGAATGTGAACTCTTCCAATTACAATGGACATCCCTTTCCAACATGAATAACAGTAATATAAATAGTATAGCAACAACAGGGACGACAAGAACATCAATACTAATTATTACAGGAAGTGAAAATTGTGCTTATAATTCGTGATATACTCTCTTCAAACGGACTGATACAAAAACATCTCACTGAGACAGTTGATGTAGGCCATCTTCAGATAAAAAGAAAAAAAGCAACAAACAATTTCAAATAAATTTTTTTTAATATATCATAGGCATTACCGAAAACCTTCTTCATTAATCTGTGTAACCAGTGTTTTACTTGAAATTGTAAATCACGCAGTTTCGCTTTAGTCATGACACATACCAGTACTGTTCTGTGCTAAAGACAGGCCCGTGTTGGTTGTAACAGTAAAAATAACAAGAAGCCAGGTAACTATGTAGGCCTGTGTGGTGTGTCACATTACAAATCAGCCAAATTCATTATTTTGAATCAAGACTATGACGTCAACATGACTCATAATCTCAATCGCTACCTAGTTACCGCCAATTCCTGCAGAGCGCCCCTACAGGTACGGAGACTGTAGGCTCGCTTGTGTCATACACACAAACGCACAAGTCTACAGGTAGTGTGTGCTCAGTCGTCGCAAGAAAGCTGCTGTTGCTGAGTTGCGGGACATGTCTTCATGGTAAACGACGATAAATACACAATTCACAATTAAGAATGTGCATACTTTCACTTCGTTTACGGATTCTTTAACGCGAATGCTGACGTCGGCTCCTTAACCGTCTTTAACACACGCAGAGCGGTAGTCAAGAGTTCATTCATTTCCGGTTGCGAGACGCGAGATCCTTCACCCCAAGTACAAATACCAGGGAGCGTGGTGTACAATGCTTTCCTGAACAAAATGATATAACGTGACACGCCAAACGCAGTCAAAAAGCGAGTGTTGGCCAAATTATTTTCAAAGGCACACCCTTCGGGTTCAAGTGTTGCGAAATTTACATCAGGAATGTCTATGCCCATATCAATGCCAACATGTGAAAACTCTCCAACCCGAAGTTAGGCATTGCTAGTAGGTATTTGCCACTGGATAGTGAAATAGCGTCAGACAGAGAAACGAATTTTGTTTTGCGATAGGGTCACTTTATGCGAGACTGCATTAACCGACTGCCACAAAACCCATGTGAGGTCCCTCAACAGTCCTTATAATCTCATGGCCAGCAAAGTTTACGTTATACCACACTTTGCTTTCAAAATGACTACGTCACTACGTAGTGGTTGGAATTATATTCCATATTATCTACTAACACTTCTCGCTCAATTCAGACCTATGGATATCACTTCAATTTTTGGCAGGCCTTTTGTGGGACACGTATGTGGTGTGTTATATGCATTTTTAATGAATTTGCTTTTGCGCCCACCGTTACCATTGACTCTCTTCTGTCTCTTTGTGCAAGATAAAGTGCCAGACACTTTACAGGCAATGACGTTCTGCTCATTCATCAAACAATTACGGCATACAGTATGTTCTCTCATATATGGCTCATTACATCAACATTGCACGGATTAGATCCACATTAAGATCGAAGATGAATTATATAAATGCTTGAATGTAACAAGCCCATAAGGTGAAAGATACTCATACAGACTTCTACTATACATTTTAACCCAATTTTAGCGTAACAGATAGAAATATTAAGCCCCATTTTTAATTCTATTTTAATTACATTAATATACTGGCTTTGGAGGAAAGATAGAGGAAAGGATAGAAGTGATGGGAAAACGAGGAAGAAGACGTAAGGAGCTACTGGATGATCTTAAGGAAAAGAGAGGATACTGGAAATTGAAAGAGGAAGCACTAGGTCGCGCTCACTGGAGAATTTGCTGTGGAAGAGGCTATGGACTTGTCGTAAGACAGAGTAAAATGTGAATTAATACTGACATCTGGCTGCTGTGTCTTGTACATGTTTGACTACACTGTTTACGGCGATATGTAGTTGTGTTAATATACGTCTTGTTTTCTTGCGAATGAGTCTCCCTGAAGATGGTTTCTTTAAGCCAAAATATGTAGGGGAATGTAAAGCATAAAACAGTACAACAAATATATTTTTGTCATAAAAGTGCAGTTGGTTGCAATTATGTATACGAGTAATAAATGCAGATTATTATTGAATATTAATAATATAAAGTTTAAAATTAATAAAGTGGATTGTTTATGTAGTATCTACTAAGCGTACATTGGTTACCTGTAAACGTGTCTTACCTTGAAGCTGTAAACAGAAGGAATAACTTTAAGAGACTCTGTGTCCTGTATCCTAAGCACATCAAGGCCCTCGAGTCCGCCGGTCGGCAGATGCGTGATCGCTGTCTCTGAGAGATCGCTGGAACAATGTCACAATCTTAATCTCAAGAAGTCCTGGAAGGGCGACTTTACGAGGGTTACTTAATGAAATGCTTATACGTCTATTTGGTCAAATAAAAGAGAACAAACATAAGACACAGTTACCTACATGCGTAAATAATTTATCCTATGTTGATTACTTTTACCTTAAGATTTTCAGGCCGGAAGTCCAAAGACAACAGATAACAGTAATAATGAATTTTGTTTAATTTTATTTAATTATAATATTTTATAAATAAAGATTTTCTGTATTTCCCGCCACTGCGGGATTAAGTTTTCGCTTTTTTTTCCCAAAGGGTTATTAGGTTTACGTATAGCTAGAGAACGTAGCAGATATTTCAGATGCGATTCGCCGACTATAGTCGCTGTATCACTTAAGGAATTCTCTTATTGTCTTTCTAATCCATTTTGGCGCCATAAAAGTCCTAACCTCAAAGCTTCTTTGTGTGACCTTATTTACACTGCGATTCCTAAATTCAATAAATGTTTCACATGAAATGACTGGCATGCTTATGAGCTATCTTTATACTAATCTGTACAGACCAATGATGGGTTTCCCTTCGGACGACCAGGTCGTAAGTCGGGAATACGTTACACGAATACATCGAAAGCCGAAAAAGCGTATTAATCATAGCTAATACATGTACTTAATATATGGTATTTATACAGCAATACAGTATATACAACGCCGTATTAAACTTACAAAAGAAAAAAGAACAAAATTCCGGCTAAGTAAAAACAATCTAGAGTTTGCATGGATGATACAAGGGTATCACGAGAAACATCAAAATGCCCCCCCCCCCCTCATACTACGTCCGGGGATCAAAAGGTACCTCCCAGATACAAGCCAGATAGGTTGCTCTGTGAGCCTCTCCTGTCATAGCAGCCTTGACAGTGGTTTCCTCACCAAAGATCTACTTATATTGGCTTCCCAATGCTAGCTGAAACATTCACCCAAATTTTCAAACCCCTTTTTAGGCGCTTTCGAAAATTGCGAAAAGCGACTATTAGTTTTGTCATGTCTCTCTGTCTCTCTCTCTCTGTCCGTTCATCCGTCATCCGCCTGTGTGTCTGTCTGTCCGCATGGAACAACTCGGGTCCCAGTGGACGGGTTTCCATAAAATTTGATATCTGAGGATTTTCCAAAATGTTTCGAGAAATTTCAAGTTCCATTAAAATCTTAGAAGAATAACGGGTACTTTACAGGAAGACCTGTGTACGTTTTTGATACTACGCTGAATTATTCTCCGAATGAGAAATGTTTCAGAAAAAAATTGTAGAGAAAATCAAAACACAAATTTTCTCTTCAATAACTGTTTTTTTTTCGAAAGTCGTGCCGTTTATGAGACAATGTGAAAAAAATATGGTAACAGACAGACAGGACACATATGATATGGCGCATGCGCTTTGCATGCTGGATAACTAAGGCTAAAGTCACACTCAGAATATGTAATATTTATTGCCTTTCCACGGCAACAATGATTACGCGAAAGCGCCTTATTGTTACGTTTACACGTACATTGCCTGTCTTGTTAATTAAACACCTGAAACTTATCAGAAACACTTCTGTGTTGTACTAGTGCTTAGTATGATGAACGGCTCTAATATAAAAGTGAATTCTCAACGCAAAATTCCGGGCGAAGTCACAGACATTTTTAGGTCAACAGCAAATGGACACATCCTCCACGTAGGGTTTTCTGTTTTTTCTTTCTACTCGTAGCAAAAGAAACGCCCAGCGTGTGAATAAAACATCTGAATATCTCTCAGATATACTGCGGAGTTGCACATTTTAAATGCGGGACAAATAGCAGTGGCTTCTTTGCACACTCAAGACACACTTGACCCAGAAAAATAATTTCCTCTTCTCCTTTCTTCAACCCAGTTACTCCTGTCGTTTACATATGCGTTAATAAACATGTAAAATGTACTTACAGGTCAGTAAGGCTCTTTAGGCCGTGAAATGCTTCACTGGAAAGTCTGGTTAGCAATCGATTTCCCTTCAGGCTCCTAAAAATAATAATACATTTAGATATTACTCTTTACTCCTTTCTCAGTGGAACATAACATATTATTTGAACGTATCTCTTAACTTTAGGCTGCCCGCTTTGAACTTGGTGAAACTGTAAGCAGTAATATACAAACACATATTGAAATCTGAATAGTGCTTAATATAAACACGTACACTGACATACTGAGATCACACACCGTGGAATTATTTTAAAATCTGTTAGCAGACAAATAGACGTCATGCATTTAAAGGAAGTAGTTACGCTAATTGAAACAATTAAACAAGAATATTGTTTTCATTACAATAACATATTTTACAAGCTCCTACTACAGAACATGCGTAATAATGAATAACAACCAAGCTAGTCAGGCATCAGATATATGTATATGTCACGCTAATAATGTATTATTCTAACATTATAGAATTTAATCCCAGACCCAAAATTAAATTTCACTGTTCAAAAGAACGGCAAAGAATATGCCTTTATACCCAACTATTTAGGGGAACTTAATAAAATCAAATCAAATATCTGGAGGAAACCTACGGCAACTGATGGTACGTATTGCATATCCTGACGCTTGCCACGCAGTGAAACAAAATATTTCAAAGATTAAACACACATTATATCACACGAAAGAAATGTAATTGTAAACACGTAATAACGCTAATACAATATAATAAATAATATGATGAAAAACGTTAGATACAATTTCATAAAACAGTATAAAATTAGTCTAACACCGAAAATAGCGCAGGAAATTGCACAAGGGCAATATAAATGTGTGCACGTGCACATACAATGGAACAGGAATTAGTTACAATAAAACTGTCCAAAAATACATTATGCATGATTTGTAAGAAAAAGTATACTACCCAGAGTAGACTGTATAAAGAACTATTACCCAGAAGTGGTCCATATGGGTATTGTGATTTTTACAAAATTAAATGTATGGATTGCCTTAAAAACGTGTTGGATGAAGAGGACGCAATTTTAGAAACAGATAAAATAAACATGCAGAAGTCATCAATTTATCGAATACCTTTGAAATAGGTTCAGCTTATTCCTGGAAGACGCATTATACACAAAACGAAAAGTTGATAGGATGCAATAAAATGATAGTTGAGGGCGGTTTTATATTTATATGAACAGAAAACATGATTTACATCTAAATGACACATTTTTGGAAGCACACAATCCAGTTTTTTAATGTATGTAATATAAAGATGATAAATTACCCTGGAATTCATGGTTCAACTTGCCGTGTTTAACTACATGACATTCACGAATAACCACTACAGTTAAATTTATTTTTAATTTATTTTAAATTTACACAAGAATGTATCAGTATTTTCACTTTCGTACAGAAAAGTACTCTTCTTTGTAATTTAGAAAACTTCGTGGTGCAACCTGGGATTTTCTTGAAAAGTTAATAATTATTCAGCTGCTTAAGAAATTTACATGTTTACGGAATTCGAAATTCATGACACCTTTCACAAATGTGAACATTTGTTCCTAAACGTAGCCAGTTTAATCGATCCAAAAATTTCACATCACTTCTCGAAAATACTTTTTAATATTACCGTCTTGACTGTGTTATTTTAGAAATGCCAGCTTTCCAAGTATTTTCCCGTGTTCATTCCTTCAGTGTCAGAATCTGATACATACTAGCTTTACTCCTTATGTACCTCGCTCAGCTCCAGAATTCCCGTACACCTCAGACCAACAGTTATCAAACAATACGTTGCGGCATTTTTGATTCAGTTGCTACGTATTTAGTGATAGTTCATTACGTTGATTATTAGATAGCAGGGAAGATGTACTTCATAATGAAGACAGTTTTAGTCAACACATTCGTCTTTTATTATGAAAACAATATTTGTATGTATAAAATGCCACATCTTTCGACAATTAAGAGTCATCATTAGGCATGTAAGTGAAAAGGCATGCAGTCAAATATCTTTAATTGTCATTCCTATGAAAGACATTTCGTTCTTACAACTTTATCTACTACAATTACACTACTGTTTAAAAATGCAGTAATAGCAGTCATATGTACGGCAGATGAAGTTGAAAGAAGGAGACATCTTTCATACAAATGACAATTTAGGATATTTTACTGCTTAAGTTTTATTTATTCATGCCTGATGGTGACCCTGAGGGGTCGAAACATGTGGCATTTTATACAGGCAAATATTTTTTTAATAATAAAAGACAGTTGTTTTGACTAAAATTGTCTTTATTTAATTTATGAAAGAGCGCGGGATGTCTTCTCTAAAGATATACTTCAGTTCTGTTCTGTTAGTACGCCAGGCTGTGATGCTGATTGTTTTTTTTAAATATTTACTGTCTCGATACCTTTTATAATGTATTTATATCTGTTGCATGCTGCAGTTTATCACAATAATCTATTTTAATCCCAGTATTCTGCCACTTTGCTACTTACATAAAATTCCAGAAGTATTAATCTGTTGTTAAATACTGCTATGAATTCTAACACATAATTTGACAACTGTGTCAACGAAATCCGTAAAGAAAACCGCCGAATATAATAAATATATTTTATGCAAGTATGCATACACGAATACTTGCAAATGTATAAAATTAAAACAATGCTTAATGAGATTCTCAGCGATCTTGTGCCTCTAGCGTGCTCTTAGAGGAAAGGCAGATCAGAATCACAATTGCAGGTCACGAAAAATTTGTTAGAGGCATGAACATAATGCCGTCTTTTTACTCACAATTTTGCTATTTCCGAGCCGTTGAAAGCCCAACCATCCACAGATTGTATAGCATTGTAGTTGAGTATACTGCAACAGAAAGAAGCATAGAAGTTATATTAATGGGAAATATGTGGCATAAAGTACAAGACATGAATTTGACTATGCCTTGAATGGAAGCCTAAAGGTATTGCGTCAGCCAATTAGAACGTTGGTCCACGGATCGGGAACGGTAAAAGGCTTAATTCAAGCCAGTCCAAAAATTTTAGATATTTTGCCACAATCCAGATATTGATATTGCAAAACCAAATAATTTTTCGTTTTTCTTCTGCTTCCAGAGTGGCCACATATGCTGTACTCTCTTCCGTTGTTTATGATGGAAAATTAAAGTACAAATGTTTGTAACGTCTTCCAGATCCTGTTGGTACATAGCGGCGTCTAATCTTACAAACAGTTATGTTTGTAGACTTACTTTAAGACTGCTAAACTACAGGGGCAGTATTTTATCTGACAACTCGCTTCACTCTTCTCTCAGATCGTTTAGCATGACGGCAGGCAGCACGGCGCTTGCCGCAGGTTCAATTCGCTGTGGGTCGGGCTTCATGCCTTTGTTTCAATGTATTCCAGTCAATATTAATTTTCTATTTGCCATACTGAAAGAAGGTGCTAGAAATATTGTTCTTGCGCTCGCAGACACACGTTACGTTAACAAATATGTTATTCATTGCACGTCTAAATGTTATGAGATAAGCGAGCCGATGGGAAGAGATCAGCGACAGTTGCCAGAAAAGTAATGATCCTATGTGCGAACTGATATGCTTCCTACCTTGGAAAAGCCAACGCTGTTTAAACGCTATATAAATTAGAAAATATGAGCACCATTTTTAGGATTTGTTGCCTTGCAAGTAAATTTTAATATTGAATAAAAAAATTAACATAAATTCCATATATTTATTCAAGTCTATAACCCAGTACAACGTCACAGTCTTTCAAGCTGTGGAAGATTTTTCGTTTTAATCAAGGACCGAATTGAAAAGCGTGCAACCACACTTGCTCCAATTAGAACGTGGATATATTTTGCATTAATAAAATTAAAATTCTCAGATGTCATAGAATTCACAGAAGGTAAGTCTTTGTATTTTCATTGGATATACTTACAGTTGATAAGCCTTAACACGAACAGAGTTGGATTTGATTTCACGTATCCTATTGGCTTCTAGGTCACTGTAACAGAAAGCAATGAGTGGAATGTGAAATATAAGTTAGCAGCAGTAACCAGATATCTTGAAAGTTCAAAATATTATCAAGTTTCCTAAATACAATTTAGCTAACATTTTTATTTTCATGGCGCAACAGCTCCTCATTATCAAGGTTTCACGATCACACTCAAACACACCACACTCCGTAGGACTCCTCTGGACAAGTGATCAACCCGTCGCAGAGACCTCTACCTGACAACACACAGCACTCACAAGAGACAAACATCCATGCCCCCGGATGGATTTGAGCCCAAAAACACAGCAAGGGAGCGGCCGCATATCCACGCCTTAGACCGCTTGGCCAGTGGGATCGGCAGCTCAAAATTGATATTTCCACATAAAAGGCCTGAGTTAAATAAATAATTACTAAGTCACTGAAAAACCTTTTGGATATTGTTTATGCTTAATGCAATACAAAGTATAAGAGTCCTTTATTCATTTATATAATGTCTCTTTATAAGAGACATATATTAATAAAAATTAACGTTCTCTATTCTCAAAAGAAACCTCTCGTACCAAAATTATTACAAAAACTTCCGAGGAGATTTGTCTCAAAAATTTTGCCACGTGTAACCTCAGAGATTCGAACTGTCACAGTGTTTGCAGTTGTTTAGTTGCAAAGGTGTTTCACATAGAGTGCTTAGCTACGTGTATAATATTTCCGCTCACAAGATGTAACGCGTCTGATAAACTTTTTTTTTCTATGGCTCGACAGCCCTTAGGGGGCCTAGGCCTCGTCATTTTACGACGCTTCACGATCACACTGATAGACACACCACATTCGGTAGGACTCCTCTGGACGAGGGACCAGCTCGTCGCAGAGACCTCTACCTGACAACACACAACACTCACAACAGACAGACATCCATGCCCCGGTGGGATTCGAACCCACGATCCAAGTAAGCGAGCGGCCGCGGACCCACGCCTTAGACCGCACGGCCACTGGGATCGGCAACGGGTCTGATAACAGTACTTTATTATTTATTGCCATCAAACTTAAAGGCAAAGAACAATTTCACTTATCCCCACATTACGATATGTTCTACAAAAATACTTTAATTAGCATATTTTCAAGAGATATATTACTGTATATTATATTACAATTTTTATATTAAATGTACCTGCCACCTCAAAAATTTTCACGCCCTCCATATAGTTATTACTTGGTATAGAACATTTGGAAATTACGGACTTTCGGCGGCATCATGAGACGCAACGCTCAAACCAAGTTTCGTGAAAATCGATTCAACGATTCAGAAGTTGATAGGAACACATACACGTAGAGCATGGTGATCTCATAAGCCCACTTTCTTTCCTTGAGAAACAAAAGCAACCTAAAATGTATATCTGTAGTTCTGAATCTGTGACGTAACGAAGGACCCAAACACTAACCCCTCCCGGCGCTTGGCATAAAAAGACACATCTTGCGAATTCTTCCACTTATTTCCATGGGTCTGTAACTTTCTTTTGTTGTTTGCATATCTGCTGATTGTCAAAATAAATTGATAGATGCTTTCAACATATAATATGCCCTCATTTCACTAGGCCCACAAAACTACAGCACGATTGTACCTTCCGTCATGTTTCTTCTCTAAAACTGTTGAATACATGCGGAATGTGCGAAGTATACGTCACCTCGACTTCTCTGGAAGTGAACTGCAATATGTCTGTTTTCGCTTTGGCTGTGTAATTGCCCGTAGCGGCCCGTTTTGTGAACTTAAAATGAGGACTCTTTCAATAGAAGCTTCTTTATACACACTCATTGCATTTTTACGGTGACGTAATCCAACATCTAACACACGAAAACAAGCAACTTTCGCCTGTACATGCAAATACACGTTTGACACATGTTCACGGGATTATCTCGCGGGGCTACTTTATGCTTACTTAAGTCCTTCTTCTTCGAAACAAGCTATAAATTAATTTGTAACAAGTAAGATGCTGGAAAGAAGTAGAATAAGATTTTTAAATTAGAAGTTGCATGTTTCCAAGAAGGAAACATGGCTTGCTACGCTACAGAAGGTCACAAACTTACAATTTAGAGGTCACTTGCTTTGATACACTTGAGCCACAAGACCATAATCCTCCTTTGTGTTAGTGACAGTTGCGAATATTTACGAGTACATTTACTGTGAGTTTTGAGGTTTTCGCAGCGGTGTCTATGGATTTTAGGGCTTATTCACCTTTTAAAATGAGGGAACTATGTTGCCTCGAAACGTCGATATCCAATTACCCACTGACGCAGCGTTATATCCCGGAAGAAAGTAATCTCAAATCTTTAAAGTTCAGAGTTTACTGGATGCATTTCAGAACCCTAAGGAGGGTATTTGTACTTTAGCAGGTTTGAGAGGCTTGAGGCTGTAACAACGCTGACCATGACGTTAAGTCACTGCCTTGTGGCACGTGGCGCATGTCATTCCGGAGGAAAGCTTTGCTTTCATTTTATATCCTGAAAATGCAAGCAGCAAGTACCTGGTACCGCTCTACTTATGTAGCGTTACATTCCAAAAGTTAGTAATCTTTATAGCATATTCGTGTTTCGTTTATATTACCTTACTTACATCATGTGCATTATGGATCCTTCAGAGAAATCCGACAGGTCTGGAAAACTTTCTAATCCAGTCCGCATTATTCGCCTGAAAATAAAAAGCAAAGCACGAAACACCTGCTGTCACAGTTTCTATAATTAGACCATTGTTAAGAAAATATTGTCACAAAGCTTGGAAGTGAAGTCTAATGCTACAGTTCTGTACTGTAATCTTCCTCGTATCTACTTCAAGGTCTAGTTACACATTTTGAAAATGCCCATGTTTATTTGTTTGCCAAAAATATATTTTATTTTTGCCGTGGTAATTAGACGTAACTTGCATTTTAGAAACGTCACAAATAATTTGAATAAACAAAAAAATTGCGGCTGTTTTCGATTGCTCGAACAATGGCATAATGGATCCGGGTTTCTTCTGTGTTTCTATTGTCATGTCCTTGCGATGGACCTTCGTCTAGATTTCTACCAAATTTCAGAACATGATTCTGAATTGCAACAGACCAGAAACACAAATCCTTAAAGGTTGAATAAGAGGGAGGAGAATTCACCGAATAATTTATTTCTTTGCAAATTGTAAACATTTAAGACATTCATAAAAACATAGCTAATACTTCTGAGCAAAAAATCTCATTCATTGCACGAGAAGAGTTAAGGTAGACGTTATTACTTCTATATTATGTGAACAAAATAATTCTAAAGGCCTTTCTTAATGTAATTACATTCGGGATCGGGTAACATGTATATGTAGCGTTGTAATTATGGCATGTGAAAGGCTTTACTCTCTTCGATTCCTCGAAACTTGTTTTCATGAGCTGGAATCCCAAGTGGAACACAGATTATATACGATTATTTGCTTGTTGTTTTGTGCAGTTGAAACCCTGCGAGGTGTCAATCTCCCGTACACGGTGTCCTAAGAAATGTGTAAAATATTGATAGTCAAATATTAATTGGACCAGAGCAGCGAGCCTAATTCATGAAGGTAAAGAAAAGAAGATTAATTGATTGGCGGTTAATATCCCATAATTTTCCTATCTTTCATCTATTATCAAGGCAGGATGGTGTAGCAGTAATAGCCTAGATTTGTATACTGTGAAACATCAGTGAAGATAGTCGCTGTACCGGCTATCTTCACTGATGTTTCTGCTCTATTGCCCTTTTATCCCAGGCAAATTCTGGGACAATATTTTGACATAGACGACATGCTCCTTCTTCCAAATACGTAACTATTAACCATTAAAGATAATTTTTCCAGCACATTTAACAGCGGACCTACATAATCTATGCAGCTGCAATAATCTTCCATATCCCCGATTTTCATTACCTGTCTTCCTATAAAGGCAATAAAAAGTTCTGTGACAGGCATAAAAGTTGATAAAACTGAAAGAAATCATACACAAATTTACGATGCGTCTTGAAGACCAATTTTTTCCCCTAAGAAATGTCGAGGATATGCTTCTACGTGAATCTCAGTATCTATAGAATAATTACAGTATGTACATTGAAAGGAAGATAAATGATGCACTTCAGTCACTTTGTAAGCATTCGCCCACTTTGTAAACACAGTGGACATTAATGAAGCCAAGCCCTCACGTGCAACAACCCAGTGACAAGTCTGGGCACTGATTGAGTTCGTGACTCTGTCCTCTTCTGTCAGGTTATGAACAGCCACAAGGATTGTCCTAAGAACGTCAACTACTGTGAAGTGAGTAAAGTCGAAAGTCCGTCCGATGATATAGCACGGTCTGAGGTCTCCGTCACGACTCTAGGCGGATTCCAGGCTCTGTCTTTGTCCAAAGGTAGTTACGATTTTTCTTTCTTTCGAAGTTGTTAACTTGTCATCTCTGATGCAAACATACAAGCTACTGCTAAATTACGCTCATATTTATTCGGACTTGATGTTGTCAGTAGCAAACATGTTTCAAATAGTGTTTTACAAAATATATTCCCTGAAAGCATGTATCCGGCATTAAAGGACGTTAAAACCTAAGTTTTGTCTTTATTAACAAATTTTATATTATGTCCATCACTTACTGAAGAAGTGCACTGATAGCAGAAAATGTAATTATTGGCATATTTTGAAATATATTTTGTAATCTCTGCGGCAGATTGAAAATACAATAGAATCATAGATGTATATGTAATCACGAAAGTAGTAAAAGCAAGTCTGTAGCTTGATGTGAAAAAGAGAATGCGGAACTGAATGTTGCCCACAAAATGAAAAGAATGTAGTTGACAATATTTCTGACATGAGGCGTATTCCCGGAAGATTTTGAAAGACAAGTATTTTATCTTAATTTTTTTTGATAATTTCCCTGTTTCGTTAATTTCCTTTCAGCAAACTAAAAATTATCCGTCCTCGAATATTGGTGCAATACAGGGACGATACCAACTTTGGGTATGGAAGAAAAACAAATAAAAAACATGCGGTGCTGAAATGTTACCCTAAATTACGTATCTATTCAGGTAAGTATTTTTAATCGAAATACAGTTGGATAAAACGTTAAGCACTTCGTTAAAATTCGCCGTGGTTAGTTAAAGACATAGAATTTTTTTCTGCTGAGGTATTCTGGCTTAAAACATACCAGACTTTCTTAACTTGAAGTTGGATTTATTGAGTTTTAACAAAGCTGGTTAAAGTACCTAAGTTCATAAATATATAAAACTGGTACATTTGAATTTCATTAGCAAAGAACTGGGTTGAAAATATGATATGAGGCAATTAAAGAGAAAGCTATGTCTGCATTTTTGTTGGTAACTTGATACACAACTGGCCACTGGCAAATATTTATTAAATCCATTAATTTTAATTTATTTTATTAGTTTATGAAATCGCCTCCCTTCTCTGTTGTCTGTTTTTTTTATTGAGATTATTTCTATTCCCTTCATTTTCCCTCTGCCAGTGGCAATGTTCTATATCTTTGAAGGAAATCAACTCTTACATTAACCTTCCTCGCTCTTCAGTCAACACAACTAAAACATTTCTGGGTTTAATCCCCAGACGTCTATCTAACCAAAGTTTATCTTTCCAAGAACTAAATGACACATGCGAGCACCCCTCCCGCTTACACCAACAGTCTCTAGTATTAGCTCGTCAAGGCGATTTTAGAGGTTCTCACAGCGGCATGGCTGCAGAAGCAAGACTTCCGGGCTCTTACGCCGTAAAGAAAGTTTTTTCTGTGCATGCCATGAAGACATAAGGGGAAGTAGAGTTATAGCTCCACACATTCTCACCCTTTGTACTGAAAGGTGTGAGTGGTCAGATTCACGCCCTGGCCACTTTTACCCCGTGTAGAAATCCGCCGGTACTCATTGACTAGGAGGCTGGGTTGTTTCCAGTGCCTGGCTGAACCATTCAGAGAATAGACGAATCTCGTACTCCTGCCGAGAATTGGAGCAGGATCTTTCGGGTGTCCACCTCCAGGATAAAGCAGTTAAAGAAGCCTTCTTGGACCACTTAAGCTTGAAGGTAAAGGCACGACGCTTGTCCGAAACGTCGGTAACTCTTTACGGATCAACATGACGGAACATCCAAGACAACTCGAATTATTCAAATCTTAAGGCCTTCAACCAAGGCTACCATGTCTGATTGCGAAAGCCCACTCCATGTTAAAACTTATAAGGCACCATTTGAATTTTCTAGCTACGTGTTTCTTGCGCAGAAATGTTTTAACCTGGCAAGAAACATAGCCCTTACTTAGCTTGTAGCTGACGATGAAGAATTTGAAATTCTTGCGAATGAAATTTGCTTTGATGTTTAAAGTACAAAGCGCATTGCAGTGGTGGCAGTTCCACCCTATTTCTACGTACGTTGAAAGTTTCAGCTATGGTGGCTTATGACGTCTTCCGTTGACTGCCGACATTCATTTAGTGTACAGTGTTCGGAAGGTTCTGCACAATATTTTGTTCAGTAAGTCTAGTGGTAGTCGTTACAGTCGATGATAAGTGCTTCACTTTCGCGCTGTTACTATACCTTTTATTTTGAAAATATACCCCTGAAAGAGCATTTTATAAGGAGAGAAAAATTGGTACCGAAGGCAGAGCCTTTTGAGAGAAATGGAATAATAATTTTTTTTTCAGCTGCCAAAGACAAAACTGTGTGTCGGAAATGCAAGGAATCTGTATCTGTTATGGCAGAATATAATAAGAAAAACTCATCCAAATGTTCCCAGTACGCAAATTGTCGAGAAAAATTAAGAAAAAATAAAATGAACGTCATAAAAAGGGAATAACACAGCAAAAGACATTTTTTTAAAAAGGCTGAAAGTATTATTCACGCAATTTTCATCGTATGTGAAAAGAACTGTGAAACACCAGAGTGTCATTTTCACTGTCAGAGGATTTTTATTTGAAATTCTTATGTAAGGACTACGTTATTATTAGTTATTACTCAAATGTTTCTGAATTATATGGTTATATATCCTAGGAAAACTAAATTGATGACAAATGGAACGGAAGTTGAAATTAAAGTTAACAGAGAAGTATTAGAATATGTAAAGGAGTACACATATTTAGGCCAAATAGTCTCTTTTCATAAGAGTTCAGGGAAAGAAGTAAAAAGAAGAATTGGTCTAGCATGGAACAAATTTTGGAGTCTAAAATTTATTTTATTGGACAAATATATAAAACTATCAACGAAAAGGGAAGTCTTCGAAACCTGTGTGATTCCAGCACTATTGTACGGCTGCCAGACATGGTCTCCCACCTCCAAGGAAAGGAAAATGCTACAAGTCTGCCAGAGGAAAATGGAGAGAAAAATTCTGCGAATATCCATAAAGGACAGAATAAGAAACGAAGATGTCAGGAAAGAGTTAGGCACAAGAGATGGCGTACAAACCGCAGTTCAGCTGAAATGGAAGTGGGGAGGCCACGTATCAAGAATGCATGAATCTAGATGGGCCTATGCAGCGACGATGTGGGACCCCAAGACAGGAAAGAGGAACGTGGGACGACCTAGAACCCGTTGGTCCGCCTTATTCACCGAAATAGTGGGCAGGCAGTGGACACGTGTGGCCAGGAATAGGACTGAATGGAGAAGACTTGAGAAGTCACTAAGAACAGTTCAGACAATATAATTATGTAAACTGTGCAAGCTATGGCAAAATATCAGGCTAGAAGCAGATCATGCTAGAAAAGACTCTAGGATAAAGTCAAACACTAATTGTAAAGAAAATTATGCAAGCTACTTTCTGTGGTCAGTCTCAGTCCCCAACTAGTTTTAACTCATGGCCGCTTGTAATCCAGATCTGGTAGGATCACGTGTTAGTACCCAAAAGCTTGCTAGGACTAGCTCACCTAGCGAGCACTCTCAGAGCTCACCCTGCACATAGCAGGAGGCCTTTGCCCTCATGGGATGTTATAGGCTTATTTTATTTTATTTTTTTTTTTTTTATATCTGAAGGTATTTGAAAACTATATCTTTTACTACTGAAAAGATAAAATTTATTCTGTGCCATTCAAGTTTTCACATGACTGAAAATCAAGCACATTTTTAATACAGCATTCCTCTATCCTCAGTTTCGGATGCAGCTTTCTTTAAATATTTGTAATAGCAAGTAGCCTCTGGCAGGACGTAGATTTGTCATAATACACACTTCTATGTATGTGTCTTTCCGGCGGTTATGCTTACACAATCAGATCCACCGCTAGGCTACTTTAATTTTGTCCAAGCTTAATTAAAAACCAATTGTTTGTGCGTTTCAACAGCAGAAATATATCATCACATAAATACACGAATAAAAAATAGTTTCTTTAAATAGAAGAAAAGGGAGTTGTGCTACACACTATTTGCACACAGCTTTATACTCACAGCGAAAGAAATCTGTTACTTAGCCCCACAAAAATGCCAGCAGGGAGCACCCTTAGCAGTGGTGCCTCGGAAATGTATCTGTAATCATAAAACAGATAGTCAGGACAGATATTGCTTTTTCATTGGAAACGATTCTTCTTGTCCCAAGAGGCATTGCCTCCATCACATTCAGAGAGCTGAAACATACAGTCACGCCTAGACTATTGAGAGTACTGTATGTACGCCTTCGAGTAGAAAGCGAAAATTTGAAGACAGTTAAGTTCAATCCGTTTGTTTTATCAGATTTCAGTTGAAGTTTTTATTGAAAATTACATTAATTTGGCCGCTGGAATTTAATTGGTAGAAGTAGATTGCAGCACTTGTTCATGTGATGTTCTAATTAGGTTCTTTGATAATAAACAACTTCTTTAATCACACAAAGTTTGTACCTGAAAAAGCATAGATTACATCAGTCTACAATTCTATTTAAAACAATTTCCATATAGGGGTATTTAACGAAATAAATTTAAATAAATTTCGCCATTTTTAAAAATAGACAAAAAAATAAGAAAGGAAGTTCTTATTTTTATCCAAATTTCTTAAAATTAACTTATACATGGTTGGTTGTAATTAGTTTTAAATATTTCAATAAAGAGAATGATAAAGAAAATGATCCTGAATTATTAACAAGGTGTGCCAAAGAAAACATTCGCATGCTACTAATTTCGAGCATTTCCTTATAAAATATTTCACTGCAAGGTGGAAAGCAGAGGAAAAATAACTTGGTTTGTATCTACAGCGAACAGCCATAAGGGCTAGAGAAAATATCCTATGCTCAAAAAATGCATTTAGTAAAACGTGTACGTAATCCACCGGAATGAGGCTTTTGCTCTTGGGTTACTACACTTTCGGCAGCCATCAAGTAACGTGAGAACCCTTTACAATATTATTCTGTATTAGTAATAGTTATCAGGCAACTGAACTAAGAACTGTAGCAAGAAAGATTGAAAATCGAAAAAACATGTATCTTAAATCAAACAAGAATAAAAAGAGGCAAATGCATTTTGGCGGTAATATAAGATAAATCTAATTTCTTATTAAGCATACCGTCTTGCTGCTATCTAGGTGTTAGGCAATGCTCTCTACATTAAGCGTGCAAGGCCTAGATATTATACTCATATTAAGCTGTCGGACAAGGCTTGTGTTGACCGAGATCAATAGACACTCTTATTATAATAGTGTTTTCACCGTCATCGGTGGGCATTATTTAAGACCCTTTGGCCTATAAGGCATACACACTGTTATTGTAAGATATTTTTCTCTCAGATAAACAGATTACTTAGAGAAATGAGCAAAGAAATTGTCCTTTATGTAGTGTGAGCTTGAAAATAACCTAAAACAACCGTCACCGAATCATTCAAAAAATTTATGAAAGAACTAAAATTATACAGGTGTCATAGTAGTTTATTTACACAATCCAGTAACGTGAACTTTGAAGTAAACACAGCTGTTCGTTACTTGCAGCAGCAACCTTGACTGCGCCTGACAAATAAACACAGCTGTTCGTTACCTGTAGCAGCATCTTTGACTGCGCCTGACAATTTAACCTAGTGGGAATTATTTCTTTCTCTAGTTTGTCCGTCGACGAAAAGTCAGTGAGATTTCCGACGGCATGCATTCTGTCTGTCTCACACTTCACCGTGTAAGTATATGGTATAACATTTCCGACGGCATGCATTCTGTCTGTCTCACACTTCACCGTGTAAGTATATGGTATAACATTTCCGACGACATGCATTCTGTCTGTCTCACACTTCACCGTGTAAGTATATGGTATAACATTTCCGACGGCATGCATTCTGTCTGTCTCACATTTCACCGTGTAAGTATATGGTATAACATTTCCGACGGCATGCATTCTGTCTGTCTCACATTTCACCGTGTAAGTATACGGTATAACATTTCCGACGGCATGCATTCTGTCTGTCTCACATTTCACCGTGTAAGTATATGGTATAACATTTCCGACGGCATGCATTCTGTCTGTCTCACATTTCACCGTGTAAGTATATGGTATAACATTTCCGACGGCATTCATTCTGTCTGTCTCACACTTCACCGTGTAAGTATATGGTACAACATTTAATTGTAAACCTTATACTGCTCCTAAATGTTTTTATTCATTTTACACACGAATTTCCCGGCATAACTCATAATTAATATATCCGGCAAATTTGATTGTACTTAAGTAATATATACTTCACAAAAGAAGAATTAAATAGTAGTTGTAGCCTAGTAGAAAATAATAATAACAATAGGTAGGAGTACAAATGTATGCAGTAGGAAAGCAGGCTCTACTAGTACGGCTTGGAAATCTTTGCTTGCTTAGAAAAATCAAATACGCTGAGAATTAACGTCTTCCTGTAAAAAAATTGGTAAAAAACTACTCATCCTGATCATCTTCATTGGGGTTGCACAAAAAGCCTTAAGGCTGTGGTGCGAGGGCCCTTCATAAAAAAATAAAAAATAAAAGAAACGTCTTCCTGTAAGAATAAAATCACAATTATTTACACCGAATAACTAACTAAATAACTCCATGGAGCGGAGTCCTTCTTGAGAAGCTAACAGGTCGTCAGCTAGCCGAGAAATTCCCCGCATTTTATGGAACCCGAAGGTTTATTACCGCACTCACAAGAGCCCGCCACCTGTCCCTGTCCTGAGCCATAGCTTACACCGAATATCTGTGATCAAAATCTATGCTCGACGGCATATGCTTACATTTATACTAGCTAACGTAAATTTATTCTAGAAATCTAAAATTTGCAACTCCTTTCCATGAAGACCAAGCCTACGTATTTTACACTAGCCCCATATCTCTCTATAGAATTCTGGTTTGTTAAATCTCTTGGAAAAATTCTAACTGAGAAAGATGGGATCTTACGGAACTTAGCTGTGCTATAGTAGATTAAGAACGTCTCCACAGCAAGCCTTAGTATTAGTAGTTGTGAACCTTTATACAACTCTTTTCACAAAGGTTACTGCGTCTACTTTCTCTTCTTTCAAGTTATTCTGGTAAAATAAATTCTGAGACCTACGCTCTTCTGGGATGTTATGCGGCGTAGGTTGGAGTTCTTTTTATCGAATTTTCGGGAGAGCACATGGATTCCATCTTCAAGGGTCAAGCAATCCAATGGTACGGATATGTTGTCCCGAAACTTCGGTTAACAAACTACCAACTTACGCCACGTAACATCCCAGAAAAACGAAGTCAACTCAACAGCGGCGGAAGTCTGAAAACTTGCACAAGGAATTCCACTTCGTAGAAACTGATTAATAACCTACGTTACACGGTTCCTTCAAATGAAAATTCCAGAAATTTAAAATATACATAGTAAAACCATTCAAATACTTTATTGATAAGCATACAGATATCTGTCACGCGTCAGTACGGCTGATTTAAAATAACTGGGAAATAACTATTTATATAAAACTGTGGCGTAACCTCAATGAGGCAGAAATTATGACTATTTTTACAAAGACTTCGTGATAAATAACGAATATTTAACGTGACAAGGAGTCTTCGCATATATAATCTCTGATTACATATGTGTAGATATATACACGCTGTATAAGATAGTGATGTGTACACCGCTATAAATTATTCCGACTGCCACTAGGACAATTTTCACTCCAAATATTTCCATAATTTCCTGTCACCTGCCACACCACCAATGCTCCATATTCATATTCATTCATCAACCATCACCTATATACAGTCCAACGTCTCTAAATACTTAAAAAACATATAGCCGTGAACCGTAGGGTGAGGAAAAATGACCTACTTCGTAGATGAGAAAAATTTGTGTATTAGCGTCATTTGCTTTAGTTTCTCGCCAGAGACTGTAGTTGACCACCGGGTATGAAAATTAACCATGGAACTGCTGTGGTTCTGTGGTTAGGCCGAACGCTTTCCGAACTAAGGTATTAGTGACCAGCCTCACGGAGGCGACACGTGTTGAGCAGCGGTAGTCATTGCACCCGCGTACACCTAGTTCAGAAACAGAAAACTCGAAGATTACGTGCAGTAGAAAACTGTGCCTGAATTTGGAATAGCCTAGACATAATGCTAGTTACGCATGTAATCTCAGAATACTTCACTTTCTCGGATTTGTCGTATCAGCGTAGTAATGCAGCCGTGGATTATATTTTGAAGAAATTGAAGTATTTATTGAGATTCCAGCATGCAATTCAAGATTTTAATTTTAGTTATACTTTGAAATTTATTATTAACTAGTGTAATTTAATTTTAAAGAAGTACTTAAATCAGACACAAATTGTGGTATTACAAGTTTTCATATTTACTTATCTATAAACCATTTTAGGTAAATGTTTTTATTTTACTTTATTCCAAATTCAGTTTTTCGCCATAAGTAGAGCAATTTAAAATGTAGTTTTGCGAATGTACAATAGTGTAAGTAATTAATATGTCTATAAGAGACTAGCATAGTAATATTTAATCTAACTGCAATGGAAACAAAGTTTAATCAAGAATACTAAAAAATTTGTATAAAACACTACACTTACTTTATTATCTATTGAAAGATTAAGTAACTTATAACTTATTTCAAGTTGCTTTCAGTAATTCAAATTACGTATACGTATAGATTGTCGAAAGTTTGAATGATAATGGCAGATGTCGGGAAGTCTTTGGAAGAGAGCGGTCCTAGCCTAACTTCAGGTAGTAGCTAAGCATTTGCCAGGAGAAGCTAAGGAAAACGATATTCAGAGTTCCTGTCAATATTCGAACCGGAGACCACACGAATATGATCGTGTTACCACTTGTGACAGCTTGACCGGTTTCATGATGCATATTCACACAAAACTTCACAAGGCTGTTTTTAATGGATCATTATTCACCACCGGTAAACCAGGAGTTAAATGTAAATTTCATACTGCCGTCACTTGGCTGGTGTTATGTTAAAAAGAAAGAAGTTCGTATTTTTAAGAATTTATTTACATTGAAAATTTCAAGATTCTACGCAAGAGGCCATGTTGGCTTGTCTACTATTTTCGTTTTCGGCACGGCCGCCATGTTAGTATCATACAGTAGGATGGTAGAATATTTAAAATTATGATGGAGAAATGGCTAGCATTGGAATTATATCCATATGTATTTCAATCAATATCCTTTAATTGGTTTAGAAGCACACTGACAATATGGTATCAAAATTTGAGCCATTGTCACGTGAGAAGCTATAGACTACAACTGAGTCTAGCGACAGCCTGTGTGTGTGTGTGTGTGTGTGTGTGTGCGCGCGTGAATGGCAGAGTTCGAACGCCCAAACAAAGCGTGTTGTTTCACAGTCTATGCAACCCACACAAATATGACATAGAAACCACCAACGTCACAATTTCCCTTCAGGCACTTTCGCAGTTATGCAGAGCGACTGGTGACATCGCTTGGTACGTCCGTCCGCTGGCTTTAAACATTTCGAAAACTCTTGATTTGACTTCCATAAAATGTGATAGTACGGTAATTCAAAAACTTTTTATTGAGCCATTTAACGTATATGAAAGAGCACACATTTTCTGTGAAAGGATATATCACAAAATATGTATGCATTGTTATTTTAAATAACTCGTCATATTCATTATTTTTAAATAGGAACTAATGTAGCTCAGTCAATATAGTGACTGGCATAAGAACTAACTTTTTAAAATTGAGGTCTTATTTTCAGTGGTAGCAAATATTTTCTCTTTCCCGCGGTGTCCAGACCAATTCCGGCGCCCACCCAACCTCCTATACAGTCGGTACAGTGGGTTAAACTGTGGCATGTAAAGCTGGCCACTCATCAACCTTTATCTTTCCTCAAAGGGTGCCAATATTGCTTATTTTATCTGGTAAGTTGAGACTTATAGCAGTCCACATGGCAATAGTCAGTTGTGGGTAAGGCACGCTTTGATGATTGGTCCGTTTGGTACAGAAAACCTCTACTGAGAGATGTGCAGAAAATTCGGTTTTGAAACAATACTGCTGAGTTATTTATTGTGACATAAACTACTAAGGAATGCCTAAGAATTAAATTTTCAAAACAATCTTTTGTAATAAAAGAGGAGAAACCAAAATTAAATTACCATTTCTGCCATTTTCTACAATTTCATCAGATTAGGGCGAAGTATGGAGTAGTTAACAAACAAACAAATTAGCTAACTAACTGTAACTGGGGTGTTTCTAAAGAAGCTAATATTTTCTCTGGTACTCAAGAAATTCCTCGCATTTTAGTAAAGCCTCAGTTTCACTACCGTGTCCACGACAGCCCGACACTTGCGACCATCCTTAGCCAGATCAATGCAGTTAATAACACCTTCCCAACAGATTTCTTAAGATCTATTTTAATATTATCTTTCCATCTACGCCCAAGTTTTCTAAGTAGTCTCTTTCCTTCAATTTTATCCACCAAAAACCTGCAAGCACTTTTGTCTCCCACATATGTGCCACACGCGCTGCCCATCTCATTTTTCTTGATTCGATCACCCTAATAATATTTAGCATGTCGTGCAAATTATGAAGCTGCTCGTTATACAATTTCCTCCAGCCTTCTCTTACTTCCGCTCTCTTAGACATAAATACTCGAAACCTCCTCAGCAGCCTATTTTCGAAAACCCTCAGCTTAACTGTGTAGTTAACCTTCGCCTATACAAGTACCTAAAAATTACATTTTTAGGCTAATTTCATCTGCCCCTTGTTCATATATAACGGTCCTTGAAAGCATGTAATCCGTCACTTACACTCCCCGACCCATATAATTATGAAGATTGAAATGATGCTATTGCCCTTTAGGCTACAAAATTTTATAAGACTCCTACGACACATCGAATAAGTCTTGTATATTAGAGTTGTAGTACCGTTTTTATGTAATGCTTCCGAGAAAATGCCAAACATCTTATTGTTCAGCAGAGCCCTTCTTAAGCAATTTACAGTGATTCAGTACGACCCGCGTTATATGGAACCCAAAGATTTAGTACCGTGTTCACAAGAGCCCGCTGCTAAGTTTGACTCTCAACCAATTAAACCCAGCCCACATGCTCCCACTCAATAACCCTCTCCCACACAACCTGCTTCTATACGTAAAAAGGGCTTTCTTGGGGGTTTCTCGCTACAAGTTAATTGTGTTCTCACATTTCCTATACTCGTTATATCAGACAGAATTCCAGTCAATTACTGAAGCAGCTTTCGTTATGGGTCTTAGGGAAAGTACGCTTCAATCTGCATACATTCCGTTGTTAAACGTAACCACAAAATCTAATGTTTCTATATGAGGCTTAAATACTAATAATGAGGCGAATATAAATGCAGTTTCATTTAAATTAACTAATTAAAATATTCATATCGTGTAAGCTATAAATAATTGCTTTAATTAATTAAAAGACTTTACAACCTATATGTAGAATTGAATTACCGATTTTGACGGACCGCATTAAGCCATAAATACCCATAATTACTAACACTTTCCTCGACGTTCTGAGCGAGTGTGTAGCACGCCTGTTTCGTACTCGAAAGTTCTTGCTTTGGTATGTTGATCCACATATCGAATGTCCCTAGATTATTCGCGTGACGTTTCTCAGCCCGTCCGTAATAATACCGAGATTTTACCTTAAATGGCACACGATAAATGATATTCACAACAATTCCATTTCATAATATTCAATCACTTTGCCATCCAATACTACTTAACGTATGCAATTATGAAGTATTTTAATTAGATAGTTATTGCAACTGAAGCGTTGGCTGATTTCCCGTTGTTGTCAAAGGTACGTTTGAACAAGACAGGCAATGTACTATAAATGTAACATTGGGGCACGTTCGTGTAACAATTGTGGCCGTGGAAAAGCAATAAGTATTAGCCTACATATTTCCAGTGTGTGTCCATAGCCTCAGTTATCCAGCTCGCAAAGCCCATACGCCATATTATATTGTCATGTGGCCTGTTTGGCTCTACCATATTTTTCCACATTATCTCATAAACGGCACAACTTTCGGAAAAAAGTATTCCAATATAAAATGTGTTTTGATTTTCTCTACAACTTTTGTCTGAAACATTTCTCATTCTAACAAGAATTGAGTGAGATATTATCATAAATATACATAGGTCTTCATGTAAAGTACCCGTTATTCTTGCCAGATTTTAGTGAAACCTGAATTTTCTCAACATATTTTCGAAAAATTCTCAAATATCAAATTTCATGGAAATCCTTCCAGTGGGAGCCGAGTTGTTCCATGCGGACGGACAGACATAAAGTTAATACTTTCACAATTCTACGAACGCGCTTAAAAACTGAGGCAGTTCGAAATTATATTTAGACGTTAAAGAAACATTACACAGAAAGAACGTATATTTACATACATGTAAAAGTACACTTATAGTAACTAATTTTCCGTAACTCAACAATGGAAAGAGAATACAATAAATAGGCCAAGGACGAAAAGTAACGTTGCCTTTTTACAGGGAGCGAAACGCGCCTGCGACTTATATCGAGCAATGCTTCACGTTACCTCAAACGTGGCTGCTGTGTCACCGGCTGTACAACGTATCTAGTACAAATGTTTTAATGCAATGGTATTCAACCTTTTTTGTTCGCGTACCCCCACATATAATTTCTCTTTGACTTTGTACCCCCAAAGTTGTTGTTGCATAAATCAAGTTATGCATAGTCTATAATCTACATCTAAAATAAGTTAAATAATTTACATCCAAAATAATGTATTAAATTATAAGTTTTAAATGAGAAAAAGGAATCAAGCAATTACATAACAAACATATTATTGCCTATTATATAAAAATTAATAAAGGAACAAAGGTGTTTTATCAAAGCAAAATTATATGCACTATGCGGAATAAAATGAAACTAGCCGCCCAGATAAGAATCGCATGAAGGATAGAGAGAGAGAGGGAGAGAAAATGGCGCTCCCAAATCGCATGTCCTTACGTCCGGGTCTCTTGTGGCTAACCCTAAATCTGGCCCTGATTATTCAGTGTTTATCACGAAATAATATATATTTTTTAATGTTACGTAACCCCTAAGATGTCTACGCGTACCCCAGGTTGAATACCTCTGTTTTAATGGATAATTTCACAATGAACCACATTGCTGATGTTAAGGTGTAATATTTATTTACACTTCTTTGTGTTTATTTCTGTTTAAACATCTGATACAGATGTATGCTTCTTAGTGTCGTTTGCTGAGAAAACAAACCGGAAAAGGTGACTTGTGAGATGATGATAACAAGCAAGTAACATAGTCGGAAAGATGATTGCGGGAGTTCAGCGAACGAAGCCACATAAAAAAACATAACACGGGAAGATAGGAAGAGAATGGCTTTAAATATGTAGGTTGAGATTGGAGAGATGAGTACATTGGTATTAGTTAGTATACTTGAAAACCTGCGATTTGTAGGCGCTTTTGCAATATTGTGAAAACGGACTAACTTATTAGCTCCGTCATGTGTCTCTCCGCATGGAATAACACGGCTCCCGCTGGACGGATTTTCATGAAATTTGATATTAGACGATTTTTTGATAATCTGTCGAGGAAATTCAAGTTTCATTCAAATCTGAGAAGAACAACGGGTAATTTACATTAAGGCCTATGTACATTTATAATGATATGTAGCTGAATTCTTCTTAGAATGAGAAATGTTTCAGACAAATCTTGTAGAGAAAATCAAAACACACATTACATGTTCAATAACGTTTTTCCAAAAATCGTGCTGTTTATGAGATAATGCGTACAAATACGGTAGAGCTAGACCGGCCACAGATGACAGTGTAAATATGGCGCATGTGCTTTGCATGCTGGACAGCTAAGATTATGGACACATAATCAGAATATGTAATATTTATTGCTTTCCACGGCAACAGTGGTTACGCGAACGCGCCTCAATATTATGTTAGACGTACAGTGCATCTCTTGTTAGTTCAAGCAGTGTTGAAATTCCGAGTTACTGACAAGTCAGTTAATTAGCTATGCTTATGACTCTTATACGGAGGTGGGTTAGTGAAGTCGGTATAGTGAATAGGCTCTGGGCCAGATAATCCAGTAATCGTATATATCTTATGCAGACAAATGTACACAGTTTTATGTTATTTAACACAATTTTTATTAAATTCTGCCGAACATGTTTCTAGCCTATATAAGGCTCATCTTCCGGGCTCTTTCGTTGAAATTACAACAGCTGTATTATTGGTATATAAAATTCTTAAAATGCCGTTAGATGTACTTGGTTATTGATATCTGTAACAGTCATTCTGCTTTCACTACAAATCCAACAAATCTATAGTGAAAGCAGAATGACTGTTACAGATATCAATAACCAAGTACATCTAACGGCATTTTAAGAATTTTATATACTTTTCAATACCAATAATATAGCTGTTGTAATTTCAACCAAACAGCCCCTGAAGATGAGCCTTATATAGGCTAGAAACATGTTGGGCAGCACTTTACATTGTATTTACCGTGCATCTTATGACAACAGAAGTTGTTTATTTCAAGTTGGTGTTGAAATAAACAACTTATGTTGGGCAGCATTTAATAAAAATTGTGTTAAATAACATAAAACAGTGTACATTTGTCTGCATAAGATATATATAATTAAAAATGTACGGTACAAGTAACGTAAAGGTTTCCAGTAATCTTAGTTAAATTCCCGGCAGAAGCAGGATACGTACGTGTATCTCTTCTTTAACGCGTCCAGACCGACTATATTGCCCACTTAACGTCCTCTTCAAGGGGCACAGGAGCTCTTTCTAAGCCGGTAAAGCGGCGGGACCATGCAGCTGCTCACTCACCCCACCTAGTGACGACTTTAACAATGAAGGGAGCTACACCTGCACTCCCGCTTACGCCCTCATGGAGTACCGAGCGACAACTTCCCGTTTACATTTATCCAGCAACATGTTGCCTTTCCCCGAGATGCTCCTCACGTCCTAACTCATTCCTCTGACCGTGCGTTGCACAGTACTGCGTACCGAAATGATAAGCGACCTTATGGGAATCGCGGACAGAGCTTGTCTCAGTACACGTGGGACACAAAGTGACGTCGCAACAAAAATTGACCTTCCGAGAGACTGATATTATGTCAACACGCTCGTGTGTTCCTACGGGATGCAGTTTGCAGAGAAAACAAAAGTTCGAGTGCCTTCCAACTGAACTGTAGTAACAAACATATCTGAATATGCCTTTATACAGCTGAACGTCGCCTTCATTTGTTTATGAGTGCAATTCATTGTTTTATTTGAACAGGCACATCGAACTTGTAGCTCGTGAACACAACTTTAACATCGGCGAACAAAAATAGCAACGATATTAGAGTGGCTGGTTAATAACATGACGGCTGTTCACTTCCCGGAAGGGGCACCGGTTCCTATATCCTCCACCACGACACGTGTTAGGACCTACACATCCTCCTATGCACTGGCTTTAGGTGATAAAGCGGCAGAAGCATTAAAGTGATCACTCCCCTCTATAAATGACAAAGAATTTAAAGAATTTTACCTTCTAAGAGTATATAGTCTTATTCCGACAAATGTACACTTTATTATGTCCTATTTAATACACGCTTATGTTCACAAATAGTCGACATGTTTCAAACTATCATTTCATCATCAGGACTCTTTATTAATAATAAATAAAACCAGCTAAATGGTACTCATTAAAATAGATAAAATGGATAAAATGTCTTCAATTATGTTGGGTATATGGCCACTGCATCTGCTGTTACGTGTTCACTACTGGCTTGTGGAAGGTGTACACCTTGGTAATTGAAGACATTTCACCCATTTTATCTATTTTAGTGAGTACCATTTAGCTGGTTTTATTTATTATTAATAAAGAGTCCTGATGATGAACTGATACAGTTCGAAACATGTCGACTATTTATTAACATAAGCATGTATTAAATAGGAGATAATAAAGTGTACATTTGTCGGAATAAGACTATATACAATAAAAAATGTACGGTGAAATAACATAAAATTTTACCTTCATTGTTTCATGCATTGTCATGTATTGGTGCTTAAGTATAAGGAAGAGTTCTTTTTTATTTTAAATTTGAAATATTTTTTGCTCCGTCGTTTTATACACAAATGTTTGTAAGGTACTGGGAGACTAGGTTACAGGGCAGGCAGATAAGACTTTGCATTTCATGGAACGATATTCGCGTAGTTAAGACATCGGCAAGTTTTATAATGCTGTCTCCAATCAACCGTATTTTCGCGCAAAAATGGTCCTTTTTTGTCCGTTATTCTGCTTCCTTCACATCTGAACCTTATAATAGATTTAACAATATTTTGTAGTGCGGGGCTCCAGTGAAATTTGTAGAGCGAATGTAATTTTGTTCGTATCGCTCAAATACAGACATGGGTAAAAGAAGAGACCGCAGTTCTGTCTTCAGTTGGTATTTTCTTTCCAAAAGACCCATCTTATACCATTAACACGTAACATAATATAGAGAGCCTGTTAAGGGCCTTAATTTTTCAGTAAATAAAGTAAAGTTTTCCCTATAACAGGCCATGAAGGCCCAAAGGGGGAGTAGAGGTATAGTTCTACTCATTCTTGACCCCGGCGCTAGTTAGGGGTGGGTGGTCAGCACCACGCCCCGGCCGCTTTACCCCCGGGAAAGACCCAGTACCCATTGTATAGGAGGCTGGGTAGGCCCCAGGGCCGGTCTGGACGTACGCGAAAAATCTCGCCCCCACCGGGATTCGATCCCCGGACCGTCCAGCCCGTAGCGAGTCGCTATACCGACTACGCTATCCCGGCCCCCTTAATTTTTCAGTACTACCAGAATTTCTCTCTAGAAAGGGGCAAAAATGATGCGAAAATATTTACCAACCTGTCAATATATCTGTTTCCCATTTTCAAATTTTGAACTATATATCCGAATTTCATGAACCTTGGTATGATAATTATGCTACTATCACCCTGTCTAAAGCCATGCTTGCTCATTTCTTACAATAAATACAAGAGGAAGCGCCCACTTGTATGGCGGAAACGACCGTAGAGCCTCTTAATTTAAGGTCATATAACGGCGTGAGATAATATACGATACTTACATTATGTGACATATCGGTTGTAACTACCTGTAGGTTCGTTTGTTTGATGTAGCCCAGTCAGCCGAACGCCTACACACAGGGCGAAGTGACAGACGATATATGTCAGATCAAATAAGGGCCCTGTAGATCTTACAAAAATATGGAAACATTTTTATGTCACATTTCTGTATAAAGAAAAATAAGGAGATGGTGGTCATGTGAGAAGTTCCTTAGCTCACGGTTTGATTAATCACTGCAAATGTGAAATGTCGTTTCTAGATAGATAATGAAATCAAATTCTGTAGGTAAAATATTGTTTTGAAGTGAACGATTACAAATATGAAAACAGAAGGAAAGCGTGTGCTTATATAAGACATATTAAGTTACACGTAATTGGTGCCTCACAAAATAAAGTGAAACAACAATAATACTAATATATTGGCGGTTCTCGGCATCTGTATTATGACCAAGTAGATTTTATGATTTCTGCTCACAACTCCTCGTCTTCTCTACGATATAAATTTACCCAAATGTAAGAAAATACAGATTATGACTAATGAAGTCGAAGTAAATTGTTTCTGATTTGATGAATGTGTTTTCTGTACAAGCTGCAAGTCAATTTATCGCCCAGTGTAAGATAGTTATTTCATGACACTTTCGAGTCACTTCTACCATCATATTCCATGAAAGGTAAAATAGTATCATAAGAAACTAAAGTAACGCGTATAAATAAAAGGGTGAACGTCGTCAATCACAACTAAGTTTTATGTTATATTATTATATAACTTTAATGCAACATGTTTCGGCTTAAGTACAAAAGGCCACCATCAGAAGAAACTATAGTACCAAATAAGTTATCATGCTAATTATATTAAACCATTATTCATTTCGGTATATATATAGTAAAGATCTCAATTTTTATTTGGTACTCTAATTTCGCCTGACGATGACATTTTTACTTAAGCCGAAACATGTTACATTAAAGTTATATAAAAATGTAATATAAAACTTAGTTGTGATTGACCGCTTTCACCCCTTTACTTTGTGTATCTTCATCACAAGCGGATGTCTCTCCTAAATATGTAACGTATATAAATAACCTTCCGTAGTGTTATGGGCCTAATGGGGACTTTGCATACTTTTCCTTCACTCGTAAATGTTGTTAACCTATATGTCCTCGGTTTTAACAAATGACAAAATTGCTTTTATTCCCCGCCTTCAAAATTTTTTTTTTATGAAAGGTAAATGCGGGGCTAGTAACAGACAGTTTCCCAATAATCAGATGAGGCGAACTCCCTTTCGGATTACAGTGACAGAGTCTCATTCCTAGTTGACGATTTGCAAGTGCCTTCGCAAAGGCGCCATTACTTGCCTTCACGTGTTCAATCTCCGAATTGCCAAAACTACTTCAGTTCCCCGGGTATGTTAAGACCGACATGTTGAAGGCCTCTAAGGACAGTGTTCTGCGATAGAAAGGGAAAAATAATTGGGAAAGAAAGAATGCAGGACTAAAGACAGGAAAAAAAATATTAGAGAAAAAATACAATTATTGGTGAAATAAATTAATAGGATTATCGCAGAATTTGTGGGATTGGTTTACTTCGAATCTTGCTTTTTGTGTTTTATTTATTCAGCCGTGTGTAAGTCTTACCTGATCGTGAAATACTCTACTGATCATAGTTACTTTGTAAATGTTTTTAAATTTTACAAACGCTTTTACCCGCAACAAATCTACGTCTCCTAGCTTTAAAAATTAAGTAGACCTAGTATATTCATATATTCAACAGATTTATACCTCATTTTAAAGTTGCTGTAAGAGAAATAAACTCTGAGATTCTACAAAGCATACCGGCCGACATTTATTTTATTTATCACTAAAAATAACGAATGTATTAATGAAGGTAATGTATTAAAATTGGCGAAGTTTTTCAAAGTAAACACATAGCAAGAATGATCACATATGCATCCGCGTATTATATCTTGCAGTCTACTGAACCTGCAATAAATAAAATATAGTTTTGTAATTCCTGACGTGTAGATAGAAAACCTGCATTGCGTGAATATTAAATGGAACTTCCCCATATTTCAAGTTTTGAAGATGAAACAACTGCACACGGAGATACTGCCACTGGGGTTCGTGTAGTTGAATTCTGGATTCCTGAATAGAAGTCAGTAGACATCTTGAAGGTCCAGTGACCGGCCAAATCTATCAAAATTTTTCGCGGTTTTTGTCTGCCCTAGAGGAAATTCTGCATTGGTACCCAAATTCCACTTTCGGTACATATTTATCACACAGCCCTCACCAAATTAACTTCAGCATTTCGTCATAGTGTTGCCTTTCGAAACAAATTGAGCCCATATGCTCAGCTTCTCTTTTCTACTGCACACACCAACAGTTCACCCCCCCCCCCATCTTACATTCTTCACTTTCCAAGGCTCTAACTTTTCTCCAGCCTACCTTCACCGTAAGGGGGCCGGGATAGCGTAGTCGGTATAGCGACTCGCTACGGACTGGACGGTCCGGGGATCGAATCCCGGTGGGGGCGAGATTTTTCGCATACGTCCAGACCGGCCCCTGGGGCCTACCCAGCCTCCTATACAATGGGTACCGGGTCTTTCCCGGGATAAAGCGGCCGGGGCGTGGTGCTGACCACCCACCCCCAACTAGCGCCGGGGTCAAGAATGAGTAGAGCTATACCTCTACTCCCCCTCTGGGCCTTCATGGCCTGTTATAGGGAAAACTTTACTTTACTTACCTTCACCGTAAGGATTATCAGGCACGGTACGGGAAGATTCAGAGCAGTAAATTTTCTCTTTCCCCTCTATAAAGATATGTAGTGCCTTTCACTACGCCCCTCTCCCCGCTTCTTCTTCTTTTGTCTTAGACTTTAAATGGTTAAACAAAAACCTGAACATGAAGACTTCAATGAAAATAGAAAATGAATTGTTACAATTTCCACTAGCTTAAGGCATAATATGTTGTCACTTATTACGCCTACAACTTGAAACGAGAAAGTCGAGTTCCACCTCAGATCCTGTTCAGTGAGTGTCTAAGCCTTGAGACTATAAATCGTATTTAGGACAGGTCCCCTAACTTCACAGTCAAAATGGCATTCTTTACGTGTTGGTATATCTGTACACAGTGCGATCTCAATAAAAATTTGCTGCAGTTATTTAAGCTTTTAAAGCACAAACTTCGCCCGTTTGTCCTTTTGGTAAGTGCAACTTGTAGACGAAGATGAGTATGGAGCATTGGTGGAATAATACAGCGGAGGAAAACCGAAGTACTCGAACAAAAACCTGTTCCAGTGAAAAATTTCCGCCATAAATCTCATACAAAATGACCTGGAATCGACCTCGAACCTCCTTGCTAAGAGGCCGGTGACTAACCGCCTGAGACATGGCACGGCCTTTAAAGTCCAAAATTCATCTAAATCATATTTAAGGAACCAGTTTGTAAATCACAGAAAACAGCCCTTTTTACCATTATAACGACCGATCCGTTAATATTGTGTAATGAAATAATACTTTTAACTGCAGATATATATTTACTGCCATTTGCTTCGGCCCGAAATAATTTCGAGGCAAGACATGACCGACCCTTTCATGGAAAACAAATGTTGATCCCCACTTCAAGAGGTATTGTCCATCTTCATTCAGAATGACCAGTAGGTTTAAAACAGTGTATTGTTATCTAGTAGACACACCTGTTTGCCTCAGTTTATTGTCACTGTTTCTAGCCCACCTTTAGCAAACATATCTTCCGTTCATTAAAGTAGAAACCGTTGAAATACATGAAGCATTTTTATGCTTTCGTTCCTGGCTAAGCCACGTGTAATTCAGCTGTATAAACAGGATATTCATTGCACAGGTAACCTAGCAGTTACCTATAGAGAGTTTGCTTACGTATCTGGCTAAGACCAATAGTAATGTGTCCCTTAAATTTGAAAGGAAAATCGCCCTATATTTATTTCTGATGTTTGTTATAAATACCCTCTAATCAAATACTGGCTTAAAGACTATTACGTTCATGGATTTTTCAGTCTGTGCTGGTGCACGCCGCGATTATTTGCTACATTATATTGATACGCGACCAATTGTTCACACATCCTGTAATTTAAACACGTTTAATATTTCATTCCATTAAAACTTAGAGCGTATTGTGGTTTATATACAGCTGATAACTAACATAAAACTTATAAATTTTGTGCCATGTAGAAGGGTACGCTATAGTTGGGTAGAACGAACTTTTAAATTCGCGCAAAGAATGCAAACGTCTGATAATATAGATCGTGAAATAAATGGTTTCGGTCTTAAATTTCCTGCAGTGAATTTTCACACGCAGTTTTTATTTACGCATCCAGCATTGAAACCTTCGCCTTTTTAACATTTCCTTTTAAATTTTCATGAAATTATCCTCGATAGTAATGCGTGCGGATGATAACGGATGACAGGCGTGGGTTTTCAATGTCTAGCAACATCTAAAAATACGTCACGACATATGACAGAGCTCTCCTTTTGCAATACTGGCAATTTCTCTTCGAATATTTTCTTTCAGTTGTTGCAAAGGTTGTGGACGTTCCTACATTTTCTCCTGCGATAACTCAGGTGTCAGGTGTCAGGAATCATTTGAAGTTAAGGTTGGAATTTGTTCCTTCGAGAATCGTGGGAACTGTGACTTTGCTTTCACTCACTGCGCTTTAAGACGATGTGAAGAAACGTCTGTTACTTTGGCTGTTTACTTTTACGAGGTCTAACACAAAAAAAACGAGACTAACCCTATAGCTCTGGAACCAAGAGTGGGGGGATGAAACAAATATACGGCTATGGAACATGATCTGTCCTGTCACAGTGTTACAAGTTTCAGCTCGATCGCTTCTCTCAGTACAAGTTGACGCATCTTCAAATATAGGCGTGTTTTTACCCTCAGACGAAAAATTTCGGACTGCAAAAGTGAACAACGAGTTAACATCAAGTTTCTTGTTAAACTGAAGAAATCCGCGACAGAAAATTTTCAATTATTGACTGAGGCTTATGGTGAAGATTGCATATCTCGTGTACGCGTTTTTGAGTGGCACAAACGATTTTCGGAAGGCAGAGATATATACTTAATTTATGCAAGTTTTCGTATTTTATTTTTCCAACACTGAAACAATGATCCCATATTTTCCCACTATTCTATATGATGTTTCTTTACCCGACGCTGGTGATCCGGGATGTTTGATTACAAACATTTCAGCGACATTTCTTCCATGACAAATAAATACTCGTATTTTGCAAATGTATTGCAAATAAACAAACTTTGTTCTAGAGAATAAATTTCTCAAACGTGCTAACAACTTTCTCTCTATAAATCATAGCTGCACTGAATAACCATATCACATAGCAGCGCAGATAATATGATGAAATTCTCCGTCACCTCGCCTTGCATTGCCGAGCTCACTTTTCTCTCTGCCCGGAGCAAAGATTGTGACAGGCTTTGTATAAATTGTGGGTCTTGGAGTTGAGCACAGCCAATCATTCAGCCATCCAACCACGGATTTTTACATCAGTTTATCCACTTATAAATCTATCCATCCACCCATCCATCCATAAACAGACCATTCAGCCTTACAATGATCCATCCAAAAACATCCACACATTAATCTACCCATACGTCCAACTGCAGACCAATTAACTATTAAAGCAAAAAAATTATCCTTCCATCCATTAATCTAAAAGAACAAACTATATTAATATTATCCAAGTGAATATTAATATTTGTCTTGAAGTGCGTATTGGACTCAGTCTAAAATAAATTACAAACCAGTCAGTAAGTATATTAAAAATCCACTCACATAGTTCGCAGGTGCTCCATACCGCTGAATGTTCCTACCTCTATTCTTTCCAGGTGCTTCATCTCGTTCAGCGTTCTGAAAACAGATACAAATAATTCTACTAATTGTGTCTGTAGGTGTCTGTTCTTACTCTTCAAATAAATTACAGTTTTTACTTTCGTGTTTTGGTGACGTGAGTGCCCATTTTTTTTAAGTTAGTGACAACGCCATGTGCTCATGAAGGATCGGGTTTTCAGATACGGCGTTCCATAGTCTTGCCATCTACTGCAATATCAGAAAGCAAAAAGTAATCTAAACGCACCGATTTGTGCTTGAGTACATTTCGATTGGCGGAAAGAAAATTAGAAATGAAAAGATAAATTAATTTATTAATTATTAAATTAATATCAAAATAAAACTGCTACAGAAACCTAAACCAAGTGGAACTCCGAGGTGGCTTTCAAAACGAACTTTACCACTTTTCACTTCTGTTGTAAATATGTTACGGCTTGTTCCGACGCTCTATATTCCACCAAGAGCAGTTTGCACGAGGACCGTGTTTTATTAACAGTAGCAGAAAATCGTTCCGGAATAAATAATCGGCTCTCTAAGGCCTTTGAATTTATGCCAATGGCAAAGGAGATCAAAGTTCTGTAAAGAACTGACCAACGTGAAAAAGATTTCAACCTTGACCTATATTTAGGGCAGAAAAGTCAGATTGGGTATTAAAGGATTTCGGGCTCCAACTGTAACATACGTATCATTGTGGTAAAAGAGAAGAAATAATCAGCATTCACTTTCAGTTGCTCCCTTTCTGTAAAATGCTGTATCTACTGCTAGAGATTTCTCATACGGTATCATGTTAATTTAAATAATATTATCAATAATTAAATTCTGTAATCTGCAGCCTTCTTTCACTCCTGAAATTAAAAATAACCTTTCACAAGTAATTCTTTGTCATTTGTAAAATTTTGCCTCTATATTGCAATAAAACTCTCATCAGGTACACACACCCTCTGGTAGTAAATTTAGCACGTTTATTGGCTGCAGTCCTGGAATTATTTTCGCCATCATTTTCAGAGTGTTTCTCGAGCGTACCCAGCCTACTATCTAATAAGCAATCGCGATGTAGAAGGCAGAGTTTAAAAACACACTGGACAAGATTAGTATTCATTTAGCAAGTGGCTGAACGCTGTAGACAGTCGACGAAAATGTTCTAAATCTCTCTCCCTCTCTCTGTCCTACTGTTTGATCTATACGTCACAGCTCACGAAAACTTACGAGTATTTAGTTGGGATAGCACAGTCATTAATGAAACAACTGCCAAAGGATATTTGATCACAGTTTGTTTCTAGTCAGAGATAGATTTTTCTGTTTGTCACCATGTTAAGATAATTTCTGAGGTCACCCATTCCCTTGTATATCGGTCGCTGCCTATCTGGGGTAAAAGCGGATGGAACCCAAAGCTGACCACTATGTCCAACAGTTTCGGAAGCAGTTAACATGTAGAACTTTACATTAAAACCTTACGTGATTTTATGACTGGAGTTTTAATAAAGGTGCCACGTCTACCTTTTACAATGACGTAAATGTACGATGATGTTTTTGTAGAGTGAATTCAGGAAAGGCAAGAAAATGCACGAGTAATTATCGTTGTTATATTTCCACTTCTCTCTTGTTTGCGAAATGCGAGTGCTAACAACCATGCTGATGAAGGCTGAAGACTTCTAGAATAAGTCACCTTTTCGGCCGTTAAATACTTACGGACGTTTTGGAAGGGCTTGCTGCTCTAAAACTCGATAGGTATTTACCAATAAACACGGAATCGCGTCTAAGAAGACTCGAATATCGCAGTTGTTTGTTAAGACATGCAACTTCCATCTTAATTGCTTCCGAATGTGATATAAATTGTAAAACTTACATTAAGAAGCCTTCCCTGTTAGAGTTTATGACCACCATCTTTCGTACTTTGATATTCTCAAACATTTTATGGAGGAAATACATTTTACTGTACTTATACTGTTCTAAATTCTACATTCGATACGAATAATTTGTCAAAAAAATGAGTTTGTTATTTCGGCTACCCATACTGCCGTCTGTAACTAATTAACTAACAAAACTAACTAACTAATTAACTAACTCCATGGAGCAGAGTCCTCCCTAAGAAGCTAACAGGTCCTTAGCTAGTCAAGAAATTCCCCCCATTTTATGGAACCCGAAGATTCACTACCGCATTCACAAGCGCTCGTAAACTGTCGTTATCCTGAGCTAGAGCAATCGTGTCCATGGCTCTCCATCCCACTGTTTAAAGATCCGTTTTAATATCTTCCTCCCTTCTATTCCTAGGTCTTCCAAGTTGTCTCTTTCCATCAGGTCTTCCCACAAAAACCCTAAATGCACCTCTCCTATCTCCATACATGCCACTTGCCCCGCCTATCTCATTCTTCTTGATTTGATCACCCGAATAACATTTGGTGAGGAATACAGACTAAATGCTCTTCGTTATGTAGTCTTCTCCACTGACCTCTTACCTCGTCCCTCTTCGGTCAGAATATCTTCCTCAGCACCCTATTCTCGACACCTCAGCCTATAATCCTGTTTCAGTATGAAAGACCAAGTTTCACACCCATACAAAACAGCATGTAAAATTATAATTCTGTATACCTTAATCTTTATATTTTGGCTAGCAAACTGGAAGACAAAAGATTATATATTGCAGTCTATAGCAAGAAACTTTAGCAAATCCGGCGTGAATAAGACGTCGTTTGTTCCAAATAACATTGCTTTAGAAATCAGTGAAGACAAATGCGAAAAGCTTGTCGCCAGTATTCTAACTGCAAATTCATCAGATTCCCCTCAAGCATAGCTTTACATTTATATGTCAAACACAAGGTGCGTAGTTCTATAACAACAGATCATAGAACCCCGTCATGTGTTGATATTGAGCTTGAGGTGGAGCTAAGAGATGGAACACGAATAAGCGAATGTAAGTGTGTAAAGTGCTCACGGCGAGGTACTTCGCTCTGAGATCAAACAATTGAACCAAACCAAACCAAATCAAACCAAATCAAACCAAACCAAACCAAATATACAGTATTATACACATCATTGATGCAGAAACGAATCTTAGTAATGGTATCGAATGTCATGGTGAATTATTAGTGCCCCTGTTTCATATTCGGTGAAGCCTGACTTCAAATAATGGCCAGCAGAAGAATTACCTTGACTGATTTCTTCACGATTCGCCCCTGTCCCTCAAATGGAACTCCATAATAATACCTCAAATGAAGCCACGACCTTTCCGGCTTCGTTTCCAAATTCATTATTCGTTAATCATCGTATAATTTGATGCCATATACATATATGTAGAACTTGTTTTAAGCTTTTTGCTTTAGCGCCTCTTGTCAATATACACCACTTCTTAATTTACAATTTTCGGTCTAAAGCCCTTTGGCTGGCTGAGCTCTATCACACTTTCCCCTACATATTCCATTACTTCGTACGGGAATATAATTTTTTATTTACGCTTTTTTATTTACGTCTGCTTTTCAGGAACAGAACTAGGGCATAATTCAAAGACTTAGTGTAGTCTGAGTTACTAACAATATCTTTAAATAAATAAATCGGTATAGCGACTCGCTCCTGGCTGGACGGTTTGGGTTTCGAACCCCGGTGGTTGCAAGGGATTTTCTCTGCTCCACCTTTGTGCTAAAGGGCTCATCCACCCTCCTGTAAAATCGGTACCGGGTCTCTTGTCCCGGGGTAAAGCTTCTGACGGAAGTTACTTTGAAGGGGACAAAATGTAGGTTTGCAGATAACATAATTTCATTTATATAGTACTTTTTTTAAACTAGTCTGTTTATTTAATAGCCACAGGCCTTATGTTACTTCCTTACGGTATAATACCATGTCACACTCGAAAAAACAATGGATTAATAAATATTAAATTTAGAGTGATACTGATATTGCAGACAATTATGAATAGAATGGTATGAAGCAGCATATGGCACAATGCATTTATTCGAATTAATTAATTAATTTGCTCAACGACCTTACTAGTTGAGGAAATAATAGACCTGTAACAATGTTCGCTATTCTTTATCGATGACACGAATAAAACCAAGTTTATAAAGAGGAAAATAACATGGGTCCTGCAAACACATTTTCTCTATTCTCTAGTTTCACATAGGCTTACCTCATAGCCATTTATGCATTTAATTTAGACAAATGAATGGTAACGTTACATAATTGCATGAAAAAAATACAATCACTGTTGCAGTCGGGTCAAATATGCTTTTACTGAAATGTAAAAATGTGTTGCCTATTTCGACACTTCCCATTCTTCTCCAGGCAAGTTCAATAACCAAAATTAGAAGTACGCAAACTGCAGTGCCACATTACCTTGGTTCTAGGTTTATATGATTATTATTATACGTTATACATCATATATTATAAATTTTTTAAATTTATTAGAAGTTTTAAGTGTATGCATAGGTTTCGTTAGTAGTCCATTGTTAAAATGTTGCAGCCTTGTCAATTCCAAATAATTATGCCAAGTTTATATTGAACCGACATTGAACCATGCACTTCCCCGTCATTATGTGCCCTAGTTACAGGCATCACGTCTAAATATTACCTGACAGTCATACACTTCGCTTAACACACGTAACACAGCAACGAAAAACCATGAAAATGAAGAAATAGATCAACACATAAAAAAGGTACAAAACATTACACCGAAATATAGAGGACCCTACACAAAACAAGACGCTTTAGTGCAACAGTGAAAGCTCAGAAACGTCGCTGAATTGTGGTGTTGTCTGCAGACATATTTCACTCCGTGTTAGTCCATCTACAGTCCCTGCACTCGTTAGAATAGAAGAAACTAAACTGCAACACAGCTAGATTTCCCTGAAGACTTCTGTTATCAGAAGACAGTGGCGGCTAGTGAACGTATATTAGGATGAAGATAATGAGCGTAAAATTGATTCCTCTTATTTAATGACAGGATTTGGAGAGGGTAGACTACACAGCTTTGAAAGAGATGAATGATCGTGACAGAGAAGTGGGGAGGAATTTTAAAGAAAAACTCGTGACCAATTTCAGGATATATTTTAGAAGTTGCCCTGAGAGAATAATAAAACATACGCACATAAAACTCCACGCCCCGGCCGCTTTACCCCCGGGAAAGAGACCCGGTACCCATTGTATAGGAGGCTGGGTGGGCCCCAGGGCCGGTCTCGACGGGTGCTTTCATGACTTGCTCGTGGAAAAAGTCGCTTCGCTTTACTTCACTTTGCCTCACTTTACCTAACTTTATTTCATTTTATCTCATTTTACCTCATTTTACTTCCTTTTACCTCACTTCACCTTACATCTCCTCGCTGTACCTCACTTTGCTTCACTTCACTTCACGTTACCTCACTTTACCTCAACTCTACCTCACTTCATCTCGCTTTCGCTATTCTCAGAAATAAAGCTAATAAAAACTTAATGGAAATTGAGAGTGTGTTAGGACTTATTAAGCATTAATCCACTTACTGCGAAATATTTGTTAAAAGGAAACGGGCAGATTGTGAAGTAGTTTTATTATTAGGCTACGAATAATGTGCCTTATGCCATGGTAATTGGTTGCTGTATGGACACCAGCGTTAACATTGCTTAAATGTGACCTCACAGTATTCTGGACAAAAGAAAACTTTCGTATGCTCGTGCAAACGTCCTGCAAGTAGACGAAGGAGCACGCAGCCAGGAATTTATGCCAAAGTACGTAACAATACATGAAAGTACTTGTTACGAGTAGAAGGATATGAAACTGGGTGCTATGAAGGTTCACAGGGTGACTGTAACGCACGTGTATAAATAATTAAAATATATTCGTAGTTTCTATGACAGATTGTTTCATACTCACAGGTCCTGTAAAGAATCCTTGTAAGGTTGCAATGAATTATTCTTCAAAGTACGCATGCCCAGTCCAGTGAGCAACCTGAAAGTTAAGAAAGAACAAGGTTGACGTACGTCACGATATCGCACACTTGTCACTAAACAAAACCAGTTTACATAAATAATTACAGAATAAAGTAACGTGTGTGTGTTTGTGTGACTGACCGCTTAACGTAAACAAATTAACAAACACACGACAGGCAATGTGTAAGTATAAAACAGCTTCGAGGCGCGTTCGCGTAACAACTGTTACCGTGGAAAAGGAAAGTAACAAAACATTATAAGTGGGTATTTGTATTTTTTTTATTTTTTCTACAACTTTTTTCTGAAAAGTTCCTCATTACAAGAAGGAATTCAGCGAGATATTATAATAAATGTACATAGGTCTTCGTGTGAAGTACCCGTTATTATTGCCATATTTTAATGAAATTTGAATTTTCGCGACAGATTTTGTAAAGATCCTCAAATATAAAATTTCACGAAAATCCGTCCAATGAAAGCCAGCCGTTTTGTTCCACGCGTACACAGGCAGACAGACAGACAGACAGACAGACATGACAAAGCTAATAGTTGCTTTTCGAAATTTTGCCTTGTGTTATTAGTACCGATATACTAATATCCTAATTAAAATTACATAAATAGTAAATTTCCCATTAATGTGAATAGGCTAGGGGCTGGAAAATTCGGGGTTCTAATCCTGGTAGGAGCAAGAGCTTTTTCTCTTCTCCAAAACGTCCAGACGGTCTCTGGGCCCTCAGGACCCCCTACTTAATAGATACAGTGGTTCTTTCCCGGGAGCAAAACGGCCGGGACGTGATGTTGACCACTCATCTCCATCTAATACCGACATTAAGAAGGAGTAGAGCTATAGGCCTACCTCTACTCCCGCAATATGCCTTTATGGCGTGGACAGTGACAACTTTAATTTTTTACTTGTTTATATTACTATAGAAATTTATGGACTTTTAGGGGCGAAATAGTGAAGCCATATTTCATCTACTCAGGCAGTCTTGCACCAGCACACTCTCAGCAACACGCTGCCTTTATTATCCCTAAATAACTCTGATTATTACAATTTTACAGTTATCCGTTGAACACGACGCTGGTTTTGCCCCAGAAGCCGTCTTGACGCTCTGGAAAAGATAGAAAATAGTTACCTCTACCGAGAGTCGAAGCAGGATTTCTTAGATTGAGCTCATAGCCTAGTTACTGTACGAATGCTCTATCCACTTATTCATAATTAACTAAGCATCACGCGATCAAAACCTGTGAGAGAGTGGGATATATCTCTGCGCCTTCAGTATCTCGACATTGGTTGCGGGTGTTTGGACAGCTTCATGCCCTGATCATTTTGAAACCGAGAGTAAAGCCACGGGTCCCATAAAGTAGGAGGCTGAGTGGGCCCCTTTACAGGTCTTGACAAGGTGGTGAAGGACAGAATGTCATTTCCCACCCGGAATCATACTCCATATTCCCGTACCCTCTTAGTTACACGGACTAGAGGCCCTGTTATTTAAACTCACGTGGATTAGGGAAATTGCTTTTTGTAGAATATGTAGATTGATTTCAGGAAATAAAGCTGTACTATGACCAAGTAGCAATGCGACAAGTGGAGCCTTGTAGACAGTCCGATGCACCATGTGACATTTACATCAAAACTACCAGTTACACACCGCCTGCCGCATGCGGCAACATCTCTGACATATGCATTCGGCGGGTCTGTAATTCCCTGCGCGCAGGCTCTTCGGCAAAATTACTGTGTTGGAGTTTAACCTGTTCATTTTTGATACGCGGAACAGCAAGGTCTGATTTTATTACGTTTAAATAAGAGGAAGTTTTCACTTCCAAGTGTCATTTCTGTTGACTTCCTATAAGCAATCTTCTACTCTTTCATTTACTAAAGCACTATTTCATTATCCCATGCACTGTACTTTTGTTTGTAATTTTTCTAAATTCGGACGCTTTGAGACGCCCTTAAAATATAAGTTGTGCTAATTTAATTATACTAAATTTAATAGGGAACTGCACTTTCATGTAGAGTGAGAGAACTGTCATCGATAAATAATATTTAAAATTTGTATTCCCTTGTTCTGAACCAACTCACATTGGCCTGGGTCAAGTCCTATCCAATTTCCCTCTTCTCCAGGTGTGGTTGGCCCTGATTTCCTCAAATATTCCTAGAAAATTGACACAGTTTCTCCCAATCTCATTTGAACAAAATTCAGTCACCTGAAGATGGAAACAATACGTTTCTCCGAAACGTGGGAACAAACCAGATATACTACATGATGTAAAACCAAAGACGAAAACATTTGAACAAAAAATATTGTGCTAACATTTTCCACATTAATGTATAGGTCTAGTTACAATGCTGAGGATCTATGCAGCTACCTCGGTTCACATAACTGCTGCACTCATTTTAACCCCGCCCTCAGGCGACATAGGAAGGAAGCAGTAACGTCTGCCCAAATGGAAGAAAGCAAGCACTTCTACAATGCGGGCTATGATTCGCATTGGCGCTATTTGTGTGAAGGAAGGGTAAGAAATTCTACAGTTTTATACAAAAACTTTCTTTGAGCGGTGGTGGATCTACATTACACAATTCTTTTCAGCGCGAATCACCATTCTATCTGTGCTTATGGAGTGTGCTTAAAACTGGAAACAACAATTTTATATGTTTCATATTCCATGCATTAATCAAATGAATACAATGTCAATACCAACAAAGGCACAATAGTATTTTGATGTTGTTTAGTTACACGGTACACCATCCATTAAACCATGATATAATTCACAATAACATTTAATCTCTATACTTTAAACTTATTTTATAATTACCTTTTAACTGTTGAATTTATACTCTGATTATGTTATTATTTACAATGATGGAATGATTCTGACACATTTGTAATTGTAATTGTATTCTTGTTTATACCTCCCTGAAGATGACTACATAAGTGGCCAAAACATGTAACGGAGGATAGCCTTTAATTAAACATCAACATACTATTGTGCCTTTGTTGGTATTGATATTTTAGTTAGTAGAAAGGCAGTTTTTAGATCCGTTTTCATTTAGAGAGCCTGAAAACACCATTATTGCCAGCTGATCTCCTCTCCTATTTCAGCACTCAATGCACTGTTTATCATCTATGCTCTGTGTTTTATCAGAACATTAATTTATTGACGAAACGTCAGCTACGTGAATGAAGGCTGATGACGAATGACGAACGGACGTACTGCGTCATCAACCGCTGGATTTTAAGAGCTGAAGAGGAACGTCTGTTTCCGTCATTTCACAAGCACCAAGTAAACACAGAACAAAGATCCAGCGCTTCTGTGCCAGATATCTCGCGCTTAGCGTGACAAGCAATAAGCGATAAGCATTAGCGATAAGCCGGACTCACAAGGCCTGAACGCCAGGGGGGAGGTTGTTGGGCACATCCAGTAGATCGGACCCTTTGCACCTGCATTCAACCACCTCCTCAACCTCTTTCTCCTCCTCCTCCTCCTGTTCTGTTGTATTCCAACAATCGCACCAGTGGAGGTCACCCCTAAAGTTAACGGCCGCCTGCTTGTCCTTTACACTCACAGTGGCTCCCCAGTCACTCTCTCTCATGGCTGCCATTCCGTGAACAAGCATACAGATCACGAGCATGTGGACCATTCTCTGTGGAAATAAGAAAATGTAATAGGTTAGTCCTCGACTTACGAGCATAAATGTGATACGTTCTAAAGATCCTTTCGTATATCGAGAGTTCGAGTATTTTAAATAAATTTTTCCGATCAGAAAGAAATACAGCAGTTAAACTTAAGAACGAAGACTATTTAAACTATAAAGAAAGAAAGTGTAATATGCCATGAATTTGGTTTGTTTTCGCTTTTCTTACTTTTTTGAACACTTTAAGGCCAGTTAAAGCTCATTATGTACTAAAACACTCACAGTAATATTACGATGATGTAAACATAAACAACGCCATGACATAAGTGACATAGACTCGCTCCAAGCCTTCGCCCTCAGTCACTTCCCCAGCAATACAAGTAAGCCAGCCGCTCTTCTTTCTTAAGTTCGAAGCGTTTTACTCGTATCTAGCTCGTCAATGTGAAATTCATGTTATTTCTAATGGGAACAATTACGGACGTCGTTCGTACGTATAGACGTTCGTAAATCAGTGTTAGTGATTCGAGAAAGTACAGGATTTACAAATTGCTATTTCGTTACAGCCTTTCTAAAGTGGGATTTAATTTAATCGTAACTTACGAGAAAAGATAATATGATAATCAAACTTTAGAGTAAAAACTATAAAAGCTATTTAACGTAAAAAGGAAAGATAAAACTAAGAGTTTATAGGAAGTGTCTGCTGCAATAAGTATTTCTTTCTATCACATATGCACATTTTATTTCAAAATGTACCTCTTGGATTTTATGCGAAGAATATTTATGTAATGACGGGAAAGAATCCAGTCGGAGATTTGAAATGTGTATGCCGAATATATTCAAAATGTATGAAAATACTTTAATCAGTGCTAGAAAGAAAAACAAACTGAAAAATTAAACCACTCAGCAACAGTAGAGTGTACATCCATATTATGAATTTAAGACTTATTTTGCCAATAGAAAGGCTATACCAGAAACTTGTAGCACTACTACACAATATTAGTGTCTGCAATTAAGTAATTGTGGTGCTGGAGAGGGACGGAGGTCAGTTGCACTAATTGTGTGAAAAACTAAGAAGTATTACATAGGGTGAAGGAGGAAAGGGGCATCCTACCCACAAGAAAGCGAAGGAAGTGCAACTGAATTCGTCGCATTATTCCTTCTAAAGCACGTTGTTGAAGGAAAGATAAAAAGGAAGAGAAGAGGAGGAAGATGGTGTAAGCAGAAACTGGATGGCTTTAAGGAAAAGGGAAGATACCGTAATTTGAAAGAGGAAGTACCAGATCGCACTTTCTGTAGAACTGATTTTGGAAGAGGTTATGGACTGTAGCAAGACTAAATTCAGACTACGTTGGTGAAAAGAATTCAGATTGAAGCGGAAAAATTCCAGCTCCCTTACAGTTCCGTTAGATGCAGATTTTACTGCAGTTAACGGCACCTATAGAACAAGATATAGCCTCCCTTAATTTCTTAAATTATTTTACGAGGCTGTATCAAACACAATCTTATGTAGCAATAGTGTGAAGCATGGTATCAGGTTCAAGAAGGACGAAATGTAAAGGATGTGGAAACAGACATCAGTGACCTCTTCAAGACAAAACTTGCTTTTACGAATTTCACAGATCTATAAAACCTGCAGTCGGTACACCAGGTATTATAAAGGGAATGGGACTGAATACATGCTGAATATATGTTGGGTTATTGGTGTACTGGTAATAGAAAAACATCCTGTGAACGAAATGAACATACTATAAACCACCTAATATATGTCGGATCATTTTTACCTAGTTGCATTATTCAAATGAACTAACAAAAGAAGGAACACACTACATAATACTACGTGTTCTTGGATCTGTTTAAAATATTCTCTCTTATTAAGAAATTCTATAGTAGATCTACATTTTTACTGGGTCACATCATGTGCCATTTCATGTAAGGTTCCGGTCTCACAACTTGTTTGTACAACTAAAATTTTAGTATTAAATTCTACTATTTCCCCACGAAGATTTGGACCGTGGTGTAAAGGCCATGGCCGAGCGGGTTTTCTCTGTATTTCAACTGGGCAGCATCTGTCACTATCACACGATTACTAGGTTTCTTGCAGCCCCCGCTTAGGCTCAGGTCTTAGCTCACTTTACGCTTACGGGTTTAGATCTCTCATACATATGTGGAAAAAGGGGGCATACAATCCTGTCTAGCGAAATAAAACGCATTTAATTCACTACGTGTAATATATTACATTTATATACATTAAAGTCAAGAATGGATCGGAGCAATCGGTCTGTCACAACATACCGCCAGATGATATTAGCACTATTCTATCTCTAATTTTAAGCCTTAGCTTTTGTATTACTATATTTATACTCAAACCAGTTACTGGTAGAACCAAAACTTAGCTCAGATATAGCAGCGCAACCAAACGAAGAGCCAGATCGTGATGTCCATAGTGTCTCGTTAGGATGGTTCCCAAATTAAAACAAGCTGCTTTGTGCGGGGAGGGGCGGTGGGAGTGTAATTTTTTTTCGCGAGTGCGAATACTTCCTTACGGAAATTGGCTGTTTTTATAGAAAAACGCACTTCGCAAATTCATTTAAGCTCATGAGGCAATTACACATGTCTGGTGACATCGTATGGTAATAAGTACAAACAATTACATTGAGAACTAATTGTCTTCTGGACTTTGCCCATCGCCGGATAAAATACAAAAATATAAAATCACGACGTTTCGAAAGCTGTTATTCTTCCGTATTCAGGTGAAGGGAGGGGAGACACCATACTCAGATGTGTCCGTTAGACCGAGCTAATCTCAATCACTGGACAACTTCAGCCGGTAAACCCAAGCTATAAGAATGCCTGAGGTCAGGATATGTCAGAGGAAGATAACAGATAAATAAGCATTAAAAATTGTCGTATACACGAACAGACGTTCTTGTATAAGATGGACAAAGTCCAGAAGACAATTAGTTCTCAATGGTATTACCATCGTCAGAAGCCTTTTAGAATTTACAAACAATTACTATCGATTTCACAACTAATAAAATTTCTAACTAGACATTTTACACTCGTAGTTTCGTAGTTCCAAGATCTTACCTACAAAATGGTTTGGGCCACGTCAACATCGTACAGAAAATATTTATTTACAGACGTATATCATATTTAATTTAGTTAAAAGCACTTCATTTGGGCCCTTCTTATTAGATTCGTGCTTACACGAAAACCCATCATCTGTACCGTTCCTGAGCCATTTTAATGAAGTTCAAATTTATCAACACTTGACTAAAGTATCCATTTCATATTACCTTCAGCTAATTTAACATTGTCAACGTGTCTTTAAATCATCGAATCAGGTCTGTTTAATGCTTGACCAGAATCACTTGACCTTCCCACCTACACGCACTCTAAGTAATAATTCTCCCATCTGAGTTCCCACCATGTAGGTGTGGACTTCTCACCGTCGCAAGAAACAAAACATGTCGCACGACACTCGTTCACTGGCTCTACACTTCTCCACCAATAGCTGCGAAAAATCTTTAAAATTAAATGTGGATCTTCTCTCCTCTCTCTCTCTCACACACACACACACACACTTAAGGATCAATATCGGTTATCAGGCTATTAAGACAAAAAAGCACAATAGGTCTAAACTCGTAACATGCTCACAGCCTAAAAATCGGGTGTCTCTATTCTGACAAGGGATTTCATAACATTTGCAATGCAGGTGACAGTTTTGCAACAATTATGCGAGCCTTGATATTCTCACACGTTTGTGTTTGAGGATTCGTTCTTCTGGGATATGACACCGTGTCACTGGGTGATAGGCTCCAGACGTTTCGACAGAGCAAGGTGCCTTTATCTTCAAGAATGCGTGGGTAAGACTGGAATAGGAAATAAATTTGCTAATCCGGCTCCGCCCTGGCATGCTCCTCTTATCTCCAAACCCCCGAACATGAAGGCAGTATGTTCCTTCGAAACGTCGGAAACCGATTACCCAGTGATGCGGCATCACATTCCTGATAATCTGGGTTCTCAGCACAGCAAGTAATTTATAAAAAAAAGACCCTCAGAATGTTTCTGTACTTCCTCAAACAAAATTATATCCTTCTTGCCTTCACGATATTGGCGGTTTTACTTTACAGATAATTTGCTTTACACATATAGTTAAACACTGTTATAACGACATCGGTTTATGCGACACCTCGTCTACAGTGTCAGATATTAGGTGGTACCAATTAGTTCCTCACTGTTAACCATAACATTACAATTACTGCTCGGTTAAAACAACACCCGCTTAGAACGACACAAAATATTGAGTCCCTTTCGTAACGTTATAACCGAGTTCGACTGTAATTTTTAACATATGATTTGGCTCATTAAGCATACTGACTGGGCTACAGGCTAGATGACCGGGGTTCAACTGTTGGCACGCACAACTGTTTTTCTTTCAGCACTGCATCCAATACCTCCTCTGAGGCCCATCCTTTCTCCTACCTAACGTACCGGTGCTAGTGAACTGCGGATAAAGTGCGCAGTGTGTGTAGCTGACCGTTCTTCTTCATCTAGTACCAAGGTTAAGACATGCATGAAGCTATAGCTCTAATGTACCATAATTCTTCATGAAGTGGTGATTAGTTCAAGCAGAGGGACAATTTTATCTTTGTCTTTTTATAATTTATAAAGTTTTCTTATATTAGAAGCATCAGTGTAAAATTTAGATCTCTGTACTAAACCGAAAAGAGTAGTCATTTACAGGCTCCGGCTGCTTTAACGTGCTGCGTAGCCCTCGATTCTCGTTGGAGTAGCAGGTGTGTAGGCCTCAAAGCCATTCACGATATGTACGTGAAATTTAAGTATTAGGATGTGTTGAAAAAAGGTATTAGGTATTTATAATGTGCATTTATTCTAGTGCTAACATTCTCTTCTCCATTCTAAGACAAAAGATCTAAATATAATTACGTGTTTTCAAATAAATTATTTGTTTAATTAAGTACATGTAATTACAAGGTGTAGATTCTTCCTTGAAATATTCCCTTCGTCAAAAAATGTCCTTCCTTTATAGAAATAAACCATGTTACATCGCCGTCTTTATAAAAGCCCGGCATTGGATCTTATCCAAAGTCACTCCAGTCCAGTTCACATATTGACATACTACGTGTCACGACAAAATTTATTACCTCCTGTTCACATTAAGTCATAGTAAGCTGTCTCTTCAATATAGGCTTTCGATCCAACGTGTTATAGGGCTACATAAACACCTAAAATCACGTAAAACTACATGACAATGTATTGATGTTTCTAATGGAATTTAGACATTTAATTTTCTTTAAGGTCATATTGACGTTGACAGAGCACTGGGGTTGAAGTGAAGGAGAGTTTATGGGATTAAGTTTATTCATCTGTTTCTACGTTACATACAAAATACCTCACTTCTGTTCTGTTATAAGCTGACTTCCTGTCTACGATACGTGAAAGAAACGTGTCACTTGATAACAACATTTGAACGCAAATATATGTCGCAATTCAACAACATAAATAATACGTTACATATTTAAGGCTTTGAAAATGCTTCATTGGCTGTTCCTGTGTGGTTTCAGTGTTTTAATGCGCTGTGTCGAGGCTTCAGAGGAACATGCTGCCTCCCGGCAGATGGAAATAGGATATTCCTCCGAAACACCGAAAATGCAGCGCACTTTCGGATGCTGCCAGTAGCCACCAACACCACACCATTAATGATCCTTTACCAAGTGTATAGGTTGTATTAAAGGCAGAACATTTTTAAAAATATAAACGAGCATTGAAAATGTTAAAGTTGAAGCAGGACTCATTAAACGTTAATATTGCCTTTCTTGCCACTTAAAACAAGGGTCACATTTCCAAAACTTGCTATAAAATTATGATGTTAATGACGCCTGTGTGTGACTTACACGTGCCTTCCTTTATTCCTTACACAACGTCTTTCTTGCATGCAACGTCGTGTCCAGTCAGTTAGGAGTAGCCATTTGCCTTTCATAAGCGTATGATTGAATGAGATGACGTTCCTCATTGTGAGATCCATTAGAGCTTGTCTCAATTTGAAACGTGATCCTAGCTGCTGCCAGCCAGCTATATACGAAGTGTAAGGTCGCTTGATTCTCTCTTTCTGTTTACCGTCTTCCGATCTATTTCGGTGATGTGGTTTGCAGTGTCAAAGGGAAAGTGTTGCGAAGTTTCAGAGACCTTGTAATGTCGTATTTTGTGAACTAACAGAACAGTTAAGTAAGAAATACCGTACAGGTAGAATTTTGTACCATTCTATTATGTGTGAGTTTGTGGGGTCTCACAGAGCGCAGTTGAGGTCTCCGTTCTTCTGGGACGTGACGCTGCATCACTGGATGGCTGGTATCCGACGTTTCGACAAACAAGTGGTCTAATCTTCAAGGTTTTAAACGTCCATGATTAATGGTAGAGATTTGCTGATGCTTCGGTGAAATTTCATGCCGCCATCCTCAGGGTAAAATATTGAGAAATTAAGTTTGTCCGAAATGTAACTCACAGACTGAAGGGAGTCACATCCAGGAAGTCAGAAGCAATCTTCATATTCACCACTGTCGTTCTCTAGAACGTGATATTCAGAGATTACGCTCGTGCGAAACTTTGCAGAGCTGTTGATAGGGCGACGTATCTGGCAGTCACTAATTTCCCAAGAGAGAGCAAGACAGCTACCATAAACCTTAGTCACGTATCCGGTCGAAACTGAGATAAGGAATATGATTACATTGTCAGCCCAGTTTGGACATCTAAACTTTATTTGGGCTCGTTTATAACCGTGCAAAATGGTTATTATAATTGTTCTGTCCATCCGTCTGTAAGAAGTGTGAAACTATTCGAATACCACTGAATGAATTTTCGTGAAATGAGTTTTGTTAAAATAGGGCGATCCATTAATTTTTCACTTATATCGGTCATTATTAAAGACAATTAATTGTACATGAAGACTACGACTGTCTTTGAGCGCATTTCGACAAAATAAGGTATAAATGATTAAACAAAGTATAGGAAATTTAGCATGTTACAGCAATTCTAAGCTAACACTGCACCACAAAGAGGGATAGGTAAGAACAACATTTAAAAAAAATATCTTATATAAAAATCCTATATGAAATAGAAAGGTAAACAGAGGACAACAAAGCTTCACGAATAGATTTGATAGAGGAAACTTATTCAAATAAATAAGTAAATAAATACAAAACTATGGTCTTTAGCATAGTAGAGAACCTGATGCGACGAAATGCATAGTGGCAATGTAACCAAAGGCAAATTTACACACTTCACGTGTATAACACGCACGCACACACATAAACACACATAAAAACGAAAATTCAGAACCACTTAATATTTTAACAACTAATAACCTTTTAATTATTTTAAATACATCATCTTCAGATACCCACGTGAATAAATTTAATTGTTGTAAACAGGAATATTTGAGGCAAAAAATTAATATAGCAATTTTAATGGACACAACTCCAAAAATAATAAAACTAATAATAAAGACATCATTTAAGCAATTGTAAAATGCAACAAGAAAAATATAAATGTAAGATTTCACGTGCAGTATACATGGCTTTATACTTTATTTTATTTTGTTTTATTTTATTTTATTGCTTGTATAAATTATTCGTACCTAGCCTGATGACGGTATTTTGAGACTGAAATATGTAGCTTTATAATACATAATAAATACATAGTTGTGTCCACAGCATTTTTTTATGTTTAAGGAAATGTAACATTACAATTTTGTCACGTTGAGGGGATTACCACCGTCAAACCAGTATTAATCGGTAATCAGTTCCATGAACCGCGAATTAAAAATCATAATAAACTGAAACATAAGAGTTAAAGTAAGCCAATTCAATTCTTGGCTATCAACGTCCTTAGTCGACGGGAAAGTGGCCAGTAACAGAAATGAAACAGCACAAGATACAAACACACATAATAAAGAACAGTAAAGAGGACACATATAAAACAAACAAAATATTTACTTGAATGATTCACTTGGACACCATAATAATAATAATTATAATAACATATTCAAAGGACTTCGACCGTAATTCATTCGCTTGTTGACGTTATTAAACTAATTGACACTGTGTACATTCCATATTTGTCCACTGTACTTCGTAACAAAAGAGAGATTTTTGTACTTAATTTACATGCCTAATTAAAGAAGTATGAATTAAAATGTAATTGAAAATATTGCTAACCAAACAGTTCCTGTCCAGCCATAGGGCCTAAGATGTCAACTACACATTATACATTTCCATTATGAAGGTATTTTACATGATCTACTATGTAAGGAAGGCGTGGGCTAGCGGATAAATCCTGAATTCGAATCCAGCTTGGACGCTTATTATAAGTTATGGATGAAGAGTGAAATTGGGCGTTATCAATGTCACACAACTGTGTGTGAAGGGATCACTTGCTTTGTATGTAATTATCTGAAGTTACGTCATAAATAAGGTGCCATCGCTGATCGTGGTTGACTACTTCGCTTTTGGAAGGACACGGATTGCCCTCACTGAAAGACGTCAGACAGGCTGACTCAAGGTTTTCGTAAGTACTTCCAAGCAATTTCCGTGTGATTCGTTATAACAAAAACTGAATTAATATTTATTCTTCAATCATTGTTCATAATCATTCAGTTTATTTCATACTGAGAGACAATGCATAAGAAAGGACACAAAAAGCCACAGAAAGATTCATTAGGGCCATTGTTATTATTAGTGCTATTATATTATGTAATGAGTTAAACGAATAAAATTAAATAATTAACTTTCCAAAGCCAGCTTCAGGCGGGGCATTTTTCCTACGATCGGCCCTGAATATAAATTTCGGCTTGTTTCTCTAGTAGTTAAATTGTTCGATAACCCATAGCTAACAATTTAAATCATCCTTCGCTTTTCGAGGGATTAGGTTTCAAGACACCCGCGAAAAGCGAAAATCTATGAATTTACGAGCCCTTAAGAGAGTGTTAATATTTTTAGTGTTTTTCTTTGCACAAGCATTGTGATGGGAGCTGCTTCCTTAGTGTTTTCATTTTCTTTGCACAAGAATTGCGAAGTCAGCTGCTTCCTTAGTGTTTTCATTTTCTTTGCACAAGAATTGCGAAGTCAGCTGCTTCATTAGTGTTTTCATTTTCTTTGCACAAGAATTGTGATGGAGCTGCTTCCTAGTGTTCATTTTCTTTGCACAAGAATTGCGAAGCCAGTGCTTCCTTAGTGTTTTCATTTTCTTTGCACAAGAATTGCGAAGTCAGCTGCTTCCTTAGTGTTTTCATTTTCTTTGCACAAGAATTGCGAAGTCAGCTGCTTCATTAGTGTTTTCATTTTCTTTGCACAAGAATTGCGAAGCCAGCTGCTTCCTTAGTGTTTTCATTTTCTTTGCACAAGAATTGTGATGGCTGCTTCCTTAGTTTCATTCTTTGCACAAGATTGCAAGCCACTGCTTCCTTAGTGTTTTCATTTTCTTTGCACAAGAATTGTGATGGGAGCTGCTTCCTTAGTGTTTTCATTTTCTTTGCACAAGAATTGCGAAGCCAGCTGCTTCCTTAGTGTTTTCATTTTCTTTGCACAAGAATTGTGATGGAGCTGCTTCCTTAGTGTTTTCATTTTCTTTGCACAAGAATTGCGAAGCCAGCTGCTTCCTTAGTGTTTTCATTTTCTTTGCACAAGAATTGTGATGGGAGCTGCTTCCTTAGTGTTTTCATTTTCTTTGCACAAGAATTGCGAAGCCAGCTGCTTCCTTAGTGTTTTCATTTTCTTTGCACAAGAATTGCGAAGCCAGCTGCTTCCTTAGTGTTTTCATTTTCTTTGCACAAGAATTGCGAAGTCAGCTGCTTCTTTAGTGTTTTCATTTTCTTTGCACAAGAATTGTGATGGAACTGCTTCCTTAGTGTTCTTTCTTTGCACAGCTTGTGATGGACTGCTTCCTTAGTGTTTTCATTTTCTTTGCACAAGAATTACGAAGTCAGCTGCTTCCTTAGTGTTTTCATTTTCTTTGCACAAGAATTACGAAGTCAGCTGCTTCCTTAGTGTTTCCATTTTCTTTGCACAAGAATTACGAAGTCAGCTGCTTCCTTAGTGTTTTCATTTTCTTTGCACAAGAATACGAAGTCAGCTGCTTCTTAGTGTTTCCATTTCTTGCACAAGAATACGAGTCAGTGCTTCCTTAGTGTTTTCCATTTTCTTTGCACAAGAATTACGAAGTCAGCTGCTTCCTTAGTGTTTCCATTTCTTGCACAAAATTACGAAGTCAGCTGCTTCCTTATGTTTCATTTTCTTTGCACAAGAATTCGAAGTCGCTGCTTCTTAGTGTTTTCATTTCTTTGCACAAGAATTACGAATCAGCGCTTCCTTAGTGTTTTCATTTTCTTTGCACAAGAATTACGAAGTCAGCTGCTTCCTTAGTGTTTCCATTTTCTTTGCACAAGCATTGTGGAGCTGCTTCCTTAGTGTTTTCATTTTCTTTGCACAAGAATTTCGAAGTCAGCTGCTTCCTTAGTGTTTTCATTTTCTTTGCACAAGAATTACGAAGTCAGCTGCTTCCTTAGTGTTTCCATTTTCTTTGCACAAGCATTGCGAAGTCAGCTGCTTCCTTTCTTCCCTTCAACTCCTTGAACACCATGCGATATGGCTCCAAGCCGTTTTCGAGTTGTCGAACAATTTTGAAGCTCCTGTCTGTTGAAGGGTCCGAGTGATGAATTTTTATTCTCAGGGCGACCCCACGATTTGTGAAACCGCAAAGTACGAACCATAGAAAGCTACAGCAGATTCTGATACGAATATCGGGCCTATCACCGGGCACTGTTACTTTTTTACTTAGCATTTCAGACAAATGCAGGAATAGTAGATTGGTTGGGGAAGGACCCTTCCTTTAGAATTCTTTTAAATTCATTAATCATCACAACAAAGACACAATATAGTCAAAATTACTGACAGCGAAGTAAAATAACTCTCAAATAATTTTGTGGCTTTTCAACTTAATTAGTCCACAGGCGAGAGAAAAGGAGCAGCGCTGACAGCGGGGCCTTACAAATATTGTTAGGTAATTCCAGTCGTCTGGGATATAACGCCATGAAGACTGCTATACACGTGTCAAGGTTTCAGCAGAGCGCGCTACCCCTAGAGTAAGTGTAATCGATGAAGAGTAAGCTACGCGGAAAAGGAAGGCAATTAAGTGGCACCCGTGTAATTACTCCTACTTTTCTCAGGTTAGGCAACTGGAATAGTGGGCCAATGTAAATAATGGCACTCTGTAAAGGGTTGGTTAATTCCTTACTTCTCATCACGTGAAAATCACTTCTATTAAGATGCGGTAACTCACCCGTCGAATAAACCTATTCATAAAAAAGTGATCAGCACTGACAAATCTAGCGGTGAGATTACCGTTTTCTTCTACCTGAAGAAGGCAAAGTCAGCCCTCGAAACGTCGTACCTCTTTCTTATTCGCAGAGTAGAGACTTCAAAGTCAACATTATTTTTGTAGCAACGTAACTACAGACATGGAAAGTAAACTGAACAGTTTAAACACAAATGGCTGCAGCTTTATTGGAACTTGCGATAACTTTGCACTTAATTACAGAGGACGTTGATGTCGTTGTATGAATTCTCATAACGCTGAGTCTGAATGGAAAATGCCTCCCATGACTAGTACACTGGCGCCATACAGTGGCTGCTAATTAGAAAGCTACAGACGTAGTACAGATTCAAAAAGCGAAATTTTGTCAAGGAACTATCATTCGGTAGCAATTACATTCTGTATTATTAATGCGCTAATGTAAGCCGGATGTACCCAGTCTGGAGGCTCCATTTGAATTGTTAAGATTTCTCGGCCGTCTGATCTAATTTAGTATCAGTTTTCTTAATGAGTAAAGTGAGTGAGGCGAAAAATTTTATGGATGACAAGAAGCATAAATAAGAGATTTAAGGTTCTCAGAGTGGTGACACTTCTTATAGGCTGCTTGACCCTGAAGAAGAAGGCACTACGATCTTTTGAAACGCCGAGAACATTAACTTCAACGCGAAAGCGAAATGTCTCAAAAGACTCGAGTCTTTAAGAACCAATATAATTACGATCTGTTTACCTGTTTCTCAGCTGCCATGTTTGTATGTATAAAATGTAGCCCATGAAACAGGGTGCCCTTTAAGAAACGGGTCCTCAACGAGATAGTAAAGAATTCCCCTCTGTTTACGAAAAGCGAAAATTCATCGCACTGTGCACAGAAGGTCCTGACATCTTGATAGGGTTACCGAATTTAATTCACACCTTTACTTCCTACATTTCTGAGATTAACTCTAATGTTATTTTAATTATTTCACCCTTTTAAGAACACATACGTTCTACATTACACGTAAGGATTCAGGTTGTACCTCATAAAGAACACAGTTTGCCTCCATTATAAAGAATAATCGCTGGTCATTTTAAGAATCATAGGAGACATAGAAATGTAGTCTGTGGGCAGAATGAAGAATTTGTGTTAAATTTGGAGGTACCAATTTTAAAAACGGACCTTCAAAATTTAATATTATTTTACACATTAGATTCAAAATATAATACTTTCTAACAAGAGCATGCAATTGTTGGCATATGTGCATTAAGCCCTTTTGGAAAAATGCATCATTACATTTTCTTTCTTCACAAATTTTGAACGTGACAAAGCCGATGAGGTAAATGACAGTGCAATCAATTTTTCTCTAGGTAATTGGTGAAAAGGGGACCAGTAATATATTCGGGGAAGTATGAAAATTTTATACCTTGTAGGAATATGCAATGTGACCAGTCAGGAAGTAAAGTTTCTATCCTGCGGTTGCTATAGCCTAACCACTGAAAGGAAGCTCGATAAATCTGTCAGAATTAGGCCAGAAATTCTTCCACTTGCCTTCCGATTTATCACAGAATTCTAAAAATTTGACATTATATAACGTAAGCAGTTGTCGAATCACAGTTAAAACCCAAAAAACAATTAATGGTCTTTCCCATGCCACACGCGAGATATATCCCTTAATTGCTGGCTTTCAGTGTCTGGGGAGGACAGAGACAACTGTGGCCTTCCAACGGTATAACCTTGTCAATAAAAAACACCAACTGAAAGATTATCTAACAAAGTCTGTCATGGAAAGGATGAAATAAGCATGAACTACATTGAGGCCCAATTCAAAAGCCACAGCTGGTCTTCAACAAGGCCTTCGGTTGCATGACGAATGGACGAGCAACATTAAGGCCTATTACTCTCAGCCCTCTGTTATTCTGATCATCTTGCCTGTCGTTCAAAACCATCAAAGAGCATTATCGTAAACCTCTGGGAGCAGTGAAATACAGTATATTGTTGTTAGCTACAGTTCTCTTTTTCCTTTGTAGGAATAAAAGTTTATTTCTTACGGTGGATCTAAAACGACTCAGAAACGTGAGACTTCAGTCCAAGATGCGTAAATTTAAAAGAGAAACCGAACACAAGAGACGTTGAAAATGTGCTCTTGTTTGGCCAAATCCTAGGGTTCCGAGTATGAGTCGAGCTGTTAGGTGGTGTTATGTACTGACATAGCCAAAGAAAAATAATAGTAGCACTAGCTAATAAAGTCTTTGAATTTGAAAGAAAAAATGCTAAATGCTTTAACACAATTTTAAAGACATGATTTGAATGAGTTTTTCTAAATTATTTGCTGTTGTATGGGCAAATTATTTTGCAATTCTTTTTGAGAAGCTATTTACTTTATAATAGCACGTACCTAATGTTATGTATCAATAACAGATCATGGGACACTGTAAGAAAACGAAATACAAACCACAATAAGTATATCCCACTTAGTCTAAGTGGTGTGAGGTAGGCTACGCAGTGGCGCAGTTGGTTGAGGCACTGCGTTACAAGCAGGCATGTCGCGGGTTCAATTCCTGTTGGGGGTCTTTGGGATTTTGCATTGACGTAATTATTCCGGCCTCACTATGGATTTGGGGTCGACCCAGCCTCTAACAAAAATGAGTATGAGGGATATCTCCTGGGGATAAAAGCGGCCGGTGTGTAGGGTTGACAACCTTGCCACCTTCATGTGCCGATTTTCTAGAAATCCTAAGAGCCTCAAAATCCTGGCACCGTGAGGGCCTGTCCAGGCCTGTAATGGGATGTAATGTAATAATAAAATGCAATTAGCTCATGTTTTTTTAGCTCGATCGTCCTTCTAAAGAACAAGGCGGTTACAATCTCGAGTCTCAGTCGAGTCGGAAATATTATTAACTACTTTCAAATGTAGATGTCTTTAACATTTGTTATTGTTCCTGTTAATATCCTTATAGTTTTAATACTAGACCTATTTGGTAGAAATTATTTTCCAAGTAACAGATCTTTTCTAAGTAACGTCTGTCGGGCATAGTTTCAAAGATGTTTATCACTGCATTCATTTCTCTATCTGTCGAAATATAAATAATAAGCCACACAGTTCTTGCTGTAGGCTTTTTCTCTCTCTATACCGAATTTAACGAGATCACATTTTCAGTATTTCATTTGCAGTCACTATCTGAGAATCTAAAAACAAATTTCATGTAACCGTCACATCTTTGTCTCGTGTTCTAAAAAAACTTTTTTTTTTGTGGAGAAGGGCCCCGCAGCAGAAGCTACGGACGCACCGCAGCCTTAAGGCTTATTGTAGAACCCTGTGATGAAGATGAAGAAAAAATGATCGGTTTTTTCATTTTTTTTTCCAAGTAATCGAGCACCGGTGGAATGAAATTTACAGGAAAAAACCGAAATACTCGGGGAAAAACCTGTCCCAGTGCCACTTTATCCACCACAAATCCCACACGGACTGACCGGGGATCGAACCCAGGCTTCCGCGATGGGAGGCCGGCGACCAAACGCCTGAGTCGTGGCACGGCCTTCTAAAAGATTTTACCCTAAAACTGTTTCATACTTTGGGAAAATATGTTATCGTATATGGAGATAAACCTTTTCAGGATGCTATAATAAATGGCAGTGGTGTTGTTTCCATCTCATAAACTCGCACGCAAGTCCTCCATTTTGTTCACCTGATATCGTACAGTATCGAAGGGCACCGTCCTGCTTCTTGAAACATTAAAATGCTCACAGCGAAGTAAGGGTTGATAGTCAAGCATATGATAATATCGCGTTTTTATGCAGACCGACTGATAAAATAACATTCTGAAATTTGGCAGACCTTAAGCGGAACATTCTGTATATGTCTCAAAATAAATGACACATTCCCCTATATAAATATAAAGATACATATCGACCGTTCTGTGTATACATTGAAGCTACAACACCTATATGAAACAAACAACCGTGTGGAAGAATTACTCTTCTGCCGTGAAGATGGAGGTTGTCAGTTCGTCTTTACGTCATTACATATCCAATAAATTACACAGAATCACGTCCCATAAGACAGCAATCTTCACATAAGATGACTAAAACGGCTTAACCTTTTAGAGCACAGTGGCAACACAGTACCTGCTGTGCATTAAAAAAAATTGTGGGGTTTGCCAGTAGAGTGTTTACACTACCTGAGGTTTATGCGATTGTTATAATAATAAGCGAATATTTTCCTATATTTTCTACATAAAGTGGTTGAAGGAACAAGCGTGATAGAAAATACGTCACGTGTCAAACACTGTGTAATAAAGAAGTTCTGTGGTCAGCCCCTTCAAAGCCACTGAGTGTTGTATCGGAACAAACGAAAAAATCCCGCTAGCTTTGGGTTGATTAGCAACGGGATAAAGTCACAGGGAAATTTGACGGAAGCCAACTAAATCCGTAGAGGGATTTTGTTGGTGTTACACGCAACAAAAATGTTTCCACCAAGTATAGAGTGCCATGAAATGAGATTGTTTAAATAACAGGCAGATATTATTTTTCTACAGTTCCGGATGAAAAAAGGAATCGTGTTTTCTTTCGCCTTCTTTCTTTTATTTCCACAAGCAAAATTTTCTGCCGAGTTTTCACTATCCAAATAAACCAACAACAAGACACAACAACTAGATCTCCTAGTTAGGCACCACAATCCAGAACGATCGTCCGTAGACCCACGCCTTAGACCGCACGGCCACTGGGATCGGCCACATCACAAATTAGTCTACGTATATCTTGCAGGTAATCTTAATAAGAAATGGAATGTATGGTTGCTATCTCAGGAAACCAAAGCGAAGAGAGTGGAGTAGCACAAAGTTATTTTCTTTTATTCAAGCGGTACGCACATTGAATATGTTTGAAGCTCTCGGCCAAATGCCTTAGATTTTTACGATCTTCCACTGAAACCAATACCGGAATCTTCTGATAGGAGCAAAACACCTCTTTCCAGATTCTTCCTACTCACGATTTATGATAAATCTTTTCGTCGCCGATATTATTACAGACAGAACTCCACGAAGCATCTGACAGTCGTCATGTGCTCATTCAAGATCTTCTTTGAGTGAAAAATGTAAATCTCTGAAGTTGCTTAGTTAAGTAGTCATATTTAACTACGCATTTATTTAGCCTGCTGTTTTAAATCACCACCTCTATTGGCTATGCAAAACCGAGCTATTTTAAAAATATTATATTACTTTTTACATGTTTTGTGATTATTCCCTGTGACAGCAGCAGCGATAATAACAATGCGTATGATTTCATCTTGTGCCTGCAAATTCTCCTGGTACAGAATCTACTTCATGTGCCCCCGAGAAGTAAAAATCAATGGGGGTCAAGTCTGGCGAAAAAATTACCAGCCATAGAAAACTTCAGGACTATTCCATCGATTTCCATTAGCATGTAATGAAATACCCCAAGACTTGTTAACTGAAATGAGGTGGATAGCCGTCGTGTTTCAGCAACGTATTTTTATAATCTCGCTTGAAAATGAATGTCTTTTAAAAGAACTGGTAGCTCGTCCTATGAAAATTTCTGAAATGCTGTTAAAAGTCCCTCAGGAACGAACAGCCTAGTTAGATCGTCATCGATAAGGGTGCATCATACGTTCACCGAAAAGCAATGATCGAAGTTGCGTGCAATGGAACGGTGAGGAATGTGGAGGAAAATGCATAGGCCCAGACGTTGAGAGTCTGTTATGGCATCTCGCATAAATTGTCCCTCATCGGAAAGTTAACCGTATTTAAATAGGGACTATTCTGCAATACTATGACAGACATATTCTCGAGATGCGTATTCCTCGTGCTGGAGAGTTTTGTATCATTTGGTACTGATGTGAGTACACACGTCCTTGATTTAGAATTCGACATACCTTCACTCGAGTTGTGTGCATCTGAAGGGCAATTCGACGAACACTTGCTTTCGTACTGCGATGGGCCCTTCACTATACCTCAGCTTGGTTATCAACGCATTGTTTTACACCAAGCTGCCTGGTACTTGTAGTGAATATAGCGTGTCTTGCAGCCGCTAATAAATCCCGCTAAATACCGAAATCTTTCAGTAATAAATGCTAAGACACCGAAACCTGTATTTTTCAACCCCTACCTGTGTATTCTATGTACAGAATACGAGTATGTGCAATAACAATTTTTGAAATGTGCAGTCATCTTCCCTCATGACATGAGCACTTTGCTTTTGAACTACAACTAACCAAATCCATGGAGCAGAGTCCTTCGTAAGAGCTATTATGTCCAGGGCTAGTCAAGAAATCCCCGTATTTTATAGAACAAAAAATTTCTTTACCGCGTTTACAAGGGTCTGTCATCTGTCCTTACACTGTGCCACAGCAATTCACTCCATGCCTCCCCATCCGACTTCTTTGATACCCGTTATAATATTATCCTCTCATCTACGCCTACGTCTTACAAGTGTTCTCTTTCACCAGGTCTCAACACCAAAACCCTGCACGCACCTCTCCTGTCCCCCATACATCCATACGTGCCACATGCCCCGCCCATCTCATTCTTCTTGATTTGTTCACCCCAGTAATATTTGGTGAAGAGTGCAGATCATGAAGCTCTTCATTATGTACTCTTCTCCACTCCCCTGTTACCTCTTCCATCTTAGGCCCAAATATCCTCCTCAGCACCCTATTCTTGAACATCCTCAGCCTACGCTCGTCCCTCAACGTGATAGTCCAAGCCTCACACCCGAACAACCGCACAACCGCACACTGAATAAATGTCCTGCCCTCCACGACTGAACAAATACTGCTTATCCACTGGTGGGTCTGTTCACATGGCAAGGGCGAGACCATTGTCTCAGCAGTGAAGGGGCATTCTGCTGGAAATTCGCAACTACTTAACGGCTCAACACCCATGTGGGTATAGAAATTTTCACTCAAAATAAGCCAATGGAAAACCACCTGAAAATTAGCAGTTATTTCGTAGGAGAGTCTCCACAGCCCGTGAAGTTGAATCAATGATGCTACATAACTCAAGAACTAATAAGTAGAATAAACACCGTGGTGATACCTCTATAACATCCAGGACACGAGCACTCTTTGATACCCTTGTGCGAGCGGCAAAAAAGAAACCATGAAATATCCTTATGCAAAAACGTGTCTCTTGGATAAGGTTCGGAAAACAGTGCTCTATTTGTTGTGTGATCCGAACAGTATTATTTGACCAAACTTTGTGAGTAGAATATGCAAATACTCCATACCACAAAATCGAATGCCAAAGCTCCCGAAAACAAAGCACTTGAACTTCATCGATCGAGTGACAGTTATCACATGGTACTAGTTCCGAGGACGGGTTCTCAGCCATCCAATTAATCAAGAAATTACTTAGTAGCATGGGTATCATCCCAGGGCAGGAAATGTGGGATTTGTGATGGATAAAGTGGCACTGAGACAGGATATCTACGGGTATTTCGGGTTTTGTTTTGTTAATATCAATGCACCCAACCTCTATACCCATTCATTCATCTATTTCCGAAGATATATAGTCTTAATAATTGACAATGTCATTAAATAACACGCTTAAAGGCATTAAGAAATTGCTCATTTGCATGGAAACTGAAGGTCTATTCCTGTCCGACTCTGTGATCTATCCAGATTTATTGAACCCACACCACATCCCACAGGCATTCGTCCTACAAAACTAATTTTAATATTATTCTCCCACCTATGCCAAAGTCTTTAAAGTGTTCTCTTCCTTCACCTTTTCCGATTAGCATTGTGGGTGCCTTTCTCAAAGGACATATGTCCGTTGAATTTCTATCTCATCTCATCCTACTTGGTTTACCGACCTTAATAACAACACGTCAGCAGTAAATGTTATTACACTTACAGCGTAATTTTCGATCTTCCAGCTGTTTCTTTCTTAGTTTTCAACATTTTACCCACAACTTTGTCCTTAAACATCCTTAGCCTAGGTTTCGTATTCCGTAAGATAGCAGGTTTCACACTAGTAAGCTAAGTGGCTGGAAACTGCGCTGGAATATTGTGTTGGCAGCTCCTAAAGCTTTTAACAGTCATTAACATGCAGGTCACACGGGAAATGCGATTTAGAGAAGCAAGTGTTCTCTACTGCTGTCCGCATTGCATCAGTTGGCATAGTAAATTACAAGTTCGGAATTTCGAGGTCAGAGCTTCAGTCCATTTGGAAATATAAGGTATAAAGTAACGAAGTCAATATGTAGATCTATCACTGTAACACGTAAATAAGACATGGGCTCATATAGTTTGTATCCTTAACGTAATATTCTAAATAGGAATTATGAATGAGATTGGCGGGATGTGCAGCACGCATGGGTGAAATACAAAATATTGAAAGTTTAGTCGGAAACTTGTAGGAGAAACAACGTGGGAGATCGAGGCCTAGGGATAAAGAAATTAAGATTAATTTGGTATGAGAAATGATGGCAGTGTGGACTAAGCTCAAGTCTTCAGAATAGCGTCATAGAGCAGGTTTTTAGAAGGCGATGATTAAAATTAGGGTATCACAAAAGTGGCGAATTTCTTGACCACCCGAGAAATTTCAAACACGTCACACGAAATCCAGCAGTGATGAAAAAGCAGCCGATGGTTTAGGTAGAAAGTATAATTTACTAATATAATCCAAAGCCGTTCCCAGTGGCCCTGCGGTCTAAGGCGTAAGTCGGCCGCCGCTCTATTGCTGGAATCGCGGGTTCGAATCTTACTGAAGGCATGGATGTTCGTCTCATGTGTTTATTGTGTGTCGTGTAGGTAGAGCCCTCTGCGACGGGCTGATCACTCGTTCAGAGTAGTCCTACCGTCTGTGTGTGTGTGTGTGGTGTGTGTGTGTCTAATTGTATGTGATCTAGAAACATCAACAATGAGGCGGCCTGGGCCCAAGTTGGGCTGCTAAGCTACAGATAAAAATACGCTGAGTGTTTAGTAATTTGAATTAGAGAAGGAAACCTTTTGCACTAGAAAAAATTTTTGCTCCAGCCATATTGAAATTCTTATAAATGACGCTAAAAATACACCACAAAGTGAGGATAATATAAAAGGAAAAGTTAAGAAAAGTATATGTCATGAAAATATTATTCAGTTGCGGGGATTTATAAAACATTATATTTAATACACATCAAAGATAAAACTTAAAACTAATAGGCTTAATTATGCTATTTGTAATATGAAGAGTGTCTTAAAAATGCTTTATAATTTTACAGATAATTATCTGTCAAATTATAAAGCTTCCGTTCCTTAATTATAATTAAGGAAAGGAAGTGACATTTTAAAAGAAGACTTTTAATCTTAGTATCACATTTCTCTTGAAAGGTTGCCAGAAGAACAAAAAATAATAACACATAAATGACGACAAAAATCTTGCATTCCAACAAAATCAATACCAAAATTACAGGTAAAAATGCAATTAATAAAGAAGGACCACAGGAAGAAAATGCAATTCCAAATTTATGTTTGTCACCATTTAATTTTTAAATACGAGAAATCTCTTTTTTGTACCGAAGTTAAACACCTGCACGTACGAGGAATTACTGTGATATACATAAAATTGTGAGTTTGCAGTGCAGTACTGACTGCCGAATGGTGATATAATTATCTCCACTGCCTGAATAAGGAAAAAAATTATTATTAATGGCGAAAACATTTATTGATAGATATTTACTTACATAAGCAGAGAGCAGTTCCGGAACAAAAAACTGATTTCCATTATAAAATTATCATATTTATTCTGGTACTGCAATAATTCATAAATATTTGAAGGGATAAATTATTGTCAAATAAAAAAGACAATTATTCAGAGTATAAAAATACTATTAAATTAACAATTTTATATTTAATAGAATTTTCTTGGTGAACCCTTAATTTCGATCTGTGGAAAACGGGTTTGCGCAGAACCCCCTTTGGCAGACATCTAGAGTAACAAAAATTAGTTTCGAATTAAATATTTCTGTGAAAAGTTTATTCTTGAATTAATGTCGGAAGCTTTTTAACTGTATTGCTTACATGACATCAAATATATAGCTGTTAAATTAAGACGCTATCGTTGGCATTTGCATTTTCATTTGCATGAGAGAAATGAAAAGAATTACGAAAAACATCTTTCGAAACAGCTTGTCTCAGCACTGAAAGTACAACCTGTGACCACGCAAGTACTAATTAAAATCGGCAAGCACTGTGTTGCTATGTTTGTTAACGTGTTTAATATAGCATTAAATGATAAGTTTTTAAAAGAAAAACTTTCAAATTTACACCATTAAAACTTTATAATATGCAACAAATCCTACTTTTAAATTTTTATTTATTTGAAAGTGTCGTCCATCCAAATTAACAATAGAAATTTACTTCGCACTTCACGAAGAACAGAGCACCTCTCCATTTTAAAGACCAATGCCCAAATTCTATACAGGGCAATAATCGTTGTATATTCAGTGAATCATACTAAACACATACAAATTACTTAACAAAATATAGAGAATTTTTAATATTTAAGTAGGTAGTACGTAGTTATTCATCAAGGGGCTTTAAACGATTAAATGAGAACCTGAAATAATTATGGCAACAACATTTTATATATAGTCCAGATATGTTATAAGGTTTCGTCAGTCGAATAGCAATTTCTACACACTTCTTACAAAACTCAATCGACTAGAACAACAGGGCCTATTCAGTAACTGACTCTACTACTAGAAGCGTACTTATGAACGAAAACAGCATGAATCGTTTATTTCATGCTGAAGGTCATCACTGGGAAGTTCGTTTGTATTCAGCAGTTGAATATTTTCCTGCTCTAATGGATATACTGGTCGATCCCAATGGCCGCGCGGTCTAAGGCGTGGGTCTGCGGCCGCTCGCTTACTAGGATCGTGGGTTCGAATCCCACCTAGGGCATGGATATCTGTCTCTTGTGAATGTTGTGTGTTGTCAGGTAGAGGTCTCTGCGACGAGCTGGTCCCTCGTCCAGAGGAGTCTTACCGAACGTGGTGTGTCTATCAGTGTGATCGTGAAGCGTCGTAAAATGACGAGGCCTAGGCCCCCTAAGGGCTGTCGAGCCATAGGGAAAAAATGGATATACTGACCGAAAATTCATTACCGTATTCACAAAATTCGCCCAGAGACCCTTTTTTATGAGTCATCTGAATCATTTATCCACTTTCATATCTTAGGTCTGTAAGAACCAATTTAATTGTTTTGTCTGACATAGGCTTAGTCTCCGCGTAATTCCTTCCTAAGAGGTATCCTAACAAGAATTTTAGTTACATTTATTATTTCCTCAGGCCTATTGCACGTACAATGTCCATTCAGTTCTGCGTGATATACACATCCTAACAATAATAACAGAACAGCAAATGCAATTTTAGGGGCTCAGTTGCCGCCTGCTTCGCTCCCAGATCAGTTTATGTGGAATTTGTGGTGGACACATGGTCATAAAGACCGGTTTCTTTCTCAAATATTTGGTTTTTCTCTATCCCCATTCCTCCATTTTTATTCTTCTCTAATTCCTGGAGATAAACAATAGTCCCATTAGAAGCCGCAGGTCCAAAGATTGTCTCACTCCGTTCCACCACAAGAATAAAAAAGGTATAATTATAAATTTCTTCACTTTTAATCGTTCCCTTTTCTTATGTTCAAATACACGCTTCAATAAACTTTTATTTACGAAATAGTATCTCAAGTGGATATTACTTCTGAATATGTGAACCACATTACAGTGGCTCAATTTAGGTTCTAATGACCGGTCTTTATGGCTAAAAAAAACCACTTCTTTCTGTTATACGAAAAGCTAACATTTTTAGCAGCGATATATGATACTTATACGATATTTACCTAATGTTATAATGTATGTAACCTTGTACAGCCCAACTGTTAATGAGCCATAGAATTCACACAGGCGGTTCGACATAATTCTTGCTTCGTTCCTAACAACTTCAGACCCTGCGCACATCATTGCCCTTTAGTCATTTCTCGTTACGTCACAACAGAGAAATGTCTGAATCGCGTACAGCATAAGACTTACAGCACAAAGCATACAGCACAAAGTTACAGCACATAGCATACAGCACAAAGTTACATCATAAGGCTTACAGCACATAGCATACAGCACAAAGTTACAGCACATAGCATACAGCACAAAGTTACAGCATAAGGCTTACAGCACATAGCATACAGCACAAAGTTACAGCATAAGGCTTACAGCACATAGCATACAGCACAAAGTTACAGCACATAGCATACAGCACAAAGTTACAGCACATAGCATACAGTACAAAGTTACAGCACATAGCATACAGCACAAAGTTACAGCATAAGGCTTACAGCACATAGCATACAGCACAAAGTTACAGCACATAGCATACAGCACAAAGTTACAGCATAAGGCTTACAGCACATAGCATACAGCACAAAGTTACAGCACATAGCATACAGCACAAGTTACAGCACATAGCATACAGCACAAAGTTACAGCATAAGGCTTACAGCACAAAGCGTACAGCACAAAGTTACAGCACATAGCATACAGCACAAAGTTACAGCACATAGCATACAGCACAAAGTTACAGCATAAGGCTTACAGCACAAAGCGTACAGCACAAAGTTACAGCATAAGGCTTACAGCATAAAGAGTACAGCACAAAGCGTACAGCATAAGGCTTACAGCACAAAGCTACAGCATAAGGCTTACAGCACAAAGAGTACAGCACAAACGTCGAAGCATCTACTCCCATTAGAACGTTTTGCTTGTTATTCCTGCCGCAATAATGTGACAAATTAAGAGAGACAGCGAAAAAGAAAAAAACAAAGGAAATATTTGTTAGATTTTGGGTTCGCACAATGCTGTTGACACAGTTTCAATTCTTCTATGACATGACCCCTTTTTAGTTAGAGATTGCTCTCCCATTTTTATGGCCCAAACATTTGAATTTTTTTCGACTTCATAGATCCTGAAGATGGAGGTAGAAACTTTCTATGATATTTTTTATATTATATTCACCGTGCATTTTTTGACTTTGTGACGTCTATGACATATTCTTATTTACCAATCGACACGTCGTCGCGTCCTTGAAGACTCAACTCTTTAGTGTAATGTTGTTGCACAATATCCGTATTGTGGTTGATAAGCATTCCACATCTCCCCAGAGTCTTAAGCCTACCACAGATAGGTTTATTTAATTAATGAGATTGGCAATGTACGCATAAAGTAAGATTGTGGCGCATCAACGTAATGTTGATACCTCCTCGCTATCCTAACAGCCTGATACCATTTCACTTGAAGACAGGGTTTTTATGGCAATTTAACGTAGCCGGCAACAAAGAAAGGTACTTAGGTCTTCATGTAAATACCCGATAATTTTGCCAGATTTTAACCACATTTGGATATTCTCAACAGGTTTTCATAAAAGTTCACAATACCAAATTTCATAGAAATCCTTTCAGTGGGAGCTTCGCTGATACATGAGGAGAGACGGACAGACGGACTAACGGACATTACGAAGGCGATAGGCGATTTTGGCTACTGTGCGAACGCGCCTAGAAATTGAAAGGTTTTGCAGCAAAAACAGACGAACAGTAAACAAAATGACGTTAACAAGAGTTGTTTAACCCTCTTAGCATTACCACTGTAAAACAACCGAACTGAATCACAGCACATGAACATACAACTTAAGTCATTTTATTCGATATCTTTCTACACCACTGCTGTACTGTCACGTTGCCTGTCGTTAAATTTTATGGTAGAAAGAAATGAGAGTAAGCAAGAATGAAAAGAAGAAGTGAATGAAGGCAGTAAGGAAGATAGATTACATTAGATTAGATGAGAAGAGATAAGACAGAAAGATAAATGGATAGATGGATGGAGGAATGGATAGATGGACGGACAGGCAGGCAGGCAGGTAGAGAGACAGACAGACAGACAGACAGATAGATAGACAGAGATAGATAGATACAGTATATAGATAGATACAGAGAGAGAGACAGACAGACAGACAGATAGATAGATAGATAGATAGATAGACAGAGAGAGACAGACAGATAGATAGATAGATAGATAGATAGATAGACATACATAGATAGATAGGATAGACAGACAGATAGAAGAGAGGCAGACAGGCGGGGAGACAGAGAGGCAGATAGATAGACAGACAGACAGATAGTTAAATAGATAGATAGACAGACAGACAGATAGATAGATAGATAGATAGGCAGACAGACAGACAGAGAGACAGATGGATAGATAGAGTATATAGATAGATAGATATATAGATAAATAGATAGATAGATAGACAGATAGACAGATAGATACATAGACAGATAGGTAGATAGCTAGATAGATAAATCGTTCTCAGTCAGTTCAGCACTTTCAGAGAATAATTCTGTAGACAGACAGACTCCCTCCCCCATTACTTCTCATATTTCCTACTTCGTGCAATAAGCGTGTGATAATATCTTGAATTATAACTTTAGAAACCTTCATCTTTACATAACGAGTAAATGAAGCCATTGTAGGCGACACTGTTTACTGTTGCATAATCGCTACAAATGTAATGGGCTTCAAGAGACTTTTAAGTCACAAATGAGATGCTGCAACTAACGGAGTGTCAAGAGAGTCTAGAAATTTGTTTCATAATCGAAAAAATTTTTGCGTCCTTGCTGTCTGATTTAGGTTAAGCTAACGAGAATGTAATGAAGCATCTGTCACGAATATAAATCGTCTAACATCCACTCAACTGAAGCTGTATATGCGAATATCTTGAACAAGTTAAAGGCAAATTTGTCCCTGTCCATGGCATAAAAGCTTATAGGGCGTACAGCTCCGTACATTCCTAAATTTGACACTGAGTGGAAGGGATTGGTCAACTTTAAGACCCACCCTCTTTACCCTGCGAAAGAACCCCGGAGTCCAATGGACAGGGGGATGTGTGGGCCCCAGAGCCGATTAGGACTTTCCTTCTTTTTCTTTTTCGGAGAACAGAGAATCCATTTTTCCTGCCGAAATTCGAACCTGGATCTTGGACCTTCCAGTCTGTAGTCGATCTCTGACTGAAAATCCGAATATCACGTAAGCATTTGTCGGTTCCTGACAAAGCGCGCAACACACAAAAGCTGGACTGAATTTTGTATTATTTAAAAAATCGTGCATAATACAAACGATGTCCGTCGTTCTGTCCGTATGCTGGAATGTATTTATGTGAGAGGAACTGTTTAACGGATTTCTATTTATTCTTCGGCGTTCTGTTGGAAGGAGGGGGCAGAATTACCTTTTGGTCAATTTTCTTCCAATATAACCCTATTTTATATAGAAACCTTCTTCCGAATTTAGCATTTTTAAACAAGAAAAGTTTATAAATTAAGAGTGCATCAGGTAGGAACAAGAAAACTTTTTCTAACTATTTTTTATGTTGTGATTTAACGAAGCCCAAAAAAATTATGGACATATTAATGCGTGATGTAATATCTGTATTGTGATTAGCTTTAAATTTTGTAATTGTTTCTGCAGTAAATGGACACGAAGGCCAAATAACTAGAATTCACAACGAAAGCTTCCGGAAATGTGAGCGCTACAACAAGGAAAATTCTGTTCCATCATTATTTTAATCGAACTTTTTGGAATCATGTCTAATAATAAACGAAACGTAGAACTGTATTTGTTTCTTTTGGCGCAACAGCCGAACTTTGGCCAGGCCGCCCATTTGTGAGGTTTCTAAACTACACACAATTAGACTCACATATCCGCTAGGACTCCTCTAAACGAGTAATCAGCTAGTCGCAGAGGCCGCTACCTACGCATCACACAACAAACACAAGAGAGGAACATCCATGCCCTCCGCGGGATTCGAACCCGCGATCCCAGCAACGAAGAGGCTTCAGGCCTACACCTTGGACCGCACGGCTATCGGGATAGGCAGAACTTCACGATGGCACTAATTATGTATGTAAATAAATAACTCTCGTATATTCGGATACAGAATGTTCATCACCATTATCACAAAACCATGCCATTGCACTCATTTCTAATCCAGTTTAATCTAACTGATATATCCACACAGGCAAGATTAAAACTTACTTTGACACATTAATTTGTGCGTATTGCTGAATTTTTGCACTGTATTACCTGCTGAAAATAAGTTCGTTTTTGCACTGAACTCGTCACTTGTTTCTCTGTAATTACATGGGTACAAGCCTAGCCGGAGCCGTCTACACGTCACGGCTATTAGCACGACATTAGAACACGAAGCTACTTAGTAGTAGAGCAACGTAGGAATTAACAAGTTACATATGGCTGTCATTGCCACGGCTCACAGAACTGAATGGAAATCTATAGACATGTCACATGTCCATGTATCTACTTAAGCTGCTCTGTCACATATGCCTGCAGTAGGCAGTGTTCGTTATGGGAAAACCCTGTCCATTGTATGAATAAATATACTGACACAACACTGCCGTATTACCACACAGTTACAGTCGACTGATGAAAGGAAAAGTTGCGGTGATGAGGCTATTTCCGGTACATCTGGCATAACAAATTCACGAAAGCACAAAGTATATAAAGATTATTGTCTTCTGGCTTTGACGCCTACTAGTCTGGTAGGTAAGTACATGAAAATTGGAGAAACCTGCCGTATCAGATTTCAGGTTCGAGCCCGAAGGTGAAGGCAGCAAAAGTTTCCTCTGGAACTTCCGTACTTATCTAGCGGATACAAAGCGTCAATTCCCAGAAGACAGTAACCTTAACAGCGACAGCCGCAAGAACATCAAAGCTAACAACAGTGCTGTACTTAAAATAAGTTTAATGAACAGACGACATCTTGCTTGTTTTTGAGTTCACACATTTACGCTATATAAGGACTAAAAGTAGATAAGCATTCTGTTCTTCGGCCCAGTCATAATTTCTCTTTAAGAGTAGATATCAATAACTCAAATTCAGGCAACGTTATTTCTTTATAAATGTAACATATGATACATTATTTACAATGCTGTGTAAAAAGTTAACCAAGAATCCCAAGTTTTATAGTAGTTTGTTTTTATTTGGTTGAATATAATTCGTGTGTATTAAACATAATCACATCTGAATAATTTAAACTGGAACTTAATACATTTTTAAGTTAGTGACACATAATTATGTTATAAAAGTTATTTTAAATGAATGCTCAATTATTGTGAAATCTGGACTCCATGGTTAATTTCATATGTGAAATGGGAAAGATTGCTTTGTTATTTTTTAAAACAAGTGACGTGTCCATAGATGGCAGACTTGAAACATGTAGCATTGTGCAACAACAACAACAACAACAACAACAACAACAACTACTACTACGACTACTATACTACTACTACTACTACTACTACTACTACAACTACTACTACTACTACTACTACTAAAACAACAGCTTTCTTAACTAAAGTCACATTCACCAGGACTTTTTCCTTCGTCATCCTATATTTAACAAAAACACACAAATTTCGGAAGCTGCTTCCGAAATTTGTGTTTTAGTTAAATATAGGATTCATTCATTCATTCATTCATTCATTCATTCTGTAGTCTGTCTTACGACAGGTCCGTAGCCTCTTGCAAAGCGAGTTCTCCATTGAGTGCGATCTAGTGCTTCCTTTTTCAATTTCCAGTATCTTCTCTTTTCCTTAAGGTCATCCAGTTTACATGTTACAAAACAGGGCTTCCTAATTCGTAGTATTAATAAACTGTCATTAGAATACCAAATCGAGGAGGATGAGAAGCGAGAGATTACGATGCATTGAAGGGAAGACAAATGCATGAAAAAAGTGAGGTCAGAAGAACCTGATGGAAAGAGAAGGATTGGAAGATTCAGACGTGGATGGGAGAATATGAAGATGTTAATGTAAAAGTAAAATTTCCTGTGCACACCACCAAGATATATGGGTGGATAAAGTTTTCTCTCAACTCATTCTTAAACTCGGCGCTAAGTAGATGCGAGTGATAAACTTTATGCCTCAGTCGTTTTACCCCCAGGGTAATCGCCCACTGTATCCGTGTACATATTAAGAGGGATGGCATATAAATGGAGCTGGAAAGCGTAGACTGGATTAATTTGAAGTAGGAAGGGGTTCAATCAGCAGTGAGATCTTGTAAACACGACAACAAATATTCGCGTGCCATACAAGGCGATACATTTCTTGACTGGTTGAGAGGCTATTGGCTTCTCGATCAGGACTCCGCTCGAGATCTTCGATCTTCTAGGTTGCTGCGCAGCGTAGGTTGGTTTGTTACCAACCTTTCGGAACTGCTTATCGGTCTCATCTTCAAGGGTCAAGATGCGCAGGACCCAGATGGGACTAACACGCTGTCCCTGAACGTCAGTAACAAACCAACCTACGCTGCGTACCAAATAACAAGAGCGAAAATTTCAAATGCACTACGGCAAATGCAATAAAATTTAATTAAAATTACACAGTACCAAGGGGTTAAAATTTTAATTTCAATTTTATTTTATTGTATTGAAGCAAATCCACCATATTTTATGTCTAAAATGTGTTCCTTTTTGTTAGTGTTCTCCCTGAAGATCACCTCTGCGGACCGAAAATTTTAAAATAAGCTACTTTTTTTTCTCAACAGCCCCTTTTCGGGTGCCTAGGGCTCCTCATTTCGAGGTTTCATGATCACACACATCAGACACACCACACTCGGTAGGACTCCTCTGGATGAGTGACCAGCCCGTCGCAGAGACCTCTACCTGACAACACACAACACTCACAAGAGACAGACATCCATGCCCCCGGTGGGATTTTTTTTTTCTGTCCAGGGTTTTCCCCTTTTGATCCATTTTTGAACTGTTTAAATCCTTTTCGTCCTTCATGTCACTTTACGTTCCATATTACCGTCCTTACAACAAACACAACACAAACATCCATGCCCCCGGTGGGATTCGAACCCACGATCCTAGTAAGCGAGCGGCCGAAGACCCACGCCTTAGGCCGCACGGCCACTGGGATCGGCACAAGAAGCTACTACGGTATAATAAAAATACTTATTAATGAATACGTGTGCAATTAGTTGGAATAAGATATATATTATTAATCTACTGCACGGAATATGTAAAACATTAAGCAGTTAGTTCCTTTAAGAGTGCCTAGCTCTTGTATAAATATTCAGTTGTCATCTCCGGAAGTTCTCTATATACAGATCTCACAAATGCCACAATAGCACATTAGACTCCACAGACCGAGAGCGACTCTTTCTAAATCCTTACCTGTTCACCGCTCATTATTACCTTAGAGGTTACATAATCTCCGCAGTTCAAAGAATCTCATCTAGTAATCCAATAATCAATAAATTTATTCAACTGGAAACCGTAAGTTGTTGGATTTTTTTTTTAAATTCTATTTGCAAAATTACTGTCAAAATTTAAACTTAATAGGCCTACAGCCACTAGGTGGCAAGGAGAGCGACCAGATCCGATTATATAGCTCAACAGTATTCCTGTCTTTATTGAACAGCCGGTCAGTGCAGAGGCAAACTGAGGGGACTGGATGATGCGAGATGTTCTAAATGTTTCAACAATACGCACGTGGCATAGAAAATTATCAACTTTAAAAATACCGCTCTTACACACGCGTAAGAGTGTTAATGCAATTAAACAATTTAACACAACAGTCACGACTTCAGTCTTCACAGGCTGTAATTCTGTGTAGTGTTACTAGAGAGCAGCATACATGATTAGTATTTGGTAATGGCTTGGTGAAGTTTCGGTGTCGGATAACAAGGTGTTATGGATCAAAATGAAGTGACTACTTTAACGACGGTATTTCAATCGCAGAGACCGAACAAGGTGATTACAAATAAGGATTTGGAAGACGACTGCTTATTTGGAAGTACTGTTACAGCATTTACTTGTAAAGCTTGCGTTTTTCACAATTACAGTGTCATCAGACACCAACGACATTTATCACAATCTGTTCACAAATATTAATAACAACGGACATAATGACGAATGTGACGTCACAGTCCGTGATATCACATTCCAGAAGAGGAGGTTCTCCATCAACACCGCTGTAAGAAAGGGATTAGCGGGGGGCTGTGGGTGGCGGCGAATGGTGCGGCCGCCCCGAGCAAGAGAGTCGAAAGTGTGAAGAATTGGGCGGCAAAATAAATATTTTAAACGTCAAAATTTATGTACGATTAACAAATTTTGAAGTACTGACCAGAATATAAGTAAATTCAATAAATAATTGTGATAATAACGTCTGTTAAAAGCGGCCATTGTGGTTACTTGCCCCGGATATGCCCCGGGCATAAAAATCTAGCTGCGCCACTGGCTGAATGCTCTTCAAATCTCGCACAAATCGACAGTGTTATTCGGTTATTCCTCCGTGAAATATTTCCTAACATTAAACACTTAATGGCACATGCGAACCATACGGACCACAGGCTGTAAGAATAAGAAAAGCCCCATGTCTCCACACAGTGTACTTTTGTCTTTTGTAAGGTTCTAAACATGAACACCAATTATATTTACATTTTTATAAAGGAGGGAATTTTTTCTCTGTGAGGTATGAAAGTACTCCGTAAATATATATTACAGGAATGCGACTCTTCAAAGAGTTAAAATTTCTTCAAGAATCGCAGTAGATTTAGTCGAACATAAAATTTCTTTTATTTGCTGTCAAATGAACAACATGTTTCGGCCCAACGTTGGTCAGAAACATGCTGTTGATTTGATACCGCACACATGATTTTTGTGTTCGACTGAATCTACTGCGATTCTTGTTATCTAAAATACAACGGGGATGAATCATCTTAAAATTATCATTTCATTATTAGACACTTCCTTTTCTACTACAAAGCATGGAGAACAGAAGGCTGTGACTCACTTTCCGAACTGAGCACGTGCCATTTTGCTGGACATATAATTGTCGCCTCGTGACAATGCAGCAAACCAAGAAGAAAACGTGATTTGTATATTTGCAGATATTAGACCTGGGGGGCTTTCACGGCTGTCCATACCCATAAAACATAATTCTATAAGTAGTGCACAGTGTCAAATTAATAAGTCTGATTCTTCAAGATGCAGGCAAGATATTCCTATGAAACATCTGTAATTTTTAATACTCTGACGTTATGAATACCTAGGAGATCCAGGGTGATTTGTTGCTGTGACGTAACCACATAAGAAAAACTGCGTTTGAGTTGTGTGTGGAAGGCATATAAGGCCCTATTTATTCCGATATTATTAATTTTTCGGAGGAATATTAAAAATAACGAAGATTATTAAACAAATTTCACCCGTACGACAAATAGAGCCTACCAGTTAGGAGTAGAGCGGAAGAGGCCTTTTTTGAAAATGACTTGCTTCACCGATGTTGAAACACATCATAAGAAAAGCAAAACCATCCATAAATGAAAATAAATGTTCTCCCACTACCTGTGCAATGTAAGGAAAACTCTCAAAATATTATTTCAAAGAATTCCATCAATGTGTGTGTGTGTGTGTGTTTGCGTGCGTGCGCGTGTTGTGTAAATCTTCAGGCCTAAAAAGGCTTATAAAATATTTCGGTATCCTGTACAAATATTGAATATATGACACTGAATCACCAGCAACCAAATATCGAACGAGAAATTCTAATTTAAACTCTGTTGGCAGTGTTTATCTCATTTCGATATTTCCTTTTTTCCTTATATTTTGTTCTGTCCAGTAATACATAGAACATTTCATCATTCATGAACAAGAAATTAAAAACGCTGATAGTTACTTTCAAAATAATTTCCTTTGCATAGATAATAAAAGGTGCTAGGATATATTTTTTGATCCCTTTTCTGATCCAGATCCTCTTGTACCGTTTGCTGTCGTTTTCCCATTTTAAAATATAATTTCACGCAGAATGAGACCTGCCGCGGACACCCACTTCATTTGAGAATTCGCTTTCTACAGAGAAGTTGCACGACATAATTATCCGTGGGAGTGCTCGCAAAATGCGTGAGAGTGTCATGACCGCAGATGTCGTGACCCTCGCGTAAATTCCTTAAAAAAAACTGGATTATCTTCAACGCGGCAGTACGAACCTCATGTCTAATCTGTGTGTTACTGTATTTTATGAACTAATGTAATGACTAGTTTTAACTTATTTGGCTCAAGTAATAGGAAGTAAAAGGCGGCCGGGATAGCGTAGCCAGTATAGTGACTCGCTACGGTTTCGACGGCCCGGTATTCAAACCCCGGTGAGGGGAAATATTCCGTCCCCCTCCAGACTGGCTCTGAGGCCGCCCTGCCTCCTGTAAAATGCTTACCAGGTCTTTTTCCCAGGGGTAAAGCGGATGGAATGTGGCGTTGACCACTCACCCCCATCTAGCGTCGAGGTTAAAGAAAGAGTAGAGCTATATCTCTGCGCCACCCCCCCCCCCCACGTGCCTTCATGGTGGGTTTTAATAGAGATTAAAGGGTAAACAAAAGTCAATTGAGTTCTATGTATTAAAAACTTGACCTTGTCTTAATGTGTAAACCCAAGCATATCTTTTTATTCCTCTGAGCATTGCGCTGGTTTACATCCTTTGCCATATTCCTTCTTAAATTACTTTCTCCCGTGTAGTTAGTTTTGTCGTTTTTATTCACACACATTAAAATTACTTTGTTGTTCTCTTGCAATTTAAAGACGTGCGTCCTTCATATTTCATTTCCCAAGTTCACTCTAAGCTTAATTTCTTGGAATCAAGATATATTTATTTGCAAAATTTCTAGAATAATATTTATTTTTAACCAAATCATAACGTAAATACAATAAATCTAAACAAGCAATTACAGTGTCCGTGATATTCCGTAAATGCAGCTCACGCGCTCTAAGTTATTGGACAGCAGAAAGCAAAATTCCAAAGCTGAATATTCCTAAAGAATTTAGTTCACATCCATTTGGGTTGCCCTTATAAACAGCACTCGTTATGTATAGGTTTATTTTATCTTTATTTGCAGTCAGTCCCAGGGTGTAGGCGCCGTGGAGGATTTGTTGGGTGTGTCTGATCACAAACACGAAGGTCCAGCACACCCCTGCACAGAGCTTACTCCCTGGGACAGACAGATATACATAAATAAAAAATACAAATTAATATTGAAGAATGGGGACGAACATTTAATACTCCATTCATGATAAGTGTGGGAAGGTATCATATGGACATTGTCTATTATAACAATCCTATCATATGAACAATGTATATTAAAATAACGATCCTATCGTATGGACGATGTCTCTTACAATCATAATACTTTTTTTTTTATGGCTCGACAGCCCTATATGGGCCTGGGCCTCCTCGTTTCGTCGAGGTTTCACGATCACACATTTGAGACACACCACAGTCGGTAGGACTCCTCTGGACGAGGGACCAGCTCGTCGCAGAGACCTCTACCTGACAACACACAACACTCACAAGAGACAGACATCCATGCCCCCGGTGGGATTCGAACCCACGATCCTAGTAAGCGAGCGGCCGAAGACCCACGCCTTAGACCGCACGGCCACTGGGATCGGCAAATCATAATACTGTCATATGGAAAATATTTATTAAAATCATAATCCGACCCTATGTACAATGTTTATTATAATCATAATCGTATCACATGGACAATGTCCATTATAATCCTACCATATGGGTAACGTTCATTATAATCATAATCTCATCATAGTATGTCCTGTCCAAGTTTATATTTATTTTAGCTTAAATAGACCTTCATGAAACATGCATTCAAGAGAATATTTGGTATCTTTAAGCCTAGGATAACATGTACAGTAATATTATGGAATATAAAAACTAGATTATTTTACTGATATTGTTCTAACTTACAACAGTCAAGTGATACAATGAAATGCTATGCAAACTTCATTAATTCCCTTTTAAATGTATGAACTCCGTTATGATGACCAAGCCTGGTAGAAACATGTAGGAAAGGGGCAGCGATATGTATTGTTGATATCCATATGCGAATGTGTTTTTAGGTGTTTAGACTTTAAATGTTTGGCTAAACACCTACACGGTTAAAGTTGTTTAGTACAAGACAGCAAATCGTTCTTTACTGAACGTGCGGTAGCGCGGTTTGTCTCATTTCTCACAGAATTTCTGTAACGAAGGAATATAATATCAGGCGTCATGAGCAAAAAGAGAATGAAGAATAATATAAGCATCTGAGTGGTAAACACAGGAAAAATAAAATAAGACTGATGAAAGTGTCTTTGATCGGTAAAGGAAACATATTTAAGGAACAAAGCAGTCATAATAAATCGATAATTTACGCTATTTATTTCGTAGCAGACGTAATCGCAAAAGAAGGAAGGGTCTTTAAAGACCCTGATTTGTGAAGCGTTGTTTGCGAACTGTAGCTAAAGAGGTGTAGCCAGATAAGAAAATAAGCTTTCAAGACGTCAGCCTCTGTGTCCGAAGTTGTACAAGGTATATACAATAAATGGAAACACATTTATTTAAACAACTTTATTTGCATACAGTATAGTTTCATTGCTATGCACTCTAAACGGATGCAAGTAATGACATTACGGATATTCGTAGTTGATAATATTCACTCGTGGCATTGACAGTCTTTTTAGTATTTGTGAAGAGCTTGCTAACTCATGCAGCTTTGAAGGCACTGCGACTGGCGAATATTTGTTTATAAAACCAAAGAAAACACTTGCAGCTTTGGAACTGGGCTGAGAAGAATTGGAAAGTGTGACAATCGATTTTGGTAGAAATATGTATATATATATATATATATATGTGTGTGTGTGACTAAGACCGGCGTAGCAAGACGAATCTGTGGAGAATTTAGGCACATTAGCTCTGACAATCCGATAGTGTGCCTTGAATCACTCATCTCTTATTTTTTTGTGATGAAAAATGTGGCACAGTTGATTTTAATAGTGGATTAAATTTGTCGTAATTACTTGACACAGTCAGTTCCAACATCTTATGGAAAAAGTCGGATTAGAACAGGATAAGGTGGTCTACCACCCGGCGCCTGACGCCTCATCCTCCCTCATTTCTTCGCCAAAAGCTCCTAATCATCCCGTTATCAGTGGTCCACATTACGAAGCTGAAATTCGAATGCAGCTTCGCAAGTGCCGAATGTTTCCATTTGACACAAGGCGTAAGGAGCAGCTAATATTTATCAGCCGCTTAAGAAATTCCACGCATTTTAAGAAACTCGACGGTTTATTATCGCATTCACAAGAAGCAGTCACTAGTTCCAGTCCTGAACCAGAAGAATCCAGTCCACACCCTCCCATACCATTTCAGATCCATTTTAACATTAACCTTGAAAAATCTGTAACTATAACACATAGTAATCAAATTCATATATTTGGGGTAGTAACAATTAAGCTAAGCAGGCGACGGAAATTTGGAAAATGAAAGCAATTGGTTTATATATATATATATAAATAAATTTATTTTAGTGAAAAAAATTTTCAAGAGTACGTATTTCACGTCTTCTCTGGCTGTGTCAACGACCCAAAGGCCAGAAAGACTCGGCTTGAAAGCTTAAATTATTATAAAATATGTCAGCTGAACAAATTGTAGAATTACAGTAGTGGGACTTGGACACGGAGTGACAGAGACAAAAGAAGAAAAAAGTTATACATCAACATATAAGCAATAGATTTAACAGAAGAGGGAATTACGACAAAATATCAGGTTGGTGTGGTGGTAAGGCTTCGCACTTGATTTGAGAGGTGCCGGTTCGAATTCCTTCCGGGACGCTAACTAACCTGACTGCGTTTCCTAGATTTTCCTCCGTCCAGCCAGAAATTACTTAAATAATACTTGAAATTAGGCCAAAATCGCTTCCTTCCACATGATAATAATAAATTGTAACCACAAAATAGCTGCAACATTACATAGCCTAGAAACATGATTTCTTTCATGCATATTATTGTAAATACCTTACAAAGCTGATTAATAATAATAATGACAATAATAATGACGACTCGTGACATAGAGACTGCAAGGTTCTAGTGGCAAAACAATGTAGGCGGAAAGAAATATTGGAGCTCCCGTGACGTCACCTTTGTTTTTAGCAAACATTCGCACTTAATTCTTGTCAGACGCAAAATGAAAGCAAATCTGCTGTTGACATTAAGAAGGCACTTTGTTGTTAAATGTGCCAAAATCTTTTTTCGCATCATTTCTGAAAAACATTACGAATTGCCTTCGTATCAAGCTTATCCATATCGCGCAAGGAACGAGTGATTGTCTTGGGGGAAGGCGCGAGATGCTGCTGTATGATATCGGCTGTACCCATTGTGCTGCTAGGCGTATATACTACACTTGCCATATTTATAAAAACGAGAAGGGAAACACCACTTATCTGCCCTAAATATTTGCATCCAATTTCAGATTCGGCTGTATACGATTTTCGTAGAAGAATAAAGTTCCGTTATTTCTCCAATTTTAGTCCGCTGCAAAATTTCGAAGAATTCCTGTTGAAAGCATAATCCACATTTAAAGCCAAGCAGAATAGTTTACACCACCATCGTATCATTTTTTCCAACTGCCTAAAGACAATATGTTCGCTTCAGAATGAAACACGTGTGCATGCTTCTGTTGATGCTATTTCAGCGTAGTGATTTCATTATACAAACTGCGGTTCAAGAACATAACATGGGAACGAGGCACGTGTGTTGAATCATCTCACCTGTAACCTAACCGATGTGTTCACACGAAATCTTGAGACAATAAAAGCAATACCGGACAGGGCATTTCAAAGGTATCTGGTTCGATTCTCGCACTGAATATGAGCTGTCCATTCAGGCGCATCCTAACCTCTCTACAGACAGATCACCTACCTAGTTGATCTATGAACTGGCAATGCATTCATAATATTTTGAACCACTACAGTCAGTTCTGCTATTACCCGTGTTTCTTTAAAGGGAACTGGCGATAATGCGATTGATGAATAGGCGAACACTGTTTGTGTAAGAAAACATTTCGCTTATGCGTTTTGGCTCTTATGCGATTTCAGAGAGTAGTGTGAAGACATGTTTGGATGGGCCAAATTTTTCTGACCTAACGCTAGTTTTATTACGTGGTTTTATAGAACGCGAGTTACTACAACAAGGCAACTATCGCGTTAAAACAGAAGTGACTAATTTTTATATTTCTTCGTGCTTAGAATTCAACAATAATTACCTTCAAAGACCTTGTATAGAGTTTTCACAGTTACTCTTAACAGATATTGAAGAGCGTATTAAGGCACATAACCCATAGTTACTGCATTATAAATCCAAACATAACCATTATGTATGCTACTCACTTTTTTTTAGTTTGATCAGGCAAATAGCACAACTTCTGTCTTATTCAAGAGTCTGCTAAGTTCCATCTCTATAACTGCAAAACTGTCCTGCTCACCTGTCAACGGTCTGTGCTGGAGTACTTAGTTCTAACCCTGTTGTCTCCTAACGAAACTGAACTACGTATAAAAGCAAGATGGCTGAAGCGCGTGATCGGCATATCATTGCTAATTTCTTGTTAAACAGTTACTGAAAGAAGAGCAAACACACAGTTGATGTGTAGCAGTAAGGTGAAGTGGACTTTAAGCGGCGATCATCCGTATTATTCAGTTGTATTTGTCTGTGTAACTGTCCGGTCATTATTATGCACTAATGCGCATTTATACATGACTTTATACACACGCAGTTCTTAGATAGGTGAAAAAGTACGCTTAGTTCTGCTAAAGAGCCCCATAAGATATGCATTTGTTGACTAAACACGTTAAAGATAAAAAAATTAAAAGCTTATGCTATGTAATTTTCTAGAATTAGGATACAAAGTTTCAAAATCAGACTTTAATGTTCGCACTAATAAAAGATTTTTTAACCTTATAAGTCCCAGGGCTAGCCATAAGCAACATCGGGTGTAACATTAAGGAACTCTGCATTTGGAGACACAAGTTTTGTCCTTTGTGAGGTAGGGACTGAACTCTTGGTTACACTCAGGTAATCGTCATTCTCCAAAGTCCACGCCATGCCTTGGGCGGTTAGTCGACTGCGCTTTAACGCAGCGGCCCGAGTTCAAGTCTGGGCCGATTCATGTGGCTCTGTGGTGGATAAAGTGGCACCGGAACAGGCTTTCCTCCAAGCCATTTCATTTTCCCTTCTCGGTAACATTCCTCCAGTGATGTATGCATATCTTCATGTTCACAGCTACCATTAACAGAAGGACAAAGGGGAGAAACTTGGAGACCTTGCAACAAAAGCGATGTCTTTAAAAATCGGACAGCATCAAGAAAGAAGAGTACTGTCATTGTCTGTTGAAAAGGTTAGTCACCTCAGAAAGTTCAGATAAACGTGGACAGCAGCGGTTCTGAGTTATAAAACCAATTTTGTTTTGATGGTCTGACCGTATCAAGTTACTGGATAAAGGAAAGTATAGCTATAGCATGTAATGTGTGTTAGGGGCTGAATAACCTGTAGGGGCAGGAATTTTTATCTTTGCCCTCACATTCAGAAGGTTCTGAGGCTCACACTGCTCCCTATCCACTGTGTCGGTGGGGGGACAAGGCCTTGGGGGGGGGGGTGAGGCGACCGCAGCTTAAGGCAAAGTTTAACAATGCATAAAGCTACATATCTAACCCTTCATGTATCTAATTTACACAATGAGATAACTTTATCGTTAGTGTTTACTCTGTTTAAAAGAGACCGAGAAAGTACAGGCATTGCGCGATTTCAGGCTTACGCCGCGGTGTAAATGAGATCTTCGCTCTTTTGGGATGTTACGCAGATTGGTAGTTGGTTCCCGACGTTTTGGGACAACCTATCGGTCACACCTTTAGGGTAAAGCTGTCCAAGAATAATTCTTGACCCTTGAAACGTCGGCAACTAGCTACCAATCTAAGCTGCATAACATCGCAGAAGAACGAAGATCTCTCGTATATGCAATCTAGTCGGTATAAGGAGAGGAACAAAACCGACGCAAAATAACCACTACATGCAACCTTCGGCATTTCACTTTGTGGCGGTGTAACACATTTCTGAATGTAAATGCACCGTGCTGCGGACTGAGGCGGGATAGGCTTGTCCTCTTGTCTTTCGTTTTCCCTTCTAGCTAGTAACGTAGTGTGACGTAGTGGTTTTAATTCTTGTTTGTGGTACAAAATACGATGTCACATTTCATGACCCAATTTCGTGACAACATTTATTTAATTCACTTTCCGGAAAATTGTCCTAAATTAACGCATCATAGTTTGTGTCGTAACGGGCTAGTTCGTGAGGGTTATGGTAGAATATTTCAAGGCTAATCCGAACATCTGCATGAAGCTCTGGTACCTGTACCGCTGCCCATGTTAGGGGTGCATACGGGATTAGAAGGGGTGAGAAATTCGCACTACTTCCTAGTGAGATTTGTCAATGATTTTATGTCTTATGTTTCGGGGTAATTTTTTAATATTTTTCAACTGAGTTTGGAAAACCTATGGTTGAGGTCGTTGAAATAAACAAAAAAAAAAAAAAGAACAACTTTCTTAGTAAATTTAGAAACGTAAAAAATATCTACGAAAGGGGAGACGTGGGGATAATAAGAGGACAACATAGAGAAAATTTCACGCCTGGCTTGGAGGGAAGATCACCTGTACGAAATACGAGAAACAAACTTCCCGATGATAAGCAACTGAATTTCAACTTTTTTATATACTTACTGTTTTGTCTAATGTCTTCAAGAATAATGTAAAAACCAAGTCATTTCATTTAGTTTTACTAGCATACACTTCACACGGAGTACTATTCCATTCTTATTACTTATTCCAATCGCGGCCTCTGGCAGAGAAGATAAATTCCTTTGGAAAAATGGATCTGTATATATTGTCAACTAATTATCATATAAAGTAATACTTTCTCACTTTTAACGTCTTCTGAGACCAGATTCCTCTTTTTACAAGAGGCCTTGAAATTTAGTAATGAACAGAAGTATACAATGCCTATGCGAAATGAAATACTTAGATCTGCTTTGGAATGCTTGCCCTCCAGTGAATAAGAAGCGAATCATTATAATTTCAAAATGTCCTACGTTTCAAGACAAGAGATATATTTTCATTTACGCCCGTAGGAATGGTATGGATTTTACTATACCTATTTTCGAGAAACTCACAAATGCTAACTAATATTACGTTCACATCCCTTATACCGAATTTCATCCAGAACAAAAATACATGTGGACAGTGGCAATGAAGGATATTCACGCTACTAAGAGGATTATGGATTCCACTGCGTCTATTTTCATAAAATTCCACAAACATTCAATATATTCTGTGGACATATTCTATACCGGTATTGCACAGATCACATACTAAAGTTGAAAAACACCGGCAAAAGTTTCTTTACGGCAGGTGTGTCCAACCCGCGGCCAGCGGCTAAAGTCTTTAAAATATACATATACTCTAAAAAGAGACAGTAATTTAGGCAGTTAGATATACCACTTATTGTGACTTTTATACATGCGGGCCTCGAATCAGCCTACAAAAATGTTTGTGGCCCTTTGCCAGAGAGGGTTGGGCACCCCTGTTTTACGCTTTTCAGTAATGTATGATTGTTATTTTTCCATTTTTCACGAAACTCATGCATGCTTTACAAGATTTTGTAAAAAAAAACTCCTTCGCGGAATTCGATTAAAATCGGACGAAAATTTTAGTCGCAGATACGAGGTAAGGGATGGAATAACAGATGTGATCTCCACATTCCTTATCACATTATGAAGTGCGAATGGCAGAAAAACATTTCGTTACAACAAAATCATTATTGCAGGCTACATTGATCTCTTTCTCTTTGGATTAACACTTAAAAAAGACGTCAGAAATGTTTATGTTATGACTAGTGTAAAGAATGTAATGCAGGAATGTTAGATCAAATAAAACGTGAATTATTCATTTTAGCGCTACCAAAATAAAATAGAAAAATTAACCTCAACCTTAGTAAACTGCTAAACTGTTTAGAGACCGCCCAAGGCTCTCGAGTGAAGTAACGTGCCAATTGGAAAGAAGAGACGACACTGGAAGAAAGGCTTATGTTGCTGCGGTATCGCAGTATCGCTGTGACAAAACATGTCATTCATAAACACAGGAAAAACTTATTTAAAAATAGGTATTCTTAATGGACACAAAGTGAATGGATATACCGCACACATGTTCCAAACATCCAGCAGTTCTTTACAAGAATCAACGCAACTGCTGCCATCTTCTTGTTCCAGATATTACTGCATTTGTTTCTTTGGAAAGAACAGCATTGACGAGAAATTTTTGCTTTCGTTCCTCGAAGCGCTTAACATAAAATCATTATGGGGACGTCAGTACTCTTATTCACATGTTTAATCTCCGAAGATGCTAAATAATTTGTATTAAATTCATTATTGAATGTTTACGGCAAATGATGCCGGGCGAATTGTTTTTGGTCAGCACACGGATCATCTTAACAAAGTCTAAATACTTTTTTAAATGTTATCAGAAACGACCGATTATACAAGAATGTGAACTGTCTCAAAATATACTCACACAATTCGTGTCAAAATCTAAATATTTCATTCAAATATTTTCACTATATTATATGTCTGACGAAATAGAAGGAAAATAAATTTACTTCTGAATAGTGTTACTTATGTGTCATTTTATTGCAATTTTCAAAATGTATTTTATCTGCAGTAAACTACAACTAAGCTTAGTCAGATTTGCGTAATCGTAAAACACACACTTGGAAAAAAAACAAGCGTCCTTGTATTAGATGCTTTCGCAAAATTGCGAAAAGTTACTATTAGTTTCGTCATGTCTGGCTGTCCGTCTGTCTGTCTGCATGGAACAAATCGGATCCCACGTGACGGATTTTCACGAAATTGGATATCTGAGGATTTTCAAAATCTGCCGAGAAAATTCGACTTTCATTATAATCTGACAAGAATAACGGGTAATTTACATGAAGACATATGTACATTTATGATAACATCTCTCTGAACTCTTCTTACAATGACAAATGTTTCAAAGTTTGTAAAGAAAATCAAAATACATATTTTATGTTTAAAAACTTTTATTCCGAAAATCGTGTCTTTTATGAGATAACGTGGAAAAATGTTGTAGAGCCGGACAGGTCACAGATGACAGTATAATACAGCTCATGCTCTTTGCATCCTGGGTAACTAAGGCTACAGGCACACACTCAACATATGTAATACTTATTGCTTTTCCACGGCAAAAATGGTTACACGAAAGCGCCTCAGTATTACGTTATACGTACATCGCCTGTCTCGTTTTATCCTAGGCGCGGCAACTTTATCGCACAGAAAGCCTGCATTCCCTGGGACATTCCGTGACAACTACCGTGCTCACGAACACCGTAATATTGTCACCCTCATTTACTCCAATGAAATACAAAGTTTATTATTTGATTCCAGGAAGTTAATCCCCTGAAAAAGACGTAGGTCCTACTTGACAAAGCATTCCTCTCATTATTTGTAAGGCCCTTTTGAAATATTTCTGGATTATGTACCATAATTGTAAAATAACAAGCGTATAACATTACGTAGATTATAATTGCATTACATTCCTGGAGAAATGTTATCTGTTGACAAGCAAGTCTGCATTACGAGCTACGTAACAAGATCTGTAACTAAGAACTTGGGCGGACTCCTTAATGCTGTGGGTCTAACTTTATCCTTATGCAGGTCATGAAGGCATATGGGGTTGCGGTACAGGTGCATTCATGCCTATCCATGGCACTAGATGGAGAAAAGTAATCAGATTCACGTACTGCAGGCTTAAAGCCCCTCTACCCACAGAACAGCAGGCTTGGTGGGCCCCAGCGGCAGTACGTAGGCTTTGGAGAAGACATAACAGTCGTGCCCCTGCCGGGAATCGAAGTATGATATTTTGGTCATGCAGTCCTTAAACGAGTCACTGTACTGAATACGCAATTCCGGCCCTTACTATGAGTGCGTATGAGGAAGTCGGCAACAGTATCAATCTACGCTGCGTAAAATCCGAGAAGGGCGCAGATCTCAAGAACTTCATTCTTTGGCAACAGGTATCAGAATGTCAAGTAAAGGCTGTCACACGTACATTTCGGGACCGAGCGTGGATCCCACGTGGTATGCTGTCTCGGCCAGCAGTGTGCAGGTCAAAACACGCCTCCTCTTTCAACTGATGCATTTCACGCTACTAGCAATAAAAACATGTTAACTCACCATTTAACAGTGCCGTGCGACCACTGTTCGGACACTGGCCCTTGCAGGGGGAAAAAAATTCAAAGAGTGTACCACGCCAGGTGCAATTGTTCTCGCAACAAAGATAAGACGTGTTCCTTCAGCGAATCCTCCCACACGTTTCCTCTAAATTTCTTCAGCATCTGGTACTGCAAAGTTGAGCCCAGAACTGTAGTTCTATAAAATGTCCTGTTTGATGAACTACGGAGTTGTTTTCCCGCTAGGCAGCATTGTTGTTACTAAAAACTATTGGCGGTCCCGTTTGTTAGTATTTATTCTTGCAGCTGAAACCTGTGATACAATACCCGAGTCGCGACAGTCATCAGTCAGTTGGTCCCGCAACACGACGCTAATTAACACCATTGGTTTCAGAGTTCAGTACAGGACGACGCGACCTTCCGGCTACTCATTTGTTACGTACAATTTACTACGCCATTCCTATGTCAGATTACATAGCGTTCGAATTACCAATCGGAAAGAATCTACAAACAAGCGTTCGTTGCCTAATGGAGATACTGTCCTGGCATTTGTCTGTACGGACTTGCGAGAAACGCGAATGGCCTCTGTCAAGCTCAGATTCGAAGCAGTCACCTGTCGAATACCAGTCTAGAGCGATACCGCTAAACAAACCTGTCTGGCCACTACGTTTCAAACTGACAACCTCAAGCCACAGCACACAGACACATAAAAATCTTACAATACAAAATGTGATTCAGGAGGAAAAGTCACTATTTTGGAAGGTGATAGTATCCGGCATTGTGAGAAAGAAAAGTTCTTATGAACATGTGTATAATTAGTAATGGTTACCGAGAGAGAGCTGTTTGCAGCTACAAATAAAAAAGGATTGAATCATAATAATGAAAGAGAAATTGCTTACTCTTAATTATATTTTAATTTTAATTTTTTGTTCAAATGACAAATTTGTTGCACATAAATGACACATTCTTTACAGTTTACAATAAATGTTCGAAATCCCACCGTTAACTTCAATACACTTTGCAAAACGTGTGCTAAGATCGCGTGTTGTTCGTCTGAGTTGATCTTACGTTTCTTTATGCGGTCAGCTGCATCCAGAATGACAGAGTGCAAGTCACATCGTGGACCACCTTTCTTTTGTAAATTCGCTCTTCATCTAACTCCACAAACAAAAATCTAACGGAATTAGGTTTGTAGATTCAAACAGCGCTGTGTCAGTAACCATTGTGAATTAGACAATCTCACAATGACCAATATTATCATGTCCCAAAATATTGATCTTTCCTCTTGAATCACCCTGTGTAAATATATATATATATATAAAATTCTATATGAGAAATCCAGCCTTTGTACGAGTACACATTAGCAGTGAGGACAGAATTTCACAGCCCAAACCCAAGTTCAGCTTCAGGGTAGTACAGAACGACACAGGGAAAGAGACGAGAAGATTAACATGGAAGTGGGCCCCGGCTAACCCATTTCAGATTTTGTTGTGGACAAAGTAGCACAGTGACAACTTTTTACTGAGTACTTCGCTCTACCTCTGTCAGTATCAATCCATACACGCTCCATACTAATTTATCCATCACTGAGGTTATTTAATCTTAGCAATTTCCAGCGTCGTTAAATAATACTCTAAATAATTAAAATTCATATTTAAGAGGTATCAGTAAAGGTAAAATATCTGTACGCACAATTAAGGTATATGGTAGAGTGGGGGTATAGCGCCACTCTTTCTTAACTTCGGCACTAGATGGAGGTTAGTGGTGAGCCTCAATCTCCGGCGGCTTTAATCCCGGGGAAAGAGCTCCCGGTACCTATTAAATACGAAGCTGGTGGGCCCCAGATCCAGTCTGAACGTTTAGAGAAGAGAAAAGCTCTCGACTCTGCAGGGACTCGAACTGCGGATAGTATAGCCCACAGCGTAGTCACCGTAGCGAATACGATATTCTTTTTAAAAGGTAAGGGTTTATAAGGAAGTGAAATCAACTTACTTCGAGGCAATATGCCAGCCTGGACAGTCTAAAGAAGTGGTTCCCAAAGTGGGCGGTACCGCCCTCTGGGGGGGTGGTGGGATTACCGAGGTGGGCGCTAATAGGTACGAGAGGTGGAAGGGAGCGCTGTTATTATCACAGGGGGCGCTAGTAGACAAGTAGTGCATTTATTTTTATAATAAAATTCAAATAAAGTAATTTTTGTGTTAAAAATAAAAAATGAACTAAATTTCTAGTATTTTAATTTAGGAATCTTATTCAACCACATATTATTTTTAAAAACTATTGCTAGATGAATTATTGTTAATCATAAAAAATATAATACTTTTAATTAATTAATTAATAATTAATCTAAACAATTTTTAAATATAAAATAAAAGTGGAAACAAAAGGGCATTTATGTTTCTTAAAAAAAGGTAGGGGGAGCTCTGGGTGTCTATATGGAACCAAGGGGGAGGTGGACCGAGCCACTGGTCTAAAGGGAAACCACAAAATCCTCAGTCATATTACCAGGTAACTAACAGAAGGCAAACTGCCTTTCCTTCCGGTTACAAACGTGCAGTGTAGCTGCAACGCCAGTTTACTGGATTTGTGTATCATTCTGTGAAATGGAATAATTTCGTCTGTCGATTCCTTATGCGTAACCTTCCTACTGTCTACTTGTCCAAGAACGAATTTAGTGTTTGGCCTGAAACAAGTAACATTGAGACATTTTGGTGGCCCTACAGGAAATCCAGTGCCTTCATTACTAGTTCTGTGCCTGTCGAAATTACAGGCTTTCGGTGAGCACTTAAAGAAGACAAAAGAGAAAACCCAACCCCTTACCCATGACTGAAGATTTAGTAGCTCAGGTAATTAACAGGTCCTCGTACTTCTTAAAGCACTTGGAAAATAAATAAAAGCCATTACAAATCAGAAGCTCGGGCTGCAATTTGAAGAGTTAGGCCAGAGTCTCATTTTTTGTACCCTAGTACTTTAACTTCGCATTTCAGCATACGCCAGCGTTTTAATCTAGATATGTACTTAAGTCGGCGACCAGTATTCATATCGAACCGCAAACGAGTGCTGATTGTCCACTCGGAAATAAATGGGATGTTGAGTTCTGCAGTGGATTTGACAACAAACAAATAACCACGTCACTAGGAAAAGAAGGTAAATGTGATTGTGAGAGGTTGCAGTAAGGTCATTATCAAACTACTAGCGAAACCTTGATGATTTTCGTTATTTTATGATTTCATTACTGATTATGTCGTCCGTCGGCCAGTTGATAATATTATACCTGGCCTTTGGAGACTGCAGGCATGATCCACATGTCGCGTAACCCTCAACAAAACAGCGCTGTATGCAAATTGCCATTATAATCTATCACTTAGCACAGAAAGCAACATGCTCGTCAAATATTTTTTTATGAACCACAACATCGGGGCACAGTTCGTGATAAGCAAGCTCGGGTTTGTGTTCTGCGTCCTTTTGTTTGGGGTTTCATCTGTATCAAACATACCTAGAAATTTTCAAGACAAAAATTATTGTTAGATCTAGTTCAATTAATTTATTTCGTGTAAAATTATCTCTTATTATACTTAAGGCGTTAGTATCAGATTCTGATATGTAAATACGTATGCTTTTCGTAATCGATTATCGACGCAAAAAGTGTTAAAGATGTTCCCTAACCAAGAAATTTAGAAACAAATGACCGTTATATTACTGTTTGATAATTCAACTTTAGAATGTAGACTATCGTGTAAATGAGGTATTCCTGTAGAATGTCGCGTAATTAAGGTATTCCTGTGGACTATGCGTAATTGAGGTATTCCTGTAGACTGTCGTGTAAATGAGGTATTCCTGTAGAATGTCGCGTAATTAAGGTATTTTACTGTGGACCTATGCGTAATTGAGGTATTCCTGTAGACTGTCGTGTAATTGAGGTATTCCTGTAGACTGTCGTGTAAATGAGGTATTCCTGTAGAATGTCGCGTAATTAAGGTATTCATGTGGACTATGCGTAATAGAGGTATTCCTGTAGACTGTCGTGTAAATAGGTATTCCTGTAGAATGTCGCGTAATTAAGGTATTTCTGTGGACTATGCGTAATTGAGGTATTCCTGTAGATGGACTGAGATCGTGTACGTGAGGTATTCCTGTGATTTCCGCTGTATTCCTGCATACAGTCATGTAATTGAGGTATTCTTGTAGACTATCGTGCAATTGAGGTATTTCTGTAGATTCTCGTATAGGTCTCACTGACAACGCAACGTAAAACCTTTCTAGTTTGTCAAGATCTAGAAAATTCGATCTACAGAGCGGCAATTTTTATGTGACTAAAATAAATAATTATTTGCACTTCCAATTAATGGTTGTGCTATCAATAATACTTCTTTGTGTAATTACAACTGCTTTCCTTCATAAATAATGTATAATAAGAAAATCCAGTTGCTACATTTTTACCAACAACAAGCAATGACGGATTTTTGTTTCAAATTCGACATCTTTTATTTCACTGTACAATGTTTACTTAAAATCCAAGCGCAATTGCACATTCACTCAAGTGGGACAGAAAGGAACCACCTCAATTCCACAACAAGGCGCTCAATTAGACCCTAAGATGAAAAAAGAAACATGTTAAATAACTGCTGAGTAAAATTTTTTTTTCCAAGGGGCAACAGCCCCTAATAGGCCAGGGCCTCCTCATTTTCAAGGCTTCACGATCACACTCATACACACCGCACTCGGTAGGACTCCTCTGGACCAGTCATCAGACCGACGCAGAGACCTCTACCTGACAAAACACAACACTCACAAGACACAGAGATCCATGCCCCGGCGGGATTCGAACCTACAATCCCAGCAAGCCAGCTGCCGCAGACTCACGCCTTATACAGCGCGGCCATTGGGCTCAGCATTTAAGTAAAGGTACTGGCCTAAATGGCACTGCCTCAGCCATCAGAAGTCATTACTTTTCAAACGTTAAAGAGATCCCTGTTTTCACAGGCCCTGAAAATTCACTGTCGTTGTAGAAATTTGTCGCTATACTGAAGCCCTGAAGATGTCCCATAGACGATGGAGATAATGGCGCTCTAATTTCTTCTTCTCTATCAACTGCCATATTCCCCTCCAGTTCCTCTAATTTTCCCAACTAGCCCAAAGTTCTAGCGAACGTCATGATATGTTTATCAAGATTATTTTTAACCGAATGACTATACGACTGGAGTGGAATATATGGGAATATGCTGCAGGGAAAAGTTTTAAGAGCCCAAGAAATGTGTGGAGTGGGGTCGAGACACTTGGCTTCTCTCCGAAGCAGCAGCGTAGTGGAACCAAATATGCACCACACCACTTCAGGATTATTCGACAAACGAACTGTACTTACACTCGTGGTGAACCGCAAAACCATCATGAAGGGGTAATATGAACTTGCTGTTTGTGAAATGGAGCAGAAAAATGGTAATGAAATTCCTGTAAACCCCACTCGTCGAAAATATAGCCCGTCTGATACAGGGCGCGGTTCGCCTGAAATCTTTAGTAAAGAAAAATATACTTTTATCAAATTTGGTAGCATCCGCGAACTAGTAGGTTAGTAGGGAAGAGTTCAGAACGTTGCACAAAAAGCAGTATTCTTACTGACTTCATCAACATTTACGAATGAATAGCACTGGGCCTAAACCGAGCAGTTCTGCACGAATGGAGTCGATTAGGTTGTTTTGCGCAGAAAGGCGTGCTTTGAATGAATAACATGCTATTCAACATCACAGGAACCAATAAAATTTCACGTATGGATTTTTTATTTTAAGTTCCACTAAGGGGAGAGGGGAACTTGGATGCCCCTTTTCTAAATAATTTTATTTTAACTTTAAACCGCTGTACTTAAATTTACAAAAATGTGTTTCCTGCATCATTTGCCATACTACTCTGACTGTACCCGCCTTCTTCATGACATCCGCTCTTGTTTCCCCCATTGCAGGTCGCACAAACTCTTTTCCACCTAGTATGACAGATACTAACCCTTAAAGTAAACAACGCTACAACGTGGAAGGACTTCCTGGCGTGTCATCTGGCGTCGTGGAGTTACTCCACCAAGGGTGTAAGCTGCTTCCCACTGATAACGGTACAATGATTAAGGGTGTCATCCCCTACAGACCTGAAGCGATGGTATCTTGTCCACTAGACACAGTAGAATATTAAGCCGTCTGGCACACAAGTGTCCTGATGTATGGGCCTTATTGACAACGGTAGTCGGATAACCGCACTGTGCATGAGACCACATTGTCAATAATGAACTTCATTATGTTTTAACAAGCTATTCCTTGGAGATAGCAGGAGCGTTAAATTAATAACTTTAGTGTGGAAGGGATGTGGTATAGGACTGCAATGAAGGAATAATAGATCAAGCGCTTTTGTTATTGTTAGAATATGTTCTCGCAAAAAGTGTAAGAAATGAAGCGGAATAGTGGAAGTAATAATATCCGTCCGCCTGTCTGACTATGCAGTCAGTTTCAAATATCGGATACTAGGTACAGTAATATACGTCACGATTGCTTCCTCCAACATCCTTTGCAATCATTCTCCCAATCAACACTATCCTACGCAATCGACAAACAAACAAACAAACTAACTCAGTAACTAATTCCATGGAGCTGAGTCCTTCTTATGAAGCTAATAGCTTTTAGCCAAGAAATTCCCCACAATTAAGGAACCCGAAAGTTCATTACCTTCTTCACAACAGCCCGCAATTTCTCCCTACCCTGAGCCAGAGAAATCCACCCAACACTCTCATCCTAACTGTAAGATCCATTTTAATATTATCCTCCCTTCCATGCCTGGGTATTCCAAGTTGTCTCTTTCCTCAGGTTTCCCAACCAAAACCCTGTATGCACCTGTTCTGTCCCCCATACGTGCCACATGCCCCCATCTCGCTCTTTGTGATTTGATCGTCATTAAGCAATCTCCAGTTACTCGCCCCTATTAGGCCCAAATATTTTCCTTAGCACCTACGCAATCAACAAAGCATCTTCAAACGGGACACTAATCTGTAATACGTAGTCTGTATGTTCCGCGTTTTACTCGTGACACATGTATCAGCTATCTTAATAGACAATTTTTGTGGTTCCCTCCTAGTCCCACCAGGCCAGTAGCAAAGCACTATCTTACAATGAATCATTGTCAGTTCCTTCAAAACCCTTCCGACTTCGTAATTTCCATTTACCTCATATCGAGTCTGTACAAACTAAGAATTCTAGAAAACATCGCTCAATAAATGAAGGTAAGGCACTCCCCAGCTTACGCAATATTTACTTCCGGAAGGTCCGAAGCAAGTCAAATTTTGCGCAAGTTAGAAATGAATACACATATGGTCAAATATATATTTATATAAAAGGGAGTACACGTGAAATGCAAATTCAACTCACTGGAAACTGATCAGCCGCAGCATAACCACTTCGCTACCTGTGTTATCGCCCAACATTATCTTTGCACCACTTTCATCGCATTACGCGGGCTTAAAAATTTTATTTCAATTTGTTTTTGCATTTTTAAAATTGCGTAAGTCTGAGATTGCGAAACTTAAAGCTGCGTAAGCCAGGAAGTGTAAAACCAAAACCGAACAAGCCTCGCATCTTTACCACCTGGCCTCTATAATTTGTACATCCGTTAGCATTCAAATCACTCTATGTAAATCTTGTCTGTGGAGAAGTTCCTGTAATTTGATGGCAAATTTCAAACTGAGATTCGAAGGCGAGACCTCCCAAACACGAAGCAGTGCTAACGGCTCGTACGAGACATGTGATTTTAAAAGACAGGACCTGGTCCAGCCTGTTTTATTTGGTGTCTGGAGCCTCTCTGTGACGTGTAAGCTTCTTACTTACTTCTCTTTAGAATGTATCCGACAAGGCGACTTCTCTCATTGATGATGCAGGGTTTATGGAGATAACCCGATTAGGATAGTAAGAATCTAATTCCACTTGACGCCATTGATACCTCAACAACAAGACACGTTTCGAAGGCACATATGTAGCGGAACTTGCTGACATTGTATCTACTTTTCTGTAATCATATTCTTTATTTTGAGAGAAAATATACTTATATCATCATATCAGTATATAAAATAAAAATAAAATAAATATAAAATAATAATAACTAACGAGGGAAGATTACGAGTTACAAATATACCGTTGATATTAAATTTTAATCTTTTTTCATAAAACCATACTACTTAAAGTGAAGTGGACGAATCAGGTCACGTATGTTCCATTCGAGATCTTTCCTGGGGCATGGAGTGGTTTTAATTGGTTTACTGATCGGAGATATTTGAGACCGAAGTGCTGAGGAGAATATGAGAAGGAGGAAGACGGTGAAAAATACACAGTACGGGTGTTCATAATTGTGCTTTTTCACATGACGTCATCAGGGAGACTCGGCTGATGATGTACGTAGTACTCAGTAGTACTCAAGAGGAAGGACAGAACACAGAGAAGGTTTTGAAACGAAAACGTTAGAGTATGAAAGCACTTAGGAAAGCAGGGAGTAGGCAGAAGGATGATATTGATGTATGTTACAAAAACGGGATGTGGGTGTGTGGACTGTGTTTAGCTGGCTCATAGTAGGAACAGGTGACAACGTTTCTGAACACAACGATGTACGCGACAGTTTAGGAAATTCTGGACCAGGTAGGTAGCAACAGATCTTCAGGTAAGACTCCTTTACGGAATGCAGAGACTAGTAAGGTGTGCCTTCTAAATCGTCAATCTCTCCACCCAAGCACATACAATTCATGAATTTGTTGCTTATGCCTCTTACAGTTCCCAGCTTGTGACTTCCTTTCAAGACGGTTCCTTTTCATCTCTAACGAGCTCAGCAATACGCAGACAAGACCCAGAGTAAATCCACTGAAATTGGCCGTAGTAGCCAACACCATAACTCATTTTCACCCACGTATCAAAATTTGATACGACGAGTCACGCACACTTCTGTGTAACCCGCCCCCTCCAGTATGTTGCACGCAACGCACAAACGAGGCGCTACGCCGAGAAATAATGCATAACGGAAGCGTCTGCCCCGAGGGGCATGAAACTCACCTATAAGACCCTAAAATATGCAACACCCGTTGACTTTAATGTCTGATGACTTGCGTTCTGGCAAAATCTGTTTCAAATATCTTTACTGAACACCGAGCCGAGTTGCTTTCCATATGGAGGTCAAGTAGTAATGTTCGCGTGTAGACGCGGCTTGGCTTCATTTTCGTTAAAGGTACAGTTGTCCTTCTCCCCGCCATGAGGACATATAGGGGAGAAGGTGTATAGCTCCACTCATTCTTAACCTCGGCACTAGATGGAGGTGAGTGGTCAAATTGATGCCCCAGCTGCTTTATTCCTGGGAAAGAACAATGAATTGTTGTAAAACTGAAGAGAATTCTTTGGGTTATCACTTCCGTTCGTTAAACGGAAGGAAAACATACGAACAATTTGTCTTTGTGAATTAGGCCTACATGTGTGAAGTTATTGCTTTTGTTTCAGAAGGCCGGTGAGATGGAACGCCGGCTTTGATGATGCTGAAGGTGTGCGCCGAGAATGGAGGAGAAGGGGGCGAAGAGGGTATAGAAACTGGAGTCCACGTGTCCAAGTTGCGTTAGTAGTTTCATTAAGACAATAACACAAATACAGTTTACAACTGACTACCAATCCTAATTTTTAACAAAACTTATATTCTGAGTGAGGATTCGCCTTTCCATCAAAAGAAGCAATAGGGATTAGAATCTGAGACCGCTTAGTGAGAGAGCTGGGCGTCAGTTACAACACACAGCCATCCGGGAACTCTGTAGTCATACAAACCGAATTGTACTGCTATACACATCCAGGCTGGAAACTTCACACAACCACTCCAGAAGCAGCAAGTGCAGAGAGAAAAATAATCAAACAGGCGGCTGCCTGACTTTGTAAAGTGATATCCACTGCGTAAGGAAATGACGTTTTCAGTGTCACGCCCACGTGTCGTATCTGTTCCCTTTAATTCTATTTTATTCCGTAATTTGCACGTAAATTAAATCAACGTATAATTGGTAGGTGGTGCCTGTACGTTCACTTATATTTCTTTACTTGAAACTATTTAAAGGGTATTGTTTACATCTTTAATCCTTTAAAAATTAACAAAAACAAAGTGAAAGTTTATTTATGTCCGATATCCCCAATATCCGAAAAAGCATTGTTTGTTTGAAGCTCCCGAGACTTCTGCCTGCTTGTCCTTCTGATAAGAGTAATGTTAAGACGAAGATGAGTATGGAGCACTGGTGGAATGGCACTGACAGGAGGATAACCGAAATACACGCAGAAAAACCTCTTTAAGTGCCCATTTTTCGACCACATATTGCACATGGATTGGCTCGGGATCGAGCGTGAATATCCACTGCGAGTGGCCGGCGACTAACCGATCTTTTAAAGACCAACTTCCGCCTAAACTGTATATCCTAATTCAGTCCCTACCTCACAGAGAACATAGTCCGTTTCCATTATAAAACCAACCAGTTAATGCTATTTAGGGAATGGTCACTATTTATTTTAAAAATTATATGAAAACAAGTACACGTAAAATTTGTGGTAAAATACAGAAGCCGATATGGCAGGCGGTGTCAAAAATAGATTGCCAATAGGTTTCTTCATTTGGAATGAGGGTTTTCCTCGGATGAGGCATGGCTTACATTAAATTGAAACATAAACAGCCAGAAAAATATACACTGGTGTTCCGAAAATTCCCATGCCGTTCATGATTTTTCATTGGGTGATTTTAAAGATGGATTCCGGCGTAAATGAGTGGCTAAAAAAGTCATAGGGCCCGTGTTCTTCGACGAAACAATACATTCCTACTTATAGGCTGTGCTAATCCTGATTATCATTCTCTGGGTATTTACAGACTCCTAAATCCCAAACTTAAATCCGCGAGATTATTATTATTATTGGGCGACACTGAATGATAGAGTTTATGTGAAAAATCCCACATTCATTGTAAGAACTGACAAACAACAGTGGAAGATAAATTGGCAATATTTCAAAAAAGAAAGCCCCGTCAATTCCAGAAATATTATCAGGATGTGTGCTTAGAAACTGGTGGTCACCACTTCGAGACTCTTCTGTAAAATAAGGTTATTTGAACTGCACGGAAAAGACTGCCGGCGCAGGCAGGCTTCGTACTGTAAAGCTCCTCTGACCACTGCCATGATGAGACCGCACATTAAAGGTACGCTCTGAAGTAACCACTTGACTACAAATTTTTAATGAATTTTGCACGAAATCACAACACAGTTCTTATTTCTTTCCAAGTACTACAAATAAGATTGCAGCTCTACATACCATTCTATAAATGTGCTTCAGGTGTTTTATGAGAACAATTAAAGGATATTGGTACCTGTCAGAATTATTTGAACAGAAATGATCAGAGACCAACTGACTGAATCAGATTTCACACTCCGAATTTTCGGGTTTTTTCCACCTTCCACCAATTCATAATCTTACATAAAAACGTTTATTTTTTTTTAGATTTTAATACTTGTTTATTTGTTTCATGCCATGAGACATGTTCCACGACTACCATCACACAACAGTGTGCTTGAGCCTTGTCTTTGCCTTGAAACAGGGTTTTACTTTTTTTGGGTTCATTTCAAATTACCTATTATGTACACATTTCTGTAATTTTCTGAGTGCGATCATTTACTAAGGAGTTGTACTAAATATCCAATGAAAGGTAAAATTGTCCCTGTCCACGCCATGAAAACATATAGAAGGAACATATGTAGGCCTACAGCTCCAGTCGTTTACAACTTCGGCAGTAAATGGAGATGAGTAGTCAACTTCACGCCCAGGGAAAGAACCCGGTGCCCATTGAATAGGAGGCCTGCTGAGCCCCAGATTCGGTCTGCACTTTTTAGAGGACAAGAATCTTTTGTCCCTGCCGGAATTCGAACCCCTGGATCCTTACCCGCTAACCTAGTCAGTATACCAACTACGCTCCTCTGAATATCTTATAGCTTCAGTGAAACAGGCCCTGCACATCGGTGACTAGAATGCAGAAGACGGTAAATTATGAAATAAAGAGAAATAAAGAAAAATGGACACAAAGAATAAATTGCGTGATTTTCAAACATGAAGCTGCGAAAAGGCTTGTTAAATCGAGCAGGCCTGGAGTAGTTCAGTGGTTACGCCGGGATTACGCAGCGTCGTATGGTGAGACCCCCGTGCTAATTTGTTGTATATGAATATGTAAAAGGAATTTAAGGCTTGTTTTTCAATTTGTAAATATTCTTGAAATATTTTAGGCTGAAGGTATTTTAAAATTCAAAATCCTGGCATAGCGAAACAAGTAGCGGGTCTTATATTTAATATTTTTAATCAGCAAAACATTGTGTATAATCATATATATTTTTAGCTGGCTCCCACAAGTTGTAAGTCAACAAGAAACAAAAATCTTCTCTCGTTCAGCTAAAAAAAACTCTCACAGCTTACCAATCATACAAAAATATTTTCCAGGAGTCTGTACACATGACATTGGAATATAACCGGCTGTCTTGTAAACAACTATACAAACAACTAATTTGAGGCACCGTCTTAATTCCTCCTATCACGGGCCCGTGTATTGGAAGTAAACATGAGCCTTTTGAAAACTTCAAGGAAAATATGTTTATTGGCAGAAGTAGTCTTAAGCAATCACATTAGAGTAGGTATGAGAGAAATGGGTTCTACTGATTTGAAGTTGAAGAATATGACTTAGGTAGGTTAGGGTCCAGTGACTGCATTTCATTATGACAGCAGCGAAGACTTTGGCCCTATAACAACATGAAATTCATTAGCTGGATAAAAATTCCTTGGCCTCCAAATAAACTTCCAGTTCTAATTGGTAAGTAGCCTCTATAATTGAATGAGGGGCCTACAGAACACGACTTAAGACATGAATGAAACTTGTTCTTTGGCCTCCATATAAACTTCCGGTTCTAACTGGTACATAGAATCTGCAATTGAATCAGGGGCCTAAAGGACACGACTTAAGACATGAATGAAACTTCTTTGGCCTCCAAGAAGCTTGGCGAGAGGTCTTGTTCAAGCAATCGAAACATGCAAGAGAACAGGATAGTGGCAAACTTCAGTTAATCAGTTTATAGCTAACTGTACACAAAGTGGTCTGACAGGTCGCGCTAAGCGGGGTAGGTTGTGCCTCTGCATGCAGTAACATTATGAACTAAATTTGGAAACTTTCAACTAAATTATTTTGAAGTAAGCGACAATAAAGAGTTATCTTTACATATGTTACCATAAACTGGTTACGTCATCTCTATGTCATTGCCTTGAGTGGTTGCTAGGTTACTCTTGCGTAAGGCAAACAATGTTACATTTTCGTGTCATCTCTTTATTTATAAATACAACCGTGGTGTTATAATATCTTTAAATACAACTTGAACATATGAGAGGAATTTAAGGTGTCTTCTGTAACTTAAAACTTTTCATCTGTATAGATATTTGACAAAATTTATCACTTAAGAGGAGTGAAACTTGTTACGACAAATGGAGTAAATGTGTTTCTCAAACGTAACCTGTCATTGCTGCTGCAAATCGAGTCCCTGTCACGTGATTTCTCTAGTAAAATGTGCTAGCCTAGGCAGAAGCTGGAGAAATTAGTGATTGAACCCATTGTTATATATTATAACGCATACGAATTAGCTAGCGAATACTTCAAACGAGAAGAAACTGTGAAAGAAATGAATGTAGATATTGAATGATATTATATGCACTATCCATTGAAAGATGAATTCATATTCTACAGAAAGGATGTGGAATGAATTCATCTGGCTCAGAATAGGGACCAGTGGTGTCCTCTTTCTTTTAACATGGCCATAAAATTGTTTGATAAATTGCGGGACTTTCTTGATTATCTCACGACATATCGCCTTCTCAAATACTCTGTTCCGAGAATTACTCCATATTACAGAGCCGTAATTCATTTTTGTTTGTATAACCTATTGCTAAGTACTCACCGTAATAAAATTGTTTCAAACAAGAGTTTGCCATCTTAAATAAAGTCCATGCTTTATATCACGAACATTTTCATATGGTAAATTCTTTTGAAGAAAACATCAGTAAAAGCAGAATCTGTATTTGACAAATAAGAAAACAATTACAGGTCAGACCAGCAGTACCAAATTTAATCAGAATCCCTCTGATCTGAACCGGGGACTTTCCTAATGCACAGCAGGAATACTAATCACTACATCGTAATATTTGGTTAACTGCAGTCATATTTACAGTTTAGGACTCTGAAATACAAATATTTTTACATGACACTACACCAATGTATCCTAACAGTAATGATTATCCAGTGTTCCCAACAGATCTATTGCTTTGCTTTCGATAACTATATCACAGTTCACTGGCTTGCTATTACGGTTTTGTGAATGTTATATTGTTATTCGCAAAGGCGTGTTCGCGTTGGTGAAGGGTTAATATGTGCTTGCTACATCCTGGCATTAATAACGAACAGTGCTGTTCTAGCACGCGTTCTTGCGTGTGTTGGACGATGGGGGAATACACGGCGAAGTCATAAAGTACGTGTTATCACAAAGTAACAACAAATAACTCAAGAGTTTCAAATATACCCATATATGATACTAGCTGTGTGGGATAAGTGCACTCCCCATGCCAAATATGACACCTTTCGTTTCTTGCCTGCCAAGTGTTATACAGAGAAACAGAATTGCCGATAAATGGCAAAGTTCGAGGCAAGGATTGTAATTTAATTACGCTGTGTATTTAACTATATAGATATACCATTATGTTATATTTACACAAGCTAGCTCCAGGTACGAGTAAACATTTATTGTAGATATCCTCTCCGATTTTGATTAGTCTACCCCATTGGCTTTGGTCTTCACTTATTGCACACCAAAAGCCGCATCCAATTCATGTGTAGACTATACGTTCCATGAGATGGTTTTAACACTCTCAGGGACAAAGAAACAACAAAGCAGTTATCAAAAACCGGACATCACACTGCGCAGAAACATCAACTAGTCCTGCTTCTCGTACATCACATGCAAAATGAATTCAAGTAAGAATAATATGCCATAATCAGGTCAATGCTATATAGGCCTCTTATGTCATGTATTAAGCTTTCAAACGTTAAGCGTTTTAGGGGCACAAAATTGAAAAAAAAACTAATAAAATTATTGCAGTAACTTCCAGGTTCATTTTTCCATACTACATTTCACTCAAAGATTTAAGCAAAGGACAGACATATTATCGATCATTGATTCTATTTTACATGGAAGGAAACATAATTATTGGCTGTGTGCGTTTAACAGGGAGAAATAATTTGTCGCTACTTTAAGCTTCAAAACTGAGAATTTTACCTTAATTTATTTGTATTTTACTGAAAGGAGCGTGAAATATCCGGCCCTTCCACTAAAATCGTAACCGAGAATTTGCTTTCGTCGGGAGTCTTTGCGAATTCTATTCAGCGAATTTATTGCGTTGCTGACTCACTTCAACAGGTTCGTGTCTATATGTAAAAGATGATACCTACTGAGAGCAAGTTAGAGTGGAAAGAAAGTCGCTCGTGAAAGCGTCGATTTTATGCCTTCAGAGAGGTTCTTAGATTAGTTACTTCAAACTCATTAAAAGACGCAGAACTTATCCACTTCCGTTTCTTTCACACCATTCAGGAAATTAAACACAAAGAGGTTACTGCCCTACAGCGACCTCCGTGAATTTGTAAGTACAACTCGAAGACTGTTAGACAGTTTTCGAAATTTCGCTTTGTTTCAGCGAGAGAAATTATGTTCAAATACACAAACTGCTTCTATTAATTGAAAGAAGTGACGCGTAAATTGTTTTGAATTATATGCTCGCGTCTGCTTAATCTAAAACACACATACCATATACCAACGCAAAACGTAATTTTATCACCACAAATAAATAAATAAATAATAAATTGTACGATACAAAGAAAAATCGCTAAGCAGCAAAAATATAGGAGTAAGATTTAAGACGATCTATTATGTAATACCTTTGTAAGAACTGAGATCTGAATCCAAAGAAAAAATGAAAGCATGAAGTTTTAATATTTATGTAATTTTAAATTTTTACATTTTTGCACTTCTCATAGTAGCTCGAAGATGACAGTTTATGGTCGAAGCATGTTGCTACAGTAATTAAAAACTTATTTATTAAAAATAAAATGTTGTGTTGATGGTGTTCCAAGTACTGTTTGTTATATAATATCTAACAACACGGGAAAACTGCTCTGACATAATAGTTTGACTGTAGCCAGAACATTAAATCCCACTCCACCGTAGTACTCCTCACCGCACAACACGTACTACACTCCGCTCCACGCAAAAACATTTCATATGCTTTTAATACACACGCCAGCAGTTCCACAATCTACCATCTACAGTGCTTTTATAATTTTACAATTTTTAGAGAATCTTTTTACAAGATTTTAACTTATGTTTCAAAGTGCAGATAGAATATTTTAAATCATGTGTTGAAGTGACTGTAGCTTTTAGCAATAAACCACCCTGACGATGATCCTAGGATCGAAACACGTGTAGGGGTACAACTTTAACAATTTTATAATAAAGCTACTTAAAAAGTGGTTTTAATGTGCATCGGTTGGTTTATAACTTAATATAATTAAATCCCACATCTAAGGCAGAATTTCTTCCAAGAAATTAAAAGCCTGCTTTTCAAAAAAAATTCAATATATACGTAGTCCATCTAGGAAATGGAATATTAAATCCAGAAAATAAGAGTCCAACATTTTACTTCAAATTCATAAATTGCATTTATCTTCTCCTTCAGCGCAACAAAGTTATGCTGTTCAAAAAATGTATTTAAATAAAGTAGGATAGAATACACCCATGTACAGTACGGTGTAGAAAGAAACTAACATGTTAATCTTCATTTCATAAATCATTTCACCCTAAGTTATTGAAAGTCTGAATCGTTTATTTCACAACCCTCCCATACAACTCAATGTTTTACGTTTGTAATGGAAACTGCCCTTTAAAATAATCTACAACTATGATGATAATATTTGGATAAACACCTACAATTATGCACGGTATCACATCCCAAAAGACTAGATTTCTAATATTTATGTCAGTTATAAAAATTCTACGTAACTGCTGAGTGGATTTTTTTTTCCATATAATGTTCTTGTTGTTTTTATGGGTCAGAAAATCCTGCTGACAAAGGAGAAGACAAAAACTGAATGTACCTGAACACAAAGTTTTTAAGAGGATATTTGAACAGATGACAAACTGAGCAAGAGACGAATGAGGAAATATATACAGCAATGAGTTTATACGTCGTCGTCTTTTATTCTTACTCTGAGAATAATAATCGAAGAATGTTGCGGTCCGGCGATAACTGAATTATTCATGACCTAAAAATGGAACACATGCAAAGTTTGCATGGAATACATTAAGAGAGACCCTTTGCTACTCTGAACTTTTGTGGACTTGCAAGTTTTATTGGCGTCCTAAACAATAAGTGTGAAGATGAGAACTGGATTAACGAGGCTTATGATAGAGTTCAATATTACAGCTTTGAGACGACGATTATGAAAAGTGAGGTTAATTAACAGCGTGATGTTTGTCGTTCCGTTGAATAATGATTCAGTTAAATTGATCTGTTTGTTAGAGATTTACACATTTAATAAGATAGATAGGTTATCAGGGCCGATCCCAGTGGCCGTGCGGTCTAAGGCGTGGGTCTGCGGCCGCTCGCTTACTAGGATCGTGGGTTCGAATACCACCAGGGGCATGGATGTCTGTCTCTTGTGAGTGTTGTGTGTTGTCAGGTAGAAGTCTCTGCAATGGGCTGATAACTCGTCCAGAGGAGTCCTACCGAGCGTCGTGTGTCTAAAAAGTGTGTGATCGTGAAACCTCGAAAAATGAGGCGGCCTAGGCCCCCAAGGGGCTGTCGAGCCATGGGGGGGGGGGGGAAGTTAATAAGACAGTTAATTACTTAATCTGGTAATTGGAGAGTTATTTCTTCTGTACGTCGGTCACGAAAATAGTTCCTGTAAGAGCAGTTTTTTCCTGCTAGACGCACAAAGAACTTTCATTTTCACCTCCTCGATTTATGGAATCCGACGAGTCGTCACTTCAGTTGTACCAACATTACCAGCAGACATATTTAATTCATGAGATGACTAAACTCTGTCATTAAGGCGTAGAAACAAGATTTTGTGAGAACTAAACTTTAAATTTAACTAATATATACCTCAGCATCTGATTTTGATTTACCAGTCAGTCTCTCTTAGGACAATATAATATTTTCGGCACCAATTCTAAATGTATTTACCTAATTTCTATTCGCTTCCCTGCAACAAGCAACAAAGTTACCTATCATATAAATGAAAAAATATTACCACGTTATATAGAAAGACAGGGTTAAATTTTTAGAGGGTTTAGTCATGACAGAGAATAATCCGTGTACATGAAGATTGAATGAGAGAGGAACTGGTTTAATCATCTACACCTAGTTCATTATGCAAGAGAAGGACATTAAAACCACCACTTCTGGTAAAACCCGGCGAGTTTTAAGGTCACGTTACATTCCGCAGTGTCACTATGAATCTTAAATAATTCTCTCAGAAATAAGCAGGTACAGTGATGCTGAATGACAGACGGAGTCCCATTTAAAATATGTGTCAGTCCCACAGCAGTTGTCACTTAGTTGACTGTTTACAGAAAATGCAGCAGCAATCAGGCAGAGACTTTCGTCTGCGTTTTACGTCATTTACTAGGTATCCTTCTCATTTTCATTTACGTCATTTACTAGGTATCCTTCTCATTTTCATTTACGTCATTTACTAGGTATCCTTCTCGTTTTCATTTACGTCATTTACTAGGTATCCTTCTCATTTTCATTTACGTCATTTACTAGGTATCCTTCTCATTTTTATTTACGTCATTTACTAGGTATCCTTCTCATTTTCATTTACGTCATTTACTAGGTATCCTTCTCATTTTTATTTACGTCATTTACTAGGTATCCTTCTCATTTTCATCCCAAAACGAAGTACCCAGACAATAAAGGTGTAAATACAGGGTTCACCTGAGTACGTAGTGACCTTACTTGTAGGCCGTGCCACGGCTCAGGCGGTTAGTAGCCGGCCTTTCACAGCGGGGGCTGAGGTTCGATCCCGGGTCAGTCCATGTGGGATTTGTGGTTTGGAGAGTGGAATTGGGACAGGTTTTTCCCAGAATACTTCGGTTTTCCCTAGTCAGTTTCATTCCACCGGTGCTCCATTACTTGAAAAAACGGGAAAAACTACTCAGCTTTATCACAGGGTTGCACAAAAAGCCTCAAGGCTGCGGTGCGTCCGCAGCATCTGCTGCGGGGCCCTTTACCACACAAAAAACTTCCTTGTAGCCTGAGGATGGGAAAGAGTAGTGTCCCTGTAAAGTAGTGTTATTGTTAAGAAGTGAATATTATGTTATTGGTAAAGTCTACAAAGTAAGTAATTCCAATGGCATATACCGTGGCCAGGACCCAATGGAAATTTACGTTTAGTTTAGTGAGAATTTCTTTTCGGCCGCACTACGATCCTGGGGTCTACTCAGCCTCTTAACACAAATGAGTACAAGGAACATTATCTGGGGGGTAAAGGAGACCGGTGCGTAGGGCTGACAACCTTATCACCTTCATGTGCCGATTGTCTGGAAATCTGGGAGCCTCAACCTCATGGAAACCTAGGGGCCTGTCCAAGCCTGTATAGGGATGCTTTAAAAGCTTAGCTTAGAGACAATTTACCACCTACAAAATCTTTTATTAATTTTATTTCATTTTTCACGAAAAGAGATAGGTTTACTGTATCATCATGTCCGTATTTCTGCCCATTCTGCCAAAACATTTCTGACCAACAAGCAATAATTAAAAAACCTCGACAAATATTGACGTAAATATATGTACAAATATCGAATTACATTTAAGTATAAGTGACGTGAAATGTGTTTGTAGAGGGATGGATGGGCTAGCAAACACGTCACGTCAACTATCCAGTCAGTATTTTTATTTACTATGTGCAAAGACCTCAAACTCTTGTTAAGGTTTTTGTGTATCTGTATTCTCCTGGGGCACCTCCGTCTTATGTGGCCAAACACAATATTCTGGGGTTCCTAACCTCAATAAAATTACACCAGTCCATTCCATGGAATACTATAGAATCTCTGCAATTTAAAGTCAGGTATTACATTTCTGCAGTTGCTGCAAAGCGCAATAAATGGAACGAGATGCAAAATAAAGTTTAATTAAATCCCGGTGCTGACAGCCACGTTTATAACATCCTTATAGCGTTCACATTCCTGTAATATCGTAAAATTTACGTCCTAAAATATCTGCAAATTAGCGAGATTATTATTCTTAAGAAATGGCAATAAAGGAGAAAAGAAGAAGAGGAGAAGTAATTAATAAAATAATAATTTCAATTGGTCTAACTAAGGCGTTTTTTTTTCAGAAATTTCCTTTCTATAATTCAATACTTCTAAGACTTTTTATATTGCGGACTGGTAAGTGTGTTCGAAGATCGCTGCGGACCGGTGCTCATGTTGAAACGTCTCTACGGACCGGGAAGTTCGTACACAATTGCTTTCTGTACATTTTTGCTCTCTGTACACTTCTTTATATGGGAATAAAATCCTCTTCGAGTGACCGATTAAGCTTCACCTATTCCTAAAAGCCCACCGCTTATTCATGAATACGCGTACAAGCATTTCGAATAAAATGCGACTTTACTGCACAAGGACTGTCCGTAAAATTACCGAACTTTTAAAATAGCCCGCCAACGCGACCGCGCAGCAATGTCCGGCAAGTGGCGTATCCTAGCGATGACCTTCGTGAGTCACCTGACACCAGTTGCATGATTCTACCTTGTTTAGTCTTCGTGCTGTATCTGCTAGAGTAAAAAAGGGTTTGGTGAGTACGACGATTTTTCTGTTGTTTAAAAATATCCGATATTCATGAGCGTTGTGAAGAATGGGCTTTTGTTTCGAAATCATAGCCGTAAACCCATGTGTCATCACCTGTAATGATGCTTTTTTAAAAAGTTTTCTTCGGTGTTTGCACGGTCAAAAATTTCTTGACTAACTTCAAGATTCTTCTGTTTTTGCTCGTCAGCCAGCAGACGTGGCATAAATTTGGTTGCAACACATTGCATACCCAAATTATCAGTAAAAATTTCGTGACACGAGACTTTCGAAGTGCCAACTTCATCGACTACTTCCCGCACTGTCAAACGTCGATGTGAACGGATGACTTCACGATCTTTTTCGACATGGTGTTTATCTTTTGACGTGGAAAGTCGTCCAGAACGTGGGCCATCTTAAATCGAAGTTCGGCCGTCTTTAAACCATTTCTACCACTCGTAAGTTTGAGTGCGGCTCATTGATTCATTACCAAACACTTGCTTTAACATTTCAAATATCTCTGAAACCGTTTTGCCTAATTTAAAACAAAATTTGACACACACACAAACACACACACGCAAGCGCTGCTCGTGAAAATCAGACATTTTTAAACAACAGAAAAATCGCCGTACCCACCAAAACCCTTTCTTACTCAAGCAGACACAGCACTAAGACTAAACAAGATAGAATCATGCGACTGGTGCCAGGTGACTAACGAAGGTCACCGCTAGGATGCGCCACTTGCGAGACATTGCTGCGCGTTCGCTTTGGCGCGCTATTTTATAAAATTTTCGGTCCAATTTTATTATGGCCAGTTAATGCTCTTAAGCTCGGGTCAGCAGTTAGCCCTTTTTATCTTCAATAAATTTATAACCAAGAACATTAAAGATGCAAATGTCCATATAATTACTTTGAACAACATTGACATGCTATTTGTATCATTTTCTAAGTATTTCGATTTCTGATGTCCAGTGTTTTGGGTTTGAACACATTTGTAAATAAACAAGAATGTAGTAAATAACACCTGCCGTATGTAACATGTCATAACATGGACCTTATTACCCAACACTGTCCTGCAAATTTATTCGATTTTTCTTTATTTCTTGCTACTAGTTGGTTGTATGAAGGTAAACAAACATTAAAATTCCAAAATTTGTTTAGGCAGTAGTGCAAATTGGACGTTACTACCAAAAATACTTCCTCACAACTAATCCACAACAGAAGAAAAATTGCTTTAACTCATGTAGTCTACAGTGCCAGGATTCTCTGGACCTACCTGTATATTGCAATATTATTATCTACATTTATTCCTTTATGAACTTACTCTCTGGCTGGTATCAGTAGCATAAAAACTGCCATGTTCAGAACTCACGTCTCGATTCTGGATTGGTGTCGAATTCCGTTAAACGCGAAAATTTCGTGTGACAGCCATAGTGATCCTTACCCTCCTCATTCTCTGGACCTGAAACGCAAACAAGAAGTTATAGGTATAAATTGTATCCTTCGTTTTTTTAAATTCTTTAGTCTACATAGCACAGCTAGCACGAGACTAAATCTGTAACCACAACTACATAATTCTGTGTAGAATTTCCTACTGTGCATTTGCGGAAATTAGATTTGTCTAATATACCACACTGTTTTGTACATTCCATGGTCATATTTTTAACATATAAGCAACTTTCGCGCAAATTCTTTCACATATACTTTATTATCTCTTGCTACACATTTTCTGGCAACCTAAATTTAACAGTTCATTAGTCACTGCCATTAAACCGAAAGCCAAATCTATGTAATACGCGGCTGTCATGTTGTCTTATGTGCCTGCAAAAAGTCACATTTTTAAGGATCTATTCCGCCTGTCACACAAGATTTCGGGGTCCTATGCCAGTAGGCTCGATGATGCGTCGCAATGAACCGAAATTTTGTAAGCTTGTTAAGACGGCATTATTTAAATCTTGAAATTAAAAAAATTAATTCGTTAAAACTTTGTTATCGGACACAAACACGCAGACTTCATGGTACCAAACTTATATTTTCTTAAGAAATAAAGAATGTAAGCTGAACTACAATTTATATGCCAGTATGTTAGGCGTGGTGGTTAAGCTCCCCATGTTATACAACTCAGCTCTGAATGAAGGGTCATAGCGTCAGGTTACGGGCGTTTTTTGCCATAGAGAAGTGGACACCAGGGTCGATCTGAGTATGATTGAAAACAGAGCAAAGCTTGCATCTACTGGGAATTAACTTACGGCCGTCTAGTCCATGAAAAACTACTTTACTAATTAAATTTAGGCGACTACTTGTATGAATAATGTAATTTATTTATTTATTTATTTACTCTTCTAAGTTTATGTACTTAGTTATATTGATTAGATCGACAGAGCTTTGCTTGTTATGAATATGGTTTGCCATAGGAAGATGGGGTTCATATTGGTGTATTGTAGTTCACTATTATGGATCCTTGTCAATGGGGAAGCCTTTTACGTATCCGTAATTTCCCCATTAAACTTCTGATTCCCTTCGTATTGTCTGGAAGTACATGACTGTGTCTCGAAATTCACATACGGCTTCTGTTCTTCCTTTGTATTCCTATTTCGGAAATAGCTACTACAAATTGTCTTGAGGATCCGCAATACGTGTTGGAATATTTCTCGGTTTTAGTGGTCCAACTGGGATTCAGTCTTTGAATCGGAAACTGAAAGGCTTCTTGTTTCTGAGAAATTAATTGTACCCGCCTTTTCTTCTTACGTACTAGATTCCAAGGAAAGCAATTGTTAATATCTGGTTGCTATAGTAGCCTCTCCCAGAATTCTGTTTCTTATCTGAATAGAAGTCAAACAGGCGCTACTCACTGACCATTGTAGTCTTCTATAAAGTTAGAGCGATTAATATCTGAGGAAGTAAGCTAGGGAATAGAGTGTCCATAATAAGGGGCATTTGAATGCTACTACAAAACATTACATGTCTTAATGTCGAGCAAAATGGATTTAAGCGGTACCATTTCTAACTTGTTTACTTGTTGTCGGGAGGTGCCTGCTTCGAATCTCTACCTGAACACCAGATAACCAAAGGTTTCTCGTGGTTAAACTCAGTCCCTTGACATTTCTTCCAGTACAGGACGGGAGCCAGTGGAGAACTAGGCACAATAAAGAGTTATATGACGTCCTCGACGAAATAAAACTATCTATATATAAGAAGGAGCCGATTCCAGTGGCCGTGCGGTCTAAGGCGTGGGTCTTCGGCCGCTCGCTTACTAGGATCGTGGGTTCGAATCCCACCGGGAGCATGGATGTCTGTCTCTTGTGAGTGTTGTGTGTTGTCAGGTAGAGGTCTCTGCGACGAGCTGGTCACTCGTCCAGAGGAATCCTACCGACTGTGGTGTGTCTCAAATGTGTGTCGTCATGAAACCTCGACGAAACGAGGAGGCCCATGCCCATATAGGACTGTCGAGCCATAGAAAAAAATATATATATATAAGAAGGAAACGACTGCGCTGGGCAGGCCATGTCCAACGAGTGGACAAAATGTAAATTCCAAGGAGACTATTGACAGCCAAATTAGAAGAGAGAAGAAGACCCGCAAGACCAAGAAAAAAGGGATACAAGAAGTAATAAGGACACCAGATATATTGGAATCAAACACAGGTGGTCAGCAGCACTGGATATGAATGAATGGAGGAGGCGGATTGTGGAAGTCAGGAATCTACAAGAGTTGTAGCGCTAAAGATGATCATTTCCGAGTTGGGATGCTTGTGATTGAAGGAAATACAAAAATACATAAACAGAATTTAAGTTTTATAAAGTATCATAGTATCAAATTTCACGTGCCATGAATTAGCGGGTTTGTTATGCGAGAATTTAATAAATATAGACACGTAGCGCTATGTCTCCATGTACGTATTTCTCATTTTCAGAAAATTTAAACTATATTTAACTAGCTAGCTAGCTATGATCTCACAAATCCTCAGATTCCCAAGTTGAATATCCAAAACCAGTGTTGCATACTACTGACAATTGCCATTATATTCTTCAAATGCATTGTGTTCAGGCCACGTTGTAGGAACTCAGTAAATTGAATGAGCGTATGTTATTGCTGAGCCAAAATAAAATATGTGATGAATCGCAAGAAACCAGGCTGATAAAATATTACTTGAAGAAACTGTTCTTCAAGCTCTTTCCATGTATCAATTTACCCATGGTAAATAAATAAATCACAAGCAACACATATGCTGCAGAAATTGACACATCACCGACATTGTGCTAATCTGTTCCGCAAAGTAATAATAGGTAGTTCAGCATTAGTGACTGGTCTATTCATACGCATAAACGCCACTAATAAAATATTCCTTTGATGTGACGGCATGTGGATTATCTCCTTCAAGATGGAAGCCCATAGTAAGACATACAGCGCTAAAAACATGAACACTACGTATTTCGGTGTAAGAATGCACTATGGAGCTCCTTATCAGACTACTTCCTCGACCTGGAATATGTGCTTTAACTTTCTCATGGAAGTAAAGATTTGAATGTGCGGAAGACTGTTTATCCATGCCAAAATATCTTTTTCGACAATCATGAAGGATTCCTTTGTATAAACATCAAAGGACTTCTATTGCACAGCGTGTCACAAATAGGTGGGATTTATATTAAAGCTATATTTTGTAATCGTTACCTAAAAATCAACATCCTGCATCAAGAAAAAAGAAATTCTAATTGCCTCCGTCTCCACAACTTTTAAAATTTTGGGGGACGGGAAAAATTAAAATAGTCTTCTTCTTAAAATATAAACTCAAAGGAATGTGTAACATTAAGTTAACATTCTGAATGTTGAAAGACAATGATAAAATACGCATTGTTTTGATTGATTCAAATTTTACGCAACACATTCGTTACTTGGTGGGACTTAAATTGTGTTTAAGCCTTCACTGGCTTCTGTTTCACGCGCCCATTTCTTAACATAATTCGATTAGATCAGTAGAGATTAGTGGCTCGATACACGAACGTTCTTTCACATTTTTTCAAGTTAGATATTTTACATGACACTTATCGGCACACGGTAGAGCAAAGTATTTTTTCCGAAATAATGTTTATAGTCATTACACTACCGAATATCGGTACATTATCATTGTCAACACGACAGTACATTATCATTGTCAACACGACAGTACATTATCATTGTCAACACGACAGTACATTATCATTGTCAACACGACAGTCACCTATCGGTAAATTGTCATTGTCAACAAGAGAGTACATTATCATTGTCAACACGACAGTACATTATCATTGTCAACACGACAGTACATTATCATTGTCAACACGACAGTACATTATCATTGTCAACACGACAGTACATTATCATTGTCAACACGACAGTACATTATCATTGTCAACACGACAGTACATTATCATTGTCAACACGACAGTCACCTCCGCCTTTATTATTATTATTATTATTATTATTATTATTATTATTATTTGGACCGGGATAGCGTAGCAAGTAATGCGACTCACTATGGAATGGACAGTCCAGGAATCGAATCCCGGTGCGGGGGGGCCGAAATCTTCCTCACCCGTCCAGACCAGCCCTGGGGCCCATCTATCCTCCTACACAATGCATACCCGGTCATTCATCGGGGTAGAGCGGCCGGATGTGACGCTGACCACCCACCCCAATCTAGCGCCGAGGAAAAGAAAGAATACGGCTGTGACTCTACTCCCTTTCTCTGCCTTCATGGCAGGTTATAGTGTAAACTATTATTATTATTATTATTATTATCTATATTTATATGTTGCTGCATTCGAGTGTTCACTTAGCAACTGACCGTAAGCTGCTAAGCCTTAATGTCAGGAAATTGCATTTAATGGGACTGTACTATCAAATAATCTCTCTTAATCAATTTTTCTTTAATAATTATATAAAATATTAACGCTATTGATATTTTAGATGTGATTTCTTATCACGTCTTTTCTATGTGATTTCCTTTGCTGTTTGTCATTTGTGTATCTTCCCTGTTCATATGCTCCATCTGTAATTGGTCTGACTGCTGTTATGCCTGCACATCAGAAATATAGAATTGAATTGGATTATGATTACTATTGGGCCGTTGATTCAGCATGCAAATCAATAACGAATTCAACTGAATTATTAGAAACTAATTTGACTTCACAATACATCCAGTGACAGTTCCGAAACCGGTCACCATTTCCTATTGGCTAGTCTAGACCCTGGATCTATGCAGCTATTCTTCTCTATCCGGTATCTTTTGCCCCGGCTGAAGGTGAAGAGAGCAGGTTTCTTCGAAAAATGGGTAAATTTCTACCAGACTAAAAGTTATCACATCTCATATGGTAGTAATCCTCAAAGTTACCGCCACAAATACATAGAATCTACAGCTTTTTTTAATACGCAGGCCTACTTCACAGAACTGTCGATTTCAAATTTTTATTTCAGATTTTAAACAAAAGTCTTCCAAACATGTGACATACATGGTGCATTTACGTAGAGACTTGTAGTGTGGGTAGGCCTAGTCGTGTCTATTCAACTGCTTACATTTAAACATTCTATACACCCATGGGTTTCGTCGGTTGGTGTTTGAATTTAAGTTTATTCAACTGTCTTATGAACGTGGCGAAAAGTAAACTGCTTTATATTCTACTCCATATTACTTTTCAAGCATACAAGTACAAAGTATGACGTAATGCCTGCCCAGCTGCACTCGTGTCACCTACCGGCAGGTTCGCTGACCACTGAACAAAACACTGCCAGTCACCTTCGCTCGAACTTCGTGTGATTCCCGGTGATAAAATGCGTCTAATACAGAACAGGGACTGCGAAAATATCTCTTTTCCGGAAATTTTCTCTGCATTAGTCAATCAGAACCGAAACTCTATAGTAAATATGGAAATGGGATAGCCATGGCAACGAGGTAAACATGGTAAAAGAGTGTGACGCAACCGCTTGGTCACTCAGTCAGCCACTCAATCACACTGACGTCATTCATTACATAGGGACAACACTTTATCTGACAACACTCACTCGTCACTTTCCGTCGGCTCGCTTAAGTTATAAAACTTCGGCGTGCAATGAAGGCGGCTTTAGATTTGACGCGCCCTGAGATTCCAAAGAAAACATTTACCGCATTGTCTTTTAAAAAAGCGTGTATAAAACGTATGTTACCTGCAATAATTCAATTAAAATGCGCGGAACCAAATTCACGGCGGTGAGCGGTGCGCTGTTTGCCGTCACGCGAAACAGAGTGAAGAGTGAAGGAAATACAAGAAATAATATGCCGATATAAGGCAGACACGTAATTGGGAAATGAAAAATATAATATTGAGAGAGTCTGACTTGCAAAATATTACAGCGGAGCAGTTACAAATGTCCGAATGTAATTCTTCTCAAAAGAAAATATAAATATTTTACCTAGAGAAAACTTCTTAAGCCTGCCTTTAAAATTAAAACGCTCTATCTATCTATCTATCTATCTATCTGTCTAACCGACAAATGGGAAAGAGGTGATAATGTATCTGGATCGCAGCTTCTTTCCTTATACAAGCATATAACTTTACACAAATTTTTTATGGTATTTAACGATTAAAATACAGTGACTGTGAGAGCAAGCCAACCGCCCTCCTTGTGTAATCAACATTTCCAATCTAAACGATAAACAACAGATGGGGGAAGAATCAAAAGTTTTCATTGGCTTTTCATCGCATTAGAATAAAGTTTTGAGCATTCAAATCTCCGGTGAAGTTGCGCCCTGTCGACTGGTAAATAGTTACCGACGTTCTGTTCATTTTCAGGGTCAAGCAATTCCAGACTCTTTGACTCTAAAGCAGAAGGCATGACGATCATACGAAACGTCGGTAACTATTTACCAGTCGGCACAGCGTAACAACCCAGAAGACTTGAATCTTCAGCAACACTGCTGCGAGAAATTAAAATTTCGTAAAATGAAATGTTACCGTATTAAGTTACCAAGAAAAAGTGAATCTGTCGAAAAAAATACAAAACGCGTTGTGTGTGTCAAGTAGGTCTGTAGCTCTCAACTGTTTAAGAGAAATCCTGCACCGTGAACTGTGTCAGATATAATGAAGCCAATGAGAAAATGTTAGTGACGTATGGTTGAATAGACTCGACGCTTCCGCCCTCTGACTATTTTTCTATCCCTCTCCAGCCCCCTATGGCTTTTGTCATCCAATCCAGACACTTTTTGCTAGGGTTTGTTAGTGGACATCACTACAAATATTTGTGTGAAACAGTGGCAAAACGTATGAGAGAATATAGGAAAGAAAGCAGGATATGGGAATGCGTGATGGCTCCAGTGGGGCGTGGAGTGGTCAATGGCTTGTAACTGTGGTCTCAATATAATTAGAACAGTGTTCTGGGTATAATACGAGTATTTAAAACTACGAAAGTACATGAAACAGGAGTAGAAAGAAATACAAAAAGTTACGAAATGTATCTGGGAAAATTATAAGGGCCGGAAGAAATTAAAAATGCATAAAAGATTGGCTGATAAACCTCAACAGAGAAGACCATTTGGGAGACTAAAGTATAGGTGAGACGATAATATTAAAATGAATTTCAGAAAAATGACATGTGAAAGCCTCGACTGAATACAGCTGTCACAGGATATGGCTTCATATAACCACGGTGTGAACATAAAGCTTTCCAAGAGAAAGGGAATTGCCTAACAATTTATTAACTACAAGCTTTTTCAGAAATATCCTCGAGTTAATCACTATGAAACAGGCCAATGACATTAAACTGATTTTCGCCTTGTGTGGGGACGCTCCATATACGCGTTCTCAACTCTGCGCAGCGCCTATTAAAAACTTACAGTGTACTTTTGCCTGTCACAAATAGAGAACCCCTAACAGTACTCCCACTAAAACTCATATTGGGAAGTTTTAATAAAATTGATTTATCCTGTGAAATATTGAATTACTTCGGGCAATTTTAAATAACCCTCTACATAACTACGCGAATTATGCCCCCAACACTAAAAATATTTTTCGGAGTGAAAAATTCTTCTAACAAATCCTGCACAGAACAAAGAAAACACAGACTTCAAATTCGGTAGGTGATTTTTCCTGTAAGTATTATGGTTTTAGAGATGATTACACAAACTTGTCGTCATACGTACACTTCAGAACGTTTACGGCAGTGTTTCTTAACCAGGGTTTCATGGAACACAGGGCTTTCGCGAGAAATTTTGAAATATATAAATAACAAATTTGAAATAAAGCAAAAGGTTAAATATCCCTCGAAATAGCACGAAAATTTTAGTCCGGCAATTGGCAATGCTGGATTACTCTCTGGGCGCTACCAACTGTCTCTTTGTCTTGTTTTGGCCAGTTTTTTGACAATAAGAAGTAACTAAATTTAACTCACGGCTATAAAATTTATCTTTTCTGCAAACGTTTTCATAAATAGAGGTTCCTCCGAATACGAAAACTTATTTTAGAACTCTTTCATGGAAAGAAGATTGGGAAACACATATGTTAGGTATAGTATTCAAAGACAACACTGTTGTTTCGCAAGTTCATTAAGATTATAGAAGCCTCTTGTAAAGTCTGTTATTGTTGATAAGCTTTCACTAAAGCTTTTCCGAATCTGGATTTTTAGATACATACATTTAATTGAAATACAACTGATTGTGTTGCTACAAAAGTTACTTTATTCAAGTTTAAAATTTCTTACTTGCCAAAAAATTAAAGCAAAGACAACGGTTGCACCAGAATTGTTATGCTGTGTGCGCACGTCCGTCTGTTTATTTGTACTGGGCCTATCACACAACAGTAGGATACAGTTGCTAGCTGATGAACAGCACAGACAGTGACTTAGGTTTAGTAGACTCTTCAGTTGCTGTTGCAAAATTCATCGTGCAAGACTTCCAATCTGTGAACAGCCTTATCATGCAACATGTAACACTCTTCCACGGATCTCTGATCTGTCATCTCGAAAAGATCAAGTGCACAATTTACTCTCTAAACCAAACAAGATAACAGCAATCAGCAACACTAAAGAGATGATCTACGCAAGATTTGCAGGACGTCACAGCGGTATTCTTCAAACATGTGCTGCCTTATTAAAAAATCCACCCATTTTCCTGAGCCAGCCCTGTTCGTGTAAGTTAGCACGGCCAATTGGAGTCGATACTACATTAGTAAGGATAAAGTAAATTGTTACAAATAATTGGATTCCAGAGCTATAAAATATTACTCTATTATGCTACGTAACGCCGCGTATTGGGGTAAAAAATTAGCAACATTTCAGAGGAACATGAAGCCACTCTCCGCGCGGTAGATGTTACATAGCTGACCGCACCGCCAGTTGAATCCCACATTTAAATCAAAATTACTTTCTTTATTTTCTCCCCCATTCTTTCTTAATTTCAGTTTCTTCGCTTTCAGCTTTTTCTTTCTCCTACGTACGCATTAATCGTTTCTCCCTGCTTTCACTGGTTCATTATTTATTTTCTTCTTTCTTATTTTCTTCTTTCTTATTTTCTTCTTTCTTATTTTCTTCCCTTTGTCTTCATTCTTATGCACATTCCACCCCCCTCAATTTCCTTTTTTTCTTCACTTTCCTTTCCCCTTTCCACTTCATCTTCCAGGTGATGCTGTTTTTTTTTGGAAATAATAAAAATTGCAGTGTATGATGCGGCAGGCTTAAAAACTATGTCATGGCATTATCTTCAGTATTGTGCCTTTATAAAATGACTTTGGTAATGGTTTACGTGTCCCTGTACACTCCAGGAAGGCGTATGAGACGTAGAGGGGTAGCTCCGCTCTTTCTTAACCTCGGCACTAGATGGATGTGTGTGGCCAGTCACGCCCTAGCCTTTTCAATTCCAGGGAAAGAACGCTGGAAACCATTAAATAGGACGATTGGTGTACACTGGAAATTGTCTGGATCTTTAGAGAAGGAAAAATCCTTTGACCCTGCCGGGAATCGACCTACGACTTGTCGGTCACCTACCCCGTATTCTGGCCAGTATGTCGAATACGATATCCCGCATCCTCGTAGAAGGATACGTGAAAAAGTGTTGCAGATTTTTACAGAGGAACTTTATTTATGCCAAGAGCTTGCGTGACGCAGGAGTTCTTGTTACGGAGCCTAATCACTACAATGACAGGTGTTCGATTCTAGGCAAGAACAGAGATATTTCTCTAGGTCACGGAGTCCTGCATTCCAGTCAGCATGAGCAGTCCTATGGGAGTAAAGCCTCTGCGACGCGAAACTGTTCACTTACCTCCAAATACTAACGACATTAAAATGCATGGAAATATGCCCACAATTACAATATGTATATTGGCTTCTTAAAGAAACTTCTAAAATGATGACCGAAGCGGAAGAGTTATAACGTCTCTTCAATTCCATGAATATTAAATTATGAAACACAGGGAGAGAGAAAGAGAGGCGGGTGAAACAACATTTCATTATCGATGGAGAATCTTGTCCTTAATAACAAATTCCAATTTCCTTCCCTATTTTTACCAGCAACTGTACATTGCTTTTCAAACAAATATCACAACTGCCTTTGAAGCTACAGATTTGCTATAATATACTTGGAAAAGTAGAGCTTGAAAACGCATTATGTAGGTTAGGAATTCTTTGTGATCTGCAATGTATCGAGATTAGTTTTATGCAATATTCTATACGTATGTTAGTATACATTTAGTATTATAAGAGGAAAACAGAAAATTCTTCGGCAAAATTTCTAACAAAAAAGCAGAGAGTTAATAGAACGTAAGAACACGATAAGGAGTTTAGCACACAATTCTGCCAAAAGTACTGAATTTTTTACTGGAATTATTTCGTATCTGAGCGGATCAATAAACTATTTTTTTTTCTCGCCAGGTCTCTAGTTCAATACCTTCGTGGAAAGGACAGGAAATGTAAGAGACTCTTCTCTATAATGGAAAAGATATGATGACGATGTGAGGTTTATAGGATGCCCATCTGCAAGGCTAGGCTAAAATATTTTAATGTAAAAGAAATAAATTAAATAAAACTACAGAAACATATGTACGATGTAATATACAAAAAAAATTTTTGTAGTAATATGTATACATAGTCCCCCTGCCATAAGTTGTTAAAATGTAATACATATTTTTCTCTTATCTCTAAGTTCATTCAGTAACCACTTACTAACTTAATATTATTCATATCGTACTTTTTAACTTTATATTCACAGTTCGACAAAGTGTACAATGTACAATTGTACATTTTGTCGGACTGTGAATATAACCACTTACTCTCGCATTAGGAGAAAAAACAATATAGACAATGTACGTATAAAGTAATATTGTGGGGCGTTCGCGTAACCAATAACATTAAAGGGGACATGAAAAAAGCATAATGACGTACTTATGATTTGTAACATCCACCAATTAATATTAGGGTACAAGATCAAGGATGGTGGGCTGGGTTGGACGTGTGGCACGTCTGAGGGAAAGGAAAAATACACACAGTTTTGGTGAGGATATGTAAAGGAAAGAGACAGCTTCGAAGATCTAGGGGCAGATGTAAAATAATATTAAAACAGATCTTAAAGTAAACGAAAGGGAGCGTGGACTGTATCTGGTTCAGGATATAAACAGACGGTGGGTTCTTGTAAAAAAAAAAAAAAAAAAAAAAAAAAAAAATCTAGTTTTATAAAATGCGAGAATTTTATTGAATAGCTGAAGAGGTTTCAGTTTCTCAAGAAACATTCTGCTCATAGATTTCTTTAGTTAGTTAGTTAGTTGGTTAGTTAGTTAGTTAGTTAGACAATTTACTGAATGATAAGTAAAGAAAGAAGTCTAGGATTACGACTTTTAGGAAAATTTCAACGACTTCTCTCTTCCCACAATTCATTTCAAAAGCCATCAGAGTTTAAAGCTCTTACAGTAACCTTACGTCATTTAAAGAAACTGTGCGTTCGGACAATATCGTCAATAACAAGTGGCTTCCTGGTCTTGTTTCAACATATCATTCTGGCACTGTGCTTGAGAGGATGTGCAAACTCTATCGTGACAGCCGGTGACCTGTTTCAAATTCCAACAGGTTACCTCCTGCATAAAAACCTAAGCCAAACCGTTCTCTCCGTGTTGTAGATAAACATAAACATGAACGAAGATTTGAGATCTAACACATCTCTTGTTTTCACGTGGGTGTTAAGTTTTCACCAGACATGACTCTGACAAGCGACATTCTGGGAAACCCACGAAACTGCTTGTACAATTAAAAGAGCAACTCATCATTACGGGGATGTCCGCCGCTACGAACACAAAATTAAATGTCAAAAAGCTCTATTGTCCATAACAAGTGGATAGTCTGTGGCGAGACTAATGGCAGATGCATATAACTTTTAATTACTGTGACGCATGGACAGTTCTCACCTCCTGTGAGAATATAAAAAAAAAAACTTTTAGAAACAATTGTTATGGAAGACTGTTTATAAGTCAGGGGTCTTTCAGAAGGAAGAAGGTTGCGCCTTTAATCTCGCACATCTCTTAAATTTCTACTCTTTGTACTGTTCAAATGCACTGCTATCATTTTTTATTTCTTGGCCAGTTGGTAGTCACGCAGAAGACCGAGATATTTCGCGTTTTTATAAAACGCAATATTTCATCACGGTGTGCACAAAAGCCTGTAATTCGTCTCTAATCGGAGCCAGATAAACAGAGTAGGAAACTTCACACTTACCATTCAATTAATTGTGAAAAATCTTATATTATGAGACTTATGAAAGTGGCTCAGAACAGAATCCAGTGGTAGGGGATAATGCCATAGAGCTTTGTCATTAGATACATTCATCCTATAACCATTGTTCTGATGATGGCACAGGTAGTGCCGAAACATATGTAGGTACAGAAAACACTAAAGCAGTGTAGTGCATTTGTTTGAATAAAATAATTAATTAACGTTGTTCCGATATTTACGACCATAGCACTATTAGAGTTTTGACTTTTATCCTATCTTCAAAATTTAGGCAGGCACAGGGAATAAAATTTGCGTTTTTGGTGATGGCACCGTATCGAAATGGACTGCCTTCCCATCTTTTCGGGGAAATATACTGTCTCCACCTTCAGGTTTCGATCATAAATGTGATGGTAGCACGTTAAGTTCGAGAAACACACTCCACTTACACTCGGAGCCATTACTTTAAATCAAGATAAATAACACCAAAGAATTGCCGTGAAACTGTTAAATCAACAAGGGTAGATATGAAACAAAAGGCTGAGCTGAAATAACAGATACATGCTGAAACCATCCTTTAAGATTTCCATGAGAATCCTTAAACTACCTCATGGGCTATGACAAGCAGATATGCTGAACAGATCTTACAGGACTTCTCTGAGCAGACACGTGCTTAAACAACCGTAATGGACACTGCTTAGTAGACAGGCTAAAACTGCCTTACAGGACTTCCCTGAACAAACGCATACTTAATCTGTCTTAAGGGATATCCTTCAGCAGACACACGCTGAAATAATCTTACAGGGCACATGACCTGAAAATATCTCACACGATTTCCCTGAAAAGGCATATGCTGTAGTGCCCTGAATATTAGTGAGCCGACACGGCTGTAGCGACTTACTGGACTGCGCTGAGTAGACACGGCTGTACCGACAGGAGTTCGATGAATGGTCACTTTTTTTTTACTTGGTGAAGGGCCCCGCAGCAGATGCTACGGAAGCACCACAGCCTTAAGCCTTTTTGTGCAACCCTATGATGAAGATAAAGATGAGCAGTTTTTACCAAGTTTTACAAGTAATGGAGCACCAGTGGAATGCAATTGACAAGGGAAAACCGACAACTCGGACAACCTGTCCCAGTGCCACTTTGTCCACCACAAACCCCACATGGACTGATCCGGGATCGAACTCGGGCCTCCGCAGTGGAAGGCCGGCGACTAACCGCCTGAGCCATGGCACGGCCAGTGGACACTTACAAAACTGCTTTACGTGAATTCACTTATCATATCAGCTGAAACTATTTGATAGGTACACTCTAAGCAGACACACCAGCGAACGTAATGAAATATATTATATATTTCCACTCAGCAGATATGGTACAATTGGATTGTCCTTGCTCAGACTGTCTTACAGGACTTCGCTAGGCATGCATACACTAAGGCTACAGTATAAGATTCAGCTGAACCGACATACTCTAAAAATGACAAAATATCACTTCTCAGCCTCGTGCTCAAAATAACATATTCATGCTGAAACTAACTTATAATATTTCCCAGAGCAATCGCTGACTGGAAATCTTCCTTAAAATAGCATATTTTACGTACAAAGTGGAAATATATAATATTCCAACGATGTATTTCATACATTTATGATATATTTAACGTTCTTTCAATAGATCACGTTCTGTAGGGTCGAAAATATTTGAAAATAACGAATCTGGAATAATGTGGAAGGAAGCTGAACTGAACTTACGTAAATACTGTCATGGTATTTTTTGGAACTGTGGAGGAGAACTAGGAAAACCTCTCAGAATTTCTGGTAACCAAGCCGATATTTGTATTCGGGACTTCTTCAATACGAAGTGCCAACTCGACCGCGACGCTAGGTCAGACCTGGGTAACGTTTCTTGGTTGTGACGTAACACGTTTCCGGTTCCGTGTGACTGATGATGTAACGTGGTGTGCTGGCGCGATGATGAGAAGCGAGCAGTAACGAGCATTGGTCACGAGAGTGCTGAAATACTAGATGTTACTTAGAATGTTTTGGCGGAAGAGTTCTTAAAAGAATCCTTGCTTTCACTTCCTGGAATATTTCGCCTCTGCTGCCACTTGAAGGTAAATATTTTAGCAAACATTTACATATAATTTTTTAAATTTTTATCGCGCGGATTGTTCAGATTGTCGTCTTGTGTAGTCCTGTGCTTTTTTTGTAATGCAGTAGGATATAAAAACTCACAAGATTAAAAAAATTCTTACACATTCCTAAATTTTTCTTGTTATATTATATTCGTACTTGGGCGTCATGACGAGGTAAATTTCGAATTTAACCACAGCCGAGATAGCTCGGTCGGTTAGTAACTTCGCTATGGAGTAGAAGATCGAGAAAGAGAATTAGATTCCCGGCAGGACCACGAGATTTTCTTTTCTCCAAATGGCATCAAGACCGGCACTACGGCCCAAAGAGCCTTCAATCAAAGGAGTACCAGGGGTTCTTTCCCCGGGAGTAAAGCGGCCGGGCCATAAAGTAACTACTCACTTCCAGGCAGTGTCGAAGTGACGAACGCGAGGGGGCTATACTACACCTTTACCTTTACCTTTACCTTTACATGAACTCGTCACTACACAGATAATTGTGCACATAATTTCACATATATAGGGCCTATTCTTGGGAATTATTGTCTCATACTGTCATTGAGTTATTCAATTTGTCTACCTTATATAATAGCACTTATGGCACGCAATCCATCACACTCTGGTTGCCATACCGAGTTGCGTGTTATTTGTGTGGTAGGCGCTTTCTACCTTGGCTGTCAATGCAACCACTGTTACAGGGTGTGTGTGTTCTCTGTGAGATACGTGCTAGTGGCGAAGAAACAGTTTTCATAATTGAGAACGAATGACTTCACTGTGAGGTTAGGGTTGAGAAAGAAGGAATAGTCGAGCATCGAGAATATAGTATAGCATAGCCTAATCAGATGGCGGCAATTCAATACGTAAAATTAACAAGATGGTTGATGTAAGATGTAAAAATAAAGGATGAGCGATGAAAAATGCCGTAAATTAGAGCGTAAATTAATATTGTCAGCCGGTCATGTGACACGCAATGGCTACTATATAGAACACATATTCCTTTTTGTTTTTAAAATTAGTTTTACAACCTGCACTTATTATATGCCCTGAATACTTAAACCCATATAATTGTATTTTTCATCAAAATATCATATAGCAACATCACACACTGTCACACAGTAATTAACATTCATAAGCTAGTTATTTAACGACGCTCTTTATTGCTAAAATTATATAATGTCGGACACGACTGTACAAGCATGGAGCACTGATGGAATGATGGTGGCAAGATGCAAACCAAAGTACTCAGAAAGAAAACTGCCTCAGTGCTACATAGTCCACCACAAATCCTAGACGGATAGGTCTGGGATTAAATCCGGGCCTCCAAGGTGACAAACAGGCAACAAACGGCCTGAGTCATGGCAAAGCCCACAGGAAGATAATACTGACACTTAGGTGAGTATGGATTTGGAAGAAGGCGGTAGCGGAACTTTGTATTCCGGAATAACATTGCGGAGTCCTGGCAAAACAGAGGGAAATTTCAGAAAAATATTTGAGGTCAGTGCCTATAGAATACAATTTTACACATAAAGCATTGCTGCTTCAGTATCGTTTTTCGTCAAAGAAACAAATTGGCGATATTATCAAAGCCGCATTTCGTAAAATATGTTATAATCATGTGACACGCATAAACGTTAGTGGACTTGCTCAGGATAGTGGTCCACCGGCGAGGAGAGTTTGTGGTAACACCAGTGAATCTGTAATTTCCATAATATGCAGTAATGAATTAAATTCTGAAGTCTTGTTTAGACCTACACAAATTACGAATAATTTTTGTCAATATATTTCTTGTCAGTTATTAAAATATCATTAAGATTATCGTATACATTTTAGAGAAAAACAGCTGAATAACACGCGTTTCAAATTACCCTGAACTTTGACGCCTACGTTTGCGATTAAACGCGCTTTGCACAAAACACATAAATAATTAAGGGCCATTACGTAATTTATATAGAGAATTTGACACTTTGCCGGTATGGCGTATATTTGACAAAATACAAGGAAAAGTATCAAGTATCAGTACAATGTTATATCTGTGTTATTAACTCTACAAAAAGGTCTGTACCTGAAGAAAGTGTCTTTTTTCGTGTCCCCAACCACAGCAGCTTTATCGTACAGAAATTTTGCTTCCGCCGGGAAAGGCCGTGACAGCTGCCGTGTTCAGGGACACTATAAAAGAGACACTCCGTGTACAATATAGTTGATGATGTACACAACAGAATAGTTTTATCTCCAAATTTACAGTCTCAAAAACTGTATATTCCTTCTGTTTGTGGTGGGTTATGCATCTTATACGAGTTTTGGAAATTCTCCAGTAGCCTCAGACACATTTCTCAGGCAGTTTAAATGTCTCCCCCACTTAATACGTATACATTTAATTGTCCTAATAATATTAGGAGAATAGTACTGTTTAAGAACCCCATGATAAACCATTTTATCCTTTCTCTTTTTACTTACTCTAACTTATAATCAAATATTGTATGACCTCCTTAACCTATGTTTTCTAAAATGAGTAACCAATTTTCGTACTCGTATAAAATATATATACGTTTACAGTTTTTACATGTAGGTGCTATAATTAATAGTCATTTGAATTTTTATATTTTCGATGTGATATTGTAAAATCAGACAATATGAAAGATACGTTGTCCACGTACTAAACTGTTATCACTGCAAGCACCTCTGCCTCTCAAACATTCACTTATTGTTTTTAAGTGCCTGACAATCGTTTGTTCATTTTATCGGGAGAGATAATTTGAAATTAACTACTAGCAAAAAACTTTTTTTTTATTTTGTATTAGATTTGTATATAATTTCTTTACCTATATACGATTTGGTAGCTTGGAAAATTATTTCGTTCATCTTACTTCGAAAATATTTTCAAGCATATTTTTTACCTGTCTCCACGATTTCTGCTAACTTCTGTAAATGATGCTGTGTGCTGAATGTCAGACAGTTTCTCAAAATTAACTGCATTTATAATGGACATTGCACTATATCGAAATAGAACAAAAAATATGCTTATTCAACACTATAATCAGATATTCATAAAATTTAAAACCTAAGACAGGCATTAGTCTAGATTACGGTCAAGATGAGAAAGCAATTCACACACTTAATACATATATCCTCAATATCTCGTTTTTTATCCTCAAGGTCTCCTTTCATTTTTGCAGATATCTCACTTCCGAAGTACTGCCCCAGTAATAGTCCGAAAACGATATTCTAATCCGAGCTACATGTCCATTAAATTATGTCTTTGAACTAATCATACAGGACTACAAGAAGAGTAAACACTGTAAAGTTCCTCGCTATGGAATTTTACATTTTCACTTCGTACTTTCCCTTTCAATAAGAACATATTCTACAGCCATAGAAACGAAAAAAAATATGAAGTTTGAAGTCTTCATGACAGTGAAGGACTTATTAATGTGATGATCTACTCGTACATGACACAGTGTAGTTTGGTAGGCATATTTCTTCAGAAAATTGACAAATATTTACCAAATTACACCACGTCACGTAAGTACTACAAGACTTAATAAAACCTTAATCCATACATTAGCGTTGTCGTTATTAAAGAATTCCCGAATTCTAACCTCGGGCCGAAAACTAAGCTTTCTCGCTATTGTTCTCAGGTTTTACAAATGATGAGTTTGTACTGGACAACGTACTGTAACCGCTCCATGCCTTCCTATTGTTCAATGCGTCAACAACAATTTTTCTGTCATGCACATTTACCACTCAGCTAACATCTGAACTTGACACAAAATGCTGATTATCTGTGTCAGTTAATCCTGATGCAGACCTACCTTCAAGTGTTACGTATGCCCTTCAATTGCCTATGCTGGTACTGAGATAATTACTAAGATGTCCGAATATGAAGATGGTTTCACGCTGTGTAACATGCAGATCCGTCTTTGACGGTCACTTTAGACGGACTGTAGACCTCGTGGTCACGGCAACGCGCCATCGCAAAGGGGATAATAAACACCGCTATGCGCCTGCGTCTCGGGCAGCCCGCGCAACACACGTGTATGAGTACCTGTATTAGAATTTCATGGGCCTGTCTCTTCTACATTGTGCGAGGTGCTCCAGTGGTATTACCGGCTGTGAAGTACTGACAAACTGTGTATGACTCTCATAATAACTTGATCGTGCATTGTATATGCGCCCTATTTAAACATACTTTCAGATCCCATTAACGGTGGGCTGGGATAGCGTGGTCGGTACACAGGCTAAGTTATGGATCTCGTTTTTAAGTGTTATTTAAGGGCACCGTCAATCGCTAAGACTACATAACGTCGATAATGAATGAATGAATGATTGATTGAATGAATCAGAATGGAGACCTGGTGGAATGATATTCCCAGATAAAGTCCAAAGCACTCTTACAAAACCCCGGCCCGATGCCCCTTTGTCCACCACAACTCCAAAACGGACTGGTCTGGGATCGAACTCAGGACTCCTCTGTGGGAGGTGCGCAACTAACCGCCTGAGCCATGGCACTGCCCTGGTTACGTGTTACGAGGAGTCATGTTTAGATTGCCGGCAGGGGCGACAGATTAGCATCATCGAATGGCTAGGCGGTTATCGAAGAATGCGTCGTGCATGTTGTGAAAAGCAGCGGTAATACTTCAGTTTGACGCGCCATGTTGACGTCTGCCTGTCCATCTTCCAGTACACCTTGAGCCTGGTTGCTCGGTTTGTGTTTGTTTCAGTTTACGTGCCCTTAGTGCGTCACACACACCCACAATCGCACACACTCACACAGCTTCATATGCGATTACGTGCCGGAAGTCTTTCTTCGAAGGTAAAGCGCCCGGAGCGTGAAGCTAACCGCTCATCTCTAACTAGTGCCGAAGTTTAGAATGTTTGGAGCTAAACTTCCAGTCCCCTTAAATCTGTTTCTAGCGCGGTGCTTAATTAAGAATAGCGATAATTTAGATTTACCTTATAGGTTATGTACAAATTAAAATAAACCTTAAAATGTATATAACTGGTTATTATCTAGCACGACAAATACATGTGCTAGTTTTTACATAAATCTTATCCAACAGTTTCAGTCTTGAGAATATTCGTTTTCTTGTCTACGTGTGCCATTTAACGACATTGTCCACTGCTACAATCAGTGTCGGTGATGCATGAATAAATAAACTGATGGATGAATGAATGAATGAATAAATAAATGGATGAATATAGAGCATTGGTGGAATGGCACTAATAGTATACACCCTAAATACTCTGAGAGAAACCTGTATCAATACCACTTTGATCCAAAATGACTGGCCTGGAATCAAACCCGGTCCTCCACTGTGAGAGGCCTGCACTAGCCGCTTAGACATGGCACGACCTACTCCTTGCCTGTATGTAGAATACAGCGTATCTACAGCTATACGATAGGAAGGGCAAGAGAAGGGGAGCAACAGGAACAGGGGATAAGAACGGCCGACTCTCGCCTGTTTTCACTGTATGGTAACAGAGCTGGAGAGCGCGTTATCCTGTAATACTTAAACACTTTAGAATAAGACAGCATATTTCAGAAAATTTCCACTACTACTACTACTACTACTACCACCACCAATAATAATAATAATAATAATGTCAAACCTTTCAAGACTGACATTCACGTAAACTATATAAAAAATTCAGTTTCAACCTTACAGTGAACAGAGTCCGTCTGCATTAGAAAGACCAACCTTTAAAATGTTGTTTAGGGAAACAGTGTGTATCTAATGGGAGAACCATACGCAATAAACAAAGCGTGGAAAATAAAAAACAAATCTTATTGTTAGAGCAGGTGGTACATATACGTAGAGTGACCACCTGCATATAAAGCGGTAAAGTTTGTGGGCAATACAAACATTCTAGACTCTTGCCTAATGACACGAAATACCAGAGTATTCCACAAGATCTACTGCAACGCGGCTTTTTATAGCTATGCATTGCACCGTCTTACCTTGCCTTAGTTACAAGCCTGTCCATTATCCACTGTCCAAACAGGCAGCCCAGTTTCTAATAATTCTAGACATTTCGAAGCTTCTGTATACATGTTCTCATCTAACACACCACGCAGCACAATTCGTGTCCTGAGTACTCGTATCATAACCCGGTTTTATGACTTGATCAAACAGACCATCGAAACCTTTAGTTACTACCGGAAGATGGAGCGTCGGTCGTTAAGACATGGCGGAAGCACAGGGGCACAAAGAAATAACATCATGGTTACGAGTAACCTCTGAATATTAACTTAGCGTAATTAGCGTAATTATGATGCATATTAAGACGTTATATAATGTAGAGTTAATTTTCATAAGTAGTGCGTTTCGCGCAAAAGGCTTAACATGAAGGTGACTAAGAATGTGATGGGCTGGACAAGTAATATGTATCGGGGCAACAGAACCGCGCACAAACCTTTAGGGTCAAAACCTGAAGGGAGGCAACTATATTTACGACGCATACTCAGATGTGAGGATAATATTAAAATTAATATAAAATAGGTACGCGGGTATGGACTGGATTAAAGTAACTGCGATAAGGTCCAATGGCAATCAATTTTAAAGAGGGTAAAAGACCACTGGTTCCATAAAAGGGTAGCCGAGCAAATACACTACAAATTATTCAAGAAAGATCCTGCACCATAGAATACTCATTTCTATAAGCTAGGCCTACATATGACACAGTAGTACTGTAGTACTGGTAGTGCCTGCGATGTAACCTCACAACTTCATCGCAGGTGTAAGTAAATTTTTGTGTGAAAGGTCAGAGCTAAAATTTATCGAAAATATTAAATTTAAGCTCTATCTGACCCACTTCAAAATGCAGTTCATGTACGGAAGATAAACCAAGAGTTCGTATACTTACGATGGCAGGCCTAATATGTCAGGACCTGAGCAAACTCATTAGTCTGGGTATCAAATTAGAAAATAACTTTCATCAAGGTAGGAATATTAAAAAAACACTCCTCTTTTTTACCTCGCGGAACATGTATCAAAAGGGAAAACATGACAAGCGAAAGTCAAGGATCTTAACAAAACACTGTGTTACATATAACTTTATCATGATGCTTTTCGACAAACTTCGTAAATTCTCATTTTGTCGTAGAAAACGCCGCCATGACACCGAAAACACGAATTTCTCTTTATTTTTTGGGATTACGGAAAAATAAACATCATCAACAGACTGTAAATTCTACCTTCTGAATTAACTGTTTGTTTTTATGAACTCAACACAGAACCCGAACACTGTGTAATCATGTTGCTACGTCCGTTAATACTTTCTGGCAAGAATACCAACATGCCGGCCGTAACAGCGTTTGAGTATAGTTTTTAGCGACGTAATGAAAGTCAGTACTAAAACGAAGAGAATTTTGTCACATTTGAAGGTTATTAAATTTAACCTCAAAATTTCGTCACAGCAACTTTCCCCCTTGGAGCGTACAGCACAAAAGTCACTGCAACGTCCAACGCTGTAACAGATATCGTCCGGTTGAGATTTAAACCAGAAACATCCCGAATTCAAATTAAAAACTTTACCTCTACACCAAACGTAAGTCAAACCTTCTGTTAGTAAATCAGTCAATTAGTACAACAGTTACTTAGTTATTTCGACTGCTAAGTATTTTTCTGTTTGATAAATTGCTTGGAAGCGAGAGAATCATCATGCAAATTCACAATTAGCATGGCACCACAAATGATGTAGCAGACACGTTAATGAGTCGCAACAAGAGATGCACTTAGTAGAATGTTAACAAAGTTACTCGAACCAACCCGCCGAAAATAAAATTGTCTTTAATTGCACATAAGATCAACTCTGACGAAGTTTGAGATAACAAACTGGATTTGCTGATATTCGACCTGTCACCACGAGGAATTCCTGGTGGAATGATCAATGTATGATGATGGGCATGAAAATCAGTAACGGTGAAGGCAAAGGTGTCCCTCTCCACACCATGAAGGCATATAGACGGAGTAAAGGTACAGCTCCACTCATTCTTAACCTCGATACTAGGAGGTAAGAAGGCAACTTCATACCCTGGTTGCTTGACCCAGAGAAAGAGCCCCCCGGTACCCACCGAATAAGAGCCTAGGTGGGACCCACAGCTTGTCCGAATGTTTTGGAGAAGACAAAAATCTCTTGCAAGTACCGGGAATTTAATCCCAGATCGCCCAGCCTCTAGCCTGTGCTATCCTGCTGTGTACCCCCCACATCAAACATTCAGCATACAAATCTTTATCCACTTTGTGTTTCGAACTGTTTGCAGTTCTTCAATACTTCCGGCACATTCCAGACTTAATAAAACACTAATTCTTAGTAGCTGCTGTATTTACATAATCAGATGGACAAAAGAAAAACAACACTGGACATTGGTAGAAACTTGACAACTATTCTCCGATTATACTAAAATTATTCCAACTGAAACTTAACATGACTGCAACTGAATCTGCCAGTTTTGTCAGTATTTGCTGTGTGCCACTGTGCGAAGTGTTCAGGAAAACTTGACATATAAAACAGAAATACATGTATAAAAAAGGTGTGTATGTATGTCTGTCTAACTACTAGGAATGTAAGAATGAAAATTCTGATTCTGATAACACTTTAACCCTTCATAAACTACCTCCATGAAGCAGAGCCCTCCTTAAGAAGCTCAAAATTCCTCAGATGGTAAAGAAATTCCCTGCATTTTATGCAACATGAAGGTTCATTATCAAGTTCACAAGGGCCTACCAATTGTCCTAATCCTGAACCAGAAAAATCCATGCCTTCCCAGCCTATTTCTTTAAAATCCATTTTAATTTAACCCCTCATCTATGTCTACATCAATCAAGTCGTCTCTTTCCTTCAGGTTTCCACATAAAACCCTGTATCTCTCTCCTACACATGCCAGCAGATGCACTGGCCACATCATCTCCCTTCATCACCCTCATAATATCTGGGGAGGAGCATAAATCATGAAGCTCCTCGTTATGCAAGTTCTACACATCCTCCACAAATACTGACAAAAAGTACAGTGCACACAAAAACCCCACAAAAGTTCAATGCTCTTTGTCTTCAAGTTCACATATAATATGCCAAACAAAATGAATAAATAAGAAAGCTCTGCTGAGCCAGTTTACTTCCTTTTGCATCTCTACATGTTGAACTTGAACCATAAGTGGCTGTGCAATGGATAATTGTGAATGTAAAAGCATCAGTTCAGACAGCAGCAAATATTTATTATTGACTTCAGTTTTTTAATATGCACATTACCGTAAGATAATACAAATGCAATGCTTTAAATAATCCACTGCCCACATACAGTAGTTGCATGGTTGCCCCTTCTTCAACTGCATACTTATAATTTAAATGAGTTTCGTACAAATAACAGAGTAAATTACCACATCCATGTAAGGATCTCTTTTATATATAACATTAATATATAGAATTATCAATTACTGACTGCCAAAATTTCCATATCTATTCATTTCTATACTTTTGTGACATAAATTGTAATGTTTTAAAAAACTTAACAAAAATAACAACTCCTTTATTTTTCCAAATTTACAAAATTAATGCATAGTGTTTGTATATTTTAAAATTACTAACCAGGTTAAAGACATAACTGACAAACTGGAAGTGATAGCACTCAACATTCTAAGATTTCATTAACAATAAGGGAAATGTGTATAGGCAGACCACCAGCACTCACACTAAAAAACAACACAGAATGGTGTCACATGTAGAAGTTATTCCACTCGATTATTTCTACATTTGTGGTGGATCAGTTTTTATTTGTGCCGTTCAATGTCGACATGAAACTCCTTTATATATGTGCTTGCCAGTCATCTTTACAAGTGAAACCAGCAAACTAAACAACTTACTGCAAGTAACACTTAATTACAGTCATTTCTTCAAGAGGGCTGTCTACATGTATTGGAAGCCTGAATAATGTCAAGTACATAAAGACATGTCATGTTCAGTACTTCTGAGGGGAAAAAAAATGCTAATGCACTGCAAAAACCATGGCACAAAGAAGGCAGCAGCTAGAAATTCTCAAATATCTAACTACAAAACAATGACAAAACAAATCATTATGAAGGCTTTTCAATGCAATAATTACAATACAATTATTCAGTTACTTCATAATACTTAATGTTCCACGTTTCTCATTCAGTGATTACAGAATTTTCAAGATGTGAACTCTTGTTGAGATTGCTGATCACATTACAGCAGAGATAGCATCCTCATCTTGTTTTCTGTTGGTGATGACACTTCAGCAAAGACAGCATCCTCAATCTTCTGTTCTATTGGTGAAAACACTGCAGCAGAGATAGCATCCTCATCTTGTGTTCTATTGGTGAAAACACTGCAGCAGAGATAGCATCCTCATCTTGTGTTCTATTGGTGAAAACACTGCAGCAGAGATAGCATCCTCATCTTGTGTTCTATTGGTGAAAACGCTGCAGCAGACATAGCATCCTCATCTTGTGTTCTATTGGTGATGACACTGCAGCAGAAATAGCATCCTCATCTTGTGTTCTATTGGTGATGACACTGCAGCAGAGATAGCATCCTCATCTTGTGTTCTATTGGTGAAAACACTGCAGCAGAGATAGCATCCTCATCTTGTGTTCTATTGGTGAAAACACTGCAGCAGAGATAGCATCCTCATCTTGTGTTCTATTGGTGAAAACGCTGCAGCAGACATAGCATCCTCATCTTGTGTTCTATTGGTGATGACACTGCAGCAGAAATAGCATCCTCATCTTGTGTTCTATTGGTGATGACACTGCAGCAGAGATAGCATCCTCATCTTGTGTTCTATTGGTGAAAACACTGCAGCAGAGATAGCATCATCTTATGTTCTATTGGTGAAAACACTGCAGCAGAGATAGCATCCTCATCTTGTGTTCTGTTGGTGATAACACTGTAGCAGAGATAACATCCTAATCTTGTGTTCTATTGGTGATACACTGCAGCAGAGATAACATCCTCATCTTGTGTTCTATTGGTGATAACACTGCAGCAGAGATAGCATCCTCATCTTGTGTTCTATTGGTGATGACACTGCAGCAGAGATAACATCCTCATCCCATGTTCTAACAGCTTCTTCACACCAGTGCAGCAATGGTCATTCTCTGAATGATAGCACCTCTGTTATTTTCATTTACCTTGCATCCTCCAATAAATTGCATAGTTTATCTGATTTACACAAAAGTTGTTAGTGCACTGTATGGGAATGCTGCCTGTTGCTTTTTTTTTTTTGTACCAGCCACTTACAGTCACACAGTAACTTGAAGTCTCTCCAAATACACAGCTCAGAGTGGAGTTTCAGCTGTAGCGAATAACTATTTACTTTACGTTTTCATCAATCTTTGTTGCAATGATGGCAGTAACGTGGATTACCGTGAGTACTAGTTCATATTCTCTAGTTATCTCTTGATCTCCACATTCTGTTTCAGAAGAAATACTATTGCTCCTTAATATTACATAGTAATGAATTATCAAAATTAATAGCCTTATATTATTACAGGCATTCCACTATATGATTTATCTTCATTTTAAATTATGGTCCTGTCAAGCAATTATGTTGCATTCTACGCTTTACACTCACTGTTTTGAAGCAATACAGAACAATGACTTCACATATAAATTACATATAAATAAACAAGCTGCTACACTGTAGACAACCCTCTTTGCTCCCACTATTACTGCAGTTTTATCAACTGCCATAATGGATTCAATCAATGTATCAACAAAACACTGCTTCTAATGAGCATTGGATACGTGGTGTCCTCTCACGACTAAATAATCTCTCAAACAGATATCTAAAGTAAAAAATAAGGACACAGACTGAGGAAGACCTAACTACAATTTAAAGTGATGGACACTTGCTACATAATATTACTGTACTAATGTAAAACATTCAAATTCCTTATCAAACAACATGTACATAGTTTAATTGGCACTTGGTTGCATTTCAATAATGATATTATGTTATCACAATATGAGCTATTATTTCTTCTTTTTAAATTAATTTTATATTACATGAAATGGGTATATTCCAAACTCATTCACTTGTTAAATTATTATTATTGTTACTTTTAAACCACCAGCACATACACACACACATACACAGTTATATTTATAAAAGAAAGTGGGCAAGACTAAAACTGAGATAAAAAATATTGCAAATCAAGGGTCAAATTAAAAGAGTTATTTAGAAGTCAGACAGAATTTAATTCAACTGAGTATGACACACTTTCTATTAAAAACTGACATTGATTTGTTGAGGTAGGATAACATGTTTTGTGTTCTTTATTGCAAGTGAGGAATCAACTGGTACACCATCAGCCAGTGGTTTATGTGATAAAGTGATATATATATGTTTATATGTTCAGGGTACAAAAATCACAAACTGTAGGATGATAATACAGCAGTACCTTATAGCTTTCGTCTTTACTCAATGACTGCAACATTCTGAGATTAATTTTAAAACTGGAGAACACACAGCTGATGTGGAGATCTGCTGCTTCAAATTGTTGCAATGCCTATGACTGTTCTTAACATGTATAAGGTTACAGGCAGAGTTGTTATTTTGCCTAAACATCATGCCATGGAGACATATAGAGGATGTGAAGGTAAAGGTCTATGGTAAATGGTTCAGGAGAAGTTTGCAATACTGCATGGGCCACAGTGTCAGTCTTTGACAAAGTGACATGAAAAAAATTCTTGCCTCTCATGGAACTGAACCCTGTCCAGTCTACAGCTAGTCACTTTACTGAGAGAGCTATCATACCTCATATATTTAACATGTATGGTATAAATTCTAGCTCCTCTAATTAATAACTGCATATGAGAAACACATTTACACCAAGCATCAAACTAAGTGAGAAATAAAAGTCCAATTAACACACTAAGCAGGAAACCTGCAAAGACCATCAGACATTTTCTTAGATACTAGACATTATTAACTGACACATTACAAAATAATAATTGTTACATGATCATTAGAATTTTGATTTCAGATTATTTTACTTTCATATATTATAAAAAGGAAGCTTTTGTTGTCATACCTACATAGGGTCATTATTTTATCTGACAAATACTGGCTGCCACTTCTTGTTGGTTTATCATATTAATATACCCGTCTCAGCTAATCACCCACATGCATGGCATGGTGGAAAGAACAGGTAGCTGCTTTTCATGACACATGGTGTGAACATTATGCGATCAGAGGCCACTCAGTACACAACTTATATCTCTACAATCAACACCATAATCATGACACAGTGAAACTTTTGACACAAACACTACAAAAACACAGCACCTTTCAACACAGGATCTGACATTTTTGTATGCTGACAGATCTCTGAAAACATACATGCTAACACAGCAAAAGGAAAGTTGTATTTACTTTACATTTTACAAATACTGAGGAACCACCACACTCAGGCACAAGAAATTTGGCTTTCAGATGTATTATAAATGTACCTACAAATTACTTGGCGCAAAACTTCTGGGATATATCCAATAAATATCCTTCATTTGTTGGAGTATGACATACTTTTATACTTGCAATTAACAATTAAGCTCAAACACTAATACTGTACATTACGACTGCAGAAGTGTCACAATAAGATTTCTAGACATTGTTGGGTACTGCAAATCTTGTATTTAAAATTCTGGCTATTAAAAAGTAATTTTCTTCTACAATAATTTTTCAGCATGATCAAACATTTCCACCAAACTTTGAATTGGGCTTAAACTATATTTATAATGAGAACTAACAGCCCAGATAGAGGATCTATTGTACAATTTTCAGGGGAGTGGGTTTCAGAATAACAGACTGTGACAGACTATGTGCTTGAGTCCTTCCCCTTGTACACAAATGTCTTCCAGCCTTACTGGGTTTGCTGTGTTTTACACTGCCCTGTCACAATGTCAGTTCAAGAGAAAAATATAGCATACAGCACATACCATTCATGCATCATGACACACATCATTGATTCTCAACATGAAAACAAATTTGTCTTCTATGATGTAAAAACGTGTAGTTTGGTTAATATGTACCAACATTTTGGAGAAACATGCTGCCTCCACTTCAGGGTCAAAGACCATATAATTCTAACCTTTGGCACCAACATTGTACATGTGTAATGTGTAATGTGATCCCCAAAACACCGAAATGTTTTGTAATTACATCTGCTCTTACGTGGCCCCCATTTAAATTTTAGTCTTCTGCAGATCACTCCGCATATTTAATTCTGGTGCCAAAGGGTTAATTTCTGAACAAAGGCATATTAAAATTGTCACTTGTATATTTTATTTTACAATAATTTTTCAACTGCAGGGGTTACAGTGTTGAGTGGAAGAATGACAGTGAATGATAAATTGAGAAGAATCAGGAGGAAAGTGTGGCCTAATAATAGGGTACTCCACGCACTTTGCCGAAGAAATGAAGAAAACCACAATAAGCATGTTAGATACATTGGCCACTGGGCTTACAATGAAACATATGACCTGGATAAAAAGCAATTGCACTATCTGCTCAACTGTGACAATCAGTGACACACACAGAATATCTTGGTGTGTACAAAGACATAACGTATGGTTGTGTTTTACAATTTTGAGCCATTATACCAGAACATGCAAGCTGAAGTACCTACCACTGTCAAGTTCTTGATGGGAAAAATATGCAGACCGAAAACAATGCATGAAGAATATGTACTGTCCTTATGATTGGTTCTTAGATCATTAAATGATAATGTTTCAACCACATAGGTTATACAGTGTTTAAATAAGATGGGAAGATGAGCATAGATGCAAGCTGGTAACGGTTAGGAAAGAGGCAGTCATGGCCTCTTTCAAGGTATTATCCACATACTTGGCTGTAAAGACTAAGCAAAATTACGATAAGTTTTCCATGATATTGTATAATATACCAGAAATTCAAACTGGGGACATCCTGAGTACAAGTCTGCTCTGTTATCACACCAACTTTGTCAGTATAAAAGAGTAAGATTGGGACTCTCAAACCCAAGGTAATGAGAGCTTTCTAATGGGCTGTGACATCCTAAAAAAATCTCGATGCTGTTTTTTTTTAATATTATGCTACAGTATGAATCTGTGGTAATTTACTGGAGTGCTGAGTAGGTAATGGTGCTATTTGAATTGCAAGGCCAGTGTGATTTATGATTTGGGGTCGTGGACAGAAAAGTTTGGAAACTACCAGTATAAGATTTGACTGCTGAAGTAAAATGAGTTAACACTTACAGTATCTTCTTTTGCACAGAGAAGTGCAATTTATGTTTCAAAACATAATGCAGGTTTTCATACTCATATTGCACTCAATGATTACATTTCCACTCCTACTTCAGCATACCCCATATCCTGCTTCAGGATCATATGGGTGCTGGCCAAATTATGTTCTGACAAAGGGTTTCCATAGCAGCAAACTGTCTGACAACCACAGTTCTACATGACTCTATATTAACTTTTACCATGCTGAAACTTTAAGCAGAAAGGCATTCTTTCATTTCGTATTTTCATGGTAACTTATTGAGTGTGAAGAATACTGCAGATGGTTAGCTTAAAGTGTCAACAGATGGCAGTACAAGTTTCTTTTTTCCTTTTCCACTAATAATGCCACACACCAAAGACAGACAGCAAAGTGATACATATTGTTTTGTTTGCAGCATCAAAGTGCAACACATTATAGTTAAGTTCACTTGCAGATGAAGAATTGTTTCTTCAAGATGCATCTGAACAGCATTTGCAACTTGGCTAGAGGTCATACTGGAATGTAACAACAAAAACACATACTTCTTAATATCCAAGGCTATCTGCATGCCACTCTTGGCACCCATGTAATGCCTGCTTCTGAAACGTTTGGACAGTAATGGTGACAGTGGAGACAGGTATGGGGCCCCACCTCCCCAACGCTCTTTCCATTTACACATAATGAAACAGTAACCCACTGAGTTTACCTCTCCACATTCAGAAGACCTGACATTTTGGGGTTTAGAAAACAATGTGTGTATCTGGACAGCTAAACATGGTCTCAAATTGTAACAATCAAGACTTCTCAACTTATGTGACTGTCAACTGTAAAATAAATGAAACCAGACACACATCAAGAGTGGACGAGTGCAGGGTTTGAGACAAGAGACAAATGGGGTAAGCACATGTGAGACACAAGGGACAGACAGGTTATGCCCAACATCAAGCAGCCTTGAAAAAAAAAAAACTACACTAGCATTAAAACATGATGGTGACTGAGTGACAGTTTGTCATTTCAAGAAAGACATACGGTTACAAGCTTCTCATCTTGTCACATTTTCCATGCATTAGCATTAGCAGTGTTCCTGCAACTGGCAACACCACATACAGACCCACTACTCTCCAGCTTTCATTTGAACTAATTCAACACCTTAACAGCTAAGTCTTCAGCTTGTATAGAGTAGTATAGTTAGAAATGTCACTTTCTGTTTTTAAAAACACAAAACCATATCAGTAAAATTAGCTACCACACAAACACTTTATTTTCATAGACGTTATCCTGTTACGTCATAATAGTCACACAAGAAAGTGGTAATATGAGTACTGAGGTCTCACTGATGCCGATTGGTTAAACCCACGTAAGAATTCTTGCTATCACACAAATAACAGCTAACCACCATCTTCTATTGACCCTACAATAGTACAAATTGGTCAATCATAAGCAATGCTGAATGGAGGCTATGGATAATTTAACAAATTCCTACACAACATCACAAAATAAACTTATTCATCAATGTGTTGTTCACTTTGAATCTCTCAGATGAAACCTTACAAATAAATTCTTGAAAACTGCATGACAAATTACACAAATGCCAGCAAAGCTAAGCTCCATCCAGTAACCTGCAGATAAATTCTTCTGATCCACCACAGCAGTGCTGGGATGTTATTTTTGATAGCAAGTAAGGTTACATTTACGTATGTAATCAGCATCCTCTTCAATGATTACATTTATGGCTGCAGTCTGGGAATTTGCAGTTCAAACTTCTCTAAAGGCAGTTTAAATACTTACACTTCATTGTAAGAATATATGTTGCATGCATCGCTTGATTTTTCTAAAAATAAATACATACAATCAATCAAACACTGTATTATAGTTTAAAACATTAACATTAAAAACAATCTTTTTAAAAAGACAAATCTGTAAAGATCATGACTATCATGTCCCTGACTACAGCCATAGTTTCTATTACAAGTGCCTTTTATAATTATTACAAAATCTTTAACTCTTTTTTCAAACATACTGGCTAGATCTGTTAGCAGTAGAATGAATTATAACTGTAATATATATTTATTAACTTTACAGTAAGCTGCAATTCAATTCAGTAACCAAGCCAGGCTGCTTACCGTATGGAGAAGGAAGAAAAATCCATCTCGCGCAGACATGTCTGTGTTCCGTAACAAATTCTGGCTGATGAGTAGCACCACACAAAAATTAAGTACAGTACAGCCACCAAAATGGGCACAAAACTCAAAACAAACATTTAAACAGATAAGTAACGTTGATTTTCTCATTTGGTATGCAACTGAACATAAACATGTGGATTAAAAAATATGACAATCATATGATTAGTATTTTCATCTAATTAAGTATTTGGCATTTTTCAGTATCAGCTGACAGATACACATCATCACAAATGCTATCTAATTTACTGTATTAACATTAAATGTGTCACATGAGGTCTGAGGCTGGAAAAAGTGCTTTCAGGACACCAATAACATAGGTCATAATGATGTAGATCAACAAAGAGCAATACCATGCTAACTTGAGGAAAACTGCGAGGTGAACAAGTCTGACCCTAATAAACAGTAATGTGAATTAACCACACTGAATAAAGAAATATGATAGAATACATGTCCCATTAGGTTATAAATTCTGGGATTGGAATATTAATGACACAAGGTTATTATCTTCACCAATGAACAAGTAAAGAACTCACATGTGAAAGACCAACTGCAGACTAGGTAAAGAAATTAAACAGCAATCTCCAGGCTACTAGGCAGACATTCGAACAGTTACACCATAGGCATATCTTCAGCCCTCCCACTCCTCTCGTTTGTCCTCACACTTTCTAATTTACTAAGACAGAGACATCTGGTAGCTTGAATAGATAAACATACAACTTGTAAGCATGGAATCAGGCTCATTCTGTCTAAAAAAAAAAATGTCACTGTGCCAGAATTAAATTTGTCTGATCGATAATAAATCAGATTTGTACTCGAGTGTCTTATAGGCTATCGAACATAATGCATGTGGCTATAAAGACAGTATGAGCATCAGAGGTTTGACGTGCCTCTGAGCCAGTCTGAATACTGAAGTGTGGAGAAAAATACTGCTCCTATTAGGAATTGAACTCCAGCTGTCAATTTTATTGGATAAGCTATTCTGGTTAATGTGAGGCAAAATAGGGAAGAAAATATATTTAGTATGAACTTGATCTAATAAATTTTCCAGGCAGTTTCCTCTGGACACACAAATAATCTCCATAGACTGGAAAAGTGCATGTGGAGGGCCACATCCAGGCCTGGAATGATTGACTCACCCACACACTGGATATTTCATAAGATTTACTTAGGTTTCAACCATCACTGTGCACAGAATAGACCTGTGAATAAAACAATGTGCGGAAAGGTAATTCAGCCCAGGATTCTTAACCTTGACACTACAGTAGGTTAAGTGGTCAAATTTCACATGCCAACAGCTTTACAATTGAAAGAAAAGCACCTTCCAGATGGGTGTGGCCAGAAATACTTGCATAGTTCAACAACCTGAACACATGACACATGTATCAACCTTCACTGGGGCTTATAAACAAATAATCTGCACAATTCAAAACTTTATGTTTGGCTACGACTATATAATTCAAAACTTCTATATGGTGCTTCACATGCTACAGAAAATTTCTGAAATATTCTTATAAATTTTCTGCAGTGGTTACCAGTTTTTATTCTATCATAACTGTAGGAACACCAAACTATATTGTGGGTACTCTCAAACAGCTGAACAAACTATAAACTTTGCAAGAACCTGACCATGAAGCAAGTCAGTCATCAACAAATACCATTAGTTCTGAAGAACACAGCAGATTTTAACATATTCAAGTGGAACAACTCACTGGTGCCTCATCTGGCTGAGTCACCACATGCTTCCAATTTTAACATGTTCAAGTGGAACAGCTCACTGGTGCATCATCTGGCTGTCACCACATGCTTCCAATTTTAACATGTTCAAGTGGAACAACTCACTGGTGCCTCATCTGGCTGAGTCACCACATGCTTCCAATTTTAACATGTTCAAGTGGAACAACTCACTGGTGCCTCATCTGGCTGAATCACCACATGCTTCCAATTATCTCTCTGTTTAGTGTAAAGTGAAGCATTGTACTTCCCATCCTGTAGAAAGTAGCAGCTAATGTAGGAAGGAAATGACTAAATTTATACTCTTCCAGTATTCACAAGAGGTGGGTAACCCACGCAGTGTACAACACGAATAAAATCACACCCTGTACAATATGTGTGAAATGCAAGCTGACATGAAATGTGGGGCAGAAAGAACAATGACAGAAAAATGAAGAACACAGAAAAGGCGAAAGAGACAAGGAAAAACAAAAAGAAAGAAAAATAAAAGAAAAATATGCCAGACATTCTGAAAACTACTAAAATTACTTTTACTCATTTATGCAGATTATAAAGTAAGTACAGCACAGCGTACAAGTATGGGTTTTCATTCAAGGTTTCAGAACCATATTCTGAAACATTTTATGGACAAAAAGTCCTGCAACTTACCCTGTATGTGCTCTGACCAAGACTACTGAATAGATTTGCAGCTTACATTAAAATTAAATGATTCAACATAAAGATGCAAAAAGGAAAAATTTCCTTTTTGTGTACATTTTGGCATTTTGTCATCATACATTAAGGGGGGAAAAAGTTCCTCCATACATGAAAAAATCCTCAGTTATACAGTGGTTTCACATTATTAAATCTCAAACCCACAAGTGAATCTTATAGTTTAAACTCATTCAAGCACCCTTGGAAGAGTCCACAGAACTGCCAAATAGTGTTTTTGAAAATTTATATTTAAAAAAACTGTTTCAGAAAATGTTTAAATGGGTTACTAAAGTAATGACTGCTTCCTGTAACAATACTACTACCAACACACCATGTATGAAAATCTATCAAACTAAAAACAAACCTGCAACAGTTACACAAAGCAGCATGACAAGGTTATGAAGCACATGTCTGTCAGTTTCTTTTGTGACTCAAACTTCATTGCAATTCTGAGGACAAAATAATTATTTCTTCGAGTAAAACTTTTGTTCTTAATTTTTTTACTGTGCTTTTTGGCACATTTTCAATGAAAAGTTACAAAAATACAGCTATTAGTTTTCTAATGTCTGCCTGCCTGCATAGAACAACCCATGAACACCACTGCACAGATATTCATAAAATTTGATATTAGGCGAGTTTTACTAAAATTTGCTGAAAAATTAAAATTTTGACTACAAAAAGACAAAAGTGACAAACACTTTGCATGAGACCCACATGCATTTCTGCAGGCATGTTATGCATACGCTAAATATTTATTGGAATGAAAATGTTTCAAACCAAAGTTGCAAAGCAAAATGCAACATATACTTTAAGCCCAATGCATATTTCCTGCAATATAATTAAACAAAAAGAAGCATACGCATCAGAACTGTCATGCTCAACATTCCCTCCAATTCTTTTTACAGCTGCGTGGACCTGCTACTGCTCTGAGCAGAAACTTTTTACACAACCTGACTGCGTGGCACTTTAAAAGTTTTTGTAATATGCATAATAAGAAAATTCCAGCTGTGAGGCAACAATACAGTGTGCACTGGAGCATTTCAATTACTGCGCGCCCACGCACCTGCGCAGCTTCGAGGAACATTGGTCATGCTAATTTCCTAATTTGTATTTCTTTCATTCAAATATTGTGAAATAATTCTGGAAGCAGCTTTCTAAGCTAATGGCACAGTAAGCTCATGCAGATTTTTCTGATAACAATCACTGTAATAACAATCCCCTGAAATCATTCCAAACATCCAGGACTCCTGTTGGAAGAGAAGATAATTACACAAACTTGTGCTTTAAATTTAATCACAAATACGTCACCATTACATAAATTTCTCTGTGGCTGTTTTCCCAATGGAAACTAGATATAACGTATTTAACTCTCATGCTGGTGGAAGCACAAGTCCTCTAATACAGACTGACAAAAGCAAACTCTCAACAGCCCTACCAACAAAACACTCTACCTGACAGGTAGAGGAACTTCACATTTTCCTGGCACAGCTTACTTCTCAACCCCCGACTTCAATGAATTCCGACAAAACCTGCTATAAAATCCACACATATAATTTCACAAGACTTGATATTTTAATAATGGTCTACATCTTCTGTAGTGTCATGGGGTCTAGAACCATAGGCAGAAGAGTGTAAATGTAACTGAGGCACACAGTATGTCCAGTGATCATCATTCAAATTACACCATAATTAATGCTGCTTCAACTCCGATGGAGGCTAAAATTTCCTCTGAAATATTGACAGTTTTGTAACATTTTCATGCCCAAAAGACCCTACAGAAAATATACACAAACATAGCTGTTTATACATGATTTTGCGCAATTATATTTGTGAGTTTGAGGAAGCCTCCTTGGGCTTTCATAAAACATGCTAATCGTCTCCACTTCAAACCACAACAGATTCTCAATTATCTGAATGCTGATTAATCCCTCTGCAAATTAAGTTCAGTACTTTCAGAACCCACTGCCTGCTGATTATAGCTTCCTGTAATAATATTAATGATGTATGTTCACCAATTAAGTCTGTTTCAGTAACCCTTTGGCATGGAACATCATCCTTAGTCAACGCGCAGTGTGATACTGAGAAAACCAAAGGGTGGTTGAAGTCTTTGCCAAAGAACACACAGGGTAATGGACAGCCATTTAAATTCCAGGTCTTTTGTAGAGTACACCAGGCATTTAATTTTTTTGCCAAAGGAGTAATATGTATCAGTAATGCTTTAAAACAACCTGCAGTACTGTGTACATCTTCTCAGTGTTATAAGACTTCATTTTATTACTGTATTGCCCTTTACCTCCCAGCCTACTAGTAATAAACAGGGGTTACTTCCTTATGTTGGAAAGATACTTGTCCAGTAAACTACACTCTGCAGCTCATTACAGGTTTAAAATTCACGCAGAATACATTAGTTTTCAAATTGTACTTTACTTTGACTTAATTAAACAGCATTATTACAGACTGCATAATTAATTCATATTTTAGTGGTAGTGTGTTCCTTAGTGCCTTTTACATTTCATTTACATTTATCTGATGTAGTTTTTTTCTTTTTTAATGTTATTTAACCATTTCTATTTTATTTCATATTCACAAGGGCAATGCACGGTCACGTCCTCACTGCTACTTTTTAAACTTTGTGAGAATAAATAACACCTGCCATAAGGCAAAATGACCATGCAGTACAACCCCATATTCAGAAATTGTAGAGAAAATCGACATTGAAAATTTGTATCTACCACATCACCGCAGATTTACGTTTACCATTCCAACTTTCGGTAGTCTGGGGGTTAAGGTGTGTGATTTTTAGTGCAAATGTTATGGGTTTGAGCCTCATCAGTTACCTTCTTATTTTTTCACTTTTCCAACTTATACGGGTACATTCTTATTTTTCAGTTTTATTACTATTTCTTTTATTTTCTTTCATAATATTTCAATGCTAATATGCCATACAAATATATTTTCAAAAAAAATGTGAGAATAACGTGCTAATTTATTTACTCTTACCTACCAAAAAGTCCCATTTAAATAAACATACTTTCTGTAAGATGTATTTCTTCACACAAAGATGCTATAAAACTGCATTCATTGTCTGTACCATGAGTTAAATGCACCAGTATTTGGAGCCATGTAGCACTATGCATCGTACACTTCAAAATTGACAAATGGTAGATTATTCTTCCTGAATGTTAGTGATGTATGTTTTCCATCTTTTATATACGCCTGTCATCAGTGTCGTAGTGGCACATTATATAATGTGCAGAATGCTGGTTGACCTTACATTTCACCTGCTTCTACAACAAGTACCATCCTCATTACTGTACACCTCAAAAACAATAACCAATGAACCAATGGAATAAACTGGTGTAAAAAATATGTTTGCAAACATTAATAAGCATTCCTTTGTAACCATCGTCCTACTCTGCAAGGAAACAGAAAAGAACTACAGCATCAAAAAATTACATTACATTTCTGTAAATATGTATTTTATAGTCAGCAACAGTAAATAAATTAGCACACTACTATCAAATTATTTTTAAAAATATATTTGTATACGAAATTACCTTTGAAATAACATAAAAGAAAATAAATAAAATATTAGTAAAAAGTAAACATAAAAATGTGCAAGTTAAAAAAGAACAAAAACAGGAATATAACAGACGAGGTTCAAACCCGTAACCTTTGTACTAGACGTCACACACTTTAACCCCTGGACTACCAAGCATTGGAATGGTATGCATCAAATCAGCAGTGACACAGTAAATACAAAATTTAAATGCTGATTTTGTCTGCAATTTCTGAATATGGGGTCATACTGTGCTGTCATTTTGCCTTACAACAGGAATTCTCTATCCCCACAAAGTTTACAATGCATCAGTAAGGACTCAATTGTGCACTCCCCTTGTCAGTTACAAAAACTGCATTAAGTTTGTGGATCTTAACAACATACCAGAAACTATAAATAATAAAGAAGTTCAAAAAAGGAAGTTTCACAGAATATGTAGCAATGACATACAGCACAGGGGAAACAAATGTCCACAACATTCAGAAAAATAAAGGTAAATTAAAAATTACACCAGTAGTTATAAGAATAGCAAGTTATCAAAATGAAAAGCAATGAGATCCAACTTATGACAACTTGATAAGGTATTTTACAATGGTCTAATCAGCACAGAGCAAAAGGTATCACTGTTTACACAATAATCTGTGCTGAACATGTAATTTTTTTATGCAGGCTTCTCAATGTAATTCATGCAACAACATGGCATTCAAGAGACTGCCACACAAGGACAAAAATTAAGTAATGTTAAATTGGCTGTGAGTGAATTTCTGAGCAATTTTGAACAGATCACTATTAAGTGCACCAATTAACTTCCATTCATTATTTTTGTATATCGTATTCGTATTACACAAGCTGCACAATTATATATGTACTGTGAAGTTCCAGAACATTGGGAAAAGAGCCAGAAAAGGGTAAGTTCAAAGAGTTACTTCAAAGTAACAAGTAATTTTCTGGGTTAAACAGGGTTAAAACAGTGGATAATCCACATTTTTGGATTATCCACTGTTTTTTAATTATCTGCACTTCTAAGTCCCTCCACTGCAGTAAACAATCGAATGTTCATCGTACAGAGATGAGCACAGTGAACAGCTGAGCAGTTACTTAGATATCCAGTAACTCTGCCTCCACTTTCAGTAGACCAAGGAAAAATACAATTTATTCATATGTACCACTTTGATTTCACTATTCAGACTATGCAGCGAACTCGGTTCTAAATCACAAAAACATGTTACATCTCATCGCCTGGATGTCAGTTATTCACCAATTGTGGAATTAATTTGTTCTATTACACAAACTGTCCACACCTGACAACTGCATTAAAAGTACACAATTACCTTTACCACTTGAAACAAAAGCACACAAGTAAACAAGACAGCTTTCTAATGTAAATGTACAATGAATATCACTTTATATCATAATTTTCAAGGTTATTATATCATTACATCATCTGTATGTATGTGATTAATATACATAAAATTGCATTGTAAAAATTATGCATCCCATTAGGCAGTTACAAAATCCCCCATACAAACATTCATCTGATGTAATAAATCACAACTGATCACAGATACAAAACAATGAAAAGTATGGAGTCAGAGAACACGGATTTCACTTTACTGTGAATATCTAAACACACACAAAAGAACAAGGTTGTCAGAGTATCCAGTATAGCATTCTGTATATATATATATATATATATATGTATGAAGCAAACTTTAGTCTTTAATGGTTATTACACTTTCATGAATATGACACAATATCAAGAAAATGCAAATATGATAAAAATATTCATCTCATTACTGAATCATTTTTCAAGTTACTCAATATTTACTAAAATGTAACTAAAAAAATATTTAGGCCTTCACATAGTGACAGCTCGTGTTGTCCAGTCTGAATAAAAATTCACTTTAATACATTCATGTGACAATTATAAATACCACATATTGTGAAAATCCAGCACGAGCTGTAACATGCAGTGAGATGGATGGATGAGGCAATGCTGGTATATGTTTCAACATTATTATGAAATGCACCTGAAGGCATATTTGTTCTTCAGAAAGATAACTGCAAACATCAAATGAAACATTCTACAAATAAAACAAATTATATTTTCTTATACGGTTTATAGCTTTTTTCCTCTTATAGGAACATATACAATATTTCACACACCACAAGATGTATCATGATTTTTGAAGGAAAATGCAGAGTAATAACACTGGATTCACATTTTCAGCTCAAATGTGCAAAACATGATTTCTTCCTAGCAGCAACCACAAATTTCTGAAATTGCAAAATCCATTTCTTGTTTTGCTGGCATCTTTTTTGCTATTGTAGTTCAAATACTCATGTTTATTCCATGCCTTTTTAAGGATCTTTAACACCTAAAAGCTGTCCAACAAAATCAGTGATGCTGCGTGCAACCACCCACCTTCTTGCTTCAGAAATGATCATTTTTGTAGACACAGAAATTCCGTTGTGTCTGTGGCCTGTTATCCAGTTCTTCAGCCCTGCTTCCAGGTTGGGCCATTTTGCAATATGTGTATGTTATTCTTCTCCAACTTTTGTAATTCTTCCTCTGTCTTCCCCATTCACATACTATGTTCTCAGTTACAGATGGACATAACATATTCCAGTTGCCATATGACCATGCTCTTTCACATACTTTACAACCTCAAATACGACACTAAAAATACTCAAATTGTATGCTTACTACACATTCCATTAGGGGAAGAAATTTTATTTTCAATCAACCCACTATCACTGCTACATGCTACTGAATGTAAGAAACAGTGAAGTGGTGTTTCTCTCCCTTCAAGGACAAGTCATGTGTTAACCACCCTTATCCCTCCAGCAAACACAGGAATCTCATGATCAGTTGCTTTGAAGGACATATTGACGCACCTCTGGACCATAATACGCACGAGAATTTTATATGCTATATGCCATGAAAAAATGTGTCTTATGAACCATGAAACACAGTAATTTTGCTTTCCCTACCCATAATTTCACCATACTTATATAACTGCAATCTTTGGTTATCCACTTTACCTATACCAAAACATGCATTTGATTGAATGGGATTGACAACAGCACACAAATAAGACATAATGAAAATTAATTGTAGCAGTAGGGTAATAACAGTTAAGACAACAATGCATATGAGACACATCAGTAAGTATACCCTCTGCTGAACATGTATTAGTAAAAAAGAAAGTTGAAACACAAAGTCCTTCCTGTGCCCCAGCACTATACAATAAAACCACAGACTGAAGGCACAGATCCATAAATTCTTAACCATGGCAGTAACTAAAGGTAAACAATGATCATATGCATGTGCAGTACATTTCATTAGGGTGATTACCAACAGAATTTTATTTTTTATTTTTTAAAAAGGCCAACATTACTGAATACTCAATCATAAAGGATGCTATTTTTATTCACCAAACAAACTAAAGAAAGTAAAAGTTAACTGAACATTTTTGATTAGCAACTAAACTTTACTCAAAAATGCAAACTTCAAAAATGAGACAACAAAATTCCAAATTTTAAGACATTTGGGTGTGCCTGGGCAAGCACACCTGGCACACCACCATATGCACGCCTATGACAGTGATCTTCATAAGCTGACCCATTCACCTGCAGACAATAGGCCTCTGGTACACATTGGATAGGAGGGTGTGAGGGTCCCAAAAGTAGTGTGGATGTGGTGGTAAACAGAAAAATCCCTCCACCAACAGGAAAATCAAACTGCAGTCATCCAGCCCACAACCAGTCAATTTCCTGATTGAAATATTACTCACAAAATTATATTATTTCTGACATCACTAGTTTCAATGTGAGACTTCACTGTATATTTACACACTATCTTTATATTAAATTGTAGTATATAAACACCTATTCCCATTCTAACTCCATATTTAATCACGATTTGCACTGTGACACAATTTCATTGTGGCATAGCTGATACTGACAAACAAAAACCCTCAATATAACAACAAATATATTATATGTAATTGAAGGCTTCTGCCGTGGTCGTAATGTTGCTTAAAATCTTCTGGGTTATTACCTGGCATCATTTTGTGGTGCATGACCAACGTTTCGGGATCACTTGTTTGTCCCATCTTCAGGGTCTTAGGAAAAAGGATGCCAGTAAGTCCCTGTCAGAACCTATCATAACACACTATACCTCCCCCTTCTTCCTGATTGGCACGTCCATTCAATACTACCCATTGGACTCTACTCCTTTATAAACACATGTTCCTTACCTCCTGGCATCCTTTTTCCTAAGACCCTGAAGATGGGACAAACAAGTGATCCCGAAACGTTGGTCATGCACCAAAAAATGACACCAGGTAATAACCCAGAAGATTTTAAGCAACAAATACATTCTTTACAGATGGCATACTATTGTCTAAATCAGTAATACATGGTTTTTCCTTCACACACATTGCAACCATTTTATTTGAATTAAATATCCAGAAATATCAACTATTTTACCAGTATATAAACATGGTAAAATAACTCTTTGAATGATGTAACAATCTACCAAATTACATGACCTACAATACACGTCAGCATATGTATGACAGAATTTATTTCACAGCAAAAAGAAATAAAACTAACAAATGCAGCCCACTCAGTCAGGTAACAGACATCAAAACAGTCTCCTAAAAGGAAGTTGGCCAACCACACGTCATGCCAATTTGTATAAAGTACTACCAAGAAACATTTTATTTGACTGGTATATCTACAAACTGAATCAGTCACTCATACCTTAAAAATAGAAACGTCTACTTTCATCATATGGTGCTCAACCTCTAACAAGAATTACGTATTATGAGGAAACTGGAAGAGTTATTAAAACTTGTGTTGATATTTACCCCTTTATCTTTGGTATACATCATTTTATAAACACCTGGTAAGGATGATATACATTAAGTCAGAGCATTTATTGTGAATACAGAGAGCGTGAAGAAGCAGTATCAGAACCACGAACATGCAATGACACATCTTACTTAATTACATACATATGCACCAACATTTAAATTTCAAAAGTCCAATTATCGTCAAGCCACTCTTAACATGAATTGCACACTGTGGTAACATTTTGGTTAGTTCCAGTATGACTTAACAGAGACAGTTTGAAACACTTTGTAAGTTCTAAAAATTCAGACCCTTTCACTGTATATAGCTATAGTGTGATTTGATTTATATTTTAATGGCCACTTCACTGATGGCCACACATTATTCAGCAGTGTCACAGTAGACTGGATGTAACAAGGTGTCAGATTAAGTGCTGACTGAAATTTCACAAAGCAGCAGTAGTAGGAGGGGATGTTGGTTTGTTGACAATTTTGGGTCAATTATGGTCATTTTGCAATTGCTGTCTTCTAAACCTGCCTCTTCAGTCTGCTACTACAGTACAAAAAGATTATTTCAGAAAGTGAAATTAGTGCATCAGTAATAAACCCATTGCCTGCTCTGGTTTTTAGTTAAGGACATACCATATTTGTGCAAAAATATAGTGCCCTTTCATTTCTCCAAATACCTCCTTAGAATCGACTGAGCATTATATTGAGTATATTCAATTCTATTAGGTACTCTACTAGAATATAGAAGCAAAAACGCTGTTTACTGGAAACAGTTTCAATTCCTTTTGTGTTGTGCCAACAGCAAAATATAATTCCAGCTGGAAAAGTATAAATTCATCTGTCACCTTAACAATATAGAGTATATTATTATATATAAAGTTTAATAACTGTTATAAAGCTAACACAAGGGAAAGAAGGATAAAAAAACGAAAGACCCACAAAGGATAGGCGAGAATACATTTTGTCTATATCACATGCAATTATCTTTTCAACCTAAACTTTCAAAACTGGGCACATTTATACTTGGAGATCTCTGAAATTAATTTTGAATAAATAGGATGGTGCATTAATTTTATCGTCAAGGGATCTCTGCAGTTTGTAACACCCATTAATAATTTCACAATCAAGTCTTTTATGCCATGAACAAATCTGTCATAAACTTTCTACAAAGACCTTTCACATGCGCAGCTCCAATTGCCACAACTGTATAAGACTTCCACCCAGAAAACGTGAAGTGCCCAGAAGAAATGTCACTGTCATCTGGCTTCACAACAACAGAAGTGTGATCACTGCTCAGCCATTCAGAGATCACACATACGGAACACAACAAAAACCTACTTCTGTATAACAATACAAATCTCAAGTGCAGTATCCCCATCATCTGCATGGTCTCATGCATACTTCTTCATGCTCATATATAATGTGTGCAACCATGGCTGCATTTCATGCATAGTAAGGAAGTATGGAATGATTTCTGGTAACATTAAGTTTAGGTTCACTTAAACAGTTTACCTCAGAAGAAGGCCTTCTGGGAAGTTATGCCATGTAGGCTGGCACACATTTACCAGTTTCCAAAGAACCTACTCACTCTATCTACAGGGCACAAGCTAGAGGCAGAAACATGGTAAATTTATACCAGATCGCATGGTGTCACAGCCCAGAAGATGGCGATCTTCACAGTCACCACCACAAGAACTCCCGATGTCACACTGTAGATATCAATTGGTACATTTAAAGAGCATTGTGCCAACAGTGAATGGACAGTGTTAAGGAACGAAGAGCACTAAAAGGCTGTGGGATATGCAATAGAGTGGTGGAAGAGAGGGAAGGGCAAATCAAATGCTTCAGTATCCCCGCAGCAATTTCTCTGTACAACACAAAGTACTGACTCTATTGCAGAACCTTACACAAAGTCTTCTCCAAGTTTCTGCTGCATTTGATAGGATCAGGAAACTATATGAACAAAGAAATAATAAAGAAAGACGGAGCACCACTGTAATACACAATTGTCTATTCGTCCATCGTTGTTGCTATGACGAGAGGCCAATGAGTATGACAAACAACAAACCCCTTTGCTACTTAAATTATGTATTCCTCAGTACACAGTCTTAAGCACTGCACCAATTACAGCAGCTGAGAAGGGGTTGATATACTTCAATTTTACACACAAAACAAATATGCAATCTGATCAGTGTTATATATAACTTACGTGCATCATTCTTATCGACTTCAAAACAAGTTACAAGCAAGCACAACTAAGTAGTGCATTTTAGGGTTCTCAAGATTTGATCCCAATATTCTAAAATGACAAAACAAAATAAGTCTAAATGTCAAAAGAAAAGCAACAGAAAAAGGTTTGTAAACATAAAATTAAATAATATGAATACCAAACAGTACTCCATAACAGTAAATCAAACACTTTCTTCCGTACTGACATAATATGGAATATGTAAGTAATAAAGTGTAATATTCTATATGCTAAATATATACAGTAAATAAACTAGTGGAATATTAATAATTAATTCTGTTCACAGGTACTTATTCATTTATTCAGTGTCTTAATGCTCTCAACAAGTACTACATTTTTTACCACTTTCTCAGCACAACAGTAGAGATAGAATCTTATAGTCTAAACACCGTCTGATCTATTCATGGCAATCCTACACAACTAGACACAGACCTGAAAGAATTTACACTGCATGGCGCTACTGTTGTTTCCACCTCAGAAGTTCGCAAGGACTGTTTATGAGGACTCCGAAAGTACCAATGAGAGTTGGCATCTAATGGCGTGCCCTTCATTATGAGCTCCACGGAAGTTATGAAATAGAATGTGACTGTCTAAATTTTAAATAGGGTCAGCTCACGTACAAGGTTCTGAAGAATGAAAAATAAAGTTTTTCAGTAACCCAAAAAACAATACTTGCAAGATGTAAATTTAAAGTGCCACAGCTGTTGAGAAGGTTCTCAAGATTCAACAACATTTTCCCAGGAAAGACAAGGGCCTTGTCATTTAAAAGTATTCTAGAACAGTTCTGAGAAGTTAGAACAGGGGCCTAAGAGCAAAATCTACAAAAGTTTTCCTTTATGTATCACAGTCAAGCTTAGAAATTTGCAGAGATCTGAGTTACAAAAATTAAGTCGCGGGCTTAATAGCACAAAACGGTTCCAAATTTAAATGTTAGAAGTGCAACACTGTTCAGCACTTTTTAAACTTTCTGCAGATTACAATGTTCAGCTGTTAGGGCAGAAACTTTCTGTTAAAAAGCGATCACTTGAAACTGGAAATGACAGAAAAGGTTGAAGTTATGCCATATGTCGAACAGATTACTCATTTATTCTGACGTGGATGGTCTAAGTAAGATGCAGCAGACTTCAAGAAACACAGTCAATGTTTCTCAGGAATGCTAAGAAATAAACAAAGAACTGAAATCAAGATACTGACCATATCTGGCAGTAAAAACAGAAAGAAAAACTGATAAAATTAAGGACAGAGAGTCATGAACATATGTTTCACAAGCACAATTGGAATCTACTGACAGTATGGAAAAATGGGAAAGACTAATACAGGATCCACTTGGGAGACCAAGGAAAATGTACAGAGTAAGTGAAGAAAGACAAAACAGAGTAGTAAAAGACTACATGCACATACAACAAAGGTGTTTATAGGAACACAAACCAGTAGACAAGATTTATCCTACAATAACTCATTTTGTGGACACACCAGATTGCAAAGGTCTTGGGCTGGGTTGTGACACTATGCTATCATGAAGACTGACAACCACATTATGGAGGAACACTTTGCCTCCATGTTCAGGATTCAAGGGACTACAATGACGATGCAATTAGATTATGTAGACAATATGCATGGAAGGTGATTCAATCACATCCATGAGAGGGGGTGAAGAAACAGAACCCAGTCTAGGCCAACAGGAACAATGAATAGAAAAAGTGAGAGGCCCAGAAATCCCCAACAATGTGAACAATCACGCCTGAAAACTTATATGAATGGATGATACGAATAATAGGAACTGCAAAAGCAATCCATTTTCATGTGTGACAGCGCATACATGTTGTAAGTGAACATTTATCAGTTAAAAATATTCAGAAAATTACAATAATAACAATCTACGTTGTTTCATGTACACTTTACATCATAGGGTTATATGTTTTGGCTTGACTGCCACCATCAGTGGCCAATTTTTGAAAGGTTTCACACATCACTCAACACTTGACCATTTTGCTTGATGTCAGGCAGTGCCACAATTACCACTATTCCAATTTCCAATGAATCCATGTGTTTTGGTTCAACACAATGCAGTTAATACGAAATTCCTACTCACCATATTTAAAGGTCCTGGAAATGGTTTCCTTTGGCTCACACATGGGTCACATCTAATCAACAAATTGTCCACTGCATGCCAAAGTTCTGTTGGTGACACTGCAGACACTATATTCTGAACACTTTCTTTCAGACTGTCTTCAGTACAAGGATTGTTACTACATACTATATCCTTCAACATGCACCACACATAAAAATCTCACATGTTCAGATCTGGTAAATGAGGCCACAATTCCCTGCCTACAAAACCCTCACTAAAAACACACTTTGAACAGTGCACAAAATGATCTGTGGTGTGAGCTGTTGCACCGTCCGGCTGGAAAAAGGGATGCTCACTCATAATTGAACAGGTGTTCAAAAAGTGTGTTGCACTTCAGTGCAAATTTATGTTCTCAGATACCCCCCCACCAACAAAAAAAAAAAAAAAAATATAAAAAATAATAAAATAAAGTAAAAAAAATAAAGGCCCAAGAATCCTAGTTGCACTTACAACACACCACATCACACACCAACCATACCACGTAATGACACTACATGAATTAACATAAGAAACTTGTTATTCTTAAGAGTTCACACATTTACTGAGGTGAACCCAAACTTCATGGTTACACCATGTGTGTTCTGACAGTCTCTTACAGGGACCTGACCTCTCTCCAATAAACAGCATGGGAAAGAGCCAGTCAGGGAGCTTGGCGTATAAAATAAGCAACCTGATGCAAACTGACACGCAATACGGGACACAAAATAATGACCCTACACATAACAGAGAATTGGAAGCATATTTCCACATAAATGCATATTATTTAATGCTGACAGGATGGATCCATCCAGAGCAATGCAGTCAGTAAGAACCTCACGTGTATATGAAATATAAAACTAATGACACGGTTGGATGTTTCAAGTATTTACTTTTCTGAAGTTTTTAGACCGAACAACAGTTCACTGCTGTTTACTCCGCTTTCTGGCTTTTGGTGGCTGCTCACAAAACAGTGTGTCTGTAAGAAAATCATTTTTAATTCCCCCCCCCCCCAAATCACTTTTTGTACACCAACTTTGGAAAATGGTGGAAATTAAAAATGTATGATGTTCATACATCACATAACCAAGCAGCTTATTTCTACATAACATTCTTGGATAATATTTACCTTTATATGTAGTTCCAAAGTTAATGCACCATGGGGGAAATTAAAATTATTTTATTTTTTACAAAGACATTACTTTGTAACCAACTGCTTCAAGCTGAAAGACGTAAATAAGAACAAACCTAGAATGATGAACTAATTACGCTACACTAAACACTTCTCAAAACTAAATGCTTTAACCTTAAAACTATATGAACAATTTTTATATTTCATATTAATTTTATATACAACCAAGGTTCTTACCCACTATGCATTGCTCTGGATGGATACATCCCTTTAACATTAAACAACACACATATACATGAAGGCACACTTCCAGTTTCCTGTTATGCATTAATACTTGTGATTTGATGATGATGGCAGCCAAGCCAAAATAGTCTGATATAAAACAATATAGATTATTGTTGTTGTTGTGTTTTGTTGTAATTATGATCATACAGAATGGCATGCTATAACTGTGATTCATAAAATGAGTATCAAACTTTAATTACCAACTACACAAATGCAAGAAATAGTCTCCTGCTACAACTTTGTCATAATTAAAAAGTGATAAAGATGATAAACAATATTCCAAAATATTAACACACAGACACCCTTCCATGTTTGTTCTATACACATAATACAGGTGAAACTATCTCTCTGTACAAGCACCATACCATGAAAGTGTACAGGAGCCATGGAGATGAAGAACTACCCAGCCTCCACTCTGACAATAAAGAGTTAAATTTTAGAACTAGACGTATTAAAAAAAAAAAAAAACAGGTTCAGTCATACTAACACATATTAGTACAAACGAGACAGCATTGGTAGCCTGAAGTTTAAAATACGAAATACTGAAACACTGGTTAACACATGATATACAGAATTTATAAACTTACATAAGGCTTCTATATCAGCTGATACAGTTTCATTAGAAGGCCTGAACATAAAGGACAGAATAAATAGAACTAATTCTCAGTCACTTAACTATAAATGAATTGAAGTAATTTCTGGACTTTGGTAAAAAAAAAAGACATAATTTTGAATACTGATAAAAAAGTATGTACTGTTTTAATTCCACATGCTCTTTATACTGACTGGCTAGCTCATGGATTATTTAATGATAATGTAATAAACTGCAGACAATAAAGACTGTTTTGAGTATGTTAACGCATGCATGAAATAAATGCTGGACAACAAATTATTAATGAACTCCAGACATCCCTCTTATACAAGAAACAATGAATAAGGTAACATGATCCATGGTTTTCACTGTAATATTGATTAAATCCTTCCCAGTCACTTCTTTCTTACATTACTGACACATATCAGGTTTTCTGCAGCATATATCACAAAAACTGTAACTTCAAAAGTTAGTCAAACTGAAACACAATTTCTGCAAACACTGAACATAAAACAATTATGTCATACAAAATAGTACCATACACATTGATGCCCTAGCTGTTTTCAAGTATGTTGTATAACTGGAAACAATAGCACAGAGCAGTCTTGGGTTGCCCATTATGGCAGAAATCTAATTATCTTACTATCTTATAAATATACACTGTAGTACAGGCATAAGTAATTTCTCAGTGCAACAAACAGACATGTGCATTGTAATTTGAGCAACAAAAACACAAAGATCTGTGCCAAGACTGCGAAACAAAAGAGTTAACTGTTCAGTAATTTGGATTAAAACAGAACATTAAATTTTAACAGCATCTTAACAGTTCTGAGGAACTTAGTGCACCTATTTTCCAGTTCTTTTGTAATACCACTTTGTAGTAACCCCCCCCCCCCTCCCCCCCAACAACACAAGTATGTTCCCACACAAAATGGCATTATAACCTAAATAACTGAACAATTAATAACTTATTATGTTAATCTGTTCCACACTACACCACAAACTTGCATCAATTTATACCAAAAGAACCATTTGCTTAAATCTCTGTACACCCTTAAAATTATTACACAAATTCTATGAGAATGAATTCTGTATAATTTATAAAGGTCAGTGAATGACGATAAAAGAAAATTAAATGAAATTTAAAAGTTCTGCTACACACACACACACACACATAAATCAGCAGTCTTGCAATCATCATACACTTACCACATGATATGCTGTACAGAAATTAATTTGCTATACGATTATCCTCATAACATTTCCACCAAACTAGAGTGATTCTGTCTCCCAGCTCATTCCAAAGTAGCAAACATTACCCGAATGTGGCACTCTGATACAATTATTATACTATGCAAGTTTTTAGGTTCACACAGTGGTGAAGCTGAGGTATCTGTTCTTCTAGGATATGATGCCATGTCACTGGCCTGACATTTTGAGAAAACGTAGTGGTCTCAAAATGTTGGTAACCAATTACATGTGACATGGCATCATATCTCACAGAACGGATACCTCAACAATTACACTACTTGCCTTTGTTACAAAAATCTTATAATCTTTATTTTGAACACTTCCTGTATATGTGTTTACAGCTGGCAATGTCTTCTGCTTGGTCTAGAACAGTTAATAAATGACTACATACCCTGATACCCAACCAATCATGAAAGTGACAAAAATAAAACCACTGCGAGTAAGTGGGTGAGGACTTGTCAATCAGGAGAAAATTAGCTGGTAGACAAACAATGGTGTATTGGTCTGGTAAAACAAATAACGCAGGGTCCACTTATCTACCCTGGGTGATGGTTTTTCACCCAGTCACAACACAGGGAACTAGTGGGATGTATTAACTGAACATGACCAACCAAAGCATGTGCAAGCTTATGAAGATTAAATTCTGAACAACAAAATTCATCAACATGTCCATTTCGTGGAGTGAAACAGGGTCACCCAAAAGAAAATGGTAATAGGGCATGCATTTTGTGTCCAGAGCCCATAAAATATAAATAACACCTTCCTCTGTTCCTGCATGTACCACTAAGACGCAAAGGGTCCAGACTAGGTTATGGAGAATGCCTTTGGTGTACATGTGTACAAAATAATGTTGCCATACTTCAACAAGTAGCACCATCAAGTGAGGCTGTCTCCCTCAGAAAGTACATCAGTAATCAAAATGCAACTAGTTGGGTTTTGGTTTAGGCCACAGTAGAACCTTTCATATTGAATTTTTGAACACTTTTCGGTTGGCTGGTTACTAAATTGAATGAGGGCTTCATTCAATCGTCTCCTCTGTTTTGTCTTCATCATTCATACTGCAGCACGATGATTATGTATATTCCATCAGCTGTATTTGGTGATTTAAGTTAAAAAATATTGAAAAAAACATTGAAGCTCTGCACAACAAAACTCCATGGTCAAACATAATGTCTTCTTCAAATTGTTGTTTCTACACTCAAACCTACGCCTGTAGAGAAAATCAACAACACAATCAGTCAGAAAAGTACAATGTTTCATGGTGTAAACCATGATTATGCATATGATATCAAACATATTCACAGCATACAGAGCATGAATTCCACATAAGAATACACAGTAACTGTTTAAGGCAGTGCATCCATGAAGTGATGTCACATGTTAAGAGTCAGACCAACTTGATTGAAGGACTACCTAACTGTTCCACCTGAGCACATACTTGCAAAACTACTCAATGCATTCATCAAATGAATACAATTTTGACAACATTCACAACAGCAATGTTCCGAAAATAAGTAATGTCCTTTTAGGCATTAGAAGCTGGAATAGTGTTGCTGGTATAGTGATTAGGCTAAAGGTTGGACAAATGTAGAATACGGGTTCAATTCATGGTAGATGCAAGATATTCTTCTCTTCTCCAAAGTGTTCTTATCAACTGTGGCCCACTCAGCCTCCTGTTCAATGGGTACTGGAGGCACTTTCCCCAGGGATAAAGCCATCACAGCATCTACTGCCAAGGTTAATAATGAGTAAAGCTACACATTCACTCCCTGTATGCCTTCATGGCATTCACAGGGAAAACTTTCCTACACCTTTGATTTTTTACATAAGAGACATACTTTTAAGAAGATGATCCATATGGACAATGTGACAAAGGAACAACCTAAACTAGACGAATGAACTAAAGCAGATACACATGTAAAGCCTGCTAGCACAACAGACAGCCATGCACAAAAAAAATTTGAGCTTGAAAAAGAAAGCAATAATCCATATCCATCCAATGTTAATAAAATCACAGCTGAAATTGTCAGATATTTTGTTCAGACTTTTCCTGTGAAGCTGTATCATATACAAAGATTTATAAAAATAACAAATATTATGACATGTTTAATGCCTAGCATTAACCTCCAAATTGACAGATTGAAAGACACTTAAATTATTTCACACCCCTGCTTCAGCTTACAGTGTTTTAACAACGTAAAACAGTAAGGGAAAACAATGAAGCATAATACATAGCAAAGAATTTGGATCATGGCAGTTGCAGGTACTACCCTAGGATTCACCTGGGAACTCTGACACAATCATGAAAAACATCAACAATAACTGTCTGTAAACAACAACTTTTTTGATCACAAGGTAACCAGAGCATACAAAGCAGCATTAAAGTTGGATATAGAAGGTGGCAAAATACAACCATCAATCAATAATCCTCACCCTCCAACAGATTTCTAAGAACTATATGGGATTAACAATGTCATACTGTTCACGCTATGAACACGTATTGATATTACGATAACATGAAAACAGAAAGAAAAAGGTCATTGTTAACTGAAAATCCAACCGCCCTAAATAAAAAATCTACCCTAATAGTGTATGCTTGAATTTGTGTAGCAGAGAGTTGACTGAACTCACCAATAAATTTATTGTTGGACTTGCTCAAACTTAAGTGTTACTGCAAAAGAAAATTTATTCTTTACTCAACTACCTGTAGTCTTACAGGATGGTGAGAATATTTAAAAAATTACTTAGCTTGTGTTGCATGTGACAGAGTAGCCATAATGTGATGATGTAACAGTGAAGATAAAAATGCTAAAAAAAAAAACAAATTTCCTTTTTTTATACTATGGCACTTCGCTAATCACGCATCCGAAGTGTTGGATTGTAATACAGTCAAGTGTTCAGTGACAAAGCTTTATGTCTTGTATCATGTGTTGCCAAACAAGAGCAGAGAAATGCAAGTGTGTACAAACTTGATGGAGATTCAAGTTTTAAAACTGGCCAGTTTTAGTTCTGTAATGAATGGAATCCAGGTGCAACAATTCAAGGCAATAAAGTATAATTCTATGAGAGACAAAAGACAGACATGCATACATGACAGCTTACACTAAAAAATTATCATTCACAGCACTTTTACTGGATCTACAATTGGTGTGTGATACTCTCCACAATTTGTGTAAATTGAGAATCAATGTGCATGAATGCAACATGTTTCTTAACAAAGTGGATCATAACATTAAACATTCTTGAACAAAATTTTGACAAAATACAAATCATCATGGGCCGCTATTATAAAAGCACTGCCAAAATTCTATGCTTCCTGGAGTTTCACTTCATAAAAAGATTGCAAAAATGATCTCCCAACTGATCCAGGCACTTTTTACAGAAGCTTGAAAAAATCAAATGAAGAAAGCTTGATTGACAGTGAAGATGATTTAATGCAATGAGTAACATGCTGGATCAAAATCACTGGCATGAACACATTAACATTTGATGAGAGGATAGCTACAAACTTGTCATCAGACTTCGAACAAAAGACAGATTCATAGATTCTGTATCCGACTGAAATTTATCTATAAAAAAAAACACTGCCACAACTCAAACACACTAAGAGTACCATTCTTATTTTATAAAGTGATGATGAACAAATATTTCACAAATAAATCTGTCAGCCCAACCAGATCTTACTGATGACAAACACTATTTCAGCACTTCTGTTCATGAAACTTGTTTATCGTCCCCTCCATGTTGTGATGCCACAAAATATGTCATGTTATGGTTACTCTGCAGATAATGCTCAGATGCAGACACCAACAGCAAAGAACAAAGCGAGGCATTTGTCAGAGAACAAACCTGGAATTCCTATAAACTCTAACTCTGATATTTTTTCATTCTTTTAATTCTGTAAAACTTAATGTGATGAAATCTACAAGTCTTAAGCATTTTGATTCTCATAATCAACTTTTTATTACAAATTCATTGTAAATTCAATACAGAAGTGAGGGAATGCAGGAAAAGGGGAAGGATAATATAGACATTTTAAAACTGATCAAGATTTGGGCTTTTAATAAAAACACTGCTGACAACCAATTATTACTAACCAGTTAACTCGTAAATAACTCAGGTAATAAAAACATAATCACAGAAAACAGTAAATCATTCATGAATAAATCAACAGTAAACACATCTTTATAAGCATGGTGGTTTAATTAGCTTTCCAATTAGACAATAGAGAGACTGGTTGACAGAGCAGTGGATGCAAAGACAGGCTTGCTGTGATTTAAATACTGTACAGACAGTGTTGGCAGAGTCTGTACTGTCTGCTGTAGGCTCCAGTTAAAACCAGAAAGGGAATGTTTCAGACTGGGCAAAGCATTGTGTACTGGTACTAACTTATGGCAACTGGTACTTCTCAAAAAGCTGCCATTCATCTAGTCAAGAAATTCCCCCATCAAATGAACTCAAAGTTCACTGTGGTGTCCGATGGACCCTAAGGTGAACCAGATAAATCCAGTCCACATTCTTACAACCTATTTCTGTGGCATCCATTTTAATATTATCCTCCCATCTATGCAGTGGTCTCCTAAATGATTGTCATAAGCCATTATTACATGATAATGGAGGCCTTAATGTATATTTTTAACAGTTGTATATTACCATTCTGAGAGTGTGACTGGGCAAAATGAATACAGGTACACCCAGATATGTCTTTGGGACTGCATGTTTTATGTATATGTGGTTCACTCTGTGCCCCATCTTACTCACAGTCAATGCACTGAAAGTTCACATTTTGACCAAAAACATCACAACCACTAACTACTGAAAAATATTCATTCAGAAATGTGACCTCTATTTTCAGGACTACATCCACAGAAAATGTCTTTGGTTACCACGGTCCAGGAATGCAGTTACACAGTGTGTATATCAAGGTGTACCTGCAGTATCTGCATTAAAAGTCATATTTCTATCAAATGAAAGATTAACAACAAATGAGAGTTTCACTCAGTAATCCAGTATACCCATTGTGTTGAGGGCTATGAGATGATCAAATCACATTTTTCCCCAGTCAAACCTTCACTGCTAGATAGTACAATTATTTAACCCTTAGTTGCCTGTATAAAAAAACTCATAAACTGAAACTCACTATACATGAGGTAGTCCCTGAACTTCCATCATTTCTTCCTGGCAGCTGGTACTGTCAAGTGTAGGCCCCAAGTTGTGGCCACCAAAAGCAAAACTGGAAGCAGGTGATAGGTGATGTCGTGGACTAAATGGATTGCGCAGAGCAGTGACAGGTGTAGGGTACGCTGATTTTCGTGGAGAGCGAGCTTTCACTATACGTGGAGGTTTGTACATCTCCTCCAACACTGATGGGGCCACATACGTGAAACCCTGAAACAAAACCACAAATAATGGTCTAACTGCAGCAAAACAAACTTAATCCTTATCACATAGGCTTAGGGTCTTTAAATGCCAAAGTGGTGGTTGGATTTAAACTCAGAACTTTTATAAACTTCTAATTATATCAGTACTGGAGCAACATACATATTTTGTAACTATATTTTCTAAAACCCATTTTCAATCAATTGAAGACATCCATAAGAAAATGGCAGGAGATTCAAGTTCTCTGAGATGTTACGCTGTGTTGGTGGTAAAGTACTACTTACCCAACAACCCAGCATTAACATCCCAGAAAACCTGAATCTTCAGCAAACATCACTGTGAGAACCTCAAGTCACATATTACTGAAAACACTCACATGAAACAACTTCAGGGAATGCTTTTAGGCCTGGAGATCTTGTAAGGAACAATGTGTAGCTTCAGATAAAAATTGCTTTCAAGTGGATAACATGTAGATACAATAATTTCATAAAGTACTTTTTTTAAACTAGTTTTGTTCTTTAATGGCCATGCCTCATGAATTCAAATGTACAGCACATACATTGCTTGAAATACTTTCCTTCACCCACTGTGATGGAACTCTGATGCAGAAGTTTACCTTTGTATGGCACATAAGAAAACATGAGTATGCACACTGGTCAACTTCACATTTGACAGTCATGCTTTCTCATTGTCTAAATACATACAACACAAATTTTATGCTGCAGCAGGGCAATGAGTGATGTATTAGCCTTCAGGGTGTGACATCTGATTGGTTTGTGTGTGGTGTGCACTGAGAAGGAGGCTCCCATTAACAGATTTCCAATAATTTTCAACTAAAGTCAAATAGTTTTTGATGGTCTATTTTTGTACCAAAGGATGATAAAATGATGTAGCTATTCAGTACAGTTGAACACCTTCTACTTTGCTAGCATGACTTTTCTCTCTTGCACATCAGCTGTCACTGTCTGTATTTTGTCTGTCCCTCTTCCCCAAGTATACACTCATATTGGAGTTGGCCAGTTTAGTTGCACAATGTGTCAGCCTTATACCAAAGAATTTGTGTTTGTTACAAATGTTGTCATTATCATCATCATCATGTAGTCTTGTCTCATGACAGGTCCATAACCTCTTCCAAAGCAAGTTCTCCAGGGAGTGCCATCTAGTGCTTCCTCTTTCAATTCCCAGTACCTTCTAATTTCCTTAAAGTCATCCCATAACAGCTTACGTCTTCTTCTTCGTCTTCCTGTCCCTTCTATCTTTCATTCAATAACGTGTTTTAGAAGGCAGTTCCTACACAAGATGTGACTAATCCAGTCAGTCTTCCTTCATTTTATTGTATGTAGGATGCTCCTTTCCTCCTTGACTCTCTGTAATACTTCTTCAGTTTTCACATAATCGGTCCAACTGATCGTCTCCATCCTTCTCCAGCACCACATTTCAAAACTTTCAGCTATTTCTGATTTCCTTTCTGAATTGTTCAAGTTTCAGCACCATACAAACTTGTTAGGAATGTAGTGCTTAAAAACAACTTTCCCTTCAATGACACTAACTTTATCCACATGGCCTGTAAAAATTCGCATAGGCGCTATTCAGCTCTATAATTTTCCATTCAATCAGAGTCCTTGTCAACTTCTTTGGTTGATTCACAGTGATTTATCAACTTAAGTATAAATCTCAATATAAGAAGAAATCAGTCACCTTTCAATATGTTACCATAAAATGGGGGGGGGGGGATATAGAACTGTTGAAGAGCAGACCTGTAATCTTGCACTGCATACCTGACAACATGTCTCACTTGTAAAATTACAGAGGAAAGCTGTGGCCACATCAGCAAGTTATGTATGTCTGTCCATCACCATTCCCAAGTGCAGCTTTGTTGTTTGCAAATGGTGGGGGGACACTGCCACTCCAGGTGTACACAGCCTGTCTCTAGTCTCCTTAACAGTGACATCATTCAAACATGCTACAATGTCACCCATATTTAACAAGTCTGAAGGGTAAGCTGGTTGTGCCTTAAATTGGGGTTTGGGAAACAACATTTTAAATGACTGTGTAACTCATTAAATCAACAATAAGACAATAAATGTTGAGAATTCAGGTCTTCTGGGCTGTTACGCTTAATAGCAGGGTTGCTCATTCCCAATATTTCAAAGGACCATACCACCTTCAAGGGTCCAGGAGTTTTTCCTCTAGGACTACTTGACTCTTAAAGATGAAGGCGGTAGGCTCCTTCAAAACATTGGGACTCAATAATGCTCCTACTCAGTATAACAACCCCAAAGACCTTAATCCTCAACATCAATACTGTAAACACAATAAACTTCGGTTATTTAGCAAAACATATGTAATTTGTAGCAGAAATGACACAAATATATATGAAAAGAAGTATGAAAGTTCACTTTTTACAACATTAACTTCACAACTTACCATTTCAAACAAGGATCTTACATAATATGAATTTGCAAACATGATCTACTACAGCATTTCAAATTTATTGCAATCATACATACATCTCCAAAACATGTTACATTACAAAAATAAATCACACAGCAGGATCTACCATCAAACCTGGGAACAGAATCTGCAGTCATAACTGGAAAGAAGACACACTGTGTTTACAAAAAGGAAGGCTATACCAAGTCATTTTGATGTTATTCATACCATGCAATGCAATATAATTCATTTTATAAAACCAAAAATTTTCACACACAAAATACTGTATATACAGTGATACAATATCCTCTCCTACATGTTCTGTATGTGAAAATTGTTGGTTTTATAAAATAAATTATATTAAGTCATATTAATGCATAAGACTGTGTCAAATTCTGGCTAAGCAGTACACTGGCAAAAAGATACCGTCTTGTGAACATACAGTATAAGAAATAATGCAAGCATACATACCAAGAAGGGTTACTTTTTGAAGTAAACAAGAAGGGTAGTATACTTTGTTTCACATGGTCAATGGATGAGAAGCAACTTACAGCAATAAGAGATGAAGTCAGGTATCATCACACAATCTCAAAGCCAGCAACTGCCTCCCCAGTGTTTGAACAACTTGCTTCTCTTCTACATCTTCATCACTCTAGTACATGCCCTTGTTTGCATTTGCTGCATTTTGTGTTTTCTGTGCCCAGCAATGATGATGTTATGACACTGGATTATTGTTAATGAAGTCCACAATTGTGACTGCCTGATTTTTTGACACTTCTTCCAATCTTCTTTATCCACATTCTTGTTAAAAATGGTGATGTCAAATCAAATTTTGATGAAGCAATGAGCTATATATATATATATATTATATATATATATATAAGAGAGAGAGAGAGAGAGAGAGAAAAGAGAGAGTAAGATTTCACTAAACTCCATGTTGCTGCCACAAAAACTGTAGCTCAAGTTCTTGTTTCCTGTTCAGTGTGAAAACAGCCTTTGGTGCCAATGCTTTTCTATACTTGGCTCTTACACAGATAACAACAACCCCACCTTAAAGCTGCTGCATGCTGGGGCAATTTGCAGATGGAAGACATCTTAACATTCCTTAAAAACAAAGTACAGCACAATTCCTTTAATCCATCACCCGATAATCTGGACATCATGACAACCCAGCACTTGAGAAGAGTAGTCCCAAGACCAGACATTTTGCCAACTGTAACTTCTGGTACATATACCGATTCCATGACTTTATCTTGGGTTATCTGGATGTTACATTGCCAGCACAAACTTTCCTCTCCAGACAAGATATTTTGAAGTTTTCAAAAGCTGGTACTGTTCTGCACCCTGGTAGTATCACAAGCAACTAGTGGGTCACACCACTTGTTTGGTGCAATTTGTAGCCTTACTGTGAATTCTATTACCATTGTGTTATATGTGACATGTGTTACTCTTTGTTTCAGCTATTACAACGGCTTCAAAAGATCCAAAGATGAGTAAACAAGGTACTGCTTGCAAGAGGAAACATATAACTTTTAACGATTCCACAAAAAATTGAAATAATTAAGAGGCTTGAAAGTGGCAAAAACTGAAGAGAGGTTATGGCTTCATGCAATATTGGATCATCAACTATGATACAACAAACAGAAGGATCAATTACAATTGTTTATGACATCAAGCCATGATAAGTGGGTCCCTGTCACCACGCCATGGCGCGTCCTCGGGTTGTGGATGGAGGAATGGCCTCCGGATATGGAGGGTAGCTGTGAATACATTGAATAAGCAGTCGTGGACAGCCGACAAGGGGCGGCCCTCCAGCTTGGGGGTTGGGCGAGGTGCTAACAACTCCTCACCATAAAAAATTACCATGTTATGAACCACTAAACAAAGCCTCGGATCTGGACTAATTCTTTGGTACAACTTAAGCAACGGAAAAGGAACATGAGATTTGGAACATGGAACGTGAGGAGCCTGTATAGATCAGGGTCACTTATGACAGTGGCCAGAGAATTAGCTAGGTACAAATTAGATTTAGTGAGTGTACAGGAGGTTAGGGACAAAGGAGGCACAGTAAGAGCAGGGGATTACAGTGAAACCTCTATCCATCGTTCCCGTTACCGTCGTTCGCCCGCATGTATCGTCTGCCTTATTTGGTCCCGAAATTAGCCCCATATAAATAACACTATTTTTTCCCGCCTCCATTGTTCCTCGAACTGTCGTTTTCCCGCACCAATAGTTGAAAAATCACGGTCCTGACGCAACATTTTCCCGCACTGATAGTTTTTTTTTTTTTTTTAATTTGAAGCGATGGTTTAGCGAGGTTCAAGGACCGGCATGGCCTAGTATACAAGAAGTTAGTCGGAGAAAGTGCGGCAGTGGACAGCGAAAGCACGGAAGCGTGGCTGGAAAGACTGCCATCTTTGTTGGAGGGATACGAACAACGTGATATTTACAACGCGGATGAGACGGGGCTCTTCTACAACGTGCTTCCTGATAGAACCTTGGCTCTCAAAGGAGAGTCTTGTCATGGAGGGAAAAACTGTAAAGACAGACTTACTGTTTTACTTTGTGTTAACAGTGATGGAACTGACTAACAAATGCCGATTGTTATCGGAAAATCTCCGAAACCGCGATGTTTCAAGAATGTAAAAAAATTACCCACCAAGTACCACGCGAACAATAAAGCGTGGATGACCACAGACATTTTTTCTTCATTTCTGCGTTCATTAGACGCAAGTATGGGTGCACAAAACAGGAACATTCTCCTCTTTGTGGACAATTGTGCCGCACATCCAAAGGATACATCGTTTCTAAGAAATGTAAAAGTCATATGGTACCCAGCAAATTGTACAAGTGTGCTCCAGCCCTTGATTTAGGGGTAATAAACTGTTATAAGCAGCTTTATAGAAAACACCTCGTGCAAACAGCTGTTTGCTTAATGGATGCAGGCAAAGATACGAAAAAGAAGATAAACGTGTTGGAAGCTTTGCACTACACTGTGGCAGCCTTGCAACAAGTAACCCAGCAGACAATCGAAAATTGTTTTCGGAAAGCTGGTTACGTGCAGGGACAATCTTCAGGCGACAGTGACGTCGTATTGACCAACGATGACGACGATTTCCGCCAAGACTGGGAAAAGTTCAGTGGCATGAACAAAGATAAATTCGAGGACTACGTCTCTGTGGACAGTCACGTGGCAACCTGTGGTGTAGAAGCAGTGCAGGAGCTGTGCGTGAGCCTCGTGACGTCCGGGAGTGTGGAGCAGGAAGAAGGAGAAGAAGAAGCTGGCGAGCTTTGCTGAGACGCATGAAGCGCTGATGGAAGTAAGATCTTTCTTTTATGCGCACAGCACGAGTGACAGTGGTCGTGAAAGTGTTCTAGGCCTTGAAAAATCGTACTTTGAACTGAGGAGGAGTAAAGTTTGCTCAAAACAAACGTCAATGAAAGATTTTCTCAGCAAGAAGTAATAATTATCATTAAATTGTTCTTATCTATAATTTTTAATGGTTTCCCGGTACTATCATTTCCCGTATGTATCGTTCAAATTTTCCGGTCCCCTGAAAAACGATGGATAGAGGTTTCACTGTATATTTTTTTCTATGGAAAAGGAAATGAAAGTCATCAATTGGGAACAGGTTTTTTTTTGTACATCAGAGAATAGTATCAGCAATTAAGAGAGTAGAGTTTGTTAGTGATAGGATGTCATATATGGTGCTGAGAGGTCGCTGGAGTAATATCATTGTTCTGAATGTGCATGCACCAACTGAGGAGAAAAGTGATGACTCAAAAGACAGTTTCTATGAGGAATTAGAACAGGTTTTTGATCATTTTCCTAAGTAACATATAAAAATTCTGTTACAAGATTTTAATGCAAAATTGGGGAGGGAGGGAGGATACTTTCAAACCGACGATCGGGAATGAGAGTTTACATGAGGATAGTAATGATAATGGTGTTAGAGTTGTAAACTTTACCACATCAAAAAATGTAGTTGTTAAGAGCACGATGTTTCCCGCACTGAAATATTCATAAATACACCTGGACCTCTCCTGATGGGAAGACTCATAATCAGATTCATCACGTATTGATAGATAGGAGATGGCATTCAAGTATAATCGATGTGCAATCTCTCAGGGGAGCTCACTGTGATACTGATCACTATCTGGTGGTTGCAAAAGTTAGGGAAACACTGGCAGTAAGTAAACAAGCAGCACAGAAGTTTGATGCAGAGAGATTTAATCTCAACAATCTAAGTGAACTAGAGGTTAGGAAACAGTACCAGATACAGATCTCAGACAGATTTGAAGCTTTGGAGAACTTAAATGTTAGTGAGGACATAAATAGGGCTTTGGAAAACATTAAAGAGAGTATCAAAATCTCAGCTAAAGAGAGTCTAGGGCTGTATGAAAGGAAGCAGGCTAAAATGCAGTGGTTACATAATCCAAACCAAAGCAATGTAGATGATCTGAACAATGTAAGACGTGAAGCTAGTAGATATTTCAGGAACAAAAAGAAGGAATATCTGAAAGCTAAAATTAATGAACTTGAAACAAACAGTAAGACCAAGAATATCAGACTTGTATAGGGGCATCAATGACTTTAAGAAGGGTTACCAGCCTAGAACTAATGTAGTAAAGGATGAGAAGGGTGATCTGGTTGCAGACTCCCACAGTATCTTGGCTAGGTGGAGGAATCATTTCTTTCAGCTATTGAATGTACATGGGGTTAATGATGTTAGGCAGACTGAAATACATACAGCAGAGCCACTGGTGCCTGAGCCCAGTGACTCTGAGGTTGAGATGGCTATTGAAAAGTTAAAAAGGCACAAATCACCAGGTATTGATCAATTCCAGCAGAACTGATTAAAGCAGGAGGTAGGACAATTCGTTCTGAGATCCACAAACTTACCAATTCTATTTGGATTAAAGAGGAATTGCCTGAGCAGTGGAAGGAGTCAATCATTGTACCTATTTATAAGAAGGGCGATAAAACAGATTGCAGTAATTATCGAGGCATATCACTTTTGTCAACCACATACAAAATTCTATCCAACATCCTTCTGTCAAGGTTAACTCCATATGCAGAGGAAATTATTGGGGAGCATCAGTGTGGATTTAGATGTAACAGGTCGACTACTGATCATATATTCTGCATTCGTCAAATACTTGAGAAAAAATGGGAATATAACGAGGCAGTGCATCAGCTATTTATAGACTTCAAGAAAGCCTATGATTCAGTTAGGAGGGAGGTCTTGTATAATATTCTCATTGAATTTGGTATCCCTATGAAACTAGTAAGGCTAGTAAAAATGTGTCTAAATGAAACCTATAGCAGAATCCGGGTAGGCAAACTTTTGTCTGACACATTTCCTATTAAGAATAGTTTGAAACAGGGAGATGCTTTATCGCCATTGCTTTTCAACTTTGCTTTGGAATATGCCATTAGGAGGGTTCAGACAAACCAGGAGGGTTTAAAATTGAATGGTATACATCAGCTTCTAGTTCATGCTGATGATGTTAATATATTGGGCGGAAGCGTACATGCTATAAAGAAAAACACAGAAACTTTAGTAGTCGCTAGTAAGGAGATTGGTCTAGAAGTAAATGCTGAGAAAACTAAGGGCAAAATCACAACATAAAGTTAGATAATAAATCCTTTGAAAGGGTGGAACAGTTCAAATATTTGGGAACAACCCTAACATATCGAAATTCCATTCAGGAAGAAATTAAGAGCAGATTGAAGTCAGGGAATGCTTATCATTCGGTGCAGGATCTTCTGTCTTCCAGTTTGCTATCCAAAATACAAAGATTAAGATATACATAACTATAATTTTGCCTGTTGCTTTGTATGGGTGTGAGACTTGGTCTCTCACACTGAGGGAGGAACAAGGCCGAGGGTGTTCGAGAATAGGGTGCTGAGGAGGATATTTGGGCCTAAGAGGGGCGAGGTAACAGGGGAGTGGAGAAGACTACATAATGAGGAACTTAATGATCTGTACTCGTCACCAAATATTATTCGAGTGATCAAATCAAGAAGAATGAGGTGGACGGGGCATGTAGCACATATGGGTGGGGGAGAGGTGCATACAGGATTTTGGTGGGGAGACTGAGGGAAAGAAACCACTTAGAAGACCCAGGCATAGATGGGAGGATAATATTAAAATGCATTTCAAGAAGTGGGATGGTGGGGCACGGACTGGATTGATATGGCTCAGGATAGGGACAGGTGGGCTCTTGTGAGTGCGGTAATGAACCTTCGGGTTCCACAAAACGTGGGGAATTTCTTGACTAGCTGACGACCTGCTAGCTTCTCAAGAAGGACTCTGCTCCATGGTAGTTAGTTAGTTAGTTATGACATCAAGTAAAGTGTGAAGGACCTTCTCAAGCGACAGACATTGAAAGAGCCAAAATTAGTGCAACTGGACAAGGTGTTGCATAAGTGGTATACAGCAATGCGTTCTGAAGGAACACTCATGCCTGGACCTATGGACAAGTGCAGATTCTCTGATAGCTGTCTGCAAAATTTTAAAAAATGCCATGGCATCAGAACGCTGGATATTAGTGGTGAAGTGGTGTCTACTGCTGCTGAAGGAGTAGTAACAAAAGAAATTACCTGTAAGAACTTAGGTCAGTATAGCTTCCACCTGCCAATCTCAAACATCCAATAATCTGGCACCTGTCCAGTCCAGTGTGTGCCAGATTAATGGAATTTTTCTGTATTCGGTGGACAAGCTGCATATTTATCCACAAACACTATGACTTTCCTTCAAGCAGACTTCATCCATGCAGCAAATCCTTTTTAAGAAGTCTAAATATCTTCACTGTAACCCATACCATGTCATTATTTACAAACTTGCACTGCAATGAGGATTTGCTTCTAAAGGGCCCTGGTTTGGTATATTTTCCAGTAACCAAAGGTTCTAACGTCTTGTTGCCAGGAGAACATGTTTCACAAAAATTACCAAGATTAATCTCATTCATCATGAACATTGCTCCAACGCAAAACTTACACATTACCTGGAACACAAGATTTGCACTCTCACTTAGAGTTGATTCATCCGGAGAGTCTATGGGAGTTTGCTTGGTGAATTTGGTATCAAACTGTGATACATCATCCTCACCTGCCTGTAAAGCAACAAGTGAAGAAATTTTGATGACAGAGCTCATAATGTGTAACAGTTTGGGTTATGTAAAGTGGATTTTGTACTGCATCCATATTGATCAAAATCAAATTCACCTGACAAAGGTTCATGCAGTTATTACAAAATATCACAAAAATCTGTTGAGCAATTCAAGAGATAAAATATGCACCAGACAATATCTCCATCATCCATTCATTCTAAGCAAGATTGCACACATTTCATTAAATATACATTACATACAAAAATACTACAAATAAAAGCTGTACTTCACATACCCATGTTTTGTACAATGAACCAATTTTTAGACAACAAAAAATGTTAGATTACAGGTGTAAGTAAATTAAACATTAAGTGTAAACTTTCCTGTATAAAATTAAATCAGAATCTGTTGAGTAACATAATCTCCCCAAGAAACATTCATTTCACATACTTCATGCAAACACTGCAAAATAATTCATAAAAACTCCTTCAATATACATACCAATGCAGGCTTGAATGGTGGTTCTAACTTTCTACCTAAGACATCAGCCCAATTTATGAGTTTGAAGAAGGGATGAACTTTGATAGCTTCACCATCACTGGGCCCTGAACCCAGCCTCTGTACCACTTGTCTCTGGAACAGAGTATTTTTCATTTAAACTTTTGATGGGTTAAAAAAACAACAGTTTTTTCCAAGTAAACTGTTGCACACAATAAACAAATTCCTTTCAGTTGTGAATTAACAATGTACTCCTTTAAAAGATAATCACAGGGGATGCATGTGGAATTATGGGAATGATGCAGAAACCAAGTAAGACATTTCAGAACAGCCCATCATCTCTGCACCCAAAAAAGGCAAGACAAGTTTGCTCAAATGTAAACAGCATGCACATTTTTTTTACATTCACCAACTTGTGCAATATCAGTTTGTTCTGTAAGGACAAACTGTATGCCAACATTAATAACTGCAGTGGAAACAACCCAAAAAGTGGACTTTGGGGGACTGGTTCCTACACCATGACAACACACTTGCTCACTCTTCATCTATGCATGAATTTCGGGTAAAAACAAAATGACTCTCATTTCACACCCTCCCTACTCCCCAGATTTAGCACCATGCAATTTCTTTCTTTCTGCAAAATTAAAGATGGCATTGAAGGGAGGGAGATTTAATGACACCACCATGATTGAAGCATAATCACAGGAGGAAGCCGCCACATTTCAAACAATGCACTTCATAAAATGCTTCAAACAGTGGTGTGACTGTGGGGCTCACTGTACAAAGTCCCAATGAAACTACTTTGAAAAGGAGAGCATTGATTAGCAGATAAGTATTATGGAGAAATAAATTCAGCCTGGAAAATATTTGATCTCAAAGTATAGATTACATCACATAAGCACTAATTTAAAAATCTTTATGTATTAGATCACTTTATATAATTTTTATCAGTAACATGAATACCATGTATTGTAAACAGTTTTAACTGTTGACATATAAATAATATATCAACCATATACATATATATATATATATATATATATATATATATCGTGATGATGGATCATTTAACTAAATGTCTCTCCAAAATTAACCTTTATCATATGGCCTTTTGTAATCAACATTCTTACGTATTGCCAGGTTTCTTTCTATTTAAGCACCCAAATCTGCAGGTCTGTACTGCATAATTGCACACAAAATTTAACGTTGATTCTTTGCTCTAAATTCCAATTAATAATTTTTCAATGAGATACAAACATACACCTCTTATTTCTGTTACAGCTTTGATGCAACTGATGCTATGGTGTTGTTACCACAGCCTGAACAAGTGTGAACATGCACAAACATGATTTTGGCACAATCAACTCTTGATGTAACATGACAGGCCACCTGATAGAATCATTCCACAAAGTTTACAGCCACACTGCATTATGAGGGATAGAACAAATACACAAGAACTGTATGAACAGTATTCAGACACGATAAGTGTCTACAAATTAAACTGAGTTACATATACTGTCTTTCCAACCAAATCACTTACATTTGCTAAAAACATATCTCAAAAAAATTTCTGCAAAAATTCTGTAACTGCATTGTCACATGCAGCTGACATTTGAATTGCTAGTATGAGATTTTTATACACTGTGGCAAGTTGATCCCAGAAATTTCTTACGTGTGGCCTTACACACCACAATAACATTACATTTACACTCCATATGTTCAAATCACTAATTCATTAATGAATATTAAGTGATGAAAGAAAATAAAGGACAAGTACACACCTTTAGCAGCTTGCGTATGAGATCCCGAGCATCTGGTGTGAGATATGGCGGTAAGTTCAACCTTCCTTTCAGTATTTTCTCTATTGTCTTCTTTCGGTTATCTGCAGTGAAAGGTGGCTGCAATGAATACAACAAGAAGTCGGCTGTAATGTCTTCTTCAAGAATGACAAACATTTATAAAGCAAAACTCAAAATTTATGTTGACAGAAAACATCTTTTCCTGCAACACACATATATATATATTCATTTGCTCAAACTGATTTTCATGTATCCTGACACATTTAATTCCTCTTAAAAAAGGCCCGCCCATTAACAATGCATATTTCTTTCACATGCTTATTTCTCTTTTAAATGGATCATTTAAAAACAATGAACAATTTTCTATTATAGATACAAACTGACATAATTTGCTTTACCATTCCCACTAAACACTCCATGGAGCAGAATTCTTCTTGTGAAGCAAGCAGGCACATGACTGGTCATGAAATACACCACTTTTTGTGCATCTAAAAGGTTCATTACCATATTCACAACAGCCCACCACTGGACACTACCCTGATTCATATGAACCCTGTTCACAGTGTCATACCACATTTTTTAAACATATATTTTAAAACAATCATCCAATCTGCTAGGCCTCCCAAGTGGTCGCTTTCCTACAATTTTTGTACACACACTTCCACTTTGCATTTCATTTCAGTGTGGTCAGTTAAACATATAAAGTTAGAACAGTCCACACTCTCAGATTCAGTTCTGAACTACACACTTGACAAAAATATTATTTTCTTCTACAAAAAAACCTATGTATCAACAAATATTGCTTGTTAGCACATAATGTGGAGCCAAAAATGTCCCTGTACAGATAATTTCTGCACTATAATGTGAGCAGTCAGTCTAGATCCCACACATTTTTCCTGTTCAAGTGGTATGTGACTACTGGAAGAATAACAAAGCTTATCTGCAGTGGTATCATACTGTTTGGTTCCATCCCTCGTCCTAAGCAATGGTATCAGCTACCAAAGTGTCACAATTCCTTTTCAGTATTTTAGTGTGGGGATTAAACTGACTGCTTTAACTATAATATTTCATTCAGAATCTATAATTTGATTTTGTAAAAATTTGTTTCTTTTTTAACTTCAATAATAACAAAATTATTTAAAATGCCAAGACTCGGAACTGAAAGCACTAGAAAGTTAATTTCAGTTTTGTTGTTCGTGGTATTAAAATTCACGTGAGTTATGCCAAAGAACACACATTATATAAGCAAAATGTATATTTCCTTAGTTTTTGTTTCCAGTGTATCTCTATTGCCCATTACATTTCTCAACACCTCTTCTAGTGGGTCCACAATTATTTGATCATCTTACTGAATACCCAATCTAACACTCCAAATTTTGTTGTCATTTTAATCACACACGTTCATTTCTAGGGAACATTATCACTACAGTTTAAGAAGTCACATTATTTTATTCATGTAACTTTACTATAAACCTTATGGCCACAGTGGCAATAAGGAAGAAATAACATTTCAAAACAACAGTTCTCTTACCTGCTCATCTGAATTACATGTCCAGTTTACTGTGCGTTCCTTCACTGCGCTACCCTAACAGTAAATAAACTGTATAAATAATGTTCCCTGTTATGCAACATTTTCTGTTCCCCACTTCCTCCATCTCTCTTTGCACAAAGATTTCCCCATCACACTATTTCCAAACACTCAAAATGTACGTCCTTTCCTCTCAGTAAAACACAATATTCAACATCCATATGAAACAACTGGAAAAATAATTTGTTCATACAACTTTTTAATCCTTATAGTAATATGTTAGTCCTGTAATTCTTGTAAGACAGATGTGTTTACTACATTCTATCTAACTGTTCCATACACTGGACAATGGGTTCATGGAGGTACAAAAACATCCAGCAAACACAAATTTCCTCCTTTAACAGGGAACACATTTGGATACTTACAGCACCTGTTAGCATGTCATACATAAGAGCACCTAGCGACCACCAATCCACTGCTTTGCCATGGCCACTACGAGTAAGGATCTCTGGGGCCCTACAATCAATATTAAGGCACTTTTCAGCGCATACTAAGCATGAAGATGACATACAGATGCCACCAAATAAGGATGTTAATAAGCAGACTGACTGAGCAATTTGCCTCAGACAGTAATGCTTCTCATTTTCATTCAAGCGTCTGGCTCAAATCTTGGATGAGACACAAGCTATCCTGAATCAGAATTTTTGTGGTTGTCCTCAGTCCCTCCAGGCAAATTCTGGGAGAGTAAATAAAAAATCAGACCATGCCCACTACTTTTCCACATCCTTCCCTATTCATTATTCAGTAACATCCATATCATTTAATGTTACATCACTGAATAAATTACAACCACATAATTTAAAATCTAGGGGACAGAACAGACCAAAGTACATAATCAAGGATGCCCGCAATGATAATCCTATACATACAAGACACACAGTACAATGCATCACACTGTTCTGACAACCTAATTATAAGGTTCAATATGACATGTAATTAATACACTCATTAATGACACACATGTCATGATAATTAAGACCTGAACTGGTATGGACTGGATTTTGACATCTTGTGTGACGGAATTGGTGTCTGTCAACCTTCAGGATGTTATAGCATACTCAAACTCAAGCTGTATAACACTGTTCATTCTTTAGTAAATTAAGCCCAGTAGTGTTATAAGAGAAACATGATTAAAATCACACACCGTAGTATTGTATGCCAAATCCAAATTAAACAAAGGTCAAACAAGTTATGAGTTAACAAAAATTATAGAAAGCTAAACTTAAAATGTCAAAATAATTTAGTAATAAATAACTTCATTAGAAAGGTTATAAATGAAGGGACCGTGGGAAGTTACAATCACTTAGCTGGTCAAGAAATTTGAATCTTTTGCAAAACTCAGCAGTTGATTACCATATTCAAAAAATCCTGCCACTAGACCCCTATTCTTAGCCAGTTAGTGAACTGTATTTGGAATTGAGTTTGCTTAATTTGCAGAATGACTGTGACACAGAATAAAAGTTTAAGAAAGTCTTCATTCTGATAATGTGACTACTGGCCAAGCCAGTTAAGTTTTGACAGTTATTTTGAGACACCTCTGTATAAATCACTACAGCTGCAAGTATCACCACACTCTAAACAATTTGCCACCACAACCAACACACACACAACTTCTTACATGAATTTCTAGCCCACCAAACATGGTGACTGAGCAGATCTCCCACTAGATATTGGGAGCATCCTGGTTCCAGTTTCAGCCCACAAACTGAGTTTTTGTGGTTATCTCGTTCCTCCAGGCCAGTACTTAAAACTGGCTATGAGCACTTCCTTCCACAACTTTCTCAATGGAACACTCGCACAATCATTCCAGTGTTTAATAAGCCATAAATTATGCAGGTGAAAAGTATCACTACATAATTCAAGAACAAAATCAATAAATAAATCCACCCCTGTCTGTAACCCTTTGAAGCACAGTATACCACCTGCTGTGACACTATGAAACTCTGTATTTGTTCACAGAACATACTCGTGTGTTAACAATTATATCCCTAAATGGAACTAACTGACTGGTCTTTATATTGGAGACACACTGAGCTCTCTGCAAGGTTTAAACTGAATTTTTATTTTTTATGTAACAGAGATAAATGTCACTCCTCAAAAGAACCTTGCCACTGAGGAGTATGGTGGGCATGGATGTGAAATGGCACATACCCTAGGTTTTAGGCTTGTTGTAGTGGTAAAAAGAAAGTCATTGTTCGAATTTAGCATAATCATTGAGCACTTAGCCAGTCAGTTTACTGACTATGTTACTTAGCTTCATGGGGTAAGTCTTTCTTCAGTCACTCAGCTCGTCAAGAGATTCACCTTCATTCCAGTCATTTATTACCACGCTCACAAAATCCTGCTACTGGGCCCTACAGTGAGGCAGGAGAATCCAGTCCACAGATGCACATCCACATTACAATCCAAATCACTATTATCCTCCCATCTATCCCCAAACCTGTTCTCCCAAGTGATTACTTCTATTTAGTTTTCATGGCTAGAATTTTGCATTCATGCCCCAGATCGCGAATCACTGTGCTAAAGAATAAAACTGTACATACATGTATTCAATGGTACCACAAAAGGTGTGCGTCACTATGCCTTCTTGTATGTGTTCTTTACATAAACCAAAGTCTGTTAGTTTAACATGTCCATGTGCATCCAGAAGTATATTTTCAGGCTTCAAATCCCTGAAATAAAAACAATGCACAACTGTACCATTCTACAATTTTTCAGTTAAACAAGAATAACCAGTATTACACTTCTACCAACAACTTAACAGTATTATATCCTGATGCTGGCACTATCAGACACCTTCACTTGGTACACCTATTGCTATTAAGTTACAGGCTATGCAAGAGTTCACTGACATTGGTCTCATCCTTTCTGGTAACACCACAACAGAATTCATAATACATCACTAAGTACATAGACTGCACAGAGAGGTTCATTCACAAAAACAATGTGGGGGGAGGGGGGATTAATCCAGGGGTCTCTGTTGTTATTATTGCCAGCTACGCCAAGTAATATGTGACATATTTGTCATGTAATTCAGACTAGGGAGCAATTACTCGTACACAGCTGTAAACTAAATGCTGTTGGTTTTTAACTAACCATCTTGTCATTGACAAAGATAACTAACTGCATGGAGAAGAGTCCTCCCTGAGAAGCTAACAGGTCCTCATGTAGTCAAAAAACTCCCAATATTTTATGAAACCCAAAGATTCATTACCACATTCACAAGTGCCTGCCACCTGTCCCAATCCTGAGCCAGAGCAATCCAGTCCATGCCTCACCATCCCACTTCTTGAAAATCCATTTTAATATTATCCTCTCATCCACACCGAGGTGTTCCAAGTCATCTCTTTCCCTCAGGTTTCCCAACCAAAACCCTATATGCACCCCTCCCCATATGTGCTACATGCCCCACCCATCTCATTCTTCTTGAGTTTATCACCCAAATACTATTTGGTGGGGAGTACAGATGAAACTCCTCATTATGTAGTCTTCTCCACTCCCCTGTTACTTTGTCCCTCTTAGGCCCAAATGACTTCCTCAGCACCCTATTGTCAGACACCCTCAGCCTATGTTCCTGCCTAATGTGACAGACCAAGTTTCACACCCACACAAAACAGGCAAAATTATAGTTCTGTATATTTTAATCTTTATATTTTTGGATAGCTAACTGGAAGACAGAAGATCCTGCACCGAATGACAGCAAGCATTCCCCGACTTCAATCTGCTCTTAATATCTTCATGAATGGAATTTTGATTTGTTAGGGTTGTTCCCAAATATTTGAACTGTTCCACCCTTTCAAAGAATTTATTATGTATGTATTTGTGATTTTTGTCCAGCATGCTGGTCTTGAGACAGTGTTTTTCTTTACAGTATGTATGCTTCCATCCAATAATGCTGTTGGTTTTAAAGTTCCTAATTTAAAATGTTATTACTTTTCAAAATATGGGTACATTACTTGGGCAAGAATGTTCTGCGTGGTGTCACCCCAGTCAGCCTCACCCACCTACTTCATATACCACTATTTTCTGGCATGGCTACCCTTACTGGAATACTAGACCTTGACAATGGAGGCAGCATGCTCCTCTGAAACATTGGTAACTATTTACAAATTGACACAGTGTAACACCCAAGAAGACCACAACCTCAAATCTTGCAATTGAAACATGTTGTTCAATCAACAGAAGGTTCAAATGAATAATGTAAGTCTCTGTAACACATATGACAAGTGACATACACCACTAAGTGTGGTGCAAAAGTGACAGTATATGATACTTAATTTATATCACACACACAACACAATGCCACAGTAAAGATGTATGATGATAAAATCTGAATTTCAAACCAAACAGAATTCCAGAAATTAGAAGTAGCACAAATGCATTCTTTTGAGACCACTACTGAACTTCACTTGCTTAGATTACCAAAAAAATTCTGACATCACAGAAGCACTGAAAGTTACAAATAAAGGTAAAGACATACAAAAAATCAAGTTTGAACAAATGGAAAGAGAGCATCTGCCACAGCTGGCAATCTGTTACCAATAAAAGGAACAATGACAGGACACACCAAATGATGCGAGTTTTGAGGTTTTCACAGTGGTGTAGCCGTGGGATATACTGCTGCATCAATGGGTAACTGGATCCTGATATTTTGACACAATGAATGAGGAGATACTTCTAGGACCTACTGACCCCTGAAGATAAGGACACTAAACTGCCTCAGAATGTCACCTACTAACATGTCATATACCTGAAGAATGGAATCCTTAAACAAAATGATGATGGACAGATCAAGACCATCTTGTGATTCACAAGAACATGACTTAATGACATAATTGTACAAACTGCAAGTGATGGTGTAGTGGTGATGACAAAGTATTGCCAAAAATGGCTAATGCTGGTTTTGTATACTACACAAGTGAAAAAGTGATTAGAAATTACAAACTGTTTTGTATTTAACTAATATTAAAAGTAAAATTCCTGAGAAAAGCTCCAGTCACCCATGGGTGAAATGATGAAGCTGGATGCATTTCCTGAGGTGAATTTCATATAGAATGGGTGCCTGCAATAAATTACACAGACAGACATGTATTTCAGTTTCTTCACCTAAAACTAAAGTTATCACCGTGCTTTGAAGATAAGATCAGAGGGTCCTGTTTTGAATCGTGGTTGCCTATCAGCCACATGCTTAACGTGTAGTCTGTCACGAAACCTGTGCAGACTGCATTATCCATGCTACACATTGCAACATACAAGCAACAGTCTATTCTGTACATTTGATAAGCCACACAAACATCCATCACATGAAAATGTCACGCACAAAAAATTATAGTGCTTCTATTATCACATCACAGTAACTGGAACATTAACAGATAATGTAGATAGCTGGTAAATACATTTTAACAAACATCTGTGTAAGATATTGGGTACAATATTTCTTGAAGTACTTTTCCTATTATCTGTGTATTGAAATATTACAGTTACTCATTTGTTTATCTACTTATACCAACATCTTCAGAAATAGACAGATAAAGTGTTAAATTTTAATCACCTCTTCAGTTGTTTGTGATAACAAATTTGCTTAATAGGATAAGAATAAGCCATTTACAAGTAAAAGCATGATCAAAATCTGACTTCTATAATACAGGGTATAAATACAAAAGACAATTATAAGTTTACAATATAAAACATATATCTCAAAGTGCATCTCTGTGTATATATTTGCTCAAAACTCAGGGCAGCTGCTACAGTATTAAAAAAGTTTCACTGTTCATACAATCATGATGTAATTCCTATAAAGGTCCACAAAAGTTTACAATTGTCCATTTTGTCCATCAGTAATTTTTTTCTGATGAATACTGGGGTGATGTGTGTGTGTTGTGGGGGGGGGGGGGGGGGGGGGGTGGAATGGTCACAAAAACCGGCCTGTCCTTAGCTTATCAGGAATTGGTGCCATCATGTGGTGTCTCTGTCAAGCAAGTGCCATATTCAACACCACTTCAAGATGGAGCACGATATGACAAGAGAAGGAAGTGCAATAATATTAACTGATCTGTATGTCTTTTAAAAATACTGTATCAGCTGCAAGCTTACACACTAAGAAGTACAGCTGTGGCACAATGATGGGACATCTTTGTGCACACTTAGTACCTAAAGTGCATGGCGGCAGCATGTTTCTGTTATTTAAAATTCTTGTGATTTTCTTAACAGAAAACTGTCACGTTTCACACTAAACATGAACTGGCTATGTGATGATCATTACACAATCTTTATCTAGGATATTAATAGTTTTAAATAAACATTTCTGTGATTGCAAGCCTCAAGGCCAAAGGTCATGCTAACGCTCATATCAGTTAACTGAATTTCCTTCTGCACATTTCTGTATTAACTATATGAAGATCAGAAATGTATACATACAGGTAACTAAAATTACACACAAAGAAAACAAAGAATGGCTACTTACCTATAAATAATTCCTTGTATATGTAAATGTTCAAGTGCTAGTATTATTTCTGATAAGTAGAAACTGTAAGAAAGAAGAAATAGGATTCACATAAACATAAATGTATCACCAGTAATCTCATTACTGTATCAGAGCCTGGACAAACATGCCAGCTGGTGGACAGGTGTATGAGTAGGTCGTCTAAGTGGGTGGGTAGGGGAAGGGTTTAATTCCAAGGGCTGAAATGTACAAGAAGAATTCTTCATTCTTCTTGAACATTTCAACCTTCAAAGATGAGAGAAATATGTTGTCTCAAAATGCCCAGAACCAAACACCCAATGACAAAATTACATACCCTGGAAGAACAGATACCTCAACTCTAGTCACGTGTATTGAATTCAATAAGTAATAAGTATTGACCTTTAAACGACCTACATTCACATATGCGAACACACATAAAAAACACCCTTGAAATTCATTTTATATATTTAGGTATCAAGGAAATTTACTGCATTTTTAAGACATGCTACAAAAACTCAATTTTATTTTCCACAAAATGTCATTTATTTCATAATTTTATTTCTTTCTGTTCAAATAATACTCACGTTTTTCATAAATCATGTGCTAAAATTTAAATACCAACATGGTTGCTTAAAAGTTAACCTTTATCCTACTGGGGTGGATATTTAAATTTTAGCGCATAGTTTATGAAAAACACATTTAAACAGAAAAAGATAAAATTATGAAGTAAACAGCATTTTGTGGAAAATAAAACAGAGATTATGCATTAATTAATTGAATAATTAATTTATTTATTTATTATGCAGCATGTCTGAAAAATGTAGTAAATTACTTTGTTGCCTAAATATATAAAGTGAATTTCTAGGGGTGTTTTCCTACATTCTTTCACACATGCAGATATCACTAAAAGATTAAATAAACAGCTACTTGAAGATGTTTATAAGGGCCTCATTTAAAACTGTAAAGAGTAGTTTCTAACAGTAGATGAAGATTCTTTTTGTGAAGAAGATTAATGATGTTTCAGTGCAGTTTCAGAATTCCACACATTCTTTAGCATCAGTAATAGATGAATGAAATATGTGTATGGAGCATTGATAGAATACTGACAGGGAAGAACTGAAGTACTCAGAGGAAAACCTGTCCCAGTGCCACTTTTTGCACCACAAATCTCACATGGAATGGCCTGGGATTGAACCCTGGCCTTTGCAGTGAGAGGCCAGCAATTAACTGCATGAGTAATAGCTTCAGCCTGAAACCAATAAAAGTCTTGTGAAATGATACAACGCATGGTGTCACCACTTGCATAAATGTGCACATGGCCATTAAGTATGAGAATGTGTGAAAGTTACAAGAGCTACTGCATGGCACAGCTCTATGTCTGGAGGCACCTAAGAAGACAGTCTCTCCTGTGAGCAAAGTATTTTACTCCTTAGTAGGTATGTTGATTCAACTGGCATTCAAATTGAAATGATACAATTAAATAACATGTGTACACAGGAGAAGATGAAATCAGCTTAACAGTGAAATGGTGCAGTAGAATAACACAGCCCTGTAGCTGCACCTGCAAGGTCATAAAAGTGCAGCTCTAAATTCTAACTGTATGAAACTCAACTTTCTCAGGCTTAACTGCCTGCCTGCTCACTCGACATGCAAAATCTTACAAGAATGTCATTGTTGCCTCAGCCATTTTCCTGTTAAAAAAAAGTGCACAAAATACAAGGATCATCCTACATATTTCTTGACACCTATTTCAATCCTAATGAATGTTGCTGCAACTGATGGCTGTTAAAGCTGCGAAAAGTAGACAGTGGTAAAATCCTGTTAAGGTGGACAAAACGATCTATACCTGGTGTGCACAAATCCTGTTAAGCTGGACTGAGCCAAACCATGTATACCAGAGGTGCACAAATCTGTTAAGTTGGACAGAGCTAACCCATCTATATCAGAGATGCACAATCCCAGGCACCAGGTAGCCAAGTTGACTGAACTCTGTTAGGCAGTGCCTAACATTTGTGGGTCCTTAGCTTGGCTTGTGCATCTTGTCATCCTTCTGGCACCCAGAAATTTGCGTTACCTCCTAGATTTTTCGAAAATTTGTGGACCCCTGATCTATGCCAAATTTTTAGATTAGACTTCATATCATACTACTACTGGCCAGCATAGTTGATGTAAATGAGAGCCATACCAAAAGTAATGAGCACATTTATATCATGTTAAAAACAAGCTGTACATGTACAAAAGCAGATATCGTCCTCAGTCACTGGAGATATTCTGTCACTTCTCCACAATCCATTCAGTTCTGTCAGTTCTCTTAAAGTTAATGCTGTCACTGTGCATGGCATGAAGACGTATGGGAGTGTGGAGATACAGCTCCATCCATTCTTAACCTCTGGCACTAGATGGCCATAGTGGTCACCTTCACACCCCAGTCACTGTATCCCTCATAAATGAGTCCCCAATACCCACTGAACAGAGAGCTAGATAGGTCAAAATCTCTCATTCCTGCTGGGGATCAAGCCACAATTCCTCGGTCATTCAGCCCATAGCTTCGTTATTACACTGTGCAATTTTAGCAACAGCTTGAAATGCCACCGCAGCAGGAATCTGTTTCAGCACTCACGTATGTGTGGCTTAATAAACTACCATGTCACTCTTGAAGTGCCCACCCCTTGCGATCTCTCAGTATCCCAAACAGGTGGTTGTCTCAAGGGGCTAAGCTCAGCCATTAAGGAGTTGTGTGAGAACTTTCCCAGCCATACATCTGAATTACCTCCAATGTCAGAGGTACAGTAAGGGGTCTTGCATAGTGTTGAAAGATGATGAGCCTCAACAATGGGCATTTGTTTAGACATGCAATTAGCAGTTTTTGGAGTGTTGGTTAGTATCATTACAGAGGTTATTTACAACAATATGAATACGTATACTTGTAGGTTTCCTATTTCCACATTTGTATAATACTGAATTTTATTAATTTCTGAAGTACAAAAAAATCTGATTATTGTTAGGTGTCATGTTAAATTTCAGAATCTTATGGACCTTACTAACCCCATTTCAGTTCATGTTCTAACTTGCATTGTTAATTATTATAACAATTATTGCAAAACTATCAAGTGACTGCAGCCAACAAAATCTACTTAATTGTGTTGTATAACAAATTTTTGTTGTACGTGGTGCTCTAAGATTTCTGTCCCCTTAAGAAGTGCATATTTAATCTAAGTCGATTTATGCAGACACTTTCTTCCACATGCAAAAAAGCAACCAATCTCCTGGCTTTTAAAACAGATAACAAAGCCACAGTTGGTGCACAACTATAGGCCTACTGCAATTCTGAATGCCTTTTCCAAAACATTTGAATTTATCACACATTATCATATTTCCCAGTAAAGACCAAGCTAAAATCTTATTAGTATGGTTTTACAAAATCTAAATCATGTACTATAAATTCTGCAAGCACCTACTTTGGTAAGGTCAGTTACCCATCGCTTGAAGTGAGGCCAACACGTAACACAGGTTTTCCTCAAAATGGTGCTATCTAGAAAAATCACTATATGAATACAGTATATATGGTTGGGGTACTTACCAAGCTGTGTCCTCTAAAAATATTCCTTCTCGTTCCAGGTGCATAAACAGCTCACCACCACTCAAGTATTCCAGAATTAAGTATAGTTTCCCACCTGTCTGGAATGCGTATATCAGGTCTACGATGAAAGGGTGCTAAACAGCATGAATATAAGGGAAGTAAAATCAAATCAGTATCACTTAAAATTTCTGACTGCTAGGCCAAATTACTGCTGGCCCACATAAGTCTTATTTTTGATTAAAAGCATTTCACTTATTTCTCAAACACAATTCACCTTTACAGCTTCAAGGATGTTCCTCTCAGCTTTTGTGTGTGCAGTGTCCTTCTGGTTGCGTACAATTGAAGCTTTACGGAGAACTTTCATAGCAAAGATGGTTCCACAATCCTGACCAGTAACTTTGCGCACCTGGAACACTTTCCCATAACCACCCTTCCCCAAAACTTTGCGCAGTTCAAAATCTTGAGGTCCTGTCTTCTCCTTGCCAGTATTCACATTCTGTTCTGACAGCTGTACTGTTTCTAAGTCTTCTGACCTGTTCAGGAACATATATCATTTACTGTTTTAAAAGACTGGAAAGTTAATAACTGTAAAGCTGAAACATTTAAAATGTATGGTAAACATACACAAATATTCTACATATAACACGACACACTGTTCCAAACTTCATACTTACTCAATTATAGCATTAACGTTGGGGTCTTGATCATAATCACCCTGGAATTAAAAAAGAATATGTGTCACTAATTTTTGTACGTACAAGTAAATCTCATGCCTCATGAAACAATCACATGGACGTACACACCACAGCCACTTACATTTTTACGAAAATCTCAACATAATGGACGTTACAAAACAAATCACTTTGGTTTTATGTTTAAATTTGAAAGAAAAACATAACTTACCTCCTCAATTTCAATGGCATCATCATCAGAAACATCCTGGCCAAGTTCTCCATCCTGCAATTCTATATCAAAAACCCCTGCCATTATTCAAATTTAACATATCACACTGACAGTGCTTACAATTATGCACAAATCCAATGACTCAACGTAGTTTCTTCTACCAATATTGCTCTACGGCAACATCGCTCCACCTGCTTCATGTGTGCAAAACGCGTACCTTCTGAAAGCGTTATGAACACATATAACCACAGATTATCTAATAATGCTGACCAACCTCTCACTTCGAGCCACGCAAAGCAGTATGTTCTTAAGAATGTGGGAAATATTTTATTGTCATGTTGGAGACCATAAAAGGAGGCCTCTGCCACCACGAGACACCAAATCGTCCGTAATGATGAAAGATTTCCAAGTTCATCGTCGACTACCCTAACCTAAATTTTATTATGAATGTAGAACTGCGTTTAGTGCTATTCAGTGATATATATAATGGCGACGGATACGTTAACACCACGCAAACATAATATTGCTGAACTGAGTAGGAGAGCTGCATTGAAATTAAAAAATGGGTCACCGAAGTTCAGGGACGTTTTGCGAGCGGTATAGTGTCATCGCATATTAAACTTGTACTTTATTTCATTTTGTGTGGGTGTCTCATTTAAGATCTATTGTCATTCCCAATTGACTGCCATGCTATCTACTTAGGAACTGCAAGGTTTCGAAGTAATGACTAGCAGCGGGAAAATATATTTTAACCAAATTCTGATAATCCAAATATTTTTGTAATAATCTTCCCATTTAAACTTTTTAGTTCATGTAGCTGAAGCTGACCCGTAACGTTATTGTTGGAAATACTGCTTTGCACTATTTTCATTTTGTTTCAGCGTTGCAGAGCCAGGATGAAAGAAAATAGGGACAGAACTGTAAATAACCTGAGGTGCCTTAATTCTTATAATCATAAGGCTGACCTGCTTCCAGCACTTGGAAATTCGGAATCATATGGTATAGGGAGCGCAAGATATGAAACTGAAGGGTGCCCCCTAACAAAGGAAGGTAATACATTTTACCTTAAATCTGTAACTGATATGTTTAAATTATGTATCTGTGATTATAGCTGTGCCCATTTGGGAGCCATAGTATATACATGGAATGTTACAAGCATGGTGCCTAGCACACATTTATCATCATGATGCAGTACATAATGATAGATTGCACTGTATATTCTGAAACCACCACCTATATAGTCTGAGTTACAGATAGCACTGTAATGTAAACCTGTTTCTATCACCCAGTTTCATAACAATCTGGCAAAGATATAAAAGTTGAAAAAAAAAGTAGCCCACAAGACCCTGCAAAACATTTTTTTGTGCTTAAAATATGTTTGTGAGCAGTTATATAAATAAAATTGGGAATTGCCTTTTCTAGAGGAAGAGATTATTGCAGATTATGAAGCACTGCTAGCAAGTGAAGAAGAGATGTTCTCAGAAATGTTGCAGAAGAGTTTAGAGGAGGAAGTTGTATGTCCTGTTTGTCAGAAGACAGCAATGGAAATTGACAGTGCTTTTCCTGGTGGACCTTGCATTGTATGTCACCGATGTTGTATCAGAATTTCTGGCCACACAAGTCTGGAAAACTTTGGGCTTCATATACAGTCCTGTGTTAGTGATCATAGCAATGTATGCTCAGAGATACCGCAGTTCCACGTTGTCCCAGAAGATGACAGCACACACATATACATGCTGTGTGCCCACTGTTCATATTTAAATGTTATTTCCTGATATAAAAAATGGGGCATATTCTAATGTACTGGTAAATAAATATGTATTCTTTACCACTCTTGCTTCTCAATTGAGGGGCTGAATGGATTAAAAGCTTATTCCAACTAAAATAAGTTTTGAGACAAATGAGTTTTTGTGAGGTACTGTTTTTTGAAAATGTCGGGGAATTAAAACTGGCTTTATTACATAGTACCTGATGTAAACTTCCTAGCTGCAAATAATGTTTACTATACAGTTTATTGTTTCAGTGATATAATAAAAAAAGGGAGACATTAATGGGCTTAAAACAGATTGGAAAACCTACTAATATTGATATTGTGATAAAATATATGAATTTCAAAATCAATATCACTGACATTGGTCATCAACTCATTCATTACATGCCCTCCCTTCTCATGCAAGTCCAGGGTACAGATGGCACAAAATCTCATAAGCAGAGGTGGAAATTGCTTTTCAGAACGATGCATGCTGAGTATCAGTTAAGAAGCACAGGGAATGATGAATGTGCATAGTACTTCAGTAGTGTACTATACATACAACTTACTAGATGCAACATAACATCACATTCACATTATGTGTTCAGACATCATTGTGTTGTCCTAAGATGGGTGCGGGCAAATTACTGATATTGCAGTGCAGCTAGGTTATTTATAAAATACATAATTTCTGTATGATCTGATGTGCAAAACTTATTAAACTTTACGAACATAACACTTTTGTCTCATTTCAGGTATTCTATTGTGATTTTATTGATGTGTGTCGTGTATAGGCATGGTTGTGCTGCATGCCTGAGTAACACAATCATGCTCAAGCATGTAAGCACGGCCAAGATTAACTCTGAGTGTAATGAAGCTGTCTATATGTGGCAGTTGAGTTGGGATAAGCCCTTATTCCACTTGCAACAGCTGAAAGTAGATGCAGAACTATAGCACCAAATACTGATCAGCGGTTGAAGATAACACTACGAGATTTTCTATATGGATAATAAATGGCTCTAGCATTCATATTTCATATGGAACTGAAAACCAAGTAGTGATAGAGCCTTGTTTCATTCAGCAGTTCTATTCTTAAATTGAAAATTGATTCTACATATTGGCATGTGACATACTTGAATTCGTCTGAAAGCAGCACTTATATCTAGAAAGATGATGTCCAGATTATCAGCTTTTACAAAGCTTTCAAGTAAAGAATGTTTGCCAACTCTATGCTGTTGCCATTAAGTTTGTCATCAGCAGGATCATGCATCCTACAAATGAACCTTACAGGTGCTTCTCATGATTAAAAGGCACTCTTTTAGACACCAGCAGCCTTGATTTTGGCCATGATGCAAGTCAGGGACCAGTGAACTAAATTTTCCAAATATGCACAATCTTGTCCATTTCAGATACAAAGTGCTTACAGAATTGTATAAAACAGAAAATTACTGTCAATTGTCAGTGCTATTTACTGTGTCATGTTTACTACAGTAACATATCCACAGCTGGAGGGATTTAAGTGGGAACTGATCCCTTCCACCAAAAATGTCTGTTACCTGCAATGGTTTCATGCCTAAAATTAAAATTATTTTCTTGTAGAGCACATGAAGGCAGTCATTAGGATATATAATTTGCTCTCCTTGAAAATGAGTTTTCACATACATTCTCATGTTTATCAGTGCATGTAATTACTGTCACTACATGCACACTATGTAATTCACACATTGTTTTGGATAGAGGTACATACTTTATTACTGTACAAATCACTATTTATGGCAGTTCTGTGTACCAATAAACCTGAAGCTTCGTCCATGGCATCTTCCAACATAAAATCGCATAGCTTCACCTTTAAGAGTCACTTTCTTGTATAAAAATACTGTACATGTCATGGTTATCCACTCTCAGACTTAGCACATGTGCTTTCGTTCAAATAATGATGTTTTGTTTGGTTTCAGTGGAAGCCTAATACTAATGTCACTAGCTGAACTATTCCGTTTTGTGTTTGATTAAACTTGTAACATGCATGGTAATAAGATTTATAAGAGAACCTGTTTTATGTTATTAGTATGTAGAACCTTTTTATACCCTGTTATTTATAGTGTTTACAACTCCAAACACAACCATCTTATGGGATGTTATGTCATGAAATCCGGTATAAACTTACTGATGTTTTGGAGGAGGCCACTTCCTCTAAAATGTTGCAAAATTTTACCAGACTGCTCTGTGTCACTTCCCAGAAGACAGCCATCTTCATAATCACCACTACGAAAGAACCTTAAATATCACATTCAAAATTATTTGTTTATGAAATCTTCTATCCAACATTATACTACAACTTACGAATTAAGTATGAATTTACGTGTTAACAGAGCCTAATTACAAACTGGTAATTTACATGAACACCTCAAATAAATGCCTAACATATGTGTTTGTCATTAATTATTAAATTAATAGTACATATGCAGAACTGATTTTCCACCAAAATACCTCTAATATGGACTATGCATTACTTGGTGCTTTACTCCATCTCAAACAGCCAGTGTGGAGGCATGGGGTGGGAAAAGCTGACATATTTGAACACTAATAGTGAGAATCAGGGAAGAGACTTGGCTATTTCTCAAAATTGACTTGTACCACTCTGCAGGCAGTCCTCCCTTTACACTTTTGCAACTATGTTCCAGAAGTGGCCGTTAACCATGTGAACCCTATAAAATACCTAAAAAAAACTACACCGACTGTAAACAGAAACTTAAATTAACTGCTGAGTTTGAAAAGGGAAAATTGGTGATAAAAGTAGCCAAAGACTTATGACATATGGTTACAAAGCTTGACATATGAGAAAACAAATTTAAGAAGACAACTTCTGGGATATGACACCAATATAGAGTTGTCCTGAGATGGGCAAAGCAAACATTTGGCAGAGCCCTCTTCTTTTTAAAGTACAAAAATTAAATTCATACAACCCTTACATTTAATAGCTACATATTTTTTTATCTTTCTCAACATCACAATGATGTTATCCCACTTACATACATTTTTAAGTATAACTCACCCATCATAATCACACTACCTACACAGAATCCATCTTCCTTGATCTTGCTGCAGTCACTGTGATTTCACTGCAGTCATAGGCATAACTTGGCTAAAAACATTGGGGGGGGGAGGCAAAACTGACCATGGCTATTAGGAACTTTAATTTATGAAGCAGTGAAGTTAGAAAGTGGGGAAAGACTGGCTTGAACCAGTCCTTAATAACATACACCCCATCACCCACTCTAACCCCAATATTTTTTTCTATTTTCCCCTCTTCAACTCAGTAGCCAAAAGAAAACTATTCTTAAGTAGAAAAAATATTGGAGTAGGGAGGCATTTGCCCCCACCCCCAGTATGCCTATGACTGCAGTCAATGTTGAATGCTGCTTCTTTCTTGATTGGCAGAACAGCCAGTCCACCCAGCCTCTCTTGAGCCCACTACAACTGTGGCTGTTAACATTACCCCATAAGCTATTTCTGTGTAATAATTTCAGTTAGTATACACTGTACCACCATGTCTCCCAGTACTAATCTGATGTTCACTGCATCAAGGCCTGATAAATTTTAAGATTGCACCATACCAAAAGTAATAACACAATACTTAAGCAGCAGAGATGCTTCATTTCTCCTCATATTCATTTAAATCACACTATAGAACAATTTGACTAGAGTATAAAAATAATGAACTCTACTATCCTCGTCCAAAACTCCATATACAGAATCACGTTTGTTGGACGAAATTGTGAGTGAACTCAATAACAAGTAAGGTGTATGGCCACTCCATCAAAAGCTAATGCCACCCTGATGTGGCACAAAATGAAACTTGTACTCGGAATTATGAAAGCTTGTGTGTGTGTGTGTTATATATATATATATATATATTTCAGGTTAACAAAGCAATGAATTATTGAGCATTAACATGAACAAACCTGTTTTGCCAGAACCTATACAGTAGGTTATGAATGTGCAGTCAGTTACTTGGCTCAGTATATTGTATATACTGACAGTAAATGAATGTGGATATATGAAGTGTGGTCTGTATTTTGTCATGGAATGTGAATTCAATTATAAAGATTTGGGAACATTTTTCTTTAAAAGACAAGCATCAAAAGATGTCCCTACAGACCAGTGCAGTAAAACTGTGTACAGGAGCTCTAATCTGGAAACCAGAGGAGGAGGAGGAGGCAGCCTGTATGGAAATCAAGGAAAAGGTTCAAAATGTGATTCAACAGATACTGCTGAACTTATCCAATTATAAACCTGGAAGTGGCATGTTGTAGACAGAGTCAGAGGCCAATATCCTATCTGACTTGAATAGCCACTGGATGGACATTCTGATATTGGAAGCACAGTGCACTCTCCTTTCTTTGCATGAACTGTAGTACAAAACACCAGCAATTAAAATTAACTGAACATTACCAATGAGCATCGTGGCATATGTGTGTCTGTCATCAGTTTTTGTACATTAAGAAGGTCCATACAGCATGCAGAACATGCGCACTGCATACCAGCATTCATCTTGGTTACAGGATAAGCAGGTACATGGAGAAGACATGAGCCATCTAGGTTATTGATAAAACAACAGTCATTAGGTGCGTTCATAAAATTGCAAAAAGCAACTATTAGCTTCATCATGTCTGCCCATCAGTCCATCTGCATGGAACAACTTGGCTCCCACTGGACGGATTTTCTTCAAATTTAATATCTGAGTATTTTTCGAAAATCTGTCAAGGAAATTCAAGTTTAATTAAAATTGACAAGAATAACGGGTACTTTACATGAAGAGCTATGTACATTTATGATAGTATCTTGCTGAATTCGTCTTAGAATGAGAAATGTTTCAGACGAACGTAGAGAAAATCAAAACACGTTTTATTTTCAATAACTTTTGCCAAAAATCGTGCTGTTCATTAGATAAGGTGGAAAAATACGGTAGAGCCGCGCAAGCCGCCAATGACAATATGGCACATGTGCTTTGCATGCTGGATAACTAAGGCTACAAACACACTCAGAATATGTAATACTTATTGCTTTTCCACAGCAACAATGGTTATGCAAACATGCCTCAATGTTACGTTATACGTACATTGTCTGTAATGTTCTGGTTTTAGGAGTGAGGAGGTGTATGGAAAAGAAAGAACTGTCATCTTGGTTATATGAGTCAGTAGATACATGGAGATTATAAAAGGGTGTAGGTATATGGAAACAACAGTCTTCTTGGTTACAGGAGTGAGCAGTTATATGGAGACAACAGCCATCTTGGTTACATGAGTAAGTAGGTATATGGAGAAAAGTCATCTTGGTTATAGGAGTCAGTAGGTACATGTAGCAACAGTCATCTTGGTTATAGGAGTGAGAAGGTATATAGAGAACAAAATGGTAATCTTGGTTACAGAAGTGAAGGAAATAGCCACCTTGGTTAAAAGGGGTGAGTAGGCACATGTCACCATATGGTATATGGCTTCAAGCAAATCTTACACAAAGTAATGAGAGAAATGTACATAATATCAAACAGAGAGTTTCATTTGAACAGTATAAAAATGGATTCACAATCATTCAGTCATATCATAGAGCTCACTTTTATACATCATTAACAGCACTGTTCAAAACTTCTACAATAAAACAACTTATTCTAGATTATACAACACTTAAAAAATCTATGTAGAATATACAATGTTAACAAATAAATTCAGTTTTAACTGAAGCTGAAGTGTGTTTTAGTGAAGTTTATGGATGTAGCACAATTTCTTTCAGTTTTTTTAAAAATGCTTGCCATTGTATGTACACTGTGCTATCATGATCTAACATTAGAAACAGCAGTAATTCTTACTCCTGCCCACAAGGTCTTTGACATCCTTGCCACCATCTGACGACAAATGCAAACAGCTACTTTAACAATTTAAAAATACCAAAATTATGCAAATTCTTTTAACAGCTTAAAATCATCCTGACCGCATCTGCAAAAAGCATACAACTTACTTCAGAAGTGACATTCATTTACATCAAGGGATTTGAACCAACCTGATCCACTGCACAAAAGATAAATCAAACAACCCAGTTTTTGGCTACCAATTCAGCTCGCATTATCTCTCCAAACAACCACTACTGTAATGGATTACAGTAAACAGTGAATCTCCAAACATTTGAAACTTCCATACTGTAAAGAATGGAGTATTCAGCTTCACACATTAACCACACTCTGTTCAGTCAGAAACTTATTTCAGTTGAAAACCCTGTTTATATAATCAAATTACTCTGTTTACAGATGGAAAAATCTGTACCTGCAAGACAAGCATCATATATAATGTACAATTTGTGCAATACCAAAATATTTTACAGAAAGAAGTTGAAGGGGGAATTTCTTTTATAAAATTAAAAATATCAACAAATCATGAACTTTTCCAACCTCCACATATAAATATGCCGATGTCTGAAACTTTTGAGGAAAACTATCACATAATATGTTATAAAAGTGTATGCATATTTCACATTAACTGAAGTTACTCCATGTAAATTTCACTATGGCACCATGGTACTATGGACAATCATGCACTGTTGCTGGAATAATTACTTACACATTAACTGTACATACATTTAAAGTGGGTCAAATTAAAAAAAAAAAGTACAATTCAACCCATTATAAAGGAGTAAAGATGTGCTAAAATAAATTGTACAAAGCATTTATACATGAAGACCATTACAGGCTACTGTCATCTTTCCCAATGATTAAAGATCCAAGAGAACCACCCAAGTGCAAGGGTGGAGCTGCAATACAAATTGCTGCAAATAGGATAACAATTACAGGACTGGAAATGGGTTTATAAATTCTGTGTTACTTTGTACAATGATCCAGTTTATTCTACTGGTAAGAGATCTTGTAATGGCATTACACTTGTACTTAATGAACTAGAGCTCCCTTCAGTTTGAAGTGGATCTCTCCTGAAAAGAAGGTCATCCTTAATGCATATAGTACTTACAGCATACTGAAGTGCTTCAATGACAAGGCCTATATGGAGCTGTCAGTGCTGCTGGCTCAGCTGTAATCTCATCTATATCAGTGTGCAATGCACTTCAGTCAACTCACTGAATGGCAATCTTAACTACAGGCTTACCAACATCAGTCTCACTGCCATATACATATGAAACTGGCAGTGAACAAATCCAATTTATCACACGAGGTTACAGAAGGTGGTTGGCTATCCTGTCTGGGAGGTTACATGGCCTTTCTCAGTCTCTCCAGGCAAACAGAGACTCGGTGTAACCCTCTCCTTCTAAATTAGTAGCAACCACTGCCACCATTAACCTTGTAGCAAAAATTATTTCCTTAAACTACAAAATTAACAGTAAGTTTGGCTTCACCGTCCAGTGTACTGCTGTGCACCAGAAAATGTGGCAATGTGTCCCTGTCTAAGGTACCTGTAGCATCTGCTTGGCAAATACAAGTTGTTACAGCTGTGCTGCTGCTGCTGCTGCTGCTACCACCCAAGTCATAACTTAAGGTCAACGAGTCCCATCAGACTGTTGGTCTTGTTGGTGCCTGCTCACCGCTTGCCTTGCCTCATCAGGTAGTCGTGAAGGGTCAGTCAAGATATCTGTAGCTGTGCACAGGTATCGCAGTGAGTTCAACACAGCTAGAACATGAAACAGCACAGATGGAAAATACAGTGAAACCCCTATTTATGGTTGAATTGCACCATATAAGTGTAAATTGATTAGATGGGGCACATGAACTTATGTCATAGCCATTGAAGAGTTAATGTCATGGAAGAATGTTACCTGGTCGAAGATCCGCAAGGGAACAATGCTGTTCCACCCAAAGCAGTGTTGAACGATAGAGATCCTCCAGGCTAGCTGTTGAGACAGCTGCATTGTATGATGCAAGAAGAGGCTCCAGTAAGATGCTTAACTGTGCTCAAGTTAAAGTTATACAAACCTACAGCAGCAAAGTTCACAATATGTGCTGACTTGGATAATTAACCCACCCTTTCCTCCCCCTCCCCCCCAAATTTATAATTTACATTTATGTTTGATTTTTGTTTTCACCCATGTTCACATCTTCATCTTTATCACTTGTGTTGGTGCAGTTACAGCCTATGAGAACAGATTCGTTCGATATCCCATTAACTCAGTTACATAATTTTGAAACCACCATCCCATTCAAATTCAAGATTTAAGTCAGTTTTTGATGTCTGTTTCTGTAAAGATGTCAATTATGCATACAACTGAGGCAAATATACATACAGTCCAACCCAGTTATAAAAACATCAGTAAATGCGACACCTCGACTATAGTGTCAAGATATTCTGTGGTACCAATTAATTCTTCACCATTAACCATGACATTACACTCCTCAGTCAGAACGACACTCATTTATAACGACACAAAATATCCAGTCCCTTTCATGACCTTATAACCGAGTTCGACTGTAATTAGAATTATTTGCTCATTACAATAATTCTTTCCTTCATTTATCTTTACCTTTCCCTGAGTTTTAAACTTGTCACTTTAGGGATCACTATATATAACACAGAGCTTTCCTTGACCAAGAAGAACCTGTAGCAAAGACTTAGCTACCCAGTTATGATTTAATGTGTTATAAATTAGAGCCAAACAATCTTCTCTATCCATCTGTGCCAAAAAGAGAAAAAGCTGAAGTAGAAAAGAGAGAAATTGTGAAGCTCAAGAGGTTAAAAAAATGCTGGTGAATTAATAGATGTTGAGGAAGAACTGGAGCTACAGAGATGAACAAAGCAACAGAGAAAATTACAAAATAACGAGCTTCATAATTGTAGTACTACACTGACAGTTAAGGTGATTCAACCGCGCATGATGAGATGGGTGTGACATGAAGCATGGATGGAGTAAATGAAAAATGTGTACAAAGTCTTGGTTGGGAAAACTAGAAGGAACAGACTGCTTGGAAAACGTAGAAATATGTGGGAGGATATTAAATTGTATCATGGAGAAACGGTGTACAAGCGTGGACTACACAGAAGTGACTCAAGACAATGTCTCACAGTGGGATTTGTAAACATGGTACTGGACTGATAATGTAACCAACAAAGTACACAAAATATTTTTTCATTTAAGTTTACGGCATACAGAAAACACTGCATTATAAAATGGTAATGGATCTATAGGACTCCATACAAGCAGGACAATTCTTGAACAAATGAATATAATCTTCTTAAGAAGAGCTTTCGAAGTGGACAAAGTGATAAACACAATGTTGGATATATTGTTGCCCACCAAATCTTATTTGTAATGACATAAAGGATACAATCCAGAACTTCCAGTTCTCAAGTGTTCGTATCCGCACATATTCATCAAACATCTCCCTCATCTTGCTGGCCCGCTGACGTGATACTGGTGCACCTGTAGCTGGCAGCATTGCCTGGCAGTTGCTGTAACGTAACACAGATGAAACCATCTTATTTACTTTTCCGTGATCCATATAAAACTGATGCCAGGATACAACATTACACTGCTCACATCCTTCTTGATCAATCACTTTCACGTAATACTTAAGCCTGCATGGCACATGAATTCACTAAAATGTTCTCATGCTATCAGGTGTGTCCTAACTGGGTTGAAATCCAAGGCCTTGGAGACTTAATCTGTCTCCATGATCAGGGCTGATGTGGTGAGGAAGAGATGGTTGCTGACCAGTCAACTGGCAGTTCCTCACCACACAGATCCTGATGATGGGAGAGAGATCAGGTCTCTGAAACACTGGATTCTGACCCACTTATCATGCAGCTGACAACCAGAGAACATTTTAGTGAATCCTGCTACACCTGGTGGTTCCATGCAGCACATTTCATTCTGAGAAATTGACAACTGCAGATCTAGTCGGGAAATTTCCAGCTTTTCATGGAACCCAAAGATTCATTGCTGTGTTCACAACAGTCTGCCATGAGATCCTATCCTGAGCCAGATGAATCCAGTACACATCTCCAAATCTTATTTCTGTAACATTTGTATTAATATTGTTGTCCCACTTACACCAGAGTCTTCTCCACACGTCTTCTAAACTCTTCTATACAGTTGTTATCTCTTCCATGCATGCTACATGCCCCACAAACTCTAACCTTCATTATGTGATAGACCTAATAATGATTTCTGGTGAGTGTGACTTATGAAGTTTCTCCATCCACCTGTTACTTCCTCTCCCTGAGGTACAAATATTCATGTCATACCCTATTTTCAAATGCCCACAAATTCCTTTAACCAATGGTAACAGAATATTAAACAACCCTTGCTATAAACAATAAAATTATTTAATGTTCGCTAATACAAACTTGTACATCACTTAAGCTCCCAACTTAAGGGTGCCCGGTATATAATACAGATCACACAGCATCGTGTCCCACTTCTGTAAGAAGCCCAAATTTCACAAGAATTTCCATTTAAGGTGCACCTCAGTTTATTATCAAACAACAATACCCAAAGAAATCTTTAAAAGGTACTTTACTGTACAGACCAAAATTCACAGATTCTGATTATAAAAATCTTTTTTTATTTGGAATGGTTGGTAAAATATTTCTTGAAAATGGATGTGTTACAAACACTGGGAGGGCAATATTGGAGAGTTACAGTGTCATCATGGTATAACTTCCAATCACATGTATACATGTAATGTATAATCCCTTCCATTTCATGTGTATAGCTACTAAACAATTTCAAGCAAAATAAATATACGCAAATAAAAAAAATAAAACAGACCATACTTGACACTCTTGAAACCAATGGCAATCACCCAATTCAAGATTATTATTAAAATTCTTGGATAGTAGATCGGTCACATGTTTACAGGGTTTTTTCATGTAACACATGTCTATAATGAACAAAATTCCAGATAAACAATCATGCACCATGCCAGATGTTTTAAGCAGTTTTTATTCTTCTAATCAAAGTTTAATTTCTGGTTCCATTCATCTCTGATAAGCACTATGAACGGAATATAGAACTACAAAAATATTTGCCACTTCTGAGATGAAGGCAACAAGTTCCTCCAAAACATTGACAACCAGCTACCAGATTACATGGTATCACATCGCAGAAGAAAGCAATCTTCAGAGTTCCCACCATGATAAATACAAATCTGACAAACCACTTTTGAAGTCACCACTGAAATTTTCCATGGGGGCAGTATATGACTGAGACAGCTACATACTGTGTAAACACAAGACTACAGGATGCATTTAAAAACTTATCAACTATCGGTAAATTTCAACAAGACACCGTTAACCAACACTGAGAAAAGCGTGACAGCCGAAAAACAGCACTTCTGGTGCGTGTATTGCTACAAAAGATATCACATCTCTCTTCTGAAAGTATGGCACTTACAATTCATTCCAATGCTTTCTAGGTCATAAACCCAAGTATCCAACACAATTTATCTTTAACTTTCAGCAAATGAACAGGACAAAGCTGTCCCGCTGAATGTACATCCTTTTTGTCCAGACAGTGTCCCACAGTGGGCAATTAGACTGAATAGTTCTCCGGCCTCAACAGAAAACTGGCATTTAAAAGGCCATATGCTAAAGCCTAATTGCAGATTCTTGGGTAAGTAAAATATTACACAGGTGTTCTGACACAATGTCATATTCCACAAGAACAAAATCCTCTCCTACTAAACAGCAGTTACTGATCTGTCACAGAACCTGTAATGAGGATGACTCGACCTTCTCTGTCCTACGTCGCATCCTTCAGGCAGTTTGTATTCTCCAATAAATATAAAGATTTTCTCCATGACTATAAATATTTCTGTGCCTGGTTTTATGTCACAGAGCCTTCCTTCAGCCATTCTGGCATACTGAAGATCTATCCTCACTCTTCTCTATCCAAACAGGTATAAACTGCGTTGTACAGATCATAACAAGAACATGAATGATGAATGCGTTGGCACAACTACCCTACAGAGATGACGTTGTTACTCAGTATCTGTAACCTGCCTTTATTCAGCGAGATTTCCCACTGACTTCTTCATCTGTCACAGGACACAATTCTAAATCGCATGCATGAACTACCCAGCCATCTCTGACACGGAACTGCAGACACCTTATTTATCACACTTTAGTGGCTACAGCTACTTAAATTGCTCCACATACCACCAAGAAATTGAATGCAATGCAGTCTTCAGACTTCAAGCTTTCATACAAGCTATGAGAACCCCATCTTGAGAAAGGCCAACATTTCATGTGGAAAATAGTGTTTACAATAAAAAGACAGGAAAATGGTAATTTACAGGAACACTTAAAGAGCTACAGTAGTACATGGATGGGTTAAAAATGACTCTGCTTCTACTGCAGAGGTTACAGTGTCAAATCAGATGGGAAGATCAGCAAGAATAATGAGCACATAAGGATCCAAAACCAACAGGCTTAGGGATTCACCTGCAAACTCAGAAAAACTGGTATTACTGTCAAGAATTGAGCCAGACACCTCCTGAATACAGCTAAAACACTACTGCTACATCAGCCTGCTAAGTGATATACACTTTTATACACATAGCTCTAATAGCATCTAGACATCTAAGCATGTCCCTGAAGCATTAAAAGCCACAAAAAGAAAACAGTTCTACTCCAATTACAAATGATGAGTACCTTATAGCAGTGTTGAGGCACTCAATTTGCTGTCGCAAGCTGTCCATCTCATCATGGAGCTGAGACCTCTCGGCCCGAAGCTGTCGAATGTAATCTGCACCTTTCTGAAGCATTGCTGCTTTACTCAGCTGTAAAACCATACCACTACTACACATATACATACACAGACAGACAAAGACTGGTCTTAGTAAGTATGCTGTGAAGCAGGTCAGAGTACAATATGTCACATTCAGAAATACTTCCAGTACAGAAACAAAAAGCCCTATTGTAACATAATTAATCACATACATAATTACCCTACTACTAATAATCCTTCAAAATTATAGTGTGTTTACAAATACTTCAAATTGCACTTAAAATCAAAATATGTTTATTAGTACAGTAAAATCTGCTCTTATACTTCAGCTGCACTACTAATCATAGGCCTATTCCACTTGGACATCTCCTTCATCTGCTGGTTGAGGGTTATCATGGTACTCGTATGTGTTTTCTGGAGTCTTCATAGCTGAAGAAGTTGATACAGTAGCAGAAAATGGGTCAGGAAATACCACAATGGTTGACGTACAGACACTCCTGCAGGCCTTTTTGAACATGTCCCTGAGATATGCCCGTTTCATTGTTGAAGCCATTTTTTTTTTCTGGTAAAACACAGAACTTCTGGTCTTGGGACTAATCTCTTCCAGTGCCAGATTATCAGAATTTCCAGATTATGAGATGACAGATTAAATTAATTTTGCTGTACCTGGGTGAAATGTTTTCTGTTCAATCAATCAGGTCAATGTGGAATCAGATGTTGAAGGTGCATTTCCAACTCACAGTTTTGTGTAATCCAGTAAACCTGTTGCTTACAGAAACGGATCACACTTATCCACTTTCAGCAAGACAAAACTATCTCTAATTTCAATTCCTGAATTTAACTGACAATATAAGAGTGGCTTCACTCTGCAAATAGATTCAAGGCAACATTCCAGAGTAGCCACAGTTAACAAATACTATTGATCTCTGCATTACATGACCAAGCTTAAAACTGGTACAGAATTGTACCCACTACAGAGACAAACTGCCTCATAGCATGGGAACTGTTAAAAAAAAAACTGAGCACAAATAACTCATAGCAGCCACACATGTCTGAGCAATACCTTATATGAAGGTGGTACAAAGGGAATCGACTGATGAATTAAGACAATTCATGAACACAGCAAGTACAAAACTCAGTTCATTCTGGGCTTCAAATATGGCGAGGAAATTAAGTGAAGTTATGTCAGTGCCATTATTCGTGGAACACCTTACCATACAGATAAAACAAGCATTTCCACCACTAAGTGGTCTGTGTTTCTACAGCAAAGGACCACACACTTGAAACCACAAAACATTACAGTAGTAGAAAATAATATTTCAGCAGAAAGAGCTCCTCTCCCTTACCAGCCATACTTGTAATTATGAAAAAGGGTGTTTACCTTTGCATTGGGGTTCTGATTCAGCTGTGGTATTAAGGAATGGAGCATGTCAAATCCATTCTTAATATTGCACCTTCGCTTCTGTTCTGCATTGATGTGACATGTCCGACGATCCTGCAAGACACAGGCAACTTCAATCCCTTTTCAGTAAGATCGTATAGTTGAGGTATTGAATTTTTTAAAATATCTTCTGCAAACATTTGAAAACTCACGTGAAAACACTAGGTTGCATCTATATTAAAGTAATTTGGACATTAAAGTATATTTTATAGTTGTATTAAACAGTTACTAAAAATAACTCTGTTGATTACACTATGCTCTACTACATTCAGTGTGGCAGAAGAATGGATGAATAAGATACACAATTCCTCAAAACAGAGAGGTGGCTTGCTTTGTGCTCTGCACATTTCACCCTATCCCAAAGGACAGAACATTTGGTACCTGTTCAACAGAGAGAGGGGTGAGCCCCAGAGCCAATCTGGGCAAGGTGATCAAAAGAAGAGCCATCACTGTCAGGAATGAAACCCCCAGATATCATCATACTCACTTGACTATCTCAGCTCCTCTGAGTGGTTAGTACACATACATACTATTAGATTACTTTTTTCCTTTAAGAAGTAATTCCTTCCTTAAGCAATAACCGTGCTCTTCCACTGCCCCTACCCCCAGACAACTTCCACTTCAACTTCTGAACAAGATGCCTCCTTTCCATAAAATTTGGTATAAAAATTATTATATTGGAGGCCACTTCAACTCCGCAGCTTCTAATTTCCCGTAACTGTTAAGAAGAAACAGTAGTCATGTTAACTTGACATCAGTACCACTTAATATGTATAGAAATACATCTGAAAAATACACAATTTTTTTGAAGGTGATATTTTGCAAAATGTGAAACAACAAAATAACAAATGTGTGAAACCTGTATTTTATTTCTGGTTTGACGGCAATGATCAATAAAGTGACTGAAAATTTGGTATGGAGAAGAACCATGACCATGCCTGCAAGTTCCATATCAAATATTGTTTTTAGTGAAGAACTGAAAATATGTCAAGGTGCAAAACATTAAGGCAAATTTAATACAAATCAGAAGTGGAAGTGGTGGCTTGGGTACTACTACTACTACTACTACTATACTACTACTACTACTACTACTACTACTACTAGTAGTAGTAGTAGAAGCAGCAGCAGCAGAAACAGACTATGCCATATTGACATCTACAAACAATAAAAAAGTTCTAACTAGACCAGGATTCAATCACAGAAATCTGTATTAGCCCAACATGTTCCGCATGGCCCACACTGCATGTCACTGTCAGACTATGAATTTATATTATGCAAAAATGATATTAATAATGCAAGATGTGTCAGATTGGAAGCCTATGTCAGAAGAAAGTACGCTTCATAAGTTCTACTTCACACACTGTGTTTGCTGTGGCAACACTATAAACCCAGAACAAACAACAGATACCCTATAACTGCAGCAGTGAGAAAACTGACGTCAAGCTACCTTAGGTGGAGTGTTGATTTTTCGGCGTGACCGTGCGCGCTGATCTGCCTCTGCTGTTGAATGAAGGGGCCCTGACCTGGAAGGTGAAAGAGGGCCTGGACTGCTCACTGATGCCAGGTTGAGGGGTGATGAAAGGGGCGAAAGGCTCATTCCCGCAGGGATGTCACAGCTGAACTGTCATTAGGTGAATCAGGTCCCTTCCCTCCACTCCCCCCACCTCCACCATCCAACGGACCAAGCAACAACTACAACAATGCAGAGTTCAAACACATACACTGTTATGATTTTCAAAGAGTGACAAAGACTGAATCTTTATACTGCAACTACATTCAGCAAGTTCCCCAACTTAGAAGCTCAAAATGCACATTCAAACCCAGGTAGCTTGGAGGCTGTCTGCCTGCACCAGTTGGTCACTTTGCAGCAATACACACCACAGTGTGCAGTGTTTGAAATGCCACAAATGCAACCTATCTGACAATTCTTGTTCAAATTTTTTGTGTTCCTGTGTGTAGACAAATCTCTTCTATCCACAGCAAGTTTCAAGAAGGTGAAGTAAACTAACTTTAGAATGTTCTTTACTTTTACTCCTGCACAACTTACTATGACAAATTTTGTTTGTAATGATGTCTCCTGCCTGATACATCAGCTTTCAAAGCAGTCATAATCCACAGACATCTACTAAGAAACAAATTAAAAACAAGAATGGAACTCAGGCAAAGTATAAAAGGCAATTCTCTTCTTACCCACTGACTAGTATTTGAGCCACAGAAGCAGAAGCCTTTTTGCCACAAACACAGTGACATAGATAACCAGTCAGGAGCCCCCTCGACCCCATAATTGGGGTCCCCCAGTAATAATTAGTGAAGTTACTCCCAGATCTCTCAGAATACTGCCTTCTGTAAGGAGAAGAGAATTCAGTCTGGAAAAACCCCACAATAAACCCTAGTATTTTGTATGTTTGGGGGGCCCCCATGTCACTGGGTCTGCAGGGGTCTTATCTATGCCAATGCATACATGTATAAAGTGCTGGATCCTGGTATATAAGCAGTATGACACATTACAAACAGACCTCCTACTTTATGATACACTAACTTTCAAGTGATACCACCCTACTCTTCCAAAGGTTCAGTGAATCTTACAATCATCAATCAATATGGAGAAAATTCCACTACCCACTTCTATTGACAAATTCACAGAATGATGTAAATGCACAGGCAGCATTTGATGACTACAGGCATCAGTTTCCTAACCACCACCACCCAAACAGAGCAGTATTCAGTTACATCAGCAGTTGCCAGGCACCAGATCATTTACAAGCACCGTCACATAGCATATGACAACACATTCATGACCAAAAAATGATATGACATAGGGTCCAGAAGTTCCTAAGTGGGTGTTCGCCTAATTTTACATTAAATGCACACACCATGAAGGCAGGCAAGATAAAGGTCTGTAACCATACCACTGTTAATGCATGAAGCACTCCAACCTAAGGACTACTGAACTTGAATGCATTTCTGTTGTTGGATCGTCAAACACAGCAGTTTGTGAAACACATTTTGTTTTATAATCAAGTTCAGTTTATGCAAGATGGGATAAAAAATACACAGAACTCTGCCTGTTGTTTTACATGGTGTGAACATTTGTCTCACATGAAGGGATGCACGCAGGCTGAGGGTGTTCAGAGCACAGTGCTGAGGAAGATATCTTGGGATAAGTAGAAGGAAGTAACAGGAGGCTGGAGAAAAATGCATAATTAGTAGCTTATGATTTATATTCATCGCCATATATTGTTAGGGTAGCCAAACCAAGGACAATGAGATGGACAGGGCATGGACAAGCATGGGAGAGAAGAGAAATGCACACACGGTTTTGGTGGGGAAGTCTGAACGAAAGACCCTACTTGCAAGATCTAGACACATCCTCCTCCTCCTTCTTCTTCCTCCTATGGCTCTTCAGCCAATTTCCTGGCCACAGTCTTCATCAGCTCGACATATATATGGAGGGTAACATTATCTTAAAAGAAACTGGATGAGATGGTGTGGACTGGATTCATCAAACCCAGGTTAGGGACAAGTGGCAAGCTTGTGTAAACACAGTAATGAACCTTCAGGTTTCAAAAAATGTGGAAAATTTCCTGACTAACCATCAGCTTCACAAGACTGATTCTGCTCCATGGAGTTGCAGGGGATAACCAACTGCCACAACACCCATGTCTGGTCCCCAGCAAACCTTACCATTCCATTGTAAACAACTTCAAACATCACTTGCCAGTGAATGTGTGGTGTGGTCTTACTGATAACCAACTAATGGGGCCATTCATTCTTATGGGACATTTAACACCAAGTCATCACATCAATTTCCTACAGGATGAGCTACCACATATTTTGGAAGATGTTCCTCTCCAGGTCAGGCTAAGCATGTGGTTGCAATATGACAGCTTTCAACCTCATTTCAGTCAACAAGTAACAGAGTGCTCAAACCACTGATAAGGAAATTACTGGGATGGTACAGAACGTCTGTATGCCTGGCCACCACTAAATTTCCACCTGTAGGGAAACACAAAGGAGTTGGTGTATCAGCAAAAACTGCAGATATGTGAATGGTACTGCTCTCATACTTAACAATTGTGAAGACATACAAAAAGCTGTTTTAAAATAAACTTGCTTGTGCTAAGCCAATGTAAAAAAAAAAAAAGTTATTCTGAACAAGCAGCTGCTTAAGTACACACATTATGTCACAAATTACATTAGATGTAACCACAAAACAAGTAAGATTGTATCCACAATGATATAATGTTTCCCACAAAATAAGCCACCTCTAGTTTGGCAGATGTTTCTAGCAACACACTGTATTGTGAGCCTAATGTTTACACTTTACCATGGAGGAATAACCTCTGCATTTCTTTCTTTGGATGTGTTCTAATATTCGTTGCACTCTCTGTTTCATGGCAATCCAATGTCACTAACTGTTTGACAAATAAAATAGAATTCACACCACACTGTCAGTGGTCTAGCCTAGTGGTTAGTAGACAAACTTCACATCTAAAGGACCATACCACAGCTCAAGTCGCCGGTCTCTAACTGCAGAGGCCCAGGTTCAATCACAGGACAATCCATGTGAGACCTGTGGTGAACAAGCGGCGGTGGGACAGGTTTGACTTAAACTTTACTGTCAGCATCATTCCACAAATACTCCATATCCATTCATTCATCTACCAACAATGCCATATAATCTTAGCAAATGACAGCACTGTTAAACAAACACACTCAAAAATTCACCCCTATAGGGCTCCAGGACGGATCTCAACCACTGCGACATCAATTACATATACGTACCTGTCAGACAGCCAGTCACCTGAAGACTAGAGCACAGCCTACTCCTGAAATGTCTTGTACATTAAACATACTGCAGAAAATCAAAAACATCTGACATAAAGTGCAACAAAACCAGATAAAGATAATCCAGTGCTGCAGGGTTAAATATGATCAGTAGTACACAGACCTGGCTGGGAGGATGTGCCATTGACTGTCCCATAGTGACTGGAGTTGAGGTAGTAATGAGAAGAGCTGTCGCAGGTTGAGATGACACAGGACTCGGGGCTGGAAGTATGGGAACTACTGACTGGGTCCTGCCAATTCCTTTGTCTAAGGGACCAGTAAAATTGTAAATACCCACCGAATCTGAAACATTCCAAACAGTGAATAAATATTATGGACACAAAAATCAGATATTACCATAAAAAAATACACCAAAAAGAAAATTGTGTTGATCTGTAAATACAACAGTAGTAAAGTATATTGGGGAACTGGAGGTAAAGTCCAAAGCTCTCTTGACCTTGGCACTGTATAAAGGTGAGTGGTTAGCTCCACATCTCACAAAAACAGCCCCCAGGACCCCATGAATAAACACTGTCATGACTCCAGAAGTAGTCTCGGTTGTGGTGGTGAAGACAAATTCTCAACACTGCTGGGAACTAACTCCCATCATCCAGCTGTGTCCAGTCAGCATGCAGACTAAGCTAACCTGGCACCTCACAGAACAACAAAATTAAAAAGCGAGAGAAAGAATGATCTGTTTCATGTACAATTAACCTCAATCCCTGCAAGTAGGGGCTGATTACCATATGTCAAATTCAGGGGTTTGAACTAACAGATTTGTATTAGCACAAAAAAAAAGGTTAGGAAATGGATGCACAGTGTAACAACTCTTGTGTGCTGGCTCCTGTCTGTTCCATTACCTAAAAAACCCTAACACTGATGGTAAAGGTACTGGGCATACAAGTGTTTCATTTTTTCTAGAATATTTGCCCAATAAATACTGAGTGAGTCATCCATAAGTTAAGCTTGAGATGTGCATGTAAATGTATGGCCTTTGTTCATTGCTGCCATTGTTATCCAGCACAAACATGCATATTTTCAGAAAGTTGGTAGATTCCTGAAATAAAGTAACACGCATATGTCATGGACAATGTATAAAATCTGGTACAAGGGGTCTCAGTTATCCAGGTCTCTTGTAACAATTTCCCCGAATATGCAGAGCCAAATTTTTGAGGACCTATACTTAAAATCCTTTGCACTTCCAAGGTTTACATCTGTGGACCACAAGTTTTCCAGGGAGAAAACAGTTCCATGCTTGCAAGCATCTGACATTTTCTCCCGCTGTCAGCTCATGATACAAATTTGTGTACACGCAATATGTAAAAAGTACTATACACACCAACCCAGTCCTCATTAACCCATATTTCCATTACCTCTTATGGGCAGAAATTCCCCACTTAAAGGGGATTAAATTTTAGTGGCATTTTTCTGGTCCCAATGACCATGGATAATAAGGACTCCCTGTAATGTATTTCAGGTGGAGGCTTTCAACAGGCATTTAACGAATGGATGAGTGTTGGATGAAATGTGTACACTCGTCAAGGAGAGTATGAGGAAGTCGAAAGTCACTGGCCAGCAGCAATAAAAAACAACAGTGACATGTACAATGCACAAATAAAAATGAACAGCCTGAACATTTATCCATAATACCAACTCTTGAAAACAAAATGCAGAATACTGTACAGCATGGCCACAAGACCACAGGAAGTACATGAGCTAACCACTAATGTCTATTTAATTTAATCAGTGCCTAATGTTTCTACACCATTTCCAGTTAAGTTTGTTTGACATTTTAGGCCCTTGTCCATTTTGCAAGTAATGGTATTCTGTTCACTCCTAATGAAAGGGATGCAGCTTGATGGGCATTTCTTAATTAATGCAGTCCCAGTCTGGAAGCTTCAAGTCAGAGAACTGGGGCCACTAGCTGAACCCATTCTCAAGCCTCTATAATAAGGAATATTGTCATCACACACAGGGAAGCGATACCCTTAGCGTCCCAAATAAAGTGCTCTCTTGAACAGCAAATTCTGATAAAATGATTAACACCAAGTCTTCATTTTACAGAAGAGACGTGGTCCCTGAAAACTGTTACATTCAGAAAAAATTCAATTCCTACCCAATACAACAAATTTTAAATACTTACTTGTTGTGAGAAGTTGTGCAAGTAGAGGTTGAAGGGTGCTGGTGCTAGCTGATGGAGAGGAAGGATTTGTACTTATCAAGGGTATGGAAGTAGCAAGGGTGGGATCACTGGCATGTGATACAAGAGGGGGTGGATGCTGACGCTGTTGTCCACCAACTGACACCAGTGATGAGCCGCTCCTTGAGCGATTACGCTGCTTCAGTTGGTTGTACTGTAACAGTGTCAGTTCAACACATTTATTACAGTCTAGAAGAAAGCTTTACTCTGGTGACACATTACCTGCATGCTGCTGGCTTTTCCCAGGCTGTAAGTCTGTCCGATTGTCAGTACAGTCATCAAATCGGAAGAATGGATGACTTGTTACTCTCATGTCAGGTACAGTGAAACCAACAGATGAATAGTCTCCGAACACTTCGACCTAAGAAGATGATGTTTCTATTGACGTCACTAAATAGAAGAATCACCATGGCTATTCAAGGAAGATGTGCCCTAAAATTTAAGCTTTTCTTATGATGTATTACATTTTTAACATGTTGGTATAACAGATACAGGGCTCAAATTCCTTTTAGGGACAGCCTTTTCCTCTGTGTGTGTGTGTGTGTGGGCGCACGTGCCATTTACCTATCATATCGATAGTGTGACTCCAAAACGGTAAGTACCACACTGTTCAAAGAAGGGTTTACAGTTCAGAAACTGAGGTATATATGCCTTTTATCTCCACAACACATATTACATAATGAAAGTTTGGTTGTTACTGAACCAAAAGCTTCATCACTTTCAGCGCACAAGCCCACCACTGGATAATATCCTCAGTCAGTTCAATCCAATTCACATTGCCAAAACAGTCCTTAAGATCCATTTCATCTCAGCTTCTGTCTCTTACACAGCACACTTAAGTACACTTTCTTTTTTCAATTCTTGATTTACATATCCAACACATTTCCCCCACCTCAGGGTGAATGGTAGAACGCATGAGTATCTTTACTTTCCTTCAACTTAACTATTTCTCTTCTAGCCAGAAGTGTAGAAGTCTTGCAAGGAGATGTTAATGTTCTCTTATCTCTGGCTCAAATTTTGGCCTGAATTTTCCTATCCCTCTTGCTCTCAATATGTCCTTTTATATTGACTAACTTATTTGTTGTGCCTACCATAATCTTTAGGGTCTCATTTTTTTTACACATCCAAAGCATATGGGTTGTTAATTTTGTAAAATTTCCTTTAATGGTTTCTCACCTAGAACTTTCTTATTGTTTACTTTTAATTCCACTGTTTCTAGTTTTCTTCTCTGTCTAATTTCTATCCAGTGTAATGTGGATGTTTACTTATGAATTTCATCACCCACAACTGCAGTTTAACTAATAAACTGACAAGCTTGTCCAATTACATTAACTTTATAGGCAACTTCTAATTTAAAAATTGCAACATTTTTTTGGAAATACTGGTACTTGCCATTGAAAGTTCCCTCCTGGTTTGTGGCGATCGTACATACTTAAACCTTCCAACCTGTTCCAGTTTCTCTCCTTGTAATATGATATCATACTTTCTCCCCAAGCTGCACACATTATACTTCAGTATTGTAAATATTAAATGGGACAATAACGATTTTTTTAACATAGAAGCAAGAAGAATTTTCTGGATTTATTCCTCTATTAATCTCATCATGAAATCTCTTTTTGTTAGTGTTCTTATCAGATTAACATCTTCCTTAATTCAGCCTTCATGTAGTACCAACATGAACATCCATAGACCACACAGAACACACGTATACAACACAGTGATTATCAGTCTCAATTAACGGGGGTTCTTTCGGTTTTCAGCCTCCTGTACATGTGCTCCACATGTGATATGTTTACATCTCAGCATGATGCATATATTAGAAACAAACTCTGCAGAACACAATGCACAACATCTGTCTGTTAATGAACACACAGGCATTCAATACAGACTCACTGTAACAACACATGAACAGCAAAACACAGGGGAAACAAGAGAGAACCATATGTGCACGGTTTACCAGCAATCTCTCTTAAGACACGTTTTAATATTATCTTCTCTGTCTTCCAAACTGTGACTGCTAAGACGTTTCCTTATAAAAATGTGTGTTAATTTATTTTTTCCTGCATCCATGCTGTATGTCCAGCCCAGTATAATTTTCTTCAAACACCCTAACAATTCTAGTGCAAGAGTATAAACTGAGTCCCATATTATATAATTTTATATTTTTATAATCAGTTTCACTTGTTTATTCCTAAATCTTTTCCAGAGCGGTTTTCAATAAATTAGTTGCAACAAACATCAAAAACTCTTGTACCATGATAAATTCCTTTACGCAAGATTAAAATCCAATATTGTGCAAGGGGAGGTAACATGAAGACTGCCAACTTCCCTGAACCTAATGACAATACTGACAATCAGAAAATTTATACAACCCTGAAAATCAGCTTATACAGTTAATTAACAAACAACCTACGGTAAGCAAAACATCCCAACTGTCCACAAAAGCATTTGCATACTTCACAAATGCACAGCCATGGCTCACAGCGCATGACACAACGCACATGTCACATAAACATGCATCTCACACTAAAATAATCATGGTACTTACTTTGGGCATAATAAATGTATCATCTTGCAGTCCAGGCAGACTGTTGGATCGAAGTGATGGGGTCTTGAGAACAGGTGCTGCCGCAACAGACTGACGAAGATTGGGTGGCTCTGAACCTGGTGTGGGACTATGTGAAACAGTGACTGAAGAGGTTGGGAGACAAAAACTTTGGAAACCTGCTTGCTGTTGGGGACTAGTTCGGTGGTACACTTGCTTATAATTCTGAACTCCCAGAGAATGAGAATAACTGGGCAGTTGCGGTGGTGGTGGTGGTGGTGGAGGTTGTGGAGGTGAATGACTAGGAGAAGTGGATGACCCTAAATCACTGATACTGAAGGCCTGGTATTGTGGTGATGAACAAAGCACAACTTGCTGCTGCTGCTGCTGCGATGCAGGAGATGGCTGCTGAAATAACACACTAGACTGCTGAGGCATGGATGGTGACATTGCCTGAGTCTGTTGTTTCTGCTGCTGAGGTGGGTGGTGTTGAGGATGACTTCGTCGTGACAAGCGAAGAGCACGGGCCTTTGCAACTGGCACAACGTCTTCATACGTGGTCTGGCCAGCAGCTGCAAAAACGCCAAGTCAATATAAAACAGACTTCCTAATACAAACATTTCCACTGTGAATATGTGAATTCTGTACTTTTCAACATTTTCTGAGCGCACTCTTTGAAACATGAAAATAATGACAGAATCCCATTCACAAAATACATTAATAAAATCAATGTATGACTATGGCTATAAAAAATACTAACTGGTTACTGAGCAAACCACAAACACAGTGTTATGGGGACAGCATACAGTGCTTACAATGTTTCAAATGTTTCACTGCACTGTACTGTGCTATAATAATATGATATATTTTGAATACGATTTGACAATGGGAAACACTTTGGTGGCAAAGAAGGGGGGGGGGGTTATGAATATAATCTGTACAGAAGGTAAAGTTCACCCTAGAACAGGCCATGAAGGCCCAGAGGGGGAGTAGAGGTATAGCTCTACTCTTCCTTTAACCTCGGCGCTAGATGGGGGTGGGTGGTCAACGCCACGCCCCGGCCGCTTTACCCCCGGGAATGACCCGGTACTCATTGTACAGGAGGCTGGGTATGCCCCAGGGCCGGTCTGGACCATACTGAGCTTCATCTGTAACAGCAATGTGGTAACAACATACGGAAACCTTTATCCATTCCATGTATTTAAGTGTGTTCACCATACTGAAATCGTCATAGCAGATTGGAATCCTCGGGGTTCCACAGGCTGAGCGAGTGTTGGTTAATTAATGATGCTTTTCAGCTGCATTAGTTATACAGTACAAGATAAACATACGATATGGTATTTACATAACTTGAAGGATGCAGATGTACCTACTTAAGGTACCATTCTCACATCCACCTGGGGAACCTGAGGAAAACCACATGAAGTCCTAAGACAGTCAGTAATATAGCTCAGATTCAAACTGGGTACCCCTCAAATATAAACTGTGACAATCTTCACTACACCAACCCACTTGGCTCACTTTCCAACAGCTTTGGAATGATTACATTAATTAACAAATTAAGTTAACAAATACAATTATTTTCCTGTAATGTATATAAAAAACTTACCCTGCTGGAAATCACTGGGGCCAGAAGTTTGGAAGTTAGTGTCTGCTTCTGGTTGAGCAAAGATGGTGGCAGTGTACTGCAGCGGACTGTCTGGGGGCAGCTGCTGCACTATGGGTTGAGACTGCAACACCTGTGCCTGTGGCACTGTGGCTTCTTGCTGGACAGCAAAAAGGTCCAATCCCACACCCCTTCCACGGAATATATCATCTGGGATATATTCCTCGGGTACAGATGGCAATTTTGCATTTAGTAAATCTGTGTAAAAAAAAAAAAAAATGTGCAGAACATCACATGTCACCCTGTGTTCAAAGTCAGAATCATTACCTACCTGCAGAACTGATCAGCTCCACTGTAAAATGTATTCCTTGAAAGCTGACTATTACTTAGTTATCAAAACATCTCCTACTATTACAAACCCAAAAGGTCACCATCATGTTCATAAAATCCTGCCATTGGACTGTAACCTGAGTCAATTCAATCCACTTCATATATTCACAAGTCACTTCTATAAAATTCCTTTTAATCCTATCATTACACAAATGCCTAGGTCTGATCCAATCATCTGAACAAGATTAGGTGAAATTTAATATTTTCATGACAGGGTATTTGTCATGGTCTCCAAGTTATGACACCCCTGTTATATCAGAGGATATGAACATTCCACAGAAGGAAGCTGCCTCAATCTCTACAATGAAGGTAGAGCATTATTTACTTTTCCCCTCCCCTGGGTCTAGTGACCACCTTCCATACAACTTTCACATATTGCCTGACCACATTCGCACCCTACTCACTTCAACCCTGCAGATGGAGACAGCAGGTTTCTTCAACACTAGTTGATCTGAACATTAGGTAAAGATAATAAATTACAAATCTCCTCATTCTGTAATGTCTCCAGCTTCTGTAACTTCATCTCTCTAGTTATAAATACAGCTCTTGGTTCTCAGAGATCTGCAAATGATGTTCTCCACTTGTAAGAAAGTACAGATATATGTAACAACGAATGAATGTGTTACCCTTCCATCTTCGGCCAAGATGCAGGTGACAAATCTCTTCACTGCTTGGTGTTAAATTCAAATAACGAGTTACCAATAAGTGGTAACAACCATCGTCAGTGCTGTAGTACTACACTGGTGGACTTAATGGGTCTCTCTTTCCTATTGCAATTTCAGACAGTTATTCAGTTCTTGTTTTTATGTGGATGTTTTGAGAACAATATAAGAATCACCAATTCAGTTTGTGAAACAACATTTATCCTTGCCTTGAAGAGGTTCCAAGGTGTCCATAAAGTCTTCAAGATTTGGCTGCAGCTGAACAAGAGTGGGTTGAATGAAGTCTGCAATACCACCAGCATTACGAGCTGCAACAAGATGACAAGATTTCATTATCCTCTTACACTCAGTCTTTCCTGTAACTGCGAGTATCTATACTGTTTTGTATTGGTGACCACATACACTGCCCTCAACACTATACCTATGCATTTGAAACCAATGTCACCAATCACCTCAAAATAAGGAAATAAATATGTGGGTTCAAATCTGGTTCATGTAAGTATATACGTTACCAACTATACTACAAATGGGATAAGATGGCAGGTGACAGCTGTGAAACAATATCTTCAAATAATGTTTGCCTGTTTGCATGTTTGTTTCACTCCCAGAACTATCCACAGATAGGGACAGACAACAGTGAAACAAAGATGATCCACTGGCAATATTATTGCCATATTGCCATAATAGATTATCTGCCTATGCTGACATATGTTAACCAACTTAAAATAAATCCATGTTGGAATAAATGATTAAATCGCTTATTTAATAGCACGGATAAATTCTTAATTTTATACACAACCATCCTTGTGCCTGATCTTTGCCTGAGTTGGCATCGATTCACTTTTTCATATAACTACATAACAAATCTGTGACTGTTAAAGAAATTAAACAAAACACACACTGCTGGACATATTGCACTGAAAGACAAGAGAGAGGCTTGCCACGTGCCCATACATAGACTACCAACCACTGTAGTGATGACAGAGCCATTGATGCTGTTGGGTCAGTAACAAGTGCTGAACTGTCTCACACACTTGTGCAGGAAAAAAAAAACATGAACCATGCAATGTATAGAAAACATATACATATAATTTAATACATAACACAAATTGAATGGTAGTACTCAAAATACATGAACATAGGAAACTTGTAATATAATAATGAACTTCAGAACATAACAAAGAATATTATACTAACTAACTAACTAACTCCATGGAGCAGAGTCCTTCTTGAGAAGCTAACAGGTCATCAGCTAGTCAAGAAATTCCCCGCGTTTTATGGAACCCGAAGGTTCATTACTGCATTCACAAGAGCCCGCCACCTGTCCCTATCCTGAGCAATATCAATCCAGTCCATGCCCCCCCATCCCACTTCTTGATGATCCATTTTAATATTATCCTCCCATCTATGCCTGGGACTTTCAAGTGGTCTCCTTCCCTCAGGTCTCCCACCAAAATCCTGTATGCACCTCTCCCCTCCCCCATACATGCTACATGCCCCACCAAGAATATTATACAGTGTGTTATTTACTTAACCACCTGAAATTTGTAAAGTAATATCCGATGTGAACTTCTGGTACCTTGCATTGCATGAAGAACCCCCTGAACATAACAGAAGACAGTTCAAAACATGACAGGTTATACAACACATAAATGGGTGTAATCATACATCATAACTGAAAATATAAAATAAAATGTAAATTTTAAACATACAATGCTATAAACTGAAAAGGAAATTTTTGGTTTCAACAGGCAAGTTCAAAATGCTCTACACGAGCCTAAAGCATGAACAGGAAGATGATGATTGCACAACATAATATATTCTGATGTCTAAAAGGGCCCCCATAATAGACTTTCACCTAGCCATACGTACATGTATTTTAGAAATATTTCCTTCCACGATGTCTCCATGTACTCTGTAGTGGTCATGAGACATGCATGCCCTCAAACACACTGACAAGATGGTTTTAAAACAAAAGCAGTTGAAGCAACTTACTTATTTCACGTTGATCAGGAAAGGCAAATGGTTGATTGGCAGAGATAGTAGAAAATAGTGTGTCTGACATGAACTCCATGTAGTCTTCGTCCACCATCATTGAATGAACACTGTCATTGCTGTGTGGCTGCCAGTCAAACATGTCAGTTATCTGCAACAAAATACCAGTATCACATGCGTTACATACGCCCCTTTTATTACCATCACAATACTTACCATTCTGAGTCGTCCTAAGCAGCTTCTTCATTTAAACTGATGTTTAATTCTTTTATCTTTTATGGTAAGGATAAAACCCCATTCTTTGAATGAAATTACCTTTTCAACATACTAACAGTCTGTTTAGCATATGATGGTACCATCAACAGACATAGCTGCTACCACATGTCACAGTACAGAGAAGATTACTGCCAAAAGGGATGTAAGGCATGTAATCTGCTGACTAGTTGCCAATGTTTTGGAAAAGCCTACTTCCTCCATCACCCCTAAACTAAAGGTGAAGTCAGAAAATTCCTTCACAACACTGGTAACTAGCTACTAGACTACATAGCACCACATCCTGAAGACATCACTGTTACAGCCTTGAATCTTGCCTCAAAGTGCAGTGTTCAACATTCATGCTTCACAGTTATGAGGGCCTGGGTTTGAATGTCAATCCACAGACCAACTATTCAGACAGATGTTTGGTTACAGTTTCTCTGACAGTGACAATTCTGGGATAATGCCTTAAAAAGGACAGCTACCTTCACAATGCGTCAGTCATAACCAGTCTGTCAGTCAACAAAATACAAGCTACACAAAATGTGTAACAAAATAAATAAAGGAATAAAAAGCCACTTATATAGGATGCCCAAAATTATTTCAAGTATACCTACACACAATATGTGCAAAAGTTATGTGATGTGGCAACAGTCTTTCAGTGAGGTAACTGCATACATGCTTTGTGTGTGTATTTTAGAGGCATAAACCAATATCATCACTTACCATAACATGACTACATCCTCCAAAAAGAGTTGTGAAGCCATAGTAAACATCACATACAGTAGTCACATCTCTTCAAAGAGCATTGCTGAATAGCATTGATTATTAAATAACTGTATTTCCATTTCCCACAAAGCTCTATTATCATAAGGTCCTTTAAATCCAGTCACGATCAAAACAAACAATCTGCGTACAGTACTCAGAGCAACAAGAGAATATTCTTCCATTCATATTACTGAAGTATGGTTAAGTCCAACATTTTTTAATGAAGTTACAGTCAGCATATCACTTAAAATCTGCACTGAAATGTTAACCTAAACTTTGTAGCTCAATACAGTGCATGACCATAAGCAGGCCTACTCTCAATTTCTCTGCATTTGCCAGTAACTGGCAGCTGGTCCCAGTAGTTGTTACATGATGATATATGAACACAATTCTGCTTGTAAAAACAGGTTACAGTAAACCCTCACTTGATGTTGGGTTACATTCCTGCGAATTGCAACATTAGCGAAACAATGCAGAATGGAACATGTTTTCCCACAAGAATTAATTGAAATATCTGAGAGTCTGGCTGCTGAAGATCCTGCCCGCTGCCAGTGAAAAAAATGTTAACCTGAGATTCACTGAATCTTTGTTCACAAAATTTGCGAACAAAAAAGTGGAATGTTGTTCAGAGCAACATTAGACATGACTATAAGTTTTAAATCATGTCACCGCGAAAGTTTTAAAACTTATATCACGCACCTTTATGGGGAGGACATAAATCGAAAATATTAAATCAAGTCGCCGCAAAAGTTTTAAAATTTACATCATGCACCTTTACGGGGAGGACATAAATTGAAAATATTAAATTAGACATGACTGCCTGTATTTCAGTTTTTCTCTCATGTTTAGAGTGCTAAGCTACCCAGCACATTCTTCAGTGTCATGGCATTCAAAGGAAAACCAAGAGACATAGAGTACAGCAGAGTACAGTTGGGCGGACACTGCCAGTGACCCTTGCACCTTGACCATTTCCAATCTTTTGTGCAACCCTTTGCCTAAGCATTCAGCAGCCCCGCACTTTGAACAAAGTGCAGTACCTTGCTGATGGTGATGTCAGCAAAGTCACCTGATTTCAAGAAACAATGGCCCAGATGCGTGAATCTTAATACCGCCAGTGCCTCACAGTCACAAAGAACATGTGAGGCTGTTTCAGATGCCTGTTTGCATCTATCACACCTGGGACTGTTTACCAGCCCCAGTTTAAATAGATGCCCTTTTAAATGAGTGTCCTGTTAGCAGTCCCATCATTACTCTTAGTTGGTTTCTGTTCAAATTGAGTAATTCCCCAGTTCTTTTAGCAAAGGGTCTTTTAAGAAAACCCTTAGCCTGCCTCTGTCCATAAATGGACTGCCAATACGAGTGTTTCCTGCTTGTCCTGCCCCTGATCACTCCCCTGGCAATTTTTGTAGATATACCAAGGGCAGGCGCAGGTCCTATAAATGGGAGTGAGGAGCCCGAGAGACATACATTCAGTATTTGGTCAAATATACAGCATTTTTCGTAAAGCAATAATGTACACAAAGACGAACTTGCATAGAAACCTGGGGAAAACACAGGAAATACACAGACATGAAAACATATTCCTGTAAAAATCATGAACCTGTTGGTTGGATTGACTTAAATATGCACCACATACCGTGGACAATAATGAGGAAGAAACACCAATATCAGAAAAGGTATGGAACAGCAGAATCTCTTATTGCCACTTTGAAACTGTCAATCCACAAACACTGCAATCGTTTGGAGAATGGAAGAAAAAATGGCACATTCTTAATGTTGTAATTCTCAGTACATGTTGATATGCCACTACTATATAGCACCTAGTTCTCTTCCTTAAAAAAAAGTGCCTAAAATGTGAAATGAGCCTGGGCTATCAAGTAAGATAATGTACAAGATAATTAAGCAGCTCTACCTTGACACATAAAGGGACTCATTCATGCCATCAATTCAAATATTATACAATGTTATGACTGTTTTGCTGTCGGACAGATTTAAAACTTATTCTTTGAGGTGATTCATCCCACTGTGTATATAATGACAACAGAAGACCAATATACTTCCGTCGAACACAACTATATACTATTCAAATAATCAGTTAATTACTTGAATAACACATAGTTCTGTTTGAAGGAAGAATACTGGTCTTTTCTTGTTAAAAACTTGTTCATTCTAGAACCTCTGGCTGATTATGGGTAAATAATCTACAGTGGGACTTAACTATAATAGCTTACGCCAATTGGGGTCTCTTTTAAGTGCCCGGGTGGCTGATGGCAGACTTTTCCGAACAATAGCTTATCAGGCTTCAACTTACAGGAACTATACTTTCATTATGGCATAAGAAAGAGGAAATTATAAAACTATATACAGTATTTTAAACATATTATGCACATATACTGTATCCACTACTGTATTGTATTCTGTTTCAAAAAAATTACTTTTTAAGGTATTACTATATGCTACAAATAAATCCAAAAATAATTACAAAAAGGCTGGGTTTCTGTTATTTTAGATTTCAGTATTCTGCGGCAGCCTCAGACATTTCAGGTTCCACTGAACTGTAAGAAATCCTGCTGTCTGCATTTGTTTTTTTCTCCTGCTCGTTAATTCTAAAATTGTCAGATAACAGCCATGAAATACATACCATGTCATTGCCATCTTTTGGTGACCAGCCCATGATCCTGTTGCGGTAAAACATTCGCCATTTCTTGTACTCAGCAGTAACTGCTGCTAGTTTACGCTTCCAGTATTTTCCTTCCAATACCACTGCCTGCAAATATCACATATACATACACACATATATCATTACTGCAATTCATATTATTTGTTTCAATATAATGGAAGACAAGTTCTCTTCCTGCCATTACTTTAACTTGAACTCCTGACACACAGCCTACAATGTCTGACACATCATACTATTTCCTTGTCTATGTACGGAAGTGAACTTGATCATGATCATGCAATGATTTTTGTAAACATTTCTAGTTTAAGAGATTTGACATCCCTGCATATCACCTATTACATTCACTGTCCATATGTCTGTACATATGTAACAACTCAAGAAACACTGTAATCTGATAATGGAGAATTTTACAAAAAACTATGAAGCCATTTCAGCTGAACTGAAATCAGACAATTCTAATTACTTTTTCATAAGGAAGCCATATATGAACAAGTCTATCTGGACATACTCAGATTGACTGTAGCACCAGTGGAGGAACTGTGCCTTTAATTATCTGCCAACAAGTCAGTGGCCTGCCACACTGGAGTTCAGCTGTACAGGGATTTCTGAACAAAACCATTCCAGGACACTGGATAGGACAGGATGGGCCCAATTCCATGGCCTCCACAATCACCTAATATTACCCCTTCTGGACATTATATGAAGGACAAAGTTTCTCAGACATATGTACCATAAATTTATGCCCTATTTACTGACTTGATGTATTACGTGCTACCCAAGGGGCACACAACAAAATGAATTAACAGAAACTTTATACCTGAAAGTACAAAACACACACAGAGCAGCACAAGTTGACCTTTGCCTCTTTGGTTGACATTCAGTTTTGTAACAGTAATCGTGGTTTGATTCCCAGCACAGGAAAGCGAGTTTCATCTTCTCCAAAGACTGGAAGTGGGTCCACAATGTCCCCTACTCAACAGGCACCTGGGGGCTCCTTCCCAGGAGTAAAGTGGCCAGCAAGTCCGTCTACTGCTGAGGTTAAGAATGTGTAAAGCTACACCTGCACTTCCCCATAGTATGTCAACATGGTGCCATGCTTAGTTAAGCATAAGGATAATTTTACTTTGTGCCTTAAAGATAAATTGGGAACAAAATGCATTACCCTGCTATATGGCAAACAGTGGAAATGAAAATCGTGGTTACATAACTGCATCCATCATCAAGAAATGATCATCCAGCTTTGGAGTTGGGAGAGGCATTAAGAACCGTTTACTATAAACATAAAGTTCTGAACAGAACTTAAAGAGTGCCTACGATCCTATTGCGATGATGTCTAGTTCTAGTGATTGTGTATATTAGCATGATCATTGTTGCTTCACTTTACATTTATGAGGAACTTACCAAATAACCCAGTCTTCTTCAAACCATGTTAATATCTGTGGAACCCTTGTGACTAAATCTGAATTTTCGCGGAACTCCTCAAAAATAGGACACCCTTTAATATTTACGCACACTTCCGAAAAACAAAGTTTTATTATTGGCGATTTACTCGAAAGAAAACCAGAGCCGCTTTAGCACAAGGATGGGGAGAAAAATAAAAATGCGATTACACATTATCGAAATTATATTTACGAATTTCATTACGAATTAAATGTGCATGCACACCCCTCAAACTCGCCCACGAAACCCTCAAGGAGCTACGGTTATTACCGCCTCACGAATTCGCGCGTCGATCACACTGTCACTATAAACTGCAGAACATTATGAAGAAGGATACTGGGGATGGTCACCAATAGCGTAACGTAGCCAAATCGGTTTCAAGTTAAAATGGGGGGGCATATGAACAGCACACACACAGTATGGTGAACTCGTAAGCCTACTTTCTCCCGTTTAAGGATTTAAAGTAGGCTCAAGCTGCATGTTACAAAAAGCCACCACGGCCCTTCAGACTTGGGCAGATTCTTCGATGGGATGGAAACCTGTCATCACCCAAAAGAAGAGTCTATCTGTTTAAGCTTCAAAAAAGTCCTGCCGAGGCTTTGTATCTGGTCAAGACTGGTACTAATAAACTATCTGTAAAGGGCACATGATGAGAGGGAACCTAGGAGGCTTCTTAATCAAAGAGAGACTTCTCAAGTGCAAGGACTCACCTCCGGTTTGTCGTGCATATTCACATCCAACGGAGACGCGAACTGGCACACCAGAGTATTCTGCTTCCTGATGACTGTAAAACACACACACATTAAGAAATTATTGCCACCATGTTAAACATCAAATTCATATGCAGTTAAATCACTTTACCGCTGCAGTCATAATAATTATTCAGCATGGCAAAACACTCTGTAATTAAGGACACAATTACTCCACCACGTATGCACTAGTGTAACACATTTTGCTTAGAATTATTCACACAAAGATGCATAAGGGAATGTAAGGAATTATTTTTCTACATTAAAACACATGCACTTCCGAGCACAACTGAAAGTCTAACCATATAACTGTTACATGTGGTGGGTTTCTGCGAGCCCAAGGAAAACACTTCCAGTGCCTTGTCAGGCGCGTTCGCGAAATTGCGAAAAGGGAATACTGGCTTCATCATATCTGTCTGTCTGTCTGTCTGTCTGTCTGTCTGTCTGTCTGTCTGTCCGTCCGACAGTCTGTCCGCATGGTACAACTCACCTCCTACTGGACGGATTTTCATAAAACTTTATATTTGACTATTTTTCGAAAATCTGTCCAGAAAATTGACGTGCCATTAAAATCTGACATGAATGACGGGTACTTTACATGAAGACCTAGCATTTCTGATCATATCTCGCTAAATTCTTCTTAGAATGAAAAATGTTTCACACAAAAGTTGTAGAGAAAATTAAAACACACATTTTATGTCCAATACCTTTTATCCGAAAATCGTGTCGTTTATGAGATAATGTGGAAAAATATGGTAGAGCCAGACAGGCAACAGATGACAATATAATACAGTGCATGCACTTTGCATGCTGGATAACTAAGGCTACAGACAAACACTCAGAATATGTAATACTTCTTGATTTTGCCCAGCACAATGGTTACGCGAACGCATTTCAATGTTACATTTATACGTACACTGCCTGTCTTGTTTTTAACCCACACATTTGTTCAGGTTGCCTAGATTCAAGCTGCCCGGATTCTGAAACCAATGTTTTTTAGCTGTGACCACAATGTCATCAAAGTTTTCGAACAATGGAAACCAAATTGAGATTTTAACCCGATAATGTTCTTGAACTTGCATTGCATTTAATTTCTTAATACCGAATCTCTCCACATCACACTTCTGTGCTGCTCATTTTCTCCTGAGTCTTTCCAGCAGCTTGTAAACCACAGACAGTTGTCAGTATCCACCTCACCTACCGTACTCTAAAGATCGGAAATCAAGTATAACGGACAGCCGTCTCCAATCTGATTGCGGGTCTTAACATCTCGAGAAATCCAAGTGTATTTATGAATGTTCGGATGTGGAAGCATTTTACGTTTGCCAATTAAATATCTGCAAGTGGCAATGTTCACGCTCCAACCCGTTAACAATAGTTACATTCAAATCTCCTTCTGACTTTCCCGTTTGAAAGTATCTTCTCTCCCTACTTTTGCACTGAAATAAATTTCATTCTGTAATCACAAAACTGATCGAATACATGTTCTAGTTCCTCATAAAAGCAGTTCCAAGCATCAGAACTTTTATCTTCAGTCGGGGGGCATGCAAATTCCGAATAATATTACGCCAAAGAACTCCTAGTATCATACACGGCATGCTGACAATAATAAAATCCACTGTCTTAACACATAATTCCCTTATATAGGGAAAATCTGGTCTCTAAGAGGTGACTTGTGTAGATTTTTACACATGTGTAATCCACTGCTGGCTTAAGAGCCACCCTTCGTCTTATGTCCTCACAATGAATCCAACTTACGCTTTCCTACTTCTCTTACTATTATTTTTAATAAAATTAACCCACCCCTGACGTTCCAAGTTCCAAATCTCATGTTCATTTTTGGTCGTTCTAACAAATTAACCCAAGCCCCGTGCAACACTTCGTGACAGTTTTTTTTTATAGTCAGGAGTTGTTAATTTCCCTAAAACCAAAGCGGAATGCCACCCCTTATCGGCTGTCTGCGGCAAACTGTTCAACGAATCTGCTACGCCTTCATACCTGGGAGGCTGGCTCCTCCATGCGCAATCTGAGGATGTGTCATGCCGTGGTGACAAGGGATCCACTTCATCTGGTTGGTTCGTATAGACCAGGGGTGGCCACAACGCGGCTCGTGCATGCCACGTGTGCGGCTCGCACAAGATGCCTTTACAAAACAACGCAAAACGCAGGCTGTGTTCACTCAGGCAGTGATCAGTGTTGCCACCCTACTTCTGACTTGATGCAAGACATGGCTCTTGCTTAAGTTGCCTCCTGAATTGCGACTCGTCAAGCTGGCCACCCCTGATACACACCACAACATTTTTGGCTGACAATCTGATGCCTCATCACCTTTACTGCTCTGGTTATTATATTGAAAGTTTACTTTTATCGGGCAGCTTCGTGTCAGACGCCTTATCACCTTCGCTTTTACTTCGGTCAGTAAAATAAAATTTTACTTTTCTGCCACATCTTCACCGTGGACGCCCCACCATTTAAGTTAATCTGATCTACAATTCTACTTTCTTGTAAAATGGTAGTTCCACCTTGGAAGCCTCGTTATCTAGATTTACTGCTTTGGTTAGTATACTGAAACTTTACTGTTATGCGATAATTTCGTCTCGGATGCCTTGCCATCTAAATGCATTGTTCTGTTGACTTCTGCCTTGTATGTCCTCAGTATGTACTGTGAACGCAATGTGTAAATTTACGCACTAGTATTCTACCTGTTTGATCGTGTAATTTCTTTTCAGCCCTACAACTTGCTTCCACATATGTACACAGAAACACAACCCCAAAGCAACAATGCAGTGGCGCATACAGTTTAGTACGTCAAATTAAATAAATAGACCAACTAGACCATTCATAGAAATGCACGGTGATAATAGTGTGAAAAGTTTAGTACGTGTTTTAACAGACGCCAGGCTAGTGCACTGTAGCTGTAAACACAGCTCAGTATATACCTTTTATTTGTACAGGTGCCAGGCAAGTGCATCTTGCTACTCAACAAGCAATGTGACAGGTGAAACACATCGCCTATTCCTACATGACAACAGAGCCATTTTCAATCAAACTAAATATGAATGACATGTCACTGCAGGCCAATCCTGCGATGAAAGAAAATCGTCCGTGTGCTTTAGAATCACAAGCAACCATTGCCCCTCAGACGTTCCATGAAATACGGATGACAGGAGTACGGACATAAAATTCCGTGCAACAAAGCACTGGCTTTGGGTATGGCTGCATTACTGCCGGGGAAGAGTCCCAAGCAGGAATTTCAGGGGCCAAACAACCATTCTGCATAAGATGTACACGTTTGATGTCCACTGCCAAGGTTTAAGTTCTGTAAAACATTAAATTCCGTACACAACGTATTTTAAAACCAACAGACCCCAAACACTTCCACCTGAAAGAAAATAGTACCAAAACTCATCATACGAAACACATAGGTCTATAACACATTGAGCCATCTTCATACAAAGTTTTTGCTAGTAAAGTCCTCGAATACCTCAACAGTTTTCAAATTTGTCACTTACAATTCGTATAACCAATCACCAAGTCGGCAACTTTCATATTTAACAAAATAACCATGTAAAACTTGAGTCCGTTTCAAAGGTTGGTCTGAATACATAATTTCTGACCCCACATTACCTTACTATTTTCATGGCGACTATCATGTTGACATTTTGAACAGCATAATAATGGTATAATCTCTTGATATAATTTAACGATGATTTATCATCTGCATAGGTTATACACCTCAGAATGGAAGGGTGATCATGAATGGTGAAGTGGTGGGAATGTGTGGCGTTAGGAATTAGCCACGTATTTGCCTAAAGCATCTGAGGAAGACAATAACCCACAGTCAGAACAGCCACCTTCTTGGCTAAGGTTTGAAGAAGAAATCTCGCGAACGTGCGGAAGAGGAACCACTATACTGTGACATCAACAACAGGGACCTTTAATCAGACCCATGAAAACCGGTTAGCCTCTTTCTCCTTATGAAAGAAGTCAAGTTCACCCCACTAAATGCACCATACGTAACGTTAATGTAACGTCTGTTAATGTTTGTTTGTCATAATAATATGTACACTGTCAAAAATCTATTTTTCACAGAATCACGCACAGGCAACACGAAATTCTGAGCTGGGCAACACCGAGTTGACAGTTCCCTCATGACATATTTCACCACTATCTACATTAATAAGCACACCCATTAACTTATCTCTGTTCAGAGTTATCATATAACGAAGTATTCATTTATCATCTGACCATCCATCTTAATGACACTTTGTCAAGTGTCAAAGTGACAGGGTACTAGGAAGGCACCTATACAAGACTGCAGAAGAAATTCTAGGACCTCCTAACCAATGTGACAACGGCACAAACGATCGTGCGATTATGACGATGTTCCAAACCTGTCATATTTAAGCAGCATTCAACGATACGATATTTTGTATATCAGTAGGTAATTCTTGTTCATCCTGCTTCAATTCCAAAAATGAGATGTGTGCTACATCAACACCCGTGAAGTCCTATGGCTACTGTCAGATTCACATTACGGACGAAAACGGCATGCAGATACGGTATGTCCCTTTCATCGCGTCCCTGACCACAGATGTTATAGAAACTTTATCGGTCAGAAAGCCTGCATCCGCCGGGAATTTTTTAGTCCGTCCTTGCCCTAATGTTCAACTTAGCTTATTTTATAGAAGAGTCTTGAAGCACCAACTTCGAACTTCTGAAAATATTTCTCGACACGGGACGGAACTAGTCTTCAAATATTAGCAACTTGTCGTCGGACAATGTCTTACAATTCTTACTAATAATACGGACAGTTCATACAAACTCTATCTTTCAGTGACGCCAACGAAAAATAAAGGCATGAATTCAAATCCGGATCTCCCCGAAGCCACAACCCGCGAGTTTCCAACGTTCGCCAAATACCTCTACTAGGGCAATCACCCAGAAGTTCGCTGTGTGAGCCACGGTTCTCTCCGTGCATTTCTTATTCTGTTAATTCTCCAAAGAATGGTGTGGAATTAACAGAACGTATGACTTCGAAAAAACAAGGGCCGCGCATTCACTCCGTCGGATTCCAACTTCAAGGTCATGCAACGGAACTTCATGAATTGCATGGGGATTATAGAACAGCCAAAAAACTAGAATTCCGAATGAAGAAATCCAGTGGATACCGATTCTAGAAACCGCCTGCAATACCGGCTTATTGCTTCCCCCTTTGGATGAGACTAGCAGGAAGTGGTCTTCAAAACTGGGACTTTTCAGCTACGGGAAACCCTGGTCCTCCATGTATGGGATTGGGCGTAATGCCAGCTATGGCACGGGATATTTTTTTTACAAAACTTTCTTTCTTTCATTTCTTTCACGACGGACACTATGTATAACCACCCATCGTTCAACAGAATACATTTCTCACACGCTCTGTCTACTTACTGTCTGTGACTCGTAACACATGACTGAGCGCTCGTCTCACGTTCTAGCACTGACAAGACGAGGAAAGTTTCGGCAGCCTCGCTTTGGTTAAGCGAGATCGTACTTTCCTACGCTCGGTGGCAAGATTAAAAGTACTTAGTTATTTAAAAGTATATCGAATTTTGCTCCCCATAAATCTACACTTGTACCAGAGATTTATGATCCGACACATCGTCTATAGCAATATTCCGGTATGATATGCTCCGTAACAGGTATTTGTAATTGCCTTTAGTTTAATTATTTAGAAAAAGGTAGTAAATATTTCGAGTCGTGAATTAATTTTGTGCATCTGAACATTTTTTATTATGAAGACCTAAACGTTTTAATCTTTAATTAAAGAACGTTTATTCCCTAATGCCCCACATGTCCTGTGCATGTATGTATACATATTCAGTCGAACCCGGTTATAACGACATCCGTTTATACGACGCCTCGTCTATAGCGTCAGATATTCTGTGGTACCAATTAATTCCTCACTGTTAACCATAACGTTACACTACTCGGTTACAAGAACACTCGTTTATAACGACAAAATATTCAGTCCCGTTCTTGACGTTATAACCGAGTTCGACTGTATTTTGAAAATAAAGAGACGCTGTACATCAGTAAGCCCAAATGTTGGGGTGGTCGCTTGTCTGCACCTTTCGACCTAACCGAGTTCCAAAACTTTTCCTCAACCCAAGCGAAGTCCACCAGACAGATACACTACCGACATTTGGAATACACAAACAACACGTGGAGATGCACAAACTGTAGTGTACTGGCCAATTTATGATCCACAGTGTGTACACTGTAAAAGCAAAATCAATTATTAACACGTAGTGAGTGTAAACCGGTGTGACGGACATCATTAATAATCCCAAAATACGTCAACTACCATTTAAATTTGATGCTTGAATCCCTACAGTGTAAACGGGCTGAATGGATTAGCAGAAAATGTTCTCCAAGGGAGGAATGACGAGTAAAGTGGGGTAAAGGCGGACCTCCACGTCGTTCTGTGGCTATTTCTGACAAAAATAAACTTACGCAAAACTGCATTACGTTACACTTTCTTTGCTGACCGATAATTATGTCATCCCACAAATTACAGCTGCCTTAGTAATTAGTTGTCACAATAATAAAAATATCAGATACGCGACATTCAAGTAATGTGCCCTCTTCATGAGGGCACTGCGGCATGTTGTGCTACTCTGAAACTGAAGACTTGGTTCATGTTTCACCTCCTTTCACTGATTTAACTATATGTGTATCCTTCTGGCCTATCTGCAGCATTTACTAGCAATCGAATAAGTGGTGAGGGCAAGGGCATGCAGTTTGTAGACTGCCTGCTGCGTCCTTTGTAAATGGGAAGACAATGTCGCGCAACAAACCCATATGATAACGCTCTTTTGGGACGCGGCGCGGCGTCCTATCACAGAGAAACGGAATCTACAGCAACATCGTTGCGAGAACCTCAAAACTCGGAATAAAAACTACATTTTTGGACGACTGATATACGGAGCGTTGCTACTAAATAACGAGACTGCGCACGCAGCTGCTGACCGTGACTGTTGATTACCAAAGCAAATACATACTAGTTACAGCTGAACCGTCCCTCAGTCGCGTGGCAGACCACGCTCCGTCATGTTGACGTAGTGTCCGGTAATAAAAAAATTATGAACAGGCTTCTTTTAACTTGCGGCGAACAAGCTTAATAACAAAAAACCCCCGATCAATGAGTAAGCATGAAGGTTCTCGTGAAGCTGAAGAAAACTGCCACCGAAAACTTCATTTCTTATGTGTGGCGTATGGGGAAGGCGGAAGAGTTGCTTAGAGCACTTCCACATAATTACTTTAGCGGATACTATGAGGCCTGAATAGTATGCAGCGTTGTGCAGCTTTCGATGGAAATTACTTGGAAGGGGGATAGTATGTACATAGAATAAATCTATTAAAGAAGTACTTTTCTGAAACAGTTCTAGTTACTTAACAGCCACATCTCGTATAAAGAACTAGCATTATCATACGTTTGCCTAAAACAACTTTTAATTCCTAGGGTTCAGTGGTGGTGTTGACATTCTCCATTTTAATATCCTAAAAAGGCGTTAGTTTTATATTGAATGATATAGTAAATTGAAAGAGGAAGCACTAGATCGCACTCTGTGGAGAACTCGCTTTGGAAGAGGCTACGGACCTGTCGTAAGACAGACTACAGAAAGAAAGAAAGAATGAATGAATTAATAGTAAATATACACGTTTAGATAAGCTAGTGACAATTAACTTTACAGACTTATTTTCTACCACATAATGCAAGACATACAAGGGACCGTTAATCTAAAGCCCTCTGCTATTTTAAAAGTTCCCGAATCAAAAGTACCGAACACGGAGGTCAAATTTTAGCACAACTGCTGTTCACGAGGTAGATAACCGGACTCGAATTTCGGTCTGGAAGACGGCTATCCTAATCGTCTTTACGTGCTTTTCTCTGTCCCTCCTGGGCAATGATGAGGCAGCAACAGGGCCGGCTCAACCCACTAGGCGAACTAGGCGGTCGCTTAATGCGGGAAAATTTGGGGAGGAAACAGTCTGGAAGCAGGCACAAAGTACTTAGAAGACTGCACTTCACAAAACTGACAAGAAACGCCATATTATGAATATTTTACTACAAGTGTGAAGTCACAGGAGATGGGCTGGAACGTGTTTGATGTACAACTAAGGTCTGAAACAGAAGCGTATAAAGTGCGCTACAACGTGTCTGATGTAGGAGCATGGTCTGAAACAAAGCGTACAGAGTACAATGCAACTTGTGATGTACGAGTATGGTCTGAAACGGATCAAAGCGTATAAAAGTACGCTGCAACGTGTTTGATGTACGAGCATGGTCTGAAAGAGACCAATATGTGTAGATTACGCTGCAAGTGTTTGATGTATGGTGTGGAACAGATCGAAGTGTGGAGGGTTTATCGATAATAAAACCAATAAAAATCAAATTATTATACGGACACACGTACACAGGCAGCATGCCGAAGGCCAGACTGAAGCGTGGCACGAGTCGCGCGGGCAACCCTGAATTAGCCGATGTTTGCAAACAATTGGCGACGTCACACACATCATCTTTCCGACAGCTGATTATATGACGTAAACACCGCGTGTTGGTTTCTATGTCAGGAACGACGCACAACTGGAACACATCGACTGTGAACAAAGTGCGGTTCAAATACCGCCATCCAAACGCCCTGTCAGGCGAGAAGTCAGCGTGTAGAACAGAAATATTCAAGACGCGTGTGATATGTTTGTACGTTTTTCTGGGTACACTTGTATTGTTGAAGGGCCAAGACTCCGTACCTGTCACGCGATCGGCCCATGAGTACCGGCTCCTACGACACTGTTCGGCGTATCTCTATATACAGGAGTGAACCCAGGGACAGGAATTGCTGGTATCCAGCCCCACCCCAAAAAGACTCGATCAAAACAAAAGCCTTCTTAACACTACTACATTTTATTTTTTTACCTTGTTGATTTTTATAATGTTAAGACTATAACCCTTTAAAACCTACTGGTTAGAATCGTATATGTACCGCCAGGTATAACAAACAAGAACTCTGCATTTTGCCTAGAGTGTACTTGCGCGTTCCGCGTAACACTACGACAGCGACTGTTTTCCTATACAACACACGCTGAGTGGTCTTCGTAGTGAAAGTACAATTCATTCATTCTGTAGTCTGTCTTACGACAGGTCCATAGCCTCTTCCAAAGCGAGAGCTCCAAAGAGTGCGATCTAGTGCTTCCTCTTTCAATTTCCAGTATCCTCTCTTTTTCTTAAGTTCATCCAGTAGCTGCTTACGTCTTCTTCCTCGGGAAGGACAATGTCCTCTCTATTTGGTACGAATTATAATTTAGATTCATTTCAGTCTTCAAAGCGTCAAAACGTTATTGTTCATTAACAATAAAATTTTTACCACAGACTGTTTTGCAAGACTTCAGGCTTCCGCCGCGGTGGTTGAGGCCTCCGCTCTTCTGGGATGTTACACGGCGTAGATGTGTAGTCGGTCACCGTCGTTTCGGGACAATACATCAGTCCCATTCTTCTTTGATTGCCTGACCCCTGAAGATGGGATGGGTAGTTTATCCCGAAACGTTTGTAACCAACCAGCCAACCATCCCAGCGTAACATCCCAGAAGAGCGAAACCCTCAAATAATGCTTTTTTCACCTCCCCGGAAAATGTTTCCAATAGGCCAGACCCAACTCCCCCCCCCTCTCACTCCCCCCCCCCCCCTCTGTTTTGTAGGCGTTCCCGGCAGCAGTGTTTTGAAAATTTCTCAACATGCCGACTATGTATATGGTGGTGGAGGATGCAAATGGTAGTGACGCTGTGCTGTGCCTTCTACGATTCAATTATCGCCACCTGCGTCGCTGCAGAGTTATCTGGCTCGCGCTCAGAATCTTCCCATCACATCTGCTGGCCGATCAGCTGCAACATTCTTACGTTCTCATGCGCTCCGGCAAACACATTCCGAACGTTCAACACAGCTGGTATCATAGTCCACTGTCAACATGATGATAGCCGGTCCAATCCAGTTCGTATCTTCACAGCCTATTTCCGTAAGATCCCTTCTCCCTGTTTTACAACATTATTACTTTTCTCTGCGCAGTCCACCTTCCCGAGAGATTCAGCCACTCACGGGCTGACAGGCAAACAATCCGGTGTGTCTTGTAATGTTCCGTGTTCAGCCGTGTACCCTTCTACTGAGTACTTCACAAGGAACCAACACCGTACACAACAGTTGTTAAAGCAACAAACATTATAACTCCAACATGTTTCGACCCATTTTACGTTGTCATCCTCACGGAGTGTTGCTTCGAATATGTAACCAAATACTAACGTTTGCGTTAATACTTTTATTGTTGCTAGCCACCACTGACTTACCCACGTAAACCGCAGTCTAAACGCAATGTTATGCATCCCGCTGTGTTTATATTTCAAGAAGGGAGCTGTTTAAATTACTTCCGTCTCCACAAATTTTTATTAACCTTGGACAGTAATACCTTAATTCTTACATGGCTACATGTTTCAGCCGTTAAACGATCACCTTGAGGCCACTCTGTTTTACAAAATAATTCATGTAGGGTAAGGTTGCCTTCGATGGACCAGGTAAGCTTTATCGACAAAAATAAAGGAATGTGTTGCGCATAGAAGGACAACAAATATTACTTTATATACCTTATTCTGTCCTCTATTACTCAACCAAATTTCGCCAACCTAACTTATCGATATCTTCGAAAAAAAAAATTTTATTCAACTTTATAATTGGTCTAGTCATAGGACTAGGCACTCATGAATGGACCACACTGTTTCCATCAATGGACTGTAAACATAATATAGGAAAACACACGTTTATACATGCAGTAGCGTGTATTTTGTAAAACTATATTCTTTGCTGATACCCCATCTAGCGATGAGGTTAAAGAAAGAGTAGATCTATACCCCTACTCCCCCTCTGCGCCTTCATGGCAGGATATGGGGTGAATTTTGCCTTTTTTTTTTTTGTCTAATACAACCCTCACTTTATACGAAGCTGAAATCGAACGTTGTCCAAAACAAGAGACAATGCATGTAAAACGCAACACCGTGGCAAGTTCGCGTAATGTTTATACCACCTCGGCTATCGTGACATCCTGCTACCATTTCACTCGAAGAGAAAGCATTTATGGCGATTTAATGTCGCCAAAAACAGTAAAACGTACTTCGGTCTTCACGTAAAGTGACCGACATTTTCGCCACATTTTAACCAAATTTGGATTTTCTCGATAGACTTTCATGGGGAGTCTCCATTTCACATAAATCCGTTCAGTGGGAGCCGCGCTGATACAAGGGGACACACGGATGGACATGACGAAGGTAACAGGTGCTTTTCGCGACTATGTGAACGCGCCTAAAAACGGATCATCAGTGTACAAATATTGTGTGAGACATGGCGTCATTAGTATCTACAACTTTTGCTTTAAATCTTTTCCATAACATAAACACGTACCCGAATACAAATAAACAACAATTCTATCTACGTGCAGTGTGTAACATCAGCGTTGCAACAATGGATTTGTTTACAAAGAGTTAGCATAAAGGCCAAACAATGCAGTGTGCCCAAAGGCCACAGATCCAAAGTGAAGCCACTGTAAAAAAAAAAAAAAAAAAAAAGGCCACCCATCCAATGATAACACTGTAAAAACAGACACTACGATCACGTTGAATGCCAACATCGTAAAAATATCAGTCCGTCTGAGCACACAACAGACATTAGCCGTGGTCTGTGCAAGAGTGACCAGATCGCTAGCTAGTTGTTGGGGCGGAGGTGGACAGGCAGCTGCGCATGCACCAACGAGCGTTTTTCATCCGTTTCAGGAACGTCCAGTGTCCCTGACGCTACGAATGTACTCCAAACAGAGAAAATGTTTTTGAAAGAGGTATAACTCTGCCTAGTAAATCCAATATGAGCCTAACAGCGACCACACCGTGCCGACTGCAGCCACAGTATATGCAATGTTAAGGTGCTCAGCTCGGAAGACCTCAGGACACTAATATACCTGGATGAGAGCTAGCGTACACCACATTCCACTGACTAACACTTTCGCGTAGGAGTTACCTCACAGACGCGGGCACAGTAACTGACACAAGTCAAGCTACGGGAAGAAATGAGAAATGCCAACGTTCGGTCGTTCGTTCGTTCTGCAGTCTGACGACAGGTTCATAGCATCTTCCAAAGCGAGTTCTCCACAGAGTGAAATCTAGTGCTACTTCTTTGAATGTCTAGTATCCGCTCTTTTCCTTAAGGCAGCGTTTCCAAACTATGTAAACAGTTAATATTATTTTCACCGTGCATGTTTATTAACACTAGTAAACACTATACCAACACATGCACTTCCTATTAAAACATTAATAGTTTTAAAAAACCAAGCCCTACATACACAGTCCGACAATTATATATGAGACTGAGGTTATAGAATAAAACTGGAACAAAAGACTTGAGTACTATCTGTATTTTATTCAAAGTACATCCCTTCTGCATCGATACAGCGAGTGGCACGATCTAGCAAAGACTGGAACGACCTCTGCACGTCTTCTTGTGGTATGGCCCGAAGACTCGATGTCACAGCTCCTTGGATGTCTTGAACATCTTCAAAGAGGCGCCCTTTCAATGGTAACTTCAGTTTGGGGAACAGAAAATAATCACAGGGGGATAAATCAGGGGAGTAAGGCGGATGATTGAGCACGCACACTTGTTTTTGGGCTAAAAATTCTTGTACAGCAACTGCCCGGTGAACCGGTGCATTGTCGTGAAGAAGAAACCAACTGCCTGGTGCTGAGTACTCGGGCCGGACACGGCGAATCCTCTTCCATAGGCGTTCCAGAACACTCAAATAAAAACTTCCAGTGACAGTTTGTCCCTGAGGGACAAACTCGTGGTGAATAATTCCCTTGCTGTCGTAGAAACACACAAGCATTGTCATTGTCAGTCTCATTATATAATTGTCGGACTGTGTATGCTGTGGAACGCTAGTTGCCCCTGATGATGGCCAGTTAGCTGGCCAAAACATATGTAGGGCTTGGTTTTTTTAAAACTATTAATGTTTTAATATGAAGTGCATGTGTTGGTATAGTGTTTACTATGTAAATAGGTTTTCCGTACAAAATCGAGAAACCAAAAAAAATCATAGATTTTGTATTAAATTTTAATTTACCATATCTGATCATAGTTTAAGATACTGTTCATATAAGAATTCTTATAAGAACCTTTCATTTGGTTACTAACAGATCTCTTAGCGCTTACTTTTGTTTGATAAACGAGGGACCACAAAACATATGTGTTCCGTACACATTTACTAAGTTAAAACGTCTTCCGTGACCAAAAACGTTTGGGAAACGCTGGCTTAAGGTCGTCCAGTACCTGCTTAAGTCTTCTTCCTCGTCTTCCCGTCGCTCCTGTCCTTCCCTCTAACTGTCCTTCAATAACGTGTTTTAGAAGGCAGTTCCTACACAAGATGTGACCAATCCAGTTAGCCTTCCTTCTATTTACAGTATGTAGGATATTCCTCTCCTCCTTGACTCTATGTAATACTTCTTCATTTCTCACACGATCGGTACACCTGATCATCTCCATCCTTCTCCAGCACCACATTTCAATACGTTCCAGGTATTTCTGATCTTCTCTCCGAAGTGTCCACGTTTCAGCACGATACAAAGCTGTGCTCCAAATGCACGAGGACGGGCTGCAAAGGTTTGCCTCCTCTGTTCATATTTTCTATTAAGGGGCCCATACACGTACGAGTCTGGCTCACGAGTCCGGCTCGGCTCGGGTTCCAATGAGCCAAACTCGTCCGTGTGTGGGTCGCCACGAGCCGGGCTTGGCCGAGTCCAGCGAGGCTCGCCAGGGCCTTCGACGGGACTCGGCTCGGCGACGGCTCGCTATTGGTTCGTACGTGTGTGGGCGGTCCCGAGCCAGACTCGCGTATCTACACGTTTTCTTACCTTCAAATATTCTTCCTTTAGAGCCTTGTATATAGCCTTGCAGGTCTCTGGAATGATTTTTCCCAAAGCTTGAGGTGATATAATTGTGGCAAACTTGAGATCTTCAAACGACCGTCCCGTGGCAAGAAAACGAAGAGTCGCTGCGATACGTGCTTCAGGTGTAATATAATTCCGCATCGCAGTATCTTGTTTCACTATGAACGGTTTTACTTTTGCTAGCAAGTACTGGAAGTTTTCATCTGACATTCTGAAGTAGTTTTTGTAGTCTTCAGGTCTATCATTTCTAATAAAGTTCAATAAATCTAAATGGGTAAATCTGTCTACTTAACAGCCAGTTCTTAGCCCACATTTCCCTCCTTTTTCTATGCTTTTTTTCTCCCGAACACACCGCATTCATCCAGTATTATCACCGCTGCTGCAACTTGCTTCGATGAACTCATTCTGGATACTGAAATGTACGAGCAAAGTTGGGAGTCAGCTCATGCGTGTGTGGTGAAATATATCCGAGCCCGGCTCCCGAGTCAAGCTCGCCGAGCCGGATTCGCGAGCCAGACTAGTACGTGTATGGGCCCCTTTAGAGTAATGAAACCTGGACAAAACCGGTTCCACGCAGTCACGTGGCACTTCACTATCTTCTTCCTTAAATTTACGTCCAATTTGCTGTTCAAAATAGTATTCTTGTTGAATGCTGCATTTCCCATGACAATCTTGGACTTAATTTGACGTATACATCTTGCATCATTTGTTATCATGCAACCCAAATAGTTGAAATATTCCACCTTCTCCGGTTGTTTTTGAGCTATCATAATGTTTAGGCCGTGCAATGGCTCAGGCGCTTAGTCGCCGGCCTCTCACCGTGGAGGCCCGGGTTCGAGTCCGGGTCAGTCCACGTGGGATTTGTGGTGGATAAAGTGGCATTGGGACAGGGTTTTCCCCGAGTACTTCGGTTTTCCTCTGTCAATTTCATTCCACCGGTACTCCATTACACGGAAAAACGAAAAAGAAACTAATCATTTTCATCACAGGGTTGCACAATAAGCCTCAAGGCTGCGGTGCGTCCGCAGCATCTGCTGCGGGGCCCTTCACCACCAAAAAAAATCATAATCTGTATTTCTAATAGTTTCATTGAGATTATCATTACCTTAGTTTCTCCCAGATTCACTTCCATTTCACAGCATCTTCCAATTTCAATTAGTCTACCAATCATTCCCTGTAGCACCGCTTCTTCCTTAGCCAGTAGCACAAGGTCATCTGCGTATTTCGCAGTGCGAATTAAACATTCGGATAATTCGGCATAGGCCCTATGTATAATGACGTCTTCACCAACATGTACTTACACTGCATGTGCCAGCAACGCCAAATCACGTTGTTTAGTCGGATCTTGTCTTTCCATCTCAGTCGGATTCCTTTGAACCGGTTCCATTTCGGTGAAGTCAATTTCTGTCTGTAACAAAGATATTAGAAAAGCATCACAGTTCATGTTGCAAGGAATGACAGTATGATTATAAGAAGTGAGAAGATGACTGCTGGCTTAACCCCTTACAGTCTAATAATTACTTCATGTACCACCTGCTGTAAGACTGAAAAATTATACGATCTGCCCACAGAACACATTTAAGTGTTTTGTACAGCTCTCAGAATAAACCGCGATTATTTCCCTACACAGCATTAACTGATTGGATTTTATAAACCATACGGAGTGTTCATCGCGCGGTACGAAATTAATCCTTAAATGTAATTCAGGTTGTTCTCAGTATTTAAAGGGTTAAAGTCTCCTTCCGGATTGTGCAGTTTACATGGCGAAGAATGGAAAGATGAACTGTGGTTAAATTAGCAAGGATGTGGAAGGAAAGTCGCACTGAAGATGAGAAAAACCACGCACGAAGAACGTCCAAGTAGGAGTGCCGACTTCGAAACCAGGACTCCCCGAACGGATAACGTAACCGCGACGTCCGACAGAAGGATATACAAGGAAACGGTTGTGGTACACAGCAGCGTTTGCCTGAAAATACTGGCGAAAATCACAAGTCAAAATTTCCAGTTTCTCGACCAAGCTATGAACAGGAAATAGACACGATTCCTGATCAGTACCAAATGGATATTACCTTCAGGGCAAGTACGACTTCGAAACAAAGTCCTACTGTGTTATGACAATTGGACTTACAAATTCTGTCTTCCTTCAGGGCAAACATGACTTTAAAACGAAATTAAATTGTGTTATCGTAACTCAACTTTATACCTTACATCGCATGAAGGAAGAATACCCACAGCTTATCTCTTGTGCCAGCAAGACAAGTCTGGCAGTGCTCACACGTATGAACGAGTCATATAAAACCTCAGTAATTATTAAAAGGTTATCCACGGATTTCTATGAGTGACAAGCATGTGCCCAATATTCGTAATGTGACAATAAATCCACTCCACTGAAATAACAATAATAATAATAAGAAGAAGAATAAAGCCTAATGTAGAAATCAGTAATACTTTGCGTGATTTCAGGCTTCCGCCGCGTTGTAGATGAGATCTGCGCTCTTCTGGGATATTACGCACCGTCAAGAAGTCCTGGACTTCTTGACCCTTGAAGATGGGACCGATAGATTGTCCCGAAACGTCGGTACAGAACCACTCAACGCTGCGTAATATCCAAGAAGAGCGCAGATCTCAGTAATACATAATACATGCCGTATAGTCAGAAAGTTTGTGGCAGAAGAGGGAATAAGAAGTGCTCGGTCAGTGAGACCGTACTCTTTTGGGAACCAGCTGAACTGCTGTGAAGTAAGGAATGTGCATGATGATGATGATGATGATGATGATGAGGAGTAGGAGGAGGATGAGGAGGAGGAGGAGGAGGAGGAAGACGACGACGATATATGATTACGAGGCTGAAAATTCCTAACCATGCCATTTTTCCATGTTCCCGGTTTTACACACTCATTACAAAATCACTTGACACAACGTCCTCAACAGATACTTGGTCAAATGACCCGTACTTTGGGTGCCCAACAACACCGAACATTGCCTGAGACCACCCCAAATAATAATAATAATAATAATAATAATAGTCGCTTTTCACGTTCCTGTATTACCATTCGTGCGTTTTGTGACGGTCTACTGATCTCACGCACTATCACATACCGACGCCAGACAGCACTGTACGTTATTAATTATCCCATTATAAATTCATTACTTGATAATCTAGACGATAAGAGTTCTATCTGTCGCACAGTGAATACGCCATAATGCACGCAGTTACCGCTACGCGTACGTTACGTAATTTCTTCTACGGAGTATGGCAGGACGTAATTTTGACAAAACGACCGATGGGGGCGCAAGAAGTATAAGGTTCAGGATCACTGTCAGTACAAGTGATACACATGCGCGCGCATCGTAATTTCCCAAGTACAAAGCGAGAGATAATCAGATGTGCTGCTAATCAGAGTTTATTAGTCCAGTGATTTGACATATTCAGTTTTGTTCATGCTATTAAGTAATAAAACCCCACTAACAACGCGTTCCAGGGAGCAGTGGCGTTGCCAGGCTGTTTGACGCCCGGGGCAAGTAATGACAATGGACGCCCTTAACATAAATTATGAACTTACAAAATCACAACCACTTATTGAATTTCCTCTATTTGGTTCAGAAATTTAAAATTTGTTGAACGCAGAAAATCATTTTTATTTGAAATTTTAGTTTTGTCGTCAGTTTAGCTGCCCCTTGGACTCTGCCGCCCGAGGCAGCCGCACCACTCGCCCCCCCCCCCCCCTCCACCCATCCAACTACGTCCCTGCAAGGGAATCGTCAAAAGTGTGGTGCAAATATTCGTAAGACAGCGTGGAAAGACGAACGCGTCCAACATCTAAGGTCCTCTATACTCTTAAATAAAATATTAAGCAATACATTAAAAGGTTAATTTTACGACATATAATATTAATATCTGTTATTAACACACACAACTTTCAACAAGAATGTTTCTAGATTCGGTGATTAAATGTACAATTAAAACTCACATGCGTCTTCCAAATCTTGGCAGTACAAATTCATGAATGTAGACCACATTCGCACACTTTTAGGGTTTGATAACGTTATCTCAAATTTTTAACATGTATGACACAATGTACGTAACTTCACACACATGACGGCCACGGCAAGATAAAAAAAAAAAGAAGACAAATTAGACACGGTGTGTGCGAACGACTTTTTCTTCTTTTAAGTACCATGAGGAATATCAAACCTAAATTCAAAAAATCTTACCGCCGACAACACCCATAGATTTCCCCAAAATTAATGTCAGCACCTAAAAAATGTATATAGACTACACACATTACAGACATCCCGAAACAGTAAGCGAACACAGACATGAAGGATTTGACACATGTTCCAGTAGCTATTAGAAAACCGAACAACTGGTTCACAGCAAAAACAAACGCCTGTCAACCAAATAGTGCATTAAACTGGCTATTGGCAGTTACTGGCAGTACGCTTCCTAAAGTAGCCTGTAGTATAGTCTAACGTGTCTTGGCCACTAAAATAATAGTTTTACACGAGGTTTTCTCACTACAACCCACCGGTGATCTTGTGAGTGTTTCTACCCTGCAAAAAAGCCTGTAACGAAATTTGAATGCTTACGTATGTTTTACATGGTCATGTCACAATACAGTGTAAACTATGTGCCCCCAGCTAGTTCGTGAAAGGTTCTTCGGCGGATTTACGGATATTTTAAATCTAGGCGTCTAGCCACCTGCGAATAACATTACACAGCGTGGCACTGTACATTTCGGGCAACATACGAAGACAATTCTGTTGACACTTACTCGAAACATCTTAGTATAATCCACTCGTTCACAGAAAGTACTGTCCCAATTCATACGTGGGACAATGTCCTACAATAATGATAGGGACCCAAGAACTTTTATTTTCTTAATACGTGAAAATGATATGAAAAATTTCACGTTATATTCACCGTGCACTTACTTGTAAGAATATAGTGCGTATGTTGGTTTTTAAACTTTTGAAATGATATGAAAGTCTGTAATGCGTAACAAATGCGCGCCACCACAGAAAATCAATGGAAACGTGACGCGGTAGGCTTAATTAAAGAAACAACTGGAAAGACATAACGATCTACCAAACTTTGTCATTTTCCTTTACACCATTCTTATCGCTTGTGTGAGTACCATGTAAATGAAGTCAAAGGTCACACGCTTCTTGACGAGACGTGGCACAAGATTCGTGGGTAGTTTCGTGCCGCGTGAATTCACTTTATGGCCTAGGATCTTCTGTTTACCGTGTTTATTCCAGACGCCCTTGTACTCACTTTGAACTTGAACATAATTAACATGTTTACTCAGAGAAAGATCCTCCATAGCTAATATATTAGACATAAGCAGGCAACTACTGTTGAATTTGTTCCAGCGAATGTCATAATGAAATGTGGTGGCCAACTGCCAAAAGGTAAAAACTGCTTTGAGTCTGGACATCACTTTTGGGAACATCTTTTCTCAAACGCGGTTGGTTTACCTAGGAAACTCCATTTTGAGACTGACAAAGAATGGGACAGACGTACGTGAGACGGAAACAACCTCTGTAACAGACAATAACAGTATCCTGAGGAAGGAGACGAAGTCAGTCTCCGAAACGTTGGTGTACTTGAATTACATATGCGGCTGTCGGCCCGAAAGGATTTTATAGAATAACAGTGAGTACAGAATTGGTTATGGGGATGCTTCTGTGATATACATCACGTACTTGAAGGAGAGGCCTCTATCCATTCTCCACGTCTACCTTTACTTATACTGAACCGCGAATTCAGTAAATAATACATAAAATTTAGAATCAGTTACAGGTCGACCAAAGCCGAACTTACACCGAGAACCCGATATCAACAGCGCTCTGAACCTGCCTACTGCCCGATTGACTGCACTGAAGTAATGAAACCCAGTAAGTACACTGAGTGGAGGCCCACTAGTCTTCCATCTAAGAGGTTGACAACGGACAACGGTGCTGATTTTCCTCGACAATGACAAGCACTGTTCCAGCATCTGGAAGTTACTCTTTATTTAGTGCACACAGAAGCGAACCGAACAAACTAAAGTACTTCTTAACCTCGTTTACTGTTTAGTAATAACCATCTCGATTCAGCTCCTTGAGGTACAGACACAAGTTCGTTACGACAAATCCAGCGCCCTAAAAAAAGAATTTAAGACCTGAAGGACAGTACTTAAATACTTCAGTAAACGTGTTACTTCATGAAGATCCAGCACACAGCAACTTGTACCGGCCGGAATTCTAGCACGAGAATATATTTCGGTGCGCTTCACTCAGCGTTATGCTTGCAATACATTCGTACGACAGTTCATACACCGGGCTTGTAAACAGGCGAAGATGGCAGTTTTGGTTGGAACTGTCGCTTGCAGAAATGCACCATTATCCCGCCCGTTAATCTACTTCGGTTTTATTGTTTGTGCGAGTTGGTTGAGGCACTGCGCTACAAGCCGGAACGTCGCGGGTTCGATTCCCGATGGTGTCATTGGAATTTTTCATTGACATAATTCTTTCGGTCGCACTATGGCCCTGGGGTCGACTCAGCCTCTAACAGAAATGAGTACCAGGAATATTTCCTGGGGGTAAAGGCGGCCGGCGCGTAGGGCTGACAACCTTACCACCTTCATGGGCCGACTGTCTAGAAATCTGGGAGCCTCAACCTCCTGGAACCCTAAAGGCCGGTCCAGGCCTCTAATGGGATAAAAAACCTATGTTACCTTTTACTCATTTTTAATATGTAAGGATCTTGTCATGGCCGATCCCAGTGGCCGTGCGGTCTAAGGCGTGGGTCTTCGGCCGCTCGCTTACTAGGATCGTGGGTTCGAATCCTACCGGGGGCATGGATGTCTGTCTCTTGTGAGTGTTGTGTGATGTCAGGTAGAGGTATCTGCGACGAGCTGCTCCCTCGTCCAGAGGAGTCCTACCGACTGTGGTGTGTCTCAGATGTGTGTGACCATGAAACCTCGACGAAACGAGGAGGCCCAGGCCCATATAGGGCTGTAGAGCCATACAAAAAAAAAGGATCTTGTCATACTCCTACAGTATTCCTATTATCCCTAAGGATGGCTGTTCAGTCGAAACATGTCGGAGCGTAAACAAACATCTTAACACAAGTGTACGTTGTTGGTTTTGCTGCATCATTATACTGGTCTAATAGGGTACCAATGTGTTATCCTATCACAATAATCATATCATTCAACACCGTATAACCTATGAGATAATGAACAGCCTTAAACAGAGGGGAACATCGGGAACTGTGATATTTCGTCGAAGAGTGTGATCAAATATGACGCCATCTTAAAGTACCGATAACACAAAGCAGTAACTTTCACACTGTTGACACCGTGCATCTTCGTCATATTAAATTAAGTTACAGACCAACTGATGCACACTAAAACCACTTTTTATGTAGCTTTATTATTAAAATTGTTAAAATTGTACCCCTACACGTGTTTCGATCCTAGGATCATCGTCAGGGGGTTTTATGCTAAAATGCTATCATGTGTTTGAAGTGACTGTAGCTTTTAGCATAAAACCCCCTGACGATGATCCTAGGATCGAAACACGTGTAGGGGTACAATTTTAATAATAAAGCTACATAAAAAGTGGTTTTAGTGTGCATCAGTTGGTCTGTAACTTAATTTAACAAAGCAGTAACATTTTGGTATATGACTAAGTTCAGCGAGATCCATTACCTGGCGTAGTTTTCTGTTCCGACGCGGGCGAGGTCCACATCATGCAACCACCGGGCCACCACCTCCACTTCATTCTTGACGAGAATGTTCTTCAGCGATAATTCAAGCTCCATCACACTCTCCCGACTCCTATCGCGCCTGTTCCGAAACATCGACAAGTACGAAATTTGCAACTGCTACATATACATGGCGCTATCAGCTCTGGCACATTAGTCCTAAGAGTAGTGTGCGGTGCGGATCTAACGCCCAGTTCTGCATCCGCATATTATTACAAGCTTTCCATTTCGATGCCATTCTACACGTCTTCTTCCACTACACTCCGGAACCGCAAACTTTTATCTACTATTAAATATTCTCAACAGAATCTCCTACAAAGCCCGAACCTCTATACAAACTTGTACAAATAAGCGCAATAAACCTCCCACAACACCAAAAACTTTTATCCAAACTGGTACAAAATATTCCAATCACACTCTCCTTACGGACGTACTGACACAGGCTTGATACCCTGACGCAATGGCGTTAAGCAACCCACCTGCTAAACGCGTGTTACAAAGACTAGATAGCAGCTGGCTACGACACAGCTTGAGAGAACAATAAAACTTCGCGATGATATCTGTGCACATATCATTAGCGATAAGCGACGAGATGCTACGTCATTGTAGGCGATGGATACGTAAGCAGCGTACGTCCCACTCCCAAGCACAGTGCCAAAAAATGGTTACTTTCCTCTTTTTTGACATTACTACCCATAACTGCCTTCTGCCTACGCAGAAAGCGATTAAAGTGTACAGGGAAGGAAGGGTAGAGTTCGAAGTATTCAAAATATCACTAGACAGAAGTAAATCGCCTCACAGCACGGCCACTTTACACCCGCGGAAAGGGCTGTCGACACGAACTGGATGTATTCCACCAGAACCAGTGTGGTGGATACGATGACCCTGCTGACCCTGCCGGATATCGGACACCAGCATCTAGCCTCCAGCCAGGAACTTCCCCGATTCATACGGTTTTATATGAAAAGTCTGCAAAAACAGGTAACCTCATACGACGCATTCATAACCGCGCATCGAACTCCAACAGTGGAAGTCTTCCTTGATGGTAACATGTTGACCTGTCCGTGTTTTGTGTTTTTTGTGACATGCTGAACTTACGAACACGAAGTCTCGTTGACTGAGACACACAGGGTAACACCGTGCTTGAAATAACTTATTGGCTACAAGGCGCATCCCTGAAGAGTTGCTAGTCCCTCAGCTAGGAAAGAAACTTCTTACTTCTACAAAATTTGAAGTCGATCACCGTGTTCACTGAAGCCTGCCGCTGAAATACGTGGCCGTTTAATCCCGTCCACACCTTCACACTTTTACATCTCAAAGATCAATTCTCATCTCATCTACACCTAATTCGCCGAAGCGCTTAAGGTTTTAGCCAAAGTTTTGTACGGAATCCTCATTTCTCCCAGCCCACACATCTCATACATTTCACCCTTTATTTAATCACTCTAACAGTTTCAGACAACGATTTTAAAGGTTATGTTGTCAAAATCATTCCCATTTCACCTATCCCACGTTACAAGCTCCCATTTCGGTCTCCAATGCAACAACACATATACTTCATTAAATTGGCAGATCAAGTTTCTGACTCATGTCATACAAAACAAAAAAAAAAAAAAAGCTAGAACTGTACAATCTGTAAGAATGTTACGACGTCTGAAACCCAATGAAGTTAATTCAACTCTCTGTAAAACAACCGATGCAGTCATTTCCTCCTTCCACGGGATACAGTCCCTCGCCCAACGCGGTTTTCCTAGCGCGCTTTTCATCATACGCAGTTAAAAATAATCAAATGTGTGGGAACAAAATCACCGAATGCTGAGAAATTTACATACACGCGTATAAACGTGGGCGGTTACGGAACCGCCGCGGCAGCTGGCAGCATCAGCTACCCAAGTACTGTGTGTGTGGCTGTTTGAAGTCCAAAAATGCACCAATTTTAACATATGGGGCTCCATAAGCGTCCTCAAGCACGTAACCCTATTTTTCCCATAACAAGATCACACAACACGGTTTTGCCCAGCACGCCATGATCACTCCGCGTAACGCCCCGCGTTGAACGAGGATTAACTGTATAATCAAGCACTGCACAAGTTCCAGCCGACATGTACCACACAGCAAATGGCATTTCTGACATTCTTCTACATGCACCCTGACTGAAAAACAGCTGAGTTGTGTGACGTCATCGTGGTGATTCCTTCTGTACAACAAAAATATGTGCAGCTGAAACAACATTTACTTCTTGCTCTATACGATGTCATCCGGAATAGCGTAGTCGGTATAGCGACTCGCAACTGGTTGGACGGTGCGGGGATCGAATCCCGGTGGGGGGCGAGATTTTCAGCATCCGTCCAGACCGGACCTGTGGTCCACCCGGCCTCCTATACATGGGTACCGGGTCTCTTTCCCGGGGGTAAAACGCCCGGGGCGTGGAGTTCACCACCCACCCTCATCTAATACCAGGGTTAAAGAAATAATAGAGCTATACCTCTACTCCCCCTCTGGGCTTTCATGACCCGTTCTAGGGAGAACTTTAAATTTACCTTTTTAAAAAAAAATAATTTCACAAAATACAGCATATTATTGTACTTATCTTAACTTCGTGGCCCATAACAGACATTAACCTACGCTATCCACAGATCGAGAAAAGCTGCTAAAGTGAGACAACTCCTTTCCCATCATTTTACGTACAATGGCGCCCGTAGTAATTGCTGCAATTGCTGCGTAAATTTCAGGCCGTTTGTCAGAACGCGGATTTATGTCTCCCATAGACACCCTACGCCGTATCATTCAATGTCAATCAGTTGTCTCCCATTATTACCTATCAAAACGCGATACTTCTATCGCTGACACGTTAGTTTAACATTTTCTGACTGCACAGGGCCATGTTAAAAGTCCACGTTAATGAACATCAAGATATAATTTTGATTGTAATTTGGGATCCTTGTTAAACGGAACATGTTTATATCACACATTTACTCTGCTGATAAAGACTATGTACGGCCTACCTTGGCGCCTATGTACTACACATAACAGCGGTGGGCAAACTCCGGAATTTGTGCCACTGGCTAATGCCAACAACGAATTATATACACACAATGTGTCAATTATGAAGGGTTCTAATGATGATTTATTACACTCCGGACTTGTCCATTTCTCACAACGTTGCAGCAGCAACTGGATCCGTTTCCATCCTTTAGTGAAAAGGACTGAGATTAGCTCTTTCTATCGGAGTCAGCATCAGAAGATGCCGCCCTACCCCTCCACCTGAAAACGGTAACGGACCCAGTTTCCGAAACGTTTCGTTCTGTTCGCAATACCAGACGACAGACAGTCGACACACCCTATACTCCTACGCGTAACAGTATTTATCATTACAATTTTTGTGTCCTTCCTGTTATTTACCACAGACTGGTGCAGCAAATATTATTCATGTCATTTTTTCCCAATGGTGCAACAGACCCCTGTGGGCCTCGTCATTACCGAGGCTTCACGATCACACTCAGACAAACCACACTCGGCAGGACTCCTCTGGACGAGTGATCGGCCCGTCGCAGATACTTCTGACACACTACACACACAAGAAACAGACATCCATGCCCCCGGCGGGATTCGAACCCACAATCCCAGCAAGTGTGCGGCCGCAGACCCACGCCTTAGACCGCGCGGCCACTGGGATCGGCATTTATGTCATTAGTGCATATACTTATCCACCCTTTTGGTGAAGTTTTGCTCGCAATAATCAGTAAAGACACAGTTTTGGTTAAACGGGAGTAAAGAAAGAGGGGGGGGGGTTGTCCCTGTACACGCCGTGAAGGCATATTAGGGAAGCCGAGGTACCGTTCCACTTATTCTTAACCTCGGAACCAAATACAGGTGGTGGTCTACCTCACGGCCCGGCCGTTTTACCGCCGCGGAATGAGCCCCCGCCGATACCCACTGAATGAGGCTAGGTTGGTCCCAGAGCCGGTCTGGGCGTTTTGGAGAAGGGATAAATCTCTGGCCCGTGCTGGGATACGAACACTGGACCGTCCAGCCCGTAGCCTAGTTACTACAGAAACTAAATCGGATCCCCTTTAAAAGAAGTAGGATATTTAAGTCGTGCACTCTCGTTTATAAATATCCGGCACTCAGCATGTAGATGGTCAACAAACATACTGTGTGAAAATATGGACTGGACTGCCCTACCTCAGGATGAGGTTCAATGACGTGCTTTGGTACAAGGGCGAGGAATGAGAATTACGTTCTTCTGGGATATAATGCTGCGTACTGGGTAGTCGGATCCTTGCCCAGTGACGCAGCGTTACATCCCCGAAAAACGTAACCCTCAGTCACACTGCTTCAAAAACATAAAAACTCACAAGTTGATGTATCTTTGGGGTTGCGTAATGGCAGATAGTTTCATGAGCAGATGCTTTATTTAAAGACAGTCACAATCTTAGAGTGTGTGGTACTGCGTCGCACGGTGGAAAGATTAATGAATACTAACATATACCCACGAGTAATAATACGTAAGGAAGTGGTCACGGCCTAATTCAGAGTACTACTTCGACCTTCGGCCGGAAGAACTGCGGTAAACCACGAGAAGACTGACTGGGCAACTGGTCTCCGGACCGAGATCTGAACCCGGACACAAACCAAAAGTTCTATCTAACTTACGGCCAGGTTGGGTCTTAACCAGGTGAATAATTATCTCCCATTTAAGGAACACCCTGTACCGCATAGTCTGTTAGTTTGTTACTAATGTCCGTAAATTGATAGGATTAAGGGGCAGTGAAGCACTATCAGTCACGCTGACGTCTTTCTGTCCATCAAACTTAAAATTTAAGGCCCAAGATTATCAAATACGTATCATAATCTCAACATCATCATCATCATCATCATGACGACGAAAATAATAAAACTCTTCGAACTGTAAACAGGATAAAATGCGTTCAGTAACACATCAACTATATTTTTATAATTTCGTTTTCAGTCCGGACAATTTTCGAGGTTCTCAAAGTCGACCTCGAACGGTTAACATTACTCATAACTGAGGTACAAACACGTGTATTATCATCAGTACGTATCGGCATTTGAGTTCACCTCCGTGAAAGTTGCATACATACTTTTCATCGACGTAACTGTAAAAAAACTGTATTTAGACCGGTGCTTCTGTTTTACTCTTCTTTCAAGTTCGTAAAAACGGTCAAATATTGAACTACTGCCAACGTGGGTAGGGCAAAGGAGTTGAAATCAAAACAAGTTCCGAGCAAACCACATACAACCTACTCCTATGTACGGATTTCACAGTGCCACATATGTATAACCATTAAGTTCAGTCGCTGCACATGCCTGCGTTAAATATGTTACGCATCCTAGCCACGTTCGTACTCGATTTTCAAACAATATTTCATACGTAATACACAGATACGTTTAAGATATCAGTCTGTACCAAATCCACATGCCTAGCTCCAATGGTGCATGTGTTATCACAACCAAACCGAAAGTCAAGGAAAATTTTCCAAGGTCGCCATCTTGTTCTTTTACATTCTACAAACAGATTAACTTAATAAAAGCTCTATATTTTTCGAAGTACCATGCTTCATTTCATGACCAATGCGATGTAAGGAGATCTTGCAAAAGATGGACAAGAAGCCATGAAGCAGGAAAAGGCTCAAGCCTCATTACTGTGCAAGTAGCTAATTAAAACGGGGGAGGGGCATACACAGATATCTTACGAACACAGTTCCTCGGAATCGGATGTGGACTTTTCCCCCTGCCAATTGTATACGCTGGCGCCTTGATTTCAACAAGGGACTTCACTCCTCCTTACGTCATCTGTGTTAACTAAATGCCATTTAGTTCTAAGTCAAATATTCATGATGTGACATAACGACTGGAATTTACTGCTACATTGTTTGAACGGATTCACATAAGTTACTTTTGGCTGCGGCTTTCCTCGTAAAAAGCAACATAAAATGCCTCTCAAAATAAAACATAAATCCCTGCATCGTAAAGTCGTCGGTACATTTAAGCACAAAACGATATGAATTTTGTACAAGCAATTACAATCTGCCATAACCAAATTTCACCGGACGAAAATGACGGATCAGTTATCACTACGATGATGAAAACATATAGCTCGGACACAATGCCTCTTTATAATTTCAGCACTGTCATGTTAAAACTATAATTTTTTTTTTCCTGTGCCTCGACAGCCCTATATGGGCCTGGGCCTCCTCGTTTCGTCGAGGTTTCACGATTACACTGTTTAGACACACCACAGTCGGTAGGACTCCTCTGGACGAGGGACCAGCTCGTCGCAGAGACCTCTACCTGACAACACACAACACTCACAAGAGACAGACATCCATGCCCCCGGTGGGATTCGAACCCACGATCCTAGTAAGCGAGCGGCCGAAGACCCACGCCTTAGACCGCACGGCCACTGGGATCGGCCAAAACTATAAATACATCTATTAAATTAATTACACAATACAGGCAATGTACGAGTACGCATCCTATATCGTAACGTTGAGGCCCGTTTGCGTAACCATTGTTGCCGTGGAAAAGCAACAAGTATTACATACTCTGAATGTGTCTGTAGTCTTTGTTATCCAGGATGCAAAGCGCATGCGCCGTATTATATGGTCATCTGTGGCCTTTCCGACTCTTACCATATTTTTCCACATTAGCTAATAAACGGCACGATTTTCGGGAAAAAGTTATTGAACATAAAATGTGTGTTTTGATCTTCTCTACAACTTTTGTCTGAAACATTTCTCATTCTAAGAAGAATTCAGCGAGATATCATAAACGCACGTAGGTCTTCATGTAGCGCACCCGTTATTCTCGTCGTGCATTTTCCATCCACCCGCCCGTCCGCCCACTACTTCGTCCGTTTCCCACTGACTGTTGGTAAATGTGTCACACAAGTCAAAGGAATCATTAATGTTTAGTCTAGACTCGAGGTTTATACTTGCTGCGATACCATGACCCCTTGATATAAGGTCCGTACCTGGCGAATATCAGTTTGCCACTTCCTCTCGCATGGCTACCTAACAGGACTAGCCTGATTCACTGATCCGCCTACTACCGCACTTTCGCAGAGAGGTTGGTATGTCAACAGGCTCCTTGTGGGCAAGTAGTTGCGTGTTTTACAAACACACCAGTCGCGGGAATCCGGCTTAACAATCCTCAACTGTCGATATCTGGTTTCAGGGACAGTATGTTTAAAACACGGTTCATATTTCAGCAACACGTGAAAAGCAACTGCCTCACGCTGTAAAAAGATGGTCAATTACTACCGAAAACAGGACGAAACTGTGTTGGGAACATACAGTACCCTGAAGAAGTTGCTTGTCTAAACGTGCCTTTACTGCCCCAGATCAATCTGGCCTACCCGAGTCTTTATTCGCGCAAAACGTACGAAACCTCATCTCCTTCCGCGAGGAGGACAGTTCCACAGCCAAAGTATACCACTGCTATGGCAAAAATGGCGCAATTTCACGTATGCAAAAAACATCGTACAGAGAGGAATAAACGGCGGGACACTCTCTTCCCTGCATGCCTACTAAGCAACCGCCCAGATGCTGCAGTTCAAAGCCTGCATGAACGTGTATATTGCGTATTTTATTTCAGTCCCCGTGCCAACAATCTGCCCACACAATTTGCATGCAACGTGTGACAACAATCTTCCTGCAGATACTGGGAGGAAAATGTAAACGGAACATCCTCTGAAGCTTTATTCATCATCCTGCAATACTATGGACAATGCCCAATGTTTTAGATATATTCTGCGTACCTGTACAAACCGCACAACATCTATGCATTATGATGACAGCATGACTTGTGCGGTTTGTCCACACGTTACGTCTAAGAAACTTAAGAGGAGATTTAAATTACATTTAATACTGAAGCTGCGCACAAAAATGGGCCAGCATTACATAAAATATATCATCAATCCTTGATCTTATGTGAAGAAAGTTTCTTCCAGTTATTTAAGAATTAAAAAAATCAACTGAGGAAAACAAAATTGGCAGGTTCGCTCCCTTCTCTTTAATTATCTTAAAAGCAAAAATATTTTTATTTTAATAAGGCAATGGTTACAGCAGCAAGTATTTTTAAGCGTGACATCCCGTTGTGATACAAATACACAAAGGAGGGAGGGCAACGTCATCGCAACAATCTTCGTAAAATAAGTTGAAATTTATTAAGCTTCCTGAACAGTTATAAGTACAGAGGCCGTGTAGCAACAGGGGACTCACACAATCTATAAACACACTTCATCCCTATAGAGAAAGACCAACAAGAGAATAAATAAAACATATACACATATACAACAACATACAATTTTCAAAATTTTATATACAGAGATAAAAAGACATATTCCCTTGGCCACCATAAGTGATTAATTTGTATAAGCCTACTGGGAAGCACCAATTTTAATAATTTCAATAATTCTAACCATTTTAATAATGTATACTCATATTATTCTTACGATTATACCTACGATCATCCTTAACCTTTAACTGATTACTATTATATACATTTATCCTGTACCCAATAATTTTAAGAGGCCGGGCGTGGAGTTGACCACCCACCCCCATCTAGTGCCGAGGTTAAATAAAGAGTAGAGCTATACCTCTACTCCTCCTCTGGGCCTTCATGGCCTGTTCTAGGGAGAACTATACCTTTTACCCAATAATTTTCGGCTCATTACACATCATATACGTATTTTTTGTATCAAGTTGAGGTCTCAACGCAAATAATACAAAAACTGATAAGTTGTGTAACACATGTATATTTTCCTTTTGTCTTTTACTGCCTGATGATCGCTCTTTTATACAGGTGAGCCGAAACATGTACCTGAACAAATTTCAACTTATTATACGAAGATTATTGTGACTGACGACACTCTCCTTCCTTTGTTTACATCAGCAAGTTCGCTTATACTTGCGTTAGATATTCATTTAGATAGGGCGAGACGAAGCTTCGGTGAATTATTATCGAAAATAAGAGAATTCAGTAAACGTGGTGTGTTCGGAAGACAATTACTGATTGTTGAACGTACACGTTCGGACACGTACGCACAGAGTAAAATTAGAGGCGTTCACGCCCTTTTGTTCAATTACTTCGGCAACGACAACATTCACTTAGTTAATCTTAAATAACCCACCAAGATACCATTTCACCTTCCCAAAATATGCAGACAGCAGTGTGGCGCGCAGTTACGTATGTCATTTCCACAACAAAATTTGCTTGTCACGGTTTATGTTTACAGAATTTATTATATTACAAATTCGTAAAATTAGAACACTTACATAAGACCAAATAACATGTTATGTAACAGCAGTTATCGTTAAATCAGTCCTCCGCTTCCCATGTACGTAACATTGCTACAAAGTTACCGTTTGATTTATCGTCTCACATGATTGTGTCTATCGCCAATCACAACACTGCAGTGAGTATCGCAACGCCAGTAATACTGCGGCGATTCTAACAAGCACCCATTTTTTCTGTCTGCCCGTCTGTCTGACTGACTGTCTATCCGCATGGAACTCGGCTCCCGCGACACGGATTTTCGTTAAATTTTATACTCTAAGCATTTTCACTACGCACGTACCGAGAAAACTGAAGTTTGTTTAAAATCGGACAAAAATAATAGGCACTTTACACGAAGACCTACATATATTGAATCCTTGACTGGAGAAAACCAAAATACACATTTTGTGACACTTTTTTTTTTCTTCCGAAAATCGTACCATTTATGACACGTAATTACAAGAAATACAGCACAGACAGACAGGCCATAGATGATCTAAGACAATATCACGCACAAAGATGCAATTTTCATGCCGGTAATAATTAAGGAAAAAAGACAAACGTAATCACAGTATTATACTTTTTGCTTTAAACCTGATTAATTCCGTTTTGTGGTCGTACTTACGAAAACTAAAAATTTCTCAACGACTGACCTGTCATTATGACCTGTTTAGTCGCACTGTACGTCTACAGAAGGCCGTGAACGACTGACAGAAAAGTCTTTTGTTTCAATGTCTAATTTAGAAGCAAATGCGTTAAAAGGGTGTAAATTAGCTGGAACACGATGTCTTATCAAAAGCGCTACACATAAGTTGCATAATTCTATTTACTGTTAAGTTAAATTGCCAGTAAACACACATATTTGAGTACACCTTATATGTATAAGCCTGTAACATCGACTGTGTTGAATGTATGCAATTCCATGAATCACTTCGGTATTACTACAAAATGAACAGCGAATTACTCCATTTGGTTGGAATACCCGATAACTTTATCACGAATACAAACTGTGTAAGAAATACTGCTTGTAAGTAAACGATAACAAAATATTTCGACCAAGTGAAACATAGCAGTTATGACTGACAGATTTAACACAAATACAATCAACGTACAGACACAAAAGAAACATTGTAACAAAAAATAACAGCCCTAAAAACAGTAATAACGTTCTATAACACAGGTACAGTTGTGAACAAGGAAAAGCGCGGCACACAGTGGCGTGACTAAATGGTACACGAATACCTGACAAGCCATGATTAGTGGGTCCCTGTCACCACGGCATGGCGCGTCCTCGGGTTGCGGATGGAGGAACGGCCTCCGAATATGGAGGGTAGCTGCGAATATGCAGTCGCGGACAGCCGACAAAGGGTGGTCCTCCAGCTTGGGGGTTGGGCGAGGTGCTAACAACTCCTCACCGTAAAAAATTACCATGTTACGAAACACTATACAGAGCCTCGGACCGGGCTCTTGTGAGTGTGGTAATGAACCTTCGGGTTCCATAAAACGTGGGGAATTTCTTGACTAGCTGACGACCTGTTAGCTTCTCAAGAAGGACTCTGCTCCATGGATTTATACCTGACAAGGGTCCAGCATGCACAGATCCTAAGGCGCCCCAATGTTGTTATGTTAAGTTGCGCGTACCTTTCACACTTCTCATCATAATTACATTTACCTGCTTCTTCTTGCTCTTGTATTTATGGATAAGAAAATTTAACGCACGCACAGGCCTTAAAATACTCCCTCTACCTTCTCCATGGCCTTCATCTTCCTCTTTGCTCTCTGTACGTTTGTACCCCGTGCTATCTTCTGCCACCTGTCGTAACTAATCATGTACACATAACATACGCTTACCACATCTGCCTACATGCAGTTTATCCGTCGATTATTGCGTGCTTTTCAACAGCACAGTTTACGCAAGACAAGATGTGACCTCGGGTCCTTTGAACACGAAGCAGTAGTGCCAACCACTCAAAGACGACAACCATATTTAAGAAATTAAAAAGCAATTAACTGTCGTTTCTGTCTTGTTGTTTATTTTGCATACCGTAAACTCGGCTACTTCATATTTTATTTGCCCGATATCCCAAACACGTGCATATTTGTAAACTACAAAAACACGTTACGTGAACACTGCTTCCGGTCACAGCAACCTTTTCTCTGACAACCACTGAATTGGCGCATTCAAACGAACACAGAGCATGAAGAATTTCGTATCATTGCTCTATGTCATCATAACGTGACGCTTTTAATAACTGATGATGACAGATAAATCGGTAATTTACGTTTCCGGTTACTTGCATCCATACTCAGACACTGAAGCACTCCATCATGCAATATTCGGCGTCTTTCTGCTACTTCTCCCTCTTGGTACCAATATTCGTCCATTCTGGGTACCATGATCCGACACCCTCCGACTACGCTGCTCCCTTAATGTGAGAGACCAAGTTTCGCACCGAAACCACGCTCGTAAAATTTCATAAGCGTTGCGTGAAATGGAGGTTGAAATGATCCGAATAAATTGTAAACGCAACTCATAATGACTCCACCAAATGTAGGGTCCAGAGACAGATAGAGAGAGAGAAGACATGCACGCACGCACACAAAACACACACACACACACAGAGTATGTAACCCATACCGAATTTTATCCATTGCGTTGACTGTGCGGTATTACTTTCGGACAGCCGGACTGACACGATGAAGCCAGTTAAGCGCATTCCGAGTTTCTTTGTAAAGGCACTTAACAACATATACCCTCCGTGCGGAAGTACTGGAATGACATGCAGTGCAATTTTACGAACTACATACCTACAGTATAATACACGTATGGGTACCCAATGTAAGGCTTTAGCCTACAAGCTGCTTTATTTCGCAAAGTTGTTTTCCATTTATAACATGGAAGATAAGATCGTTTCTATTCCATCCGTCCGAACAGTTAAAACTTGGCCAAGGAGCTGACCTCTTGACTGGCGATATCTCTCTAGCAAGGTCTGACGCTGTCGCCTGCCCTGCAATTGTGTCTGCCACGAGGCAATCAATTGCCACATCTTTCCCGTATCTTGGGTCTCTTCTGTATTCCGCAAGCACACGGCCAGAAAGGTGGACGCAGAACCCGCTACCACAACTATGGAGAGTACGAAGCAAAGACAATTTTGTTCTGTACTGTATCACGCACTGAAGCCATTAAGAAGACTGATGGTGCAGCTCGACGCTAGAACATCGCTATTCGATGGAGTGGTCGCCTTACCTCTCCGGTCGCTTAAATCCCGGAACCAACTGGTCAAGGGGCAGTCTACCTGGAGGACTTAGCAACGATGAACAGAACCTCGCCACGGCGGGAATCGAACCGTACGTGCCGACTGTAGCCACTAATTCTTCTCATTGAGCTATCGTTATCTCAGACTGATGAGCGTCCACGTGATTTTCGGCAGCCTCTAATAACTCTGGTGCCCTAGAATTTTGAGGACTTTAAAACTTGTACGTCCCTCGGAACAGTTCGTCTTAGCTTTAAAGATTTATACAACTGTCTGTAAATATCGATACTTGCGATCAACTATTTTAAACACGTTTGGAGGCGTCGGCAGACATAAGATTTCTAGCGCGTTCGCTCAATTATTGTCCCTACATTTTAAAACTGCGATTATTTTCAAGAAAAAAAGCCGCTGACGATGCGAGTACGTGAAATGCGCCTTTACACATTTTACTCAACACACACTATACGTTTCTTCATATCTTCGCAACAGATATTCAAAGACCATAATCGGAATCTCGTAAACGGCGAGATCGCATTTCCTTTGCTTACAACGAAAACGGCTATATTTACAATCGATCATGCTCGATTGTTATGTTCACATCATCAACTTTTGCATCAGCCTCAGCCCGTATGTACTTCACAGAGAACAGCCTGTCCCTACGACAAAAACAACCACGGCGAGATAGCATCATATTTGCATGTAGATCTTCATGATAAGCGTGTTACTGTTGTCCGACTTTAATCAAAATCACAATATGTCCACAAACTAGTAAGAATTCCAAATGTGAAATTTCACAAAAATACACCCGGTGGGAGTCACGCAGTTTCATACCGACAGAGACGAATGGACGGACGGACAGACATGACGAGGCTAACAGCCGCTTTTCACAAGTACTTGCGAACAGCGAACACGCCTAAAAATTAGGAATTTCAACCTAAAACTGCGTAGCAGACTTACAAACCGAAACAAGAATTAAAGAATACGGTGTTCTGCGATGTGACGCCGTATAATCTGGTAGATATTTACCAATGTTTCAGAAGATCCTACAGCCTCTATTGTGAGGTCGAAGGTGGGTACTCCTCCGAAACTTTCGTAAATTTCTACAGGCCATACGGCGTCATATCCCAGAAGACGGTGACCTTTATAGACAGAATCTTGATTTCACGAATTAGAAGTTACTTCCGCTGACATCACATGCGTGATCTGGTGCAAGACGGTTCCACGCAGGCATGTCGCATTAATGGTGAGCAGTCCAACACTGTTCTACACACCAGTGAGTTCGATTCTACACACAGTTACGAGGACCGTTCATCAATGATTGACATTCGTTGTTGTAACGTGTGAGTGGAGATACCTAGCCATTAAAAATTGCGCGTGTTACGGGGTATGGGTAGTTGAACATTCACCCAACAAATGGCAGCAGAGGATGGCGCAGGTTCCTTTTCAGCGGAACGATTGGGTCAGTCAGTGGTGCGCTGTCGTGGACAATGGAAGGTGACTATCATGGACAAAGATGGACCACGTGGTTCTTGTGGAAGGAAGGTGTGTCGGCTGCCGACATCCATCGTCGGCTAGCAGCAGTGTGTGGAGACGCTGCCCCAAGTCGTACAACAGTCTTTCGATGGGCTACGCCGCCAAGGAAAATGGGCACGCCAGGTTGTGTTGCAAACATGACAATGCGAGACCGCAAAGCAGTGAACAAACAACACAAAAACTGGCATCCGTTGGATATACCGTCTTACCACATCCACCATAATCTCCAGATCTGGCCCCATCGGACTGCTTTATTCAACAAAATGAAAGAACCACTCCGTGGGAGAAAATTCCCTACCAGTAATGACCTGGAGAGAGGTGCCCGCGACTCTGTGCGCAGTATCCCCTGCTACTCCAAAAGTTATCAAAGAGATGGCAACGATGCATAGGTCTTGGTGGGGAGTATGTCGAAAGTGCAACAGTGTGATTGATGCCAGTCATCAGTAGGAGGCTTGTAACCCATATGTCAATCATTTATGAACGACCTTCGTACCTTAATTAATAAAGATAATTACAAATAACATAATGAACCTCAGGGTTCAATAAAGGGCGGGGAACATACTAAATGGCTGAGCAACTTCTTGCTTCTCACGGAGCGCTCTGCTCCAACTAGTTAAAACAACACGCCTATTAAGGAGTACACACAAAATGCTCATTACCCAAATTCCTCTACAGCCCTGTTACCTGATCTTACAACCAAGTATTCTACTCTGAAATTTTGTCTCAAAAATCCTCAGTCTACGTTCTTACCTTTGAGTTGGGAAATACAACTATAAACCAAGAAATAAACAAACTAGCGCAGCCAGCTGGTTTGTAGGAACTCTGAAACATTTTCTTGAGTTTATTTCAACATTCCAAGTAAATTTAGCAATGCCCTTGGGGTGTCCTGTGAGACCGTCAATCACACGTTTTCAAGTATCTGAGCCAGTAGTGTCGTCTTCATGCCACTGCCAAGTCTGCATAAATATTGTGTGCGTATGTATACACACAAAATTAAGAAAATGTATGTTAATCTGCCCAACCGTAATGTAACAAAAAGAAATCCTCGTTTATTAGCATATCCATATACAGGAGTTCAACTGAAAACCGACAGAGACGCACGGCTAGCTTAAGCGCCTTACATTTCCGCATATAATAGGCCTATGCATACCATATAACTGACCGCGTGTTACAATGGGTGATGGAATTGACCTCCTTCAACTCTCAGACATGCTTGATTTCGAGGGAACTGAAACGCCGGGAAACCACAGTCTAGATTTCGTACGACACTTTTCATACGATTTATTCCTTACACAGTATAGTTTTCTACAATGAAACTCCTCTGTATTAAATTGTACTGCACACTCACTAACAACAGAAACATACGATGAACTGTGCTTCACACGTCTGTCATACACACAACAGATTAAACTGGAATGTGTCACTAATATGCTACAATGCACCGTACGCGCGACGATAAGACTGGCGGTGTGCGAGTAATGCACTGCCGTTAAACTTGCCGCACAGTATCAGCAATTTCTAGACAAGAACTTCAAACAGTAATTAATAATCTGTTCAACAGGTGTCAAGCATGTCTGACAGCTGACGAATGTCATTTTCAACACCTACTCTAAAACGCGGGAAGTTATATGACGAAATGTGGACATCAAGCGTGCCGTGCGTCTGGGTTCAGTTTTCTATTGACCTTCCTGCATATCTGGCGAGACTGTGCGAGGCACAAGCCTTTACGAGGCGGAAGAGCAGCCACTGGCCGACATGCTGGCAACAAGTTTTCGATTTCTGGTGGAACTGCCATCGCCACATACCCAAACCAGCTCAGAGACCCATCCGGCCCCTCAGTCAATTCCTCTTTACTAAAATAAAGCGGCCTACACACTCAGCTCAATATACTTACCCACATTAAGATTGCGTGGAGCTGAACTTCTATTTCCTCCAACGCCTTCACTGTTTCGTGTTCCGGGCATTTTAGCTGTAACTTTTTTATATCTTTAGAACATAATGAAATATCGTTATTCCACTTGCATTCGGTCGTACAAGATCCTCTAACTCTTCTCGTATATGGCTAATTCCCAGATCTATATATTTCTGGCGACATAAATTACAATAATATATGGCTAATGTCGACACCACATCAAAATATCTGGCACGGGGTATTTAATGAAGAAAACGTTCATCGGAAATTTTCAGCAGCAAGCCTGAAGGTGTCAATGGTACCAGCAGCTAAACTGCAACTAGACAAACGTCAGATTAAGAGGTTCTCACGGCGGTGAATATAAGAAAAGCCGTCTGTTGGTGTCTCACGCGTGTATTTTGGTAACCGTGTTTTCGGGCAGTACAAATTCTTGGATTCCATGTAAGATACTGTTAACAGGAACAGTTTGTTTAGAAGGGCCCAGCAGCAGATGCTACGGACGCACCGCAGCCTTGAGGCTTATTGTGCAACCCTGTGATGAAGAGAAAGATGATCAGTTTTTTTTATTTTTTACTTTTCCAAGTAATGGAGCAACGGTGGAATGAAACTGACAAGGGAAAACCGAAGTACACGGGGAAAAACCTGTCCCAGTGCCACTCTGTCCATCACAAATCCCACATGGACTGACTCGGGATCGAACCCGGGCCTCCGCGGTGGGAGGCCGGCGACTAACCGCCTGGGCCATGGCACGGCCTTAATAGGAACAGTTTACTAACAGATCTGCAAACGGATATTCTATACGTTTCAGTGTTCACTGACCACACAGGAAGGCTCAAAGACCCATCAAAAACTGCATCCCTCACTTTGTAAACGCAAAAGACAGGCGAGGCACCACGCAGTAAAATAAATGCCCCACACTCCACATGTTAGTCTTCTCGGTTCTGACGCCGTGTAGGTTCGCAGGTGATTACAATGGGCCCTCTGATCACTTGAGCTCTAACTACACGCAATACCGTGCCCCTGAAGAAAGAGGCAGCACGTTCCTCAGAAACATCGGCCTAAACCTAAGAACCCAAAATACTATCACCTGCACCATACCCGCCACAAGAGCCTGAAAACCTGCGTTTCTCTCACCAATGCTTTCAGAAACTTCAAAGTACTGTAACAAAGACAACGTTTGCAATAATTCAATTCTCATTCATTAACGTCCCAGTTTAACAGTACAATGGCCACTTATAAAACTAGCACAAAATATATACAACACAACTTACCTAAATCCACACAAACATAGGCGTAATTTGGCTAATAATATTGGTGGGTGGGGGGGGGGGGGGGGGCAAAATCGACCATAGGTATTAGAAACTTTAATTTACGAACAAGTCAAGTTAGAAAGAGGGGAAGATTGGTTTGAACCAGTCCTTAATACACCCCCCTTTCCCCCACTCTCACTCCAACTTTTTTATTTGCCCTCTTCAACTCAGAAGCCAAAAGAAAACTAATCTCAGGTAAAAAAATATTGTGGGGCCGGAGGCATTCCCCCCCCCCCCCCCCCAAGTTACACCTATGCACATAAACAATGCAACATAACAAAAAAACAGATGTATAACTCATTCAGCACCTAAATAAAAGTTTAAACAATACTGCTCAAACAATTAGTCACACAGAACAGCAACATAAACGGCACAAAACATAACCAAATTGATTAACAAATTATGTAACTAAATCAAACCATAACTCACACGAAACGTTAGTGAACGAACTACAAGCGCCAAATATGGTTAAATGTTCTGATCTGCTTACTAAAAACGTCTACATCACTGCATATTGCAAGCGGCGAATAATAATAATAATACTTGGCGGAATAACCGTATATAAAGCGACATCACATGTGTGCTCAACGACACTTTACCATATGCAGGGAAACAGGGGTAAAAATTTGACAGGGAACACTGATAACGAGCGTGTATAGAAATGAGTAGACACAAGTCATGGAAGTAAGGTAACATTATGATAGAATCAACAAGTGGAAACTGACAGAACAATCCCTAACAATAAGCCGGATGTCATAACCCGCGATATCGAACAAGTAACATGTCTGTTAATAGGAATGGCAATTTAAGGAGATATGTCATCAAGAAAGAACCCGAGAAGATTACAACAGAAATGCAGTGTATGTGGACTGTAAAAACAAAAGTGATAACAGTAATAAATAATACGGCACTAGAACCATCTCAAAAACTTTCAGAAAATATACGGGCAACATAGCTGGAAAGCACGACATCAAGGAACTGAAGAAGAAACCGAAATAGGCACTGCACACATACTTCGGAAAGTACTAATGTCAAAGTACAAAACGCTGATCATGGGAAATAACATTACATGTATCATACATTGTAACTACAGGAATAGCTCCGACATTGTACACCGTACAAATATGGTTTGTTTCAGGTATATGGTTGTAAATATCACGTATAAAAATGATATAATAATAATAATAATAATAATAATGAGTAAAAAATTTAAGATCACGGTCTTATTATCCCACAATACCCCACACCAGTGTTTCCTAACCAGGGTTCCAAGGAACATCGTCAAGGGTTCCGCGAGAAATCATGGAATATATCAATAAAAATGTTAAATACCGTGAAAAATTCCAAACATCCCTCGAAATATCGCAGGAACTTTCGTTCAGCAACTGGCAGTACTGGAGTATTCTCCGTGCGCTACCAAGTCTCTTTGTTTTCTGACCTGTAAATGTTTTCACGCGGGTTCCTCGGAATATGAAAAAATAGTTTAGGCGTTTCTCCATGAAACGGAGGCTGGGAAACACTAACCTACATAATACACCTGCCAACAATGTTAGCCAACTGCTGTCAAGAAATTTAAAGCTTCCCCAAGCAAGCAATGTTGTTACTTCGTATTTTAGAATAAAGAGGCATTACTAGCCTGCTTTAGAAGATCATCCATAAAGGCATTTTTAAGGGTACCATAATGAAAGTGTTCTTGCAAAAACTAACTTATTCGTTTAAAACACTGAAATGAAAGTCTTTAGGAAGGCCAGTAAAACCCGTTCCGTGGTGGGCTTCATAAAAATCGGAAAACTCTTTACCGACAAACGATAGCATCCGAAGAGAAATTCAGTATATCACTAATGAGGCACAAAATTCCACTACCTCAAAGTGCTCACTATATACCAATGTCCATCGAAATCCGCTTATTAGCTTCCGGAAGACAGAACCGCACATTACATTCCGATTATCCGTTTAAAAAAAGTACCAAATGAAAATAAACAAATAAATGTTCTTTAAAATGAGCTGGACAGTACCCCTATCTCAAGTCTGTACCGAAATTTCCGTGGGGGCAAGGAGACCAACATGTATGATGTGTTATGTAATAACCAACGGACGGAGATCTCTATCTACACATAAATTAATATGGAATTGTAATTTATTTTTTGTAATAAAATGACCTAAAGATGACCACATTTTGGTCGGAACATGCTGTCCTGTAATTTGAGCTGATAAAAATATCAATAAATAGTTGTGTTGATAGTAAGTAAGTGTTACTTTGTAACATTACATAACACAGCAAAATGTCTAAGGTAAAAGAGAAGCGTTCTTGTATAACACAGCAACAAGACGTATTATCAGTCTCTATTGCAAAGGTTGGGGCTGTTATCTCTCTCCCGTACCAAAATCGCTAAGCTATGCATATAAAGTTGCACCATTATGGATATCTGAAGCCTTAACAATAATTACAGCAAAATGCGCAAATTTCATTCGAAATGATAAGACAAGAAATAACGTAACGTAAGGACCCTTCAGTACTTGAATGTCAAGGCTGGCATTATCCACTATAATATCGATAATCTCCGTCACATGATAAAGAAAATTCACACTAAATAAAACGGTTTAAGAGTTTTAAAGAACATATGATCCAATCTATTTTTAAACATCAGCAGAAGCGAATTCGTACAGTTGCATAATCTTCTTTTTATGATGTTATGTGATACACACATTCGCCATTAAGCAAGTGATTTGTATCGCTCGACGAAGAACTGGAAAGCACATCGATACACCAGCTCGGCTGATGTACGAGTGCCTGATCTTAGTGCATACGTGTAATTCCGAGACTAGGCTTCATTAAAACCTCTAATTCCGGCACATGACCCAAAGGCTGTGAAACTTGGTCTCTCGCCCAGGGAAGAACACAAATTGGGGAGTTCAGTAAAAGAATTATCTGACGTAAGGGAAGTGTATCGAAATTCAGTCATTTAACGATCTGAAGCAACATACCTTCACCAGTACTGATAAGATGATTAACTGAAGTTGAGATACACCGGACCGGGCATGCATGGAAACAAATACAAAACTTTAAAGGCAAACCTCGTGATATACACAGGCCCCTACTTACGCAACAGTTACGTTCCGGGAGATTCTGCCCAATACTGAGTACAGAATGTGGCCAACTATGTACGCAGAAGGAAGTCCAGCTGAAATACAAATTCCAACACACTGGAACCTGATCGGACTCAGCATTACCGCCCGTCGCCTGTATTATCTATCGCCCATCGGCATTCTTCCGTCACCTTCATCTCACTGCGCTTTCATTCCCGCAAGGAAAAATTCGGCTATCGTTTCAAAAATATAACTTTATATTTTTTTACTTATTTTGAAACTGCGTAGGTCTGACACTGCGTCAGTCGGGGGAATGTCCGTAAGTCTCTTCGCAAGGATAATGCCCTGCTAGGAGGGTAATTTTAACACAGGTTTTGAGGTTGTAAACGGAAATGAACTGACGGGCTCATTGGCGGGTATCTGTGCCAGGGTGATGAATTCTCCGACCCCATAACAATAAACATCCCGAACAACTCAGTATCTAACACATGCTTAATGAAGACAATGTTCCGAGAACGGACTACTTATTTGGTGGTGTTGCAACAGCTCACGACGACGGCCTACGCACTATCGACAGAAATGTGCGCGTAATTATAGATACTGGATTCGAAAATATGGGTCAGAAATTCAACGTGATTTATCTGAAAGTGTGTGTCGGAATTCGTCTGTAAGGAACAACGAAATTCCGAAAATATCTGTAGGACAAGTGTTCGAAGTGGGTACCAATAGTGCTACGACTGACGTAACTTTTAAAACAGAGGGGCCGCAAATTTTCCCAAAATGTGGGAATCACCTGACAATTCTAGGCGCCTAAGGGCTGCATGAAGAACGTTCGATACTAAAGATCGATGAATACGTATTTTGCGTCACTGTACACGATTAAGTCGCCCGGGCGTCCTGGCGCCTGGAATGTGTGCACGTCTGCTTTAAAGTTTGCAAGTTACTTAGTTCCAGACAATATCCAAATTGCCGCCCCGGCCCTGAGAATGAAGACATATGGGCTACACGTCGCAATCACAGTCGCCATTCGTTCGTTTCCTTCGTTCCTTCATTTACTCATTCATTCACTAATTAATTCATTCAGTTACTCCAAGCTCTACAATTCATTCGAAAGAGCAGTTCTTCTGAGCTGTTTGTCGCTCAGATCGCTGAACTACTCGCTATTTCCCGCATTTTACTGAACAGCAAGTTCAAATTGCGTTCATATGCAGCCCACACTGGGTCCTATCCTGTACCAGTTGAACCTTTTCCTCGTCCACACACCACTGTGAACTCAAATAGGATCACCAGAGAATTTACAATGGAGAGCAAATTTCATGTTATTCATTCCGTGTATTGATAATGACTAATGCTTTTTACCGGTCATGATCTTCCGACTTCTAAAGCACTGTACAGCACTGCAACTTGCCCTGCATTAATTTATAATAATTAACCAACAAATGCACAATCTTCGTATTTACACAGTTATATTGCATTACAGCACTGAGAACTACTACATGTTTCGACCCCTGTAAAATCGTCATCAGGGAGTACTTACATCAAATGATATTGTATAAAACATTAACTCATTTATAAGTTCTTAACAACTTATAAATTAGTTATATAATATATAATAGTTATATAATATATAAATGAACTAATGTATAAGTTAACAACTTATAATTGAGTTAGTTAATGTTTTATGCAGGATCATGTGATGTACATACTCCCTGATGATGATCCCACAGGGATCGAAACATGTAGGAGTTTTAAATGTTTTAATGTAACATAACTGTGTAAATACAAAGACTGTGCATTTGTTGGTTAATTATTATAAATTAATGCAGGGCAAGTTGCAGTGCTGTACAGTGCTTTAGAAGTCGGAAAATCATGACCGGTAAAAAGCATTTCTGCGGAAGTAGATACACAAATATCACCTCTGTGGAGGGGACACCATATTCAGGCATGGGCGTCTTAATTTCCACGCATAAGATGGCAGATGATACCTTCATAATTACATCACCCATGTTTGTGCATCTTCTGTCAATTTGGTCGAGTCAGGTTTACACAGAATAGACCGAACGGTCAACTGAGGCCTGCGTCAAACAGCACTATCGGCAGGCTACCGCCGCCTGCATCAGCCGATCAAATCAGACGCGAGAAAAACAGAACATTCTCAGAGTCATCGCATCGAACTCCTGAACACCAGTACCGCTTTCACCAAACCCAGATGCATGCACCGCGGTATCAGGGAGGCAACAGCGACTGAGCTCAATCTCAACAACATGAACACGGAGGACGGAATGCCTGGGCGAATCGTGGAAGGGAAGCCTCTAAGCTACTCGAAGAACACAGGACACCCTTCTAAGCATACGCAGTGACCTGATTGTCAAATCTGACCCTTCACGGCCCACAGAAAACTGCCCTTTTTCACAAACGTTTTCTCTCTCTCTCTCTCTCTCATCATCATTTCCTACCCCATATTCTACCTTCCTACTCACTTCTCCTCCCTCCTATTCCATCTTTCTTTAATTTTATTTGGCTTTTCTTCTTTTGCCCACCTTCTTCTACGCTTCTTAAATTGTTTCTTCTTGACCTTGTCTTTTGAATGAATTCCTTTGCGGGGTCAGTGTTTCCGAATCAGTTTCTTTCCCATTTCCTGACTGCTGATTCACAGCTAAGAAAGCACATCACCTTAACATGGGGCAAGGGGCGCGATGTCCTAAAGACACTTAATAAGCGGTAAAACGACAACAACGGCCGGAGGCCAAGCCAGTGAAAGATTTTCGTCGTACAGCTCCTGCCATCAGCACCAAACTGTGCCACGGCTACTCCAAATTTCAATGGAGATGGTAAAAAAGGGTCTTACAGTTACAGAAGACGCAGAGGCCAGGCGAGTTGTTGGCCAAGAGCCGTATGGGAAGTACGTAGGTCTTCGAAGTGTTCTCGGAGTGCTAACTAAGACTCAGCTCCGCTCACTAGATGGTACTGATACGAAGCTAAACTCAACACCTCATTTCACTCAACAATTTATACTGCTCTATATTAAATGACAGTTGTGCAACTGCCATCTCGTTTTGGCATGATGATGGCACGGAAATGAAAAGTAACCAAATGGGACGACCTCCTGGCTTACATAGCAATTTTCATGAAACGCGAAACACTCGCAAAACAAACCTTTCAAATCAATCGAGTATTCTGCTGGTGTTGGCAGGGAGAGCCTTACTACATTACACATAACAATACACGTTAGTATTAATGACGAATAAAACGTTCTTAAAGCATAACAAATGGACGGGTATTTGAAAACCAAACAGCAATATAAACAACAAGCAGGGAGGGAGGATCTTATACGGCCACAAATGCGAGGACACACCGACACGGGCAAAGAAAATAAAAAGAAATTTATTGTAAGAAGAGTAAGATAAAAGGAGAGAAAATTAAGTCGGCTTGTATGTTTGTGTCGTCACTAGGATGTAGGACAAAACAGTAATATAATGTGGGCTCCCTAACGTGGCAAAGTTCTAATAAATATTTGTTACGTGGCAAAGTTCTAAAAAAATATCTGTTACGTGGCAAAGTTCTAATAAATATTTGTTACGTGGCAAAGTTCTAATAAATATCTGTTACGTGGCAAAGTTCTAATAAATATTTGTTACGTGGCAAAGTTCTACTAAGCATTTGTTACGTGGCAAAGTTCTAATAAATATTTGTTACGTGGCAAAGTTCTAATAAATATCTGTTACGTGGCAAAGTTCTAATAAATACTTGTTACGTGGCAAAGTTCTAATAAATACTTGTTACGTGGCAAAGTTCTAATAAATATTTGTTACGCGGCAAAGTTCTAATAAACATTTGTTAAGCGGCAAAGTTCTAATAAATATTTGTTACGCGGCAAAGTTATAATAAATATTTGTTACGTGGCAAAGTTTTAATAAATTTTGTTACGTGGCAAAGTTCTAATAAATATTTGTTACGTGGCAAAGTTCTAATAAATATTTGTTACGTGGCAAAGTTTTAATAAATATTTGTTACGTGGCAAAATTCTATTAAATATTTGTTACGTGGCAAAATTCTAATAAATATTTGTTACGTAGCAAAGTTGTAATAAATATTTGTTACGTGGCAAAGTTCTAATAAATATTTGTTAACGACTGCCACAACACTTTCACGAAGAAATAACAGATTACGAATACAACCAGTGAAAGTGTGCTACCCTTCGGTTCAGAATCTTTCGTCTTCTCGTCTCCTACATAAAAACCTAAATATAAACCATGGGTTAAACTTCACTTTTACCGCATTTTTACATTGTAGTCCACATTAAATTCTCACAGCCGTGATGACTTCAAATTTCATATACAAAACCCCCATGTCAATGTCTTTTTTTCTCGCAAGGTGGGACTTGACGGAATGGTCGCACGTCAGTCTCGAAACAGGCACTTCAGTTAAGAATTACATGCAGGCCTATATAACTGTGAAAATACGTTTCTTGGATAAAGAGGAGCTTTACTTTTATTATACGCCTGCTGATTTTAACAAACAACCGGTGGACACAAGTTGTAACGCTGAATTACCAAACTGTCCGCCTGTCTAGTACTATTTAGACTACACGCTTGACAGGTATGTTAGAGAGGTTGCTGTAGCAACACGGCGCCAACTTGTCGCGAATGAGACAGTATTTTTAAAACTGAATAATAAGAGTGGCACAACTTTTTCAGCTCTAATGTCAACAAAACGTGCAAATTTTTTTTTTTTTGCCAAACGGGTGATGGGAGAATCAGGAGAAGTATTGGCCTGCCAGTTCTTTGGGGCCGGTAGGCAGGCTAATAATTGAACGTTGCCCAAGGGCTTATGTAAGCTCACTACATATGAGCCAATTTAAAAAAAAAGGAACGCTGTAATGAGTATGTTTTTTTCCAATGGCTCGACAGCCCCTTGGGGGCCGAGGCCGCCTCATTTTTCGAGGCTTCCCGATCACACACTTTTTAGACACATCACACTCGGTAGGACTCCTCTGGACGAGTGATCAGCTCGTTGAGAGACCTCTACCTGACAACACACGACACTCAAAAGAGACAGACATCCATGCCACCGGCGGGATTCGAACCCACAATCCCAGTAAGCGAGCGGCCGTAGACCCACGCCTTAACCGCGCGGCCACTGGGATCGACAATGAATATGTTACTTACCTAAACAGTATTAAAATTCTTTTCGAATGGTCCAACTAAGTCTACCTCAGGACCTACGAGAGCACTAACGTATCAATAGAAGGGGGTGGATAGAAGAAACTGCGTAACTATCATTATCTGCACCCGTCCCTTAGCAATACCAGCATACACAGAAGTATGTGTGAACTAAACAACCTGCCTTCATTAACACGTTTGGAAATCTCCTCAAAGCGTAACATTTTCGGTGCGTTCGCTCTGTTATTGTCAATATACTTTAAATGACGCTATTTTCAACAAAACACCGACGATGAGGTGTCTAAAATGTGAATTTCCATGTTTTACACAACACTATTAAGTTTTTTTTCGTATCTCAACAAGAGATTTACAAACTATTATAATCCACATGGCAGAAACTGCGAGATATCGATAATGCTCGACTGTTAAGTTACGGTCAACTATTCTTCTGCCCCATCTCGTACCTCACAGAGAACAATGGCTCAAAAAAGACCATCACCGTGATATATCATAAATGTACGTACGTCTTCAAGCAAAATGTATTTGTCCGATTTCAGCCAAAATCGGAGCGTATCGACAAATTTAGTAGAAGTTCTAAATATGAAATTATTCGCACATGAAAATCCGTCCGGTGGGAGTAGCGTGTTTCCGGGCGGACAGACAGATGGACACGACGAGGCTAAATGTCGCTTTTTGTGCCCCCAGAGAAAAACAGAAGAAAGAACTCGTAAGTAAATACGTTTCTTCTTTCATAAAACGTTATACTGCTCATACACTTCTAACCGCCCAGTCCTCCGTACAGTCACTGTCTCTAGTGCTAAGCACAATGCTGCTACGCCACTTGATGTATAACGGCCTACTGCAGTTTGGCATCGCCTAGCCAGTATCTGATAGTAGTCAAGGCTATGGACCTCGACCCTGGTAGAGTTCTCCGGCAAGAGGATTCGGTTCACTGCCTCTAGCTCTCCGATGGCTTTGCAGATTGCAACACCATCGCCAAGTTACTTAGAAATGCTCATACCTAACAATATACAAATGTTCTATGCAGTCCCGTCAAGCGGGTTATTCGAATCCTCCAGTTACCATTCAGGTACCTTGATTATTCTTCGCTCAGACGAAACATATTACATTACGCAATTTCGTTACGCATTTGTTTCTTTCAGGGCCCTGTATATCGTAGTCAATACAGTGACTAGGCTGTGGGTTCAACAACCAAGGAATCGTGGTTCGATTCCCGACAGAGGCAAGAGATGTTTCTCTTTTCCAAAGCGACCTGGCTGGCTCTGGTGCCCACGCAGCCTCCTCTGCGATGGGTACAGGGAGATCTTCCCGGGCGTAAAGAAGCTGGGCGTGAGGCTGACCATTCACCCCATCTTGTGTCGAGGTTAAGAATACGTAGTTATACTTCCACAATCCCTCACATGCCTTCATGGTGTGCATATGGACATTTACTTAATTTATTTCTTTACATTCTGTTTTATTTGCTGTTAGATGCGCCTGTGCAGAAAGAACAGCGAGTGTGGTGGTTAAGCTCTACACACACACTGACTAGGCACGAGGGAGCGTGTTATCGCTTGCAGCGTCTTCTGAGGCGGGAAATACGGTTAATTAATTAATTAATTAATTGCACAGTATGTGCATTTTCTTTAAAGAACACCATACACTTGAAGATACTGACCACACAAAACAGAAATTCCGTACGTAATAAAACACGCCTATTTACGATACGTCACTCTTCCATCCAAATAGGCAGTTAAAATAAGCCGATAAGCAACAGCAGGCAAACACGTTAACGCCAATGTGGGATGATGTGTTTATCAACAAGAACAATCTCTGTTGGCTTACCGGCGACTCGTTATGGCTTGAAAAAATATGTCGGCGCTAAGCGACGTCTAAGTTTAGCTTGACGCCAACATTCCTCCACCCTGCGAATGCTACCTACCTAGCGAGTGCAGAGTCTTCGTATCAAATTCTGAGTACAAAATCATTCATCTTAATTTCGTCAATAAACATTTACATACCGAAGAATCACATCTCCATTATAATTGTCAATGTCAAGTAGTCCATGAACAACTTTCGTTGTTACTCCGGGGGGGGGGGGGGGGTTTTAGAAGGGCTCCGCACCCTTGAAGCTTATTGTGCAACCCTTGTGATGAAGATGAAGAGAAAAATGATCAGTTTTTTTCATTTTTCCAAGTAATGGAGCACCGGAGGAATGAAACTGACAGGGAAAAATCGAAGTACTCGGGGAAAAACATGTCCCAGTGCCACTTTGTCCACCACAAATCCCACATGGATCAACTCGGGATCGAACCCTGGTTACTCCGTTTCAGCAGGCTTGTGTGGGAGACGATCTCTTCCAGCTGGCTGTCCAAAATTATTGCGGATTCTGCAAACATTTTTAAGGAACAGAATTTCCATCCCACTACAAAGTGGTCATTTCTCTCCTTCACACTAAACAACTGACACCGAGTTACGATAAAAATTCTTGTTGTTAAACCTGCCACAATTTTTCATGTTACTTTCACTTTCCAAATAGCCAAGAGTTTGATCGTTAGGAATTAACAGGATAAAGCAGACAACTGCATAATCAGGAGATTCACAATTTTTGTTCTCAACGCAAGATTATTACAATGTTTAGATCATGGACGATATTCGTGGCGCACATGGAATATAAGATATGCATATAAAATTTTAGTCCGAATACCTCAAGAAAAGACAGGTGTATACGGGAAGGCAGAACCGACACTGAAGATGTGGAATGAACTCAACTGGCTCGGTAGTCCAATTGCGGTATTTCGTAAACACGGTACAGCGCCTTCGGACTCCATACAATCAACGAATTTCTTTGGCAGCTGAGTATCTCTTCTTCACAAGAAAGACCCTATAACATGGACTTAAGCTTATCAAGATGGGTAGATTTTGAAGTACTGTAACTGAGCCATGTCGAATAAAAAGGCCAGACCACAGATCGGACTTTTTGTGAGTTATTTAACGATGCAGTCAGTACTGAAGTCTCTACAGTGTTTAACGATAGGGTAAATGATGGAAAGGAAAAGATTTGGGGAAAAAGCCGGTCGTGACCCAATCGACAGACTGAGAAAACCACGAAATCCAGAATCGTGGCTCCATGAGACTGGCCGCAAAATATAACGGTAGGAATGTCAGTCATTTGGTATCCGTAAACCTATAGGATGACACAGAAAAAGGATACTATTCCATTCACGATGATTCAGCTTATCGATATACCAAGCATTTTTGTAGCAAAGAAAATTACTTCTTTACGGGTTTTCGGAAATACTTAAGAAACAGAATTCCACGAATAGCAGAAGATTTGGGGCAGAAGTTGCAGTTGACACTTAGGAAGACAGCAACGTAGGAATAACCATGGCAGCGCGATGCAGAATGTTTAGGACTGAATTACATTATTTCAACAATTTAAAAAGTCTTAATTAGGACTTACTGTAATTTATACGCAAATACCATAATTTGTAAATAGGGTGAAGGGCAATATACAAACTAACGTTTAGAACTCAATTTAATTACCTGACCAATTCCAAATTCCCCACGCCGATTAACAAATTTGATATAGTTATGTCATTATCGATAAGGAATTCCGTATCGATTGACAGTCCTAACATACTGATCTTTCACGTTGACAGAATGCACAGACAGGCCCCGAGTGAAGAACGACGTTCAGACCAACTCGGCGAACTTCGACCAGACTATATGGTAACTGATAACGAAACGGGTCAACACACAGCCCAACTCCCGCCAGCTTGATGACAACGGCCAGACACCCTCAACTGTAGCGATGTCGCCACATGACGGTTCGTAGAAAAGCGTGTAATATACCACCATGCCCAGTTTCAAGTGTTCTGCTGTACCGTCAACACAACGTAAATACATCAACAAGCAACAATAAAGGATACGAAAAAAGGCGCACAGCTGTCGGCGAGATACAGGCTATTTATTACCGTGAGTATGACGTCAGACTACGACGAACACCAGAAAACATGTTTCATATTACATTACCCACGTAATTTACGGAGAAGTCCTTCAGAAACCGACAGTCGCATCGATAGCCAAGAAAATCCTTCTGCATTACCGGAAGGTTCACTACCGTGTTGACAGGAGACAGCTACTGACTCTTATCTTCATTTTATTATTACTCTCCCATCTGTGACTAGGTCTCTCAAGTGGCCTCTTACCTTTCAGTTTCCCACAATAATTCTGTATACACCTATCGTCTTTACCACGCATTACTGCATTCCGCAGATTTAGAGAGAGTTCGAATTATGAAGCTCCTCTTTATACCATTTCCTCCAGCCTCCTGCTAGTTCCTCTTAGAACCATACTCTTTAAAACTTGGTCCTCGCACACCCTCAATCTGCAATGTTTCCTTGGTGTGGGAAATTAAGTTTCAAAACCATACGGAACAAGAAGAGCGATACAGGCCTTTGTATATTTCTCAGCATGAATTTTATAACCGCCACATCCAAGAGTCGATATGCACGACTCGATAAGGGGCCTTTGTTCTGTCCCCATGAGCAGGGAGCAACAATGATTTCGGGCTTCCGCCGTGATGTTGATACGATCTGCGCTCTTCTGTGATATTACGTGGCGTTGTGTTGTAATTGTTTACCGACGTTTCGGGACAACGTATCGGTCCCATCTTCACGGGTCAAGAGTCCGAGTAGCAAAAAAAGAAAGAAAGCCAGCAACCTATAACGTAGATTCTGGAAAGTGACAAATTTCCCAAAAACCAAGGAGCCACTATTCCCAAATTCTAGACGCGACAACTGTGACATGAAACGAGTTCTGAGGACGCACAATTCCGGAGTGACACGTGAACCCCGGTGTGTTAACTGGCGCATTCTGCCCAGTACGTGTGAAATGATACATTTTTTTTTGTGTACGGAAAAAAACTGGGAATAATGCTGAAGATACTTGGCGAGATCCTACAAAATTTATTCGCCCGGGAGATGAGGTGCCCGGGATTTGTGCACCCCTGCCCATGAGTACCATTGCATTATTTCAATGGTTTAATTGAAGTCACATTGTTTATTTCTTGAACGCGTGAATCTGAAGTTTATTTACTGTACAAACATACAGCTGAATAACAAAATATCGGACGGAATTACACTCCACATAAAACGCCGTTAGAGGACGCGTTTGCGTCGTCTTTCAGAACTTTTATGCAAAACTGCACATGCCATTTAGTTACGAAGTTTCCCAGATGTGACCTTCCGAACACTGCGCAGTATTCAGCACTAAAAACCAACGACTTGTGCATTGTAACACCGAGAAACAGGCAGCAACCTGATTTTATAACCGACGGACGCGGTTCCTCGAATTAAATCCCGTTCAGCCAGCAGAAAACGTCAAGATCATGCCACTCCAGCCTCCAACGCTGGCACAGGAACCAGTTCTCGAAAATAACGTGCGGATCGGACATTACCAGCCGTCGTCAATGCTTTGTAGATCGTCAGGGTCTGGCACAATGATGCACTTGGTTATCTCGCTCTCCTTCACTCACTCGCATCCGCAATGCGTAAAAACTACCCACAACAAGACTGTGTACCAACTCAGCATATTGTACGTAAAGAATGCCTATACAAGTTAGTACATTCAGCTCTTTCGCCAGTCTTACAGACTCACATCACGATTTAAGTGGGTTATTAATCTCTTCTCCGCACGGAAAACTGCATGCGGAGATGTTTTGTTGAGACCTGAAACACGTAAGTTGCCTCTGATATTTTCCTTCACTTCTAACACTTCAAGTCGCCTACTTTCGATGGCCGGGTTATGCCACTTTACTTAACCTAGCGGTCACGTTTTAAAAATCCTTACTTTTAACCATACCAATATGGCCGGTGTGCAAAATTTCTACGTGGTTGAGTATATTAACTTCATTCAATACAGAATTTCAAAATTCTTTTTAATCTTAACTTTATTCATCCCGTTGTGTTACCTGACGATGGCCTACTCCGTCTGAAACATGTTGTAACCAAATTACATGTACAATATAAGCAATTTTAGTTGTAACTGGTGGCCTTCAACTATATCACTCTGAAATTTTGTATTCTGATAGACGTTTTAAAATTACATAACTTTTCAATGGAACTTTCGTTAAGGGACTCATCATACGAACCCATAAATTACGTAAAAGGTAAAGCAATCCCCTCCTGAGGGTTCCAGGAGGTTGAGGCTTCCAGATTTCTAGACAATCGGCACATGAAGGTTGTAAGGTTGTCAGCCCTACGCACCGGCTGCCTTTACCCCCCAGGTAATATTCCTGGTACTCAGTTCTGTTACAGGCTGCGTCGACCCCAGGGCCATAGTGCTGCCGGAAGGATTATGTCAATGAAAAATTCCAATCGAACCCGTGACCTACCGGCTTGTAGCACAGTGCCTCAACCAACTGCGCCACCGCGTGCTCCCCCATAAATTGCATATGAAGCATTAAGTATATGCATACGAATATGGTGACGGTGCAAATTTCTGATGTGGATTTTTTAAAGACGACAACCCACATATAGTATTATAAAGCATGTTTCATTCTGCTTCTGGAAGAGGTGGTTTGTGTTACTGGACATCGACTCAAATGCCTGTACTACTTAATAACAAATTTTAAAGACCATTAACATGAGACGGTGTAGAGCAGACAAGGGTTTTACATAAGGAATGTGTTTATGTACCAAGGACAAACGGGTGAAAACCGCGAATACCCAGACTTCGGAGCACTCTGCTTGTCAGAAATCAGACGTAATTTTACAAGCTTATACACTCAGGCCCAACTGGTGCAACTGAACGACCGACAGACTGTTGGTGTTATTTCATGTTGTCGAGGCAGGGGCTGGTCGATAAAATGAAACGGGATCTTAAATTCCATGTCAGACTATCAGTTGGTGTCAGTCACAAGCAAGATTCGGTTAACTTATTTCACTTCGTCTATTCATGATATACCCGCTATAGTCCTCATATGAAACAAAATCAGAAGGGAAAGTCTTTTTCTTTATTTGTCAGTATCAACGCGGACGTTTCCCAACCTTTCTTTCCATGGAGAAATCCTTAAAATAACTTTATGTTATCTGCAACGTACATTTTTATTGTATAAAGTCTTATTCCGACAAATGTACACCTTATTATCTTCTGTTTAATACATATTTAGGTTAATAAATATGTAATAAACAGAAAATAATAAAGTGTACATTTGTCGGAATAAGACTTTATACTTAAAATAACTGTTCACACCCGGACAAACCCCTGCTTATGAAAACGTTTACAGGCCAGAAAACAACAGACAGTTGGTAGCGCAAGATTACTCTAGTACTACCAAATACTGGACAAAAAAACCGAACATTTCCAGGGAAAATTTGGAATTCTTCGCGGTATTTCAAAATCTCAATACCTTTATGTATTTATTCCACCAGTTCTCGCGGAACCCCTAATGTTCCACGGATCCCTCGTTTTGAAAAAATGGTCTAGAGCATCGGTCTCCAACCTGCGACCAGCGGGTCGCATGCGGCCCGACTGGTTGTATTATGCCGTCCGCTGCCACTTTTGTAAATTATGTATATATTTTTTTTCAATGGCTCGACAGCCCCTTGGGGGCCTAGGCCGCCTCATTTTTCGAGGCTTCACGATCACACGTTTTAGACACACCACATTCGGTAGGACTCCTCTGGACGAGGGACCAGCCCGTCGCAGAGACCTCTACCTGACAACACACAACACTCACAAGAGACAGACATCCATGCCCACGGTGGGATTCGAACGCACAATCCTAGTAAGCGAGCGGCAAATTATGTATGTACTATAAAAATTACACAATAATTTAGGCACTTAGGTACACCATTTAAGGTTTTAGGTTAGGCTCAGCAACTCTTTCTTTTTGCAGTATGTGTGTTTTGTTGTTTTTGTATTATTAAATGTGTGGGTGTTTTTGTAATGTGGTGTGTTTTTTTTTGTATTGTGTGTGGGTGTTTTTGTAAGGTGTGGATGTTTTTGTTAAGGAGTGGATGTTGTTGTAAGGTGTGGATGTTTTTGTAATGTGTGGATGTTTTTGTTAAGGAGTGGATGTTTTTGTTAAGGTGTGGATGTTTTTGTAATGCGTGTATGGTGTTCTAATGTGTGTACTTGTATCTAATGTATGTATTTTGTTTTGTAATTGTGTATAGTTTATTTTGTATTGTTACTTTTATGTATATTATATTTCCATTTGTATTGTGTGTACTAGTGTAAAGACTACTGCCACCGGGTGAAAACCCAATTGCAGTAAATAATAATAATAATAATAATAATAATAATAATAATAATAATAATACACAGTACCATTTACTGTTATTTTTCCACGTGCGGCCCGCGAACCAGCCCACAATAACGGGAGTGGCCCTTTGTCATGAAAAAGTTGGATACCCACGGCCTAGACCAGGGTTGGCCAACATGCGGCCATCGTTCACCTGAATAGTTTCAATAATAAAATTTAACAAACGTAACAGGTCTATAGAACATATTACGGCAAATTTAATAAATACCAATAAAACAAATGTCGTTGTTTGTAAATAATCGCGTTCTAGTTAATCCAATCCCCCCCCCCCCCCAACGCTTTTCGATATATGTACAGACAAGTGCGGCTCTCAGGCGAGTCCTTAACGAATTATGTGGTCCTCCTGTGGGTTACAGTCGGCCAGCCCTGGCCTATACTATGAAGCATCCATTGTACATAAACCTGAATATGGAGCACTGGTTGAATGATAACCGACACGGACACACTGACGGCTAGGATACAGCGTGTCCCAATGGCACCCACAGTCCAGCATAAATGTTATGTCTGCCCGTAGGTACTGGGTAAAACTGCGAGATGCTTCCGTCAGGACAGTCGGTGTACCGCCCGGGATCCGAAGAGGACACGTCTCCGAATGCGAGTCACAAGTGATAGTACTTCAGCCCAGTTGCTAGGCATTATGACACAGTATGTGCACACCTACACCGCTGTTGACATACGTCACACTACGTAAGACTCGCGCATGGCAAGATACTTGTCAAGGCCAGGAGATAGTACGTCACTATGCTACGAACATACAAATGGCAGGTTCGGTTTCGTTGGCAAACTGTGTGTTGGCCTATGACTGTAAGATACTTTAGAAATTCTTTGTGCGACGGTAGAGATAAACACAAAGGTAGTTTTCCCTGTGCACACCATGACGATATATGGGGGAGTGGCAGTATAGCTCCACTCATTCTTAACCTCAGCACTAGATGAGGTTGACGACCCAGCCGGTTTACCTCCGGAGAAAACGACCCCGGTACCCAATGAACAGCGGATAGTGTGGGGCCCAGAACCGGTGTGGGCGCTTCGGAGGCGACATAAATCTCCAGCCCTGCCGGATATCGAACCACGATTCCTCGGTCGTCCATCCCGTAACTCAGTTACTGTACCGACTACGCTATCCCGGCTCCCTCCTACTATGCGAAAGTATTCAAATATTTGGGAAAGACATTAACACACCAAAATTATATGAACGCAGAATTGAATACCAGATTACTTTCAGGCAGGCTCTATGTTTCCTATTTATAGCCCAGATTCGTCTGACCCTGTCTCATACTTAAGAACGTAAAGATCAAAATATACCGAATGTAAACAAAAATTTCGTCTGTGGTAGGCGGCTGGTCCAAGATGAGCCAGATACACATACGAGTACACTGCGTACACCTCGGCTGTGCACACACTGGTCACTCTATGCAGTTTAAATTTGGAGACGCTGTCATCACATGTGGTACGCGTAGCCTAGTGAATCGCAATCAGTTGGCCGGCCCACTGTGTAAGCTCGGTAATCGGACGGCATCTCCCTAAGGACACAATGATACAGCAACGCCAAGGCAGGTTATGACCAAATCTGAGACAAAGATTTTATTTATTTATTTATAATATAGCTTCGAACGGTAGCTCATGAAGATTACACTTACAGTCAGGCACTTCGTTTCTGTGTCTCACAGTCCGCATTTCATTTAATCTTTTTCGCAGCAATACACAACAAAGGAAAAGATAAACCTTCACACCACAGTTCTGGAGAAAAGTCATTTCTGTAATTGGTTAACATGTATATGAACATTCTTTATACTGAAATAAACGAAAGGAACACAACCTTTCCAACAGATCGACCAGAAAAAGACTATAGTTATAGTAGTAGTAGTAGTAGTAGTAGTAAGTAGTAGTAGTAGTAGTAGTAGTAGTAGTCGTCGTAGTAATAGGTTTGTATTATTGTCCTATTATATTATTATTATTATTATTATTAATCAAAGGAATTTAACATCTGACGACGCAATAAACCGACAACCATTTTTTTATGGCTCGACAGCCCGTTGGGGGCCTAGGCCGCCTCATTTTTCGAGGCTTCACGATCACACTTTTTAGACACACCACAGTCGGTAGGACTCCTCTGGACGAGGGACCAGCTCGTCGCAGAGACCTTTACCTGACAACACACAACACTCACAAGAGACATCCATGCCCTCGGCGGGATTCGAACCCACAATCCCAGTAAGCGAGCAGCCGCAGACCCATGCCTTAGAACGCGCGGCCACTGGGATCGGCAACCGACAACTATGGTGACTGGAAACCAGTGGATCATGGAAAAAATTATTATTATTATTTATTATTATTATTACTGGCGTTAGGTATGGTTTATATAATACAGCTGCGCATAATGAACATAAAAACTGAAGACATGTCATGATGTTAAAAAGTTTAAATCATTCAAATACAATTAAAGAGCAGTTTGACCCTGGTAACAATTTCTGGACTACTTTTTGGATGTCCAGCAAGCACTACGACAGTACCTCATTTGTTCTTCTGCCGATTGATGGCATCAATTCGTTACTTTCAAGGCTAATAATAACAAAGCAACATAATTTCTATACAGTCCGCTGGTTGTTAACAACGCAGTCCGTCCTCAAAATTAAAACAACAAACCAAAAGCCACTGAAATTACTGGTCAGGTTAATATAAGCCTGCAGTCGCTTATTCTCCAAGCTACTCACTCACATAGACCAAGCATAGCAAGAACGCCTACGGCATGATCTATGACCTTCAATATAAAACTAGCGTACGATATAAGCCTATACATGTCTTGAGAACTGAGGGCATATGGTAGCTTCCCTCAACTATCGTCATGGTAAGAGGTTACGATCCCGCATTCTTCGCCACTGTGGTACGAGGTTCGAATCCTCCATTCTTGGCTACCATGCTAAGAGGTTTGGATACCTTATTCATCGCTTTTTTTTTTTTTTTTTTTTTTTTTTTTTTACCTGACCGGGGGTTTTCCCCTTTCATCCATTTTTGTACTGTATTAAATCCTTTCGTCCTTCATGTCACTTATGTTCCCTATTACCGTCTTTACAACAAACACAACACAAACATCCATGCCCCCGGTGGGATTTTTTTTTTTTTTTTTTTTTTTTTTTAATTCCTGGGTTTTCCCTTTTGATCCATTTGTACTGTTGAAGTCCTTTTTGTCCTGCATGTCACCTTATGTTTCATGCTATCGTCCATACATCTAACACAACACAAACATCCATGCCCCCGGTGGATTTTTTTTTTTTTTTTTTTTTTTTTTTTTAATACTAATTCCTGGGTTTCCCCTTTGATCCATTTTCGTTCTGTATTAATCCTTTTTTTTTTTTTTTTTTTTGTCCTTTCATGTCACTTACGGTCCACAACCGTCTTTTTACAACACAACACAAACATCCATGCCCCCGGTGGGATTCGAACCCACGATCCTAGTAAGCGAGCGGCCGAAGGTCCACGCCTTAGACCGCATGGCCACTGGGATCGGCCATTCAATATCAACTTATACCGTATGTACTAAATAAACTACACGTAGCCTATTTTTACCAGCTACGACATGTCTAAAAACATGTCCCATATTAACGACAAACCCTACGCAATGGGCCTACCTTAAAAAACGAAAAATATTTTTCACACAACAGCAGCAGATCATAGAGATATGTTTTATTTCAGGTGTATATTTACTGTATAAAGTGCAGTTCTTACGAGATTTGGATTAATTACAGTGTGTTTACACTAAACTCACAGTAAGGCCGTGCTGATGAACATGTCTCATACGTTTTCAATTCAGAATTGCCTGAAATAAGTTTCTTTACCGTCACTGCTTTATAACTTTGCTGCAGAATAAGCCATTAGTAGGGACCAAGAAAACAATGAGACAATGAAATGAACGGGCCACATCAGCGGCTAGTCTACGCTGATGGTATTAATAGACCTAAGATGGGCGAAAACACAGAATCATAAATAAAAGCACGGCGGATCTATCGGTCGCCAGTAAGGAGAATAGACTATAAGTACATGCAGAAATAAGTAAGTATATTCATACGTTCATGTCCAGTTATCAGAATGAAAGACAATATCATAGCATGTACGAGTAGATACCGGTAGGCACCAAATCTTTCGAAACCGTGGACAAGTCCAAATATTTGCAAAGGACACAAAGATATCAAATTCATAAATTCCGGTGCAAAGATTTGAACTCAATAGTTCATATTCACCATGGGTTATCGTCGTTTCCCTCGCTTTCTTGCGGAGATGATGAAACACTACAACAAATACATCGACATGGGCTGTGCCTCGAAATTCATCCGTCGTAATCATCATGTCATTCCTTTCAAGCAATAAAATCTCCCAATTTAAAAAGCGCTGTTCAATAAACCATTACCCGTCTTCCGCAGTTTAGTATGCATGCGACAACATCTTACTCTGGATGAAGAAGATGGCCTAAGGATGTCTGCTAGTAAGATATGCAAACCACTTACATATAGCCCACGGAGAACAAGAGTAAGGAATGCAGAACATTACACCACGAGAAGCTTCCTGGACTGTCCGGTTTAAATTTCTTCGGTTTAGATGATTGGTACCTGCAGCACACACAGGTACAAGACGAAAAACGCTTGAAGTTCTATGCGTAAAACATAATGCAAACAAACCACTTGGAAAACAGACGCCAACGGGAGATAACATAAAGTGACTCTGGAGCAGAAAATGTTAGCGAAGTGCTGAGGACAAGAGTGACGTGCAGGAAGTAACAGGATGCAGATAAAGGCACGATCAGCTTCGTAATGACCACTAATCACCTGATTCCGTCAGGTGATCATATATGAAAGGATACGACGGGCGGGACATTTAGCACGCAAGCGGGGAAATAAGAAATCATGACATTTATGGGAAAACGCTATAGACAGGTCAGGTGTTGAGGGGAAGATAAAATTAATTTACCACGAGGTCCAGTGGGAGGTGTTTGTGAACATGGTCCCAAACTTTCGGCTTTCATAAAAATGAAAAAATTCATTGACCAGATAAAGTGACCATTAGTTTCTCGAGGAAGACCGTGCATCAGAGTGACCGTGGATCAACAGGACACAAGGATGTAAACTTCCCTGGACACAGTGCAATGGCAGCATCTGTGGTCACTACAATGAACGTTAGGGTGTCACAATACCAGGTAAGATTCTGAACAGCTTATGTTACGCCGTGTCAACTGGTAAACAGTTACCGACGTTTCGACGGAACGTAGTGCCTTCATACTCTGGGTAAAACAAACCACTACTATTCTTGGAGCGCATGACTTTGAAGATGACGCCACCAGCCATGCGAAACGTTGGTAACTATGTACCAGACAACACAGTTGTAACACCCAAGCACACCAGCAGCACTACTGTGAGAACCTCGTATCTTATTGCTGAATATCCTGTACACAATACATTCTTGAATCAGGGAGTCTGTTATGTCTGGCTTGCATTACAGCACGTCCTACATCGACTGGGTATCGACAGGACACAACTGTAACACAGCAGGCACAAGAACGGATGTGGCGGCTCAACGCAATTTACACAGTCTCTCTACCATAATACGGCATCAACAAACTCAGCACATCCGATAAGTATTAGCAAAATAAAGAGAACCAACAGCGCACAGGAGTCTCAATGTTACTCTCCACTACTCAAGTTGTATGACACCAATTGTAGTTATTTTTTGGTATTCATTAAAGATGTAAAATGTAACGTCCCTGCCCATGCCATAAAGACACATGGAGAGTAGAGGTACCACTCATTCCTAACCTCGGCACTAGATGGAGGTGAGTGGTTAACTTGACGCCCCCGGCCGCTTTGTCTTCGGAAAAATAACCCGTGGTACCCATTGAAAAGGAGGCTGTATGGGTCCCAGAAACGGTCTGGACGTTTTGGTGGAACGAAAAATCTCTTGATTCTGCCAGGGATCGAAGCCCGGATCGTTCAGCCTGTGGCCCCGTCATTATACTACGTTCATTCGGCTCCTTTGTATGAATAAACACTTTACGTTTCACTCTGACGGAAGAATAGGGACTTCTGAAGATTTTGCGAGAGAAATTACTGAGGAAAATCTTGTACGTAAAAGAGACGAAATATAATTACACAGAGAAAATTACCGAATAAGGAACTTTATGATTTATAGTTTTCACCTACAACTGTCACGGTAATTAATTTCACAACGTTGTGTACGGGTATACAGCGCACACGGGGAAAGCAACACAGTTCTCTAACACGATGGCTGAAAATCCTCATGCTAAGCGACAATACTGTAGACCGTGAAGGTGAAGGGAGGATAATATTAAAAACTACTTACGAACACTACAGTGCGAGAATTTTAATTTGGCTAAAATGATTTATAAGACGGTTCAATAACGAGCAGATGTACTATCAACCCCAGCGCCAAGGAATACTGAAGTATGCTGGCCTGTTATTGTATTTCAAAAACCCAGCTGTAGTATCGGAGTGTTGCCTACAAGACAGTCCCGTCAGTAACATCGCTCTGTTGATCGATACGTCGCGAAGCGCTGAACACTGTTTATCTATTGAATTATTGAAACAATCCCCAGTGTAATCACTTGTTCGAAGGGACAGACAGAGCCAAGTGCACAAGGCTCCCTACTCGCCAGGCATTTTTATTAAGAGTTGCGCCAAGGCGTTCTGGATGGTTGGCTGATTTCTGGATCAGTCGGTTACTGAATTTAACACTATCTCACTCATTTGCTCCATGAAGCGTATAGTCACTCAACTGGTCAAAAATTTCTCCGGCCTCAGTGGAATCCAAGCTTCATTATCATGAAGATTGTCTTCTGGGTTTATGACACTATATCGATTGATAATTACTAACCGACGTTTAGGCGTGCCATGGCTCAGGCGGTTAGTCACCGGCCTCTCACCGCGGAGGCCCGGGTTCGATCGCGGGTCCGTCCATGTGGGGTTTGTGGTGGACAAAGTGGTACTGGGACAGGTTTTTCCCCCGAGTACTTCGGTTTTCCCCTGTCAATTTCATTCCACCGGTGTTCCATTAAAATGGAAAAGCAGGAAAAACCTCATCATCTTCATCACAGGGTTGCACAATAAGCCTCAAGGCTGCGGTGCGTGCGTCTCTTCGTCCCACCGGCTTGTTAAGTCATAGCTTAGCTGCTCGGCGTGAATCTATTTGTGCAAGGTGCCCGTGCCAATTCTTTTTGCGGTCTGCAGTTTTCTCCCCAGTCTATCAAATATCCATTTTGATAATAGTCTCCTACTACGCTTAGGCTACACAAGTGTCTCGTCACATTTTCTGACCGAACTAGTCTAGTTACACGTACCTGTCAATATATAAAAATATCAAGCAAAAAAGCAGCTATATTTAATCTAAACTCAAATTTTGGGAGGTGGAATTTTTTCTACATCAGAAACAATAATTACTGTAATTCCCCGGTCTCCAGAGGCTCGTTTCTGAAAATAAGCCCCGCCAATTGTAGCATACTCTGCTCTTTGCACCCTCATTATGTACGTGGCTTTCGGTCTGACCCTAACCTTGGCCATTTCAATTGGTGGCCTGAGAGGTGTGCTGACTGGCTTGAAAACAATCACACATAAAACCTTTAAAACCAGCCTTCCTTAAAAGCAAAAATCCAACGAGTACGTCTATAACCTTACATAATACTCAGCCCAAGCGGGAAAGTGTTTTAACCGTCTGGTGTTTGCATGTCGTTACGTTCTTGAATTGCTAACAGAATGGATCCAGACGACGGCAAAAATAAAAGACGGTGAAGGATACGCTTCGGCTGGGATACTGCACAATCTGCAGCTAGTCAACTTTTCAGGTTCCCAGCGACAGTACTCAGTAAAATATTTTCGAAGTGTTCCTCAACGTCTATAAGCATACTGAAATCAAACGTAAAACAAGGCTCGTTAGTTCGCGGTTGGTTTTTTAATAACATGTGAGGGCAGTCAGTACCCAGCCACGATTCGAATCGGATACTTAGCGCAAATGGCAGAGACCCCACTCTGCTGAGAAAACCCAATCCGTGAAACGCGACTAACTCCAAAGTCCAGGATCGTTCTTGAAAAGTTGATAGCTGCTCAGCTGATAAGAAATTCCCGGCTTTTATGGACCCCGAAGGTTCATTATCGTGTTCGCAACAACCTATCCTGCACCAGTCGACTCCATCGCACTCTCTCAGTTTCCCTACGGTACCTTTCAATGTTATTCTGCCCATTTGACTTCCCAATCACATTTTTGTATTCATTTTCCACTGCTCGCATAAATGCTACATGTCCTCCCCATCTCACCCTCCTTCATTCTATCATCCTAGAATAGAGACGGCACACTTATTTGAGGCCTGAGGGTCATAAATGCTAGATATTTACGCATAAGGGATGCCCATAACTTGCCTGTACGACTGTTGGGTAGCGAGAGTCAGACAGGAGATGGAAGCATTTTTAGGCAGCATTCTTCTTCCATAACGGATAGTTTCCAAATCATATTGACGACAGGTAATGAAGAAAATATTTCGTATACACACAATATTGTAGGTAGCAACAAAAATTACAAATTGCCACAATGGTACACACGACAGTATTCATAAATGTAAAAACTGAGCTGAGCCACTTCAAAATTTGCAGCAACATCGGCGGGGCATGCACATTTCTTTGCTGCTCCTTCCGTGCAATGGCTTTTCATTTCATGTGGAAATATGACAGTGCATCAAGTAAGCTTACGTGCCATGCAAATTCGTTACGCGTGTTACAGGTACGTCATCCCTGCCCTGCCCTTGCATATAATATTTCGTGACGAATACACATTAATATTCCCGTGTCACACGTAATAGTCCAAACGTTAAGACTCACAAGACTTTGCTTATGCCCCTGCTACGTGGGTGCGAAACTTCGTGTCTTATCCTAAGGGAAGAATGTAGCATGAAACACGAGTAATGAAGACAGAGAGTATATGAATCTTACAATACTGGGTTGGGTAGAAAGAAAATTACATATCCTATTTAACAGCTTAATGTAGCATGAAACACGAGTAATGAAGACAGAGAGTATATGAATCTTACAATACTGGGTTGGGTAGAAAGAAAATTACATATCCTATTTAACAGCTTAATGTAGCATGAAACACGAGTAATGAAGACAGAGAGTATATGAATCTTACAATACTGGGTTGGGTAGAAAGAAAATTACATATCCTGTTTAGCAGCTTAATGTAGCTTGAAACACGAGTAATGAAGACAGAGAGTATATGAATCTTATAATACTGGGTTGGGTAGAAAGAAAATTACATATCCTATTTAACAGCTTAATGTAGCATGAAACACGAGTAATGAAGACAGAGAGTATATGAATCTTATAATACTGGGTTGGGTAGAAAGAAAATTACATATCCTGTTTAGCAGCTTAATGTAGCTTGAAACACGAGTAATGAAGACAGAGAGTATATGAATCTTATAATACTGGGTTGGGTAGAAAGAAAATTACATATCCTGTTTAGCAGCTTAATGTAGCATGAAACACGAGTAATGAAGACAGAGAGTATATGAATCTTATAATACTGGGTTGGGTAGAAAGAAAATTACATATCCTATTTAACAGCTTAATGTAGCATGAAACACGAGTAATGAAGACAGAGAGTATATGAATCTTATAATACTGGGTTGGGTAGAAAGAAAATTACATATCCTATTTAACAGCTTAATGTAGCATGAAACACGAGTAATGAAGACAGAGAGTATATGAATCTTATAATACTGGGTTGGGTAGAAAGAAAATTACATATCCTATTTAACAGCTTAATGTAGCATGAAACACGAGTAATGAAGACAGAGAGTATATGAATCTTATAATACTGGGTTGGGTAGAAAGAAAATTACATATCCTATTTAACAGCTTAATGTAGCATGAAACACGAGTAATGAAGACAGAGAGTATATGAATCTTATAATACTGGGTTGGGTAGAAAGAAAATTACATATCCTATTTAACAGCTTAATGTAGCATGAAACACGAGTAATGAAGACAGAGAGTATATGAATCTTATAATACTGGGTTGGGTAGAAAGAAAATTACATATCCTGTTTAGCAGCTTAATGTAGCTTGAAACACGAGTAATGAAGACAGAGAGTATATGAATCTTATAATACTGGGTTGGGTAGAAAGAAAATTACATATCCTGTTTAGCAGCTTAATGTAGCATGAAACACGAGTAATGAAGACAGAGAGTATATGAATCTTATAATACTGGGTTGGGTAGAAAGAAAATTACATATCCTATTTAACAGCTTAATGTAGCATGAAACACGAGTAATGAAGACAGAGAGTATATGAATCTTATAATACTGGGTTGGGTAGAAAGAAAATTACATATCCTATTTAACAGCTTAATGTAGCATGAAACACGAGTAATGAAGACAGAGAGTATATGAATCTTATAATACTGGGTTGGGTAGAAAGAAAATTACATATCCTATTTAACAGCTTAATGTAGCATGAAACACGAGTAATGAAGACAGAGAGTATATGAATCTTATAATACTGGGTTGGGTAGAAAGAAAATTACATATCCTGTTTAGCAGCTTAATGTAGCATGAAACACGAGTAATGAAGACAGAGAGTATATGAATCTTATAATACTGGGTTGGGTAGAAAGAAAATTACATATCCTATTTAACAGCTTAATGTAGCATGAAACACGAGTAATGAAGACAGAGAGTATATGAATCTTATAATACTGGGTTGGGTAGAAAGAAAATTACATATCCTATTTAACAGCTTAATGTAGCATGAAACACGAGTAATGAAGACAGAGAGTATATGAATCTTATAATACTGGGTTGGGTAGAAAGAAAATTACATATCCTATTTAACAGCTTAATGTAGCATGAAACACGAGTAATGAAGACAGAGAGTATATGAATCTTATAATACTGGGTTGGGTAGAAAGAAAATTACATATCCTATTTAACAGCTTAATGTAGCATGAAACACGAGTAATGAAGACAGAGAGTATATGAATCTTATAATACTGGGTTGGGTAGAAAGAAAATTACATATCCTATTTAACAGCTTAATGTAGCATGAAACACGAGTAATGAAGACAGAGAGTATATGAATCTTATAATACTGGGTTGGGTAGAAAGAAAATTACATATCCTATTTAACAGCTTAATGTAGCATGAAACACGAGTAATGAAGACAGAGAGTATATGAATCTTATAATACTGGGTTGGGTAGAAAGAAAATTACATATCCTATTTAACAGCTTAATGTAGCATGAAACACGAGTAATGAAGACAGAGAGTATATGAATCTTATTAATACTGGGTTGGGTAGAAAGAAAATTACATATCCTGTTTAGCAGCTTAATGTAGCTTGAAACACGAGTAATGAAGACAGAGAGTATATGAATCTTATAATACTGGGTTGGGTAGAAAGAAAATTACATATCCTGTTTAGCAGCTTAATGTAGCTTGAAACACGAGTAATGAAGACAGAGAGTATATGAATCTTATAATACTGGGTTGGGTAGAAAGAAAATTACATATCCTGTTTAGCAGCTTAATGTAGCTTGAAACACGAGTAATGAAGACAGAGAGTATATGAATCTTATAATACTGGGTTGGGTAGAAAGAAAATTACATATCCTGTTTAGCAGCTTAATGTAGCTTGAAACACGAGTAATGAAGACAGAGAGTATATGAATCTTACAATACTGGGTTGGGTAGAAAGAAAATTACATATCCTGTTTAGCAGCTTAATGTAGCTTGAAACACGAGTAATGAAGACAGAGAGTATATGAATCTTACAATACTGGGTTGGGTAGAAAGAAAATTACATATCCTGTTTAGCAGCTTAATGTAGCTTGAAACACGAGTAATGAAGACAGAGAGTATATGAATCTTACAATACTGGGTTGGGTAGAAAGAAAATTACATATCATATTTAGCATCTTAATAAGGTACCAGTTCATCTAAATCAAATAAATGAGAAAGAAGTACGCGGACATGTAGCACGAACTGGAGAGATGAGAAACTCTCGTAATATCATTTTGACATAAAAATCTGAACAGAATATATCACTTTGACGACATAAGCACAGGTGCGCCGGGGGGGGGGGGGATACTAAAGTGACTTACGTATATAAAAAGGTTCGGTACGTGAAGTTGGGGGACTAGATTCTTCTTCTTCTTCTTCCAATGGCGCTACATCCCTGGATGGGACTTGACCTCCTCAATGAGCTTCCGCCACTCCTCTCTTGACTGTGCATTAAGTATCCAATTTCTACACCCAACCCGTGCGACGTCCTCCTCTAACTCGTCGCACCACCTCAACTGTCGTCTGCCTCTTTTTCTATTATCTTTATACTTGTGTGATTTAAGGCTTGTCTTTGTCCAATAAACTGTCCGGCTCTATCTCCTTGAGGTTGCGTGACAGTGCTACTTTTACGAGGTAGGGTCGCAGCCCCACGCCCAACCTGGAGGACCGGGGTATCCCTTTTAGTCTGCACCTTTGACCTGTCCGGCATGGGAGGCCCTACCAGTAGCTACGCTACCGCCGGCATAGCTCTCAGGATCCCTTGACCGGACTCAGAATATGGTCTAATGCATGGTCTCAACCCACGGCCCGCCAGGTTGTATTATGCGGCCCACGGCCACATCTGTAAATTGTGTATATACCATAAAAATTTCACAATAATTTAGGCAGTTTCGTATAACACTTATTATTTTTCCAAGTGCGGCCCGCGAACCAGCCCACAATAACAGGTGTGGCCGTTTGCCATAGGAAGGCTGGAAACCTATGGTCTAATGGCAAGCGTGTATTATCACCGAATACAAGGGAATTTCATGACTAAACGCATGCTGACTTTTCTATGCATATCCTGCAGCATATACGTATTGCCGGTTACTCACGAATGATGTTGACCTTTACAGTGATTTCGCAGACTAAGCTACACGTTTATAACCAGTACCCGAGTATTCCAGTTAAAATACAATGGGATGAAGTGCAGTCGTGTCTTGTGTGGGAGAGTTAATTCTATTACGCGAAACAAAATTTTCTGTTGTGTTCTATCTCACTAGAGCTGTGCATAAAACTTTGACTCTAGCCTTGCTATGAACTAGAGAACGAACAAACGACAACCAGTTAAAGTGATTGAGTCGGTAAGTTTCTGACAGGATCTGTGTGTCTTCTCAGCACGCTTCGCCCAGAGATAAGGAGCTTCACCCACGACGTCAAGGCCAAAGCTTCACTCCTGAGTAACGATCAGCAGTTAAAACAATCATCGCGCTTTTGCGTAGAAAGATCGGTGGTTATTTCCACCTCGGTCACAGTGAACAGCTGATGACACGACCGACCACTAAGTATAGCCACACCCTAATTCATCAGTAGCCAAGTCGCGTGTTCAGTCACGTGCAGCGAAAAGATGACGAGTAAAAGCAGAGGGAAAAAAACACGCTATTATTAAATTCGTCTGCTCATGACCTTGGACGCTTATCAGGGTATCGAAATGTAGTGTGACCTCGTCCAGGATAGCATTTATAAATCGGTGGTCCGCTTACCAGTTACGGCACGCGAATTATATTTCGCACGATACAGATGGAAAGATACCAATTTACAATCTAGCGACTTTCTTCACTTGCGTTTAGCGACTAGACAGCCTACGCCAAGCATTACTTCTGTAACCCGCCGGATGGTTAAAAACACGGCTCCCAGGCCATGATAATGAAAAACCGGGACTTTATCTCCTTGAAATCACCCAATTTGAAAAACAAACCACCTAAAGGGTCCAAAACACATATTTCATTTTAGACAGCATAATACATAATGAAAAATAGTGCACTTCATGTTACTACTCTCACTTTCATTAAGTGGCTTCTTATCGACAAGGTGACGGTTTGCCTGGAGCTACTGATTCGCCTGATTTTCCACTTTGCGAGTTTTTTTTTTTCCTTTTTTTCATACTGTACTTCTCTGAAGCATGGATTTGCTGTTCACGTATGTAACCTTCACAAATCAAGGCAAAAATTCTGAACAGGTACACCTTTGAACTGACTTCTCACGAGCAGCAACGACTTAACTGCCTCCAGTTTCAGGCCGTTTCTTACGGTAGTCCGCAATCGCTGAGAAAGTTTTCTCTAGATTCGTCCAGTAACCATAATACAGCACGTAAACCGGATTGCCGAATTGGCACTATACAGGCGACAGAACGTTCTCAAAGCTATGCCTGATTCATTTTTATTTTAAATTAAAAAAGAGTGCTCTTTCACCTTAACACCAAAATCGGGACTTTACAGCGTCCCGGTTAAACTTTGTCGGGACAATGGGACTAGGTACTAGAAACTGGGACTGTCCCAGTAAAATGGGGACCAACAGGAGCCCTATGAAAAGAGGATACGAAGACAAATTAAGTAATGAGTATGGAACTGCAGGGACGGAAAACAAGGCACTCGGAGTAAAATCCGTCAGTGGCATTCTGTTGTGTACTAAGTGACAACGGGACAGGTGCCTGTCCGAGTACTTCGGTGTTCCCCTGTCAGTAGCATTCCACCAATGCTACAAACTCGTATTTCATTAATCTACCATCGACGCTACTCAGTCTTAGCAACTGACAGCGTCAATAAACAAAACGCCTCTCTCCTTCGTCACGACGGAGAGTCAACAAAACAATGCAGCCATTACTGTGATGGCAATAACGACTACGGTAATGGCAGTGCTTACGAAGAGACACCGGAGTATCACACTGTCTGCTTCTGCCACGTATGTTCCATTGAACAACAGGACATGTGTCGCACTTTGCACGTCACGCCAATCTGCAATACGAGAAACTCTTGATACAAGCCGGAACGAAACAAAATATATACACACGTGGTGCAATCAAGTACAGTCGAACTCGGTTATAACGTCATGAAAGGGACTGAATGTTTTATGTCATTATAAATGAGTTCTTGCAACCGAGTAGTGTACCGTTATGGTTAACAGTGAGGAATTAATTAGTACTGCAGAATATCTGACGCTATAGACGAGGTGTCGCTTAAAGCGCTGTCTTTATAAAAGAGTTAAGACAGTATTTTGAACTCTGGATTACCTGTCGCATGGCCCACATAAAGCTTCCTACTATTATACAGTTTTAGATGATTATTTCAGTGGGTGGAGGAAGAAATGTTCCCAAAAATCTAGAAACAACTTCATATTTCTAGGCCCCATAAGGATGACATGAAGCAAATCCACACTGGGGACCCTCAACAAGCGCCACAGAACCAAAAATTAGTCGCCAAGGCAACCTGACGCCTGGGATTTGTGCACCCCTGTTAAACGTGGTTTCCACTACGGACATTACGTAGTTTCGAATGAGATGATCATAAACGATGTGCCGGTGAGGATATGCAGAAAGACGTTCACGGTCTATTCCGATACAAAACCTTGGCATTTGCCTGGAGGAAACAAGTGAACTTACATGAATACCCTCAGCCGGTAATCCAGCTACGAAACTGACCGGGCATTTCGTTGTTGTTTGTGCCGCAGTACTGACTGGTACAGTGGTCAAGTTTCTCCCAACTGGTATCTTAAATTCGATGTTTTCAGACAGTACTTTGTATTTTACTTCGCCTACGCTTGCTACATGTGTCCCCACATCCTCCCTAACAACATTTTGGGAACAGAAGGTGCAAATTATTAAACTTCTCGGTGCCCAATTTTCTCTCTTACGTCAACACATCTTCCTCCGCAAGATAACGTTCTCACAACGGCGATGTTAAGATTCAAGTCTCCTTCGATGTTTCACCGCGTCGAATGGTAAAGTTACTAACGTTTCGAAGCACCGTACTGCCCCCATCTTCAGAGTCAAGTACTCGTCCTGGACTGCCTAATACTGAAGTGGCTGACCCTGAAGATGGAGGCACCACAGTCCTTCGAAAGGTCGGTACTTACTGGTTGACACGGCGTAACATCCCAGACGACTTGATCTTCACCTTCCTCGGCACTTTGTTCTCCATGTTCATCAGTCTATTATTCTTCCCATAGTGTCCATCCTTATGAAATAAAGGCTAAAAACTGTTAATCGTAATCAATTAATTTGCCTGTAACAGAACAGTTTCACTGCATTTGCATGCGAGCCGGCTGGAAGTTTTTCCGTGTTAGCACGGACCGTAGAACGTTACTGGAGGAAAAAAGCAAGAGGTCTTTAACCAAAATAATCTTACGCTATGTGACAGAGCCGTCTGACGTGTTGGCAACCATGAGTGTCAACCTACGGTTCCGGACTTTCCCACCTCTCCAGCCAAAGAATAAAAGTAAAGCATGCATATCAAACGCGTTAACAGAGGCAAGGGTATTTAAAATAACGCGTATAAAACCGAACCCTCCATTTAAAGAAAGTTACTGTACCCCAAATTATGTGGTCCGGGATAGTGTAGTCAGTATAGCGACTCGCTACGAGCTGGACGGTCCGGGGATCGAATCCCGGTGGAGGCGAGATTTTCAGCACCCGTCCAGACCGGCCCTGGGGCCTACCCAGCCTCCTGTACAATGGGTACCGGGTCATTCCCGGGGGTAAAGCGGTCGGGGCGTGGCGTTGACCACCCACCCCCATCTAGTGCCGAGGTTAAAAAAAGAGTAGAGCTATACCTCTATTCCTCCTCTGGGCCTTCATGGCCTGTTCTAGGGTGAACTTTAACTTTACCTTTACCTTTACCTTTACCCCAAATGTTATATCTTACACGAACAGGAAGTTTAAGTTACGTTCCATTAACTTTTAGCTAAAATACTGTAGTTTATGATTCTATGCGCCTGCGTATTCAATGGACTACCTTACGTTATAACAACATAAGTCGGTCAATTGTCGTAGGTTATTTTATTTCATTTCATATAGCGTACACGTTTCAAAACTTTCCTGTATTACAGCCTGAAAGTGAACGCACTGTCACACTGAGACACAATTCTTTTCTGTTCTAAGATTAATGGCAGCGACTGAGATCAAGCCTTGGTGCATTTGAATACTACTAGTTTGGTACGCTAATCACTCGACCACGCGGAGTCCTAGCCATGAATATAATCGATATGACTTGCTTTTATAACGGATTCCTTATTTCCAAATAAATTACCCGTTCGTTCTGAACGGTCTCCTGTGCAATACCGCAACCATCGTCTGCCAGCGAATGCCACACAATTACTTTAATGGGTTGTTTCTGGTGACGGAGAAAATACACACAACGCTATCAGGTAAGACACCACGAACATGGCCACAAAATCCACAGCGTCCTCTAGCGGCATGTAGACCATCCAATCCTATTACAGAAGGGAGTCAAGTTCAAGTTTCAAACAATCTATGATCGGCCAAGAGAAACTATACAATATCAACATTCATATCTGCAGAAAATCGACCTGCATCAATACCTACTAATCGCTTCCCCCTGATGTTGCCCATCCATTCCACTACAATTCCCGAAACAACGCAAGGATTTCGATAAAATGGGTCCGTACTAAAAATTCCATGCGATTTCAATTTAGATTCGTATCAGTCAAACACAGTTTCTGCTTTACATAAGCTAAAATCAAACTTTGCCAATCCCAGTGGCCGCGCGGCCTTAGGCGTGGGTCTACGGCCGCTCGCTTACTGGGATTGTGGGTTCGAATCCCGCCTACGGCAAGGATGTCTGTCTCTTGTGAGTGTGTGTGTTGTCAGGTAGAGGTCTCTGCGACGGGCTGGTCCATCGTCCAGAGGAGTCCTACCGAGTGTGGTGTGTCTAAAAAGTGTGTGATCGTGAAGCCTCGAAAAATGATGCGGCCTAGGCCCCCAAGGGGCTGTCGAGCCATTAAAAAAATCAAACTTTAGAGATTAAACCAAGCTCATGATAAATGCGATGCGTAACATAAAGTACATACCAACAGATTACGCTGATCAACTGCCTTATTTCAAAATTTCGATGTGGTGAACGTTTAACAAAGAAGAAGCACTCCAGGCTCCATGTAATGCAAAACTGCATATGCCAAGTTTGGATGATACGTGTAGCTCACTGAAGTACAACTTTACACTGGTTTCGATACAGTTCCGTGTGGTAATAATGAAGAATTAAGGCCAGCGCAAACTACGCCGAACGGAACGTAACGGAAACGTAACAAAAAGATCACCAAAATTCCATACCCTGAGCGTTTTCGTAATAAAACGCTCGACTCAGCTCTGTGAGGTATTGTTTGGGCAAGATGTTTACGAGACTGTCAGCGCGGCAAAAATAATTGTAAACCTGAAGGACATTACTTGAACGTTCAAAACAAATGCGATATTTTGTCGACCCAACGCACACTAACAGGCTGAATAAAGGTTCACCACCCCTGTACTAGAGATGTCCCACTACAGGAAAGAACGGCAGGTTGATCATGCACGGTGTAGCATTGCCGTGTGAAGATTTTTGAATCACAAATGTCCGAACGATGTGTATCAACTGCACGGCCCGCAAGATCATGTAATTTAAACCCACAGGATTTGCATTCACTGAATCATCTTACGAGTACTGCGGATGTTACGGCAGGTAATGAGATACCGCAACTACAGCAGAGAAAGGGAAAGACGAATGAGAATTAGTTCGTAACACGCCTGGAAATTATCAGCACACGCGACAATCCGTCGTAAGACGTCCAGCGCGCTGTGTAGAAGCCCAAGGTACACACTTGACGATTTTTTTAAACGCTCCTGTTATAAAATCAGTATCTGTAATGCCAGAATCAGCTTGTAAATATAAACGCTTTCCTGTGGATGGGTTCACAACTGATTACTTCTTCCAAAATAAAATGGGCCGTAACTCAAAGAAGCGGCGTCCTAGGACTCGGGTTTACACACTTTTCTAGTTTGTGTGAACACAAAATACCCTAAACTGGCGTCAAGCATTTGAGAAAATGCACAATGGAAAAGTACGCTTATTTTACAAGTCTACACGAACATACGTCACACATCTTGTACCTGCGATGCTCTTCGTTAAATATATAACATAAATATCGACAGAAAAAAACAAACGTCTCAAACAAAAATTTTCGAATTTTATATTGTATATACCGTGCATTTCATCGTAAGTCTAATACCAACCAACAAATGCACAAGATTATTGACATGTATAAAATATATCTGAGAAACCCTACATATGTTTCAGCTAACGAAGTGCCATCTTCAGGGTTTTTTTTAGCAGAGAACTACAAGAACCTTTTACATCCAAGTATACAGTATGGTTACACATTAACAATTTTACAGCATATATATATGTCATGGTCACGATTCACAGATGTAAATGTACAATATTTTAAGTTAAAAACGATAAAACACTATAACTCTGGTGCAAGCAGTAGTTACAAATAAACGTTATACCTTAAAAGCCTTTCATCATCTCACCACTTCCCTCTTCACGCCACTTAACTGGGGGGGGGGGGGGGGGGGGGGGGGACGAATGCTCTGGGAAGCACAATGACACCCTAAAATTCGTGACTGCGCCAGTAGCTCACTTTTATATGACGGCATGAGAAATGCAGCTGTGACTAAGCATATCTCTGTTCCCTACGTTTCCCTGTTTATCTGAATGGAGGTCAATAGTGTCAAGTAACGAACACGCTTATGTTTGGACACCAGACCTTTATTTTTCAACACAGTCACCACACTTGTTCGGACACTTATCACAGTGTACAAGATTTTCCATACCCTGACGGTAGGAGACATGTTCTCGAAGCCACTTCTGGACCTCGGCTTTGACGATGTCGTCAGACGGAAACCGGCACCTCCGAGTTGTTTTTTTTTTACCAGTCTGCCAAACACTTCGAAGTCCGATGGCGCCAGGTCATGGGTGTATGGTGCGTGGAGCACCACGTTCCCAACGACAGGTGTCCAGCCGGCAGTGGTGGTGTGAGCAGTATGCGGCCTAGTATCTTGCAGTAGCAGCACACCTCGGGTAAGCAGGCCAGGCCTCCGACGTCGAACTTACTCCTCAGAGCGTTGTAACGTCGCCTGATATGCAACTACAACCACCGCACCACGCGGCATGACAGCAACGACAATTAACCCGCACTCAGAGCTGCCTTAACTCCTTTACATGCGATGCGGAATGCGTCCATACCATGGATTCCACCCATGCGTCTTCGTCGGCAACAATAAGCGACGAAGTCATCGCCTTCCGCTTCGCAGCGTCGGAGATTGGTCAGTGGCGTGGCCATTTGTCGATCTTCTGTTGGTCGGGCAGTAGTTTCGGCACCCATCTGCTGCACACTTTAAAACAGCCAGACGTTCACGGGCATGTCTCGAACACTGTCGTGCGAGAGGTTGAACGCCAGCGTGCTCGAACTCAAGCGACACACGTCTCTCGGCCCGCATCATCTCATCGACGAAATCGCAGACCGTGTTTGATGTTGACGGACGGCTACTTTGTCCTCGTCCACGCTGCGGTACCCCTACAATGTGCACAATGCGTACCTAAAACAGGTACACTACATCAACTTTGGTACAATAAACTGTTCGGTACAAAATCGAAACTCTGGTGACGATCCATAAGATTGATGCAAGTCTCCAAAATTGTTAGAACTGTAAATGTGTGTGGCCATGATGGGTTTGGCATGTAGCTTGGTTAAGGAGACAATGAACACATGCACGATTCTGGTGTAGAACCCTCTTCACAAACGATCGCTTGGAAGGCCTTAGGGAGGTAATGAAAAAATATTTATATGGATTTGAGGGAAGTTTTTGTGGACGTTCTAACATCAAGTGTGATTAGTTACCAGTAGATAATACTAATACAAATTCGTGAAGTTCACAGTATTTTCTCATCTGTCCTTAGTCCAAACATTCCTTCTCAGTGAATGTACAGCCAATACACAAGACGTTGGCCTAAATGCAATCGGCACAAATTTGTATATTTATTATTGGTATTTTTACCTAAAAGTTTCGGCTTCAAGACCCACCGTCAGGCTAACAATTTTTCTAGGTCAGCAAAATTACTTGCAGTGCCAGTCGACCTTTTGTAAACCGCGGTTCCCAAGTTTTTAGAGAATTAATTTTATGTAAATTGTTTAAAATATTTAAGATATATTGTATAACATAAAATATAAAAACCCATAATATTTCAAGTGAGTTGTTTAACGACGCTGTCAGTTACTAAAACTATACAATGTCGGTGATCAATGAATGAGTGAATGAAGTAAGGAGCATTGGTGGAATGATACTGACAGGGCAAAACCGAAGTACTCAAACAAAAAACCTGTCCCAGTGTCACTTTGTCCGCCACAAGCCCCACATGGACTGGCTTGGATCTGAACCCAAGACTTCCCGGTTCGAGGCCCGTGACGAACCGCCTCAGCCATGTACGGCCCCTAATGGCATTCGATTCCTCTTCCACATACTATCTGCAGCATTCATTACTGTACGCACTCCGTATGTTATTTCACTGCTATTTTAATACCGTGACTGAAACTGTATTACACTTGTCAATTTGTAAAGACCTTGTAGTTGAGTATCTTGTACTGTTCTATCGTCGGTGATAAATAACACGCATATATATCGTTCCATAATGAATTACAGTTTAAATATTATTTTATCTATTCCACGGTCTAGACATTTTAAATATACGATTACATAAATCAGTTCTGTAAAAACTTGGTATCCCTGGTTTACAGCAGATTATTCGCACTCTATGTTAGTGTTTTAGCGTGCTGATGGCTCTTGAAGCCGAAACATGTAGCTAAAAATACCAATAATATACATACAAAAGTGTAAACATAAATTTACAGCTTGTGAACTACTTATTCATTTAAAAACAGCATAAAGTGATGAATCACAAGATTCCTTCCTCCCTCTACGATCTCAGTCAGCTAGCATCAATACAAACCCTTGCATTCCAGCAACAGTGATAGTTTTGCCAGTTAATTGTGTATAATCATTAATATGAGGGGGCGGAAAGGACATACGGAGGACACCAATGCGTCTTAATAACATGGTCATTGAACTGGCCACAGCCACATGTAAACAACTCTTAATGCTCCACCAGCGAAACTAGGGGAGGTTCAACACGGAAAGAAAGCATCTGATAAAGTACAAGCAGAGACAAACGTCTGGGCACATTCTACACAGATTTTCCCAACTCATAACCACAGCAGTTGGCAATCAGAATGAACCTGCACTAAAGATGGCGCAAATAGGCTATATATAGCACAGTCCTTCCTTCATGTCAGCGTTTCTCAGCCTATGGGTCGCGACACACATTTGGGTCGCGAAGGTATTCCGAGTGGGCATGGAACAATGATTTGTGTGATTATTTTACAACACATACGTTCGTTTTCATTTCATAAGGTCATTGAAATATCGCATTCGTTATACGGATTCATGTTTATTCATCTGACACCTATCTTTATTTCTGGGTCGCGGCTCAAAAAAGGCTGAGAAACACTGCATGCATTTTATAACAAAATTATGGTACTTACTGTATTTTATTAATTATTTCTATGATAGTGAGTGCCAAAACAATGTTTTGGAAAATATCTTGCCAGAACACAAAGTGTAAAGCTATTCGCAATCTAATTATTTAATCTCTAATCCTTTTTCTGCAAACTCATACGGTTCCCGCCACTAATAATCGCACGTCACTCAAAAATGGTGGCAACCCCTCATCTACAACAACACTGTCCTCTCCGGACCCCATTCCACCTTCATACAACACTCCTACATAAACTGATACAAGGTATGCTGCTTAGCACAGAGGTTCGCAGGAGACATGAGCGTTTAGGCACTGAAACCGAGTAATGGCGGTCTTCTCCCCACTGATAATTTACAGCTACAACATTACACAGTTTTCTAGATTTTACACTTCTTTTTCAAGATCTCTTCTTAAAGCGGTCCGTCCGACAGGATACCTAATATAATTTGACTGTCTTTCCGCAAACAATATCATTCCTAGTTCGAATGACACAAAATTCAATTCTTCGCGTTCTTATGCAAAGACTACACTACTACGTGCTTCGCGAACGAAAAATAATGTGGGAACTTAATTACAGAATTCAGGGCAGACAGGGATAACAAAGTCACGTTTCTTCAAATGCTGGTGTTACTAACACACAAAGACAAGTCAATGACATATTCGGGCTACGGCAAACACTCGTATACGCAGCTCAGACCGCAAGTTTGGTCTGGGAACGTGACGCGTGCCAACGGACTTCGCTCGGCGAGAAACACGAAACTCGTCGGCGAAGATCGTGAAAGCAGTTTGTTTACAGAGGGGACCTCTCCACAACGGAACATTTAAATAGGGTCTGGGTCAAACCCGTCATAAATATCGAGCAAATGACCCTCATCCGCCCATCAGCTGGGTAAGGGACGCGCTCTGTGTACCTCTCTCTGTTCCTTGCCACCCTGCCAACGACGTAAAAATCCCAGGATATATTTCGACTCACAAGACTCCGACATATTATCAAGAGGCCTAGAGTTCAGAATGGCCTGAAGCAGTGCTATAATTGTCAACAAGTTTGGCCATGTCTAGGATAACTGCAAACAACCTTCCTGTTGGTTATTCTAAACAGGTAGTCACTTGCACAAGGGATGCCCCATACGGGACAACGACACATCGCTAACCACCAGCTGGAGAAACAACTCATCCTTCCAACCACCAAGCCCACATGGACGCGAAAGGCAAGATGCATATGAGGAAACATCACAAACCATCCAACACGGACAAAGCATATTCTTCTCCCGCAAATAACACCACCACCACGCGGACCTCTCCGCAACCACACCAGCAACTCGCGAACTACTAGCACCGCAGCTGCACACCACAGATGAGGATACAGGGTCCTGTACAGCAATCGCAGCATTCAGACCAACGGAACACGTTACAGTTCAGGCTTCCAGTCCGTCCCTGAATGTGTTCGAAGTCACTACCAGAAGTGCGGCTGAATATGACAGAGGTCAATGGCGCCGTGTCAGAAGATAACGTTAAAAATATTTTAGGTGAAAGATACAAACATTGTGACAGCACGCAAGTTCCGACATCTATGTTCGAAAGCTTTCAAATACGAGAACATTGGTGTACACGACTCAAGGCGAAAAATTTGTACATAAATAATAATAATATTATTATTATTACGTAAATTAAGTTACTCCCTCATAAACAGGCGGAAACATTTCAAAAAAAGCGGGACGTTCTTTAAGTTCTTCCCAGATTTTCGTGTTTTCATGTCTGGGAACATTCAATCAGTTCAGATCCACGTTGAAAAAATAATATACAACACGAAAAATTTAAGAACAGGAAACTCATCCATGGTTCTCCGATTACACAAGTAGTTTAATGGTCTACTCGTAAGTACATTACTTTTAGCTTCAAAGTAGACTGTAAAATCGGTGAAAAAATAATATGGAGACACACCCTCCAAATAAATTACTCTTGATTCATAAGGCTTTGAGGCGTTTCCTTGGCATGCGCTAAACATAAATCTACAATAAACTACTACATTCACAAAAATTTTATTCATTGGGAGCGCATGCAAATTCGTCCCAGCCCACATGGGCACTTAGAACGCGACGGTGCAAATAAATGGAACAACATAAAATGTGTGGCGGTATAGGCCTGCTGAAAATCGGGGTTCGAACAAGGAAACCCTGGAATATAACGCGTGCTGTAATCAAACAGCCAAATTCACTGCAATTGGATGCGTAAAGAAAAAGCACCAGTGTACAAATGCGCCACGTGTAAATAAAATTCCGACGAAATGTGCCCCAGCAGGAAGTGAAGCGTTACGTCATGAGATTCGCAAACCTATCCATTTTATTTGGCATCTTACGGAAGAATTCCCTCAGCTGTAGAAGAAGGAGCTAATTACTGTACTGGTTTACGATACGGGCGAAGTAATCAAATCACATCACTACTGTCACTACAAACAAAACTGTACCCAGCAGTCTTCTCTCAAGGTTAACTCCATATTCAGACGGCATTACTGGGGATTATCAGTGTGGATTTCGACGCGACAGATCACCGCTGAACAGATATCCTGCATTCGTCAAATACGGAAGACAACATGGAAGTACGATGGGACAGTATATCAACTTCAAGAACACCCGATTCAGTTAGTGGGAGGTATTGTATAATATTCTCACTGATTTTGGCATATTCATGAAACTGTTTTGGCTAATTACGTGTTCAGATTAAACCTACAGTAAGATCCGCACAGGCAAATAATATTTTTTGATACGTTTCCATTCAGAATGGTCTGACACAATGAGATGCGTTCTCACCACTGCTCTTCAAAGTTTGGCCCTGAAATGTGGTATTAAGAAGAGCCAGGAAAATCGCAGGGTCCCCCTCCCTGCGATTTTCCCCTGATCCAAATGATTAGGCGAAATCATCGATGCTGATGGTATCATTTTACTGGGCGAAAATGTTGGTACAACGTTGACCACGTGACGTCACCAGAGTGCAGGACAAAATCACAACATGAAGATGGCTAACAAATTCCTCCAAAATGTGGAAACCAAATATTTGGAACAGAGGTTAACAAATCTAAACTGCAGTCACGAAGAAATGAAGGCATTAAATCCAGCAAAGGTGTGGTACAACTCATTGCGGAATATACTGTTTTCCTGTCTAATATCTAAAAATATAAAGATCACAACTAAAATATACAAAACTTTAATTCTGCGTGTTATTCTGTAGGGGTGTGAACTCAAGCGTCTCACATTAAGCAAAGCATACAGACAGAATGTTTGCGAACAGAGTATTGTGGAAAATGTGTACTACCTAAATACTACTGGGACGATCAAGTCAAAGAGACATTTAGCACACATGGGGGTAAAGTTAAATGCATGAAGGAATGACACCATAGAAACTACACATAAATGGAAGGATACTAAAATCATCTAAGAATAGGATGAGAAATTGTAACTATATTAACATAGTTCAGAACAGGAATCAATGGCGGGCTCTTGTTAACACTGCGACGAAACTACGGAACTGACAAAATACGCAAAATTACCTGCCAAGCTCAATAACTATTCCCTTCTCAAAGGGACTCGCTGCTCCAATGGGTTAGTCACACTCCCTCCGACACATTAAATCATTTAAAGATTTCCCTCGTGAAAGCAATAAAAATCCAAATGAAATAAAAATACACTACCAATAGCGCAAATTCAATCAAAAACTCCTACTATTTGTAAGCAACAAGCCTCGAATTCAATACAATTTATAAAACGCTGTTCATTTCCACCTATTACACGTCTGATTCCATTTTACTCCCGTCCCCAGACATATTTACATACTTCTAGAACATGTAGCATGAAATAACATTGTACGACCACGCCAAAACCGACGCTGAGAAGATACTATCACAATTGAACATCCATACAAACATGGAATTTAAACCGGCCGATGAAACAGAAGGAGAGATCAACATTCTTGACCTTTCTATCATTAGGCAAGCAATATATACTCCAAGACAACTAGTACAAATGCAACTTCCAATTCCAGCCATCCAATAGAACATAAACTTACCGCCTACTGGTTCATGTTGCACCGAAAACACGAGCTTCCTACATCAGCGACTAAATAACAGAACGAAATGGAAACCATACTTGATACTGCTGTCGCCAATGATTTTCCACTTAACGATCAAACTAACAGAATCAATAAATGCCTCCACATACAGATCTTGCAAAATATGACGGAGACGGGAAAATGTGGGTCTATTTTACTTACAGAGGGCCATATAGAAAAAAATCACCAAATTCTTTACTGATACAAACCACAAGATAGCTTGACATCTGCGCTCCTCTGTGATATTACGCAGCTCTGAGTGGTAGTTCTGTACCTACCTTTCGACAACCTACCGGTCCCATCTTCAAGGGTCAAGAAGTTTTGGACTTCTTGACCCTTGAAGATGGGACAGATAGGTTGTGCTGAAACGTCGGTACGGAACTAACACTCGACGCTGCGTACTATCCCAGAGGAGTGCAGGTCTCATCTACATGACGGCGGAAGCCTGAAATCACGCATAAGATAGCTTTAAAACCAACAACACCATCTAATAGCTATGTGAAGAGTCGAGATCAAGTCCGCCAATTATAATAACACCGGAATTTACAAACTGATTCGTTAAGACTGCGGTAAGATTTACATGGGACAGAATGGACGAACCGTCACGGTACATTTATCTGAACATATCAGATACATCAAACCTAATAACTCAGCATCCACTATGCACATGCGTAACATGAGTCATTCCTACAGACCCACACAAAGTACGATGGAGCTAATCGAATATTCTAAATATAGATGGAAAATGAATGTAGATAAAAATCTACACACACAATTGCATAAAAAGACAAGTACTGTGATCAGTGAACAATACAGGCGGAGCATAACCCCGTCTTTGAAATTATCAACAAACTGCAAACATCTTACGCAAGCGCAAAAGCACTCGCGTGTCCCATCGCGTTCCCTGACTATTCTACCCGCTCAATCTGTTAGAAATCACTCACAGCAGCCTCATCTATCCTTTTGCATCCACACGCATATTACAGAGTAAATTTCCAAACATGCAGATAATCTCCTAAGCACATCGTATACTGTAAATGAGTTTTCAAACTGAAATTTCATCTCCTACCACTTTTATACATACTTTCACATTAACTTTCTACAGTGTAATCTATCCATATTAATACATTTTTGACACATAGAAATGGTACCAGTTGCCTTAATTTACTGTTCTTCGTAAGTCTAGGACACATTTAACTTTCACGCCATTTAAGTTTATTCAGCATCTAGTCTTTCGCTTTCTTAAACCTTCGGATCTACATACCGACGGTTACATACAGACTAACTTAGATTATCTTTATTTTCCAATTCATCATGTCCACGGCACCTGTGTGTTACAGGACGTCCTACAGACAGGCCATTACTACACCTGTGTGTTACAGGAAGTCCTACAGACAGGCCATTACTACACCTGTGTGTTACAGGACGTCCTACAGACAGGCCATTACTACACCTGTGTGTTACAGGACGTCCTACAGACAGGCCATTACTACACCTGTGTGTTACAGGACGTCCTACAGACAGGCCATTACTACACTGTGTGTTACAGGACGTCCTACAGACAGCCATTACTACACCTGTGTGTTACAGGACGTCCTACAGACAGGCCATTACTACACCTGTGTGTTACAGGACGTCCTACAGACAGGCCATTACTACACCTGTGTGTTACAGGACGTCCTACAGACAGGCCATTACTACACCTGTGTGTTACAGGACGTCCTACAGACAGGCCATTACTACACCCTACATTTAATAGTCTTATTTCACTTTGACAACTTCGACAATACTTTTCTAAATGGGCACCCTGAAGATTAACAGCTAAGTAAACTATGGATGAATAAACAGGAACCCTGTGACGGTTCCAGGAATAATTTTAGGGATATGGCCTAAAGCACACAATTTACTAGAGACAAACCGTATAAATGTTACCATTTTAATGTTCCATACGTTATTTTAAGTGAACTTCAAATTTATAATCAAGAAGCATTAGGCCATCCTTTCGGCATCGAATAAACATAACATTACACTAGCGAATATTAGGGCGTTTTATATAGATTTTAGCAACATATTAATGTAAATTATATTCTGTAATATGTCAGCTGACTTACCGCAATAGTTTTTAATGTAAAACTGACGTAATTTCTCCTTCGTAGTTTACATGTTTTTCCTGATGGCGGCCCAGCCTGGCCGAAACACGGAGGAGGAATATTAAACCTACTTTTCTTCTCCACAGCATATTTACTGTGTACTGTGTTGGTTTTTATTCTTGGATTATACATGTATACGGCGAATAATGCAACAATTCAAGATATTTACGTACGTCAAAAGACAAGACTGCGAATACATAAAGCGATCCTCGTATTCTCCACATCGCCAAAATGCAAGCAAATGCCACGAAAGCATATGGCCAGTAAGATATTAAGTGATGTAAAAATTCTCAATTATGAATCTTAAAAGCAAGGTCGCCATTCAGTCTCTTGCTCGCACGGGAGATGATCTAACACGGCATGTACAGTATCTGCGTTGTTTCTGCTGTCGTGGCAGTGGCTGTATCAGGACTGGCCAAGATCTGCAGACAGTTCGACTGACATTCTGTTAAGTTAGCCTGGCATCCACACAATGGCGGATCATTACAGGCGAGAGCCAGCCAAGTAACAGTGAAGTATAAACTGTATCGGAAATACAACACTTTTCTTCCTTTCTTCTTTCCTTTCTCTTTCATTCACTCACTCTCTCTCTCCCCTCTCTGGCTTTCTTGGCAGTCACGTGAAAATAGGTTCGGGCACATCTTCGCTTAACAGCCTACATACATGTATACTTCCAACAAATACAAAAATTAATAAACTATAATAATAATAATAATAATAATAATAATAATAATAATAATAATATAATAGCTGTTGGTAAAGCATCGAGCTGGGAAGGGGAGAAATGAAATGATGTTTACTCAGGGGCGCGCGCTTCTATGCAGCGTTTCTAATCCACTACCTCGAACAATGAGGCATAATGCACATTCCGTTTTTTCCTGTGTCTAAGTAGCACACAGTGAAGTGATACTGAGATGTGTGGGGGTGTAGCCAGCTTCATATTCCGGCCCCCTTTACCCCCGGGTTAAAAGCACTCGGTACCCACAAGATAAGAGGTCGTGCTGGTTCCAGAGCAGGTCTGGGCAAGGCGATGAAGAAAAGAAAGAAGGACGTGAACCACGCCGTCCATCCCGTACAGCATATTTTGTGACACACTGTACCGTAAACCGCCACTGAAATTATTCGCTCGCTACTTAGATGAGGCTGTAAACAGACTGCAAGTGACCTTCTGCACACACGACGTACGTGCTAGCGTATGTGTAAAGGACAAGCCGCCCGTTCCATACCCTGTTGCGTCGGGCATTTTCTTCGCTCTTGACCATTGTGGCCAAGTGCAATACGGAAACGGAACAAAACTATCATCAGTTACGTCCTCCCGCCATACACAGTTCGTACAGACGCCGTACGCTTCGTGTGGTGGTCGGGATGTCGCAAGTGGGCGCCTTATTACCAAACATTATGTCCACTGTTGACAAGAACAAAGTTTTGATTAAACAAGACTGAAGGGGCAAACATATACATATGCTAAAAAGAAAAAAAAAATATCTGGCCTAGGAGTGCCGGGACTAACCAATATTTAACTGCAATACTAGCACCCAGCACGGGCATGCCTTGAGAGGTGGGGGGGGGGGGGGGTGCAATCGAGCCGGGTGTTAGAGTCCAACGGGAAGCACAATAAATATTTTAAATTAAATAATCAATTTTCTGCTCTCAACAAATTTCAAATTATTCACCCAAATAAAAGGCTATTCAACAAATGAGATTTTTAAGTACGTAATTTCTGTTAGGGGTGGCCACTGTGATTATCTCGCCCCGGGCGCCCAAAAAGAATTAGCTATGCCAAGAGCATCCAGTACTAAGAGATCGTACCATGCACTTTCTTCCACACACAGCTCCGTTCTTTCCAGGGTACATACGTGTTTTATGAAAATACATACCCTCCTAAAGTGTCATCTTGAATGAGACTTGTATTGTTTTCCGAAGCTCTTCAAAACAAATGCTGATACGTTACCACCGAACAGGCAAAGATCGCGACCACATTCATCATTCATGGTATAATCTTTCAGAACTGTATAATTAACTGATAAATCATCATCAAATAAAACAAATGTTTACTATACCAATAGGCAATTCGAATCCCGGTGGGGGCGAAATTTTCCGTACCCATCCAGACCAGCCCCGAGGCCCACCCAGCCTCATGCACAGTGGGTGCCGGTCTCCTTCCCGGGGGGTTAATGCGGTTGGGGCATGGCGTTAACCTCCCACCCCATCTAGAGCGGAGGTTAAGGATAGGATAGAGGTATACCTCTACCCCACTCTGTGCCATCATGGCATGTTATAGGGTGAACTTACCTTTTATTCTCAATGTGAAATGGTGTATTTTCATGGTGTGTGTGTATGTGTGTCCACAGTGTCTAAACACATATCTCAAAACTTGCTCTTACCAAAAAGGAAATGTATATAACATGCTATGTTTATGAAATTTTTAAATTAAGTATTGTATTTACTGCAATGAACTGCAAACCTTATACATCGTTCCAAATAAACTAGCAACCTAACCAACCAATCAAACCTATCACATTTACAGACTGACATCCCACCTTGGTCCTTACTACCACATCACAGATGTTAACAATTACTGCAGTTTAATACAATATCAACCAGAGATCAACAATAATATGACATTCCCTCCTGAAAAAATACAATTACATTTTTGGCTTATCTGGCTTTTTGAAACAAATTAAGAATTGTGGAGGAATCTAGGAATAAGTAACCAATCTCTGGTTTATTCCAAACTGCTCTGTTTATCTGCAGCCCACAAAATGCCATGAAAAAAATAATTTACACCTCCAAGTACAATGACAGTCATACCACAATATCAGCTGATTTTCCAGAATGTTGGTCTACAAAAGCTTCCAACAAAACATTCATGCAGTACTATGATCCACTCAAAACATAGGACTATTCAATAAAATAATAGGGTACCTTAAAAAACACACAGCAAAGTTAACCCTGAACCCTCACTCTATGAAGACATGTATGTGACACAAACACAGCATAAAACCCTTCCTTTCCATTATGAACTTATGAAGATTCAACGCCACTAACATCTGAACCTGGGTCTAATCTTGACATGCATCATAATCACATTAGAGAAAAAATTTTGACTAGTCTGACAACCCTGAAAAATGCATTTTAAGAACACTTTGGCTCATGCCTGCTTCATAGAGTCATAAGCCATAAATCACTCAGTATATGACACAGAATGATTTGAATGGCTTCACAGCTAGGAGTTAAGAAGTTTCAGATGTAGATTTTGGCAGAATTCTCAAGTTCAAGGATGGTCAGCCATCAAACTACAGCCCAAAATCAGCTGGGTATTGGGTATAGCACATAACATGTGCACTGCTGCATCAAAGATAGCCTCTTAGTTTTATGTCCCAGATGCTTTGAAACACGACAAACCATCTCACTAAGCCCTGCACTACTTCCCTATGCTAATTCTTTGCTGCAATGAACTTTTGCTTCCTGGTCAGAGAGAATAAAGTTTTTCAACACAAATATCAAAAGATAAGATAATTATCCAGACATTCTCTAATTTTGACTGCAGCCTTATGAAAATACACTCGGAAATGGGGTGAGGGTACACGGGTAATACTTAACAATCTGGGGGTTCTGAAGGTTCAGAAGTCTTAAGAATCAAGAACCACTGCATTAAGGAGGACACAGTCTGCTGAACACTATATAATGGATAAGCTAAAGAATGCTGCTGGTAGTTATATATCTTAAAGAAGTTCAATGAATTACAAGCCTACATATCCACTACTGCAGGTCTGGTGTCTACCAATTATGTCCAAGAGTATTACAAAGCCTGTCCCTGATCCAAACATCCTAAAAGCATAAAGAAAGCCTAGGCCCCACCACCTCAACTCCTGTCAGGTCTGCAGAATTCGAACACAATGAATCCCAAATACCAAACAGAAATAAGGTCCACCACATTTATCAACATGCAATAATAAGTCAACACATATGTGCATGTACATGGCAAGTACATCACTTCTAAAATTAAACATCAACAATTTCCCTTAAATATGCAGAGGAGAATATTATTAGAAAAACTAATTTAAAAACAGGTTCATAGGGTGCAGACTGTGTTCACTTGGCTCAGAACAGGAACCAGTGGCAACAGGTGTGAGCACTGTAACAAACCTGCAGGTCCCACAAAATGCACGAATTTATTGATTAGATGAGCAACTAATAGCTTCCTATGGAGGATTATGCTCCATGGAGTTGGGGGCCTGTAAGTTCCCACAGCTGTAAGAGCTATGACAACCAATCTCAATTATTCCCAAAATATTTTAAGTACAGCAGATAAAGGGGACACCATCAGTCGAATAGGCTAGTCTATAATACACCCAATCTTAACAATTACAAGAAATGAGAAAGTTAAAACTGAACTGCTATATTAAATAGTGGTGAGGAAACTATTATTGCATGAAGGCGAATTTAAAAAGCCATAAACCCACTCCCAAGGCCACAAACCAAATGCAAGCAACAAAACACATAATTATTTAATACATATGTCAGCAAACCAAGTCCTATATGTTTCTAAAATTGTGTGTTACAATAAACATGACTACTATTGAGGACATCATCCACTGTCTTGTTTTAAAAAACAGATAACAGCTCTGGGGCCCAGCCACCCTCCTTCCATGCCACAGCGTACCACTGGTTCTCTCCCTGGGGTGTAAAGCGGCCATGGCACGAAGTTGCCACTCACCTCCACCTAGTGCCAAGGTTACATATGCATAGACCTATACAACCACTAGCCCATGTCTTAATGATGTGGTACTTAATTAAGCACAGGGGAACTTTACCTTCACCTTGCTGCAAACATTCTCACCTACCATCATACTTTGTACCACTTCAAATATCACAACAAGTTCTATTAGACTTTTCTTAGCTATGCACTAGCAAACATACACAATTATGTCTTCCGGAAAAGGTTATGCTAAGAGCACAACAAAACAGTCAACATTCATCAACACAACAGTCCCATACATTATGGCTGGCTTCTTGGAAATATTTTAACACATTAAACAGTTTATAGGTGACACCTACTTTTTTTAATTACACCAACACAGATTAGCAGATGCACTTATACCCAATGTTTAAAATTCTTCATTCACTAACACTTCAAAATACTCTTATTTTGTTTACAAAAAGTTATCTCAGACAGCAAATAAAGTCTATAGAGTGACTAGGCTACTGCCTGGACAATCTGGGATCGATTCTGGGCAGGGACAAGAAATTTTTCTCTTCTCCGAAACATCCAGACGTGCTCTAGGGACCATCCAGCATCGTATGCGATTGGTACCAGGGGCCTCTTTCCCCAGGGGTTATGCAGCCAGGGTGTGCAGTTAATCACTCACTTCCATCTAGTGCTGAGGTTAAGAACAGGTGGAGCTATACCTCTACTCTCCCTATATATACCTTCTGACATGAACAGGGACAAATTTACCTTTACATTTGTTAACACAGGCAATATCTGTATGTGAACACATTTACATAATCATAATATACACACCTTCATTTGTGTGTTCTTCTTTTCTCACATCTTACAAAACTCATACATACCACATGAGGGCTGATAACACATACAGCTACAGAAACTCATGTCACAAATTGCCAACAAGTAAAAAAAACAAACACAATGTAATCCATGAAGGTTACACTTTAGTTTTCGCATTTGTGACAGCCACCACAGAGAAAATCACACAAAATGTAATCAATCAGGGTTAGGCTTTGAGTTTTATATTAGTTTCCAGCTGCTAACATAGATATACATTAGGCTTTGAGGTCTAATTCTAGTTAAACAAACTCAGGCTACAATTTCCAACATGCGCAAAGGTTAGGTTTGTTGGTTTTATTTTAGTGACAGAAATTCAAGTCATCACTGCCAACATACATACAGACCAGGCTTTGGGATTTCATTTTATGCAAGAAATGGGAGTCACAGCTGCTATTTAGTGAAGGTACCAAAATGTTATCTACCAAGGTTAAGCTTTAAATTTTCATAGTGACGAGAGCTCAGTATACACTGGCAACCATCACTTCCGTTACTGTCAGATGCATTATGGTTCCCACTACAGCAAAGACATATCGCACAAACAGCACACACATCCATTACCTTACAACCTTCACTCATAAACACTGCTTCTGTTACAGATACACGAGTACATCGAATTGTTGGTAAATAAAGAATACTAAACAGTGTTAACAAGATAGATAGGTTAGGCTTTCAGAGTTCATATAAGTGACAGAAAGTGAATACCCACTGACAACCGTTACTACCTATGGTGGCAGCCCCTCATGCATACGGTTTCGAAAACACAACAAGTGAAGTATTATAAGGGCTATAAGTGCATCTACTATGCTTTCCCTTTAATTGTGTATCAGCTTACCTGTATGCCAAGGACATGCACTGGAACAGTTTGCTTAGTGACGAATCTATCGACAATTGTCCTGCTCCTTCCTTTGCGTTCAGTCTACTAATTTGAACAGTCACACCGACAGGGCTCGATAAAGGTCTTCCTTCTTCGTCAGGTACTGGCACTGCCACTAGGTCATCATCATCTTGTGCCTCTAACTCAAATTCTGACACCATAAAGTGACCCGAGTGAATTGTTTCTTTCTCGGGTTTTTTTGGTTTGTCTACAGAATCTGTTCCTTGCGTCATTATGGTCACTTTACGATACATAAGTTCACCACACTGCATTTGTACTGATTTCAAAAGTATGTCACTGACACTTCCGGCTGTGTAACGTTGTCTTACTTCGAACAGTAACTAACCAAACTTCCCAGTCCTCATCTTCGCCATATTATGATAAGATGTGACGTATCAGATACGAATTGAGCACTCTCTCTCGACAAAATAGCAAACTACATAATTACCGACTGATCCACTAGTGTTCGTCGAATACCACCGCAATGGCCAAATGATTGTACGTTGACTGGGCAACGAATGTTTACATTTACTCAAAGGAAATGAAATATTAATTGGCAAATGCATCATTTAAATATGTATTTGTATGACAACAAACGTAATAAATGCTTAAACAAAAAGAACTGTCGTTGCGAACGAGCGGAAATAAAATCCTTTTATTTTGTGCGCGCGCGCAAGCGTGTAATTACGTGAACAACAATCTCCAAACATCTGAGACTCTTTTTACATGAATTGTGTGAAACTAAACCGTGTCTGACTCTGCTGTTCGATCGTTTGCGAGTCAACAAATGAAAACAGGTTACTAAATTCTTAGTTCTTCCGTACTAATGCAGGGGCACCTTATTTGTTCGACTGCATTTATTTCAGCTCTTAATTGCATTTTTGTAGGTCTAATATGTGAATGTCATTAGGCCTACTCATATTTATAACAAAAACGCAAATTTCTTCCTAACTAGACAACACTGACAAAACTTTACACGAAGGCCTAAACACAGTTTTATATACTTTTCGTTCAAAAACACAAAATATTACGATGTAATAATAGGATGAATAAGTTATGCACCTTTTCTGCATATCATGTATACTACTTTATTTTTTCGTGTTGGCTGAAAATACTAACACGGACATACTGAATAATAAAACACATATACGACAAGAACATAATTAACATATGCTACGCCCTATGCGAACCATGGTTCTACAGCATCATCGTTCGAAAGCTATCCGAAAATCTTTCTGGTGGGAAAGACGCGTTACTAGTGTGAACTCGAGAAAAGTGCGAGAGAGCGGGAACACAGAACGGCAGAGCGGGCCAGTTATCGGTAAGTCTGCAGCTATTGTTGAGTACTGAAAAGCTGCGGTGTCATCGGTCGTTTTGCTCATTTAACGACGCTCTGTCAGTTGCGGTGATTGTATAGCGTCGGCGGTAGATGAATGAAATATGATAATGGTGTATTGGTAGAATTATACTGACAGCCGAAAACCAAAATACTTGGAGAAAGCTCATTCCCAGCGTCACTTTTTTTGGGGTAGCAGCCTTGACACAGGCACTGCCAAAGCATTAGAATTTCCCTACAGTACTGCTCCAATAAATCGTTGACCAACTATGGTGCCGTAACAAAAAAAAAGTGGACCATCATTCACAACTATATTTTCAGACATTTGTCTATTCACGCATCACGCCTCACCCTAACATTACCATGCAGTGACTTCTTTTTAACTGAATGCATATTACTGAGTGCCTATAAGATAGTCATAATATGCAGTTAAAACCCATATCTAAGGCCTTAGATGGCGTTTTAATTATCATTACTGTGTAATGAGTTTATGTGACATGTAATTGACGAATCCCATTGTCTTACATGGTTTCAATTTCAGAAGTTTTGTGACAATTTGTGTTGATGTTTTTGAAACCCCAATCTCCTGTAAAATGTATGTGCGGGATTTTAGATATATGCCCTGATTTCAACCAACTTCTTTTCACTGAGCACTCAGCATTGTGATTTGGTTCTGTTCTTTGTCTAATAACAACTGCCAATTTATTTATAGCTCTGTGAATAGCTGTTCTATTTGAAATTGAACCACCCTTGAATTTATACTAAATTATCTTCTTCTCTTCAACAACAACTTTTCTTTTGTAGCTCCACATGGAATTTGATATAATGTGGCTGTAGCAGGGAACTAGGCATGACAAGCAGTGGTAACTTACTGCATGCTCTCTATAAGACAGTCTCTTATACTGTGTTTCCCTTATTGCTGTCCTGAGCACCATAGCTGTCACAAGATGTCCTGGTGGTTGCAGGTTCTCTATGTAATGAAGCTGCCAAGCTCAGCGCAGTGATAAAAAAAAGACCCTGTACTTAAAGTAATGGTTAGTAGGTTAACATCAATAAATAGTATCAAGGTTTACAAAACTATGTTTGGAAATGTAATATCTTAAGAAAATATATATGTCAAAGAACTCATTGGGTACAATTTGTAGAGGCCAATGTGATATAAATGTTTAGTTACATGAAATTATTTCTTTCTGGAAAGAAAGATGCAAGTATACTGACATGATAAGGAAGGAGGCAAGGGATATACTTTGAAAGGAAAAGTGCCAGTGTGATGTATCATGACATACATCAAAAGTGAGTCTGACTACATACATAAAAACTGTATTTACATGCACAATTTTCCCTTCATTCAGTATCTATCTACACTCACCACCTCCATCACAGAATTTATCTTTATGTTTTAACACATTCATCAAATGTCAGTTGTGCGAAGCCAAGAGCCATAAATTTGCAGGTTGTCTCCACTTTAATATCTCTTGAAAAGATGTCTATGTTTTTCTGTTGAATTTGTTATAGGTAATTTGTCAGAACCACAATATAAAAAGTAAAAAAGAATGGTACTGCTACATTGACAGAGAAGATGCAAATACTGTTGGGTTCCATGCTCAGTGAAACATCGTCTTTATGTATATGTTAAACTTTTATCGATGTGAAAAACAATGTTAAAAAAAGAGCATAAGAACAAACTGTTACTTCACAAATCAACGCCAGACGTGATGATAGTCTACTGGTGTCATAAGATGTGGACTATGCTGCCCCAGGAATTTTTGGGGCTCTTCTTTGTAACCTTAGTTGATTATAAATCATTACACCTTACTGTGCCAGGTGAAAAGTTCAAATTTAAATAAATATTTCTGCATTCATGCATACATGTACAGTTTTTCAGTGACAAATAATATTTGTCTTTAGAATTATTCACTATCTGCAACAATTTTCTGATGAGTGAAAAAAGATATTTGAGTTTTCAGAAGTCCTTGTCCCAGCCAGAATTCTCATCTGGTGGAATACTTCTATCCTTTGGATATTTTTCAAAATTGCCAAGATCTGTCGGTCCATGGATCTGAAATAAAGCAATAGCAACATATTGCATACTACCGAGATTAAAGTCATCAATCTCCCCTAATAAAATTAATGAATAAATAATGTCATATGCCAGAACATTCCAGTTTCTGAGAATTTTCATATACCTTTGCATGACAGAGTATTTGTGTGTGGTGAAGGGTGACATGTTACCTCGTTTCTCATGAACAGATGGTCCAAGTTAAGTGCATTTCAGATAATACTTTTATGTCACATTATTTACATTCATTCATCTGTTACCTGTCAAAGTTAATCTACATTGCCATCACAATATCACGTGAACAAACTGACTACTTTGTCAAGTATGACACACTTATTTTGAAAAACTCATCCTTACAGCAGTATGTCCCTCAAGTACAAAGAGTTACACATTATAAACCTATGAAAGGATAAACTTTATATTGTATTTACCGTGCATCTTATCATAATTGGAAGAGTTCATTTCTACACCAACTTATGCACACAATCATATAGTATTATTAGTTTATTTTCCCCTATACGTATTTCGGCGTATTTAAATACGCCGAATTACGTATAGGGGAAAATAAACTAATAATACTATATGATTGTGTGCATAAGTTGGTGTAGAAATGAACTCTTCCAACTATGAAAGGATACTTGTTTAAAACTGTGTAAGAATTGCAAGAAACAGGAGAAACAAAGTAAGTACAAGTACCTGAACTGCTTTTACTAACAGATATGGTTGTAACATACCTCCATTAAAAAATAGAAGTCTCAGAAATTACAATGATTCTTCAGTTCTTGTCAAGGAATCATAATCCTGTACTTGATGAAATTGAATTTTTAAAAGGAAAAAATAAAGACATTAAACACAATACATGTTTCTGAAAATCTAGGCACCACATCACATTATCTAGGCGCATGGCAACCTGACAGCCAGATTTTGTCGAGCCCTGCTGTAATGAACATTTTGGTTCCATAAAACCAAAATCTCTAGATCACCTTCATAACCACAAATTGTTCATGAAAGACTCTGCAGAGTGGAGTATGCAAGTTACTATCTTTATGCATCTTTATATAATGGTTTGTTACCAGTGTTCTTTCTCCCACAAGTTTACATGGCAAACATGTCATATTATTGAGGGTAGAAGCTTAAAAAATAATGTGGGGAAATGTTAAAAGCTGGTCAGTGACAACAATAATCTTTCATTTTTAGGCAGTCTTTCAGAAGCAAAAAGAGAATACTTGATATACAGCCCATGGCTGTCCGTCCGTCCATCTCTTGGTAAATTAGTATTAGCACCTAAATAACTGAAGGGTACGCTGTGGTGCAGTTGGTTCAGGCACTATGCTACAAGCCGGAACGTTGCGGGTTCGATTCCTGGTGGTGTCATTGTAATTTTTCATTGACATAATCATTCCGCCCGCACTGTGGCCCTGGGGTCGACTCAGGCCCTAACAGAAATGAGTAACAGGAATATTTGCTAGAAGGTGAAGGCGGCCGGTGCGTAGGGCTGACAACCTTACCACCTTCCTGTGCCGACTATCTTGAAATCTGGGAGCCTCAACCTCCTGGAACCTTCAGGGCCTGTACAGGGATTGCTTTACCTTAACTTTTTGCTTTACCTAAATAAATGGAAAGATTTTTTTAAAGTTTAACATTGGAGATTTTCACTAAAAGTTGTCAGGCAGTTCAGACTTTCAGCCATGTTGATCCATAACAAAAGGCCATAACAAGACTTTCCCATGTTTCCCATAAACCATTTGCAAAATGTGCCTGCAATTAGATGTGGAAGATGCCAATTACAGTTCGACAGATTTTTTTTTAATTGAATGTGAGAGACTTTCACTAATTTGAGCTTCATTATGCTCACCTGTTGGTAGGCTTAATAACCTTCAGAGTAACTTTAATTGCTGTGCCTGTAAATCTCACGTCTAATAAAGGGTATCCTCATGTCTAATGCAATTGTATTTTTGCTTATGTCACTTTTTCAGGAACAAAATTTAAATGCTAAATAAGGTAATTTTGACTTCCATATCACATTTGGAAAGGATGTCAAAAATTCTGTCAAATTATCTAGTGAAACAGGATGCATAAGCATTCTTATATAAACACAATTGTGTGGTCTTGTCATGGATAAAGAAGATATGATAACTGAAAATAAAGGTTATATTTATCACATGTAACCTTGATTAAACAAAGGCTTTAAAGATTAGGTTATCAAGTATCATGGACACACTAATAATAAAAATAATACAGTAATGTGTAACTGTTATTCACTTAGTTGTGAATAAAATTTTGGACATGTAATGTGCTTCTTTATTTTCTTTTTCATTGCTGGTCACTGTAATGTGATTTACCATATAAACTGACAAATAGATGTTACAAACCATTTCTTAAAACTCGCCTATTGTATATAAAAGAAAGTGAAGCAGAATATCTTTCTTAAATTCTACAATTTTTATTGCATGTGCATATGTTACTTTGATGACTAATTTGACAGTGTAGACCCTCATAGAAACACATATGTGCACCATTCTCAGTACAGTGACAGGGAAACATGTTGCTTGAAAGTGTAACTTAAAGCTTCTGTTTGATTGGAAGTTTTCCAAGTGAAATTTCATAAAAATATATTTACCAGCAGAACCCCTGATAATAATAGTATGTATATTACTTACAGATACAGTACCCAACTCTTGATACTTTACATTTTTGCTTTGCATAAAATGTTTACTTACAGGTGGGATGATAGGCGCCCGAATTTTCTGGTTGCGGAGGGCTTCCCAGTCAAAACCTTGGAACCACCTACAATAAACACAAATTTTCGGTGTTTGCAACACACATGGACAGATACAAAGACATGCTAGTACTTTATATTGTTCATGCCGTGCATTTTCATTCGATCACACATTTCTTAAACCAACAAATGCACGTTTGCATTTGTTGGTTTAAGAAATGTGTGATCACATGATAATACCTTTAACCTATCTTTCTTTATAAATAAGGAAAGTAGCAGGAAGTATAATTATACAATTATACTCATATAATTCAGCAATATGTCCTTAATTTACACTGTTATACAGCCAGACTATCTAGTAAGTTACGTTAAATTTGCCAGATTTGTAAAATTTCACACTTTTTCTATATTTGTAATTTTTAAGATATGAAGAGTGATTCATGCTAAGTTTGCAATATATTTCTGATCCACATTCACACTGATGTAGTAGTTATTGCTATAAAACAGAAATATAAATTTTTGTGCAGCTCTTCTATTGTTTTATATTCTATAAAAATATTATATCAAAAATATTTGAATATTTTTCAAAGATGTATTACTTCACCACACATTTCAGTGTTATACATTAAGTGATGTTAGCATTGCATCCATTTTAGAAATTTGCATGGTCGCCATGTTAGAAATACTGATGAGAAATTAAAGGTACAAAGGTAGAGAGACTTGTAGTTGTATGATATTCATAAACAGTATTATGAAAATTTGTCACCTGGTTCAAACATTATTCTGGAAAACTCACACATATGAATATCATTGTACCAGAGTCATACATTTCCTTATAAACCATGGTAACTACACAAAAATTAGGTAAAGAAGCAATTGAACATAGAAATTATTTGTTATTATTCAGATGAAAAATTGTTTCCATATTGGCTGTTTTCCAACAGACTACCTGTAAAGACCTATCATATATCAAATATTTATTTTACTTGTTGCATTCTGCAGTTCCAAAATTTTAAATACAGCAAAATTCCTTTAATACAATGTCCGATAATTCGAAAATCCTGATAAGTTGGCACTTGTGAAAGTAGTCCCAAGACTGGAAGTTTTACTTTTTACCAGAAACAAGCTTCATCATTGAAACAGGCAAATCTCAGGGACATGCTCAAAAAGACCTCCAAGAGTGTCTGTATGTAAACTGTTGTGGTATCTCCTGACCCCTTGTCTCCCACTCCACAAACTTTTTCAGCTTTGAAGACTCCAGAAAACACATAAGAAGACCCTGATGACCCTGACCAGCAGATGAAAGAGACACCCAAATGGAATACCGTATATTCTCGAATCTAATCCGCACCTTTTTTACAGTTTTAGAGGGCTAAAAAATCAGATGCGGATTAGATTCGCGTGCGGATTAGATTCGCGGTCTAGAGCTGGATTTTGGAAAAATGATTGAGCTGCTGTACAATATAACAATAACGTAATTAAAGTAATTAATAAACAACGTAAGAACAATACAATACAATAATCTATTATTTTATTATATTATTTACACAAAAATGACGACATAAAATTCAAATTCACAAGAATATGAAATTGCATTTTGTTTATTTAGGCAGTAAGGATACATGCTGAATTTCTAAAGTGCTCTGCTAAAAGCGTGTTCCATTTTCTACAAAATGGAAGTAATTCCACCATTTTATCTCTTCCAGATAAAATAATATTAAAGTTTTTCTAACGATAGCGCAAAAGTTTAAACGGCCAACGCGGGGACCGCAGACCCGATCACACAGGGCTTGTACCGTAAAGTAGGCCACTTATCTCGATTTAAAGGGCAAAGCTGAGAAATAAGTCCGGCCGCTAAAGGTTAACGCATTGGTAACATCCAATATTATTCAATCAGTCACCCCGTGGGCAAGGGGTGGTTGAAGGAAAGGTGCGGATTAGAATCGCGAACTAACTTTTTTTTCGTTTAAGAAGTCGCCAAAAACTGGGTGCGGATTAGATTCGGGTGCGCATTAGATTCGAGAATATACGGTACTCCTATGATTAGTTGTGCAGCCCAAGTATAAGAGCAGTTAACTAAAAATTACCTGTAAGGACTTACGTCTGTATATGTACTGTCTGATAATCTGGAATGTTCAATGATTTGGCACCTGTTCAGTCCTGTATGAGTCCAATTAATGGAATTTTGCTGTCTTAAAATGACAGAACAAAAATGACAGAGTTTTGAAACACAGTGCTAGGAAGAAAATACCCAAACGTTTCGTTACACGTTAGGCCAGACAAATATATATGGGGAAAAGACCAATAAATATTACAAAAGAAACCATAACAATGCTGGTTTTAAAATTCACTTTTACATGTCTCTTTGGTGGGAATGATAGTTATTATGTCTTTCAGGCCTGCAAATAATTTCAGTAAAACAAACACTCAGGGACTAAGCAGATGCCATTTACCCACATCTTCTTTACAGTTAAGATTGGTTGTCTACATACTTGTGATTTTTTATATCCTGAACTCCAGCCTTCTGATATCCAAGCCTCTCTGTAGCAACACCACGACATAATCTGCGCACTAAATTCTGTGCTCCCTTTGTCACATGTTTTGGAAAATGCACTGCCTCAATACCTTTGAGGATTAAGTTATATGTCTGCATGTGGTCCTTGCCACGGAACGGTGGTCTGTAAGATGTAGAATATCACTAAAGCTCTGACTCCTCTTTCTTCTGTCCTTAGTAGAGTAGATGTTTAGTTCTTACCCTTCACATGCAAAATGTCATGGCAAAATTAATGTCCAGCTAAAAACAAACTCAGTAAGAGGAAATTCACAGGAATTCAAGTACCAGGAAGTACTACTGACAAAATTATTTCAGGCATTCAATTCCACTCTTAGAAGCTTCAGATTTTACAAATATTTTCTGAAAACGATACTGATAATTGTGTGGCCATTTTCTAATGGTTAATGGAATGCATTGAGGAATATGACAGCAGTTTTTTTCTGTGTTCTGTCAGTGATAAAGTGACACATTCTGTTAGTGGTGCATTAAAAACACATGATGTGATATATTGGTTAATGCCCGTTTTCTTCTTCAAAGTAACAGGGAATGGAGTTGTTGTTTGTGGCAAGATAATATTTTGGCCCTGTTTGTATTAATGAAAGTGTTACTGAAGAAAATTACACAACAATCTTAGGTGTCCAACTGATACCACAACTTGAGAGTACTGGCAAATGTAAGCCACAATGATGTCGACAAAATTGAGTACCACTTCATTATGCTGCACTGGTTTGTCACTGGCTCAGTAAACACTCTCCTAATGGATGGATTGGACTACATAGTACTGGAGAGTGGGCACAAGGTCTCGAAACATTAGCCCTGTGGATGTATTTTTCTGGGGTTACATTGCATCCCAAGTTTGTAAGTGAAATTCAGAACACACACCATCCTATTAAATATACATGTGAGAATTTTGCTGTGATGGATAATGTTGTTTCTGTGTTGACATATGTTCAAGTTAAATTCAGACATTTCAATGAAAAATGTTTGCAGAAGAGCAACGGAATATCAAGGCTGTAAAGCCTTGTAGTTACTTCATGTACCACCAGGTTTAACAGTCAGAGATTCTACATTCTGGTCACAGCATGCCTGTATGTGTTTTGTACGTATCCCAGAACAAACAGTGATTATTTTCCTATACAGCAACCACTGATTTTTATAGCCCAGAAAGTGTGTGTTTACCACAATGTATGAACTGAATATTCAAATATAATTCAGGTTAATATCAGTCACATTGGACTAAGCATATGTAATGTCTGATGTCAGGTTTACTTTGTTATGTTTTTGTTGTCTTTTGTTTCTTAGGTTATTTTGTGTCACTTTTAAAAAATTGCATGTAAGAGTTGAAATATACAAAACCAAATGTACCCATAAAGTCTGATGACATATTTTCTTTGCACAAGGAACATAATCATAGTACCTTCCGGTGATCAGTTCATGTATGAACACACCCAATGCCCAGTAGTCCACAGCTCTATCATGTCCCTTGTTTAAAATTATCTCAGGTGCCACATATTCTGGTGTACCAGCAAACGTCCAAGTCTTTCCACTCTCACCAACCCGTTTTGCAAACCCAAAGTCAATCTGGAAGAAAAGATTTCTAATGTAAGTATAGTATATGTTGTAAAATATCTAGCAATATGTAACAAAATGTTGTATTGTCACCATTATTGGTAACATGTAAAGTAAGTAAATAAAATATCTTAATATTTTGTTATAACAGAAACAATATGGTTTACTATGCCCACATCACACTGTTGTTTAAGCTGTATTTAATTTGTGTTTCATTATTTTGAAATTGTTTTTGTAGTTTTGTTCTAGACACACCACATCATTTTCAAACATTGTCCACTGAATTTCTGGATTTTCTATTTCCAGAGTATTTAAACTCAACATGTTTAACTTTCTTTCTTTATTTGAAAAAATAGGCTTATGATATCATCATGTCCAACCACACGTCAGTGTGTTTGTATGTATTTTCATTGTAATAACTTCTTAACCAAGTGACATATTTTTGTAACACTTGGTGAAAGTATTATGGCACCACAACTTTTTTCTTCCCCATCAACACACCTGCCTAACAAAATTCTGAGATTGGATTCATCCAGAAATTTGTTAGGATCACAACCCCCAAACCAGAGCCCTGGAGGTGGTTGTTAATGACGAAGCAGTAGGTGTATAAATATAAAGTAAACCTGCCTCTGGGCCTCTCTACCATAATATGAGCACACATAGGAAATGTGGAGATACAGCTGCATGTATTCTGCACCTCAACATTACACAGAGCTATGTGGCTACAAGCAAAAAGATGGCTATTTTGAGGGATGTGACACCATATAGTCGGTAACTAGCTACCAAAGTACATGGTGTCCAATCCCACAGGACAGCACTCTTCATAGTCATTACTATGAAAAAAACCTCAAATATTACAGAATTTAATAACAATAACTGTGGTGGTGATTACTACTGCTGCTACGACGACGACGACAACAACAACATCATCATCATCATCATCATCGTCATCTCAATATGCAGGTCTTAGAATTGAGGGGTTCATTCCAAAAACAACCCTTGTCAAAAAACACGATTTTTCAGGAGATCAAAAAAACTTTCCAGCACGCTCAAATTTGTTGATAATTCAAATATCTCGACAGAATATATATCTGAACAATATATAAGATTAAACAATAACAACAACAGAGTTTTTTTAAACCCCAGTTGGCATCAGTAACCTTTCAAAGTACTGTACTCACTGACAATGGTCGTTTTTGGTGGAAACGGGAATATAAAAAGCAAAGAAAATATTAAATGCACATCAGAATGTAAGCTATTAACATGTTTATTTAACACTTTAAGGTAAAAACAGAAAATATTTCAAAATTCAGGCAATAAAGTCGTCATGAAATTTATTTAAAACAGCTGCTCACTAAATGTAATCAAAAAATGAAACTCCATAAAAAATGTTTTAAAATGAAAAAAAAAATTAAGACATTTTTTTGTAAAAAAAATCGTTGTTTCAGATGACAAATTCAAGCCATTATTTCGTCACTGTTCTTCTTCCCCACTACTATTATCAGAGTCAATCACTTCAGGTCCTGATCGGTCTTCTGCACTTTCAATCGTCCCAATCAAGTTTTCGTAAAAGACTCGGCTCTCTTCTTTTTCCAAGAAAGAGTATAGTGACCTAAGGTCCTGAGCTTTTGCTGGATTTATCTGAATCCCTTCATTATATAAGGGCGTGTCATCTCTTCTTGTATCTTCTTTTTATTGCGAATGTCGACTTTACGCCAAGCACCTGAGTAGCTGTCCCTAGCAGAAACACGTGGATCCATTGCTTCTATTTTGTACATCCCGAGTTCTTTGAGTTTAACCTGTTTTTTTGCTGAGGGTCTAAAGTAGGGCTCCACTACTTGCTTCATGTTAAATATTATATTTTTGTCAACCTTGACAATGTCGAAAGGTGTTGGGTTAACTCGAGATGATAAAATGATTCTGTCCCATTCGTCTGGTACCTCTATCACTTCGTTTTGCTTTTGTGTTGATATTAGCGAAAAGTCTTGGTCATTCGGTAAAAATGAATGTCCCCTTACAGGGAAAAGATATGTCACACTATCAAATAACTTCAGACAGTGGACCAACATGTACAAAAAGTACATCATAACAAAATTTTTGTTTTGACCAGAACATCCGTCTGAAATCAAAACCAGTTTTCTTTGAAGATCTTCTTTCCTTGTCAAATAATTAAATAGGAAAGAGGTCACTTCATTTTGGCCCTTTTTGGCATTTCCCTCATGATATGTGAACATGGTCACTCCCTTGTTCGCAAGATCGTGAACTCCAAACACATAATACCAAAGTTGCCGAGCGTAAAAAATTTTGTTTGTTGTAAGCTGGGGTACTGGGAGATTTTGCATGTAATCAAATGATATTACTGTGGCCAATCCATCTTTTGCTTGGCCTTTGAAATGCCTCTTGAGGCCAACAAAAGCATTTGCCTTTCTGTGGTGTAGTTCTTTTAGTGTATCTAAATGCTGTCTATCACTTGGAGTAAGTTTGTCAGAAGCAAGCTTAACTCTTAACTGGTCACAAGTCGAACAAGTGTCTGAGCGGGGATAACCAAAGGCTATGTTGAATGTATCAAAAATCTTCCAGTATAACTTATATGGTACATTAATGCAATATTCATCTAAAAAAATATCATGCATTTTCTTAACTGTGAGAGTTTCTGGTAAATATTTTTTATTAGGGTTATCACGAAGGGAGTAGTGTGAAACTCGTGGTTTGAACATCGATATATGGTACTCAATGAGCGTGATAACCGGCTCTGGAATGTTTCGAGGTCTGTTATGGTGTTTACCTCTCATGTCCTTTGGAGACAAATGGTGTGATTTCAGACTGCGCTGTATTGTACGCAGTCTGCCCCTTGTTAAACCATGGAAAGCCATGAATGCTTTTTGACGTATGGGTTTCTCAACAGTAGTTGTTGTTCCCTCCTCTTTTGCTCGTACTTTATAGTAGAATGAGAGGTCATGAGAAAAAGTATTACCATCTAATAATGAATCAGAATCCGAATCTGGCGTGTTTTTGTCTTGCTGATTATTCTTACGAGAACGTCTTTGTTTCACGGTGTCTATACTGATGAGGCCGGCCAAGTGCAAATCTTGTTCATTCTTCGAGTCCATCCTATAAAAATCAAGAAACAACTTCTCCATTTGAGCAGCATTGACGGATTCGAAGCATTTGAATCTCTTGCACCTGTAACAAGGGGAAAAAAGTTTGCTGTAGAGTTGTTGAGAACAGAGGCTTCTAGTACTTACCTACGTAGAAAAATTGGATAATATTAATACTATAGTACATAAAAAACTAGAAAATACAAAAAATATTATGATTATGAAAAGAAACCTATGTAAGTAAGTACCTAGTCTGTAAGTGTTCGAGTTATGATGAAATATTAATTTTTTATGAACTTACTTGCAATCATCACCAACACGTTTTGCAGCCACCGACTTCCCAACATGATTCACGTGTTCTTCTCCGTGCACTTTCTTTTTCTTCACAACGTCTTCGTTCTTCTCTTTCTTCTTTCGCTTTTTAACCCACTGAACACTATCGTTATCCATGTTTTAAACTCACAAACCAAGAAAAACTACAAGAAAAACTCAGAGAACACAACATTTTATTCTGTAAAACACGCAAGGTTTGAACGGCATGAACGAACAACAACGATAAGCACTGATGACGGCAGAACTGCCAACTTTGATTACAAAAATATCCCTTGTCAACGCTTGCCACACATGACTAAGGCTGTTTTTGGAAGGAACTTGCTTGACATAGGTTGTTTTTGTAGAACCACCGGATTTTCTCTCCTCTATAACTCAGGACTAGGGCACTTTTTGAAAGGAATGGACCAGCCATACTGTGTATTTCACTCCCTTCTACAAAAATATGCGAAAATCTCAATATCGAAAAAAACTGACAAGGGTTGTTTTTGGAATGAACCCCTCAATTTCAGTAAAATGAAAGAATGATATCATTGCACAGATTTGTTATTACCCACAAACTTTCAAGGTAGGTCTCTACAAAATGTGTAAGATTTATATGCGTTGTTATTATAAAATAAATGTTTACTTACTTTTGCATTACATGTCCTCAATAATCTGCGTACAGTTTCGCAAACATGTTCTTTGAAGTGTGTTGTTTAACAACACAGTCAGCCACTAAGATTATCTAGCATCAGACAGAGATGAATGATTATGAAGCATGGGAAAGGCAGGACTCGGAGAAAACCTGTCCAAGTGCCACTTTGTCCAATACAAATCCCACATGTACAGGCCTGGAATTGAACCTGGGCCTCTGTGGTGAGAGGCCAGTAACTAACTGCCTAAGCCATGGCAAGGCCCACACCAGTATGTTATGAAATAGCTTTAGACATTAAAAAACTCAACAAAGTAGTAGTAGTAGTGGTAGTAGTTAGTAGTAGTAGTAGTAGTAGTAGTAGTAGTAGTAGTAGTAATCTTATTAGAGTTGACATGTTTTTAAAAATTCTGTGAATTATACTGACAGTACTGGACGTACTTGTATATACAGCTACAATCTTGTTACAAATATAGGTCATTATTTTGATGATTTTCCACATACAAGTTTGCTTAGGCTGTATTACAGATATAAAAACTTGAAAGCTAATAAGTTTAGGAAGTTTATAGCTTTCAAGATACTGACATGTGATAAAAACTTGGCATGTCAAGATGACAGGTACATACCATTTTGACATAACCCCTTTGATCCAACAGCAGGTTCTCTGGTTTTAGGTCACGATAAATAAAACCTCGATCATGAAGATAGTGCAGGGCCTCCACCACACATCCTGTCATGAAGCGAGCTACGTTCTCATCAAAGCACTTGTTCTTTTGTAGGACTGTGAACACATCTCCACCCAGGCAAGCTTCCATCAGGAAGTAGATGTACTTATTGTCACGATATGTGCGATATAATCTGCAAACAAATAAGTAACACATCTTAATTCACTGCTTTCAAGTAAATTAACTGAGCCAGTAAAGATGGACCTGTTAGTCTTGCAATGTTATTATTAGGTTGAAAATTAAGAGCTGATTCCCTATTGCATGTAACTCAAAAATATTGTGGCTCAGTCCCACAAATTATGTATTGTTTAACACATTCTAATTTACATCATTAGCACAGCAGTAACTATTGTATTATTCAATTTGTAAGGGACTGACAGGCCTGCAGCCTGTATTTGCTAATAAGATGGTTAATTAGGGGGACATATAGTCCAAGTTTGCACTAATAAGAGGTCACAGATTTTAATCAGTTCATAGACTGGTTTGCCAGGCAACCATAAGAAATGCTTTCTTTTTTCTCTAAAGAAAGTACTGGTACCATGCATACATGTGAACAGACATCTGTAGTGTCATTAATATTGGAAAATTATATTTGTATCTGCAAGAAACAAACACAAAGGTGAATGAGGTATCTAAGATTTAAAATAACTCAATTGATAATGTGTTTTTTTGTGGCCTGGATTATGTTTTACATTCACATTAGGCTTTGTTTGGTTACAGAACACATACTTAGATATAAATGGGCTGCTTGAGCAGGCCAGCATGACTCTCTTCTCATTGAATGCATGCTCTTCCTGCTGCTGTTCTACCACGTAAGACTTCTTTAGGCACTTGAGGGCAAATGTGAGGTTCTTGTTTTTATTGTACTGTACGAGCTCCACTCGCCCAAATCCACCCACTCCAAGTGTCCCCACTACATGAAGCTCATTCAAACCTATGTAGCCATATTCTGCAATGAAAGCGGAAAAGTGTACCAGTAACTCTTAAAAATAACTTCTCAAACCTGTTAATTGTATTCAAAAAACACATAAATTAAAATATTACCTTATTAAAATCTTGAGTGATTAAGTCATGAAGTATGAGGTGTGTGGGACATGTTGCACATAGGATAAATGAATATTGATTGGGAAACCTTAAGGGAAGAGGCCATTTGGGAGACTTATAGATGGCAAATTAATATTAAAATGAATCTTAAAGAGACTGTGTGTGAAGGTGTGGGCTGAATTCATGTACATCAGAGCAGGGTACACTGGCAGACTTCTACACACTAATGATGAATATACTGTCTGAAGTATTATTTTGGAATATATTAAGATACTGCTTTAAGTTTTTACAGTGGTAATGATTTGTGTGGTTATCTGGGTTAAAATCCATGTAGTCTGGTAGAGGGATACAAACGTTTCAGACAAAAATAATATATCCATCTTCAGGACACGAGGTGGAGGCAGTGTGTTCCTCTGAAACGTTGATTCTTGCCTATGTGACTACAGAGCACCATAGCTAACAAGACAAGAATAAGATTCATCATAAATTTTTGGATTTCATAAAAGTTAAGAATTTCTTGTCTAGATTAATATCTGCCAGTTGTTCTAGAACAGCCTGTATAACATTGTGAGTTAATCAGTAGTTAGCCATTCATATTTGGAAACTGGCACTGAAAAGATTAATAGAACTGTTTTTAGAAATTTATTTACAGCTTACAAACTTCTTATGTAATTATGGCAGCATTTAACAAATTTCAGAGGTGTATTTAAGGACATAGAAGATTTTGTTCAGAGAGTATTGGAGTACCAGTTGTATTCTGTGGGGCTAGGTTTGTTACGGTGTGAAGAGAGGAATAGGGATGTCTGTTTTTTTTTCTCATAATTGTTGTAATATAGAGTAGAATAAAGTAAACAACAAACTTTATGTTATGGATTTTTGTTGGGCAATTGATAGTAATTCATTTATTTTGTAAGTTAGAAAACCTTATTCGGAGCCACCCTCTTACCCCCTCCCAATAATCCATTTTAATATTATCCTCCTTTCTACACTCATATCTGATGAGTACTTTTTTAGAATGTTTCATAACAAAATTTTTCATGAACTGAGATTTATGGTTGCTTATACTTTTTCACTTATTTGTGCATGTTCCTTTTCTGTCACTTCAGCAAGAAGTAATAGATGTGTGAAGTTTCAGTACATGAAAACAGAGATAAATGCTTATTTTTGTGACTTTGGGACCCTACCTATTTTGTGATCCTGCTTGTCAAGATCCGATGATTTTCCATTGGTTTTGCTGTACGTATTTTTCCTTAGTTCTTCCAGGTTCCCCCGTAACTGGATGAATGGCCTGCAGAAAATTACCAAATACAATATTGCATTGGCACTTAAACTAACACACCAAAAACATGTATGGGATATTTCACAAACAGACCAAAATTAATATATACAAATTTCATATAAAATTTATGATAAGGATTGTGTTGATGGTCCTTATCATCTGTTTGTATACATAAAGCACAATGGCAAGTCTCACATTAAGACAAGTGTTTTTTACATTGAGCCATGTAGTGTCATGTGCCACTCTTCCACTAAGGTTAGGTTTCTGGTACATACAAGTGGCCTCTTTCCTAAGTCAGCATTCATGGTCTAGGGAGTGAGAAAGAGATAGAAGTATGACTGCTCAGCTGCCGGGGGGGGAAGGGGTATTAAATTAATTATATGATTCAATAAATGAATGAACACTGACTTACAGCATGTCTGTGTGAACATATATTGTAACAGCTCACGATGTAATAAAGGTACACAGATGACCACAATGTAAGAAAATTTCAAAATATTGGAGGTGTTGATACAGTTATAAAGTTTATTCCAAGTGTCCTGAATGTCAGTGCATCTACTTGTCCATATTGCAACATTTCTCATAAAAGCAAATGCCTTTCCACGTTGATATATCAAATTTCAATGTAATTTCATTCCCCGTACTACATTTACCCAGGACTTGCTGAATAAAGGTTATAATAGGAAAGCCAAAGATAAAAAGTGTGCACAAGTCCCATCAATCTTTGTAGTTACAGATGTCATAAGCAAGGTTCGGGGACAGAGGCTGGCAACATTTTTCCACTTGCATAAAACATGCTGTTGCATCCCTGAGTTTGCCACCGCATATTCAAAGTAACTTCCTATTTCTCACTAACTAATACTTGATGAAACATATGATTTGTGTAACAAATGTCATAATTCATGTACGGTTCCACCCAAATGAGGCATATCATCCCTTAAGAGCCACATCTGTGTTTATGTCAGCTCATTCCCTAAGATATTTTGTGTGACTTGAATCATGTGTCCCCAGAATTGTTTTCCTTTTGACACATTTATTCTTGAAACTCTCAAAGAATCATAATCATATGCAATGTAATGTGGTATATTATAATTCATATAATGTTTCCAAAACTAACCAATTAGTATTGCGTACCTGATATTTTTATAATAATTTTATACTAAATATATGAGAAAATAAAAGCACTGTGAATGAAACTACACCAACTGCTGCATGTCATGAGAACAGAACATTTTTTCTGTATCAAAATTCTTATTATAACCGGAGCTAATGGCTGCTCAGTCTTAGCAGTTACCATTCTATTGAAAAATTCTTATGAGCCTTTTTCTCCAAAATCCATACAGAAAAGAGTAGGCAGTCAGTGGTAACCAAATTACCTATGAATTCATGTATTACAAGCCAGTCCATGCAGTGTAAATGAAAGTGTATATTCATTTATGCTAATGTTATAGTATAATTTCCACTTGAAAGTAAGGCTATTTTGTAGAGCAGTAACACATGCGACTGGTATTTCGGGGATGCTAATTGAAGCCTTGGCCAAGGCACTGGCTACTGTGACAGATTTTTCATATTTTTATAGAGTCCATCCAGATGAATGTTATGATACAATACTTTTAAAACAGTTATGAATGCTTCCTTCTCAGTTCTTTACAGTTCATTCTCTTTTATAAGCATGTGATTTTAAGTCAGTCTCTGATAGAGTGTCATGAGCTAACCAACCATTGTCAGTATAATTAAAATACTTCAACATTGTAAAATAATTTGAAGGTATTATTAGATGAGAAAGACACCTGTTGCATCTACAACATCTTACTTAATAACACCAAGTGCTGTTCTTTATAAGGCAAGCTCTTGAAAGTATAGTTGGAGATACAAGGCTATTTGAAGAAAGTAAATCAGTTGGCCTCCATGCTTAGTTCTTAGGGGTTCATTATAGATACAAGCCAGGCTTGTTATTCAACTAGGAGACAATTTACTGTTTTATTATTTAATTTACAGGTCATTCAGATGACAGCCATGGGCCTTTATACTTTTAGTCTATTTCCAATAAGGTATTTTTTGATTATCAAATGCAATATAACACATTCACAGGTAAAGCTTCTTGCAACTTACATTAGGCTATGTTAAAAAATTCATAGTTAACTTCACCCTCATGCAGTGAAGATATGCAAGTTACCCTATGTATGTTATTATTTACAATCACAATAAAAAATGACTTCACTACAAAGTGTACAGAAATGTCCTAACATGGCATTGCAGGAATGTTTGTCAAAAGAAATAAGTTCCGTGAATGAAAACTGCAATGAAGGGTTAGCCTTGCAGCTTCACTTTGCAAATATCTGTCCAATGCAGGATGTAGCATTCCTCCGTGTGTTGAGCTTGTGTACAACTCATATCGGGGTGTTGTTATCCAGTTTATTTTTATGACCTAAATGGTTATATGAGAGAAGCTATGATTTCTAATTAGTCCAACAAGAAGGCTCAACATGGGAACAGATTCTTTTAAATTTGTACCGAAGACATTTTCTCTTGGGAGTAAAAGGTACAGGTAAAGGTAAAGTTCACCCCATAACCTGCCATAAAGGCACAAGGGAAGTAGCGGTACAGCTCTACTTGTTTTTTAACCTTGGGACTAGATGGCGCTGGGTGGTTAAAGCCCCCAAGAATGACCTGGTACCCATTGTATAGGAGGCTGAGTGGGCCCCAGGGCCAGACTGGACGGGTGCAGAAAATCTCGCCCCCACCGGGATTCGATCCCTGGACCGTCCAGCCCACAGTGAGTCGATATATCTACTACATTATCCCGGCCCACTTCTCTTGGGAGTAAGGACTTCAAAATCAAAGCTCAAAGGAAACAAATAACAGTGTTGACAGTATTCCTGATCAGGAACAAATAAGATGCATGTTCTCATGCCAGATGGGCTCTTTACTGGAGATAGTTGAATTGTGAACAAGAAATACTGACAGACTTTTACATTGATGGCAATTACAGAAGTGTGTGCTCTCCTCCCATGCACATTAAAAAGAAGCAGTTTTATCTTTGTGCAAGGTACATACCCACGGTCAAGAACAAGGCATTCAACACCAGGTGTCATTGCAGTTACAGTAGCTTGTCTTGTGTCCTCATTCAACAGTGCAAGTTCACCAAAATATTTGCCATGTGAAAGTGTTCCCACCTCATGTTCCTTATCAGCTCCTGCAATAATATTGTTTTATATGCACTCTGCAAGAGAAAGCCTAACTTCATATTCTAAGTGGTTTACATGCAACACACTTGAGTAACACAAAACTGGCAAAGTACACAACATCTTACAGATACAGTATATTTGTAATACAGTCATAAGAACTAACTGTCTCCAAGCCTAAATGTTCGAAAATGCTCCAGCATGAATTGTAGTTTTGGCCCTGATGCTAGAAAGGGTTGGTTTCCGCCTATATTTATATTACACCCGTTGGATTAAACTTCTTGATGCTGTGACAGGTAATAAGATATATGGGGCAAAGTTTCAGTTCCAAAATTATTTGTCTCCACATGAAATACCATAAAATAAAGAATGTTTTGTGCAAAAAAAAGAATGAAATCACAGGTTAAAATGTGACTCAGAAGAGGGTTGGTTTTAGACGTTCATTGCGTCAAGAACAACATGCCACATAAATAAAAATGTATAAGTAAAAGTATATAAACATGTGTATATATAATTTTTATCCCATTAAAGGACAAAAATTTTGTCTGTGATGGTTTTTCTTCTGGTTGGTATTAAAATACTTCATGCAAAGTTATTCAGATTCAGTGAAAGCTTGAAAGCTTACATACAGTTGACAAAGTCTAGTATTGTCTTGGAGAGGGCGAAAAAAAAACAGAGTTTAATTACTGAAAAATTTGAAAAATGAGAAATTCACCTTAAAATTTATGTTTCTAACAGCTAACAGTTTGTTTAAAACTTCGGAGTCTTGAGGTCTTCACAGCGGTACAGCTGAAGATTCTGTCCATCTGGGATTTGATGTTATGCCCATGTGTAGTTGGATCCCGATGTTTTGAGGCATTGATTTGCCCTGATCTGCAAGATTCGAAATATCCAAGAAGAATCCTTCTTAGACATTTCAATCCTTGAATATGAGGACCCTACATTGCCTTGTACCATCAGGATCCATTATCCTGCGACGTGTCCCAGAAGGAGAATCTTCAGCTACACAGATTTAAGTTGTGTTCTCAGAACACAGTGTAATATGAAAGATTACTGTCATCTGGGATGTGACGCCATGCAGTCTGGTATAAATTTACCAGCCTTTTTGAAGAAACCTATAGCCTCCATCTTCAGGGTTGAAGCTCTGAAAGCAGGTCTTCCAAAGCATTGGTACTTTTCCAGTGGAATACAGAGCATCAAATCCCAGAAAGCAGTACTCTTCACAGTCACTGCCTCAGAATATGAGATTTAGTGTAATGCATTACAGTAAAACCTCGTTAATTCGAAGTGCTCGGGACCAAAAATTCGGGCTTCGAATTACACGATTTTGAATAATCCGATTTTTTTAATTCACACTTATCTGTTACAAGGTTAGTTAAAATCATGACATAACGTTGTAACCTATGGTTCTTTTATATAGTAGCGTAATTATATATTCATTTTTTCGTTATTTATTTTGTACACGCCTGTAACGTAATGTAATAAAAGTAACACCAAAAAAGCCCGCAAAAAATGTTCATGTCTGTCAAACTTGGATCGGTGTTTCTTTTCATTGCTTCTTAAAAAAGAGGGGTCGATTGATCATTGTTTGAAACTGTTTTTATACACTTTTGACACAAAATCTTGCTGTTCATCCATAACTTTAACGAGTCTGTCATCTGCGTCACTGGCATTTACTACAGCATCCAACATCGACAACGCCATTAGAGCATCTATGCGAGCAGGTCGGGCGGGGAGGTGCCTCTTCCTCTCCTAGCACGTGCTCCGAGCTAGCTAGGGCCAGCACCATCCAACTTCTCGGCTGATCAGTGGTTGTTGGGACAGATTTGTCGACATTCAGAAATCCTTCGAAAGTATCCGTTGGAGCATTTAAAATTAATGTCCATTTTACGGCTATTTCATCAGGCTTTCCTTTCACCGTTTTTCCATTCACTGCAAGCCTGTTCTTTCGAGCATGGAAAAACCACTCAAACAGCTAGTCTTCCATATTGCCATGTTTTGCGCCACGAATCCCTATGCGTTTCGAAATATCGCGCCATTGCGAAGCCGCTATTCTATAGAATCCCGATTTTTTAAATACTGTACGTTGATACAGTGGAGAATGGGATTCCATCAGCCTGGGCTATTTCACTTTTACTTCTTTCATTTTTGTCCACTTCTCTAATCACCTCCAGTTTTTCCGTTATTTTCTTTCTCGTGTTTTTTCTTGTCTTTTCACTCATACTTTCCGCAGTGTGTGGAATAAATAATTCGGAATAAAATAATGTGATCGACGTCGCGGCACTTCTCCATGTACGAAACAAAAGCTTTCTTGATCTTGACTTTCACGGCAGGCAGCAGCAATCGTTAAGACTCACGCTAGCATCATCGGGGTTTGCTGCTCAACAGGTAAGACGATCTGAACTACTGAAGGAATTTCGAGAGGTGCATGAAGTACGTGCTACTGAGTTTTGTTTAAAGAAACGCAAATTTACGCTAACATAATTTCGAATAATCCAAATTTTAGTCGCTGTTGGGTACGAAAACTACTTCGAATTAAAAATTAACCTATTTCAAATTAACCAGTTTAAATTACATTAAAAGTCCTATACTTTGAGCTGGGGAATGACATTTGCCTTGAATTAACCGATATCGAATTAACGAGTTTCTACTGTATATCTATAACTTAACTATCCCTATTCGCTGATGTAAACTGACACAGAACATGTCCAAGAAAGGGAGAACAACAATAAAGTTATAGTTGTCAAAATGTAGCATTTTAGAAGAAACACAGAGTAATAGTTTATATTGTATATACCGTGCATTTTAATAATTAATTATTTTATTCCAACAAATGCTCTACACTATTTTAATGTTTTCTTGTCCCTACATATGTTTCGGCACTCCTTGTGCCATCCTCAGGGGTGTCGTCAAGAGTTCACAGTTTTCAAACGCATCCAATTCACTTTCACAACATAAATTCACTATCACTGAATATCACTTATCTTCAGTGACAGTGAATTTATGTAGTGAAAGGTAATTGGATGCATTTGAAAACTGTGAACTCTTGACGACACCCCTGAGGATGGCACAAGGAGTGCCGAAACATATGTAGGGACAAGAAAGCACTAAAATAGTGCAGTGCATTTGTTGGAATAAAATAATTAATTAACAGAGTAATAATTTTCAGGAGGCAGAGACTGCCCACAGTTAGTTGTTCTCTTAATGAAGCAGATGAACAGCAAATATTTGTTGGAGTATATTCTTGTCATAACCTTACCGTGTTTATGTAAAAGATGTAAGCAATATAATCGATTTTGCACCAAACACAAAATGAAATTTATCAAAATGTTATGCACATACTCGTACAATGTCATCAGAAGAAGTCTACAAAACTTCATACCTATATTAAAAAGTAATTCTGAATAAAAGAAATCCCTGTTAACATGGGTTGAGTTCAGAAATTTTAAGAAATATTGGCAATTTGAAAGTGAGAAAAAGCTGTTAACAGAAATAAGGTTTCTTAAAGAACAATTTTACAATCATGTGCATGGAAAACATAAAAAAGTGTTCACGATTACAGTTTTCTCGGATATGACACTGCTTTGGCAGACAATTTGGTACCGACTTTGCAAACGGGCTGGCTGCCTCCATTTTCAGGGTAATCCAAGAAGAATGAGTTACTTGGAAGAATTTGTTGCATTAATTAGGGAAAAGCACGTTCAGTGATGGTTATAGCTAGCTAAGGCCATCGCCATTTTGAAGATGGAGGCAGCAAACCACTCCGAAACTTTAGTCACACGTGCCCAAATCGATAAAGTGTGATATCCCAAAAGACTGTCATCTTAATCAACAATGCCGTGAAAACTTCAAACCATGCAAAATAATTGTTATAACATGTCACAGAACAGCTTGAATGTATCCACCTGGGACTTGTGCACATTTGAGCACCAATCGACATCATATATCTGCAATGAATGAACATGAAGGTTTGTAAGGTACAAAAATCACAAAAAACACTCTTGTAAAGTATGTATACTCCAAATGTAGTGTATCTTTTTACTTCTGTGTTTTTAGAAACACAATGACTTACATGAAATCTGATTCATATAAAGTGTGACAAACCTGGCTCCAGTTTTGTGACTTTCACGTTTCCACCACTGATTATATAGAACTTGTCACCCTTGTCACCTTGCCGTATGATACGGTGCCCAGGACGAAAGAACTCCTGTTGAGAAAAGGGAGTTGCATTACACATTAAATCAAAGAAGCCTTACCTCTTTAATCTGAGACTACAAATTTCCGGGTCATAGGTGAAAGTCTAATTGGGCATGAAGGTAGTGATGAAGTGGAAGTTAGTTGGGCCTATTGTACATCTCATGAGTGATAAAGTAAAGTCATCCATGTGTATGCCATGGAGGCATACAGTGTAGTGGATGTATAATTCCACTTGGTGGCATGGAGGTATACCTCCACCCATTTTTAACCTCAGCACTGGATGGGGGTGTATTATCACCATGCCTCAGCCGAATTACCCCCGAGGAAAGAGTCCCCCATAGCTATTAAATATGAGACTGAGTGAGCTTGAGATCAGGTCTGGATACTTTGGAGAAGACATAAATTTCTTGTCCCTGCCAGCAATTGAACCACGACTGCTCTGTTTTCCAGCATGTAGCCTCGGCACTATACCAACTGCGCTATCCAGAGTACTCCTAATGAGTGATGATAGAAAAATATGGACCATCAACTGAATGACTGGCAAAGGAAAGCCAATTTTTCCACGCCAGATCTGACACAGACTGCCTTACAGACTGAACATAAGTCTCCATAGTGAAAAGTCAGCATCCAGCCACTTGAGGCATCAACACAGCCTTGCACAGTTCTGAACAGTTAGAAGTTTAAACTATGATTCGTTCATGTGACCTTCAATTGTAGTTACAAGTCTGATTACTTGTTAAACTGGAGAAATGCTCACCACTTGTAGAAGATCTGACATTTTTGCAAGGATTTCTGTACTGAGGTCCTTGAGGAGTGGATTAGTGCGCAGGAACTTGACCTTATCCTCAATGTCTTTAAGACGGGTGCGCATCATTATTTGCTGGAACACCTGTCTGTTGAGCACCCATACCTTGGCACTGGTCACCACTGTGGACAGAGAACCAGGAAATTATACGTGCTGTCATGTAGTCTTTTTGGGATTATACCAGTTGTGGATAATACTAATGGTACTACATTATATTATACTATATTATGTTATATTATATTATCAACTACTTCTACTACTGTGATGATGATGGCAATGATGATGATATGGGATATTCTTAATATTGTGTTAATTTTTGTTGAAAATGGCGTGTGGCCTGAACTGGTCTGCATTCAATTAAAGTGTGAGACACCTGAGCTGTCTAGCCCCATTTCCATGCAAGATACTCCTTACTAGGCCACAATGAAATTCATCTAGTGAGAGAGCACTGTTACTCCTTCTGGTGCCCATGATGTCAGAAATCAATAGACTGCCACAGTTCTTTTCCTGGGGCATTAGAATCAGGTTGGAACATTTTATTATTAACCTAGTGGTTAAGGCAGTTGTACCAAAGCAGAAGCCCACCATACTCACATGACACAACAAAGTAACATTCACTACAGGAAAAACAATATGAAAAACTTACAGTTACAGTCAAAGCTGCAATATCTGGCATTGGATGATGCAAAAAGCTTATTAATTGTAAATTGACTAAGTGGCCTATTACATTGCACTCTTCCATCAACCAGCAGCAATGCTGTGAATGTGATAATTAAAGGAGTGAAATAATGGTGTCTTGTTGGTATTTGTGTTGCATATGTATACACCATATTAGGCACATAGTGATGAAAACAGAATAAAAGTGCAGTAGGGAAAAACAATACAGGCTACCAAGTGACAAATTAAATGGTTAGTGGTGTTCACGAGGCTGCTAGGTACAATGCATTACATACTAACTATCCTATTCTAATATCTGGAAAATTATGATAGCTGAAAACCCTTTGGTCATTGAGATGCTGGATATCCCAGCTGTTTACTGTATAGTGGTTTCAAAATTGTGCATTTACCTTGTCATCTCTGGTGTGTGGCACTATGAGGAAAAAAAGGGAGTTTGCTCTGCCTTCTCTTTGTACTTAGAGCTAACAATTTTCAGCATACCATAAACTGAATTTATAAGTTTTCATGAAAATATAAAACAAAATAATTCCTTTCTGGTAAAAACTTCAGGACCATAGAATTCCATGAGGAAAACATAAAATCATACATCCTTTGACAATAAGTAGTACATCTTATAATATCAAGTAGAATGAGAGGGTATGGTATGTAATTTGGATTCTACAGAAATATCCCATGATAACTACGAGTAAAGACATAGATATTCTCACATATGATCATTTTATCTTTGTGGGTGTAGAAACTTTTTAAATAATTCTTTCTCACTTTCATGGGTTTAAGTATCATACAGCTAATACAGAAGCCCTTACTTTACAATCATATAAACCAACTTGTAGCACTGGCAAAATCCTTACCTCGGATGGTTGCATTGCGCTTGGTGTTGTACAGAATTGCAAGCTCACCAAACGCTCTGCCTGGCCCAAAGCTGAACACCTTCTTAAAACCCACAAATACTTCAAATTCTCCCTCAGCTGACACGTAAAGGTGTGATCCTATAAAAAATTACTCAGTCAGTGATGTGCCTACGGGGGGGGGGGGGGGGGGGGTTGTTAATAGTGTGTCTACCAAAAGTTGCACTGTCCAGGGGATGGAGAAATTAAGAATGTGTTACATGATATTTTTACATAATTTCCTCTGCTCAACAAATTTTTTATTATTTAGACTGAGGTAAAAACGAAAAATTCTATTCAAAGCACACTGTTTGAGCTGCACACCTTAAATACTGTACTCTTTGTTCTATAATTTTCAGTTTCTACAGATACATATATATGTACAGTTCAACAGCAATAGTCTTATATTTATATTTCATATAACAACAGGAAAACCACCACGAACAAACATAATGGGGAATAACTGGACTTTTATCAAAATGGGTAACTAAAATACATTTCGTCAATGGGATTGAAGGCACACCTCTTAAGATTCTGTTGACACTGTCAGTTTCAGCCACATCATGTAAAATTTCTTTCAGGAAAATGAAGCTGATCAAATTGTATCAGCTGTCTGCAATGTCACAAAACAGACTCACAAACCTTCTTGTTTTTCAAGTTCAGGACAAAGTAGCTCATTCCATTAATTTCAGTGATGTTATTACAGATTTTGCAGCAATTAAGTCAAGAAAAGTTCAGTTTTAATTTTTTGCCCAGGGTCATATATGAGGATTTATTGGGCACCAAACAAAAGACATTTCAATGGAGGATTGTAACTTTTTTAATTCAGAATTTCTGTTAGGGGCGGTCATTGTGATAACTGACCTTGGGTAAGAAAAAGCATCTAGCTGTGCAACTGGATTCGACAGTCTATAAAATAATACATATAAAATCACACATAAAAGTATACAGAATAAAATCATACAGTGCATCAACCAAGTGATTAACCCATTGTGGCAAGAATGGAAGAAAATATTTTCAGAACTTAAGAAAAACTTAAAAGCCTCTTATTCCACTGGCTTGCTGTGACAAATGAGAGATGTCCATCTGTTTGAGCGACATCAGCTACTTCGGCATCTGTGCAACATCACAAGATAAATGTTTACTTATTATAAAACAGATACATGCCTATGCAGACTTCTGCACTAATTTTGAGACAATTTTTAATTAAATGAATTTCATACATGTATTTCGAATAGCAAATTATTAATGGTTTTTCAGTGGGTTAACAAGAAGCTATGTAAATGACTCAGTTACTTTCCATTGAATGTTTCCAACTGAATATATATGCTAACAAAATTTGTGATAAAAATTATATAATATAAACAATTATTCTTCTTCTTTGGTGATACAAATTTCTGGTGCTTGATATTTGTCAGATACAGCCACTTAAACCTCTGTCATGTCAGTACTTTTCAGCACACACATTTCTTCATATAAGACGTCAAAAATCCCTAACATGTCAGATTGCATATACCAGAGTTAAATGTATCACTAACTCAGAGATAAATTATAAACTTTTCATGTTCATAACGTTATTTTAATTTTAAATGAAAATGGACTATTAACAGAACAAGGAAATTTGAAAATGTATGAAGGGTCAGATCTTGTGTACATAAAATACAACATCATACCTCTGATTTCACCCCTTCAAATTTACAACATTTTTGATACCTGTTGATTCCTCAATTGTCTTACTTAGGCTAGATAGTGGTTGATTATCACCAGTTAAAATCTGATCTGGGCAACTGGGATATTTCTCTACACCACAATGTTATTAAGGGGTCCCACCTCCTGCATGGCAAAGGAAAATTTTCATTAGTAGCAAAGTGTCCAGAAATGCATGCATATAGAGAGCTTTCTACCTCGGAGCATTATGTGAGGATGAGTAACTGGCTTCATGATCTGGTTGTTTTGAGTGGAGGGAACAAACAAAATTTTATGTTTCACTTCAGTGGTCAGGATTTGTATAACAAACCTGTTTCCCCTTCAGTAATAACATTGCAGTTTTCTTCATATTCTTTGGCATACATAGCCTCTATAACAGCTTCTATCTGACCCTGATCCAAGTTCTTCAGGAATTCATTGGCCGAGATAGCATTCTTGATCAACTCTTCTGATCTGAAATAAAAAAAATGAAATTAATTTCACCCAGTACAAATCAGATTTTGCCCCACCAAAACAAATTTCTCCTTGTTCTTTCAAATAACAAATGTGGAGTTTCTTAGGCCTATTCTACAAAAAGAAAAAGCCTGTTGGCAGGCAGACTGTTTAAAAATTGTCAGTGTCATCATATTCAGTTTATTGGTGTAGTGGACAGTGTCATCATGTTCAGTTTATTGGTGTAGTGGGCAGTGTCATCATGTTCAGTTTATTGGTGTAGAGGGCAGTGTCATCATGTTCAGTTTACTGGTGTAGTAGGCAGTGTCATCATGTTCAGTTTACTGGTGTAGTGGGCAGTGTCATCATGTTCAGTTTATTGGTGTAGTGGGCAGTGTCATAATGTTCAGTTTATTGGTGTATTGGACAGTGTCATCATGTTCAGTTTATTGGTGTAGTGGACAGTGTCATCATGTTCAGTTTATTGGTGTATTGGACAGTGTCATCATGTTCAGTTTATTGGTGTAGTGGACAGTGTCATCATGTTCAGTTTATTGGTGTAGTGGACAGTGTCATCATGTTCAGTTTATTGGTGTAGTGGACAGTGTCATCATGTTCAGTTTATTGGTGTAGTGGGCAGTGTCATAATGTTCAGTTTATTGGTGTATTGGACAGTGTAATCATGTTCAGTTTATTGGTGTAGTGGACAGTGTCATCATGTTCAGTTTATTGGTGTAGTGGGCAGTGTCATCATGTTCAGTTCATTGGTGTATTGGACAGTGTCATCATGTTCAGTTTACTGGTGTAGTGGACAGTGTCATCATGTTCAGTTTATTGGTGTAGTGGACAGTGTCATCATGTTCAGTTTATTGGTGTAGTGGACAGTGTCATCATGTTCAGTTTATTGGTATAGTGGGCAGAGTTATTACTTTCCACATGAACGGGATCTGATTCATTGCCACCGCAATTCTGTTTTATTTTATTTATTTATTTACTTATACTATTATTACCTTGCTTGAAATACAATATAAAGCAAAAGTTTCGTAAAGTTAGTTAAATATTTTAGTAAGAAATTTGACTTTCCAGGCACCAGCTGCATGGTCCATAGATCAATATTAAGCTCTATCATAAAGCAGCATTTCTAGTCCACTGGGATTTGACAAATATGTGCAAGATACTCTACTGCGGGGTAACAAGAGTGTATACAAAAATGTGAAAGGAATCTATTTTTTTTTCCTGCTAGGAACTTACTCTTTGTCTTTCTCGAAGGTAGGGGTCTCGAAGTGGCTGGCGCGGTGACTCTCGGGGGACACCCCGAACTTCGGTACTTCGGCCGACACCTCGTCCTTCCTCCCACTGGGCCCATTGTCTTGTCCATCAACTTCGGTGTTTCGGGGCTTTATTTTTGGACTGTGCGGTTGCGGTAAGGGGATGACATGAGTGGGCGGTTTCGGCTGCGGCGAGGGAAGGGGCTTCAGTCATGACACAAGAAGTGTATTTTAACATTTTATCGTACAGGAAACCTTGTCTACAACAGAACCTGCATTACACGGAAACCTGTCTGAAACTTAAGTATGTTCAAACCTCTTAGAAATTTGTTATTTGAAGCAAATACACAAAAATACGTAATTAAAAATTCCCCTTAAATTACGAAGACCAACAGGATTTTCAGAGCATCTTTAGTCTCAAATCATACAATGATTTTTTATTCATAAAGTAGTTGCTACATCATCACCATAATATGGCAGTGAAGCTTGGTTCGTGCAAAAGGAGGACCTTTAAATATTAGCATTAGCTGATATATGTTTCATGAGACACACGGTAATACAAAACAAAACTGACAACATAAGCAGAATTATAAATGAAATTAATAACAGATTTTATATCACACTGTACGTATAAAAACTGGAAAGAAGGTATTCGCAAAATAAGCTCTAATAAAATCGCCAAAAAATGGTGAGTCACTCGTTGACAAGAAGAAGCTCTTTAGCAAGAATCCTAACAGACAATATTCTGTAATAGCAGAAGAAAGCTTGCTACCATCCAGTTCAGGGTAGTGCGTCTTGCGAAGGCCGGTCCAAAATTCAAAAATACAAATTATTATTTTTTTTTTTTTTTTTGCTTCATGAGCCAAACTTGGTCTTTCATCTTAAGCAAAGACATAGATTGAGGGTGTTTGAGAATAGGACGTTGATTCGGATATCTGGATCTAAAATGTGTGAAGTAGCAGGAGGCTGGAGAAATCTGTACACTGAGGAGTTTCATTATTTAGGCTTAGTATTCACCAAATATGATCAGCCTAATCAATAAAAAAGAATCATATGGGTGGGGAATGAAGCAAACATGAGAACCACAAAAAACGAACATAAAAGTTTAGTCAGAAACCTTTAACGGAACACACAATCTGAGAGATTTTTGTTAAAGTAGAGATTAAACAAAAAAAAAAAATGTTAGAAAGTGAAATGGATTTGTCTAGCTCACAATAGGTTCTTTTGAACACTAAAAGAAATTTAGATTGCATTAAAGGGGGTGGGGAAATTTCGTTGGTTGGTTACTAGCCGATTGGTTACTAGCTCCTTAGAAAGCCCTGTGCTCCATGAAGTTAGCCTTAAGGGGTGAAGTAGGTGTAGGCCTAATAGTGTAACGTAAACCATGTAACCCTTGAGAATTTATGTATATCGTGGAACATATATATATATTTTTTCATGAACGACTTATCACATTTGCACGGTAAAGTAGGAGATCCGACAATCTGTAGAGGAAGCACTTTTAATTCACACACATTGACCAATGTCTATTTTCTGGACGCAGTAACGTCATTTAAAAAGCGTTAGCTTTCGTAAACCAAGCAAATTTTACGTGATTTTAGTTTTTCGCAGCGGCATAGCTGAAGTTTCCGTTTTTCTGGGTTATGAAGCCGCATCAATAGATAGTCGGTTCCCGACGTTTCAGAACAAGGTAGCCGCCTAATTTTCTAGCGTCGAAACATTTCGACGCGCGGTCATATTCCAGAAGAACAGCATTATCAACCCATTTTTAGTTTATAAATTTCTTCTGGCGATGTTCCACTTTTCTTAAATTCAATAACTTTCATTAATTCCTTTCCATGGACAGTTTTTATAGTTTTATTATTTTCCTTAACATATCGGATTGCAACGCCGAAGTTCATGTTCCAAAAAAACAAAGAGTAATTACTGAAAACCGATTCACTTTTAGTTTTATTCCTATAATTGTCCAGTCTTTTATTCCAAAACTTGAACTCTTCGTAAATATCCGGTGATCTACTAATATTTTCACTATTCCACTTGGACATTTTAACATTTGACGCTTAAAAATGTACAGGCCTGACCTCTCTTTACGCAGCCTTGAAGCATCAACTGGCTGGGAAAGAAAACAAGTAATGAGTCCTTAGCCCACATTTGTTGCTTCATCTCACCAACTTGCCTTCAACTGGTCAATTAAGTTTGCGGCTATGACAAAGTTACTTGGTCCCTAGATTACTTGAAGGTAAGGGGGAAATCTTAGACCCCACAAAGACGTTCAGCAGAGAGCTCAGTGGCCTCCACCGGTTTGCCGGCACCGAAATATACCTATGTGAACCAGACTAGCACATAACAATTCTACTCAAAATAGACGATTTCTAATAAAGTGAATTTCCCTTATAAAAAAAATCCAGCACGAAAATCGTATGAATCAAAATGCGAGGTGGGGGGTGGGGTACAGAAGTAAGTAAAACCTCTTCCTTCTACTTACCCGGAAAGTTTCCTTCCTGGATTCTTTCTGCAGAGGAGGAGGTGTGAACGTTCCTCTGGAACCAAATATCCAAGGCATTCCGAATCTCGTTCTGTCTGAAACAGAAGTAGAAACGTGGTAGACAGAAATATCGGCTCTGTGTCTTACTTCTGACAAAAAACAAGCTCATACCCACAGCCGCCGAGAGAGGTTCCCGGCCCCAACAAAAAAAATGTTTTCGGGCCCCTCAGCAACGGCGGACCAAGCCATGCCTTCTGTCAGGTGATTTATCGAAACGGAAACAATGCCTGAACAAGGGCAAATAGATAATGGTGTGACTCATTTGATTTCCGAACTTTCTGAGTCCGCAGAACACCCGGACATCGTAGTGTTCTTGCAGCGCATCTCACAAATTTTATTTTTGTGCCATCCTGCGAACTAGGAAAAACATACTAGGGGAGAATGATGTTATACATTATTGTCCAGACCGGACGGCCAGCTTTTACACAAGAGATCGCGATAAGTCTGCGAAATTAAGAACACATATTCTATTTGTAATTTTGTTCATTCGGAGACGAATGCGACCCGTTGTTAGAGCTCTGGGATTCTGGACACCTTATTAACCCAATAGGGCCCAGTTAGTGTAAGTGGTTATGTAAGGAGCGTCAGGTTTAACATTATAAACCCTGCATTTTTCCCAGATAGTGTATTTATGTATTTCCTGTAATCCTCACAATAAATATCGATCGTTCCTTATGCAGTAATTCCTCACTCTAAGTGGTTTTGCCTATAAGGGTTGACAATAATTAAATACGGGGAAGGGAATTTTACCGACGTTTAAAAAATTTAAATACACGTGGAAAAAGGAGGACGGTTACTCATTCAACGGCAGCGGAAGCTGGCAGCAGTGGCGTAGCTGTGGGAGGAGACGAGTAATGTGGCCGCCTCAGGTGGCAGAGTCCAGGGGCGGCAAAATAAATATTTTAAATTAAAAAATGTTAATTTGCTTTCAAAAGTTTTATATCATTGAGATAAAATAAAAGGAAATTCAATAAATAATTGTGAATTATTCTGAAATTCCATAATTTTTTGGGGGCGGCCATTGTGCTTATTCGCCCCCGGGCTCCAAAAAACATAGCTACATCACTGACTGGCAGCATCAGCTGTCAAAGCGATGTGCAAACGTAGAATGTCCAAAAAACTTATTTTAAGCGATAGGGGGAGGTTCAGTAACCGTCCGCGTTCGTGTAACCTCATTCTTTCCAAAAGAATTTCGCACAACGCAGTTTTGCCCAACACTCCGTGATAACTACGTCTAACTCCTGCGTTGGACGAGGGATCACTGTACATGGGAGTCGGCTGTCGGCTCTCAGCCTACCGTCATGTTCCTGGCCATACAGTGACTTACAGTATGATGCTTGCATTTTGCTACCTTTGGTTTCTCCTCTTTGAAGAGAAGATGGGCCAGGCTTGCAGCAGAGTGTAAAGTGTGCTGCTCGTACGACTGACGCGGGGGACCCTAATTTTCTCAACGGCAAGTCCATAGCTTTCGTTATGAATCGAAGCGGGCTTCCGTTTTTGCTGACGAACACCCGCCGTGATATTGCGGACTGTGGTGCTTGGTGTGACCATCTCAACAACAGAGTTGTTTATTGGGTCCCTATTCAGCACTCACATATTGGCCTTTCTAATGGAAGCATAATGTGTTCTCTGTGAGGTACGAACTAGCTGTTTGTATACATTGTACGTAGATTCACTAGTCTTCAAAAAGTTGAAGATGCCTGTTCTTGAAACGGATCTTTCAAGGGATAATTACAAATTCACATTTTCATATGTAAGTGGTAAACCTTAAAAAACAAGTTAGATAATGTTGGCAGAACAACACTTTTAGCGCGGTCACACAGATTTTAAATTCGTGAGCAATTAAAAATAACACTGAAGATACGTGAAGTTTAGAGCTGCCCTTCTGCGTTTTACACGACACGATGTACAAGTCATTTTCCTCCGTATCTAACAAGAGCATTATGCTCTATTGTAATGTTGTTGTTGTTGAATATGTTATAGAATATTATGTTCAGAACTTGCACTCTTTTCTTCGTTATCTTTGGCTCTGCTGTACCTATCTCGTAAATGGCGAGACAACTCTTTCCTGTGCTTATATCATAAACTGAGAGATATTATAAGTGTAAGTAGGCCTTCATATCAAGCATGTGATTTTGGTCACATTGTAAACAAATCTGAATCTGCTCGACATGTTTTACTTTAAATATCCCGAATATAACACTTAAAAGAAATTCGTATAGTGAAAGAAATTGTTCCATACGGACAGACACACGGGCGGACAGAACGGAAGTGCGGACATGACGAAGCTAATAATAGCTTTTCGCAATTGTTTTCCGAGGAGCGTCTGAACAAGCGTTACAATACATTTTTTCTTTTTTGGGAAAAAAAAGGAAAGGACATAGATGAGGAATTGTGTGCTTGCTTCATTGACTAGCAGAAGGCATTTGCCCGTGTCAACTGGACCAAATTAATGCGGATCCTAAAGGGAACTGGGACAGACTGGCTTGAAAGAAGATTGATCAGCAAATTGTACATGGAAGAGTGTCAAAATACGACTGGACCAAGGGGAGACGAGAAGTGTGAAGATTGGAAGAGGAGTTAGACAAGGTTGCTGTTTGTCGCCGATTCTGTTCAACTTATACAGCGAGTACCTTACCAAGGAAGCTCTTGAAGGGTTTGGAGACTTCAAAATAGGAGGACAAGTAATTCGCACTGTGAAATAAGCAGATGACCTTGTGCTACTGGCTATGGAAGAAACGGTGCTACAGGGCATGGTTGATAGACTAATTGAAATTGGAAGACGCTCTGGAATGGAAATGAATGTGGAAAAAACTAGGGTAATGAGAATCTCAAGGCAACCATCCCCAATGAAAATTATGATAGATCAAAAACAATTGGAGAATGTGGAATATTTCAATTATTTAGGCAGCATGATAACAAATGATGCAAGGTGTACACGTGAAATTAAATCTAGAATCGCCATGGCAAAAGCAGCATTCAACAAGAAGAAGACTCTCTTTAGCAGCAAACTGGACACAAATTTAAGGAAGAAACTAGTAAAGTGCTATATTTGGAGCATAGCTTTGTATGGTGCTGAAACGTGGACACTTCGGAAAATGGATCAGAAGTATCTGGAAAGTTTTGAAATGTGGTGCTGGAGAAGAATGGCGAAGATCAGTTGGACCGATCGTGTGAGAAATGAAGTGGTATTACACAGAGTCAAGGAGGAGAGGAATATCCTACATACAATAAAAAAGAAGAAAGACTAACTAGATTGGTCACATCGTGCGTAGAAACTGCTTTCTAAAACACGTGATTGAAGGAAAGTTAGAGGGAAGGATAGAAATGACGGTAAGAAGAGGAAGAAGGCGTAAGCAGCTACTGGATGACCTTAAGGAAAAGAGAAGATACTGGAAATTGAAAGAGGAATCACTGGATCGCAACCTGTGGAGAACTCGCTTTGGAAGAGGCTACGGACCTGTCGTAAGACAGACTACAGAATGAATGAATAATTTGTCTGCAGTTACATTCTAACATGGAGCCCTTAAGTCAGAATGCCAATAAATACCAAATTATGTAACACTAGTAATAGTACCTGCTATCCTCGCACTTGTAGACCTGCCAATGCAGCAAAAATAAGTTTTGAGAATTACGTAAATAACGTAACTACATACTTTAAATGAGTGTGTGTGTGTGAATACAATATATGCCTAAGAAATGCGAATGCCACCGCTGTAATTATCATGTTTAACTTCTGGGTGTCCTACCCATCTGTCTACCAGCAAACATGGATATCCAAACGAAGTATATTATCCTTCACCCTCCTTTTGCCATGGAACACAGTCACATATCTCGGAAATACCATCAACATTAGTCCATGTTTTCCTTTATATTAGGCAGATGTATTGGTGCCTTTGCTTTGTAATCAAATATCAAAAAATCCGCATACAGCTTGTGACGTAGAACAGTTATTAACATGTAAAGAGAAACCTGGTTAATGTTAATCACAAAATGGCAGATTACAAAGTCTCATCTGCAGTGAGAATGTTAAAACTAAAACATTACATGCATAAAGGAATGAATTTAAATTTTTTATGCTTTCTTTGCCAAAATTGCAGTCTGTACAGCGAATTCATAACGGAGATAACGTGTTCGTCTGTCCGCATGTTTACGATCTACAGTTTCTGGAAAAATCAAGATTACACTGAATACTAATAGCGTAGCATTAAATTTGGTGGTAGTTGTTAAGATTTATGCACACGAACGCCAAATTAAAATTAAAAATTCTCAAAAATGTCTCATCATGGCAAACATAACACGAATACTTGATACACATTATAGATGCCATTAGAAGCATAGGCGTAATTTGGATAATAGCCTTGGGCGGGAGGGGGGGATCGACCATGACTATTAGCAACTTTAATTTACGAAGGAGTTAAGTTAGAAAGAGGGGGAAGTTTGGTTTGAACCAGACCCTAATATACATACACCCTTTCCCCCACTCTCACCCCAATTTTTTATTTGCCCCTCCTCAACTCGGTAGCCAAAAAATTTATTCTTAGGTAGAAAAATACTGTAGGGGCATTTGTCCCCCATTGTCTCCCCTAATTTACCCCTATAATCAGGATATATAACGTTACTTTCAAACTTTTTCGATAAAGTGAATATTTAACGATATATCCAAAAAATTCTGTTTGTGATCCTGTACTGTGCTCTGTATAGACTGACATTAGCTTTACAGTAACGCATTTGTTCTGTAATAAACTAATATTAAAAACATGTGCATAATAAAAAATAATTTTGAAAATGTCGGTAGGCCTACTCAGTGGAGTGATCCTATTTACACTTGTTTACCAAAAGGGAAGCCATATCCCAGATGAAATTGTTTTATGAGAGTTGAATAAATAATCTGCTATTAAAATCAGAGGTGTTTTCAGTTCAGAAATATTTGATAAGTCCAACAGATTAACATTTTATCTTCTACTTGAGATTAGATTATAGTTCCAGATAATGGCCTCCAGACAGTACCCTCATTTCGCACAAGTAAATGTAATGAATTCCGCTTCTGTGATTCCCAAGACCTATGATTAGAAATTTCGATTTACCGGCAACTTGTCTATCTGCCAGTTTGTCCGTGTAATCCGCCTGAATTTTCCGCTATTCTTCTCTACGTCTGTGGAATAATCTGACCATATCTTCTCTGTCACACAGAGCTTTTTGTTAAAATGCAGATGTTAGAATGCAAAATAAGTAATATAAATACAATAAAACATGTCAATCAGAGGCACCACGTCAATTATTTACAAATGTCGTCTTTCATTTTATTCTACTTTTCTTAAAATGTCATGAAAGACCAATGATTAATCATGTAATTATATATTGTCTTCCTCAATGTGTTTTTTAATTTTGAGAGCCTGAAGATGACCTAATTTAGGTCGAAACATGTAGTTACTCAATTAGACAAATAGATTATATTGTCCAATAAAGATATTTATTGAGACTGATATTGATTTACTTATTCAAAACTTGATTTCATTTCTTTGTTACTGTTTTCCTACAAAGCAGACATTATCATTACTTAAAAATACGACTTAACACACTTTCATAATAAACAACAAGAACATTTTTCTTTGGCTTCTTATTATTATTGCTGTTTATATTCAAAAAATATCAGAGTCGAAATATAGATACTGCAGTTAGAATGGTTCAAACTTAAGCACATCTATCAATCTTGTCATTCTTTAGCAAAGAGCGGATCCTTTCTTAGGGTCGCGGTCCACAACGTTTTTCCGTATTCTGGATTGCGAGAGAAAAGTCTGAAAAACACTGACGTATTCAGCATAAGAGCTTCAATAATACTGATAAGTATTAAGTAACGGCGTAGTCATAATATTCGTTTAACCTTGATTTTAGGCTTCCGCCGCGAGTCCTCGGACTCGAACCTTGAAGATGGGACCGATACGTTGTCCCGAAACGTCGGTAAACAATTACCACACGACGCCGCGCAATATCCAAGAAGAGCGTAGATCTCATAATATACGTTTGTTTGTTTCTTTGTTTGTTTAATGTCTTCCGTATTTACCTCTCTCTGTAAAACCTTTTTTCTCCTTTCGCTTTTCCCCTTTCTGGGATCAATTGTTTCTTTGTACACTTCTCTCCATTCTTGCTATGAAATCTGAAAATATTTAGTTTAAAAAGACGCAGTAGTGGAAGGTCAGTCAGTCGCAGGTAAAAAGAGAGTGTCAAACTAAGAAGCACAATGGTACTTTTTGTGCCGCTTTGGTGATTACTTTTTGTGTGTTCCAGAGGACTCCTGCAGCAAGACCTGTCCTTCACACGAGCGTTTTAAGCGTGATGCTTCTAATTGTTCCTCTTTATCGTCGTCTCTGAATTTAGTTTCTTCTTCTATCAGAACTACTTGTAGATGAGAAGTCAGTACAACAGGCTTACGTCACTTCTGTGATAAGCATTCAGTCCTTTTGTTCGCGTTTTTTACTCACCACGCCTATTTGCTACGAGATTAAGGTAAAGTGAAAATGTATGCCGGTTATTAGATCCTTAATTATAATACGGTGACTCAAAATTATATCCCAACATTACAGACTTTGACATGAAAATAACATAGGCTGTCCTCGTTTAACGTTGCCCCGAAATTCGTTGATTCTCTTTAGCGTTGACAAATTTTGGTGATCAAAGATTCGACGAATGTTGCCCGGACTCGGATTGACATTGCCTTATCGGGTAGTTTAATTAATTCTTATTTAATTAATTCTTAATGGGAAAATGCCCCATTATACCCTGTTTCGATCTACGCTGTTATTTTCAGAAACGTAACTCCGACGTCAAACTAGGTGTTACCAAATTATAAACATTTATTTTAAATTCTTGTGTTTAAATGGCGACATAAGGCAGTAAGTATATGGGAAAATTGTAAGAAAGATGAGTCCGGAAAACAATGAGCCATGAGACAACCTTCATGCATTTACTCTGGTATTAGTTTCAATTACGTAAATGCAATTGAGGCGTCGCTTGAATTAGGCAATCGACGCCGAAGGCTGTGGTAAAACTGAACTTTAGTTTATCGTGAGGAAATAAATAACATGCTTTATGCTTTGTGCTTATCACAAATATATATTTAAAGTCCGACAAATGTACAATTCAATCACACTAATTGTGCAATTCCACCGTCCCACACGTTTCGAATGTACGGAATGAATAATGTTAAACTTATCACAAACTTAATATTCACTTCAAAACCGTACAGTGGGGAAATTTTTGTTGATGGTAAAGGAGAAATTGGGAATTATAAGAATATTTGTGACCGGAAAACCATGAATCAGGAAAGAGTACCCGTTGGATGTTCCTGGCTATCTTTTGAGCAAGAAGCTGTCAGTAGTTGTTGTTTCCTGTGTCCACTAACTCAGTGATTCTCAACACTCTGCATATTGCATCTCACCGGATGTTTCATGAAAAAGCCTTAGTCCTTACTATAGCCAAATTAAGTTTCCTTTTTTTTTTTAACGTGCCTATTTTACAATTAAGCCTATTTTCATTCCAGTACTGTACATTAATGCAAATGATTATGTTTGAGACTTCACATTCCACCCTACCGACAAACTGCCACAAGCAAGACGCGTCCCATCGGATAACATCGTGCTACCAAATTTGTTCTAATTCATTTGGAGATTTCGCGCTACGATATCTGTAAAACACATAACCAAATTTTTGCATATTTAAGAGCTTCATAGTTTATACTCTCTACCATATAGTACGTATTAGCATTACCATATCGAGGATGAAATTGGCAGGGCAAATATGACGCATGGAATAGAAGAAAAATGTATATAGAATTTTAGTCGGAAAAACCTGAAGAGAGGAGACCACTTGAAAAAGTAGGTGCAGGTAGGAGGATAATATTACAAGGGATCTTAAAAAAAGAAAATGTAAGGTTGTGGACTGAATTCATGTGGCTCAAAATGGTGTGCAGCGAAGGGCTCTTGTGAGCACGATGCTGAACATTCGAGTTCCTTAAAATGAGGGAAATCTCGTAACTAACTTAGCAACTAATATTAGATTTTTAAGAAAGGCTCTGCTCCTTTAATTTAGTTAGTTAGTTGGTCAGTTAGCTAGTTAGGTCGTTAGTTAGTTAGTCGTAATATTCCCACCTCACAAGCTCTTATGGTCGTTAGTTTTACGAAGTTTAAAATTACTACGCTAGAAAATTTAATAAAACCCTGTTTAATAGTTCCGCAGTTTAAACATGAGGACGGACAGATATATGCGAACAACAGTAGGCACTTTATTCAAAGAAAGCATGATAATGATACCTACGCCTCCTCCCAGTGACTAATCACTGTTCAGTAGCTTTTCTCAGTAACAGTTTGACGTAAGGCAACTACATATATTGTTGCAACGCTAATATGCAGCAGCACACACATGACACACTGTCTAAAACAACTGACTACACTGAACAAGGCCCGCGCCTTGTTACGTAACGTTTTGTAATAAAATGCTTCTTTTTTACGAGTTGTTATAACGCACCTCAAGTTGAAGGACGTCCCCTTGTCGGCTGTTCTCGATTGCTTATTTAATATATTTGCAGCTACCTTCCATATTCTCTACCCACAACCCGAGAACGCGAAGTGCGATGTGACAAAATTCAGACAAATTCATTTTATTGTGTTTCGTTAAAATCACTTCAAGTAGCGAAGCCTCTCAGAAACAGCATTCGTATTTGAAAACTAAATTTAGACGTTAGTCTATACCAGGGATGCACAAACTCCGGATGTCTGGTTTCCCTGGCAAGTAAACTTTGTAGGGCGATGCTTAATATTTTCAGCATAATTTCTACAGCTTTTGCTCCCTTACATACAAGTGTGTCTCAGTATAGGCTACATGCACCGAAAATGTAGCGCCAGGTAACAGCAAAGGTTACAGGTAAATCCAGAATTGTGGCCCTCAGTATAGAATTTGCCTCATGCCACCATTCTAGCCCGTAGAATGTGGAGGGGGCTCCCAGATTTGCGGAAAATTTGTAGACCACTCGTCCACATCATGTACCACATGTACCAGCCTCGTAAGACGTGCCATCCTCGTGATAAATCTGTTAAATTTAATTTTGAGCTGCACGCAAAATAAGGGCCAAACTAAATTCACCTGACAGCTTCCAGTGAAAACCCCCCAACCCTCCACATTAGCAAATTTTAATTCTAACGTGTAGGATAGTTTCGGACTGAACTAAATATACTTTCAAAATTTATTGTCGCTATTTTTCAGAACTCATTAATCCCTACTTTAATTTATTGCCGATACAAATATATTGTTGTAAAGACGATCGCATCGAAGGTAAGATGCACAGTCAGGAAAACATTTTCTTTTTATTTCTTTAAATATTCACCACATCTACAAATGTTTCAAATAAAATCTACAGATCTCAGTGAGATTTGTGTTTTATAGCATCTACGAATTCTGGGATATGAGTTTATCACACGGGTGAGAATAAATTATGTAAATCTCCTGTGTTCCCATGGTAACCTCCTGAAAAATATGTGGCTTTATAACCCGGTAGACCATCTTAATATACCAACTGTCTTTGCATAAAGAGCCATTTTGTTTTTAGAACAAATTTCGATTTTAGTTTCATTACAGTAGCTAAGGTAAAGCTATCCCTATACAGGCATGGACAGGCCCTTACGACTTCAGGAGGTTGAGGCTCCCAGAATTTCTAGACAACCGACACACGAAGTTGGCAAGGTTGTCAGCCCTAGGCACCGGCCGCCTTTACCACCCAGGAGATATCCCTGGTACTAATTTCTGTTAGAGGCCAAGTCAACCCCAGGGCCATAGTGCAGTCGGAAGGATGAAGTCAATGAAAAATGCCAATGGCCCATCGGGAATCGAAGCCGCGACCATCCGGCTTGTAGCGCAGTGCCTCAACAAACTGCATCACCGCGTTCATTACAGTAGCACTTTGTGGATATCAAGATTAAATTCGACAAAAACTTGGCTAGTTTTGGAGAAGAAAAATGTAGACCTGTGAGGTCTTCCCAGAGTGCCTTCAATGCACTTCTTGCAAAGATCGCGTACTAATAATTAGTCATCCTCTTACGTAGATATACGTAGTCTCCCTTATCACTCTGTTAACATGAACATCGCAAACAATTGCTGAACCTAAGATAACACAGGATCTTAAAGCATTTCGTAATTTTGATACAGAGGCAGGACGATGTATCATGTTCTGCGATGTCTCAGTAACCAACAGTTTCAAATCTCACTATAAGGTTTTTTAATGTACCAATGTGTACATCATAACCTTCCCTTTTATCCCTACCCGATTTCCTCTACCGGTACACTTAAGGGCATCGTGGTCATAGACAGGCACACGCCAGGAATCGAAGGTTCAAATACCGCACAGTTACACATCTGTCTGCGTTTTCTTTGTGTGTATGCGTGTAAAGGTAGCTGCCATGGGGCTCAACTGACTTCATATTCAAATTTGTATGCAATTGAAACAAGGTCTTTAAATAACCCAAGAACAAATAACTTTATGTTCAAATATCTAAATGGATGGAATAATTTGACTCTACATTCTGTGTTTTTCCTCAGTTCCACATTCTCAGTGTGTGCTTCATCATCCGCTCACTGCTTTCTCAACACCCGTTACAGTCTTTTTATATTAATAGTAAAACAAGTAACCATGTTCTTAGATTTTTTACACTTTGAAGGATAACACGTTTGTTCCGACGTTTCGGTAGAATGTGCTCCCTTCATCTTCAGGGCGACTGAATTTCGTTCAGGTGGATGCCACTCCCAATCAATTAAGCATCCACCCGGACCAAATTCTGTCACCCTGAATATTAAGGCAGTATGTCCCTCCGAAACGTCGGAACAAACGTATCGGTTTACACCCAGACCATCATTTCAGAAACGCCCACAGTGCAAACCTAAAAACGTACAATGGTAAATAAATGTGTCAGTGATATACGGTGGTTTAATGACTTACGATGATACTCGTATGAGATTTATCTTACAAAGCCGTATAAAATTACGGGTTTGGCTTCGTGAAGAATCACAAAAGTAATGAAAGTGTGTATTGTCGTCAAGAATCATACTCGTATTTGGAATTTATTATTCTACTTTGCACCATGAACTGAAATGTCGAAACAAGAAGTACACCCACACATTATAAGAACAACTCTTATCTGCTGTGGATTATCTACACAACCTACAAAGAAAATGTTTAAGAACTATATATCTCAATACTAGATATCCTATTAATCCTACAGCCTGATACCAGACATTTAAAAGTTAAGAATTGGAATGCTGATATGCTATCGTTACGTCGAAATACACATACATGTGTGACTCGCATACTAATGTGTGTATCCTTTACGTGACTCTTTGGCGTACGAGTATTCACAAAATAGCGAAATGCGGCTATTAAATTTGTCATGTCTGTCCATCTGTCCGCATGGAACAAGTCGGCCCCACAGGATGGATTATCGTAAAATGTTATAAGGGGGGGTGGGGGGGGGTTACTAAAACATGTCGAGAAAATAAAAGTGTTGCTAAAATCCAAAAAAAAGGCACTTCGCTTGAAGACGTACTTACATTTGTGACTGCTTTGATTACTAATTGCTTGTACTCCTTCTATAATAATCAATAATAATAAAGAATAATAGATAATAATCGGCCTTATATCTTCAGGCGATTTACATGACGTATAAATCAGGAACATTAAAACATGCAGTCGTAATATTTCACGTATATTAATTATGTCTAGGAATATGAAATTTAGTACGTAGATAGATTAGGAATATACCTACGAACTGTGTATGAAATGGCGTTTCCAAGCCAGCAATTACAAATATTTCGACGGATCGGAAATGTGAGTTTGTGCATTCTGTTACCAATAAATTTAACACAGACAAAATTTTAATGTTATCTTAAAGTGTGACATCCCGTTTTGTTATTTATAAAAGGGTTAAAAAGGACCATCAACGTAACTAATTTTGTTAAACAATTTAATCCCTTTGTAAAAACAAAAGGCTACATTGTTCGGCTTGATATTTAGCCATCTTCAGGTTACAGTAACATTCGTACATACAGGAAATTACATACGGCTTAATGCCAAGCCGAAATATGTAGGTATATTTGTTACAAGAAATAAAATTGTTTAACAAAGTTAGTTGTGTTGACGGTCTTTATTAACCCACTGTATAAACTAAACCAATGTAGACATATGAATAATACGTTCTGCACAGATATATGACAGACTAACAATAGTGATTACTTCTATCATATATTTACAATTAAAACAACAAAAATTGTGACCAGAGTGGATCAAATGCTGTGACCATGCGAGAATGTCCAGCATGCGAAGACACGAACGAGCGCCACGTGTACTTCATATCTTGTTTTTATTCTAAGAGACGGTCTTCTGATAGTACAGATGGGCCTGCATAGCTTAAACTGCTTAGATCTACAGCGGCTGGAAATACTTTCTTCACCCACCTTCTCAAATAACTAATTCAGATCAGAAAGACTCAGTAACGTCAAGTGAAGAATGTCGCGCGCAGCATGGGAAGTGCACGTAAAATCCGAACACAGGAGCTTACCGTCACACAACCAGCAGCCGTACGATGAACTCACGAACACATAATGTCTCTGCAGCACGACACAGCGACTGAAGTCAACAAAAGCAGTAACGTGTTAAGGCTTTCTCTCTCGCCAACATCAGGATGATGACTCTTCTTACTTCCAAGTGACGTAGGTAGGCAGTGAACAATAGTCTCAGGTGAGGTGATATACGTCTGTTGAACGATCCTGTCCAATACGATGCAACTGCTATCATATCTTTTCTATCAGTTGTTACTAGTCATCCGAGATAGTGGTTCAGGCTTGCGCAAATCCATGCTCGTATTTCTGAAAGAGAGAACAATTTTACAATCAAAATAAAACTGATGAAATTCACTACAGAGAAGGTATAAGCAACATGAGACTCGTGAGTCGCACATGGTGCGTGAAAATAAATCATGGAATTGTAGGAAGTCTTAATATTTCACACGTAATTTTAGGTTCGATTTTAAAATTTATCAAGCTTTTTAAAACCCATTGAAAATCTTATGTTTTAAGGAATATTTTTAGTAGCCTATCTGGCAAGACCCTTACCAAGCACGATTTTAAAATTAATGCACACTCTACCTTACAGTAATGATTATTGTTGTCGTGTTTAACCCGAAATAGAAACTGATGGGCCTAATTTATTAAAACCCCCTAGCGTTGAAGTTCATTAGAACTTGTCCATCAGTCCGACAAATGAAACCCGATCAGATACGGACAGGTACGATGTCACGTACAGACCTACGTTCTAACTTCGTGCAAGATATGAATATCAGTTAATGAGTTCAACTTAAAATTACGACACAGACTGATTTTCCTTATAACTTTAACATATAAAATACTGAGAAAATACACAACCATTATCATTAAATTTTACCCTTTCAATAGTGATCATTTCACGTATAAAATAGGGGTAGTCAATTTTTCGTGGGTGATAGCAAACTACTTACACGCTTATAATTAATAATGGACACAGTAGAGATTTACAGAAAATAAATATAGATTCCATGCACTGAAATAATAAGATTACAGATAGCTTAGGCCTTTTTGTCCTCGGATCAATATTTTCCAAAACATTACTTTCGATTATTCTGTCTCACAAGAAAAAACTGCCTAACAAACGACAAGTCAGTTCCTTCTACAATGCCACAATTATTCACTTACGACGGAAGCCCTAAATTAATGTGGCAAATGAACACATCCTAAATGTCCAGTACACCTCGGCTAGGGACAGCAGACGTGACAGTTCGCTTTGCGATCATCTGCGAACAAATAAAAAATTGTTATATATATTTTACAAATCTCGCAGGCACTCAAAAGCCGTTCAGTAAAAACCAAGGTCGCCTTGCATGATATGTAGTAATTGTTCTATCAGCACTTCAGAGTTGTTTTATTATGTGACGTGTTTCCGTTCTACGGCCCCATCCTTATATTACACACATTAGTCATACGTATCAAGGCCCTTAGCATTTTTTATTACGTATAATCTTAAATAAATGGGTGGTCATCCCATAAATGACTCTGAAAGCGCAACGTTCTGTAAAGTTCAAAGGAATGGATCCAGTTAGCCCTATATTACAGAAGAAACTTTTTTTTTACTCAACTAAAGACTCAAAACTTTAAAACAAAATTGCACGCTTTTGTTTTGGGTGTTGCTCAGATGACGGTCTCCCGTGTTATTCCACTGTGTGGAATAATACGTTTGCTCCGACGTTTCGGATGAACGTGATGCCCCTATCTTCAGGGTGACAATTGGTTTCAGATGGGCGCTGGAATGATCGGAAGTAGATAGTGTGTCGATTTTATAGAAAGACTGCAAGAGACTGTGGCCAATTAGAGCCACAAGCACTTCATCCACCTGAACCAAATGCAGTCACCCTGAAAATGGACGCAGCACATGCCTCTGAAACATCGGAACAAATTTCACGGTGTCACAACCCACAAGACGACCGTTTGAATAAAATTTTATAATAAAATAGAATATTCGTAACTTGACATTACTACTTAGAAGACGATAGTTCATGGACTAGATAGTACAATTATCAGACACGCACATATATATATATATATATATGTATATACACATACATTAAGATAAGCCACATTCTGAAGCTGCACATGCCAAAATAACTGTCCCATAAAAATGTGCAATGATCTGGTGCCTGGAAGTTTAATGATCTTATTTCAGATTTGGTACACAAAAGTCTTACGTACAATAACGTAACATAAACAATTAGTGTACTTACTCCACTGCTGTCATCAGCTCCTGCTTAAACTCACAGTCATAGCGCCGTCCGCCTAGGAAAATAGAATCTTAGTACCTCGTCCTTAACATCGCAAGTACCTCGTCCTTAACATCTTAGTACCTCGTCCTCAACATCTTAGTACCTCGTCCTTAACATCTTAGTTCCTCATCCTTAACATATTAGTACCTCGTCCTTAACATCGCAAGTACAACGTGCATACCAAGTTTCGTGTTGATCGGTTCGGAAGTTGAAAGGTGGGCGGACAACGGGTACAAATGGCTTTAAGGAAATAAGCAGGATCTGCAGTAGCAGTTTAAGATTCCGTGGAAAAATGAACACAATGCAGGTTCACTGGAAAACAGTTGACGCTCAGACCTGCGAAATATTAAATGTGGACTTCAAAGTTACTAACCATTGTAAAGCAAGTAGACGTTCTGGTTTCAGCTTACTGCGAAGGTAGATATTTTAAAATTGTGGGAGTATTTCCGTTTCACACTACAAGACTGCTGTGGGTGTCGAATTTTCGTCAAACCAAATATTTCGAGGCTTACCTTGAAGATGGGACCGATACGCTGTCTCGAAACGTCGGTAAACAATTACCACACGAGGCCGCGTAATACCCCAGAAGAGCGTAGATCTCATCAACATCGCGGCGGAAGCCTAAAATCCTTTTCTTCGTTTCCGCCTGAAGAAGTCGCTTCAGCACGACTTCCGTCACACAAAGCAGTCGTCACATTGTCATCGGGGTTGAATGCAGATAGACGAAGCCCTACTAATTCGATACAAATGAAGTTGATACGTGACCAAGCGAAGTAAAGCGCGCTGAGGTCCTCATACATAGATTCAGTACATTGAGTTATTTTCTTTCTTTCTTTCTTTCTTGTTCACATTCGGCTGATGACACTAATCGTTTTCGCAACAGTTAAAGGCGTTTTAAGATGTGCATAAACTTACTTTCATTTTGCCTTTAAACTCTCTATAAGCCATGACGCACTGTTACCACTTCAACAGATCTGTTCTGACATTCCTTCGATTCCTCTATCTCCTTGAATACAATTCATGTCCTCTGCCAGAACGTCGATTTCCAAAAACCGCGTAAGCTTAAATGTTACCCAAGTTTAGTCGATTCATATTACTTTCACCGAACTATCCAAATATGGTGTCGAAAACGGACGCATTAAATACTCCCTTTCCCCACACACATTATACATATACACACGCACACACACACACATATTGTGTGATAAGTAGGATTCCAATTCATTCTAGAATGCCCTTTCTACCAATGCTTTTCACCACAGCTTTCTATCACAGTCTCTAAAGCTTTGGATTATACTTGCTTATTTACACTGTATAAACTTTGATAGTTCAGCCGAAGACATGTCACAAAATTAAAAATATATTTCCCATATACAATTACCCTAAATTTCACAATGTCGTGGCCTTCACTTCCCTTAAAGTATTTTCTTTCAAGGCGTACTCTTAACAGACCACGGCCACTTCCTTGCCTTTTGCAATAGATATGGGACTTTAGGCCTATAAGACACGAAGTTCGTTATTAAATGTTTCTGTAGACCAAAATTAAGGCGGGAAGTCGCCCAGCATGGACACATCGAGCACTTCCGTCAGAGTGCGCTTTCGCAAAAAGTCGTCTGTATGTCTACAATTTCCTGTTCCAAGCCCAGTTCTGTCGATACAGTTCTCTTGCAAAGAGAAGCCAGTCTACAGATCACTTGATTAGACACAAATTATGACCATGTTACGATAATAAGACTCTTAGCCCCGAGATCCTGAGGGGCTGATTTCCGTGTTCCTGTTAAGTTCTGACTAGGTAATGCATTGAGACGGGCAGCATTCCTCTATGCAAAGGCGTCCTACTACTTGTACATATGTAAAAGACCAAATAAACCAGAAACCTCTAGACATTTGAATTCAACTGCGTACTATTTATCAACTTTTCTACTTCTTTCAAGACTAGTCGAGAAACTGGGAGTTAGAGGAGTGTATGAGACCAAGCGGCGAACACAGAACTATCTTGTTACAGGCGCACATCTCCCTGTTTCGTTATGATTAATTAGCATCATTTACTCTGATAACACATATGCACAACCGGTAAGGCCATCTTGCAGAAAGAGGGCAATATCAGTGACGAGCACTACGGACCCGAGGCGTGACACACCAGTCGGAACATTTGTCACTGCTTGTCAATTTGCTGACAGATGATTGGCTGTTATCTTGAGTTCCACGTATATAAGAAGTTGGTGGGCGTTTGCTTTACACGAAAAAAAAAAACGGTTCCCGTACAATTAACATCATAATCCTTTTAATCCTCTTAACTGAACCTGTATGAGCTTAGTACAGGCGCAAGAATAAGATTGCTATTTTGAACGATTTGTCTTTCCCCCCAAAATAAATTATTAAGCTCAACAGAAGATCACCTCATAGTCGTAATTTTGAAAACAGTTGTACTCTCTGTTTTACAAGCAAACCTGCCATATTTTCGTCTCAATAACATGTTCAATGAATTACAAAAATAAAAAAACGCTTTCCCTTTTCTCACATAACCCAAACAGGCTGGCATCAGTAATGCTCCAGACTTACGTTCGGTAGGGCCAGGTTCGAATATCGTCTTTACCTGCTGTTCCGACTAAAACGTTTTCCGGAATTTCATTTCTCCCTTTAAATAACCTAATAATCACATTTCATATTATGCGCATTAACCCTTTAAGGTTAAGGTTAACCTAAATTATATTTATAGATTCAGTTCGAACCGCACAGTAAACACAATCCTTCTCGGTTATAACAACCAATCACTTAATGCTGTATAGGAAAATAATCGCTGTGTTCTGAGGCCAATATAAATATAAATGCACTCTGTGGACAGAAAGTAGGATTTTTTCAATACATACCCTAGTGGTACGTACAGTAGGTACTTATCTGATCGAACTTAAAAATAAGCACAGGTGAGGAGTGAACTCGTGTAATAACACGAGTAAACATGGTATGCGGAACCAATTGTACGAAACTAACACACGTAACATAAAATAAAGTGATAATTATCGTATGTGTAAGTTGTTCAAAACTGACCTTGACAACAGCAATCAAAACAGAATTAAAAAGCATGCAGCTCAATCAGATCGTCAATCGGCACTCCTTTTGTTATTTTCTTTTCAGAGAAACTGAATGGGAAGTTAACAGTTAGACGGCGATGAAGTTACCCAATTCCACAAACACTAAGGCCACACAGACTTCACAATATTCCGCTTCACCCTATCCATATCCTGGGGAAAACTAGTTTTTCTTGAATTGATTATTAAATTCATGCAATTCTTGGATAACATTTAGAGTACTTGGATTGGCAGAATGTGTGCTCAAGTGGGTAAAATAAAATACTGTAAACAGTAACACTGATTTTACAAGGATAAAGTGTATTGTCATAAAAATCCATAATACCATAAATATATCAAATTGTGACTATCATATCCTTGAAATACAAAATGTCCATAAAAGTCACTCCAAGATATAAAGAGGCTATATTACCTTAACCATTATGCATAATGAAAAGAGGGGGGAGGGAAAGGAGAGGGGGAAGAGAACCAGAAATGAAGATGAACTAAAAATGATTGTACAGTATTAGCAAATTTCCTTGAGTGCTCTTTCATGATACAATAGCTAATAGCTTACATCTGAAGTTATTTTTCAATGCCTAAGAAACTTGTCACTGATTGTATCATTAACAACTGTCACTGTAAACAGATGGTGCTTCACCTTGGAGAAAAATTTCAAGTTTGTCATTTTCTGACTGGAGTGGTGCAAATTTTCCAGCATATCATAACAAGTGGAAAGTCATTGGCCTCTGATAATCTGACACAGCTGACTGCTGCAGCCACTGAGGTGTGTGTGGTCAGTAATCAGTTACTGGCTATATAGCTGTTATACCACAAAAGTGGAAATTTCCTGACAGACATCTTCTGAGTTAACGTTCATTTCAGTGTTTTTAGAGATGTTCACAGGGCATTTATAAAGAGCCACTGTTACCCTTGTCACATCTTCTGTCCGCCCGACCACCCGCCTGCCAGTTCCAATTTGACAAGAATAACAGACACATCACATGAAGGCACACATATATTTACGATAACATCTTGCCACGCCTGTTCTTTGTAACAGAGACAGACTGTGTTCTCTATAAAGCATAACTAGCTGCATTATTGATTGTAAATTTCACTGTTTACAAATAAGTGAAAGAAATATAATTTCTTACCATTTGCCAGTTATCAATTATGATCAATGCCAATTAGCTGCTAAGACATGGAGAAAATTTTAGGAAAGTGTCATATGAAACGTGGAAAGGCACATGAGATCATAACATAACTAGTGTTTTTCTTAAAATCAGTCATGAATTAGAAATCTATAGCTAATAATATAACTAATATGCATGCTCTGCAGACATTTCCTAACTTGTTAATATGTATAACATCTCAGAAAACATATCTTGACCAAACCTCAGAGTAACTTTCTGGACATCTTATACATATCCTGCATTTTCAGATAATCTTTCAAATAGAGTACAATACAGAGAAGAGTTGATTTTTGGAACTATCATGTAATTTTGTGAGCTGTTCCCTTAAGTCACACACATGTAAAAGAAGTCATTAATAGTAAATTCAGAGCACCTAACACATAGTTTACCAACAACACAGCATCAATCACATATCCTAATTCACAATGATCAAAATATACACGTCATACATAAATCTCATGTGTACTGTTATAACAGAATTTTTGAGATATGAATTCCAAGATTTCTTAGTCCTGCCAAATATTCTGTAATTAATAGACCCCATGTCTATGCATGTTGTTACATTGCATAGGTTAGTTGGGGTAGTTCAGTCAATAAAGAGAATTTGGTTGACTAGAATTCAATCTCTGACATCTGCAGGGACTTTTTTCTTCCCCACCCAAGTCCAGACTTGTTCTGGATCCACTCACCCTTGTAGACACTGGATGGCAGCAACTATTTTGACTGCACTAAAGCTGATGGAGCACGGAACTGATCACCCACCTCTAGCAGCTGATGAGGTTAATACTACATGAAGCTTTTATCTCCACTTTACTCACATACCTTCAATACATGATACATAGGCACAGGGACAAATTAACATTTAACTGTGCAGTTTAAAATATTACTATTAATGTCAGTACATCAAAAGATTTTCTAAGGGTGGCATAACTATAAAAGTTATTGTAATGTTTAGTAAAAATATATGAAACAAATAAAAAGTTTAAAAAATTATTGTCCATAATTTCTAGAGTCTAGAAAAGCATTTTAACACAACTGCCATTTTTATGTACAGACAAATGTACAGAACTGAATGAGAAAAACAATTAATTATTTTTTTTTTTAGTCGTCCTCTTCTACCTACTCCGGTTTTCCCGTTTCAGTGTCGAGGTTTATAATTTCTTTTTATCACACTGAGAGACACACCACAGTCGGTAGGACTCCTCTGGACGAGGGATCGGCTCGTCGTAGAGGCCTCTACCTGACAACAACACACAACACTCACAAGAGACAAACATCCATGCCCCCGGTGGGATTCGAACCCACGATCCTAGCAAGCGAGTGGCCGAAGACCCACGCCTTAGACCGCACGGCCACTGGATTAATGATATTTACATTTATTAAATTTGATTAATCATTTTTGAGAAACCGGTGATTTAATCCTGTAACAGATAAAAACTTCTCTATTCTATTTTGGCAATCATGAAAAATGCTACAAAATTAGGCAAAATCTGATAGCTAAAACTCTGCAAAAAGAATAATTAAATTAATGATACAGTGATATGGATATGTAATATGTACACACAACAGTATTTCGTTGACATCTTGTCAAACAAGTGATCAATAGGAAGGCCAAGGATACAGTGTTGAAACCGAATGTGGGAGGATGTAGAAAATAAAGTATCAGTAGAGGGAAAAAACTTTGACACAGACAGGTGTACAAGAGAAACAGCAGTGGGAGGAGAGAGGAGAATGGTGAAGGCTTGTTCACAATGAACACAAATAGATGATGACAGTGATGAAATGTACCAGCACCTCATATGTGTGATGCAGTAACAGCATATTCCCAGTTTCAGTGAGCAAAATACTGAAATATTTAGAAGATATATTAGTCTTGTTAAGAGTTTAAAACCATTTGGGTATTCCTACATCTGTATTATAGAATTTTTACCTTATCGAAGGGTTTCCTTGTAAATAATGTTATCATTTCTATCATGTGAGAGAAGCCTCAGAACTATCAAACAGGTGCCTTGGTGAATTTTGTGACAAGTTATATTTTATTTATAGTACTAGCATGTTACAGATATCATATCAATTACAATCTCTTCCTCTAAATTTATTTATTATTAATTCTTGTGAACCCTGTTCACTTTTTGTGAAAGGGGTGTCCTCCTGGGAGGTCCTTAACATGGATGAGAAAATACCCATAGTGTGATGTCGCAATTGAGTAGGAGATCCATCCTCCATGATTCTCCCGACTCCAACACAAGAATGCGATCATAATCCAGTATTGTGGACAGACGGTGCTAGAACACAGAGTTTACAGAGCTTTACACATACGTTCAATGTATGTAAAAAAATTATAAAAGCTATCACAAGCTCAATTACATCACAGTTATGCTGAACACTGTTAATTGTCTGAGGCATCTACTTCTGTCTAACAAGCAGTCTCTTGCTGTGTAACTTTGTAATTGATACTTTTTGTGTGTCCCTTGTTTTCCTACACATTCCATTAGGCATGCGCCATTGCAACCGCCTCAGTTTAATGCAATACTAGAGCAACAGGTTACACCCTGAAAACCACCGTTCATTTCCTGACAGGGACAAGAAATTTCATTTTGTTATCAAGTCCTGATTAGTTCTGGCCCCCACCCAGCCTCATACGCAATGGGTCCTTTGGGTTCTGTCCATGAGCATTATGTTATTATATTCTAAATCTGATTACCCATGTCCACATAGTTCAAGGTTAAGAAAGTGTGGAAATGTGCCTTCAAGGCACAGTGCTGAGGCATAGGGACTGAGGCACAGGGACAAATTTAGATTATAACAGTATGAAATAAAGAGAATACAGTAAACTATGAAGCTTCTCATTATGTCATTGTCTCCATTCTCTGGTTATTTCAGCTGTCATTTTTCTGAAATCTTTGCTTTTGTGTACAGATTTACTAATTTACATCACAGATTAATTTACAGAAACAGGAATTAATCAAATGAAGTAAACAGGATATTACTAAATAATGAGTTGAAATTTTTTCTAAAAATGACATTACAATGGAGAGTAATGACAATAAATGAAATGCATATCTCTATTAGTTAATATAATTCCAGAAAATCTGTCCAAATCAGAATTCTGAGGTATGAATTTAAGACCCAGGTATAGATGGGAGGATAATATTAAAACGGATCTTCAACAAGTGGGAGGGGACATGGACTGGATTGATCTGGCTCTGGCTAGGGTCAGGTGGCTGGCACTTGTAAATGCAGTAATGAGCCTTGGAGTTCCATAAAATGTGGGGAATTTCTTGATTAGCTGAGAACCTGTTAGCTTCTCAACAGCTTATGTTAGTTAGCCTGTCAGTCAGTTAGTTATTTAGTTAGTTAGTTTGTTAGTTTGTAGGTACAAAGTTACCTGTACTTAACATTGAATTGTAAAGCTATTATTTTGTAATTTTCTAATCCCTTATGGGTGGTAAAAAGTAAAGAAGAGAAGGCTTCTAAAACTGATTTCCATAACTTGTTGCACATATTCTACCAAAAAATATTATACTTCACATAAACATGAAGTATGTGTGTCAATACTCACTGCAATAGTGATGACGGTCTTTCCAGCAAATGCCCTGGTAGCAGCTGCCAGTAATGCCTTTTCAGTACTGGGATCCACTGAACTGGTGGCTTCATCCATCACCAGGCATGCAGCATTGTGAAGGATAGCCCGAGCAAGGCAGAATAACTGACGCTCACCTGCACTAAGATTTTCCCCACCCTCTCTTACCTCTGCATCTGGAAAGAAACAAGAAATTGAGTGACCACAGACTGATCCATTCACATGTAATCATTAAATATACTTAATATCAATGAGAACATCTGCTTCTGTCCTTTATTAGGGTAATACAAAGCTTTGTAAACTAATTAATACAAGAAATTTCATGTTTAAAACTAATGAAAGCAGTTTAATGAAATGTGGTATGTAGTTCTATAAGAAAAGTTGTCAGTAAAATTTAATTTCAGTTCTACAGGCAAGTGAAATCCCTGCTTAATATAAATCTGGAATCCAAATTCACTGTACAAAATATTGGCACATAACACAACATATATTTGTCATTGAGATTTAAGTTCTATATTTGAACATGTTTTCAATATAGTGGATATTTATACTGAAATAAAGTCAATAATGCATTTCTTGATTCCTTGTTAGATTTATCTATAACAAACTAAAGTATAATGCTAAATTATGAATATTTAGTGACACTGTCTGCCACAAAATTTTAGCACAAGATGGATAAAACAAAATAAACGAACAAGTTGATTTCTATTCACACTAAATAATCATTGAAAAAAAGAAAAATTCTGAAGGAAAGGATTTTAAAAGCCTTTCACTCTCAGAAATACTTGACTTTTGGACCTTGTCAACGTCTGGTCCCACAAATACAAAAGTAGAAAAAAGTAAACACATTTTGGAAGCAGCACCTGTTTCCATCCTCAGGTAAGTAGGTGGGGAAGAACTTACACAGTTCAGGCTACTAGACATACATACATTGCCAGAAGCCTCAGTACAGCTCAGGCCAACAGGCGCAACATTTAGTTGCACCTGTTGGCCTGATGCCTCCCCAACTGTCTACATGAGGACAGAAACACATCTTGCTTCCCAAATCCGCTTACTTTATAGCACTTTTGGAACATTACATGGTGGTGAAGGTCGAAAATCTAACTACTCCTAACTGTAACATACCATTATCAGAAATCTCTAGAATTGGCTTTCTGGTCTTGTTGGTAACATACCTAAGCATCCAGGAAGATTGCTAACAGCATCTTTTAGTTGAGCCAATTCCAAGCTCTTCCAAAGTTCTGCATCGGTATATTGGGACTGAGGATCCAAATTCTCTCTGCAAAATACAGATGTTTACAAAAAAATATTTTGTAAATGAATTTTTGAAGAAGGAGAAGCAGTAGCTGGTGTGACTTCCACTGTGGAAAAGCAAACAGCACTTAGGCAACCATGTATGCACACTAGCACATGTGTGCATTCCATGAGAATCTCATATGCCTGCTTGTGGATGTTATGAAAGGCAAGTAGGCCATTATAATCAGAATTTAGTTGTATGGCTGACAGAGAATTTAATTTTACACATCTTTCTTTTTGGTAACTTTTTGTATTGGTAATTCAGTCTTTTATATGAGAAACTTAAGTATATTTCAGTTCTTGATCTTTATTTTTTGTTACATAGCATGCTAATCAAATGTCAGTAATGACATTCACTTGTGAGTCTCGTGGAGTTGTTTTCAAACTGCTGTACATCACATACCTTGTAGGAAAAATTCTATTACATGAACTAAAGCTTTCACAGTGACTGAATTCAATAAAACTTTCTTGGGCTAGCTGCTAGTGTGACAAAGTTTTATTGAAAAATTACGTTATTAAATAACTGTGAATTATTCATAATGGCTAAAAAAGATTTCACATATACAGTGAAAACCCTATAAACAATATTAATAATAAATTTGGACATGGCATCTTAAGGCCTGATTGGTGTTAAGATGTTGAGAGGTGCAGTAAATGGAAACTGAAGCTGAATGGCCCAACTGGGTTTCCAATACCCAGCTGCAGAGAGAACAAAATAAAGTAGTAACTACATATACAGATTATCCCTGAATGTGGGGGTTCAGTTCCACAAACCCTTATATAAGTCAAGTTTTATTTACATCAAAAATTATTGTAACTATGTAACTGTCGAAAATCAGCACCCCCACGGACATCAGAGAGTCACGTATATGCATGAACCCATTCTAATCCCATCAGATGATAAACAGTGTTTCTTCTTTATGTCAGCTGGAAACAGAATTTAATTTTGCGCCATTTTGTAGTACCTGATAGTCCCGCTAAACATGATGACATCTTGTGGGATAACAGAGAGACGAGACCTGAGAACCTGCAGCGGGACCAGCTTAGTGTCAACACCATCTATGAGAATCCTCCCTTCAAATACGTCCACCATATGAAACAGTGACATCACAAGTGAAGACTTTCCACTACCAGTTCTTCCACAGATTCCAACCTGTTGGTAAAGTAAATATTTTGGCTCTGGCAAGAAGAGTTATACTGTCCAAATAACTTGAATTCCGTTCCTTGTGATGCTGCACTTCTAGTTTTAAGCCACCACTACATCCAGACTAGATCTGGAACCCAGCCAACATCCTTCCCAATTGGTACTAATGTTGAAGTGGCTACAGCTTGAAACTGAACACTCACCTGCATTCAGTAGCAAGGTTATAACTGTACTGAGCTACACTTGCGCCCTGTCAAGTCTCTTCATGGTGTAATGCTTGAGCTAAGAACAACTGTACCTTTACTGATAACTATAATAATATGTATACCTATGTATATAATATTGATTTCATCCCGGGAAGTTTACTTTGATCTAACAAACCTTTGGCATGCCATGTATAAAACATCTTTGATGCGTATACAGAAATTGTGTTACTGATCCAAGTATTATGGCTCTGATACCCAAGTTACATGACACTTCACATTTGTACTTTTCTGTGCCCATAAAGAAGCTGTAAGCAAAATGCTGCAATGAATTAAAACAATATTCACCTTCTGTCCAGCAGGTATATGCAGATTTAGATTAGAGACTACAGGTCCTCGACTTGTATCATAACGTAGAGACACTTCTTCAAAAACAATGTTGCCCTTCTGAGGCCATAATCTAGGGACTGTAATCCCTGTGAACAAAGGTAACATTATCAGAAATGTAGAAACTGGTTCCCATATTGTGACTTAGAAACAGCTTTCAAATATGTCAAATTCTGCAGAGCTCACCAAAAGACATGCTGTTGTGCATCTTTCTTTTGTTTTTATAAACATGTTCATGAACTTTTGGGCCACATAAAGAAATCTAGTAATTGTCTGAATAATATCAGCTACCTAAGAAAGTTCCTGCACCACACAGTCAGTTATGCTACGAGGTCTGTTCAAAAAGTCTTGGAACTTTTATCATAAAACATTATATATTTCACCTAGACGTTAATTGTAGCTATCACCCTCAAAGTACTTCCCCCCCCCCTCCCACCAATACACCGCTCCCAGCGTTTCTTCCACTTTTCGAAACAGTCCTGGAAAGCTTGTTTCAGTATCGCCTTCAGGTCCCTTAGCGAATTTTCTTTTATCTCCTCTATGGTGTAAAATCTTCCGTCCTTTCAAGGTTGATTTTCAGCTTGGGGAACAGGAAAAAGTCTGCAGGTGCTAGATCCGGCGAGTAGAGTGCTTGTGGAATGACTGTAGTCCCCGTTTTTGTAAGAAAATCCTGCTCGTCGGCCAGCAGCCGCGGAACGAATTCTGCTGCGACGCGATGCATGTTTAACCTTTCTGTTAAAATGGTATGACACGCCCCCATTGATATTCTACAGTCATCTGCCACCTCCCGCACTGTTAACCGTCGGTTTCTGCGAATGACAGCTCAAACTCGCTCAATGGAATCGTTGTCAGTTGAGGTTGGAGGCCACCCCAAGCGTGAATCGTCTTCGGTCGAAGTTCCTCCGTCCTTAAATGTTCTTTACCACTCGCAGGTCCTCGCACGACTCATAGTTTCATCATCAAACACTTTTGGCAACATTTCAAAAGTCTCAGTAAAAGTTTTTCCCAGTTTAAAACAAAATTTACCGCAAACACGCTTTTCGGTTAAAGTCGACGTTCTGAGGTATCGCCGAACGTAACAAACAAACGCGTGTTTACATAAAGACGTGCAGCACGTGTACTGAACTAGATATTGAAATGATTCAGCTACCGTTCGACACACAAGTAAACTCTCTATCAGCCACAACTTGAACGGTATTGATGTGCAGTATCATTCGCGTGTAATGCAAAATGTACCGAAACTTTTTGAACAGACCTCGAAGTTAGTGGGGAGCAATTTTCCTGTTGTACCTTGGAAACGATAGTCTTCTGTGGGGATGAGGGCGTACTGTTGAACCCTCTCCACTGCACTCATATACATCTCCATGTCTGCTAGAAACATGACTACCCAGTTCAAATAGATAGGTACCAGTAACGTATAGTTCACTGCCAGTCCTACAAGTGATGAGGTGACATCTGGACACATTCTTGCAGTCAGCAGAGCTGCCACCACAGACATGAACACTATCACACCACCAAGGTAGTCCTGTCATGAGAAAGATATGTATTCCGTACAGACTGAAATGTGAGACACTGAAAGCTTGTTATAAGCAGGAGTCAAGGGAGCTTGAATAATGACGGTCTAAAGAATCTGCAGCTGTAGTTGGTTCATTACACTGCAGTTATGTTTCAAATTTACATCATTTCAGGTATGTTTAATGCACATGACCAGAGATGCACAAATTTTTCATATATCTAGGAGCCATCTTGAAATTTAGGTGTCAGAGGGTTACATGAAGTAAATTCAGTACTGAGAACCCACAAATACCATGTGCCACCATACAAAATTTAGTTGCCGCAGTTACCTGGTGCATGGGATTTGTGCACCCCTGTACATGTACACTTGGTACTGGATGTCGTCCTGTCTTCATGGGTCTGGAAACTAATGTAAAATATAAGAAAGAACTGTCAGTACAACAACAGCCAAGACGACATCTAACTCACAAAAAGTCATATACCTCCAACAACAGAGGCCAATGTAACCACAGTAACCTGAGTACATCCACATTATTCATTGTGCTGAGTCCTGTGAAAGACAAACAACTGAAATGCATGTTATAGTACTATCTGTTAAGTATCAAGTATTTATTCAAAAGATTTAAAAGCTTGTAATAGGGTTTATTACAACAGTAAATGCAGCTAGTAAGGAAACACAAATAGCAATATACCTCTTCTACTTAAGTGAGACTTGGATTTGCAAAATGAGAGCTGAAAGCATGATTAAATCTACTGAAACGAATTCTAAAAAGTGTCCGAGTATGTACTCACTTGATAAGACCGGTGATTTACATGAACTTACTGATCTGTCTATAAATTTTGTCATTACTTTGCTCCCATGTAAAAGCTGTTCCTATAGCTCTGGATACAGATGTTAAGTGGTAGTGACTGCTGACTCTTATAAATTATGAATGAGCCCACCATGCTGAATGACTACAAGTGGGAATGACTGCAGATATTACAGTGGATCAGTGCTACTCTCTGAACACATAGCTAGAGATGGGAGATGTGAATGTTGAAAGCTTGTTTTATTGCTGCAACATGAAGGTCAGTACAATGTAAGCCTATTAAGAACAAAAGTTGTATACAGCACATTTCTGCCAATCTGTTGCATTTTTGAGAGAATGCGTTAATAATGGGAATGGGAAAATAAAGTGTATGGCCATAATGTAAAGATAATAGCTATTAGTGAAATTTACAAAGTATCTGTCAATGATTTTTTTTGTATCTGAGAGCCAAATCACTCAATCACTGTCACAATCAGTCAGGCTGTGACAAAGATGTATATATAGCTGTAGTTCAGTGTAGATTGAGATCAGGTACTTTTGACAAAGTATGTTTTTAATCACTTCCCATAATGTAAGACATTTATGAATTGAATATAGGCAGAATATGGGAAGAAACGTTATAAAAAATAATTCTGAGTAACCATTTATAGGAGGAGGAGGACGAGGAGGAGAAAGGAAAGGAAAATAGCAATAAGAAAGGTAAGGAGGAGGAGGAGGAGTAGGAGGTGGAGGAGGAAGAGAATGAGAATAAAGAAAGAATAGGAGTAGGAGATAAATTAGAGGAGTAGGAGAGAAAGAAGACAAACGACACAAAGAAGATGATGGAGGAGGAGCAAAAAATATGATTTACCTTCATGTTCATTTGTATATTCAGACTAACACAAATGAATTCGATTAAAACACAACAGGTTGATGACACCTAAATTTACCTTCATATCGACTAATAACTAAAACAATGTTAAATGTCACAAATAAAAGTGCACAGTACAAACCAGAGCAATGCCAAGCCATCTGTTGGTTGTGTTCATAATGAGAAAGGCATGGGTGTGAGTATCAACCACGCTGAACAGGAGGCTCTGGAAGCGTCTCTGATGACCAAAGGCACGAATCGTGGTGAGACCACCCAGAGTCTCTGAGAAGTGGGATAATATTGGAGATCTGGTGATGCTGTCCAGCCTTTGCAGTTCCCTGTCACATTCACCACAAGTTCTATATAAACAGAATGCTAATACTTCGTAGTACTCTTAGTGCAGGAGCAGATGTTTTTATTTGGAGATCAGATGTGACTGTTTCAAAGTAACCACAAGTCAGAATGCCTTGCAAGAAAAATTCTGTATTTAAAAAAACAGACACAGAGCTACACAAATGCATCTTGTAGATTAACAAACTATAAAAAAACTAGTGACATTCCCACTGAAAATTTGATGGAAATCTTTGCACTGCTACTATGTGAAAATATAGCTTACATAGTATGAATTTCTCATACCCATTTACAAGTATAGTGAATGGAAATAGTACATAGAGTTTTAGCCAGTGCTCATAAAGCTCACTTTCCTATTGCACGAACTTCCAGGCCTAAATATCTTGTGTTTCTGGCGTTTTTTATGTGTGTTATTAAACTATACCATCCATTTCTTAGATTATGTACCACTGGTGATGGATGAATTAATGACTACGTAGCATTAGTGGACTGACGCTGACAAGGAAAACTAAAGTATTTAGGAGAAAAACCAGTCCCAGTAACACTTTTTCCACCAAGATTCACAAATGGACTGGCCCGGGATCAAGCCCAGGAATCCACGATGAGAAGCCAGCAACTAACTCTCTCAGCAACATGACGGCTTAGTTCAGTGTTATATTTAGGTAAGGTGACTCATAATCCCTGAATAAATGCTATTTACATTATGCCTCCATACAAAATATCATAATCCTAGCTCCAGTGGTCCATTATTCATCACTGCTAAAATAAAAGCTAAATTATGATTTTGCACAACCACAATGTTGCTTTATGACCTACAAACAATTATGTTAGAAATGCTGCATGTTCTTGGAAGACCTATTATCAGGCATATCAGCACACTAGTTTTCCTTCCACGTCACAATTTCTTGCATCTGCCATATTCTTATTAATAATTATCGGAATTTAAAATCAAGTTTGATTGGGTGGCCTCCAATTGCATAACTCATACCATATTGAATAAAAATTGGCCAGTATCTTCAAAATGTTGAAGGTGGGACACACACTGATGCAGACAGCAAGGTGACTCAATAGCCTACTATTCTCTTTAAAAATAAAGAAAGTAGGATAAAAAACATGTGTAACAATATGAAGGAAAGCCATAAAATCTTCAGTCAGAACAGGCAGTGCACCATACAAGACCCCTAAAAATGGGTCACATGCATTATCACATGCTGGGTAGCTCAGTTCCTATACAATGTTACTAACCTTGCAGAGCATCTGTAGAAACGCTGTGTCACAAAGTACACTATACAGATGGGGACAGCAGCAATGAGGAACCATGGAGTCACCACTGCATTTACAATGATTGCAGAGAAGCAGAGTAAGAGGAACTGGAGCAGTCTTTGAATTGATGTCGCAATTTTCTGTATAATAAGTTGCAAATAAATAAGTAAAGGACATACAGCTTCCAGTATTAGGCATGTACAACCATCATTATAATCTTCTTTGGTCAATCCATCTTTTTTGTGGTTTTTTCCAACCAACATTCCCTTTTTCCTTGCAGATTGTAATGCCAAATTCTTTTTTAAGGTACGATTTTCTTACATTCTTTTAACATATTTACACCATTTATTTCTGTTGTCTGAAATTCTGTCTACAATATTATTGTTCTGTAATTTTGAAACAAGTAGAAAAACCTATTGCATAAAGCATCCCCTTACAAAGTTTACATGTGTATGCTAACAGTTACTGAGGCAATAGGACCCGTGCGTAACTCAGACCCATCTTGTAATGCAAGTGAAAGAGGCAGCCCTATTCTCAGACTACTTGAATACATCTTGAATGAAAAACTGAACTAATTCTATGTAGATGATATTCACTCAGTTGGTCAAGAAATTTCTGAACTGAAGTTTCCTTACTGTGAGAACAGACTGCCATTCAACCCCTCACATGAAAGTTGAATCCAGTCCAAATTCTCATACCCTAATTTTACAACACACTTTAGTATTATCCTCCCATAATAAAAATAACACGTCTTACTGACTTCATGGTAAAGCAATCCCATCACATGCCTGGACAGGCCCTTAGGGTTCCAGGAGGTTGAGGCTCCCAGATATCTAGACAGTCGGCACATGAAGGTGGTAAGGTTGTCAGCCCTACCCCCCAGGAAATACTCCTGGTACTCATTTCTGTTAGAGGCTGAGTCAACCCCAGGGCCATAGTGCGACCGAAAGGATTATGTCAACGAAAAATTCCAATGACACCATCGGGAATCGAACCCGCGACCTTCCGGCTTGTAGAGCAGTGCCTCAACCAACTGCGCCACCGCGTGCCCCCACTGACTTCATGGTACAGGATTTATCTTCACTGACTCATAGTTACTCAACTGGTCAGTGAATTCTCTGCCAGTATGGAACCCAAACATTTATCATAATGCTTGTACCCATCAATTGATGTACCATGAAGTGCATATATACATTCATAAAGCAATGGGTATAAAACAGTAATGTGAAAAGGAGTAAAAGATTTACACTTACACCTCCATAAGTATTAATTGCATTAGAATCAAAAGCTACCAAGTTTTTTGAAAGTGACCTTTGTACACAAATTGTGTGCAAATTTAATTATGTAGGTATAGTGCTTTTCTTTTTCGAAAAGAACAGTGGTGGTACTAAAATATCACAATACAGGTGGGGGAGAGTCCTTTTAAATTTAAGAAAAAAAAAAAATAATAATTAAATATTTACCTTTATTCAAACTGAGATTTCAGAAATTTTTCATGGATGAAGAACATAATTTTTTTATATTATTCATATCTTGCATTTTCACTGATCAAACACACACTACTCAACCAACAAATGCACTCTTATTACTTTTTTATTTTTTTAGATATTATATATTACAATCTCTGTAAGCTAGTCCAACACGTTTCAATTCCCTCCTGGGATCGAAATTTACTCTAAAAATAACAAAAATAATATACTAAGGGAAACTAATCTTTGGTCCTAACAGAGAAGAAAGAGAGAATAACCAAACAATTATGAGTAGAAATGAAGAAAATAATTATTCATACTCTCCTCTCAAGACAAGATTTCTCTCAGTACTTTTTCAGAATATTGTTTATACAACAAAATCTCTTAAAAATTTCAGTATTTTTAATTAAGAACACAATTGAAATACCTTATCAATTACACTCATGTCAGTAGAAAAACGATTAATGATACGTCCAACAGGTGTACATTCAAAGAAGCGTAATGGACAGTGGAGGATATTGCGCAACATATTTTCATGGAGTACTCGTCGAGCTCGTGCTCCCGCATACTGTCCAATACCACTGGACGAAAAGGATAGCAGAATAGATGCCACAGAGAGAGCCCCATAGACTAGCAGGTAATACTTCATCTGCAATCAGGATGATCATATTATTTAGCTGACAAAACCAACTCTCTCCAGCGAGTGGGTATCTGTACTTTCCAAATCCTTGGTATTATGACAACCTGTTCTCTGAGAATCTGAGAACTCTGCTGTTCTGGGGATATTGCACTATTTCACTGGATGTTTGTTGCAAAACTTTTCCAGACCATGCTGTGGCCTCACTTAAAGGGTCAATATACCAGAATAATAAAGTTCTCGACTACTCAACTTTGAAAAACCTGAAAACTCGCAACCAGTTACCTGAAGGCAGGAGTATAGCTTACGTCTGAAACAGTGCGTTATAATAAATACATCACATATAAGGGGCAATGACCAAGAAAACCATAGTATAATGAATCAGTCACTGTCTGAGACCACTACAGAATCACTGTATTATCTGTGCTCAGTGCCTGGGAAATTTCCTCACCTCATAATCCCATGTATAAGGCACTGTGCTACTTCCTGTATTCCCACTGTTTGTCCACTGATTGAGCCAGTAGTCTGTGTAGACTCTGAGACTCTGCCAGCCAAATGTAGATGCTAGGTAACTAGTCCCAACACAGACTGAACAAGCCTGCAAGTACTGAAGATAAATCCTCTTGGGAATCCTCCCATACTCCCGCTCTTCTGAGAGTAATCGTCCAGTTTGAGCATCCACGACTTCATTGTCTACAGAGATAATAAGTATGGCACTGCTTAAAACTGCAACTATGTCCCTATAAGATAATATCTGCTGACAGAATATAAATTTGTACCAGATTCACCAGGTTCTGAACTACAGATGTAATTTTAGAAATAAGTCATATACATTTTAAGGCTTTAAAGGTGACAAGTTCTGTCCTACTGAAGTTTATTCCTGCTTGCTCTTACATCTTTTCATCACATGATGAGGTGCTATGATTATACTAACTTTTCTTTATAACATGACTCAGGATTGACCTCTTGTCTTTCCTTACTTCAATAGTTCTTTGTGCAAGTAATGTCTGTGTGTGTGTAATACTATACTGATGGGAATGTTTGGAATTAAGTGGGGAAGAAACAGGATGAGGAAAACCACATATCACCCCTAATGCCCTATAATCTGCACTCTTCATCTAGAGATGAACAGGTCAGGAGGCATGACTGCAAAAGATGAAAAAGACCTAAAATATTGTGGTTAAAAAAACTGAAAGGAAGATGCTACTCGAGAGAATTCAGTAAAAATGAGAAGATAATATTACAGCAAATTTTTAAAAATTAGAGAGATTGTGGATTGGATTCAATTGGCTCAGAATAGTGTCCAGTTGTTCTTGTTGAAATGGGTAATAAACCTTTAGATTATGTAAATGACAGAGCATTTCTTGATTAAGTTACTGCTATCAGCTCTGCTCCATTGATTTATGCAATATTAATGTATCTTAATGGTTTATGTGAATAGTCCACACAGTCTTGTAACAGAGTGTACAGTCAAAATCCCATAGCATATTGAGAGAGACCCGATTCTTCCATGTTCAAAACTTATCACTTGCTACTTCTACTCTGAACACAAAACCAAATACTTTCAATTCCATCCAATGTAACAGTGAAAAAGACTTTATGCTGTGAAGGGACATAAACAATGAACTACTTACATGGATCATCATCATCAACGTCATCACTGCCACCTGATGCAGTGGATGGAAGTCGTTTCAGGTACTCATGGTCTGATATTGCAACTGTTGCACCATTGCTTGACCTGGTTCAAAAGCATAACTGTACAGTGGATACAGCAGCACGAACTGGCAAAACATGCTTCTGTGGCTTAGAGTAATACTGTATTATGCCATTGTGGCAAAGTATAAGGCCATGGTTGTCATAGAAAACTCAACAATCAATAACAAAAAGTCATGGGTGGAAAGCACCGACATGTACGTGAAATTCAAGTATCAAGAGAATCTCACCATATGGCAATAATTCTCACCTGCAGCCATTATCTACATTCATGATAAATACCACTCATCAACCAGTGACTCTCACCTGCAGCCATTAGCTACATGCATGATAAATACCACTAACAACCAGTGACCCTCAACTGCAGCCATTAGCTACATGCATGATAAATACCACTAACAACCAGTGACCCTCAACTGCAGCCATTAGCTACATTCATGAAAAATACCACTCCTCAATGGTGACTGTCAACTACAGCCATTAGCTACATTCATGATAAATACCATTTGTCAACTAGTGATTCTCAACTGCAGTCATTAGCTACATTCATGATAAGTACCACCAATCAACTAGTGATTCTCAACTGCAGCTATTAGCTACATTTATGATAAATGCCACCAATCAACCAAAGATTCTCAACGGCAGTCAGTACCCACATTCACAACAAATACCAATAATCAAACATGTATCTCCACAGTGCAGGATTTTCCTTCACATGCTTACAGTTAATGAACTGGTAAAAAATTCCCTGCTCCTAGGATTGTCACCCCATTCACAGAGGCCCACCACCTAACTCTATCCTAAAGTTACTTAATTGAATCCATACTCTTACATTCTGTTCCTTTACAATTGAATTAGCTGAAAAATATAATAATGTCAGAAAAACCCAGACTTGCTACAATTCAAATTCACAGCCACTTGGGAAAGAGAAACAAGTCAAACGTGTTGGGTAGCTCTTGGTCTCACAAGTTAAGGTTTAAATATTACACATACTTATTCTGTGCCACTATATCTGCAGCATGTTCTTTCTTTCTCAATTCAAGTTAAGGACCACTGCTGTATAATCTTACTGGAGAATAATGGGCTTGCACTAACCTCTGAGACTGGATGGAAAAGATACGGCGCAGCAAACTGCTTGGTTGGTCAGAGTTGTCTGGGCCTGTAGATGCTCGGGTTCTAGAGGAAAACAATGAAAGCAACGTAATGTACAGTGATAATGGACTCATGCTACAGTACTGTTTCTTCAGTTCAATGGTTCTTACTGGGACTCGTACCAGGCAAGAGCACGGGCACTGCTCAGAGCAACAAAAAAGTAAGTTGTAATTAGCCTAACAGCCTCAAGAACCAAGAATACTTATTCAGGCAAAAGAACATAAGGTATTTTAAAACATGTATGGAAATCTTCTTCATAAATGAATACTGTGGGTCACTTGAGGTTAATAAATTCGTTAGTGTTTATCAAGGTACTGAACTGATATTTAATGCCAGAGGTTGCTTTAAATAAACCACAAAGTGCCAAGTCTGGATAGGCTAGAAAGAATTCATGAACCTCTGTGCCGTTTGACTCATTAAACCTTTCATTTTCAAGTTTTTCCTTTAACAGCTTATTTGCCTGTGTCAGGTGTGTGGAACATCCTGAAATGAAATCAGTTACATCTCATACTGCATGTGCATATTCATACACAACTGCTTGCACAAACCTTCATTGGACAAGGAATAACTGCACACATTTAATTACAATATAGCAAGCAAAATTAATGTGTGTTGGTAAAATTTTACTTAGGAAAATACGGTTCATGAGCTGCTCATAAATTTCCATAACTAAAACACTCAGTTTTGAATAAACTAAAACAACATTAAAATATATCAGTACACTTTTGTGATGGTTACTTACAAATTAGATGTGTGGTTCCTAAATAAAAGAGATGAAAATAAACTGAAAGGACTTAAAATCTAATTTCAGTGTTACAGGTCTTAAAATATCAAAACTTCAACATACTAGGAACATATATTTCACATATTATAATATGTAGCAGAAACAGATATAATTTTTATATATATTTGATTCAGCTGAAAGAAAAGGCTGATATGGTTTGGCCATCTTTCACAAGTGCCTGAAAGGACAATGTACCTCTCCAGACAAGTATGTAACTAATGTACACAAAACTATCAGTGGCAGTTAAGGGGCCATACACACCACAGTACCTACTGCTGCACAGTTGCTACCTTGGTGAAGGGAGGCATCAAACATCCCACATGTGAATAACTTAATGTACAATTATTTGAGACAAGGCCTGGCAGTACCTGTAATTTACATCTGGTGCATTCTGCGAGTTATGTACGTTTGGAGAAGAAGACTGCCGTACAATGGTAGATAAATGTAAGCTTCTTTTGGCATAAGTGCCACCATGTACCACAGTGCGACCCGCCTGAAGAGAAGAGGCCCGCAGCAGAGATGATTTCTGTTTAATTACACCGGGTGTGTCAGTAGCAGTGGCAGCCCTACTCCGGTGGCGCAGTGATAGACGTCCACTTCCACCAGTTGTTCGTCGAGTCCGTTCCAAGAACTCAGCCTCACACTCATCCATTGGCAATGGAAGATCATGAGTAAAGTAGCGGGATCCAGAAAATGTGCCTTGACGACGACGGAGTGGAAGAAATGCTGGAGGTGTCTAAACAAATTCAATGCATGTGACTACCATTGCTAGGCACCAACATATCCAGAGTAATTATACATCCAAACTTCTTTGACATCTCAAATGTTCATCCAATTTCAAATACAAGTATATAACTAACTCCATGGAGCAGAGTCCTTCTTGAGAAGCTAACCGGTCGTCAGCTAGTCAAGAAATTCCCCATGTTTTATGGAACCCGAAGGTTCATTACTGCATTCACAAGAGCCCGCCACCTGTCCCTATCAAACACAAGTATATAGCTTCACAAAGTATTTACCTCCACTTCTTCAGCATCACTGTTTTCATACTGCAGATAAAAAGAGATGCAACACAGGATAACTGGCTGGAGACATTATGCAAGACAACTAGAATCTGATTCCTGGCTTTGAAACGTTGTTTTTTATATTTGACAACACATCCAGAATGGCTACTATCCACTTAGTTACCTATCAAACAAATGTCAAGAGTATCTTTGTGCAGAGATAAAGTGGTCATAGAAAGAAGCTGACCATTCATCTCCATCTGGTGGAAAAATATAGAACGTGTGCAGGAATTTACCATCATTCCCCTTGTCACGGTCATTATGCATGGGGCAACTTACATCTATGTACTATCCACAACTCTTTTCACACTACAAAAGCAATAACTTATTAACAACTGCTTTTATTCTCAGAATCTGCTGTATTAGACAATAAAAGTGAAAACAGGTTATCCTTTACCTCCTTATGATTAAAGGAAATTAATGACAGTGTATGGGTTCTCAGTCTTATAAATTATTAGCTCCTACAAAAAACACAGACAAAATAAATTTAGTACAGCAAGGTCTGAAGCTGAATTACAGTATTATAATTCTAATTTTTAATCTATTCTTGCTACTTCCTTACCACATGAGCCTCCTCATCTGTCTGCCATGTTCCATCTACAATGTTGCGTTGCTTGAGTTGTACTCCAATGCGAGACACAAGTTTCAACAGCTGCCAGCGCTCACGAGCTGCCTCACTGCGAGCATTCCTCTTCTCTTCCAAAGCTTCTCGTGACATTGCAGCTCGCCAGTTATGAACAAGCTCTCTGTCATTTGCTTCAATCTCTGTCAGAGATCCTTGGGCTCTCACAGACCCACCTTCTAGTGCAATGATCTGCCAATTAGTTGTATAAAAATTAGGTGACACTCTTTAACACTTCCACCACAGACTCGTATGTATTTTCATGCTCTTGAGCAGTAAAGGTAAAGCTATCTAATTACAGGCCTGGGCAGGCCCTTAGGGTTCCAGGAAGTTGAGGCTCCCAGAATTTCTAGCAATCAGCACATAAAGGTGGTAAGGTTGTCAGCCCTACACACCGGCTGCCTTAACAGCCCAGGAAATATCCCTGGTACTCATTTCTGTTAGAGGCTGAGTCGACACCAGGGCCATAGTGTAGCCAGAAGAATTAGGTCAATGAAAAATCCCAATGACCCCATTGGGAATCGAACCCCCGCGACCTTCCAGCTTGTAGCACAGTGCCTCAATCAACTGTGTCACCGTATTTTAATCACAAACAAATAAGAGACATGTTACCAGCTTTAATATTCATTTCAATTCGGTCTTTTCTTATTATGGTTCTGAAGGTACAAAGGAAGTGAGTTTATTCCTTGCTTCTTGTTAGTCACTTTATGTGTCTGACTGGTCAAATGTTTGTTAGCCTAATCAGATATGGATATCGCTATCACATACATTAATTGACCCAGTCATCATTCAGTTAGGGATAGGCATCAGATAATTAGATACACACATATCATGGAATTTTCTGACTATCAACAACATACATTATTACTCAGAGGTACCAATTTTGTACATTTTTCTGCAAAATTTCCAGAAACAGAGGCTCATTAAGTATTCTGTATGTCTAGTAAAACAGTTTCACTCGGAACACACAGCATGCTTTTCCATGAAGCAGCTTTTCAGCCACAACACTTTAAAGCAAGAACACACTGTATGACCTGTGAAGTGAATTCCGAGAAGCAGAAGACATGCATGTGAATGTGAAGTTTAGTGCACCTGGTGTGCATGTGCAAGCAGCTGAAGGCGATGTGTCACAAGAATTACAGTCCTCTTCTGCCGTAGAAGTAGACGTCTAATTCCTGAATCAAAAAGTTTCTGCCCCACTTCATAATCCAAAGCTGACAGTGGGTCATCCTGTAACATGATGCACCAATCACACTATACTGTAACTACTAGCATATCGGTTACAGACATCTCATTCGTGACATGTCAGTGTAACTATTTACTTATGGTTTATTCAATGCCACTTTCAACAGCTTAGATTATTTTGCATCAAACAATAGGACAATTGGTGAACAGGGAAGTGGAGAAGAATGTGGAAGGAAGTGGCTATCATGCCATTTGCCTTGAGGAACTGAGCAAAAACATGAAGAACCCTCAGTCAAAGTAGCCAGTCTTTGAGCTGAGATAAGAATACAGAATATTCTGAACATAAAGCACAAGAGCTACCCAAGGTTCAGTATGTCACTACTACTATAACAAATCTGGCATTTTGTTATGAATTCATCCCACAAGTATTTACAAGTAGTTCAAGCTCACTGCCATTGTAAGAACTCACCAAAATAACAACATTGGCCTGAGAATAGAGGGCGCGGGCTACTGCTACACGCTGCTTCTGTCCCCCTGAAAGATTGATACCCTTTTCTCCAATCTGTGTTAGATCTTTGCCTGGCAGAATATCAATATCAGGTTGCAGTGAACATGCTTCAATGATCCGTCCATATCGACGAGGGCGAAATGGTTGCCCAACAAGATGTTTTCCCTCAAGGTGGCATTCAAAAGCCATGGCTTCTGTGAAGCATATCCAATCACAGAACCACTGTGGAATAAAGTAAAAAAAATGCCTTTTTAATAGGTTACAAATCGTTTACGCACGATTTGAAAAAATGCACAAAATAAATGCATACAGCAGAAGTTTGTCATCCACCCATTTGTCTGCATATTTTGATGTCAACAATAATAAAGAGATTTCGATTAAAGTTGGTATTGAAGACATAAATAAAAATATACAGACAAATTTAGTTTTGGTGCATACTGGCCCAACACTAGTATATGCTTATTTTGCATGAATCTGCACCCAAATTTTATCAATTTTATAAAAAATAAATAATCATACAAAAACTGGTACGTGACACAAAACATAATGTCAAGATAATCATCTCTCAAATTCTCAATAATCTGCCATCTAGTGTGTCTAATTCTGACTGCTGTATACCAACACTTCAGTGGAAATATGCTACCTTCATCATGAAGGTAAATAAGTGGGGGGAAAAACAGAGTAATACAGATAGGAAAAGTACAAGTCAGTTGTTTCTGTGCACACCATAATGACATATGGAAGAATGGAGATACAACTCCACTCATTCTTAACCTCAGAATTAGATGGAGGTGAGTAGTCAGCTTCACGCCTCGTCCGCTTACCTCCAGGTAAAGTGCACCTAGTACCCACTGAATAGGAGTCTGGGTGGACCCCAAAGCCAGTACAAATATTTTGGAGTAGAAACAATTTCTTACCCCTGCCAGAAAATGAACCACGATTCCTTGGTTGTCCAGCCTATAGCCTATTCACTATACTACTGCCTATGCTGCTCCAGCATATGACACAGGATCAGAGGAGGGCAGCACTTGCACTGTTTCCATTGGTTCGCTATTAGCCCGAGTCCTTGTCTCAACTGTCCTATATCACTGACTCTCTCTTCATGTGACTTATTCATCTATCTTTTTCAACAGAAGGTTTGTATCTTCAGTACATTCAAAAGGCCAATGAAAGGTTTAAGTTACAAATAACCGAAATGAAACACATGTTAACAATTTGCCACACCATCAATATTTGCACTATTCTAATGCTGTCTGCCAGTAGCTTTGACAGTGAAGAATCCTGATCTGGGGATCAGGTCTAGCAGAGAAGCGCACAATGTGGCACTGTACCATTCCACTAGACCTGACCTCTGGAGCAAGAATCACCACTGAAATTTGAATGCCATTATACATCCCAATTTAATACATTAATGATGGCAGGTGCTCTTCAGTGCTGTCGTGGATCACAATGCAAATCCTTTTGTACAGATATGGTGTCTAATGTTACATGCTGCTGGTTTCCATTAATACTGAACACATCGAATGAAGAATGTTAAGGAAACATATTTTTATAGTGGTTTGGCCTAATGATGGTTTTGTTATAAAAGCTGAAATACGTAGCTGTTATAAACAAAAGGGTTTTGTTATAAAAGCTGAAATACGTAGCTGTTATAAACAAAAGGAAATTGTTTACCAATAAAGTTGTGTCAATACAGTAAAAAAAGTATTCTAGATTTCATACTGGAAAACACAAAAGGATGCCACACACCAAGATTAACAATGTTCCCACTCCCTCTAGGTCCATGCAGGAATTCAAGGCCAGAAAATGCAAGACTGTAGACACCACCCCCCATGTTCTCCAAACCAAGCTCTATGTGACGTTTTCCTGTTTACAAAACTCAAGTTAGTACTATAAGGGTAGATATTTGAACACATCATCACCATAAAATAACAACTGTAGACTACATCTGTCTAGCTCAAAGCACAAGATTGACGTAGGTGCTTACGAGATGGGCAGAATTTGTAAACCTGCATTATCACATCACAACATAAATACTGCTCTTAAAGGAGCATCACAGAATAGCTGTTAGATGTGTTAAATATAAATAAACAAATCAAGTCCAGAAATTTCTGATAACATATCATATTACTACCTTGCCCATTTTACTTTTCCATCCAGTCTGTGCATTTCTCCCAAAAGTGCAGACAGCAAAGATGACTTCCCACTGCCCACACGTCCCACAATCACAGTCAACTTCCCTGCAATAAAACATTGAAACATGAATAATGATAATCTACAGTCCTAGAAACATGATGTTCAGTACACTTTTACACAGACTCGTACAGTAAAACTTATTTCAAATGGAACTGAATTACAAACCCTAATTACAAAATGCAAAATTCAATTTATTAAAATTCTATTAACAATATCTAATTGTACAAAACTAAGTAACAAACAAATAAACAAACACACAGAATTTAATGATGAAATTTATACCCATGGATAGAGGCCCTGGTAATTTCAGCTGGGAGTTTCAGTGGGTCCCAGCGGTGGTTTGGATGTACTGGTGAAAATAAAATTCTTTATCCCTTCTGAGAATCATATTCCAGCTATCATGATTAGTCTGAGTGCACTAAGATCAGTGACATAAACATATGTGATAAGACATTAATTAATGCAAGACTGTGCAAGATAAATTAAGTCTCAGTACATGACTTATTGTTGAGAACAGATTCCTCTAGTTCAGCAATCCTCAAATGTGGCCACCAGCTATTTTCACAACCAATAATAAGACTGTTGTTGGAAACTTATTCCATTGTTGAGACATATTTCTTTGTATATTGTATAAATCTGCTGACTATTTTTGCACAGGTGTTTAGCTCTGTACTACACTTCAAATGTACATTTGTGCATGGGATTCGATTTCCATAACACTGTTTTGCAATTCCCTCATGCTTTCTTTTACATTGTAGATTGAAAACAAACTTCTTTACAGAATTTAATTTACATGTAAAAGTTATGTCTTATTTATGCAGCCACAAAAGATGTTTCTAACTTTTAAATGCAGCTACAGGCAATTTCTGCATGAGAACTGCTGCTGCAAGGTCCTATTACCTTGTAATCAGTATTCATAATTTGTCAATACCTGAAGGAAAGACAATGTTGGAAATGTTGAGCATAGGTTTCCCAAAGTCTGCACTCCAGGAAAATTTGCCTCCTTCCACAGTGACTGCTATTTCACCATTAGCCTCAGGGTTTCCTACATTCTGCACCTCTTCCTCTTCTCTTTCTGCATCATCAACAGACTCTTCATTCTCTTGTTCTTGTTCCAAGATGTCTCCAAGTCCAAATACACTGTCAGCTCGCTCAGTCCGAGCCTTACCTACACTGTCACTCTCTCCAGCATGTGACAAAGTCTTGTTCACAACCACTCTCTAAAAAAAAATTATGCTATTAAAACAATGCTATTTAGGCATAGCCTTTAATCTTCCTGACCTCTCAGCCTAGCAAGTTTAAAAAATATAAATCCACACTTCTGATGGAAGCAATCAGAAGAGGGATTTTTTTTTTTGCCCCAGTGTTAGAATAATACACAAAATGACCAACAAATGGGAATTTAAAGCTTAGTTGACGTCCAGGGAGATTCCGTCTACCTCACCTGAACAAAGTTTCAACTTTGTTGGGGTGATAAAATAAGACAGCACGTGGAAAACTGTGGTTGGATCTGGACACCATAACAGATGATCATCTTTGACTACCCCCAGTACCAAACCTGTAATATGTAAGTCTTCTGAGGTTACAACTAATGGCCACAGCCTGGTTTCACATATGCTGATGTTGCCAAACAAAAAATAAAAAGAAAGTGTTCCTCACTTCTGAACTGCAATCAGTATAAGACAAAACATTTCTAGCAATCAGAACACTGATTCACTATTATCAGTACTTTTAATCTAAAAGAAAATTTTCTGTGTTTGTGCTCAACAAGAAGGGTGGTAAAATACTTCCATAGTTTCCACCAAGAAACAGGACTTAAAAATTAAAAAAAACAAATGTTTGTATTCATAGTGTATCAGACAATCACAAAAGCACTACGAACTAACATTCCATGATAAAATAAGTTCATCCCTGTTCTGACCATTATTCTTCATATTTTAAATCTCTTTCTATAATGCAAGTTAGGTGCTGGTACACTGTATACTGTTGCGAATAAGGAGAAGAAGCAGTGTAGTTGTTTCATTCATAATATGATATTAAAAAGTTTCATAATATATATTCTGGGGTCTGATAAACATTGGGTGAATAAAGATCACATAGATAACAATAATTAATATCATTTCTAATAATGCTATCTTCTGCATGTGAAGGATAAATAATAAAAGAAAAGAGAATAAATTGTTAGACACCTTAGAATAATTGTGTGACAAAGCAGCAACCTCCTGAAGAACTGTTTCTGTTTCTGGCTGTTGATCTGAATTACAGGAGGCTGGAATTACACTACAGGTCTCAGGCAGTTGCAAGAATTTTTCCAGACGATCCGTGCTCACCTATAAAAATATAACTAACAAAATCACAGTATTCACTTCTCGGTATTCACTATTAACACACACCAACAAACTCAATAACTGACTCTGTCTGGTCCAGAGGCTTCATTGAAAGTGTTGTTATTGTCTGAGAAATACTCTATTTTAAAGTAAAAGGTAGATTTTCCTCTGTCCACGCCATGAATGCCTACAGAGGGGAGTAAAGGTATAGCTTTCACTCAATTTTAACTTTGTTACTAAATGGAGGTAAGAGGTAAACATCATATCCCAGTCCCAGCTGCTTAGCCCCAGCAAAAGAACCCCAGCACCAATTGAATATGAGGTTAGGTGGACCCCAGAACTGGTCTGTCTCCATACCAGATTTCACATGCCTAGTTTCAGTGGTTCAGTAGTTAAGGCAAACAAACTAAAGGCTAAACATAGATTTAATGCAGGTGTCATGCAGTTGTTTTGTATTCTACAAAATACATTATCTTAAAAAAGCTGTTTCATTTCTTTAAGATCTATTAACATACATCGCTGCTTGACCAGTATTTACAGGCTCTAGTGTTCCTCATGCCTCAAAAATTTGTGCATCCACCACGTTTTTATTTGGAATTGTAGAAAAAAGTATGTATGAGGACTAGGTGGTTTCCAGTGAAAATATTCACAACAAACTTTTTTAAAACTACGGACAGATACAAACACACACACACACAGTATGGTCATTTTATAAACCTATTTTTTCCTTCATAAAATGGGCTAACATGAATAAGCAAGACAGTATTACTCAGATGTACAAATAAGATACTCTATGAAAACAAGTAGCTCTTTATGTTATACTAGCAATGTGCACATTCTTTGTGCAGGGACACATCAGAACACTTCAATTTATCACTTGACCAACTTATCATCACTGTTCTCTCTCAACCAATTCTCTGTTCTTATCCCAGTAAAAGTGTGGTGATTAATAAAATTACTGAATCTTATATGCTTACAGACACAAATAGTGTTCACTTAAATATCTCTGTTCACTCATAATTTTAATTAGCACAAAATATTATTATGTAGATTATCATAAACATGACTTAACACACACAATCTATCTGCCTGTGCCTTACCCTAACCATTCCTTGTGCAACAATCTCTCCTTCAAATGGACATTAAAAGTTCATATTTTCAATAAACTAACCAAATTTGTAAACCTTTAAATTCTTAGGTTCACTATTTAATCATCTTTTACAGAAATGTTAATGTAGTATGGTTTGTGAGATTGTTTGATGCATTTCATCTGTTTTTTGAAGAAAATATCTCAATGCTTTGTAAGGCCTATACATATAAATATTGCACTGCTATCAAAGGAGACATTGCATGATATGGAGTGACAGTACAAAAAAGCAAAAACATCAGTGGATGATTATGATTGATTATGATTATGATTACTATGATGACAAAGAAGATGCTGAAGACTGAAATGAAGTTTAAGGAGACTAAAACCCATGTGTGATGTAACTGAGACACAAACTATCAAAAAAGAACATGATGACAGGGATCCAGTATACCAATGATTATCATATGAACTCACCATGGCACTAATGATGATAGGCACTGTGATGGGGAAGATGAAGAGCGGTACAGTCATTTGGTTGAACAGTGCAAGGCCAGAGAAGACATTTTCCGGTGTCAGTGGCCTTGCCTCTAGCAGGAAATACACAGCAAATGTCACCAGTGTCACCAAAATTGAAGAAGCATGGGTCAAGAATACTAAAAGAAAAAAACTGGTTCTTAGCTGGAACTAATAAATGGTGCTGTTTCTCATAAATCACAGAAATACAATAACAAATTAAAACCAGTTACTAAATATAGGAAATAACAGATGTTGAAACACATTTTTTTTATTATAACATAAATTTCTAATTTACATTAACCCACTCACCTAAAGAGTGGTGAAGGTATTTTTATAAGTCTTGTTCCGTTATAAACAAGAAATAATTGGTTTTAAAGTGTATAAAAGTAAAGTAATGATTTTACTTATGCATCTGTAGAAGAAAGACATAACTAGTTTTTAACAATTTTTTGTACCCAACAGTCACTCCTAACCAAACAAACATAAACCTGTTTTGGACACTTTTTACCAGATTTCTTAAAGAGCATAATGCCTCCTGTTTGTGACACTTTGTATTTGCATCTTCTGCAATACTAGATGAAACTGCTATAACATCCTCACAAAAAACAGTTGGCCTCTGTCCAGTCAGTTATGTGAAGGAATCCACTTATGTAGTAGTAGCATGCATGACACGTATTCCACTTCCATTTTTGATTAAATTATGGTACAGTAATTACTGCCACAGGAATGCACACTTTAATGTGAACTTCAGAGCATAGCGGGGGTACCTTTTACTTCTCACACTTACGTAACATTTTTTTATTGCTGATTACAGGCTGAGGACACTTTCTTTTCTTGTAGGTTATTTTATGTTGATGTCAATAAATCAAACTACAAATCAAAGGGCAGCATGATCCATGAAAAATAATGTGGAAAGAATTTTGAGGTGGTGATCACAGCCCAATTGATACATGTGCCCATCATTTGTCTAGAGGGGCTGAAAATAACCACAAAAAAAACCTCAGTCAGGAGATTCATCCCATGCAGTGTCTGAAGATAATAAATGGGAAATTCCGTATTTGGTTTAGCAGATATTGAACCTGAGACGTATTTCAATCGAAATCAATGCTTTTTCCCTTAAAAACTGGCCCCAGAGCATAACACTAGACACTCAATTTATACCGGACTATTCATGTTAGGTTTTGCATATATGGGACTCAGATATTCAGACAGAATAGCCAGTGTGCTAGTATTAGTCAAATATAAACCAGATGCATTGCTGTACATAATGAGGTGTTTCTAATAATCAGACTGTTGACTCACTCATTATAGCCCAGTAGAACGAATCCTTGTCCAGCAGTTTGAGCTCCTTGGCACGCGTACGCAAGATGCGATCGCCATACAGGCATTCCCATCCATAAAGCTTGAGAAGATGGATTCCTTGCAGTACCTCGTTCATCTGACGCAGTCGTTCATCACTCAGATCCTGTAACAGTTAATTGTATAAGATCAAGACAGGCAGAAAGTGTGGCAGTCATTAAAAATTCTATATTGTTGCAAGTAGTTAATTGTTTTAAATACTGAGGAGGAACACATAGCACAGTTTAACCCTGTCCATACAATGTAACCAATATCTTGGTTATTCTGGTTTGAGTTTACTTATGTTTTATAAAATCTGTTAATAAAACGTCTTCTGATTTCTCTTAACTTTTAAAACAATTGCAAGCTTCTCAACAGTATAAATTATGCATCATTATGGAAGTACGCCAACAGAAGCTTTATACTACCAAAGGATTTAAAATTCTGTGTTCCCAGTTGATAAGGGTTAAATAAAAACCAGGACGGAAATGGCTAAAACGTGTTCAAGAATATTCTTCTTCATTGCACAAAAGATTTTGACACTGGACACAAATATTTGTCTCAACTTTTATGATTGCTTAGATACAGCAAAAGTTAAAATGCCAGTGTGGATAGACTGATAAACTATTGCTGGTGTTGTATGAATGTAACAATACTGGTGACAACACTTACAGTGATGGCTTTTGAATTGGCAGACATTTTCTTCCCAATCAGAAACTGGAGTGGAGTCATGGTGAATATGCAGAAGGCTGCTCCAATGATGGCACTAACCCCCAGCTTCTGGTACAGTAGGTACATTAGCACTCCTATCTGGACCAAACATAACCACACTTCTTACAGTGCGTCCCACACAGTACACAGCTATTTTGTGCATTGTATTTAACCACAATAAGAACATAAGGTCCTATATAGAATTTTTTGTTACCAACAAGAATTGCTCTAGTATTTTCCAAGAAAGTGAATATATAAGTTAAATGTTCGTTCATACATTATTAGCATATTATTTTCTCTCAGCATACAGATGTTGTTTGTAACACGCAGAAATGAACTGAAATTTTAAGTAATATTTAATCTGCAATTCAGCACAATACCTTGAGCGGGATGGCCCAGACATAGTGCCCAATCCAGAAGAATGACATGACATTGTAAGCATCCTCAGACATGAGGTTGGTAATGGTGCCCATGTCTGTGGAGAAACCATCCTTGTTTTGCCCTGAATGATATTTATGTTCTGTCATTTTTCTGCCTTCAGGCAAACCATTGACCTTTACAGCTTTTTCATCTTCGTGACTTGATGCCAAGTCTTCCCTGTGGTCATCTATGTTACATACACACAATCTCAGGGCTTTGTCATACACCAGGGCCTGAGAACAATGGGATAAATTAATGTGCTTAAAATTGTAACCAGTTACCTTTCACCCTGTATCACAAACTCCTTGAAAAAGAAACTGAATGACGTACTGTTTCTTGCTTCATCTAATGAAGTTTTCTCAACTGCATGTGTTATATAAAATTTCAATGTTTCATGGCAACTAAATGCAGAAGTCTTCACAGGTAATAACCCACCAACACAGAATAAGATTGCAGTTTTAGGGATTTATTCCATATTGGTATGTCTGATTGCCTGAAAAGATTTCATTTCATATAATGCCAAATGGAAGGATTACCACCAGTGAAAAACAGAAAAGAATATGTAAGAAAGTGATCATGGACCATTTTAATACTGTATTTCATGACTGCATAGAAGGTTTTAGTAAACCATGAAAATTATCAGAGGCTCAGAACTGAACTTAAGTTTCAAACGATACTGAAGTTTCATTCAGTTCTTCGCATCATGCTGAAATATTTCTACACATGGTGAAGTAGAGCCTTACTTTTCTAGAAAAAACAATCTGCTAGCAGTAAAATGTGACCAAGATGGGAAATAAATATATTTCACATTCCTTAGCAAAGTATAAACATTTAAAATTCCTAAAATTGTTGTATAGAAGTTCATGTATTAAAGTCATCTGGTGTAAAAAGTATTTGTCAGTCATAGTGTTCGGTATCTCAACTTGGTATCTATCATCTCCTTAGGATGGCAATAACTTGGCCGAATATTTCAGACACAACTTTATCTCTGAGTACTTAATACAAGTAACTGAAATTCTGAAAACAGTTTACAGACAGAAAAAATGTTTTTGCCTTAAAAGCTAAAACTTCTGCTGTACAGAAATGAATTGAGCCACATGGATCCTTTTGTACAGTGATACATCCTGGGTATTCAGACAAAGAACATAAACCAAAATGGCTGTCTTGAGAGTAACAGGTATGAAATGTAGCTAATGTCATATATTTGTAGAGTGCCGTCTTCTTGGTTTTGTCTTGGACCCCAACATTTTGCATGCAGCCTTCATGCTGCCACTACAGACATAATACCTCAGACTTTAGAACGGGTGCAGTGCAGTGTGCAACATCATTATCAGCCTGTGCAAGCAACAGAAGAGACATCAATTTGACCATCTGCTTCAATAGCGTTTTTCCTAGCAAGACCAAACTTATGGGAGACACACCTCATCTTTTGCAGTCTTTACTAAGGTGATATTTTACAACTTGTAAACAAACCAAGTAATTAATAACAATATGAAAAGTAACTTGTTATGATAATACAAGTAATTAATACCACTATGAAAATTATAGTAGTTACAATAAAAATTAATCATAGTGGGAGAAGTATTTTGTTACTTTATTACTATGTATGTAACAATAAATTAGCAGTAATATTTTACAAACAAATTGTACTGATAGAGATTGCAAATAAATCATGCTCTTCAAAAGTTCTCACTATCCTGACTTTTAAACATTGTAATGGCGGTGTACAGATTGTTTAGATCTAACCTAACCCAAGACATATGCTAATCCATGGAAAGTCCTCATTTATAAACAATAAGCAGGCACAACAGAACATCTCAACTAAATTTCACATAGCACGAGTACCCAACAGACATGACATGATATGTCATTACCACCAGACAACCATGCACTAGAACAATGCCTCTACATCAAATTCTGGAAGTATTGTCACTAACATGGAACTTATTAATCCAATATGGTCATGTAATATACAATCCCTAATCTGCTTAGATGTAGGCTATATACACACATAGCACACAATACCTGCAGAGTGCCCTTAAGATGAATGCCTTCAACATTCACAAGATGTGTACAGCTCTGTGAGAAGGTCCCTTGGGCTAGTGCTGCCACAAGCACAATGGCGCCCATTACATAACCATTGTTCAGAAACTCAGACACGGTGGGATATTCTGGCTGAATGGCACCTGGGTCTCTCAAGGTGGTCACATAACTTATTACCACAGAAATCCCAAGGGGACCCACAAAACCAACACAGTCGCCCATCAGCTTAAAAAGTCCACCAAGCGCAAACATCTTCCAGCAGCTGCGGAAGTAACACCACCACAGGGACACTCTGCGCCCTTTCCTTCCAGCAGCAAGCTGCAATACATAGAGGTACTGTAGTGACTGACTTGGAAAGGTAGCAGAACAGATAAAACCAAATTCAACAATGTCTGAGTTTCATTCTTTATATACATAACCTCTCAAATTATTGGTACCAGCATATTAACATGCAGAGTCTTCAAATTATGATGCTGCAAACATTCCTGTAAAAGTGGGCAGGCCTAGACTAGTTCAGTGCTTATGCTGGACTTACACAGCATCATACAATGTCACGCAAAGTACACCTCGTGCTTCAGCATACAAACAAGAGTGAAAATGCATATTCCAATTAAAGGCATATTCTGCAAATGCATTTTCACTAATTTTCACGCCTCATTAAACTTTATTCTCCTATATTGCTCATACATTTCTGTTGTGAAGCCAGTCACACTACAAATATCACACTGCACATCCTAAGATTATTTTCCTTATATTTCATTAATATTCATAATATAATTCCATATCCAATCCTACTTACATGGATGTTGGATTGGTGAATGTATTAGTGTATGTATGTATGTATATGTATGTATGTATGTATGTATGTATGTATGTATGTATGTATGTATGTATCAACAAATGTTTCAAATACAGTAGGCCTACAGCCCCAGATTTTCTGTGCACAGATTATTCCATTTGTAGCTTATCCATGTACCTTTATTAAATATGTCTTTTCAAGCACAAACACAACAAGTCACAAACTGTTTAACATCATCAACAGTCCAATGTAACACTGTGAAGCAGTAGATATGGTGGCAAAACTGTGAATACCTGTATATATTCATTCTTGCCAAAAACAGGTTGACTTATCCAATGCATTCTTAGTCTTTACATGTGAGACAGCCATGCAAATTGCAAAACCCTACTTTTTTTGTCACAGTGTCACTGCAGTCAATTTGTCTTTTTTCCTTATTGTCATAAGATGTGATAGTCTGGGAGCACTGGTTATAACTGGAGGACATGAATCATGTCAACTGTATCCACAAAAGATAAACTTTATAAGTATTTGCATACCTGTTCACTTGCATAGATATCGCTGAACCTTTTAAACTGGTATTCTGTTTTCTCTTCCTTTGGTAACTGGCCCAGGTCTTCTAGCTCTAGGGGGCTGTTGTAGCCCACCCACAACAGTGGTGTGAGCCAGAAAAAGGTTGCCTTGGAATAGAGATTAGCTGAGGCATATTTGTAACTATGTACAGTTTGAGGTTCATTTGCCCTGTTCGGACCTTCCCATTTTGAGTCTTTGTTCCAAAGCTGAAAGTATTATAAAAGGTTAAAATAGTTAAAATAATCCTTTGATACAAAAAAATATTATGTGGTATCTATATACAATGCCAAATGTCAATGACGCCCTTGGTATGATTCACACTCCACTTGACATGGATAACATTGTTACTGTGTTCTCAGTGATGTATGCACTGAGTCAGAACAAAGAGTTGAATGTACAGTATATAATACAGCGTAGCAGAAGCAGATGGCAACACTAGGATAGAAGACATTAACACCTGGTTCGTTCTACAAATAAAGAAACAAGCAATGAAAAAGCCTGTGGAGGAGCATGTGAATATTATGGTGGCCCATCACATAATGTGTTACTGGGTGTGTTGTCTGTGAGGTGAGTGCTGAGGAAGAAGAAAACGTTGAACGTCAAGCATGGCTGCCAAGGTTACTAGATATGACTCACCAAGACAAGCAAATAACCATTCATGTAATGGGTTAACAAATCATCACAAATCAAGAAAACCTAATGACAAAGGGTGTGCAGTAGCGTGGGAATATTGTGTCAGACCGTCATATAAAGGGCACGGGGCTAATTGTCCAATATGTCAAGAAGTATATCTCACAATTTTCCCCTGGTCGGTATTTCAGTAAATTGCATATCATTCTGCAGTAACCTTCCCCATTGACAAAAACTCTGCCGGGATGCCATATCTGTGTTGTACTCGTACGTTGCTCTTATCTACATCAACACTTGAAAGAGTTTACTCTACGTCAGAAGCAGGCGTCCAAATCACCGGTTAATGCCATTTTCATACTGTTATTAGATTGACGAATTTTCCTTTTATGGCAGCAATCAGACACCATATTTACATTCACCATGTTATTAAAATAAATTATAAATATAAATTTACATACACAAAATCAACAAAAAAAGGCGTCACTAAATGAATACACAAGCAATCCAAACAGGCGGCACAAAAGCGATGCTTATCCCGGGAATCTGCATATCACCTGTCAATTGTTATCTACATGAATCCCTCCATCCTCTGAATAACAACGATACTACGTAATATCAGCAATTTATATATCGTCTTCAGATACTACATGGCCTAACCTAAAACTATCACTCCAGCGGTCGATGCCATCTGCAAATTATCACAAAAATTGCAGTAATCAACACACTGATATGTAGAACTATTTTACGGTTCTTCGCATTTTTTTTTTTTTGCGTTTTAGATACAAATTATTGCGAAAATCAATTGTTAGCTTCGTCATGTCCGTCCGTCCGCTTGCAAAAACGCGCCTATCTCTTTGAAAAATTTTTGTGAAATTTTATATTGAGGACTTCTACTAAAATCTGTCGATCAAATTAAATTTTGCTTAAAATCTTTACATAAATTACACGTTGCTGAATTCTTCTTTGGGTTGAAGAAGCTTCACAAAAAATTGTAGAGGAAATGAAAACACACATTTCACGTGAAGTACATTTTGGCCGGGAATCGGACCTTTTACAAGATAATAACAAGAAATACCGCACAGCCAGGGAGGTCAGAGAAATTTCTAAAGATCTAAACATAATATGGCCTCCCAATGATGTAATTTGCGTGTTGGGTAATTAAGGCAAAAATACAAGAATACAGTCGTGATACGTAATAGCTACTGCTCTATTTTGGATTAATTCCGTCTGATCTGGAAAAATAAGTTTTAGAGTCAGATGAAAATTGATAAATTATGCAACGACTTGACTATCATTGAAATCTGTTCAGCTGCACTGCAGGCGTATATTTGTAGCTGACCATGTAAAGCAAACAGTCTCTGTTTTAGTGTGCTGTTTTCGTTTGTGAATGTTAGTTTAATATACAGAAGTAAAGAGAGAGTGTGAAGTTGAACACTATTTATTTTCAAAACAGGACAATAGAATTTGCATAATTAAACTTCGAGTGAAAGAAATATATGTATAAACAATATCCATACAAGCTTCTGGTTTTATCAATATTTATTGTAAATCGAGAATATAGTATAACCAAACATTCTGTAAGAATAAAACGCAGTAAATAAATTAGGACTGTATAAACTAAGAGGCAGAATCATGATGCAACGATCCAAACGCGCCTCGGTGTTCAATAATATGTACATTTCCTATGTTCATTCCTTTTGTGCGAAGCAATTATCTTAAAATAATCAGCAAATTATTACGAAAATTACGTATTTCTTATTTATTCATTTCTGCTTGTTCACTAGTACTTGAGCCTAATGCTTTTGAGTTGGCACTGGCTATTGAAAAGTTGAAAAGTTATAAATACACCGGGTACTCATCAAATTCCAGCAGAATTGATTGAGTCAGGAGGAAGAACAGTGCGCTCTGAGATCTATCAACTTATTGATTTTGTATGGAATGAGCAAGAATTTCCTCATCACTGAATGGAGTCAATAATTGTTCCTATTTATAAGAAGGGCGATAAAATATTGTAGTAATTATCGAGGCATATCACTGTTTTCAATTACATATAACACTTTATCCAACATCCTCCTGTCAAGTTGAGACAAAATTATCGGGAGTCATTAGTGTGGATTAACCTTCTAAAGAATAACATGAACCTGAACTGTATATAAAGATTCAGTTCGGACCGCGCTGTAAACAAAATCGGTCTCGGTTACAAAAACCAGTCAGATACAGGTAATTAACAGTGTTCTGAGATCCATACAAAACACATAAATGCCCTCTCTGGACAGACAGCATATTTTTTTAATGCTAAGGTTGGTGTTACATACAGTAACCATTACGGTGTAAAGAGTTAAGATGCAATAGATCAGTTATTGATACGAAACTCTGCATTCTTCAAATACACGTACTTGAATAAAAATAGGATCAGAGTAGCGCAGTATATCAGCTATATACAGAGCTCAAGAAAGCCTATAATTTGGTAACGAAGGAGTTTTTGAGTAACATTCTTAGTGAGCTGGGTATACTCATACAACAAATCAGGCTAATTAAAATGCGTTTAAGTGAAACTTACAGTAAATCTTGGGACAGGCAAACATTCCTTTGCTAAATTTCCTATTCAGAATCGTCTGAAACAACGAGATGCTTTATGGCCACTGCTTTTCAATTTTGCTTTCGAAATTGCCATTATGGAGGTCTTAGTGTATGAGGAGGGACTTAAATCGAATGAGACACATCAGCATCTGGTTTACGCTGATAGTTTTTATTTACTGGGCTCAAACCTTAACATTACAAATAAAACACAGGCACTTTATTAGTCACTAGTAAGAAGGTTGGTCTAGAAGTAAATGCCGAGAAAATTAAGTGTATGTCCATGCCTCGTAAACAAAATGTAAAACAAAATCACAACACAAAAATAGCCAACAAATCCTTTGAAAATGTGACAAATTTTAAATATTTGGGACAGATGAAGAAATTAAAAGCAAATTAAATTCGGGAATACCCGCTAACATTCGAGCCAGAATCTTTTGTCATTCCGATATGCTACCTAAAGACATAACTATTAAAATATACAGAACTATTGTATAAATTTGCCTGTTATTTTGTATAGATGTGAAAGTTTGTGGTTTCACATTAAGTGAAAAACTTAGGCTGATGGTGGTCAACAATATGTTGCTAATGAAGATATTTGGGCCTAAAAGCGATAAGTTAACACGGAAATGGAGGAGACTGCACAGTGAGGGGCTTCATGATTTGCACTGCTCATTAAATATTATTCCGGTGATCAAATCAAGAAATGTGAGATGTGTGGGGCATGTGGCATGTGCGTGGAAACAAGAGGTGCTTACAGGCTTCAGTTGGGAAGCTTGAAGGAAAGAAACCACTTGTAAGACCTAGATGTAGATGGAAGTATAATATTAAAATCTATCATGTTAGGAGGGCATGGACTGGGTTACTCTAGCACAGGAAAGGTACAAATTGCGGGCTGTTGTGAACACGGTAACAAAACGTCTGACATTTCTTGACTAGCTGAGGAATTATTAGCTTGTCGAGAGATAATCTGCTCCTTGGATTCAGCTGGTTATTTAACTACGAGGTCAGCATCTCAAAGTATGTAGCATCGAATGATGGGATGATTAGTGAATAATGAATTGCCAAAGAGATGAAGGTAATGCGGTACTTCAAGAAATCGGCAAAAATTTACCAGTCGACACGGTGTAACATACAAGAAGACTTGAATTTTATCTTGAGCGATATTTGTGGCGGTTTTCGTCAGTATCTCTAAGTTAATACTAGGCAGTTCCATGGCCATTTCCTTCAGTGCCCTTCCAAATTAATTTTTCATCATCACCCTCCCATTCAAAACTACATAAATAACGCGGGTCATAAGGTGCCACTAATTAATCCCAAAAATAACAACACACTTTTCTGAGCGTAGAACAGAAGCTGAAACTATTTGAAACCAAAATTTTCATAATCTGAAATTAATGTAGGTGACGAGTGTGCAAGATGTTCCAAAAATCTCTTTACCGAAAAAAAAAAAAAAAAAGCACTTCTAAAGAAACGTATTTAAGAGTGCTGTATCACAACAGTTGTTCAAAAGTTTGTCATTTTTTTCTATGCACCTCTGACAACGTGTAGATACGGAATTAACAATGGCGGTGCATAAATTGTTAGCACCATCCACCTTCTCAAATTCCGTCTCAATGACCGCTCGCAGGTGCTCGCAGTCCCCGGGCTTCTGGTGACAAACGGAGAGCCACATGGAGTGAGATCACGTGGTCGCGTTGTTCTGTTAGTTTACGATTCATTATTGCAACGCATTACTACGCACCTGCAACAATGGTATTCAGGGCCGCACTGCTCAGATGCGAGAAAACAAAAGGGAAGCATATGAGATCACATTTTAACAGGTTTAAACTGGTTTTAACTCATTACAATTCGTAACAAACGGCATTACAATTTTCTTTTCGGTAAAGCGACTTTTGAAACACACTGTAGGTACACCGTATTTTTACCCTCCTTGTAGCAAGTTGTTTACCTAGATCAATGATATTACAATAGACTGGACACGTGGCTTTTATGGCGGAAGCAAAAGATGCATACAGAATTTTAAGAAAGAAACCACAAGAAGAGTGAACACTCAAAAAGACCGAGGGATAATGCTAAACGGGTCTACAGGAAATAATTGCTAGGGACGTGGACTGGATTGAAACAACTCAGAATAAGATCTACTGTGGATTCTGGTTGTGGCCATTCTGACTTTAACGGCAGCGTGTCTCTCGATCAGTAAGTTGTTTAGTCACTATATTTATTTTTCGTTATCGACGAACTAAGATCAAACTGATTTGCCTCGCTCTGCTAAAATTGGAACATGTAGGTTTGAAGCCAATATCCCTATTCAGAACTGTTCAGAAACGTAGCCTTATTCATCACATGTATTATTGTCCCGACAGAGGTCAAACACGCCCCCATCGTAAGCGAGATGCGAAATGTTGCAATGAAGAACACTGTTCTTCTTCCCACGGCTTGGGAATGTTTACACCAGATTTGGCAAGCTCCCGTTTGTTTACATCGCTGCCTTCAGAATACAATAAGAACTGCAGAAGTACCTTCTCGTGACTTAGGCCCGGTGCACACATCCGTTTTTCTAACATGCGGTGACGCTGCGTTGCCGCTGCGGGGCCGTAGCAACTCAATGCACACATCCGTGAAATGACGCCAGTTCGCATTCAGCCGCCGTGATGGATGTCTACCAAAGAAAACGTGTAATATTTGCTACCTTGTTTACAAGAAATATATTTTGAAACAAAGAAGACGACATTGGGTACATCTATTTACCGATTTAAGACTATTAAGGGGTAGATTTTATACATCTTTTGCGGATTTACGAGCAAATTCCGATAAGTTTTTTAATTACTTCCGAATGAGTATTGTACTTACATATTTCATTTTTGTCTTTGTCGTCCTTCTCGTCGAATCCTTCAAAAAACACTCGACAAACACTAATCCACGCTCCTCTTTTCTTTAGACGGTCGTGGTAGTTCTCAGAAGCGACATTCCATATTTCAGGGTAATTTTTTATTTCCCCAATAAACAATTCAATGTCTAAATCTTCGAAATTTCCCGCCATTGTAGTTAACGCATTTACGTTAAAAAACGTATGTGTGCACCGAATCATAGACAACAAGGTACTGAGAGAACGGATGTGCGTGTGCGGTGCGGTTACGTCGTGGTGGGGAACGCAGTGTTCAGACCAACGCAAGATGGACGTACGGTGACACAACGTCGACGGAGGTATGTGTGCACTACCCAGCTGACTTCAGTGTATCCCACACCGTAATTACGGCAACGCAGCGTCACCGCACGTTAGAAAAACGGATGTGCGCACCGGTACTTAACACCACCAAATGGAGTGGCAACTCACTAAGTCGCCTGAAATAGCAAAGGTAAACACAGCGTTAGTGTGTTTAAATTTGGGATAAAGAAATGGACGAGGCTTGCAGCACGTTAAAGTGAGACTAGAAATGTATACAAATTTTACATATAAAATTCACAAGTTAATTTTAATATAACAAACAAGCAGTATACACAGCTGTTGCAAAACTTGCAGGGAAGAAGCGATTTTTGAGACCTAGACGTAAATGTAAGGATACTATTAATAAATAGGGTGTGAAGATTAGGACCGGATTCACCTAGAACAGTGGTACCCAAAGTGTGATCCGGGATCCCAGGGCATTCGCGACCAGTTCCCAGGGGATGCGTGGATACATTTCTGTAATGGCTGTTTTGAAGTTCACTTATTTTTTTATTAAGAAAATAATGGTTTGTTAAAAATAATGGCGGAACTTCTTTCACTGGCAATATGTTGATTTAGTATGACCGTTAAAATATCTAATTAAGAAACCTCCTGTATCCACGAAGCGAGCGACAATCATTTTATTTAAGGTCAAATCATGCAATGCATTGTTACGTATGTTACTGGTATTTATTCTTAGCTATCTAAAATCAGTTCTGAGGTATAAATTTTTAATTTTGGATATATATCATCCGGACGCTATATTTTCGTGAGCAAGGATGTGAGGACCCGCGGTTATTTTTCGAAGCCAAAAGATGTCTGCAAGCAAAAAAGTTTGGAAAACACCAATCTAGAACGAACAAGGTCCAGTGGTGGCCCCTTGTGACTGAGGCAATGATTTTCGCGTTCCATGAAATATGGAAAATTTGTTGACCAGTTTAGCGACAATTAGCTTCTAAAGGCAGGGGTATAGGTACTCGTATACGGCATCGATATATATCGCCCATCTGAAATTAACAACACATTTCATTCGAGTGTTTCCAAATTCTTTTTCACATTGTTATTTGAGAAATTAAGCTTCATGGAAATACTAGTAATGATAGCAAGTTGCAGCCTCCGATGCGATTAATAATTCGTGTTTTACATTGGAAATAAACAGAGTTCCATATACTTTTATTCTATTTCGTCGGATTGTTGATGTTAGGGTTTATTTGAAAAAGATGCTACACGTGCACAAAAATTGTTTCCTGAATAGATTTTGTGCTTCAAATTCAATAATTATTTTTGTAGTGAATATTGGGGCAAGGGTAAAATTTTTTGAATTTTGTGCATGATTTATTAGCTTTGTGAAACAATGATGGTATATTCCAGTTGTAGAGCTAAGGTACAAGGGTCAGATGATTTCCGTGAGACTTACACACTCAGTAGAAAGACCAAGGCTATGAGAACTGCAGGTCAGCACATAGATAGGAAGCAGTGCAAACTAGAACAATGTGTTTCAATTGGTAGATCCATATGTGGGAGGAATCGTAATAATGAGTTTGACTGGAAAATGAGTTATGAGCAGCCATTATGTGACGTAAGATTTGGGTGTGGAACCGAGGTTTTAAATCAGGAGGAGAGACAATGCCTCGAGGAGTTTGGCTTCAGTTTTGGATGGAGAAATTTGAAATTCATAACCTGTAGAAAATTTGAAGTTAACAAGTTTTATTTGTAACAATGTTAAAGTCGGCGTAGACAGGAAAGCAGCCGCAACATGTCAATTTATTTTGGTTAAACATTTAAGTGCAGTTTAGTAAAAGAAGCGTCGATCATTTAATTGAAATGATAAGAGAATGAATGGCAACAGTGCTTGTTCATCAACAGTGATAAAGCGAGAGCAATCAAGTAGATAAGTGAAACCGCGTGCAGCAAAAGAGAATAGGAAACGGCGTGAAATTAATTGAATTATTGCGTCACTAATAGAGGCTAATATCATTGGCTATGTCGATGAGTTCCGAGATGATCGGAGTGATCCTGATGCAAGGTAAGACTGGTGCAAACCTGTTATTATGTATGTAAAAAGGAAACGCAATATTCCTACTAGGGGGATGTTAATGTGAGGCTACTGAAAGTGTGTGAGTCCAACAACAACAACATCAACAACGACAGATTAAGGGGAATTTTATTTAGAGTTATATAGTAGTTAATAACTGGGGAAATTATATAGAAACAGAAGGAAATTTAATAGATTGTGTTATATTTGTTACTTTGGGTTTATTAGAGTAACTTTGTTGTATTAATATATTTGTTGTTTGATTAGATATAGTTTTGTTAATAAATCGTTTGGTTTTAAGTGAGTTTATTTGCAGTATAGAATAAGGAAACCCTCCCCAGTGAATTAAATTGTTTAGTTAAGGAATTATCGTACGGAGTTACGATTGGTGGCAGCTACCAGGTATACTGTTTGTATACACCTTTGTCGTGGTCTTACTCTGGGTTGTATCCGCGGAGTGGGCCCGCGTTACAAATTGGTGGCAGCGGTGGGATCGGCAAACCAAAAGATCGGAAAACCAGGAGATTAGAGAAAACCAAGGGTACTGAAAATTTAAGTGGGATACGCACAACTAAGAGATAGATAAATTTTGTGTTACAGTTGTGGTTACGAATTTTGTAGAGGATTAAATATTGAAAACTTTGGGTTATTTAAGTTGGACACACACAAACAGTTCGAAGAGCTGCTGTAAGATTTGTAGTTAGCAAGTAAGTTACGCCTCGAACACAATGGCGACCCAGCCTAAGTTAGAAGATGCTATGCAACAGCAGATGGTCAGGTTACAGGCTGAATTACAGCATATGCAAGCTCAGTTAAGCACAAGACCTACAAGCAGTAAAGATATGTCACTAGTAACATTGATACCAAAATGGTCGGGGACGGATAAAGCCACCCCTTTGCATGAGTTTTTTGAAGCTATTGAGGGCACATCCAGAGTCGGAAATTGGTCCGAGACGGATAAAATCCAAGTGGCCGTGCTAAAGTTAACTGAGGTTGCAAGAACATTTTACAACACAGAATTAAGTTTACACTCTAGTGATGTAACTTGGGTACGATTTAAAGAAGCTTTTTATAAGAGATTTAAAGACGTACGAACTGACCAGTTTCACTATATGGAACTTCAAACGGCTAGGCAGAGGATTAGTAAATCCAAACCAGTTACAAGAGTTGTTGAAGAACGTAACTTTGAAGTTACCAAATGATTTGGAATTGTTTGCTGGTATACAGTTCAATAATATGTATTTGTATTATGAGATGATGGAAGCAGCAGTTTTGGCTGATGTCCATAGTTTTAAATTAGTGTTAAGTGTACCTTTAAAATCTATGGGTAGAGATTTTACTATGTACAGGATGTTTGTGTTTCCTTTACTAGTTATGCAGAGAAAATATGTGCAATTAGAATTGAAGCACCAGTTTTTTGCAATAAACTTGTTGCACAGGCAATATTTGTTGCTCACAGACCAAGACATAACTCAATGTCGAGGTGATAAAGTGTTCATGTGTCCTACGAATCAAGCGGTGTATGACATGCAGTTAATGGCGTGCGAATTAGCATTGTTTTTGCAGTCACCGGAAGTGCAGCGGATATGCCAAAGGAACTTGGTAATCTATCCAGTGTTACACAGGATGATACGACATGGAGCCGTTCGAGTCTATTACTTTCCACAGCAACAGGAAGTACACTTCAAGTGTAGCATCAAGGGAGGTTGGCATACCTTCTCACTTAAGTTAAGTGGGGGCGGTATCGTCAGCAATGTAAGTTCATGTTACATATCAACAGATAAATTGCAGTTCTACCCAGAGAAACGGGGCAAATTGGATTCTGTGCTTCCCGCGCCAGCATTGTATGTACCAGAGCTACAACCGGTAGTATCAGCCCATGAATTGCATACCCTCCAGCAGCTGATGCCAGTCGACACCAAGGTACTTGACCAGATGGAAGCCAGGTTATCCGAATATCACCATGGGAGTAATGTAAATTCACTCATGCAGCTTCATGCAGTCTCTTTGGAGCAAGAGAGGCGCACCAATTGGCTCTTTTATGCATTGATAAGCCTAGGAACCATTTTGATGGGTTTCCTATCCTATTTTTGTTTCCTACCCTACCTAAGGAGTATGGTAACCAGATGCAGAAGAAAACCTAATGAGTTTACTCATCCAGATGCGAAATCAGAACATCCACAGACCATCCTATCCACTTCCCAGGGACAAGTCAGTCCTAAACCTGAATGTTCCTTGAACGAGTCAGCAGCGACACCCGTTAGATTCTCAACGTACTCACTACAGAACGAGTAAGGGTACCACCAAGAGGCAACACAAGGTAGGATGCAGAGGTCCAGCTACATCGAGCTACGAGCAGCAGATTTGGAGAACGAAGATTTGTAACAAAATTAATGAACTTTGAGAGGGAACGCTTTAGTTCAAAAGAAAGAAATAAGTGTTAAAGAACTTCCAAATTTTTGTGTATTAAAATTTTGGTTGATTACAGTATTGTGAATAACAAGTGAAACGAACTGTGCAAGAAAAGTGTAATATGTTTACAGGAAGCGTTCAATGACATTGCTATAGCTAAGAGCAACATTGAGTCAGCTGATGACATATGAGTGCACATTTAAATGATGTAGTACAGTCAGTGCTACAAGTAATGACTTGAAAGACATGAAGGGAAACTTTGAACACTTAAGTAAAGAGAATTCTTTTTTTGTGTATGGTTTAAACACTTTTAAGCTTTTATTATGTATTTGATTGATTGATTGATTTACTTGTTTTATATTTTGTGTATGACCCTACTAAATGTTCATTGCAAGGCATTACCCAATTAATATGATGCGAGGACGCATCATGATTTGAAGGCGGGATGATTGTAGTGAATATTGGGGCAAGGGTAAAATTTTTTGAATTTTGTGCATGATTTATTAGCTTTGTGAAACAATGATGGTATATTCCAGTTGTAGAGCTAAGGTACAAGGGTCAGATGATTTCCGTGAGACTTACACACTCAGTAGAAAGACCAAGGCTATGAGAACTGCAGGTCAGCACATAGATAGGAAGCAGTGCAAACTAGAACAATGTGTTTCAATTGGTAGATCCATATGTGGGAGGAATCGTAATAATGAGTTTGATTGGAGAATGAGTTATGAGCAGCCATTATGTGACGTAAGATTTGGGTGTGGAACCGAGGTTTTAAATCAGGAGGAGAGACAATGCCTCGAGGAGTTTGGCTTCAGTTTTGGATGGAGAAATTTGAAATTCATGACCTGTAGAAAATTTGAAGTTAACAAGTTTTATTTGTAACAATGTTAAAGTCGGCGTAGACAGGAAAGCAGCCGCAACATGTCAATTTATTTTGGTTAAACATTTAAGTGCAGTTTAGTAAAAGAAGCGTCGATCATTTAATTGAAATGATAAGAGAATGAATGGCAACAGTGCTTGTTCATCAACAGAGTGATAAAGCGAGAGCAATCAAGTAGATAAGTGAAACCGCGTGCAGCAAAAGAGAATAGGAAACGGCGTGAAATTAATTGAATTATTGCGTCACTAATAGAGGCTAATATCATTGGCTATGTCGGTGAGTTCCGAGATGATCGGAGTGATCCTGATGCAAGGTAAGACTGGTACAAACCTGTTATTATGTATGTAAAAAGGAAACGCAATATTCCTACTAGGGGGATGTTAATGTGAGGCTACTGAAAGTGTGTGAGTCCAACAACAACAACATCAACAACGACAGAGTAAGGGGAATTTTATTTAGAGTTATATAGTAGTTAATAACTGGGGAAATTATATAGAAACAGAAGGAAATTTAATAGATTGTGTTATATTTGTTACTTTGGGTTTATTAGAGTAACTTTGTTGTATTAATATATTTGTTGTTTGATTAGATATAGTTTTGTTAATAAATCGTTTGGTTTTAAGTGAGTTTATTTGCAGTATAGAATAAGGAAACCCTCCCCAGTGAATTAAATTGTTTAGTTAAGGAATTATCGTACGGAGTTACGATTGGTGGCAGCTACCAGGTATACTGTTTGTATACACCTTTGTCGTGGTCTTACTCTGGGTTGTATCCGCGGAGTGGGCCCGCGTTACATTTTTATTACCACAACAATTTCCCGGCAAAATTTCAAAGGGCTTTTTGCTAATGTTAATATATGCACAATGACGCTGATAAACCAAAGATCGAATTGACTGCGAGAAATAGCAATACTGATTAGTGACGAATCATGAAGAGGTGTAACGCTGTAAACAACAACAACAACAAAAGCACACATACAGGCACAGATTGTACCTTCTTTATTAATATCCCGACATGTTTCAGTCCCTCTGGACCATCATCAGGCGTAACACACGAATCTTCATTAACAGTCAAACATGTTTTGGTCCCTTTGGACCACCGACAGGGATAACACACGAGTCTTTAATAATATTCCAGTGCGTGCCATCTACACGCACGTGTGTACTTCGATGATTATTATTCTCAGCGTTGTACTTGAGGTACACTGTGAAACATGAATCAGTTTATGACAAACAGACGTGTTCGCATTTGGACCTACCATGACCTTCACTCTTACCCCAAGTATTTCCTTCACCTCCAACATAATCATTACCGTATTAATTTCCGCCCTTGCGACAGACACAAGGGGTTAAGCACTAAAATGGCAGGCTTTACTCGAACTCCTAACACGCGCCATCTGGAGCCTTGCTTCATTCAAAATCGCTTTCTAAATCCGAAATGAATAGTACGAATTCTCTTGCTACTTTCTCGTAACGAAGGTATTTCAGTAGATAGATTGACCCCCCCCCCCCCTTTAATAGTTTGGTGTACCAGGACATGCAAGTATGTGGAACCTTGAGCAAAACAAATGTCATGCTGCAAGTTTCAGACAAAGGAGGTAATAGATGCATTCTACATGCTCGTTATTGTAATATTCATCTCATCTGGGCTGCGTATGTTTCTGACACTCAGCAAACATTCATTTATCACCATTACCAGTGTTACTTGCGTTTAACAACTGACAAGAGAGACTAAGGATTCCTACAGACTTCGTTGCGTCCCTAAGCAAAGCTAGCCAGAAAACATATTTCAGACCTACAGTTTCTACCTCCCTCTGCCTAGAGACGCAGCACAATAAATTTTCAAAGTATTTTGTTTAAGAAACAACTTCGAAAATATAAGCACAGTGTAACAATCCTGCACATTCTCTTTCCGTTGTGTAATTATCTCGAAAAACGTAAGACTTATCTAAAAAGTGAACTACATATAACATTTTTATTTTTTCCAGAAACATTTTTCTTCAGTAAGAGTTTAGCGAGACAGAAGGAGTTGAGCCCGAAAATTCGCACAGAAACGCATGTAATTCTTCACATAAAGTGTCCATAATTTAGTCCGATTTTGCTAAAACTCGGAACTTGGTGGGTGAAGCAAAGTATAGTGAAATATTTCAATATCCACATTTGATGAAAATCACTTCATCCTTTCTCCAGTTTAACGTTAACAAAAGTATGGACCACGCGATTATAATAGGCGATACAGCCCTAAATGAATACGCAATGAAACAAGCCAGCCTCTGCGTTACTGACGCGTTCCCGTTCCTAACTAACCGATTCAACTGCTCGCAGACATATCAGCATCAACCGTTAGCATTAATAAGTATCTAAATTAGCCATTCAACAGAGCTTCAAATATTTCATGTTCGAAAATCTTATTTATTCTTTTACGCTATACGTGCACTAGAAAATGGGGTATAATGAACTTATTTGTTCTCCCCCTCCCCCCGGATATATTTATACATGCAAAAGAGCTAAAGCAATAAAATTAACTAGTAAATTTTATGACTCCTTGAATATATCAAGCAATTAACTTTGCAAATGTAGATTTATCTTAACCTGAACAGAAAGGACAGTGAAGTAGGCACATGAAAAAATATATAACTAACTCCATGGAGAAAGTCCTTTCTGAGAAGCTAACAGATACTCAGCAATAAATTCTCCGCATTCACAAGCGCCCGCCACCTGTCCCTATCCTGAGCCAGATCAATCCATTCCACGCCCTCCTCATCCACTTCTTGAAGAACCTTTTTAATATTACCCTCCCATCTAGGCCTAGGTGTTCAAAGTGGTCTCTTTCCCTCAGGGCTCCCCTTCCAAAACCCCGTATGCTCCTATCGTGTCACCCTAAAAGTGTAACGTGCCCTGCCCATCTCATTCTTCTTAATTTGATCACCCGAATAATATTTGGTGAGTACACATCATGAACAAATATGCACTTATAAAAATGCTTCAAGAAATACGTTGGAATTTACGTCTTCCACTCTTCTTGCGCAGGACAGTGCTCGAGACGATGAATAAAACATTCACGCAGTGCTGGATATCAAGGAGGACAGGCGTCTGACAGGATGGAAAGTCACTGCACTACCGAGAATTCTGATTAACTTAATATTACATATTGTCGCTAACTGGTTCACAGTCACTTCAACTTTTAAAATGTCAACACATTGCAACAAAAGAGAAAAGAGCTAACAAGGAGGAGTTGCTTCTTACATCAGCACAAATTTTTGCTCTGTTGACATTTTGTGTAACCACACAGATATATATTATATACATATATTCAGTGACTGGGTAAGCTGCTGGAATATAAACAGATAATATTTACCCTTTGGGTACTTGTTGACGCAGTGCTTTTTTTTTTCCTTGTAAAGAAAAAGTTGCCTGTACTCACTCCTCGACAGCAGGTAAAGTTAAAAACACCCCTTGTTTGCCTCTTAAAATAATAAAAAAATAGATGCTGATTTGTCGTTTCGTATTGCGATAATATTACTGGAATAAAAGCAACAAACAAGATCTGTTTTCCCCCCCGAGTTCCGACTTTATAACATTCATCTAATGCGTCACCGCCAGCAAAGGTGCCGGTAGGTCGGAAACTTGCGTACCGTCACGTAAAAGTCAAACATATTTTGTACGTATACTCTATCTGCATTGTCAGTTCAGGACTATGTGTAAGCGGGGCCCCAAAATTAATTTTTTCACTGGGCCCAGAAATACCTTAAACCAGCCCCATCTAAGACTGCTTGTTAAGTTGGCTGTCTTACTGAAATCTGCCATTAGACAATTGTCTAAAGTTCTGTGGAAAATAATATGAAAGTCAATGTTCAGTCTTAACAAGGAGAGACGACAGGGGCCGTGTAGGTCCTTAAAATCATAAGGGGCCTGTAGTTCAGGCAAATGTGCGCATAAGCAAGAACAAATATACCGGCGATATTCTACGTCAGGGTACCCACGTCACCAGCACCTGCAGTTATAATGTGCTGTTGACCTCTCGTAAAATTTCTAATCTGAAGTGTTCCATAAAACCTTCCCACGCATACCAGGGGCGCTGTTGGATCAAGAATCAATCACGTGCCAAACACAACGGTTTCTTTCCCTCCACTTCGCTCTTAATCCACACAGATAAAGTTGGCTAAGGTTTCAAATGCCAGATTGCAGCTGCTAGGTTACTATTGGTCAGTTGATCGATAGGTCTGTCAGTAAGATGGTGGTCACATTGAAAGCGGGACGGAATGACACCCCACTTGACTCCGTCTGTTGCAATGAGCCCACGTCCCTCACTGAATGTGGTCACTGGTGCCGTCCCAGCCTGGTTGGTCCGTCGTGTGGGTGGGTGTGTTGGTTGTTTCGAAAGGTTGTCCGGTTGCTTCTCTTTCTCTCCGACTTTCTCGCTTATTTTTTTTCTTCAAGCCAAGTGAAAACCCGACAACTCTCTTCCTGTTATACCGCAAATATGCCAGGTATTTACACCGGACGCGTTACATCCTGTGGCCACCTAAGTTCGCGTGAACGCCATTTTGGCCATGTGAACGCCAAAGTTAACAGTATCAAGATTTGGCGGTCTCTGTTAGGGCGGGTTCATACCGAAACAATTAGAGTCTATAATATAAGATATGGGTGTATATAATTCAATCGGGAGTCACATACACACCATTAATAATTTCGCAGTATGAAATTATTACTTTAGGAACTTAAAACTGGCTTAAGTATGGGCCTACATATATGAACCATGCTAGATATGAGGCTAAAAACAGTTCTCAGCTTAAGAGTAGCATTGAAAACTGAAGAATAAAAAGAAGCAGAAGAAGATAAGTATGGGATGTAGTCAGAACACTACATTTATTACGGGGAGGTAAACAGAAAATTTACGCCTCTGAAGGCTCGCAGACTGCGGTCGCTCGTGTTCCGGTGAAGGTAGGCTGGAGGCAAGGTGCAGCGTTGGTGAGTGATGAAGGTAAGGTGATGGGGTGTGGACTGTTGGAATTTGTAGTACGTGAAAGAATTTGAGCATCTGGGCTGAATTTTGTAATTGGAGGACAGCACTTTGATTAACTTTGACAAATTGGGAAGGTTGCGTTTAAGCGGAAATTCTGAAGCTGATGTCGGGAGGGCTGCATGAGAAGCATGCCGTGCAACGTGGTGTGTGTGTGTTGTTGCAACTCAACATTTGCCGGCCACAGGATCGAGCAACAATATGGAAAACCTTGATCGAACTGGCCGGTCGCAGGACCTTCCGGTTTTATACTGACGTCTAGCCAGCTGTCAACCGTGAAAATAAGCTAATCTAACAGCAGTTGCTTTATTTTTGAAAAGGTACAGAATCCCCATTGTATCTAACCAACTAACTCCATGGAGCAGAGTCCTTTCGGAGAAGCCAACAGGTCCTCGGCTAGTCAAGAAATTCCCCGCATTGTACGGAACCCGACGGTTCACTACCGCATTCACAAGCGCCAACCACCTGTCCCTATCCAGAGCCAGATCAATCCAGTCCATGCTTCCCCAAGCCACTACTTCAAGATCCATTTCAATATTATCCTCCCAACTACGCCTAGGTCTTGCAAGTGGTTTCTTCCAGCAGGTCTCTCCCACCCAAACCCTGCATGCACCTCTCCTGTCTCCCATACGTGCCACATGCCCTGCCCATCTCATTCTTCTTGATTTGATCACCCGAATAATATTTGGCGAGGAGTAAGGATCATAGAGCTCCTCATGTGCTCTTCTCCACTTTCCTGTTACCTCGTTCTCCTTAGGCCCAAATATCAACCTCAACACCCTATTCTCGAACACCCTCAGCCTATGTTCCTCCCTCAATGTAAGAGACCAAGTTTCACACCCACACGAAACAACAGGCAAAATTATAGCTATGTACAGGCTTCGGATTTGTATACACTAAAGAATCCCAAAATATGAATGCAAATATGCAGCACAATTTTCGAAATATGCCCTAAAACAGGGAATTATGCATTAAAAATGCCCAGTAAAAGGTAAAGTTCACCCTATAACATACCAGGAAGGCACAGAGGAAAAGTAGAAATATAGCTCTACTCTTTCTTTAACCTCAGCGCTAGATGGGATGGGTGTTTAACGCCTCGCCCCAGCCGCTTTACTCCTGGGAATAACCCGGTACCCATTGTATAGGAGGCTGAGTGGGCTCCAGGGCCAGTCTGGACGGCTGCGGAAAATATCGCCCCCACCAGGATTTAATCCCCGGACCGTCCAGCCCGTAGCGAGTCGCTATCCCAGCCCACTACATGGTGCATTAAATTTTGAAACAAGAATTTCCGCCTATTGTCGGCAAGTATGTTCTTATATTTTGAGAAACTCAACATCATATGAAATCACAGGGCGATATTTTATTATCAAAATATCTGTAAGCGTAAGGTGTTCAATACACTGGTCAATGGGAGATTCACCATTAAACACTTTCGATATTTTTAGTAACTGGTAGTAGCCAATATTCTTTGACAGCACCGAGTGCATTTTTTCTCTGAAACACCTCATTTTTATTGCACTCACGGCATTCTTAACTTCTGAAACTACACTTAAACTTTCACTCAGAGCCAATAAATAATTAAATATGCACTTATTACCTCGCTGGTTGCAAAATATGTACTTTTGCTGCAAAAAGTTAAAATATGCATTTTACATACGCAATATGCAAAATGCATATAATCCCAAGCCTAGTTACGTATATCTTAATCTTTACATTTTTGGATAGCAAACTGTACAACAAAAGAATCTGCACCGAAAGATAGCAAGCATTCCGCGACTTCAATCTGCTCTTCATTTCTTCATGAATGGAATTTTGATTTGTTAGGGTTGTTCCCAAATATCTAAACTGTTCCACCATTTCAAAGGATTTATTATACATCTTTATGTTGTGATTTCATCCTTTCATGCTGATCTCGAGACAAGACCATATACTTTGTTTTCTTAGCATTTACTTCTACGCCAGTCTCCTTATTAGCGACTACTAAAGCGAGGTACTGACAGCATTGTTAAATAAACCATAAGTAAATGTAAATACTATTGTAAAAGTTTCTGTTTGTGTATAAGTCTAAGGAACTCGTGGGTAAAAGAGTAAACTTGTAGAGGCTCACTGCTGTCGCATTCTTTCAGTTTCCTCTCAGCACGTGTTCCCCAAACGTAAAGAGTCCTCCTACATACATGTGATGTTGGAGGCGAGGAGCAAACCGAGGCCTGCTTGTAAGTGCGTTGAAACGTTTGGCAGCTCGCCGCTGCTAGTCGTCTACAGCAAAATGTTAATATGCAGATTTAAATCAACCAATCTTTGTCGTTCCGGTGAATACACCAATGCCAAATTAACACGAAGCTGTGGGTAGAATCCATGACTCACTCTTTAAATTCACAGTTAACATTTCTGTAGTCAGATCAGAAAATTTACGGCTTAATATCTTAGAATTCACTGACGTATATTTGTGCAAAGTTTCCACTAATATAAATTCGAATACTGGCATGACTTGAGACATAACCTCAAACTTGGTCTTTGTCTAGTTTTCTCGGCGTTTAAAATTATTTAATCCAAATAATGAGGCTACAGAAATTATAAAATATTAATTACACGCTTTAATTATCCATTTGTGTGCCAGTTTTCCCTAGTAGCCTACAAATTCATTTCAATTATGTTAACCCTTTGAAGGCTACAAAAGTGAAAGCACTTTTCTCACCAATGCACAACGACTTAAGAAAGAAAACTTTCTTTTAGGTTTCCAGGCTTCATCCCTTTGTCCTTGTGGTGAGAGTATTGTTGTACAAAAAATACGCATGGACTACAATGAATCTATATTATGTACATGCAAGGTTCAGGTCGTACCTCGCAGTGGAAACAAGAGGGTTTCCATTAGACAAGCCATTCGGTGAATACTGTACAGGAAAATAATGAGTGTTTAATGTGAGAATCATATTTTTGTTCTGTGGCGCTATGGCCCAACTCGGGCCCAGGCTGCCTTATTGTTGAGGTTTCTATATCACACAAAATTAGACACAAACACAGGTATGACTCCTCCTGATCAGCTAGCCGCAGACTCCGCTACCTACACAAAACATAACCAACACAAGGGACGAACGTCCATACCCTCAGCGGGATTCGAACCCGCAATCCCAGTAATCGAGCAGCCGCAGACCTACTCCTTTTACAGCACGGCTAACGGGATCGGCGTGAGAATCATATGGAACACATAACAAAACATGTGAACACACTGCAAAGATTTAATGCTAAAACTGGTGTCATATGTAATAAATAACCACTAGCCTTTAAAATGTTTTGTCAGATACAGCCTCAAAATTTAATATCGTTGCTACATGCTCAATTGTCAATATGTACATAACATTTTTCACACAACATGTGTGGTGCTTGTACGATCTGTCTTCATAAACGCCCTGCTGAATTAGTTACCCTCATTCTCAATTATATCGTGTGACTGCCATACTGATATTTTACAAGATACGTAATTTACTTAAACTTTTTTTTTTCAATGGCTCGACAGCCCCTTGGGGGCCTAGGCCGCCTCATTTTTCGAGGCTTCACAATCACACACTTTAGACACACCACACTCGGTAGGACTCCTCTGGACGAGGGACCAGCCCGTCGCAGAGACCTCTACCTGACAACACACAACACTCACAAGAGACAGACATCCATGCCCTAGGCGGGATTCGAACCCATAATCCCAGTAAGCGAGCGGCCGTAGACCCACGCCTTAGACCGCACGGCCACTGGGATCGGCACTTAAACCTCTTAGCATACAAAATTTCAGCACCGTGTATCGAGTGGTGATCGTGTAGTTCCCACCTCAGAAGTTCACAAGGCCACCACGTTGGTATTATTGACGGTAGGAAAAGAACTGCCTTACATACACAAGCGAGCAGCCTCTAGTGTCATGATCGCCATAGCAAATATCTTGAGGCTCCTTCCGTTCATTCGAAAGTATTGGTGGGGAAAGACGCGAAAATATTATAAGCTCTTTCCTCAGCGAATTATAAAAAAAGGCCAACAATGTTTAATACAAAATATAAATCGGAAGTTCTAACGCAAACTCAACTTGCTCGAAGTCCCTCAGTCTCCCAGTGATTTACGAACAGGCCTCAGATATTATTTTCAAACCAACATTGCCAACTCAGTTTAATTTTGCCCTCTGATCACTAATTAGCCTTGAATGGTCTATCTCAACACTATCATCCTATCTACTCCTGTCAGTCAATTTACCCACAGGAATAATAAATTAATTTCTCGCTTCCCTCTCGGTTTCCAGTACGCGTACTTCCATACTTATTCTCATTAAATAAGTGTGCAGTCCACCCATACTTGCTAACCCGCCTATCCCATCCCAACCGCCTCATTTTGTTGTAACAATACGAGCAAAGTAGAAGAGTTTATTCCGTTCTTCGGTATACAACTTCCTACATTCACAAGTTCAACCCTCCTAGCCAAAAGAGACCTTTCGGAACTCCGTTTCGAAACAGTTTTGTTTTATCTCAATGTATTATTTATTTATTCTTGGTTAATTAAACTAATTACTTTACATTGCACAGGGAATACACAGTCAAATGTTTGTAGGACCGAGAATGAAGAACTGGTGGTTAACGTGATCTATTTTAATGCACTGTCCCTTCATCCCCTGAAGGCGCGATAGTAGTGGAAGAAATGCTCCTCTCAAAGTTTTCGTTAAATAACTTTATAATTTAGTTACGGTTTTCTGTTTTGAGGGTTACGCCTTCACGTATGATCTTTAGCAATCCTGGACTCTGAGCCCCTGATAGGTGCGAAGGTATGCATTCACGTTTCAAATACGAGTGAACGTACGGTAAACTTCAATTTCCCTCCAACGTTTACATGTTAGTGAAAATTAAAGTGTTTACCAGCTCACAGCTTAACATGTGATATATAGCACAATGGTAGGCTGATATTCGCCACACTTATGAAGTTCTTTCTTCCTTAGAGGAGATGGAAAAGTAGGTTCCAAACCCCAGACTTTCTACATGGAAGGTCAGCTCTGTAACAATTGATCACACATGTCCAAATTATGGTTTAATTTAACCAGTGCAGTTGAGATGACTGCAATTAATCGCCCAGTTCCTTGAGACTGAAGATGTAGCAGTGTGGTGATTTTGTACCGTCTTCCTGCTGCACCTGCAGAGGCAGCTAGGTCGCTACAGAGAAAGCGAGTGCACTCACTGACACCATTAAGAAACGTGCGCCCTCCTATGAAGGGTGGAGTTCAACTGGTGGGCGTAGGGAAGACAAGGGAGAATCAATCAAGACTAAGACACCGACTGTCAACGAGTTGACTCAGATGCGGAGCTAACCGCTACAACTCAAAAGGAGGCAGGTGGAAATACAGATACTGTAGAATGTCTATAATTCGAGGTGAAGGGACCGAGGATGACTCGAATTACCGAAGAGCTCGGACTGCACGGAGTACGACACTTTATAACATATAGTATGATACACAAATTGTGTTAATACGTACTGTGTATAAAGCACTGTACCAGAATGTCAACATATAGAGTAGTACAACAGTATAATAATAATAGTAGCACACACTCTACTAAGTTACATGGTAAAGAAATTAAACCCTTGATTTCAGGCTTCCGCCGCGATGTTAAACGTCGGTAAACAATTACCACAAGACGCAGCGTAATATTCCAGAAGAGCGCAGATCTCAAATTAAACCCTACCCTCTCGTTTAAAACGCAGAAGTCTTTAAGGCATGGGCCCGGAAGAAATGGAACTTCGAAAAATCGGGACTCAGAAATTCGAAACTGACTGTAGTTCTATTAGATAGATTAAGCAACTTGAAGGGAAGAAAATCTAAAAAATTAAAAATGGCTGCAAATGTACTTTAAAAGAAATTGTTCGTGTGTGTGTGTGTGTATTGGGGTGTGTGTGTGTGTGTGTGACATACATATACGCATCATCCTGACAGAGGTTGCTTTTCTTGTCAGTACCTCAATACAGTAATCCCTTTTCAACCATGAATTATCCTACCGAGGACTGGATTAACATTCTTGATCCGCTGACGACGCCAACAAATTGGAACAAAGTTAGCGTTCTTCTTTTTTTGTTTTTGTTTTGGCAATTCGTGGTGGTAAAGACGGTGATTTATAATGAACTACAATAAATCATAAACAGCCTGCTGTTTTAACTGCTTTTCCTTATGTGACTCATCGAGGAATTCTTCCTGTTTTTCCTTGTTTTGCGATACTGATAGAGTTTGCTTTTAGAGTCGTGGTAAGGGTTGTACATAATAAACCCGACAAATTCACATCCAGTCCATACATTAATAACCTATCTGAGCTATTTTAATCCAGTTACACCTTAAAACCTAACTAGTCTAACATCAATTTTAATATTATCCTTCCACTTATGCTCTAGTCCACCTAATTAATTTCCTTGATTAAATAACCCTAATAATTTAGATCAAGAACATGTATAATTTTAATTTTATTAGACCAACATGTGCACTATATTCTTGTAAGCAAGTCACAACGCAACCAGCCGGTGCAGTACACAACGCAGAACTCGTAACATAACACAGGAAAACTTCAACATCCTTGTGATAACTGCATACAAGACCGGACTGCCTTTAATTTTATATATAACAACAGATATGTAATTTTAACCTTTTATGTAAACACATTCTCTAGGATTTTACAGCTGAAAGAAATAATACCAAAGTCCTTTGGGAACTAAGCTTCATTTTACTTTTATGTGGAGGTACTAACTGTTTTTTTTAAATTGAACAACAGATGTAAATTAAATAAATAGACCAACAAATGCACTATTTGAATACTTTAATGTACTGTCTTTCTTATACACCCTACACGTGTTTCGGACCTAGGTCCATCTTCAGGGGGTCTCAGTATTGTTAAAACTACTAAAACAAGCACATGTTTAAACGAACGTACAACACTTGCGTACCGCTATCGTGGTAGAATTGTCTGGATAAAACTGTAGAACATAAATATGTACATATTTAGTTAAAACCTTATTAAAATTGTGAGATATATGTATGATGTTCGCTGGTGCGGAAATACTGGCTCCTCACACACTCCGCAACTCACGGACAGTACAAACAGCACCGTAATAAAGTTCCACACAACCAAAGAATACGCATCACGAGACGTCAAACAACAAAAGCCAGTATTTCCGCACCAGCGAACATCATACATATATCTCACAATTTTAATAAGGTTTTAACTAAATATGTACATATTTATGTTCTACAGTTTTATCCAGACAATTCTACCACAATAGCGGTACGCAAGTGTTGTACGTTCGTTTAAACATGTGCTTGTTTTAGTAGTTTTAACAATACTGAGACCCCCTGAAGATGGACCTAGGTCCGAAACACGTGTAGGGTGTATAAGAAAGACAGTACATTAAAGTAGTCAAATAGTGCATTTGTTGGTCTATTTATTTAATTTACATCTGTGTTCAATTTAAAAAAACAGTTAGTACCTCCACATACTAGTAAAATGAATCTTAGTTCCCGAAGGACTTAGGTATTATTTCTTTCAGCTGTAAAATCCTAGAGAATGTGTTTACATAAAAGGTTAAATTACATATCTGTTGTTATATATAAAATTAAAGGCAGTCCGGTCTTGTATGCAGTTATCACAAGGATGTTGAAGTTTTCCTGTGTTATGTTACGAGTTGTGCGTTGTGTACTGCACCGGCTGGTTGCGTTGTGACTTGCTTACAAGAATATAGTGCACATGTTGGTCTAATAAAACTTTTAATTAGTTAACAAGATTCACGGTGAATACAACGTGAAAAAATGTATGATTTTTTTTCGTCATAAAATTTTCTGCATATAATGAAACGTCTTCAAGCTTAGGTACAAACGTTCTCCTCGGCACTTTGTTCTGAAACGCTCCCCCCCCCCCCCCCCCCGCAATTTATGTTCCTCCCTTACAGTGACAAGCTAAATTTTATAACGTTCAAATACATTTTAATGTTTAGGATTCCGGATACGACACCGAGTTATGGAACATTCACGTGCCAATCCACGGCACCTTTCATCACATATTTCTTCATTCGTGATGATTAAGCCATAACAATACTGCTTGTTAAATTACTTTCAGTACAGGATTCAAGTCTTCTGGGATGTAACGCTGTGTCGTTGATTCGGATAATTTTCGTCCGAACATGGATGAAACGCGTAATTTTTGACGGAGAAAACTAAAACACATTTACGAAACAAAGTATCACAGTCAACTGTAGTTCTTTAATAACTCGTTTATTGTAACTTTTTCGCAAGTGTTCCATCATCTGACGAAATTTTGCCTTGATAATGTGCATCGTAAACGTAAACTTTATTTTCATAATTCCTTCGTCGTTAAAACGCAGTAAAGAATTCAGTTACAAACAATTGTGAAAACTAATTCAGAAACGCTGGAATAAAATGTTTTGTTAACTACCAATTTGTGCAATAAAGTGATAAACTGATATTAAACATTTTAAAAGACAAAATTCGGGATGGGCGATAAATACCGATCATTCCTGTATCGATAACTCATATATCGATAATAAAACCGATAATCTAATAGCACACCTCAAGAAAGAAAAATCATAGATATTTTACTTTAGTCGTTCAATGATTCCTTCATGACAGCATTTTTCGTAAATGTGTGATCACCTAACATTTCAAATAATTATGATAATCAACAACAGTCCGATTAAATATAATTTTTAAGATTCACTACTTTTAAACGGAGATGTATCATCATTACTCAAGTCACTGGAAATGCAAGCACTTCTTCGTGTGCCTTTCAAAATGTTTTACAACACACGCTAAGCAAGCTCTACCGTCATCACGGAAACCCGGTAACCAGAGAAAATAAGTAAGCGTAAATTCCCTCTATCGGACTGCTGCCACTTGTTCGTGATATGGTCAATCTCAGTCAGGTGACTCACTTCCAACAGGTAACCCACTTTCAGACATAGCTAATTTCAGACAGGTAAAACAGGTAAAGGCGCCCTGCCCACGCCATGAAGGCAAAGAAGGGGAGTAGAGATAGAGCGCCACTCATTCTTGCCTTCGGCTAGATGGACAGGAGTGGTCAAATTTACGCTTCAGCGCTATATCCCCGGTACCCATTAAATAGGATGCTGGGTGGGCCGGTCTGGACGTTTGGGAGAAGAAATAATCTCTTGCTCCTGACGGGCATCGAAACCTTGATAGTCCAGGCCATAGCCTAGTCACTACACCGACTACGCTATTCCGGTTCAAACTTCAGACAGGTAGACAAAGTTTAAAAGTGGCCAACATCAAACGGGTGGCTCGTTTGCAGAATCGGCCGATTTAAGTCAGTTGGCTAATTTCCAGGAGCGGTCAACTTGCAGTCGTGGCCAGTTCTAATCAGGTGGCTCACTTTCAGGTGTGACAAGCTTCAAGCATGTAGTCCCACCTGCGGCCCACTTCCAAATGTGGCCAGATTCGCGTTTCACTGCACCTACTTGTTCCACTGTATTGGCAATAGAGGACACTTACCGTCCAGGAGGTGGAGTACAATTCGATGGTGGCCATGGTCAAGAAGAGGGCCCCGGCCCACGCCGACGCATGGAGGCGCATGTGGCTCCAGTCCAGAGGCAAACTAACCAGCTGAGCCACGCGGAGAAATCTGAAGATGCCGGCGACGAAAAAGACCACGGCGCCCAGCAAGCGCAGAACCCAGCGGTCGGAGACCCGGTGCAGAGGCAGCCACAGTGCCCAGGCCAACAGGGACGCTACAGGGGTGAGCAGGACGTGCAACACCCAACGGCCCAACAGAGCGTCGCCCAGCTCCACCAGGTGCACGAGCAGCAGCAGCAGCGACAGCAGTTCCCTCAGCGTGCTGAGACCCCAGTGGAACCGCCTTAGGGGCCATCTGGAGCATAAAACGATGTGGCTTATCATTACGGTCCCTGTTTATGGAATGGATATGAACACGGACAAGGAATCCGGCGTCACAGCTGGAAACGTACTGTATTTGTCCGAATATTGAAAAGTTAAAATGAAGGAAGGGCGTTTTCTTTATAACACCCTTCTTGGATGTAGTGCTGCGTCACTGATTGATTTGTATCCCATGTTTCGAGGCAAAGTAGTGACCTCATCTTCAGGGGGACATTTCGACTCTTAAAGATGAGATCACTACACTGTCTTGAAACGTCGGCCATTAATCAGTGACTCAGTACCATATCCCAGAAGAAAGCAGCCGTCAAAAGCACCGCTGCGAAACAAAAAAAAAGCTCGAAGTTTCCTTTTTGTTTTACACACCGATTGATTAAAATTGTGAAGTTTCTGAACGCTATTTAAGAACATTCGATGTCTTAAAACGTTTTGCACATCTTTCAGTGTTGCTGCAAATAAACCAGTTTCAATGATTAATACGCACGGCGTATGCTTTTATCGAAATATCTAACACCAAAGAACATACATCGAATAAAACGCACTGTCATTTTTCCTGGGCGTATTTATTAAGCGTAAAAGTAGAATGTAGGCCTACTGTCGATATCTTTCCGCGGATTATCCGGTTTGCGTATTATCCGTGCAAGACCAAGTTGCTAATGACTAATGACGATGGTGGGAAATAACGTGATTTAGCGCCGAGTGTTCGAGCAACATCCTCAACACAGCAATTGGGATCTTTCATACGTATTCGTGTGTTAGTATATGTATTACATATTATGTTTATAACAAATAGTTTTATTTTTATTTGTGGCTCAATGAAGTGTACGTTTTGGGTTAACCGTGTTTCTCAATTACCTGTGCACCCCCTCCCCTCTATTACCCTGATAACCGAGAGTACACAGTACAATACAAACAGAAATTTTGATTCGCCTTACTTAAAGAAACTGTCTTTTAATCGAGATGTGTATAATGTGCCGTAACAAAGTGTTCAGGGGAAAATTTGGACCTATGAGAAAACTAACATGATGGTGCAGAGAACTGGACAATGAATACCTTCATACTCGTAATTTGCAATTTATATCTAATGTAATTGATGCAACAGCATTAAAGGAAATGAAGTTAACGGTTTACACGTAGCATGTACAATTCAGATTAGAAATATACAAAACGTTTATATAAGTTTTAAAACTTTCGCGGCGACATGATTCAATATAGTCTTCTCGGCGCACAGCCGCGTCAACTCGTTTGAATACAACGTTTCGGGGACTAGCTCCGTCCCCATCCTCAGGCAAAACTGAAAAATCAGTTTTGCCTGAGGATGGGGATGGAGCTAGTCCCCGAAACGTTGTATTCAAACGAGTTGACGCGGCTGTGCGCCCGAGAAGACTATATTGATACGAAAACGTTTGTCGAGAAACTTGAAGGGAACAGACCACTTAGAAGATAAGTCTCAGCTGGCGAATGATGCAAGGGATCTCTACAAAGCAGAACGTGTGAGGATGGACTGAATTCAACTGGCTCACAACAGGAACCAAAAGCAGGCTCTTGTCAACACGGAAATGAACATTCTGGAAGGGGGGGTGGAATATCTTAATCAGCTAATAGAATATCAGCTCCTGAAAGGGGACTCTGTTCCAAGGCCTTAATTAATAGTGCTGTATACTAACTGGGATATTCGGGGGTCGAAAAGGTAAAGTTGTCCCTGTGCACACCATGAAGGCATCAGGAGGAATATAAGTATACCTCCACTCATTCTTAACCTCAGCATTAAATGGATGTGAGTGGTCAGCTTCAAGACCCGGCCGCTTTACCATCGGGGAAGACCTCACGATACACACTGAACAGGAGATTGGATAGGCTACAGGAGGGGTGTGTAGGCTTTGGAAAAGACAAATTCCCTCGCCCTTCCTGGGGAACTAAACTTCGGACCGTCCAGCCCACAGCCTGGTCACTGAACCGGCAGTGGCTAAGGGAATCGTGTTTACTATAATTACAATCGTTGGAAAGTTTCAGAATGTGAATGGCATGGACATACAAACAAACACGAGAATATATGGTTTTATATCAGTTTGAATTCTGCGTTACTTTCTTTAAAATTATCAGTAACACGTGTGGGCTCACGTTAAACGAAAACTGCTTAACAGCCTAAAGTAATGCACCGCTTTTGCTCGACACGTCAAATTTAAATTCATTATATTACATCGTACACAGAAACCAAGATTAAATGGATGCTAAGCACGTCATAAAATCTGTTTTCTAAGTTAGTTGTCTTAATAATACTGCTACTACTAATAATAATAATAATGGCTAACACAACTATTTTATAATAAAAACAATAACTTTTGTTTATATAAAATTGCTACATGTTTTGACCGAATTTGGTCATTACCAGGCTTGTAAAATGCATATTATTATATTGTTTATATTGTTAATTCATGAAACACAACGGAGTGTCTTCACATCAGATCAGTGCTGTCTGCTCTCTCTGCCAGATTCGTCTTATACAGGTAATTAATTCTACAGGAGAATACTTCTTACGGTTTTACATTCTAACAGTTTTACACTCATATTATATAGAATTTAGGTAATTATTTATTAAATAACTTAGGTGCACGGCATAACAGCAGTCTGCCCATTTACCGGCCTGAAGATGACATGGGCGTGTAGCATGAATGTGATGTAATTTTACACATTTCGTCACCTGTAGAGATAGTATTAACATCAAGTCGGATCAGCTATGTGAATGAAGAGTCCTGTAGGATGTAAAAGTGGTCCGTGCTTAATTTCAGTCAACCAACCACGCATCTGTGCGAAGGACTGTGTAGAATCATAAAATGCGGCCACCTATTCGAATCCGTGTGCTATCCTTTCAACCGAAGGTTTCGGTGTAATTGTCTGTATCTAGAATATATACTTTACCCCCACTGCATGTTGCCTACGGGTAGGAGCAAATTTATTTTACATTTACGTACCTTCGCAGCAATAAATAATGTACGTCGCAATGTTCTTTTGTATTTGGGGTATCCCGGACTCAAACCTTGGTCCGGACGCCAGCTATCCTTTTTTCCCCCCTCTCAGTTCTCCAGCAAATGCCGAGACAGTACCACGCAGCTACCTATTTTACAATTTATCATTTTTAGTTTTATCTTTCGATATCTATACAGGTTTAAAGTGTCGAAAAGCCATTCGAGAATAAACACATCAGTGCCTCAACTTCCGGCGACTTCCTTATTAATGGGCGCCTTCGCAGAAGCATGTTCACAAAAGCAGAAGTAACCAGTTGATTACAAGCGAAGTTTCGATCGTTACTGCACGAAGGGTACTTGAAACCCCACCTAACCCCCCCCCCCCCCCCCCCCGCCTGCATTAGTGCCTTAACGTGCTATTATTTATACTCAGTGCCAAACAGGTTTGCTGCATCGAGCAGTTAATTAGAGTCCGGTCTTGTCCTTGAGGCAGGCACGTAACAGCAACACATAGGCTACCTAATTGTTTCCTTTCGGAAGGCCTGATATTATGCTGAATCGATAAAATGTTCTACTTGTCCGAATAAAAATGCATGCTATTTTGCGCACGATAAAAATGACACACAAAAAGTTTAAATATTTTTTTTTGACGGAAAACGTCTTACACCGCGGGTCCGGTATGGGGGAAACTAATGCGAAAGTCGATGTTACGATTTTGTGTACACCACACAAATCTTAATAACTTTAAAACTATAACGCATATCCAAATAAGCAACACACGGTTTAAAAGAGCAAGGATGAAAGAATGTTACGCGACATTAACCTTGAGCGCGTGACGTCACACGCCGCCACAAGATGGTCGCCAATTTAGAGTGGAAAATTACCGGTTCGCCGCTCGGCAAAATTAGTATAGCTCGGGAACGCGTACGCGTAGGACGTTGTGTAAGGTGTCGTTTAACAGAGCTCGACGAGTACTATAAAATAAAACACTAATAGTGACAATAGTGAAAGAACTTGAAAAAATATACAGTGAGAAAATGTTGAACTTGGACAAATTTTCCCTAAACTTTCAGAAATGTCGAAATATCTTGAAAACAAGAAGGCAAATGCCTATCGTAAACGCTTACAAAGTGAAAGAAGAATAAATGAGGAAACCAAAAACGCCCCTATGACAGCAGCAGAACGAATGCGGAGGATGAGGCAGCGTCGACAAGTTGAGGCGAGCACCAGTCGCTAGACCCGTTCCACGACGGCCGATACCCAAGTATTCTGGATTCAATTGTCCACAGGATGTTCATGTCGGCGAAGGTGTACTAGTGGAAGTTGAGATGCCCAACCAATTCAAATTCGTTCTAGTGTCAGTCTATATTCATCCACAGACACCACTCAACTACATCGAGATGTTTCTCTTTCACCTAATGCTTTACTACACAGAGCATGTCAGAACAATAGTTAGCGACTGGCCCTGCGATCCCAACATACCGCTTCTGCTCACCGGGGACTTTAACATTGTGGCGTCGAGCGATCGTCTGAAACAGTTTCTGAACGACAAGTTCAGATTGGTGTTGGCCACGGATCCAACTGACTTCACAACTTTAAAGAATACCACGATAGACTTAACGTTCTCTAGAGATATGAGTGTAGCATGTAAGTCTTACATATCGTACTACTCGTACCATTGTCCTGTCTTCAACAAAATTTTACAAATTAGTCAGCATTGTCAGAAATAAATAAAATAAAAGAAATGCAAGTTCCTTGCGCTCATTTCTTCTTACCAACCCTACAAACACCCCGCCCCGACAACACCGCCTGGGTAAGACGTTTTCCGCCAAAAACCTCAGCGGTAGTGACTCCGACACTACCTACCCCGATTTTTCAAAACTGCTTACACATTGACAGGTTTCTACTACATTAAAACTTTAATGCCTAAAATTCATCTAAAAATTATATATACAACTTCAGTTTCTACGCCACAGACCACAAAATCCATTTCCACTAGACAGGCCAATCAGATTAAAGCTTGCTTGAGAGATTGAGAGGTGTTGCTTGAGAAAATCCTACTGAATAAATACACTATGTGGCAAAAATGCAGAATATTTAAATGTTACAACAGGTGGTACATGTAGCTACCACTGGGCTTTAAACTGCTGACAAACTAAAACTTGTTAACAAAAAAAATCCTCTTCGTCTTTAAAGACGATATATTTCACTAAAAGATACACCCCTAAATGTGGCTAAGATTGGCCAAAGCATGTAGGGTGCAAGTAACTAAAATACCGTTTATTTAGTTCGTTATTAATATAATATTTATGTTTCTCTTCAAGTTACGCCCGTAAAACTGAGATGTCCATGTCACCTCAAGAGGCCCCTTCGCTGTTTCTTCTCTTCACCTCACAACGTTGGTTGGTATTTCATACAAAATGTACTGGCATGATCATCTCCAGACAAATAAAGCTTAACGTATAACAATTAATCGGGTATAGAAAAGGACCCCATTTGTCCTGGTTTTCCCGGGACAGTACCATTTTTATTACTTGTAAAGCACTCTATCCCGGTGTCCCGCAAAATTCTGTTGCGGATGCCAAAAATGTCTCGGGGTTTTCCAGCTCATAAGAATACGACTTTTTGACAGTGTGTGCGAAATTTTGATTTTCAAATGGTGGGAGGCATCACCTATATAGGAGTAGGACAGCCATGCCGAGCCACTAACAGGAAGGAACAGGACAGAGAAAGGGAGATGTTTAGATAGTGATTATTTTGTCTGGTCTGAGATTGGGAAGGATGAGTAACGCAAACAGTGAACCGAGTGTCCGAGTTTTGTTGTTGTTGTTGTTTATGTTGTTGCTGTTGTTGTTTGTGCTGTTGCTGTTGTTGTTTGTGCTGTTGCTGCTGTTGTTGTCTTTGTTGTTGTTTGTGCTGTTGCTGCTGTTGTCTTTGTTGTTGTTTTTGTTGTTTGTGCTGTTGTTGTCTTGTTGTTGTTGTTTGTGCTGTTGTTTGTTCGGTTGCTATTTGTACTGTTTTTGTGTTGTTGCTGTTTGTGCTGTTGTTGTTTTGCTGTTGTTGTTTGTGCTGTTGTTATTTTGCTGTTGTTTGTGCTGCTGTTGTTTTGCTGCTGTTTGTGCTGATGTTGCTGTTTTTGCTCCTGTTGTTTTTTGCTGTTGTTGTGTGTGCTGCTGCTGTTGTTTTTTACTTCAAACGTTGCCACTCCCTTCCGCTACATGCGCTTCCGCGACTAATGCCATCAGTAGGGGTAGTGATATTTTGAACAGAAGGTCCGTTTTTATTAACGATTTGGTAGATACAGACATTTTGCTCAGTAAATCAGGACTCTTAAACATATACTACGCTGTAGTTCGGTCAATGACGTTTCATGTAAATTGTGGTTCTAATTTAGTTAGAATATTTTTAAATAATTTGAGTATACGACTATTTTTTACTGTTTATACTAATGTTTTATGTAACTAGTTGACTGATCAATACTGTCTAAATATTTAATTCAGGTCCTGAATCTGTTATAAATCTAACTTTTTATTGTTTGTTATGTTTGGTTGTTTGTTTGTTTGTGTGTGTGTGTGTCTTCATGTGATTTTTGTTGTATTTATGTTGTGCCGGTTTCACAATTGGCAATGGATCTGTTAAACTAGTACGTTAGTAAATGTGAATTGAAGTGAATTGAATGTTTATATATGTATGTCATAATATAAGTATTTGAGTTATCTCGTTGTAGTAGTATCAATAAGTTACTATGCTTTTTCACTGCGGTAACGGGTTAAAAATTTTGTTTTCTCCAAACAATGACAGCATGCATCGCCATAACACTATCATTTTTAAAGAAACCTGAAAGTCTGGCTCGCACAATAAGACATGTGCCTTGAATCCTTCTTGCATTAACCCTGTGAATTTTTCTCAAGGTTTCAGCTAAGCATGTCATCTCAATGTCAACAAACATGCGTCATCTTCTTGAAGAACAACAAGGTATATCGAAATGAGCACTGTCAATGCAACAGCACAACTTCTGATAACACTGGAATTGCCAAAAACAACAAATTCTTAACATGGTAGTATGTTTTTAAACAAACTCAGCAAAGTAATAGTAGAGAAACTCATCTAGCCGAGAAATTCCCTGTTATTTGTAGAAACCGGGAAGATGATGTCCGCGTCCACAAAAATTCTAACTGAATTCAGACAACATTGTATTTTAGTATGTACGGCAATATCTTCCTACCGAACACTTGACTTGAGGATCTCCGACCAACTCATCTCATCCATGCGTGCAACATGCCCCACCCACTTCATCGTCCTGCTATGCTATAACATTAGATAAAAGTGTGTAAGTTACGAATCTACGAAATTATATAATTTTCTACATCCTCCTCAGCTTCCTCTGCCAGTTCAAATATTCTCATCGGTACTCTGTTCCCAGAATTGTTCTTTATTTTGAAATCCAGTTAAATAAAACCACCCAGTCAAGTTACTAACTCCATTGCACGGCTCACGTCCGTTCATAATTCTTTAGTGAGATCTGAGATTCTCCCGACTGTGGCTACGCAGAATATTTAATGTTTCTGGGATATAACGGCTTGAGTCTAGTAAAAATTCACGGCTGTTTCGGAAAAATTTTGATGCAGTACATTTCTCTACAACTTCAGTAAATTTCTAGCAGACTACATGACGTCATAATACCGAAGACATGATTTTTGAGAGCTATTTAGTTGAAGAATTTATTATGGGCTCTAAAGTTAATTCATCCTATTCACAAAAGCCCACCACTTTTAGGCGCGTTTACAAAACTGCAAAAAGCGACTATTAGATTCGTCATGTCTGTCTGTCCGTCCGCATGGAACAACTCGGCTCACACTGGACCAACTTTCATGAAATTTGATATTTGAGTAGTTTTCAAAAATCTGCCGAGAAAACATACATTTCATTAAATCTTACAAGACTAACGGGTACTTTACATGAAGACCTAGGTACATTTATGATAGTATTTTGCTAAATTCTTCTTAGAATTAGAAAATTAAAACACATTTTATGTTCAAAACCTTTTCTCCGAAAATCGTGCCGTTTATGAGATAATGTGGAAAAATATGGTAGAGCCAGACAGGCCACAGATGACAATATAATAGGGTCCATTGCTTTGCGTGCTATATAACTAAGGCTACAAACACACACTAGGAATATTTAATACGTATTGCTTTTCCACGGCAACAATGGTTCCGCAAAGGCGCCTCTTGTATATTTGTGATATCCGTAATACATGCAGGATTAGATTCCTCTACATATGGGAGCACGTTACAATTTGCAGCACACGGAGGATAGGCGATGGAAGGTCCGGGGTGAGAATCCCGGTAGAGGAAAAGATTTTCTCTTCCCCATACGTCCAGACGGGCTCTGGGGACCACCCCAGCCTCCTGTTCAACGGGTACCAGGATTATTTCCCGAGAGTAAAGGGCCGGGGTGTAATGTTGATCACTTGTCTCTACCTACCACCGAGAATAAGAATGAGTGGATCTATACCTCTACTTTCCGCATATGCCTGCATGGCGTGTGTGAGATTTTGCGCACCTTAATGGCGCTGGAGCTAATCTGTTTTTTATGCCAATTTTTGTGGAGGGACGATTAACATTTATTTTCCTCTCATATTATTAAATGTGAAATTTCAATTATATAACTCCTGGAAAGGATCTCTTTCTAAAGTGCTCTGAACTCGCATTATTTAGTCACATTCGTGGTCCAACAGTTCATACTCAGTAACATTTAAATCCTGAATGAAAACTGTATGTGTATTTAACCATTTTATTTTCACTGTTCTTGTAATAAAACTTACTTAAATTATGAGAATCAATTAATACTTAAGGTAGTGTTATGAGGTAAAGTTGCCCCTGTGCACGCCATGAAGGTATATGGGGAAGTGGAGGTATAACTCCACTCATTATGATCGGCACTAGGTGGAGGTGAAAGGTTTGTTTGACGCACCGGCCGTTTTTCCGCTGGGAAAAGAGCCCAGGGTGCTCATTCGGTGAGAGATTGGGTGGAACCTAGAGCCAGTCTGGGCGCTTTGCAGCAGAAATGGGTTGCCCGTGCCGGGAATCGAACGACTCATCGGTCATCTAACCAGTAGCTTACTCGCTGTACTGCCTACGCAATCCCTGCTCGCTTGTGTGCACGGTATTAAAAAAGCAATCACATTACAGGCCTGGACAGGCCCTTAGGATTCCAGGAGGTTGAGGCTCCCAGATTTCTAGACAATCGGCACATGAAGTAAGGTTGTCAGCCCTACGTACCGGCCGCCTTTAGCCCCCAGGAAATATTCCTGGTACTCATTTCTGTTAGAGTCTGATTCTACCCCAGGGCCATAGTCATGTCAATGAAAAATTCCAATGACACCATCGGAAATTGAACCCGCGACCTTCCGGCTTGTAGCGCAGTGCCTCAACCAACTGCGCCACCGCTTTTATTACACATGTGAACTGGAGACTTTTAACATACGCGTTTTAGAATATAAAATTCTTCTGGAACGTCAAAATTTAAATTTACTTGACATTTTTCAATGCAGACACCCTAAACCAAATTTAATCGCGGATTGATTAATTGTTTTCGGATGAAGATTAAACCGTCTTTAACGCTCATCGCCGTGAAAACCCCAAATCTCACATATTCGTTTAAGAATTTAAACACACGAAGTAACCTGACCTCGCAAATTATGCGTTCATTTTTAAGCATCAACGAGGAATGCATGAAATGAAAACACAGATTTACCATCACTCCCGGCTAATGTTTGGCAAAGAAGCGCTAATTTAGAAACATCGTACCTACTTATGAAACTCTGCCTCGTGACCTGTAATCAGTCATGCGTCTGCCATATCATACTGTTTGAGAAGGAACGGCAGTCAGTAGAAGCAACTGGGTGTGCTATGGAAAGGTGGAGGTTCGATCCTCGGCAAGGATTTTTTTGTTCGCCATCGTTCCAGGTCGCTTTCGGTCACAGCAGATTCCTATTCAGGCTACAAGGGGCATTCCTTCAGCACTGAAGCAACCAGAGAGTGAAACAAGATTCACTTTCATTTCTTCGGGAGGCAGTGAGTCATGCCTCATTTCAATATACTCTCTTCTATGGCACGGTACCCTATTTCGACGTATGTGTAACTCGTTGTCGTAATGGATAATTTGGGAAGTGAATCTTGCTATAGCATTCATAGTGGTGACTGTAAAACCTACTTGAGGGACTTCAGAGGAAAGATAACAGTAAACCTAAAGTCAAACTAATATTCCGTGAAGGTGTGAAACGAATTTAATTTGTTCAGGATAGAGTTCAAAGGCGGAATTGTGTTCCGACTAATGAAACTTAAGATCCCTAAGGGTAAGGAGTGTTGAAAAGTTCCCGTTCGATGTTAATGATGTCACTGTAAGACCGGCCACGGTAGAAGCACGCTTGCATATTAGGCTTTAGAATATATTAGGCGCGTTCGCGAAAAGCGCCTATAAGTTTCGTCATGTCCGTCCGTCCCTCAGTCTGTCCACATGTTATCAGCGCGGCTCCCATTGGACGGATTTCTGTGAAATTTGATACTGGGGCCTTTTATAAAAATCTGTCGAGACAATATAAGTTTGGTTAAAATCGGGCAAAAATATCGGGCACTTTACACGAAGTCCTAAGTACGTTTTATTGTTGCAGGCGACATTAAATCGCCATAAAAGAGCTCTCTTCGAGTGAAATGTTATCAAGCTGTTACGATAGCCGAAGAGGTATAAACATTACGCGTCTTACAAAATACTACTAGGCTAACATGAAATAATATAATCGTAGACCGCATAAGATCTATAAGATTTATTTGAATAATTTCTCGATTAGATTAATTATTTAACAAAATACATGACAAAATAAATTAGATTCTGCACAGCGCATATTTACAGTGTAATTGGCCTTGGAAAAACAGATGTGTACTTCAGTAACCTAGCAACGAGACACAGTGGGTGTTCAGGGAGAAAGGTAAAGAGCGGATGTTTCCAGTGGAAAACGTGTCTTGTGTTATGTTAACTATCGTGGTGAGTTATGTGTTTCTGTAAATACTTAAGCAGAAAAGGGGCCGGGATAGCGTAGTCGGTATAGCGACTTGCTACGGGCTGGACGGTCCGGGGATCGAATCCCGGTGGGGGCGAGATTTTTCGCATACGTTCAGACCGGCCCTGGGGCCTACCCAGCCTCCTGTACAATGGGTACCGGGTCTTTCCCGGGGGTAAAGCGGCCGGGGCGTGGTGCTGACCACCCACCCCCAACTAGAGCCGGGGTCAAGAATGAGTAGAGCTATACCTCTACTCCCCCTTTGGGCCTTCATGGCCTGTTATAGGGAAAACTTTACTTTACTTATGCAGAAAACCTTGCGGGGCGTAATGGAATTCGAGTTGAAGATTGGTATGTCATTGGTCCTTAATGTGTTTTTTATGTATTCGTAGAGAAAACTTCTATGTGCTGTACAAGTGTTTGTGCAAAAGTACTACAACCCTGATACTGGTAGCAGCTCTGAACTGGGAACAAACTGTTAACAGTATCATCAGTAAACCGACGACCAATGAAGCCATTATCATCGCCACTGTCGCCACCACTAGAAATCATTATAATGGTCACGATATGAGCAGACAATCTTCAAAATATAGTATTTAGCGGGAAGGTTCTAACCTTGTAATCGGGAGGTAACTGGCTCGAAACTCGACAGAACTTACATCCATCCTGACAGATTTCACAGTTTACCTCAGTGCCTTTCGGCGCATATCGAGACACTGCCTTCAAAAAATCTAAGATCACGTCCTTCCCCTGTAGCTGTCATGATTAGTTTTCCACCTCATTCGACGCTGCATAACAAATACTGTAGTTTAAAGAGCGCCGTTAAGTAACAAAAACAAACAAACCAACGACGTTAGTACTAAACAGCCAATCATTTCTCGTTCACAATTGGCACATAAACCAGACAAAACATTACCAAATCAGCTAGTGGTTTCTATAATCAACACATCAAACAACTTATGCACTTCATAAAATACATTCAGAAGCAAGCATAAAAACTCCTACATGTTTCGGCACCGCCGTGCCATCATCAGGAAGTTATGCAGAACAAAGGAGTATAAGGCCAACAGCTGATCTAGGCATTGTGTATTATGAATAACGTGAAAAATTCGTGGTTTATATGTTATTTTAGTGACACTGTATCAACTGCACAGTTAGACAACCTGAATAAGTTTTCCTTTTAACAGTCATAATTTTAAACATTTTTATATGTAGTTAATACAATGTCATTAAATAACATATACGTTTTAAGTGAATAAGGATAGTGGAAGAAATATATTAGATAAATTATAATGTGTATGCATTGAAGGCCTGTTAAAAGACTTGGGGTATATTTTTAAAAATTTGTCCAATATATTTAATAATACAGTGTCATTCAATGACATCCGTCTTACCTCCGATTGATGGCGCGGTGAAATACAATTGTGACTAGAGCGACACAGCCAGTACAAAATGCGATGATGATATTGATAGCGTCCACACGACAGCCATCTTCTTGTTGCGGCCACCGTAGTCGGAACCAAGAATCTTCAGAGTTGTCGACCCATTCGTCGCATCTTCACAGAACCATAAAACCATCGCGAATAGCGTTTTGAGACACCTGTTACTTCGTCCAGACCGCCAGCGCAAATACTCTTAGTTTCAACCACAGTCACATAGGCAATGCGGGTAAGATGGCCTTCACAACCATTTGTCAACCACTATATCAACCAGCACTAGTTATATTATGAACGAACCACGTGTTGAACTCTGCAGTCCATATCGTCTGTGTTGATTCAACCGTTCATTATCATTTAAAAGGCGAATTAATTAAAAGAGCAGGACCTCAGTATACACCAAAATACTGGTAATGCGTGCGTTCACATATTCTGCAAAAGCGAAGTAACTGCCGTCAACTTGCGTTCAAAAGACTGGACTAAAACAATGGCACAAGTTGGAATGATCGGCCAATGGGACCGATGTAAAGAGGGGTTGTGTGTGATAAAGCAGACAAGTACTACTTGGCTGGGATGAAACAGCCGCCAATTAGAGTGGCCGGACAGTCTAGGGCACGCATTGTCCTCTATAAGCCAAACACTTGGATCATGGGATCTAGTCCTACTCGGAGAATGGAAGTGTATCCACGTCTTTATCTCTTTGCATTTTCTTGTATAAGTACAGACGTAACGACTGGCCGGTCCCTCCCTTCCAAATAGTTCCACGAAACCTCTGAAGGATTCATACTTTGAGGAAATTAATTCTGGACCTGAACAGGCCAAAAGGTCTGACCCGTAAAAGCAGAAGATAGAGAAAATAAAGTAGAAGAAAAACAATAACACAGTACTATAAACAGTGGAGAATAATAGCACAGTTTGTAAATACTGACTGGCTCTCAAACTGCACTTGCTTACTACCACGGTAATTGTAAATAATGTTGGAGGCCCAAACAAGATTGGAAAAGATGTAAGCCTAATAAAGTACAAAGTAGTAAAAATCCCCAACGACATTCTTCCCAGTTTATTAAACTCACTTGCGTTTTGTTCATAAAATCTAATTGACGGTTTATAATACACAGGAAAAGGTCTATTTATGACCTTAAATAAAGTCGACCTATTATGAGTCAACGAGCCTGAAAATGCTCAACCACTTCTTTTTTATGGTGAAAAAGGTGGCACTGAGAAAGGTTTTTCTCTGACTAATTTTTAGTCTCCCCCCCCCCCCCCTTCAGTATCATTCTATCAGTGCCCCACAATCATTCACACATCTATCACAAACGTTATGTGATTTTCGAAATTAAGAGCGTCGTTAAGTAACACAATACTCGACCATTTTTGGTGAATGTCTTCTAAATTGGATTTAAAAACATCTGTCCTATGGTTTAGACGCTGACACTAGGTCCCAGACAGACAGACGGACAGATAGCAATGAGCTTCGATAACTTCGTGCTGTACACGGACGTCCAACATGAATTTTATCATCTGTATCAGTCCAACATTTCTCGATTTACGAGCTTAACCAACGAAAGAAAATCCTTGCGTTTAATGTCCTTGGAATCTTAAGACTTAAGAAAAATAATTTTGAGCAAAAAAAAATGTGTATATACTACTTCTATCCATAAATTTCGTTGGAAACATTTTTCGATCCGGTAAACACTTAGCGTGTTATGGTCGATAGAGGCGCAGAAACGCTTCTACGTCTTTATAAAATATGACATTTAAGTTTTTTCCAATTTCAATCAAAATTAGAATCGCCCGACAAGTTTTATTTTCCGTCTCCCGCACCAAATTTAAAGAAAACTGTGTCCAGCGGTTCAGGCACTGATAAGTGACAGATAGACGGTCCAACTTATCTCCACAAAAAGCTTTCTATTTACTGTGTAATAAACGCCTAATAATAGATATTTATTAATAATGGCCGAACTGCATAGAGCGGCCGGCTATTAGTATATCGTTTCTGAACAGTAACCGTGTCTCACACAACAGCCAGAGCACTGAGTTTGTAAAACATTACCGGGTACGAAATAGCAAAGTATTTTAAAAATCAGTTCCTGGACAAACGTGATAAAAGGAAACGGTGCAAAATATCAAACGTGCCATTTGCGAAAACCTTCCAGTTCAACGAAGAAAGTTTTGCGAGAGTCACAGGCCTTCACACGTCTCCAAATAAGTCTGTAAGGCACTGTTCCTGTGAGATTGGTGACCCTAAAACCAGCGTTCATCGCATTTTTTGGTATAATAAGTAGAAACCGTAATACGTACCAACATTGTTCCACGGAATGAATGATAATTATCTACATCGAATGGAATTTTTGAGTGGTTTTTGCACATATATAATGAAAAATAATCTTTTCCTGACCTATTCGTTTGTTCTGATAAAGCCACTTTTAAACTTAATGGTACTTTCAAACGATACAGTTGTGTGTATTGGGCCAGGGGCTACCGAAAATACACGCGTAACAGAAGACCGAGCAGTTAATCTACCAGGGTTGTCGGTATATCCCCACTCTAAATATATCGCTTACTGATCTATCATCCAAATAAATGTCCATTATCGACTTGTTCGGTTTTATAATTCTTTGATTAATTTTTTTTTTTCCAATGCCGCAACAGCGCCTAGTGGGCCAGGGCCTCCTAATTATCGAGGCTTCACGATTACACTCAGACACACCACACTCGGTACGACTCCTCTGGACAAGTAATCAGCCCGAACAGAGACCTATACCTGACAACACACAACACTCACAAGAGACATACATCCATGCCCCGGCGGGACTCGAACCCACAATCCCACCAAGCGAGCGGCCGCAGGCCCACGCCTTAGACCGCACGGCCATTGGGATCGGCTTAATTAATGTTACATTAAATACAGCTCGATTACGGGGCGTTGTGTCGTTAAACATTCTCCAATTTTGTGACAAGGAACATTCGCACCAACCAGGAAGACATCGTGATTATTCCCTCATCTAAATAAACAGAAATGCATCACGTGCAGCGTGATTTCTATGTTAGCTGTCTTTAGTACGTCATTAATTTTCAGCTCCAGACAAACCATATGCCGCGTGGGCGCGTAGAAACAAGTGTATTCTAAGGATACAGGCAAACGCGCATCCTAGTACAGCCGTCTTTTCACGCTGTCTCCCAAATCTGCCTGCCTCTGCCTCTTTCTTTCCCAGATCCCCAATTTAAAATCAACAATGAAAATCGTTCCCCAAGGTACATAGGCATAACCCCCATTTCGCAACGAGTAAGACTGTGGCCCCAGAGGTCGCAGCTAGACGATCCTCGGGAGCTGCACTTTAGATGGCAACTCAGGCAAAGGCCATGCATTAATAAAAGAAAGATATTTTCCTTATTTTATAGCTTCTTATGTTAGTTTCGGTTAATTATGAGTCTCCTTTCTTTATAAAATCTATCAAAACGCCGTTCACGGTCAGCCTTGTGTGCACGTAGCTGGTTGAATATTACTTTTTTAAGGCAACATGCGTGAGTCGCATTAGTGACGTGTGCGAAACCGCATGCGGCTCGCGAGCCGCGTTGTGGTACTCTGGTATAGGCTGTACCCTAATACAGTCCTGATACAACGCGATAGTCGCGTTATTGTGAGAACTCACGTTTTAGAAAATTGCGTAATAAAAATAAGATCACAAAAATTTGGCCCGTCATCCAAACGTATATCTTCACACCGGTAGCTGAAATCGCGTAATACCCAACACGCGTATGCGAAAGTTCGCGTTATACAAACAGCGTTCACCCGTTCACTCATCGCGCTACAGCCAATTCGCGTGAACGAAACATGCCTAACAGCAGAACTGACTGTATTCTTCTCGTCCGAACTGTCCGGGTTCTAACTCGCTAAGTCCGGAAAAGAAGAATGCTCTATCGGCTGTCCAATCGCTTCCCAGCGGTTAGTGTTTGGTCTGTGTGACCGGCTATCCGCTTGTCTCTAAATGTCTTCCGCGGAACACTGAAACGTATTTCGATTTCTCACGACACACCGAACCATTTGTTATTGTAAAGCGGGGTGTGTATGTGTGTGTGGGGGGGGGGGGGGGGGAGACGCTTGTGTGCGTCTTGCAAGCCAGCGTTCGCAAATAAACTATGGTTGTACTGTTCTTCGAACTTCGTTGTATACAGTGCATTATGGTCAATAAATCATGTTGAGAGATTAAAAACATGTTACGAACGAGTGGTGACAGTCAGATCCAAAATATTAACACGAACTTTGGATATTCCAAAGACTTCAGAAAATATAAAAACAGAAAGAACTATTCCGAACATGGAAGCAGTAAAAGGTGAACAAAGAAACAGCATCAGCACTGTCCTGTGAAACACAATTCTTTAAATGTTGTTGTGCCCATAGAAACACATTTGAAATCAATGATACCTCATAACACACCGGTTTTTAAACAATGGATTAGTCTTTAGCAGAGATACTGAAATACCGCGGATGATGTCTTGATTACCACAGGCCTGCACACAACAGGAGATGGACCTTTCCTGTTATAACCCCACCACTGTGTTGCGTGCGAGGCGTAGGTTAGAAATGTTGGTGTCTGTGTATGTATATATGTATATATACACGTGTGCGTAACTGCTTTGAGAACATGTACCCGGCCCCACCAATTACACACACATGCACATAGGCACACACAACCAAACCCTGTAACCTACGCCTCTCACACAACACGGTGGTAGGGTTATAACAGGAAAGGTCCAATTCCCCATTATTTTGTTACTCGCTGTTGTACTGCTCAGGACACTTGTTTTGGGCTCCACAGCTTGATGAACACTTATTTCACGAAAACATCACAAAACTCAGCTGTATGTACGCTGATGACGTCTGTACGAGTATTAAACACTGTCATTTCAAGCACGTGAATATTTGTCACGATTTTGTAACTGTCACTATTGTGGTTATGTGTATTCAACTTGAGGCATCGAAACAGCTGAAGAAACACACACAGCACGTAACGCCTCTCTGCGGTCAACCGACAGACTAATTCCTGCTTGTATTCTTCCATTCATTTTATAGCAGCAGTCGGGTTGTCGATATCGTGACTCAGTCTTTCGTGTTTTTAGGCGCGTTCGCAAAATTGTCAAAAGCGACTGGTAGCTTCATCATGCCTGCCTGCCTGCCGGCCTGTCTATCTATCTATCTATTTATCTGTCTGTCCGTCCGTCCGCATGGAACAACTCGGCTCTCACTGCACGGATTTTCACGAAATTTGATATTTGAGTATTTTTCCAAAAACTGTCCGGAAAACTCAAGTTTGATTAAAATCTGACAAGAATAACGGGTACTTTACACAAAGAACTATGTATCTTTATGATACCTCGCTGAATTGTTCTTAGAATGAGAAATGTTTCAGGTAAAAGTTGTAGAGAAAATCCAAACACATGTTTTATGTTAAACAACCTTTTCCAGAAAATCGTGCCGTTAGGAAAAATATGGCAGAGCCAGACAGGTCAGAGATGACAATATAACACGGCGCATGCGCTTTGTATGCTAGATAACTAAGGCTACAGACATACACTCAAAATATGTAATACTTAATGCTTCTCTTCGGCAACAATGGTTAAGCGAACGCGGCCTCAATGTTACGTTATACGTACATTACCCGTCTTGTCTTCATTGTCTTCAGACAAATTCCGGGACAGCAGGTCCACCTCTGTATAGGCAACAACTCTTTCCTTCCAAACGTGCAATCATCAACGACGATCAGCTTTCAATTTCATTCGACGCGTTACGTAACGCCCCCAGTTGAGATAGCATCATTCTATAATTTAAAATTAATTGTGGGGCTTGTCAGGAATTACACGTTCGTAACAACAGACAAATGTGCGCTGTACCTAAGCACCACTTCATGAAGACATTTGAAGAAGATAAAAGTTACATTTATTCCACACCGAGGAAAGAGGTAGATGGTTAGACGGGCTTCCGAGAAAAAGGAGTCCTGGTGTCTCCTGGGCATGAGGTTGAAGGGCCCACACAACCAGTTTGGACATGGTGGCGCACAGAAAAATTCCTGTCCTGGTCGAGAATTGACCGTTTTTTTTTCAGATATTTAGGCTGCTCTTTACTGTCAGTCTGTATGTATTTCAATTACTTTCCTTCCAACTTGTCTGTTATCATAAAATCATTAAATAATATACAAACATATATAGAGTTATCATTATTAACCATTTATTCATTCAGATTAAAATATTTTAGACCAAATCACCTGTAAAGATTACAAAACAATAACACAACGCGATGTCAAAGATAAAAGTTACCTGTAAAGAGTCTGTCTTAAAAGAACAGGGTCTAAGCGCGAAGATGCAGAAAACAAAGCAATTATATTCGTTACTAGTTAAACTTCTTGAAACGTCACATTCCAGGCCATGGTTTCTCAAACTATGATACGCCTACCATTGTTTACTCGTAAGCGGCCTTGATAAAAATCGAAATATAAAAAGGACAAAAATTGTAAATAATAAATAAAAACATAAGCCACATATATTTGCTAATAAGCAGCATTGCTGTCAACGTTATATAACTCAGCCCCGCTGTTAGCCAGTCTTTCCAATTTTGGCTTTTTTATTTAAATAAAGAAAATACTGGTGGTATATTGAAACTGTTAAATTTCATTTAGTGGTACGCCAGCGAAAAGTCTGAGAACTCCCTTCCGAAGCTATTAATTGCAATATTTATTCTTTGATGGCCAGCGAAAGTTTCTAACAGACGAATGTTGAACCGACTACTACTAACATGTGTACTGGAAGGCTCATGCAAGTGATGGTCCATATTCAATTCGGGGAAGACAGAGGCAGAAATACTCTAATATAAGAAGTCGTTTACAAAATGACTAAGTATTTTAGTGTTTCGGTTTGCCCAAGATCGTGTCCAGAATTTGTTTCCAATATCTGTGATACATTAGCTGTCGAACTACAGCATATTCCTACACAACCCAGCTCGCTTCTGTCGCCGTACCAACGCCGACATTACACTGACCACTTATTCTTAGACCTTCCATACGCTACGTGACTACAGGTAATTTGGGTTAAAGCGTTCCAGATTGTGTGGATATAATGTGGTGGAAAGTAACGTCATTAGCCTATGATTATTTTCATTACTATAACAGAAGCAGCAGGAAACACAATTTTAACTCCGTGACTATAGATAGTTCAGAACCTAATAAATGTTACGAAATGTAATCTATTAAATCGGGTGCATGTATATTTTCCTTAGCATGTTGCGAAACTTTTTAAGTTACCAGAAATACATCTTGCGTTACGGGAACCTTCCTTCTACGAAATATGCTCGCTTGAAAAGTAAAGTTGTCCCTGTGCAAGCTACGAAGGCGTATGGAGCGTGGAGGTATAGCTCCATACATTCTTAACCTCGGCGCTAGATATGGGTGGTCAGCTTTATGCCTTGGCCCTTCAACCCTCGGGGAAAGCTCGCTTCAGAACAGGAGTATGGAAGTGCTTTTCTTTTCGGGGATTATACTTTAAATCCTAAAATGACCATTCTCGTCAAAATCCCGAATGTATTTACGTATTTCAGTACTTTCTCTACATGCCTAGTGTGTGTAATACAACAAGCACAGAACAGCGATAACGCCTCTGGCACGGCCGTGCCATGGCTCAGGCGATTAGTCGCCCGGCCTCCCACCGCGGAGGCCCGGGTTCTATCCCGGGTCGGTCCGTGTGGGATTTGTGGTGGACAAAGTGGCACTGGGACAGGTTCCTCCCCCCCCCCGAGTACTTCGGTTTTCTCCCTGTCAATTTCATTCCGCCGGTGCTCCATTACTTGGAACAATGGGAAAAAAATGATCATCTTTCTCTTCATCTTCATCACAGGGTTGCACAATAAGCCTCAAGGCTGCGGTGCGTCCCTAGCTTCTGCTGCGGGGCCCTTCTCCACAAAAGAAAACGCCTCTGGCATGTATTCCGGAGGTAACCAGTTCAAGTACCAGCCAGGCTGTCAAACATACTGACTGGTACTTTTAGTGGCTTTACTCAGTTCCTCAAGACAAATGACGGCATAGTATCTGAAATTAGGCCATGACAGCTTCCGTCAACATTCTTTCAAATTCGATGTTACACAGTCCGAGTTACTGAAGGATTTATTAATTGTGTTTAAGTTGAAAGGGCTACCACCGTGACAACCTGGGGTGTTCATAAGGTGTACCAAGCGAAGAAGGATAAAACGAACTTATTATTATTATTATTATTATTATTATTATTACTATCATCATCATCATAATTAACGGCGTCGTTAAACTATAAAGGAGAGAGATAGAATGGACCTATTATTATCCCAACATCGCCACGACCGGAATTATAGGCCTATTACTTCACGGGGCTGTGATTTTCAAATTTCCTAACCGTGAGTCGTTTAATGAACATACGAATATAAATCTGTTGTCGGAATGGAAGGTAAACACAAAGTATGCTTTAGTCTGGTACGACGTCTGAAATATACTCGGGAAGCATGAGGGTTCGAAGTTTTGAGATATTTTATGTAATTACAGAGTCACTCCAGGCAACTGCCGTGATCACATATTGAAACAGATTGAGATGGTTTTCTGATCATTTCCAATTCGCCAAAACTCAGCCACATTCTTATTTAGTTCGTTCCTCTTTACGGACGTTTCTATTCTGTTATGCAACACAGCAAAACCTGTTTACAGCCCACTCTGTATAAACACGTCACATTAACTTGTTAGTCACAACGTAATTAAATCTACGGCACCAGAATCCGCAGCGCAATACCGCAAAATAACGCCACTGGTCACCAATCTGAAATCCGTTCATGTACCTACCACCCTCATCACATATTTTCCTAAGATCTGTCTTAGTACTACTGTTGGTAGCAAACCCCAAACGTTCAACACCGCTAATAACACAGCCCATCACAGAGCCCGACTGCCAGCCAGTTGAATCTTACCTCCCCATATAAATGTGGCCGCTCCAAACAGGTTTCTTCAACAAACTTGTTTATTTGTATCTTATCTCTTATTACAAGCTACCTATCATAGTTTCCTTGACTTCACTACCCTATCAATATCAGTTGATCTGTATAAATCACAACGCTTCTCTCCTGAGTGGACTGAAACAAAACGGATGAGCAAGCTGATATAGCGAAGCTCAAGACGTTTATTCGGGAGACGCCAGGTTTGAATCTCAGTCGAGACACTGATATTTTCGTGGTTTCTGTCATCCCTCCAGATAAATCCTGGGAAAGTAGGTCGATCCTTTCGAACTCACGATCCGCCAATCAAACTACCATCAGCTGCATTGACATCGTCGTAAGACAAACCATGAATAGCTGAAGTCAGGATAACCGGCAAACCAGCAGATGCACGAACCGGGGCCTCGCAATTTTTTATGGTATGTAGTTGGACCGATCGTGTGAAAAAAAGACGAGGTATTTTTTTTTATTCAAGGGTCCCGCAGCAGATGCTACGGACGCACCGCAGCCTTGAAGGCTTATTGCGCAACCTTGTGATGAAGATGATGTTTTTCTTCTTTTCCATTTTAATGGAGCACCGGTGGAATGAAACTGACAGGAGAAACCCGAAGTACTCGGAGAAAAACCTGTCCCAGTGCCACTTTTTCCACCACAAATCCCACATGGACCGACCCGGGATCGAACCCGGGCCTCCGCGGTGAGAAAGACGAGGTATTACACAGAGTCAAGGAAGGAAGGAACATCCTGCATACAATAAATCGAATGAAGGCTAACTGGATTGGTCACATCTTGCGTAGGAACTGCCTTCTAAAACACGTTATTGAAGGATGTGTACAAGGAAAGAAAATACGAGGAAGAAGACGCAAGCAACTACTGGAAGACGTTAAGGAAAGGAAAAATTGCTGGAACTTGAAAGAGGAAGCATTCAATGGCATTCTCTGGAAAACACTCGCTTTGGAAGAGGCTATGGATCTATCGCAAGATAAAATACGAGTATGCAATGCATGAGCTGATACGCTCTGTAATAGGAGCATTAAGAAGTATAGTAAAATCCCTGTTAACTGTTCAGATATTTTCCTTTCAATACGAGAGGTTTTGTGTTTCCGCTCCTGGGTCCATCAACATGCTGACACTTGCAGCTGCGACAGATGGCAGTTCAACAACAAAAACAAATTCATGCGAAGAAAAGGTTTTTTTAAGGTTTTTTTAAGGTTTTTTTTTTTTTTCAGCGGTGTCGATGAGGCATCCGTTTTTCTGGGATATGACGCCGCGTCATTGAGTAATTAGACATTTTGACCCTTGAAGATAATACCACTACCTTGTCTCGAAACGTCGGAAACCTATTACCGATTAACGCGGCGTCATATTCCAGATGAACGTATACCTGAAATGCATGTGAATTTATTGCACAATGTGACGCTTATTCGGAAGAGCTGTGTTCCAGTCCTGGCTTTCTTCGGATCATGACTGCATCCTGCTAAACACTGACTCATTCTACATTCTAACATAATCCTTGCAGCAAGCGCTACGGAGCCGCACAAATTCAGCAGAAAACCCCCGCTCGATTAATCTAACAAAAGAGATATAAAACGAAAGGACTTGGAATATGGAACAAAGAGATAAGAGGTCTTGAAGCGTGTTTAATACACGGGATATTTCGCTTGTATGAAAAAGCTTTTAATAAAACAAATCGAAGCTTGGTTTGTGTGATTCTGAAAAGCAAAGAAATTCCAGTCGTTCCTTTAGAAAAGTCAAAGTTTATGCAAACATAATCAAATTTAAATACGATTAAACAACACTGTTGATAAATAAGGTGACATCACGCATGGTGTAAGATACGGCAGACCACATTCCTCGTTTTCATTAAATTTAAATAGTTACAGTATAGACTAACATATTTTGAAATAAGTCTAAATTTCACTTACGGCCGAAAGTGATAGCCGAACGAATGAAATGCATGAAGCGGTTTTTAAATTTAATATAATAACCGAAGAATTCAGTACGCAAATCTCGGTGAGAAAGGCCAAGATAATGGCATTAGTAGGTAATAACCCAACCAGAAAAAATTAATAAGATACATAATTGAGGAGTGGGCCGGGATAGCGCAGTCGGTATAGCGACTCGCTACGGGCTGGACGGTCCGGGGATCGAATCCCAGTGGGGGCGAGTTTTTCCGCAGCCGTCCAGACCGGCCTTGGGGCCCACCCAGCCTCCTGTACAATGGGCACTGGGTCTCTTTCCTGGGGTAAAGCACCCGGGGATTGTCACTGACCACCCCCCCCCCACCTAGCACCGAGGCTAAAAAAAACAGTAGAGCTATAACTATACTCCCCCTCTGGGCCTTTATGGCCTGTTCTAGGGTGAAGTTTACCTTTATATAATTGATGAAATAATTTGTACTAAAGTCCGATGAAATTAAAAACTCGTAGCTACAGTTTACGTAACTACAATTAGAGTGACCCACTCTCACACATCATAGTCCTGTAGGATACTACACTATGAAATCGCATTTTCCCTGAACATGCGCGTCATAAACATGAAAAATGCTTAAAAGACAGCTCGACAGAATAAGTGCGTGTACTATCTTGAGGCTGCAGGGGCTGCATTACCGACCGAAGCATAGAGACCTCTCAGTTGCTTTATACCGACAGATTTCTTCCGGCAATCACTGCCACCCAGTGGGCTTATCCATTTCTGTAAGCATGACTCGCTACATGCAGACAAAACAGCGACAAAATTTTAACCCTTAGGCTTTTTATATGGGTGTATATGGACTGCAATACTGACCGAACTATACGCACAGGCACCTGCCACTGTAGTTCAGTGCTGCCATCTTTTTGTCTCTTCGTAACTAATAACAGCAATTATTGTTGCATAAAGACAGAAAGACGACAGAATAGCAAGCCTTTGCTTTTGATGTAGGGGCTATATGGATTTCGGTTGAGAGGTCTCTTGCATGAAAAACAGAAAGAACAACAAATTTAGATAATTCTTTGTAGCTCGAAGTCGAATAGTGCATAACAAAGAACGAAGGGAGAATGCACTGCTGTTTCTTAAGGTGATGGAAAGCCCAGGGAAGAGAAAACTGTATACTAACAGGTGTACAATTAAGCAGAATGCGGTATATCTGAGAACAGCAGCAGGATACTTGAACAAACAAATGCAACGAAGTTATGAGAACAGAATTATAAATAAAATGTATTAGTGATGTGATCATACAGTAGAGAAATAATTACTTGAAAGACCTCACGATGAGCCTGCCAGGTACACAGCTACCAAAAGTAGCACGGGTATAGCAACAAAGAGGACGTACAATAATCGGACGACCTAAAAACAGATGTGACGACCAACTTACAATGAAGTCGGAGAAGCCAATTAGGTCTAAAACATAAGGCTGATGGTGAAAAAAGTAAAAATCAGTGAAGTGCATATCATGGTGCGTTTCCTTAACCTAGCGTTAAAAGACATGCACGAGGAACAATTTAAAACCTGCCTAGGTTGCAAGCAAATTAAATTTATATTTTATTCAGTAAGTTGTTAGGTTCTATAAAAATTATTAACATATCTGTACAGCAAGCATATAATAATGGATCTGCTATTCATTTTACAGATGGAGAAATTTCAAAGAAGAAACTAGCATTACTCCTGTGCCACCGAATTGTCAAAATCTAGCTGTCGTTATTAAAATGCGTAGTTTTATAATTCTTAGATTAGCATGCAGCCCACCTTGGGAAATATCTCAGCCCACACCAATGTTATACTGAGTTAATCTGGCCCAAACTAACAATACAAGTCAAGTGTAACCACGAGGAACTGTACGTGGATTAGCCGGCGATTCAAATTCTGATGACGTTTACAAAGCGGAAATACTCTTGAATGTATTGGGAAAACCTGTAATACGACAGGGGGACAAAGGCTTCCGACATTAAGGGGATGTAGAACATTGGTCTGATTTCTTGCCAAAACATATCGATATTTGAAAATAGTAAAGCTTATTGAAACACATCGAACTCCATACGCACGCCTTCAAATAAATCAGTAGTCCACAACGTTCAGTGTGTGTAAAAATTGCACTTCTTTGAAGCAAATTAGTTAGCCGGACTGTGTGTATTTCTTAGCTTCAGAACAAAAGTACGTGAACATTTAGAGCATTCCATGTTATACGGTTTTAAATTTGGTAATTTTAGAATAGTAATGTAAGTGAAAGTAAACAAAATTCACATTTTATTAACTGTATTTCACACTGTTACTAAAGGCCGTTTCAAGGAATATACTTCACATAAATGTGAAAGAGTTTTGTAAATTTCTGCTTTAATTTTCTTGTCTAACTTAATGATCTCATTGAAGATGACAATCATTTCTTCTATCCTGACTATTTGGGAGTTAATAGCCTTTCAGTTCGGTTCGGTTTGAACAATACTTGATGTCGAAATCCACCCGGAAAAGTGATGTAAGCTCGAACCCAACATAATCTAATGTATCCACAAAATCGCATCCCATGCTTTTTGATTAGAGAGTACTCACCAAATGGTAAAGGCAGACAACAATTACTACTGAATAAACACCCAAAATATTAAACTGTACTGCAATTAATTAAACCACTTCTGATGTCAATCACAATTTAAACAGCCTCTCAATCTGTGCCCCTCTGAAGGCTGTTGAACTTGTGAACTAGCCAATAACAACACTGACTTAATCTGGCAAAAATTAGACCGCCTCTAAGAGACACACTTGTGGGGTCGCAAAACGAAATTGCAATTGGTATGTTCCTGCTCTTAAAGTGATGTGTTAACACTGCGATGACACGGTAAAGGACTTTCTTCCTGTATCGGAACGAAGTCGGTGGCAATTCGTACACGCACAATCTATAAAGCGTGTCTGTCACACACCTCCACAGCACGAGAATCTGAACAGCACTGGCAGCGAGGGGACTGCAGCCTCATTATGACCAGCATGGGGAACCCCCTCACTCCCCCTACCAGAACGGTTTAGTAAGAACCGTTACAAAAAACAGCACAACTGCGAGATTCGTGGGATTTACCGCAATGTTTGTCTTGTGTACTAACTAGCTCTTCTTAATCATGTGCCTGCTTCCTCTTATTTGACCTGGGGTGGCTGGACCACGTGGACACGGGCCCACGCTCCGCTGCTTCGTATGGGATTGGTGGACAGGCTATGACAATGTTGGTGTTCAGTTCTTAGGTACAGGTAAATGTAAAGTAGGAAAGCACATAAATTCTACAAACATAAAAGCAAAGAAACAGGATGGCTTCTAAGTTCCCACCTCCTCATCAAAACAGAAGCCATAGTAATAATATGAGAATACAGCGGGAGCCACAGCGACGAGAGTTCGGGCTCTGTGACAGGCGGGGAGTTCAATTACTATTTAAATGCTTGTCAGTGTCTCAACGTTATAGAGTTAATTACAGTCAAACCCCATATAACGCCACTGTTTGTTCACCGCAACTTGTGACCGCATACCGCGGCTGCTCGAAAGGCGACATACTATATAATAGCGAATTTCTGTTCAGACTTTCATGGAGACTAAGTGAGGATGGCGTTATATCGGGGGTTGACTGTAGTCACAACAGCTAACAAATCACTTGAAAATGTGACAAAGTGCAGTTGCATGGGAATGACAGTAACAAGATGAAATTAAGAACAGATCCAGTTCAGTTATTTTTATATACACTCCCTGAGCCTGTGTGGACAGACTGGGAAAAATCACGGAAATATGAGTCACGATATCGAGTCTTTGGGTCGGAAACCGAAAGTGATTTATATGAAGCAGAACGTTACGATCGGACACCGGCTAGCCTGACGTTTAAGTGACTTTCTTCAGTCACTCCAGGCACGTTTCCCGGCATAGAACCTCGAATAGACCGCAACAGTTTCCTTCAAAACCTTTTCCATTTCATCAGTCATCCCATCGTTCGACGATGTACATGAACAAAGTACAACCTGCGTTAGTGACCGGGTAGTTCACTAACCGAAAAAGAACCATGCGGAGCAAACACTATTATTATTATTATTATTATTATTATTATTACGATACGGATCCTTATCAAATGTTACTTTCTCATAATTAACATAACAGTGGCTGTAATAATGTAAACATGCATGACAATTTATTACAAATACAAGTTGCTGAGTCTCCATTGTGAGGCAGTCGAAAGGGTCCCACTCCAAGTTGGTTTCAAACTAGTGGGGCGTCCCGTGGGTCAAAGGGGCCCCCAAAATTATAAAATATTAAAATTCTTTGTGGTTTCTCTCGGAGTGGATTCCGTTCGTCTGACAGAAGACATTATTATAAGGGGTCTGAGAGTAATTTCGCGAATAGTTAGAAGCCCCCCCCCCAGTTACCCACGTCACTGGTTCAAAGCATGTCGCAACAACGTCAATCCGATCGTAATTCAGCATACACCAAAAAGAATGGCCCGTCGATCACAACTATATTTTCAGACAACACCTTTTATTGTCCGAAACGTTTCGGACAATAAAAGGTGTTGTCTTAGAATATGGCTGTGACTGACGGGCCATTTGCTTGTTTATTCATGCATCACAATGGGATGTCTCACGCTAGGAATTCAGAACATCACGTCCGAATTAAGTATCCAAGTCGTTTATATGCATCTTGGTACCGCATATTTCCATAATGTTCAGAACTGTGAACGATATACACAAATTTTCATTATAATGCTCACAACCGTAAGCCACAGGACCCTATCCACAGACAGGTATATCCAGTTCACATTTGCAAACGCTATTTCTTTAAGCTTTATTATAATATCATTCTCTTATCTGGTTCCCGGCCCAATATTTTGTCTAATCTCATCTGTCTAATGTGTGTCACATGTCCGCCTAACTCATCTTTCTTGATATTATTCATTCCGTACATTTTAACTTTATATTTAAAGTCCGACAAATGTACAATTCAATCACATTAATTGTGCACTTTCCCTGTCCTACATGTTTCAAACCCTTAATTTGAGTTCATCTTCAGGGACACATTATTGTATTGGTGTAACTAGTGTGCGATTTTAGATAGTGTCCCTGAAGATGAACCCAAATTAAGGGTTCGAAACATGTAGGACAAGGAAAGTGCACAATTAATGTGATTGAATTGTACATTTGTCGGACTTTAAATATAAAATCATCTTTCTTGGTTTTATCACCCTAACAATATTCGGCTAATGGTATTTTACAAATTGTGGATCTCTTAATTATGCAATATTCTAATGTCTCCTGTAACTTCCTCTCTTTTAAGTCCAAAAAATATTCTCATTAGCATTCTGTTCTCGAGTATCCTTAGTCTACGAGTCAATTACAGAGTTTAATTCAACAACACAACAAATTATACTGTCAAACGATTAAGAAGCTAATATTAACACGAAGGACATGTTTCGACCTGTCTTATAGTCATCTTTGCTACTGATTACAATGTGTTACAATGGCTTTATACCGTTTTTCCATGTTTCCATCCCCGGTTTGTAATTTATTCTTCAACAAGAACCTGGTATTCATTAAGTTACTGTCTAAAAGCTTCCAGCAATACGCACCATACACTTAATGATTTTAAAATTATTAAAGAATCACTCTATATTCCGACATGCTTCGGTAGCAGCCACCACAATCATCAGGAAAGGTTCATCTTGTAAGCTGAAACACCGCCGTTATAAAACAATGTAAAATTTGTGGACGTTCAAAAAGCAAAACTTATCAGCGTGTGCAAGACAAAGAGTTTTATAACGGCGGTGTTTCAGCTTACAAGATAAACCTTTCCTGATGATGGTGGTGGCTGCCACCGAAACATGTCGGGATATACAGTGATTCTGTAATAACTTTTAAAATCATTAAATGTATGGTGCATATTGTCGCAAAATTTTGACAATAATAATAATAAAAGGCACGATATAAATAACAATGTGAAAACTGGAATTAATTAGTTATGTATTTAATTATTTGTAAGGAGAACGGAATGAGTTTTGAGTCATTTGGCATACCTGGTATACGATGTGGGTCTTCATCCTTGTTCACTAGACTAACTAAGTCTGTCCCTGCACCACGACGTGGTTCGTACTTTTGTTCGATTGGGTTGCCTTTCTATGTATTTATCCGCCTTCGATACAGTACCGTAGTAAGCCAATGGCAGGTGTGGAGCTTTCCCTTCAGTTCTTAGGCTCGTTCGCAAAGCACTGCAAAAAGAGACTAAGCTTCGTCGTGTCTGTCTGTCTAGCAGTCAGTCCGTCCGTCTCTCCGTCTGTCCTTTCGCTTGGAAGAACTCGGCTCCCACTGGACGGATTTTCATGAAATTTGATATCTGAATATTTTTCGAAAATCTGTCGAGATATTTCAAGTTTCATTAAAATCCGACAAGAATAACGGGTACGCTACATTAAGACCTATGTACATTTATGATAATATATCGCTCAATTCGTCTTAGAATGAGAAATGTTTTAGACAAAAGTTGTAGAGAAAATCAAAAGACACATTTTATGGTCAATAACTTTTTTCCAAAAATCGTACAGTTTATGAGATAATGTGGAAAAGTATAGTACAGCCAGACAGGCCACAGATGACGATAAAATACTGTGCATGCGCATTGCATTATGGATAACTAAGAACACACACAGTCATAATATGTAATATTATTTCTTTTCCACGGCAACAATGGTTACGCGAACGCCCCTCAATGTTACGTTATACGTACATTGCCTGTCTCGTTCTCCAATGTTCAGCACTTTTTTGCAAGTTACGCTTGTTAATTTCTACATATCTATGTGCCATGTTTGTCAGTGTTGAGTATTGTTTTATACTGTTCTTTGTTTTAAATGTTATTTTGATGATGGACTTCAAGATCTTTCGTATTTTCTTCGGTCCCTTCAGACGAATACTACTATCCAACAAGACACGACCACTTTCTTCCCTCCCAGTTGTTACCAATTCACTCTACATAACAATAACCTCATCGCATTGGATAATAAACGCCTGTGGTTGATATAACACGGTTGAATAGCTTGAACCCCAAGGACAGCGTAGTTACCACACACGAACAGTACGGATTTTTGGAAAACGATGCCGATGTGTTTGTTTGTTTTTATTATCGCTGATTGTCGTGGTAAAGGACACATAAAACGAAATATGGAAATGCAAACTAAACATGATGTTTCTATTTGAATGTTCATGTCGTAAATCCATCTTAGTCACTCGTACAAAGCAGGAAATATACGTTTTAGCAGGAGTGTCCAACCGCATGCCCGGTTGGCCGTCAAGTGTGCCCGCACGTACTCAAACTTCAGAATTCAAAACGTTCATTTCTTACTTGTTTATTTAACGAGGGCTCTGAATGGTGAGCTTATAAGGAAGAAAATGAAAGGAAATAAGAGGGGGGAAAGAGGGGGAAAGAGGGGGAAAAAGGGGGAACAGGAGGAAAGAAACACAGATTAAGGAGAAGTGCAGCATAATAAAAAATGCAAATAATGTTACTATATGCAATAGTTACTAATCATTCTTGGAATATCTTACTTGACATAATCAAATCTAAAAGTAAGCTTGACATCAGCATACAAGAGAACAAATGTGCTGCAAATAACACATCGTCGTTGAAACCACATAAACTGATTTGCGCGCATCCTGTTACGCGCAACAGATGAAGGATGTTAAGTGCTCAAGGAAATATCAGTTCATCACTGTAATTTTTAGGTATTCAATGGGAGTCATTCCCGTTTTTATTCACAATTTTATACGAAGCTGCATGTAGTCAGAAATGGTGCGTATTTTAATGGCTATACGCCTATACGCGGCCTGCCTCTCAGTTCTGCTCGGCCCTCGAAATGGATACAGTCACAGTCCGGGGTAAGGCATATTCATTTCCACACAGAACCATGCGCGCACCCAAAGGCGGGGTAATACCGGGCTGCAGCCCCCTCCTCCAAAACGGAATTTAAAAGAAAAACACAATGTCATAGACACGATATAAAATGTTTTACGCGATTTACCCTTAATCCGAAATCAGCCACTGATATCGGCCATTACTAGTATATTGGAATTTTGAAAAATGAAATGAATTTAGGACGTATCAGGTGAACTTAAAAAAATTACACCTTGTGATTTAAATTCAGAGAGTCATGGAATAATTTTTTTGTTCATGGCGCAACAGCCCCTAGTGGGCCAGGACCTCCTAATTATAAAGGCTTCGCGATCACACTCAGACACATCACACTCGGTAGGACTCCTCTGGACGAGTGATCAGCACGACGCAGAGACCTCTATCTGACAACACACAACACTTACAAGAAACAGACGTCCATGCCCCCCGGCGGGATTCAAACCCACAATCCCAGCAAACGAGCAGCCGCAGACCCAAGCCTTAGACCGTGCGGCCACTGGGATCGGCCACGGAGCAAGTAGTTATATTTATATGTAGGTTATGTAAATGCAGTTGCAAACAATGTCATATTATAATTATGGTTAGTTACTCTGAAGTAGATAGTTTTAACTGGTGGCTAAAAGTTGTTTGCGAAACAGATGTTACAAAAAGTTATAACAGCCACAGTCTCTGAATTTTGGGAGTATTGTTCCGAAGAAATGGCAATGTGCTGAAATAAATGTCACTTTTTGGATAAAATAACAAAGAACTTAATGTCTTGCATGGCACTGCTCTGAAAAATATGCAATTTAATATTACGAAAGCAGTAAATAATAACAACATGGCAATCTTGCAAAATGAGGTCTTCATTTCGGGTTTCATTACAATAACGGTTAACGCAATGTAGGTAATATCTGACACACCCTGCAGATAAACATATAAAGGTGCTGGGGTTTGAAAGCATAAACGTGACGTTGATGTAAGCAAGCCTTTCAGTTTGCTACAAACAATATTCGAACTTTTACTGCCGAGTTGGCAACACATGGGAATCGTAACCATAAACATTTACGCCAGTGTTTAATTTTTTTTACAGCGATCTTAGCGAATGACGTTCCGGGCGTTCGTTCTTAGGGAAGCGTCAATAAAGCTGCTGACGGAAAGAAGCCACTGACGCAACCGTTCCAGGACTGCGGGCACGGTTCCTGGCAAAATTCTCACGCGCGCAACTTGCCATCTGGCATGCCAAGAACAGATCACACGCAGATAGCTAACTAAAAACGGGGTTCTTAATACATTCAAACCCGACATAGCGCCCATGAAAGTGTGTGAACATAAATTCCCTATTACAAATTATTTCGATTCACCGCCAAAAACTGCGGGGAACAAATACAGTGAACCTGTCTCAAACGGAATCCGGGCATAACAAAACCTGTCTTTAGGGGAACACTTTTACAGTCCCGAGGATCGAAACTTAAAAGTACCCGTATATAACGGAACCTGTTTGCAACGGGAAAAACCCCTCCGTTCCTTGCGGTTCCGTTGTATGCGGGTTTCATTTTATATCGGGGTTTGACTATATTACTAGTTATATGCAGTACTACAGCACTCTTATAATGGAATAACACATTTAAAGTGTACCAATGTAGACGTAAATGTACTTGTGTGTGTTTCATGCCTGCTTCTACTGCAAGACAGTACAGCGACACAAACGCGATTACAGCGAGTCCCTCCTTGGCCAGACTTTCCACTACCTACTCAGCTTCTTTCTGCGCTTAGTCTACTAGCCCACAGTTATTCCGAACACATCAGTGATCGCCAGATAGGCCCTACTCGTTTCTTTTCACGGCAAACTACATTACAATACAATTACAATTATTTTTTTACACTAGCGTTTATTGCAAAAAAGGTAAAGTTTCCCCTGTCCACGCCATGAAGGCATATAGGGGGCGAAGAGATATAGCTCCGCTCATTCTTAACCTCGACACTTTTGGGAGTGGATAACTTCATGCCCCAACGTTTTACCCCCGGAAAAGAACCCCGGTCCCACTGAGTACGAGGTTGGGTAGGCCCCAGAACCGGTCTGGACGTTTTGGAGAGGAGAAAAACTTCTTGCCCTGCCGAGATTCCACCCCAGGACCGTCCAGTCCGTAACCTGTTCACTATACCGACTTTTTAACATTATCGTAAAGCAGGAAGATAGTTTTAATACAAATGTGAATTTAAAAATCTTAAGTACATGCAGTGGTTTTATACTTAATATAATGGTACCCTCTCGGCTTGGCAAAGACTACATCGAATTCCTACCCTATTTCTTAACTTTGTGTGTGTGTAAAAACAAATTATCGGTTTTCCATTTTTAAAGCTTTAATTTACATGTTTAATTTTATACAATCATTCTTCAATTCAAAACCTCGCGGTACACCGGTTGGCAACCACTGGAACACAGTATCATGAATATGCGAAGCCAGTTACTAGAGAGAAGCTCTGGGAAAAAATCATAACCCGACCGAGATTCGAATAAGGTACCCCCAAAATACAGGTCTATTCCAACCGCCTCTGTGGGCAAAATGTTAGGAACAGAAAAACCTCCCTTCATGTCTCAGAATGTGGCATAGCTTTCACTTTTGGAAGCCAGAGTTGGAAATTAGGGCGGCCTGAAGCTGCTTGAAGAAGCAATTTCAAAATACCATGCACTTTTCTTGTGAAGCCCGAGAAAATAATTTAAATTCTCCGCGTTCCAAGTACCCACATCTTTACATGTAGGTCCGGGGTCTCTGCTACCATCCCCTCCCACGCCGGGCGTACCAACTGCCACCGATCGTCTACATATTAACTGCCGACTGCACAGTAGGGTGGAGTGAAAATGTATGGTTTTTACCCTTTTTTAAATTTCCGTTATGGAATAGTGCTTAAAAGCTGCTTTATTATGCCACTAAGGCATGCGCGAAAAATTGGTTCTCTACATTTAAGTTTTGAGGTGCCCCGAAGGTCTCGGACTTTCAGAGATTTTGAATTTCTTGTGCATTTCTTATTTTTTTTATTTAATTAAATAATAAAAAAATTAAGCTAGAATAGTCGTTACATCGTAACATGAACCTCAAAATGACAGTGTATAAATTTTCATTGCCCTTACCTAGAGCTAAGAGGTGCCCCAAAGGCCCCAAACTTCAAGATTTTTCGCAAGAAAATAGTGAAAGAAAGTTGTTGAGCTCTTGTAGGCTTTTATTAGTTGATATTATAAAATGTTTGTTTACATAATTAAAAAAATCAAAAGATACAATTACGTAGTATAATCTCTCTTTGTTTCAAACGAGGGCATGTTTTTGCGGGATAAAAGCCTGCCCCTTATAAAACCATCTCGCTTTTCATAACCGCAGACTGCTCCTGAAGCCTCTGTCACCAGCTTAATGCATCGTTCAACTGTTTGGATGTGACATGGGAAGAGAGTTATGTTGTCTCCTGTTTCAAATCCACATTCAGCCATACTTCTTAATGTTTCAGCAGATAAATTTGCAGTTAAAGGTGGTTCGGTGACTTGAGACTCTTGCAAAAAATTATTTCCGTATAATCAGAAGCCTCAAAATTGAAGAAAGGTATTTTGAACTTTCGAATGCCAGCTATTTTTTGAGATCTTGCTTTTAAAATACGACGAAAGGCTAGTTCTCTAATAATCTTCTTTTCATCTGCTAGCATAGCTATAAGAAGGTTTACAGGATGACCATAATATCCATTTCTTTGGATGACGGGATCAATTACCCTTTTTAAGTCATTGCTAAGATAACGGCTGTAATTTATGGTTGACCACAAATGTTTTGCTACTTTTGTGCATGAAGAATTGCACTTGATTTCAAACCACATTCGTCCATATACTTTTAAAACAAAAGTTGCCAGAGTTTTCAGATTTTCACCTGGATCAATCTTAGCTGCGTATAAACGTAAGATTCTATTTGCAGTTGTGACCCATCTGGAATGATTTAGTGGACCTGGGTCCTTATTTGCCAAATCGGAAGAAAATATTCCTGTTGAAATTGCTGTCATTATATCGAATAGGTATTTTTGGTCTGTACTGAGATTTTCGTCCGTTATTGTAGGAAGTGTCGTAGATATAATTTCAAATTGAACTACAGGAAGTTTTTCGCATTGTTGCAGTTCAGTCCCTATTTCACCTGAGAAACAACGGGGCCCTGTGGTTTGACCATCTAAATGTAGCATTAAATGGCGTAGAGGTAACTCGTTTGCGTGAAGTTGACAGACCAACCACTGCAACGGTCTCTTAAGTTCTTCTTCTAAGAGCCGAATGACACCTCCTCTGGGTCCTGTGTTAACGACGGTTCCATCGCAGCCAACAACAGATAAGAGACTTGCTTCAACGGACTTGTCATTTAAATAATTTATTATGCTAGTTTTGATGTTTGCTGCTGATCCTGAATGACAAGTTACATGGCCAAAATAATTATCGCCTGGTTCCGATACGAGAACATAGTGTTCTTCAAATTGTATTTTTCGGTAGTTTTTAGACCCTCTCTTTTCCACTGTCATTGTTTTGTCACTCCTGCCATCGAAATATAGACCAAGCATGGGCTCTATTACTTTATCTTGTTTTAATTGAGATCGCTTTTTAAATCTTTCGCGCCGAACCTTAGAACGATCTACTACAAGACTTTTATCATCTGACGTGATAATTCCAACATCGTGTAGCACGGCAGACGCTATAATTGCAGCAGACCTATCAGACACTCCAGTACGGTCGCAGGCAAGAGCAAGAGAAGGAAGACTAATTCGCATTTGTTTAGCTGGTCGTTCCTGGATATCATCTTGCAGTGGCAGCGGATTTTCTGGTGGACCTGAGCTGCATACTTGTACTTGTATCTCTATTGACTGAACAGAGGACCTTACTTCTAGTGGATCTGATACATCGGTCATCTCATTTTCAACTGATGTAAGCCCATAGGAACAAGAAGGTTTCGGAAAATCCACGTCTCGCTGAGCGAGGGATAAATCTCTCTTCTTTCTCTCTATTCTATTATTTTCCTTTTTGGTTGCAACTAAATCAATGCACCCAATCATCATCTTTCTTTCTGTTCTTTGATCGATTAGAAAATCTATTTCACTTTTTGGAATTCGGCGATTTTTTTCACAGGTACAGTTACCTATACTACACTTGCAACTACAAACGTCAAACAGTCGTTTTGAATTTTCTTGGAATATATTAATTTTTTCTTTATAATTTTCGTTCGCTTGACGTTCCTTATATGGTTTCATTAAATTTCTGTATTTATCGTGATAGGCCCTAATCATTTGTAGAATCCTTTTGTGAATTACTGTTGGGATAGACGCTTTCTCCCAAATGTCACGAATTCTGACAGCAACTCTTTCTGATATTTGTGTTACAGTAGGTTCTTTCGATGTTATTTCCGGTTTTAATTCATGTTTGACAAAAAGGTAGTATTTCATGACATCACGGTAAGTAGGTAGCTGAGACGACCATAACTCCTCGGGCGTGCCAAATATGGGGCAATTAGTACTTTTTCTTGTCTTTATTTGAGCCATATTATGGTTATAACCTATAAAAAAAATCATAACATCATAATTTGAGTTTAGATGATATCGTGGCCAAAATACTACTGAGAATAAAAATATCTCACCTTGCTTGTAGCAAACACAAGTTGAACACTATTCACGAAATTGTTACACAATTAAATCGATGCGGTAAATTCTGGAGAAACGTACGAGACCTCTCCTCGCAATTGTTAGTTTCTGACTGAGTGACTGATTGGCGGGTGCGAGAGGGCGGTTAGTGGCGGTGGCTGTGGAAGAAAGTTGCGTTCGGTACAAGTATTTCACGACCATAGCAGACAAGTTTTACAGTGCAGCCACTTTAGGCCAACTGTAGTGAAAGTCAGAAATCTTCGATTTTTTTCAAAATATTACGATTTTTATCGCGGTGGGGGCACCTCAATACGTGAAGCAAAACAAAAAATATTTTAACCAGTTCTTAGTGACCCCTCTCCCCATATTTCCCCAAGTATTCCGAACCGTTTATAGAAAATTAATATTTTCGCTCCACCCTACTGCACAGGTCACAAATAGGAATCTCAAGGACCAGCTATCGGCCTCCCAGCTTTGTAGCGGTAAAGTACCCACCTGGGTCGTTACTGCTAGCTTGGTCTGTTTCCGTGGTTCCCTCACCCCGTCACATAAATGCCGGGTTTTCATTATATGAGGCTGGACAAGCCCGTAGTAGCGCTTCGCTGCTCGCTTTCACGTTCCTCCGAAACGTCGGAACAATTAACCACCACAAGGTGGAGAAATCCAAAAGAAGACTATCACTTGTTAAACAAGTGCCGTGAAAACTTGAATAGTTTTACAGGCACGTTACCAGCGCCGTAATTTGAAAACCCCGAATCTGAAAATGAACCTTGCCTAGGCCTACCTCGTCTTACTGAACGTCCCCCGTTGTAATGGTGATCACATCTGCTAATAAAGACGCTCGATTCTCGGCCCGGAAATTGCTTATCTTTAGGATTTTCATGATTTTCTAGATCTCTTTAAGAATGTGCTAGAATACTCCTTGAAACTGACAACCGTGATCATCCTCGCGCTTTCCAATTCAGAATCATACTGTCACTTGACACTGCAGTGAAAAACAATCATTAAATAAACCAAAATATCAATTACTTCATCCCAAGCATCTTCAGCTCACATTCTGTTGGCCAGGTATTTCAAACTGGTGGCTTTAGGATCGAATGTGGCCCATTTGGTTTACTTTTGCGATCCGCGAAACTTTTCAAAACAAACTGCTAATATGCCTCAAAGATTGACATTTATAAATAGAAACGTTCGATTGGATAAGATCGTAACGTCGGTAGCGATTTTTTTTCTTCTCTCTTTGCCCTTTCATATTTTATGTCGCTAGCATCTTGTTACATTTCTAAAAGTTATTAAATTTCTTTGCACAATATGTGCCATGTTTGGTGACATATATTTGTGTTGTGTTTTCACTCATAAAGCAAAACAAGATCTAAGAACTATCTCGATTAACACATACAAGTCTGCCATTAATAATGAAAGTGATGTCAACACAAATTTCAAACCTGACATCAATAAGCTAGGCACAAATAAATGATGGAAATTTCTTAAAAACCTTCCAACTATATGCGAGATATCAGAACAGTACCTGACTGGACCATCCGATTTAGATTTTCTTTCAGATTTACATTTGGATCAATAAATGGTTATTTTATTCATAGTATTGTGGTATTTTTTAAAAGAATTATACCTTCATATTTGTTTCTAAAATACTGTGGCCCACCTTCACATCAGCTTAGCTGACTGTGGCCTGCATAAGCTATTGAGTTTTAACATTGCTGCTTTACGCCTACTCATACTGCCTGTTCTATTTTATGCTGCATATTCTCTGTAGACAACACAGAAAGATAAATAAGAAGGGTGTTCAATAAACACTTACTAACATCCTCTAAAATGAAGACTTGTTGAATAGATTAACAGTTCTTTATTCCACTAGCTCTGTGGGTCCTTCAGGTTCCTACGGGCACATATCTCCTGTGTAAAGTCCACACTACTGAGAATTTCCATAGTACTGCCTTTGTAATATCTGCATTTGCCCTAGGACACAGACAGCCTGTTGGTATATTCACAAGAACAGATGGCTCCTTGGGTATAAAAGAAGCCTACGCACACTAACCCAAGTACAGCAAACAAGCACGTTGTGGACGCCATTCTTCTGGGATATGCTGCTGCATCCATGGGTAATCAGATCCCGATGTTCTGAGGCAAAGTAGTGACTTCATCCTCATTGCCTCGAAACATCAGGATCCGATCACCCAGCGACAAAGTGCCACATCCCAAAAGAACGGCATCCTCAGCCGCACTGCTGTGAACACCACAAAACTTTCAAGAAGGCTGTGCTTTCCAACCCTCGGTACACAGACTCAAACCACCTGTGACCAGGAGAGTCTCTATGCACAATTGGAATTTCTTGAAAGAACCTTTAGGCAGAATACTATGGCAATCAGATGTTTCATGCCCGCAATACTTCTGCAAGGGTCACACCATACAGAATGACACTTTTTACCATTTGCTGGAACCACCTTCAACCATATCAGCAGGGTGCACTATCTATACACAAGAGGTAACCATAAAGGTAAAGTTGTTTTGTGCTTAATTAAGCACCACATCATGATGCCACACAGGGGAGTATAGGCATAGCTCCATGCATTTATAACTGTAACATCAGATGGAAGTGAGTGGTTGGTATCATGCCCTGAACAACGTAGCCATACCGAAAGAAACACTGGTACACACTAAATACGAGACGTGTGGGCTGAACAGCTGGTATGGATGCTTTGGAAAAGAAAGAAGTATTTTGTAACTGCCAGGAATCAAACCACAATTCCTCCATCCTGCCCAGTCTAGTCGCTATACCAGCTATACTTTCCTGGCTCTGACAAAAGAGAATAATATATCGCTGTACATTTAAAAGGAGACAGCTTGCGGGTGTTCTGTGGACAAGCCACCAGCTGGGTATATTACATGTCCAGTTCTTTGCTTTGGCCAATCACATTGTGAAGTACTGTTAACACGTTCACTGCAGGGCATTTAAATCCCCAACGGTGTTAAACTGCCAGCGATTTTTTGAATGTTAAACAACTAGTGTGTTGTCTTATAAATTATAAAATGTCATTATATATAAAATTATATATAAAATGCACATTTTTTTTTAGTTGTCAGCTAGGGATTAATAAAGATGTAAAATGTGTTTCCTGACAGAAATTATTGCGTGCGTGGCCTATGTAAGGCAAAAGAGCAGAGTAAACTTTAGATCAACTAAAGTCGACGCTGGCAATTTGAAACGTAAATACTTAAATCAACCATGGTCGACTTTGGCAGTGAATGTGTTAATTACTGTATAAAACACTGTAGTGCATGCTCAGTTAAAGCTCACTTTGCAGTCATAAAATGTTACATGTGGGGTGCACAAATTTTCCAAAAATCTGGGAGTCACTTCAAAATTGTGGATGCTACAAAGGTGACATAAATACAGTTCCACACTGAAGACACACAAATACTAGGCACCATGGTACAAAACTCAGGCAACCTGGTGCCTGGGATTTATGCATCCCTGTGTTACATTTCCTTAGCCACTAGGAGATGGCACTCTCCACAATGTTAAACAGGATTCTTACTGTCATTTCCAGTCAACACACTACAGAACTACATCACTTATTCGCTGTCCAACACTGCACTACACTACATAAAACTACTTCCTTGGTGAACTACACTACATTACCTTCTTGAATAGTCAATACTCACTCTTGCACCAATCTGTCAGAGGAACCTGCTGCCTCCAACACCACATGGGAAAGGGACATCCAGATACAGGAATGTGAGAACAGGAGCCAGGGCTGTCAGTGAGGCAATGGGAGACAGTGGGCTGAAAAATGAAAACAGGCAAGAAAAATTTTTGAGATGATAAGAGGCAGCACCAAGTAGGACCTTCCTTGAAGAGACCCCAATTATGGCCTTGAAGGTTTCCCTTTTCAAGCTTCTCACTAAAAGTTGCTCTTTTAGTTGTCTTCCATGACAGATGACCTTTTGCAGGGTCTTATTTGAAAATATGCCCTTTCACAGTTCCTTGACAGTTACCCCTGCTTGGACCTCACAGTTCCCTAATCCCACTGGCCACCCATCCTACACCTACACAACTTGTCTCACTCCTACCCTGAAGACAGAGCTAGGAAGTTCAACATGGTGGTAATCACCTACCTGACCATATAGTGTAATAACAAAGAAGACTATGGTCTTAATGTAGAAAGATGTATCACAGTGTTCACTAAGTACTGTTGTAACACAAAAACATATAGGAGAGTAGACATCTAATCAAAATGTTTCATTTAATACTCATCACTGTACAAATGCATATGATTTTGGGAGCTTATGAGCCCACAGCAGAAAATTCTACCTAATGTAGTCCCTCTTCAGGTGAAAGTAGACAAGGTAACCAAATACTGGATGACACCACAGAGACAACAAGGTCTATACATTTAATACAGGTAAGGAAACTATACACACCTCAAATCATATAATAGGTCAATTTATTTTGTAAACTGCCTTCAATATCTAACAATATATAGAATCACCAATGTAATGTTGAAACAACATACACAAAATCTCTTTCATTATACACCAACTTACAAAATGGAAGACTCAATATTTTGGACCACACCACATTCAACAAGCATGGAAGACAAGTGATCAGTTGTTTTCAATACAGTAGAACCCTGTTAAGAAGTCTTTCAAGGGACCAGAAGATTAGGGACTTCTTAAGCGGGAAGACCTATTAAGAGGGAAGCTTATTAAAAGCAACAGGATTTCGGGACTTTAAAAATCAGACTTCTTATAGGGGAAAACTTCTTATGCGGGGACTTCTTATCCGGGTTCTACTGTATTTAAAGGAAAAAGATAACAAACAGAGTGGCTCTGAATAAAGCCATAACCCTTATAGCAGAGGTGGGCATAATATGGTCCTCAGATTACAAATGGGAAACAAAAAATTAAGCACCTGCAGCAATATGTCAACATGATTAATAACACGACCCTTTGTCAACATTTGGTTTCTCACACACAGAATGGGAAAGCATTAAGCATAAAAATAATAACATAAAATACACAAACAGTATTTTGACATAAATGCAACTTTTGGTATCTTTAGTAACATATTTATTATTTTCTCTTATTACAATAACAGCTGGGTATGTAACGATCACAGGGAACCCAGTCCAAACTTGGTATAATGCATGTCTTAAAAACACTGACACCACCAAACAAAGATTAGTATATCACATCCAAATTAATTATTAATAATGTTAATTTAAGGTCTTTCAGTATTTAGGTCAGCACAAATAAATACTGAAAGAGCCATTCTCATGAGGATCTCTGGCTTGCAGTTGCTTTGACACTGCTCCATCTGACCGTCAAGTAAAGAATGGTTGCTCACCTCTTCTGTAGAGTGAGCAAAATAAATGCCAATGCACTCCACCCTCACTATACCTAGTACATATTAGGGAATGTGAAGGCTCCTGTCATCAGACCATTGTTGAACCAGCTACACTCTCATACAAAATCACACAATACTTTTTTCAGTATGATGGAGCATTCTGTTATCCTGTAATATTTGAGGTTCTCATGGCAGTGACTATGCAGGCTGCTGTCTTCTAGGATGTGATGCCATTTAGTCTGGTGGAAGTGTACCAGTGAGTTAGAGAAGGCAACAAGTTCCTCTGAAATGTCACTACACTTATACTAGACTAAACGGCATCACATCCCACAAGACAGTAATTCTGGTATCCTGACTGCAGACTATACCAAGGTTTCCCATTTTTTAAGTGAACTTCCTACTGTTGTGTTTCTATTATGAAAACGGTAACAACATATATAATTTTCCATAATGTATGCAACTTGGAAAATTATATCTCTCTCCGAGACCAAAAAATTGAAAAATGTATATAATGTAAATATGGCTTAATTAAGAGACCGAGTATATCTTATGTCCAAAGCAGAATATAAAACTGAGCATTTTTATAAATCGCCTTGATGACTTCAGCTGCCTTCATTATGTCAGTATGCATGATTCAAATTAAAAAAGTCCCAGGCATATGAGGCCTTGTACCATAACTTCAGTCTTTATAAGAAACTTATATATATCAACGTGCCAGAAAATCTTACAAATAACAATGTCAAACTTCCTGCTTATAGCTGGTGAGTTTATACCCTTTGTTATTTTTCTAAGGCTAGCCAGACCATGTAATGAAAAAAACCCTTCCCCTCGAATCTATGAAGCTCGAAGCCATGAAGCAGGCAGTTCACTGTTTCGTTACATGTGTCCATGCATTTTGCAAACCTAAGGGGGCATGGCTTAAAATTCCAAAAGACAAGACATGCCAAAGACCATATTTTGGAACTGACACTTGACACAGAATCTAAGAAAGAATATGAAGGAATTCACTACCAAGTTACACCATTTCAAAATATATACAAACAGGGCCAACAAACAGAAAACGCAGATAGTGGAGTACAAAAATACAACATATATGAAAGTTACAATATAATCTGTCATGATTGGGAAAACTGCTGGGTGAAACAAATATCAGTGTTCATAAATGAACCAGTGAAGTCAGAAAACACCTCACCAAATATGCAAGGAACAAAAAAGATTTGTTTTGCTACATTTTCTGCAGCACAATAAAGGCAAAACCCACAGAGACCAGCAAAGGATCACTAGGCCAGTAAGCACCACAATTTAAAGACCAGATTATGGTCTTCTAAGATAAAAAAAGGGTAAAGTGGAAAATTATGGTGAAAATACATTTCTTGGCAACCACAAATAGATTAAAGGTTCACTCACCTCAGAAAATGATGTGTGTCATGGTCAACATCATTCTCCTTCATTAAGAATTCAATACAGAGATAATTTCTTCTAATGAAATGAAACTGAAACTAAGCCATTCATTAATTATTAAAAACAAGAACAACTAGATGCACAATCACTATTAAAAAACTTTAATAGTAGTATTACATTAAACCCGACATGTTTCGGTCAGGTACCTGACCATCTTCAGGGGTACACTACATTAAAATGCTAGTCCATATGTTAAACACACGTGAGATGTGAGCCTATAAGGTCTAGTCGTATATAAAGTTTTTCAAAACACAGTTTTAAAGTCACTAGAAAATCACTAAAAACTTTTTTAAAAATAGTCAACACTTGTAATCCCACAATAGTTCCACCTTATATAACTTATAACACTGTTATTGTATACTTCTTAAGTATGTTCACTTATGCGTCCTGTTTTTCAGATTGAAGTATGTCTCATAGAGACGATATGTAGTGCTCTTTTTTTTTTTTTTTTTTTTGGGTGATTTGAGGTCTGGGATTTTGTGTCAGCGCGTTATTATTGGCGTATTATCATTTTCTTATGCATGGTTTTGCACTGCTGTTCTGCGTGTTTCCTGTTATGTGGACTGTGTTTTATGCGTGTTTTGAAGTGTATCGGTTGCCTGCCTTCGGTCAACTGTTCTAGATCACCTCACGTGTTATACCTAACGTCGAAATTGTTTTGATATGAATTCAGCGTTCTATTAATGGCAGACTTTAAATCGCCAAGACAGTTTGGAAGCAATGCTATGTGACGGACTCGCCTCTCAACACGAACACACGCTACACACACCGCCACCGAATCTTGCAATTCCTTCGCACTGAATTGTACACCAGATGCAAATGTCATTCTGTTATTACACGACCCTTACGTTTCTTGCCAATGGAAATTGTATCATCTACGCAGCAATTCAAGAACCACAAATGCTCAACCCACACGCAACCATTCATTTTTTAATAGTGATTGTGCATCTAGTTGTTCTTGTTTTTAATATATACAAGATGCACGGTGAAAACAATATTAAATAAGTCATTCACTTTGAAATGTATAATTCAAATGTCAGCTGTAAATATGGAAGCACAGTGACTATTATATGCTATTAAACTATCTTTGAAAACTCTGAGGTCAGTTACAAAATGTATTAATAAAACATTTTCATTTGTTTATACTGCATTACCTGAGCACCCTGGTGACTGTTTTGTTCACTTTGTTTCCTTAAGCACCTGTCGGAACTTGTCCAGAAAGATGTCAGCATGTTTTGGGGTGAAGATCAGTGCTGGCCGCAACCTGATTGATAGCTCCCCACATCCACCAGTCTGCACACCTATAACACAGTGCATAATGATATTCAGTTGAAATTTCACCTCAGATCATGAGTCATCTATTTTAATAATGTGGTTAAACAAATACAAAAATATGTGTCCTGGTTACTAACTCCTAAAAAAACAGTCACCAACTGATCAAGACGAGATGTCATGGCAGCCACACATTTACTACCACATTCATAGCAGCCTGCTACTGACATGTCCTAAGCCAGATCAATACCGTCTCGTTTTACATCTTAACATTGATTTTAATATTATTTACCAATTACTTCTACGTGTTTCAAGCCAACTAAAATGTATGCACGTTTTTACCCTCCTGCATATTGCATTTCCCACCAACCACACCCTTCTTGAGTTGGCCACTCTATGAACATCTGGTGGCTCATACAATATTCTCCATCCTCATTTAAGTTCCCCTCTACACCCTGTTCTGGAACACCAACAACCTAAAACTTTCTTTGGGAAAAGATACACAAGTGCAAAATTTATACACAATTTGTGATAACCTCACACCGCACGTTTGTACAGTTTCTGTGCTGGAGAGTAATTAATTACTGAATATGTGATCAGCATAGCTACCATATAAACAAGGCAGGCAATGTACATATAACATAACATAGAGGCGTGTTTGCATAACCAATGTTGCCATGGAAAACCAATAAGTATTAAACATTATGAGCGTGTATCTGTATTCTTGCTTTGTTATCTGGCAAGCAAATCACATTTTTTCTGCACCATATTATATTGTCATCTGTGGCCTGTCTGGTCAAACATATTTTTCCACATTATCTCATAAATGGCATAATTTTTGGAAAAAATTTATTGAACATAAACTGTGTGTTTTGATTTACTCTATGACTTTTGTCTGAAAAATTTCTCATTCTAAGAATTCAGCAAGATAGTATCATAATTGTACATAGATATTCATGTAAAATACCTGTTACTGCTCAGATTTTAATCAAACTTGAATTTTCTTGACAGATTTCAGAAAAATCTTCAAATATAAAATTCCATGAAAATCTGTCCAGGGGGACCCAGTTGTTCCATGCAAGCTAATAGACGAATGGATGGACGGTCAGACGTGATGAAACTAATAGTTGCTTTTTGCAATTTTGTGAATGTGCCTAAAAATTCACAAAATGCAAGTTGTTCTCCATTCAAGAAAAGATGGACCTCATAAATAAGGCAGATACTATGGTGTCACTGAAATTCTTCATTGACATAATCTTTTCAGTCGCACTATGGCCCTGGGTTCGACTCAGCCTCTAAGAGAAATGAGTGCCAGGAATATTTCCTGGGCTGACAACCTTATCACCTTCATGTGCCGATTGTCTATAAATCTGAGATTCTCAACCTCCTGGAACCCTAAGGGCCTGTCCAGGCCTGTAATGGGATAGCTTTTTACTACCTCAAATGGTCCTTGGGGGGGGGGGGGGGGGGGGGGGGGGGGGGGGAAACACACAACAGAAATTGGCATTTCTGTGTCAATTTTAAACACAGTTCTATCAAATTCAGACAGAATACGCAGTTTTTAATAAACAGCCAAGCTGGAAAAGATGGAAACAGCAAAGCATGGAAAGGAAAAACTGTAATAAGGGAATGGTTCCAGCAAAAATGCTTCTTCATCTACCAACTGTACTTGTCAAAAAAGATGTTACTTGTCAAAAATATATTTATGTTCAAGAATGTGTCAAAATCACTGAAGAAGTTAAGACTTAAAACGTGGTTGATGGCAAAAATTAATCATTTAATGCAGAACTTACACAGAATAATATTCGGTGAAATGAATGTAAATTTCAATACAGATTTACAAAATAATACTGTGTGTTCAGACTTAGCCTTTTAACATGTTTTCCCGCTTAATAAGCACAGCATGTTGATGTTTTCCAAAAATGTCTTCAGGGGGTTTCACTGTATTAGAATTGTTTGAACAGGTTAAAAGGGTTCGATATAAATAAATACTCAAGTCCAGTTCAGGGAATGTGAGGCAGAAATAACTAACAAAATTAACCTGAAGCCACACAATATGAAACATGAATGACTGCTTGTACGAGAACAGAATTAAGTGGGAAATTAAAGTGACCAGGATCTGGATGGAAGTAGCTCAGAAAAAAAAATGACAATAAATCAGCAAATAGTGCTGATAACGGTATCAGAGAGGATGTCTTAGTAGGCAGTAAAAGACCATCTGTTCCCAATCACACGATGAAATAAATGCTAACAAAAAATACATTACCTTTTAGTAATAATGATATTAGGTTTGTGGTGGTATATATATATATATATGGCAAATCTAACAGTACTAAATGTTACACAGACAATGAGTCTTTTAATAATTCTGGTATGTATGTTCATTCTGGAATTATTACTTTCTTTTATATACATAATTTCCTTAACAGACAAAATGGGTAATCAGAGAGTTGGTCCTCAGTGTGTGGAACAAATGCAATGACTGTGACAGAAGATACAAAAAGGTAGGGTAACAGAGATAACTAGGAGTTTTCTTATCTTCAAACCCACCTTTTAGATGAAACAGTGCCAGAGGAAGAAATGTATTTACCAGTTACAAGACGAAGATCATTTGTGTGAAGTCTACTTATGACAGCTGTTAATCCACACAAGATACCAACATTAACCAAGAACTCTTTTGGTTAACTGGCGTGCATTTAAAACAACAAACTTACCTTTTTTCTTAAGTCTGGCCACAAGATCATCTCGAAGTTTGGTAGAAGGGCAGGTGATGGCAAGGAAGGTTCCACGGCCTCGTGCAGAATGTACCAACTGAGAAAATTCCCGTTCAAAACTACGGAGTCCTGTCAATAACTTTTCTCCAGACTTTTGCACCAGATCTAACAGCGCATCCCTACGAATCACTTCTAGCACACCTTGCAATAGCAGAAGCTTCGAAGGATCACCCATCCAAGTGTTGAACACTCTGTATGGTTGTGATGGCCTGAGGTACAAATAATAAATGAGTTCCAGTACTGAACAGATGTACAAATCAAGCAACTAGATTGAGGCACACCTGACCCAGTAAAGCAATTCAGACACTTTCAGCACACACATTATTAAGCATACAGGCTGCCACAATGAGTGATCATCAACTGATAGTGTCCTGGATTATAATACAGTGTAGAATCATAAGTTCGTTCTGACGTTTCAGGGTAATATGCTACTTCCACCTTCAGGGTGACTGAATTAGTCTAATTCAGTCACCCTGAAGATGTAGGCAGCACAATCCTCTTAAACACCAAAACAAATTTATTATCCTATGTGGTGTAATAATCTGGAAGACCATGATCTGACAGAGATATGTAGACATTGTTACATTTTTCCACCAAATGTACATTTCAAACACCCATACTTAATGGCTCAGCAACTGGTAAATTAAAATCTCTATAAATAAAACCTACCTAATACACCACCTGCTAACTAGGAAATACATAAACAGTTGTTACATATACCGAATTTAATGGTTTCTGTTCACAGGGATGTGACACAAATTTTGCCTCTTGGACCACCACACAAAGACATGTTTAAAAAATTTAACAGATGCAAATGGTTGGTGAAGCAAGACGGTCCTGGTTGAAAATGAAGACAATGAAATGTTAAGTTTTTGTTATTATAACTAAAAAACTGTGTTAATAAAATCTGAACTGTAAACTCTAGTTCATGCAGTTTAAAGTGCTGTTTATTTTGTGAATTCATCATTCTTTACTAAAAGGTTTATACTTTTCATATGTCATGCACTACAATTTAAATACCACGCGAGAAAAAACTCTATACAGCTAATGTTACCACAAAATTTCACATTTGCTGTTTAATAATTTACAACCTGTTTCTTAGTTTCTTGAGTGTTGCTTCATCAGATGCATGGACTAAATAGCAATGAATGTCATGATAGAGAATGATGAATTAGGTAGATGTTATAGCAAATACTGGGAGAACACCTTAGTCTGGGTGGGGCTAACAAGTACCAAACCTCAGCCAGTCTACAGGCCAAGACTGAAACTTGAGAATTCCCACATATGAAGCATGGGAGCTCCCACTGCCCATCATATAAACACTGTAAAATAAAAACAGTGAAGTGAAATGTTCAATGGTTGGCACTCCTGCTTCATATTCAGATGACCTCAAGTTTAGTTGTAAAAGCATTATTAAAAAACGAAATTAAAAAAGATGACAAATCAGCCACGAATGAACATTCCCAACAGGGTAAGTTTCAGTATATGAGTCTAAAGAATTCAGCAGTTATATTAACAAAGACATACTTGAAATCAGGCTTGTGGTAATAGCCACCCAACTGCATCTTCTTGCTGAAGGTGACAACATCAGGTGGTCCATCTAAATTGAAGTGTTCATGACACCACATTTTGCCAGTAGGTCCACCACCAGTTTGTACTTCATCCATCAAGAGTGCAGCTCCATTCTGAAAGCACAACCACAATTAATACTCAGGAAAAGAAAATGCTCTTACTTCTAAATAACACTCTGCCTGAAGAGTTTAACTGAAAATAAATAAGATTCAGATTAGACTGATAAAATTAAAAGAACAAACAACACTAATATTAAAACCAATACTCATTCTGAATTTATTCTCAAAACAAGCAAGTCACTGTAGTGTCCAAAGTACTCTGACTTGCATTCCACAATTAACTTACTTCATTTCCACCTTGGCTACCACCTATCCTGAGAATCTTCATGCCAGGACACTACTTTGAATTCCTAATTCTTCACTACCCATCTTTTACAGTCATCTTCCAATCTCATTCACTGCTATGTACCTTATGCACTTATTCTGAATGGGTGTGGAACTTTGTGCCTAAGAAGAATACAGACTGAAGACCTGTGGGAACCAGGTCCTGAGCAGGATACTGAACTTGGGCCTAAAAGAGGATGTAGCATGATGACAGAGTAAAACAGACCTCCATAGTGAGAAGGGTTATAACTTGTACACTTCATGAACTAGTATTATGATTCTCAAATGAATGACTATGAGATGGGTAAGACATGTAGCATGCATAATGGAGAGTACAAAAACATTCAAAATTTGCATCAGAGAACATAAAGGAAAAAGACCATTTGGAAGACCTTGGAATAGGCTGAAGAAAATGGTGTTTGGGTATGGACACAATTCATCTGGCTCAGGGGATGATCCAGTGGCGAGTTTTCACGAACATGGTAATGAACTTCCAGACTACATAAAAAGTTCACCATACATGAGACAGTCACTTTGTTCAGCTGGTTAAAAATCATCATTAAATCATTGAAGCATAAAAAACTTCAATATGATTAAATAATGTAACAATCAATCAATTAATCAATGTCTCAATCTTGTAAGCATATTTTTGTTTTTCTTACGTACGCTCCATGTCCCACATATATGAGCCTGAACAATTTAACTGTCCTACCACTATATGGAAAAACATAAAACTATTACGTTCCCCATTAAGCAATTTTCAACATTATTTTAAACATGTTTCTATTATTCCATGTCCCCATTTACTCTCAAAGTATTTTTGTTTACAGCCATGCTTCATGTCAGGACTGAACCCGTACCTTTTTCACAATACGCTGAAGCTCCTGGAAGAAGTATGGTGATGCTTCGATGTCGCCTCCTTCAGACTGAATAGGCTCCACAATAATTCCTGCCACAGGCCTGCCTTTCTTGCTGAACTCGGCAAACAGATCTTCCACCTGAAACAGTTACTCAGTTTCAGAGCTTATGTTCCGCATATACTCTTATGGCAGCATAACGCACAATGAAATACTGGTTCCAAGCATTTGGCCACTTTACAAAATTAATAATGACTATCTTTTATTAACATTCACTTTGCCTCACCACACAGGAAAAACTAACACTGTTTACAGTCTTGTGGAACATACACAACTGGCTAAATGCAAAGAGACAGAAAACCAGGCAACAATAAACATCTTGTATTTCATTTGTAGTGTAATAACAATCTAAAAATGGAATACACTATTATTAAAGTGAATTTAAACCTCTGTCCAAACAAGTAAAATAGAAATTCCTGGCAGGGGCAAGAGTTTTTCTCTTCTCCAAAGCCTTCAGGCTGGCTTGGGGGCTCATCCATCCTCCTATTCCATCAGACTGTGGGTTCTTTCCCGAAGAGTAAAGCAGCTGGGGAATAAAAACACTCACCCCCATCTAGTATCAAGGTTAATAACACACGGAGCATGGGTCTCCCAACCCGTGGCCCGCGGGCCACATTCGACCCACCAGGTTGTATTATGCGGCTCGCAGCCAATTCTAAATTGTGTATATACTATAAAAATTACACAATTGTTTAGGCAGTTAGGTATACCATTTACTGTTATTTTTCCACATGCTGCCCACAAATGAGCCCACAAAATTTGCCATAGAAAGGTTGGAGGCCCATGACATACAGTTATACCTCCACTCCCTCATGTGCCTTCATTGCATTTACAGATAATCGGAAATGAACAATCTGACTCTGTATGGACGACAGTATTGGAATAACAGCATACAAAAGAATGGAGTCTACTATTACTGCCATAGCAGTGGCTGATGAAGGATTTGTCGCACAAATTGAAGAAAGTGGACAGATGTAGCTCTGTCTCCCAAAACAAAGTAAAAAACACTTAATGATGAGAACAGCTTTGACTTTCACAGAATGAATACGCATTTCTTATCTTCAGGCTGATCTTGTGGAAAAAACACATAAATCCTCTAAAAAATGTAAGTCTCTATGACTGATAAATGTAGTTTTTAACACAACTGCACTTCAGCCTACTTATATTTTTAACAGAAATACATCAGTTACTGGTCATAAACATACAGGGTGTCTGGTGACTTTATGTCATAGCTTCCGGATTAGATTCCTGACCTCATACCAAGTCAAAAATGTGATATTAACATGGATCCAATTCGCAACATCACAAAGCTACGGGACTTTGAAAAGTGATTGAAAAGGGCACGTGGGCACAAAAACACACATAAGTTAATAGAAGACACGGTTCTGTTTACTTTAAACAATGTTACAATGTTACAGTGTATCTACAACAAGTGTTCAAAATGGTCGTCATCAGCCTGAATACACAGTATGGCCCGTTTTAGCACACCTACAGAAATAGGCAGGTACCTCATCATGTTGGTTAATATATCTGACGGTGTCTGCGAGCGCGTGTGAAAAGGAATTATCTTCTAACAGTGCTGGCAGTTCATTTTCCAAAAGGTTAGTGTAAATGTCACCTGTCAGACATTGTACACGTTAGCCAAGTGACCTGCTGAAGGTAACCAGAAAGAGCAACCTGCAAAGTCCCGCAGCTTTGTAACAGTTGCATGTTGATAAAACATTTCTGACTTGGTATGAGGTCAGAAATCTAATCCTGAAGTTATGTCACCAGACACTCCATACAGTGATCTAACTTCCCTTGGGCCACCATGGTCAAAGCCATATCCATTCTCATGAGTCATCATCTGCACATGTTCTAAAGAAAAAGTTTAACTACAAGTAACAAAAGAACCACCAGAAAAATTAAGATAATGACATAAGAATTTATATGATGTAGGACTAAAGCCATCTACCTCAGCCAAGCACCGTTTGTCTTCAGCATCATTCTCACGCTTGTTCTCTTCTAGAGGGTAGCGATAGTGAGGAAATGATGCAATAGGCCAGTCAAATGCTGGTATATCAATCTTGTGGATATATTTTGAATGTGTTGTTGATAGGGCACCCAAGGTGCGGCCATGGAATGCTCCTAAATCAAAAAATTAATACATAAAAATGCACACTTACAGCATTTAAGTCTTGTCATGAACCCCAAAATAGCTGCAACACAGTTCATAACCAAAATTCTCTCTTAATTTATAAAACACATCCAAAAACGTAGACTGGATGAAAAAGCAATGGAAAAAACATACTGTGATTTCTTATATAGATTAACAGACTTAATGAAGTACTTATCCTTACTGAATCTACTCTGAGGGAAAATCATAAGCTGTGGGTACCTGAAGATGTGACATCAAATTATTTGAACCTAAAAAGAAGATTTGAGGGTATCATATATGACTATTTTCTACATAAATATGACTGTTTTTACGTACCAATATTGAGGTACATGCACTCAATATTTCAGTTATTTCCAGCATCAGAAAAATATATTTTATGTCCAGCAGGAAATGGAGGATTACACCAGCTAGTGGACCCCTCCATTCCATAAGATGATTAGCCTAGTACCTTAATCTACAGCTGGTCAGCACCTGCTAGTGCTTACATGTTATCCATGTCAAAGGTTGAGGGCTCAAGAAGAGTCATGTAAAGCTATGACATAATTATAGCTCCACATGACACCCCTGACACCCCTCCCCCCCTTCCTTACATAAACTGATGTATCTGAACACAACTCATTTCCATAATTAAATTATTCAGGACATTCTTGGTATTCTATCATTTAGGACATTTCAACACTCTGCAATAGCATCAGTGATACTTGTATTTCAATTGTAATATTTTCAGTATACAATACAACATATTTATGTGTCTAACCATCCACAAGTAGACTTGGAAGTTATTTCTTAAGTGTCTAATGGGTTCAATCAATCAGACTCCGCTTGGTTTACCTCAGTGCCCCATCACCATCCATCAGGATACAACACAAAACATAAGACACCCCTTCTTCGCAACCTCAAATTTTTGGGAAAATAACTCTACAGAATGTGTTTAACTTTGTGTACAATTATGAGGCGACCACCACCACCCTTCAGGTGATAAGTTAGGAAAAATTCTCATCTTACATTTGGAAAAATACAGTATTAAATAATACACAATGTGAAGATTTCACTTTAGAGTTTCTTTTCCAATCAAATCATGATGGTTCAGATGGGCTGCATGTGTAGGTTATCAGGAGGAAGGAAAAATTCATACACAATTTTGGTGGTCAAACCTCTCAAAAACAGCCGTCTGGAAGGCTGCCGAGAAGAGAGAGTAATATTCAGATGGCTCTTACCAACTTAGGTTTTGAAGATGTGAACTGCACTCAACTGGCTCAGGATACTGACACACTTTTGTGACAGTGGTGTGATTCTAAAGGTTTGCAAAAATGGTTTAGTAGTGTCATAAAAGAATATCCTTTGGATCCTGTCCACTCTACAGACAAAATACATGGCATTTCAGTGCTGGCTCTGTCTCCCCTCTCAGTTTCTTCAAGTGCCTTTCTAAAGATTCAGGTCTTCTAGAATACAACACTGTGTCATCAGGTGAGTAGTTCCTGCCATTTCAAAAGACAGTTACTGCTTTCATGTTCAGCGTCAAACTGACAGTGTCATATCCCAGAAGACCTGAATCTTTAGCAACATCACTGTTAGATCCTTAAATCTTGTAACAATCTGATTACTAAAGGTATTACAGGACAAGCTTTCCACAGTACTTAAGATCTGCCCAAAAAACTGAACTATGATTCTCCAGACAAGAAATACAAAACCAGTCTCTTGCATCCACCTGCCAATATGTTACATCCCCTAATAAGAATACATATTTGCAGTTACCGTGAAATGACATAATTGAGAGTGATGGGGAGCCAGGGGACTGATTCACCATACATGACTCAGTCTCCTCCTGTGAAAAGTCAGATGATCCACCTCGCTGTTTGTGCTGATACCAAATGAATATATTTTTAAAGGCATTTTCATTGGAGCAGGAACCACACATCATTGTGGTCACATGGTTCAGCCCAGGTGGAGCAACCTGTTGTAACGAAAACAATTTATCTGCACGACATATTATAAACACTTCAACAAACTTTAAGACTCAATATAAATAAGTGTCTAATTTTCCCCATTTCAGTTCCTGTTTTAGCTATTTAATTGGCAGTGGTAATCATAATTGCTACCTACTTTGAAAGTAAAGAACATCATATTTTCCCCAGAGAATTTCACGTGGTTCTCAGAATAAACAATGATAGTTTTCTTGCACTTCCATTAGCTGAATAAACTTTAGCATTGATATTTTTCTGTTCTTTGTGAGATATGACCTAAACTTTCATATATCCTTCACATCAGCTTTGGCTTTTACTCTTAAAAGAGTTTAAAAAACTTACCTGCAGCAGAACATCCCTCAGTTTTGCAGGCCAGTCAGCACCAGGAAACACACCCAAAGCTGGGCGGTTCACTATTGTTTTCTAAAAGAAAGGGTTAAAGGAAAAGATGAGCAAACACATACAGAATTTTAATCAGAAATTCAAAAGGAAGATGCCAACTTGGAAGACCTAGGCATATACGACAGGATAATACAGACTGAAAACATGAAATTTCAACAATTTTAATGTAATATTACTCAAGAAGAAGCACACAAATGAAAACTAAACCTAACCTTGAACACACAATGCCGCGTAATATCCCAGAAGAACACAGATCTCAAAACTAAACCTCTACTCTGATATGTAATGTGATCAAGTTTCAAAATCAAGCTACTTGAATTTCCATGTCTTGATACCAGTTTTGCTAATCGCACAGTTGTTCAAAATATCATCTGAAGTGCAGAAAGCTGTGTGCTCTGGTATCACAAATCAAAATCTGTGATCACAATGCAAAGGAAATTTGATAGAAAGTTTAGTTGGGAACCACCAACAAAAATGTCCATCCATCTACAAGTGGTATAATTGTTCAATGAGGCTGGTTGCGCGTGCACAGGAAAAGGCCCAGCAAATGACCAATCACTGAAGCTAACGTAAAGTTCAAGCAGCTTCTGTTCACAGTCAAAAAAGTCAACAACACAAGCAGCCCAACCATTTGGCATGCTGCAATTCACAGTGCACAGAATTTAAATTTGTTTCAGCTTTAAAAGGTCAAAGTAACAGTGTTCCAACTTGTAAAAGTCCAAGACCTTTAAAGAACCTTGCTGGACATCTTGCTTTGACATTCAAAACTTGAAGACGAGACGCTTTTTATAGCCAAACTGTGTTTGTGACAAAGCCACCTTCTGTCTGTTCAAGCACATTAACTGACATAACATTAAAGTATGGGGGGAGCAACAATCCCCATGCAGTGACTGAAGGTACAAAACACAGTCCCAACTTCAGTGTCTTTTGTGTTCTATCCTAACAAAAGTGTTTGGGCCTGTCTTTTTTGCCAAACACACCATGATTGGTAGTATACCTAGATAGGTCGAAGAAATTAAGCATTCTGATTTTTTAAGATGAGGGTCCTAATGGCATGCACTGCAGTTTGTGGTTTCCTGGATCAAAAGTTCCCATGGAAATGGACTGACAGAGGCAGCCCTATCACTTGGCCACCTCATTCCCCTGACCTTACACCACTTGATTTCTTCTTCTCAGGATACCAACCAAACTTCATTTAATTATCATTTCAGTGTCTCTTAGTTCTTGAGCAATACTGAATTAAAATCATCCACATTTCATGTGTTCACCCTGTACTAAAATGGGCCTTAAAGAAACAAGTGTGAGGTTCTGGAGTGGATTAATCTGGCTCAAAACAGGATACACTGGTAAATTATTGTGAACACTATAATGAACCTTCAGGTTTAGTAAAAGGAGGAAGATTTTCTTGCTTAGTAAAGGAGTTTTAGAAAGGGAAACCCCAGCATTTTAATTATGATATGAAATGCAACTCATGTTTAGTCAGCTGCTGACAGTATGCATATGTGATATCTGTGTAACAAAGAAAGAAATGTAGTTAATTAACAGATGACAAAGATGCCATTTTATAACAGCCCATGCAGAGGTCACATATGTAATGCCAAGGCATGCACTCGTCTATTTCTAACCTTGTAGTGGTAGCCAATGGGCTCAAGGAAGAGTGTTATTTAATGCTGTCTTTTGTGTTTATTAACCTTTAGCGTACGACCTTTTAAATATCAGTTTTCTGCTGCAACTGGAGCACTATTCGAATTAAACACTGACTGCGGGACAGTGTTTTCATGTTCGGACAAAAAGGATGTACATTTAAAGGGACAGTGTTGTTCCATTCATCGTTAAAGGCTAAACTGTACACTTGGTGGCATAGGATTTGATTCAGAAAATATTTATAGGATCAGAAGCTTCCATGGTGACTGAATAAATTAAACTCTTCTTAGTCAACCAGTCATATCAATATGGAATGAATTTCCTGCATATTGGAGACCATCCCTGCCTTCATCATCAGGGACTGAATTGGTGACTAACACAGCTGCCTGTTCACCAACATCCCAGATTTTTTATGTTAAGCAACAATGACTGTGGTCCAAGGTGTGGGAAGTGAATGCATGATGTTGCCACTGTTTCCTCTGCTAGTCAAAAGAACTGCAAGCTCCAAGAGCAGCTGCATGAATATACACAATGAATAGCTCAATCACTCACTACATCAGTTCCTGAAGACAGAGATAGAGACATTTCCCAAAAAATTGAAAAAAAAAATCAACATTTATACAGGTGATGGCCTAAGAAGCCTTTTATTTCATAAATGTGTTTACACTGACCCAGCAACTATCACACAGGGCAAACAGCCATCATAAACAAATCCACAAAATTTCCTTAAATATTTTTCCAGTCTGTCATTCAAAATTATCCTTCTGTCTCATCTCATGTCACAGTAAGTACGCAGTTCACAAAGCATCATCACAATTTTGTTTTATTTAATGACACTTAGAGAATTAAAAAACCAGTCATGGCCTATTTTAGGGTAACTATCATAGCATCTGACCAGAAGAACTGAGAAAACCATAACAACGTTCAGTTTCTGAGGAAAAGATCTGAATCCAAATATGAAAAAATATTAACACAACCACAATGTTTAGCCATTAAAAAACTCTGTATGTTGATGACTGAGTAACTGACTAATTGATCAAAATCATAAATTCCTCTATGTTAACTACAGTAAAAGCAGATTTATCTGGCACTGGATAATCTGCAAAACTCTATTAACTGGAAATTTACAGAGTCCCATGGCACTTCACTATTCCATCTACTAGCAGCACCCAGCAACAATTGTGACAGCTTGAAGAGCAAAACTTGATCAAGAAAGACTATTTACAGGGTAAATGTATGTAAGCAAGTAGCTGAGAGCATGGACCCTCAACAAAGATATTCGTGAACCCTTGAGGGCATCGGAGAGGACGATCCTTAGGAGGATCTATGGAGCTATATACAGCAAGGGCCATTGGAGAAAGATATACAACTATGAATTACAGACTCTGTATGAATATGCAGACATTGTTACCCTTATAGGAGTCAGAAGACTGAATTGGACTGGTCACATCAATTGGATGGATGATACCAGAAAAGTCAGCAAATTTTCAACAATCAACCTGAGGGTGTAAGAACAAGAGGAAAACCAAGATCTAGATGGTGGGAATGTGTTTGGATGGATATTAAGAAGGGAAGAATTATGAAATGGAGGGAAACATCTAGGAATAGGAATGAATGGAAGAAGACCATTGAGGAGGTGAAGGTCCAATTGGGACTGTAGGACCAACTAAAAAGAAAAGAAGAAGAAATACTTGAGACAACAACTGCAAAATGTTTGTCTCAGTATCTTGTTGGTTTTTCTATCAGATACACACCATGTTATATATGTAGTGATGAAGAGGGAACAGAAAGTGTGTTGGGAAAAACAGGACCAGCTATCAAGTGACAAATTAAATGGTTCGATCTGTCCATGAGGTTGCTAGGTACACTAAAATATAAATTAGGCATACCAATCTACAATCCAGAAAACAACATTATCTGGGAACTGTTTGGTCCCAAAGGTGCTGCATAAAGTAGTTTATACTGTGTCTTTCCCATTCAGCCTAATCTGATGTAATTTCAGTTCATTCATCTCCACATTGTCTCTACAATGAAGACACTCAACTCACTATGTTATGTGGATCATTAAGCCGCTGCAGAAGGTCTGGATGGTTGTATCCTAAAGGCATGGATGAAATCTGTGTGTACACATCCAGTAGAACATTCTCATCTACGTCTACAAGGTAGTTACCCAGTGAGTGATCATAGTCTGCAAACAGTTGTACTGTTCCAGCTTGCTGCAATAAAAAGAAACTGTAGTCAGTAATAAACGAAAATGAGATCACAAGGGTTGAGAAGAGCTACTTAAAGTTTTTAAATCGGTATCCTTCATAAAGCAAACCTGCTGAGAAAAGGCTAATTCACATCCATATCTACTCAAACTCACTTTCTGTTTTAAAATAAAAAATTAACATTGCATGTGTTACTTTTTAACACATGATGGAAAAATTCCATAGAGTAAATTATTCCAAATGTGATATACAAACACCAAAGTCTTACAGAATTGTAGGAAATATTTATTCAGAATAATTCTGCACAATCATGAAAACTGAAGTATTTCTAATCATATAATAAAGCCCATTAACATACTGCAAATTTTAACAGGCCATCTGTCTAATTCTACCAAATTTGTTTGTAGTAAATCCCATTTTCACAACTCATATGAGTGTTCATAAAACAACATAAACCCCAACTCCTATGAGAGACATAAGTTTTTACACTGCCACGTACTGTACATGACCCTGTAACAGACTGGACCTAATGGTTAGTGTGAATGTTCCCAATTATGAGACCAGTCATGTAGTCATGTCTGACATCCACTGTCTGATATGACATTTTGACAGCTGGTACCATTCCTGTCTTTCATTGCTCTAATAGCTGTCAGGATACAAAATTATTATTCCAAAGTGGTCAACCAGTCACAGACTTTTAGGAAGCCACAAATCAGTTTCAGACAAAAATGTCATTCTGTGGCCAAAACACAACTTACTAACCAGAAACTATTTCTGAACTAACTAACTCCATGGAGCAGAGTCCTTCTTGAGAAGGTAACAGGTCATCAGCTAGTCAAGAAATTCCCCACGTTTTATGGAACCCGAAGGCTCATTACCGCACTCACAAGAGCCCGCCACCTGTCCCTATCCTGAGCACTATTCTGAACATGTAAATTAAAGTTCTGATAACAATTTAATGTGCTATGGAGAATACTTAGACACAAGAGACATAAATCAACAGAGCAATGGAGAAAATTGTATAACAAGTATAGAATTTTAAACTTTGATACAACTACTATTATCATTAGCCTAGTCCTTGCTATGCACACAATGTCTTGTTTCAAAGCCAGACACTTTTGGACTAAATTTATTTGGCATTTCAGAATATCAATGAAAGACAGTTAAAGCTAATTATTCATAGCTTTTCAGTCACATAAATTACACATTGCCACATAAATATTCTAATCAGCCCAGGAACAGTTAAACACCAATGGCAAATACTGATTCAGAGGTCAGGACTAGCAGAACAGTACAATCCCGTACTGTGTACCTTTCCACTACAGCTGACCTCCAGATCAGGATTGACACTGTTAAACATAGAGGTGGAGAATGTCTGTGCGCAAAGTAACATGGGTACAACCACACACACACAAAATGTCAATAAGGAAATTACAATTAAGAGGCTACTTGTGAAACCGAGGAAGCTCTACAAAGACACTATCTGAACATAAATTAAACTTTACTGTCCTATGAGGTCATATGCTGGTCTCTAAAATGTAATGGCACATGGTCTAGCATACCATATGCTGGTCTGTGTGTGTTTGCTTGGTAGCAATTTAAATGCCCACAATAAGCCAGAAAAACTCAGGCTATCAAAAAATACAACTGATATTTAAATGCATCTCCTAACCATTAAATATTAATTTATAAGGGAATAAAATGTACTGGAAATATTTAGGACAACATCCAGTAAAATGTTTTGATGTTGAAAGTGGTTCTTAAACAGCTAATGTTACTATACGGAAAATGACTTCAGTTTATACAGTGCTTTTAATTGCACACAATGAGGAAAGCTTGCTTGTAGTGTGGTGCAAGTTGTTCACATGCATTAACTTTCGATCCATCTGGCATTTAGAACACTCAGAATGACACTGTGGGTCACTTAACATTACCACCTATGTTGGTAGTACCAGTAACAAAGAATTTTAAATCTACATGTGGAGTCATACTACATTTCTGGGAAATCAGTCAACAGGCTTCAAAGTTATCAGCACACAAATGCATAAACACATTATGACATGTTTTTAAGAGAAAATATAATGGACAAGTTATCAATTACATAATTTCTTTATCTGCTAGTCTCTTATCATGGTTACATAAGGGAAAGGTTACACATACGCAAGCATCTTTATTTGATCTACATCTGGTACACAGCATAGCTGAAAATACCATCTGTAAGGCTGCAACAAAAAGGCAATACCAGGAAGGTTAATCAGTGAGATTCAAATGCACTTAATGCCGCCTGCTACAGCTACACAGTAACAAGTACCATTACCACAACTTATTTCACTATGTGGTGAAAATGTAACTGCAATGAGCAAGTTGGCACAACTAACTTGCACTCTAAAGGAACTGAGTCTGAATCCAAGGAGGGTACTGGCTGGCTATCAGTGGGGTTGAATATTCAAGTCTTCTGGAATGTCACAACATGTTGACTCATAAACAGTACACAGCGTAACATTCCATAAGCCTGCAATCTTCATCAACATTCGTGCGAGAATCTCAAAATTCATATCAGTGAGCTTTCTCGTAGTTTCTTTGTTCCAGTCCTCCCAGTGAACAAAGTAAAGTTGTACCTCTACCATAGCACCACATAACGAAGAGTCTTGGGGGAGTTGTGATAAAGCTCCATGCATACTTAACCTCAGCACTACATGAAGGTAAGTGGCCAGTTTTACCCTCTGGCCTCTTTACCCCAGACAGAGGATTTCCCAAACCCACTGGATAGGAGGCAATGTAGGCTGGAGAGCTAATCTGGATCGGTGGCAAAAATACAATCTTCTATACATGTTCAAACAGACTATGACCACTTAAACATCCCTCTTACACAAGATGTACCATATATTAATTTTGAGGTTAATAATGATTTTCCTCGGTCCTTTCAAAAAATGTTAGAATACTACACACAACAGCTCGCACATCATTTCTAATTCATCATTTTATGCACATGATTCAAAGCTTCATATTCTCAGTCACTGATACAGCATTGCACAATAAAAAATATCAACTTTCTAAATGTTGACCTAATGTTATACTGAAAGACGAGTTATATGGAATAATTCTGGTTTCAGGATATATGAAACTATATCTAAACCAATCAAATTTGACAGAGATAAAGCTGTTCCTGTACAAACCACCAAGGCATATGAGGGTGCAAAAGTACAGTTCCACTTATTCTTAACCTCAGCATTAGATGGAGGCAGGTGGTTAGCTTTGGGCCACTGCCACTTTATCCCCGAGAGCCATGTGTACCCACTGGGTGGGCCCCAGATAGCCTGGGCACTCTGGAGAAGAGAAAATCTCTTACTCCCACTGGGAACTGAACCGTGATTCCCTGACTATCAAGTTCATACCCTAGTCACTATACTGACTACACTATCCTGGCTCCATTTAATCACAATGACAGAATGCACAAACTGTTCTACTCTGCAATGACTAATCTTCAGCCAGAATATATATATAGCAAAACATTAAGAACTAATAAAATTCCAATCAGCCATATACATCTGGTACTAGTATTAAACAGATTATAAAACAGTCACTCAGAAAGAAGAATTTCTGGATACAATTTTAATAAATGCTTCCAATAATGAAGGCAAGCTTTCAAAATTGTTGCTGTGAATACGAGGCATCTGGCTATATATCTTTAACTTTGACAAAAATGTAAGCAACAAAACAAGTTATTAACATGTAATGTAAAAACAATGCTCTCAGATTTTCTAACACAAATATGGCCTCTGAAAATATATGGAGAACTTTACAGCTGCTGAGACCAGACAGGACTTCATAGGCTCAGAATTACTTTCCACATAAAGGCAGGTTTAACTTTATATGGTTTGCCTTTGCAGTATAACAACACATTATTACCAAGGGCAAAGGAATCTATTACTTCACAGCCCTTGACATTTTTTGTTGTTTATATCTTATTCCTCCTATTTATATCTGGTTGCTAGGTGAATGTAACTGATGTCTTAGCACAGGAAGCATTGACAGTCCTTGTGCTGCTTCACAACCACTTAATAACAATCAGCATGCAGCAACATAACAGAAATTGTTCTTGTGCACACTATGACTTATGACTGCATATGGGGTAACACAGATACAGGTCCACTCATTCTTAACCTTGACACTAGATGGAAGTGAGTGATCAGCTTCATGCCCAGACACTTCATCCCCAGTAACCAGTACCCACCAAACAGGATGCCTGGTGGGCCTCAGAGCCAATCTGCGGACTCTGGAGAGGAGAAAAAGTTCTTGCTCTCAGCCAAGAATTGAACCAAAATTCTTTGATTGTCAAGCCTTTAACCTAGTCACTACACCAACTATGCTATCCTGGCTAAAGGTGGCAGATAACACAACTGTGGACAGTAGAAATATGAAGTGTAACAACCCATTGGCATCAAGCATTACATACTTGTATTGTGCAGTATAATCCTCAAAATGCTAAATCTTATAAAAATATTACTGCTCTTACGCAGCTGTATTTAAATTCCAGTCTGCCGCAGATCACACTGGGTATTTAATTCCGGAGCAAAATGGCTGAGTTCCCAAAACACCTCTGTAAAAGCTGTATTTAATCACTCACACACTATTAGTTCTCGTCACCTTCAAAGTAGTCTGTTTGTACAGCAATAGGCTTATTAAGTCAGTTTTTCCACTGTTCAAAACATTGCTCTTCTGGAATACTCTTCAGGATGGTCATCATATGTCCCTGAATGCCAAAAATATCTGAAAATCTGTGGCCTTGGCAAAGCAGTCTTCATTTCTGTTAAAAATTCAGAAGTCATATGGAGCCACATCTGGCAAAAATGGTGGATAGTCCAATTTTGTTACTGCTTTTTTTGCCTAATCTCCTTGACAGTGAGTGCATCATGTTCAGTGGTAGTGCCATGACACAAGATCCAAGCATCAATCCAAAGTTCAGTCTTCCCTACTGAACAGCCTCACATAACTGTGCCAGTATTTCCAATCTGACTTGAAATGAGCAGCCAGCTTATCAACAATGAAATCAGGACAACATACTGTGTATACTTGCTGTAGCAGCTATGTAATTTTCTTATCCACCTAGTCACAACAGGTACAAAAACATTTGACCCGACCCAGAACGCATTTAATAACTTGTGCTCAATTACAAGATAAATTAGAAAAAAAAGTATCATCTTATAATTAGGGAAACACAGTACATTAATAATGTCAAAGAATACTGGTCAACAGAATACACCATATTTTCTAACAGCACTGCCATGAAGAAAACTTATAACCTATAGATTGGCCTGACATGAGTACTCAATTCTTCTGAGTCCATAACTGCAAGAAGTCCCTGAATATTTGTATTACTGTCATAATAATTAAACAATTCCCCATATCAGCAAAGTTTATTAAAATGTTACTTAGTAAAGAATACTGTATTTGCTTTTAGTAGTGAAACACGGTTTTTAATTAATTCATTTTCAAAACATGACCCAAATAAAATCCTTGACTATAAACATATGAAGCTCCCATTTACCTGAATAGCACTCAGTTCAGCTAAGAGCTGTCTTGACTTTGGTCCTGGGATATCTGTCTTCACAGTTGGACCTTCAGGTTCCCCTGCTACCAATGTGGATGCTGCCCTCTGTGTATGTGTTACCTGGACAGATCCTGATAAACAAATAAGTTTACGTAATTCTGGGCCTTGCGGCAAGATAATGGTAAGTGCCACTATGCAGTATCTAGAGTGTGCAGTACATTCTGGATCTCCTCTGTCTGTTCTACGTACAAATATTCATTTTCATTCCTTACCCATAGATTCCCCTTTGGGTGATTTCTATAACTATTTACTATTTAAACCGGCACTAAAAAGATTTCTTCTTTCCAATTCGTTTTATTCCTTGGATGAATATTTTAACTGTAAATTTAATTAATGATCATGGGTTTTTAATCCTTTACTAAGTAACCTTTTGTAATGATATTATTTGCTACAGCTCACATATATATAATAATCACATCATAGAATATTTATTACAATAGTTTTATTCATTTTGAATGTAATATACGGACTATGATTTGTTATTCTAAGCTTGAATTGTTTTACTATTGTGTTTTTGTCATGTCTGTTTTTACAAATTGCTTGTATTTATTTTACAATGTATATATTATATAACTTATTAATTCATATGATGACCAAATCCACATCCTGTTTTTGTCTTTGTGACTGTATATTGGATCTATGGATTGTAAATAAATGATGATGATGATGATGACTATCACAGATTGCTTATATGTTTTTTTTTCTTGGGGCACAGTAGTGCTAAGTGCCATGCACCTGTTTATAGAGTATGACTGTAAGTAGAAGAAGACTGATTATGATAAAATGGAACCTTCTGAAGCAGTAACAAGTTCTGAATAAGAAATATATTCTAAATCATCATGATCAAAACAGTTCATCCTCTTCAGTAGGTATAAAGTTTTGATTAAAACATTTTAATATTGCACAAATTAACCTACCTCAGACCTTTATTCTGGATATTCATTCATTAAACTAAAACATAAATTTTGGAATAAGTTTTATTACTAATAATCTTAGATGTAAATTCAGATAATTGTTATTTTCATTGTAGCAGTTTACACTGAGCTTCCACTGTTATTTACCCGTGGTTTTATGTGGTATGGCCACACTGAAAGGCACAGTAGCATTGGTCTATAGGTATTCTGCTGTATGTGACTGAAATATATAGTGACATGAACTGATGCGCAACATGACAGTCAAAAATTTAGTAGTGTGTTAAGAAATGCATACAGCAACAAATGTAGTAACATATTTCCCTATAAATATAAAGTTGAAAACCTTCTTCAGTTCCTGCCAAATAAACACAAAAACCCTTACCAAGAGACCGTCCATGACAATAAAAATTATATTTAGGAGGCTGTAACTAAATACAACATTAATTTTATTTTTTTAGCTGTTACTTTTAATAATTTACTGTCATTTGAGTAAATACACTTACTACCCAGCATTCTTCTTTTAATAGACAATAACTGGTAAGTTTTTATACATGCACAGTTTCTGAAACATGCATGGGACCTGGTTGTCTACTATTTACATATCCATTCAGATGGCAAGATGCTTGGGCACATGAGCAACTTTTATGTTTGCATTTCCACCATAACACTTACAATAATACTCAATTAAAAACCCCCAACAACAAAGGGTAAAAGGAAGCAAAAATTATACACAGTTCCTGTGCCATAACAGCCCAGCGCCTGTGGCAGTTACTTAATAAATGAAAACAGTGCCAGGTCAGCCACAACATGTGGTGACTATCTAACCTCCGAGTACCGATTCAAGCTTTCATTAATCAACTGGTTCACTGTTAGTTTGGTTTAAATGCTTATGTACATTTAAGCACTTTCACGGTACATTTTAATCACACGCATTCTAACTCCAGTCAAAAAAGTTCTGGATCAGCAACCTTACGTAGAATCACCAGATCTGGTACTTGTTTGGGATTGTCGTGACATTGACACAACGCACAAGCCTGTCAATTTATTGCGTATGCTTACCAATCAGGCGATTTATTTTCTTCAGTGGTGATATCCATTTCTTGCAGATCTGCGCCATATCCTACACCCAGTAACTTTCTTGTATTACCAAATGTATACACCCGAAGCACCAACAGTCTCACACCGGAATCAATACCTATACAACGTGAAAGTTATAATGCTGCTAGTCCGTCTCTGCTTTACTGCGCTGTCGCTACCGAATACACACCGAACAGGAAAAGACAGCTTGCGTACGCTCGCTCGTCCCGTATCATAATGTATGATCGCGCCTGCCTTTAACAAGCTCCGTCAATTAACCTCAATTCAACACATTTAACCTCATCAAGTAACATACTGTCGGTATTACAAATATTTCCCGCAGGCAACCTACTGCAGGATACATGAACAGTGAGTCACCAACTTTAGGGATGTTTTTCACAAGACTAACCCTCCAATTCCAACCAATAACAACTGCAACAATATCATACTGACCACGGACTATACCACCCACCGTCCAAAACTTCGACAGTAGTCTGAATGTGAATACAGTACACGGATTACTAAACTGACTATCCGACCACCCTTCGGCCGTCTGTCGCACAGAGCATCTAGCATAGGTCTAATGCACGAACATTAACTAGTCAGAAGCAATTTTGAACGAGTTCTGAAAATAGGAATCACTAGTCTACCAACAACTGCACTATTAAAATAAATTGTCACTCAATGGTACCCTATTTATTTTAATAGTGCAGTTGTTGGTAGACTAGTGATTCCTATTACCATAATGCACGGTGAACAAAAAGTAGAGTTATGAAAACTTTTATATCATATACATCGTGCATCTTGTCACAATCTCCATAACAACCAACCAATGCACTAGATAAAATACACATATAATGCATTTTTAAGGCCCCGACATATGTTTCGACAACAAGTTGTCATCCTCTTGTATTCCTGTGATGAACCCCTCAGGATGACAACTTGTTGTCGAAACATATGTAGAGGTCTTTAACATACATTATATATGTATGTTATCTAGTGCATTGGTTGGTTGTTTTGCAGAGAATTTTGAAAAGTTGCAATACCAGACACAATATTTACCCGTGTTCTAGACTCGCGGGCCACGAAATGATTGAAACTTTGTAGCAATTAATCATGCTATCAACTCACTACAAAAAAAACCGACATTCACATTTATTTTTTTTTTTTACAAATTAAATCACCTTACTTCAAGCGGCAGAATCCCTCGATTTCCTTCGTGACACACACACACACACACACATAACTATGCAGCGTTTGTGGTAGAAGACAGTGTAACTACGGAGCATTCTGGAATGGTAATTGACAGGAATACTGAAGTTTTCGGTGATACGTTAATAATTTGTCAGAAACCCGAGAAATTCCGGCATTTTACAGTATCCAAACGGGCATTCTCATGTTCATGAGAGCTGGTCCCTATCTTGAGGCAGACGAATGCACCGTACCTTTCCAACCCATTTTTATGATCCACTTAAATATTACCCACCCGTCTTCCACATGGGCTCTTTTCCTTATTTTCTCAAATTTGTACGCAGTTATCTTCAATCACGAGCACTCTATTCCCCTTCCATGTTATTTCTTTTATTTATTTGCTTCAAATTGCATTTTAATTTGTGCCGTAACTATTATTCATTAAACAGCATGATACAATATAACAAAAAACGTAACTGTGCCACACAAACTAAATCAGTTGGCGATTTGTATTTCGTGCCATTACGCCCTTGCACCTAAAACTTTGAAACAACACACTGTAAATCAGGTCAGCGAATAGCGGCGCGAAACCTACAGATAAGTTATACGAAATCTGCAGTCATGTTCAATGCTACTACGCGTTGTACAATTTTGCACCTCTCATAAAATACTTCTGATAAATTTATAGACTGCCATGCACTTTACAGAAATCCTAACAGCAATATTGTCAATGCCGAGATGGCATCACGCAGACGATCCTGACATTTTTGTTTCGCTGATGCCAGAATTAAGGGTAACGAGAGTACGCAGATGTCGAAACTATGCATCCAAGAGTGTAACAGTTGATATACCGAAGAAATAACAAATGCTTAATGCCGTTTGCATTTGACAATTATCGAAAATGTTTTCCCTCATATGATTGAACAGTGCGGTAACTACGGCAAATTAGTTATGTATATTAGATTTCAGGTTTTCACGCCGGTGAATATTTAAATTTTAGGCCATATTAAAGATCACTGTCCTAAATGCTTCAACATTAATGCTAAATTAAAAGGAAACAAATAGAAGCACCACACACATCACCTACAGATTCTTCTCTAAGAATACCAACTTTTAATAGTTGATCGATTACATTTGCCTAAACATATAACGTGGCGCATTCTGCTGGCTGGTGGATTTCGACCTGTCCGTGAGGTTGGGTCAATGGTCTAAACATTATTTGGGTCATAATAACGTATACAAATATGCTTCGTCAACATTTTTACTTCTTCATTAGAACTTGTATGTGAAATGTTTGAAACGTGTAAAAATAAATGTAATAAAATCATTACAGGTTCTTAATGTACTGTTAGGTTAGTCCATTATGGAAACTTTTTTATTTTACAATTGTATTTACAATAGTACATTCGTTCCGTTATAACATACACATGAAAAATGAATACTGAATTGGAAAGACGTAATGGAAACGAGAAAAACATTCAAACTGCGGTATTTTCTAATGATGATTACTGTCAAAATGGTGTTGACATTCAGTGTGAGTTTAAAGTGGAGGTACATAGTGAAGGAGAAGATGGGGAAGAATGCGTGGTCAGACAACAGATGACAGAAAAGTTTGTGGAATTTCCAATGAAAAATGAAAATACTGACCCCAAAGGTACCACAGATGATGAAAGGTATGTATTATTAAAGTGTAGAGTATACAGACTTGGTTCATAACAGCACCACATTTTAGGGTGATGTTTTGATAACATAGTACTCCTGTGTGGTTACATTAGGTTAGACAAATCAAATTAGTTCAGCTTAGAGGAAGAAGTCCATCTTCAATGTACTGTATGTTTTTTTTTTTTTCATTCAGCAAAATTTTGAGAAGTAATTCCTTGCAGAAAATTTGCCATTGCTCATACTTCTTATTCTATAGATTTAATGTTACATGTTATATTTACGTAATGTTAAATTTATTATCTAACGACACAATTTAATTTAGCTCTTAAGTCATGCTACGCACATGCACGATGGTCTTGCGAATGAATTCTTCTCAGGGTTTATTGTTGTTATTTCTCACAATATTATTTACCACACTGCAAACATGCTCCATAATTGATTTTCTAAAGCAGTGCATGATGTTCAGTAGTCTGCTGTGCAGCAGACTGTATTTCATCACAGTTATGCCAAAGATTTTTATGTATGTTTCAGTTGTTAGGTAAAGTATTACAGTCTGAGGCCCACAAACTTTCTAATTCTATTTGGAATAAGGAACAAATGCTACAGCAGTGATTATCCAGGAATGTTAGTTATTATGTATATACAAGACTCTGTGCAAAGTTTTTCTCTCAAGGTTAAATCCATACATACACAAAACATATTAAGAATCATCAGGGTGGATTTCAACATAATGGAGCAACTGTTGACAAGGTATTCTGCAGTTGTCAGATTGGGTGGGGAAAGAAAGTACACTGCGGGTGTACACTGACTTTTATTGACTTGTAGAAAGCCTGTGATTCAGTTACAAGAAAAGTACTGTACAATATACGAATTTCATATACCCAAGAAAGTAATAGGCTGATTAAAATGTGTTGAAATGAACTCTATGATGAAGTTTGTACAAAATATTTACTGGAAGAATTTTCATTTGTATGCAGTGATATGCCTTATACTGATGGCTTTTCAACTTTGTTTCATAATGTTGGATTAAGGTCTGAGAAAGTGAGGAGGGGTTGTAATTAATTTGGATTCATCAGCTCTTGGCATTGACTGTTTATTCATTGGGACTGTTTCAAAAATATTGGCCTCAAAATTTTCCCTTTGGTATGGTTACGATATACTTATATGTTGCCTTATTAATTGCCAAAGCCAATTTGGAAAAACCTAGGTGCAGAGGGAGGATAATATTAAAATTGATCTGAAACAGTGTGTGGATTGGATTAATTTGGCTCAGATTAGGGACAGGTAGTGGGCTGCTATGAATATGCTGATTAACCTTTAAGTTCTATAAAAGGCAAATTTCTTGGCTAGCCTAGCAACTAAGTTTCTGAAGCAGGACTATTCTCCATAAATTCGGTTGGTTGGTTAGTGAGATATAGACATGGGAATAGTTATCTGCCAACATGGAAGTGGATGAACCCAGTGTACCATATGAATACTTTATGCCGTAAATTGTACACAGGATCAATATTTTTAAAAGGGATGCACTTCATGAAAATAGTGCATTAAACAAAAATTAACTTTCCAGTCATTTAAAGTGATAATCAGAGATACAGTGATAAGAACTTACACATAAATATATAAACAGTATACAGGATGACTGTAAAGCAAATACATAAGAAAATACATGATGTTAAATGGCTGTATCTCCTAAATGTAAAGGTATTTTGCTACAATTCTTTAGCAATTTTAAAGCCCATACTATATCATTTAGTGTCAGATCTCAACATAAGCCTCACTTCGTTCAAGAGCTCTTCTCAAAGGATTGTGATTGCTGCATGGAATTTTCAGAGATAATGCTGGCATGGCAGGATGACAATCCCAACCTACTGAAAAACTTCTGTGGATGTTTGCCAATTAAAACTAAGAACACTTGATCAACTCGAATAACAAATTTGAGGGACTTTTTCGGCTGTATGTCTTGACTTCTTAAGGAAAAGTGTTGGGTCTTTGTCTTCCTGGTTACAAAGGTTGGGGCCTATGTTGAAACCTGACACTAAATGGTAGTGTGTGGGCTTTAAAATGGTGCAAGAATTGTAGCAATATAGCATTATGTTTAGGAGATACAGCCATCTACCACTATATCTTTACAATCACGCTGTAGCACTCATAGAGGAACTTGTTTATTCTAAAGGACAAGGATTAAATAAGATATTTTGAGATAAACAAAAAACTGGCTGATGATATGCTACAGTGTGCAATAAACAACACAACACAATGACGGTAACTAGATGTGGAAACCTTTACTTGTCTTGTAATATTGTCATTGCTGTAAAGGTCATTGTTCACATTGCAATCGACAGAATAATTGTTCAGCTATCTCTTTCTGTTCTGCATGACAGAATGTAAATGAGGCAGAAAAGAAGGTAATTTATTATGGTTTAGCAACAACTATCAGCTTCTTCCTGCCGATATGCTTTTCTAATTTTTAAATAATACAAGTATGTTTTCTTGTTGCAGTATGGCAGTGGAAGCTCTACGACAACTTGGTGGTATGTTCGAGACTGTACTTGTTCCACCACCATCATCACCACCACCACCACCACCACCACAACATCAACACCACCAATCGCCACCATCAGATGCAACAACAGCACCATTTCGTGAGCATTACTGCAGCATCTGTGGAGAGAGCTTTGAGCGCAAGACTGACTTAGAGAATCACACTGTGTGTCATCAGGTGGATCGCCCCCATGCTTGCAGGTTATATAACATAAAGCATGTTTGCGAGATTTTGAGGTTCTGACATGGTGTTGCTGAACACTTAAGTCTTCTGGATGTTACACTGTTTTGACTGTTAAACAGTTACAAACCTTTTAAAGGCACTTCAATCTTCTGAAATGTTGGTAACCATTTACCAGCTGACATGGTGTAACAACCCAGAAGACGTGAATGTTTTGAAACATATCTGTAGATCTGATTTTGTGTTTCTTGTTAATTGTAGGGCAAATGGATAGAAGGACTCAAACATGGTTAATGGGTCTGCTTCCTGCTCGTTGATCAGTTGACACGCAAAATGATGAAGTGTTGTGATTATGACTTGCTATACTGAGAAGATGAAATGATACACATTTTATTTATTATACAGAGGATTTCAATTTAGTTGTCCTTCTTTCTAGATATGTGTATTAACATCATTACACTGCCCACAACATAATTTGGAGTATGATAGCCACTGCAGAACATTGCATGTGACAGTGAGGTTGGTACTGGGCATACTGGTAGTCTGTCCTGCTACACTTTTAGAACAAAAACATTTAGTTTGCCACGTAGCAAGTACTGTGTCTGGTGAATGTTTCAGTAAGGTCTTCCAAGAAAGTTACTGTGCGTTTAGCTCTTCTGGGTTGTCATGCTGAGTAACAGTTTTATTGAAATGAAAAAACTTCAGCTTTGAGCTGACCATATTGAAACTTATTATGCAGATCACAATTTTAATTATTTTGCAGGACTTGTGGCAACCTATTTCGCCGGAAAGCAGACCTTAAGAGCCATATGGTATGTCACCAGATGGAACGGCCACACAGATGTCCTCAGTGTGGTGCTGATTTCCAACGGCCATCAAGTCTCACGAATCACATGAAGCTTCACACATATATTCCTGGACGTGCATTGCACATTTCTAGCACTTCTGTTCCTCGCCATTACCAAATTACTTCCCACCAACAACCTCCACACAATCAAACCAGCCAATTTCCAATAAAGTCTCAGTTGAACCAGTGTCATCCTACAATGGATGGGATGGAAATGTGTTGCCCCAGAATCAGAATCTTGAAACACCAGTTACATCAAGTAATCATCAACTTACTTATCAGTCCCTGGAACCCAAACAGTACTCTCAGACTCCAGACATGAGTAAAATACAAGGACAGCGATGTCATACATCCACTCCCACAACTGCAGCACACCCTGGAAACATTACCCAATCAGGATCCAACATTAGTAACTTTGATAATGTAACACAAGTTCACTATACAACAAAAAATCAAAACTTTAATTTCAATTCTGATGGATGTGGAGAAACAGCTGTTAAAGTAGAACCAATGCCGTATGTGTCAGCAGTGAACTGTCCCTCAACAGAGGAAACATACAATTGTCCTCCAGTAGTAGAACATCCCCAGCCATCCATTAATAACAGTCAGCGTCCACATATCTGTCACCACTGTGGACTGGCATTTGCACGTGAGAAAGCCCTAGAATCGCATGCACGCTTGCACCAGGACCACTGGGGTAGCCCAGTAGAATGTGATAAGTGTGAGGAAATGTTTCCTGAAGATATATCCCTGCGTCAACACCAGGAGACGTGTCTTGGGAAAGTGGTAGGAACTCCACAGCAAAACCAACAACCCCAACAGCACCACCACCAGCAGCAGATTGAAAGATTCAAAACCAATCCATGCTCTGTGAACCCTAGTTTAAATGTTGCACAGCCTGCCAAAATGGGAAAACATGCTTGCCCAGAATGTGAGAAAAGATTTACCTCCAAACAGAAGCTGCATAGGTAATCTTTCACTTTTTCATTATAATTAAAATATACTGTTACCTTTATTGAAATGGTTACCAACTTCCAAAGATGGACTATGTTGGACGCTTGAATCATATTGAAACTTACACTACCTTTCTATTGCATAGATATCTGCTCTGACACATCTTGGTAATACATATTATTGTTTTGTTTTATGAATAACTTATTCCTTAAGTACAGATTCTGTGTATAATGAATGTGTCATATATCACTGCAAAGTTTTGCGGTGCAGCAATGTTTCATGATAATTGGTACACAGTACAAACAGTATTTCATACTTAAAAATGTGTAGATATGATTTATCCCCATACCACACTCACAATCATAACGCCAATGATTCATTAGCTATTGCCATCCAACTGAAAGCTAAAGAAAATATCTGCATGATGACCATGTTGTATTTTACATTTTGCATAGTTCTATTAACATATATAATTTAAGGATCCCATAGTGAGTGCTGCACGGTTTGCATGTCTGCCACGTTATTTCCAATTGTGTAAAATTAAAATGTATGACATTGGAATGGCCTTTAGTGGCATAATGTTCATACAAATTTTGTTAAAATAGGTGAGGTGGTTCAAAAGTTCAAATGCTGGTGCATGCATATATATATATATATATATACCACACAAACAGCATATACAAGTGTATTGTAAATGGTGGACTGTTATGTGGTGCCATCTTCAAAGTGTGTTCCATAGTAGGAATAATTTTCTTCAGTCACCCCCCCCCCCCCCCCCATCTCCCTCAAGCTTACATGCAGATGCTATCACTAGAGACTATTGCAACAGGAATATTCCTACCGTGAAGCATACTTTAAAGATGGTATCACAAAAACATTTCACTACAATATACTTATATTTTTCACTTCTTCAGAATGTCCAAACTGAGTTAGAAATGCATGGAGCTATACCTCTACTTCCCATATATGCCGTTGTGGCATGGACAGGGACAACTTTACCTTTTACTACTCCACTGCACAAGGCACAGAGTGTAGACATGGAGTGTGATGTCTGTCTGTAAGTTTTTACATAAACCAATGGAAAGATTTTCAGTAAATTTGAAGTGTATGTTATGCCACTGAAGGCCACTCTGAATTCATATTTTTTATACAGCATTTAATATAACAATTGCACAATGTAACAACAATCATTTGTCACTTTACAATGTGTCTCCTACATGTTTGGCCTTAAAATGGCAATCATCAAGGAGGTCTCCAACAGGAATACAATAATGGCAGATTCTGTTAAAGTTGTGCACATGAGGAGTCAGGATACAATGTTTTCAATTAAAATTGTTAAAAATATTTAAAATATAGTCTAATTACAAATACTTTTCATATATATATATATATATATGGTATAACATTTACATAAAAAGTGACAAATGATTGTTTGTTGTTAATTGTGCAGTTGTTGGATTAAATGCTGCATAATCAGTACATTGCACAGAACATGGCAAACATCATATTTTTTAATTTTGTACAGTTGGTAATAATGTTGCAGAGGCACAAACTTGTAATATGGGAGCACCATTACCACATATTAACAACAGGAATTATGATAATGATAAAACAGTAGCAACAACAATAAAGCATGCAGCCACAATAACATATGTTTGAGCTTTCTGAATTCTACCTATACCTGATTTTGAATTCAGCAAGCCAAGGTGAAGCAGAATGCATGTAGAAACTGTGCTCCTTGGTATGGATTGCCCCTTTACAAAGCTGTTTTATATACTTTTAATTTTTACAACTTCCATAATAAGGTTATTAAATAAACGTACAAAAATTTAAAAACTTGAAAGAAAAGTGTGAGAAGGGTACACTGAATATGTTATGATTTTAAAGATGACTGTTTTTAGTCAAAAACATTAGTCCCTACTTTCTTAATTATTGTAACATATTGTGCATTGTTATAATAATAATATTACTGATTTGCTGTGTGAGATGGTAACACATCAAATTTATTAAGAATCAAACACCACAAAAGAATGTTCCAATGCTGAATTAATACTTGTTGCCTGAACTTCTTATACACCCTTTCTGCTTTAATGCTCCTCGCTAATTTACACCACTTCTTAACTTGCGCTCCCTCATTTTCGGTTTAATACCCTATGGCTGGCTGCATTGTATTATGCTAACCCCTTATTTCTGATGGGAAAGTTTTTTATTCATGCTTTTTTGATTATGTCCACTTTTTCAGGAATGCGACTAGGGTGTAAAATAAGGGCTGGGTGTATTTTAATTTTGTATCTGTCCTTACTTCATTCTGTGGTGAGCATTTTATTGGTCAACACATGTGATGAAGTTTCTCTGTACTGATATTCATAATAAGTTTCCCAACATAAGGTAAAGAGACCAAAAATAAAAGTCTGTTAAATTCTCTTATTATTAATTAACATCAGTTTGGATTGAGTTAAAAATGCCTATAAATGCCTTTACTTTTTAAAAACGTATAGATGTTCAAGTTAAGGTTATCTACTTCACATAGACTAAACAGTACTGTGAATCCAATATCTGATCTAATACCTTGATATCAGCCCTTTCTTGAGAGTTTTTACAAAATTATGTTTGTTCATATTATCACTAATATTTCTTACATTTTCACACTACTGTCAAGTCATAAAGTCAACTATACAGGAAATAAACTATATATTCATTAAACTGCCATTTGTCCTTGTTTTGAGTGAATTACCTATAGAATGCTTGCTGTTTGTCCAGGCATATGTGGATCCACCGTAAGCGTCCCTCCGTGTGTGAGGTGTGTGGAATTAGCTTAGCAGATCGTGGGGCACTGGATGAGCATCGGCGCACCCAGCACACTGGTGACACACCCTATACATGCAATGAGTGTGGTAAAAGCTTTTCCAGTCGACAAGGACTGTGGGAACATGGTCGTAGGCACGCAGCTAAAGGAACACGTAGTTGCCCATTCCTGTGCCAACATTGCGGAAAAGGCTTTGCAAGCCGTGAGGGTCATCTTATTCACACTCGCATCCACACTGGGGAACGTCCTTATGGTTGCCGCTACTGTTGGAAGGCTTTTCGTGATGGGGGAACTCTTCGTAAACATGAACGTATTCACACAGGTGAACGTCCTCATGTCTGTCCACTTTGTCTCCGAGCATTTAATCAAAAGGTGGTGCTACGTGAACATGTACGCTGGGTACATGCAGCTCGGAATTCAGACAGCTGTCAGTTATGTGGTTATGTGACTGGAGACAGAGAGGCACTCTGTGCACATATTGTGAAGCATAGTGATCAGCTTGCTGCTGCTGCAAAGGCAGCAAAGGCGAAAGAGGAACCTTCCAAAACTGCTGGTGCACAAGGTGTTTTGACCAGAGTAAATTCAACAGAACCACCATCTTTGCTCCCATCAGAACCTTATGATGTAGCCAACTTCATACCCAGTGATGGATTATCATCTGAATCCCCAAATTCAAATATGAACAGTACAACTTTGCCAGAGATAAAAGCTGAATATACATGTGTCATGTGTCTTGAAGTATTTAAGTTTAGAACTGAACTGTTGGACCATGTTCGTATTCATATCTAGAATAAGGCCAATCAAGAATCACAAGAAGATAACAGTATTTATATTTAATCGAAAGGGTACTTAATGCCTTCATTTTAAGCATTTAGAACAATACAGAATGACTGTATACTGTATTTACATGAATATAAGATGAGAATTTTTTTCTAAATCACCATCTGAAAGACTGTGGGTCACCTTATAATCACATACAAAATTGAACACGTTCTGTGTAGGTTCTCAGATTTTGCTGAAAATTGAAGACTTTGGAGGGGGGGGGGGGGGGGGGGGACATCATATTTGCTAAATACAGTGATTGAATATTAGATAAAATGATTATATTGATAGAATTTTTTTTCATGACATACGTATATGAAATTTCTTACATTTGATACAAACTGTAGAAAGTAAAATGGCATTACTTTTGCATGAGGCTCATGAATGCTGTTGATTCTAAATCACTTATATTAAAATATTTACTTCCCACAAACAAGGAATTGTATTTTGAATTAACTGAAGAAGTACCTATGTATTTATTCATTTTGAGAATTTAGAATGATATATGAAGATACATAGTTGGATGTCATATAATGATTATACTTACAGCATTTTTCCATGAAGTACCAATTTGAAGTTTCTTGCATTAGACAGAAAATGTGCACAGTAAAATGGCAGTACCTCTGCAGGAGATGCATGATTTGTGTTGATCCTATAATTTAAAGTGAGCTACATTAGAAAATTTACTTTCTACAAACAAGGAGCTATCTCATATTTACCTTAAGCTGATGAAATGTTATTAGTGTCCCTGTATAAGTAGTTCAGTATGTATTGTTGGAAGTAATGTAACATAACTTCTCGTGCCTTGGAGAACTGATTTGCAAGTCTCACCTGACCCCAAGATCTGTCTACTCATAGTGAAAAATATATCCTTACACATTCATACAAGCTACTTTATTCTAAAATCAAATATATGTATATAAATGGTAATTGTCTACCTACCAAAACTATGCATAACATAAACAAATTTTTATCATTAAATTATACCAGAAAATTCTTTTTTATATTGAAGAATGGTTAACTGTTGTCTGTCCAGTGTTCAGAATACTGCTCTTACAGCAACAGCATTACAATGTATGGTGGAGAAATGGTTGTTACACATATTCTGTACTGACATACACTGTCATCATGACAACACAAAAATGAAGCTAACATTTTATATTATCTGTACCATGCATTTCAGTAATTAATTAATTATTTATTCCAACAAATGCACTACACTATTTTAGTGTTTTCTTATGTAAGGACAAGAAAAAACTAAAATAGTGTAGTGCATTTGTTGGAATAAATAATTAATTAAGAAGCTAACATTGTTTACAGGTTTATAGTTGTTTCAAGTGTACTGGATTGATCATGTGTATTAACCCTTTGGCACTGAATGTTTTATATCTGTAATGCACAGTGTGATGCTCAAAATGCCAAACATTATACAGTTATGACAGCTCTTATGCAGCACCTATTTATATACCAGTCTGCTGCAGATCAGACCAGTCATTTACTACCAGTGCCAAAGGGTTGAAGGATACAACTGAGAAATAATTCAGATGTCTATTACACCGAATGCAGAGAGCTTTGAAACTCTATGACATGCTACTGAAACATATTTAAAACTTTATGTTATTTTTACCATACATTTTTATTGTATAGAGTCTTCTTCCGACAAATGTACACTTTATTATCTGATTATTATATGGTGAACTGATACAGTTTGAAACATGTTGACTATTTATTGACATAAGCATGTATGTATTAAATAGGAGATAATAAAGTGTACATTTGTCGGAATAAGACTATATATTTAAAACTGTTATATGAATTAATAAATTGTGCACTGATTTTATGATTACTTTGTCAAAGGCGTGTAATTACATCATACCCCTTGTGTAAAAACAGAAAATGACTTCATCAGGGTGGTGCCACTGAAAGTAACTGTTCCTAAGCCTGAAAGCAGTGGTTATCAAGCTTTTCTATCCATGACTCCAAATCAATCATATTAGCCTGGCAACCCAGATTTGTAGCATAACATTTAAAAATATGTATTTTTGGAGTTTATGGCCTGTCAGAAGGCTCTGGGTTTCAGAATCCATGCATTAATATAGTTCAGATTTTGTTGATGTCTGTTAAATGCAGATAGCAAGGTAACATTTCACTGATCTTTCAAAATATCAAATTTTTAAGTTTTCCGGTTTTCAGGTTATACTGTATCAGATGGCAAGTATATATTACAAAACTCTCTCAAGTGGCTTGAAAGACCAGCTGTCTTCTAGCTAAACTACAGACAAATAATATAGACACTAACAGCCTGAATTTCTGAAACTTGATGTGGACATCATGCCCCTGAACCACTCCCCATCCTGATACTTGCTAACCTTCTCTGATCAGTAGTACACACATGACTATCATGTGAACTTGTGGTGTGGGAGTAACACAGTGTCATTGCAGTTTTGTATGGCAACTAATGTTTGAAGAGTATGGAATGTTTACTGCCCTTTTTTTTAAATGTAAATAACATAGTGGCTGCACACATGCCCAACCCAAAGTTTTTGCTGTCTTAGGTCAAGCATAGGTTTGCTGCCCCCCTCACATCAACCTCATCCCCAATAACCCTACACTTATGATATAAAGCACTTGTAATAACAGACTCTCAGTTTTCTGAAGGGCAGCTGTCAAAGTACTTTATTCCTGCTTCCTGACACTGTCTGCCAGATTTTGTGGCCCTAGGTGACTGCCTAGTTCACCTAACAGGCTGGACTGGCCATAGCTGCTCAAACTGTCTTGATGCATGAATGGTAAGTGATTATCATTGCAACTAATATTTGTGTGATAACCTGTTGCAAAGACCTCTTACTGGTATTACAACTGGTTTTAAAATCTATGCTCCTCATCCTTCTGAACAGTAAAATGTACTGTGTCTATGGTGAGTACTACTAACACCTCATTTATAAAAAGGACTGAATTGTGATATAATGTAGATGTACTTGAACAGGTTTAGGTTTTACAACCTCCACACTCTGTTTCAGTCTTCCTTGCCCTAGAAGTCTCTTGTCTTCATTTGCATACAGTAATGATGATCATGCAAAGTTGGGGGTTGCCAACACAGATTGTGACAATCGCACATGACAGCTAAGGATGACAATAAGTTATGCTGGCAACCAGGACCATGATGTCAGTTACTGACATAACTGGCCATATAAAATTTGAGGTTCTCAGAACACTGTGGATGTCTAGGAATGTTCTGCCACATTTGGGGGGTTTTGCCTATACAGCCCCAAAAAACATCCATCAAGGTTAGGTTTGATACTAACCATCTGAAACCAAGAGAAAATTAAATAAAATAAAATTAAATAGTTAAAGAAAAATGCATTTTGCATAAAAAGTGTATGTGTTTTGCATACGAGGTCTGTTCAAATAATTTCCGAACTTTTTTTATTTATTTTTTTTTTGGCTCACCCTCAAGCCACTCAGTTTTGTCTCCTTCGAAATACGCCCCTTGGCTGTTGATACATCGCTCCCAACGTTTGTTACACTTCCGGAAGCAGTCCTGGTAGGCGTTTTTCGGGATCGCATGTAGGTCCTCCGGCGAATTTTTCTTTATGTCCTCGACCGATTGAAATCTTTGTCCTTTCAACGTGGATTTATGTTTTTGGAAGAGGAAAAAGTCTGCTGGGGCAAGGTCAGGAGAGTAGGGAGGCTGAGGAGGACCGTTATCTCATGTTTGACCAGGAAGTCACGAATCAGCAGCGACGCATGAGCTGGTGCATTGTCACGGTGGAGGATCCATGAATTGTTTCTCCATAACTGAGGCCTTTTTCTCCTGATGCTTTCTCTCAGTCGTTTAAGAACGTCCAGGTAGTACCTTCTGTTCACAGTTTGTCCTTGTGGCAGAAACTCATGATGCACAACTCCCTCAACGTAAAAAAAGGTCAACATCGCTTTCACATTCGATCTCACATGACGCACTTTTTTCGGTCTGGGCGACGTTTTCGAGACCCACTGAGAAGATTGAGCTTTTGTTTCCATATCATAACCATAGACCCACGTTTCATCGCCGGTGATGATGCAATTCGTGAAGTTTTCGTCTTCATTTGCGCGATCCTAAAGTTCCTGACAAACGGCAACGCGACGCTCTCTTTGATCCTCAGTCAAGAGGCGTGGAACAAACTTTGCTGCTACCTGATGCATTTCTAATTTTTCAGTTAGAGTGGCGTGGCTTGACACTACGGATATATTGCATTCCTCAGCTATTTCCCGAACCGTCAAACGACTGTTAGAACGAACAACGGCACGAACTTGGGCAACATGAACGGCATCAGTTGACGTTGAGGGTCGCCCCGGACGTGGGTCATCGTCAGTTGACTTCCGACCGCCCTTGAAACGTTTGAACCATTCATAGCACTGCGTACGGCCCACACACTGATCCCCGTAAACTTGTTTCAACATTTCACGAGTCTCGGTAAATGTTTTCCCAAGCTTAACAAAAATTTAATGTTTACGCGCCGTTCGTGAAATTCGGACATGTTAAAATTCGCAGACGACACTCTGCACGTAGTCAAACAAACCGCTCCAGCACAATGACTAAGCAAGACAGAATAACGCGACTTGCGGCAGATAACTCCCGAAGATCACAACTAGGCTGTGCCAATTGCCGGAAAGCGACGCGCTTTTGCATTGGCGCGCTATTTTAAAAGTTCGGAAATTATTTGAACAGACCTCGCAATTCTCAAAATAAATACCAACTGTCACCAAGTAGCATTAACTGACTGGTCTTCATAGCAGAGATGGAGTTTATTTTCTGTGAGACAGAAACTGTCTCTTACATATTATTTAGGAAAATGTCAATCTTTAGGTTTAAGCATTTAGTCACCTGCCTGTTACTACACAGACCCAGGTTCGATCCCAGGGCAGTCCATGTTGTATTTGTGGTGGACAAAATGGCATTGGGACAGGTCTTTCAACTTTGATTTTCCTCTGTCAATGCCACTCCACCAATTCTTCATACTCATGTTCATATCAAAAGCTATTCCTAAAAAAGACACAAGCAAAGCCTGTCGACATTTTGACAAAAGTGACGGGTTACAGTAGCCCGGAGCATCATTCAAGAAAAATACTGTGTTCCCCCTACCAGTCTTTAGGGTACGCCAGTGCTTCCCAAACCTGGGTAAATTACCCAAAATTGGGTAAAAGTGGTTTTCTTTGGGCAACGACAGTTGGTGGGCAGTGGCGAAAGTTGCGGTGGGCACGGTTTTTACGAGTACTTTGGTTTTTCCCTGTCAGCATCATTCCACTAATGCTCCATACTCATTTTCATCTTAATACTCTTACAAGGGCATGCGGGCGAAGCCTGGGAACCTTCAAACAAACCTTTAGGATATCGGTCAGCATTGGACGGAAAAATATTTTCACACAGTTCTTTTCAGTCTTCGAAGGTTCAAACGGACTCACTCCGATATCAAAGTATAACCCGTTTGTAGGAATGCTGGTAACAATAACAAGTTTGTTACAACATACCACAAAGCCACGGTTCCACGAAAGACGATGTACGCATATCGCAACATTGTAAAGCGTTCGGATGTTTGCTCTCCTTAACGCACGTTTCGAGCATGATTGCAGTGACTGACAACATTAGCTTTCAGATGCAACACATTCATATACACTGACGCAGCGTCGTAAACGTGGGAATAAACAAATATACCTTTCACAGGAAACATATAGGTGTCTGTGGGATACTCATTAGCAGAGTCACCAGGTCAGTACAATGGAAAACTTTCTGCAGGTTCCCTACTTTTTAAAAATCTGTGTAGCGGGGTGGTATGGTTTCTTCTGCTAATTTTCTGACAAGGGTTGTTGACAACGTACAAACCGAAACGCCAAATGCCAGCCCATACGTCCATGACATTAAATAATACAAATCACGCAGCGTTACAACAGAGAACTGCCAACAGTGAACAAACAAAATATGGAATTTGAGAGAGAAGAAAAGCCAGTTGTAGTAAGATACATTTCGTTTCGTTCATGCAGTATTGTTTGTACGTAGCTATTTACAGTCGCGGTGGAAGAAAACAGCAATGGATTTCTTACAGATTGTGTATACTCTTATTTCCTAATTCATTAACACATAGATGGGACATAACAGCAAAGGCACATTACTGTAAAATGTGCTTCGCATAGGATAGGTGACAACTGTGTGTACGAAAGTTATGACAAACATAACCTATACGTCTTATGTCCTCATACTGTGTAGCTTATTATTTGCATGACATGATCGTCACTGTCAGTGTCTATGTTAATTACTGCACAACACATTTGGTCACATCTGTGTGTAATTTCCCAGTAATTATATAATCTGTTTTACTTGGAATGCTATTAAAAATACCACCAAAATGAAACATGACACCAACCAGATATCTTCAATCAATGTAAATGGTACTCTACCCAATAATGGACAAATCATTGCTAAGGAATTCAACAATTACTTTATATCAGTCACTCAAAATATCCTAAATAATCATAATCTTAATAGTAATAGTAATAATGAATTATCTAAGAATGATAATCCCTTAGCTTACTTATTAAAGGCATTTAATCAACCATTTCCCAATATAAAGCTTAAATATATTTCATCTAAAGAAATAGAAGATATAACAAATTCTCTCAAAACAAAATATTCACATGGTTATGATGTGATATCAACAAACGTTTTGAAATCGAGTATTCCATATATTTCATCCCCCCTAACTTATATATGTAATAGGATGTTATCTTCTGGTATTTTCCCAATGAGATTAAAATTCTCTGAAATCAAGCCCATATTTAAAGGGGTGACAAAAGAAATATATGTAACTATAGACCCATTTCTATGCTTACATCTTTACCTAAAATTTTTGAAAAGGTTATTTTTAATAGATTATATCACCATGTTAATCATAATAATATCCAAGTTCATGAACAGTTTGGATTTAGGAAAGAGTCATCTATGGATTTAGCCTCCTATGAGTTAATAAATAATATACTATCAGCACTAAATGATAAATTATTAGTTGGTGGAGTCTTTTGTGACTTACAAAAGACATTTGATTGTGTCAATCATGATATTCTTTTGTCCAAAATGGAATTTTATGGTATTTCTGGTAAAGCTAACAATTTAATCAAATCTTATTTACAAGATAGATTCCAGAGGGTGTTGATAGATCATGATTGAAGAAAATATACTTCTGAATGGAAAGTAGTCAAACATGGAGTTGCCCAAGGCTCCATACTTGGTCCCCTATTTGTCCTTCCATATGTTAATGATTTACCTAAAATCATATCCAATATATCCAACCCAATTCTATTTGCAGATGATACAAGCATGATAATTACTAATTCTGATCTCCAGGAGTTTAAAAAAGACATACACAGTATTATTATACAATTAAATACCTGGTTTAAAAGCAATTTGTTATCATTAAATTTGGATAAAACTCATTTTCTACAATTCCTAACTAAAAATAGTCATGAATCCAACCTTCAAATATCATATGAAAATAAATTTCTAAAATCTATAATAGTAAATTTTTAGGATTAGTAATTGATACTGATTTGTCTTGGGGATTTCATATTGATGAAATAATACCTAAACTCAATAAAGCATGTTATGCAATTAGATCTGTTAAACCTTTTATATCTCTTGAAGTTCTAAGGATGATTTATTTTTCCTTGGTTCATTCAATTATAACGTATGGTTTAATTTTTTGGGTACCTCAGCCTACAGTACAGTCATATTCAAGATTCAAAAAAGAATAGTTAGAGTTATTATGAATTCTAATAGCAAAGATTCATGTCGTGACTTATTCAAAAAATTACGTATCCTTCCTATTTACGGGGAAAAAGAAAAAAAAACCAACAACAACAACAAAACATTTCTTGAAATTCTATTACATACATCATTTCAGAATTCTAAATTAAATGGCACTGATGCTGCTCCCACCAAACAAATCTGTGTGGCCACCAATGGCAAGGCATTCATATCAGATTCATGAAAAATAGATCAGCAGGTTCACAACATGAAAGGATGCACATGTATGCAGGTGCATGCATACACATAAGTAGACACACGCGCACACAATGTGAAACACCTAAATCCCAAGTATATAAGCAAGACGTAATATATGTCTTCATTTCAGTCAGTGATCATACCCATCCACAATGGAGAAACATGGATTGAGGAGTGCTTTATGTCAGTACAGCTACAGACAGCTGTAGGACACATCAAACTGGAAATATCTGTGTATGATGATGCCAGCACTGATCGAACATGGGAGATGTTGCAAGACTGGAGGGATAAACTGAATACTACAGGTATCAGATTCACAGCCTCCAGGAACCAGACCCCAGAGCCAAGAGGAGGTAACGTCCAGAGTCTTACACTGTAGTCAACATATCACATCTGATTATTTGTACAAGTGAGCATGTGTTTAATTAATCATGAGAATACAATGAATTGTAACAGTCTGCCTGGCAAGTTTTGATCTTTTGGATTGTTTTTTTTGGGTGTATTCTAATGTTTATACTAGCTATTAATGTTTACATTTGTGCACTTTTTTTAAGTACAGTTAAAATTTATATCTAGTGTAGTCATGTATAAAGACTTGCTGTCAAAATATTCAGCCATGCAATAAAATCGATGATTACAAAGTGTGTGTGTGTGTATATATATATATACATGTACATACATACACATGAAATAGATAATAAGAATAGATGTTTCTTGAGTGCCTTAAATTCTTATACATAGGAAAGCTTTAGATGTAACAGATGAGTTCGATATGTTTTAAAAATTTATTTATGGCCTTTAGTCCATACAGAAAAAATGTTTCACCTTATCTTCCTGTACTGGGTTACTTTTTTCTTGTATTAAAGTCAATACTATGATCATGGCCAGACTAAGGGGTGGACCAACCAGGCAGTGGCACTAAGATGTCACTGGAATAATCGGGAATATGTTGCTAATGAACTCAGGTTTCCATACATGAAATAATTTCCCCGAAAATTATCCGCAACTAGGGCACACACTCTCAAAAAGGTTTCCAGCCCTGTCCTAGGCCAAAAAGTTGAAAGACTATCGGTTTTAAGGGGCACCCACATGTCTCAGGCCGACCCTGACTATGGTTATCAAGTATAGTTCAGGGGTACACAAATCCTGGGTGCCAGATGGCTAGGGTGACTAATTTGTGCATGGTGGTGCCTAATGTTTGTGGGTCCACAGTACAGGAAGTGCTTCATGTCACCCTTCTGGTGCCTAGAATTTTCAGGTTACTCCCTAGATTTTTGGAAAATTCATGCATCCCAATGTGCTTGAACTGGTAATGGGATGTTCTGTCAGATGCAGGCTTACTATGTGATACAGACACCTTACTTAGGGAAACTCTGTACGAAAATGGTACCCATTTTTCATGTTATTATCACTGATTACAATATCTTTCTGATATTGATTTTACTGTTTTCTTACTTAAATTTGAAGTAAGAATGTGATTCCATTATGACAGAGGTTTTGCATAATATTCTCATTGAGTTTGGTATACACATGGAACTAGTTAAATTAATAAAAATGTGTTTAAATGAAACATACATACTATAAAGAAAAACACAGAATTTTTATTAGTCACTAGTAGGAGGTTCGTCTACAAATATATGCTCTAGATGTTTGATGGTCTGACTATAGCTACTATAGCTATATATATGTCTGTAGGTTTTATGAATATATCCAGTTTCATCCTAGAAATCTTTCAGTTTTTAATGTGAAAGGACTACCTTATCATTTTGTTCTATTGTGGTGTTCAATTTTGAAGTGTCATGTGTGAAATTACATGACTGTGATATGATATCAGGTGTAATTTTCTGACAACTGTCACTAGTCACTTGCTTACCTTACAAAACTTCTACATGCAAAGAACGTGGCTTGTTAGGTGTGACATGTCTGTTAGCTGAAGGAAGACATTTCCAGCACCTTCCTTACATGGTGAATAACAACCTAATATTAACTGCATTAAACCAAAATGCTTGCACCCCAACTCATGGCAAACTGAAGTGGCAGCATGCACTGTGCTGCCTACCGTCACCAGAGATGGTCTGAATGAAATAGTGATGCAAGTTGTCAAGTAAAATAATGTTCCTGTATAATATCATGTTGTCTTAAAAAATATGTTTAACAAACTAATTTTTCGAGTTGTCCACAAAGATTTCAGATATTATGCCAGAATATGGTGAGAATACTGCAACTCCTTTAAGCTCATTATGACACTGACAACAATTTTAACACAGTTTTTAATATCATTATCATTTCTTGCAAGTTTGTTTTTCTCTATCTTGTCTTTTAGTAAATCGATTAATTACCGCATACAGTTAATACAATATTAACATCCAAAGCTTGTACCTCCAAGTAGGTATATTATTTTCAAGATTCGACATTAATTCATTAGGTCTTTAGCCAGCTTTATAGAGTTTTCAGTGTCATATTCATTACTAAAATTTAAAGCAGCTTTTGGCTGTTTTAGAATTAGTCAGTTACTATGTATGCCAAGACGTTAACATTATTCACTACAGGTCTGAAGTTTTATTTCAACAATAAAGCTTTGAGGCTACAGAATTTATCTGCAATATGTACTTTTTCTGTTGGTATTAAGCATGCTATTGCTTAATTTCACTTGCTGTTGTATCTGTTTCTGCATATTTTGTGTTGGATTTGAATGAGTAACATCACTATTTCTAATTATAACTGTTTTATCTTTCTCTGCTTTTTTACTGTAGTCAAATTATCTGTTTTTCTTTCATCCCATTTAATAAATTATATTCCCTTTTTATGTACGAAATTAGGTTTATTTGTTGTTTGCTTCATAATTTTTGTGTGCTGTTTGTTGCCATACATCTGACACTTTCTTATTGATTAACATAAAATTTCTAACATTTTCTGCCCATAATCAGGGTATTTAAACTGTATATTAATAATTAATATTACCAGATGATGATGATATGTGGTATGTTTATTCTTCATAATCATAATTTTTATAACATTCCTGAACTTAAACATGTAAGAATTTAATTGTTACACATGTCTGCATTATACGTAAATTTTAGTTTATGACCTAACAGATCACACATTGTAAACTTTCATAGGTAACAAAAAGAGGAGAATGTGGTACATATTTGTTGTGTTACGATGGTTTAATACATCAATTTTCTGAAATGCAACAGAATAGATTAAAATGATTAAGTAAGTATGAGCTTATCTGAATGTGTCTTTGTTCATACTTCATATAAAGTAATGGTTTTACAAAATTTACTCATCTTAAATTAATGAGATTACACATTTAGTGATATGATGAAGACATCTGCCTGGCCACAAGATTTATGTCAGCAACAAATTAACATAAAGGTCAATGGTGAAAGGTAAAGTTGTCCTGTACATGCCATGAAGGCACAGAGGGGGAGTAGAGGTATAGCTCCACTAACTCCCAACCTTGGTGCTAGATGAAGTGAGTGGTCATCACGCTCCGGCTGCTTTAGCCCCAGGAAAGAACCCCGGTACCCATTGAAGTGGAGGCTGGGTGGGCCCCAGAGCCAGTTTGGACATGAGGAAATCTCTTCCAACCAAGATTTGAACTCTGGTCCATCCAGCCTGTAGTCGAGTTGCTATACTGACTATGTTACCCCAGCCACCACATAAGGGTCAATGAGGTATGTAAAACCACAAAGAATGCATCTGGAAACATTTCCACTTGTGTTAATTTATTGATTCTTTTTTTAACAGTGGGATATGCCAAGAACCGTTCAGTTGAACAGAGTAGAGGAGACTTCCTCTGTTTCCAGGATGTGGTAAGAATTTAATCATCATTCTGTAGTCTGTCTTATGGCAGCTCCTTAGCCTCTTCCAAAGCAAGTCCTCCATAGGGTGCGATCTAGTGCTTCCTCTTTCAATTTCCAGTATATTCGCTTTTCCTTAAGGTTATCCAGCAGCTGCTTATGCCTTCTTCTTCGTATTCCCATCCTTTATATCCTTTCCTCTAACTTTCCTTCAATCACGTGTTTTAGAAAGCAGTTTCTACACAAGATGTGACCAATCCAGTTAGCCTATCTTCTTTTTATTGTATGTAGGATATTCCTCTCCTCCTTGACTCTATGTTATACTTCATTTTTCACACAATCGGTCCAACTGACCTCCATTCTTCTCCAGCACCACATTTCAAAACTTTCCAGGTATTTCTGATCTACTTTCCAAAGTGTCCACATTTCAGCATCATACAAAACTATGCTCTAGCACTTTACTATTTTCTTCCTTAAATTTAAGTCCAATTTGCTGGTGAAAAGAGTCTTCTTCTTGTTGAATGTTAGTTTTCAAAATTATTAATATAGTTGCTATATACCAGAAATCATAATGTTGTCTTCAGCAGAGCTTTAAACAAATATGTACCTTGAACACTGAACCACATACTTTTGCCAAACGTGAACCTGAACTTTTTAAATAACACCACACAATTTTACCAAAAACATTCGTCCAGGAATTCAAGGCCTTTATGATCTGAAGACTTGTTATTACTACTGAAGGCAAGTCCTAATCTTGGATGTAGTGTCACAGTTGCAAATGGACTAACTAGTACTTGCTGGAGGCTAAAATAGAATTTAAATAATATGTTCCAATGTTTTAGAAAGGATGGCACAGTCCTCTATAAGATCTTGTGTTCAGTGAGAACTAAGTAGCATCAAATGCCATTTACGGCTCTGCGAGCCACTAAAAGTTGTATGAATAATTTGTTAAGTCTTATAAACTGTTACCAATATAAACCAATGCACTACCTTTATGGCACAGTTGATGAATGAACACCCCACAGTTTTGGAACCCTGAAGTCCATCTCATATGCCACTAAAATATAATGAAGTTCCAGGTATGATGCTATCATGCAAGTATGGTTTGGTGCACAAACCAATTGTAGAAGTTTTTAGTTCAAATTAGGACTGCCAGCAGTCAGTGAAAACAAAGTCCTTGCTCATTCAGTTAATATTTAGCAGCACCACGTGATTTTGTTCTTTGTTGTCACCGAGTGGCATGCAAACATCAAGTTTTATTTCAAACTCAGTAAAACAGCTACAGAAACATGCAAAATGCTTGAAACTGTTTATATAAATGAAGCTCAGTCTCATGTGCATGTCTCTGAATGGTTTAAAAGACTCAGAGTCATATTTTTCCACGTTATCTCATAGATGGCACGATTTTCAGAAAAAGTTATTGAACATAAAATGTGTGTTGATTTTCTCTACAACTTTTGTCTTAAATATTTCTCATTCTAAGCAGAATTGAGTGAGACATCATAAATGTACATAGGTCTTCATGTAAAGTACCTATTATTCTTGTCAGTTTAATGAGACCTGAATTTTCTTGACAGATTTTCAAAAAATGCCCAAGTATCAAATATCATGAAAATCAGTCTTGTGGCAGCGAAGTTGTTCCATGAGGACGGACGGACAGACAGACATGATGAAGCTAACAGTCGCTTTTCACAATTTTGCGAACGCGCCTAGAAATTGTGTTGCAGTCAAGGGAGATTAGGTTGAAGGAAAATAAAACAATGTTCTTATTTCATGTGTTTCTAATAGAGGGGTATACACATTTTTCAAAAATCTAGGAGCCACCTCAAAATTCTAGGTACCAGAAGGGTGACATGAAATTCCACACTGAGGACCCACAAACATTAGGCACCACAGTACAAAATTTTGTCACCTGGGATTTGTGCACTTGCGATCTATTCTTAAAGACTGTATCCTAGAACTTGATTGACCTCGTAGTATATGGCAAGATTCTCAAATTTTTCATTCCTTGGAACCCATTTACAGGTAAAAGACCATCACAGAATCCTTACAATGAAATAAAATTCCTTAAGTATCTAATTTCAAATTGTAACACAACATTAAAATCTTTGTTCAGAGACATCCAACAGTTTATTAGGAAGTGGCTGCACTTACCTAATGTGATGTGTAGAAGGGTCTTGAAGTTGCATGCAGTACTGGAAAGCTGTATGCTTGTGTGTTCTGCATTATGACTACTGCCGTATTTAGTATTTGTTGCACATCTTGAGAACACTCTTCTCTATCTGTTTCACACACACGCATGGATGGAGACAGTTCTACACATCTATGCTTGATTGTGTAGAAATTTCCTTGAGGCTTTGTATATGCTGAGCTAACTGTGACAGTTCTATCTAGAATTGACAGAGGGAGTTCGTTTACAATAACAGCGAGGTATGTTAAACTCTGGAACCACATTGGGTCAGTCATAAAAATTGGAATGGGCGATCAACAGAAATTAACAAGATTTCTGAACACATGTGCCTGGAAGTATACCTCGTGGTTGCCATTGAATCTGTGTGCAGCAGTAGTGTTATGAAACTTCTACCCATTTCGTTACAAAGTGCACTTCAAATTCTAGAGTTCCGTTGTCTCGATTTTATATACTTTACAATCTTCACCACTTCGTCTAACATGGTTGTAAGAGCGTCTATTGCACTTTACAGCAAAAGCATAACGACGAATCACGCATCTGCTGGTACACTGTGGCATTGACACGTGCAATAAACCATGCACACTTTCCCCATACATTGTGACCCATCTGTGGGAAATATCAACACTTTCTTCCCAATGAAGCCTTGAGTGAACGTGCTTGAAAATCTTCAACCATTTGAGGATAAGCTTTTGTTTTTCATTACATACGCATGTCACAAATGCATGCAAAATGTAAAACCAAATTTAACGTCACTGGATTCATCAACCTGCATAGGAACAACCTCCTCACGCTTTGTAATTTTATTATCTGTCGATATTACAGCCACTGTTCTCAATTCTCGAAATTTCGGAGTCTGAAAGCGACACTTTTAGCCTTTAGGCACATATCGACAAGCACACACGAAACAATGTCTACTATACACATCACAAGATTTTTGACAGTCCCTCACATTTATGCTTAAAGAAAACGAGACGTTTGGCCTTGCAGTCAGCGTGCTGCTTGTTTGTGTAATTTCGCTGCACCATTGGACTGTTTAGTAAAGGCTGATAACACGCAGTTGGCAACAGGTGCCTTAGAATCCCGAACAAACGCAAATTCAAACTGGAGACTGCAGTCATTATACTTACGTTTCTTATTTTGATTGTGACATCAGTACCTACGTAACGCAACTTATCCGTTTCCCCCTTTGTCTGAAAAATAACCGGTCTCGATATTTACTTTCATTACGAGGGTTCAACCAAGTAGAGACACTGCACATTCACGTCCACCACCACCGCACTGATAATAAACACTCCGCTTGGCGACCCAACCGTCTGACACTCCCATACATTACGCCCAACGCGCACTGACAGCGGTGGAAGCAGCGACGGGTTGCATTGCCATAACGCCGTCCGATGACGTACCACACACTCCGCGTCCTTTCGTTTGGCGAGCAGCGCATTATTACCGTTTTATTCTTTGGCAGCCAGGTTGAACCAAATCCTGGCACTTCGCCCTGCAGGCCTATATGTTTCTGGACGCCACGCGTTGAAAAGTGGATTGGCTGTCACTCCACATTACAGGTACACCCTGTTCTTCCGCGAGGATGCACTTCTGCAAATCGCCGCGCATATCTGAAGGTATACACGTAACAATTCGGATGCGTTCCTAAAAGCGCAGGAATTGGACGAATTAAGATTAAACTACCCCACGATACCCCCACTTTTTACGTATTTTCCACGGGGTATTAAAATATGGAGAAATTATATGAATCATATACAAACATAAAAACAGTTCCTATGCACACAATGAAGGCATATAGGGGGAGTGGAGGCATGGCTCCATTCATTCTTAACCTTAGCACTAGATGGAGGTGTCATCAAAGTAATATACATACTATAAATTCAAAATTAATACAGTGTCCCTTCAGGAGCTTCTTCAATTCTGGCAGGCTGACCATCTGAAGTTCAAGGGTCAGATAAAATGGACGCTCAAGTGAAGAATTTTTCAAGCACCTCTTGATGGAAATCTGAGTTGCAGTCTTTAACTTCTGATTATAGATTCCCTTGCAGCCTTCTGGTTATTTTAAATCCCCCATCAGACCTTGGAACTTCTCATGCCATCTGCATCATATTCATTGAAATGAGTGTCATTGCACAGTCAGTTGATAAGAATGATGCATGGCCATTATGAGGGCTCTCATAGGCCTGTCCTCAGGACTAAACTTCTGAGTCCTCTCTGCCGGGCTCCTGCACAGCCAGATCTTCAATGCTCAGATCCTCTTCTTTATTGACCTTAAATCAAACCTGCTGGGCAGTGTCAGCAATGGCCTCTTTTCCCCCTATTAGTAATATCATCCTCCATCGTGAAATCTCCGAAGCCATTTCTTCAACACGGCATTCACACAGTCAGGAGTGACTTTATCCCAAACATTGTGAATGATATCAATCACCATCTTCATGTTAAATTTCCAACAATTCCTTTCCACTGATTATGATGGAGGAGGCTTGTAACAGCTGCTAGAACCATAAGTTGGAGGAATGATGCAGTGATGAGGAGAAAGGAACAACATTTAAATATTTTCACACAGACAACAAATTTGGTGGGTGACCAGGGGCACTGTCCAGCACGAGAATTTTGAAGGGGGCCATCCTTATCACAGTAGGCCTACAATTTCTCTTGCAGCTCTCTTGAAAAATACTGACTGAAAATTGTTGATTATCTACCTGTTTTTATTAGCCCTCTTACACAACTGTCTTATTTTTACATACCCCTTCAGTGCCTGTACGGTAAAGGTACAGTTCACCCTAGAACAGGCCATGAAGGCCCAGAGGGGGAGTAGAGGTATAACTACTCTTTCTTTAACCTCGGCGCTAGATGGGGGTGGGTGGTCAACACCACGCCCGGCCGCTTTACCACCGGGAATGACCCGGTACCCATTGTACAGAGAAAGAAAGAAGAAAAGGACACGAAGAAACATTCTCCAGGCTTGCTCTTATAGCTGTTCAGTGGTTTTTGACAGTTGTCATCTTAGATGAGTGAAATGAGATAAGACTGAAACAAAGATAGAAGGGTTTAAACTGCATCTTCGGGCAATTAAGGATGTAAATTGGATTGCCTGGTTCGTAATTGTGTCCAGTGGTGGGCGTTTGGTGTCAATGGCTTTAAGTATTTGAATTTTATTACCAAACACTTATTTATTCCTCACTACCACAAAATGGAGCCCTTTAATTTTCTTACAAAAAACCTGGCAATTATATTATAGTAAGATAGGTTTAAATAATTTGCAGTTTTCATTATCTTTACTTACAAGTAACTTCATGTAATTTGAGTGCTCCACATCAGTCTGCGAGATGAATTTGGAAGTGCAGCAGTGCGTACTACGGTTGCATCTCTGTTTCAGTTTTCATATTTCTCTTACAGGATGATATTATGTTACCAGACCGAATCCTACATCAATATGAAGCAGCAAAGGAAAACACAAATGCAGTGAGTAAAGTAACTGGTTATACATTTTAGTTATAGCTCTTTTGCCCAAATGTGCATTCAGAATTAGTTGGAGGGACAGATGTTGGCATGTGTAAAGATCACATACAGGGGCAATGCTTGCTGTACGATACTAAGTTGTCAATATGCCTTTCCCCACTGGTACATTTACATTGCCTAAATATGTAATGATCAAAAAAACAAGTTGCAGGGCACAGTCTGTGCAACAGGAAAACAGAGTATATGACTTCTACCTGGAACTCCTTGTACATGTTTAGGAACATATGTTACACTTCAGCTACATCTATGCTTAACAAGGGCTGACCATAAAATTTTGGGACTAGTTTCACTGTATGTCAGTAACACACAACACAGAGATTATAAGCATGTTAATAACTGTTTCTGAGGTCCTCCTAAAGCCATTTTTATTTTGTGTCAGTTATGAGTAAAACAACATATGCTTATAAAGATGTGTGTGAAACTTGGGAAGATGATCAAGAAGAACTACAGATGATTAAATATGCATTCAGAGAACAATCTCTCAGCTGCAGTAGACATTTGAATAACTTGCTTGATTTAAATGTGGCAGAATTTCTGTAAAACATGATGTATGTTCCAGCGAGCCATCCATGATCACCACATATGTAACAAATTGTAGCTATTCATGACAAAATTCACAGTGAGAGGGATTCATGTATTTTATTTGGATGTTCTGAAACATGTAACAGATGGAGTTCAATGAAAATAGCTTGAAAAATGAAAGTAATGATTCATGGATATATGAATTCATATGGCACTTCCTGTAAGGAACTGACCAAGTACTGTACTTAACTGGTTCCATGCCAAAGCCATTCAAAGAATTAGTGCCTAATAACATTTTTGTGTTCCCTAAACTGAAAAGTGCATCAAAAGAAAAGAGATATCAAAAGTGACGGCATTCATTCACGCACTGGAACTGGACAACAGTGTGAAGGATGAGTACCAGAAGTGCTTCAATAAGGGATGTGGTCACTGGATTCAGTAAGTGCCATCAGGAGGAGACTAACTTACAGGAAATTAATATGATTAACCTCCAAACAACCAGGCTGGTATTTAAATTGTAGTGCATGGTTTATGAAAAATGTATTATTATTTTGTAGAAAATACAACAGAGATTATGTAGCATATCTTAAAAATGCAGCAAATTTCCTTGTTGCCTACGTATATAAAATACATTTCTAGGGGTGTGATTTACATGCGTTCTCACATGTGAATGCAGGTTCTTTAAAGGTTAACAGGTGTGGCTTGTGATTCTTACAACAGAATACTCCCAGAATTTTTGGATCTGCACGTTTCCTTAAAACAACATTAAACTGCCTCTTACATCGCAAGCTTCAAACTGTTGCAGATCGTAGGATGTGGTTTCCATCGTTTGCCTGCTGACTCCACTGTTCGCTTCACACGATGGGCTAACTCACTAGATGACCAGCAGCTTTATCACCAGCTATATACATCACATGGACCAACACTTGTGATGCCAACTTGGTTTTGTGCAAGGGCTGTGTTTGACAGGTTGGTTGTATTTGCTGTTCTAAGAGAACAGCTGACATGCAGATATAACCTGTAGGTTTCAAAGATGGAATCTTATGTGTTGAAATCTTTCATCCTATCTGGTTTTTGCAGGGTTGGAGGTTTCTCGGAGGAAGGGAAAGGAATTCCAGAAGACCTGATATTCTTCTACAATCACTTAGATCAAGGCGGGAAACTTTATAAAGTTCCAGAATGTCTGCTCATGTATCGCTACCATCAAAATGCTACAACATTCTCAATTCATGAGTATGTATTCTACAAATGGCTCACCAAGTCCTTACAAATTAGTATAATCCCTCTTTAATGTTCCTCTAGAAGACAGAGAATCTGCATACCAAACTGAGAGCAAATCTTAAAGTAGAAAAAATTTAGTACTGAGTCAACTCCTTGCTGTGTCTGTTCCATCACACCACAATAAATTACGTGCTCCAACTGAGGATTGTGAATGAACTTGTGCATTACATATTAATGCAGAAATTTCAGTTTCCAGGTGTTAAATCAATGCTAAGGAGTCCATAAATGTCTGCTTCTTCCAATAGGAGGGTCTGGCTACAATAACAATGACACTCAAGATAGGGTTGACACATGTTAATATATATTAGCAGAAGGACTATTTTTTTCCCCACAAGAAAGACATGGCATAATATTGTCCATCCTTAAAATTATTACTGTATTAAGGTGTGGTGAATAAAAGACATTTGTATTAACTGACGGGACATCATCAGAATGCTCTTAATTTTAATACTGTGGCAAAGGGTTAATAGCTCTAGGACAATAGAACACAAAATCAGGAAAGTAATAGTTTTCAATCAAGAAATGTAGGATGTTAATTTTATTTTGGATGAATGCACTGTGTACAAGTGAGCTATACTGTGGATGTTTGAAAATCCTTACTGTTTCCACCTTCAAGGTGTAGTGCCCCATGGCTCTTTTACTACTTACAGTGCATGCCCATCATATGGTCACCCAGTGATAGACAATGGGTACAGAAAGAAAATGACCAATCTTAGAAGGGTCAATCTATTCTTATGGGGGGGGGGTTAAAGAGGTGGAATGTATGGGAATCCTGCATGGAAGTTGTGGGCTGGCAGGAACAGAAGTAAGAACAATAGGAAGAGGGGAAGTAAGAGAAATATGTCAGCCCTAAAAATGGATAAGTGGGTCAGATCTAAAGCAATGATGTCCTCTTCAGCTTTGACAAAAAAAACTGCAAGATATCAGTACAGACCACTTCTACATAGTGCCTTAACCCAAACAAATGGGATCACAAACCTGAAATAATTAAATAGTGAATGCACCAAATTTGTTATATTCATAGTAAATTAAATGAACAGCATATACAGTTTCTGAAAATATAAAGATACACACCCAAAGTTAACAAATTGGAGCAGAACCCTTTTGGGGAAGATGATAGTCATCCAACTCATCAAAAATTTCCCTTACTTTTATGGAACATAAAGTCTCATTACTTTGTTGACAAGAGCCTAAAACTGAACTGTGTACTTAATCAGAAAAACCCTATCAGAAACACCCTCACACCTTATTCAACAGTATCCTCCCACCTACAACTAGGTCCCAGAAGGGTCTCTTCCAGCCAGGCTTCTAACTAAAATTCTGAATATACTTCTCATCTGTCTGATGTATGCTACATGCCAAGCACATATCATCCCTCTTGATTTTATCACCCCACTACTTCAGGAAGAATGCAAATTATAAAGTTTCTAATTTTTCTTCAGTCTATTCTTACTCAAAGATTATTGTCTCCTGGGATGTGATGCCATTTAGTTTGGTAGATAGGTTCCTCCTCAAAACACTGGCACCTATGTATCAAACTACATCCCAGAAGACAGTAATATTGAGTTACTGCCACGGGAACCACGAATCTCTCTTTGTGCTACCTCTTCTCTCTGTTATGGTCAGAAACAAACTTTCACATCCACACAAAACAATGGGTAAAATTATAGTTTATGTGTTTTAATTTTTATGGTTTTTGATAGGACACAAGAAGACAGAAGGTTCTGAGCTGAATAATATCAAGCATTCCTCAAATTTAATCTGCTCTTAATTAGTATTCAAAGTACGATTTTCTTAGTAGTAGAATCTGCACCTGTACAGAAGGGTCATCCAGCAACTCAAAGTGTATTAATTTGTAATTCTGCACATTATGTTCACAGAAGCACAATCTGGTCAATACGCCTGGAGAGGTTGCAGAAGCAGGTCCTAACCACCTGGCCAAAATTCAGCATTTGGAATGCTGGCAAGCAGGGACGAAGATTGTACCGATGTCTTCAGCCCAAGTTCCAGGACAGAGTTGTGGCTTTCTGTGATGTTGATGTTAAGAAAGTAGGGAAAACATACTCACCTCCACACCAACCTGAACGCCTCATTCCAATACTTCATTTCAGAGATGTCAAACCACCTGTAATCATTTGTGTCAAATTGGTAAGCAGTTTAATTTGTATTGTGTAAATGAACCCATAGAATTTCTTCAGTTTTGAACACAAATTTCTTAGTTCCAAACCAGTTTACATTACTATTATGCATGAGGATATTTTAATTCCACAAAACTTTCCAAACAAATTACATACAGGGTTTTTTAATGAGTCTGCAGTGTTGTGCCATACTAGCAAAAGAACAGGAGAAAAGATACATGTGTACATAACAAAGGTTATGTTAAGGAAAAACTTTTTATTTACATTAATCTGTAATGTACAGGATAAGGACATATACCGTATATTCTCGAATCTAATCCGCACCCTTTTTACAGTTTTAGAGGGCTAAAAAATCAGATGCGGATTAGATTCGCGGTCTAGAGCTGGATTTTGGAAAAATGATTGAGCCGCTGTACGTGCCGTAAGAACGATACAATACAATAATCTATTATTTTATTATTTATTATTATAATTTATTATTCATCAGACTCGCCGTCATCACTCATAACTGAATCGTTATCCGTGCTCTCCACCCAGTCACTATCATCTTTATCTTCTACATCGTCCTCCCATACAATGTCATCGCTGCCTTGTGTTTCCGCCATAGTCGAACGTTGCTTTCATCAACTCCAAAAATTGCAGCGGCTTTGCGGTTTCCATTCTCCTCTGCGCACCGAATAACTTCACGTTTGAACTTTGCCGTATATGAGAGTCGTTTAGATTTCAGGCGTCCCTCTTCCATAACTACGGTACACGACAAATTGGAACAAGCACCTCCCACGTTTCAACAACTAAGGCTCAGCTGGCTTCAGACGAGATTGCGCACGTCTGTTGAGAAAGGCCCCGCCTCTATCGGTATGACTCATCGGCCACGGGCGTAGCGTCGGATTTTAACGCATTGGTAACATCCAATATTATTCAATCAGTCGCCCCGTGGGCAAGGGGTGAATGAAGGAAAGGTGCGGATTAGAATCGCGAACTAACTTTTTTTCGTTTAAAAATCGCCAAAACCTGAGTGCGGATTAGATTCGGATGCGGATTAGATTCGAGAATATACGGTAAATCCCTGAACTACAGGGCTGGCAACTCAATTTAAATCTGGGATTTTAACTAGACACAGCACTGTTGTTGAAAAAATATGTATATTTTCTGAACTGTGTTAAAATATTCGACTAAGAAGTCTTTGACACAATACATACTGTTGAATTCTACAGCACTACTTTCTTACTGGTACAAACGCACAGTCTCCAAAAAAGGCTGATAAGAGCGCTGAAATGATACTCAATATTAGGCACAAAAATTCAAATGCACAGTGCTTACTTGTTTAGAAATGGAATGCTGAATTAGGTGTATACTTCAGTATGGTAAGTATGAAAACCGTACATACACAGGCCAACTTTGCACTCTGAGCCAATGACTGAGGCAGTTGGTCACAAGCCTGTCACTGCAGAGGCCCAAGTTCAATCCCAGACCAATCCATATGGGGTTGTTAAATTCAACAAGTTAAAAAGAGAGAGAGAGATTGTGCGTGCACGTTGTGTATGTCTTTCATCTTCAAATAAGTCAATAGCTAGTAGCCATTATGTCTCCTCTTTCAGCATATGGCACATTACTGGGTGTTGTCACATTCATTGCCAAAGCTACTTTTTACTGGTGGTCTATGCATATTTGTCAACAAGTACACATAATGTTTAAATATGGGAGAGTTGAAACCTACTTAAATCAGTACACCTATTAATTTGTCATGCTGCCAGCCTAACAATTTTACTGATTACCAAATCATGTTTTAATCTGTACCCAAATGAAAAACAGGTCCTACACAATAAAGATTGCTTTCACTAGCTTTCTTTTCATTCATGTTTGTAATCTGTCATAAAGCTTCTGATTTCTTGCAGGACTTAACAGGAGGAAATTTTGAGGAAAATCTAAAATCATTAAAACTGCGAGAAGGAATCGATTACATTCACTTCAGCTGATTTGAAGATGCTATTCTACTTCATGTTATTGTCTACTGTATACCACTTTTCTAATAAATGTTTATTAAACCCTTAATGGTCAGGTTTTTCCATAAGTGCTGTCACATTGGTATTCCTGGCGTATTACAGAATGAAGAATTATATCTTCAAATACTGAGTAAACTCTTAGCATAATTTTTGGGCACAGGCAGAAGGCTAGGAGGGTTCATTGATGAGTTATTATGAACATGGTAATGAACCTTTGGGTAAGGGTTTGGAGATATATGGTGACAAGCTGAATGATGACCGGCCTTTGAAGAACTCTGTTCCAGGGAGTCCTAAATGTTTACAGTGGTTATAGTCATATGAGATAATGTCATGTAGGGTACACAGCAGAATCTTACAGCGTTTCCTACAAAAATAAGGCATGATATAGTTGCACCACAATCCAGTGAAAAGTATGATTTTGACACAGTTCAAAATAAAGTCGATCATCTTTTGTGGTTTGTGGAAAGTGTCTGGTCATAACACTGACCTTGGTCAATTTAAGTATTTACCTTTTAAATTGCCAGTGTCGACTTCAGTTGATCTAAAGTTTACTCTGCTCTTTTGCCTTAAATAGGCCACGCACACAATAATTTCTGTCAGGAATAATATTTTGCATCTTTATGAATCCCTAGCTGACGTAACTAGAAGAAATATATGCATTTGGTCACATACATAAGGGTAGAAAAATATCATAAATATATCACAACGTTTATGTTTAGTCTTGAGCTGAGCAAGTGATTTGTGAGGCTGCAGTCAGTAGCATGTTTCCTTGTTGTGAAGTTGTTTGTGAGTTTATTTATACATAAAGTGCAATATGGCTAATAGGAAAAGAACATTGCTTAGAACTGAAGCAGAATAGTGACTTCTATTGATGAGACACCTACACGAAGATGTCGAGTGTGTATATTATCAGAATGTAAGTAACACCACCAAGTCTAATTTTAATTTACCTTTTACAATTTTAGCATTTTCAGATTATTTAACACTGAAGCAAATGTGATATTCTGACTCAATCTGACCGGGAACATCAAAAAATAACTAAAACTATTGCATTACCTCTATTTCTACGGGTAGAGAAGCCGTGTTTCAAGCATCTCATTCCAGTTCACCATCAGATTATCAAATGTATCCATCTCAGATGAGTCATCACTCTCAAGATGAAATTTACCTTTTGGCTGCTGATATTCTTTGTTACCATCTGCAATCACCAGAACACTGATCACTAAGCATTCATGATGTGATTTATATTAGAGTGAATGATATTGCAAGGTTCACAAAAATCCCACCTGCTAGGTTGTCTACTATTTTCTGTGGCACAGTACAACAGATTTCCTTTATTAATGTAGAAAAATGTTCAAATTAACAGCTTGTAGTTCACATTCTGCAATGCTAATGACAGTTTCGGCCAATGGTGAAACTGGAAGCCTACATAAAAAGTGAGCACATTAACGTGGAACACTAAACAGTGTTTTCAAAATTACAGCAAATACACGTGTGCTATGGAAGCTGTCTGTAGGGTGCGCTATGGAAAACAGTGGTCAGCAATAATGTGTACCTGTGTTGGCATAATAAACAGACCATTGATCATAACTCAATATTTCCAGTTATTTAATATTTAATACAACATGTTTTGGCCTGTATGGCCATCATCAGGTATTAAAATTATAAAATGCTTAGAGGAAGGTTAAGTGGAACAGTAAGGTCAACAGAATGAGATCTTTCTTTACCATGCAAATGGGAATTTTAAACGAATGCCATGTTTCTGATATGATTAAAGTTGTACTGTATTCAGCTTTCGTTAAAGTATATAAACTATTATGTTAAAACTGTAGCCAGTACTCGTATCTAAGAACTGTGTATATTAAATGTTTTAGGTATTGATCATCTGTTCCACATAAAATTTTGTAAATAAATCTGTGAAGTGACCCCCAAAGTTTTTCCAAACATGTCACAACGGGATGTAAACACCAATGTCTGTGTACATGTGACTGAGCCTCTAGACGTGTATAGCATACACTAAAAATCAGCAGTGGAGTTCCACATTAATTATGCAAACTTATCATTTGTTACAGTAAATATCTGAGAAGAATTATATGTACTTTGTCATCGTTGACTACAAATATATACATTCCATATACAGTAACCTCTCATCCAATGTGGTTTTGACTATACATGGTTGAAAATAAATATATGGGGGACAAACATTTGCTGAATGCTGAAGAATTATATACATGCGGATAAACGCAGGCAGCTACTCGCTGAATCCCTGTGGAAACTGGCAGCATCAGCTACTGCAGCTCTGTGTAAATATTTAATGTCCAGCAAAGTATATACTTCAAGCAACTGGTGGGGGGGACCTCTCCATTCGGATGGAAGTGATGTAAAAAGCAGACCTTGCAAATTCTTTGGAGAACTAGTTATTTAATTAATTTTGTATAAGTTCACTGGTGACAGCCAATCCAAAATCATGACTTACCTACAATTTTCAGCTTTAACTGATAGGTATCCTTAAAGGCACTCACAACCTGTGCTGTGATGTAATCTGATATTTGGGGTGTATAGTCTTCCCCCAACTTCAACATCTAAATGAGGAAAATAAAAGAAACAGTATTAGAGCATACACCTCTTCTGACACAAGTAACATGAACACCATTCTGTTATACGAACTTGACAATTTGCACTCCTCACTGAACATGAGGGTAAAGAAATAAAGGAGCTGAGTTGGGAAAGGCATTAACATGCACAGGAGAGGTGAGAAATGTACACAGAATTTTAAATGGAAAATCTCATAGGAAGATATCACTTTGCAGATTTACAGGCGAGTGGATAATACTAAAATGAATCTTAAAGAACTGTAATAGGAGTGTGTGGATTGGGTTAATATGGGCTGTGAACACTTTTGGCAATAAGCTACTCCAGCATTGTCAAACCTTTGTGATTTCAATATATTAAGATGAATGAAAACTGTTCTGCACATCACTAACTCAAGCGACTAACTCCAGTCCTTAATAGTTGCTCATCCAGTCAATAAATTCCCCACCTTTTATAAAACCTGAAGAGTCATTACTGTATTCACAACAGCTGCCACAGGCCCTATTCTAGCTGGTTAAGCCAGTACACTTGCTACGTTTCTGTAAACCCCACTTCAGTATTATCATCACATCAATAGCTGTCTTATAAGTGGGCCCAATCCTTGTGTAATTACTCCTTTTATGTGATCAGGAATTCAAAGTAAAGGCCAGCTATGTAGTGGCAGTGCACAAGTTCTGAAGCTGTGTAGTAACAGGTCTTCATTTATGGCTGTTTACTACCAATATCAAATGCAGATGTGTGCTCCTAGTTACATTCCACTCTGCTTACAGTTCACCAAATTCTTAAGCTTGAAGTGTAAGTTTTCTAATTTCCTTTTTGGAGTTAATACATTTGACAACAAAGAAATACAATTTCACAACAAAACTGTATAGTCCACTGAACAAAACAAGCGGCATGAATGACCGACTGTCAACACGCAGTGTACCATAACCTTGTGGAGTGACAATTTAAGTCGATGGCTCGCACTGGTGTTCAAACACACACATAAACTAGACCATACGAGCACATTTCCCTTCGGACTTTATAACTGTAAATTTGTTATGAATTTCATATCTCCCATGCATGCCACATGTCCTAAGAATCCAATCATCCTTTAAACTCATGATGCAAGTGAAACCTGCTGTAGAATACAAATTATTAAACTCCACATTATGTAGTTTTATTTAGCCTACTATTATTTCCCATTCCCTATATCCAAATACTGTTTTTAGTACCCTGTTCTCAAACATCTTCAATTAGAGCACAACAAACCGAGAAACATTATGCTACAAATATTATATGCCAAACCTACCTTAAAGACTATGAGATCCCCTTCCTTAGGCATGTCTTTGAGAAATGGATACTGAGAAAAGTCTGTCTTTTCATCATCAATTTTTATTTGCCCGCTGTCTTCCAAATCCATGTTGGATGTTTTATTAACTTCTATTTGTCCTCTGTTTCCCACATCAGTGCTTGATGGAGTTTCTGGAGTTGTACCATTTACTGCAGTGTCTGCAGTTATCAAATTCTTCTTACGCTGATACACATGAGGTGTGGAAGAATTTTTGAAAGTAAGAAGTTTAGCAAAATCACTTTTATTCAAAGAAGACCCACTGCATAAGTCAACAAACTGTAAACAGTCTGCAGCCTGCACATCCCACTTTGTTGTACTTTCTTCATGTAATGACAAGCTATTCAGTTTCCCATCTTCCTTCGCATTTAATTCTGATGAAACTACATCCACATTATTGGATATCACTGATGACTGCAAACTACTGACCTCAACATTGACAGGACTAGTACATGTGGGTTCAAACTCCATTTGAGACTTGCCATCGTGAGTTTCAACCTGAGCATTTACTGTAGTCTCAGTATTGACATCACCATCCCAATCAGAAAATCTGATGTGTGTACGTGGTGCAGCGACATTTCGAATGAAGGTCTCTCGTTTGGGATTTGTAACACTTGCTGCAAAACTTTCGGTTGTTTTGCTGCATTCTGATGCACTATCCTTCTTGTGTCGCCTTGTCCGTTTCCTCCGCCTTTTAGTGTTGGCGTCTGTCGTCAATAAACTTTCATTATCTTGAACAGTTTCTGCACGCGAGCCTGTTTCAATGCTACTTGTAACACCATCCACCAGACTGTCACTCCCTGGTCCTGTTTTGACACACACTGATCCTGTAGCAACACTCGTAGCACGACTGGAAATATCACTTTCTAATCTCATATCTACATCATTTCCATTCCTTCTATGTCTTCTCTTACTCTCTTTCTTTTCAAATGTATGCTGAACACCATTCAACATCTCCTCATACCGTGATTTTTCTGTAACATACAGTTCATCTGACAAACAACTCACATTATCCTCGCCTTTCTTCTTTCTCTTCTTACCTTTTTGTTTTGTATATTCAGCACTCTCATTCGGATTATTGGGCAGTACTTCACGGGTCTGTACATCTTCATTTACTGCATCACAGTTACTGTTCACATCACCTGAAATGTGGCATTTTTTCTTCATGGACTTGCTTTCTTTCATACATATTTGATCATGACCACTGTCCCCATTCTTACAAATGCAAGTAACATCATTTTTTTCATTGTCGCACACTCTGTTTTGTTCCACGACCCTAGAAATCAACATTCACATATTTTAGCACTGATGCAAGTAACCATACAAGACTGTACTTTGCACGTGGCAGCACACTAGAATACATTAATTTATTTGTGGTTTACTTCATGTTGCTGTCACTAACTCAAGACTATATAGTGATGAAAATCATTGTCTGCTGGGATGTAATGCCAATTAGTCTGTTAGAAATTTACAGACTTTCAGAGAACACTGCTGCCTTGATCTTCAGGGCAGAAGAATAAGCCCAACAGGGAAAAGACAGTGCAGTACACAGGGAAATGTATGACAACTAGATGTTGTGGGTGACAGGTCCTCAAAGGGAGGGTGGGGTCATGGGCTTGGCACAGCATGGATGGGAGTCAAAGAAAAGTAGAGGAAGTATGAGCCCATGGTAAATTTTAGTGCACAAGAAAAAGAAGCCACAAAGGAATGAAAGCTGGTGCAACCAGGAAGGAATTGAGAATAAGAGGGTTGAGGGCGTGTGGCACATGGATGAGTGTGCTAGGCCTGGGATGAGATAGAAAGAAGCCAGGAAGGAAGCAAAGCTGATGCAACCTGTCAGGAATCAAGGATAAGAGGGCTGAAAAAGCTTGCCTAAAATGTGGGACTGAACAATAAGAAAGATTTTTGAATTGCGGGACTAAAGAAGAAGAGGCGGCAGGATCAGGGGCGACAAGAAAAAGGCACAGGGAGGACAGCTGCTGGAGCACGATTAAAAATCAGTGACATAAATATTTTCAGACGAGGGACAAAAGGATCTGGGGTATAAAAAGAATAAGTGCAGACAGACAGCTGACGGAACACAGGAGAAAAACAAGTGAGAACAAGACACTTATGGGGGATCAAAGAAGAAGTGACAGGATCCGGAGGGATAAAAACAGGAGCTGTAGAGGAAGGCAAGCAGGTGGTGAACAAAAATGTTGTAAGAGGGGGATAGAACAAGATGGGTGCTGAGGCTGCAGGAGGATAAAAAACAAAGGAAAGACAGCCCCAGGGAAATGCTGAAGAGATGAGTGCAGATACGAATCCAGAAAAGGTTGAGGAGAGATGGCAAGATGGTACCCCCTCGAAATGGCTCTCCTTACTGTTCCTCCTACAAGTGCTTTGCCAACACCTCAGACCCTGTCTCTTTTGAGTGCCCACTGTCCCACTGGTGTAACCATATCCCCTGGTTATCATCTATCTTCCTATTACTACACTGTTATTTAACCTATGTGGCTTATTTTTCTATCCTTATGATGGAAGCACTGGCTTACACCTCTACCTTGAAGATGGAGACAGCAGGCTCCTCCAAGTTCGTGCATTTCTACCAGACAACACAGTATCACATCCCAGAAAACCGCAATTTTCAGTCACTGCTGTGAGAACCTCCAATCTTGCATACGTAGTACACTGTACAGCACTGAATGAGTGGCTAACAGGGAATAATGAATTTCAAAGGACATGAAAGTGACTGCAGCTTAATTTTTTGTACACTATCCCTGAATCTGCCTGGAGTATCTAAGAAAACTATGAAAATAATCAAAATAGTTGGTGTCCCAGACCAGATTCAAACCAATCACCTCGAAAATACAAGTCAAAAGCATTACCATTTGAATCAACTGGTTCAACATAAGAATATGGACCAAACCACAAGCATGTTTCATTACAATTTTATCTATGCAGATGTTGCATGAAATGTCTGCCAAACTTCAAGAGGTTATTAAAGGTGTCACTTTGGAGTCAAAAGTGTTAGATCAACAGTGTCTGATTTTCAGCAGTCAGAGGAGCATCACCGACAATTGAGGAAACAGAAAGAAAATCACTGACTAAAAAATTTTTATTTATTTTATCAGCTGCAGCTATTTTATTTTAGTAGCTACCTATGATTGTGCTCAACTACTTATTACTGCAGGTCATTTAACAGCAAATTACAACCTAAAATTCCTGCAGAATTATTTGCCTATTTGTGGAAGTGTTCCTTTCTAGGCCAGAAAACCATGTGGCTATAATGCAATAGCACTCCACTCCGGTTGATAAATCAGAATATATGAGCTGAATTGGTTGCGGAGGACCACAGGGTTGGCCTCTCCGTTCACCAGACCTCATTCTTCTTGATGTTTTCTTCTGGAAATATATGATTTGGTCTGTTTATCAAAAGATTTTGCAGACAACAGATGACTGTTGGACTGATTTTACTGTAAAAAATTGTATTGTATAATAAATAAAAAGTGCGCATTTGTTGGTTTAAGAAATGTCGTCGAATGAAAATGCACGGTATGAACAATATAAAACAACAGATGAACTTGTACCACAAATTATGGAAAACTGCTGCTTTCATATGGAACAGCCCTGAGGGCATATGAAAGGCAACAAATCATGTTATAAATTGAACATGCCTACATACAAAGAATGAAAAACATTGTTTTGAGTAATGTCACACTGGATATAAGAATTCAGAAGACATTTCAAACTGTAAATCATTAATACACCCACAACCAATGTAGACTGTTTCTTTATCTGAAATATGAACTATTCCTGGTATTCCAACTGGCAATAAACCCCCAAGTGTGTCTGACATCTCTCTCTGCTGTACTTACCTCAGCTGTTCTAAAAACTGTGATCTGAATGTACTGTAACATTAACACATGTCAATTCCAAACAAAGTTAATATCAAACATCACATTTTCCCCTACACAAGAGTTAGGTTGGATGGAATGCTGCAGTCTTTCTTCTTGTTGGGTGTTCCAATTAAACACATCTCATGGCGGGAATCTCGGTTTCTGCTTGACTGATCCAGGATATATTCATCATGCATTTTCTGTTCTAGCCACAAATGTTCCAATACATATATACATACTGATGTATTTTTGACATAACATGCGCTATGTCAGCTTCCTAACAGTTTCAAAAGACAGAATCATCTCAACTTGCTAACACAGCTCAGCTGCGAGCATGTGCTCATCAGATGTGTTGACACTTCACTACATCACTACTCTCAGCATACCTGAACAGCTCTAAGATTTTGTACACAAAACTATGGGGTATCTGTCATGTGCAGTATCTGGCTGAAACTATTTGTAATTCATATATAAAATATAACACTATTCTGAGAACCTTGCATAAGCCATTGTAGTAGCAAAAATATATTCTTGTTGAAGGTAGATGGGATAAAAATAAATTTATGGAATTTGGTACTGAAATGAGATACTGAACACTCTCTTCAAGTTACCATCCACTACTCTCAGTAATTTATGTTTTAATATATCTAATTTTGCAAAAAGAGGTTTCTGACTGTCCTGTAAATCATAAAGTCTCTCAGGTGGATGTATGATGTGTCTGCCATCAAGTTCATTCTGTAGAGATTCAGACTGCTAGCAGAAATGGAAGTCTTAAACAAATTACATAAAAAATACCCAGATTACAAGACATGCTGAAAATAATGTTGTTGTTGTTATCAAGAGGACTTCAATCCTAGCACTGATTTCATCAAATTTCTCTTATTTTACCCCAGCAAATCACAGAACAGCTCCACACAGAATAACTGTTCATAGAAGAGAACTATTGGTAATTTTGTTATCAGGAAAAAGAAAAAGAACCAAAATGCTGAAGTTCACCACACAGAAACTTATGCAAATGGCGCTGGTCTTTATCATTCTTGTATGAAATCACTTAAGACATTTGTTACAGGTGATGTAAATTTCATTTCTAGTTTATTCTGCTTCCCAAACACTTCAACACATGACTGCACACATTTTAGTGAGGTACCAGTAATCTGTGTTACAATGGACAGCATTTCCAGCACCCGATAATCGGTGTCACACAAGATTTGCTGTTCTCACTGTGGTGTTAGTGGGGATTCAAGTCTTCCGGGATGTGATGCTGTCAGGTGAGTGGCTCCTACCATTTCAAAGGATCACAGTGCCTTTCATCTCCCAAGAATCAAGCAATTCTAGATGGCACTATGATCCTTCAAAATATCAGGAACAACTATCCAGTGACACAGTGTCACATCCCAGAAGACTTGAATCCTTCTAAGTCTGTGTAAATGTCATATGTACATGTTCAAGATGCAGGTGTGTTAGCTCATCAGCAGTATCTCTGTGGGCCTGACCCGCAGTGAGGTTCGACAATTTGCAGGGTGTTCTAAAATCTCACTATATTACCTACCTACCTACAATATCTGACAATAATGTACCCACTTAGGGTAAAAATATATATATCCTGTCACCAGCTTTTACTAGTGTTGTCACCTTCCTGGCTTTGGTTTTACATACACATTCAAAAGTCTGCTGGACCACATTACCCAAAGGTCCCTTCATTTCTGTTGTCATAATGCTCCCAATACGTTAAAAAGAACTGCATTTCAAGAAAATTAAGAAACCACGAGGGACCAAATTAGGCGAGTACAATGAAAGTTACAACAATGGCATTTCTTTCTGAACAAAAATTTCTTCACTGAAACTACTCCATGAGAAGTGGCATTGTCATGACGTAAAATTCATTTAGCCAGCAAAATACTCATATGTTACTTCTTCATTGACGTGTTGCCATAAAAATTTCATGACTAGAATGTACAGAGTGTAACACAATACAGTACAAACTTCAAACATTTAATGTGACCAAATCAACAATAATAGTAGAAATCACTTTCTTACAGAGTACTGATTAACATTTCATGTTCTGATGCCAAGTACAGTATAGTACCTCTCTACTGTGTTGCAACTGACCATCAAAATAACCCTGTCTACAGACATCTAGTGGCTAGCTGCACTGAACAGTTTAAACAAAATCATTCGGTAATGTGGCTTCAAAACTGATTTCATACAAATTATGGTAAACAGGCACCCATGCAACAATCCGCATGCTGCAGATGTAGTTTGCTGAAACAGGTTGCATTTGTGACAAGAAAATAGGGAAGGCCAAATTATGAAATCGTGGAGGGTTCATATGGTACTTCTCTGTAGTCCTCAAAAATCAACACAGTAAAGGAATGTGTCTCACAGCAGTACACATGATGCTAGGAAAGAAACTGGCTTTCCACTACATGAACAAGACCTTCCCAGGAAAATAGGTACGTTGTGGTGGCGATATTCTGTTGCAACTAGGGGCACTTGAAATGACACCAACAGAATGTTGTGAACACAGTGTATACATGCAGCCCATGCCAGTGGACCTTCAAGATCTTCATGATAACAATGGTATATTTGTACAATATGTGGCATGAATTACAGTTCTGTCTGAATGTCAGCTGCGTAACTGGTGGAAGCCTTATTGAATACATGTGAAGACAACCTGAAGTGTTAACCAACATTCTGCATCAAACTGTGTTAGTCTGGTCACAATAAATATTTGACATTATATATGTCACTATATTATACCCCATATAACATGTCAACAGTGTGTTTTTGGACAAACAAATTCACAATGGATAACTCCTTTGACTTAAAATAAACCAACTAATTTTGACATCCTCATTCTTTTCAATACTGGAGACTCTAAATTTATCCATTGGAAAAGTCGATGCTTTGCTTCTAGGTCACCTGATAGGCTCAAGCCTCATGACCACTTCTTCTGAAGGGCTCAGTTCTCAGAGCACAGTGTAGAAATTTTTCAGTTATTATTTTGACCAATTTTTTTCATGCTCAGATCTGTTGTCAAACTCAGTTCCATAGCGTTTCTATCCATACTTCTGCTATCCACTGAATAATGTGACAATTGTAACTTGCTTTTCCAGTCATATTTTCCACATTACAATCACATCTTTAAGCTGCCATGTGTAATGTCTTCCATTCCATTTTGAAATCACTTAATCCACACAAAAACCAGTTCTACTCTTAGTTCAATCACCATAAACACAATACAACATTTTTTAAAGGTCAGTGGTATTTCTCCCAAGCTTCATAAAAGATGATGATTTTGTGTTGTACCTATAAAAACACTGTATCCAAGAAAACAACCTGAATGCTGATGTCTCAACACAAAATTGCTGAATAATGTAGTCACATATCCAAACATGTGAACTTACTGGTGATGTCAACTGCTATATAAACTCGCATGTCCACTTGTTTGTCAGGCGTCACACTTTTACTACAAATAAGTTATTTAACACTATTATGGAAAACCAGAGTGGTAACTTACGATTGTATACTATTAAAGATGTGTTATTATTGAAACATTAATGAAATCAAATTCAGGAGTTCCTTTCACTAAAATAAAAAATTACTACTTAACCTTTATTAGTCATACACTGTGCTAATGTAACTGCACGTGTGCAGTCCAGCTGACCAAGGAACACATTATTAACTTTAATACTGTCAGAAAGTTAACATCTACTCAACAGTCCCACAGCATCAAAATTTAAAATTTCCTGTTTCCAGGTGATAAAGGTTAAATTACTTATCAAGTACTAAGTCTAACCTGCAAAATGGACGTTCCAATCTTACAAAACCTAAGAACTGTCAACTTTAACAAGCCTGCCATTGTACCCTAGCAAGGTCCAGTTCACACCTTTATAACGTACGACTCCAAAATTTCTCAACCACACACAGTTGAACTATGTGGTCTCAACTTGCAAAATTCTTCACTGCACATTGTGAATGCATTGCTCATTTCTCCAAGTATCTTACATCCCTTGACAACCTCATCCTTCTTAATTTAATCATCATAACTATACTACATACTGATTCCATGGAATAGGGTCCTTCTTGACACACTACTAGTCACTCAACTAATCTTAAGATAGATCCCACCTTTTATGAAATATGGCTGTTCATTACTGCATTTACAAGAACCCACCAGTCTTCCCTCTAGGCAACTCCAGATTATGTCAATTCCTCTACCCCCTCTTCCATCAGATTCTTGGGTCATAATGTTCATACTTCATCAAACACAAACACCAACAGCAGAGTGTAAAATTAGGGTAGGCCATGTCAGTAATGCTTCATTCATATCCAACCCTCATTTCACATACCTGTAATGCTTCTCTTGTGTTCATGATGTATATACTGCCACATTCATCCCATTAAATATGACATTTCCTATGAAGTCAGACCATCATAAAATATCTTCTCTATAACTAGTGGGCTACAATCTTCTTGACATTCGTAATTACTCGTTAACAAACACTTACATTTGACACATAAAATTTTTTCCCACATGGTAGCAAAAGCTGAAATGTTAACTCGTATGATTAATTTTTTATATTACTTTCACCATTCATTTTCAATTCACTTTCTATTAACCAACTAAATGCACTTTCACTTTCAACTATTTAATTGTTTACAAATTTTCCCCTACAGAAACTAGAACTAGACTGCATATGGTGACAGAGTGAACCTTTGGATGTAAATAAAGTGTAGTTTGTATACCCCCTGATGATGGTCCTGTATGGACCGAAATGTTTGTAGGGGAAAACTTGTCAAGAATAAAATAGTTGAAAGTGCATTTAGTTGGTTAATAGAAAGTCGTATGATTAATGTTGAGTTACAAAATGATGTTCAAAAATCCTTTTTTATGACTTTTTAAATTTCACCGTTAGTAAATATCTTTCAACCAAGATATATCAGCAATGTTTATACAGGTACACTGATCCTCTTCATTTTTACCAAGTCTTGGTCAGACAATGCCTGTTACCCACTCTCCAAAAGGCATAAAATCTGACAAACATTACTTGAAAAATCTTTAACCATCCTTTTCCTTACTAGCATTCTACCCACGAATAAAACCACCTTTTCCTAAACTCATGTCTAATACGCTTTCTGTGCATACATTATGTTGATAATCGCCAGATCTTACTGGCGTGCCTTCATACAGTCTAAAAGAAATTTAACCTACAATTAAAACCTGAAGCACACACAAACGTAACGCACAAAACGATCTAACATTCATAAGAAGTTTAATATGAGACGAAAAAATCCGCTTTTCTAATACCACTTAGGCGATTACTGGTCATTAGCAGCAAAGCCTTCAGTCCAACCTTCAGACAGTCGACTGAACGAAACACGTTTCGCAACCCTAATGGGAATAACTAGACACGTCACGATTCACAGGCGACCATAACATCAACGTTTCACATGTACGTTTTTCTGGAATGTAAATGCATTACACTGTATACCTGAATATCACTGGTAACACAACTTACTTCAGAACATCGCCCGCACACAGCAAACGAACATTTTCTGCGGAAGGCAAATAATTGTTGCCAATCATTAACGAGATTGGTCCTTCAACACAAAGAAAACATCTGATACGATCTTCTATATCGCCGATACAACGATCGCGGAGTAAGTCAACATACATAAAGAAGCGGCTTCTAATACCCTGCCGCATTTCTCTTGCGTCAACACCAACCCTAAAACCCATCGACTCCGCCATTTCTATTTTGTATTCACGCAGTAGGATTTATATTTCACCAATCGATATTTACCTAAAATTGCCGCCAACAAGGCTGCCAACAACCCTTCCGTCACAAAATTTCTTTCGTCTGTTTAAAAACTTTCAACACGGATCTTACGCATGAGCAACCAATCAGTGCAACTGGCGCACATGCAATTTCAATAATCCTTCTTTTCCTGTTGCCTGAAATATAATGACATTATATTTACAACTTGAAAACAAGTTATAAAAATTATTCTGTTAATTCTATCATTTACATACAGTGAGCACAACACAGATTCCACATTACAGCACTTCAAATTACCTATCATGGTAAAACTGTCAGTTACATTATCCAAAATATGCTTCTTTACATAACTACTACAACTCAAATATATATTCATATGGCTTAGTGAAATCTCTTTAATCTGAATCACTTGAAGAGTAACTCTCACATGTGTCCAGACTTTAAAGCAAAATCCATTATCATCTATATAAGAATCCACAATATTAAATGTGTATGGGGACATGAATCAGAAGTTCAGATCGCTTTGTAAATGTTTCACTGCACATTTCACATGTAAATTCAACTTTCACTTCTTTTCCATCTTCTAACAATGCAGTAGAAGCTACAACATTATTATCACCCTCTAATTTCACAGCGGTATTTATGCCCCCATCTTTAGAAACACTTTCAACATTTTCTTGTTTCATATCATGTACAGTATCCATAACAGTTTCAATTAACTTAGATTTCCTGGCAGGAAAAGTTGCAGTAGGAAGTTTTCCCATCTTCACATTGTGGTAATTTACGTTCTTTGTCCTTGGACCTATTCTGCTCACATCTCGGCCAACTTTTGAAAATGACCTCGCTTTTGATGATACAGCCTTCAATGCTGCAAGTGTACTCACTGTCACGTTCTTTGTTCTTGGCCTTATTCTACTCTCACCAGCAGGTCTTGTACTTTTCACAAACCCTCCAGATGACAAGTCTGGCACACTAGTTCTAGACTTCATTCCACTGTGCTTCCCATCAACTGCTGACCTGCGTTTGGGTTTGTGTTTATCCTTTCCGACTTTCTCCTTCCCCGAATCGGACTTTGAGTGGCTAACAATCGAATTTAAATTTTCAATTACAGACTCAAAACTTTTTACAACTGATTCAAAATTTTCATCAGTATTTGACTTGCCTTTTGTCTAAATTTCTTCCTGGAAATCTTACGCTTGTAGCTGCTCCCATCATCTGAATCTGGATCCCCATCAGCAGATGCATCTCCATGAGGTGTATTTACAGGACTGGACAGCAAAGTGAGCTCATGTGGGTTCAGTTTGCGGCGACGCTTGTATTTGCGTGGCCCCAACTTAGGCATCCGTTGCTTTGCAGTATTTTCATCGCTGTGCTGAATCAAATGTGCACACAACTGCTCGGAACTGCTGAAAGCTTCTGTACACACTTTACAAACATATATTGCTACATGACTGCCAGATGTCCTTGGCTCTGGACCCGAATGATGTGAACGGATATGTTCCCTGAGTACCACCTGTAAAAGAAATTCAGCAGGTGATAGCACACTCACGTAAAACATCACCAATATTGGAATGTGCTATTCATTTAGCTGCTTATCAACTATGATAATTACAAGCAGCTATGTAGGACATAGGTCCTTTACAAAATATTTTACATGGTCAAAGTTTTTTGGTCATGAATGTTAAGAATTCAAGGTAATGAAATACAAGGGGAACAGTCATTCCTGTTCTGAAAATATCCACTACCTACGAATTCATTCTATTCTGGCTTTGCTGCTTTATTTATTTTTTATTTTAGGTGTGCATACTGATCCTGTGACTTAATCTTGGGTTATCTGAAACTTATTCAGCCCACTAAGCTATTACAATGGCTTCAAAAGACCCAAACATGAGTAAACAAGGTAACGCTGGCAAGAGGAAACATGTAACATTAACAATTCCTCAGAAACGTGCAATAATTAGGAGGCTTAAAGGTGGTGAAAGCTGAACAGAGGTTATGACTTCATACAACACTGGGCCATAAACTATCTATGATATAAGGAAATGGAAGGACCAATTACAATCGTATGACAATAGAAAAGGCTTAGTCTTTGTATTATAAACTAAAAATAACTGGCAAGTGCACATTCTGCAAGGGCAGTAACAAAAAAAAATACAAGTAAGAACTTAGGTCAGTATAGGTAAAGGTAAAGGTAAAGGTAAAGCAATCCCATTACAGGCCTTGGCAGGCCCTTAGGGCTCCAGGAGGTCGAGGTTCCCAGGTTTTTAGACAATCGGCACATGAAGGTGGTAAGGTTGTCAGCCCTACGCACCGGCCGCCTTTACCCCCCAGGAAAGATTCCTGGTACTCATTTCTGTTAGAGGCTGAGTCGACCTCAGGGCCATAGTGCGACCGAAACGATTATGTCAGTGAAAAAATCCAGTGACACCATCAGGAATCGAACCCGCGACGTTCCGGTTTGTAGCGCAGTGCCTCAACCAACTGCGCCACCGTGTGCCCCAGGTCAGTATAGGTACTGTCTGATAAACCAGAATATTTGATAATCCGGCACCTGTCCGGTAGTGGATGCCAGATTAAAATAATTCTACTATACCTCCTCAAATTTCCAAGCAATCTTCTAACTTCAGAGCGGTATATATAAAATGCACAAAAAAACTGGAGGAAATCAAATATGGAGGAGCATCGGAACAACGATGTCTTGTGAGATTTGATGTTCTCATGGTGGTGCCTAAAAAGGCTGCTTTTTCTGGGATGTAGCTTGGTAGACAGGTACCTATGGTTTGAAGAAGTATGCTGCCTCCATATTCAGGGCACTCTTATACCCTGCAGATGGATGTACCATGTTCTTCTGAGACACTGGTGTCTGTCTACCTAGCTACACAACATCACATTCCAGAAGAAGGAATTTTCAACAATGGTTTTGTTTATAAGAAGGCCAGTACAACCAGCTGTTAATAATCCTGGCTCACAACACTCTGCTGTGTGACTAATTTTATTCTCATTCTGTGTGGTGGTAGAAAACACCTGCCACATTACTCCCGAGTTTGATATGAAAACTCAACTCACAAAATTAGAAGGTACAGCACAGCCCTGCATTCTCATTACCAATGAGCCCAAGATATTTTACTCACCCGCTGGTTGAAGGCACGTGGACACACAGCACAGGCATAAGGTTTCTCCCCTGTGTGAATGCGTTCATGTTTGCGTAGTGTGCCGCCATCAGCAAATGCCTTCCAACAAAAACGGCATCCATAAGGACGCTCACCAGTGTGGATACGTGCATGGATCTGTTGACTGCTGCGTGATCCAAAGGTCTTCCCACATTCAGCACATGAAAACTGACGTGCTGATGGTTCTTTGTTGTGGCTGTGACGATGGTTTATAAGTGCACGTCCATCAGGGAATTCCAAACCACATTCATCACAAGATACTGCTTTATCTCTATGAGAAACCATGTGTCTGTGAACAAACACACAAAGCATTTATGAACAGGTCTGTAAAATATTTAAGAAGTACATTAACATTCTTGTCTCAAGACATAATAGTGAGGAACCACAAAGGTCACGCCTCATGAAAAGCCCACTTGTCTGACCCTTTGGTTAGTAGGGGATTTACCGTCTGCCAACCTCACTATTTTCTTTTAATTCAATGAGGTAAACATGGCTGAGAGGAAAAACGGTGTGCACTAAATTACAGCAAATACAGTACTCAGTGCTTGAATCAGGCCAGGGTGGAGTGAAATGCCACATAAAAATCCTATGTCACCTGGCTTCAAATCATCCTGTCACCACTGCAATCATTTAAACTAGATATCTCTCACACCAATAGAACAACAGATTTTTTAACCCCAGAAATGATCACAAGAAGTAACAATGAAAAATAAGGAGTTGATCTCCATTACTGTTTCAGTTTTCTGTTTATACAGTAAAGGCAGAAGATACTTTAAAGGCATGTCACTGTAGTTACAACCCCTTGTGATGTCAACAAGCAAAGGGAGTGGTGATTCAGTTCCACACATTCTTATCCTTGGCACTGTATATACATGGATGGTTAGCTCCATGCACGGATCACTTAACTCCAGAGGCAAGACCCCCTGGTAGCCAAAGGATGGGAGACTGAATGGAATCCACAGTTGGGCTAGTGGAGAGGCCCATACAGAGAACTGAACACCCATCATTTGGCCTGTATCTAGTCACTTCACTGATTCAGCTATCCAGCCCCAGTTTTTGTAGTGGTTTTATCAGAAGCTCTTCAGAAATTACAGTACAACCCTGTTAAGAAGTCTTTCAAGGGACCAGAGGATTAGGGACTCCTTAAGCGGGAAGACTTATTAAGAGAGAAGCTTATTAAAAGCAGTAGGATTTCGGGACTTTAAAAACAGACTTCTTACAGGGGAAAACTTCTTATGCGGGGACTTCTTATCCAGGTTCTACTGTATCCTTTCTTCTCTCTACTTCACATGATGCAATGCACAGTACAAGCCAGTGTGAGACTGTACATTCAAAGCATGCACACACACTAACTGTGTGGTTTCAAGTCCATCAGACACGATGTCAGAAAAACATTACATTCTGATCTGAAGTTTTCATGGCTATACATACTGCAAGCCTTTTCAGGCCATTAGCCATATGAATGTGGTGTTCATATCCAGTTACAAAGACTGTCTATGTCTCCAACATCAGGGACTGACGTGATGAGTGACACAACTGCATATACATATTTACACCCGAAATATGCTCTTGGAGTTCAGTGTTCTGTTCCCAGCCAGGATTTGCTGGAGTTCAATGGGGCTGAGTCAGGCAGTGTCATCACAGTCCATGCTAAACCAGGCCATATTTAACTACTATTTACTATAATTTTCTTAATTTTAACTAGAAGTTATGTTTCATAAATAGGTTTAATGGTGGCAAATCCTGATCTGGAGGTCAGGTCCAGTGGAATGGTACGATGCCGCATTGTGTACCCTTCCACTAGACCTGGCCTCTGGCCTGACCCCAAGGAATGAGACTACATCAACCTAAGGGCCAACAGAGTAGGAATCTGAAGATTCATGTCTTCTGGAATGTTACAATGTATGGGTGGGTACACAGATCCTAATGTTTCATAGGACAGTAGCGCCTTCAAAAGGTTGGGAACTATTTACGCAGCAACACAGCTTAACGTCCCAGAAGACTTGATCCATCAGCAACACTGCTGTAAGAACCTCACATCTTGCGGGGTAGGAATTTCTTCACATTCTCTCCACCTGAAGCTTCAAAGAGAACCAGCTTCAAAAGTTTTGTGATTCTGGGCATGTTCACAAAGAAATTGCAAAAAACAACTATAAGCTTTGTCATATCTGTCTATTTGTCTGAAAGAAACAACTCAACTCTCACTACACATAAATGTGTGAAATTCTAAATTTGGGATTTGTCCTAGAATATGTCAACACACACCAACTACCATTAAAATTGGACAATAATAATAGATACTTTACAGGAATGCATACACATACTTATGACTATTTTGTGTGCTAAGGTCACCATTATTATTACTGTTACTATGGCCACTTGGGTTACTAAAGTTATGCACAGGCCTAGGCAGAATAACAGAGAAAATGTGCTGGCAGTGTTATGCTGTGCACGAATTAACTGAAATAGTTATATTAAAAGATAAGCCAATGGATAAGTCCAAATGCACACCCTTAAACATCCTATATGTCTCCTCATATGTTATTAGTTTCATATTACACAGGAGACGTAATTCTCTAACTCAATGGAACAGAGCGCTTCTTCAGAAGCTGATAGGTCCCCAGCTAGTGAAGAAATTCACGAAACTTTATAAAAGCCAAAGGTTCATTACCCTGACAATTCCTTGGCAATGGTTTATGCCCATTCTGATAAACTTCACAATTAAATTTTTGAATGTGGCCACGTTTACTACCTAACATCATTATTATTACCATTTTCATGTACAGTCTCATTCAAAATTGTAAGTTTGAAAAGAGTTTCTCTAATTTTTCAATCAAATCTCCTAACAGAATTTTCACATGCTACTTATGGATATGATCAAATACTGTCCTTTGTACCACCACTTTTATCCTCACCTGGGGCAAATGTAATTCTTTCTCAGTGCAATTATTCTCTAATTTGCAGAGCAAAGTGGAATACCTGTGCCCATTTCATGCTGTTGTTATATGTGAAATCCTTGAATTTGAGAAATCAAATAACAGAAAGCCTATTTATGTGTAACTTCCAATAATCTGAAGTGTCTACTAAGAAGTTGTATAAACTTTCTCCTCTTGCTATATTGGTGAAGCAGAAGACAAATCAATGTACACTGGAAGTGAGACTGGCATGAGAAAAATCTGTGTAACTATGTTGTTTTCACTATTTTGGTGCAGCTTTGTATCACGACTGTTATGGTGTGACAGCAAGACAAGACAGAGGATAACTGTGATCTATGAAATTTCTGAAATGGTTTTCAGTCACATGAAAGGTAGAAGGATCACTTTAGGCCAATTCAAAGTTAGCAGAATGGTTCTGGGCCACCTGAAAATGGTTTGCATCACATAAAATCAGTAGGATGGTTTTTGGGCCTCCTAATAAGAAGCAACATGGCACCCCACCCAACTTTCAACACTGATTATTTCATGAAACAATGATGACGCTTACCTTTTAAGACGTGCACGACTATGAAAGCGTTTCCCACACTTGTGGCAGGAAAAGCTGCGTTCAGCTAAGTGGACCCACGCATGTTTCTGGAGGGAGCGGCGATCTTTACAAGTTTTACCACAGAGTGTGCAGGCATTGGGTGGGATGTTACGGGCATGCCGTCGGCGCACGTGTGCAGCAACAGCCGGTGCATCCAAAAAACACTCGCCGCACAGCATGCAGCGATGTGGTTGATAGCGTGCATGTGTTTCAACATGCGCCAAAAGGTCACTCTGCCCAGGAAAGTTCTGACCACACACCTGACACACGTGTGTTGCCATACTACTGTTTGGCTCAAACTTGACATGGATTCTGTACCAAAAATAACACCCCTTTCTTAAAATTTAGAAATCAAAGGTAACATTTATAAACATAAATTTCCCTCTGCTATATCACAATTGATACAAAATGAAATGGAGTAACAGGGAACCAGAGAAAGTGGTACACCAAGCAACTCCACACTGTGTACTCTTCATACAATATTGTTAACATGGTTAAACCAAGGAGCCTGACAAGGACAGGAAATGCAGCATGCAGCAGAAAACAGAAAGGAATATATTTTGATTACAATGCCTTGAAGGATGGTCAAGTTATATGTGAGAGAATATATTAAACAGTGGATCTTACAGAAATAAACTTCATGCAAACTGAACTGGTTCAGGATAGTGTCCAATGCAAGCTTTTGTTATGAATGACATGAAAATTCGGAATCCTTATCAATAAAAGCTTCTTGCTCAGCTACAGAACTACCAACTGCTCACGAAAGACCATGTACCATGGAGTTAGAATGCAACATAATTTAGAATGTAAACAAACTAAACTGCTCAAGATATAGTTCAGTGAAAGGTTTCTCTCTGCTGATGTCAATAAAACTGTTGGGAGTCCAAAGACAGGGACTTCACCTGTCAACTGCTCAGGGAATATTATAGGCTATGCCATGATGTGTATTGTTTCAACCATGTCTAATGCACACAAAGCAGAACAATTAAGGCATGGCTAGCTCAGTGAGCATTAGAGGATTTACAGCTTGAGGGTTAAAGCTGCATGCATGGTTGAATGAAGCAAAATCAAAAAGGTGAGATGAGACAACTTAAAGTCATCAATGAATAGGAAATCTTGTATCATGCTACCAAAGCAGGATCCATAAGTAAAAATGCAATCTAGGCATTTTTCTGAAGTTCTGATCAGACTGAGTTTTTATCTACATAGAGACTGGCGATAAAACACCCAATACCTACCACTTCTGCACATTTCTGTATACCCATATTCAGTACTTACCACGATCACTTCTAATGTTCTGTTCCCTTGCAAACACTTTGTGAGCACTTCTAATGGCAAGTACATGGTTAACAAATGGTTTTTGATACTACACCTGTACAGTTCCTTGGAAAAAATTCTGAGAGATCCCAATGGATGGCAGAAGCTACCAGGGCATCTTTTTGCAAATGTATTTGTAAACTTATAATACTGTGCACACAGTCAGAAAAGATATCAGACTGACTACAGCCCACAAAGGTTACAAACGCCATTTCTAAAATACCGTCTTGCAGCTTACATCAGAATAAGAACTATGCAGGAAAAGTCATGAAGAAATAATGGATATTCAGTCTTTTGATTATATGAAAATCATTCAAAATTGTAAAAGTTCAAAGCCTACAACCATTTCTATAATAAGACACAATAGTGAAAATAAAGAAGAGGTCAGCATTTGGGAGAGGTACAGAAGGATCCTAGTGAACAGCAGATTAACAATAATTTAACTACTTTTCAAGCATTGTGCAACTAACAGGGGTAAAAATAGACCATCAAGATATACACAATTAGTTTGCCCTTTGTTTTGTTTTATTATACCTCCTACACGTGTAGATCATATTGTATCACCTTCAGGGAGAAACCATTAATAAATACAAATATACATTGTAGATAATGCATTACACAGGATGTCATTATTATAAAATCTATATAATAAAATCTGCTTAAAATGTATTAAATTCATATACAAGTTGTTTTACTTATCTCTGTTGTATTACCTTATACAGTTTCACCTGCTAGTAATACAAAACCGTAAGTAAAAAGAACTTTTATATGGACATACAGCTGAGGTCTAGAATGTTTGAAGCTTTTAATTCCATGTTCCTTATATGTCTTCATGGTAGGGGCAGCAAAAGGAAAAACCTTGAAGTTCATTTACCATCTTTACTTGAACAATGTCCTAACTGGGTAAGAGTCCAAGTTTGTATTTTACCATAAGCATAAATGGGCTAGTCTTCAAATAAATGTAACTGTACTTAAATTTAAGTGTGTTACAAAGTTTAGACATGCTAAACAGTATTTCAGTATTGTACTTTCAGCAAGGTAGAGAATTAATTACAGAGAATATTTCAATCAAATATTTTAACCAAGTACCATATTATGCACATACTTTCCCCCACTGTGGCTGAGGATACTCATCTTCTATCCCTGCATAATTCAATCTTTATTTTAGCAGAAAGTGCTTTCATCAATGGACTTTTGAATAAGCAACAGTGCATGCAAAGGTCTGTGTGCGCACACATGCATGTACACATGACCCTAAACTTTCACATCAAACACACATCCTGAGTGACTGAGCCATTGGTCACAGCCTGTAAGGTGTACACTACATAAAGGAACAGCAGATAACACTGTTGTTCACTTCTAGCCACATCCACAAAACATTATGCACCACCCACATGTCTATATCTATACAGAACAGTTTGGCTCTGGCAAAGGAGAGTTTGAGAAAATTTGGAAGAAGATACCCATTATAACTCATTCAGTACATCATATTTTTAATGTCTGTCCAACATGGTCTAAAACAGACACAACAAGCCCTCGTGTCTGTTTCAAGTTAAAAACTATATGTAGCATTATGCCGAGAGATGGTTATAGCTCATGTGACACTAACATATTCACAATAACATGAAACATATCTGACAAATGTCTCCAAGCTAAAACTTTATTCTGGAACTAAATGAGCTAGGAAGTGTAGGCACAGCATAATTATGCCCCATTTGCTACTCTAAAAATCTGACACTTCAGACAGTTTGCATTTTAACCACATCCTAGCAATCTGAGCAAGATCTGACTTTTGCAAGAGGACACAGCATGGAAGTGAATGCACATGTGCACACAGCGGGGATGCAAATACACATGCAGGCAGAATCCACAAAGCAAATATGTGCTGGGGAAATGCATGTAGGTCTTCAGGTAATGCAGCCATTACAATTGTTCCATCTAAATGAAAACAGAAATGGCTCAATGCTTTCCGTGAAATTTTCCAGTATCACAACTCGTGAAAATCTGTTCATCTATTCTAAAGGTTTTATAGGTATGGATAGACAGACTGAGAGAGAGAGAATTTAACAGGCACTTTACGGGGATGTGGATGAGCCTAAAAATCGAAATCAAAGAATGTGTGAATTGTCTGAATAAACAGAGCGACAAAAAATGTCGTAAAGTACTGATCAGGACTTCACTTTATCATGTCATAATCTGGGGGTGCGGTGAGTGGGAGAGGAAAAGCCTAGTGTCATGAGCCCAGGTCCCAAACAATGTGTCACTGCTGGATATCAATTGTTATAGAATATATTTAGGCGTGAGTGAATAAAATAAAACAATGACAAATCTACGAGTTTTCAAGTGGTTAATACAACCATTTGTCTTACCCCCTGTCAGCAATTTTTAAATTGCCTTTATTTTCTAATTCAGCTGTTCGTAATCAGCCTGTTCACTCATTCCATGGTAGAGACTCATTCTGAAAATGCGAGTTACTCAGCTGTTCAAAAAATTCTCTGTGTTTATGAAATTCTTTTAAGTGTGTTATTTAACAACATTGTAAACTACTAAGATTATGTAGTGACAGTGATAGATGAACAAAGAAGTGTGCAACATTAGTGGAATTACACTAAAAGGCAAAAACCGAAGTACTCAGAGAAATCTGTCCCCAGCGCCACTTTGTCCACCACAAGTTCCACAGGAATTGGCCTGGGATTGTACCCAAACCTCCACAACGACACGGCAGTAACTGCCTGAGCCACTGCATAGCTTTTTAATTTCTTTTTAGAAATCTGGATGTTAGTTACTAGATGCATGCACAAATTTTCCAAAAATCTAAGAGCCTGCCCAAAGTTCTAGGTGCCAGAAGGGTGACATGAAGCAAGTTCCTTAATGAGGACCCACAAATAGAGGTGTCACTGTACAAAATTTAGTTGGCCAGGTGACCTGGCACCCGGGATTTGTGCACCCCTGAATTACTATGTTCACAAAGTTCCTATTCTGAACCAGTTCAATCCAACTGATACCCTATGTATATAAGATTAGCTGAAATACTACCCTCCTAAGTAGCATCTTCCCCTATGGTTTTCTGACCATCCTAACAACAGGCAAATAGCAAACATTTAACAGTTCCTTGTCATGTAACCTTCTCTATCTTCCTGTTAGTTTCTTAGGTTGAAAAATATTCTCCTTAACACTCTGTTCTACAAAATCCTGAGAGACCAAATTTCACACCAATATAAGACAAAGTGTAAAATTATAGTTTTATGTGTTTTTAAGCTTTAGGTTTTTAAACAGGAGAAGAGTTCAGTTATATATAAGTGGTAACAATAAACGCAGGATCCATCAGTCACCTGTACTGAACATTTTAACAAAAATGGAGAATATACCGTATTTACCCGAATCCAAGACGACTCTAAGCTAAGATGACCCCCCAAATAAAGCATATCTGTCAAGGGAAAATGTATTTATCCAAATCTAAGACGACCTCCCAAAAATAAAAGTCTGCTAAGAAAAAATATTTTACTATTAATTTCATACACTTAATACACAAAGCATGTCAGATTCTATCTGCCTTTACCAATCAGTGTCACTGTCTCCATCTTCACAGGCAGTGTCTTCATCTTTCTCACACTCACTCCTAACATCCCCCTCCTCTTCAATGTCATTCCACAATATATCATCATTGGTGCCCTCCACTTTTAACCTTAAACTTAAAACCCTTCACAGTCACTTCTGGTGAGCTGTGCTGCCATACCGTTATGATCCATGTTGACTAATACATTTATGTTTCTTGGTTTATACACTTACTTGAACCCATGAAGAAGATTCACAGTTTTCTCCACAGATGGTGTTACTGGTGTTAAGAATTTTAAATACATGTTTTCTGAATTTCTGTGTTGTGTCTGTGGTCTGATCAGTCCGAGTTAATGGCTTTTTTTTATGTTTTTTAATTTGTAAATTCATCTAGGTTTTATTTTATAGAGTCTTGTAGTTAATTTTTAATTTATCAATAGCCATTTTGCTGTTACTACACTTGGACTAGATCTGTTCTCAGGAGCATATCTTAACAAGTTTATTGTTTCTATACTGCAAAGTGACTGACAATAGCTTGATCTAAGGGGTTGACCAAATTAGGTGCTTCTTTGTCTGAGTAGTGGAAATGGATAAAGTACCAAAAAACAAGACTGTGTTACTTCACTTGTGCTCTGTTCTCTCTTTTGTTTATACAAGATGATTTGGCAATGAGTGGGCTTGGTTTGGCTCCACATGGTCTGGTTCAGAGAGATCTGGTTTGGTGCTTCATATATGAATTTAAGACGACCTCACATATTTAAGCGCCAAATTTAAGGAAAAAACCTTGTCTTGCATTCGGGTAAATACGGTATGTGTATCATGTTAGAAAGTAATTGTGTGGAACTGCCAGTCTGGGAATACACTTGTTAGGGACTAACAAACCATACTGACCTGCGGTGACGTTTGAGAAGATCCTGTCGATGGAAACCAAGGCCACAAGTCTCACAGTGGAACTCTCCAAACCGATCATCGCCTGTATATGGACCAGAAGCGTCAGGCTCATCTCGACTTCTTCCAGCATGCTTCATGCGTGAATGCTCCTTCAGCAGCCCGATATCCCAGAACATCTCCCCACACGTATTGCATTCGAATGGGCTGTCTCCAGCATGCACCCTTGCATGTGAAGCAAGTGCCTTCTCACGTGCAAAACCGACACCACAGTGCTGACAAACATATGGACGACTTTCGTCAATGACAGGCCAGCGAGGCATGGCAGGTTCTTGTGGCTCCATGCTAGGAGTAAAAGTGGGAGGTGGCTGAGACAGTAATTTCATATCTTCATCTACATAACTATAACTTCCACCACTACTGTTCCCAAGCTTTTTACGAGATGAACTATTACTGTAGTTGGACCTTTTGAAATCTTTAAAGTTGGGGCCATCACTCTCTTCCATATAGGTACTACTCTGGGTTGAAGTAGTAATATTCTTCCGTTTCTTTGGTGCTGCTGACTGCACTTTCTTCCTCCTCCCTTTCATCGAAACAGTATTGTTATGATCATGTGAGTTACTTGTTGGAACATCTTCCTCATCATCATCGCTACCAAGATGTCCAGGAGCATATGCATGGATTTTCATATGGCTAATAAGGTCACATCTGCGACGATATCGAGCTCCACAAAGGTTGCAGCCATGTGGACGATCTGTCTGGTGGGCCAACATATGGGTCATTAGATTTGCTTTTTTACGAAAACGTCGACTGCAGAAATCACAAGGATATGGGCGCATTGTTGTGTAAGCATCTTGATCTTGTGGTAATGGTATCTCAACCTCATCTGGTTCTGTTGTGGGGTTGCATGACACCTTCAGTTCAATCAAGTGCTGACTGTATGAAAACAAGTAAAAAAAAGTTACAATAAAGCATTACAAAACCTTGGAAACCTACATAAACTTTCTGTGACACAAATTTTCTTTATCCTTTCTTTCAGTTCAACACTTTAGTTTCTAGAGTCACAACATATGGAAATATCAATTCCACTGGCTCATTCACAGTTTAATCCATTCAACTGCTAGAACTGTTGACTCATGTAAGAAACAAACTTATCACACAATATTACTACCGAACTGAAAACTAAACAAACCCAAATTTGATAGCAGAATTTTCTCCACACTGTTGGAATCAAAACAAGCACAGGGAATTACTAGTGACCTGAAAATTAGATTACCCTAAACTTTGACAGTACAATTTTCTCTACACCAGTGGGAATTGTGACACCACAACAACCATGGTTTCTGTATTAGGTAGTGACATTCTGTTCATACCAGGTACAATGGTTACACTGACAATTTGTTTTCCAGCACTTTGTTAGTAGAACAGGGTACATAAACCTTGTGAAGGCATCTTTCTCTTTGAGACAGGCAAGACCATGTCATTTGTGTTACACCACATACTTCAGGTATGATTGGATGATAAATTTATAAACTGGTATGGCCAGAAGGAAAAATAATAACAAGACAGGAAACCCACAGCAAGAACCTCCACACAGCTGACCTCATCACAAAACCAGTTTAAAAACAAATAAATGCCGACCATAGCCTTATCATTTGAATTCACTAAATCCTGATGATCATCATAACAGTTCATATAAGAACCTCAATATATTTCAGTATGTTTATCACAGCAAGGGGACACCAAATTTCACTACACTCTTCTCTGTTAGGAGCAGTAAGGCTTAATATTTTCAAATATCCAGCTGCAGTAAACAGGACTTCAGTAGCCTCTACAACACGTTCATTTTTGTCTGCGAAGATCACACAGTTGGAAAAGTTCCAGCATATTTATTCTACTGACATAGGTTTTCATTTTCTTTCCATTTATAAATGGGGTCATATCCACTAGTGGGAAAAGTTGCTGAAACTCAATACTTCTTTTGTAGCTTCATCCTTCACCACTTTCTTACTTTCTTTTATACAGTCATACCTTTACCTCATTCCCTTTCTCCATTTATAACTTTGTTGCTTTTCAGACTCCTCATGGTCTATAAATACTCAGTGACTCATGCAGTCAGTGATAAAATTGTTTTACCTGACATTCCTCCATCTGAAAGTTATCCATTAGTTCCTATACCACACAAATAAACTGACATTTACATCTGATGTTACCAGTACTAAGCTAAGCAAAAGCGTGCAGTTGAAATGGTATGGCCACTTCCTGTTGGTGGCAAAATCTGTGTAAGTTCCACATCAATGAACTGTGGAAATCATTACTTTATTTCAAACTGCTCAGCAATTTCTTTGCACTCTTGTACTGATTTGGAGAAACGTAACAAATATAAAGTCACTGAAAAGTATAGTTAGCAACTCACTACAGGCTGGACAGTCCAGGGATCGAATTCCTGTAAGGGCAAGATTTTTCACACCCATCCAGACTGGCCCTGGGGCCTACCCTGTCTCCTGTACAATGGGAACCATGTTTCTTTCTTAGGGGTAAAGTGGTCAGGGCATGGCATTTACCACCCACCCCCATTTAGCACCAAGGTTAAAGAAAGAGCAGAGCTATACCTCTACTCCGCCTCTGGGCCTTTATGGCCTGCTCTACGGTGAACATTTACTACATATATAATCACACCAAAACAAATTTCATTTTAGTGCTTAGAAAACACAGAAGTGGCACACCCTCTCAACTGCAATGCCTAATGATGTGCAAAATTCATCATGAAGAGAATAATGAAATTAAGACACTACAATTTTAACCTTGAGAACTTTTTTAGATTGTCTCATTCCACTATACAGCGCAACTATTTCTAATCCTGCTGATAATTAACATGTCTTATACAAATGACTCAGATCTCAATCTAACCATAACATGAATTTGCAATCGTAATTTTATTGTTATGTCACATCCTGCCCTAAAAATGACCAACCTTTGGTCAAAACACATAGCCATGTAATTTATATTAATAAAAAGCCAATAAATAGTTGTGTTGATGGTAACTGTGTATTCAATTATAGTATCATGCACACAACAAGGTGTCTATCATAAAAATAATTTTAAAAAGTAGGCAATAAGTAGGTAATAAATCTTGGCAGCTAAACTAGATACAACAATATTTGTTCGTTACTGCCATATTGCCATGACGATCTGTTGCTTTAGTAATTATTCCAGTTACATGATATGTAGATATAATTACTATTATTCACTGTCATCATAATATTTACAACTGTCCCATGAGGCCTTGCATGATCCACTGTAATTCTGGGGACAAGTGGAGTAAGATGCTGCTAAATATGTTTTCTTTTTTAATTCTGCAGATGCATCTCTTGAGTATGACAACTTAAGGAAGACCAAAATCTGTTATTTTCACTAACTGCTATATATGATACATAATTCTCACAGTTCATTCAAATCTGATGGGGTTGCTTTGACATCAAATGACTCATGTTATTTAATTTTAAATGGTATTCATAGGTATTAATACTCAGTCTTTCCTTACCTTTCATCATCTAATGGCTGCCCATTATCCCACGTTTCACTTATCACTTCTTCCTCGGTAACTTGGATGTCCAAAAAATCCTGTTCAGGGAAAGCATACTGCACTACTTCAATACCCTGTTGCTGAGGCACGCTGGAGACATCACTTGTATTAGGAAATATCACACAATCATTTCCTATGCCACAAATCATTTCACCTTCTGCGGCACCTGGCCCTCTCCAGTTCGAACTATTCACATTGTGTACCAAATTTGGTACTTCTGTTCCTGCAGATGGTTCTGCCATTTCACACTTCTGTACCTAGTGCTTCCAACATTACCTGTAATATTAAAAGAGTGTTGAAGGCTATCATACAACACTCAAATGCCTACACAGTGTGTAACAATTCCAGAAAAGTACAATCAGGGACAACTGCAGCACAATGCCAACAGTTCTCAAGAATTATCGAACTTAAAAAAGAAATATATCAGTCACTAACAGAGCTTGGAGACAAACCAATATCTTAAAATTTAATTGCATACTTAACTGTCCATAAAATCTAGGATATACTTTTGCTGAGTTTCTAAATAACTCCACAGAACAGAATTCTTCTTCAGCAGCCAACAGTTCCTCAGTTAGTCAAGAAATTCCCTACAGCTGGTGCGAAACAAAGGTTCATTACTCTGTTTGCAACAGCCCACCACCATCCTGACCCATATGACTCCAATCCACTCCCTCCCATCCTATTTATGTAACACCCATTTAATGCTATTCTACCATCTACACGTAGATCATCCAGCTAAAATCTTTCCTTGAAATTTTCCCACAGAACTCTGTACACGTTATGCCTAAACTGTCAACGTACACAGTCACTTCAATATAATCATGAACAGTCCTTATCAAAATGTAAATTTGTGAACTAGTGGATGTGAAACTTAGCATTTCAAAACAACAGAAACTTCAAAACACAGAACATTTGTCAACAACCTCTTCTATATTCTTTATTAAAAGGTCCAAATACATATTGGAACAAAATTAACCTCTACAACCAAGCAGAATCATGAAAAGCCCACCATTTAATTGCTAAAACCGCAAAATCTTAGCTCGTATTTCAATTATTTTAATGTACAATTATTAGTTTCAATAGACGATACCTCAGAAGTAAAAGACGATGAAGGCACAGTGGCATTAGACACTGTTCGAGCTATCCCTAACCTTTGTTTATTAAAACCTTGAGGGTTAGACTCCATTTGCTACTTGTTTAACCTACGACGAAATCTGAAGGTATGAGAGAGTACAGACGAACATCATGCAGCTGATTAAACAATTTATAATAACAAAATAATAAAATGTATATCCGATAATATTATATGTCACAATTAACTGACAAATAATATGATTTAATTTGCTTCAAACCATACAAACCTAACCAAAATTTTACAGACCACAGCGTCAACTTTCAACTGTTTTCCATGAACACCGTTCTGTGATTTCCGTGGCGTTCCCTGACGAGTTATTCACGATAACCAATGACTACCTGCTGCAGATATTTCTGGTATCTCATTTTTACTTTTAATATATGTATAAACAACTCCTACAATTTCTGACTTGTAGGAAAGTATTTACTTATTACCTGACCAGGAACGTCTCATACGTAACGTAAATAATATACTTTTGAACCGTGGCTTACCAGCACGTGTAGACAAAATTTTTAATCTAAGTTTATACTTAAATTTATTCTCCTTATATGACACTTAATCGAATATAAAATACCGAACAAATCCAGTATTTGTATAAGACGTACTGTATGTTACATAGCATCGATTAGAATGTCTACAACAGTGTGGTAATTGACATGACGTTGGTCGAAACATTTTCTATTGGGTATCATCAGTTGCCATGAGCTCGATGAAATATAATTTTCGTTGCAGTTTTGAGGCTGTTGAGCCTTGTAATAAAATTTCATCCCATGTACAGAGAATGTGGGGTCAAAACTCACGATCGACTCTTTGCCCTGTGTTTAATATAGTAAGCAATTAGTGTAGAAGCAAATTACGAAATGTATGTTCCGCTTAACAATTACGTTGCCTTCGCTCTGTTTTTGCCTGTCTGCACTTTCAGTTCGTGATTGCGAACTTTGGATGCTGTCTTCTAACCTAAAACGCACATTGTCAAAAATAACGTTTATAAGTTGCATTTTAAATCCCTTGCCACGTTTCACACAAAAAATACATTGCGGCCCAAATCATGCGAATCTTAAAGAAATATATTGCCATAACCTCTGCGTGTACTCGGAAGACACAAGTTACGTATCTGTAACACATATGCTATAAAATCCCATGGAGCCAAAATTCAGTCAAAAGTGACGAATGTCAAATACATATGAGAGTGTAAACGATCTTCTTGTAGGCAGACAGTCAGGGATTTTAGTATACCGCCAGTAGCTTGTATATACACAACTATAATAGGGTGTTGTATTAACCTTTATCGTCCCACGAGATCACATGCTGGTCTCAGAAATGTACCGGCGAATGTTGTGGCATGCCATATGCTGGTTTCTGTGTGTCTACTTGGTAGCAATTTAAATGTCCACACTAAGCCAGAAAAAACTCAGGCCATCACAAGTTAAACTCGGCATTTAAATAAATTTCCTAAAGGTTAAGAAGTAAAGAAAATCTGGAACAAAATGTGGAAGCTCACAATTATATCACAGGAAAAAAATTGTACCTCCAGTTCTGTAAAACATTTCTTAAAAAAGTGCAATTAAAAGTACCTAATCATATAAAAGAATTGGACAAGTAGTTTTTCTTAAAAAGGGAATTGAGATTCCATTGCATCATACAATCTATTCATTGGCAGAATATGGGAGATAATACCTGGGGCCACCATTTTGAACCTCAATCTAAGCAGTAGCTGATGGAATGGCACTACATGACATCCCTGGGAAGATTTCAGTACTGTGTTATCAGCACAAAGAACCATGACTGCAGGCTTTAGGGATGAGAAAGGCATTTTTCTTGTGAAGTTCTTGTGTATGGAAACAATAGTGAACTCTGACCCCTATATTGAAACTAAGAAATCTGAATGCCTGCTTTTGTCAAATTCATCCCACCAGAAAAATGTTAGAATTGTTGCTACTCCATGACAATAACAGGACCCATGTGTGCATATACCACTGGAGTGTTGGCACACCCACCCCACATCCTGACTTTACTGTCAGATTTTCACCTTTGAAAGCCAGCCTGACAAGGACACCATTCTGTGGATTACAAGGCAGTGAAGAGCATCATGCACCAGTGGCTGCAGAGGAAATAAAGCAACTTTTAACAGGTGGGAATACATGTTCTTGTTCAAAAATGGAGACTATATTGGTGGAAGGTTGCACAAGAACAGAGAGAAAGGAGGCATTACTTTCTGACTAACCTACATATTTTAAGTAGCAATAATACTGTACATCAATGTTCGGGCATCACATAGATGTTCCTTTCTTGTGGATGTATAAACATTTTCTGTATTCCATTCCAATAGCTTCAGGAGTATATTACTGAAAAAAACCCACAAAAAATGAGAAGTTACACGTTAAAATATACATTTCCCGCTATCACATGCTCAGGAGATAAAATGCAGAATAGGTTAAAAGAGTCTTATACAAATAAACTGGCTGCATGTAGGAAACACTCTCTTCTGTTAGGTTATAAATGTGTGCCAGAAGCAGCTGCAATGCAGCATCACATTAGAACATACCCCTCAGAGCATGATCAGTGTCTGGCATCAGTAAAAATCCTGGAAAGAACTGCTTTTGACTCCAGAACTAGAGGCAAAAGGAAGCAAAATGACACAACACAAGTACAGACACATCTTATTTTAGTTCAACACATGTTCTCATACACTTTCAGATATGCACACAACATATATAATATTTACATAATTATGATAATGATTTGTATAACTTGGCACCTATAATATTTTAATTAACATGTAAATCTCTTTCACAGCCATCCAGACAGAAGATTCTGTCTGATCACCCCTGTTTTTGTGTTTTCAATCCATCTCAGCTTGAGCTGACAAGTCCGGCCTCATTGGAAAGATGTTGCTTGGGACTTGCATTAAATATGAAACACAATGGCACATAATATATTCATAACATTAAAACTTTCACTTTGACTGAAAATATTAGTGATATACCTATCTTCACTGTATACAACACAACGTAAGTCCTTAATGTAACCATACTTTTCAACTGTGTTTATTCTATGAAAGATAGCACCATTTGCATCCTTCTTGGCACCTGTGTCTTCAGTTATTCTTACCATCATATGCAGGCACATGGCAACACATATCACATGTGGTAACTGAAACATTTTGGAATTAAACACTTCAATGTGATTTAGGGACATACCCACAAAAGAGTACTGTTCTCTATTCAAATTGCAGATGTACTATACATAACACAATCTCTGATGGGTGTAAATATGCATTACAGAAACAACAGTCACCAGTTTACCATCAAAAGCACACATAATAAAAATAATAATAAAGTCACAATTAATTTAATATTGACAGGATTAATTGTACAATATTGCATGTCACAGGGCCACCCTTAAGCGTTTCACAATTATTGACCCATTCAACAAATTACATGTTGTTATTCGACTCATTATAAACACATAAGAGGGAGATGGACAGAAATTTCAACAGTCATTTAAGTAACAGAACGGAGCTGTTTATAATAAAACATAGGGCATTTAACATGCAAGGTGCAAGACTGATTCTACTCATTGTATTGGCACACCTTACCATGTACAGTTAATGGTAACCTGGTCTTGTTTATTGAAGTCAGAATCAATGGACTGCCACTTTGTGCTCACCAAACTCTACGGGATACCCCATCTGATAACTGAATACAAGAAGTTATCATCTGCCCGCAGTTCAGGTATATGTTTCCAACATGCCAATTCATCAAGCTGAACTTAAGGTACTATCTCATAAACAGCAAAAAACTATTCAATTTACAGTTTTTATGTTATGTCACAACAAAACTGTGATAGTAATGAAATAGTACATTGCAGAATTCAGTTCTCAAAAGGACACACTTCAGACAGAATTGTCACTTTGGGCACTTAAAATGCGTTAGTTGAGATGAGACAACATAAAAAGCCACATTGTTAAGGAAACTCGATTGTCTTACCCCTTTTCACAAAGTAAGGTAAATTTTTCCCTGTCCACACCATGAAGGCATATAGATGCAGAAGTACACCTCTACTCATTCTTAACCCTGGCACTAGATGGAGGTGAGTGGTAAACGTCACTCCCCATTACTTTACGCCTGGGAAAGAACCCCACTATCAATTCAATAGGAGGCTGGGTGGACCCCAGAATTGGTCTGGACATTTTGGAGAAGAAAAAAAGCCTCTTCTCCCTGCTACAATGTGAACCCCAGATTATCCAGCCTGTAGCCTAGTCACTACACAGACTATGCTATGCCACCTCTATTCATTTCCACATAAATATTTATACAGCAAAAATATTTCCATTTGTTGACACATATTCAAAAGATCCTGAATATAATTCTTGGCATATTTGCAATGCAGTGTTTCAGAAATGCACCTATTAGGTTCATAAAGTCTGTCCTGTGATCTATCAATAGTAAAAGCTTGAGAACCACTGAACAGACATTCGCAAAATTTAAAATTAGGGGGGGGGGGGGGGGTGCTATTAAAATTCGTTGGATTTCAGTTTTGGTTAAAACTGGATAAAAATAACATATACATAAAAATCTACACAGAGTAAAACAAAACACAAATTTTATGCCTGATATACTTTTTCCAGTAAGTCAGTTTTTGAGACACACAAAAGGGAGTTGAAAGCACCAAGTGTTACACTACATGTGTGTCCAGACTTCTATATTCAAGAATTAACAATGGTCTTCTGAACACATTTGAAGATTACCAGTCTCTAAATATTGATAATAATTACATGAAGCTTCCTCCACCTGACTTCATATATGTCTACATGTACATAAATATATATATTAATTAAAATATAACTGAATGTGCTGCTACGACTTGGTTTCCTTTGAGATAATTAAATACTTGTACAAGGCAGCACACACGCCAGAATTTTTATACTGTCCATACACTTCATAAGTTTTTGTTAACGAGACAATAAAATGAAGTAACTTCAAGCAGGTAGGCCAGTGTTTCAAAGTTGCACACCTTGTTCAATGCACAGAAAAGTATATTATGCCAATACATCATGCAGTGGCATTTACACTTGGTGATTTCTTGGTTTTTATTCATATTAATACTAGCAGGTGTACATGGTTAATGATAATGATTCCAAAAAGTAACTGGCAACTGAAACTGAAATACTGGAAAACAGGCATGCTGCTGCAGCCTCATCAATTGGAAATGGTGGTTACAATTTTGATTACACTAAAATCATTAATACTGTGGGAATTGATCCTTTGGTAGTGGAGCACTGCACTCGAAAAGCAAGAAACTAATTTGTCAGTTTAAAAGTGTTACACTAAATAACTGTTTTTCTTTCATCCTGAATGTGGTTATGTCCCATCTCTGATACATTATGCTACAGAAGGTACTGTACTTCTTGCATCCTTAAATGCAAAATTTATATCCACTGACTTTTATTTCTGTCATGTTTGGGCAATGATTAAGCTTCAACTATCAGCAGGGTAAGGTAAAGGCAAAGTTGTCATTGTGCACAACATGAAGGTATATGAGGGATTGGAGGTATAGCTCCACGTGTTCATAATCCTGGCACTTATAACTACATGTACTACCTACTTTACCATTACTGTTTTGCCCACAGAATGTATAAATTGCTTCTGGTTCTCAGAATATACAGCAATTCTTTTCCTGAACTTCAATAACCAACAAAGTAGGGTTGATGTATGAACTGACATTTTACATTATGTAAGGCATTATAGATTTCCTACTTGCTTCTGAGCATACCAATACTTCTAAATTCATGGTTTAACTGATGAGAATAATGGTCACATCTCTTTTAAAGTAATAGTTTGGTGATGACATAGTACATTATACTGATACAGAATTATTTCAGCCAACACAAATTTAATTCATACAATTCATTAGTATCAGGTAATAAAGAGTACCAATTAAAGTTCTGTTAGTTGAAATAATTCTTCATGAGTGTATCAAAACACACTGGTGTGTTCTACATCAAGAATATGTTATAAATTCATTTTTGTTCTGGACTTGAGGGTTATAAATAATACTGAATATCAGGTTCCTTAAATGTAAACTATAATTCTTAGACCATGGTATAACATGCGAAATATCACCGATGTGTGTTTGAACTTTTCCATCCATCGTCACTGATTATGCAAACACGACGTTTCAAAAGCAGACTGCTTTCGTAGTTCACCTGAAGATGAAAGCAGTCTTTTTTTTAAACATTGTGTTTGTATAATCAGCGATGATGGGAAAAGTTTAAATACACATCAGTGATATTAGGTTCCTTCAAAAACACACCAACCATTCTATGTGCTGTTGATCTTACACAACAAGCATGTCTACTTTTCTTTATATTGTAAAAACTGCACTTAAAATAGTCTCTGCTTAAAATATACCCCTGATATGGAACACAGTATAAAGCGGTAACAGGACCGATAGCCTGTAACAAGTAGGAATGTACAAATACAGATATTTTCATACTCAAATGATTTCACACCTCACAATACGCATGTTCAAACACTGACGTGGCTTAAAATTTTCCACTCATTTCTATTCTATAACCACAAATGTGAAATAAATCATATGCTGCATTTTGTACAACTATAACAGTCTATTCATATCCATGAAGGGGCTATCCATACAAGTATATGACTGTTACAAAGCGTTGAGAAGTCTCTTTTTGGAGAAGATATTAATGCCATAATTAGCACTACTTCAATTCTTAAAAAAACTTACTCTGTAATTATTTTGACACTTTCACAAAAATTATTTTGCATTCAGTACAACTTTCACATCTTTTGATACCAGTGGTCACACTGCATCACACCTACAAAATGTTCACAGCTTTCATTATCAGTACTCTAATTTTAAATCACCTGAATTCATGACAAACTTTCTACGTGCAATATAACTTTAACGTCTGTAGGCGCTACTGCTCATAACAATCACTCTCTTGTAGTAACTGTTTCAAAAACCACAAGACTTACTGTAAAACTGTATGGGACACAAAATGTAAGACTGAGTTTTCTCTACAACCTTTGTTTGAAATTTTTGCTGTGACAAATGCCGAGAGAGTTATGCTTCAAATGCATAGAAACACATCATGAAGGTTTTCATATAAAGTGTCTGTTGTTACTGTCTGATTTTAGCCAAAGATGATGTGTGTACACAAATTTTGGTGAACCTCCTCAGTATAAAATTTTGTGATAATCTGTTCAATGGTGCTTCAGTTGTTACATGCATACAGACAGATGATAAACATGGTGATGCTAATATGCACTTCGTAAGACTCCCAAATATGCTGAAAAAGTAATGTGCTTCTTAGATAATAGAAAAGAGGCACACTGCACAATAAATTTATTTTCATGGTAGATTTAACATTTTCTGACAGGGGTGAAAACTTCAAAGTTGAACCAAACTTGCCTAAGGTTTGTACATATACCAAGGCCTTGTTTTATGCCCATTTGTTTTATGCATTTTTGCTTTAACACCCCTTACCAGTTTGCACCACTTCTTAATTTGTGCTCTCTTGTTTTCAGTTTAACACTGTTTGGCTGGTTTATTTGTTTTTATTGAAGCCTTTTTTTTCTCACTATGGGAATATAATTTTTGATATATGCCTTTTTGATTTATGCCCACTTTTCCAGGAACACAACTACGGCATAAAACAAGGCTTTGGTATATTTCAAACTTCAAACACTTCACACATCCCTAATAAAAGGGTATTATCATGACATGATATGAATTACATTAAAGAGTGTGCATTCATTTATTGGGGGTTTCTCCCTTTTTAATAACATTTACTCACTAATGAAGCTATGCACACACACACACACACCACACACTAACAGTAAGGTTAACTTCCAGTCTTCTATAATCGAACTTCTAATCCCCAAGTAGAATCGTACCGAGACTAGACAGGGGATGCAATCAAGCCTTCCTGACATGGCATGGCTTTTCACAGATCTGAAGTTTTTGTCCCATTCTCGACCTGTTCATGATAAATAAGCCCTGTGCTGTATAAGCTATGCAGTGGAATCTGAGACTGGCAAACCATAGCGAGTTAACTGTTTAAATTGCAGTAAATGGTAAGAATTGTATATGTCAGAAAACAGAAACAAGTGGGATGAATTACAATCTCAGATTTTGTGTTGTCTTGGACAGATGATTATACAGCTCAGCCATCACTGTGCATACAGGAGGGATTTAAGTTCAGTTATGTGTTGGCAATATTGATAAAGTTATATCATAACCAGGGGTGTAAAAATTTTCGAAGAAATACATGCACTAGAAAAATAAAATAAAGCAAGTTCCATATTGAGGAACCGTACAAAATTTAGTCACCTGGGTGACCTAGTGCCTGGCTTTTGTGGACCCCTGATCATAACCAAATATTGTTAACTCAGCCCTTGCTATGGTTAATGACCAGATAACCTCTTTCTTCTTTCTGTGCATCTCTGTACCTGCCAATGGAGCCATTTTTTAAAGAAGTGACAATGGTGTGCACTTCACACAATGCTTTCTTTCTCAGACTGCAGATCACCATAGCCATGCCCATGAATCCCCTTCCTCAGAGATGTATCGCTAGTACGTAGCCCATTGCCATTGAAGAGACCAGCCAACCAGCTACGAATTGACCCTCGTGATAGTGCTGCTTTTTTGCCACCTCCTCCTGCTACTACAACCATTGAGTCTGATCCTGGAACTTCTTCAAGTGAATGCCATCGTTTCGCTGGCATGAAATCTGGGAATGCTTCATGTTGTAAGAGAGGAGAATTGTTAATGTCACTTCCCAAGAGTGGTGCCCGCACATCCTCAGCACTAATGTCTCCTGTAGCAGGAAGTATATCACCGTTAGGATGATTGTTATTTATGACATGTCTACTTTTGATGGATGAAGGCAGTTTATCCCCACTGCTGCCAACACAGTTTTCCAGTGAACGTGAACTCTTTGGAAGCTGAAGGGTTAGGTGAGGGGACGGGTCTGTGCGTCCATCAGGAAATGGATCAAGTGACCGAGACTCTCGTATTACTTGGTGATGTCTTGGTGGAGTTAAATGCTCCATGGAAGAACTTTCTGCTGCACCAGCATCCAAAGTAGTCCGTGATGCAACCGAAGTGGGGGTGTCAGTTGGTGGGGGAGGGGATGCGGGAAGTCGGAAACGTCCTCCACGTGTTGCTGGACTGGAGTTGTGAAGGGAGGATGTGCTGTCATGAGCTTCCATTCCTCCGGTACCCCGTGGGACACTGGACTGGCGACGACTGCCTCCACAGATTGATGCCTGTCTGGAGTCTGCATTCGGTTTAGGACTGCGTCGAGGCCGGCTAAACAAGGGTGGGAGTTCTGCAAGATCAACCTGTAAGCAAGGTTTAGCAGTTATAACAGCTATTTTATCTCTTACAAAATATGTGGTATTGTCTTCAACCAATACTTCTGTCAGGGATCACTCTGGTAAGAGCTCCTCCCTTTCAAAATTCTGAAACATCACGATTATTTATGCAGTATATGTGGAGGGAAGAGTTTCTTCTGATCCTCAGAAGAACGGATATACTTCCTTATTCACCATTAATTATTAATTATGTCTGTAAGGTACAAGTTCTGCACTTTCTGCAAAAAAGAAACAACTTTTAAAACATCTGGTTGAGCTCTGAAGGGTTAAGGAGAGCGGTGGTATAGATCCACTCCTTCTTAACCTCAGCAGTAGATAGGGGTGAGTGGTCACCACTTATCGAAAATTTCCCATTATGGGGCATTAATTTTTGCCTTTGGATAGGATGTATGCTTTTGTAGGAAATATTTATGTAGGTGTCCTCTTGTATGTGACACCTGGAATATGAATTGGTTTTCAGTGTGCAGTTATAGTGGTAGGGATAGGTTAACAACAGCACACATCAGCTGTACTTCTCCAACTCTTCAAGTACTGAACAACTGGAGAAGTACTGCTGATGTGTATATGAAAACAACTGGATCATGGCATTTTAAATTTTCTTCAGCAAAAGATTCATTCTACGTGAAGCTACAGACAGCAACAAGTTTGAACTGAATCACTGTGGCTTATACATACTTCTCGTTTCTGGATGGCTTTTTCAGTTGCTCCCACTAGCCAAAATGTGTTCACTGCGCCTTTGCCTTTCATCTGTATTAGGCCTCTCTCTTCAACAACATAGCCACCAATCTTGTCCAGTGCATCTCTACACTGTGGACTAATATGAATCTTCAGGGGTTCCCCATTTGACTCCATGCGACTGGCAGTGTTCACCGTATCACCAAACAAACAATAGCGAGGCATGGTGAGCCCAACCACTCCAGCTACTACAGGTCCTGTATGGATGCCGATTCGAAGTTTCAGAACTTCACAGGGGCGGTGTGCAATACGATGGTTACGAACAGCTTGTAATAAATCTAACGACATTGAAGCTATTTCACCAGCATGTCGATCTCCATTCCTAATTGGAAGACCTGACACCTGAAAACAGGCCACAATCAGCTAAAACACAGTCACAGAAACAAATGGAAGTGACCAAGTGCTGCTGTCTTCTGCAATATGATACTATGCAGTTTGGTAGATAGGTAAAGCAGTGTCAGAGGAACCTGATGTCTCTGTCTTCTGGGTGAAGAGTAAGTCACCAAGCATATGGAAAGTGGCATGGATATACATAAAGGAAGAGCCATGAGCACATCAGTGAACCAATAGGAGGCAGATGGAACAGTTCCCCTCTGCCCCTATTGGTTATCCTGAAATGTTGGCACTTACCTCCCAAACTGCATAGTCTCATACTGACAGCAATCAACACAATTTTAAGTTTAAGGCAAACAATAAACATAAGCTTTGATCAGTCTGCCCTTATATTGACATGCACAAAATATAAGCTTTAATATTTTGATTTGTAAGTGGTATGATCACAAAATATTCACAGCCACTTGACACAGGGAATCTTTGTTAAGAGAGCAAAATATTCTACAGAAATCAGAGAATGTGACAGGTGTTTCACAACAGTGGGTCCAGGTACTTTTCAATATCAGAAAACCAGGCAAACACAATGCAGTGTCATCACTCACACATATAAAGAATGATATAATTTGAGTTTCATGTTGTTCATGTGCGTTTTCCATGCATCTGTACTTACCAGAATTTAATTTGTATCTTATAATGTCAACTTTCAGTTACTCATTTTCTTTCAGCAGTAAGGGTTATACAGTTAAAAATGTAAACACAATATACACATTGTTGACTACAATTATTTAACCACAAGGTATCAACATGTTCCTTTGATGTGTTAGACATGTACCATGGGTTTACTGAGCATTTGTCATGGTATGTGTTTGCTGGAGGTGTCACAAATAATAAACTGTAATTTACACAGCCATAGCACGGAACAAATAAAATTATGCAATATCGTGATCTGCAATCACATGATACAGGGCAAATTACTCTGGACGATGAGGCACTTCACATTAAGCATGGGACTGTTACAAATGTTTCACAAGTCTGGATTACTATAAATTACTTCCAACTGCAAAGCTTTTAAAACTACTATGACATATAAAACTTAAAAACTCAGCACTATTAAATGAGTGGGGAATTTAGGATAATGTTACAAAAACCTTCATGACTTATACAATATTTTACCATTAGGTAGAGAAGGCAAGGTTCTTATGATGGGCTGTGCATGTGGCTTGGATGGGGGAAATGAGAAATGCAGAACTTTAGGTGGGACAGTTCTTAGAAATCACCCACAGAGGATGGACTGACAAGATGGAAAAATAGTATTCAATTGGAATTTAGGTAGATATGTTATGCAGATAATAGGATTATGCTCGGTTAGAAAACGGGTATAATGGCAGGAGTTAGTATTAAATTTGACAGACCAAACACTTAATTGCTTATTAGCATACATAATGAAGCATATGCAAGTTACATTTTAAATACTAAACCTAACTTCCATGCAACAACACACTTACAAAGTCACATGCAGCTTTATCATGTGAGATGCAGTTATGAATAAGATCAACTCACCACCATGTAAGCATCACCAATTGTTTCTACTTTATACACATCATAGCCCTTGATGATTTTGTCAAACAGTGTGTACAGATCATTCAAGAAATTCACCACCTGTGATAACAAAAATACAAAGTTGCTGTAGGCTTTCAGACAAATCAACCATACCCATCTGTTCCAATTATAGTCTTGTGGATTATTACGCCATGTAGGGGACTACGTTTTCTGCACAGTCAGCACATAATAAACGTTTCTGATCTGAACTTCTGTCCCGAAATACTAAATTAAAAATCTATAAAACTCTAATACGACACATCCTAAGCTACAGGGTAGAAGGCTGCCAATGACTTTAAAAGAAATGAATGCTTTCAGAGTATTTGCAAGGAAGACTGTAAGAAAAATCTATGGTCTGATAAAAGAAGACGAAAGCTGGAGAATAGGAATAAATAAGGAGATAGGAGATATACTACAAGGGGCAGAAACTGTATCACTTAGACTAAGATGGTCTCGACATACTGAAAGGATGAATAATGAAAGAATGCCAAAACAAATAGTAATTGTCAGCATGGTGGGAACAAGGAAATGAGAAAGACAATAGAAAAGATGGACCAATGAGACTGAAAATTATTTGAAGATAATGGGAATAATAAATTGGCATACAATGGCCACAGGCTGGAAGGAATGGAGGAGGACAGTGTTGGAAGCCAAGGTCCACAATGGGATGTAGTGCTTGAGAAGGGGAGAGGGGGGGGGGGGGGGGAAGGAGGAGGAGGACATGGTGATGATGATGACAGAGTTACTTATGTCTGTGCTGACATTTTGGAGGAACATGCTACCTCCATCTTCAGGGTAACTGAATAAAGGTCAAGGTGTCTGTTGAAATGACAGGGAGGAGGAACTGTGATGTTAGCAATACATTTTTCACCCTAATCACTCCAGCAGTCACCTGAACCTAATTCAGTTACACTGAAGGCGGAGGCTGCATGATCCTCCAACATGTTGGAACAAATTTATTATTCTACAGAATGCAGTAACCCCAAAGACTACCTTTGAGCAACATTCGCAGTGCCCTAAATACTTATATCCATTTGCAAATTTCACATATGTAATGTCTGGTGAAATTAAAAATGTTCTTGTTCTTATGGACTGCCTGTTACAGTGCCACCTAATAGCCAGAAACAAAATTCTTGACAACTATGCTTGAAATTTTTGCTTAGTTAATGGGATGTAAAAATAGTGTGATATACAATTGTGAGAAAACTAAATGGTCTCCCAGTCTACATAAAGAAAAGTGTACATAACAAAACTTTTATTAATAAATTCAACTTAACACCACAGTTATGTTTCAACACAAATGTCAAAGTTCTAGAGAAATTCTGGTGTGAAGAGAAATATCCCTGCCCTTGCTTGGATTTGAACATAGGCCATTCAGGCTGCAGAAAATCATGTTTATTATTAAACTATCTTGGGTCAATTCTACTGTACCTTTAAAGATAGCCATGCACACAACTAAATTCTTAATAAATTCTAAAAGGTTCTGATGATGGTATGTAACATTGAGAACTAATTGGTTTCTGGACCTCGTCCACCATCCAGAAATCTTAAATAACGACATTTTGGAAGCTGGATCTGCTTCCAAAACATCGTTATTTTAGATTTCCAGACGATGGACAAGGTCCAGAAACCAATTAGTTCTCAACTAAATTCTTTATCATACAGAGATATATGAAGGTAATCTCTTCATATTCTTTCAGCATCAAACACTGCAATGACACAGACGGTCCTTACCTGGAAGGGTGTGCTCTCGGCCGACATAGCTGTAAAACCGACAATGTCACTGAAGTATATAGTGACTAAATCAAATGACTCAGGTTCAACTCCAATACCACTAGTTAGCTGTTTTGCAACTGGTCTGTAATAGAAACAAACCTCTGTAGGGACAAACTTTAAATCCCCACATGTTGCAGACAGTCATAATTTTGTTTCAGCTTTCAAAACAATTTATACATTATTCTTGTGGGATTAAATTCTTGAAAATTACAACATTAAGCAAAAATATGCATAATGGAGCAATGACAAATAGCAACTCAACTGCTTGATCTGGCCACTTAAGATTCCCCTGGCTGCTGATGAAAACAGTATTATTCTGAGTCTGGCCATCATTCATTGAAACTTTGGTAACTAAAATTTGTCAATGCTAAAGCAAAAACAAGACGATTTGGGACAACATTAAACACAGACTGTGAGTACTTCATATCTTTACTGCAGTCTTTTAAACCAAAAAGGGACGGGAAAATGAGGAGTGTGGTACTTACGCTGGCAGCATTCTGTTCAAGAGATCTTCAGTCTTCTGCTTTTCTTCGATGAGAAGTCGAGTCCTCTCACTGACTAGATCCTCCAAATTGTTGGCATACTTCTCCATCATGTCCATCATCTGGTCCATGATGTTTCGATGCCTGAAAAACAACAGATAAAACTGGAATGTCAATACTTTCATAAACTTTCCACATATTGTACCCAAACATTTGGCGAGAATAACAGCAAATTATTTCAACAAGTTACGTGCTTCAAACCCTTCAGTGATGCTGTGGCTTAACCTTTAGGAGACGGACTTAAATCCCAATATTATCTCTGACAACCTGTGTTTTTCTGTCTTAGTGTGGACATTTAAATTGCTACCAAGCAAACCCTCAGAGACCAGCACATTGCATGCTAGGCCATTTGCCAGTACATTTTAGAGACCAGCATATGGTCTCATTGGATGATAAGGGTTAAATTCCAACTACTGCAAAAGATGGAGGGATTTCAAAATGTTTATATCCTTAATTGTATTCATGACCATACAGTGCACCGAGGCCAGTAGAATTTGTGAGGAATTAAAGGCCTGTACACTGTACTGAGGCTGATGGGTTAGGAGACCTACAAAGTAAGGAATACTATTTCAGAATGCAGTGACATTACATCAATCATCAGAATTCATAAGGTCACCATATTAATATAAATGAATGTCAGCATTTAAAAGAATGACGCCAGTACGCTCTCCAATGGCACAACTTTGTTCGTGCATTTCAAGGAAATTAACCACCACACTGAAATCTTACTATGAATAAGCACATACTGCCTTGTAAGGCTGTTATTCGTTACACAGAATACCCAACATCTGTACACACTACTTCCCATGACTGTTATCTTCATTTAAAAGTTTATGTCTGTATTTTAGATTTTACTTCATTATCAGGTACAAAGAAAAAAAATTACACGTGTCAATATATCCAACTAGTTTAAGCTTGCTGCTATTTACAGAGCATCAATATAGTCAAACATAAGGTAATGAGTACCGAGTATTCTGAACTAAAATATTCTCTAAAATATGTATCTTTTAAAATACATCCACATATGACCCTAGAATTTACAGAATTTAGGCTATTACAATGAATTTCATAAAACTCATACATCATATATTTTATATTTATATTACGTTTTATGATGTCAAGAGTGATACATTGTATGTTGCCTTGTGTAGATAGATGCACATGTATTACACTTGATTATTGAATGAACATAAATGATTGTGAAATTGGATATACATATTGTATGGATATATATATTGTATATATATTGTAAGACTATTTTATATTTCATGTTGACTGATTCTATATATATGTACATAGATTTCTGGAAGATACATTAAATTGAATTGAATCATAATAACTGTATAACAAAAATCAAATTTTGAAAAGAATTTGATAAAGAACTCTAAGAATGTAAGAAAAGTTCACAGAGTTCCCTAAATAGAGTGTTCCTTTAAATGATCCAAACTAAATCACAATCAGCAGCACAGTCTGACAAAATTTAATGTAGGTTTACTGTACTGATTTTCAGTAAAATCAGTCTCAGTGTTTTGGCAATGTTACTTGCAAGGGAGCAAATGATCAAGACATTAACTAACTGAAACTGTCCAAAATTGCTTCCTTGACACACTAAAGACTGAACAACTTCAGAATGAAAGCAACACACAGTTGATACCTTGAATATGGAGAAATTGTAACCAATGACCACAAGGTTATTACGGCAACACTCACATGCCCTCCTTCATCTTTTTTAGACGTGAGCGAATGACTGCAAAATCAGGTCGCAAGTCAGGGTTGTCTGCCCAGCAGTCCTGCATACAGGTGATTATGTAATCTGGACACTCCTCATCCACATCTTGCAGCAGCTGCAAGTTTGGCCTGAAGGGTTCCTGACCTTGTTCAGGTATCTGCCTGACCAGGTTCACAATCTCTGTGCAACAGGAAAGATAACTGAATTTCTGCATTAAATGAAATACAGCAATATACATGTCTCCTAATTATTTACTTCAGATTCATTTACAGACACTCTTTATGCAAACTAATGAGGAAGTTACAAGTGTTTAATTAGGTTTTTGCAGCAGTGTAGCTGAGGTCTCCATTCTTCTGTGATGTGGGGTTGCATCACTGGGTAATTGGTGCCTGACGTTTTGAGACAGCCTATCGGTCGCATCTGCAAAGGTCAATATGTCCGATAACAAACGTCCAAGAAGAAATTATTCTTGAAATTAAAATCTTGGGCACCCAGTGACATGGCAACCACATCCCAGAAGAACAGAGGCCCAGTGAGGAAATTATTATAGTGGTAACTCTAAAAATTTGTACTCAGGAAGTATCACATTCAAACCTTAGCTAGATTACCAGCTACCCTAGTCTTCCAAATTCATCATTCACAATCAGCCTCCCATGTTATACTACATACATAAATAGTACAGTTCAGAAATTATGATTAAGGAAACTAATACCTAAACAGGATACTTGCTTATCATCTAGTAACAAAGATCACATAAACAAGTTAGGAAACATATACACTGCACAATTCCAGCATGTTCACTCCATTACTCACTATATATTTTCATTTTATAAAGACTAAGTTTAGACACTGTCACATGAACACTGTACAACAGCTGAGGCACATGATCACAGACCTTCAAGATACAATACAACCAAACTCAGTGAAACACTTCTTGTCTTACAAGCAAAGCACATGCTGGTTTCACTTTTTATACACCTTTGAAACACACATTTTACTACAACAAATATTTAAAAAAGTTCTGCTTGAGATGTGTGCAGATATAGATGTACATTTTCATGAAAAGTATCCATTACTGATGTCCAATTTAAGTAAAAGTGGAATATACACGTTTTTGTAAAACTCCAAAATATCAAATTTCATGAAAATCTGTTTGGCAGTTCTTCACTTGTTACATATTAACAGAAACACATGGTCAAGTTAACAGGCACATTTTTTGCAACTTTTGTGATGAAAGCATCAAACAATGGTTATCAATGAAAACACGACACTGGAAAACTTTATGTTATTCATAGCGTGCATCTTCTTACAATTATTACATCAACAAGCTCGTGCACTTTTATTCAGTGCACAAGTTGGTTGATGTAATAATTGTACAAACACTGGCAAATTTTGTATGTCTAAAAGGCATATATTATTGAAACTGATGGAATAATAACTCATTCATAGTCATTTGGGGCTGGGCTGGGATAGTGTAGCCAGTACAGTGACTCACTACTGGCTGGATGGTTTGGATATCGAATCCTGGTAGGGGCAAGATTTTCCGCATCTGTCCAGACCAACCCTGGGCCCTACCCAGTCTCCTGTGCAATGGGTATCTGGGTCTCTTTCCTAGGGGCAAAGCGGCCGGGGCGTGGCATCAACCACCCAACCCCATCTAGCACGGACGCTAAAGAAAGAGTACAGCTATACCTCTACTCCCCCTCTGGGCCTTCATGGCCTGTTCTAGGGTGAACTTTACCTTTACTTTACTTTACTGTACCAAACGAGGCAAACTGTTAAAAAAGTTCAAGAACAACCCATTAAGATATAACAAACCCAATACAAAATAGAAACACATTCCTTTTGAAACTTACAAGATTTCCTTCCAATAGTACTCTGTGAAATATCTTGCAATGAATGAAACTTCAAGAATGAGTACAGATTGCAATGGTTACAATTCCTTCAGAATCTACAGAGATCAGAAATTCATTCCATGAATCAAACCTGTTTCATACTCAAAATATACAGACCCTACTGTTCCTCTAAACTACACCTACCAAGTGGGTATCAAACACATGGTCTTTTGCTGGTAACTAAATCATATGACTACATATTATTGTTATTACTATAATTATCATCATCAACATTGTCAACAGCACTGATAATTTTATATTACTTTCAATAACGTCACATTTATATATGGAACAGAATTGGTATCTGCAGCAATATCTCAAGTTACTTTGTTGCACACGCATATAAAATACCTTTTCTATATGCCAGGAATTGGCACTATTAAGTGTCCATGGTATCTGAAAGATGTCAATACCCCACCCCACCAAAAAAAAAAAAAAAAGAGAGGGGAGGGATGGGGTTTACTCCAGTCCTGATAATATTTAAAACATGCATGTCAAAATACAATAATGTGATGTCGGCTCACAGCAGAAACTTGGGTAGGATGCACTAATATGACTCTGGTTCTTCAGGATGTTAAAGTGAAACAATCTTTGTTCCAATATCTGATTATGTTGCCAGAACATGGGTTACTTAACAATGCTGTATGATCTGTAGAGGTCACTTTGTGCTGAATTAGCTGAAAGGATAATTATACATAGTGAACTGCAAAGTACCGAAGAGGATGTCTAATGACCTGTTCAATTTGCCTGATGGAAGTAAGGAAACCACTGACATCTTGGTGAAGACAGCCAGTATGAGTTCTGACTGGATGTGGGATTCTTCTTCTTCTCTACCACTACAGCCCTTTAAGTTTGGTCTTGGCTTCGCTTGTGACAGATGCCCATTCTGTTCTGTCCAAAGCAATTGTTCGCCATCTTTTCACACCCATATTCCTCAAGTCCAATTCCACATCATCCACCCACCATAATCTAGGTCTTTCTTTTTTTCTCCCTCTTCCTGGTTTGCCTCCCAGTAACTTCTTTACTGTCCTTTTATCATCCATTCTTACAAATGCCCAAGCCATTCCAATCTACGTACTTTAATTACAGTTACAATATCTGGAGATTTAAATTTATTATAAATTTCTTCAATTAATTTTTATTCTGTAGAACCATTATCACATGTTGGCCCATATATTTTTCTCAAGTTTTTCCTTTTCCACTTCATTACGGCTGTTTCCACTTTATTCGTTAGGATCCATGATTTGGCACCATTGGTCACAATTGATCTTATTACTGTTTTATAGAGACCTGTTCTTAATGAATGTGTTGTATATATATCTTTTCTTTGGTATATGGCCTGGTACATGGGAACATTTATTACCAGCAATAATTCTCTTTTATCTCTGCTGAAACAATATTTGTGTTTGTTATCAAGGAGCCTAGATATTTAAACATTTCTACATTTTCATATCTCCCCCCATTTATTTCAATTTCTTCTCGTTCAGTCCCCCTTTTATTTCTATTAATCATATACATTTATTTGGTTTTGGATACATTTATGGTCAAGCCAATATGTGCTGCTACAGTTGTCACTTCTTCTATTGTTTCTGCAACATGTTTCACTGTGTGTCCCAGAACTACCACATCATCTACATATAAAAGGAGACACTGGCTTGTTTTATCAAATATTGCTCCTCCTGGGTTTGTTTTCTCATTCTTTATAACTTTCTCCACACACAGATTAAACAAGAGTGTGGATAATGGATCACCTTGCCTCAGTCCTACAACCGTTTCAAAACCAAGTGACATCTTTCCTTGGATTTTCATCTTGTTTTTAGTCTCCTCCAGTGTCATTTTGACCAGTCTAACTAACTGACTTGGCATTCCAAACTCTTTCATAAAATCTATGAACTGCTTGATTTGGGCACCTGCCAACAAATTGCCATTTGTGGTGCCACAACAACATACCTTTGGGCTCATAACCGGTAACACCAAATGGACCTTTTCGCCCAATGATTTCATAAAGGATGATGGCAAAAGCATAAACATCAGCCTTCTGAGAACCACAGGGACTAATGTTAGGTTCACGAAGCAACTCAGGTGCCTTCCAGAGCAAATCTGCAAACAACAAGAAAACTGTGAAGGAAAACATTTACATATAAAACAAATAACATTCACATACAAGTTGCAAGCAGAACTCATAAAGCCTACTTCCCTGCTGGATACATTTATAATACTACATATCTGTTGGTATTGTTACTGTTGCTTTAATTTACTTCTTTGGAGAGAATGTACTACTTAAGTACAGGTTTTTTGTATATTAAATTTGCTGGATATAAATCAAAGTTTCATATCATTGCCATGTTTATAATTTTTCATTAGAAACAATGTTTCATATATTATGTGTGTTTATGACATCTGTATCAAATTTCACATACCCAGTCCCAAGGGTTCATTAGTTATTACCACAGCAATGACTGCAAAGAGAATTTTCACGCAGTTGCCATTATGCTATTTTACATTCTACAAACATATTACCTCTTTAAAAGTTGCATATTTTCTGAAGGCCTGTCACTGTACATCATTTCACGTCCCTAAGGTAAGGGACACTAGTGCACTCCTACTGCATAATTTTATGTCTGCCTGCCATGTTGTTATTAGTGCTTGTAGAAAGTGCAACATTCGTGTGTCCTCCAGTGGTTAATGCCCATGCGAGATTCAGTCCACTGGTTTAAAATGGGAAAGGTGCATGCACATATGTGCATGTGCAAGCACATATGTACACACGCACATGCACACACAGACTGACAGTGTGATGATCTCATAAGCCTTGTTCCTCTCCTGTTCAGGAATTACAGTATGTTAAAAAGGAAGAACATGGAGAGAAATTGGCTACAGATATGGAAATGTGCAATATTAATCTAAAAAAAATTAAGCTGTATTTTCTCTACCACCAAGCTTAATTAAATAATGCCCTAATTCTTTTAATTGAACATAGCCTACAGAATGCTTATTTGAACTTCAAAAAATACACTTCAGAAAGCATTTTCCTTATTATTCCTATCCTGCTGAAGAAAAATGTCTTCTGTCTGTAAAAATTCCCTGCACTAACCACTAAAGCTGGCAATATAGGAACATAGTTTGTATCTCATCGTATGGTGGGAATTAACCCAGGGAAAATGTCAGAATTCAACACGCTCTCATGAAGATTGACAACTTCTCAACTACCTGGCTAAACACTGCCAAATTTTGTATAAAAACAGTGAACCGTATATAAGAGATAACAGCACAGCAGTACTGTTTATTATTTCAGAATGTAAGTGTATAAGACCTTTGTCTCAACATACATTGTCAAAAATCCTTTTTTGTGTCGAATAGCTTGAAAAAGGAATCACCACACAGTGCTACTTGACAATCTGGACACCAGTAAACAGTCTCTCTTCTTACACTAATTTTGTACAAATAACACATTTTATACGGGGTCTTATCACTAGGTGGGATTCTTTTGTGAAATGCTTTTTGAAGAGTTCCTTAGGTGGTGGGTTAATAGTAATGTCAACTTTGGAACTTGTGGCAGTTGTGGTCTGCTAGCGTGGAGCCACACAACATGCCTGTACAGTGTCAACCAAGCCCAGTCGATTATGGCAAGGACAAAATCATGGACACTTCGATTACCGCAGCAAAAGACGTTAATAATCCTTTGTTTTATGTCAAAAAGCAGTACAGTGGATAGGTAATATGGTTTGCATGAGGAAGAAATTGAGTCCATGGAGTAAGAGTCCTTACAGAGGAGATATGATTACTTTGCTAGTCCAGCCATTCATCTTTTATGGGGTGCAAAGGTTCATTACCTTGTTTACATGAGCCTATCACTTGACCACACCCTCAGCCAAATGAATTACACCGCCTGTACGAGCAACTTACTTCGGTAATACTGGTGTTCTCCTATGCTATCACTCTCTGCACTATGTCTCAGGTCATGCAGTCCAAAGTCTGTGATCTGGAGCACCCAGCGACTTGTAACCACACAGTTCGATGACTTCAGGTTGCCGTGGAATCCCAATATGGAGCCATGAATATACAGCATTCCCTGCCCAACAGCATCACCACTTATATTCAAACGTTTCAAAACAATAAAAAAGAAATACAATTATTTTCCAACAAACACTGGTTTTGTATTATTTTATTTTATTTCAACTGCCAATTAAGATTACGGTGATCTAAAACAATGTCATTGCTAAAGGGATTATATATATATGCTACCAAATTACTTATGAAAAGGTCATCTTCGCTGGCTCTGAGCTGACAGTACAGGCATGGTGTGATCAAACAGTTTCCAGACTGACTATTTCACCACCATAACAACTTACCTTCCAATCAATGTAGTCCCCTTCAAAGTAGTTTCCTTGGGCCTTTATACTGTGAACTCAGCAACTGTATCACAATTGAAAGCATTTTGTGAAATGCATTGCTTGAAACTCGGCAAGTGCATCTTGTGATTTTGCTTGACTCATGGTAAGGTAAAAAAAGGTTAAGCAATCCCTGTACAGGCCAGGACAGGCCCTGAGGGTTCCAGAAGGTTGAGGCTCCCAGATTCCAAGACAATCGGCACATGAAGGTGGCAGGGTTGTCAGCCCTATGCACTGGCCATCTGTATGCCCCAGGAAATATTGCTGGTACTCATTTCTGTTAGAGGCTGAGTCAACCCCAGGGCCACATTGTGGCCGGAAGGATTATGTCAATGAAAAATTCCAGTAACACCATCGGGAATCCAACCCGTGACCTTCCGGCTTGTAGCATGGTGCCTCAACCAACTGCGCCACGCAACTTCAACAACTCAAAACCTTGTCCCCTTTCTACTGTCTGCTCTCCAAAAGCTACTTTCAATATTCCAAAAGTTCATGCAGCATTTTTCCCCAGTTTAAAGAAAAACTTGATGCAGACACACCACTCTTTCAATTCTGTTATTCTTTATATACACAAAAATCACACATGGAACAATGCTACAGCCTTATTCAAGCAGGAAATGATGACTCAGCAGACCCAGCCATCTTCACTTAGCAGCAGAAGTTACTGTCAGCAGCAGCAGCAGTGTCTTTGTGCAGCCAGTCTGGGAACTATTTGATTGCATCATATAACCTATGAAGCTGAGAAGTTTTTAAAATGCTTTCTTCTGACCCAGCTTCCAGGAACAGTTTATTTTATTCTATCTACCTTAAAAGTAAAGACTATTGTTACTGAAAACCTAAAAGTGATTGGTATATTAGTATATGACATAAGGCAAATTTGTTTTCAGGCACTAAAATATGAAAAACTGTATCTTATATTCAGGAAAATACTGTATAAATCTATGTCTTTTGTAAAAACAAAAGAATAAACAAGAACTTTTTGTAAGTATTAATTAAAGCCTGTTTCCCTTCTTTCCAGTCTTATTCTGTCATAATGTCTGTGTGTCTATCCATCTTTCCTTTCATTTATGTGTGCATCTCACAACTTGCAAGACAGGTCACAAATTTTCTTGAAACTTGGTGAACATCATGTCACTAAAACACATACCCTAATCATGTACTTAAATTCATATGATCAATAATACCACTATGCCAACCATGTGAACTTCTGAGGTGGCGGTAGCAGCAGCACCATTTAATGCAGCGTCCTGAAATATTACATGGTAACATATATTCTCTGTTGATGTTGCATCTTTGTAGAATGTAGACTGGGAAAATGACAACCACAAAATCTATGTTTAGCTTCCTGTATGAAGATAAACCACACAATATATGTGCTCTGAAATTTTGGTTGGAGCATTTTTCATGTATTAATTGTTAAAGAAACAGCAACACCGAACATTGAGGTTATATTGTCTATCAAATATAATAGAGAAGGAACTTGTACCACTAGTGGGAATTATGCACAGATATTGATCACTATATACATTAGTATAATTATAAACTTTGAGGTCTTGCTAGCCTCACTACATAGAAAGAAGAATTTGAAGAAAGGTACCCACAATAAGTTCTTCTGAGATCTGCTTGTATTATATCTAGCAAATGCGTTTTTCATCGTATGGCCCACTCCTCACAAGTAACATGCTTTACGCACCAAAGAAAGAAATACAAAGCCTTAACATCATTCACAGCAGATTATTACCGGTTCATAGGATCTTGTTTTTTCAGCCTGCCTACCTTAATGAGATCATGAACTAATGATGCCATAAACATCATGTCCAACTTGATGTCTTCATTCTCCACTATATCCTGCAAGCAGAATGAGCAACATGAAGTGACTGTGACAAGACACCAGATGAAGCACGTAGTACATGGGAACAGAAATCATACACAGCGATTTCCAATTAACATGGAAAAAAGAGTAGAACATAAACTATGTGTGCAAACTGTTAACAACTTTCAAAGTAGTCCCTGAGGTTGTCTACAGTTCACTGCCAATGACAGGGAAGGTGGCGAACACCATCAGCATTAACTGATGTGCAAACCTATGCCACCTCATGCCAAACTGCCATTAAAATGGACTATCTCCAAATTGTTTCCCACACAATGGCTGCTTCAGTCTGGGAATCATATGGACCAAAGTTTGGAAAATAAGGAGGATGCTGTAACACTTCCCAGCCTCAACATCAGAGAACAATTTTTAAGAGTGTCTGCTGAACAGACTGTAGCATTATCACATAGGATTATGACATTTTCTACCAGTTCTGAATACTTCTTCCTCACTGCATGACATAGGTAATACTGGAAAAGTTAAGGTGCATTCATAGTGTGGCCTTTTGCTGAAAAATACTTTGGATGTCATATGCCAAAATGATCATAAGCCTCATGGGTGACGGATTTTGTCAAATCTTGTGCTTTTGTGGTTACTGTGTATGTCGCCATTTGGAGGACTGTCATTTGAGTTCTGGTTCACAGACCCTTTCTGATGTTCATCACTTGCCATTATGCAATTTAACATGTTGAATCCATTGCAATGATATAATTCTAGATTCATACAACATATCTCATAGCATGCCTACTACTGTACCTCATTTAACAGATGTGGTACCATTTGGAAAAATCGTGCACATTTTTAAGACCTGTCATAAAATTTGGAGCACTGTTCCGCTTTACGGACTTTCATTTGCAAACAAGGTCACCAACACAACGATGTTTGTGTGCAAAATACGTGTGCACCCCTGTATGTGTATGTTCCCATCTAATGGTAATATCTACAAGTACATGCCATGTGCTGTCAAATGTACATACATACTCTATTCCCCCTGTTACCACACTTTTAGCCAGAACAGAACACAGCAGAGCAGAAGAGAACAGAACAGAAAAAAACAAAAACATGCTATGACTTATGGAGTGACCTATGTATCTATCTCCTGCCAGTAAGTTGTATTACACCTGAAGAAATTAATATCTGAAACATGTTCAATTATTACAACTGTGCCTTATTCAACCTTTTGGCGATGAATTTGGACACTTAAATTTTAGTGCGTCCGTTAGTGAAATATGGATATTTTATGAACCAAAAAAGATAACATTACAAAATGCACTGCATTTTGTGCAGGGAAAAAACTGACATTGTGCAGCATGTCCCAAAAAATGCAGTATGTATATTTGTTGACTATATAAAATGATATTGCTGGGGCATAGCGGTATGCCCGTCCTATATATAGCATGCATGGTGGCTACAGGTTATGATCATGTTTACCTACAAAGGCTATATTTTTGTTTAGTTCAGACATCTTTATATTACAATTAGAATCAGTGTTATATTTATTTACATGTGGTCATCTGTAAAATCTTATCACAGCTAAAGTGTCCTGAGCACATGCATGTTAGACCATACCTAATAAAAAATTATTTTGCATTTTCAAAATAACATAACTGCTAAATAGTGCAGAGGAGTGCACAATCCTGTCTCTATACCTCAGTGACACTGACCAACACATAATCATAATGACAACAAGTGACATTGACACTGATGATGGTGACTGTGACAATGACAACACTGTAAACAAGAAGCCACTGACATTTATACCAGTGTGAGACATCACAGTTCACTCCATTCTTTTCTATTCTCCTGCAAGCCAAGTTTAACCTTTATCATGTACGAGACCATGTGCTGGTCTCTAAAATGTACTGGGGAATAGCCTAGCATACCATATGCTGTCTCTGCATGTTTACTTGGTAGCAATTTAAATGTCCACACAAAGCCAGAAAAACTTAGGCAGTCACGAGACAAAACTGGCATTTAAATCCATCTCCTAACAGTTACGAATGAGTAAAGCTATACTTCTTCTTCCCCCATATGCCTTCATGGTATAGACAGGGACAGCTTTGCTTGTAAGCACCCCTTTTGTGTCTGTGCCCAATCATTTACCTAACTCACATGTGCATCACCTCTGAACTGATCTCTTTGACTGGTCCTTGGTCTACCAATGGTCACTTATCTGATATCTTAATTTATGGTTTAAAGGAATTGTATTGTCGTCTACACTATTGTATTCTTGATGTGACCATATATTCTTGTAATGTTTTCACCTACAGACCCTGCCTAACATCCTACTTTCAAATTCTATTATTTCTTAATACTCTCTCAGAATTTCAATGTAACCACCTGTAATCTGCTTTAATCCCTCTTTGTTCACATCCATGTTTCTGCTTCACATATTAATCAAATACACAAGTAAAATGTCTTATAAGACTGAGCTTCAACATGTTCTGAAGTTTTCCACTGACAGGTCCCTTTGTCATACCACATAATTTAATGTCACACAAATAATTAATGTAACATTTGCTAACTTACATACAGACTCCCTTTGGCACAGTAGTCTGTGATGATAAGGACGCGCATAGGTTCCAGGCAAGCACCAATGAATGAATTAATGTTGTCATGACGGATATCACGCAACACACGCATCTCTTTCATCACATCACGAGCAATATCCTTTTTCTTGGAGAATTTAAGTTCCTTGATCCGCACCATTACACTTCTGTACTGGCCAGTTGCAGCAAAAACTTGTGCCCCACACCGTGACTCAAATGATGTTGCACTCACTAAGCTCAGCTGTAACAATAAATTTGTGTATATGGTCACAACTCCTATACAGCTAGTTAATTCAATATTACACTTCTTTACTCAGAGTCAGGTAGTGTGCTGTATCAGAGGTGAAGCCCTAGCTGGGGTTTGAGGATAAGATTATGTAACTGAGTACTGCAACTGTGTGGTTAGTGAACCTCGATAATTGAAAGGGAGGTCCCACATTCAGACACTTCTCTGGGGACCAGCTACCCTGACTGGGGTATTTTAATGGTTTTCAGCAATTTCTGAAGACAAAAGCTGGGATAGTACTTTACACTAAGCAATAAGTGCTTCCTTCAACAACCTTTTCACATCATCATTCATAATCACTCTCATCAACTGACACTATGAAACACATTCTGTTAAGAAATGGTTAAATAAATGGAGGAGGAGGAGTAGAAGAGGAGGAGGAGGTAGAAGAGGAGGAGGCAGAGGGTGCCTGCAGATTAAGCATGTACTGCACACCAGCGGTGGTAACCCATAACTATGGAGTAATGGAAAGATCAAAGTACTTGGAGGAGAAATTCACAGAGCCTAACAGATATTACAAACACAAATATAGATACAGCAAAACTTGGATTTCATGCTCCTTAAATTTATGTTTTCCTTTTCTATATGTTTTTATTAGTCCTGTGAAAACTTCCATAAGAACATTAAATTTTCCTGGAATATATGTTTGTGTTCCACCCAATTCATTACACATTCAAAATGAGCATAAATTGGCCTGTTGCTGTCATACTTTAAATTGGAAATTGGGGGGGGGGTTTCAGTTATACTTCCTATCTCCTCTATTGTCTTCATGTACATGTGGCTTCAAGGTCTTCTTAGCAGAGTGCTCATGTTTCCTACTGATGCCATGCCTGTGTAGTGATAAATGACTTCTGACGCAAGTTGTAAGTGACTGCAAGTTCCATGTGCTTATTAAATTGCTGTGTTAGTGTAGCTTTTGAATCTACTGCAAATTGAAGAGGCAAACAGTTTTATTTTATTTTCTGGTTATGATTTGTTATTAAGTGACCACAAGGGCAATGTTGCAGAACAGTGCTGTTACTGTTCTTACAACACAGTAGTGAGGCTTCGACCACTGTTGGTAGCTCAGCCAGGTTACTCCACTGTACACAACGTATGATGCTGAAAAATGTCCGCTATGTGCACATAGGTCATACCCATCACAAGTCAGCCCACTATGGCACTAACCTTGCTCGGCGAGGAGATGATGTCATTGTTAAAATACCCGTGTAAATCTTGTGGATCAATCTTCCACAGCAAACCTTCAATCTCCTGCTCTATCTTCCACTTGCGGTAGATGGACAGGGTGATGACGCCTGCGCAGAACAGGAACACAGCCAGTGTAGCTGCAGCAATCACACTAGTCTGCTGCTTGTCACTCTGACACCGTTCATGTTCAAACCCACAGCTGGGCTCATCATCAGGCTTGCGACCACCCGGCCAGTCAATGTGACAGTCTGAATCTGAGTCGGGGTCCGAACTGGGTTTGTAAAAACAATCCGGTTTATACTCCTGAAAATCAACATTGCACATTAAACCAGCCAGACCCACATTTAAATAATACCTACCTGCCAAATTTCCTCTTTTTCATTCCTTGCACAATGCTGATGTATATGAAAAGACCATGCCCTATTCTCTGTCCACATGTTTTACATCTGAAACTAATCAATGGGCTTCAATGAAATTTGGTACTGGGGGTCTACATTAAAAGGTCTTTATGGTACGCAACACAAAATACAAATCTCAGAGACCTGAAAGGTTTATTTATGACAATTTTTTTGATGCTATGAATATTTGATGGAATACCAAAGTAAATAATTTCTGAGATCTGCGCTCTTCTGGGATATTATGCGGCGTCATGTGGTAATTGTTTCCTACTCAGACTCTTGGCCCATGAAGATGGGACCGATACGTTGTCCCGAAACGTCGGTAAACAATTACCACATGACGCCGCGTTATATCCCAGAAGAGTGCAGATCTCATCAACATCGCAGCGGAAGCCTAAAATCAAGGCAAATAATTTCTGGCTGTGTTCAGTGTCCACTCACCTCCATCTACAGCCAAATTTCACACGCCTTCACAGAATGCACAGGAACAAAGCAGTTAGCTTTACAGCCATAGATAACTATCTGCAATGAGTGGATATCTAGGGCAATGAGATAAGAAAAATAGTAAAGACTGTATTTGTTAAAACATGTCCTCCACTGGAGTACACCTTTACGTTTGTGTTCTCCTTGCAGTGCTATTATCTTTTGACTATCCATGTCTGTGTTATGTGGAAAGGTTGAAGCATTCCGATTCTCAGGTGACATTATATTTACGACCCATCAAATGGTGATACTCTCAAATGATGGCTGGTGGACAGAACTCCAGACGATGGTTGGAATACTGGGAATTTAGAAAATGTAATGAGATAAGACAGATTTACACCACTGACAGCAGTCATCTGGTATTAGGAAGCCTTGCAGCTAGCCGGTGGTATAGAATGTAATAAATAAGAACAAGTGCTTTGATATTGCTTATCACAAATGTTAATGAAGCAGCAGTGACAGCTGATGATACAGCAGTACAATGGGTTAAGACAGTGGCGAAACTATCCACAGTGACTTTTGTTTCACTTTCAGCTGGGATGCAGCCATGGTTTATGTCTGTGGGATATGGAATGAAGTAAATGAGACAGATAAAAGGGGCTCCAATAGCAGTGATGTAAACAGAATGACAACTACATCATGATGCACAGCATTTACTAGCTACTACTGCTCAGTGAAATCTCTCTGTGAGTGGCTAAGAGTATTGTGAGGTAAAAGGGTTACTCAAATTGGTCATATAAATTTCAGAATGTGGTGAGGAACAAGAGGCTGAACCGTCTTGGGTTTTATGAAGAATCATCACTTAATAATGTCAATCATATGACTCATATAACACAATCTTAGAAATAAGTGGTTGAGTAACTGTTTGTATTGTCCTACATGTATTACCTGATATACTGAAGGGTTCTGAACCTTATTCTAGAACCATGTGACCTAACGATCCAGAACGTTATAGAGGGAGGGGAATAATTACGAGTAATAGTGTGACCACATGATCGCTGGTGGCAGTAAATAGCCAAAAAAAGGAGTAAGCAGAGTATACAGACTCATCACTCCCCCTCTATTACAGAGGTTAAGTTATGGGATAGCAAAGACATAATAATCCCTCTTTATCTTCTCAACCTCCCTCCTTTGTAAGCAGTGACAGCAGAGTGATTAAATCCTGTGAACTCCAGGCTCTCTAGTTAATTCTGCCTAAATTTTTAGAGATGACACAAATAGCAAATTTCATATCTATTGGACACATGTAGACTCTCCTTTTAATAAGTTGTCAATAAATAAAAACAGACCAACACAACTGCTATATTGGAAAAACACTTGTTTTTACTTAATCATGCAACACGTTTTGACCATATGGCCATCATCAGGTACATTAGCACAAAAATATACAAAGGAAAGTGGAATAATATCGAGAGTGGCCTCTCCCTGTTTAAATGTAGCTTCAATTTTATGTTATTTTATGTTTTTAATATGTAAATAAACATCATCTATTGTTCTCATACTGTCCTCACACCCAGACATTTTAATTTTTGTTAATGCAGATATAAACTGAATGCAATTCAAATTTACCATTAGGTGGTCATAAGTATGATGATTTTTCCTGTCATGTGAACAAATATAACATAACTAGTTTGCAGAATGGCTTCTTTTTAAATCCAGCAATTAATTTCGAAACACAAATGATACTGGCTGTGGTGATATACCCATCAAGTGTTTATTTCATGCACTCTGTGCAAATAACACATAAGTAGGTGAAGAGCAGATAATAAATAATGGAAAACTGTGGAACAGTTAACAACTTACAGGGTTTTCCCCCTGCTGGAAACCTGCTACTGGCTTTATAAAGTAGTCACACGTGAAGTTGTACATGCTTGTATTGTACACATAGTGGTACGGTTTCAAGGCTGCTACAGAGAAATTGCCCTCAGAATCCCCATTGAGGTCCATTTTGATGGACGACCCTGTGATACCTAGGAAACAGAACCATAAGAAAATGAGATATCCATAGTTCAAACTTATGATAAAACAACTTCTACCAAACTATGCAGCTCTGAACATCACACAAAATACTAACATTTTCTCAATAAATGAACATATAAAGATTACAGTCTGCATGACAATATTTATCAAGATATTTATAGTTTTAGCTACATGTCTTGGCTTTATATTTTTAGCTATACCTTCAGGCTCAAATTAATGTACTGTATTTACTTGAATACAAGATGATGCTTGTCACAATCTTCAATTTTTAGAAAAATACATAAACAGAACATATTTAACTCTGTGCATGATTACTAGGTGATCCCCCACTTTCAAAATGAAGACTCAGGAAAAAATTCTAGCCCTATATTCAGGTAAATAAGGTATTTACGAATCGTATATGTGCAACACCATTATTTACTAAGCATGGGGCCCCAGGTTTAATAAATAATGGCATTGCACATATCATACTATTCCAACACACATTCATAATAGCCTGAAGGTAAAGGTAAAAAGGTAAAGCAATCCCATTACAGGCCTGGACAGGCCCTTAGGGTTCCAGGAGGTTGAGGCTCCCAGATTTCTAGACAATCGGCACATGAAGGTGGTAAGGTTGTCAGCCCTACGCACCGCCACCTTTACCCCCCAGGAAAGATTCCTGGTACTCATTTCTGTTAGAGGCTGAGTCGACCCCAGGGCCATAGTGCGACCGAAACGGTTATGTTAATGAAAAATTCCAGTGACACCATCGGGAATCGAACCCGCGACGTTCCGGTTTGTAGCGTAGTGCCTCAAACAACTGCGCCACCGCGCGCCCCCCTAGCCTGAAGGTAACTCACTAAAAAGCCAAGATATATAGCTAAACTATAAATATCTTAATCAACATGGTTGTGCCAACTGTAATCTTTAAATATTTATTTATCAAGTATTAGCACTGCACAACAAAAAGTACAAGTTAAAAATTGATATTGTCCTCCCATTTTCCTAAGATGTCAGGGAAATTCTTTGTTTTGTAATTGCAGGCAAACACTTCAAGTCCACGCACATACACTGAAAAACAAACAGAAGACAAAATAAATAATGTAAGAAAATAAATAAAATAATTGAAAATCTGATTTACAAATTTTCATATTCATCTTGATATGTCACACAACGGTAAGTAAATGAGACACTTTGTATGGAAAAAAACCCAAGAAGTGGTGAGTGGATTAGCAAAGCAGATATAATGGAAGTAAACAGGAATGGTTTTGTGGTGAACCTATAGGATTTAGCAATGATTTGAGGAAGAGGATATGAGGAGCTGGGGAATCCATGTGCCCATCACTAAACAACTCACCAGAAATATAAAAATTTATAAAAGCTCTGTCTGTTTCTGTAGCTTATTCTGACAAAATTACTGGTAATTAAAATTTATAAAATTTGATAGCCATCTGGACATGTAGAGTGTGTATATTGACTGGAATATTACAGAAATATCAGAATAAATAAAAATACTTATTTTCCCAAGTACATATATATACATATACAGCAGAACCTCGATTATCCGAAATAAAGAGGGCGGACCCGATTTCGGATAAGAAAAATTTCGGATAATTCAGAAATTCGGCTTGACGTGATAAGGTGCAATAAAATAACATTTATTCAGAAACATGTCTTATGTTAAAAAAATTTATGGCACAAGCAAGTTTATGATATTCTACTGTGTGTGTGTGCGCGCACGGCGGCGCACACCAAACAGCGCGCGCGTGCGCGACATTCTGAAAATCAAAAACTCCATATACTTAACAGCCATTCTATCTAATCATTAACTATTCACTGAAACACACTCCATGGACTCCACAGAATACAGTCGTTTTTGAGAAGCTAAAAGTTCCTCAGCTAGTGAAGACATTTCCAGCAATGATATCTGAAGGTGCATTACCATGTTCACATTAGTTTGGCACTGGTCCTATCCTGGTAAAGGTAAAGTTCACCCTAGAACAGGCCATGAAGGCCCAGAGGGGGAGCAGAGGTATAGCTCTACTCTTTCCTTAACCTCGGTGCTAGATGGGGGTGAGTGGTCAACGCCACGCCCTGGCCGCTTTACCCCCGGGAATGACCAGGTACCCGCTGTACAGGAGGCTGGGTCCTATCCTGAGCAAGATGAATCCAATTCCCATCCTCCCATTCTAAAATTTTAGGATCCACTTCAATGTTGCATATATCTTCCAAGCAGCGTCTTTCCTTCACGTTTTCTCACCAAAACCCTGCATGCATTTCTCTCGTCTCACATGTGTGCCACATGGCATGCCCACCATATCCTCGACACAATCACTTAAGTACCACTGGCAAGGAGTACAAATCATGAAGCTGCTCATTATGTAATTTCTCCAGCCTCTTCCTTTTACTTTCTCCATCTTAGATTCAAGTACTTTCCTTAGCAACCTGTTCTCAAATGTTCTTGGCGTACGTTCTTCCCTCAGTGTGACATACCAAGTTTCACACCCATACAAAACAACAAGCAAAATTACAGTCTTGTATGCTTTAAGCTTCATGTTTCTTGATATCAGACAGGAAGACAAAAGATGATGGCCTGAAGAGTAAGAAGGATTCCTTGAAATCAATCTGCTCTTAATTTTTTCATTAATGAAATTTTGATTTGTTAAGTGTAATTTCCAAAAATTCAAACTTGGCCACATTTTCAAAGAATTTATTAGTAATCTTTACTTGTGACTGACTTTTAGACCAACCTCCTTGCTAAAGACTAATGAAGCTTCTGTGCTTTTCTTTAAATAGTAAATATGTCTTGAACCAATAAATTAACATCAGCAGGCGCACACCAGAAGCTGATGTGACAGCCACACTGTCTTACATGTATCTTTTTACTGAGACAGGCCAATGAGGATGCTGTTTGATAGTTGTTCATGCTTTTTGTCCATAATGAATGTGAATAAACAGGGCAAGAGAAAAATAAGAGAATGACAATTGCCCCTTGTCCCCTGCTCAGAAATAATGAATGCCTTGCTTCTATAATGGTTAAGTAAAATGGGTGTAAATATGAATCTGAAGTTGCAGAAAAAAATCACAGCAACTCTAAAGTGCAACAGACTGAGGACAAGTGGAGTTGGTGCACTGGGTATACCTTCCATTGTACCAATAAAGGGGCTGCCATGAAGTTCTTAGCAAACATAATGGAGTTCCTGGACAAAGCTCATTGGGTTCCACTTTTACAGGAACGTTCAGATCACCTACAAATTGAGATATCTGAAGCTACGCCAGACCCACGGTGTCAGTTTTAGCAAACATACCCATGCACTTACTTTCATATGTATGATTCTTCAGCATCTCAATGATGAGTGTTCCATTTTTGGAAACTTTATCAAAAATTTCATTTGTGGTATTATTTCCATATTTCTTGAGAAGTGTGTCCAAAGCTCGGGCATACAACATCACAGCATCATACAGATAGGCTGCATAGATTGAAACATACTGCAAGCACAGAAACACCTACATAAACACAAGCCCTTAACTTTAAGTCACTGAGTTGGTATTTAAATTTTAGCACCTAGTTTATGAAAAACATATTATTTGAACAGTAAAAGACAAACTTATGAAATAAACAACATTTTGTGGAAAATAAAACAGACAGTATGCAGCATGTCTTAAAATGCAGCAAATTTCCTTGTCAGCTAAATACATAGAATGATTTAGAGGGGTGTTTTTTATGTGCATTCGCATACGTGAATGCAGGTCGTTTAAAGGTTAATCAGATGAACATAAAACTCTTCTTACATACATAATGCAGTTACCAAGTTACTGACATGAGGACAGGGAATACGAAGACGGGGTGATCAAAAGAGGCATGTTTATGCAGAGAATCATGAAAGTAAACTAAAACAAGCAAGTGATGGACACACAGAGCTTGTAAATAAAACTGCAGCAATATACATATTATCTACACACATTCTTCGTAATTTTGCATACCTCACTGACCCTGATGGTTCATTAATTTCAGACAACAGAAACATAGAACAGTTTTTTTTTTACTTTGTTCAATACTCAACATGTCACAAAAATGTTCCAAATAATGATACCTATATTTAATATGCACTAGTATCTTGTGCAGTGATGTATTTTTGATAACTCTAACATGGTTAAACTTGGATATCATGTATAGTAGGGGTTTTAATTATTGATTATGCATGACAAATTTTTCAACCACTTTTAGCGCAGACTGAAAAATTGAAATTTATCTGAATGAAAATGGTCAAGTATCAAACATCGGAATGTCTCCAAATCATCATGAGAATGGCAAGGGGAAGGAGCTAAATTACTGTGATTTCTACATACAGAGAATAAGAGAAAATCTAGTTGGAGAGAAAACACTAATGAAGACTCAAATCAGGCACTTCACCATGTTGTTTGTACTCAGTATTCAAAATATGTTCTGTAATAATTTCAAAGGAAATAGAAATACCAATTTCCAGTTACAAGTAAAGTCCTTTGCCAGAAGTACGTATGAACTAGTAACAGTATCACAGCTTACCTTGTGAAAACCATCTTTCTGCAAAATACTTGGCATGATGAAGTTGAATGGTTCCTTTTTATTGTACTCTGCAACTAGGCGAGTGAAGTCACTGTATCGACCTTCATTTGGTGGGCTGGAGACTACCACAAGAAGTGATCGGCCACGATTTAAAAATCCTTTTTGATGTTGTTCACAACTTTCCACTTTTTCCATTTGTTCTGGTTCTGTATGTAGAAACACACCAAGTTAAATGAGTGACTAAAATACTGCATTTTAAAACTGCAAGATATTCAGAACTGTTCACAACAGGGGAAAGAATGTACAGCTGCTATAAGCAAGCTAAGCATTTTCAGAGTTTTATACCAGTCTATTCTACAAACAATAGAGTAGGGGTACAAAAATCCTGGAGCGAGGTCGCCATGGGGACTAAATTTTGTATTGTGGCACCTAATATTTTTGGGTCCTCGGTATGGAACTTGCTTCATGCCATCCTTCTGACGCCTAGATTTTAGATGTGGCTCCTTAATTTTTGTAAAATTGGTGCACCCTTGCAATAGAGTTGCCAGTAAAGTAGATTAATATTATACAGAAACCGATGGAGGTTGTAAAATTAGCAAGTGGTGAAGCATCAGTAAGAACCAACAGGTCATTTTGGCTGACTGATGCTGCTACTTTGAAACTTCAAAATTTTGTTTCTCATTCATTCATTCATTCATTCATGCAAGCATGAGCACTAAAAAGAACAAGACAGGCAACGTACATATAATGTAACACTGAGGTGTGTTCGCACAACCATTGTTGACGTGGAAAAGCAGTAAGTATTACATATTAGGTTTGTGTGTCTGTATTCTTGCCTTAGTTATATGGTATGCAAACCGCATTTTTCCTGCATCATATTATATTGTCATCTGCAGCCTGTCTGTCTCTACCATATTTTTTCACATTATCTCATCAAAGGCACGACTTTCGGGAAAGAGGTACTGAACATAAAATGTGTGTTTTGATTTTCTCTACAACTGTTGTCTGAAATATTTCTCATTCTAAGAAAAATTCAGCGAGATATTATCATAAACGTACGTAGGTCTTCACGTAAAGTATCTGTTAATCTTGTCAGATTTTAATGAAACTTGAATTTTCTTGACAGATTTTCGAAAAATACTCAAATATCGAATTTCATAAAAATCCGTCCAGTGGGAGCCGAGTTGTTCCATGTGGACGGGCGGACAGACAGACAGACAGGACGAAGCTAATAGTCGCTTTTCGAAATTTTGCGAACGCGCCTAAAAACTTAACAGGTAGTCATAAATCACATAGCTTTGTTCACTGATGAGTCTAGCATTCATGTCTCAAAAACATAATACCTGGATGATGGAAGAGCAGGGTGCAGTGCATTTTACACTCATTGGTTTCAGTAAACTGTTTCTTCCTTATTACACTGCGTGCAATCTAAAGATAAACATTCACTTTCAGTTAGTGTGTCTCCAAGTATTACTGCATTAGTCAAACACTAATAAACATTTTCATTTTTCATTCATTCTTTTCCTGCAAATCCATAACTACAACTTTTTGCACACTTAAAACTTAAAAGCTGAAAAATCAACATACGAACATGACAGCTGCTAGAGTACAAATAACTAATGTTAAAATAAACACAAGATTTTCACACTGAAATTTAAATTTTGTTCCTGGAGTGAGTGTAGAAACATGGAGGGCTAGTATCTGTGAATTAGTACTCACTGTACTACAAATATCCAAATGGTGAGGATACTTACGCCAAAGATATTTATATGCCTCTCGGTATGAATAAGTCTCCATATCCACTGTGATAACCATGTACTCGCCATTGTCAAACATCTGGAGTGCATGCATGGTGTTCATCATTTCCACAAGAACCTTCGGATTGCCCAAGAATACATAAACTAGAACAAAACACAAGTCACGAACTGAAGTCACATCCCACAAAACAATTAATTTCAAGACCTAACCAGCTGTCTGAAGTTTTGAAGTGACTGCCATATTTAATGTCCTGTAAGAGGTCACAGGTCTTATGACAGTAAGGCAGCTGACGGTGCTGCATCTCACAGCCTTCTACCAGTTGCCTCATTTTGATGATAAACACAAATTCTCATGTCACAATCACTGGGCACTGCCACAGGTATACACAGAGAATGAGATGTCTGTTTGGTAAATGGGAGAATGGAAGACAACAGATAAAAATGTGGAACTCAGCATAATGGAATGGACAAAACAGAATCCACAAAGCCTGCTCCTCAGTACAAACCTAAAGGATATCTTTCCACAACATAAACATATTATGTGCTCCTCAGGATAAGAGTCTGACCTTACTATTAATGGCAAACATACAGAGATGAAAGAAATAACTACCATGGAAATGTAAATAAACATGCATAAATTAAACAAAAGCACAAACTATATAAACAAATATCAAAGGACAATAACACTGTACAGACACAGTGCATAACAAGCAATTAGTTATATTCATGTAAACCACACTATGAAATTATAAGACTTGTGTACATTGTTAATGTGAAGCTCTAAACACATTTATTTCATAATACGTAATTTGAACAATACAGTTTAAAAGTATAAGTGCAATAAACCTCTTATTCAATGACCTGCTAACTCAGAAACCTTGCAGATGTTGACGAGATCATTAAAACAGATGGCTCTGTAGTCAGAACAGGTTTTGAGCCTAATCTATGGACAAATAATGAGACAGTAATTTAACAGTTTCATTTTTTGTTAATTCATTACATTCACCATCATCCTTCCTTGCATTAGACATAATCATCATGTTATGGGCAATAAAAAACAGAATGTTAGTACATTCTAAAGACTTAAGCATGTTCTTCCTGTGGACTAATATTGAAATTCTTTTTTTTTGGGGGGGGGGGGCTATCAGAGTTCCTTTCAACATGTTCTTTCCAGAAATAAAGATACTGTCTTATGGGGTCTAGCACCATGCAGTTTGGTAGAAAATTACCAACATTTTGGAGGAACCAACTGCCTACATTTTTAGGGCAGAAGAGTATGCCATACAGAGTACAAAAAACAGAAGCATTAAGAAAATTACATAATGAGGAGCTTATAAATTGGTAGTCTTCATCTGACATACTTAGATGTAACTAAATCACATAAAATGAGATAGCTGGGACTTGCAGCAAACAAGAAATGCACACACAATTTTGGACTGAAATCTTCAAGTGATGAACTGGACTGTAACCATTGAAGACAGGGCTGAACAACATTCTTGTGCGAACATGATGACCTTTGAGCTCCAAAACAGCTGAATACATGGATTATGTAACCACATGACAGACGACATACATCACTGGTTAAATCAGTTTGTGGGAACGAAAAGGCAAATGTGCTGATGCTACTCACTGCGAGTGATGTTACGGGTGGCCTGCATCACCTGGTACCAGTAGCTGGTCTGACAACATGGCAACTCCTTCTCACAGCAGTTGATGTTATCGTTCACTGCACGTTTGTGTTTCACAGTCATGTTGTTTCGAATTGCTTGGTCTTCCAATGACATGGCTACTGGCTGCCAGTAATCTTCATACAGTATGACAAACTTCCTCCAGTTGTAATAACGCAGCAGTGAAATAACAGATTTGGTCACCTGCATTCACAAAAAGTATGGTGTGTAAACTGTGTAAAAATTAAGTGTAACAATTATCCTCCAAGTACTCTCTACAGGTGTGTTACAGTGGTTACATATTACACCATAATTATGAAAATGTCCACTGTCTGAAGTATGTGTATATTTAATATGACATTTCACCAAGTTCAGGCAACATTACACTGACTGGCTCATATTTTTATCATTTTTATTTTCAATATTAGTTACAGTGGTTGATGCTGAACTCAGGTGACAATCCAGACCAATGCCAATAACAACGAAAATAAAATAAAAAAGAAAGGGGGGGGCAGAGCCTGAAAATAACATTACTTCATTTAAAGGTATAATTACACTCTGAGTTACTGAGTGTCATTATATAAACCACAAATAAACAAAACTACTGTTTCCTGTAGTACTTACTTTCTACAGCACTGAACACCTAATACTTCATATCACGTCACATGCCACTAGTTTATCAGGTTAGCTTCACTTCAGTCATATACAGAGTGGCACATGAAAAAGTAGCCCGGTCTTAGTGCAAATGGCAATGAGAGTTTTATTAGTAATAAAAGAACAACAAATGTTATACTACATTTGAAAAGTTATTTTGTTGTTATTAAAGAATGTTAGTCCCCGGGAATCCCAGGTGCCAAGGGGCTACAGTGATCACGTGACAACGCTTGTTGCTGCTAATAACGGGGCGGAGCTCCCTATCCATGAGGGGAGCTACTTTTTCGTGCGTCACTCTGTAGAAGCATGCTTCCTTTCCTACGAGCAAATCGAAGCAAACCAAAGCTAACCTAATGAAGCCTATCCCTGAACGAATACTTATGTGGGATCACACCTGCCCTCGCATGCAAGCATAAATGCTGGCCGTTTGTTTACGGTCTGGCCTCCGCTAGCCGTGCTGGCTGATACACGGTGCAGATACTCGTACACCCTTCGGGAACGAATACATCCGAATGAACAAATCAGCGACCGGAACAACAGAATACAGAATCGACTCCGCGGGTTTCCATTACACAATTTTTCTCCGAACAAGGTTCTTGACTCATAAAACTGGTAAATTAGATTTAAAGGCCCACCTTTACGAAGAAGGGCGCTATTTTCATCAAATGTTTGTGATGTTTGTCGATCATATCCAACTTGCTTACGACGTGCATTAATGTGTATTTGCGTTATCTGGATCTCTCCGAGATTGTGTTTGCTCAACACTTCCATTTTGTCTGTCAGTTGCATGTCTAGCTTTATTAGCAGCTTGTCCAGTCTGAGGCTGTTGTTCCTCTCACGAGACCTCATTTACGCTATACGCTCTGCATTCCGTCTTCTGACAGTGACAAGAGACTCCCGACATTGTCGATCCATCCAACTTCGTTTTCTGTCTGGTGAAACGTCCTTTTCAGTCTTCCATTGTTTCATCATCATCCATAAAGTACTTCTGCAACTGACTTCTTTATGAGTTTGAATGTGTTGCATAAATCACAAACTACTTATTAATTATGCTGACCGTAATTAATAACTACCTTATTATTTAACGGGATACGCGGTGGCGCAGTTTGTTAAGGCACTGCGCTACAAGCCGGAAGGTCGCCGGTTCGATTCCTGATGATGTAATTGGGATTTTTCATTGACTTAATCCTCCTGGCCGCACTATGGCCCTGTGGTGAACTCAGCCTCTCCTGGGGGTAAAGGCGGCCGGTGCGCAGGGCTGATAACCTTGGCACCTTCAAGTACCGACTGTCTAGAAATTCTAGGAGTCTCAACTTCCTGGAGCCCTAAAGGTCTGTCCAGACCTGCATAAGAAGAGCTTTACCTTTTGTTATTTAACGATTACTATTCAGACTACAGTTCTATACTTGCGAAAGATCGGACAGTGATGAACTGGAACCAGTATGTAAGGACGCGGTTGTGTACTCCGAAGGACGATCCTGACATCTGCATTGTTATTATACAAACATGTTCTTTCTCCACAATGTTAACGGATAACATATTCGTGGGTGAATCAACTTTACTTTTTACTCATCCACTTAAGGAAAACAAAGAATAAACCTAACAATTCGATTAGGTCCGAAGAAACAGAACGAAATATCTGGCGACAGATGCAGTACTGAAACTTCGGATGCAATCCACATCAGGCCTTTACTCAAACACGGTTTCTACTCGTACAAGCCGAATGCAGAGACGTATGCTTGATAGACTGTATAGCGGAAGACTGAATGAGCGATCGATGATTGGAGATGAAGAGGAAATGAGTCACAGCAGGGACAGGCGATATATTCATTCGTAGGCCAGAGGGGATATTCTGAAGTGAACACTGACTAGCAAATCGCGCGACAGAAATTGTGCTCAAAATTTGCTGAAATATCATTGTTGTACAGTAAGACGATCATTTATATTATATACACAACACATAAAATTAATTAATATTAATAATTAACTTGGACGTACATTACGAAAAGTGATTAATGCTAAGACACGCTTTAAGCCGAAACCAAGATCGGTCCAATCAGATTTTCTCATACCCACAGCAAAACAGCGAACCCATGTAGGGCTAACAGGGACCAGAACACTTGGATCTCACTCAAAATGTTGATCTCTGTATCCTTCTTTACTTAGGGTTACAACACGCTGTAATAGCAGTATGTAAAATGTCAACAAGGGAAGAATTATTAACACGCTAACGCATGAGGCGACGCGGAGTGAAACGTACGTTTGCTTCATCTCTGCTGCCGGGGAAGTAACAGATCCGAATCTGGGACTCTGCCTGCAGTTATGATTACAACACTTAAACCTTCAGTCTGCACTGACCAATTTTCAGATCAGATAACAGTCCGCACCCGTGAATACGGACAACTTGCTCTGCCAGCTTACTCTGAGTGCAATGTTCAGCCCCACAGCAGATATAACCTTTCAAGAACTTCAAGCCATGCGAGATTTGAGATTCCCACAACCGTGTTGCTGTCGATTCAAGTCTTTTGGGATGTTACGCCATATTTACCTTGATTTCAGGCTTCAGCCGCGATGCTGATGAGATCTGCGCTCTTCTGGGATATTACTTGGCATCGCGTCGTAATTGTTTACAGACGTTTCGGGACAACGTATCGGACCCATCTTCAAGGGTCAAGAGTCTTTTGACCATTGAAGATGGGCCCGATACGTTGTCCCGAAACGTCGGTAAACAATTACCAGGCGACGCCACGTAATATCCCAGAAGAGCGCAGATATCATCTACGCCATATTTATTAAGCAGTCCAAGAACAGTCGACTGTTGACCCTGACAATGAAGGCACTACGATCATCAGCAACAACATGGCGTACCGTTCCAAAAGACTTGAATCTTCGACTTTAACCAAATTTCGTTATCATAATCAAATCACCGGTATGTGTAAGATATCCGGAATAGTATGAGTTTGAAGAAAGCGGTCTTCTAGGCTGTAACGCGGTGTAGTCTTGTACAAAAGTACTTAAGTTTCTGAAGACTGTACTGCCTTCATAAAAAGGGTAGATGATGGTGGCAGCAGAATCCTCTGAAACGTCGGAACACTTCTACCAGGCTACAATACGTCACATTTCATAAGACATCAGTCACGGCCGCCGGCACCTTAAACACGAGTCGAGCCTTTTCTTCAAAATGTAAAGTAAAAACATGGCGAGAGCGTGAAACGAATTACTAGTTTTTGTGTAAGATAAATATTGGCAATGCAGGGCATATTACCACATTCTCACTTACCTGTGTGTCTGGTGGTTCAGTCCTCGCGAAAGTGTCCACTGCAGACGCCTCTGGGTCTTTGCATTTCTGCAACAGAGAACAAAATGCCTTAAGACAAGACCTGAAACTGTGAAACAGACAAGCTAATGCTGAATGCTACTTTAAAAAGGACAGTTACGCCTACAACAGGCCTTTGGAAGGTAATATTACATTTAATTCAATCCATTAAAGCTTGGGCACACAAATTTTGAAAATCCGTTCTTGGCAACTTTTCATACCTCCAGTCCCCGTGACATACAAATATGACACTGCAGCACAAATCTAATGCTGCAAACGAAACACACTACAGATACGGCATTGCTTAAAGACAGGAGCCATTCTTCCTCGTTTCGTATACGTTGTACCATAAACTGTATTTGCAAAAGCTGATAACGACAGACTTTTTGAATTTTACGCAAACCAAAGGTTATATCTGAAATACATAAATGAAAATTAAATTCACCAAATCATATTTGGTGAATGATGATCAGATAATAGACCAAGTCTTAAAAATAAAATACCTAGGCATAGAGACAAGTCAAGGACGGCTGCAAAACGAAGTCAAAGGTCAGATAAACAAAGCTAATATAATTTCAGGATGCTTAAATGATACAGTATGGAACAACAAATACATCTCTAAAGAAAAAAAATCTAGAATTTACAAACTGTAGTCAGGCCAATTTTGGCTTATGCTGCAGAGGCAAGGCCTGACACTGCCTACTCAAAGAAAGCTTTGGAAACTGCTGAAATGACATTGTTAAGGAGAATCACAAGTAGATTGAACGACAGAGTACGGAATGAACACATCAGACAACTCTGTAACACCCCACCCATAAATGAATGGATCCTTGAAAGACGGATGGAATGGAATGACCATGTATCCAGAATGGCAAGCACAAGAGTAGTAAAAATAGCACGTAAAAAAGCATCAAACAGCAAGAGAAACATTGGAAGACCGAAGAAGAGATGGCGCCAATCCTTGGAAACTGATTAGGAACAGGCTGAAAGCCTATCTACAAGAAGAAGACGAAGAAGATACTTAGTTTACAGAATTTAAGATGTTCACGGAGGCGCGTGTTCAGATTATAGTCTTCCTTGTTGTGACACCGTGTAGACTTACAGGCGGATACCGACGTTTCAGAGGAACATGATGCATCTATATTCAGGGTTGAAGAGCGTAGGATAAGAAATAGGTCAGATTATAGAAGCCAGTGGTTCCCAAAACGTGCTCCGCGGATCCTTAGGGATAGGCGACCAGTTTCCAGGGGATCCGTGAATACATTTCTGTAATGGCTACTTTAATTAAAGGAATAATGTTTTGTTAAAAATAATCGCTGTACTTCTTTAATTGGCGATGTGTATTTCGTATCATCGTTGGAATATCTAATTAAGAAACCTCCTCTATCCACAAAGCTAGCGACAATCAGTTTAATTAAGGTCAAATCGTGCAGTGCATTGTTAAGTATGCTACTGGTATGTATTCGTAGCTATCTAAAATCACTTCTGAGATATAAATTTTTAATTCTGGATACCTATCATCCGGACATTGTATATTTACGTGAGCAAGGATGTGAGGATCCGTGGTTATTTTTCGAAGCCAAAAGGGATCAGCGAGCAAAAAAGTTTGGGAAACGCTGATATAAGCAATAGTCCTTACTGCAGCTGACACGTGTTGTCTTGGTATCGAGACCTGTTTGAGCTCTTGAGTCAACCGACTGAAAGTGAGACGCCTGTGTTTTCCCCACTTTGGTACCTCCTTTCTGAGTAGGGGATCAGACCACTAGAGAAGTGCAAGGTGTGCTGCATGTACAGTGACGGCAGGCCCGCATTTTCTCGTGAGAGATCACAGACACCTCTCACGCTAATCGCAAGCTGTCGTCTGTTTCTGCTGACTGTAGTCCGGCCATTTGCTGCACTCAGACAGGTAGAGAAGTGCAAGGTGTGCTGCATGTACAGTGACGGCAGGCCCGCATTTTCTCATGACGACATCATAAACGTGGGTAAAAATTTCCTCTCAACTTTATCGGATGACAATAATAATTACTTTTATATTATACATGAATGTACATAATAATCCCCACGTATATATATATATATATATATATATATTTACAGTTTGAAATCCACTAACTGACTGGACGAGATACGAGGAATGAAAAACTACGGGGAAAAACTATATATTATACCGCACCTTCCCAGCGTTGATCAAAATTAGGAAACAAAATTAACACGAAGACATTCCTTTTAATGTCATACCCACTTTTATATATTTTGTTATAAAATAATTTAGAAAGTTGAACTTACCAAGATTTCTGTGTACAGACTGTACCATACGAGGCTTATTTTAATATTGAAAAACTTCCCTTTCACACCCCAAGTACGGGAAAACAATTTTCATATTTTAATATCATTCATTCATTCATTCTGTAGTCTGTCTTACGACAGGTCCGTAGCCTCTTCCAAAGCGAGTTCTCCACAGGGTGCGATCTAGTGCTTCCTCTTTCAATTTCCAGTATCTCTTCTTTTCCTTAAGGTCATCCAGTAGCTGCTTACGTCTTCTCCCTCGTCGTCCCGTCATTTCTATCCTTCCTTCTAACTTTCCTTCAATCACGTGTTTCAGAAGGCAGTTTCTACGCAAGATGTGACCAATCCAGTTAGCCTTTCTTCTTTTTATTGTATGTAGGATATTCCTCTCCTCCTTGACTCTGTGTAATACTTCTTCATTTCTCACACGATCGGTCCAACTGATCTTCTCCATTCTTCTCCAGCACCACATTTCAAAACTTTCCAGATACTTCTGATCTGCTTTCCGAAGTGTCCACGTTTCAGCACCATACAAAGCTATGCTCCAAATGTAGCACTTTACTAGTTTCTTCCTTAAATTTAATTCCAGTTTGCTGGTGAAAAGATTTTTCTTCTTGTTGAATGCTGCTTTTGCCATGGCAATTCTGGATTTAATTTCACGTGTACACCTTGCATCACTTGTTATCATGCTACCCAAATAATTGAAATATTCCACATTCTCCAATTGCTTTTGATCTATCATAATTTTCATTGGGGATGGTTGCCTTGAGATTTTCATTACTTTAGTTTTTCCCACATTCATTTCCATTCCATAGCGTCTTCCAATTTCAATTAGTCTATCAATCATGCCCTGTAGCACCTTTTCTTCCCTAGCCAGTAGCACAAGGTCATCTGCATATTTCACAGTGCGAATTACTTGTCCTCCTATTTTGAAGTCTCCAAACCCTTCAAGAGCTTCCTTGGTAAGGTATTCGCTGTATAAGTTGAACAGAATCGGTGACAAGCAGCAACCTTGTCTAACTCCTCTTCCAATCTTCACACTTCTCGTCTCCCCTTGGTCCAGTCGTATTTTGACACTCTGTTCCATGTACAATTTGCTGATCAATCTTCTTTCGCGCCAGTCTATCCCAATTCCTTTTAGGATTTGCATTAATTTGGTCCAGTTGACACGGTCAAATGCCTTCTGCCAGTCTATGAAGCAAGCACACAATTCCTCATCTATGACCAAGGTTCGTTCTGATATTATTCTCAGCATCCCAATTGCATCCCTAGTTCCTTTTCCTCTTCTAAATCCAAACTGATCTTCTCCAAGTGCATCTTCAATTTTCCTCTCAATTCTTCTTCTAAGTATCCTCGCTACTATCTTTGCTGCATGAGCGATGATGCTGATTGTGCGATGGTCGCTGCATTTTGTAGCTTTGGGCTTCTTCTTTAAGGCAATCATTGTAACTTCAATAAAATCTCTGGGCCATTCTCCAGTTACATACATGCTGTTGATCATCTGTGTCATTAGCCTTAGACCACCTTCTCCCAACAATTTGAGTACATCCCCAGGTACATCATCATCTCCTGTAGCCTTCTTATCCCTCATCTCCTTGATAGCTTTTTCCACTTCACTTTGCAAAATATGAGGGCCTTTCTCATCTTCATCTACTTCATCTTCAGGTTCGACGTCTAGATGTTCTGGTCGATTAGCTCGATCGTAGAGCTCTGTGATATAATTCTCCCAAATTTGCAGTACTCTTCTCTGATTTATTATTACATTGCCTTGAGAGTCTTCGATGCCAATGTTTTGAATCCCATGGTTTTCTTTCCAACCTAGTTCCTTTGTCTTCATGTACATTAAATCATAACGTCCTATTCTTTGAAATTCTATGATCTCGTCGCATATGCTCTCCAGATATTCCTTCTTGGCGTTGTCCGTGGCTCTTTTCAATTCATTCCTCAGTCTTCTGTAGTTCTTCCGCCCTTCTTCATTGTTGACATTCTTCCATTTCCTTCGTTCATCCATTTTACTGATCATCTCCTGTGTAATCCATGGCTTTCTTGCTCTCCTCTCGACTTTTCCAACCAAACCACTCATAGTATCTAACACACATTTCTTGATATTGTTCCACTGCACTTCCACATTCCCACTTTCACATTTGATTGCACCAAGCTTTTCTTCTAGTCTATCGTGTACTACCTGTCGTTGAGCATATAGCTTCTCCAAATCCCATCTTGGTTTTTTCTTGTGGAACCTCATGATCTTCTTCAATCTGGTGCAGATCTTTGCAACCAGTAAATTGTGGTCAGAGTCAATATCTGCTCCAGGCAGTGTCTGCACATCCTTCACACTGTTCCTGAATCGTTGTTTCACTAGTACATAGTCCAGCTGATATCGATTCCTATCTCCTGGTGATTTCCACGTGTACAATCTTCTTTTAGGTTTTTTGAACCATGTGTTTGTTATAACAAGTCCATTTCTTTCACAGAAGTCAATAAGCATTTGACCTCTCTGATTCCTCCTTCCCAGTCCATATGGTCCAACAGTGTTGTGATGTGCTTTATCTCCAACCACACTGTTCCAATCTCCCATTATAATCGTGTTTGTCGCACCCTTTCCATCCTCTTCAAGAATTTCTTCAATTATATCATACAACTCTTCCACTTCGTCATCTTCATAGTCCGATGTTGGCATATACACTTGCACTATCAAAATACTTACCGGTTCTGCCTGCAATTTAATAGCAATGATTCTGTCACTATACACACTCTTCTTAACAACACTTTTCACTACGCTTTTATGCACTACTATTGCTACGCCTCTTTCAGCACTGTCACCCCCGGAATAATACACTGTATAATCACCACTTTTTATTTCACCTTGACCCTTCCACCGCACTTCACTAACACCTAGCACAGACACTGCGTTCTTCTGCATCTCTTTCTTCAAATTTTCGAGTTTTCCTCCTTGATTCAAGGTCCTTACGTTCCAAGTGCCTATCTTGAAGCTGTTCTGTTCATTCTGTGTCTTCTGCTTTTGTCTGTAGTCATTACCGCGTGGTGTCTCCCCTAGAAACACTCCCCCCCGGAGATCCGAATGGGGGAGTAGTTTACCTCCGGAATGTTTTGTCTCCAGAGGAAGCATCTCGCATTTGGCATTTGTCTCTGTTTCTGGAAGAGACTATCCAGGAAAAGTAATAATGTGGTAGTTTTTCCATTTGCTTTCCACATCGCAGTACAGCAGCCGTTCAGACCACTCTGGTCACGCCTGTTGCTACACGATCATGAACCATCTCGAGCATCATTTGCTCTGTGCTTCATGTCGCTACTGATGTCGCTGCTTCCGGCATCAGGGGAGCTTTTATTCGGTTTCCCATCTCCTAGGCATCTCTCTTCGTCTGGTTCCTACCCTTTTGATCTGTCCGGCTTGGGAGACCCTACTGGTAGCAATGCTACCGCCGGCTTAGCTCTCAGGGTCACTGGAACTCACAAGCCCCTCTACCACGGCAAGGTGAAGATACCAACAAAGGGGATTTTAATATAATATACATTTATTATATTTTAATATTTTGACATAAATCTCGACTTCTGTTTAGTCTCAGCTTATACAACTCCATTTTTGTAAAGTTGTCATCTCAGCTATCTGAAAAAAAAGTAACATTCTAATGGGTTGTACTTAAATTATTTTTATGTACTTTTATTGCCTCATGATGGCTTTTCACAAAAGTCGAAACATGTAGCAAGCAATAAACTGATACAAATGTAGTTGTGATTGACCGTCTGTACTTCCTTTCTGCTGTTTATGTATCACAACGGGATCCCATTTGCAACGACATCGACACCTCTTCCGTTTCTACTGATCGTAGTCCGGCCATGATTTGCTGCACTCATGTCCCTGTCACTGCTGCATTTATTGGGTGCTGGTTCCAGTGATGGCTATCTGGTCGACTGCAGAAGTGGCCTCTGGATTCGAGACAGGTGCTTTCCCACCGTGGCGTACGTCCGGCCCCGCGTTGTAAGTGTGGATGCAGGCGTGATTAAGCGGGTACTTCAGCGCAGGAATGCTGCTGCCTTGGCGCAGCTACAACCTCTGCAGCTGACCGGACGGTGCACCTCGCAGTCGCAGCACGTGGTATACTGGCACCAGTTGCTTTCTCCGGACACTCCAGGTAGCGATGGCCTGCCCTAACCAGAGATGGCATGAGGGCCGACTGCAATGGACCTTGTCTGACCAGTAGGCCTACGCTTCGCTTTTAGAAAATATGGAAAAGGATAGTTTGAATTGTTTACGACTTCTGGCATCGTGCCCGAGTCATTTGAAGGAGGCAAAGAGATTCTAGTTTAGGTGAGGGGTGTTTGACTATCACGACGCTTAAGTTCACCTCCTTAAGGACACGGTGACGAATGAAGAAGCATGTTAATATTTTGACAACTGCCGTGACGGGCTCACCCGATTGAAGGCAAAACGTGAAATGGTGTAGGTTGTCGTCGTCGCAGTAAGGCAACATGACCATGTACTCGAACATGTCACAGGTCTGGAAATGCGAATTCCGCCTCCCATGATCCGCAGAAGAAACTAGCAATTTACGAGGAACTTCATCTCCTTCTGTAAAGAAAGAAGTTTTACAAGGGATGTTCAACACGATTTGGGGCATGTAGGGCCTTTCAGACGTCTTGTTGACTTCATGTGCTTCTTCGTTTCTTTGGTCGGCCCGAGGAGACGCGAATCAGATGTGTTGGTTGATGTTGGGGCGTAGGATAGCGTCTCTTCATGTCCGTCCCTGGTTGGGGATATGCATCTTCAGAAGAGTTTGTTCTCTTCGTACGACAGCCGGAAGTGGATGGTGTGTTTTCGGCTACTGCAGGTCCGCTAAAGACCTAAGTACTACGATTGCGAGGCGTCTCCTCTGCTGCACTGGAGGGAGTTAGCATGCGGATTTCGGTGCTCTGAATTTAGAACTCCTTTCCACTCGACAGTCGGCCTCTTCTCTTCAGCCTCTTCCATAATTTCAAGCTAGTCCGCGCCATCTCCGATTAATTTGAAGAAGACATGGGCCCTGCGACGAAGTTGTATTTCTTAAACCCCGTCTTCAGAACGCCCAGTCTGTTCACTTCATATCTTCCGACTAAACTGCTTACGTATTTACAATTCCTACCACGCGTGCTACATGGGCCGGGATAGCTCAGTCGGTATAGCGACTCGCTACGAGCTGGAGGGTCCGGGGATCGAATCCCGGTGGGGGCGAGATTTTACGCACCCGTCCAGACCTGCCCTGGGGCCTACCCAGCCTCCTGTACAATGGGTACCGGGTCATTCCCGGGGGTAAAGCGGCCGGGGCGTGGAGTTGACCACCCACCCCCATCTAGCGCCCCCATCTGCTCCCCCTCTGGGCCTTCGTGGCCTGTTCTAGGGTGAACTTTACCTTTACCACGCGTGCTACACACAGAATCCGTATCATCCTCCTGATGCTAATAATAGGCTATTTGGTGAACAGTGTAAATTATAAAGTGACTCAGGAAAGTAAAGGTGTCCTTCAGCTTAAGCACAACACCATAAAGACGTACGTATGAGGCAGTGACGCAAAGCTGAACGCATTCTTTATCTCGCCACTAGGCAGCCTGAGTGGTCAGCTTTACGATCCTCGAAGGAGGCCTTTATTATTTACCGGATACGAGGATGGACATGTCTCAGATTCGACGAACAGACGAGAGTTGGCCCTACCGAAAGTAAAAACCCGGCCGTCCGGCTACGTATCAATGAATATTAAAAACAAATATTACAGCATATTTCTTGCTTTAATAAATAAAGCTCTTCCAACCTCATATTACACAGCGACGAATAAGAATATGTTACTGAATGAGAATTGGCAAGATCATGGAAAAGGAAGGTCTTTTCATATTTCAACATACTGTCCTAGAATGTGTCTGGGATGATCCAGGAAAACCACGAAAACATCAATCAGCCGGACTCCGAGTCGAGAATCGAACCGGGTACCTCCAAAATACAAACCATGAGTGCTAACTACTCAATAGCCACGTTCTGTTTTAAGACAAGACTCGATCGAAATGTCCTTAAACGTTTATATTCTGCGAGATTTATGTTTAACAACACGGTGTAGTTCTGTGGTGACAACATGGCCGCCACTGTATGCATGGAAGTTGACGGAAATATATCACCAACAGGAAACCAATCAAATATGGATGTCCACCTCCGTTTTGAATTGAAGGCTCGACTAACATGGTAATGTATTTCCAGTGAATCTATAAACAGACTGAACAAAAACCGATGGACTGATAATTCTTTCGCACCGCAAAGTCGATGTGTAGTCCCCATACTTCCGAATTTAGCCCTCAGACTCTTGGCTGTCACGGTCATGGCTACAGAAATGTATGTACGTACAGCTTGGCAACTGAACACACGGACACGATACTGCAGATCAGGGGTAAAACCGACCTACCCCTTATTGCTGTTCTCTTCTTTTTCTCTGATAGACCCATTACATCCCGTACTATCTGCGGTCGGCAGACTCATGACCTCCACTCGAGGGAATCTACGGGTTGTGTGTCCTGAGGCATCTGTACCCAGTCCTTTGATTTTTGTTTGAATAAATATTCGAAAGGTACAGTTTATATTTGTTTAATAGAATACAAATTGTTATTCGTTACACTTGGTTTTACTGATTGTCTCGCGGCACTGAGACACCTTATCACCTGGTCAACCGCCTCCGTGTATAACTGGGTTCGAGCGACACACGTAAACAAAAATTCCTATAACGGTGTTAAATTTTGCAAAACACAGTAACAATTTTCTTATAAGTAATTTTGACGACACTACACTTCACTGTAGTCTTATTTCAGCACTCAAAACATAGCAATTTCTACTTTTGACTTTGTTACTTAATATTTGTTTAGAAGACGCAATTTTCGCGTCCTCTTCGACTGCTGGACTAAACGAAACTATCCTTACGGTTGCAGGGGAGAAAACACCCACTGTTGTCGATAACTTCGGATCGTTTGCTGATATCTGTCGGCGAGTAAATGCTTCACCGTCCTCCACACCTAGTGACCTACCAGCTGAATGGATTTTCAATAAATTAGGGTCTGTTGGTCCTCAGCCCATTAACATGTATTCATCTGCCCGTAACAAATCATTCAGTTTATGAACTGCGCAATGAATAACGTCAGGTGTACCGCAAGGTAGTGTATTGGGCCCACTTCTGTTTCTAGCGTACGTAAATGACATTTGGAGGAACATTGACTCAACTATTAGACTTTTCGCAGACGACTGTGTAATATATAGGAAAATTGTAAATAAAAATGACATAAAAACGTTGCAGATAGATCTGGACAGACTGGGGGAGTGGGCGGTAGAAAATGAGATGAAAATAAATGCAGGTAAAAGTAAGGCAGTTAGTTTCACGAGAGCCCGGGCGAAGGATCCACTAAGTTACTCTTTACGGGACGAATTAATTCCAGAAGTGAGCAGTTGTAAATACTTGGGAATAATCTTACGCAGCGATTTAAGCTGGGCTGACCAAGTAAATTACACGGTGAGAAAAGCTTGGAAGGCACTTCATTTCATAATGCGTATTCTCAAAAAGGGAAATAGTAATACTAAAAGCTTAGCCTACACGTCACTAGTGCGTCCGATTCTTGAGTATGGGGCTGCGTGCTGGGATCCGTACAGGGAGGGACAGATAAATGCGTTAGACCGGGTACAACAGAAAGCGGCTAAATTTGCAAATTATACGACAGATTTGAACTGGGAAACTTTGGCGCAGCGCAGAAAGACAGCACGCTTATGTGCTCTCTTCAAAGCATACACTGGCGAACGGGCTTGGAAGGCTATAGGTGACAGACTACAAAGGCCACACTATCTGAGCAGGGTTGATCATAATCGGAAAATTAGGAACAGGAAGCAAAGGACGGATATCGGAAAATTCTCCTTTGTAAATAGGACCATCCAACTCTGGAACAAACTACCTGCAGATGCTTTAGGGACTTTCCCTTGTAAGCCGAGTATTTTTAGGAAGAGGGTTAGGAAAGTGATAAGTGAAGTGAAGTGAAGGGTATAGAGGGTGGGGAAAAATATCTATTAATACAGTGAAGTGAAGTGAAGGGTATAGAGGGTGGGGAAAAATATCTAATAATACAGTGAAGTGAAGTGAAGTAAAGGGAGGCAAAACGGGGAATGCCGTGATGTGTATATAAGCGTAGTGAAGTGATGGTGCAGTTGAAATGTGTGTGTATCATTTTTTGAAAACATGGAATTTTAATTTTTGTATAGTGTTTGACTCATTGCTTGGTATACGAAATTACTTTTAACTCTGATTCTTTTACGTTAGGTTTTAGGTTAGGCTTAACAACTCTTTCTTTTGCAGTATGTGTGTTTTGATGTTTTTGTATTATTTAGTTTGTGGGGTTGTTTTTTGTAATGTGCGTGTGTTTTGTTTGTATTGTGTGTGGGTGTTTTTTGTAAGGTGTGGATGTTTTTGTTAAGGAGTGGATGTTTTTGTTAAGGTGTGGATGTTTTTGTAATGTGTGAATGGTGTTCTAATGTGTGTACTTGTATTTACTGTATGTATTGTTTTGTAATTGTGTATAGTTTGTATTGTATTGTTACTTTTATGTATATTTATATGTCCATTTGTATTGTGTGTACTAGTGTAAAGACTACTGCCACCGGGTGAAAACCCAATTGCAGTAAGTAATAATAATAATAATGAATCGAAAGAAAAAGAAAATACGAAACAAACAATGGAAGGAAGGAATATCAATAGAGGGATTGTGGAGACAGTTATCGGAATTACAGACGCACGGTGACGGCTTGTCCCGTTCCTGGGGTGCCCATAATTTACAGATGTCAAGCACACAGCCAGCAGTCGTCGCGGGGAGCCAGGAAATTGACTACCACCCTGCCACATGCTGGCTGTTATTTCGCCAAGGTTACGGTGCATCTACAGACTTCGTTGTTCATTTCTTTCATACGTGACGACTTTCAACAAAATTTGGCACTGGGAAACCTCACAAATATATATTGTTACACTGCATTTCTAGTCCTGAGTAGGCAACATTAAAATAGGTCTAATGTAGGAGGCACATACCAGTGATCTACGTACGTAGTACTGTAAACAGTTATAATCCGAGGCACGTATGGGGCGTCTTGGTTGTCCAGTGATTTTGCCAGATGCTGACTGTCATTTTGGCTCTGGTCCTTTCACAGGATTCCATCTTCGGACCTTCCCAGAAGACGAAAGTGTCACAGACATAAAGCCTCTCTTATGTCCGTAGGGAATGAGAGACGTTTTATGTCCGATTAAAAGCACAAATTGCGTGTACAAGCACGATGTGATCTGGCAGAGGTGGCGACAAACAGTTTGAAGGTGAATACAAATGTCTGGCGAAGGTGGGAACAAACAGCTTAAACGTGAATACAAATGCCTGGCGGAGGTGGGGAGGAACTGCTTGAACGTGAACACAAATGCCTGGCGGAGGTGGGGCCAAATAGCTTGAACGTGAACACAAATGCCTGGCGGAGGTGGGGCCAAATAGCTTGAACGTGAACACAAATGCCTGGCGGAGGTGGGGAGGAACTGCTTGAACGTGAACACAAATGCCTGGCGGAGGTGGGGCCAAATAGCTTGAACGTGAACACAAATGCCTGGCGGAGGTGGGGCCAAATAGCTTGAACGTGAACACAAATGCCTGGCGGAGGTGGGGCCAAATAGCTTGAACGTGAACACAAATGCCTGGCGGAGGTGGGGACAAACAGCTTGAACGTGAATACAAATGCCTGGCGGAGGTGGGGACAAACAGCTTGAACGTGAATACAAATGCCTGGCGGAGGTGGGGACAAACAGCTTGAACGTGAATACAAATGCCTGGCGGAGGTGGGGCCAAATAGCTTGAACGTGAACACAAATGCCTGGCGGAGGTGGGGAGGAACTGCTTGAACGTGAATACAAATGCCTGGCGGAGGTGGGGACAAACAGCTTGAACGTGAATACAAATGCCTGGCGGAGGTGGGGACAAACAGCTTGAACGTGAATACAAATGCCTGGCGGAGGTGGGGACAAACAGCTTGAACGTGAATACAAATGCCTCCCGAACAGTTGGGACAGTTTCCTTTCTACTGTTCTACTTTTAGAACCGAAATACATACAAAGCGTCGAATAACAGGATGATTCTGAATCATGAATCAGAAAATACGTCGACAGTGAGAGGTCACGACATACGAACTTTTAACTGCAAACCCTCAAGAACAGAAATTAGTGAAGGTAACGTTAAAACTGATAAAAGTATATATTTTATTCAATTCTACAATCTTACCCAACAGGTCGTTTCAACACACGTTTTATCGGCAACAAGTTTCGGCTCGTAAAAGAGCCATCGTCAAGCCATAACTAAAACTGTAAGCTGGAAGCCCTAATTGTTGCTGGCAGGAAATCTCCCCTTTACATCAGTGAATACATGTCAAATGTACATAACAATTTTAAAATATTGTATATATATATACATATACATAGCCTAAGTAAAATGTTAAAACTAAGGTAAACGTTAAAATGTTGCCAATGTTACCTTAGTTTTAACATTTTACTTAGGCTATATACATACACAATATTTTTTAATTGTTATAAGCATTTGCAATGTATTCACTGACGTAAAGGGAGATCTCATACCTGCAACAAATAGGGTTTCCAGCTTACAGCTTTATTATGGCCTGAATATTGCTCTTTTATGAGCCGAAACTTGTTGCCGATAAAGCGTGTATTAAACGACTTGTTGGGTCAGACTGTACACATTTAATAAAATATATACTTGTATCCTTTACTTTACTGTACATATTTAATAAAATATATACTTGTATCCATAGGGACAGGTGGCGGGCTCTTGTGAGTGCGGTAATGAACCTTCGGGTTCCATAAAACGCGGGGTATTTCTTGACTAGCTGACGACCTGTTAGATTCTCAAGAAGGACTCTGCTCCATGGAGTTAGTTAGTTAGTTATACTTGCATCCACATGCCAACGTGAATGTCTTATATTAAAGCTAAAACTAGTGTTAGAGAAACGGAATATATGGGCGTGAACTGGCTTCATATGCCTCAGGACAGGAGAAATGGCGGACTTCTGTGAAAAACAGTAATCAACTTACGTATTCCGAGGCAGGAAATTTGACGATATGATCAACTATAAACGTTTAAAGTACCCCCTCCCCCCATTTAATCACGGCTTCGGTTGATGATAATTTACAGTTCCACCTCTCCAAGACCGTATTCCAACTTTAAGGCCCGAGTCATATGTCTACTTTATAATTTTAATACAAAATAACTTTCCACATTAGTGTTCATACTGAAATCCACTATTAGAGGTAATTCCGGGAAACTATCCCCGGAATCCCAGAGTTATGGAAACAGTTTGGGAATCACTAAACTGCCGGAACCCTGTGATTATGGGAGTGGAAATGGTTACTGCACCAACGGAATGTTTGCGGTCGTGCATACCTAACTTAACTCGGTGTTCATTTAGGCCTATTGCAGATACACATGAATTGTTACAAAGAAAATCGTACTGATATGCACTGCAGAGAAATAAACTACTTACTTCTATATTTATTCAAATATATGTTAACCGAAAAAAATGTTTCACACATATGTATTAGTCGTACATGTTCCGTTTAATTACTGTACGATGAATTGTTTTTGTTTTCAGAAACTAATGCTTCATGTAAAGCAGGGTTTATGGTTAGCAGATACGGAACAAAATAAAGTTTGTTGGACATCTGGTGTTGACTTCCCATAAAGCCTACTATATTTCTTAAAATGCATGTTGAGTACTTTAAGAGATTATAATAAACAAAAGAAACTAAAAATTCCTGAAAATTTAAACAATCTTAACGATTTTTCATTATATATGAACACACGGAACCTCAGCATAATTCATTTTGCGCACTTGCTGACAAAAACGCAGGTATTTAATCAGTAAACGCGGTGATACGCTCCCTGCATGCTCTGCAACGCGCAGCACTTGTCTAGGCCTGTATTTCCATACAGTGGACCGCTCGGTACACAAACCGTGTCGATGCTCCAACTTAAACAAATGGCAACAGTTCATCAACATCCTTCTGTCGAGCTCTGGCCTGATGCCAGGCGGTACTACGGCGTCATGCGGTGACACGTGACCACGTGACGTACGACTCACGTCACGTACCTCCGGGAACTCATCGCGAATGCTAAACCACCTTACCTGGACACGGGGGAATGACAACTACAAAATCTGAATTTCTAAATCGTCCTTCGCGGAACGTGAGGTGGTCCACGTGCGTCATACCATGCGACAATTTGCGCAAGAACAAACGCGTCACTGCAAATAGTACTATGTCTGTCAGGCGTTCTTTGCGGAAGCGGAAACGTGGCCTGCCGTAAGTTACGCCTATGAATATACACAGGCCTCGTTGTGTGTGCGTGCGTGCACACGTGCGTGCATTCCATTCAAGCAGGTTTCTACTATCACTGCCGTTTAGATAAAAAGAGGCGCAGTACAGTACGCAAAACTCCATATATTTATAACCCAAATCAGAAGACATATTCATGACAACACTACGACGCAACAATACAGATGTTCATCCTTCTGTCTAGCGTTTTTCTTCTTGTTAGCTTTCTTGTTCCAAAAGACTGTTAAAATATTATTTACATATTTGTCCTCGGCCGGACTTCCCTAACGGATCATTCTGTTACGGGCTTCACACAACAACTACAGTTACACGTGAGCTATGTGTCAACACAGGCCTACAATATGGTTCATTATTACATCACGCTACATGTTTCGATCCGAATGGGCCACTATCATGCCCATAATACGTGGCCTTGTTTGTGAAAATGGCCACCCTACAATGCAGAATAAAATGTATGTAACACAACACATAATACCTATGTATATAAATTGATAACCTATCAATTAAATGGTTTTTTATTCAGGTTACTTCTAATTTTGTTTCTATGTACAGAACACGCACTTACAGCAGTACCGTGTATTTCAAGAACATTTCAACTGCTAAGGCCCGTACAGTGATGACGATTAACGTGCTGTATGTTTCATAGCATTATGTTACGTAGCCCTGCTATCTGTTCGTGTGGTTGAAACCTAACCCGTACACACGGTAAGCACGAAGATCCTTCGGAACATCTGGAACCACTCACCCAACGACACAGCGTGACATCCCAGAAGACCTGAATCATCAGCAACACCGCTGTGAGAACCTCCAATATAGAACTTATAAATGAACTTTACACGGCGAAGACACGCTGCTGGCCTCAGCTATTCACTAACGCCCTGACGGAATTCTCCGGTTCCGGAACTCATTTGACTTGGGAAGCTTTTCATACCGACGGAATGTATTCCACGCTTCATAAAGTGGTGACCAAATAACGGAGGGACGGGGCATGTAGCACGCACTGAAAAATGAGAAATGCACCCGGGTACACAATGAAGAAACAGAAACTCGAGAAGTCTAGGCGGGATGAGATGATAATATTAAACTGGATTTTAAGAGATACCAATACGGTGTGAGGGCGCGGACTGGAATTATCCGGCACAATACAGGAACAAGTGGCTGGCTCTTGTGCACACGCTAATGCGCCTTCGGGTTCCATAATTTATCACGTATCACCACGAAACCGAAAATCAACTAAACACTTAGGCAGTTGCGATGTTGTGTATTATTTTATATAACACCTAGTAAGAAGACCGTTGAAATTTCAACGGGAAATTTTAGAACTGTTTACCGCTTCACATCTTAATACATTTCACTGAACATACACGCCATATATTTCATAGGTTCTTACAAGATAGCGTGATATTTGGTCGGCTACATACGCCACTACAATGCCGACCGAAGTGTGGGCACGTTCTGACTGCTTCATAATGACAGGCTGTTATGGGGAATCACCGCCATCTGATGTCTCATCAACAATAACAATAACACGGTTGTGACTCACAAACCAAGCGTGTTACATACTGGACGATCACATCCGGTCGGCTCGCGTGGCGGTAACGACGTACACTTGCACTCGGAAGAAGCCCGGTTCGAATCTCAACCCGGCAACCGGCATACTTGAATAAGGCTTTCGTGTCTTTTATACCTCCAAGCGAATGACTGGAGTAAAGGACGATGAAGCAAACCATGACTGCCTCCTTCCAAATCCTTACATCTCATCATTCGTTAGCGTCTTCCTGTCGCATCTGACACTACCTCGTATGTAACCGACGTACTTCAAATAGCGCCGTTAGTAACGAAAGAATAAATGAATAAGAGTGATTAACAGAGCAGGTTTGCATGTTTTCCCTGCTGCAAGCGGATTGATTTAGGTACGCTACCATGCATTCTGTGACGCCAATGGCAGGAAGTGGTTAGGAAGTTGGGGTCAACCATACGAGAAACACAATAGCTGTGCAAGTGAGGAAGTGTGCAAGGCTGGAGGAAATAGGAATAAGGAAACGGCTATTCTTCACTTATAGCCAGCCAATCAGTCCACTCTTCTCCCGAAGGCAACACACCCAAGTCCACGTAGAGGACGAGTCACGGCCGGACCGACTAGCCGACTAGGTAAGTTTCAAACAGGCTTCAGTGGCGGCACGTCATTAGATGCTGACTCCTCCAAAACGTGATTTCGATGCAGCACTTAATTACAAACAAGAATGAATGAATGAATGATGAATGAATAATAGGAGATTCGAGCACAATCCATAAAGCATATAATTCCCACAGAAAAAACTGTCCTGAATATAATCTGTGATTTCAGCAGTGTTATTTGGTGAGAGTCTTTACTTGCTCTCTTTTTTCGAATATCAGTTTTTAAGGTACAGTAATTAACAATGAAAAATCTCACAAACAGTTTTTCGCAAGTTTCCCCATGGCGCAACAGCCCCTAGTAGGCCAGGGCCTCATTATCGAGGCTTCACGATCACACTCAGACACACCACACTCCTCTGGACGAATGATCAGCCCTACGCAAAGACCTCTACCTGACAACACACAAGAGACATCCATGCCCCCGGCGGGATTCGAACCCACAATCCCAGCAAGCGAGCGGTCGCAGGGCGTTTCGCAAGTTACAGATGCATATTCACCGTGTTTTCTATATATAGTCAAGTCACCTATCGAATTTTCATTTCTGAACTGCGATACGGGACGGGAACAAACCGCTCATATGGCGACTTTTGTACTACCTGCTGCACATCCAGCGAACATACATCCTCATTGTTCTAAAAATAGAGGATTGAGACCTTGAACAGGCAGCAGGAAGGGGGGGGGAGTAGTATTACAAGCACATTCTCCCATTCCTCGACTAGAAAAACAGATCATCCTTCTGGGATGTGACACCGTGTAGTCTTGTGTATCTTAACCAATATATTTACAGCCTCCATGTTTTACTCGTTACACGAAGGCAGCAGGTTCCTGCGAAACGTTGGTAAACAGCTACCAGCTACACGTTTCATATTCAAGAAGACAGTAATCTTCAAAATCATCGCAGAGAGAAATCCAAAACAACAGAATTCGTTTTAACATTGACAGCTGAAGTGGGCCTGTAATCTTCAACTGGCAGACCGTCTTTCTTCAGTAGATGGCCACGTCACGGCACTTGGTGTTGCGAAGTTAGAAACCACAATCTAGGCCGTGGATGTATATAGGTTACTTTGAATACTTTATAGAGGATCACTGGCTGGAAGAACGGGCTTTGTTTCCCAGCAAAAGAAGGTTTTCTTGTCACTAGCACATCCAGTGTCTGGGGCTCAGCCACCCGCCTGTGAACTAGTTACCGTGGAATCTTTAACAAGGGATAAAGACAACCGCAGCTTCAGCTAACCATTTCTCCATTCTAGTACTCAGAATAAGAATACTCGGGAGCTTTTTCAACTTCTCCTGCATGCATTCGTGGTGTGGTGGTTACACACAAAGCAGCTTCATAAGAAATATCACAACTTCGTCATCTTTACGTCAATGTGTGACAATGTCACCACTGATAACTTTCGAAGCAAGGGACAAATTGTCATGAAACTTGGTATTAATATTATACAAGGTTTTCATTATATGACGCTGCGTGCGTCCGGCATAAGTACCGAACCAGTCTAAACCTTCCCGCTTTAACATGCTTGTTCGCTGCGGCATAATTTGAAAGCCTCGTCCAACTATCGTCTTTTAAAATCTATAATATGGATAATATCAATATGGGGACTGCGAACTTCTGAGGTGGAAGCAAAACTACTATCATTTAACGTACGACCACAGAAATTTGTTTGACCACATCATCCTGTGCCTGCGCCTAATTTAGGGCTGCGTATTGGGGATGGGCTGGTAAATCTCCGCGCGTTTTTATCTTTGGTACCAGACACAGCAAAAGGTGACGTTTTAAGCAGTACAGCTTGTACTGTGAATGATAATTTTGAAAGGGTGAGGAAGCAAGCGACTTGGCACATTTCAATATCCCCATGTGTCAGAAAGAACAGCAATAATTCACACACACACACGAAAAACTCAAACAGCCGGTCTCCAGTGTAGGAATCAAAGCCTAGATATATCAAATGCAAAACAGGGGTGCTAATGACCAAACTGGTAACATACGCGACTAATCAACCAAAGTAAAACTGTCCCTATGTGCACCATGAAGGCATGTGGAGGGACTACATATAACTATGGGCCGGGGACATCGTAGTCGGCATAACGACTCGCTATGGGATGGACGGTCCGCGGATCGAATCCCGGTGGGGGTGAGATTTTCAGCACCCGTCCAGACCCGCCCTGGGACCCACCCAGCCTCCTGTAAATGGGTACCGGGTCTCTTTCCGGGGGCAAAGCGGCCGGGGCATCGCGTTGACCACCCACCCCCATCTAACGCGTAGGCTAAAGAAAGAATAGAGCTATACCTCTACTCCCGCTCTGGGACGTCATGGCCTGTTCTAGGGTGATCTTTACCTTTGAGGTATAACTGCACTCATTCTTAACCTCGGATTGTATGGAAGTGGTTAGCTTGAAGCCCCGGCCGCTTTACCTCCGGGGAAAAAGCACCCAGTATCCACTGAATAAGAAGTTAGGCGAGTCTCAGAGCCGGCGTGGACGCTACAGAGGAAAGCACAATATGTTATCCCCACCGACAATTGAACCATCTTTCCTTGTTTGTCATATGCGTAACCTAGTCACTATACCGACTACGCTATGCCTTCCCCCCTAAAGTGCCTAACTTAGTTATACACCTGTCTACCGACCAAGACTGACTGATTACCTGTACACCTACAACTAATAGAACTGTTACAGTCTTTGAGCAGCTCACGATTATTCAGTCTGTCAAGAAATTATCTGCTCTAACGGAACCTGACTCCTAATAAACCGTGTATCGAATCCAGAGGTTAGCAGCGTCGAATTACTTGAGTGGATGACTGTGTGTCGTGAGATGTAAAATACTAGAAAGGAAGCGAGCACAACATGTTCAAAGACACTACCCAGATTTTCACCTGCAGGACTCAGTATAACAATGAATTTCTGCCACACTAGTCAGTCCTTTGGCCTATTATCAGTTTATCACCTCCACCGAACACAAGTGGACAGCAGGGGCGTAATAAACCCGGCCTCAGCCGCCTTCTGTATAAATGACTTTGTAAGAGATTTTCATTCGCAAACCAAGTTACACCCGGAGAGATGGCAACATTCTGTAAGTTCCAATATGAGGACTGTAGTCTAATGACAATGAGTGTGTCAACAGCGAAATTATCAGTAACATAAACATAACAAAGTCCGCAGAGCGGTGTATTTTTCTTCCACGACCCAGAGGCCGCAACCTTCATGAAGTTCTTGAACAGGGGTGTCAAACAGACGGCCCGCCAGTTCATTTTATACGGCCCTCTCACTGATCTTATTCCATTACAGAATGTAGCCTGATCCAGTGGCGAAATTTAAATTTAAAATGCTTTCGTCACGGACATGAAGGCTCAAAAAAAATTTTGCTACCCCTCGATGGTAGTACAACATAAGTCACCAAAAAGCTAACAATGCAATAAAGTTTTAAATTTAATACTAATAACATATCCAGACCTTGTTATTAAAAGCATATAGCAGAGGTGGCCAGCCAGACCACCTTCGGGAGCCGTACTTTATGAGGCAACTTACGCAAAAGCCACGGATTAATAATATAAAATAAAATAAACTATTTTCTCCCTTATCTGATGGCTTCTTTCTGTTCCTACACCTCAAATAGGTTAAATTCAGTCAGGAGTCCCCTTTCTCTACAAAATATTTTAAAACGCCGTTCACGGTCACCCTCGTGTGCATGTAAACGGCAGGAATGTAGCAATATCAGCAGCATTTACAAGAACTTTTCTATCGTCACAAAAATAACTCAACACAATGCACTACGTTTCGGAAGCAAACGGCTTCCGTTTTCAGGTGAAACCACTAATCGTAAAACACAATTGACCAAATATGTAACACACACATCAACATAATTCACACACGAGAAACGAAAAACCAATTCATCTAAAAATATGAATTCCAAGTACCCAAAACCTAAATTTCTTAAACACCAACTACAAAATATAAAAAAAGGTCTTCAAGTCAAAATACCAGATGATACAACACAAAAAGGATTAATTTTCGTGTGTTGGCTTTTACCTCCACTAACAGAGTGTGTTGGTTGTTTATATTTGGCTATTTCGTTGTTATTGAATCGCTTTTATATTTCATTATCTGGTATCTTGACTTGCAGACCTATTTTAAATTATTATTTTGATCATTGTTGTTTACAAAATTTAGGGTTTGCGTATTTGGAATTTAAATTTTAGACGTGTTGGTTTTTCGTTTCTCGCGTGTGAATTATGTTGATGTGTGTGTTACATATTTGGTCAATTGTGTTTTAGGATTAGTGGTTTCACCTGAAGACGGAAGCAGTTTGCTTCCGAAACGTAATGTATTGTGTTTAGTTATTTTTGTGACGATAGAAAAAGTTCTTGTAAATGCTGCTGATATTACTCATGTACAACCATTGTTCAAAACCTGTATGTTACATTACGACAGGAATATTATTTTTTTTTTTTACAGGAAACTGACCGAGCCGCGTCAGTGACGTGCGCAAGCCGCGCTGTAGCCGTGCGTGATATTACAGAACCCCCAGCACTTGTTTACGCCTTTCTGCTTTAACGCCCCTAGCCAATTTACACCCAGTCTTAATTTTCGCTCTCTCATTTTCGGTTTAACGCCCTTTGGTTGGCTGCGTTCCATTAAGACCCTTATTTGTGACTGGAATATCATTTTTTATTTACGCCCACTTTTCAGATACGTAAACCAAGGCTGGGTGTGAGATCTGCGCTCTTCTGGGATATTACGCAGCGTTGAGTAGTAGTTTTGTACCGACGTTTCGGCACAACCTATCGGTCGTACCTTCAAGGGTCAAAAAGCCCAACACGAAAGCCTTTCTTCTTGGACTTATTGATCCTTGAAGTGGGACTGATAGGTTGTCCCGAAACGTCGGTACATAACTATACCTCAACGCTGCGTAATATCCCAGGAAAGCCCAGATCTTATCTACATCGCGGCGGAAGCCTGAAATCACGCAAAAGAGCTGCGTGTTTTATTCACTGTGTTTGATTTTAATTAAAACACTTGCCATCTTCTGCGCTTAAACTGAGGCGTGACGCGCTTAAGAATTCAAAATCACCCGGTTCGCCCGCGTTTGAGTTTGAGACCCCTGTTCTTGATCACATCACTACCTTCAGCAGAGCGACAGTCGTGACGGAGACATCAAGTGGTAGTACACGTGGATCACAACAACACTGTCCATAGTGACAACACTAACAGTCGGTACTTGGTACGACTGCTGATATCAACAAACATTCCAGTTAAGTAAGCTGCACTGCTGTTCGCGGTTATAAGACGACCAATTTTAAAGACACTAAATTAGCGAAAGAATATTCGCCAACATTCCGCTAAGCTGACTGACTGACTAACTAACTAACTCCATGAAGCAGAGTCCTTCCTGAGAAGCAAACAAGTCCTCAGCTGGTCAATACATTCCCCACATTTTATGGAACTCGAAGGTTCATGACCGCATTCATAAGCACCCGCCACCTGTCCCTATCCTGATCCAGATCAATCCAGCCCATGATTCCCCATCCCACTTCTTGAAGATCCATGTTAATATTTTCCTCCCATCTAGGCCTAGGTCTTCCAAGTGGGCTCCTTCCCTCAGGTCCCCACCAAAACCCTGTATGCACCTCTCATGTCTCCCATACGTAAACCAGCCCTAGTTCCTGTCACAAACGAGTTGAATCCCGTTCACAATTTCTCAGCCTATTACTCAAAGTTGCGTATTAATATTACCCTCACATCTGTGCCTGCGTCACTCAAATGGTCTAGTTTTGCATGTGTTAAATCAACAAGTACGAATTTATAAAACCAATTCTGCTGTTAAGACGCCCAACCGTCTCATCCTCCGCGACTTAACTGACCTACCAATATTGTGTGAAGAAAATTCACGCTAAAATACCAGTTCCTGCGTCATACGAATCTGTAACGTGACATTACAACGTCTGATAGCTGTGACTCTGGCTTGCCCGGTTGTTTCCTAAACAAACGAAAAATACACACGTTCAAGGACTTTCAAACACCTGATAGTATAACATTTCTCGCGTATGAATCACAGATTTATTCCATGAAATTACATGCATGACTGAACAGGACTTTTCAAAAATGCGCAGCTATCATTAAGAGAATATCCCATGCTATTACTCCGACATTCCCCAGCTACAAACTGACTCTGGACCTGACTATAGAGTGGAGGGAGGTATTTGTACATTTGGTAGTTTTGTTGAATGAATTACAATTCAACTATACTTTTACGAGTCAAAGTATCGAGTCCACATAATATAGAACAATTAAGTTTTCGGGCAAAACATTCCGGAAAAACGGGACAAGGGAAAGAAATGCGGACATTCCATATATAATACGCGACTACTAACAACTAGACGTATCAGTATCCACAGAAATAAGGGGCAATCACGCTTCCTGGCATAAATTTTCGGGACAATGGGTCAAGGAAATGAAATACGGGGAAATCCCGTATGTACAAAGGACTGGACAACCCGCTAATAACTTCCAACATAAATATGCTGCGGAACACAGCGGTGACGTTACAATTGCTATATGCCTATTCAGAAGATCGTAAATTTATCCGTATGATTCGTTCAATTCAAAGTGAAATGCGTCCGTCTGATTGTCTGTGAATTTGTACCACTCGTTTGATGAGGAGACGATGAAACAGTATGAACTCAATACAGAGCAGTAATTGCTGGAACGAGTTTTTGTCGGTTATCACCAAGTGACGCCATGTTGTCTAGAATGACCGGTGTATCTTGAACCCCTCGGCTGCTAACTGGACAGACCAAGACACGAAGTCAGGCAGCTCATCATTTACAGTCCTGTTTGTGTGACGACAGCGCACCTCAGCATCTCAGCAACAGGGTTACTCAGTCTCTGGCCCGCAGTCCGCAACATCCTCACAAGTGTGAGAGATAAAACTGCTCGTTCGCACCGGCACCACGTCGTGAAGACGTGTGAAAGACATGGAGGTGACACTCCATGCCTTATATACCTTGGCCCTAAATAAGTGTGGTCACTTCACGCTCCGACTGCCTTACCATTAAGGAGAGAAGCCAAAGTACCTATCAGCTAGAAGGCACACCTCGCGTGAGTCTACAGCTCGGCGACACATGGATATCAGTGGTCAGCTACACGTTCCGGCCGCTTTAGCTCCGAGAAAAGAGTCCCTATCACCCATTTTATAGGAGTCGAGCTGGATGTGGTGACGCGTCGGGAGTCGAATACCGACCACTGAACGCGTAACCAGTAACTTTAGTAAACCATTTGGTGATAAAATTCGTGTTCTGGACGACTGGTTCGACGACACGGACAGGTTAATAATGCGTCTTACATTACGTAATAACACTGTTTCAACTGCACAGAGTTACATCGCCCCGAATGAGATGTTAGAATTTATATACAAGATGAGCGGGTAAAGATTTCAAAGTAGTCGGTCGTGGCATATTTCAGTGTATTAGCCTAGAATTCGCAGGGGGGGGGGCCTGAGGAAAGCCGTGGATATTCTAAGTTAGGATCCTCGGTATGACCGACGAAGATTCGAACAGGGTACACCATCAATAAAAGTCTACAGCGTTATAACTACGCCTATACGAACCTGCTCGTTCAACCATCCTACGATGTTTTCTTTTCTGTAGAATATATGGCAATTTCTTGGCAGCTTTGTGACATCTGGTCCTATATGTGGGTTTCTCTTTGATAGCAAAAATTACTGTACCATTTCTGACGTGGGGGTCTTTTTCTGCGTCACCACGTACAGTCCGGCTCTCAGGCTCAGCCGGTCACGTATCCAGCGGATAATACCTGAAGATCTTTCGTGGCCAGACTTTGAAGAAGCGGACTATTCACTTTCATCCAGTGCGGAGGTTAAGAATGAGTGGAGCTTTCCTTTCTCGCCTTTTATATACTTTCCAGATAAGGCATGGCGCCGTGGAAATTTCTTCACAGCTACTGCATACAGCCTAAACATCAGAACTCTTACTACCTACTTACTGCTTCGGCGTCTCTTTGACCGAAGTAAGGTAAATGGATTTTAAGAAAGGTCTAGATTTAAAGCAAAATGTTACTTCCACGCCCCTTTCTGCCTTCATGCCGCACATCTAACTTTACTTTCATCGTACAGGTTTTAAATTGATGGACGCTAGGAACAAGAAACACTATCCTCTGCCAACGCTTCTCTTGCTAAACAAGCAGAGGAACGGAAATTAAATTTTTCTATCATCCAGCGGCAGTATAACTCCCCACTCCACTGCGCGAGTCGTCTATCTCACTAAGTGAAGGAAGTAATATATAAACCGTCGATTACAGCATGAATACTGTTAGTTGTTTAATGATAAGTCACAGCATGCTTCGCCTAAAACGGCCATCAACAGTTACCACAATATAAAATACTTTGAGAAATTAGTACAACAAACTTTATATTAGTCTCACCGTGCATCTCTTTAATAATTAACTGTCCACAAACCAACTAAATGCACTCTTTCCAAGATCTGCAGAGCTGAACAACTGCAACCAAAATACATCCACATCAGAGTCAACGGAAATAGTAGAAGGAGTCTAAACACCAAGAACACGGCAGGAAAAAGTGCATTTAGTTGGTTGTGGACAGTGAATTATTAAAGAGAATTCACGGTGAGACTAATACAAAGTTTGTTGTACTTAATTTCTCAAAGCATTTTAATTGTGATACCTGATGATGGCCCTCTTCAGGCCGAAACATGCTTGTAACTTGTCGTTAAACAACTAACAGTACAGTAGTCCCTCGGCCATCCGGACTATATGGGAGGGGGGGGGGGGGTGTGGTGGTAATCCGTATCAAATAATCTATATAATCAATGGACAACACTGGACTACAGTTAGCCCAAATATGTCCGGACCACTGTATTTATGTTGTGATGGACGTTATATACATTACTTCCTTGTAATGTGTCACAACGGCATGTATAAATTAAAGCAGTGGTTCCCAAACTTTTTCGGTCCACAGCCCCCTTGGTTCCATATACACACCCACAGCGACCCCCTGCCTTTTTTTAAAAAAAACATAAATGCTCTTTCATTTCCAATTTTATTTTATATTTAAAAAATCGTTTAAATAAAATTATAAGAGTTAAACTTAATGTTTTATGTGTTAATAAATTAAAATTTCGAGTATTATATTTTTAATGATTAACAATAATTCATCTAGCAATAGTTTATTAAAAAATCTAATATGTGCTTGAATAAGATTCATAAATTAAAATACTAAGAAATTTAGTTCATATTTTATTTTTAACACAAAAATTACTTCATTTGAATTTTATTATAAAAATAAATGCACTACTTGTCTACTAGCGCCCCTCTGTGATAATAACAGCGCTCCCTTCCACCTCTCGTACCTATTAGCGTCCACCTCGATAATCCCACCCACCCGGGGCGGGACGCTCACTTTGGGAACCACTGAACTAAAGTCTCTAAGAAAAGACGCCTTATTTCACAGGACAGCTGCCTAGTAGTTCCGGTGGAGTACTCACGTAGCTGATCATAGGAATATTATGGGACTGCGACACGATGGACTCGACGAAGCAGGAACCCTCAGGACCGATGAAGGCCGACACGCCGTCGCACAGCATCTCCGTGATGACCAGGGTCGCACGGACACGATCCCCCTTGGTGTCGTTCCAGCGCGGCACCAGCTGGATGCCCTCCAGGATGTTCGAGTCACTGTTCACCTGTTGCAGGGCCATAGAGAGCGCCCCGGACACGGCCAGCCCCTGTCGGTCCTTCAGAGTGCCCTGCACACAACACAGCACGGTTATGTGTGAATCGACCAGGACGCTCTGACCTAAAGTAGTTAGTTTTGACATGACAGGCAGTGTACGCATAAACGTAACACTGAGGCGCGTTCGCGTAACCATTGTTGCCGTGGAAAAGCAAGAAGTATTACATATTCCGAGTGTGTGTCTGTAGCCTTAATTATCCAGCATGCAAAGCGCATGCGTCGTATTATATTGTCATCCTTGGCCTAGCTGGCTCTATCATATTTTCCCACATTATCTCATAAACGGCACAATTTTCGGAAAAAAGTTATTGAACATAAGATGTGTGTTTTGATTTCCTCCACAACTTTTGCCTAAAACATTTCTCACTCTAAGAAGAATACAGAGAGATATCATAAATGTACATATGTCTTCATGACCCGTTATTCTTGTCAGATGTTTATAAAATTTGAATGTTCTCGACAGTTTCACGAAAACCATTCAAATATCAAATTTCATGAAAATCCGTCCAGTGGCAGCCGAGTTGTTCCATGCGGGCGGAAGGACGGACGGACAGACAGGACGAAGCTAATAGTCGCCTTTCGCAATTTTGCGAACGCGCCTAAAACTGACTGCTTTAAAACTGTGTAGCCATGCAGCATGTTCAACTGCGTATTAAATGCACTGGCGTGGGGATTCAGTTGAGATAAACGTCTTAGCTGCTGCTGCTACCACTACTACTACTACTACTACTACTACTACTACTACTACTACTACTACTACAGTTAATCTCTTACGCTTCCCTCTGCGTGTACGGAAGGAAAATTCAGACTACTGAAAATTCCATTTCGAAATCTGTATACGAACTGCTTAATCAGAAATCACCTACATCTGAAGTACATCAACACGCACCATAAATCTGGTTCCGCATTATTCACTATCGTCTATCCCTTACAAGCACGCGGTGGCGCAGTTGGTTGAGGCACTGCGCTACAAACCAGAACGTCGCGGGTTCGATTCCCGATAGTGTCACTGGAATTTTTCATTGACATAATCGTTTCGGTCGCACTATGGCCCTGGGGTCGACTCAGCCTCTAACAGAACTGAGTACCAGGAATCTTTCCTGGGGGGTAAAGGCGGCCGGTGCGTAGGGCTGACAACCTTACCACCTTCATGTGCCGACTGTCTAAAAACCTGGGAGCCTCGACCTCCTCGAGCCCTAAGGGCCTGTCAAGGCCTGTAATGGGATTGCTTTACCTATTTTTTACCTATCCCTTACAATAATTATGAATGTAGAGTACGTTTTGAGGAGGAGGGCAGTAAAACTCTTGGACGCGTAAAGCAGGTAGCAGCAATATCTGGAAGCATTTACTGCACTTTCTGGTGCTTGTTACGCTAGAAACTGGAATGCAATGGCTTGAAATAAATCGCAGATCGTGATTTCAGGCTTGCGCCGCGATGTAGATGACATCTGCGCTCTTCTGGGATATTACTCAGCGTTGAGTAGTACTTCTGTACCGACGTTTCGGTACAACTTATCGGTCCCATCTTCAAGGGTCAGGAAGTCCCTGAAGATGGGAACGATAAGTTGTCCCGAAACGTCAGTACAGAAGTACTACTCAACGCTGAGTAATATCCCAGAAGAGCGCAGATGTCAAATAGCAGATCGTTTTCAACAACTCATTTTCGGCAAGTTTTCTGTGACGTGTATGGAACGGACATTCATAAAGCTGTGAAAAACTCAACTGAAATTAAATGGCACTAATAATCACAACAACGCCGTCAACACAACTATATAGCATTTATTACACAGCAGTATAAAGCTGCATGTTTCAGTCTCAAAAGAACATCATCGAGCTAGATACGAAGAATTTACACACACACCAGAAAATAATATATAAAACCATACGCACTTCACGTGATATCTCACATCTACATTTTTCTTATTACAATTTACAATTGTATGAATGCTGTCTTTATTAGCAGCTTAATTATTTTTGTAGCTGTGTTCTCTATAGTTGCTATACTACGTCTTTTGTTTAAAATATTCCTGTTTACTATTGTTAAATGTATTCACACTGGTTATCTAACGACAATGTAGTACCAATTGTTAAAATAGTTATTACTGCTTAAAATAGTAAGTGTGTTACTTTCGTCACAGACACTACACCTACGTACGCAATAGAAACGTTCCAGAAGGTCCGGCGCAAGTCGGATTTCCGTGTTCATGCGGCGAACTATGTACGTATAAACAAGGAAGGCCGGTTGAAATGCAAGCTCCAATACCCTTGCACCTGATCGGCAGCAGCATAACTGTCCCGCCGCATGTGTTATCGCCCAACAATATTCTTCCGCCATCTTCGTCTCATTGCGCTTTCATTCCCGGAAGGAAAAATTCGGCGCTCCCATCTAAGAAGTTTATTTCGATTTTCTTAATTGTAAAACTTGAAATTGCGTAAGGCGGGGGGTATCTGTATACGAAAAGGAGTGGAAGTGAGACGACTTAATGCGGCAACACGACGTGTTCCCTTCTGACGAGGAGCAGTCTACTCACCGTCATGGCGGCCAGGTAGCCTATCGTGAGGGTCTTCTTGGTGCCCTGCTGGTCCGCGGGTATCCCGGGGCAACACACGATCAGGACGAGTAAGAGGCGACAGCTCAGCAGCTCGGCCAGCCGGGGCGCCCCGGGGCACATGGCCACCCACGGGCAATCAGCCCTGCACTACCTGAAACAAAAATTTACCCTGAAGACAGGTATGTTTAAATACTGGGTTACCGTAGATCCTCTTTTTTCCCAGACATGCCCTTCTTTTAGAGAAAATTTAAGTCCGAGTTGCGGATTTATTTAAAGGCTAAATTGTCCGAGTTTCGAGCCACCGATCTTGCCACCAAGAAAAATAAAAATTATAACTGAGACGTATTAAAGCTGACGAAAGTAGATGAACTGTTCTTCTCAGGGTTCGCATACATCAACCTTTTTTAACCTGGGGTCCACGGGCCTTTCAAGGGGTCCGTGAACTTGGATGGGAAAAAAATTACAACTTTATTTTCACTAACCTCTAACTGAAATTTAGCTTTTCATTCAATAATGAAGGTAGAAAACACAGTAATTTATGGCCTCCAGATTCCAAAAATGTTTGTTAACTTCAATAAATCTCGCTAGCTCTATTTTATGCATTTAAATACATTTTTCTGAGAAGGGGTCCGTAAGTTTCACCAGACTGTCAAAGGGGTTCATGGCACAAAAACAGGTTAAGAACCTCTGGCATACATGTTACGTACCAGATTAAATTTCGCATGAAAAATGCATTCCAAAGCTAAATGTAAATAAATTCTTGCCACTTTACTTTTCAGGCCATGTTTCCTAGAGTTTTTTTTCGATAATATTACTATAACTCCTCGTTTTTGAAAGTCCTCCACTCGTTTCAGCATTCTATTACTGTAAGGACAGTGAACAATGAGGCGTTGTATGGTTAAGGATATGCGGAGAATACAAAGCGGTGGGAGGAGGGGAAAATTCACAAAGGCCAAAGAAAACTGCACTTGACGGTTTAATAAATACTAATGCAAAGTCATCTTATTGCAGTTTTGTTTTTGCAAAATACTACACTGTTTAGGTCTGAAAATTTTAACGCCGTTCTTGCGATACGTGTGTCGTAAAAATATTTCTGTCATTACGAAAACTAAATATTAATGTTTTCAAATTATTGTACCAACTAATGCATTTTAAAATAAATATGAAACGTACATCCCCTGAGAAAATGGAGTTCATGTTACTGAATGACATAAATTTGTCATATATAAACAAATGCATAAAATTCAGAAATAGTCAAACAGCCGGGACAGGTAGATAGGCAACGCCGAAATAACACATTTTCAGTCATAAGTTTTCCCCCAAGCACTAGGACTACAGAGTGACTGCACACAACACGAACCTTTCCATAACCAGCACCAACGAGACAGAATGAGTGACCAAGAGCTAGAAACCTGACATCAGTTCACACTCTTCCTCCTGGCAGAGTGACCCAGTAGAGTCAGGAAAACCACGAGCTGGTGGCAGCTACCTCTTACCGTTTTTGAACCGCGTGGTGTTGACATGTACGTATCCAACGGCCTGGACGCTTTTCAAGCTGCAGTAAGGTGGCAATCCCTACTGACAACTCTGCGGCACTAGAGTGACATTTATTAAATTTGAATTCCTATTTATTTCAAACATGTTTAAAAAATGCAAAACATAAAGATAGATAATAAATCCTCTGAAAGGGTGGAACAGTTCAAATATTTCGGAACAACCCTAATGAATCGAAATTCCATTCAGGAAGAAATTAAGAGCAGACTGAAGTCGGGGAATGCTTGTTATCATTCGGTGCAGGATCTTCTGTCTTCCAGTTTGCTATCCAAAAATACAAAGATTAAGATATACAGAACTATAATTTTGCCTGTTGTTGTGTATGGATGTGAAACTTGGTCTCTCACACTGAGGAGGAACATAGGCTGAGGGTGTTCGAGAATAGGGTCCTGAGGAGGATATTTGGACCTAAGAGGAACGAGGTAACAGATGAGTGGAGAATACTACATAACGAGGAACTTAATGATCTGTACTCATCACCAAATATTATTCGGGGGATCAAATCAAGAAGAATGAGGTGGGCGGGGAATGGAGCACGTATGGGGAGGGGAGAGGTGCATACAGGATTTTGGTGGGGAGACCTGAGGGAAGGAGACCACTTGTAATACCGAAGCGTAGATGGGAGGATAATATTAAAATGGATCTTCAAGTGGGATGGGAGGGCGTGGACTGGATTGATATGGTCCAGTATAGGGACAGGTGGCGGGCTCTTGTGAATGTGGTAATGAACCTTCGGGTTCCATAAAACGCTGGGAATTTCTTGAGTAGCTGACGACCTGTTAGCTTCTCAAGAAGGACTCTGCTCCACGGAGTTAGTTAGTTGGTTAGTTAGCTATGTTTCAACAATGATTACATTAAATTTCCGTTGGAATTTCGTTCAAATTTCGAAGCATGAATACCATTCAAATACACAAAACAAATTAAGTGACGAGGTACTGACTGAATAACGCGATTACATCCAAGGCCGGGACTCAGCATCTCCAGCCAGCCTCCTATCCAGTGGGTACCGGAGGTTCCCTCCACAGTGGCAGGAACCTGAAGCTGGCCGACCATTCACCTTCATTGGACGCAAGTATTACGACTTCATGACTTGGAGTTCAGTACAGGGACACTCTTACCTTTGTGCTTCATCATACAGCAAGGCAACAGGTTTCATGAAGAGGATGAAGACAAGACGCAATCCGCCAATAAAAGTCTGGCGAGGTTGAGTGATAACAGAAAAGTGGCTGGCAGACACGGAATGCATTGTCATCGCGCTGCATGCAGTGTCAGCCGTCTCCTTGCCGGAGTCAATGTTGACAGCTTCAAAGGTCAAAGTTAAGGCAAGCGTGGCCGTCATTTTACAATGATAATTGCAAATGATTTCCCTAACTGTCACTTGATCGTTCACTGTTCCCTTCAAAGCTGGCACTCAACCACTAAATATACATAAGATATCAGGTGTCACAGCACAACTGAAATGATCGGTTATTGCGAACTAGGGTCTTCTGGATGTAACGTTGTTTTCGTTGGGTGAGTGGTTCCCGATAGACACTGCGTCGTATACCAGAATACATAAATCCTCAACCGCCGCGCAGTGCGAACCTCAAGTATCACAACAAAAGTTTAAAAACCAACATATGCACTGTATTCTTAAAAGTAACTCAAATGCCCCTACATATGTTTCGGCTTCAACAAGCCATCTTCAGGGGTCAAAGTTCTACATATATTCGACATCAATTAGTTCATTCATGAGCACCTCATACATCAACACAAAACAAATTCTTAATTCCCAATGGATCAGGTGTAAGTATGAGATGCACACATTACAGGAATCAATTCATGCAAAATGACTTGTTACACGCACCACTTAAGAGCAGGAACAAAGTTAACAGCGTATGTCGCTACGTTCATACCTCGTGAACGGAATGTAGGATAAAGCCACAACAGAACCACATCTAACACGTCCTCTGAAAATGTGGCGAAGTTCAAAATATTTGGGAACGACACCATACGAAGGAATGTACCACTCTGTCCAGAATCATTTGTCTTTCCCTTTGCTACCTACAAACAAAGATCATAGTATACAGAAATCTAATTTTCCCTTTTGTTTTATATGGCTGTGAAACTTGGTCTCTCACATTAAGAAAAGAGCAGAGGCTAAGGATGTTCGAGAACAGCTTGCTCAGACGATATTTCGGCCTAAGTGAGAGGAAATCATGGGGGTGGAGGGGAAAATATCTACGGGGTTTTACTTAGGAAAACCTGAAGGAAACAGACCATTTGGAAGACCTACTAAATGGGTACCGTGGGTTATTTCCCGGGGGTAAGGCGGCCTGGGCGAGAAGATGACCATTTCACACTCCAGCTACCACCAACGTTAAGAATCAGTAGAGCTATACCTCCACTCCCACATATACCTTCATGGCGTACGGAGGGACAACTCTACCTTTTTATGCAGCGTGACGCGTGTCGGTATTATTACATATAAGCCTACATGTCTGAAGGTAAGTCAATATATCGGTAAAGTAATACATAATATTATAATATTCGTAACACCTGCTGGAAAATTCATGCGTTCTGGTCGCAGCAGACCGTGTCGGAGCGATCCGGGAGCCGGTTAACACTTGTTTATTCAAATAATTATTCAGTAAGTGGACTTGCCTCGTGTTCTATTTGCATAGAGGAGAGGCGTGACAACAGGACAGATGCCTCTCTGACGATAATGAAGGTCCTTTCCTTTCAAATCGCTGTTCTGTTCGGAAAATAAATTAGCCTGTTGATATATATGAGTACTTCAGCCACTTGCCTATGGTTTCTGGCCTATTGCGTGAGACTATTTTTGTTACTCAGTGCTCATTCTAATGTTTTAAAGACCTTCTTTCTTGACGAAGCAAAATATTGTATAGCATTTTAAGTGTTAGACTTTTAAATATTAAAGCCTTCCCACGCGTAAAGAAACACTAAATTCTTTCCTCATGTCACGTGAGAGTTCATGGGTATAACTGCGAGGCAGAGCAGTAATTTACACCGACGATGGCCCCACGTGATCGAGACAGGCGTATAAGTACGTGAATAAATAAAAGTCGGAAGTATAAATGAGTAGTAAACGTTCATGTCGGCTTACAATAACCAAACCTAACCCTTAGCAAAACCTATAAAAAACAACCCTACGTTCATGTACTGTTCTTGTTGGGAAGCTACAAAATGAGACACAATCCATGTTCGGTCTGTATGAGAAAATGTTTCAAACACAATTTTCAGACAATGATATATATGTTCTATTATGGCCTATTACGTTGGTTTCCAACCTGTGGATCGCAATAACAGACCCCTGGGGGGACCGCATGATCATTGCAAGGTGTCCGCGAATCCATTCGCACCAAGCACAAGCCGAATGTGGAACCAGATCGAAGGGACAGACGTTCGGTCTCTCAAAGCTGCAGAACAGTACCAACCATCTCGTCAAAAAACAGTATAATAAACAAGAAAATGTAACTACTTTTTTTTTTTGGCGCAACAGCCCAAATCGGGCCCAGGCCGCCTTATTGTTGGGGTTTCTAGATCACACACAAGTAGACACAAACACACCCGCTAGGACTCCTCTGAACGAGTAATCAGCTCGTCGCAGAGGCCGCTACCTACACAAGCAGCAAAAAACACAAGAGACGAACATCCAAGCCCTCAGCAGGATTCGAGCACGCGATCCCACCAATCGAACGGCTTCAGACCTACGTCTTAGACCGCACGGCTACCGGAATCGGCCACAACTGCCTTAGACAGAACAGATAACACGTTCCGTATATATACGCATTCCTGTTTTTAAAATGTACTTAGATGGTAATAGGAATAATAAAATTCACATTAATCCAAACGTGTTACTGAATTCACGGTAGTTTTCTGTTATCATTCATCAGCCATTACGTACAATTCCTAGAAGGTGCCTTCACATGAGAAACGATTCGACACCACTGTTGTGCCATATGGTGCACCGTTCTATGCTCGTCTAGTGGTCGTGGGTTGACGAGTTTTGATTTCAGCTCCAGTGGGTGTTATTGGACCGATAAATACCAAAATAAAACTGGCCAACTACTCCACATCGTCCTATATAATCGCCAGAAATTTCCCCCCATATTACTTCAGCATCCAGCCAAACCAATTCACTCAGCCTGAAGACTTAGGCAGCACGTTCCTCCGAAACGGCGGAACATTTAACCACGGCATGGCGCAGAAACCCAAAAGATGGCCATCATATGATTAACAAACGCCGTGAAAACATAAAAATTTATACCCTTATAGCAGTTTATAAGATGAGGCACGCGAGCAAACACGCGGGCAATTATGCGGGCAAACACGACCTCCTCACTACTCATAACACGTGGTCTCTAATTGGAATACAGTGTAATAAACCCTTACAACGCCGCGCCGATCCGTATGGAACTCAGTCGCGAGGTTTTCGACCATGTTTGTCCAGAAGCAGTGGCATGTACTTGCTGATGCCATGCTTTATCAGCAGCGGGGTCTATATTTACAACCCCATTATAGAAGCAAGGTCTACACATGGCCTTCGTCTTATCGCACACTGATACAAACAAACATTATGTCATATGGAATGTACACACGTTGTCCAGTGACTTGCATGTAAGCACTGCCACAGAATATTAGCCTGAGCTGCTTCAAACACGTGTTTACACATCAGGGGGCTTCATGTCTGTTCTTTAGTAAAGACGTCAATTGAAAACGAACCCAGACACACGGCAAGCTTAACGGTCACATTCCCTCACATAATAGTATAATATATAATATAACGTACCGCATATTAGAGTAGGTGTTGGTAATGACCTCTTTCAGCTGTCAGACATGCTTGACGCCTGGTGAACAGATTATTAAATACTGTTTGAAGTTCTTGTCTAGAAATTGCCGATACTGCGCGGAAAGTTTAACGGCAGCTGCATGACTCACACACCGCAGGTACCACCGTCGCGCGTACGGTTACACTGAATCACCTCAGTCACACAGTCCAGATTCATCTGCTATGTGTAACAGGCTTGTAAAGCACAATGTAACGTAAACTTGTTTTGTTCGTGAGTATGCAGTACGCTTTAATGCAGAAAATTGTCATTGTGGCGACCAATGTAAGAAATAAATCGTATGAAAAACGTCGTGGAAAATTTTGAATACGGTTTCCTGCTCTTTCGGTTCTTTCGAAGTGAAGCATGTCTGGCAGTTGAAGGAGGTAATTTCCAGCAGGTACTCTTAACATGCGGTAAGGTATATGTATATTGTATGCAGAAATGCAAGGTCGTTAAGCTTGCAGTGCGTCTGCATTCGGTTTTAAGTTGAACTCTCTGTATAATGTAAAACAACCAGACGGCCTGAAGAAATCTATATTTAGCTTCTAATTTGATGGCCGTAACTAATGAACTATTTAAGCTAGACATGTTAAAGCTGTGTATGAAGTTAGATCACAAATATGCCTGCACATCCTGTACGGATATTTTAGACATGACTATGAGCATTGTGACAGCGTAAATATCGTATTTCACATTTGTAACGGACAAATGTATCGAAATAGAGCACTGAATTTTTTTTTCCCCTATGGCTCGACAGCCCTATATGGGCCTGGGCCTCCTCGTTTCGTCGAAGTTTCATGGTCAGATACATTTGAGACACACCACACTCGGTAGGACTCCTCTGGACGAGGGACCAGCTCGTCGCAGAGACCTCTACCTGACAACACACAACACTCACAGGAGACAAGACATCCGTGCCCCCGGTGGGATTCGAACCCACGATCCTAGTAAGCGAGCGGCCGAAGACCTACGCCTTAGAGCACTGAACTTAACACTTACTAATTTACTGATCTTGCTAGGATAGTGAAGTGTTTAAAAACATTAGGGATTATAAGTGCTTCCCAGAACTTCTTGTTAAAACCCTTAGATGTGACTTACTGGGAAAAGGGGATGAACATAATAAATGATTTAAATAGGATACTGGAAATGTTTCTCATAAGCTCACAGACAAGCGTCACATTTAACAACAAACACGTTGTTCATTGCACGTCGAAGTTTTATGAGTTAAACGGGCCGACAGGAAGTGACTACCGACAGTTCTCACATAAAATAATGTCCCTATACTTTCAAATGATATTACCCATACAGTAACAAGTGCCACAAAGTAAATGTGACAAACGTGGTGGCTATGTGCCTGTCTGAAAACAGTCAGCGCCGTCTCCTCGAATATAGACCTACCTAAACACAAACATCCCATTGTTCAGCGGCATTGGCGCGTGTCCGAATCGTTTTGTGTTGTTATGGTCTCACGGTCGCTAACAGCTTCATTTACTTCTCTGCCCCCTGCCTCTCGTATAGCGCGGCAAATTTATTTGGCTCACACTATACATGTGCAAATGGCCGTCAAAAACACTCTTGATAATTTGTTGAGATCCCGCAAAATGCTTGATGTGTCATCGACATTTCCGAGAGCTTTAACCTACACAGACATGGCTCCTGAAGTGGATGAGCCACTATCAGCCTAAATCACTCTCACGCTCACTTTCAAGCATAAAGGATCCTTTTTTAGAAGCAGATAGTTCCTCAGCTCGTCATCAAATTCCCCACATTTTATGCAACCGGAATATTCATTATCGTGGTCACAGTACCTTGCCACTGGTCCGATCCTAACCCAGATGTATCAAGTCTACATCCTCCTATCTTATTCCTTTAAGATCCATTTTAATAACATTCCTCCGTATATGCCTACGTCCTCCAAGACCTCTCTTTCCTTCAGGTTTTCCCAGAACCGGCACCTTTCTTTTCACTTACTCTATTCATCTCATCCTCCGTGATATGATAATTCCAAATACGTAGGGTGCAAATAATATTTTCATTATGCAGATTTGACCAGCCTCCTGTCCCTTCCTTCCTCTTAGGTCCAAACAAACGTCTCAGCATCTTATTCTCCAGCACACTCAGCCTATGTTCTTCCCTTAACTTGTGACACACCTAGTTTCACACCCATGTAAAACAACTGACAAAATAATGGTTTCGCCTACCTTAAATATTCGCGTTTTTTAGATTGCAGACGGGAAGACAAAGGATTGTGAATTTAATGGTATCGAGCATTCCACAATTTAATCTGCTCTTATTTTATTCGTGTGGGCCCGGATAGCGTAGTCGGTACAGCGACTCGCAACGAGCTGGACGGTACGGGGATCGAATCCTGGTGGGGGGAGATTTTCAGCACCCGTCCAGACCGGCCCTGGGGCCCACCCAGCCTCCTGTACACTGGGTACCGGGTCATTCCCGGGGGTAAAGCGGCCGGGCCGTGGCGTTGACCACCCACCCCAATCTAGCTCCGAGGTTAAGGAAAGAGTAGAGCTATACCTCTACTCTCCCTCTGGGCCTTCATGGCCTGTTCTAGGGTGAACTTTACCTTACCTTTACCTTACCTTATTTTCTTCGTGAATGCAGTTTTCATTTGTTAGTGTGATTCCTAAATACATTAACTTAGCCACATTTTTAGAAGGATTTGTTAGTTGGCTTTATGGTGTGATTTTGTCCTGCATTATGCTCCCGAGACATGAATGTATACTTATCTTCCTCAGCATTTATTTCAAGAAAAAAACTCGTTACTGGCGACTAATAAGGATGTGTTTTCCTTTATAGCAGTTATGTTTTCGCCCAATAAATTAAAACAATCAGCGCAGACCAGATGCTGATGAGTCCAATTAAATTTCAGTCCCTCTTCGTTTTCTCGGACATATTCTAAAGCACAGTTGAAAAGCAATGACGAAAAAACATATTGCTTCGGACATTCTGAATAGGAAACATACTGACACAAATGTGTAACTATCCGCAGTGTACTTTAAACACAGCTGAATTAACCCAACTAGTTTCAGATTCAATGAGGACGTTACTATTACTGCTACGCTTGTAAAATGCGGGGTGTTTCTGACAAAAGCTGGTTTTACGAGCGGAGGCCAAAAGCCGTTAATTAATCTAGCTGAAGATTCAAGTCCTCTGTGCTATGAGGCCGTGTAGATAGGTACAGCCTATAGTCACAGACGCTTCTTGGACTACCCTGAAGATTGGTAACTGTATTACAATTTACACGACATTACTTTCCAGAAGACTTGAGCCTTCAGCAAGGCTGTTGTGAGAACTACGAAGCCCGCATTAGCCACTTAACGGATTTTGTTTCTAGTCTTTTTGTAACTTCCTGTTAACACCATCAGTAGCAGCAGCAGCGTCAATAATTCAATTAATTAAATACTTGTTTATTTACGTGCTGGCTTAACAGCACAATGGCCAATTATAAAGCCAGCATAAATACAGGGCATACACAAAACAATGGTGCGGTATTCATATAATATACAATGAAACCGCACCATTCTTTTGTGTATACCCTGTACACGTACAGGCATAAAGACGTAAATACATAAAAAAAACAAATCACAGAACAAAGAAGAGAAAAACAACAGAACAGCAAACAACAAAAACAAAACAACAACAACAAATGTAATTTTAAATACGTGGTGGTGATGGATGAATCCCTTGTGAGTAGCAAATCGTGGTTATGGCATAACTTTTTCAATTCCTGCTGCTGCTACTGCTTATGATGATGATGATAACAGCAATAACCAGTACAAGCAAGGCTTGAAATATTATAAAAGCCCTACTCCCCGACATAAAAATCCATTCACTGACAGTCTTTGAAACAGTACTGCACGTAGCAAACAATATGCGGTGTTTATCACAGCGTCAAGAAATAAAAAGAAACTACGTAATAATAATATGTGTGTTCGTTACTGTTTTAAGAGATCGGTTTCAGCACCGCAACTGCGAAATCCGACAGCCGTGATAGCTCAGTCAGTATAGTGACTGGCTACGTGACAGAAGACCGGATTCGATTTCCAAAAGGATCAGAAGCCACGCCGCTTAAATCGACTCTGGCCCCCACGCAGCTTCCTACGTAATCGTAACCGCAGGCTATGTCCCTGGTGGTATGGCCGCTGGACTATGAAACGGACAAAACTTATAAACAAGTAGAGGATAAGCAAGGACGGAGCCATACCTTTATTTCCCATACGTTTGCATGGCGAGGTGCTTTATTAAGCACACGGGCAAGTTTACTACAAAGAAGTGGTTCTCTAAATGTTTTATCCACGACCGCAATCGTGTATCACACTGTCCTTGCGATCAGCACAGCATCGGTACTTATTCAACACGCTAGGATAATGCCGGCCTTCCACCGCGGAGGCCCGGGTTCGATTCCGGGTCAGTCCATGTGGATTTGTGGTGGACAAAGTGGCACTGGGACAATTTTCCCCCGAGTACTTCGGTTTTCCCCTGTCAATTTCATGCCATCGGTGCTCCATTAATCGAAAAAACGGGAAAAATTAATCATCTTGCTCACAAGGTTGCACAATAAGCCTTAAGGCTGCGGTGCGTCCGTAGCATCTGCTGTGGGGCCCTTCTCCACCCAAGGGGGGGGGGGGGAAACACGTAAGCCATCAAGTTCGCTTACGAATCAAGCTTGGGTTGTGACCCAGGTTTGGGCATACAGTGTAGCTTATGGTCTGTAGGACGATCGCATGAACATGTGACAATGTGAATCCGATTCAACTGGCCAATTTTCATGGCGATGGCAAAAATGGCAGGGTCAGCTGAATGTCGACTGTTTACGGGAAGACCGAGCACTTCACCACAGCCTCCTTCCTACGGAACAAGATAAAGTCGAGAGTTTCTATTTATAGCCACTGTATTTACACTTTATATCTTATCTCAAGTGTTGTACAGCGAAAGAGAGAGTCCTTCATGTCGGACGCGCGCCATCTCCATGCTCAAGTACGTCTTATATCAATCTTCCTTAGCTAATGTCCCGAAATGTCACCGATCAGGCTGATACAGCAGTAAGGTCAGGCCACGTTACTGGCTACCGCGTCAGGATTTTCATTGTTTTCCTGTCTTTCCAGGCACACGCCATGATGATAAGAGTCACGAAAGCCGCCTTTCGAATTTGACATACGCACACATCGCTTGACATCAATTATCCGAGTATCCTCAAACGTCGAAACTGAAGGTAGTCGCTAGACAGTTTTGCACCAGAGTTATTAATAGCGTTTGTCTCATAACTGATACTTTCATCTCTGGGAGCCTACGTCAGACCTGAGAGTTCGAGGCTGCAAATCGGGAGTCTATACAAAAAACAGTTTAATGTGAGGCCACTGTGTCTATGTGATCTAACAGACGCTTATAAAGAATAACTGGCGCACAGGAGTTGCATAAGAAGCTACAGAAATTGCACAATAAACCGGTCAGAGGAATATTCCCAGGTTCCTTCAGATTCCATTACGAGGAAGTATTACTGTCATAGGGTAACATCAACCAGGAAGCAAAACCGCGAAATCGCTCGACAGTTTATAAAATAAGGAGGTGTTCGGAGGGGGGGGGGGTCTCACAAGGTAAAAACTGAATTCACCCTATGACATGCCATGAAGGAACAGAGCGGCATTACTCTTCTTCAAACTCGGCGCTAGACGGGGTTGGGTGGTTAATGTCACGACCCGGCCGCTTTATCCTCGGGAATGACCCGGTACCCATTGTGTGGGTGACTGGGCGAGGCCCAGGGCCGGTCTAGACGGGTGCTGAAAATGTCACGCCCACCGGGATTCGATGCCCGGACCGTCCAGCCTGTACCGAGTCACTACACCAAATACGCTATGTCGGTCCCCGGTCTCACAAGGTTACTGCCGAATATTATCTGCCGTGTACTCCGGTAGAAGTTTACCGGTCTGTCAGAGACTTCTGCTGCCTCCGTCTTCAGGGCCAAAAAACGCAGGCATCAATATTCTCCGATGTTAAAGACGAAGTGTGGTCAACACTATATAACATAGCTTTATATAAACTTTGTGAAGAACCAGATTACGGTAATGGTAAAGATGGCAAGGCTTAGGCGGGCAGGGAATGTGATCCGAATCAGTGATAGTGAAATACCAGAAACAACTAAGAATTATAATACACAAAGGAAAAGAAGAGTACGAATACCCAAAGTAAGATGGATTGATGTTGTGAATAATGACATGAGAAAAGTGGGTGGAGATAGAGATGGGTGGCGAAGAATCCTAGAAGGGGCGAAGGCCCACTTAGGGCTGTAGTGCCACTGGTAATGATGATAATGGCTATTTTAAGATATGTTAAGTTTGTACCAGTTGTCACGGAATCACATCCCACAAGACAAAACTTTTATGTCAGAGGGACGTCTCCAGTCTGACGGTGTTATTTGAAAATGTCACTACCTGGAAACGCCAGAAAATTGTGTCAAAATCTAATGAAATGGCGACGCTATCCGTCAGGCGTGTTATGGCCATCTCCACCACCTCTAAACAGCATCACAAAATACAAGCAAGATATAATTAACGACGCCAAAGTCGAGGTCTCTTTGCGGTGAATGAAACTGTAAATGATTAGCACAAAAATATTTAAACGCAGGCGGTCAGAGCAAATCAAAATGACGTGTCTAGATCTTAAAGCATTGCTGCTACACTGACCTAATCAATACAGAGACACAAAATTTAAAATTCAGTACCAAAAAGATTACACCCAACCCTTGTTTTCAGTCCGTTTGCTTTACGCCTTTTCACTTTAAGGCCCCTTGCCAATTTACACCACATCTTAATTTGCGCTGTCTCATTTCCGGCTTAACGCCGTTTGGCTGGCTGCGTTCTGTTACGCTAACCCCTTATTTCTGATCGGAATATAATTTTTGATTTACGTGTTTTTAATATAACTTTTACAGAGCGTTAAACGAGGGCTGGGCATACAGACTAAACAGGCAAGCTAGACCCAGAAAATAAATACAGGGAGGTACTCAACGATACCTGTAAAATATTACTTTAAATAAAAACGTTATTTGCGAAGATAAAAAAAACTTATACTACTGTCGGAACGAATCTTGAAGGCCCATAACTTGAGTGGGAAGAAAACGCGAACACACATGAGCCTGGAAGCGACATACGGCAGCGGACTGTAATATCGGCACTTCTTCACCACAACGAACCCCCTCCACTTACAGCACGTGTTGATTGGCGTCTGTTAATGTTGGGGTGTTTGGGCGGAGCTACGCCTGCGTGCAACCCAAACTACATTCATGTCGAGTGTGCAGTCTGCATTACAGGGACGTGTTTGTTAACAGCGCGCCACAAATCCGCATGTTACATTAGTTCATTTTGAGAAGCTCCTTGTGTCGATATCGCACTAACACTGCACTGTCATGCCACGTGATCTGTCGATAAGCATGAAGTCACGCGGATTAATACAGCGCCTTCACATAAAACTGCGTCTGTCAGTCCGAAGCAAATAATTCGGCAATCCCTGCATTTAGTTCAACGGATCTACATTTAAAATCACGGCAGCAATTTGATGATGAGCCACATTGGTCAATTAGTACTACTAACAAATCAAGATGAAAAGTAAGTCATGCCATGTCGACTGGTAAACAGTTACCGACGTTTCGGGAGAACATGCTGCCTCCATCACTATTACCAACAAATAAAGATGAGAATAGGGCCTACAGCACTGCTTGATGAAAATTCAAGTCTTATAGCGTGTTACGCTGTGTGGACTAGTAACAGTTACCGACGTTTCGGAGGAGATTACTGCCTATCAACTCGGTCAAACAGTCCAAATTCTGTCTGGTTTGTTGACACTGAATACGGAGGCACCAAGCTATTAAAAAAAGTCGGTGATTATTTGCCAATCCAGACGGCGTCATATCCCACAATCTTCATCTACCGCCACAAGAACCCCACATCTAGCATGTCAGCTTCTTTCAAAACATGACCAGTTTTTCTTCGATCTGACGACATTCAGTACGGATCACGCACACTAAAAGTGGAAATGAAAATTTGTTTTCAGCCACTACGACCAGTTAGCATAAGCAACAACTAATGGCGAACATTCTAAAGCCGCTTGTTTCAAACCCTACAACATTTTGGTTTCACTTTCATTAAATTTAGCAACAGAAAATCGGATTAAGAAGCACAGTGACCTGTCACCGGTCAGTGTTACCAAGAGAGTCCATGGCATTCCGCATGCCTATTCGCACACTTGTGGCCATCTGTTATGAGATGCATTAGCAGAAAAAGAGACAGCAGCCTGAAACAGTCACAACGACAGTCTCTTCCTAAATCTGTCCGAATTCACCATTCCCAATTACTTTCTGCACTCCCAGACGTAAAGTAACCAGTGCAGTTGGTACAGTGCCCTTAAAACAAACTACACGTCTGTTACAAACCCTAATAACCCTGCTATATGCATCCAGGGTCCTGGTTCTTCTGAGCCTTTCACTCTGTCAATATTACCAAACAACAACAACAATTACACGACACTTTGCAAGTGCTTAATCTTCGCCGTGGTCTATATATTCTCATGCAAAATGCAGTAATACTTAATACATACCGTATAGTTAGAAAGTTCTTGGCAGAACAGTGAATAAGTAGTGCTGGGTCAGTAAGACCCGTACTCTTTTGGGAACCAGCTAAACTGCTGTGAGTTAATAATAATAATAATAATATGCTTTGGTTGTTTGACGACGCCCTTCAACTTCGTAAGTCATACAGTGTCAAATGATAATAATGATAAATTAGGATTCATTTGGAAGGAAGCGATCATCGACTGTTTTAACGACGTATGGCAGATCGCAGTATTTGCTGGAGGTACTGATCAAACACGTGAGAAACGTCTATCACGACAGTTGGTCACCTGAGCAAGAATCGAGACCTCGGCCTCCCGAATACGAAGCAGAATAACTTTCGGCGGCGGCGGCTGTGGTGCTGGTGGTAGTAGTGGCGGCGACGGTGATTGTAGTAGCAGCAGCAGTAGCAGTAGTGGTAGAAACAAAGCAATGCTAACCTACGATCTCTTTTCCTGTCTTAAATGCAATCATTTTCCAACAGGTTTCCCTCCGAAGTTCCACATGCACTGCACGACTATCCGAACTGAGCTACATGCCCACCTCATTGTAATTCCACTGCCAATACTTTCTTACTATGCAAAAAAGGTGACATGTCCATATCTAGTTTAAACTGGGGCACTATTAAATTTGGAGAGTATTGCAATATTTACATTCTTGCATTGCCACAGCTTAGCACGTACGCCTATATAAGCACTTATTATCTACTCGTAGAATGTAAGCTTACTTAATATACGGGTTGCCTGTCAATGAAACCTCTACCGCTGTTATCTTACCATCGTCAGTAGCAGAGACACCACTTTCTTGCCTCGCAGGGCGGGATACTAGGTGATCTGATCTCTACGCACGCAAGGAGGTGAATGCTACTGGCTCAGGACCGTGCGAAGCAGCACCTTGGGGTTGGGCCACCGAAGTTTTAGTTAATATTAATATGGGGTTTATAGTGCTTTTTTATTTTTTATTTTATTACATTTTATATTGCTTTCACCGTGCATTTTTCACTAATTCAGTTTTTTTTACCAACAAATGCACACACAAAAAAACTACTCTTTTATAGTTTTATTAGTATAGATTTATACCCCGTATAAATCTATACTAATAAAACTATAAAAGAGTAGTTTTTTGTGTGTGCATTTGTTGGTAAAAAACTGAATTAATATGGGTGTTACGCAGACAGGTTGCGAGGATGGGAGGTCGATGTAAATGGCTCAGGATCACATCCAGTACGAGATTTTGGTACCAGCGACGTTGAATAGTTGGGTCTGAATATCAGAGTGTATGCTGTATGCCTATACACAATAAACCCTGTTTTAGATGAATTCCCACACGACATACCAGGCGCATGCACCCTCTCAGCCTTGGCATGTTCTGTTCCTACTCGGCAGAGATCTGCTGTCAGTTCACACGTGTCGTAGCAGCGTTATCTGTGTATCAGCTGGCTACAAAAACGGCTGACACAGCAAATCGCGACGCGTTTCTCTCCATGCTGCCAGTGACCCGATCACCCTGAACCCTTCGTGCCTTGAGCGAATACCCCCGGAAGTGCATTTCGCTGTCTTACTTAACGTTGCGCCTGCAGCTAAGCACTACCCTATGAAGTGCAGAATTCACAGACAGTGTGGATCTAAAAGCAAACACATTCTAGACCTTGACACAATATTTAATTCATAATCATTTTCTGGTTTATTTAACGATACTGTCGATGTCACAAAGAGTAGCGTCATTGGCAGGATTACTGATCAATGATGGATCAGAAAGAATTCGGAAGGAAGCGGCTGTGACCTAATCGAGGTGTTTTCTCGGCATTTGACGGAAAGGCCGACAGAAGCTACAAGAACCTGTCGGGACAGTCCAAACCGGGCACCTCCCAAATAGGCCGACAATCCTAGAGGGTTACTGATCCACCAACTTGTTTAAATACATAGCGTCTATGGAATTAATTAGTTTGTAACGATAAAATTTTGGCCTCCTATTGATCAGCAGAAGGGGAAATCCCCATAAGGGCACTTCACACGATGTCTTTGTTTCTTACAGAAAAACAGCAAGACGTATGGACAGACATCTGTAAAGCAGGGTCCACACTTCTGGAGCGTCTGGTCGCCGGCAAGTAAATTTTGTTTGGTGGCCACCAATATTTTCAGCATAATTATCGAATTTTTCTCTTGAAACAAAAATCTCTATCATCAGTTCACATGCACCAAGCAGAAAGAGCCAGATAACGGTGAGGTTCAAGGTCGTGAAGTTCAAGGCCACTCAGTATGCAACTTCAGCCTTCTGACGCCTAGAATTTGGAGGCGGCAACAAGGTTTTAGGAACATTTGTGGACCCCTGTTTTAAAGTAATATAATATGCGTACGTGTTTTTGTTTTAGTGTCACCTGGTAGTTAGCTGAGATAAGAGGCATTCAGAATTTCGCCCCTTCTTTATTAGTCACACAGCCGTCGGCTCACCGCGAACTAGACTTCCAACATATCGCATTCGACGCCTTTTCCGTCTTTTGTACAACACAGACATCCGCAAGAAGTACAGGCGAGTGATCAGCTTCACGCTGCGACCCACTTACACAATGAATATGTGGCTCAGAGAAGCCAGGACATGATCTACCAGCCCCTGACAAGTCTCTCTACTGAACGTACTGTCCAACTTTAATTTAATTTTTTGTGGCTAAATAAATTATCCAATTTTTGCTCGCAAATTCCTCCATGTCAATAAGAAACATATGACCACTTCACAGCGGCGTGATTTAATTTAGGCCATTATGACTCTCAGGTTGTAATGAACCGAATTTATTACGTTTGCGAAAATTACCTCTTAGCAGGAACGTACGTAACATTTCCGCGCCGATGTACAGAGTTCCCATAACAGTCCAGGAAAACAGGTGTTCCAAATTTAAATATTCAGTGAATTCGATACGCCTGAGGCAAAAGGGTAAAGTTCACCCTAGAATAAGCCATGAAGGCCCAGAGCGGGAGCAGAGTTATACCTCTACTATTTCTTAAACCTCGGCGCTAGATAGGAGTGGGTGGTCATTGCCACGCCCTGGCCGCTTAACCTCCGGGAAAGAGACCCGGTACCCACTGTACAGGAGGCTGGGTGGATCCCAGGGCCGGTCTAGACGGGTGCGGAAAATCTCTTCTCCACCGGGATCCGATTCCCGGACCGTCCAGTCTGTAGCGAGTCGCCATACCGACTAGGCTATCCCAGCCCACGACAAGCCTGAGACAATTATTTTATCTGGGTTTTATAATAGCGTCTTCACTTAAAAATCTCATCTCTAATTCAAATTTCTCTCCTTTATTTAATTACATTCAACATATTTAAACTTAAAAATCGGGACTTATCAAGGAAATCCTACATATCAACTAGACACATTATTCATTGAACGGTTTAACAGAAATGTAACTTTCTCTGCGTCTGAAGAAGCACAACGCCTGTTATCCGGCGCGCACCCAGAATTTTTCCTTGTGGGGGGGGGGGGGGGGGCTGATCCTAAGGCTATACATAATTTATGTTTGATATTAAAAATTACGTGATAAAAATCATGTTGTAAGTACAACATAACACTGCTTGCAACTGCATTTATATACATACGAACATAACTGCATGTTCCATGACTCAATCACAGTGTCCTATCTTGTTGGTTTTTTAATTGTATTAATTTATTTTTCAGAATTCTAATGTACTAGTCATCAGCCGACTTCAGTGGCTGATTTCGGCTGAAGGAGAAATCACGTAAAACTTTTGATATAATATCTACAAAATCTGCCTGTTATACATCGTTACGGCGAACGATAACAACATAACGTTCGGCAATTCACTGCCCCCCACACATACAAGAAATGATGAGACTAAATAACGCATTCAGCAGCGACACTTCGCTCCAGCATGTAAAATAAGTACGTAAAATTCGAGAAGGTAATTTTACAGTTTGTAGTTTATTTAACGACGCTGGCAGTTAACTCGGTGTATAAGCGTCGAATGATTGGACAAGTTTAAAATAGCAAACACGAATTGGAAGTGGAGCAAAACGAAGCGGTCGTATTTGGCAGTGCCATGGCTCAGGCGGTTAGTCGCTGGCCTCTCACTGCGGAGGCCCGGGTTCGATCCCGGGTCGGTCAATGTGGGATTTGCGGTGGGCAAAGTGGCACTGGGATAGGTGTTTCTCCGAGTACTTCGGTTTTTCCCTGTCAATTTCATTCCACCGGTGCGCCATTAAAATGGAAAAGCAGAAAAAACCTAATCATCTTCATCATCTTCCTCATAGGGTTGCACAATAACCCTTCAAGGCTGCGATGCGTCCGTAGCATTTGATACGAGGCCCTTCAATAAAAAAAATCGTTCGTATTTGCTTGGAGGGACTAACAACACTAAGAAAAATCAGTCAGGTAAAGCGGAGCCCCACCGGGATTCACACACCTGTCACCTCTGGTATTTACGTCACAAGCAGTACTGGTTAAGCCAGCTTGCTCGGTTCGACGACAGTCGATAAAGGCTAGCTCACCCATGTCTCAGTACCACCACAAGAGAGCTTATAAGGGACGTATACATAAATCTCCACTCATCGTAATCTCGAAACTAGCCTGATGATTAGTGGCTAAGCTTCAAGCTGCCTTATCAAGGCGGCCGCGAGCGGATTCGAGCCCCGGTGAAAAAATTTTTGGGGCCCCCTAGCAAAGGTGGACGGGCTAAAAATCTTTGCACTAAATCGGAAAGACTGACTCATTTGCAGTGACTTGGGCTTCATCTGAAATGGTTAATTTGTACAATCGACAAATAATGATACTACCGACAAAGACAAAAGCATATGTAACATAGTCTGGCCCCGGGCGCCCTTCCGGACCACCGGGACTCGGTAATTTGTACCGGCTTCACCTCCCCCCCTCTCTCCTCGTCAGCACTCTGTCATATCATTGGGAAAAGCTCCTCTGGTGTTTATGGCACAAAATTCTGGGCTGGAGCTGCAGCTAGATCGGACCTCGTAGAGAAATAGGCTGGAGTATCTACATCTTGTGTCGAGGTTCAAATATTTGTAGCTCTAGGAGCAAACCACGTATGGGCCTGCAACTTCAAGAGCGTGGTGCTTACTGACAGAGGGCATAACCTGCTGTATTTCAGCGAGGTAGTCATCAGCTTCTGGGTTCAAACACAGAACAGTTCATGAGATTTGTGGTGGACGACGTGACAGTCCCCCCCGCACGTTCTTCCGATTTTCCTGCAAATTATCATTCCATCAACGCTACACACACGACATCACCCTTATCTTCAGAAACGTGAAACAACAGGCCGACCTATTTATGACTGCAGTATCCAGGAATCCACTTTCACTTTAATCACATCGTTAGGCCAATAAAGGAAGAGAAGACAATTAACTGCACATTTATCCTTACCCAATGGGACGCGGCTCCATGTTGCTCAACTGGTAAACATGAGTACATCAATGACCTTTGTTCAAAGCCTAATATAACACTGACATAATAAGGAATGTTACAACCTTTCAGAGAATCGGTGGATAGGAGAAGAAATTACTCGAGGTCAAATGATTACATTTTTCGGTCATTAAACGACGCTTTTTCAACCGCAGAGCTCCAAATGAAATGGATGATCATGAATCATCAGTACGTCTAAGTGTCGCTTTTGGTCTTATTCTCTTTGAAGCCATATCATTCTGGAATTCACCTGCTGAGCCTGGAAATAACCTCACAGTAGTCTGTACCGACACCGAGATTTGAACCAGAAACTTCCCGCATAAAAGTCCGCAGTGTTACTGCCTTTTGAAGACAAGGATGACGACCAGTAACATGTGATTTCTACCAGCCTCTACGAAGATGACGTGCGTGGGGTCGGCACCTGTGGAACACTCGACCCTGCTCCTTGATTTCTCCAGTTCAAGATTCTAGTGAGGAACGTAATCATCCGGATTTACATGCTATGTTTGTAAAAGTGTGCGAAGGCGCACTCTAGCGTCTGCGGTACATTTTACGACCTATGACTCCAGCAAACGAAAAAACTTCCAACGTTTAGGTTGTCAGTAAATCTCTCATATTACTACCGTGTCTATTTCTTGATTATTTACCGACGCTTTGTCAATAAAATACGTCACATAACGTCAAAAGATTATGGTTGAGCACAGCAGGATCTGTTTGTGATGCATCTATTTAAGTTACATTCCAGCATTTGCCTTGCGAGATTACACAGATAAGAACGCAAGGCAGTATAGCCGACCTCCAGGCCTTGATTCTAAAACAATGTCTCTCGATTCGATATTTTATTTGGTTTGTTTCACGACGCTACATGGTGTAGGCTTATTATGAACTGTGAACTGGGAAAGACAGAAGAAAACGTCCGCGGATGATTTCAAAGTCCTCTCTGAGAATTTATCGGAACAGACTGACTAAAAATCTCAAGTCATGATAAACTGAACGGTGTACAGTACAGAACACACAGTCGTTAGATAAACCACAAAAAACAGTCAAACCCTGAGCTGCAAAATGAACACAAGACTACACCAATACTGTGTGCTACAGCTAGACACTTGACCGAGACATGTGCGTTTGGAGATTCGGAAAATCCCGAGAGGGAGAAATTCCACGTGAATCCGAGAGATTGCTTGCACTGATCGCACTGTAGAGTTATTACTAATTGCCAGATTGGCAGTACTCCAGCCACGGGTACTGAAGTAATACAATAATGAGACTCGTGTCAACGTCGTTCAAGGTAACATAGCAAGGACGCATGGTTACTCAGCATGGTTACAGCCATGCAGTCGCCCTGAGAGGTACCCGCATCCTGAACTTGACAGGGAAAAGACAAAGTGTGAAGGAAGAAGGAAACTAGTTAGAATACATTCACGTGTAAGGAAAGATGTTCAGCGTATGAAAGTAAGGTAAGAAAGTAAGCTTTCAGGCTTCCACGGCGGGTTTGTCTGATGAATTTCGACAAGATGGAAGCAGCATATTCGTTCGAAACGTCTATGTCAACCTAAAAATCCCGAAAGACTACCGCCACAGTTACAAGTAATGACATAAATATAATAAAAAAATATTTGCTCAAAAATTTCCACTGCTATAAATCTGCAACAATCTGACAGCCATGACTTACAGACTTACGTGTAAATTCAACGTTTCTGAACAAGTGGCGCGGAAGTTGTACATCATAATGAGATACGTTTATGTATTTTAAAATTACAGTCTTCCAGGGATGCGACGACGTGCAATCGGGAAACTATCTACCAGACTATACGGCGTCACATTCAAGGAAAGAGCAATCCTCATAGTCGTCGCCGTGAGAACCACCAATCTCATATCGTCTATAGTAGGATTAAATCCACAAAGTCCCCGTCATTTTGTACGACAATCTTCAACGCGACTCTCAAAATCTTACGATCCTCCTTGGCTCAGTTACATGATTGCAGCTACTACGTAAGCAGACGAATACTGGTACCTCCACCGCTCCGACTGCAGAAACACACTGACCTACGCGCATATAACTTCGCGCACTCTCCCGAATTGTTATAGTAGCCTGGGCTCGCTAACGTTACCTGCGCCTGAAGCTGGAGACTTTGTGAAATTAATCCTGCTACACATTTTACGCTACGCTATCTTTTGGACGATGAGCAGCATTTGATAAATAAAATGAATTTCAAACTTGTTTTCGTGCAACGTTTTCGTTGTATTTCACCGTTACAAAACATGACACTGCCTGGTAAATTTTAGTGTTGATATGGAATGCCAAACTTCAGGTACATCAGTCGATTAGTTTTGGATCTGTTAACATGCGGATGGACAGACGAAGATAAGGCCTCTCCATTTATGCATTTCTTTAAAAGAACGCATGCCGCTGGAGCGATCCAACTCAGCAGTGTTCACTGATTGAACGGAAGTGAATTTCCCTCAGGGTGCAATCACGGCGCTATCACGCGGTCGGCAGACGCCGGCCGATAAGACTGCATCTCCGATGCACTACTAACACGAGAAACCTCAGGCGCAAATTCATTACAGATTCAGTTTGGAGGGTCTGTGTTTTCCGAATGCTGCCGTAGTGAGTTTGTATACCCCAGTGGTCTTGATGTCCTATTGCACACCCAAGTGTACTGTGGTACAGCTGCCCACACCACGAACGGATAAACACACCCAGCACTGTGCAGCCACAAATTATTTTTCCTCGCAATTCGTTCCATATGCATCGTCCTGGAAAAGGTTTCGAAAGACCTATGTCTTATGCTTACTACAAATTTTTGTAGAATGAATGGTTTTGAGTAAAATTATGAAGTTTGCTTTTAGTGTGACGTAGGGGTTTAAATGGGCTGGTATGAGCGAAGTTTCAAATTTCAATACGAAAGGTGTTTTTATAATGTCGAATGACGTAAGTTCGTTCACATGGGCGCGTTCCATCTGTACCCTCAAACTCATACTCTGTCTACACCTGTTCAGGGCTTTACCGCCGTACGATTAACAAAGCCTGAGCTTTCGGCTGCAAACGGATTATCCTTAGGCTATTAGTGCAAGAGAGCTCTTTGGTATCTTTGACTGGAAAAATTTACCAGGACACAGACATGGTAAACTTTTTTATAGTAGACAATGTAAGAAAACAGCCGAGGAGATGCTTAAATTGAGCAGGCGTCAGCTGAGAACGGTAGTTGCATTCCTCACGGGCCATGCTCCTGTGAAGAAGCACCTGAATATTATGGGCCTGTCCGATGGTGATCCAGACTGCAGATTTTGCAAGACGGAGACTGAAACAGTGTACCATATTATTTGCTGCTGCGAGGCCCGGCTCGCCAGCGCCATAATTTCTTTGGGAAAGTCTTTGTAGAACCTAAAGATATAAGCACGGCTTTATTAAAAGATCTGTGTTTGCGGCGCATCCGGAGCTTCTGCTGACGGGCCCTTTGGGAAGATAAGAAGATCGTTAGTCATTACAAACTGTGAAGGGAGAAACAGTGGCGCAGTCTCTTAACGACCAGTAATGAACGATGCTGTGTAGTGGTTAGCACATCTACTGCAAGACTATTTGGGGAGGACAGGGGTTCGAATTTCGGCCAGCAGACCAGCTACCCTGACTCAGATTTCAAAGCACACAAAGCCACGACGCATTGGTTAGTAATCCCGCAGGGTGTTCGAGAATTACCGTGTTCGAAACTCGTTCAGACCATCATGACTGACCTACTACAATATCAATCATTCCGGGCACGAAGACGGACTGTCCTGACAGGTTTTACGCCTTTATTCTCAGTCTGTACAGGCAAATAGGCATACCTCGGAAGTACCTGTAAACAGGTCACGACTTTTCCTTTGATATCTTTCCAAATTTATCATTAATTATCACTCTCAGATACGAAGCTTCATAACCCATCCAGCTGAGAAATCGTCGTTAAATAAAACAACACACGAACACATCTCGCTGCAAATTCGGGATGTTTCGAAAAAAAAAGGACTGTCCTCAGGTCTTAATTTCCTATGTCGGTCGCTCCACGAAAATGTGATAATGGTGAAATGATTTGAAGCGTAACTAATTCACTGCACTTCCATTGTATAATTAACAGACCCTACAATAAACTTCACAGAAACAAGATAACTTACTGCGCTCAAAATGTATCCAGCGTTCTTTGTTAGTACTTTGACACGGTGTCACCTTCACGGCGTCTGAAACGCGACATCAAGGTCTATATGTCTACAAATGAATAAAGAGACAGAACGTAATATCTCAGTCCACGACCAGTACCTTCCTTACACTTACCAATTCAACATTCCTGACCATAACATGTGCTCAGACTACCGTTATCCTACTATCTGCACCCCGAATCCCAAATCACATTCGACATATTTATTGGATGCGGCGAGCTAGAAGTCAGTAATCTGGTTAGTAATTTGGAGGCTCTGAGTTCGAATTTTCGCTTAAATATTCAATCAACCCTAAATCCAGTAACCCAGACGTTTTCAAACTATGGTATTACGTACCACCTGTGGTACTATGAAACATATCAATCAGGTGGTGAAGCAAAGCATAACGATGCATTACACGTTGTACATTAAAGGGTGATTTAGGTGCCGAAGAGAGGAAAACAACAAGAACAGAAGGAACCCCCAAACAAGATGCGATAACACTTTCAAGGCTTCGGTTTATCGCCTGTGTGTGTCTGTAAGACACGCCATCGCTGTTAGGGCTTCACTTAATCAGCGGTGCAACGGTGCATCTATTTATCTTTGTGGGTATGTAGCGTAATACAACAAACTACGCTTTCGCTAGATTTGAGGTTCTCGCAGCGGTGATGTTGAAGATCATGGGGTGTTGCGCCACGTTGGCCGGTAGGAAGTTACCAATCCACAAGGCGTAACCTCCAAGACGACTTGAATTTTGAACTGTTTTATTATATTAATTTTACTTTGTGTTCACTGTGCATCTTAGTATTAATATTTACTCATTCAACCAACGAATGCACTACGTATTATAAATAAATTTTATTTATAGTGTATAGTGAAAATTTATTTATAATAGTGCATTCGTTGGTTGAATGAGTGAATGTTTTATTATAATTTTTAGTACTATGTGGAGACCGCTGCTGACTGCTGACTGTACACATCGGAATTGTACGCGGCGAAACCAACTGCAGAGCGTTCACTCGGTTTTCTTTCAATTACGCTACAACGGAAAGACTCGTGACAGAGGCAAGTTCAAATTCGAATTCAGGTTTATTAATTTTTTTGTGTTATTCATACCGTGTGTATTCCTATAGTTAATACATCAACCAACTTATGCACTTAATAAAATATATTCAGAAGCAAGTATAAAACTCCTACATGTTTCGGCACCGGCGTGCCATCATCAGGGTGTTAATCTGAACAAAGGAGTACAAGGCCAGCACGCTTATCTAGGTAATGTATCGTGCATGCTCCACACAGAGTGAAAACGACTTGAAACTTCTACCTGGAACGGCTCACTTTAAAATTTAAAATTTACAACATTGTAATTTTACGATTATTAACATTGTGTATTTTAGAATTTCAATATTTTAATCGTTTTAATAAGGGACACGCATATCAACGTTTTATTGTATGTAGGATATTCCTTTCCCCCCCCCTTCACCCTGTGTAATGCTTATTCATTTTTCATAAGATCGGTCCAACTGATCTCCATTCTTCTCCAGCACCAAACTACAAAACTTTCCGGATATTTCTGATCTACTTTTCAAAGCAACCTCTGTTTCGCAGAACAAACACACCAAGTTACCTACTGAACTGAAAAAACCAATTTATGGACTTGTAGTATTACACAGTTCCGTATAGTACCTGCCAAATAGGCAAAATCCCTATATATCTCCAATACAGTGTATTTCGTTGGTTGATTTATTAAAAGGCCATCGTGTTGCCTACAACCGCTGAAGCGCTTCGTCTCCCGATTTATGCCCTGAGTGAAATGCTTTTTTTTGGGTGGGGGGGGGGGGATCCGTATTAATTATACTTTTTGCTGCCAGCTGAGAAGTACGGAAGTGATAACATTTTGAGGCAGGCTGTATCGCACAGAGACGTGATAATTGAGACGGCGCGCAGAGTAAACACTGGATGGAGCCTGTTACTGTGTGCCACTCAGCACGAGAAACATACCACCTCCGAAATAGTTCGCAACATACAGTCGCGACCCAACATGGGGACGTGAAGACATTCAGATGGGCCGCCAGCTCGTTATTCATAAACGAACATTAACTGACAAAAGTGGGTGTGCTTGAAGAAAATTGAGTGCACAGACATACGACCTTGTCAGGCAGTTTTCCTTACGTCGGAACTTGATTTAGGTTCTGAAGAAGGGAAAACAGACAACAAAACAGCGTCTGTCTAAATACAGTTTGACTTTAATTAATTTTATTTCAATCCAACAAATGCGCTACACTTTCTTTCACTGATTTCTTGAAGACTATGAAGTCTCGACGACCCCCCTGAGGATGGCATAGGGTGTGCCGAAACATATGTAGGGACAAGAAATCAGTGAAAGAAAGTGTAGTGCATTTGTCGGATTGAAATGAAATTAATTATAAAAAATGCACGGTATATATAATATAAAGATAGTTTGACTTGTCTAGAGGATACATGCACATGGACTGAAAGCAAAGCAGGCTAGTGTTGGAATATCGCCGTGTGTGTATGTTAACTTCTCCGGAACTGCAGACATTGTGACCATGTGGCAGCTGTGCTACAAAGTGCCAGTGTTTCATACTTTACGCCTTTTAATAAGGCTTTCTCAAATCCATATGTTACACCCATACAGTCTCAAATTTGACTAAATTATAATTATGTAATAGGGAAAACGTGTGGAGAAATGGAAGGGAACACCTCTGCATAGCCAGTACTGGGCTGAGGGTCGAACCGGGTACCTGCCGGTTGAAAGTCTACAACATTACCGCTGCAATAAGCCGGTCGCTGAAGTAGGAAGTCCCGGTCTAAATGGAAAATTTCGTGGAAGAAGACCTGGGAGAAGACCACGGCTGAGATGGAAAGACAACATCAGGAGGGACTCCTTGTTGCTGCTGAATATAAGACGATGGAGGAGGTGAGTAGAGGACAGGCTCACGAATTTATGTAGTTGTATCTGGAACCAAAAAACTATCCACTGGTTCCTTTGCATGTTTCGACGTGTTCTAGAATTCAGACAGCCTCACATCGAATTGGTACAGTGACTTATTTCAGCGCGGTCGTGAAGCGTATCACTAACTCCAACTATGGTTTTGGTCTCTAATGCACTACAACGTTATCTGTAGCCTACGCCTCTACACGTCTTAATGGCGCGAGTCTAGGGTTTAGAAGCAACTTCAAAACTTTCCATTTCCATTCGAGTGTATTTCACCGTTGTATCAAGTGCAGTGATTATAGAGACTGGGATGTAATGTGGGAAATGTAAAAAAGAAAAGAAGTACCTTACATGTCTGAACGTTCTTATATAACAGAAGCAATATTTCACACAACACGGACTTCAGTGATTTATAGAGTCTGAGAGCAACAAGGTGCTGAGGAAATACAGGTGGCCTTAAAAATGACGATGACGAATGTTGCACAATGTATGTACAGAATACGCATATTTTTCACCTAACAGTATTATGATTAAATAAGGGCGAAAAAATTGATGGGACAAGTAGCACGAAAGCGATAAATGAGAAATGCATGCAGAACTATGTTCTAGAAACCTCACATTATCATTTCGTAGTCCCAGACGTAGGCAGGTGCAGAATACTAATGTGGGTTCAGGAAATAAAGACGTGAAAATCTGTACTGAATTCAAGTGACTCGTGACAAGGTCCGATAATAGGCTTTATCGAAAACGTTACCGGACCACACAATTTCATGAAAGAAGGGAATTTGGCGGCTCCAAATTTTCAAGAAAGATTGTGTCCATCATGTTGTCAGTTAAGTTAAGTTGCACATTTCTTTTCAAATGGCTGCACGGCGCATTTGCATAAATATCACTGCATCGGCGCTATCGTATTTGCACACTATACAAATTCGGCACAGCAAACACTTTCAAGGCCATCGTGGCAAGCTAAGAACAAATAATCTGTCTGTATGTCAGCCGAACATTGGAGTAGCGCATGAATATTACGATAGCCCGTCTGGAAAGACACGTGGCTAGTCAAACAAAAAACTGAAAAAATGTACATTCAACGTCAAACTCTAGTCTGGTTCGAAAATTATGATAAATTTATACAAAGTTGATCACATGAACCTGCTGCCTGCAGAATTGTCAAGGAATGATCTAACAGAACGGTTAAACTTTTGTAGCGGTGAGTGTCCAAAAGTTACTCTCTTTTATTCGGTCCACAGACATAAGCAAATAATTTTAGTTTCCTTTGATCTCCAGGATAAAAGAAGATTAAAGACCTTTACATTAATATGATACAGTGTTACACTCGCGTTAGCAAACAACTGTTTGGCTGGTGGGTGAAACAGATACTGCACTTCTCCCTTCAAACAGGGTAAGAGTAAAGACAATGAGAAATCATAATACGGGAAAACAGAAACAACATGTAAAGAGCAAGTGGAACAGAAAACTGGAGATAACATAGAATAAATAAGAAAAAGTGGGGGAAAATGGGAAGATAATGCATTACTGGAGAATTGGAGGTAACAGAAAAACAATAAAGAAGGAAGGAAAATGTTTTCATACGAACCTGTCTCCGAACACTGCGTATTCTGACAAATGTCCGCGGTCCCGAGCAAACGGCATCCAGACACTCCTCTTCCGAGAAGCACAACAAAACGTGTTTCCTGGTAGCAGTGGGGACATCTGCATATAAACCACAAAACTAGGCACTTCCGTGTTTCTGCAATCGTTTTCTGACGACATGAGACCGAACGTCGCGGCATTACAAGTGGGTTTCACAACATACAAGTTTCGTTTATGTTGGCAAATTCATTAATTTTTATCAAAGTTACCCAGATAAGAAGCGAAGAGAAATGCTTAGAGAGTGACAGTGGAGAAACCCGAAGGAAAAAAACCCTTGGCAGACCTAGACGTAGATGGGAGCACAACATTTAAACTGAGTCTTAAAGATGGGAACGCGAGGACTGGACTCATCTGGCAATTTGACTGGCTATGGAACTATTAGCTTCCAAAGAAGACTCATGCTCCATGGAGTCCATTACCTTGATGGCTTTGGTACACTTTTATAACTACATAATTCATCCAGTACCGTCACTTCCATCGTTGTTTCCAGCTAAACGTCTACTGCCTGTAAACAACAGTTCCAACCAACACTTGTTATCAGGATCCGTGAAACGACTGTTCTTGCTGCCAGATGGTCGTGGAACAGCCAGAATCCAGCTAATGGAGACCGTGTGCGCAAGAGTGACACAATACTTTTAGCTACAAATACAAGACCAGGGTTCTAACCCTTTCACGTTTCACAGATTGAATTAAGTTGATGTGAATTTCAGAACTGTCGGGCTCAACCCAAAATTTGAATCGGACGTGAGGTGGACTGAAGCCGACAGCTCGGAACTGAGCTCCGAAGGTATTTGAAAACACGCCTTCTCTTCCAACTTGGAGTAGTTCACGTTTCTAACAATAGAAAAGAAATTTACTCACCACTGCTGTGCGATTACTGCGTTCTCACGGCAGCGATAAGACGTGTTCCTTTCGCGAATTCTCCCACAAATTTCCCCTACATGCCCCACTTCTGGGGCCGTAAAGCCGTGTCCCGAAATGCAGGAGTCCCTCGCAACATAAGAGTATGGTCATTAAATGACAAGACTAGATTAAAAACTCATAAAATTACTGTATATGGATGTCATTCCCTTCAAAGTAATTTTCACGCTCCATAACGAGCCTTCCTGGCCTCGAAGCATCGCCCGAAGTCGTTCTGTAAGAGTGTTTTAAGTATTTCTATGGTTTTCTTACGGAGGTCTTAAACTAACTGAACATGGTTCCTTTGAATGAACTGTTCAATTCTGGGAAACGTAAAAAGTCGCACGTGGCAAGATCTGGCGAGTAAAAGCGTGATCGAGCGTTGACATTGGTTTTTCAGTTAAAAGATGGTTGATCGATATCGCTTTGTGCACCGGCGCGTTGTTCTGGGTTAAAAACCAGCTGCGACTCCACAAATCTGGTCATTTTCGAATCCCTTTTTTTTAACAAATGAATACAGAATTTTAGGTACTTCGTCTGATTTGGTGGTGCATACTCAACCATGAAGATTCATCATGCTTCGAAGAAACCAGCATCATGATTTTGATTTTTTATTTTGACATTCTAGCTCACTTTGCTCTCGGACATAATGTGGTTTTTCGCAGCATAGAAGCTTTTTCTCCAGTTCGTACCGAAACAGCCAAGTTTTGTCGTGTTCAAAGAATATGCACCTTCTTCACTTTCCTCCAAAATTTCGAAACAGACTTGCTCTCTTGCCAACTTTTGATCTCAAAATTCTTTGGGGCCGTTTCCTCATAAACAAGAGTTTCATGTTAAAACCTGTCATTAAAATTAGTCTCGCCGTTCATTTTGTCCATAATCTGCTCTTCTGTCATCACTGACACCTAACGACAATCTGTTCTCACAACAGTCTTCACCTCTCCCATATTTTCAACAGTTTTCATTGTTACCGGACGGCCATGTCATTTCGTCGTCTTCTACATCCTCCTGTTCTTCTGAGAAACTCTTGTGTCATTAAAACACAGGAGCTATTAATGAAACGTCTTCCACACACGCCTCGCGTAACAAACTGAAGGTTTCACTGTTTAAAACACCAACAAAATGCACTTCACTTTCACTTTGTATGCAAGTTAAGTTAACTTGCATACAAAGATATTGCACAGTAAAATGCCAGAATTAACATTGGATGTGGAATGAACGTAGTTTTAAACCCCCTGAAGATGGTTTTACATAAACCGAAACATATGCAGGGGTCAATTAATACATAATAAAAGTGAAAGTGAAGTGCATTTTGTTGGTGTTTTAAACAGCGAATTGTGAAAATGCACGGTGAGACTAATATAAAACTGAAGGTTTGTTAATTTTTATCAAGCATGATAGCGGAAAGTTAAAAATCGTTCACACATAAAATTATTACTCCACATGATGTCAAAGTGACGGAGCATGGTTTGACACGCGACTGGGCGAAGGTTTAGCGGTAACTACTACGTATTTACCTTGGTGATCAACGGTCAAGTCAGGAGCTGAGTGTGCAGTCCCGTTATTTAATAGGACAGGCCCTGAGAGCTCTAGGAGGTTAAGGCTCCAAGAATTCTTAGATAATCGGCACATGAAGGTGGCAAGGTTGTCAGCCCTACGCACCGGCCGCCTTTATCCCCTAGGAAATATTCCCGGTGCTCATTCCTGTTTGAGGCTGAGTCAACCGCAGGGCCATAGTGCTGCCGGAAGGATTAAGTCAATCAAAAATTCCGATGACCACATCGGAAATCGAACCCGCGACCTCCCGTCTTGTAGCGCAGTGCCTCAACAAACTGCGCCACCGCGTTACGCCCGTTAGTTAATAGACATCTCGTATATAAGGGCACAATTTAAATTTAACTGAAAATGCAAATTGCATGAGCTGTTTGGCCAAGTCCGACACTGAACTGGAGTCTCAGTATCGCGAATGTCGAAATGAGACACTGGACTGGAAAGTCATTGTTGTCACTGTTGGAATGAGACACTGGATTGGAAAGTCATTGTTGTCAATGTTGGAATGACACACTGGACTGGAAAGTCATTGCTGTGAATATCGGAACGAGACACTGGGCTGGAACCTGGTTATCGTGAGTGTCGAAATGTGTCCGTTGTTGGCCCAGAACGTGATTACCGTGAGTGGCCGGAAAAAATAGATTTAAGTAGAGGGTGCACATAATAAAGAAAACCCTTGGTCTTTGAAATGCGATTGACCCATCTGCTCGTTACCATGCAGAGTTGGCTGGCGTCGAAACGAGATAATAGAATGGAATCTGATTATCATGTCTAAATGAATAAGACACTGCTTCGGAATCTCTCCATTGCCAGTGTCGAATTCAGTCCCTACAACGTGAAATAAGTTCATCAAAAACATCTGTATTAATGAATGAGATGCAGGATAATGAAGATGCCAAGGACAGCATGTTATCAAGGCTTAACGAGTTTGTTACTACATATACTAACGTAGAATCCCATTCATTCTCAACTTATTTTAAGCCAAATCTTAAGACCTTAGGACGAATTAAGCGTTATACGTACAAAGAATGTTATGTTAGTTTATTTTTAAATCTGCATATTTTAAAACAAAAATAGCACTTATAAATGTGCTTTAGCAAACATCCCTTCTTAAAATAAAAAGGGCTTAAGTACACGAATACCAGGCCGTCTGCGTGTGCAACCAATTCCAATTTTTAATAATTTGTGAGGCGTCTTTACCCATTAAATTCTGCGAATTACAATTTAAGGAATTAAAACATTCAGACAATAAAACACGTGCCTAGTTTTCGTTATATGTTCTCCTCGCATTCGGTTTTGCGTCCTATACAAAACTAGGCTTATCCGTTACTAACATAAACCACTATTTGAATTTTGTGTTCCAACTGCCAAATAAAATCGCCTAACGTGAGTGGGTAAGAGTATTTTCAAATCCTGACAGTCGTCATGATCATTTGTATTATATTTTCAAGGTTTAGACAACCATGCCTGCCTACAGTCCAAATTAATTATGAGATAAAGGATCATTTTACACTTAACAGCAATGCTCCATTGATTGTAGAAACATCCACATCCTAAAGATACTTTGGTTTATCAGCTGCACACGTCACTAAGTTAAACCAAGCAGTGGAACTGTAACGAACAACGTTTAGCTAAGCATTTATAAGGAAGCTCTCATGACTTACTTACACAAAATATCCCTACATTAGCACTGACAAAACCGAGGAAAACCACGCAACGTCTTAATCAGGATAGATGGCAACCCGATCAAGTCCGAAAAGTTCTTCTCCGGACACGTCTACATGTCTGTAGTCCATCCAGAGGGCGGGTGATCTTGCATGTCTCTCTCTCCTTTTTTTTTTTTTTTTTTTTTTTGGGTGAGGGGCCCCCGCAGCTGATGCTACGGACGCACCGCAGCCTTAAGGCTTATTGTGCAACCCTATGATGAAGATGAGCAGTTTTTTACCAAGTTTTACAAGTAATGGAGCACCAGTGGAATGAAATTGACAAGGGAAAACCGACAACTCGGAGAAAAAACCTGTCCCAGTGCCACTTTGTCCACCACAAATCTCACATGGACTTGACCTGGGATCGAACCCGAGCCTCCGTGGTGAGAGGCCGGCGACTAACCGCCTGAGACATGGCACGGCCTTTGCATGTCTTGGTATGTAAGCCAATGGCGTAACTTTTGGCCGTATTGCTGGTAATTATATTTTGCATGGGTGTGAAAACAGCTCAGTACTGCATGGGATATGTGTCTTGTGCCGGTTTATAGATCTTCAATTTGTCGTTAAAAAGGAGGAGACTGGCTTTGCAAATGATGGTTCAAAGCCTGTTCTACATCTACGATTTCGAATACTTCACTTTCTTACGTAATTCCCCGCAAACAGACGTTCTTCAGAACAATGATGCAATAACACCCACCTGCTTTCTTGGCTGCCGAGTTTCAAATGCATTAGGAAAATAATTCAACATGGACTCTCACTCTGAAAAAACCATAGTGCGAGTCCAAGAAAACCAAATAAAACAGACAAACAGAACGGCTATTTTAAACTTTAAAAAACTATAGGACACGAGCATTTTCTTGAATAAAACCATTACGGGTTGTTTGGTGGGTGGAAAAAAGCACAGGCATTGTGTTGCGCATGCCTGGTCCAGAACGTGACGGTTACATACACCAACTCTGCGAATGTTTATTGGCAGTTCTTACGAATTACAGAACCAGGCTTGGCATTAAGACGGCTAACACTCATCACCAAATGGTACTTTGAAAACCTGTCAGACATGCATTAAATGTCGCCATGCTGAGTACTGTGACTGCGCTGCTGCAAGCCGAGTGAACTCGGTTAAGCGAGGGAAAACATGTAGTATATATATAACACCATCATAACACAGTAACATTTATATATTTAGAACGCGAAATGTTCAAATAATAGAACTCAACATGTTGTTAAATTACTATATAGCGCATACATACACGTGCACGAGAAAAAACACAAGCAACGACATAGTGTCAAACGCAGGTAAAGGTAAAGGTATCCCATTACAGGCCTGGACAGGCCCTTAGGGTTCTAGGAGGTTGAGGCTCCCAGATTTCTAGAAGGTGGTAAGATTGTCAGCCCTAGGAAATACTCATTTTTGTTAGAGGCTGAGTCGACCATAGTGCGACCGAAAGGATTATGTCAATGAAAAATTCCAGTGACACCACCGGGAATCGAACCCGCGACCTTCCGGCTTGTAGAGTAGTGCCTCAACCAACTGCACCCCCGCGTGCCCCGTCTCAAACGCAGTAACTGCAGAAAGTTCAGCGCTTATTTAAAATGTAGTTAATCACAACTTATATTTCAGTTCACGAGTTACTTTACACGAATGCAAAACTTCAAGTTGAATTCTGGGAGAAGAACTGAGAGAACTGAGAGAGAGGAGGATATCTGAAGTACGAGCGACAGAACTTACATAACTGCGGGCTTCAACGTTTGTACTCTTCGTGCACCATCTTTAGGGTAATGAAGTCAAGGACGAACAGACGTACCCGACATGAAGCACGTATGGGAGATACAACAAATTCGTACAAAGTCTAGTCGCAAAAAGACCATACGGAAAACCTATGCTTATATGGGTGGATAAAACTTCAACATATCTTAGAAAATCTAGGTACAAGGGTACGGACTGGATAGACGTAGTCCAGGACCGGGCCACAATGAGGCCTTCTGTTGTTTACGTATTAGTCATTTAACGACGTGTTCAAAAGTAAAGGTAAAGGCACATGGGGAGAATAGATGTTTATCTCCACCTTGACACTAGAGGGAGGTGAGTGGTCAACATCGCGCCCTGGCCGCTTTACCCCGGGAATGAACACCGGTACCCGTTAAATAGGAGGCTGAGTGGGCCTCACAGCCGGTCTCGACGTTTTGGAGAAGAGAAAAATAACTCATACTGCATGGGGTTGAATGATAGGGTGTTTAGTAAGCAATGAACTGCACGAATGTAGCAGAAAGACATGTGAGACACTGTTCTGGCACTTGCCTTGTGAAATACCTTGAGAGGCTTGTCAGGGTAACCGGTCTCCGGACAGACATTTGATACAGGAATTCCAGAAAATTAAGTAACAACTGTTTACTGGACCATGGTGTTAGGCGGACCTTGAGGCCCCAAAACGGGAAATTACAACACCTGCTACGCAACTATCTACTTCTCAAGACAGACTATACACCGTAATGCTACAGTGACATCTTGAATATCTAAATGTGACAAAAGTATAGTAAAGTTATCCCAGCACACGCCACGATGGTTAATGGGAGAGCGGAGGTATGGCTCCACCAATTCTTAACCTCAACAGTAGAGGGAGGTGAGTACTCAGCACCACGCCACGGCTGCTGTACCCTCGGGGAAAGAGAGCACCAGGTGCCCCCTGAATAGGAGGCAGTGTGAATCACGGACCAGTCTGAACACTTTGCAGAAGAGAAAAATCTCTCGGCCCTGCCGGGAATCGAGCCACGATTCTACGGTTGTCCAGCCCGCTGCCTAGTCGATTCGCATCTTACTAGAAATGTGGATATACTGTATGTCCAGTGTTCCAAATAATTTTGTTAGCATCCGAATTATCCCTCATAGGACAGCAAAGTTGCATCATCCACCTTGCATCTTCACAAACTTTTTCCTCAAGCTAGAACTTAATGTTATCTTTCAATCCCCTCGGTCTTTTAAATTCCTCTTTTTTTTGAAAAAATACTTCACTATCAAAATTCCTACTGTCACTGTCATCCAAGATACAAGTCCGATCAGACCATCCTAATCTCCATAACTTCAATACGGTACAGGGACGCACCAAAGGGGGGGGGCTGCCATGCCCCCGATGGGATTCGAAACCGAATTACCAGCAAGCTAACGGCCGCAGACCCACGCCTTAGACCGTGCGGCCACTGGGATCGGCTGAACTTTACCCATACGTATATAAATGCAGTTGCAAACAGTGATTTGTTAGTTATACTTGAGAAATGATTTTTATACCATAATTTTCAAAATCAAACATAAATTATACATAGTCCCTCCCCCAGTGAAAAATTCTGGGTGCGCTCCTGATACGGTACCCTAACAATTCTACGTAACCCATATAAATCACAACGCTTCTCTTTATATAGATATCCAAAATTTACTGCTAAGCGTGCAAGGCCTAGACTGTCCATAATGCTTTGTTTTCAACCACACTGGATTCCTGGATGCAGCTTGGTGTTTGTGTTAGAGACAAACAGCTACATCTGTACTTGTCGTAAACACGAACACTTACACCCGAAGGTGACGTAGTAGTCACTACACAGCCACTTCATTGTGGTCATCGAAGGCTGATTCACATTTGATGTATTCACTCGGAAACTCGGTCAGAATGCCGGATATAGACCTAATGACAGACACTTTGTGTGACTCTGTTCACAACTCGTTGCATATCCTTACTCATCATTTATAGCGCTCTACCACGTGACCTATGCAGCTGTAACGGCGTCGTTATATAACCGAAAAATCAATTTAACAGGTGAACGTGTACGGCTCATTTAATACATTCCTTATAATGACGATGTATTCTCACTGCTGACCTCATTATCTAAAGCTGTAATTCTTCAGAACAGCTGACTTCGTATTCACTGTTACCTTGAAATTATACGGAGCACATGCACCGTTCTTACACGCAGGCCCTTCAATTCATGCAGCTATTTATAGCAAAGCAGCCCACAACATTACTTGCACTCTCTCAACATTGCGCTCACATACTATCACAGCAAGGAACGAGTTTTCCACAGCTGATCATGCTACCGGGTGTACAACGAGGACTACAATTCAATGAGCAATGGAGGCAACAATCGTTGCCCTCTCTCAGCTTTGAACAGCTGATCGTTGCACTGGATGTGACAAGGGCATTACACTATTTCACATTTACACACAAATAATAATAATAGCATTTAATAAAATATTTATCCACAGCACATCATAATATCGCGTGTGACACGGGCGCTACAGTTAAGCGATTGAGGCAGATCAAAACAAAGTCTTCATTTTCGAAGCTTCATAAACATGTGCCGTTACGGCAAGAAACAAGTTCTCGGATCACAGCATTGTTTACGTCTTAATCTTCGTTGTATTAACAACTAAATCAGAAAAAAAAACATCCTGAACAAACAATGTGAATATATATAAGCCTCAATTTGTTTTTAGGCGCGTTCGCATATATGCGAAAAGTGCCTTAATAGGCTTCGTCAAGTCCCGTCTGTCTGTCCGTCCGCACCTATCAGTGTGTATCCCACTGGACGGATTTTCGCGAAAATTTGATATTGGGCACTTTTACGACAATCTGCTCAGCAACTCCAAATGTAGTTAAAATCGGACATTACATGACGATCTAATTACGTTTTATTGTTGCCTGCGACATAAATTCGCCATCAAAGCATTGTTGCGCAACACTCAGTATTTTTACATTGTTGGCAGTGACGTGTGGATCAACAATACACACAGAACACACTGTTGCGTTTCCATTTCAACAGTGGTTACGCGAACGCGCCACATCACCTATCTTGTTCTCGTAAGTTCACACTGAATCTGGAAACAACGAATACTGTATTTCACAATAAAACTACAGGAAAATGCACAGGAACTCCTGGTTTATGGCATTAACGACAATAACGTGTAGGCTACAAAATACCAGCATAAATTTCTGTAAGTTACACATGGTTCGTACGTTAGACCACACTGTACTACATATGGCTGCCATTACTTCGCTGCCTACGAGTGTCTCCTCGCCGTGCAAATACAATTACGTACACTAAAAATATACAGCGTGTGAAAGACCTAATTTGCACTTACCACATGAACAGCTTATCACATCACGAAATTGCTTCTTACCTGGAACAGAGAAAAAAAACGAGTTATAAAGAGACTTTTGTACATTTAAAAATACAACCAGTGGCAATGGGAATTTGCCACACGCAGAAGTGACGAAGAAACTTTGAAAAGGCCAAGATATATGCACGAAACGGGTGGCAGAAAACGTAACTGCAGCATCAGTCTTCAAATACATCAATAATGTGGCTATATGGTGACTATTGTAAATCTTCGAGTACAAGTATTTATAGTCGTATTTACGTCCACTGCTTGTCTACCTATTTGCCTCTTTAACATCTGCACGAAGTTGCATCGAGGAATCCAATGTGGCAGCTACGTCGGATACGGGCGAACCGATGCCGACAGTTCAGGCAAGTTCTGTACTGCCAATTTAAGTTACAGACAAAATGAGAAATTTTACCATCCGTAATTAACTTATAGGCCGATCCCAGTGGCCGCGCGGTCTAAGGCGTGGGTCTTCGGTCGCTTGCTTACTGGGATTGTGGGTTCGAATCCCGCCTAGGGCAAGGGTGTCTGTCTCTTGTGAGTGTTGTCAGGTAGAGATCTCTGCGACGAGCTGGTCACTCGTCCAGAGAAGTCCTACCGAGTGTGGTATGTCTAAAAAGTGTGTGATCGTGAAGCCTCGAAAAATTAGGCGGCCTAGGCCCCCCCCCCCCAGGGGCTGTCGAGCCATTAAAAAAAAAATTAATTTATAACTTTTAACTTCCCAGACGAAATTCGGGATAATGAAACCACACGGAACTGACATTTTAAATAACACATTCAAACAGATTAGCCTTATGATTCTAAAACGGTTGTGAATTTTTGGTCACGAAAGTTATGAGGTCGAAAGGAGGTGAATGAATGTGAAAGTGGTCGTGGACTATTTTAAGACTCTGTCACAGCGTTACGATCAAAACCAATAGCGGTCACCATTCAAACGCCGTTTCGGCCAGGGACGGTAGCTGTCCGTGACACTTTCAAAGCACTGAGCCCAAATGCCATATGGCTGATTTTGATTAAATCTGGTAAAGAAAAACAATCATAAAAGTTGTCAGACAACAGAACAGAATTTACTTTTGATATTCGTGGAAGAAATAACCAATTCCGTGCAACACAATCCTGACAAGCGAAGTCATTCAATCAAGAATCTGCCTGCCTTTTATGGACCTTATCCTGAGCCAGGTACATTCACTCTACATCCTCACATCCTATTTCCTGCAGATCGTTTTATTGTTAACCTTCTGTCTTTGCCTAGGCCCCCAGGTGATATCTTACGTTCGGATTTCCCATCTGAAACGTTGCATGCATTTCTCATCCCAGCATCTGAACTACTTGCTCCACCCACCTCATCCTCCTTAACTAAACCATCCTGAAAACGTGCGATGAACATCAGGTCTACAAATTATGAAAAAAAAAAAAAAATACTCATTGCGTCATATTCTCCAGACTCCCATGACTATTTGGTCTCTGTAACAAAAAACGGTCAGATTAAATAACGGGTGTTTATTTTAATACTACGTATCAAATTGGCTGTAATAAACTTACCAGATTTTCAGACCTTACAATTGCTATGATACTAGTAGTGGCCACACTGTCTCGGAATGCTCGAACGCCACAGTGACAATTTCAGATTTCACTCGCGACAGGCAGGTAGTTTCTGCTCTTGTTTTTTAAAGTCGTTATATACATATATAACGATTCTCCAGTCAACCAGCTCTATCCAATTTCCAAACGTTTACAGCAAACATTAAATTCGACGCCACTATTTCCAAAATCTTTCAAATATTCGAACCCCGTTATTATAAAAATTTCTGCGGGGTTCGGTGGTACACAGCAAGAGTCCATTACTGAACACGCAGTTAGGGTCAAATAAGCAGTATGGCGAAAAAGAAATACAGGCGTATAGGGTATGTAACTTTTCTGTGCACACATACTTTGAAAACTATGCGGGCTCCAAGCTGCCAAGATGTATCCCTAAGCCTTACGTCTACCAGTGTGAGGGGCCCTGGGACCACGCACCTCGCGTGAGTGTGCCAGTTACGGTACTTAAGGTCACGGGTTCGAAGACCGTGCAGGGTGTGTCATTCAATCATGAATTTCCGCCTCAGCTTACTCAAGGCTTCACGAATTATGTTTCTTAAACAACCAGTCTGGGCGACTTATCGTCGTAAAACACACACCCACGCCTTGCCGCGATCAAGTGTAAGATACGAAACAATTACGAGACGTGCTCAAGGGCTGCACGCAGGATTTCATTTCGACCGGACACGTTTCTTGGCTTGCAGTATTTTTACGTCATACCATGTGCAAAAAATAACGTTTTCTCACATTCATCATATGTGGTTTTATCACACATGATTTGTGTCTCCATAACACTCAAGTAAAGATAAAAAGGCAGCCTACATTTGCCATGTGTTAAGCGTCACACCATGCAAACATCTTTAACTACCACGTTAGATGGATGAAGCCTACAGCCACTTTGGAGAACTGGTGACGGTATGGACAAAAGATGGCGTACCTTAATGCCTCAAATTGTTTTTTTCCCCATGGCGCAACAGCCCCTAGTGGGCCAGGGCCTCCTCATTATCGAGGCTTCACGATTACACTCAGACACACCACACTCGGTAGGACTCCTCTGGCGAGTGATCAGCCCGACGCAGAGACCTCTGCCTGACAACACACAACACTCGCAAGAGACAAACATTCATGCCCCTGGCGGGATTCGAACCAGCAGTCCCAGCAAGCGGGCAGCCGCAGACCCACGCCTTAGACCGCGCAGCCACTGGGATCGGCCCTAAAATTGTTAGGGCGATTAAATACAAACGAAATGGGCAGGGCATATAAACTAGAAGGGATACGAGAAATGCGTTAATTTGTTCTTATCACCAAATATTATTATGATAGGCCCAATCAAATCAAGGAGGTTAAGACGCGAGGAGCGTGTAGGAAACCTACGACAGATAAGAAATGCATTCGGAGTTTTAATTGGAAAACCAGAAATGAGTCTACATGGGAGACCTAAACGTATATGGGAGGAGAATGTTAAAACATCTTTACGTGATAGGATGTCATGATGTGGAGTGGGTTCAACTGGCTCAGGATAGGGTACAGTGATGGTAACGAAGTTCCGACTTGCCTAGGAGGAGACAGCTTTCTTTACACACGAAACAATTAGCAACTCCTCTAATAACAGTACGAGGCAGGCGAAGAATTTCACCAACCTGCACATGAGAGTCAGGTGCGTGCATGTACCCATACATGCTGTTTCCAGCCAGAACCGTATCTCCGCTATGACGCCAAACGTATTCAAAATACGTTCGACAGCTATTAAAGCGACCTGCAACCAAACTATTTACATTACACTTTCTCTCTCGCAAGGCCAGAAACTAAACAAAATACTCTGGTAATTTCTGCCGTTCGAAAACACCCGAGAGAGAGAACAATCTCGCTGTACTGCTTAAAGAACTAGACTTAGACATCAAAGTAGGTCAGGGTTGCCACGCAGGTATGGGTGTCTGTACACAGCGAAATATTTCTTTTGACTACATGAAAAGTTACCTTTCGTGACTAAGCATGAAAATATTATGGAGCATGATAACGATCGTCTACATTTAAAATAGAAGCAAAATAGTAAGCAGACTGCAGACTGTTACATCATAACGGCACTCGTATATACGATAAAAGGTAAAGTTAAAGTTCACCCTAGAACAGGCCACGAAGGCCCAGAGGGGGAATAGAGGTATAGCTCTACTCTTTCTTTAACCTCGGCGCAGATGAGGGTGGGTGGTCAACTCCACGCCCCGGCCGCTTTACCCCCGGGAAAGAGACCCGGTACGTAAACGAATTGGATGGGTTCTGGTGGGGTAAATTTAATGTGTCCCATTCAATGTCAGCCTCTCACGGTTTGCGTGAACCTTCCTAATGACATACTCTACAGCAAAGTAGACGAGCAATGGCGATAAAGCATCTCCTTGTTTCTGACCATGCGTAAAAGGAAATGTGTCAGACAAATGTTTGCCTTTCGAGATGTTACTACAGGTTTCATTTAAACACGTTTTTTTAAACTATGAAATTTCTTCTCAAAATAAAGCATGTATTTTGCTACAACCAGGTATTACAGAAAGGATGACAATTTATGGATGTATATGAGGACACTATTAGAATAAATAAAGTTACTGAAATACGCAATGTAACAACAACGACCTTAATGACTATTCTTCATATCAGTGTTACTACGAAGCACTTCCTTGTAGTGGGCGGCTTGACTTTTGTGTGTGGCACAGATGGAGGTTAGCTGTGTATCTCGTGTGCCCGGGATAGCGTAGTCGGTATAGTGACTAAGACTACGGCCTAGACAACCGAGGTTCGATTCCCGACAGAAATAAGAGAATTTCCCTCCAAATGGTCCTGATCGGTTCTGCGGCCCAACCGGCCTTCTATTCAAAGGGTACTGGAGGTCGTACGCCCGGGGTAAAGCGCCGGGGCATAAATCTGACCACTCGCCCATCTAGTACCGAGGTTAAAAATAAGTGGAGCTATACCTACACTCCCACCATCTGCCTTCATGGTGTGAACAGCGACAAATTTTATCTTTACTTCCGAATATAAACCCCAGCACCCCATCCTCGAAAACTGACCTGTGTTCTTCCCGTACTGTGAGATACAAGTTTCACACCCATATAAAATAATATGTAAAAATACAGTGATGTATATTTTAATATGTATACTTTAGGGCAGAAAAGGGGAAAATAAAAGATACAGGGCCGCGTAGCAGACACTCCCTGAATTTTATCTGCTCTTGATTTCTTCACGCACGCAATTTCGATCTCCTAGTGTCGTTCTCAAATGTCTGAACTTTGCCACATTTTCAAAGGACTTATACAGTATCTTTACTTTGTGTTTTGCCCTGCATTCTGTTCATAAGGCATAAACATATATTTAGTTTTCTCATTTACTTCTAGATCAATTTCTTTAACCTTTTAAGGACAAATCGTAATCCGTTTTATTTAAAGACCCAGTTCGTACCGCGCAGTAAACACTTGCCATTTCGGGTACGAAAACCACTCACTGAATGCTGTGTAAGGCAAAATTCACAGCTTGTTCTGAGATACATATAAAACATATAAACACACTGTGGGCAGAATGTAGAATTTTTGAATGTGAAAACTGGGGGTATATACAGTAACCGCTAGGTTTTAAAAGGTTAATATTACGTAATAAAGCATTTGTTTTCCTTTATAGTATGTATGTAGCAGCATATGATATGCCATTTCTTTTAAAAAGCTACACAGCTTCATGTTGCGATTATATTTATAAAATCAAGGCCGCTTTTCTATTCAGCACATGTACCAGGCTAAATTTTCAACTGTCATTACGCGTCTCACCAAATTGAATATTCATAAACAAATATCGTTACAATATAGTTCTGATTTTATTGTTTATTTACTCTGACCTGGCACTGCTGCGTTCCTGTATGACAATTATTCCCATCCCAGATTAAGTTCGCCCAATGGGGATTTACCGAACGCGTCGCTTTCGACGTATCCCCTGCGTCGGACGAGGGTGTACTATGATTGTTATGTGTCTACGACAAACGAACGTCACAGCCAGTCACGTACACACAGTAGAATAACACATATGTGCACTACGTGTGCTTTATGTCTATCACATCTTTCCGTCAGACTGATACATCCTTTCCTCAGACATGACGCGAGGGCTCACGGCGTTGTTACTTGCAGATTAGTGCAGATGAGTGAGGCAGACGCGGCTCCAGCTGGAATTGTTAGTGCACTTCTGTTGACGCCAGACATACTAGCAGCCCATGAGGTTACATTTATTAGCAGCTCAACTACCCATTGTCAGTCCGAATTGTCTTTTTTTCCTTTCTTCCCAAAGCCACCCTTTAACTTCACAAGGACCTGCCTGTGCCAAAACAGGACGGCCTTTAGAACAAGACAAAATTCTTTATACGAATTAATTAATTAATTCATCCTCTCCTTTCCTATGTCCCCACTTTTCTTTTGTTTTTTTTTTCTAATCCATACTTATTAACCGTTTCAACCAGTGACAATACAGCCAATTTACCGACTGATATAACATTCAAAAACGGCAGTTAGCCAGACCCAGTAGTGTTGTTTTAAAGAGTCTTTTATTGTAAATAAGCCTACAAAATGTACCGAAATATTTTACTGTATATAGCCCTACAGAACTTACCAAAATGTTTTACATACATAATCTACAAAACGTACCACAAGGTTTTACTGTATATATAGCCCTACAAAACATACCACAAGGTTTTACTGTATATATAGCCCTACAAAACATACCGAAAGGTTTTACTGTATCAAGCCCTAAAAACATACCGAAAGGTTTTACTGTATCAAGCCCTAAAAACATACCGAAAGATTTTACTGTATCAAGCCCTAAAAACATACCAAAAGGTTTTACTGTATCAAGCCCTAAAAACATACCGAAAGATTTTACTGTATCAAGCCCTAAAAACATACCAAAAGGTTTTACTGTATCAAGCCCGACAAAACATACCGAAAGGTTTTACTGTATCAAGCCCGACAAAACATACCGAAAGGTTTTACTGTATCAAGCCCTAAAAACATACCAAAAGGTTTTACTGTATCAAGCCCGACAAAACATACCAAAAGGTTTTACTGTATCAAGCCCGACAAAACATACCGAAAGGTTTTACTGTATCAAGCCCGACAAAACATACCGAAAGGTTTTACTGTATCAAGCCCTACAAAACATACCGAAAGGTTTTACTCCGAAAGGTTTTACTGTATCAAGCCCGACAAAACATACCGAAAGGTTTTACTGTATCAAGCCCTACAAAACATACCGAAAGGTTTTACTCCGAAAGGGTTTACTGTATCAAGCCCGACAAAACATACCGAAAGGTTTTACTGTCATTAGACCCACAAAACATACCAACAGGTAATACAAAGCAGCGTTAAATATTGTCGCCCTGAAACCAAGAAAAGTACCTTCATTCGATACAATTTAGCAATAACATATCTGACTGTTAATCAGTGCCATATTTTTGGCGTGATTAAATTTCCAAAAATATATTTATACCTACAATAAACGAACATAAGGTCAATGACGTAGTACCGATACTGAGTTCCAAAAAACATCTGCAAACTGCGGCATACTCACTCTGCCGTGAATTAGGCCTACTCTTGCTACCTACTGAACTGTGAAGGGCCGGATAATTGTGACAGCTTGTGTTTCGCGATTTCTCCAACTCATCTGTTACGATCGACGCCTCAGTTTCGCCTATTTCAGACTCGTTACAACCGACAGATTTTCCCTACTTATAACTGCTTGGAAATTCTTACTTTAAATATCCCAGTAAGACTTGCAAAATGCGAAGTTACGTAATACGCAGACAGATGACCACATTGCAGTGAAAGCATGGCGTTATTGCTCTGGTCCTGAGGTCGTTTGTTTGACCCTTGCTATTCACGTGACGTCAGCGAACTGTTCCCAACGCATTGCCTCGCTCTTTGCAACAGTAACATGTACTGAGTAAGCCTTATGCATTTAAACAGACGACAGGGGTCATCCCGATAAGTGACCCAACACGAACCGTGGTTGTTTACTTCCACTGTATCAACTTAGTCTCTAACTTTAACCGAAGAACACACATCGAGAATAGCGCTGAGAATAACATTTGGATGGCAGATACACCAATAAAAGAACGGAGAAAATTACGCGAGGAGCAGGTTCCCAACTTGAAACATTAACCAAGTACTGTTGGGGTGACTACATTAATTAATTAATTAATTAATTAATTAATTAATTCTGTAGTCTGTCTTACGACAGGTCCGTAGTCTCTTCCAAAGCGAGTTCTCCGCAGCGTGTAATCTAGTGCTTCCTCTTTCAATTTCCAGTATATTCTCTTTTCCTTAAGGTTATCAAGTAGCTGCTTACGCCTTCTTCCTCATCGTCCTGTCATTTCTGTCCTTCCCTCTTAACTTTTCTTCAATCACGTGTTTTAGAAGGCAGTTTCTACACAAGATGTGACCAATCCAGTTAGCCTTCCTTCGATTTATTGTAAGCCGATAAAATGAGGCACACATGCGGAAACAACAAATTATTGCGGAATTTTATACGGAAACCCTCAGAGCAGAGATCACATTTGTGGAACTTTGGCACACATACGAGAACAAAATAAGAGCTGATATGTTTTCCAATAGTTCCTTTGCAATTCTGCATACCACCACTGGTCTTCACTTTCAGTAATGTCATACAAGAAGCAGTTGTTCCAAAGCTACTGAATAGTGTGATATTAAAGAGTGGTACGTTTCCTTGTCGACATCATCATCACCATCATTGCTACCACTACCATCATCATCATCATCACCATCCTCGTCTATTCAATCTTCAAAGACATCTTAAAGAGTTTTTGATATGTGGTTACGAAAGGTGTCCAAACTCATATTGTTTTAAAGGCTGCAATATTCGCTTAACAAGAGAGTGATAAAACTTATCTCTCTACCAATCCATACGAGCCTCTGTATTTGGTTAATATTGACCCCATCAAAATAATTACCAGTTACCATCACCACAACTAATTTACTATGTTACACAGACGTGCGGCTATATGTTTCATCCACTAGTGGTCATCCTCAGGCCGTCAAAATACATAAATGTAAAATTACAATTGCAGCATCAATTGTGGTAGGCCAGATTGAGATCTCAATCTCTGGTGTTACAAAATGCATAACAATAATTTTTTTAAAACAATAAAATGTTTAGTATTTAGCGGTAAACACTGTCGGCGTTTTAAGGGGCACGGTCTATTACTCAGTCCGTTCTGGACAATACATAGTTGTGCTTGTTGCTTGTCTTCACAAAATGCGGCGTGTTTTCGACGTGGTGTGCAGTGGTGTGTTGAATTATCTGTTGATAACTGCGTTTGGTTGGCACGAAACGTGTTATTTAAGTTGAGGTGCTACCTCTTATTGTTCTGCAGCTGGTTTTATCGGTGTGTGCACGCTTGTCGTCGTGAGGAAAATATTTCAAAGGCGCTGCTATGTTCGCCCCCAGTCTGCTCGTCCATCAGGGCGCCCTTCTCCCTGTGTATAGCCTGGGAATACAATGAAAAACGGAATACCGAAGGGCAGTAGACCGCCACAGCAATAAAAGAGGGACAATACCAACACAGGCCAGTTCAGCCAGTCGCAGGACATAACATCATCAGACATGATACTAAAAGCTGATAACAGGACCACGTAACTGGTACTCTTTAAGGGTAATTAATGAATACCTACATAAGCAACCACGCCTACTAACTAGGAGTCACATCACAGACCAACACAGACGTAGCAAACCCCCACCACCAACACAAACGAGGCGACAGCAGACAGGGGCCACCCTATACGAAAAGGCAAACACCGACAGAGGCCGCATGAAAATTCATTCAATAAAATATTCTCGAGCTAGCAACCGCGTCATGTGGCTGAATGGCTAGTAAACCAACGTTTCAAGGACCATCGCTGTCCTCGTCATCAGGAAACTTTCCTTAAATACGAGGACACAAGGGGTCTTTGAAACGTTGGTTTACTCACCATTCAACCTAATGACGCGGTATGAATGTAGTCGCGATGAAAACTTTAAATTATATAAAAGTTCATCATTTAAAGAAATTCATGCTCACTGCTACGTGATGTTTTTTGCATTCATACTTACGAAAAATAATATTAAAGAGAAAGCATAAATTGGGGTTTACTGGTGCCTTATATGTACGAATAAATGCACTCACTATACGGAGCTGAAAATAATTACACATAAGAGAAAAAAGTTTGCCGAACGCTAAGCATTTAAATACACACGGCTAAACGCGGCGATTGCTCACTCAACAGCCGCGGAAACTGGCAGCATCAACTACCCAAGCAATGTGTAGATGCGTAGACTTTAACTACCTCCGTTTGCATACACAAATGCACGTAGAAAAAGACGCCTAGACATTTATTTTATACATTTAGGCAAGAAGGGAATTTACTGCACTTTTAAGACATGCTGCATAATCTGTTTTCATTTTCCACAAAATGCCGTTTATTTCATAAGTTTATCTTTTTTTCTTCAAATAATACGTTTTTCATAAAATGTGCCCTAAAATTTAAATACCCACCCCAGGTAAGATAAAGGTTAATGTCCAAAATGTATTTTAAGGGACGGGGAGAGGAGTCCATAAGCGTCCGCCTTCACGTAACGCCACTTTTCCCAAAAGGAGTTTGCGCAACGCGGTTTTGCCGAAAGCACGGTGATCACTCTTCTTAATCCCCACGATGGACGACGGATCACTGTACCCACACTGTTTTTCCACCTACCCACCCGGTGTTTTTGCGACATCTTCCCGAGTCAGACTCGATGCGATTTGAATCCGTCAAGGTGCACGCAGCCTATTGCAAATTCCTGATGCGACCTTCTGTTCTGTCACCTAACAAGTCGTTCTGTGCGGCTTCAAGATCACTTGCAGACGACAGAACGCCAAGCGCTCGCAGAAACTGCCGTGGACTCATACGGGGACCATCCGACTATTAACATAGCCACTGCATGTCCCTCACAGTACAGCGCACTGGGCGCGACCTTCCAACAAACGCGCTCTTTTTTGTAGGTCCTGCAAAGCGTTATTTCTCTCTGCCCCATTAACAGCTATTATCGGAGATCCGCGCAGTGATGGCGTATTTTTACACAAGACGTACTGGTATGCAAGGTCGAGCAAATCCACTGCTTCTGAACGAAACCTCAAACACTATGGCAATACTGGTAAATAAGTGGTGGATGAAAGATCCTAGGAAGACCCTCACATTTCAGCTTTCTTCTCCAGAAAGGGGGGGGGGGGGGGGGGGAAGAAGAAATAAAGTAAGTTTTTCAAAACAGACCAAGCAAAATGGATGATGTAAACGGAATCTTCCTTCACTTAGTGCAATTTTGTTAAATGAAAAGTTTTGATTACCCATCCCGTTGTGCGTGTATATACCACTGTTTTCACTCTATACAGACAAACACAACATTTCCCTGCTTCTTGACTTTATTATTGTCTTACGACATGTTTCGGTAGTAAAAGGCGACCATCATCAGCTAAGAACACCACAACTATCCATTTTACTGTAAACGGGAGGTCTCCGCCATAACACTTGCTTTCCTTTATAGTTGTGGTATTCTTACCTGATGATGGTCGCCTTGTACGACCGAAACATGTCGTAAGACAATAATAAAATCAAGAAGCAGGGAAATGTGTTTGTCTGTATAGATTGAGAATAGTGGTTTGTTAACTGTATACAACGTCGAAGGGTACGTGGCATGGAGATTAGGAATGAGGAACTACGGAGAATGTGCACAACGTACGAACGAGTCTGGCTGTAGTCAGTTTCTGTTGGTTCTGTGGCTCAGCATCGCTCCTTTCCTTGCTTTCAATCTTTGTAAATTTGCCTTATAAATTTCAACCACTTTCAATGACCTGTAGTATATAAGTTGGCAGGGGGGGAGGGGGGAAGCAACGTGTTGGTAGTGTGCCTCGCGTGCAACAGCATACAGCAATACGTATTTCATTGTCAAACAATCTTGTTGCAGTCTTAACACATTCGGGCCCACAGTTACCAACACCTGCCCTTCCCGGCAGCCACTTCGTGCCTCTTTTCATGACCCCAGTCATCCCCGCAGTTCGTACACTTTGAGAGTCGGCTTTGCGACTATGTAAGGAATGTGAACCGTTTCCCTTACGCTTCTCCTGCTTCTGCAGTTGAGTTCCGGTCAGTGGAAGCATCGAACACACCACCTACTGATACTGACTGAGGAGTTTGCATTTGACCTTGACAGTTGTTTGTGCTGGGAAAAGCCGATCGTCCCTTGTTTGTGACCAGTAACCGATATATTCAGTTACAAAAACATTAGGATGACGTGCAGTGGTTTTCTGTGCGTGTCAGATAACAGACTACGGTTACTTTCTGTAGAGTTGTATGTGGCTAAAGCTTTGACTTTAGGCTTGTTATGAAGGAAACAATAAACAAATTGCGACAAGTGGAAAGAAAGTCATGCAGTGATAGAGACTCATGTTTTTGACAGGACGTATGTTTTCCCCCAACCGTCGTCGCGAGTGTTAAGGGACTCTACCCACGCTGTGCAGGTCAACTGCATTCTCTTGAGCAGAAGACAGTTCTTTCTTTTCAATAAATGGTTCTCAAACGTTGCCAACCTAAATTTGCCACCATAAGCACATATCAAACTGCACGCTGAAATTCCAGCATTTACAGAGTGCCTTCTCAAAACCTCGAACATACGAGGAATCACCGCAATCCTATTGGAGATGGCGCAGACCATGCCATCAGTGTCGCTAAATGAGGTTTACTGTTTCAACTACTTATTAAGAACTGCCGCAACGACCGATGCATCGACGCGAATATCTTTGCCGTTGCGTACATCCTTGCTGGTAGATCATCCGTGCAAAAGGAAGAAAGAGAGGAAACACGGGGAAAAGAGAAAGACTGAAGAACCAACAAAAAGATTACATACACTGATCACACAGCACGCGTAATGCGTCAGCAGATGATATCTGGACCTGAATAAACCCACCCCTTTTCTGATGACAACAAAAGAGCCAGTGACAGCAGGATTTCAACAGGTGAGCGACTCTGACCCTGAAGTTCTCGCAACACTGCTCCCATATGGCCAAAGGAAAGGATCTTCATACACGACTGGCAGGATGACGTCATGAGAAAGTGAAACATGCCACTAGCACAAGCTACAAAAACTTATAATCTGAATAACTTTAAACAACATGCCAGCTGCTACTCTTGGTTTAAAACAGACTCGACCACAGAGGGAACTCACTTCCCTTCCAGAATTTGTACGCCTGTTCCCTGCAGTGCAAACAGAAGATACGTCAGTTACATGGCTGTTTATAATGAAAGGCAGTAAATTAATTTGTATCCTGAAACGGGTATAATTGCTCTGTTCTCTCTCACTAAGATCAGTTGTTTAATGCAGTCGAGTTAACAGCCATTATTTCGCGGAACTCGAGTGTTTAGAACATCTGAGGGTCTCTCTAAGTTTAGTTTATTTCGTTTTACAATGGAGTCTAATTACGGCGGTATTTCAACACATAGTACTCTCTCTCTCTCTCTCTCTCTCTCTCTTTCTCATACACACATTTCTAGAAATGAAACGGGGAAGTTCGTATAATGAAGATTTTGAGTTTCCACTCTTTACACACAGTAAATATTTTTAATTTCGGGTATAAATTACCACCTGTCTCTCTAAATGTAGTCGGATGATAGCACACAGAAACTGTACACACTGGCCAGTTTTCGAACAACAGCTGAGTAAACAGGGGCTGAGTATCAGCGTGCCAGTACTAGTACACAGTTATAAATAATGGATGGATCTCACAACAGAAGACGAGCAATACTCGCAGCACTGAAATTGTCAGGCTCGATCGCGGCAAGAGCACAGAAATTACAAGAAGGTTGCAGTAAGAGGGAATTACCACAGAAACGGTAAATGGTGTCTTGGGTTAAATAAATTACTAGTATCGGTACGGAAATTGAAAACAGTAATCGGATTTGCAATCGCTGCAGAGTGATCAACAAGGCCTAACAAAGTGAATATGACCTCTTCGTCTGATTCTGAAAATACCAATATCTGACAGGATAACGAAGACTTATGCGGTCTTTGCACGAAAATCATGGGATAAAAGGCGTGAAATTTGGTATTGGAGCTGAAGGAAGGTGCGAGATCTACACCGAAATTGTGCAAAACACACACACACACATGTTCATCATAAAACATAATTTATGCATAATACAATTGTGTCAGCAAGACGTACAGTTCTTGTGTGAAACAATTCCTGGCGTGGTATGTATTTAACAGTGTATGGGCCATCAACCGCGCAGTGTTCTAACACGCAGTGCGATTAGTGTGAAGATATCAGATGTGTGTCTGCAATAAACGACCTCAAGAATTGCGGTGTGTGGAAAATCAAAAAGAATAGATTTGTAAACTACGCGTACAACAAAATGGAAATCCCGTCCAAATCTTGTTTTTAACTGGTACGTTTTATTATTTCCTCCCATAATTCAACAGCAGCAAGTGTTATATTTACAATGCAACAGTTATTTTCTTATTTTTCGGTAACGTAAAACGCACGTCTGTTTTAACTATATTCATCCACAATAAACAACGATCAATACAGTTGTAACAAACATTTTCTTATCTTCAATTTTTATTTGCACCTAAGACATCTTAACGAACATACAACTTATTACGTAACTTGAAATAATTATCTTATTTAAATGTGCGTTATTTAACTACGCTGTCAATTGCTAAGATTTTAGAGCATTGCTAAGATTTTACAGAGTCGGTTACAGACGAACGAATGAACCAGTATGGGGCACTGGTGGAATGGTAGTGACAGAGGAAAACCGAAGTTCTCAGGAGAAACCTGTCCCAGTGCCAATTTGTTCACAATAAATCCCACACGGCCCGGTCTGGGATGATCGAACCCGGGCCTCAGCGGTGACAGCCCTACGACTAACTGCCTCAGCTATGGCAGGTCTTTTATTTAAATAAGAATAAACTTTTATTGTCTAATAAAACGCCATATTCTCACATTCTCACAATAACCTGCACCCTCCAGGTGTGCCAAAAAGTCACAAAGTGGTTCTTACTGTCTAGACTATCCTATTTACAAAAATGGTCATTACAGCCATCTTGAAAACTGTGACGGCAGACAAAATCTCGGAACCAGCGTGTGACAATCAAACTAAAAGTTCTTCCCGTGTGTTAATGTGATTTGAGCCTCTCACAGCGGTGCTGAAAAATCCAATCTTCTGGGATAAGACGCCGCCTGTATTGCTACTTATATACCACACTGGTAGAGGTACCAATCCGCACCGTGGCATATCCTCGAAGACTGGAACATTCACGTTAACGTAACGTAGTTGACCTGTGTGCCGATCCCAGTGGCCGTGCGGTCTAAGGCGTGGGTCTGCGGCCGCTCGCTTACTAGGATCGTGGGTTCGAATCCCACCGGAGGCATGGATGTTTGTGTCGTGTTTGTTGTAAGGACGGTAGCATGGAAAGCAAAGTGACATGAAGGACGAAAGGATTTAAACAGTACAAAAATGGATCAAAGGGGTAGAGGCCTCTGCGACGAGCTGGTCCCTCGTCCAGAGGAGTCCTACCGAACGTGGTGTGTCTATCAGCGTCGTACAATGACGAGGCCTAGGCCCCCAAGGAGCTGTCGAGCCATAGGGGAAAAAAAAAAAGAAAAAAAAAGTTGACGTGTGTAAAAGGACCATCTGTGAATGGCCATATAATCTCTGCAGCAGGCACAACGTATTTAAATAACCTAATAAACAATCATTAAATTTTGAACTAACGTGCGGGTTGGAACCCATCGCCCCATGTCGGTGGATGCAGTTCTGACAACAGCTATCATACAGTTTCACGCGTCCTCCCCTCCGCCATTAAAATTCTCTCCCGTAATTTGCTCTTCCACCTGGAAGCCCCGAGGTAGCTTCTCACGGCGATTATTTACATACTAATTGGCCTGTTACAGGTGCGAGCTAAATGCGATTGGCCCAGGTGTGCGATCACCACTATTGCGCAGCATCCCGCACATGGCGTGAGCCCCAGAGCAGTGCTGGTGCCGCGAATATCACCTGCTCGAACCCCGGATACATACTTGAGATCATTAGACTGTCTTTGGACAGCGTAGTCGGTTTAGTGACTAGGCTAGCAACTGAAAAGTCAATAAATCGTGGTTCGATTCCTAACAGATGCAAGATATTTTTTCTTCCCCAAAACGCCCAGATCGGCTCTGAGGCCCAACCAGACTCGTATTCAATCGGTACGGGAGCTCTATCCCAGACGGTAAAGCGGCCGGTGCGTGAAGTTGATCACTCACCTCCGATCTAGTGCTAAGGATAAGAACGAGTGGAGCTCTACCACTACTCCTCCATACACCTTCATGGCATGCACGGGGACTACTTTTTGTAACTCTTGAACATGATATGGCATTTTAGTTTGCACTATCGTTAGATGTGGGTCCGAATCCTGATTCATATGTTGGGGGTGGAGTAGTGTTCCATCGAAAAGAAAGGCGACAGACAGACAGACAAACGGACGGACAGACAGAAGGATAGGATACAAACCGATAGGTTGAGAGATATATAGGCAAACGTAAAGCAATCCCATTACAGGCCTGGACAGGCCTTTAGAGTTGCGGTTCTCAGATTCCTAGGCAATCGGCACATGAAGGTGGTAAGGTTGTCAGCCCTACGCATCGACCGCCTTTACACCCCAGGCTGTTAGAGGCTGAGTCGACCCCAGGTCCATAGTGCGACCGAAAGGATTATGCCAATAAAAAATTCCAATGACACCATCGGGAATCGAACCCGCGACCTTCCGGCTTGTACAGCAGTGCCTCAACCAACTGCGCCACCACGCGCCCCGAGATGTATATAGAGGAATTGAAAATCAGACGTACAGAATTTTGTGGCGAGTTGTAGACCCAAAAATAAAGAGAAGTTCGTATAAACATGGTTCCGCATATCCTTACTTCTCGAGCTAAGGCTCCGCTTACATCTTCAAGTTTGAAAAAGCGCTTGGGGAGCGTAACATTATTTTATATTCGTTTGGGAAAAATAAAGTAAACATTACTTGCAGTGCTGTTATTGGTCGATATGTCCCTGTGGTCTGGACCAACTGTACGGCGATACGGAAAGAAAGACCCATCTACTGCACAATAGAGACGTTTGCGATCTCGTGGCTGCGTTCCCGCACACGCCAGCCAAGTAACGTTAAACATACGGGGCCATGCTCTCAAGCTTTCTCCGACCAGCTTCAAATCGGCTTTCTATTCTCTCGGTCGCGCTAACTTCGGGAATTTAATCGACTTATATTACGGACGTAGCGCATTACTGTGCCGGTACCACCCTCCCCCCGTTAACACAAAGTCGCGTTTTGACAGCCGGTATTTAAAACTCTGCGACTTACACAGGATGAGTTCTGCAGAGCGTCAAGAAACTCGGTAAGCCACCCAGGCCGCCTGGGCCATTATTAGTGAACTGCTTTCTTACTGCGCAGAAAGAAAGACAGAGATGCTTTATTAAACGGCGCTGCCAATAACAAAGAATATGTAGCGTCGACAGTAAATAAATAAAATACAGGCTGTTCCACTTAAAACCGGCCTCATGAACTCGGGTCATTGAATCGCGAGACGTATGACATGTAGCGCCATCCTTTTGAAAGAAGCAGTTCTTGTGCTCATGATCGGGTAACTGTACACAGAATCCAACACCTTCTGTAAGAGTGTGCATTTAGTCTACCAAAAACTAAACTAAACAAAACCCTTTCTTGATTTCACCGTGCAAGCGAGCCGGTTTTAAGTGGAACACTCTGTATGATTGAATATTGGTAGCATAATGAGTGGGGAAATGCGAATCAAAAAATAAAAGCCTGACGCAATGCTACTTTGTCCAGTGCAAATCCCACATGGGACTGGCCTGGGACCAAACCGTGACTCCGCGGTGATAGACTGGCGACTATGAACCTTTCGAATCATGCCACAACCCACCGTGTGTCATAAATCAGACAGGCATTGGGGGAGCAGTCGTTTCCCTTGCACTTAGGCCCACCAATTCCAAGACGCGCCACGGTAAGGCACACACACACACACACACACACACACACACACACACATATATATATATATATATATATATATAAAGGTAAAGTTCACCCTAGAACAGGCCATGAAGGCCCAGAGGGGGAGTAGAGGTATAGCTCTACTCTTTCTTTAACCTCGGCGCTAGATGGGGGTGGGTGGCCAACGCCACGCCCTGGCCGCTTTACCCCGGGAATGACCCGGTACCCATTGTACAGGAGGTTGGTTAGGCCCCAGGGCCGGTCTGGACAGGTGCTGAAAATCTCGCTCCCACCGGGATTCGATCCCCGGACCGTCCAGCTCGTAGCGAGTAGCTATAGCGACTACGCTATTCCGCCCCCCCCCCCCCACACACACATATATATATAGGGTGTTTCATGAGAAACCTGCCGTCCTTCGGCAGAACGTTCTTTATGTTACTTTACATCGATATGACCAATATATCTATATCCCAAGTTGGACGGCTACGGAGATAATGACGCGAGAAAAATGTAGTCTTCTCGTGGTTCCACGTACTGTACCAGTTTAACATGATGCGCTATACGTACATTGCGCAGGTCCGTCCTTTGGCCGATAGCCAAGTCCTGCCATAAGGAGGTGAGTGAGCAATGTAAGGTGCTTGGAAACCTAAGAACGATTTTTATATTTCTACTGCGTTTTTTTTTTGCTTAATCAATATCTTTATGCTACTGAGATGTTACTTAAATGTTATGTAGGTGTTAACATTACAGGAACTACACACTCCTCCTCGTTTCGTTATGTATTTGGTAATCAATAAACGTGTAACAGTTCTCATTCTTTAAAACTTATCTCGCCATTATTTCCGTAAACATTCAACTACAGATATAGGTATTTTTTGTTATATCGATGTAATTTAACCCAAAGAACGTTCTCCCACAGTATGGCAGATTCCTACTGCAACACTCTGTATATATACATGTAAGTGTAGTATATACAGTCATCCCTCGCTTTTAGCAGGTTCGCACTTCGCGGTTTCGCAAATTTTCGGGGTCACCGCAAGAATAAAAATAAAAAAAAATCCCTGACCTTTCCCGAACATTCTGGAAGGTTCTAGAAGCTTCGAGCAGAAGTGGTGCGGCTGTTCATGTGACACCCGCGTGACTTGCCCCTCCCACGCCCAACATTAAAAGCGCGCTAAAAGTAAATTCTAACGCTTTTCACTTTTCATTTCATTATTTTGTGGTTAAATGGCAAAAGAAATGCATATAAAGAAACATTAAAATACAATAATACAAATAAAAACGCTAAAAAATACTCAATATTGTTTTTCGAAGGGCGGTCAATTATAGGCGGATTTTCGCGATTCGACGGGGGGGGGGGGGGGGAAAGGCCCTTGGAACTCAACTCCAACGAAAGGCGAGGGATGACTGTATATATACATATATATACTCGTATATATGTTCCCTGTACGGTCTAGCTCCGCGCCCTCACGTGGATGTTCCTCCTTCAGTACATCACGTGTTCAGGACAAAAGACGAAACTGTCGCCTCTAAGTACTACATTATCAACAGCTCTGTACTTGGAACGAGGCGTGCAGTTACTATCGACAGCCTGAAGCATTTCGCGCAGTTTTGTTTTGTCGTTAATAATTTTATTTCGTACAGCGTTGTTCTACTGCGAATGGGCGGTCGAAAGGCCTTGATAAACAATGCCTGGAATGCGGCATACGGTGCAGAAAGATAAGTGCCATACATCAGAGTGTTATGTTAACCCACGCCTTCCATATGTGCAATATGTCGGATCAGTGTCGAAACCAGGATCTCGAGACAACAGTGAATATTAAACTAAAAATCAGGGCTAAATTAGGAGCCTGGGATCGAACTGTGCCTGAATAGTAGAATATGCATAGCAAGTGTAAGTGTAAGTGTAAGTGATGAGGAATCCAAGTTTTCACCTCCGAGATGTCGAGGTTAAGAATGTGTTGAACTATACCTCTATTCCATCACACACCAGATAAAAAGGCGCCGAAGCCCACCGAAGTAAGTTTTGGACCTCGCAGAAACAGTGACCAACTACTGGAAGAACAGCCAAAATTTGGAAAGTGGAGATACAGACCTCGAAGAAGTATTTTAGACCACGGGCTTTCATGAAACATTAATTATAATTATAATGTATACTTAATGCTAATGTATAACATTACGTATACATTATAATTAACTATTTTAAAAACAAACTATTACATTTTCACCAACATTATTATACTACATTTATGTATACTTTTTAACCAAAAACATATAATATTCAGCACTCTTGATATCACAACATATGTATGCACATTGTGAGACGTTTTATTGCTGTTAAGTTTTATAGAAAATATGATGCAGCTGCCTGAAGATGACGTGATATAACGCCGAAACATGTAGAAGCTACGTAAAAGATAGTACGAACAGATATAGAATAGTGCATTTGTTGGTGTTACGTAAGTTTCTAATGAAGTGAAGAACTCAGGCGCGCAGCATCCGTACAGCGACTGAGCATTATAGGGACAGGCTGGAGAGTTCGCTCGTTGAGAATGGCTACAGCTGCGGACAGCTACTGTATAAGACGCGCAGTTCGGAAACTAAGGAGTGATGGCGGGAGCAAATTTAATGGATTTGAAAAGGGCGATAAGGGCATAGGCCATGATGATGATAATGATGATGATGACTGATGGCATAATAAACAGGGACACAACCTGCATTCTTCACCCAACAGCATCAGGACATGTAGGTAGCACAGGAGAAACAAGAACGCATACAGCCACAGTGAAACACCTGAATGAATGAGACCAGTTTCAAGACTCGGACACAAATGTGAGGATAATATTAAAAGTTACCTCACACAAAGAAGCTGTAGGGTGCAAAATGCGTCAGGTCTTCAGCGGGGATTACCTGATTGTTCTGCATTTTGTTGTTCTGCATAGGTAGGGGTCTGTGACGGACAAATTCACACTATGAATTTCTAAATAATTGTGTCTTAATTAAATCTTAATTGCAACTGGTCAGGCAGTCTAATCTATGATAACCGGGAAGTAAAGAATGCTTGCAGAAGACCACATCTGGGATCCGGGCTGAACTCCGGCGTTGCTGAGGGAGACGGACATGAGTGTCATAGATCGCTAAATGGCGTCTTTTTTGCTGCGATTATGTCGCCGTCGTCGTCGTCATTATCATCATCATCATCATCGGGTGTAGGGAATATAAGTTATCTATGGCTTGAACCTTAAAACTTTCATCGCTGAAACTACCAACATGTTTGAACAGAAGCGGAGTTACGAATTCAAAGTGAAAGACATACAGTGACCTTGACTCATATCAGTCCAGTATAACCTAAAATATAAAGCCATATTTTTTAGGAGTCACTCAGAACATCGCTAGTGGTAACACGTTATATTACGTTCAGAAGTCACTAGGGACATATCTGTAGGTAACTAGCTGTAACTGTTCAAGTGTTACTGTGGCCACAAATGGAATTAATAGGCTATAATTCCTCAGGAGATATGCAGCTCACTTAATATACTCTACTGGTTCACGAGTCACTGAAAGCAAACTGGAAGTGCAACGCTACAGTTCTTCAGGAGTCACAGAAACAGACACAGAATGTAATTCGCTGTATTTACTTATTTGGGAGTCATGGAGACCTCAGACTGTAGCACTGTACTGTATCTTGCCTGATGATGACAGATCTTACCTGAAATTACCATATTGTCCTACCGTACGTTGTTGTAAAAAGTAAAGTGGTCCCATACAGGCCTTGGCAGGCCCTTAGGGCTCCAGGAGGTCGAGGCTCCCAGGTTTTTAGACAATCGGCACATGAAGGTGGTTAATAAGGTTCCGACTTTCTAATTATTTTCAGCAAGGCAAAAGTGTTTTTTTTGACAAAAATTTAGTTAGAAAAGACGAATCACCAAAACATGAAAACAGTGCGGTAAAGCTGTAAATGTACACAGGCCTACTGATACTAAACAACGCAGTTTTCATAAACGAGGTTCTGGGAACGGAATGGTGGCGGTACAAAGACTACGTCTAAATGATTGGGTCATACAATATTTATCTCAGTTATTGCAAGCGCACAAGTTATGTTTCAAATGAACTGGGGAGCTAACCATGGATTTTTGTAGGTAAGAAATTGCAGGGGGACGGTATGGGTTCAGTTCAAGGTACCATCCCCGCATCGCCTGCAGAGACTATGTAACACCATGAGTACAACACAATTTTATACAATTACAGCAACTTCAGCCAATTATGACTCTTTCCTATATCTACGAAAGACGCCTCAATCTGCATGCCCTTATAATATTTTGGTTCTCGTTTTATGCGTCAAGAATATAACCAGACACTCCCTAAAATATGTTCCCATTTTGGGACAAAACATGAACTACCTTTTGTTCAATTACTACACACGGCTATCTCCCAGAGCCAGCTATGTATATCTACCGTTTCAACATCTTGCTTGATACACACGAATGAAGAACTGCTCGGAGGTGTACACATATTGATTCAATGCGTTTCTTGCGATTTCACACACCGCTCTGCGCCTGGTTTGTGTCGCAGATGTGATCTGTTGCAAAACACAGATATGACACTGTCTTCACACACGTTATTTGTTCTTGTATTCTAAATAATACAAGTTACATTAAATCGAAAATATTCATGCAGACGTTTAGATCACAATTAATTATACTTTAATTCGTACGATGGCTAGTTTTTGAGAAATAGACAAAATTCGATTTGATCGGCATGCGAAGTTTACTTTACATTAGTGTGATACTTTACATTGAAATGTTAAGTGCTGTGACGAAGTGTCACACAAGTTTTACTTTGAGTCGCCTATATCAAAAGGGCTATCCGAGTACTGTGGTCGCTACAGTGAGGATCCTACTGACGGACTGTTTTGCAAAGCATACAATAATAAAAGGTGGCATGAACTACTGAAAGAAAGGTCAGGGACGTGTCGTCGTGTGCCTCTGCAGGCTGTCAGTCCGAAACTCGTGTTGAAGTAATACCTGGGAGGGCAAGGAACAATTTTATAAACTATTTATAGAACTGGCTTTAAAATTCTTGTTTTTAACAGTTGAATGTACTGCAAAACGCCAGGAACCCTCTCTCAAGGAGAAGAATACAACACCTATTGCCCGGTAGTGGATTCCGTGCCAGGTGCGCTGGATATTAATAGACAGCAGTCAACAACCTCTCGTCAACGTATGTCACTGTCGGATGAAGTGACACCTTAGGTCAAAACAAGGTCCCGGCGATATGGACAGGTTTTCCGAACGTTTAGCTTATAAATCCAGACTACAGGTCTGTGTGTTAGAAAAGGAGAAGAGAGAATCATGACAGTGGAACATGAGCTATCATACTAGAGGAATCTCAGTCCGTACACGGAAAACGAGACAGAAATGAAGTAAATAGTACACCTGCCCCAAACAGCATTGGTTTTGTCGTTTCGTGGTTCATTTAACACAGCCATACCTATGTTCGTGAAACGGCAAAGATTATTACGAATGATTAACTAGACAGGAAAGAAGCAAAGATATAACGGACGGAAAGAAATGGAAACAAAGAGAGGGAAAAGAGAAACAACTGAAAGATTCAAGTACAACAAGCCCCTGGTTTACAATGTAAGCTGTTAAGAGGAAATTTGGACGAAGTCAGTGCTTCCCATTTAACAGAATAAGGCACTTTTCAGCTCTTGAGAGGTAAACTGGTCCAAGCCAATGCTTCTCACTTACCGGTACAACAAACTATCCTATACAGAGAGCCAATCTAGTCCAAACCGACACTTCGCAGTCACGGAACAAGATGCTGTCAGTTGTTGACAGGAAATCTGAACCAACTGAATGTTTCTCAATTACTGAACAAGAGGGTATGGAGCTTCCTGCCTGCTCAGAATGCAACCACAGGCCGGTATTTTCTCACACGGATTATAAGAGATGGGAGACACTAAAAGTATCAATCAATCAATCAATCACGTAAGATCAAAAACCGTGTTTTGTCAAAATCATCTAAAATGTTAAGTCCAGAAAGTGACCGGCCACAAGTTGGACAAACTGTTCTGTGGCTACAGCATCACAATGATTAGGATAGGAGCTGGACGTCCGAACAACCGACGTTGGGCTCCTGACACGCTTAACACATTTATCTCTTCTCCAAAACGCCCAGAAAGGCTCTGGGGCTCACCCAGCCTCCTATTCAATGGGCATCTGGGAAGCTTTCCCTGGGACAAAGCGGCCGGGGAATGAAGCTAACCAGCTACCCAGTCGAAGTTAAGAAAGGTTGGAAGCTATACATGCATCCCCCCATACGCTTTCATGGTGTGCACAGGGCTAACCTTATCTTTACAGCATCGTTACCCACCAAGTACCGAGGTCTGAAACTTACTGTGCTATACCTCCAACGCTTTCTGTACTGCATTACGGTTCTGCGACTTTAGCACAGGTGAAACTTCACCTTTACAGCATGTAATATTTAATGACAGATAATTCCAACAGCATTCAATCAACATTTTAATTAACTACTGCCTGCAACAGTTCCTAAGCCATGTTACACCAGGAAGTACAGTACCGAGTAAAATTAATGACATGAAGGAACAACAAAATACATTCGAGCAAACTATTTTACGGTACATTCTTGTTTTCCATTTCTGATTTTTGCGTTAAATGGTTCCCGTTTATCGCACGTGATTTTAGTTTAAATTTTAATCTGGATTTTACAGGGGCGGATACATTTTCCGTTCAACAGTTTCCGTTTTAAAGAGACTGCTGCTTGAAAGGTATTACATATGCACAGAGACACAACAACTAAATTTACACAAATACTTTACAGGACTTGGTTTCGTTTTTGTTTATTTCAAATTCTGATTCTGAATTTATAAGATTTTGATAGAGGCATTTTCTTGGGCATTAATCAAAGAAAAAGAATCACTAAACACAGGCTTGTCTACGAAGTCAGTGAGATAACTGAGTTTAATACCAGTGCGACTACATAACACATTGTATTAATGTCAGTTTAAAGGCGTATTTTAGTGGGAAGTTGAATTTGGTAAGGTTGGCACTATCGCAAATATTCGTGACGTGTGTTGAAGAATATACGGCTTCTGATTTGCGCAGAGGCGGAAAATAATCTCGCAAATATAACTGCAAACTTTGACCCCGGATTTGACATTCACAGGAAGACGAAGAGCGGGTTTCAGACTCGTCACTCTTTCATCACAAGTTCCGCGAAAATCACACTTGGCCATCGTTTCGCATGGCTTCCGGAGCTTACGCACCAGAACTTACTTCAACATCCTGTTTCACTTTCAGGCTTGCCTTCTGTTTGTGCATTCTCAGGTTACTTAACAGCAATTTTTCTACTTCACCGGTTATGCAGCATAAAATGGGAGGGTGTTGCTGGATTTCTGTCAACATATTGGTCGGATGTAATTACGGGAAAGAATTAAACACTCAGCACCAACAGCCGGTCTCAAGGAATTTTGTGCTGAATAGGCCCAACATGTCTGTGATTTGGGATACATCCTACACCTAGATTTGATATTTTTACTTGTTTCTTATAAAATGTGCACGAAATGAATGCGTCTGTCAGGCTATGAAGCCCCTGAAATTCCGAATTCAAACGCAGGAGATTACGAATAAGAGGAAAACGAAGCGAATATGTAATGAAGGAACATGCCCTGTGGCACATTTTGCGCCATATGGTCTAATCTTGGATGGCTCAAGGACTTTACAGTCAGAAGCTTATTTATGACTGCCTTAACCGTCGGCTATTTAACAACGCAAACAAACCCATCGGACTTAACAAGTGGCGAACACTTCAGCGACAGGCGCTTTGCGCTCTTTGGCTTTGGGCACAAATGGATGGATAAGAATGGAATAAAATACAACCATTAATGCAACTGTTGTCCGCGACCTCAGCACAGGTGACAAAACTGTTGTTTTAACTTCAGTACAGTAACAAGCTCGGGGGCACGCGGTGGCGCAGTTGGTTGAGGCACTGCGCTACAAACCGGAAGGTCGTGGCCACTGGAATTGTTCACTGACTTAATCCTTCCGGCCGCACTACAGCCTAACGTCGGCTCAGCCTCTAACAGAAATGAGTACCAGGAATGTTTCCTGGGGAGTAAAAGCGGTCGTTGCGTACGGCTGACAACCTTACCACCTTCATGTGCCGACTGTCTGGAGATCTGGAGGCCTCCACCTCCTGGAGCCCTAACGGTCTGTCCAGGACTGTACAGGGATTGCTGTACCTTTTACAGAAACAAGCGACGTGACTTACTAACTAACCAAACTGACCAACTGAATAATTAAACTACTCCGACCATCCACCCCGACATCAGTCCAGTTATAAAATGATCTTTGCTGCCTAAACCTTAGACATTTATTTACCTGGCTTCCGTCCAGCATATCACTGAGACTGAGATGCAGCTGCATTGCGTCAGACACACATTTACTTTACTTTCTACTGTTTCTTCATTCGTCAGGTATTTGTTTAGACAGGACGTGAGTTACCTCCGCCATCAAAATTGACCTGTGCTTCCTGGTGGGGGAAAGTTACAAAACAGGCTTCTTTGAAGTTCGGATGAAAAACAATTGGCTTCACCGTCAAGGGGAAAACCCCGCTATGGATCCCATCCTAAGACAACTAACTTTAAAACCCTGTCTGATATAACTCAGCTACCATGCGACTGGACAATAACTGAATGGCCGGATTCGAATCCCGGCCAGGAGTAGGGAGTATATTGATTTTCACTTCAAGTCCAGACCTTGTCTGTTGCCTAGCCAGTCTCCCATTTGAAACGTACTCAGGGATCTTTCTTCGGTAATAAAAGTTACTGCATAAAGGTGTCCACTGATCTAATATCGATGTTAGGAACAACGGAGCTGTACGTCATCACACGTTTGACGTCATGCCTCATCTAGCGCTCTGCAAGAAAAATTAAGTCTTATGCATATCTTAGCCATTAAAACATTATATACACACACGCACATATACATATACACACACATATACAAAGGCCTACATGTACTGCTTGCTGTTCTGTTTATGATGAGGTTGAACTTGAACGCGATGACATTCACACCCTATAAAGGTTTCATTAAGATGGAAAGAGCAGGTTCCTCCGAAACACTGGTACTCAATTACCAAATTAGGAGGCATCATATCCCGAAAGACAGTAATTTCTATCCACAGAGTTGCAGGAACCTTATATACCAACGCACTCATAAAAGAATGTATAGTTTTCGAAGAAGAGCTCTTTACTTTAACAACTGAATGAGTGCAACTGCTCAAAGAATACAAGAAATCTACCAGCTTAATTACTTGCGTAGAGAGGAAGGAAATCATTTGGTCAGTTAATCAGTCAGGCAGACAAGTACACAACTAAGTTAGGCACTTAATTAGTCAGGGGAGCCGGACAGCGTAGTCGGTATAGTGACTAGAATATCAGCTGGGCAACCAATGAATCGTGGTTCGGTTCCCGGTGGGGACAAGAGATTTGTATATTCTCCAAAGCGTCCAGACCGACTCTGGGGCCCACCCAGCCTCCTATTCAATGGACACTAGGGGCTCTAAGCGGTGGTAAAGTGGCCGCAGCGTAAAGGTGACCACTCATCTCCATGTTACGTATGAACAGAGTAATACTACCACCTCTCCTTATGACTTCATGGCGTGCGAAAAGTACAACTTTGCACTTTTTGCTGTTGCCTTCATACAAGAAACACACAAACGTCATCATTCCTTCCTACGATTTCTCGTTAATTCTCGTTCCTTTTTTTTCATTACAAAGGACTCAACTATAACCGGTGGCATTAACGGGTTCCTTAGCTGTCCTTTCATTCTGCCACGTTCACTCTGACATGAATCTAGGTCATATAGAGACCGTCAGATTCAAATAGCAGAATTCCGCAGTAAACGTCTCCCATGGCTGTTTGCATCCATGGTCGCAAATGCACGTAATAAATCAGCGCACCACACGTTAGCTCTGAAAAATTGGAGAAAATTTTCTGAGAACTCATTAATTCCACGCAACATGACCTCCTACGCTGGTTACACACTGAGTAGCTACGTAGCGTACAGTCTGGTGAAAAAACGACGTCATCCCTCTACGAGAAGGAACCAACGAGTAAAAAATTGGCTTTTTCATTGACATCACCGAATATACGTGTTGTTCAGTTATGGAATAGGCTACATCGCGACGATCTTGAATATACGCGTTTTAAATTTCGCATTTTGTGTTTCACGTCATGATATTTTGGCTTTCGTAGTTTTCCTCAATATATCCAGCCCATACTTTAAAAGACGCCACGTCCCCCGCCTGTTTCCGAAGTCTCGTCTTAACATCCTTTGTCATATTCCAATATAACGTGACCTTATGGAACTTCTTCAGTTGAAACAATGCCCTTAAATATCTAAACACATCAATCAACCAATTACGCCAAGCAGTGGTTCTCAGCCTTGTCTTACTGACAGAGGTAACATCAGCACTGGGGTCTCCAGGACCGATACCGCGTAACACTGTAAGTACAAATGACGGTGACTTGCTCCAATTATTACTGACAGTTTTAACATCTTTATTTCCACTATAAAATCTCAGGCTCTTATTTGATATTAATATCGAAGAGACACACTTATCCACAATGAACATTCGCAATTAAATTATCAAGCACAGTTCGCAGAAATCTCCATGTTGCATGACGGCTTGTAAGTATAAATTAATTATAAGCAGTAGCAACGGGGTAAAACCATTCCAGGTTTGTTCCGTCTTCATGGGGGCTCGCCTCTCCTACGTTTCTTCTGCCTGTCGGAATGCGCGTATTATTCAATTTAAATAAATTATGTGTTCATGTGCATATATAACCCACAATAATTTCACTTAAATTGCATTTATTCACTTCTTTCGTATTTAATTTGAGAGCAGGAATAGCGTAGTCGGTATAGCGACTCGCTACGGGCTGGACGGTCCGGGGATCGAATTCCGGTGGGGGCGAGATTTTCCGCAACCGTCCAGACCGGCCCTTGGGCCCACCCAGCCTCCTACACAATGGGTACCGGGTCTCTTTCCCGGGGGTAAAGCGGCTGGGGCGTGGAGTAGACCACACACCCTCACCTAGTGCCAGGGTTAAAGACAGAGTGGAGCTATACCGCTACTCCCCACTTAGCCTTCATGGCCTGTTCTAGGGAGAACTTTACCTTGTTTTCCTATTTCATTTGTTTTAGGGTCGTATAATGCATATCCCGCAACTGAGAGTTTCGTCTCTCCTGTCTGTTCTTCTTTCACGCTGTTTTAGTAAAGTCCAATTCTCACACCCGTATAGGGGCGTTGGTACCGCCATTATCTGTCATAATTTCAACAACGTTTCCTTAGTACTTGTTTTAAATGTGCGTCAGATTGTTCCACATATCACATACTGAAACCTCTGTAGCCTACCACACACATCATTTTTATTTATACACGACACACTACATCCCAAGTAGTCACTAAGGGAAACTAAATCCACTGAATTATCCTCCATCTTACTTCTTGATAAGCGGACAGTCGCCCATCTGGTACAAAAACTCCCGCTGACGCCACGGCGCTAGATTGGGTGGGTGGTTTACGCCACGCCCCGGCCGCTTTACTCCCGGGAATGACCAGGTACCCATTATATAGGAGGTTGGGTGGGCCCCAGGGCCGTTCTGGACGGGTGCAGAAAATCCCTCCCACACCTGGATTCGATCCCCGGACCATCCAGCCCGCAGCGGGTCGCTGTACCCGCTATCCCGGCCCACTGAGAATACAAAGTAGATCTTAAAATTTTACATCACTACAAACCTGCCAAAGGTTAGGAAATATAGGTTTCAAAATTTTTATTTTCAAGTGGCAGCATTTTTAATAGTATTGCTTTTAATATAGTCTTCTCGGGCGCAAAGCCGCGTCAATTCGTTTGAATACAACGTTTCGGGGACTAGCTCCGTCCCCACCTTGCCGCGGCAGGTAGAAAAACACGGGACAGACGAGTTGTATGTTAAATTAGGATGGGGACGGAGCTAGTCCCCGAAACGTTGTATTCAAACGAATTGACGCGGCTGTGCGCCCGAGAAGACTATATTGAATCATGTCGCCGCGAAAGTTTTAAAACTTATATAGTATTGCTTTTCTTCCATTAGTACTAATTCTTCTTGGGCCATTCTCATATGCCTGTCTACTACAGTTTCAGTTTTTAAATGCCCTTAATTCTTCGCCTTCTAACTCTTCCTTCAGCATCCTCTTAGTACCTCTAAAAGGGCACATCGCAAACGACGAACATGCACAAAAGAGACAAAACTACAGATGCATGTCTAAGACTCCAGATCCCAATTCTTGAGGTATCCAATACAGCGCGCACATCAGGCCACACAAGCACTGTCACATTTTAAAATCCCATTTTAACGATTACCACATGGCAGCTGTGGGAAGTACGTGTGTAGGAAAATCACCAGCACCGTTACCGAAAATACGTAAATACGTACGCAGTCCTACTGCTACACACACTTTAAAACATACAACTCTCCTTATTATTATTATTATTATTATTATTATTTACTGCAATTGGGTTTTCACCCGGTGGCAGTAGTCCTTACACTAGTACACACAATACAAATGGACATATAAATATACATAAAATTAACAATACAAAACAAACTATACACAATTACAAAACAAAATACATACAGTAAATACAAGTACACACATTATAACACCGTACACACATTATAAAAACATCCACACCTTGCAAAAGCATCCACTCCTTACAAAAGCATCCACACCTTACAAAAACATCCATACCTTACAAATACATCCACACCTTACAAAAACACCCATACACATACAAAACAAAATACATACAGTAAATACAAGTACACATATTAGAAAAACCCCGTTCACACCTTACAAAAACACCCATGCACATACAAAACAAAATACATACAGTATATACAAGTACTCATATTAGAACACCGTACACACCTTACAAAAACACCCATACACATACAAAATTAAATACATACAGTAAATACAAGTACACACATTAGAACACCTTACACACATTACAAAAACATCTGCACCTTACAAAAGCATCCACTCCTTACAAAAGCATCCACACCTTACAAAAACATCCACACCTTACAAATCCATCCATACCTTACAAAAACACCCATACACATACAAAACAAAATACATACAGTAAATACAAATACACATATTAGAAAACCGTACGCACCTTACTAAAACACCCTTACACATACAAAACAAAATACATACAGTAAACAAAATACATACAGTAAATACAAGTACACATATTAGAACACCGTACACACATTACAAAAACATCCACAACTTACAAATCATCCACACCTTACAAAAGCATCCACACCTTACAAAAACACCCATACACAGAATAAAAAAAAAATTAAACAAGCACAATACAAAAAACACCCACACATTAATTAATTTCAGTGCGTTAGAATATCCTCAGTATAAAGTCAGACCAAAGTACATGCTAATTATATCCCCCAAGAACTTAATTCACTTCACTTCACTTCGAAACCAGAGCACTTCACTTCACATCACTTCACACCCCTTCACTTCACATCCCTTATTTTTATTTAATCTCCACTTAAAAATCCTTAGCTTGTAATGACGTTCTTGACCCTTTTTTAAAAGAGCTTAATTTACAGGGGAAAGTCGCTAGTACGCTTGGAGGTAATTGGTTCCAGCTTTTTATGGTCCTATTTACAAAGGAATATTTACCTACATCTGTTCTTTGTTTCCTAATCCTAATTTTCCGACTATGATCGTCCCTACCCAGGTAGCATGGTTTTAGCAGTCTATCCCCTATTGTTTTCCAAGCCCGTCCCCCGGTGTATGCTTTGAAAAGGGCGCATATTCGGGCTATCGCTCTACGCTGTGTCAATGTTTCCCAACCCGATTCATTTGTATTATTTGCAAATTTTGCCGCTCTCTTTTGCACGCGATTCAAAGCGCTTACCTGACCTTCTCTGTATGGGTCCCAACACACCGCTCCATACTCAAGTATCGGTCTCACAAGTGCCGTATAAGCTAAACTTTTCGTATTATTATTTGCCCTTTTGAGTATACGCATTACGAAATGAAGAGCCCTCCATGATTTTCTTAGTGTATAATTTACATGATCTGCCCAGCTTAGGTCGCTGCGTATAATTATTCCTAAATACTTAAAGCTATTTGCCTCTGGAATTAGTTGATCCCCAATACAATACCTCAGTTTACCTTTCACCCTAGCTCTATTGAAGCTTACTGCTTTACTCTTACCTGGATTTATCCTCATTTCATTTTCAACCGCCCATTCCCTAATCTATTTAAGTCTGTCTGCAAATTTTCAATGTCATTACTATCGATTATTCTCCTGTATATTATACAATCATCAGCGAAAAGCCGTATATTTGACTCAATGTTTCTCCAAATATCATTAACATAAGCGAGGAAAAGCAACGGACCTAATACGCTCCCTTGTGGCACTCCCGACGTTACTCTGACTTCATCAGATAGTTGTCCGTCTACTCTAACTCTTTGCGAACGTCCTAACAGAAATTCCTTTATCCACACCACTACCCTCAAGTCCACACCGGTTTCCGCAATTTTTGAAAGCAGCCTATCATGTGGGACTAAATCAAAAGCCTTTGAAAAATCTATTATAATCGCGTCAGTCCTGACTCCCTCGTCCAATGAATCAGCAATATCTTGACAAACTGTGACTACTTGGCTTTCGCATGAGTACCCTGGTCTAAATCCATGCTGACCCTCATATAACCACTCACTCATTTCCCAGACTTGCCTTAGATACCCTGCTATAACGTGCTCCATTTGTTTGCAAACTACTGAGGTTAAACTGACCGGTCTATAGTTTCCCACTACCGATCGATCTCCCCCTTTATAAATAGGAACCACTATAGCTTTTTTCCAGTCCCCTGGGATAGAATTGTTGTTCATCGTTATATCTAGTAATCTCGCGAGGTATGGAATCATGGCTTCCCCACCTAACTTTAAAATTTCCCCAGGAATGCCATCTGGCCCGACGGATTTATTTCTCCCGATTGCTGATAGTCGTTTCCTTAAAATGTTGATACTAATGGTGAACGGTTTTCCTGAATCTGTCGATTGGATTTGCGGGGTGTTTCGTTCGCAACTGAATACAGACGCATAATAAGAGTTTAGGGAGTTGGCCTTTTCTATTGGTTCGGTGATGATATTTCCATTAATGCCCTTGATCGCAGGAATATTTTCTCTATTACCTTTACGTCTTTTAACATACTTATAAAAACTCTGCCCAGCATTTACCTTCGTTTTGTAAGACCGAACTTAAGAATGTCTCCTGAGCCTTCTTTTTTGCTATCAGTAACTCTTTGGATAAACGTTTCAGCTCTGCTTGGTAATGCCCACCAAATTTTCGCTTATTGTAAACTTTCCTCACCTTTACCTTAAGTCGTTTTACTTCCTTCGTATAATATTCCGGATCCGGATTTTTACTTAGAATTTTATGTGGTACAAAACGTTCTATACCCTCAAAGACTATTTCCTTGTAGCTTTTCCATATCTCCTCCACGCTACTACCATTTCCAGCCCATAAGTTAAAATTTTCCCGAAGAAATGTTTGCAAACCTAATACATCTGTTTTGTGGTACACCGGGACTATCCTTTCAATTTTTTTCTCCCGACAATTTTCATCCCATTCTACTTCCAATAAAACCCCGCTATGATCGCTGATTCCGTGCACAATGTTACAAGAGTTAAGCGTATTATCAGGTCTGAGGAGGTAGATGTCCAACAGCGCGTCACCTCTCTTCGGGCCACTTACTACCTGAGTATAACCATTTTCCCATACTAATTTGTTTACGAAAGCCTGAAAACCGGTTGTCTTTCCTGCATCCCCATTCCAATTCGCTTGAGGTAAGTTCAAATCTCCTCCTATAATGCATCTCTTCGTTGAGTTTCGCGTAAGTAAGGTACGGGCTGCTAGTCTTTCAATCGCCAACATTTCCTCGTTAGGAGCTCTGTATATACCTATAATTTCCCACGAATATTTTGGATCCATTCCTTTCACTTCCACCGCGATCATCTCAAAATCCTCATCCACCCACAGCTCCGTACAGGCAATGTAATTTTTAACACATATAAAAACCCCACCACCACGGGCTGTCCTATCTCTTCTGAAAATTGTAAAATCTGCCCTAAAAACTTCAGCATTGCTAATGTCTTCTTTAAGCCATGACTCCGTACCTATAACAACATCAGGGTTGTATGTGTCAACTAAATTCCAGAAATCTAAGGCTTTATTATATATACTCCTACAGTTAACCTGTAGCACCACTAGCGACTTACCTTCAACCCTATATGCAGATGTTGTACTTATAGATTCAACCCCTGACCTAGCTTCAGTTTCCCTACTCACCCATTTATTCGTCTCTGTCCCCCTTTCTTCATGTAAAGTCTTCTGTTTTTCAATTGATGGTTGCCGCATTTCCCTGGTTGTCCTCGTTCTGCGAGTTCCATCCACCGAAGTATGTCATTCCTTCCTCCGTGAAGATCCTCCGCCATCAAGTCCACTAACCCTAGCGTACAGTTGTCCCAGTCGTTTCTTTCCTCTTCCGTTCAGATGCAGCCCATCTCCAGCAAAATCCCCATCCTGTATCCAGCTGTTCGGATCAACGAATGTAATTCCGAGGGCGTTTGCTATCCAGTCGAATCTATCATTAAGAGCACCAATACGCCGCCATGATACATCTCTACGTCGCAGCACTCCACTCAGGACAAGTCTGCAGTTCGGACATTTATCCTTAACCTTAGCCATAAGCGTATACACTTCTCCCATTACAAAATCCAGATTTCGCGTTGTTTTCAAGTCATTTGTACCTACGTGAATAATAACAGTTTCTGGACAACCTACATCCCTCTTATCTATCACTCTGCGTAGCTGTTCAGTTTGAATTCCCGGAAAACACTCCACCTTCATATCTGTATGTTCTGTTCCAACATTACGCACCATTGAATCGCCCACAACCACGCACTTTGCAGCCTTTTGCTCAGTCGGCACTATGTCCCTCTTCCCAGCTCCAGCCCGTAGTAACTTTTCTTCAAGATTCCTGTTCCTAGCCTTCAGTTCATCAATTTGTCGCAGAGCGTTATGCAATTCTTCCTCCAACATTCGAATCCTTTCAGTCCTACACTTATCACAGCTCCACTTCTCTCTCTCAGCCGCTTGAGCCTTCACATTACCACAACTATAGTGATACCAACGTTCACATAATTCACATTGGATTCCCGACCTTAGATTCCTGCAACAACCAGTACATAAAAGTTTCACAGTGTTACCTCCTTCCACAACAGGACCGGGATTTTGTTCCACTCCACCAATCACTAGTAAAACAGCTAAAACCATTGAACTCAGCATCGTCAATCCCAAGCAATGTCCAGTATCTCGGATAGCGTCACCACGCGTAGGCACGCCACGCCACGTGCACCTCCCGGCCCAGGTACCCACTCTCGCCCGGTAATCTTCCAGGTAGCAACCCATAGTCTGTCCTTACTCAGGAGCTCACCACAAACACGTCTGCCCACAACAACCTTCGCAACCCGACTTGACAACCTTCGCAACCCGACTTGACAACCTTCGCAACCCGACTTTGCGCCTAAAACGGAGAACACAAATGCGGATACAATGCAGAATTTTCTTCCTTTCTTGATTCTAGGAACAAGGAATTCGGTGCGTAGAGACGTTGCTAACATATAGTCGAATTAGGTTATAACGTCATGAAATAAACTGTATATTTTGTGTCGTTATAACGAGTGTTGTTACAACCGAGGAGTGTAATGTTATGGTTAACAGTGAGGAATTAATTGGTACCACAGAATCTCTGACGCTATAGACGAGATGTCGCATAAACCGATGTCGTTATAACCGGGTTCCGACTTATATGGCTGTACATTAAATGAGAACTAGTCTATTGGACTCAATCAACTTGTTTTGAAGACACTTAGCACGCAAAGCCGTTAGAATATAGATTTAGCCTATACGTAATAAAGAAGAATGGCGATAGACAACAGGTTTATATTTATAGCTATCGTCTTAGAAGGGAGGAAGAAACCACAGCTTGAAACTAGTGTACATGTGTTGCAACGTAACTCAATAACTTCAGTGGCAGAGTGTGCTATGTCTCATAATGAAGTCTGTACTCTGCGGTTCCTTACAAACGGCAGCAAATGTTGCAGTTCAACAATTAGTACTCCTGCTTCGTATTCGCAAAGTCCCGGGTTCAAGCCTTGATCGGATCTGACGTCACGTTTCTCGTGTTCTTCTTCAAATCTAAAGTCACGTTTTCCGTGTTCTACCTAAAACCTGAAGTCAAATTTCTCGTGTTCTTCTTTAAATCTGAAGTCAGGGTTTTCCTGTTCTTCCTCAAATCTAAAGTCAAGTTTCTCGTGTTCTTCCTTAAATCAAGTTTTTCCTGTTCATCCTCAAATCTGAACTCAGGTTTCTCGTGTACTTCCTCAAGTTCATCATGGCATATGCTGAAACAGGCAGGCTACTGCCGCTTCCTTCCGCCTTACTTTCAGTCAGCTGTTCACAACCATCCTAACATTTGATGCTACATAACAGACGTCGCTGAAAAGAGCCGTTAAATAATCATAGACAGTCATCGAGTAATTTAATCGTATTTAGAAATCCCACCTGTGTGTGTGCCTCGCCGAACGTGAGACAACCTGGAACACTGGACCACCACGGTGTGCCACCACTTGAGAAACGATGGAGGAGAGGGGCAGGACGAGGTGCTGCACAAGATTGTTGGCCTCCAAAACCGGACCTGGCTATTAATAGCACACGTGGAGAGAGGTACACAGAGCAGCAGGTAGAAACTTTTTTATTCTTGTTCTTCTGTGCTGCTATGATTTCGTCTGGAACCAAAGATGTGGGTGCCGAATCATTCATGAGGAGGGCTGGAGCGCAACAAGTGGTTTCTGCTAGTATTCTGTGTCACTAAAGTGCCAAATCTGGAAATCAATATTATCGCTGTTAACTTTGTATTCTGAAGGACAACATTCCTGACGTTCCGCAGTGACCCATCTGAACTGTCAGTCTTGGACACTTAACAACCTAATGTCCACGCCAACACAAGATGGAAGCAGGCCTGGTATACTAGTCCGCATTTTCCTACTTTCCATACTTACTTAAACTTAATGCTGATTTCTTGCAGCCACAAATCCATACAGCACACCGTTCAATACCAAAATTTCCCCATTTTAATTTACTTTCAAATAAAAGTTGTAGATCTTCACGAGTAACGTATTCTACGTGATACGCCATTCTTCTGGTAAGAGTAGGCTTTTTTTTAAAGCAGATAAAGTTTGGTTTGACCATCAGGTAAGGTACCTTATATTGCATAGGTAAAGGTATCGCAGCCGATCCCAGTGGCCGTGCGGTCTAAGGCGTGGATCTGCGGCCGCTCGCTTACTAGGATCGTGGGTTCGAATCCCACCGGGGGCATGGATGTTTGTGTTGTGTTGTAAAAAGACGGTTGTGGACCTAAGTGACATGAAAGGACGAAAAAGGATTAATACAGAACAAAAATGGATCAAAGGGGGAACCCAGGAATTAGTAAAAAAATAAAAATAAAAAAAAATCCCGCCTACGGCATGGATGTCTGTCTCTTGTGAGTGTTGTGTGATGTCAGGTAGAGGTCTCTGCGACGAGTTGGTCCCTCGTCCAGAGGAGTCCTACCGAGTGTGGTGTGTCTAAAAAGTGTGTGATCGTGAAGCCTTGAAAAATGAGGCGGCCTAGGCCCCCAAGGGGTTGTCCAGCCATTGAAAAAAAAAGCAAAGTTGTCCTTGTCCATGCCATTAAGGTATATAGGTGGTGCAGATGTATAACTCCACTCATTCTTAACCTCGGCATTAGATGGAGATGAGCGGTGAACTTTATGCCCCACCCGCTTTACCCCCGAGGAAGAATAGGAGGATGGGTGGGCCCCACAGCCGGTGTGGACGGTTTTGGGGAACAGAAGAACCTGCTGCTCCTGCCGACAATCGAGCCCCGGACCGTCTAGCCCGCAGACAGTCGCTATACCAACTATGCTATCTAATCCCAATTTGGGCTGACAACTGTTAGTGCAGATAATTTATAGGACATTTAATCTAAGACCGTTTCGTGCGTGAATGGAGGAGGAAAGGTACTCGAAATCTGTTGGTGGACAGTTCAGTGGTGGCAGCAGAAAAGTTAGGACATCACTGACCTAGAGGGAGAGCCAGATAAACCTGTGAGGTGCGTATTCGCAATACACTCTAAGTAAAAGGAATTTAGCAAAATATGGACAACAATCAATGCCCCTACGAATAACAGACAGCCCTTGCAACACACCTACATAATTTGAGAGTACAGGAAGAATTAAGTACGTTTCTCTCAAAACACGCTGCCATTCGAAACAATACAACAGTTTACAAACAATATTTTATGGATTCCTCATGTACTTAAGTCACATGCACACACATCCAGAATAGAAACATAATTATCATTAATGACATCACCTAATGTACCTATATATTTCTTTAAAAATAAACTGAACAGTCTTGAACCTCGCGCGGAAATAAGACAATTAGCGGAAATTTGTAACTTACGCCAATAAACATGATGTCATTGGTGGTGTATTTTTATAAGCTGCGTAATGCATAATTAGATCACTTCAGACCGACCATCAACGTTGTGAAACAGCCACATCACGTTTCAAAGAAGGTTATTCAGACACGGAAAAGAAATTTTACAAAAGAGGCGAAGTTCTTATGGTAGCGGACGTAGGAAGGTCGGTCAGAAAATACGATCACAAAGCATACGCATGTCTTAGTTCTTTATTTTTAACTCTTAAAAAGAACCATTCAAATGTAATTGTACTGCTATCCTACTACTTTTCCACGTATTCCCCGCTCCAGCTGAGGTTACCATACCGCGTGACGAACTTTTCTATTCCCTGTTCATAAAAATCTGTGTCCTACGTTATCAGCCATCGCGCGCGTCACAACTGTTTTCACCTCACGATCATCTTTAAATTTGCGAGTCTTAAGGTTTTCGCAGCGATGTTGATGACGTATGTTCTTCTGGGATGTGACATTGAGTCGCAGCCTATTTGGTTCCCGACGTTTCGAGACAGCGTAGTGGTCTCATCATTAACGGTCTGACGTTCCATGAAAACCCTCGAAGATGAGACTACTACGTTGTCTCGAAACGTCGAGAACCATCTAGACCTCATCTGTGACGCAACGTCATAAACCAGAAGAACCGAAACCATATTTTTAAATTTGTGGCGGCCAAGATTTTCCTTCAGCGCTGGAAACAGGCGATATTCGCACAGCAACAAATTACCCTGACATAATCACAGTCAGTGTAGGTTCCTTAGTTACTAAATTTTATGCGTATGCTATGCAAACATATTTTTCGACCGACCCTCGTATATCCACGATCGATAAATATTTATTTTAATTAAGAAAGATAATCTGGGAAGACATTCAGGATGTGCAGTCATACAGCCAACATATGAATAACGTGAAGCAAACAGGAGGTAGCAAGATATGCATACAATTTGGAGACGGAAATCCGTAAAGGAAGAAGCGCCTGTGGACTCCGTGTCGTGCTGATAAAGACGGCATTCAAGTGGACATCAGAGACACAGTGCATCACGGTTGGAGCAGACTCAGAACAGACTTCAACGATCAGATTCTTAGTTAAAAATGTATCTCAGGTGTCACAAAAATCCGCCGATGGACCCCATCTTAGGGAACCTGTATCCAAGTCGGTTCTTCACCGTCTATTTATCGAAGAAAAATTTTGAATATGTCACAGTTTTTGGGTTCTACTGGATTACATGATATATATATGTCCAAATTATATATTATGCATATAATTATATACTATATAATTTTACATTATATACAACACCACTTCTACTACTAATACTACTACTACTACTACTACTACTAGTATTTGTAACATGGCCATACAGGAAACTAACAATTATTTATCACGTTGTGTGGTATTCTGGGTCATGAAACCGCGTAATTTGGTAGTAAGTAGCCACCAACGTTTCGAAGAAACAGACTGCTCCCACCTTCTGGGTAACATAAAGACCAAAATATACATCTTCATAGAAACAAAACCTCAAACATCACAAGGACAAGAATGAAACTAATTGAGTCACTTACTGTCATTACACCACAGTATTTCCCGCAATCGCCGAGAAGGTAAACACGCTTCCCTGTAGTTCGGCAGAAAGTCCACCAGAAATACATGGCGGAGGTATTCGAGCCCAGGAGCATTCATTATACATAGTTATCATCGGTAGTCGTAAAACCGCGGTTTCCTACGTTTACGTTCATTATCAGAACTGATTCTCTTGTGGAAGTCCGTGGTATAGATACCCGGTCGGGCGTCCCGAGATTCAACATTTCGGGGAACCCCCCTACAATAATTGGCGAAGTTACTCCCAGATATCACAACACGGATCCAGAATACTGCCTTCTATCAGAAGAATGAAATCCATTCCGCAAGAACCCGCAACAAATTTTAGAATTCTGTACGTTCGGGGAAACTTCAATTCATTACGCCCCCCAGCGCCGTGGGGTCTATAGGGGCCTTATGTATTCCACTGGTGGAGGTAATACAGCCTCAGAAAATACGCGACGGTTACCATGAATGAAAGGTAAAATTTTTGAAGAAGGGACTCATGACCTCATGTCACCGTGTAGAATACATGGCAAAATACGGCCATCACGGATTTCCGTCGAATGCAACCTTTAAATTGTGTGTACAGAAAGTCCCCGACTTACGTAAGTGGATCGTTCCGCAACCCTAAGCGTAAGTCGATTTTTATGTAACTCGGAGCCATGTTTTATTATATACCTTATACACAATAATAATAACAGATATAATAATAATTAAAAATAATTTTAATAACAATTAATAAAAAACATAATAATAATTAATAATCGATACTGGAGTCACTGTCGTATTCAATTGAGGCAGAGGTAGGGGTGGGTGTCGTGGTGGTTGGAGTGGTAGTAGTGGTGGTAGTGGCACAAGAAGTTCTGTACGTAAGTCCGGATCTACGTATGTCGGAGCTACGTAAGTCGGGGTCCGTCTGTATTCTCATGAGGCAATATACATGACAGTACACACATTTACAGGTGGCATGTGACAGAAAACCTTGACATTAGTATACATAAATATACCACGACGCAAAAATACCTAACGGCAAGATATTCGTGCGGCAATGACAACGACGAATGAAAAGCATTCACGTACTAACACATAGCAGGACCGTCACGCATGCCACAGGTTCCCTATCACGAAAAGTGAAAGGTCTCGCGGCAAATATAAAAACAAAAGCCGAGCTGATAGCCTGCTGTACCGAAGGGCAACGCTCCGCTATATCCATCGACCCCAGTGTCCTGACTAAAGTCACAGAGAACGAACAGCCGACACATAAGCACAACTGTCCCTACAGGAATGTATTGACTGATTCGTGGGTTGAGATCTGCGCTCTTCTGGGATATTACGCGGCGTCGTGTGGTAATTGTTTACCGACGTTTCGGTACAACGTATCGGTACTACACGACGCCGCGTAATATCCCAGAAGAGTGCAGATCTCATCAACATCGCGGCGGAAGCCTGAAATCAAGATTCATGGGTTATTTAATGAAGCTGCTTCAAAAGCACAGAGCTTTATATCCTATACTGCATCGAATGAGAAGACGACTTTCAAAGAATTAGAAATGACGTAAAAGGAATGAACCACGGCCTGATTTACAGCAGTCCTACTGTCCCGACAGTAACTGAGAAAAACGACGAAAAAATATCCACACTGTCGGCCTTCAGGGAGAGATTAACAAGACGGGCAATGTACGTATAACGTAACACTGAGGCGGCACGTTCGCGTAACCATTGTTGCCGTGGAAAAGCAATAAGTATTACATATTCTGAGTGTGTTTATAGCCTTACTTATCCAGCATGCAAAGCGCATGCGTCATATTATATTTTCATTTTCCGGCTCTACCATATTTTTCCACATTATCTCATAAACGGCACGATTTGTGGGAAAAAATTATCGAACATAAGATGTGTTTCGATTTTCTCTATAACTTTTGTCCGAAATATTTCTCATTCTACGGAGAATTCAGCGAGATACTATTATAAATGTAAATAGGTCTTCATGTAAAGTACCCGTTATTCTTGTCAGATTTTAATAAAACTTTAATTTTCTCGACAGATTTTCAAAAAATATTCAAATATAAAATTTCATAAAAATCGGTCCAGTGGGCGGCGAGTTGTTCTATGCGGACAGACAGACAGACATACATGACGGTGCTAAATGTCGCCTTTCGCAAGTTTGCGAACGCGCCTAAAAACTACAGACTATGAGCATTTACAAGGATACAGAAATTTGCTGGTAAGTTTTGGCTCTCGGTTTCAACACGGACAGTTTTTTATGTGCAAGATTTATACATAGGGTAGATAACTCACTCTTTAACTCACCAACAATTTCACAAACGCATAACAAACGAACAAACTAATTTAACAACTCACTAACAAATTCTCTACCTAACAAAGTCACAACCCATCAGTCTAAAGAAAAACCAATCCTCTGGTACAGAACCATAGAAATTATTATATTCGGTGCTACTTCAATCATGTTCACATTCGATTTCCTCATATTAAACATTATATAATTCTCCCACCCAATTCTCTCTCTTCTAAGAGATCGGTCTGAAAAGCCTTCCTCGCCAAAATCCTGTATTAATTTCCTTGTTACTACATGAGTTTTTTTGTTTTTGTTGAGAAGGGCCCCGCAGCAGAAGCTACGGACGCACCGCAGCCTTGAAGGCTTATTGTGCAACCTTATGAGGAAGATGATGAAGATGATGAGGTTTTTTCTGCTTTTCCATTTTAATGGAGCACCGGTGGAATGAAATTGACAGGGAAAACCCGAAGTACTCGGGGAAAAACCTGTCCCAGTGCCACTTCGTCCACCACATATCCCACATGGACTGACCCGGGATTGAACCCGGGCCTCCGCGGTAAGAGGCCGGCGACTAACCGCCTGAGCCATGGCACGGCCTACCATGAGTTACCTGTAACGTCCGTGATTTAACTGCCATCAACATATCAGTTACCTGTAACGTCCGTGATTTAACTGCCATTAACATATCAGTTACCTGTAACGTCCGTGATTTAACTGCCATCAACATATCAGTTACCTGTAACGTCCGTGATTTAACTGCCATCAACATATCAGTTACCTGTAACGTTCGTGATTTAACTGCCATCAACATATCAGTTACCTGTAACGTCCGTGATTTAACTGCCATCAACATATCAGTTACCTGTAACGTTCGTGATTTAACTGCCATCAACATATCAGTTACCTGTAACGTCCGTGATTTAACTGCCATCAACATATCAGTTACCTGTAACGTTCGTGATTTAACTGCCATCAACATATCAGTTACCTGTAACGTTCGTGATTTAACTGCCATCAACATATCAGTTACCTGTAACGTTCGTGATTTAACTGCTAGTAACATATCAGTTACCTGTAACGTTCGTGATTTAACTGCCATCAACATATCAGTTACCTGTAACGTTCGTGATTTAACTGCCAGTAACATATCAGTTACCTGTAACGTTCGTGATTTAACTGCCATCAACATATCAGTTACATGTAACGTCCGTGATTTAACTGCCATCAACATATCAGTTACCTGTAACGTTCGTGATTTAACTGCCAGTAACATATCAGTTACCTGTAACGTCCGTGATTTAACTACCATCAACATATCAGTTACCTGTAACGTCCGTGATTTAACTGCCATCAACATATCAGTCTCCAGGGCTACACCCTATATCACGTTACATCTGCACAGTTAATGGCAACTCATCTCTCCAACTCCCTAACATGTTTCATGCGAGATATGTAAATGTACTTTTATAAGAAGGCGATCATGTTGAATCACGTCAACTGACTGAGACACTTTATTATACACGTACGTTTGTGCACTTGTACATGCATACGCCCTAACTACTCTCTATGCCTGACAGATGACGTTAAGCGCCAAATGGCCTCAATGTATCATTCGATAGCAATCGGCATATTCACATATTTGAGCGATATTTCACTCACCTGGTCAAAGGTAAAGGAGAGAGATGACTAAGGGCAAAAGGAATGATGACTTGGAAGGACTGGGAAAGCAATACGAAGTAAGGGAGTGATGGATGGAGATACAAAATAATACTTTTCCTCGAAAGACTAAATATTTTTATGCGCTGCAGGACTGTTCCACCCCATGTAAGCAAACACTATTAACATCTCATATTTGTGTTGCCATGCCAACTTAAAGCTGTAATTAAACTGTATTTAGCCTGTAAATAATAATACGGTTTATATATTTTACGTTACTTGTACCGTACATTTTAATTATATATATCTTATGCAGACAAATGTAAACAGTTTTATGTTACTTAATTTCAACAAAAGAGCCCCCGAAGATGAGCCTTATATAGGTTAGAAACATGTTCGGCAGCATTTAATAATAAAAATTGTGTTAAATAACGTTAAACTGTGTACATTTGTCTGCATAAGATATATACGGTTTATATAATAAATGAAGAAATTTTCCGTTGCATTTTCATCGGACATTATACTGTATTCACACAGTGCGTCCTCCACACTTTCTAAATGATGCATAACATAAATGCGGCGTACCTAGAACATTACTCCGACATCAGTTGAAAGAGACCGTGACAAGTGGGTCCCTGTCACCGCGGGATGGCGCGTCCTCAGGTTGCGTGTGGAGGAACGGCAGATACGAAGAGAAGCTGCGAATATATTAAAGCCTACAAAGAAGGAAAGAGAAGACCCCTAGTGTCAGTAGTCTAACTTACCTCAGGAAACGTGCTGGGTTCCAAGGAACAGAGGAATCACTCTCAGACGCTTTCGGAGATGAGACGTAAACATGGTCTGCAACAAACAACAGTTTACTGGATGACACACATTCTGTATTTTTATCTGCAGCAAGTGATAAGAATTAGAAAGCGCTCACAGTAGTATGAGAGTTACGACCAACCTCTTGTAAACTGAAAATAAGTCTTCTGGGTCATGAGGCCGTGTACATTGGTAAAAAATACCGATATTTCGGGGGGAGCTTGCTGCCTCCTGCCTCGGTCTTCACTGTAGTCTCCACCTTATTGGAACTTGTTTCCGAGTTTGTTCACAGTTCGTGAGGCATGTTTGTGTCAGGTCGGTTTGGGTCAGAACTTTTTAGGCATGGCTGGACTCTGATCCGTTTTGCAAGACATAGAATTCATCAGACGCACGAACTGGAGCGGTAACAGTACAGAAAACCATATCGGACCTTATCCTATAGTACCTTAACCAAACGTCTACCCTCAAATTGGAGACAGCAAGGAACTTCGAAACGTCCGTGGTCTACCCTAAAGATGGAGGCAGGTGGCAGCAGCGTCATATCCCACAAGACGTGCATCTTCATCAATACCGCTGTGAGAACCTCTACTCTGACTCCGTGTCCTAAGACCAACCTGAGTTTCCCGTTTTCAGAAACGAGGTCCCCGACGGTTGTCACTGTGGTTAACTTTCATACACACACATAATACGCCTATAAGTGGAAAACATGCAAGCATTTACACTTACGTACTTCAGGTTACTGATTTTTTTAGTGCTTAGGCGTGCTTCTAAAAATTCTAAGTTTTTTTAAAGACGATTCATCCTCGTTGTGTTTTGGATAATAAAAATTACGGTAAATACAGAACACACAATAATTGTTTATGCCAGTGCTAATTCAACAACATGTTTCGGCCTGACAGGCCATAATCAGGTTGACCACGGATATAAGAGTATGTACATAGTTACATGGTATACATTTGTGCCAATACTGAGACCAGGACAGACAATAATTCTTGATATCTCTACTGGTATTTAAAGTTTTGGGGCAATCTCCATCTCAATTTCGATATAACTGTGTACATACTCTTATATTCTTGGTGAACCTGATGATGGCCTGTCAGGCCGAAACATGTCGTTCAATCAACACTGGAATAAACAACTGTTGTGTTTGACTGGTTTTACCGTAATTCGTAATAAATTCTAAAACTCTTACGCCTGTAAATCTGCAAAGTAACAATCCTCAACATGCACCCGATTTCGTTTAAATTCAGTAAAGTTTGTACACACCGAATTACGTTACAACATCTTGATTCTGGGTACTTTTGTTCATTTAATAGCCTACTGGCACTGCCAGTCATCTGCCTTAATCCACCGTGCATGTCAATTTTGCGCATATGCTCGAAATATTCACTGTCTTTATGCGATTCCGCGTTCATTTTCTCAATGTAGAATATGACATTCATTTTAATCTGACACGGCTGCATAGCCTATATATCAAGACACCTGACACACGCCAGTACGATAGCAAATGTAACTCGTTAAAGCCACTTTCCTAGTGCGCATTCGCCCGATATTGTCATATTCGGGTTCAACATGTCTAATTTGTTTAGCAACAAGAACCAGGGCAGTAAAATCGACCTGCAACACATCATCAATCAACGTGTTTATACTTCCGCCTTGAAGCCTGTCTGCCGCAACCAGTTAAGTGTGGGCATAAACAGTATGCTTATATAAAAAGGCAGGGAGGAGGGAGGGGGGCCTCCTTTAAAATGTTTATTCGGCTAAATATCAGACCGTTAGTAATTGATTTTGTTACGTAATCGCGAAAATTAACTAGTACACAGAGCAGGGTCCGTCTCGAGAAGCTGATCAAAACCCGCCTCCTCCCACATTTGCTAGTAACTGTCACTTACAAAGAGCAAGGTAAAAGGTAAAGGTAAAGGTAAAGTTCTCCCTAGAACAGGCCACGAAGGCCCAGAGGGGGAGTAGAGGTATAGCTCTACTCTTTCTTTAACCTCGGCGCTAGGTGAGGGTGGGTGGTCAACTCCACGCCCCGGCCGCTTTACCCCCGGCAAAGAGACCCGGTACCCATTGTATAGGAGGCTGGGTGGGCCCCAGGGCCGGTCTGGACGGCTGCGAAAGATCTCGCCCCCACCGGCATTTTTTTTTCCTGTCCGGGGGTTTTTCCCTTTGATCCATTTTTATACTGTTTTTTAAATCCTTTCGTCCTTCATGTCACTTTACGTTCTATATTACCGTCCTTACAACAAACAACACAAACATCCTTGCCCCCGGTGGGATTCGAACCCTCAATCCCAGTAAGCGAGCGGCCGTAGACCCACGCCTTAGACCGCGCGGCCACTGGGATCGGCGGGATTCGATCCCCGGACCGTCCAGCCCGTAGCGAGTCGCTATACCGATTGAGCTATCCCGGCCCCTTACAAAGAGCAAGCCAATCAATATCTCGAGTCATTTGGACCCAGTATACACTCACATACTGTACTTCCTAAAGACCCTAAGATTTATTTTAATATTAACTTCTCACGCCTATGTTCGTGGTACAGGTGGTGCAATTACAGTATTTCTCGGTATACAATGCGCGATTTCCTACTTGCGCGCACTGCAAAGTTGATTCTAAAAGAACCTAATGGAAATTTACTAAATTGAGAATTGTTTACTGTATCTGCAAGCTTTCGGTTGCATTTTATACAACCAGTGTGTTAAAAAAAGAGTTTTTATACCAGTTATATCCACTTCCAAACCTCACAACTTATACACTCAAAGTTATTTAACATCCTACCTGGTCGTTAAAATCGCCGCTCAGCAACAAATTTCTCCATCTGAAATTCTACAGGGTACTTGGTTTAACTGGAACATATAGTTAGTCGAACCTGGCTGACTCAGTGGGCAGGCTACAGCCTGTGCTATCTGTGAAGTAACGAACGATATTGGCCAGAAGAACTGAAGACCCCGTACCTTAACTTTTCCTTAAATTAAACCCTAAGAACTTGATGCAAATACCACAGTTGCTTATTAACTACAGAATTTACTTGGCAATTACGGCCATCTTTTTTATGGTAAACTACAGAGGAAACCTGTTCAAAGTCTGTCACTTTGCTTCAGTGTCTAGTCTGTTTACAAAACGACCCTAATTGTCAAATATTTCTCGCCAATGCGCTAACAAGGTGTCGTGCGTCAGAGTGTGCACACGGCCCCGCGTGAGACGAGCTCAAATCAACCATCATACAGCAATCAAATTGAATGAGACGTTACGGAAACCTCTCGGGGGAAGGTGAGTGAGATTTGTTGGTTCGTGTATCGTTTAATGATGTCTGAGCTGCAGACAGGCCTAATATTTACAGTCGAATGTCACGATACGATTAGGGAGTGCCACTCAAAAGAACAACTCGTTGGGTATTTTAACGTACTCGTATCATACCAACGTCTGTTTGAAGAACGAGGGAATCTAATAAATTCTCTGTCAGGATTGTCAGTGGTCAGGTTCATGGAGTGAAGACGAGAAACTGCAGAAATAATAACGGCTGAGGTTAATTATGTGATAAAGCGTGAAAGGACAAAGAACAAGAAGATGGGCAGTGTACGTACAACGTAACACTGTGGGCGCGTTCGCGTAACCACTGTTGAAATAGAAACGCAACAATGCATTCTGTGTGTATTGTTGAGCTACATGTCACTGTCAACAATATAAAATATCGATTGTTGCAGAAAAATGCTTTTACGGCCAATTTATGTCGCTGGCAACAATAAACCATACTTAGACCTTCATGTAAAGTGCCCGATACTTTTGTCCGATTTTAACCACATTTGCACTCTACTGCAGTTACGACAACTTGAAAATGAGTGGCTGATCCACACGGCCTGAAGGACCTTATAATGCCCTACACGTAGTCAAAATAAACTGAACCTGAGTGATGAATTCACGCGGACTCACTATGTTCACGCACAATGCTGTATTTGCTCCGCTATTATGCCCACGAAATCCTACCTTGAGTTACGTGGGACGGGTTGGTGTGCAAACGTGTTAGTCTTCAAACGGTGCAAGTCGAATTGTCAACGGGATCTGGTGAAGAAACGTGCGCTATATGCATGCGTATCTTAAAGTGCATTAAGTCATCTTTCAGCGTCTGATAAAGTTATCTCGCAGTGCATTCTGTGTGCAATCAACATCCGGCAGGTCTTGGGTGTGTATAATGTGTTTATTTTATGCAGTTTGTCACTTGCTTCATTCTGCACACCTCCTACTAGTGGAATGTTATAAAACAACTTCAAGGCTGTCTAAACGTGTAGAATTCCAGCGTTTGGAGGCACGATCAAAGTTCTTCACTAAAAACTCAGATTCCGTATAGGAATGCCAGTTAACATCGATAAATCTTTCTGTGATATCGGGGAAGATAATAATGAATTAAGACTATCTCTATATTGCATATGTTATTGGTAACAAACATTGTGCAGGTTTGTATAAAAGTACTGAAAAAACCGGCACCCCGTCCGTTACAGACAACTTGGGAGGACGTTATAGCTAGTTATTAGAAGCCGCGACAATTGCGTAGTGCAAGTTAAATAATCAATGTCCAATGTTAATAAAAAAATTCAAAAGTCTTAATTTTCGTTGATACTGAAGCACGTGATTGAAGGAAAGTTAGAGGGAAGGAGATAAATGACGGGAAGACGAGGAAGAAGGCGTAAGCAGCTACTGGATGACCTTAAGAAAAAGCGAAGATACTGGAAAATGAAAGAGGAAGCACTGGATCGCACCCTATGGAGAAATCGCTTTGGAAGAGGCTACGGACCTGTCGTAAGACAGACTACAGAATGAATAAATGACTGAAGCAGTCGTGTGACGACAGTCTGCAATGACACAAAGCGGATATCCGATGTTTGATCTGGGAGATTTAAAATTAAATTTATACGACTTAATATCGATACAAAATCTCACAATATCGAAGTCGAATTCCACGTCGACTAACATCCTTGGACAGCAATTTCATGTAACCACGTAGCCTGCTGTAGCGGCAAAGATCTACGTAGACTTGTATTCTGGATATGGAAGGCCTAATTAATCACAATTCATTGCTATTAACATTTAGTCACTAATTAATTTGTTGTTTAGCGTATGGTTTTGGCTTACCATCATCAGTGCGCTTCCTACAAAACACTGTGGATAAGTCTGGCTCTACTATACCAGTTCTCATTCATGTGCCATGTCTTCCTCTATATTAAAAAGTCATCAGGCTTAAAAATTTTGGTACAGTGGATACCGACTGTCAGAACTCAGTTACACAGTGAAAGCACTTAAAAGCTGAAATGCACAACCCACCGATGCATTAGTGAATAAATATTGACGGTTACGGACTTCAATAATTTATTTTCGGAAAACAACGGAGATAGATTAGATCGAGAAGACAGCATTCAATATGTAGTCTGCACAGTTACAGACTACACTGCTTCAGTTCTTCTAGCGTGGGTTTCCTCGGTTTGTTTCCGCCAGGACTGCTCAGCCTTTTATGTGGTGCAGGCAACTTCGGCAAGATACGGTCTGCATGCGGGCAAAATTAAATTCAATACACAATATGAATACGCATGTATATTTATATTTACAATTTTACCTGTTTTTATGAATATCATGTTCAATAAAAATATATGAATAATAATAAGATAAATTTATAAAAATGTAATTTACCTACGCTAGAGTGTCGTTATTTTTAGCACATTCTAACATAAGTGTTTACTAATGTAACGCGTCTCCGTAAATAAACAGCTCATAAGATTTCAAAATTGCTTCGACGTTTTGTCTCATCTTTGAGAGGAAAGGGTTAAAAGACATGTTCCCATTTCAAATGACTCCGCAGGCAACATAACACGTTGTCCGCGAGCTACGGGTTGAACGGGCCTGCTGTACGCTAATGCCAAGAATTTATCCGTCAAATCCTTATATACTCAAGTTCATCATCACCTGCCTATCTTGATCTACACTACAGGCCTATAGGCATAAACTTATAGTTTAATGGGCGTCGTTAACTGACCTAAGAACTAGTAAATCAATTATACGTAAGCACATCGGTCCCCTTTAATGTTCCTGATATAAGCCTTAGGCCAACAACAACAACAAAAACGACGAAGACAACGACGACGATTTGCAAATGCTTGTTATGTCGCTAACCGATTGCAAAGTCTTCATCAAAGGCTCACCTACGTAACAGCGAAAGGACCGTCTTGTTCAGTTAACCTACAATTAAAGGAGTTCCATTAACCCTTTAAAGGTGATACATAATCTGTTTATATAAGGGCTCAGTGCGTACCGCGCAGTAAACACTCATCTCAGTTATAAAAAACCAATAAGTTAATGATGTGCAAGGTAAAAGTTGCTGTTTGTTCTGAGATACGTACAAAACACATAACCGCAATGTGAGCGCCACGTAGAATTTTTGAATGTTAAACCTGGTGGTATGTAAAGTTACCGCTATGCTTTCAAAGGTTAAACCTGCTTCCCTTTCGGCGGTCAGTTTGCTGGAATGGAAAAGACAGTCTCCAGAAATGGAGAGCATCTGTGACTATACATTAAACAGGCAGCCATCAAATGATAAGGGTCGGCCTTCTGCTTGGGAAATATGTGAGGGAGTTAAAAGCCCTTGGCCGCAAAAGGCTGGCATGGCCCAAAACGTTACACACAGTCTGGTACTTGGACAGATTCTGCAGGTCACGTTATCCCCCAGAAAGAAATTCTTGCGAACAGGTGTGAAATTTCCTGACCCGCTGAGCGACCAATCTGTACATATACGAGTATATTTCCTTTCAAGTACTCGTGACTGCCAAACATACACTGGAGAACACTTTAGACACATACGTTCCACATGAGAACGTACGTATATCGTTTCGCATAATCTTCACTGCCATAATGGGCGGTAAATAACGTTTATTTACAGCTCCAGTGCCTTTGTAATAATGTCGCCCTGGCAACAAGGAAGTCCACTGTGGTAACAGCTGAAAGTTGCATCAGAGGCTTGAACTTGTTCTGGGCAGTTATTTCGTCACATATACGACTGCTTAACCTACTAGCCTCATATGGGAGTCCCAGGTTCAATTCTGATCGCCACCATTAATCTTAAAATAAGAAGAGAAGATCGAAGTTTCCAAACTTTGCTTAGAGGTCTATATGACGTAAAGACGCACCCAACGCCAATCTACAGTGTTAAGCATAGCAATGCAACAATAAGAGGAGAAGGTACACAGGCAAATGTTATGGACGTACTTTGAAATATGCTACAAATACCGCCTCCTAAATACTTACTGTACCCTAACATCCCGGTTCAGTATCAGGCAAGCCACGCCTTTGTGAAAGTGAATATGGAAATGTCTCAAAACTGGGAGTCTAACAACACAGCAAGCACAGGTGTTCACCAGCGCAGCTGTCTTCACCCTGTATTGGACCGACCCATAGCTTCCCAAGCTTCACTTGTTTCAGGTTAGTTGTGACAGACATGCTATTCGTTCCGCGAAACCAGTTACGCTTCGAAGGACCCAAAGTTTGATTTCGATAAGTTTAATTAGTTTTAAACTTAGAGTATGTTGGGCTACTAACCTCATGACAAAAAAAACCACAACTATCCCAGCGTCTCTCTCTGAGGGCTATTCCCAGCGACTTTAAAATTAATTTTAACCAATGACTATTACGTACGCAATATCCTGCAAGTAAGCTTGGTCAACGAAGGACAGAAGGACGTTTTTCACTGCCTGACCGAACATACAACTATACTAATATCTCACATAGTGCACATCACGCCAAAACAGTACGCACCATAACTAGACGACACAAGAAATACCAGTAACACAGAACCACGATCCTTCAAATATCCAACGACATGCAGTGTTAAAGACTCTCCACCATGAAAACACAACGAGACGAGTTCAGTGATAGTGCACGATAATTTTCATATTTTAATATTTATCTAATTTATTACTTTAACATATGGTGCTAGAAAGTGACACCGTAATTATCAGAAGTGAACGTGGTGAACTGCATTGCGTGTGCTGATAGAGGAACACATGGACGGCATTTGATAAGTACAATCCAGTGACCCCCTGATGATGGTTTCATAGAAACCGAAACATATGTAGGGGCCTTTTAGACGATTTTAGAAAAACCTTATATTGGTTTTTTTTAATAAATGTGCATTTAGTTGGTAGTGAGATATTAGTTAATGAAAATGCACGGTGAACCTAGAATAAAATACAACTATACGTTTTTTATATTGTATATACCGTGCATTTTATCGTTAAGTCTAATACCAACTAACAAATGCACAAGATTATTGGCAGGTATAAAATATATTTGAGACTCCTGCACATGTTTCAGCAAACGAGTTGCCATCTTCAGGTGGTTTTTAGCAGAGAACTACAAGAACTTTTACATCCAAGTATACAGTATGGTTACACATTAACAATTTTACAGCATATACGTATGTCATGGTCATGATTCACAGAAGTAAATGTACAATATTTTAAGTTAAAAACGATAAAACACTATAACTCTGGTGCATTCAGTACTTATAAATAAATATTGTACCTTAATAGCCCAGAGTATGAAGTCATATACATAGTTCACATGGGACATGCTAAAATATTAAGAGATTAAAAGTTAAGGGTGGTTTTTGTAACTGTTTTAAGTTGTTTTTGGCCATGCATACAAGTGTCCTTTTTCTGTATATTGTTGCGGGTGCGATGAGGAGGTGATCTGCTCAAGATCAATCACGACGCTTGTATGCATGGCCCAAAATCACTTCACCTGCCATAATTAATTAGCTTGGCGCCAATTCAAGTGTTAGCAAGTGTAAGGTCAGAAGGAGGGATTGAACTTGCTTCGACCAGCATCGAGAATCGAAAGTGGGCCCATTGCGGACAGTGACACTACCGACTCATTAGCTGTGGCGATCATTTCCTCGACTCCTTTAACGCTCTATTATAACCGTCGTTAAATCCGCTATGAATGGATGAAGTACACACAATATTTCAGAAATGAAATTCAAGATTTTCTGTACTTTAGTGGCCTTCGTATCGTTTTATTGTGGACACAAAGCTATTGTTAATTTTTGTAAACTACACAGCACATAACGTTCGAGTATTCTTACGTGTATTTGCTTAAATACACACCTCTTCGGTAAAAAGAAACGTTACGCGCCTCCGAAACGTCGGTAGCTATTTACCAGTCGACATGGCCCAACATCCCAGAAGACTTGAATCTTTATCAGCACCGCTGTGACAACCTCAAATCTTGCAGATATTATTTACATTTCTTTGTATCCTTTCCTCACTGTCTTGCTGTTTGTACTTAGTCTCGTACTCCACGTGCAGCTCGGTCTCTTGCCATTCTTACTGTATGTTCTACAAATATTTCTGTTGGTATTATTTCATTTTTGGTGTTAAGTTGTATATGCCTGCTTCTTTCCCTTTCTTGCCTGTTATACTGTAACCTTCTACTGGTCTCAACAACCTCATCTCTGATCACTGAATTCTTTTAACCTGTTGCTGGGTTACTGTCAACATTCACTGCTGTAAAGGAGACATGGAACTGGTCGTACCTTGTGTAAGTACATCAAAATTTGCACGTGTTTTGTTAAGTAGTTTTCGCTTAACTGTCCTACACATACTATTCAACATATGTGGGTTTTCATAAAATTTTGTAGTGGAGACGTTTATTAAAATCTGTAGAGAAAATTCAATTTGCTTACATTCGGACAAAAACATCGGGTACTTCACATGAACGCCCAAGTACATTTTCTATTTTTGACGACATATGTAGCTCAGCGGTACAAAAGATAACTCACTGTTGCGTTTCAATGGCAACACTTTCAATATTTTATACTGACAGCGACGTATGTAGCTCGCCAGTACAAAAGTGAGTTCCCTATTACGTATCCACGGCAACAATGGTTACGCGAACGCACCAGAAATGTTTCGCTCTTCAGACATTTCCTGTCTCGTTCTTTTTTTTTTTAAATAGAGGGCTAAAGCAGTGGCCACATAAGCAGGGTCAGTAGTACTCCAACTGTTTACTAGACCCGACCCGCGAGCAAAATGAAATACTGAACAAAGAGAAACATACTCTGCACAATATTAATTCAAGGAGAAAATATATGAGCAATAACACTGCCCGTCTAGGGGCGGCTTAGGAACGTCTTACTTCACAACTGGAACACTGATTTCTGTTGCCTTGTTTAAACAGACTAACTGTGAAGAACACTGTTTCTGCATTCCTGGGGTAAAAATCCACTACAATGACACATATTAAGCAAATTTAAATGTCTAAAAGAAAAAAAACGGAGCAGAATTATTTCTATATTGACATAATATAAAACTCCAGACTCTTTCGTTTTTAAAACTTCTCACAAAAGCGTTTCTCAAGATGCAAGTCTTCTGGAATGTTACACCGTGTCGACTGGTAAATAGTTACCGACGTTTCAAAAGATCATTGTTCCTTCATCTTCAAACAGTCCAAGAAGGGATGGACTATCGTCAAGGGTAGGTAGGTTCTTGAACCTAGAACCTACCTACTCTTAAACGAAGACTTCCTTCGAAATGTCGGAATATGTAACTACACGCCACACAGTGCAACATCTCAGAACACCAGAATCATTTGTGCCATGTGCTACTATCTCATTTCAATCCACCTATCTCTCAGCCTCACAGACTGTAAAAACTCATATAAAAAGCAGATACTTGTTTAAGACGAAATTCAGATACAATACGGCGGCCTTTGACATGAAAAACGTACATTCGTGTCGGGTTTCCGAAACCTGAGAGAAATTCCTTGTTAGAATGACTGAAGACCTGGAGGGCGTTAAGTCGAGCACTAGGGAGCGGTAGCAAAAACTAATCAATGGAACAGAGAAAAATGTGAACACGCTCTCCGTAACCGGTTTACTTGTTGAGCCAGCCAGTGATTCTATTTATAACCCCTGACGCAGGACATACATGTAGCGCGCATTCTCTAATTGGCTGAAGGATGACAGTATTTGCGAAACATACTGTACACCGTATGGTGGACCTTATTCCATATTCATTAGACGAGTGAAGGGGAACTTATGTTACTGGACTAAAATCTGAATGGTTTTTGGTTGTTCTGACAGACTGCCTAATAAACAGTTGACGAACTGAATAGACAGGTAATATGCAGCTGTAACTGGTCAGTATTACCACCATAAACGGTAAAAATTACAGGCAGTTACCAACATAAAACAGCAAAAAATAACTGGACATTATCACCACAATCGCAAAAAGAAATAACAGGCTATCGCCACCACAAACGGCAAAAGTAAGAGGATACGACGATCACAAATGGCAAGAATAACAGAATATTACCACCATAAACTTCAAAATAAGATACTACCACCACAACAACAAAATAATCACCACATAAACCAGAAAATAAAAGAATAACATAAATGGAATATCAACATATCAAGTAAACAAAAAGGAATGCGGGTTTTAACGTTATCACAGCGGCGTAGCTGAGGATTCCGTTCTCCTGGGATACGACGCTGCGTCATACCCAGAAGAACGGAATCATCAAAAAATTATCTGCTGCATCCGTCTTCAGGGTAGAATTTATACCCCGATGTATAGAAAGTAGGTCCAACAAACACAAATTAAATTAATGAAAAGATTGGCATAATATTAAATTCGCGGAATGCCTGCTAGCATTCAGTCATAAATTTCTGTCTTCCCATCTGTCATCTATAAACATCAAGATCATAATTCTGCCTTGTCTGTACGAGTGTGAGACTTGGTCTCTCACATTAAGGGAAAAACGTATACCGGGGGTATGTGAGAACAGGGTACCGAGGAAGATATTTGGACGTACGAGATAGTTTCGAGAAAACTGCATAGTAAGGAACACAGTGTTTTGTACTCCTCGCCAAATATTACTAGGATCATCAAATAAAGGAGAATAAGATTGGCGGGGTATGTGGTACGCATGACAGAAGAGGCATTGAGGGTTTTGGTGGCTACGCCTGAAGGAAAAGTTCACTTGGGATACCTTGCCGTAAATGTGAGAATATTAAAATGAATATTAAGAAAACAGGATGTAAGGGTGTAGACGGGATTCGTGTGTCTCAGAGTAGGAATCATTGTGGTGTCCTGTGATGACGGTTATGAAACTTCAGGTCCCATACGAATACATGTTCTCAAGAGGGGGCTCAGTTAGTACTCATTTTTAGGGCATGGGCTCGGAGATGGGCTGCCTCGATCTTCTGCTTGTCCTTCTGGCATTTACTTGGAACTTAAAATATTCCACGACTCATCCTTATGCAGCCTTCCAAATTCATCATTCAAAAGAACATACTGCCACGTCAGATTCGAGGTTTCCAAGGCGGCGGTGACTGCGAGTATTACTATGTCTTGCTCTGTGACGCCGTGCGGTTTGCTGACGTGCACCAACGTTCCGGAGGAACACTGATGATGTAAGCAACATCTTCTCAAGCGACGCTATGTACTCTGTACTGTAGACCCTCTATGATAGGACCTCTTATGTACGTATTTCGGAAATAACGGAAGAAATCAGTTAGCTCCGAAATTTTGGTCCGCAATGGGAATATGTGAGATATGTAAGACTGCCGACACAGGCTTGTCTCATTAATTATCATTCATTTACATTCGCTATGAGGTTAATTATATTTGTGTATTAGGCCTATGTGTAAGCATTACTGTTATTTACACAGTACTGTATTACCGTTTCGGCGATGTTTTGGGGTATATATATATATTAGTCGGTATAGCGATTCACTACGAGCTAGACGGTCCGGGGATCGAATCCTGGTGGAGGCGAGATTTTCAGCACCCGTCCAGATTGGCCCTGGGGCCTACCCAGCCTCCTGTACAATGGGTACCGGGTCATTCCCGGGGGTAAAGCGGCCAGGGAGTGGCGTTGATCACCCACCCCATCTAGCACCGAGATTAAAGAAAGAGTAGAGCTATACCTCTACTCCCCCTCTGGGCCTTCGTGGCCTGTTCTAGGGTGAACTTTACCTTTACCTTTATATATATATATATATATATATAAATACATACATATATATATATACACCGGACAATCGGCACTATCGTACCACTCACTCCCCCTATTAGTCCGTTCATAAGAGGGTATACAGCACTCTATACAGCTGAACAAGGACAGTAACGCAAGAATCAATCCACACACACTGACAGGCAAAATTTCCAAGCTCACAGACCCACATGACAAAAGGAGTTTTATCTGTAACTTCACACATAACTATTAGAATACCGTAAGTTGGGAGTAACGTTGCACCGCCTGTTATAAATTTTTCAATGTAACTTAAATTTCGGAGCTTTGCAGAGTCTTAATTAAGTTGGAGCTTTTTTTCTGCGTTAATTTAATTCTCAAAGAGAATATTTACGATGGGTTTAAAATAATTACGATTATCACAAATACATATATTTTTAATTAAAGACGGATTAAAGTTACCCCTAACTCAAAGCACTGATAAAAGTACCATTAAATGAATGAAAAAATAACTGCAAACATATTACATAACACGAAGAGATTCAGTGAACATTTTAAGCAGGTACTTACTTGTATGTTGTTTTCCCACAAGAGTACAGTAAACAATTTGTCGGCAGGTAAAAGCGTTGAACTACTCAATCCACATTCATGAGTTTATAACCTACCAACATCGAGACTGAGAAACACGGTATCCTTGCAGAAGTGTTTCAGTGGTGCCAACCTATGCACGAAAAACTCCCTAGACAATCTAAACTGTTCACATTCTCATAATTTATTAACGAACATTCGTCACATTTAGAGCAAAGTTTTCCCGCAATGAGCAAGGCACCCCAGCTTACGGTATTGAGAATGCAGACTCTGCTCCATCTGTCACGGTTACTCTGGCACACAGATGTGAGAATAATATGACGATGTAACAAGCATATAAATATCCTTGGTTACACAACACTACAAGATTCTACACACATCATGAATGCAATGATGCATGTGGTTGCCTAGCAACAACCTTGAATATACAGTTTGCTTTTTAGGACTGCGTTTCCACACGACACTTCACCTGGACCAAACTTATCTTGTTGAAGTTAAAAAATGTAAAATTCACTCAACTTTGCTCTTGAACGTGATATTACGTAAGTTGGATTGGAGCCGACAAAGGTTCCACTATCATATTAACTTATTTCAACACACACACGAGTAAATCCGTCGGTGTAATTAAACTTTGTGTTACAACTGTCGGGCTACGCCCTACAGAGAACTTGAAATCGCTAATGAAATCTACACAAATGTGGCCACTTTGCAGAATTCTAAACGAATTTCCGAACTTCCAGTAAACACATTTTGATGTACTAACCTCTGAAGATTATGCTCACTCTACGAGTATGCTTGTTCCATTGCTCTGTAACGGTTAACACCCCTGATTTTTATGTGGAGGTCCCGGGTTAGATGTATGGCACCCAGGACAGGTATCCTAGCTGCGGCTTTCCATAGTTTTCTGTTTCGATTAATGAGTCCCAACCATAAAACAGGTCAAGACAGCTTCCTGCCACATCACATCCAGTCGCCCATCTGACTACACGCGTAGACAACTTCGACTAAAAACCAGGAAGTAGATAGAGGCCTAATATGAGATAAGTATCTGACTGTACGTATAACTAATGTTGACAGGAATATATAAAAAAAAGCGAAAACACGGACTTAATAAAAATCGGAGAGTTACTTTTGACACAACCTGTGGGTTCATGCAACATGGGTCACCGAGACTCTGTGACGAGTAGAAAGAGCAGCAAAGAAAAACGCGACTCAAAAAAGCTGGCTTCACTTCCACTTGGGTTGCTCCGAGAATCAAACAAGATGTCAACATGTCTGCAGTCCGGACTCCACCATGCTCTGCGAAACGGGGACCACATGGCCAATCACACCGCTCATGACATTCAAATGTGCCCAGAGGACAAAACAAGAAGTGGTAACTGCTCAAGATATTCTACGTAATTTTTAAGACAACGGAGTATTAACGATATCCTTAGGAACCCTTTCCGTCTTCAAGGTAATTTGCAACGACAAAAATGCATTTTATTCAAGTTATTAAATAACGCCAATGCCCCTTCCGCTGCTTTAATATCCATCAATAATCATACAAATCGATCATTTAATTTCTCCTAGTTCACTTTCCGACTACAGTTGTCCATCTAACACTAAAATTTTGCACCACGACAATGTACCTCATTTTTAACGTATAAAAGTATTTCTTAATACTTGGCACATTTTAGGAACATTTCAAGACCCTACTCTATGTGAACTAGATCGCTCCAATCTCATAATTTAGAGTGAAGCTATGGTGGTATACCCCACCGATGGTGCTTCCACCTGGTCGTGGTGGTGGGGCTTGTGTGTACCAATGACCCAGAGAGCTATGCCGGCGGTAGCGTAGCTACTGATAGGGCCTCCCAAGCCGGACAGGTCAAAGGGTAGGTACCAGACTAAGAGAAGCACCTGGTCCTCCAGGTTGGGGGATGTGCATAAGGTTAACACCCTTATCACATAAAACAAACCTTGTCCAGAAAACGACACTAAGGCCTCGGTAGGACGGTGGCCATGGAAGTCGGAAACCGCTAAGGAGTGTGTAACAACTCACCTGCCGAAGCAACTAGTGGAGGAAGCCAAAGCCCACCCAGGGCTGTAGAGCTGGATGGTGGTGGTATGGTGGTATAACTGACACTAATAAATTAAAAGTAATAAATTACGAAGCAGGAAGGTGGGTGTGAACTCTGATGTTCTTACGTCTCGTGGGAATTCGTAAATTGGTCTAAGGGTATCAAGGGGGAACCGGCAGTGTAACCTGATACCATAAATGAGGAATGCACAAATCCGGGCGCCAGGTCACCCCGTCGACTAAATTTTGTACGGTGGCGCCTAACATTTGTGGGTCCTCAGATAGAAACCTGCTTCATGTCACCCTTCTGTCGCCTTGAATTCTGGTGTGGCTAATATATTATTGAAACATTTGTGCACCTCTGCCATAAAATTAAGTAAACAGGCTAAAGAAAATAACTCGCTGGAAGTAATTTTGACTCGATATGAATCATCTCACTTGTGTAATTAGCAATGATTTTCAATAAACTTGTTAGTGGGAGTAATTGGAGATATACTAGTAGATTCTCGTGTTTCTCAGCATAGGCTGACCGGGCAGTTTATCATGACATCTATACAGTACCTTTCCACAGCTACTACAAGACGTACAAAGTGTTCCACTTAAAACCGGCCCACTTGCAAGACGAAATCAAGAAAACGGGCCGGTTTTAAGTGGAACACCTCTACCACTAGCCACAAGAGCGCGCATTTTAGCATCGCATACTTCAATGACGCTCGGAACACTTGTGTGGCCCACAAAATCACCCGACTTCAAATCCGTTCAATTGTTGTTTATGAACAGGTATTGTGTCAGCTAAGGTAGTTAACGATACAGTGGAACTGCAGGGTCATTATTTTAACTGAGCAAATCGTTTTCCTCTTCCCGTCGCGAGTCAAACGCGCATGAGGGCAGGCCACTCAGCGGCCATTTTTACTGAGATAAGCTTGGTGACAGAAAGTGGCAAATAATACTGGTCAGATAAAATACTGACTCTGTACAACACATGACAAAAGACGGATGCCAGTGAATTCATAACACGCCTGGAACTTTTTAACGCGTGTAATAATCCTTAACGAGGGGTACAGCGCTGCGTGGAAGCATAAGGGCAACACTTTAAGCATTTTTGTAAGTTACTGTTATCAGGGCAGTCATTTATAAAGTTGGAATCGGCGACAAACACTTGCACTTTGTTTGCATCCTTTTTTCAAAATAAAATGGGTCACGACTCCAAGACGAAGCGTCCAAGGACTCATGTTACTAGGACGTTCTTCGTTGTTTGTGTGCATAGACCACCCCTTCCCACCTAAATTGACGCTGTGTATTTTAGAAACATCCCCTATACCAGTGCTTTTCAACCTTCTTTTCTTAGCGTACCGCTATCACGAGCAAAACAGCTACCGGTACCGAAAATATTAATAATATACACTTTGTACTTTCCTAGTTTAACTTTGTAAATACTTCATAAGTGTTTTTCTTTTCATTTAAATACATTCAAACAATTGTAATAACGCAAGTAACGTATTTAAAATTGAATTACGAAAAACATTTTAATTCCCAAACAACGTCGCCTACAAACAGACGACGCTCCGCGTACCGCCAGTGGTACGCGTACCACCGATTGAAAAGCATTACCCTATACAACCTGAAATCGGTTATAAACTTAATTTTCAGCTACAGCGGTCTCATTTTGCAAACATACGTTAATAATCAGCACAAAAACAAAGAAGAAAGTTCAGACTTAGACTGGAGAGCGTTCCATTTACGCAATAAGACTGACCGTGACCTCGGGGCCTCCAATTAGCGACTCAAGGCATCCATCATTTCTCCCCAGGGATACCCTGTCTTTTTAGAAAGGACATTCATTCGTTCGCACATTGACTCCTTCGATATGGAGAAACAAGTCTGTCAATTACCAGCGCGCAGGAGCTTCTGTTCAAACAGAACTGTGCGAGCGCTCTGAATGTATTTACGTGGATCATATTGAAGTATCCTGACCCCCTGCAGGGGCAATAGGAATCGTTCCCTTTACAGATCCACCGGAAGAACTCTGAGGCACACTGTATTAAATTAAGTGGCTTGGCACTGGCGTCTTAGTATGGTGGTTTGAAATTGTAGTTCAACAGGTACAAGGACCGTGACCCGGGTTGGTTACTTACGGTATAAAACACCCACACACCATTTTTATGTGTTTCGCTTGGGTCTTCTGCGTAATTCAAACATATTTTCGCTATAAACCCAGTCTAGACAGAGGACCATTGGCATCTGTTTTTGCTTCTTTTATGTTGCTGTCAGAGTTGAACTTGGTATTCGAGAAAAGGAAAGCAGTATCTAACCCAACTCCCAAGAACACGTTATTCAAATTTAGAACCTAACTCTGAAACTGGCAACAACTTTACAGTAGGAGTGTTGTCCTCTGAATTACTAGAAATGCGGACGTTACTATTACCCCCCTCCCCGCCGAATGAACTTTTGGTCAGCGAATACGACGGCGATTATGCAAATCACCGGTTGCTTGGTCAAGAGCAGAATATGTCTCACTTTTGATTGACCAATCAGAGCTCATTGTTTAAAATATATGCGCTGTGCGTCATCTTCCCTCGAGGAAGGCGTTAACTTGACGTGGTAATGAGTCATTCAGTCTTAAATTACTTTTCTAAGATGGGGGGAGCACCTTCAAACTTGGGGTCAAGTAACGGGTGGATAGAGAAAATTACACACACAGTTAGGAGTTCCATAGCCGGCATTTATTGCCTACTATTTTAGGCTGTCGAAATAAAGGTATCTTAGATGGACGAAACATGTAGCACGCATGGGTGAAACGAATATTACATTTGGTTTGAAAGTGTTCCGCATACCAAGAAGAAGTCCGAATAAACCTGGCTTCGAATTCTTCCAGTAAGGGACTCCGATACTAGCGGTGCTGAAGGTTCTGGCTTCATAAGATATTCACTTTCGAGGAGATAATAGTTACTTTGTCAGTTGTTTTATATGACTGTGAGAAGTGTAATCTCTTAGTCTGTGACAACATAAATTACAAATGCCTGAAAATAAATTACTGAGGAAACTTTACGGGCAATTACGTTATTACATACCAAGGAACTGGTACTAACGGGACAGTAAAATCAAGGACAGTTGGACAGATTCGTAGCTCGGATGCAAGAGCCAAGAAATGCATAGGCCGATAAGGAACAGTGAGATCGGTGTCAAGGAGTCAACAAGTTTTTAAGCTTCGGATTATAACACCACAGCACCCGTCAATAATAACGCACAGTCGAGGCACAAACAGTAACGACGACTAATGATCCTGAAGGATGCCGAATGCAGTGGTGGTGGTGGTCTACTTTCATGGAGTAAAATGCCCTTAGAAACGTATGATCTTCACGGGTGAAGAGAAATGTTTGGTCACCCTGGGCATTACGTCATCTCGATCATTCAATGAAATCAAGATGGACGACCACACGGCCAGGCACTTTGATTATGGAGGTGTGGTGGGTTGAGAAAGACTTTCAAGCTGAGCAGTGGAGACAAGAGCGGTTCATGTATCATCACTGCGAAGATTTTCATCAGGTGGTTAGGAGGAAATGAATATTAAGTGATCAAAGTGAAACTATGGAGATAATTTTGGATCCCAAACTACTTCAAACGTCAGTCTGTGACGGGGTGCGTAAGAATATTTTACGCGTAAAAAATATGTTAGTAAGGATATGTCATTCAATAAGAGGACTGAGATTAGATTTCCCGCAGGAGTTCTTTCATCGTCCCCACAGTCAAGACTGCTTCGGTAACAAAATGCAGCCTCTGGGATCCTTCCCAGGAGGGCAATGCGGAGTGTGCTATAGGCACACGTGTGCATACTCGTGGTTGTTGAGGTGTAAAAAATGCGGAACTCGTCCACTTCCCTTAGGCAGCCTCTAGACACAGGGGCAAAGTAACTTTACATAGACTGTTACACTGTACAGTATTGGAACCGAAACTGTTCCAGGCCTATATTATTTCAACTGGCGAAATTCCGCGGACGTCTAAAACTGCCTGTAAGGAAATAACGAACCAGACGTATTAACACATGGGGCTAAAGATTCAACATTCCCCGCGTCATACCGGCTATCATGACAAGATCTTCGTAGATTCCTTATTGCTCTCCAGGAAAACCCTTCGATAAGAAGTTAAAATAGACCACGATTTTCTCATTCCGCTCATCTTTATTTTTTACCTTAACACTAACACCTGTATCTGTAAGTGTTAAGATAACCCAAGAATCAACCAATTATAAACGAAGTACCTTACCTGTTTCTACAAATCCCTGAAGTTAAATCAACCGCTGTGGCATTAGAATGCTTCGTATTCAGGACATACAGAGTTTGAATCTCGGTCGAGAGACTCAGTCCCCCGATTATCGTAATTTTCCTCAGTTCCCACATAGGCCTAGCTTAAAAAGGGCCACGTCTGTGTCCTTCTGCATTCTTGCTATCAACATACATAATCATGCTCTCACTTTTCATGCCGCAGCACTATAAACCCCACAGCGGGCAGTGTCAAATGAAACAAAGACACTATAATTCAGAACTCAATGGGAGCAGACACAAAAGTTTAAGTTACACTGATGGTAAAGTATAAAATTCCTGCAAGTCGCTGTTCTGCTTCTTCAGCCATTACGATTTAAGACCTCTGACCTATTCATATTCAGAATTGGTTGCTGAAATAACGAAATCTGCATAGATACATGACGCAATACCGCCAACAGTACAATACAAAAACATATCGACATATAACCATCTATAGAGTGGGATTCGTTTCCGTGATACCATGACTGAGCAGTGCCAGGTTATTACTCCGTACAGTGTTTTGAACATACAGGGTGAGCGAAGAGAACCTGTACACCTGTCGGAAGTAGGATACAGGTTAGAGTGAGTCACAGTGACCATATGTGACCACGGGCGTGTAAGACAGGCTTCTACTCGCAGACAAGTTCAACACATGAAGTGTTTCACGTGTGGGCCTTTCCAACTTGTAGCGCAGTGTAGCGCCCTTCTTACACACGTGCACAGGGACTGCGCTCACTCTGTATTTTTGTGTTGAAAAATACTTATATGGCAGCATCACAAACATGTCGGCCATGCCATGGCTCAGGCGGTTAGTCGCCGGCCTCTCACTGCGGAGGCCCGGGTTCGATCCCGGGTCAGTCAATGTGAGATTTGTGGTGGACAAAGTGGCACTGGGACAGGTTTTTCTCCGAGTTGTCGGTTTTCCCCTGTCAATTTCATTCCACTGGTGCTCCATTAATTGTAAAACTTGGTAAAAAAAAACTGCTCATCTTCATCACAGGGGTTGCACAAGAAGCCTTAAGGCTGCGGTGCATCCGTAGCATCTGCTGCGGGGCCCTTCACCACGCAAAAAGAAAATCACAAACATGTCTAGCTATGTTAGCACAAGGAAGGAAATTATAGTGGTTATTGTACATCATCGGGAAAATCCTATTCTGTTGCAGGACTTCCATCAAAGCCGCAGAAAGTCATCACTTTACGCTGCGCACTGAAAGTTGGAATGAGGAAGTGAATACAGCTGTGTGACTCATACAGCTATCTGCGGTCCGATAATAAGTTGGGACTCGCACGCATCAGTGGGACAATAGGGACAATTGCAGAAATGGCCTGTGTGACAACGAAGTGCTTGTGAATGGACAGTCTTCACAGCAACGTAACGAGGAAAGCCCAGGGGCTCACTAAAAGGACGCAGAGCTCAAGGGACAACGGGTACTGCGAATGTTTGATACTCGTTCCACATACAACAGTCCTTTTCAGGAGCAGTATCTCGCTCACAACAGCCTGCCACTGCTCCCAGTCCTGAGAGAGGCGAAGTCAATCCAAATAACTAACTACAATTCTTTCACGAGTGTCAATTTTAAATCATTCTACCATCCACACCCAGTCACCTGAGTGGCTCTTCCCTTCACCACCTCAGAGTATAATTTTGTACGCTCTTCTCATCTCCCCATACCTGCTACATGCACCCGCCCATCTCACCCTACTTAACTTGATCTCTGTCACGACAATGGGCGAAGAAAAGACTTATAAATTATGAATGTCCTCAGCGTTAAATTTTTGCAAGCCTCCTATAACTTCTTTCCACTAAGACCGAGACTTTCTCCTTAACACCCCGTCCTAAAACAACTCAATGTAGGCCTATATGGTAAGGTACCAAGTTTCACAAAACCAGAAGTAGAGCTAGTTTTGTCTATTTCAGCATCTATACTTTTGGACAGAAGGCGGGTTGGCAAAAGATTGTGAACTTAATGGCAAGAAGGTCTTAATTTCTTCGTGAAAGTCACATCGGTTTGTTAATTATAAAATAATTAATTACACATGGTCAGGACTTGTGGAAAATCGTTCTAATAACATATAAGTCTACACAAGAGCCGGACAAAAGACGGTGATTTCATGTCCAGCAGTAATTCATTTTCTTCCTTAGAACTTCAGAATTTATCGTGATCCAGAAGAAGAAGAAGAAGAAAGGGGTGGGACAGAGTATATGCACATTTACTTAAATCATATTTTAAAGACTGATCATCACGCAACATTTCAGGCTCGTCCACCCAATCTTCATCCGGCTGCCACAATGACACTGATGTCAATAAGATCTATCGAAGTAGTTACAAAATGGGTCGACCTCCAGTGGCATGATGCTTACACCGAGTATCATGAAAGTAGGCCAATTACTAGCAGACTATCCGATCCCGCATTTTTCCTCAAGGAATGTGTAACAAGGCTGTCTCTCACCATAAGTGGGTATGCTTATTTTTATTCAAGGGTAGGATGGGGCCGTTTCAAAGCGACAGCGAGCCGAACAGCTTCGCAAGAAGAATCTATACATTTAAAATTCCTTTTAATAGCTACCTTTTATTTAACTGAACATACAGCTAACAAAACACATACAAATAACATTACGATGACGACCGTTTAAGAGGGCAGTAACAACTTACATGTACCAACTCCTGTAACAATACGAAGCGTTGCATTTCGCCACAGAGTGTGTTAGTGAGTTTTGTATGACTCTTACAATAACAGCAATCATTTCCCTATTTACCGACTGGTTTTTATAATTGACAAGTAGTGTGTTCCGTATGAGTTTGGAACTCTATTAGTTTTATATAGGGTGACCTACGGTACAAGTCGCTTTAAGGAGATTATACTCACGTTCCTGGTAAACACTACATTATTTACAAACAAACACCAGCAGAAATTTACAATGAGGAACTACAGAAAACTACAGAAAGCACTGATTCGCAAATTTTCTCACAGAGTTCCTTGTCTGCACTTAAGTTGCTAAAATCAACACTGCTTCGTTCCTTCATTGGCAAAACATTGGCACTCTTCATTCACACTGAACACTTTTAACTTTTACTATATATCCCACACTGAAAAATCAGGAGACCTTAGGTGCCACTCCAATGATCCACGGCCACCAATCCACATCATAAATTTCACACCGAGAAAAGCGCGAACATTGCGCCCACCGTGGGGTGGAGCTCCATCCTGCTGCAGGATCATACTTCCTAGGCCATCGTGCTGTTCAGTCTCCGGCGACACTGTGCTCTGCAGAAGTTACAGGACTTTCGATGAAAAAAAGGACCAACCACACTGTCTGCCCAATGTCTGCCAAGAATCTCATTTCTGCAACATTACGCTCTTCTTCTCTTCAACTACCTTCTTCTACCTCCTATCAGTAACACAACAGCTGACAGAAACAAAAGCTAGTGTAACAACAGCATTGTCAACTGATGCAAATAAAAACCGAAAGCACGTGAAAATAGAGTTAAATACTTTGCTATCTCGGTAAAGGGATTTTTCGGACAGCCGGTATATCATAATTTACATAAACGTCAGTTCTCAAAGGGTGAATTCGTAACTACGGTTCACTGGCCCATTCTCAACGTGTCAAGTCGTTCATTAAACCGAATGTGCGGTGGCTTCACTCAAATTTGTCACGTCTACTCGTATGTGTATTAACTCAGCCCACGAAGCAGAATCTGTCTTGAGAAGCTGCTGGCAGTTCATAAGGCCAAAAAGTGTCCAATTTTCACACATTCCCGAGGTTGCGACATATGAGTTTCTAAAAGCGGTGTTGCTCAAGTATTCTATGATACGACGCTGTTTCGTTGCGTGAGTGGTTTCCGATGTTTTGAACGATCATAATGCCTTTACCTTCAGGATCAAGCAGCTAAGTTCCGGAGGTTTATTAATTGTTCACAAAGGCCCGCAACTAGATCCATTCCCGATTCATACGAATCCAGTACACATCCTCGCATTCTATTTAAAATCCATGTGTTATCTTTCTTTCATAAACGGTCTCTTCCTTTCGGGTGTTCAAGTAAAATTTTGAGTTCATCACTGTATCCATTTATATCAAATGGAAATATCCTACATACAATAAAAATAAGGCTAATTGAATTGGTCACATCTTGCGTAGGAACTGCATTTTAAAACACATTATTGAAGGAAAGATAGAAATGACGAGAAGACGATGAAGAAGACGTAAGCAGCTACTAGGTGACCTCAAGGAAACTATAGGATACTGGAAACTAAGTGGAAGCACTAGATCGTACTCTGTGGCGAACTCGCTTTGGACGAGGCTCTGGACCTGACGTGAGACACTACGTAATGAATGAATGGCACATCAGCAGACGCCTTTCTCAACAAAAAGGTCGCGCCACACCACGGGAAGGAAACCGAAGCCATACCGTTTTAATCTGACGGTTTCTGATCACTTAAAATGTAATGTTACGTCACAAGGGGATAGAGAGTAAAAAATTATAAATTCCTACATGACAGCCTAAAATGTCATTCCATCATGAAGGGCGGATTCCCCATAACACTTTGCGTAATGTAGGTTACATTACCAGAATGACAATAAATTGTAGGGAACGTTAACCTAAATCTATTATTTTTGGCCAATAAGAAGCCTATAACAAATATTTGTGACTGATTTCCTAATCCAAATGCCATAATTCACAGGAAAAGAAAGTCAACCACTTCGCCAAATTCAGATCAGCATGTTCGGGGATTGAGAAGTGCGTGTCGTTTGGGGCACAGACCGATCTTCATGAACTCAAGAGAGCTGCGAACACCAATTTTCAAATTCTTACCGAAGCCAAAGTCATGTTTCTGTCCTCTAAATTTTGGAACGCTGTTTCTTGCAACAAATAATCATTTAAGGCAGGAAAATGAATTTAATGGACGAACACACAAAGTAAGTAACTTGTTGAACACTAATTCGATATTTAAGCTGAACTATACGAATATCTAAATATAGACATAAAATTGTACCAATTTTCTAACCTTAACAACGAATGTAGTGTATTGTTGTGGATATGTTCATCGTATCCCAGTTCGTCGTGATAATAAACTACGGGTTCTTCACCGGTAATCAACCAATTCATTGCCGGAGATTACGATTACCCCACACCACCACCATTTATTAACACTTTATACGATACTGGACATGTATGTCATCTGATTAAACATTTAAAAACTCTGCATTTCTTCTCAGAGTGTACTTATGGATTTCATACGCTCATCATGTACCTATTACCTAGCAGCAGTAACCAACTGATCTTTGTAATAGAAACGCAGTCTTCTATATGACTTATTAGCTGATTTTATAAGTATCGTTTAGATCAGGGATGTCCAACCCGCGGCCCGCCAGGTTGTGTTATGCGACCCGCGGCTACATTTATAACACACAGCAATTTATGAGATTCCGGATACCATTTATTGGTTTACTGTGAGTTTTATACGTGCGGTCCGTGAGCCAGCCCACAATAACGGTCGTGGCCCTTTGCACATACAAACACACACACACACACACACACAAAGGTCTGGACACTCCTGATTTAGATGTCCTTCGTGCTTCGAACAGTTAACGCACGTCTCCATTATAGACCTGAGACGAAGTCATAATTGACAGGACCTGAGCCATCCATCGACGACACCCTTGTCTCAGCACAAGATCAGATAAGCACGCGTGTATACATGTATAGGTAAATTGAATAAAAATTATAAATACAGTCATCTCTGCAATTACGTATGTTTCGTTAACGCGAATTTGCTCTAATGAGATCGATCAATCCGTAAAAGCTGCTTGTAAAATGTAAACTTTTGCATATGCGAGTTTGCTCTTATGCGATTTCATTCCCGGCTCTTTAACCTATCAAATGACAAATTTAATCTCTGCGGACGGCCCGGGGTTATTTTTATTACGCGATTTTCTATGGGTCGGCGTCTTACATGAATGCAACTATCGCGTAATAGCAGAGATGACTGTACACATCAATCACATGAAAGAATTACAGTCAATCACGAGGACCAACGAATTGCGCACCCTCTCATTGCTACGTAATTGTGAGATACACTGCATGCTTTCTTTAAAAAACGTGACGATCCTCAACCAGGGACTTCGTCAGAGAACTAACGCTGCTTCATTACGCCATTGCTGGTTGTAAGTGTACAAAATATATTTTTTTAAATTCCCTTTATTATATTTACGTTATTTCAGAGCTTTAAATGCAATGCCATTATATTACTCGTCAATGTTTGGGTGCCGGGAACGCATGTCATTGACTTCCCACTGATTTACATTATAAAATCGTTTCAATTTACGCCGGTTCGTCCAGGAACGCATCCCCGGCGTAAATCGAGGGCTACATGTACATATACATAGCAAATATGCAGGATATACAGTAGCCCCCCCGGTATCCGCGGGTGATACGTTCCAAGACCTACCGCGGATGCCCGAAACCGCGGATATTAGCGAACCCTATACAAGTATACTTTAGATCGACTAAAGTCGACGCTGGCAAATTAAAACGTAAATACTTAAATCGACCATGGTCGACTTTGGCAGTGAATGTGTTAATATTTTCGGTCCGCAGTAAACCGCGGATAACTGAAACCGCGGATACGGGGGTTCTACTGTATGTATATGTATTTGTGTATCTGTGCAAGTGCTGTGTCCCCATCATGTCACTATCTACAAATATTCGCTAACACCCAGTAAATGATGAAAATAAGCATGCGTAGCTGACACCCTAAAACATAAACTTCCGGCAATATCTACATACTCTCTGCGGCCAAGTAAAAACAGATAAAATGTCTTGTTATTTGCAGACTGGTAACTGAACGGCCGCGCGTCGTATTTTGAGCACGCCTCGCTCCACGTTAGACATACACGTGATTCCTTGCCCCATTATTTGCTCTTCACTGCAATGCAGTTAAATATAGACCAGACCACTCGATAACATATAAATGATTCATTCATCCATGTGACTACCCAGTTAAAGTCACAGTTCAAACTGCATTGTACTGCTTTGTGCTCAGCTACAGTACAGTCAGTCCTGCTATAACGCGATCGTTGCATTCGTGTGAGACTTCGCGTTACAGTAAATCACGTAATAAAAATAAGGTCAGATCAGAAAGATTTTGGCCCGTCATCCGACCTTACGTGGTATACCTTCACACTGGTAGCTGAAATCGCATAATAGCCAACACGCATACGCGAAAGTTCGCGTTATACACACAGCGTTAACCTATTCATCAATCATGTTATAGCCAGTTAGCGTAAACGAAAAACGCGTTAATAGCATAACTGACTGTATCTAACGCAGCACTATCTCAGTAAAATGAATCATATTCGTTCCCATGTTTCACAACTGAGTGACCGGATATATTTAGGCAAACCAACTTGAGATCATCTACTCTTCATATCAACCATGTCAGGTCTGTACGTTCTGACTTCCTCAACTAAAACTGATTCTACTTGAATTACTTAAATCTGTTGGTTATGTCTGGCCTTCAGCTGTAATGTGATTTACCGCAGGTCGGGCCGAGGTCGTTAAAACTTCGGACACGTGACACCATGGGGAATGACACGAATTATGCGAACGTCGGAACGAGGAAAGGATAATAATCAAGTGGCTTGTTTTAGTACAGCGTCTTTTCCCGTCAACACTTACTGGTGTAGAACCTTTATAAATCATTTAACATCAGACTCACTTCGTTTCTGGACTTCGTCCATCTTCTAGTACCTCAGCAGAACTTCACATTTCACAAGCCGTATCTGTCTGCGAAAGTTGAGTCTGTTGGGAACATCCGGCGATGGGCACAGTTCAGACAGCAATTAATATAAAGGGTAATATACGTCAGAACCCATTAAAATTGACTGATTTAACCATTTAAAGCCAAGTGTTAACTATATGTACCACCTGCTGCAACATTAAGAAACTCTGCATTTTGCTGCACTATACGTGTTTCGTGTAATTCTCACAACGAATGCGGACTATTTCCTCAAACAGCATTGTCTGAATAACTGAGGCGGATTTTGTTCTCTGTGAGGTACGAACTAAGTCTTACACGGATTAATCCTTTCGGCAGAACTCGGGTGGCGGATCAGTTCTTCCCAGAGTCTCTGCGTACGCAACGAAGATATAGAAAAAGAAGTGAATCCATGGCCTGACAGGGATTAAAACCCTAATTCAAAAACGGAGGCGACTCACTGCCTATATTATTCACACCCAGAACCAGACTACACCGTGCATCCGCTGTAATCAAACATAAGACTACAATGGGTAATATTCGCATTCAGAACCAAACTACACCGTGCATCCGCTGTAATTATAAACACACGACTAATACATACATACAATTAATAAATGAATATGGCGGGCATACCACTTCATTATTTATTCCTCAATCATTGCGCTGCTACATGTTGCGATCAGGCAATTGACGCTGACCTCCGCCTGATACGCAAGACGAAATGGTAAACAAACTCCACAATCCTCTTCAATTCATGCACAACAGTGCACTCCATGCTACAAAAGATTAAAAACGTACAGAAGAATACTATTCCGAAATCAAAATACTAAGTAATTTGGAACAGATGGATGAAATCAACCCCAACGTGTCGGCCGTGCCATGGCTCAGGCGGTTAGTCGCCGGCCTTCCACTACGGAGGCCCGGGTTCGATCCCGGGTCAGTCAATGTGGGATTTGTGGTGGACAAAGTGGCACTGGGACAGGTTTTTCTCCGAGTTGTCGGTTTTCCCCTGTCTATTTCATTCCACTGGTGCTCCATTACTTGTCAAACTTGATTAAAAAAACTGCTCATCTTCATCATAGGGTTGCACAAAAAGCCTTAAGGCTGTGGTGCGTCCGTAGCATCTGCTGCTGGGCCCTTCACCATGTAAAAAAACCCCCAACGTGTCTGTCTATTCGCTACCAAAATTGGCATCATACATTAAAGAGACTAATAAACAACCCAGTAGTTGACTGATCGACACAGTTTTTAGTATATGAAGATCTTAATATAATGCTTGTTAGCATACAACTACTCAAAGAGATACTGTGATACACGCTGCTTCCAGCTAAAGTGTATTGTATTCTTTCATGTAATAGCGAGGCCTCTCTCAATTTTATCATACCTTCCTTGATGCATTTTACACTGACCTCGCCTGAAGATGGTCTTTTCGCTGCAACACGTTGTGATGTCTTGTAAGTAACTACCTTTGGTTACAATAAAGTCATTGCGTTTGATTGATTTTGTGATTTTATACTGAATTCCCTGAAGTATAAAATCTAGAAAAATATGCGAATGCACAATGCCAAACATTCTACTTCTTAAACAAAAAGGCTAGGGGAGCACACTGCCGTACGTGTAATGATTACAATTAGGTACATTCACAACTTAGTTTTATATATGGGAAGTACGTAGGTGAATCACGTTGTTTTATGCTCTGTACCTACATGCGCATCGTTAAGCTTCGCGGACTGTTGTTATAATCCCATTCGTCTCTGCGTAGATGTACTGAACAGACGTAATATACAGTCGAACTCGGTTATAACGTCACGAGCAGTACTGAATATTCTGTGTCGTTAGAAACGAGTGTTGTTCTAGCTGAGGAGTATAATGTTATCGTTAACAGCTAGGAATGAACTGGCACTACAGAATATGTGACGCAATATACGAGCTGTCGCATAAACCGATGTCGTTATAACCGGGCTCAACTGTATTAGGTGGTTTTTGGTGTGTTTTCTATTATGGTACCTAATTCTTGTTACTTTTAACCTATTCTGCGCTCTGTTATTTTTAATATAAGTCTCCTCCACATCCAAATAATATGTGGTTGAATTATTCGTATCTATAGCCAGTCTATATTCTATATACAGCACATCCACTGTAATCATACAATTAGCTGCATTATTTGTACCGAAAACCAGGCTACACCGACATCCATTGTAATCAGATACTGACTACTAGTTGTATTACTCACATCTACAGCCACTATACCTCTGTCAGCAAGGTACGTTGGAAGGACGGAGTTCAATTCCGGGTAAGGTCGCCAATTATTCTTTTAGCCAACACATGTTTGCCAATTTCAGAGCCCACTAAGTCTAGTATCCAATAGGTATCAGGGGCTCCTACCCCACGGATCGAGCGGCTGAGGTGTGAGGGTTACACTCCAAATTCATATAGGGCACAAGGTTTAGAACAGGCCCGCTCAACCCGTAGCTCGCGAGCAAAGTGTTGCCCGCGACACAGTGTTATGTTGCCCGTCGAGACATTTGAAATGAGAAAACCTCTTTTATTCCTTTCTCTGGCAAAGCCGAGATACAACGCCGAAGCAGTTTTTAAAATAGTGAGCTGTTTATTTATGGAGATATACGTTACATTACTAATTCATTTTTAAAAATATGCTAAAAGTGGCGACACCCTAGCCTATGTAGTAAGTGACATTTTTTTATGATTTATCCTATTATTATCAGAAGCCTATATTTTTATTGCATTGACGTATAGGAAAATACATAAGTAAAGTTAATCAGTACTTACTCATTCTTAATTCTGTGTATTTAATTACATGTTGCCCGCATGCAGACCAAATTTTGTCTAAGTTGCCCGCACCACATAAATTGTTGAGTAGATCTGGTTTAGAAACGTTGTTTTACCCCTATATCTCCGATGCCTTTGCGTGGAACTGTGTTCCGGTGCAAAATCAACTCTATCGGTTACCCGTACACGAAGGGCCCATCTGGTATACGCCCTTGGTAACATACGATAAGTTTATACCTGTTCCAGAATGTGATTATCCGTAGGACTACTTCTGTTCTGACGCAAGTCGAGTCAGGGAGAGAATGAACACAGATTCTGACCCACCCGTGCGTCTGACACATACCTCCAGTTTGTGAACCTGCTCCCCACCGCAACCACTTGTCGCTTGTAGTGCGGATCTATCTCGCTTTTCGTTCTGGGTTTCCTATTGAACTGAAAAAGGGGCAGTGTACAATTAAGGTATAATGTGGGGGGGGGGGGCAACTTTTAACTCACACGAGCCGTGCTCTTTCTTCCCATGACCCCAGTAGAGGAACGGCGCTCCAGTGCTTCAGTTTCAGTGCCTGAAGAGATGGCAAATGGTGGCGGAATGACACTAAAATTTTGAAAGCTCAAATTCCACGCTGGCCTTACAGGGACTTGAACGACAGATTTACTGCAGAACATAACGGCAGCATGGACACTTCACACAGCCTTCGTGACCTATTATTTATTTTACTGGCACGGTTGGCGCGCTTTAATAAAGTCCAAGGCTACAAATGGCTGGATTCTAACCTTATACCCCATCATTAAAGACACATGTGGGTTCGTGCCGTATGCCATTGTTGCAGACGGTTAAAGCAGGATGACCACTTCTTCATCTCATTCAACTCCGGGTAGAGCAAGATGGATGATGATCATGGAGGCCTTCAAATTGCTGCAGAGCGCCCGCGGCAGCTAAGCTGAGCGACCAGACAAGCTGGCACCTGGGAGACCACCAGTTGGATGTCCCTGACCGAGCCGCATTCTTCAGAGCGGCCGGAACGTCGACAAACATTGCAAAGTGGTTGTACTGCCTCCAGTTAGTTCGTAAGAGTTCCATGCGGATCCACTTTCTTTCAAAGATCTACCCGACCGTGAAGATCTATCACGCAATATAATCGGTCAAATAGCGATGATGTACTGTATCGCACACACTGGCCGGCAGTACTGATCCACTACTCCACACAGATCAGAAAGACAGCATGGGTCCACTGCGCCGCAGACTGGCCCAGTAGTATGGCTTGCCAGTGGCACACATCACGACAGTATGAATTAAATGTGCCGCACACATCGGCCCTACAGCATGAATCCATTGTGGCACACACACCGATTAACACGACCACATAGATCCACTGTGCCACACAACTTAGAACCCACTGTATAGCACAGATCAGCCCGACAGCATGAGGGTCGACTTGTTACACAGATCAGAAAGAAGGCGTCTGTCCACTGTGGTGCACAAATCGGATTCACCGTGCCACACCAACACGCGTTCGTCAGTTTTCAATAAAGCCAACTGGATCCCCTACGCCACATAAGTCGGTCCGACACACTGATCCGTCTGCCAGAATGATATTCCGCAACCTGAGGATCCACAGCACGTCGTAAAATGTTTCAGAGTAGCTGTAGTGTTTCCAGTCTTTGCTACAAGGATCTGTGGGACTGCAATGATCCACTATACAACACAGATTCGGATCTATGGATCTACCGACACCTCGCAGAGTGACTGCACTGTCATCCGCTTGGATCAGCTATCAGACATGCCGGCCATAAAATCAAGGATTTCGACAGAAACAACACGCAGGTGGGCAAGTCAGTTCTGGTAGTATTTAATTAAAATCACTGTCTTTCGGGTAGGATCCAGCAGTTGTATCATTGTAATGGGTAGTGCTCGAAACTTATTGGGCTCTATCCCCAGAGACTGAGGAAGAACCCGACGAAAAGTTGCCTACTTGGTAAAGGCAACTTTGTCCCTGTCCACGCCATGAAGGAAGCATATAAGGAGAGGTACAGCTCCCCTCATTCTTCACCTCGCCATTAGCTGGAGGTACGTGGTGAACATCACGCCCCGGCCGCTTTACCCCCGGGAAAGGACCCCAGTACCCATTGAACAGGAGGCTGGGTGGGTCCCACACTTGTTTACAACATACCTGCAATAAGAATCGTCTACGCGCATGTCAGACTGTAAGGGCCGAAAGATGGACTGATGTGGTGTGTGTGTGTACATGTATGTATGTATGTATGTATGCGTGTATGTATGTTTGTATGTATGCAAGTATGTATGTATGTATGTATGTATGTATGAGTGCATGTAAGTACGTACGTATGTATGTATGTATGTGTGATGCATGTGTGTATGTAGGTATGATGCATGTGTGTATGTATGTATGCATGATGTATGTATGTATGTACGATGTATGTATGTATGTATGTACTTATAAAGACATTCGTCCCTCTTCTGTGTATCTCACTGACCAATATGTTCATTTATTACGCACATCAGTGTAGTGTTACAAAGCCCTACAGACACAGTGGGCAGAGTCTAAAAACAGCTCATGTTAATCTCTACCTCTACAAAGTCCACTTTTTATCTGACAACCACCGTCTGTCACTTCCAGCCGCTACTCCACCGCGCGTGTGAGCGGTCTTAAAAGTCTCGACTGCCCAACTTAGAAACTTTCGCGACAAAATGCCCTGCTGTGAGTTCGCGCATTCGAAACCATTTCCTCGTCTATGTCGGCCATCACTGAGAATTGTGCCTGTGGGATGGGGGATTCGAGCCCTCGACTCGCCAGTGTAAACTGACGAGTGGAATGAGGTGTTGAACACCCATCTACTAGGCACGCATTTTCAGTTGTCCATCTTTATTTAACTTCCAAGCCCGGGGTCTAACCAGGCCTGCTAAGTAATGTTCTGTTACAAGCAGCTCACTACAGAAAGGAAGCTGAAACCAAAGGAGCTCAGAATGCATTATTCATTACGCCATACAGCGCTGGTATTGCCTAATTTAGGAGTACTGTGTCAAGGTGACACTTGTTCCGTTTCTTGCAAGAGGGGCGATGGGGGAAGGGACCGCACCAATAGCGTACCGAGAGTTGCGAAAATATCACTGGAAATTACGTCTGATATTTAATAACCATCATGTTACCTCTCAACTGCTGCTACCACCACTAAATGGCAAACTTCGAGCTTTCTTTAACACTCTTGACATTAAAAATGTGTTGGGTGTGCATTTCTCCCACATGAATTCTGTACGTGAATCAAGCACTGACACATTTGGCGTAGTTAGTACAGTGACTAGGTTGAGGGCTGGACGTCCAAGAAATCGTGGTTAGATTCCCGGAATGGGTAAGAGATTTACCACTTCTCCATAGTGTCCAGTTCGTCTGCTGGGGGGCCCACCTAGCCTCCTATTCAGTGGGTGGCTGGGGAGCTTAACCCATGAGTAAAAGTGACCGGGGAATGACGCTGATAAATCACCCCCGCCTGGTGATGAGGTTAAGAATTAGTGGAGCTATAACTCCGTCCTCCAAGCTTCTTCAAGGCGTGCACAGAAACGACTTTATACTTGTAGAATATCTAACAACATGTTCAATTCCAGACATGACACTACATATAGTCTTAAAACTGAATGCGTCGTTGCAGAGAGACAGCAGAGTCAGTTTTTGCAAATTCTAGGAAAAGTATAAAAAAAGTTTAGTTTGTTGCCTATCAAGGACAAGGTCAGGACAAAATTGATGACCAAATCTATTTTACATGGGACCAGAGTCCTGTTCCCACACGCGACTCTGGAAGTCAGAAATAATTAACAAAAATACAGACTTTACCTTTCTGAACTAAACAAACTTCTCGTCATTCCTTCAAACTGATCTCTCCACCACAATGCTGATTATTTTGCTCACATCGCACTTCGTTTCTATGCCATACCACTGTCACCTTCTGCGTATGCCTGAACCACTCACTGGTCATGAAAAGTTACCATGTGGAGTCTACCTGTAATCTAAAGCTAAGGGTACCACGTTGTTATTCGATTCTGTGCATTCTGATTTTCACTAATTTATGGACAAATAAAACTTGTAAATCCTACAAAGATTAAAATACACCACGCAAGGCACAAAATATAACATACGTATCTTATTTGATTATACAAAGGTCTTAAACAGCAAGCTTCGATTAGATTAATGCTTCATCTTCAGGAGCACATGTGTAAATCAGTAATGGGTCATTATCCCAGTGATTATTACGGAAACAAATATACACCACTGCTGAATGTAATATTGTTACATCACTAGTAATTTTTACGCCTCCACAAAGTGTATACCAAAACACTATTTTCTTGTTCGAATACAAATGCAGATTGTCCTCTACGTTTGATCGCGACTGACGGACGGAATACTCAAAGAGCGTGCCAGACCTGTGGAACGGAGGAGCACAGAATGTCACAGATATTCGGTTTGACTGTTCAGTTACATCTGTGACAGCGCTGACTACTACGCAGTCATAAACGCTTACAGCCTCACTGATGGCGCAGAAGGATGTGGCAGGAAGGAAATGAGTAAATATTTTGCGAGAGAGACAAGCTCACGTTTACTAACCCGAAATTCAACTGGCTGGGGGCAGCAGCAAGCAAAGGACCATTGTAATACTTATTTTTATTTTCTAAGTTCTGAACAAGAACTAAGCCTGCGTAGCATGTTCAGTAGTGTGATCATTGTGTCACTGTTACTAATACGTATGTTTCTGTAACGCAAAAAAAAATACGATTTGATACATAAATATTCAAGATAAAACTCACAGCAATCACGGTTTGTTCTTGTGATTTGAATGTAAATTTTATTTCGTCTGAAACTCGCTCTCTGTTCAGGTCTAAAACAGTGATAACCGAATGGAAGAAATGCTTACATCGGGCACCCGTCACCATGGCATTGCGCGTCCTCAAGTTACACGTAGAGGAGACGGACGACGTGCGAACTGTATCATCCGCGAACAGCCGACAAGGTGCGGTCCTCAGGCCTGGTAACGGGCTAAGAACCTTACAACGTAAAAAGGCAAGCATGTCACGAAATTTCCACTGGGCCGCGAGCTGATTCTATGGTAAAACCTACGAAACGGAAACAGAACGTGCGATTTAATGATATTAATATGAATCTGTAACAGGATCTGAGAGCGTCGAATGGATTCATCTGGCTCACACTAGGCTTCATCGGCCGGCACCTGTAAATACGGCAATGAGCTTTGGGATTTCATGAAAGTCAAAATCTTCTTGACTAGATGACCACTGTTAGCTTTTCAAGAAGGATTCTTTTCCATGGAGTTAATTAAACAACGTAAAATCTGGTGTGGGACAATTCTTCGAATCATGTAAGCAATGAACCTGCCAAAAAAGGAAGGAAATGCAGGAACATTATTCCATTTGACAACTAAGACCTATTCGCGTGACAGCAAGAAGAGCAGAGTTCGCCGCTATTCAAATTCGCCGTGAGTCGTGGTCCACACCTTTTAGTTCAATGCACTACAATTAATATTAGGTCTTTACACACACATTTTAAAAAGCTACAAGTGTTTCCCGTCGGCTCAGAGACAAGTGCCACATTTAACAAATATGTTGTTAATTTAATGAGCTAAGCGAGCCGATGGGAAACGACTAGCCACAGTTGACCCTACAGAAGAGTGTGTATGGTGTGGTGACTTTGTTTACAATGACGTGAGGCCGTGATTTATACACTTTATACTTCGTAAAACCGTAAAACCGGTCAGAACTTGCATTTCTGCAGTTATGCAGACAGTATTTTGCATTCCGTGCACCAAGACAATCTTACACCGAGGCAACTGAGAAAGAAAATACCGGGTAACATAATTTAAATGGAGAAAATAAATAACTCCATGACCTTGGTTAAGGAACTATACAATTACAAAGCATGCACTGAAATGACGGGTTGTAAAACTCACTGGGCAACAATCAAGATTCTTGTTTTTCCATTGCCGCTGTTGTGAAATAATGACATACAGGACAGGATCACAACAGTACCAACAAGATGAATAAACGCATACCAGGCTATACATATACACGTACATACATACATACATACATACAAATTCTTACAGGCCTATGATGGTGCAGTTGTTATGATTGACACAAGGCCTTCTGGAACGACAGGTCTTGGGCATTATTAGTGCTTCAGGTGAATCTGTGTTCATAGTGTTTTGTTATACGATGTCAGTGTCTGACTTAAGTGTGACTGCAGTCACAATTTGACTTTCGCACAAAGGACCGGGAAGAAAATATTAATAACACTGAAATTGTCATGTTATTTCATGTATGATAACAATACGGGGTTTACAACTGTGACGCTGCGCACATGCTTGTTGAAGCAGACCTAAGCCTACTTCTGCGTTTACACCGGCCTTACACAGCGCCATGCAATAAAACCCTGTATTATGCTGAACTTTTAACGGATTTCTGGATAAAGAGATACATCCCCGAAGACGGTGAATGTACAGTACATTGACCAAATATATAGAGTGGAACTGGTTTCACCGCATTTTAAGAAAAGCTGTATTTGGTTTCATTATTTTTTACTTGTTACCAATAAAAACGATGGTGACGTTAAATACTGAAATAATAAATCTTTCTAAGCAGCAGCAGTGGTATAATTCTTTGGAACATGCAAATGTCTCCAGCCAGAGTTGGATGACTTGAATACTTATTAGCTGTTTTCGTGCTAAGTATGAGAAAAGCAGCCCACACATAATGCTACTAGCAAAGAGTTTCACTAAGCACAAAGACACGTATCGGTCAGTAAGACAGCTAAATATTTCGGCTTTTGCCGTAAGCCATCATCAAGTTAACAAGAATAATGTACAAAAATAATTATAACTAATGGCAATACCACTTCTTTCACAAAACGTAAGATTTTACACTACACATCCGATAAATTAAAACAGTTAAAACATTGGAATGTTCTAAAAATATTACTGACTTTTCTCCGTTTCGATTACATATTGAAGTTCTATATTTATTATGCGTAAATTATGCTTACTTTGATTTGTTTTCTTTCTCGCCAAAGTCATGAATCGCTATGTCATACGTACTACGGTTATAATTTCTGTTGGAATTTCCTTCTGTCGTATTTAATAATAAAAATAATTAAAATTATTACGTCTAAAATTTTTATATCACCCTGACCATGGCTTAATACAGAAGCAGAAACATACAGGCGTCTTACGGACTAAACAGTGTTGTACTGAAATTCTTTGTTGCTTATCGTTTTGATATTTGCACAATGGGATGAAACAGTTACAGACTACACACTGTAACCCCTCGACCAACGCGGTTTTGCCTAGCACGGTTTTAAGCAAATGTGATTGAAAATAATTAAACAGAAGGGGAAAAATGTCAGAACGCAGACAAATCTAAATGTACGAGGGTAAACGGGGGACGGTTCACTCACTCGGCCGCCGAAGTAGCCTGCAGCATCACCTAGCTACCAAGACACTGCGTAGATGGTAGATGTTTAAAAGCCAAAAATGTACGTATGTTAAGTGATGGAAGGGGGGGGGGGGGGAGTCCCACAAGCGCCCGCATTCATGTGACCCTATCTTTCCCTGAAGAAATCCGGGTAACGCGGTTTTGTCGAACACGCCGTGACCACTCACCCTAACCCCCCGCGTTGAACGAGGGATCACGCATACAATTCTGGTCGGAAAACGTGAAGGGGCCGCCTCGAAGACCTAGAGGTAAACTGGGGATGAATACTGAAATGGTTATTATAGAAAGAGGACCTGGGCGTATATAATATGTGCTGAAACTTGGACACTTCGGAAAGTAGATCAGAAACGCCTTGAAAGTTTTGCAGTGCGGTGCTGGAAAAGGACGGAGAAGAGCAGGTGGACCGACCGTGTGAGAATAAAAAGAAGGAAGGCTAACTGGATTGGTCACATTCCGAGTGAAACTGCCTTCTGAAAGACGTTATTAAAGGAAAGATAGGAGCAAAGTGAAGAACAGGAAGATGACGTAAGCAGCTACTGGATGACCTTGAGGAAAAAAGATACTGGTATGTGAAAGAGGAAGAACTAGATCGCACTCTGTGGAGAACTCGCGTTGGAAGAGGCTACGGACCTCTCGTTAAGACAGACTACGTGACGCTTTATATACTCGTATATAATATATATAACTAACTCCATTCAGCAGAGTCCTTCTTGACAAGCTAACAGGTCCTCAGCTAGTCAAGAAATTTCCGGCATTTTATGGAACCCGAAGGTTCATTACCGCATTCACAAGAGCCAGCCACATGTCCCTATCACATATATATACATAATACATAATATATATACCGTCACGTATTCTGTCTTAACGAGAGGTCCATAGCCTCTTCCACAGCGAGTTCTACACAGACTTCGATCTAGTGTTTCCTCTTTCAAACATATATATATATATATATATATATATATATATATATATGGCTAGAAACAGGGACCAATGGAGGGCTCTTGTTAACTCACACTATTGTTCTGGTCCACTGCCTTGCACTTACACTATTTTGTGCCTAACACAAGCGTTTCGACGCTACCCTGCGTCATCTTCAGTGTATGCTGGTGTATCTGTTGATGGGTTGTCCCCAAGTGGCCGTGCCGGTGTGTGTATTATCCGGGTGGTTGTGTTTTGTTGCTTGTATATGGTGTTGCTCCGCTGTGCTCTGTGGGTTTTGGCCTATTGTCCTGAATAAATGCGCGGGCTGTTTTTACGTTCTGCAATGAACCTTGGTGATAGGTCTCGTCTGTAGCATGAAAAAAATGATTTCGTTCGGGGCGAAGTTCTGTTTCTCAAAAAATAAAATGTTTGAAGATGCTCGTAAGAGACGACCTATTTATGGCACACATACAGACAAGTTCTTTGGCTTGGGACAAGTGACGGGCGTAATTTATGGGGCCGTCATACCGTCCGGTGATGGTTACTGTAGCACATGTACCTAATTAAACCGCTACTCTGCAAAACATCGGCAATGTGCGGGCTGGACATGACGAGACCAGGGGGCATAACTGTGGGTACTGATACTGACTGAGGAGTTTGCAGTTGATCTTGGCAGTTGTCTGCGCCGGGGAAAGCCTACCGTCCCTTGTTTGTGACCAGTAACCGATGTATTCCAGTTAAAAGTACATTGGACTGAAGTTCATTCGTGTTTGTGCGTGTGAAATAATACAGTTATTTTCTGCAGTGTTCTATGTGGTTAGAGCTGTGCATATATTAATTTTAGGCTTATTATGAATGAAACATCTAACAAATTGCGACCAGTGGAGAGAAGTCATGCAGTGACAGACACTCATGTTTTTGACAGGATCACACAGTCATCACGAGAGTTAAGGGACTCTCCCCACCCTGTGCAAGTCAACTGCATTCTCTTGAGTAAAGGACAGTACTTAGTCAACACACCGTAAATGCTCGTTAGTGCTGGGGGAAAGCAATCGGGCTTTGTTCGATTTCTAGCCGCGCACTGGCATATGAACTGTAAACAGCTGTCTTTGCATTGTCCTCTCATGTAAAATGTCTGTTACCTTTGTCCGATTTTTACCAAACTTGAATTTTATAGATGGATTGTAGTAAAAACAAAAAAACATTTCATGACAATCCGCCCAACGGGAGCCACGTTGTTCCATGCAGACGGACGGACACTAGGAAGCTAATGTCACTTTCGCAACTTTGCCAAAGTGCCTAAAACAGTACTGTGAACAAAGGTAAAATAGAAGAACGGAATGAAAATTCAATAATAGAAGAGAGTGGAATGGGGTGGTTGTGAATCTGATGAAAATTACGGTGGAATATCTGGGGTAGAATCACAGGACGATTCGTGTCACGTGCATATGAGTATTATTATATAACAGTAAACTTTTTATTTAAAAAAAATTGCTCGTTAAGTATTACTACCACGTACAATACGGGAAATGCCTATCAGGTCCAGTTTTCTTTGTTACGATCTGTGCTTCCTGGAGGCAGAAGACAAATCATTACGCTATCGCTATCACAGTACAAGTGACTCGCTCCTAGCTTTCCGCTTGGAACATTCCATCGGCCAAAATCTAATACACGATCTCTAAAAGCGAACCGACCAAGACTGCTTCAGGGCAGGAATGAATGTCGCGCTCTCTTCCGGTGAATCACACGCAAGATATCAAAACCAGTCGCTGTTTTTTCCTCGTAGTGGACTGACGTTCAGAATATGGCGAATACAGAGCATCCCGCTCATCACCTCCCTCAGCACTGCAGCTGTAGCGGAAGCCTTGTAGCGTATGAAGCCGACATCCGCCGGTTTATAAAGTAAGTTTTTCTACTGTTCACACTCGCTAATCCTGAGAATGGCCTAGGATTCGTTTCTGAAATTCATGGCTGCATTCTCTATTCGCAGGGGCTATCGGTCCTGTCTCGTGAGACTGTTATACAGGTCTGATTCAGGATAAAAAATGCATATGGCAAGGGAAAGAGGATAATGGGGGGGGGGGGAGAGGAAATGATAGGAGCTAAAGACCGGGAAGAGGAAGAAGACGTAGACAACATGGAGAATGTGACAACACAGGACCATGAGGACGAGACACAAAGCAAGCGATACAAAGTTAGGCGAATGACAAGTACGTGAAGAAGGAATTCGAGAACAAAAGCGGGACCAGCATAATAATATAGAGAAACGCGAAGTACTTGGGTAAGTGGAGACAGATTTTAAATAGGGGCAAAGGATATGAAGGAAGGGGATTAAGAAAAGTAAGTTGAAGGTAAGGGCAACAAAAGAAAATGATAAGAGAAAGGAGTGCAGAAGCTGGTGGTGGTGACGGTGGTAGTGGTGGCGGCAGCAGTGGCGGTGGTGTTGGTGATGATCATGATGATAATGATGACGAAGACGACGACGATGAATAAAAGGAAAGAGAACAGAATGAGGTAGAAGATACGGTGAAGGGTGAAGACTCAGGACCGGAAGGTGGAAGAGGAGGGAGAAGAACAGCCTATGTCCGTTAGCCGTATTACATGACATCTTGTATGCAATGCTTTAGACTCTTAGCTCCTTTTTAAGGAGGTTTATTGTTTGTGTCGGAATGGAAGACTTCGATCTGAAAAGATAAATGTGACCTTTACGTAAAACTAGGAGAGACGATTGTGACGCACTTTCCACTGCTAAAAGGAAGAACGCGACATACATAAAGGCAACGACGTACGTCTTAATCAGTCCGCCTGGAGACATGGCAGTGCGGACGGTGAGATGCACTTTGTGTATCAGTTCCTTGGCACGGGCAGGGGCTTGTGTAAAGGAATCCGCGCTCAATATTTCGTGTTTTCCCGGAATCCTAACAATCGACAGTTGGGATTTCACTGAGAGTGGCAGGAACTGTCTGCAGGCCTGCAGGTTTCCCCGTCATAGCAACGTGCTAGTCTGGACTTTCCCGCGTGTGACGGGAACTGCCTTAAACTCGAACTCTTGCTCGTAAACAGTAGCGTTTAAGTTTTCCGAGTTGTCCTTCCTAAAACGAAAAATTTTTGTATTTACACTTTTCCTCTATCACTATTTGTCTCCCGAGATAGACAGCGCGACTGATTGACGGAAACTGTGAAATTAACTAGCAAATGCGCCATACTCACGTAACTCTTCTATACGCGGTTTCCCCCGTGTCCTATTCGTGACACATATTGGTTTCTCCCTACGTGCGTTTGCAACTGTCGTGGCGAATGGTTCCCCCAGACGTGATATCCGAGATTCGTTTTTAGGACAGCTGTTACTACTCTGGGCAGTCATTCTATGCAACCTCTGAGCGTGATGTTCGGAACGGGTTTCATAGGCACCTTGCGCAGCTCATAAAAGTGATGCAGAGATTGCTCTTTACGGTACCTTGTGCCGAATCCATACGGCACCTATTACTCCCGAGCGTGATACTAAAGATGGGTTTCTTAGGCACCACATGCAGCAACCTAGACAGTCATACTCCACGCTGACTTTTAGGCAAACCTGCTACTAATTTTCGAATTCGTGAATTTAAATGTCTTTCCCGAGAGACTAATTTTCTTATACCGTAATAATTGAGGCTCATATTTTAGGCACTCTGCGCCTGATTCTCCAAGCGGCACAATTTCTGTATTAACATTTTTCACTGTTACTATTAGTTAGTGAGACAGAGCGTGACAGACGGAAGGACGGCCGCTATCAACTACATAGATAACCGGCCATTATGTGTACTTCCAATTTGGTGATTCTGTATAAACACCGAATTCTTCACTACTGTAACAATCTCACGCTGCAGAAGAAGACACTAAACCGCTGGGATGATGACAATACCACGGCACTCGTGACTGTTGAAGTATTACTTATTTAAACTGTCGAGAACCGCTCCACTGACATCTGAATGTCGAGTGCCCATCCTAAAACCCGCAGACGCTAACACATAAATCGCATTTCAATCCGCTACACGGAAATACTATTCCCATACCCGATTCCTTCTCCTCCTCTAACCAATTTACAGACCGGTGACCAAACCTATTTCCTGGTAACAGGCAATACATCCGATCCCAGTGGCCGCTCGGTATAAGGCGTGGGTCTGCGGCCGCTCGCTTACTGGGATTGTGGGTTCGAATCCCGCCGGGGGCATGGATGTCTGTCTCTTGTGAGTGTTGTGTGTTGTCAGGTAGAGGTCTCTGCGACGAGCTGGTCCCTCGTCCAGAGGAGTCCTACCGAGTGTGGTGTGTCCAAAAGTGTGATCGTGAAGCCTCGAAAAATGAGGCGGCCTAGGCCCCCAAGGGGCTGTCGAGCCATTGAAAAAAAAACAGACAATAGAGTGTTATCATTATACATAACAATTAATAAGAGGCTGACTTCGTTTCATGTAATTAATTATGCATACATAATACTACTGCTGCTTCCCTTTGAAAGTCGCACAAGCACAACTACATTCTTACTATCACATACGTGTACTTCCGCCTTACATAATTTCAAGAGAACGCAATCGCACGTGTTCTGCAGTAGAGCAAGGTCGCCCGTAACATGCCAACGGATGCAGAGTACAGTTCTACTTATATTACGGAGGTGGGTGGTCAACGCCAGGCCCCGGCCGCTTTACCCCGGGAGACAGCCCCGGTACCCATTGCATAAGAGACTGGGTGGGCCTCAGGGCCGGGCTGGTTGGGTACGGAGATCGGAAAACCTCTTGCCCTCACCGGAGGTTCGACACCGGACCGCCCAGCCTGCAGCCAGCCCCTATACCGACTACGCTCTCCTGCCCCCACGCCTCCCCCCCCCCCCCAACGTAGGGTAAGCAAACGGGAATTTGATCCAAATGCTGTTTAATGTGCCTCGGGCCGGGCCGGGTAAGAGGAAAGATTGAAGTCAGATATAAAGTGGGTAAATGTAAAGAGTCTGATAAAGTTGTGCTAAAGAATTAGAACACGAAGATATGTTTATTAAAATTAATATTAAGATACGACAAGGATGTTGTTGTTGTTGTTGTTGTTGTTGGTGGTGGTGCTGGTGGTGGTGCTAGTGGTGGTGGTGCTGCAGCAGCAGACGAGAAGGGACTGAGGACCAGTAGATGAATAAACTGAGACAAAGCGAGAAAAGCTGGATTATAAATTAAAGCTGATTTGGAGGAGATTGACGAGACAGAAGGAATGAACAACCGGAACAAGACCGGCGATGCGTATGAAGGATAAGGGTACGAAAAGCGAAGTAGTTCCGCACTATGTGACAGACCTAGGGCGAGACTGTTCAGAATTATGACACTATCACAGCAGGATTTATAATCCAGTTCCACGGGTTGATACAGGTGGGCTCCAACAAAAACGGGTTTCATGTTTAATTTCTTTGCTTTTATTCTTGTTGCAGGAGAACGCTCACTGATAGCAGTTCTATCTGCACCTGCCGGAGCTCTCCGGCTCTTGATCAACAGGAACAAAGCTGGTATGTGTGTGTGCCTGTCTTTCCGCACACCAAATTACGCCCTGGGAAGAAATTCCCTTGAGTTGCTCGCTACACATGGTGCGAGTAATTGGCTAATGAAACTAGTAATTAAGTACATAAAACTTTCCCCTCATTATAGTGCTGAGGTTAAGAATGAGTGGAGCTATACTTCAAATCCCCTGTATGCCTTCATGGCATGCATTGGAACACTTTATTTTACCTTTACATATATAATTTAGTTACCCGTTTATGTGTCTAATTCCCAGTAGTACAGATGCTCGCTACGTTCAGTTTGCCAGACATAACCTCAAAATTTTTCATCCGACGCATACAACGTTTGTAATCGTTAACATAGGCCTATAACAAATGTCCCACGCACCATTTTATGTAATTCTGAATTATATTTATGAAGAGGCTAAGGTCCACCAAGGACTGCAAGGCCAGAATAATAATAATAATAATAATAATAATAATAATATTTACACAAATTTTCGTGTACCCAGTTTAAATGATCCGTTACTTAGTGTCATAATACTGAAAGCCAAAAAACACGCAGCACTGCGCCAGCCATATTATTTTTATGCAATATACAGAAGTGCCTCGACAAAAATTGCATACTTTAGTATAACTTTCTTGACACAAAGTTTCAGCACCGCATTCAGTTCCGACAAAGTCGCCACTACAGAATTTTGCAGGACCACCATGATAATAATGACGGTGGGAAACTACAAAGACCTCCAGTGGCATTAGATTTGTATCAAGTTTTATACGCCAGTTGGTTAAAATATCATTAGGGACACACGGACAAACAGTAAATACGAATTTCTTAGAAAATGAGAAAAATAGCAGGCTATCGTTAGGAATGTCTGATAATCTTGCCATCCCTGCTCAGAGTCCATTACCGGACAGCAAAGAGTGTTGAAACTGTGGGTCACAGCACAGAGCACTACACGGAGGGAATTACTCACTCCGAGAATCATCTGAAGCTGTCCCACCATTTCAACAACAAAAGAATTATCATTAACTGAATTTACAGCGTGTGCGTGTGTGAAACAGAACGGCTTCACAGCATTCACGGAAACGCGCCACGTATTCCCACATCGTGTTGCAGAAGGTATAGTACAGATTTGTAACTGTGGAACGAATAAATCATTTGTACTGCGAGGGAGGCCCATACATGCTAGAGCACAGGGCGCATTGCAAAAGTGCAGCGACTTCACATTCAACAGCGCAGGCTGGACTACGTTTACGTTAGCCTGTCAGATTACGAGAAGAATACAAGTTGAGAGTGCTGGTGAATACGGTGCTGAAAAATCCGATAGGGCCTAAATCGAAGGCAGTTACAGGAGAGCGGAGCGGAGCGTAGCTGGCCGGGGGGTGGGAGGTGGGAGGGGGGGACGAGTTGTGCGGCCGCCACCGGCGGCAGAGCCCAAGGGCCGGAAAATGGGCAGCAAAATGTATATTTTAAGTGAAAAATTTTGATTTTCTGCGATCAACATATTTTAAATTATTCAGCCAAAGAAAAGCAAACCCAATAAACAATTTTTTAAGTTAATATTTTTATTAGGGGCTGTCATTGTGCTTACTTGCCCCGGGGGGCCAAAAAATCTAGCTACGCCACTGGCCCGGAGGAAACCGCATAATGAGGAGCTTCGTGATTTGTACTCCTCACCAAATCATGGAGACGACATGGGCGGGGCAATGAGCCCAATGAGAATAACAAATACGGGCACGTGTGCTACAGTCCAAAAACTCTGAACTCGGCAGTACATCACTGTGAACGTTTAATCTCAATGTTTTGCGGTGGCATCACCTTCGACAGCCGACCTACCCACGAACAGCTCAGGTATCTGTGATACTCGTATCTGCGTGAGACCGATGCTGCTGTGGCATGTAACATGATGGCTGCGTGCCTTCAAGGGTAATTGCTGGAAGTATATTCTAACGCGCCTTCTGCACTACTTTACATCCTTAATTGTTATTCGTGTTCATTTAACGTAACGGTAAAGTTCACCTCATGACATGCCCATGCAGGCAGACATATAGCTGACATATAGCTAAAACCCATTTTCAACCTCGGCGCTAGAAGGGGGCGCGTGGTCAGCACCACGCCCCGGCCGCTTAACCCCCCGGGAAAGACCACGTACCCACTGTACAGGAGGCTGGGTGGGCCTCGGGACCGGTCTGGACGGGCACGATTTCGCCCCCCGGACCGTCAAGCCGGTAGCGAGTCGCTATAACTACTACGCTATCCCGGCCACCTTCGCGTTCATACTGGATATGAAAAACTGCACAGAGTCACTTCTTCTTCTTCGAACGACGAACCGTTTTTAAGAAAACCGATAAAATTCCATTTGATCGGCATGTGAAATATGAGTTATACTTAACAGATCCGTTAACATTCCGCCTACAACGTTTCACTGCAGACCGTTTATACATTTCGTCGTAATCCGGTCAGTAGCCCTGCTGATAAAATGATCGGACACTGTCTTCTCCCTGTAAGTCCATTTTATGCACTTCACGCAGAACACGCAATCATAATGTAATTACGCTCGTACTGTCTCCCACATGTCCGTGCATTTAATCTGCCGATGACCTGAAGCACAGCAGCCGCGTCTAGCCTGCAGGAATGAAATTGCAGCCAGAGGATTTATTTTATGATCGGAAAACGCAAACAATTAATATATACATAAACGTCCAGATATGGACTTTTTTTTTCCTGTGGCGCTTCGATCCGATCCCATGTCATGGCCTCCCCGTTCTCGGGGCTTCGCGATCATACTCATTTAGACACATCACATGCGGTACGACTCCTCTGGACGAGTGATCAGTCCGACGCAGCGACTTCTATCTGACGACACACAACACTCACAAAGACAAACATCCATGCCCCCGGGGGGATTTTTTTTTTTTTGCCTGTCCGGGGTTTTTCCCCTTTGATCCATTTTTGTACTGTTTAAATCCTTTCGTCCTTCATGTCACTTTACGTTCCATACTACCGTCCTTACGACAAACACAACACAAACATCCATGCCCCCGGTGGGATTCGAACCCACAATCCTAGTAAGCGAGCGGCCGCAGACTCACGCCTTAGACCGCGCGGCCACTGGGATCGGCAGATTCGAACCCGCAATCTCAGCAAGTGAGCGGCCATAGACCTATGCTTTAGACCGCGCGGTCACTGAGATCGGCGATAACGAGAATGTGCTGGCAAATAAGCAAAGTCAAGTTACGTACGAAGAGTAGCTCTAACAACATATAAAACTTGAAACATATCCTAAGTTATTACGAATATTCGTTAAGCCCATCTCTTTATCGTTATTTTGATACTATGCATGTTCGTTAGTTAAAAACACAGAATTAACATTGTAAAATGTGTGGCTTTGCTTCAATAAACTGACAACCTTCCAGTAAACGTCCGTCGCCCCAGTCTTAACTGATTTTCATCTGTTTACAGTACGAACACAAAACACGCGTGGTTTGCATAACTTAGTCGAAGACAAGCAGATCGGACGGAAATAGATCAAGGCAAAGACTCGTAACGAGTTTGCTGCGCTGTGTGAAGACTTCCACTGTAACGCCAACCTCAACTTGCTCCAGCGGTAGGCACATCATGTTGTCTGCGGACCATAACAGGACGCTAATCCACTTCGTGTGGCATAAATGCCATATAAGCCCGATATCTGGAGCGGACGAACGTTTGTATTTAATCAGGCATAGAAAATCGAAGCATGGTGACAAAGCACTGCGTCTGGTGTTAAGAAAATGTGTCTACCAAAAGTTATGGGTTTCGTACTTATATTTTTACGTGTTTTTATTTTTGAACATGATGTGTAGACATTTAGACAAATATGGTGCAGTTCAGTCGACTGCAAACCCATTAACCAGTCAACTGACATAACTAACGCCAGTTTGCGTTTTTTAAACTAATCTCATGTTCCACGCCGTTAACATGCTTATATAATATTCCAGAATAGGCGTACTAGCATTTCACACACAAAAGGAAATGGTGATTAGCCTGATGGATAGTCGGGGTGTAATGGTTAGCAACCTAGCTTCATATGTCCACATTCGTACATTGGCTCGAAGATCAGCTAACCCGATTGTGGGTTTCGGTGGGGTTTTCAGGTCCACCAGAAACACGCCGGTACAACACGCCGCTTGCTACCCTAAAGGCCGATCATACGCAATCCTCGCAGCTGGAAAACTCGCTTAAGTACACCTGGAGCTCACAAACATCAATCATGTGTACAGTCATCGGTTTGCCAGGCAGCAGGCACCAATTGTTATTTTCCTGTGGTACAACCTATATTTTTCCGTGAAAAATTAAATGTCACTAACAAGCCACTCCGTGCGATCTAAGGCGTGGGTCTGCGGCCGCTCGCTTACTAGGACTGTGGGTTCGATTCCCACCGGGGGCCTGGATGTCTGTCTCTTGTGAGTGTTGTGTGTTGTCAGGTTGTCTTTGCGACGAGCTGGTCCCTCGTCCAGAGGAGTCCTACCGAATGTGGTGTGTCTAAAAAAATTTGATCATAAAGCCTCGAAAAATGAGGCAGCCTAGGCCCCCAAGGGGCTGTCCAGCCATTGGGGGGGGGGGGGGGAAACAAGCCACTAATGACTTTGCATGGGTGTCGACTGCACTACACCATCTTCCACTACAGGTATGTGCAATTACACGTTTGTGTGATTTCATTCTTGTGCAATCTGGCTATGATCACTTGCTGACCGCCCTTCTGGGTTCGTGTCAGTCATCTCTGAGTGTGCAACAGACATGCACGACACTTTTTTACCAAACAGTTATGCGCTAAATCCTAGTGAAAGCTCATGGTGGGAATAGAGCACGTTGATGCTTCGCTGCACCCATAAGATTGTATTCTAGATGAACACGATTAAACAGTCGGCAGTTTTTACGGATATAAGGACAGGATTTGCGTTTAACTTCTCGTCCTGTGTAGGTGAATTATTGGGCAATATTTTCGTACAGCAAGACCGCATCCCTCCACATTCTTCTGTACTTCCCATTGTAACAATCATATGCGTAACTTGGCTAATACCACTGGGTGGGGGCAAGGGGGGGTCAAAATCGACCACGGGTATCAGGAACTTTAATTAGGGAGTCAAATTAGAAAGAGGGGGAAGATTGGTTTGAACCAGTCCTTGATACACATACACCCCTTTCCTCCACTCTCACCCCGTTTGTTATTTGCTCCTCTTAAACTCAGTAGCAAAAAAAAAACTATTCTTATGTAGAAACAATACTGGAGGGGCATTTGTCCCCCCCCCCCCCATGTTACGCCTATAATAACAATCGTCACATTTCAATACATAATCTCCACAGACGGTTGCAGCCTTAAGTAACGTAAAAATCTATGTTATAAGGTAAAGCAATCCCATTACACGCCTGGACAGGCCTTTGGGGTTCCAGGAGCATAGTGCGACTGGAAGGATTATGTCAATGAAAAATTACAATATCACCATCGGGAATCGAACCCGCGACCTTCCGAATTGTAGCGCAGTGCCTCAACCAACTGCGCCACCGCGTGCCCCAAAAATCTATGTTATATTCTGGATATGTTATGGAGTTCTTCGGCTTTCTCTTTACATCAATGTCCTAGATAAAAACCCCCGCAAATCCGACAGCGCGGGGGGTCCATGGGTCAGGGGTCCCTGAAACGTACAAAATACTAAAATGTGTTGTGGGCTCCTTCGGACTGGATTCCTTCTTCTGACAGAAGGCCGTATTCTGGATCCCTGTTATGAGCTCTGGGAGTAATTTCGCTAATAATTATAGGAGGGAGGGGGGGGGGGGACCGGTTATGTACGCCACTGCTTTACATTCGTAACTATACCGATACTCACCTACAAGGGTTAAAAAACTGTTGGCTCATATTCAGGGTAGAAGTGTTCAAATCATAAAAATTGTACGCTGAAGACATGACTCCTCAACAGAAACCTTTCCACACACTCCGTTGTACCTGAACCGCACCATCATGTAACACGCAAGACAACGCTACGTGCAAAAGTTACACTGCTAAGAATGGCGCTGATGAGGCATAGTCAAAAGACGTGTCCAGATTTTGGAATCACAGTGTATAAGTATGGACACTGCAGTGCTTCATACCTGCTCGCACCCACATTTCCTGCTAAAGAGCTATTCAGTCTATTCACAACTGTCATGTCGAGGTACAGAGCGGCACTTCTTGTTAGAGAGACTCGTAAACAACTCAATTGAGAAACAGTCATCACGCAACACCAAGACCACTGCGGAGATGCACGCTTACAGCTTGAGTGCGGTTAATACACCTTTCGGACAACATCAATAGCACATAAATAAAATTTTAGGATCCATAATTTCCTGGGAAGTAAACATACTTTGAACACAGAAGCAGTCAGATACATTTTATCCTTCTCCATCTGAATCGCCTAGTTTTCCTCCTCTCCGTTCTTCTCTCTTGCATATCACTTCCCTCCTGCGAGATTTCAGGGGGTTAGGATGTCCTAGAATTATTTTTCTTGGATATCTTGACCCTCGACAACGTACTGATCCTATCTTCATGGGTTATGATGTCCATCAAGAAAGGGTAAAAAATGTGCAAGAAGAATTCTTGCACATTTTGACTTTGCACAATTTTCACATTATCATTAGTACAATTGTCTAAAACAAATCTAACCTATTTTGTTCTCTCAGTACTGGACAGTAAGTATGACATTCATACATAACGAGTGAATTATATCTTCGTAAATTTTTATCTTTGCGTTATAAAAAGAAAGGCATGAATTCACAGGGACGATGTAATATAAACATTGATATAAAGGACGAATACATTTATTACAATTAATTGAAAGCGTTTAAATTTTAAAGTACGCCATACTTTACTAATTAAGATATTCAATACAAGGCAAAATTTTAAAATATATAGGAACAGCGAAAAAAGAACAGTGGCAACACTCAACATCTACAGCCGAAGATAAACTCTCTCGCACAAGCTATGTCTGAGATTCCAAGGCTCGGCAAGTCATGATTTCGCTGTAGTAAAAATTCACTACGCATACCGAAAAGAGTGTCATTCAGTTTTCAGATCCACTAAAGCGGGAATTCATTAAGTGAACAATATTCAAATTAGTGGCTCGTGTACCTTACGTGGGTCGCAGCAGAATATATGCATCAGTTACAATCTTCGACTTTGCTGCTACCAAGTGCATCTCGCGGCGACGTTCTGGTCAGACCCGCAGACAGACGGGTGCAATGCGCCCACTAGAAACTGGATGCACCCACTAGGAATTTGCAAACTATCAAAGACAAACATCCTGATCAGCCAGCTAAAAAACGTGCGACACCCTACCATATCCACGTGCTGCCTCTGTTGAACCGCTGTGGGTGGAGACAAGTCATTTTCAAAAAAGTACATATATGCAAGGTGTTTTGTGCAATGTTATAAAGCGCATTACGTAATTACAGTGTTGATTTTGTGGTCCTGACAAAGGCGTTCTATACGCTTATGCATACATAATATATATACACAGTATATGTATAATAGGGAATTACATACACATACGCACGTAAGTGTATGTACGCATGCACCCGCACTGGACGCCGCTGCACTTCCTGTTTTCGTGGTCTGGCTACGGACCTGGTTCTTGTCATATTCATATGTTGTTGAGACTGGCGACTTTGCGTCTGTTACATTTATTCAGACTCCTGTCTGTACAGATTCCTCATTTATGACATTCCTAACAACTACTTAACCATTCTATCCCGTCTACAAACTTGTGTGTCATATGGTAACCGACTAAAAACACGTCCACAGATTGTATATTCTGACCTGTTTGGCAAAGGCTGACTGTACAAATTACTGGTGTATCATTTATTTCATATGGGTTAAACATCAAACAAAAATAAAATATTAAAATCTGCATCGGCCGGGAATCGAACCCGGGCCGCCCGCGTGGCAGGCGAGCATTCTACCACTGAACCACCGATGCTTATGGTGTTTGGTCTCTTCTCTGTACAGGAACAGCAGTAACTGATATGTTTCAGAAAAAAATACTGAAGAAAATGTTTTGGTCCTCGTAGGAGAAGTAACAGGGTCCTCCTCATAGGATAAGTAACCGGATACTGGAATAAATTACCTATATACAAAATAGGTTCGTATTGTGTACCTACTAATCTGTTATTGTTAGATGTTTAAACAAAGGGGGATGGAGAAAGACGGACACGTGATACGCATAGGTAACGTCAAATGCATACAAAATGCGAACACGCGACCTCACGGGAGAACAGACCTTGAGAGATCCAGATGCATATGGGATGATAATCTCACTTGAGGTTTGAGTGTAGATTCGATTCAGCTGTCAGTAAAACTTGTCGGGCGTATCCGCATGCTTCGTTAGCCAGGCTCAAGCCTCGCCTTGCACGGCGAACTTTCTGACATTTCCGTTGATTACTTTAGCTGAGACACCGGCAGCTGACGAAGAAAACTGATTTAAGTCTAGTAATTGCACTCCGGATTCATTATCTTGCTGAAAGCAACTGTGTTGGGGCTACACGCAAAGTGCTTCGGACCCCTCACCGGCAGACCTCGCCAACACTTAGTCACTTTCACAGCGCCAGCACGCCTGGTGCATAATTGAACTTTCCGAGTTTTTTCTTTAACTGCGTTCTATTGAATGCAGAACTAATTTAGCGAGGAATGAGGAATGGTTAGGTTATTATTAATGGTGAATTGGAAACAATGTACAAGGATGCAAGCAGATCACAAGCATAAGAACCGAGAAGTAAGGAACTCCCGAAGACAGGGAAGTCCCTTACAACTGAATGAAACTCACTGAAATTAATTTGTATCATTCGTATGTTGTTTAAAGACATTGTATCAAATGTAGGAATTATGTGACACGATATGAGGATGCTTACTGATCATTTGGTGGAAGTGGATGTGATCTATTCCAACGTGGTCTCAGGAATAAAAGTTATCCAAGAATTTTACTGATTTTCTGGTTTGCTAAGTCTTTGTTTCATTGAACAGATTCTGCGTAAAAGACTTAAGTCCATGGAGCAGAGTCCTCCCTGAGAGGCAACCATTCACAAGCTGACCAAACCATTTCTGCCATTTTACAGCACCCAAAGGTTCCTTACTGTGTTCACCCCCGTCTACACCCTCCCATTCTATTTAAAATTTAGTTTAATTTCATAATCCTATCTACGCCTAGGTCTTCCAAGCCGTCTCTTTCTTTCAGGTTTACCCACCAAAACCCAGTAGGTATCGCTCCTGCCATGCATACCACATGCTCCGCCCATCTTCCTAATGAAACGTGGCAAGCAGAGATCATGAAGCTCGGCGCGAATTTTTCACTACTGCCCTCTTTGCTACACATGCTTTGCTCAGCACCCAGTACTGGAACACACTCCGTTTGAGTTCTTCCCCGACTGTGGGAGACCAAGTTTCACACCCATACAATTGACAAAATTACAGTATTGCGTATTTTAATCTTTGGAGTGTTAGACAAGAACTGGAAGACAAAAGATTCGGAGCCAAATAGTAGCAAGCGTTTGGTGTCAATGTATTTTTATTCTTTAGTAGTAGTAGTTGTAGTAGTAGTAGTAGTAGTAGTAGTACAGACTTAGGTAAGTCATCCTCAGACATTACGATTGCAGTAAAGTGTTTTCATTCTCTTTTGTGGAAAATGAAAGAGTTATTAAACATTTTACAGATACTGCATTTCTACTGCGTCATATTTATGTTGTATTTATAATGTTTGTTATTGTTTTTCGTTTGCTGTTTTGTAGGCTAGGAAGTATACATTAATAAAATTAATTGGAAACTTTAACCCAGCTGTTTACAGCTCGTGTGCCACTAGGATTTCATACAAGTATGATTATATAAAATTAAATACGCAGATTAAAAATCAAATAACTCAGTATGGTATTATTATACGTAACTGAGTAGATTTTAGTTGCACTCGTGGAAAACCAAACGCCCATCAGTCCTGGTTAAATAATTGTTACAAAGGAGATAAATAAAATAAGACAGGCAACGTATGTATAATAGTAATACTGAGGTGCGTTCGTGTAACCATTGTTGCCGTGGAAAAGCAGCAAGTATTACATATTCTCGGCGTGTGTTTGTAGCCTTAATTATCCAGCATGCAAAGCACACGCGCCGTATTAAACTGTCATCTGTGCGTGTACGGCTCTAAAAAAAGTTCCACTTTATCTCATAAACGGCACGATTTTCGGGAAAATGTTATTGAACGTAAAATGTGTGTTTTGATTTTCTCTACAACTTCTGTCTGAAAATTTTCTCATCCTAAGAAGAAATGAGCGAGATATTGTCATAAATGTACAAACGCCTTCATGTAAAGAAACCGTTATTGTTGTAATATATTAAGTGAACTTGAATTTTCTCTACAGATTTCCGAAAAATCCTCAAATATCACATTTCACTAAAATCCGTCCAGAGGGAGCTGAGTTGTTCCATGCGAACGGACAGACGGATATGACAAAGCTAACAGTCGCTTTTAGAAATTTTTCAAGCGCGCCTAAGGACAAATGGGTGTCCTATACAACTCCAAACACTCCGTACTACGGATGTAACGACAACAGCCCGACTCCTTAAAGTGGATTTGTCCTTTCTTCAATTTAAGTTGAAGAATGCCCGCTTGACCCCACACATTTGCACAGGTCGTCATTCCTGCATTATTTTGGATACTAAGACATTGATCCGTTAACTAGACGTCGTACAAGTATACAACAGAACGGCACGGCAGAGATAGACAACTCATGGAGCGCGGGCAGCCTGATACAAGCTCGCTACCCTGCTGAACGATGACACCGTCATTTCTTCTTAGTTCGAAGGAGATACAGAAATGAATACAAATAGTAAGAAAGTATGCACTTCAAAGGAGGCACCCGTAACTATTTGACTCCGAAATGTATGTATCTGTATAATAAAAAAATACAACAAACCTATGGACGGCAGTGCGGGCAAGAATCGAACTGGTATCTCCCCAAGTATCTACACCGCTACAGCTACACCGCCATCCCTCTTCTACTATTGTTTGTGGAAAAACAGTTTCTGAAGCATAACAGCTGAAGTGGCTGCGTTATAACGCGTAACCTCTGAACATCGCAAGGCAAGGCCTCTTGCAACATACACAGTGCCGTAAGAAATTAATTTACATCTATCTACTCACCAATTATTGACTACACACAAAAGACAATTCTCTTGAAACACCTTGTATCTAAGACTGGACAGAAAATCACACAGACTAATAAGGCATTTGTTACTATTTCAGTTCATGATGTTCTGTAAAACTGTTCGTTCGAAAAGGCCCCCATACTCGCAGCCTCCTCTCTCCAGGTGGAGTTTTGTTACATTCTATGATAACAGGTACGCATGGCATCCTCCACTTCGCCAAGGACGGGACACTGGTATTTCCTGGTTCCTCGCCTACACTCCGATTTCCAGACCCCTATCGACACCAAGCAATTACTTGTCTGTCTTTCCTATTGCAGAATCACACACACCACACACAAACACCTTTCTCTTGCACAATACCCTGTAACAGTAAAATAACAGGCAGGTGAAGACATTTCTGTCATTCTGGCAAACATCCTTCATCTCTCAGTGTCATTACGTATTATTATACAACAATTCTTCACGCCTTAAATCTTCTCTCCACACAAGGTAAACGTATCTTTTGATTTCCATTACACAACTCAGGCAACATTTAGCTCTACTTAACGTCACACTTCAACATGCGGACTACAGTCTTATCTCTCCGCTATCCTTACATAATTAACCATACACCTGCCCTTTCACATAGCCTACCGCAAATACTTCTCCCCGCTCTTAATGAATTCTCACACATTTCAACTCCATACATCATCCCAGACTCGACAAGCGCTTTGTATCTACCCTCTAAGGTCTTTAATTTCATACTGGCAGCCGTTGGTAGATATCAAGAGCAATCAGAGCCCGATTACTCCCCAGCAACGCTACATTCTTTTGTTCCTTCCACTTACTTGCACTCCGCAGAAACATTCCTGAATAATTAATTTCGCTCACTGCGTATATTTCCTGTCCTTGAGACTGCCATTTCATCCATTCCAACCTTCCTTCCCTTATAAAAAGTAGTACTTTGTCTTATTTCTTACCTCCAAACCCCAGTCCTTAAGATACTTGTCTACCTCATTCAGTACCTTCTGTAACCTGATGGCTGTAATCGACGCACATATCAAACCATCAGCAAAAACATTCATGGTACAGTCAAAGTACCCACCATTGCAGCACGTATATTGTCTCGGTCTATACAATCAACTACATCGGTTGCAAGTGAACTAACACAGGTAAGGATTTACACAACTCATTGTCTTTCCCACCCTTTCTGTCTGCCTAATAAAACTCGTCCCTATATTTTGTCCACTTTTCACACAAAATTTCACATCACAGCGCAACTTATCACTCTACCACACAGGGATGAAAAAATTTTCCAGATATCTAGCAGCCACCTCAAAATTCTAGGCGGCAGAAGGTTTTTTTTTTATTGAAGGGCCCCGCAGCAGATGCTATGGAAGCACCGCAGCCTTGAAGGCTTATTGTGCAACCCTATGACTAAGATGATGATAATGAGGAATGGAATTGACAGGGGAAACCCGAAGTATTCGGAGAAAACCCTGTCCCCGTGCCACTCTGTCCACCACAAATCCCATATGGACCGACCCGGGATCGAACCCGAACCTCCACGGTTAGAGGCCGGCGACTAACCGCCTGAGCTATGGTAGAAGGGTTAAATGAAGCAAGTTCCATACTGAAGACCCACAAATATTAAGCACCACCGCACAAAATTTAGTCGCCACGGCGACATGGCGCCCGAGTTTCTGTATCCCTGCTCTACCACTCCCCCATTTATCAAAACCTCTGACGGCAAGACGATAGCAGATTAATAATAAAATTGGAAATATATCGAAAAGATCGTTCTTGGGCAATTTTCATAATTCTGGAACTGTGAAAACCAGAATATGTTTCAGATTTTGAAGTCACAACAGCGCGGAAGAGCAGACCATATGTTTTATTATGAATGAGTCTTATCAGTGAATCATTCAAAACTACGAAGCACGACGAAATCAGGTCATAGGTTATCAACTGAAAATGTTACAAAGGGTCTAATCGTGCTGTTGCACAATTACGTTAAATGGGACTGAATGTGGCATATCCATTCAGTAAAGTAAGTTACTGTGCACACACCTGAAGTAATCGCACAGATGAACTGCGCAGGTCTGGGCATTATTTGACTAAACATTAAACACATAGGCCTATTTCAATCCTCAATTTTAAAATACATGGCAGGGAAGTCTTACTTATATACAAGGGGGAGTATATGAAACAAATGAAGTCTTGCACATATAGAAGGAACAGTGTAATTTAAGAAATGGGTGTAAACGCAAAGCGGACACAACAGACGAGCTACTTCGTCACTTACAGATTTTGTGAAACGTATAAATGACCTGGTAGTTGTGGCTGGGTTACACATTTAATAGCAAAACAAGCCAGAAAGTGTACTCAAACTGAAGACGGCTATTGCGCACATTTATTCTAACAAAAACCGCACAGTGAATAAAAACCTTTAGTGAAAGCAGCTGCCATGTGCAGGACTAAATCAGGAGTCTACAAATTTTCCAAAAATCTACGAACCACCTCAAAATTCTGTGCGCCAGATGGGCGATGACGTGAAGTAATTTCTGTACTAGTGACCATGAGTTTCAGGCTGCACCGCACAAAACTTAGTCGCCAGGACCACCTGGTTCCCGGGATCTGTGCACCAATGGCCTAAATAATTCTTGTACTTCCAAGTCCCCAGAGCTCCTCAACCGTTCAGAACTGAAGCCATGTTCACATGGCACTTCTTACTGGAACGAGCTCTTGAAGCACTGACGAAACTTCGGTGGGTAAACACACACACACACGGGCCATTAAATTACAAAAGGGGGGTCAATATAATTATCCATGACTACTGGCAGCCTAAAATTGTCACCAGACGTGCAAGAAATGACACACTTTTTTTTCTGGAAAGAAGACCAAAACACGATGCAAATGTTAAAACAAAATACATTTGTACTCGTAATTAACAAATTTGGTGGCGGCTTGTGTTGTATTGGGCGTGCATCCCTACTGGCCGCACATGAAAGTAACTAACTTACGATAAACACGAGGTACTTACTACCACACAAGTTATGGTATTTTTTTTAGAGATTTTGAAACGTGTTTGCAGTGAAGTGCTGCGAGCAGACGTCGAACTGAGCACCCCTTACGGAGGCCTTCCCGTAATATGCATTCTCTTTATTGTCGTAATAACTTTATCCAACAGATAGTACGCTTTTCTTGTACACCCCTGTATAGCAAGATATCGATTGTGGCCATACACCATACTGCGGACTACTTAAAACGGTCAATAACTGGAAAACACACGCCACGTGTTAACGATGCGCGGCCAGATCGTTTCATGGTGTTACACAATCGTCTGTTAGGCTGCAACATCTCTAGTAAAGTGTATCATGATAATCACCATGGCTGCATAAATTTTAAGACAAATCCTAACTCCAAACTAAAAATTAATTTGACCCCCCTGTCTCATCTTTAGACTAACACTGGATACGGGTTTAAAATGAAGCAGAATAAGACAGCTGTGTTATCTCCCATCTCTTTTACACGTATATGGATGATCTGAAGCTTTATACTTCCACAGAACATCAGCTCAGTCCATTACTGTTCCTAACTGAAGTCTTCTCAAATGACATAGAAATGTCATTTGGTACTGACAAATGTAAACCCGATGTATACACAGAGACAATCATCAACTCCACGGGTTGCAACTAGAGGACGCTGGTACCATCGAACCCATGCAGGAGGGAGATACTTAAAAATATCCTGGTTTTCAACAATGCAGGTTAATAACCCACTCTCAAAGAAAAGAACACCTTATAGCAATTTTCACCAAAAGGTTCACCTTAATCCTCAAGAGCAAACTAACGCGGAAAACCTGGTCGGCACTAAGAACACCTATGCCGTCTCTGTCTTGACACATTCTTTTGGTGTCATCAACTTGACACCAACTGACCTAGAGAAAACCCAACCGTGTACTGGGTCCCTGCTTACTAAGTACCACTTGCACCACACATCAGCAGCTGAAAGGGTCATACTCCCCACAAAATAAGGAGGCAGAGGTATTATGGGCCGATCCCAGTGGCCGCGCGGTCTAAGGCGTGGGTCTAAGGCCGCTCGCTTACTGGGATTGTGGGTTCGAATGCCGCCTAGTGCATGGATGTCTGTCTCTTGTGAGTTTTGTGTGTTGTTAGGTAGAGGTCTCTGCGACGAGCTGGTCCCTCGTCCAGAGGAGTCCTACCGAGTGTGTCTAAAAAGTGTGTGATCGTGAAGCCTCGAAAAATGAGGCGGCCTAGGCCCCCAAGGGGCTGTCGAGCCACTGGGGGAAAAAAAAGAGGTCTTATGGACATATCTGCCCTTCACAACAAGAAAATGTTCAACATGCGTAATTACATGCAAGAAAAGGCCCTAACATCTGGCATACATAAGCAGTATGTGAAGCCGATAGCAAGCTCACAGTCTTAAGCCTGAGTCTTGAATATCTACCTAAGAACGCATTACCTGTGACTGATCTGGAAACTAAACTAACAAAATTGGTATCTAAGAGTTTACATGGCAGATATCGCCACCAACTAAATCAACCTGGCAATAACAAAGAAGCCACACATACCTGGCTGAGAAGAAGTGATATATTCCCACAAACGGAGGGATTTATGTTTGCCACACAGGACGAAGTCATTCCTACACACAGCTACCCAAAATACACTATCTAGGATCCAAACACAGTGACTGACTTTTGTCACCTTGTGGCTCTTCATCGGAAACTATCCAACACGTGATTGACTGATGTCCAAACCTAGCCCAAATTACTTATAAACACCGTCATGACCAGGTCGCCACAATTTTCCATCAGAAATTGTCGAAACAGCTTCGCCTTCTTGAGGAACCATATTCTCCATATTATAAAAATGAGCCGTAGGTAAACCTGGAAAACAATTACAAACTCTACTGGGATCGTACCTTATTAACGGACAAGACTGTTCATTTCAATCGGTCAGATATAACGCTGGTTGATAAAACAAATAAAGAAGCTGCATTCACTGATGTACCAATTCCATTAATCCACAATCCACAAGCCACAATTACAGAGAAACAACGCAAATATCAGGATTTGGCGTCTGAAATCAGGCAACAGTGGCAACTGAACAAGATTACTGTTATTCCACTGGTCTTGTCTGCTACGGGGGTCATCGCTAACATGCTTAACCAAAGCCTCATATCCTCAATTTACCGCCACGCCTCCTGTCCCAGGTCCAGAAAGTGGTCATACTGAGCACCTGTTCCATCGTGAGAAAACTCCCCAATGATGAAGTCCACTTATGTGACGAAGAGGCTGATAACCCCTAATCATGTCCGTTTACCATGCTTTCGCGTTTATACACTCATTTCAATACACCCTAATGCAACCCCCAGCAATACTTGGTTAAACGTCCGTACTCTGGGTGCTCAATAATAATAAAATAATTAATATTATTAATAAATTCTCAATTCAAGTATCATTCATTAACGTGCTAGCTTAAAAGAGCGACGGCCAACAACAATAATAATAATAATAATAATAATAATAATAATAATAATAATAATAATAATGTATGTTACCTGATGCAATCTGTTCTTATCTTTTTTTCACGTGTTTTCGTTTCTTGGTTGCTATGTGATGTAGTTTCCCATATGTTGCTGCGCAGTCTCTGTAATTGGCAATTACGGCTGTTGTGTCAGCACATTAATGATAATTGACTGATTTGAATTTAATTACTATGCTGAAGATATAATGCCCCGAAGGCACGGAAAGTTCATGAAGGTAAAACTCCACGCATTTTGAACCTCGGCATTTAGTCGTAAGTCAAGGGTGAGCTTCACGCTCAGCCACTTCGTATCCGCAGAAAAGCCTCGTTACCCACCAGACGGTTGATTGGGAGGGACGCAGACAAAAGATTTCCCTACCGGGAAGACAACCGTGACCGTCCAGCAGTTACCTTTACTGACTGAGCTACCAGGTCAGCATTTCTTCTCATCTTTGGATTGAGAAAACTTTGCATCTGAAAGATCACAAAGTGTTTGAAGGTGGTTACGTTTTTTTCTGACGGCGTGACGTCACTTCTAGGCTGGTTATCGTCAAAGAAGCAATGAAGGTCTTCAAACTCTTGTTACTGAGGAGCAAAACTCGTTCGGGTGTTAAATTTTCCACCATGAGGAACACGATGAGTTCGTCTGGAAAAGAAGTTACAGGCTCAAAACTGCTCTGTCAGTCACCCCGGCTGCCTGCAGTCGGCAAGCAGTCTGGTCTGGCATTGACTTCACACGCCACTTTCAGCTCTACTGGACACGCCACGCAAAACCGGCTTCACTGAATCCTCTTTTCTTTTGTTCACTGTGTGCTAAGTCCTTGATAGCTAACTACTAGCTGATTACTAACAGGCTAAAAATCCTAGCCAATAGCTATTTTAACGGGTGCAATGTTTTTTAACCCTTTCCACGTGTCTGCACACTACACAATGGCACACCAAGTCATGTATTGTCGTAAAGGTGTGTGCTTGTAAGTACATACCTACAGTACATAAACTATAGCCATCATATTCCTCGGGCTTTGTTGTGGCTTTCGCGTATTTTATACAATTTATTACAGCACTACACAGAAAAACGAACACAAAATTCGCACTTCACGTATGAATAAATAAGACTGATATACAAATAGAATACACACATTTTCCATGATGATTTCTATTTAAGGAAACGAAACGCCTTTCCACTTGGAACTTCCAAACCATATTTCGGGGGTATGTTCATTTCGTCCACGCGTGTTACATACCCCGTACACTTCATGTGCTTGTACTTCATTGCCTAAAATAGTGTACAGAATAGAGCTGTAAAACGTGTCACTGTATCACTTCCCCACACCTCAGAAAGGAACACCTACTGCATTACAGCTACCAAAATAAAGCACTGATCCTAACAGGCAACGCTGTAGTTGTGTCCAGAGTTTTCAATGTCTACGGCGAGAAAGAGTTGATCACAATACGCTGAAGAATAAAGGAAATGAACCAAATGATAAAGTAGTCTAGATCACGGCGGTTCAACCTCTTGAACATCGTGGGCCACTTGAATATACGATCAAGAGTTCGCATGACACACGCAACTACTCGCACATACTGGAAGGCCAAGTACGTCTATATGAGGATATTAGTACATACGTGTATACAACTTCGTACATCATGAAGCCTGAAAGCTCTTATACTCTTTATGGGCACACTGGGTTGTAACAGAGCAGCTATTATACAATGAAGAATTTGAACTAACTAACTAACTAACTAGCTAACATAATGGAGCAGAGTCAGTCCTGCGAGGCTAACAGGTCCTCAGCTAGTCAAGAAATTCCCCGCGTTTTATGGAACCCGAAGGTTAATTACCGCGTTCACAAGTGCCCGCCACCTGTCCCTATCCTCAGCCAGATCAATCCAGTCCATGCCTCCCCATCCCACTTCTTGAAGGCCCATTTTAATATTATCCTCCCATCTAGGCCTACGTCTTCCAAGTGGTCTCTTTCACTCTGGTCTCCCCACCAAAACCCTGTATGCTCCTCTCCTGTCTCCCATACGAGCCACATGCCCCGCCCATATCATTCTTTTTGATTTGATTTTATTTAATAACATCTTTGTTAACATAACGTGGTGAATGACCCATTCACCACACAGACAGGAGGGAAGGAGGTTCTGCCAACAACATAACACACATATATCTGGAACACATGCTGGAAATAGGACCACGCTGCCATTAATTGATAATTATACTATAGAGGATAGTATAATATACTACTTGATTTTATTGTAATTTTTATAAGTTTTAATAATTTAATAACTTTTAGCAGCTTAACAATACCACTAATTTTACAAAATTTTATACGATGTGGTAACAAATACTGACTCACTGTTATGACGTAACCAAAGAATTGGTCTATGTAAAAACTCACTTAAAATACCACCTGATGATGGCAGAATAACTGCCGAAATGCGTATTGGGGCATCGTAATAATAAAGAAAACAGTGAAAAAACTGTCTCAGTGCATTTGTTGGTACAAATAATTCAATTATAAAAGATGCACGGTGAATATAAAGTGAAATTTATCGATTGAATCTGTTTCTCAGTGACAATGACGTTATGGTTTCTATGGAGTCGGGAAATTTCCAGAAGAAGAGGGGTATTATCAGTTTCTCAACACCAATTCTGCTGCAATACTTTATTTTCAGTTAGCCGGCAGAACACCACACATGAACTTCTCCAGACTGGTGCATTAACCTCTCATACTGTGTAAACAATTTCAGGGACTGACAATGCGTTTGACTGTCTTGCAAGATGCAGTATAAAGGCTTGTTCAATTACGAAATGGTAAACTTTGGTAAAAAAAAAAAAAAAAGAAGCAATTATGTAATGCACAAGCATTCGTATCCTACCAACAGCTTCAGACAAGGAATTCTACCACAGTACACATCAGACACACTTCGCTGTCATGACAATCGCATGACACAAGGTCCCGAAGAAATGCACCAGCAACCCCACAGTGGCAACTGAGACAGGGCAGAAGGACACGCCTGACTTTCTAATGACTGTCCATAAGTTTAAGACATGCGGCAGCGGCCTATCACTAGAGTTCCAGTGCAAAATCTCGCCTAAATATCACTAACATCGACGAACTAATTAACTAAGGGATCATCGAACTGCAAATTACATAAGCATTCTTGAGCAACAAATTCTCTGTGTCGAGAGGTACCACTCGTCCATAAACGCTAGCCAGTGGACCCTAGCCCCGGCTAGTTCACTTCATTTCAGGTTCTTCATATCTCACTTCTATGATACCAATTTTTCATTTCAGGTCCTTCATATCTCACTTCTATGATACCAATTTTAACGTAATTCTTTCAGTTAAGCCAGGGGTGAAAAAATCTCGGGCGCCCGGGCGACTAAACTTTGTAGTGTGGCACCTAACATTTTCAGCATAATTATTACAGTTTTTTTTTCTTACGTACAAAAATGTGTACCAGTTCACATGCACCGAGCAGAAAGCGGCAGGTAACAGTGAGGTTCACCGGTCACTCCAGGATTTTGAGTCCTCAGTATGGAATTTGCTTCACGGCACCCTTCTGGCGTCCAGAATTTTGAAGTAGCTCCTAGATTTTTGTAACATTTATGGACACCTGATCTACACCAAGGTTGTTCAAAAGGTCCTTGTGACACTTTCCTTGAACCGAACTTCTGATTAATTTCAGTTTACTTTTTACCCACGTTCCGCGAATCTGCTCCTATTCATTTAATCACCTAACCCCAAGCCCCACTGTCTTTATCCGTTGGTTACCTAGTGTCAATGTGCCCATTCCGACACACATAGCTACATAACGTGCCACTTTAAAGTATTATTCTAGTATCGCCTGAAGAGACTCAAAATAGCTGCGGCAAACTTGTCTGACAGCCGGTCCTGAAGCCGCGGTCATGGACCTTAAGAGTTCTGTCACAGAAAATCTTTTTTACCTTATCATAACACCTACACCAGCTACGGTGAACACTCAACCCTACCAACAAGTACCGAGATTGTCTTCGTGGGAGAACAGCAACAGAAGCGGGAAGCTGACCAACTCACCTGCATCTACTACTCAAGCCTGGAACGCGTGGATTTCACGTGCACGCCCCCTTACAGCTTCATTACTGTTTTGATATATGCATATTTTAGCGGGTGTTTATATAGGCCTAGACGAACATACGGGATCCAGAAATGTTACGTGAAAATATTAATTCTGCGTGCTCTTAAAGGATACAAGATAATAACTACGCTTGTTTTTATATTAAATTCAGTTTCTTAGGTCACCCCAACAACTTCAGCGTTGACCTTCCCCACACAAATTCATTAAATACTTTATGATTGTTTTCTTTTTGGTTGTGACAGTGTGGTCATGTACGTACTCACTAACGTTTCATAAGAACCTCTAACTTTATCATCTCAGGGTGCAGATAGCTGATTCCTTTGAAATGTTTGTAACAATCTACATGAACACATGGTGTCATAAGCCAGGAGATCACAATCTAAACTTTCTCCGCCTCGAAAATATCACATCTCCAATAGTTTCTGGGCTGAAGCATGCGAACAGACGGACGGTTAACCCCCACCTACTGATGCCAAACTCCAGTTTCGTGCTATTTTAAATGGACTTTCAAGCAACCAGCCCACCCAGAAGTCTTGTATGTACAAGAGGAAATGCCTGCCAGCCGTCCGGTTACTGCAGTGTATAGGGACGTAGACCCCTTGAATTATGATGGAACTCTCCCCAAGGCACTTTCAAACTTCTCTTTTTCAGTTCCTCCTCATTTTTCTTCCTTTCCTGTCTTCTCTTAGCTTGTTCAGTTTCTGCACAAATGGCTTGACTTCTTTTGGCATAGCGGGCCCAGGGCGACAGGCACATATTAAAGGGCGGAGCGGACACCGCTTATACCACAAGAGACAATCCAGCTTGTGGTGACATTTCAGTAGACGTGACTATGATTTGCCCGACTTTTTGTCATTCACACTTAACAAACACAAAGAATGGACTTTTTGAGGTTGTCCTTTATCCTGCTGATCTTACTGAACCAAATCACGGCACTGGTTTTAAGTAATTTTTGCTTGGCATTCTTGAAGTTGTTAATGTTTTAATCATATTTTAACCATAAGATTTTAAAAACAGTACAAGCTGTACCTTTTATGCACAGAGGACATCAACAACGGAGCCTACTACTGACTGCGGAACCTTTTAAATACTAGCGTATCACAGGCAATTGGTTTAAAATCTGGCATATTGCACTCCCTGTACCGAAACATGTCGGAGCTACGTGTTTAACAATCATATATAACTAATAATGTGCATTTAGTTGGTATAATAAATTGAATACACTGACAAAGAATGACCTTTTTACCACAACACAAGCAATCTTGATATTTTAGCAGACAAGTATATTCCCGGTAATCCTAACTGAAAGCAACGGCAAAAGACTCAGGCCTGTGACAGACGGTGCTGCGTAGTCGTTACAATTACTAGCTACAAGGCTGATGACCCGAGAAATTGTGCTTCCAATTCCCGGCAGGGGCAAAAGATCTCTCTGTCCTGTAAAAAGTCCTGCATGAGAATATACCCTCCTGAGAATCTAACAGTCCTTCAAAGAGTCAAGATATTCCCTGCATTTTTTGGCAACCAGAGAGTCATTACTTAGATCGCAACAGCTCGCCACTGATCCCTATTCTGAAACCCTCTCATGATATCCACCATCCACGCCTAGGTCTTCTAAGTGCTCTGTTTTCTTCACCTATGCATTTCTCTTCTTTGCCATGCGTTCGACATGCCCCGCCAATCTCAACCTCCTTGAGCTGATCATTGTAATGAAATCTGGCGAGGACTGCAGAATAAGGAGCTCCTCGTTATGCAGTTGTCTGAAGCCTCCTGTAACTCCCCTCGCCTCCCCCGGTCTGGGATGTTGTTTCCTCAATGACAGGCCACATTTACACCCATACCAAATAAAAGGCAAAATCATATCTTCCTATAATTTTTTTATATTTACACTCTTAGATAGCAGACTAGGAGGCAAAAGATTCTGAATGTAATGGTAGCAGGCATTACCCGAAATTCGACTAAATTCGGTTAATTCCGTTGTGAATGCAATTTTTGTTGACACAGCGTTAGTAAAATTGGCGAAGACGTGGCGTACACAGATAGGTGAAATTTCGTCTCAGAAGAATATAAGCATGCTTGTGATTACGCTTATACATATGTTATGGGGTGCAGGCAGGTCGTTCGGACCACGTTTTTAGAAATTTTGAGTAAGCAATGGCCGATCCCGGTAGCCGCGCGTTCTAAGGCGTGGGTCTGTGGCCGCTCACTTGCTGGGATTGCGGGTTCGAATTCCGCCGGGGGCGTGGATGTCTGTCTCTTGTGAGTGTTGTGTGTTGTCAGGTAGATGTCTTTGCGACGGGCCGATCCCTCCTCCAGAGGAGTCCTACCGAGTGTGTATGCGTCATTGGTGTGATCAGGTGCAACAATAACCCTCTACTCCTACAATGAGTAGGTATAGGAAGTCAGACTTAGAAAGAAAGAAAGATTGCATCGCACACCAGTGTATTAACATAAAGAAACTTAATGTTCTTGTACTTAATTAAGTACCATGCCATGAAGGCAAATGGGACAGAGGCGGTATAGCTAAATGTCTTCTTCGCCCTGGCACTAAATGGAGGTCAACGATTACCTTTACGAACCGGCCGCTTTACCCAAAGGCGAATCCTCGGTACCCACTGAACAAAAGGGTGTGTGGGCCCCAGAGAAGGTTTGGCGCGGAGAAGAGCAAAATTACTTTCAAGTAATGAATATACTGCTGCAAACCGATAACACTCTACACAGTCATGGTTGAATCCAGTATTCTTTACAACTATACATTCATTCATTCTGTAGTCTGTCTTACGACAGGTCCTTAGCCTCTTCAAAAGCGAGTTCTCCACGAGGTGCGATCTAGTGCTTCCTCTTTCAAGTTCCACTATCTTCTCTTTTCCATAAGGTCATCCAGTAGCTGCTTACGCCTTCTTCCTCTCTTCCCGTCATTTCTATGCTTCCTTCTATCTTTCCTTCAATCACGTGTTTTAGAAGACAGTTTCTACGCAAGATGTGACCAATCCAGTTAGCCTTTCTTCTCTTTAATGTATGTAGGATATTCCTCTCCTCCTTGACTGTGTGTAATACTTCATTTCTCACATGATCGGTCCAACTGATCTCCATTCTTCTCCAGCACCACAGTTCAAAACTTTCCAGATACTTCTGATCTACTTTCCGAAGTGTCCAACTATACATCGAATAAAAAATAACTTCAAATATAACTTGTAGATCATAACAACTGGCTAATACATGGTGTACTGTAACATCAGAACGTGAAGTTGTCCTAACCAAGCGACACGCCATGACGATGAGTTGAGAATATAATTCATTGGATGTTATTGTCGGCTCTAGACGGGATAAGCGGCTAATATCACGGCCCGGTGGCTTGAGATCCAGGTAAAAGCCACATTATCTCGATACATGGCTGGGTGGACTCCGCGAGTCCGCTTGGAGACCACAGCGAATCAGGGATCCAGGGTATGGATGGCAATATGCACTCCGCCAGGAATCGAACCCCGATCGTCTATCCCAGTGCCTAGGTACGAAACTCACTGATTGATACTGTATACGCACAGTTTTTGTACAGTTAAATTTTCTTATTTTGAATGACAAGTTCAATAAGGTTTGGTGCGGATCTCCAAAACCACATTTCACTGAAATTCGGTAACTTTGTCAATATACATACGGGTAAGAAAATAAGTTTACAATGCATTGGCCTTGGGTTCTTTGATTTCGGCTCTCACAGGACATTTCAGATTTAATTCTACTACTATCCCACTACTATTCCACAGTCTCCGCCACAACTGCAGCGTTTGTATCGTGGGACGAGACGTTCTGCTCCTTTTTTGACAGAATTACGTGTCCTGGGTTATCGGCCATCGTGTGACAACTATTTCCACCTCGCTATCATCTTCTCATTTATGCTTTTGCGCTGGAAACAGACGACAGATCGCTCGGCGACCAAGTGCCCTGATATCATGACAATCAGCGAAGGTTACTTACTCGAAGTAACGAAATTATACGTCATGTACACTTACTTTCTTACCGAACCTTGCAAAACATTCAAATCGTGCGTCCACTGCAGGCATTATAATTCTCGCTTCCCACGTCCTTGTACCATAATCAAGCTGAAGTTATTCATCCGAAACAGAAACGACTTCCAGAATAAAGGTAAAATTGCTACGTTGTCTCAATGTCAGTACCCAAGCGCCATGTCTAAAGGGGTAGTAAAAAGTTAAAATTATCGGTATGTTCACGATGGCATATGAGGGCAGCAAAGATGCAGCTACACTCATTCCTAACCTCCTGAATGGGTAGTGAAAATTAGAGCTCCACAATTCTTAATCTCAGCATTAGATGAATTGAAGGGTCACTTTCACACTCCGGCCGCTTTATCTCCGACAGAAACATCAACAGAGGCTTCATAGGTCCCAGACGCGAGGTACATTCATTCATTCTGTAGTCTGTCTTACGACAGGTCCGTAGCCTCTTCCAAAGCGAGTTCTCCACAGAGTGCGATCTAGTGCTTCCTCTTTCAATTTCCAGTATCTTTTCTTTTCCTTAAGGTCATCCATTAGCTGCTTACGTCTTCTCCCTCGTCGTCCCGTCATTTCTATCCTTCCTTCTAACTTTCCTTCAATCACGTGTTTCAGAAGGCAGTTTCTACGCAAGATGTGACCAATCCAGTTAGCCTTTCTTCCTTTTATTGTATGTAGGATATTCCTCTCCTCCTTGACTCTGTGTAATACTTCTTCATTTCTCACACGATCGGTCCAACTGATCTTCTCCATTCTTCTCCAGCACCACATTTCAAAACTTTCCAGATACTTCTGATCTACTTTCCGAAGTGTCCACGTTTCAGCACCATACAAAGCTATGCTCCAAATTTAGCACTTTACTAGTTTCTTCCCTAAATTTAATTCCAGTTTGCTGGTGAAAAGATTTTTCTTCTTGTTGAATGCTGTTTTTGCCATGGCAATTCTGGATTTAATTTCACGTGTACACCTTGCATCACTTGTTATCATGCTACCCAAATAATTGAAATATTCCACATTCTCCAATTGTTTTTGATCTATCATAATTTTCATTGGGGATGGTTGCCTTGAGATTTTCATTACTTTAGTTTTTCCCACATTCATTTCCATTCCATAGCGTCTTCCAATTTCAATTAGTCTATCAATCATGCCCTGTAGCACCTTTTCTTCCCTAGCCAGTAGCACAAGGTCATCTGCATATTTCACAGTGCGAATTACTTGTCCTCCTATTTTGAAGTCTCCAAACCCTTCAAGAGCTTCCTTGGTAAGGTACTCGCTGTATAAGTTGAACAGAATCGGTGACAAGCAGCAACCTTGTCTAACTCCTCTTCCAATCTTCACACTTCTCGTCTCCCCTTGGTCCAGTCGTATTTTGACACTCTGTTCCATGTACAATTTGCTGATCAATCTTCTTTCGCGCCAGTCTATCCCAATTCCTTTTAGGATTTCCATTAATTTGGTCCAGTTGACATGGTCAAATGCCTTCTGCCAGTCTATGAAGCAAGCACACAATTCCTCATCTATGACCAAGGTTCGTTCTGATATTATTCTCAGCATCCCAATTGCATCCCTAGTTCCTTTTCCTCTTCTAAATCCAAACTGATCTTCTCCAAGTGCATCTTCAATTTTCCTCTCAATCCTTCTTCTAAGTATCCTCGCTACTATCTTTGCTGCATGAGCGATGATGCTGATTGTGCGATAGTCGCTGCATTTTGTAGCTTTGGGCTTCTTCTTTAAGGCAATCATTGTAACTTCAATAAAATCTCTGGGCCATTCTCCAGTTACATACATGCTGTTGATCATCTGTGTCATTAGCCTTAGACCACCTTCTCCCAACAATTTCAGTACATCCCCAGGTACATCATCATCTCCTGTAGCCTTCTTATCCCTCATCTCCTTGATAGCTTTTTCCACTTCACTTTGCAAAATATAAGGGCCTTTCTCGTCTTCATCGACTTCATCTTCAGGTTCGACGTCTAGATGTTCTGGTCGATTAGCTCGAGGTACATGTATTAGGGAAAATTCCTGCCCCTGCCACGAATCGAACCCGAACTTCTATTTCGTAGCCACCCTTTTATCAATATATATCGATTATCACAATTCAGAAACGCAGATCTAAAGGAAAAATAATTTTAATTTAGCACTGATATTAAAATCTGAAATTACAAATCTGCATCTGCAGACTCCGCCTCCAAGTAGCACGTTCCATGGTATCACTGTCTTGTAAAGTACCTACTGTGGACATGCCTCCATTCAACTCCCTCTTCAGAGGGCCCAATGGCGGGCTTATGTGAACAAGGAGTAGATCTTCCACATAAGATGGGCATTTGACCATCCGAGAAAATAAACTCTCAAGGAACAAACTGTTACTGTGGAAAAGCTAAGCTGTTTTCATTCAAGAGTTTTGATGATCTCATTGGTGGTTCGAATGAGCATATAATAATTAATTAATTAATGACCAATTAGGAAGGCAGAATTTAGAATAACCTACATAATAATGCACTTTAACAGGAAATCAAGTTGGTCTTTTTATGCGACAACAAAACTGACAAGTCTGAAAGGCAAACCAAAGTCACTTTACGTAATTAACAACGGGAAAACGCCAGGGAAGCAAGTTTTCAAAAGGAAAGAATTATTTCAAGATGAAATACAGTCTCAAAAATTTGTAAGAGTCGATGTAAGTGTAGACATACAGAATAACTTCTAGACGCCATGCTGTATGGGATATGAGAACTGTTCAGTGTTATTTGGGAAGGAACTCTACACAAACGAGCAAAATATGATCAACATATTTCAGCCATTTTCGACAAAATCACAACTACATGTTTTAAACCTTAACATAAAAATAAAATGTGGAATGATGCGTCCTTCAGGATTTTTCGTAAAGTACCCTCACAATTGCTGCGTTCCAGTTTAGCGGTGTTTTAAATGTCTGTCCGTTTTCGTGCAATTCTGGGCGTTTCAATAATTTGACTGTCGGCGAATGCTACTTCAGGGGGGTTGCGACCAATTTAACCAGCGTCTGTGGAGAAAGGTTCAAGAACTAGATTTCAAACTTGTTACATACAGGTGTATGAACTGTACAGTCTTAACTTATTTCTCATTTTTCTTTAAATATCCACAGAACGGAAAAGAACTGAAGTTATGTAAGCTTTAATCTTAACTGCAGTTATATTTTGCGTGGTTTTCCAATAGTCATACGATAAACGGCTAAGTTTCGGATATAGCGGGGGTTACAATAAACCGATTCAAAACAAATTACAATCGTGACAATTTGTAATATAAACCCGCAGTATAAAACTGAACTGAAATACGTGACATAGTTTTGGAATTGCAACTCGCAGGCTGATACACGAAGGGCATATACGTAACTTCACTACGCGTTCTTTCTAAGCAGTTTAAGACAAAAAGAAGAAACAATTTATTACAGCAACCTTTGCGGACCTGGTGGCGTTCAGCTGCCAGCTTCACTATCAAGATTGTGGGGAATAATGACACTGGGGAACGTCTAAGTTACTAGGCAGATCCCTATAAGACGAACCGATAATGTACAAACAGTATTCAGATTAAATGAACCAAATAAAAATAATGAAATATATACACATAAGGGAAAGGTGGAGATAAACGAGAAACTTCGTGAGAGACAGAAGGTGTGGTTCGCGTAATTTGAGAACTGGCCAGGACACTTCCATACCTAGTATGAAAAACAATGAAAGAATGAAATGCGGAAAGATGTAGGGAGTAACGGGGAAAATTATAAGGAAAATATATACAAATGAGAAGGTACTAAGAATAAGAATGGGGAATACAAGGAGAACAGGAGAAGAAAAAGAAGACTGTAAGATGATGGAAAAAACACGATAAAACAATACTGTTTTTATGTGATGCGATGTATCTGCAAATTTTCACAGCGTTTGAAACACGTGCAAAAATAATCTCTTGTCAGGTAATGTATGTACGCGGGACTAACCGTGCCAGAAACGATGGAATACATACATACTGCTGAACCATCAGTACTGAAGCCTATTTCGAATGAGGTCGACACATCCAAAAGATTCGTACGTATAGATCACCAGGTATCAATTAACTTCTAGCAAAACTGAAGCAAGAGATAAAATAATACACATGCAATACATGATGAAACACAGTTTGGCAGCGGTTGTGACAAAACACATAGGAGTATAACAAAGTAAAACCACGATACGTTAAAAGACATGCTTATAATGACGTGAAGGACGTCGAAACGCGTACGTCCCAACAAAGATACTAAGTGTTAGCAAATAGGACTATACACAACATAAATTTACAAGAAGCTACACATAACAAACTACAACATGAAACAATGCGTTCTGAATTCTACAAAGTTTGGCATAAGGAAGAATTGTCACATGTCCATGTCTCGTCACTGGAATGCAGAACAAAATCATACAGTTACATAAACATTCTTCACCAGATATGAATATGACACAGTTATGAAAATACGGTGTGCAGCAGGCAAAGAATGCATGGACAGCAAGTTATGGTCAGAAAACCTGCAAGTAAAAGACGGAATGGAGCATTAGGTTTAGATGAAATCTGGTAGACTCACTGGATTCGTCTGGCTCAGTGCAGAAACCAATGGCGGGCTCTTGTGATGACGGTAAAGAACTTTCGATCTCAACATAATGTGGGCAACATGGCTGACCAACTACTATATTATCAAGAAGGACTCTGGTCCAGAAACTGAGACACAGTTGTCCCCATACTTGTCACTGTTCAGGAAAACACCCCTTCACGGAAAGAATTCACTTCTTCCTCAACATTTGAATCTACTGGGGAACAACTGTAATTAAACTGTCCCCACTGCAACTGCACCGCAAAAAGAAGCAGTCTACCTTCAAGCCACACAGCGATCAGCATGGCGACATATTTCACAGCCATTTACTTACCATGCGTACAAAGAAGTAGAAGTTCAACACTTGTTTCTGGATTCAGGTCACACAGCAAGGTGTTGTGTTCCTATGACTAGTCACAAAACTGACGGCAGTCCATTGTCACGAAAACATCACCATAAACACCAACATGCACACATATTACACACACAGTGGGCAATAGCGTTCTTATGTCGTCATTAACGACAAACACAAGTTACTTCGTGGGAGGGGCTTTGGTATGGTATACGTTGCCAACACTAATCCACGCGAGAAAGTGTGGTCTCAGAACCGAACACATACGATTTCGTGTGAGAACCTATATTACTTGGCTGCAGCTAGTAAAAGTGTTCCGTTACTTTGTTGCATAGTTTTCCTTTCTTTTAATATGTTGCAGGCGAAACTTTACGTTACACTCACACACAATAAGAGAAGTGTGTCACATGCATTCTAATTACAATTGTTTCTTTACTGATAAAAGTAGCAACTAGCTCACTACGAAACGTAAAACACTCGTGTTCCTGTTTGACCAGTGACACTATCTACACTAGTAGCAACACTCTACGCCCTGTTGTGTAAAATTACTCAAACACACGTGCCAACCATGAAAGCTGGGCAACAGCAAGCAAGTATAAACACTAACGTAAATTACTGTTCAAAGGTTTCACAACAGATTTGATTAAAAGCAAAAGGGACCGGAAACGTATCCGCTTTCTCCGCCCGTCTGATACCCTAACAACGCAAACTACAACAGTCAGTCTGTCGACACAAACTGTCGCTAAACACTCCTACAAACACAGCAACCAACCTTAAACATGACACACTAAAAGCCGACTGGGAAGTTCGGGTGGTTCGCAGCTGCTGCCACTCCTGGACAGTTTTGAACTACGTACGAGTGTAGCGACATCTATTAAGGAAGTTTATTACTACGTCGCTCTTCTAGTATAGCCAGTCCAAAACGCGGCTTCATCGAAAACCACGTTTTCGTTCACTCCGTGATGTAGAAACCAGACCCTTAAAAGATATCCAGGCGTATGTCGACATATTATTCTGATACTCAGAGATGAATTTAGACCTTTACAACAAAGTGTATATATACAGAGTATTCTCGACTTTACTTACTTTACAGTATCCATCATTAATGCCTGCCCAGCGTTCTGTACAATGGGTACAGGGTCATTCCCAGGGGTAAAGCGGCCTGGGAGTGGCGTCGACAACCCAACCCCATCTAACGCCGAGGTTAAAGAAAGAGTAGAGCTATACATCTACTCCCCCTCTGGTCCTTCATGGCCTGTTCTAGGGTGAACTTTACCTTTACCTTTATCCGTCTTTAATGCAGTGCCATTAACCAGAAACATAACCCACATCCTGAAGTTGATTTTATCGGTTCAAAAATTTCTACTCGTTTTCTATAGGAGTGAAACGTATTCTCTGATTACAAGGGAAGAACATAAAATAAACTATGTAATTTTTATACAAAGTTCTCAGAAAACTGTGCGGAATTCAAGGAAATTAATAGGCCTGGTATAGTAACTCAGCATAACCATCGTGCCTTTAGAGGCTAGTCCATAAATTTTGCGTGACAATAGGTCTGAAATATATATATCTTTGCGATCACTCGAACTATGTACTTAGATTTTGGTTTGATACAGACAACTGTTGAACAGTTCTTCTAAGTAAGTGAAATATCGTATGGCTAAAGACCGTTAACATGCTCACAAAATTTAAATGCACAACACTTCACTTGCTTGCACGAATGGCTGGAGATGTAACTTTAATCTACCTTCTAAACTCGAAATAAATCCATACTACAAGGATCAATAATAGCGAAATGCCTCGAGTGTAGAGGGCCGCATGGGCCGAAATTTTGTTAAGTGTACTCGGCCCAAACCACCCGTGAAGTTTACATTAAAACATATAACTCGTAATATACCAAAGCCAGACTTCCATTTAATCTAGCCCCCAAATTAAGACCGATCTATTTTCAGTCTGCCTGGACGGAGTGTTTTTAATACATGTTTCGTTAAAGGCATACATGACAACAGTCTTTGAATTTATTTCTTACAGAAGCTGTAGGAATTTCTGATACTGATTTTGCGTTTTAGGAAAGGTACATAGATATCGGACGCTACGTGCGTACGGTGTTTTAGGTCTAACCATTTCTGGAAGGCGGAAACTACAAAAATTAAGACTGGGGTTGCTTTCGGATTCAGACCGAAACCAGCTCCCCAAGCTCAATCTTTAAATATCTTATTTTGACAACTCGTTATATCCCTACTTTACTTAGTGGTGGGCCTTGCGTGGTCAAATGATCCTAAGAGCTATGCTGGCGATAGCGTAGCTACTGGTAGGGTCTCCTATGCCAGACTGGTCAAAGGTGATGACTTGCACAAAAAGAGATATCCTGGTCCTCCAGGTTTGTGGGTTGGGCGTGGGGCTGACAACCTCAACCCATAAAAAAGTGTTCTGCTGACAAGCTTCTAAAAATAAGAAGAGGCTAAGGTCCACCAAGGACTGTACTGGCAGAAGAAGAAATACGAAGAAGAAGTCTTTTGCCATTTGTCTGCACAGATTAGGTGGAGTTGGTATAATTGTCTATACAGTTTCTGTTTCTTGACGTATAAATATTTCAATTCTTGATTTATTCTAGTTCGAATTGCTGTTTTTAATGTATTATGGCCCTGTTTGTTGTGTCCATTCACTTTTATTGAAATATATTTGGGTGTTAAATGTAGTAGTTTGCAGATTTTGTTGTACCATATTGCTGCATTAGTCTTGTGCAAATGTTCTTTGATGTTCTTGTATTGATAATATTAAGAAGAAGAAGATTTACACAACTCGTTACATAACGTCCCCGTATAGTCCCGTTGCAATTCGTTGGTCAATTCTTCTTCTTCTTCTTCTTCTTCTTCTTCTTCTTCTTCTTCTTCTTCTTCTTCTTCTTCTATGGCGCTTCTGCCCGTTGTCGGGCCATGCCCTCACCGTTGCCGGGGTTTCGAGTCAACTGGGTTTTTATGAGGTGAGGGATCAGTCCCAATCCAAACCCCCAACCTGGAGTGTCGGGGTACCTTTCTCTTTGTCCTGCACCTCACTCAAAACCTGTCGGGCATGGGTGGCCCTACCACCATCTAGGCTGCCGTCGGCACAGCTACAGCTGTCTATGCAAGTTAAATTTCTGGCCGTGTCACGAGCATAAGATATGCGCAACAGGGAATAACTTTTCCTTTACGAGAAAGGAAGGCCTGTGTAAGTCCGAAACGTGTTATAAATGTTTTAATTGGTATCACTTTAATCAGGCCACAAATCGGCCCGAACCCGAACATTATCTGTGCTACCAGGCCCAGGCCCGGCCCTCGGTCCTAGTCGGGACAAAGTAGACAGGCCAGTCTCAGGCCTGTGCAGAACTCTATCGTCCAAGGAAACGATCAGTGTTTTATAGATTGCCACTTACACAAGTCACTCTTTCAAATCCCAACATATCTTCCAGGTGTCAGTCGGAGTCCGAACCAAGGACTGATAAAACAGACAGGCACAAGTGATTGTCATCCGTCGATAAACACTAACACACAGTCACTGGCATCCGAGTTTTCTAACCCAGTTCAATTTGATCAACTACATTCCATCCATTTTCTCTTAGGATCCTGTTTGACCGTTTAAAGCCTAGTGCTTATTACATGCACCACCAGTTTTAACACCAAAATTATGCATTTTGCCCTCAGTACATTTATGTGTTCCACATGATCCCTGCAATAAACCATTACGTCCATATATAAAATTCACCAAGTGGTCTTTTTAAGGAATCACACCGTGTTGCCTGTGAGGTAGGAGACAGTTTTTTACGTCAAACGCGAAGCTGAGTAGCCTACTGCAGAGCGGGTACATCATCGGTAGCTGTGCCGCAATTTATGTCGTCCGCTCTACGGTGCGCCGTCCCTCCTTAACCTGAGGCTGTACGAGTACGTACTGAAGAGCGGGTGGCGTTATCGGTCGGTAAGCGTCAGTGTGCTTATGAGCGGGTTCCGCGCTCAGCTGGACATTCTGTGCAATACAGATGAATACAGAGACACGTGGGCCGCCTTTCTCCATGCATTTTTTGTTTCCTCTGTCAGTATTTTTCCATTGCTGCTCCACATTTATCTTCAGCTTCATGCTACTGTTATCAGGGCAAGCGCTCGAAGCCTGAGAACCTTCTATCAAAGCAACGATCTTTGGGAAATTCAGTTTTAAGTCTTAAACTAGTCAATATAACCATCTGTATATGAGTTTATTCCTCTACGTGGGCACTGATTTTTTAAGGCATTTCACATGAAAATATCTAAGCATTTCGATTTCCCACACCTCACCAATAAATATGTCTTCTCTCTACAAAGAACTCGTCTCATGTTTCTGGAAAGGTACACTGTAAATGACACCGTTCTTTCTTAGTTGTGCCAATAATCTGCAATTATATCCAGGACACCTAATACAGTTTTATATGACTGAGCAAATTTTCACACAATCTCCCATCATATGCCTCATTTTCCGTTCCACTGCCCTGTTCCCTCCTTATTGTCCATTCGTTTCTGTGCCACCATTCTGATCACTAAATTATTTCTTAGTTCTTTATCACTAGACAAAACACTCTCACTTCAAGACGGAGAAAGCATGAGTTGATGCAATGACGTCATTACCCACGCCCAGTTCAACCCTACACCCTGCACCCGAATGCTACCAATTCACGCCTTCGCCATCTGAAATAACAGCAAATTCAAGAGCAGGCACTTTCCTGATTACAATTTTACTACGACCAGGCAGGCAAACGGGGCGTTGGAGTGAAAGACAGCTTGTTTACGGGTCTCAGCACAGGACTTGGAGATTTTAGAGGAAAGATTCTATGCATTCCACATCTTTCTACTAGATGAAGGTGAATGACCGGTTTTTATTGGTCACTTCTCGTAGTTGTCATTGCGCTTTAAGGAACACGTCACAAGTGCTCATCAAAGGTCTGAAAACAGAGCTCAACGTATGCTGTAAACTTCCCTGACGATGGAGGCAGCAAGATCTTCTGAGATGTCCGCAAACTCCTACCAGAATACACGGCGTTAAGATAAGATAAAAATCCGCATTGATCAGCAATGGTAACTACTTTTGTTACGAAACGAATGGCGCTATCTCGAAACAGCCTTGGAACAAAGATCGTCGCAAGAAAAATTCAGTGCTTAAAAACTGTTAAACACCAGAATGACTAGAATTGCTCGCAGGGACTCAGCACAGTTTATAGCTGTAATAAAGAGTGTAAGAACAACATTATGAATAATTACGTGAGGAAAATATTCCAAACCATTACATACACATGAAATATAATTTAGAGTGCGTTCCATCGAACTTACTCGTGCGCAACATGGTTTGTATGACGTCATGTCTTTCTACACTAGCCATTACACTAGATATTGTTCATGGAGCTCTCATCTGATCAGTTCTAAAGTAAAGGTTAAACTGAGCACAACGTGGAACGCGCCTATCAAGTTTCACTAACCCCAGTGTTAATTACGCCGCTATTAACGTCGAAGGGCCGCGCCCATATAAATCGAATAGCCAGTTTTAATTGCCTCTCACGCACCCGCCTAGTAATGTCATCACACTCCCACATCCGTACTCTACCACAATCAGCTCTGCTCATGTAATGTGCTCTCACTTCCTATTCAGGTCACTCTGAGGTCGATTCTCGGACAGTGCGAGAGCTATTTTGGACTGAGGTTTTCTTGTGCCCCCTCCAAAACATTATGGAGTAGTACCTGAAAGTAAATCGCTACTGCTTCACTTCTCATCCTTTTCTTCACCAGCATCATGGTGTTTTAAGTGTACTCTTAATATCCACGCAGTTGAGTAAGCCTCGTTCAGTAAAGTTTAAAACAAATTTACCCATGGCACAGTCTTTTCTCCTTAACATGTCCCGAGCAGATTTATTAAATTTGTATCCATTAGTTAGCTGATTCGAATCTCGGTGTTTGAATAAGAAACAGAAAAATAGATTTCTCGTAGTTTTCTGGGTCCCTCGTGTTGAATCTCGGATCATTCCCTATAAATATGCGACCAAAGCTCGTTTCGGATTCTGTCCACTTCGCTCTGTAAACACATACAACGTTCTATAGCCCACATTACCATCCATTGTCCTATTTGGGGCGAGGGGGGGGGGAGCCCTCACTGAGATCACTTGAATAAGAGATTGCAGCAAATTACAAGCGGTAATTTCAATATTAGAATTGTATAATTTCGTTATATATATTAGTTTTTATTTTATCATCAGGATATATTTAAAGATAAGTGAATGTCTGACATGTTTTAGCGTGTTTCGATCTTCAGGGGCAACATAATACCAAATTTTTGGGCTATTGCTTGACAAAAGTGATACACATTACACATGTCTTCTATAACATGTAGTAACATACTATTATAAAATCCACAAAACTTAAAATCATTTTAATATTTTTATTATTCTTCTTTCTTTCATTATATTACTTAACTATATTTTATAATTATGTGAATCAGTTAAGTTACATAATTATGTGAGATCCATAAATTTTCAATCTCTATAACCATTTCTGTCGAATTACTCTGTCATGTATCACGCATTTTTATAACAGTACCCTCTACATATTCATACACGTTCAAGAATATACATGTGAGAATATGTTTAAAAACAGATGATCCTTTAGAAACTGTTATTAATAAAATTTATTTGGAATGTAGTGAAACATATATAAGCCAGGCAGGCAGATCATTTGATGTTAGTTTTAAAGCGCATAAGAATAGGGCTCTACAAATAATAATGTTATGCATATTCTGAACAACGAATATGTATACGATACGCCGGAAGAGACTTTCGCCAGAAAGGATATATTATGAATCGTAATTGTCCATAATTTTATCTGATATTAACATAAAAACCAAAATAAATTAAGGGTAATTTTACATGGCCTATTTTGAACACATCAATTGTACTTCCGATCCTGACAATACGATGACATTTTGCAACACGTAAGCGCTTCTTCTACACAGTTCCCTACAAGAAGAGTCACTGAACATAAGACGGAGTATTTTTCTCCCCCCTGGCCATAAAAGTCAATGTCCTGTTTTTCATCTATCCATTCACTGGTAGCTCTGTGTTGTTACCAGGTGCTGTTCTTGTTTCTAGATATAAAGAACAATGGAAAAGCCTTTCTTCCATTTTGTTAAATGAAGGAAACAACCGTGAGCGCATCTTTCGTGACAGAATTTGTATCCTTACATTCGAAGTATAAAGAAGTATACAGATTTATCCAGGTTGTATTCCCTATGCACTAAGGACATTCAGTGGTTTTGTTTAAAATTTGAGTGATTTCTTGACCATGGTTGCCCTATCGCTTAACAGGGCCCATCTCGCCCACTACAATGTCGTCTCTCTCCAGTACGACTGACTGTGACTACGGGTTATACTTCAAACTCTATTTCACATAAAACAAAACAGGCAATGTACGTATAAGGTAAGTGTGGCGCGTTAGCGTAACCACTGTTGCAGTGGAATCGCAACAATGCCTTCTGTGTCTATTGGTGAGATACATGTCCCTGTCAACATTATGAACAGTACACAACACCGCCCGATAAGAAACACACAGACACACACCATATGGACTAGATCCTTTTGGATCATACATGAAGTATTGGATGTTTGTATGCATGGTTGGCATTTAATTATATAAAACCTTGGGCTCTGGCCTACATCTTCGTCTTTCGCCAATTCTGCAAGTCAATATTTTCGTAATTTTATAAGTCTAACATTTTTAACTTATTATTATTATTTAATACCAAGAATAATGTGTTGGTACTTGCATGCCTTGTATTTTGGATTCCCTGAAAATTGCGCCCTGGCGCTGAAATATGCAGAAATTTTATATGCCATGTTTGATTTTTTGTCGTTTTAAGTGCAGTCGATTGTTATTGCAATTATTTTTAAGAATAATGCACGGAGTATATTATGTCAAATTGATAAACATATGGAGTTTTGTACAGAAACGCTTTTATGGCGAAGCTATGTCGCCGGCAAAAAACAAAATATACTTAAGTCTTCATGTAAAGTACCCGATATTTTTGTCTGATTTTAACCAAATTTTGGGTTTCTCGAAAAATTATCATAAAGCTCTCGACAATAATACTGCAAGGAAATCCGTCCAGTAGGAGCCGTGCTGATATATGCCGACAGACGGAAAAACGATCCGACATGACGAAGCCTATTTAGGCGCTTTTCACGACTATGCGAACGCGCCTCAAACTGACAACATTTCCCATTTACTTCGCACCAAGTCTGAAGAAGAATTATTTTGTTACAATAACAAGCTTTTTAAAATTATACTGTACGTCGAGGCACTCGCCATGCTTCAAGCCTGCTCACGTTATCCGGTTCAGAGACCTCGCCTGCTCTCGGATTCGGTCATGACGATAGTTCAGTGAACTGCAAGCTCTTCTGTATCATCCTTTGTAATCCATTAATCACAATTTCTTATGTGGAAAATCTAGGCGAAAATTATATCTGTAGACGGGTTCGGATATTATAATTCTCTGAGAATATTCCGTTCTCCTCTTCAACATTTTTCGTATCTAAATGTTTAAATAGACAAATTTTGACACGAATATATATGAATTTTTTTCTCCCTTCATCCATACTACATGCGTCAAGCGCCATTGAAGTTGCGTTAGACAGGTGTCTCTATGTCCGTATGGTCAAAGCCAGTTGTTTCCAATAGGGGTTTGTCCAACTCGTCACAGACGAAACTGTCTCCGTCGTGGTGAGTGGCTGAGGGGGAAGACAAAAGGATGACACTGCTACTGCCTGGGCTTGCGGGTGCCGAGCTGCAGACCGTGGGGAACAACGCCGGCACACTATTGTTCTTGGAATTAATGCTCGGTGGCAGTACCTTGATGCAGGGACAGGATGAACTACACCGCTCGGTGCCCAAAACACGAGATGAAGCCTTCTTGCATGGACTACTGTCTAGGATGGCTTCCAAAAGTGGGTCCCGCTGGTAACGATGTAGTTCCAACAAGTTGCCGCTAGCGAACCGAAGTCTTTTGGGCGATTCTAGGCTGCAGCAACGTGCGAGGGGTGGAACAGTAGAGGGCTTGTTCTTAAGCGAACTCCGAGGCCCCATGCCACACGGGTACCCATTGCTGTCGGGGAGTGCCTGATGCTTCCGTCCGACTCTAGCCCGCTCCGCGGCGCGACGTTCACGGTGTAAGGGATTCTCTCCCAGCAGCCAGTAGGTGCGCTGCTCACCCTTGCCCTTCATACGCACGAGACCGCGCTCCGCTAGCTTGTAGCCTCCTACCTGATCTAGCAGCGCTTTGCACTCCGAGCTGCAGTGGATCTTCAGCGCTGCACAAACATATACACAGGCTGCATGTTACTGCAATTCGGGGAGAGATGCCACACTTTTCAGAAATTGTCTAGATTTTTTTTTGTAATAGAGTTTAAAGAATCAAAAGTGTGGTCAGGTATAACCCTATCTAGTATTTAGGTGTAAAAGAAATTTGAGATGGAAATAAAATAAATATAAGAAATTTTAGCTTTAAAAAGGGTCTGTTTGTGAGACTCAAACAATAAGGAGAGACCAACATATATACTCATGTTTCTTAAAATAACTTATAAAATAGTAGGATACAAGCGCAACTTCTTCCTATTGTCAGAAGTTCGAAATACAGAAAATGTGCAGTCTCTCCCGCCGTGGAAACTCTCCCGGAAACATGTACTTTTGTGGCATCTCTTCACAGGGCTCAACAAATAAAATACTGGTTATGTATTGGTCTAAAGTACACTACAAACATTAACAAAACTTATAAATACCATGTATCTCTTCAGATCTGTACAAACAGGTGTTCTGAGTGTCGTGACATCTCCCCTTAAAAATGTATTACCTGTATAATTTTTCAAGGGAGGAACGCCACACTTTCCTCGACGGCTTACAGATATTCATCATGGCTGAAACCTACATAAAGTTGATGCTAAATAACTCAACAAATCCTCCAAAATCGCACAGAATTTGCAAACACATTTAACGAATGCAGTCATATGAAAAATAATAATTTCGCACAAACTGACGAAAAACGTCCACAATTACCTGGCTCTATCAGAAATTGAGAATCTCAAACAATCGCAAACGACCAACACTTTTCTGCACATAAGGAACCCAACAGTAGGATGCGTGCGCAGCTTCCTCCTAGCATCAAAAGACTGAAATAAAGAAAGTGTGGCGTCGTCTTCCCCGACGTGGCAACTCTCCCGGAATGACTCTGTAGATCAGTGCTTTTCAAATGGTGGTAGGCGAAAAATTTAGGAATTATTTTTTTTAAGAATTGAAATTTAGAAATGTTAATAGCACTATTAAAATTGTTTTCAATGTGTTGAAATACAGAGAATATTATTTCACTATTCGAATGTAAATACAGACTTTCCTCTGTCGTCTAATCGCGTTAAATGAGAAAAGTACGTAACAACTGGGAAATTTGAGGTACCCAGAGCGTTGCTTTGCTGGTTGGCAGGTTTGCAGACTTCAAACCTGCCAACCAGCGAAACATCCCGGAAGACCAGTATCCCGAAAGTAGGCTTTAATATTTGCAGCGCCTGGTGGTAGGCGTGCATGTTTTGTATTGTGATAGTGGTACGTGTACATGTTTTGTATTGTGATAGTTGTACGTGTACATATTTTGTATTGTGATAGTGGTACGTGTACATGTTTTGTATTGTGACAGTGGTACGTGTACATGTTTTGTATTGTGATAGTTGTACGTGTACATATTTTGTATTGTGATAGTGGTAAGTGTACATGTTTTGTATTGTGACAGTGGTACGTGCACATGTTTTATATTGTGACAGTGGTATGTGTACATGTTTTGATTTGTGATAGTGGTACGTGTACATGTTTTGTATTGTGATAGTGGTACGTGTACATGTTTTGTATTGTGATAGTGGTACGTGTACATGTTTTCTATTGTGATAGTGTTATGTGTACAGTTTTGTATTCTGATAGTGTACGTGTACATGTTTTGTATTGTGATAGTGGTACGTGTACATGTTTTGTATTGTGATAGTGGTACGTGTACATGTTTTGTATTGTGATAGTGGTACGTGTACATGTTTTGTATTGTGATAGTGGTACGTGTACATGTTTTGTATTGTGATAGTGGTACGTGTACATGTTTTGTATTGTGATAGTGGTAAGTGTACATGTTTTGTATTATGATAGTGGTACGTGTACATGTTTTGTATTGTGATAGTGGTACGTGTACATGTTTATTGTATGTGGTACTACAGGTAGGTGTACGTGTACATGTTTTGTATTATGATAGTGGTACGTGTACATGTTTTGTATTGTGATAGTGGTACGTGTACATGTTTTGTATTATGATAGTGGTACGTGTACATGTTTTGTATTGTGATAGTGGTATGTGTACGTGTTTTGTATTGTGATAGTGGTACGTGTACATGTTTTGTATTATGATAGTGGTACGTGTACATGTTTTGTATTGTGATAGTGGTACGTGTACATGTTTTGTATTATGATAGTGGTACGTGTACATGTTTTGTATTGTGATAGTGGTACGTGTACATGTTTTGTATTGTGATAGTGGTACGTGTACATGTTTTGTATTGTGATAGTGGTACGTGTACATGTTTTGTATTGTGATAGTGGTACGTGTACATGTTTTGTATTGTGATAGTGGTACGTGTACATGTTTTGTATTGTGATAGTGGTATGTGTACATGTTTTGTATTATGATAGTGGTACGTGTACATGTTTTCTATTGTGATAGTGGTATGTGTACATGTTTTGTATTGTGACAGTGGTAAGCGAGAAAAAAGTTTGAAAAGCACTGCTGTAGAGGTACCAACGTTTCAAAGGAGTCAGCTGCTTCCATCTTCAGGTTCACCATTACCCTATAGATTGTGGCAATCAGATTAAACAAAAAGTTGATATCTGTATACCAGAGTACACGGTGTCATGTCTCAAAAGACTGGAATCTTAGAAACCCGACGGATTAAGATCAACACTGACATTTCATGTCACGTAACAAATTTATCAGAACATTTTCAAGACTGAACCAATACGGACCAAAACGAAATTCGTCCACAAAACTCCATGCCCTCTCATAAATTCAACATGTGGGAAGAATGGTTAGAAAATCTCATATGGCCTCCGTACTTTACATTAATTTCATACATTTCGGAGTTACGTGCCCGTGCAGGAGCGTAGCTACGTAGCTGACCAGAGAACTGTGCTACAGCATACTGACAGCGATACTCACGTACGCCAGCGGACTCCATGCGGCTGGCGGTGTTCACTGTGTCGCCGAACAAACAATAGCGCGGCATTTTGAGGCCCACCACGCCTGCGCACACGGGACCTGCACACAAACGGGGTTCGTCATCCATACACATTAAGTTGAACAGATCTTCCGGTTATTGCACTTGGTACATTTAATGTTAAAATTACCACTTTCAGCTAGGCACAACACACTTCCAGAAACTTAAGCTCACAGGGATATAAAGGCCTGTATGTCAATCTGCCAATACCAGCATCTGAGGGGTTCGGTTTCGATTACCGTGGTGATGTATTTAAAAAACCTCCAAAACTCCATGTGTCGCGTGTACTACGCAAGTAACTTAGAATGCAACGTGTAACCGGACTTCCCTTCTCAGGCTTGGTTCGAGTCCAGTCTGGGAAACTCTTTAACGAAAATAACAATGTGTGTGGCGAAAGGTTCGAGTCCCTCACCCCACTACACAAAAGGACGAAAACCCTGTGGCGAAGGGAATCAGTGACTTCAAAAATAGAGCTATTAGCAGGGACCATGGCCCCACTGTTTACAAATTCGAGACTTAAGACTGATGCTGAATGTCATTATCTGGATAAGCTCATGCAGCTGCGTTAATTTGGGTCGACACGGTTTAGTGCCATAAAATTATTGCAAGAAAGGTATGAAAGGGACAGCCTCTTGAAAATTACTTGGCTTTGCTAAGGAAGCAATTCTTCCTAGCATTCACAGAACCTTGAACCCAGCGTTCAGGATTCAAACAAAAGGGAAGGCAACAACACCCACATCATAAAAGAAACAAAACATTTAGAGAGTGGATTGTGGACTGACTAAATACTTGAGTCAGTTCGATGTAGGTTTGGAGAGCGATGCAGTCAGAGACCGTATGTGCCATCATAAGTAGAATATGAAATTGTGAACATAATAAATATATATCTTTAAATTAATTAGTAGACTCGATGAACACACCCCTGTGTAATCCCTGAGACTGTCTCAACCGCAGAGTTAGTACTGTATCAAACGAAAACAAATAAATTAGTAAAGAACAATGAATATCCTGCGTGACACGACACACGCGTGTCTGAAAGTAATTAACGGTTGATTTTTACCGGCAGAGGTTTTTGCCAGCACGCAGCATCGCTGCCTCTCCTGCTGCTACTGACACAGTAAGCCTGTCTTAAACGGAACCTGGGTATAAAGCGGAAAAATTTTACAGTCCCGAGGATCAAAAGTTCAAGTACCTGTATGAAATGGAACCTCCCTGCAACGGAAAAAAAAAGTTCTGTCCCTTGATATTCCGTTATAGGCAGGTTTCACTCTATCTGAGGTCATTCTTGTATTTTTACAACTAATTTTTCCACCTTACTCGCTTTGGTGAATTCCTATGAAAGTAGTAAGCCCGCAAAAAGGTCCGCAGATCGACGTTCTCCACATGCCTCTCCAGCTGTTGCGGCATGGGTTCTTAACCTACGGGTCGTGATCGCACTGTGGGTCGGCGTACACATTAGGGAGGGTCGCCAAGATTATTTTTTATAAATTGAAATTTCTCCTAAAAATGTATTTCAGAGCGTGGTGTACTGTGTTATACTGTGCTGATTCGACAGCTGATAGTGACAACTCAGACCATACACAGACATTCGAGGGCTAACGGATATGGACAAATTGCTGTTTTGTCGGTCAGTGACGAACAATACACGAGAGGAAAATATTGTTTTTCAAGTAGATTTGTTTATGAGTGACAATTTTCTAACATGGACTCGGTGTTTCATTCTGTGCACTGATGGTGCATCAACAGCTTTCGGGGAACATCAAGGCATCCAGTATGTTGCCAGGATGTAATACTCCGTTATACATGCAGTAAAACTTTTATTTATAGCATGGGTGTACATATTTACCGAAAATATAGTCACCTCAAAATTATAGGCGCCAGAAGGGTGACATGAAGCAAGTTCTCTAAGATGACTCACAAATATTAGGCGCCACCGTATAAAATTAAGTCGTCATGGCGACCTGAAGCCCGGGCTTTGTGCACCCCTTATTTACAGGCCTATTTCTTTGGGAAATGTATATTACTGGTAAAGACTTTCAGGAAGTCAGTAGCTTACCATAATGTACGCCATATATTTCTGGTATGTACGTGCAGGGGGTCAGTAGCTTACCGGAATGAATGCCGACGCGAAGCAACAGGCTGTCGGTTGGACGATGACGGATACGGAACCTCTTCACAGCCTCCAGTAAGTGCAAAGACATGGAGGCGATTTCCCCCGCGTGCTGTGTGCCGTTCCGGACTGGCAACCCGCTTACCTGCACAGCACAGCAACAAATGGTGCTCAGACTTCCAGTCGCAGCTTTACTTAACACCCGGCACCCAAAGTAGAGTCCCAAGTAACACATATGTCCCTGACCATCACAAAACATTCATATCAGTTACGTAAGCCCCACGTTTCAAACGATCGGGTTCTTCCGGGTTCTACACCATATGTAAGTTATTACAGTTGAGAACAAACTGAAATAAGTTGATTAGTATCCACGCTTTGTACTGGCTACATCACGATTCTTGTTTTAAACGTACTATTTTATTTATTCATTCATTCATGTTTATCGACGCTGTTACTACATCAAATTATAAGATGTAAAAATGATAGAGCAATCAGTGAAGAGTACGTGTGAAATAACGTGGAAGGAAGTGATCACTGCCAAATTTGAGGAGTCATCCCAGAATATGCTTGGAGAAACGGAGAACCTCCAGAAATTTCAGAATACCCCGTCTTCGGACCGAAATTTGAACCCGGGACCTCCCAAATACGAATCAGGAGAGCTTTATTGCGTAAAGAATGCTTTCATTTCCACATTACGCAGATCATGCAGCAGCGACGACTGCGAATGACAAATTGACAAGAAATTGTAAGGAAGCAGCCGTCGCCTATTTTAAAGTTCTATACATTTATTTTCTTGTATGGGCTGAGGAATACAGTAAAAACCTTTGTCACCATAGCTAGCCTTTGAGGCTACAAATCGAAGCCGTGACCTGCCACATAGAAAGCCAATTACTGTGTTAATAACAGCCTGCCACCACCCCCGAAAATGAGCAGATTCATTTCAATATATATCTTTATTACCTACTATAAAAAGGTTTATTTTAATGTTATTATTCCATGGATACCTAGATCTTCCAAACTACCTCTTTCCTTCCGTCTTCTATCATTAATTTTATGTACAATGACGGTACTCCTCACCGTGTTTCTCCATTTTCCTGTTATATTCTATGCCTTTAGGTTCAAGTATTCATTTCGGAATCTTTTTCTCAGCCACCCTCAGTCGACTTTGTGTTCGCCCAGTAACATTGGCGAACCCAGTTTTTTTTCAACTATGTTCAAGAGGGCCTTTTGTTTTTGCGAATAAATACTCTAGCTACGTTTATTTTAACTGCAATTCTCGTCAAGCGAGCACTTGACTCGATTTGACGGAAGACCAGCACTTGTCCTGTGTCGCTCCATCGATCAAATTACTGGTTGGTGTTTACACTGCTACTTGTGTTTCACGCTTAATTACAACTCACTGATGTTTACGTGGCGCATTATCAACTGCCTGCTATCAGATAATCACTCAATATGGCTGGGAACTCAATACCGTGCTTGGTCAACTTGATTTATGCCAACAGCTGACGTGTTCTGTTGACGTCACACATCTCGGCGTGTAACAATGGTGGACTATTAATCAGGGAAGACATCAATTTTTGTAATTCAATTAATAATATGGTCCTATATTGATAAGAAATTAATATTTAAAACAAGTGTGGTAATTTACCGAAGCCCATAAAGTGAAAATATCGCTATAGGTTATACGCGATGCATGGTAATATGAGTTTGTTATTAAATGGAAGACATATATAATGAAGTGACTTGTAAACCTTATCTTAAAAGAGAACTTTGTTAATACAAATGAGATTTTTGCGATCAGTCAACACAACTTTTATATTCAAGAAGAATAAGGGCTACATGTTTCGGCTGAAACCAATTAGCCATCATCAGGCCTAATTAGAAGAATGTAAAAAAGTATATTTAATAACTGTTGTAAAATATAAAAAAAGTACATTTTACAAAAGTTGTAAAATATAATTTTTATAGCCTTGTAATTAGGGCTCAAGATGGCTAATTCGTTTTAGCCGAAACATGTTGCCTTTATCCTTTTTGAACATAAATGTTGTGTTGAATGATCGCAAAAATCTCATTTGTGTTTAATGACACAACACGGATCACTCGCCTTAAAATACTTTGTTAATAGTTTAATTTAACAATCGTGCCAGTTAACTCATACTACAGAGGTGGATGACTGGTTGATAAAGAATAAAGAATCGAAAAGGATGTGGAAGGAAAGGGTAGTGGCCTAATTTAAGGTAATCTCAAAACATCTGCCTTGAGGGATGGAGGAAGATACGAAAAACCTCAGCCAGGAAATTCGGACCTGGAACCTTCCAAATACCGCTTAAGTGAACTTTTTCGGCGCATCTTAAAATATGACATACTTTAAACACTGCATCATGAACTGTATGAAGGGACAAAACAAATCCACAGAATACCCATTTACTTCAGTCGTTAGTCAGGCAAGGACCCGAACCAGTTACGTATGATTAAGGTTTAGAGTTTTAGAACGGAGAATCTGAAGTGGAGTCGATCAGTGTGATTGGATTATGAATCGAGGGACACACCGTAAAGCCATTAAACTATTTAACGATATTGACTAGAAGGTAACGAGACGTAATTAAACATGATGTGTAACTGCCAGCCCGACGTCAGTTCATCCGTCTGTGTGTACGTTCATTAATTTGATGACGGTACAGACTCCATAAAATTTGAGGTCAAAGTGTATTGAACATTCACACTTTAATCACAGACTTCATTCTATTTAAACGCCATATATCAGCGAGTCAGTGGTAACACTTCAAAGAATATTAATCGGAAATACAAATATTTGGATAAAAGTTAAACGGCTGAATGAAGTCAATATTTTAGAGTTAATTATTTGGATAAAAAAAACGACTTGGAGAGCTTAGGACGGCTAGTGATTGTTTCGCTATGAATGGAAAAAAATATAACAAAATTATAAGAATGAACGACATATTTTCCGATGTTGTAAATTTCGAACTAGTCACTGGCCTTCTAGTATTTGTAAGTATAAGCGCAGTGTTGTAAAGCTAACCACATTACACACTGTTATTATTTCAGTTTCTCACGCAAATCATTAAACCTCTCACACACGGAAGAGTCGGGCGTTGTTCACATCAAACGGGGCAGCTGAGATTAGGAAAATTAAAGGATTCTGTGAGATGATGAGAATTAGACTAAATTTAATTCGTTACGTCTTTAATTATGGGATTTGTTTTTTATGCTAGGAAACTCTCGCACTTAATATCATCTATGGAATTAGCTCTGTTATTAAGTCAAAAATATTCGGAGTAGCTAATCATTCTTGAAATGCTAATAGTGGCTCAGTTAGTTATGAAATTCCCCACTTATGAAGCCATAACTTTCATTACCTGTGCCTAAGTCCGGTGCGCACTGTCACGTCCTATTGCTCCGGGATCTAACATTAAATTCACACACGCGTCAAAGTCTCCTGATCTAATCGCTTCAGGCTTTCCGATTAAAATTCAGCATGCATTTCTCACACGTCCTGTGCTTGTTACTTATTCAGCCCTTCTAACTAGTTGTTAGAAGCACAGGAATAATATCAGGCGAGAACTACGATTCATAACGTGCTTCAATACGGAACTTTCTTCTTCCTTCTGTTGGCAACCAGGACAGTGTAGTCGGTACAATGACCGCGCTACGGGCTGAAGATCGAGGAATCGTGGCTTGATCCCTGACAGAAGCAAGAGATTTAGCTCTCCTTCATATCTACCAGTCCGGCTTTGAGGTCTGCCCAACCTTCTATTCAATGGGTACAGGGGGCTTTCTCAAATGTCGAAAAGCGGTTGGGGCGTAAAACTGAACACTGACCTCTATTTAGCGCTGGAGCTAAGAAAGAGTGAAGCTGTACCCCCATGGCGTGCACATTTACTTCCTCTATTGTGTTGCTACTTCAACTCTTCAACAAAATGGCCTCAAAAAGCCTCAATCTATGTTCATACTTCAGAGGTGAGAGACAAAATTGCTTACACACACGTCACAAGTTGTTCTTATCAATATACCCACACTAGTCCGAGCACGTGAGCATCGGATAGAAGGCAAGATACGATACAGAGAATATCCGCCGTGCTTTGGCGAAACTTTTCCGATATTTCGAGTGGGTAATCTGACAGGAACACAGCGTTAAATATTAGGAACCTTCGGGCTTCTGCAGACTCAGACTTACCTCTGTCTGGTGCCATGCCTGACGTAAGAATTAACTTCTACGATCCATATACGCCTCAGGATGCAGGTTCTTAGGCACAAAGACATTAAAATGTTGTTTAAAGTCAATTAGGAATAATATTAACTCATATAATGGAGCACAATGTACCAATATACCAAGAAAACAAATGAACAGCCGCTGAATTTCTTGAGTATGTGAGTGATTATTACTTTCTAAAGGAGGAATCTGCCCAGTGGAAATAAATAAAACTATAGCCTCCTGAGAACATAATTATAATTAAATAAACATTCTATTATATCCCCCGCTTTCGTGTTATACTATGAACGCGCCATTGTACAGGTGAGGTCATCAGTTACATCTCGTAACATTGAAAAACAAGTAATCGAATTCCGTATCAATAATATGACTGGTTAGGGGCTGAAGAACATGGGTTCAAATTCTGTCACAGGCAAAACTAGTTTTAGTTTGCCACCACGTTCAGACCAATTTCAGGCGCCATCAAGTCCCTCACACTCTGACCGCCGAAGGCTCTTTCCCCGGGTGTAAAAGACTAAGTATGAAAAGGCTTACTTTCATCTCGTGTTAAAGCACAAAGTATACTGACTTTTACCTCCAGACTCCTCTATACAATTTAATGGCACTGTGCTTGGGCCCAGTTTACATTGTTCTGTACGAATGTCCAGGTGTCTGGTAAAAAGTTGTTGATGCTGTTAATTTCTAACACACGAATGCACCGGGAGTTGGAGGAAATGAAGGAGAAGAGGATGGGCAATATGAATAAAAACGTAAAATTTTTTATTAATATTATTTGGTGTATTAATGGTTGACTTGGCGCAAATGTTACATTTACATTTAAATATTTACAGAACGTAATAACGAAAATATTACCATATGAATAACTGATAACCAAAAAGAATTTTCACAATACCACAGTACGAAGTTTTGGGAAGATGTGAAGACACCGAGCTCAGTCAAGTGCTTCCATATATGTCGTTTAGTTAGAGTATATAAGTTAATAATAGTTGAATTGATGAATTATTCCAATGTATACACGAGGTCATATTGAAACATGAAAAGTATAACAAATATTTGCGCTCCTGAAATGTCTTATGTCTTGAGGTCTTCGCTTTTCTGGGATGTTACGCAGCGTAGATTGGTAGTTAGTTACCGGCGTTTCGGGAAACCTATCGGTCCCATATTTAAGGGTAAAGCAGTCCAATGAAGGAGAAGACGAAAAAGAAGGCATTCTTCTTGGACTGCTTGAAACCTGAAGATGGGACAGATAGGTTATCTCGAAACGTCGGTAACTAGCTACCAATCTACGCTGTGTAACATCCCATAAGAGTCACGCAGTCCAAGAAGAAGAAGAAGAAGAAGAAGGCATTATTCTTGGACTCTTGGACCCTTGAAGATGGGACCGAAAGGTTGTCCCGAAACGTCGGTAACTAACTACCAATCTACGCTGGGTAACATCCCATAAGAGTCAAGCAGTTTAAGAAGAAGAAGAAGAAGACGAAGAAGGCATTCATCTTGGACTCCTTGACCCTTGAAGATGGGACTGATAGGTTGTCCCGAAACGTCGGTAACTAACTACCATTCTACGCTGCTTGACATTCCAGAAGGGTGAAGATCTCATTTACACCACCGCGAAAGCCTGAAATTACGCATGTTGTATGTCTTGTTTGATTTCATAAGGCTTGTTGCTAACAAAGAAATTAGACTACACGTTTAGGAGTGAAATGTCTTCCTAATATTTATTTTATGTAATTATAAATGACTTTACATATTTATGTTGCTGTGTTTATTGGCACACAAAATAATTCCTTTAAATAAAGTTATTAAGTTTCAAAAGCTATTACAACATACTCAACTACACGTTAGGTGGTGTTAATGGCAACAGTGTTATAAATTATGTCAGGAAATTTATTAGCATGGGGGTAGAATGAGATATGAGGTCTATCTGGATAATAGGTATAGGCCTACAAGCTGACAAGCACTCAGGTGATGACACCATATGCCAGTCTTTACTTATCAGAAGGGACCAATAGTTATTCAATTCGAAGTTCTGCATTTGCATGTGTGTTTGAGGATGATAATGATGATAATGATGATGATGATAATAATAATAATAATAATAATAATAATACAGACGAATTCTGGTTTTTAAAGTACCGAAAATAAAAGTCGGTCATTAGAACCACACCTGTTACTTTTCTCAAAGATTCACTGGATATGGTTACAGAAATAAAATGTAACAAACATTATTCAGAGATTAAAGTCTAAAGAGTAGGCAGAATTTAACGTTGTATCTACCGTGCATTTTCAAATGAGATGTGTTCAAAAACAATTTGCAATATGTTGGACAGACTGGCCGTAATCTCAAAGACCGTTATTTAGAACATTGCAGGTATATAAAATCCAACGATCCAAAATCTGCTTATTCCTTGCACATCTTAAATAACAAGCATGAATACGGAACAATATATTCCACTATGACACTAATTAAAACCTGTAAAAAGGGCTGGCGTATGAATACACTGGAGAACTTCTACATACAGCAATTCTACCAAAATAATTCATTGATTAGAGAACAACAGCAAGGCGAAGAAAACCTCTTATTCAAAATTATAAACCCACCCTCATTACCTGCGCATGCGCAAAAACCAAACCCGACCAACACGACATAGAAACACGGAAAACCAGTACCAGTTATCACTCTGCAACAGCACAACACCGGCGTCATGCAGCTTACGTAGTACACACAGGTACGCAAGCAACACAATTTTACAATTAACCATGAATTACTTTACTATTTAAGTTATTAATTAAGTTTAATATTTCTACAGATGACCACCTTACTACAAGGCCAAACTGCCAATAATTTTCAGGAAAACTACAAACTATGTAATCATTTTAACAGCCTTTGATCCATTTTATAGTAATTTTACTTAATTTTACATACTGTATGAAGTGAGCAATACTAGCCCACTCATATTCTACATATATGAATGTAACCATATATGTAATAACTATAAGTCTATGCACTTTAATCTCCACGACCCCCTGAAGATGGTGGTTTAAACCACCGAAATACGTATAGGGGTATTTTAAGAATAAACTATTGAAAAGTTTATGTGCATTAGTTGGTGATTTTTGAACACATCTCAGTAGGCAGAATATTTGCACGAGATTTTTCCATTAAAATGTTCAGCGTGGGGTCCCAATTTGCTCTTCGCTATCATCACGTTCAGACCCTCAGTTACTTCTGAAACTGCTCTGCATTACTTTCTGTTGGTGGATGTTTATTTGTGGCGAGTTTCACTACGCCACATTTCAATCTGACAGTCTGTCCGGAAAACACACCAACTCAGCTCAGAACTCTCGTACTGTAAATACAGAAAGGATCCCTAGAGCCGTCTAAATTCTCGGTTGAGTGCCTCGCGCTGCCGCAACTGAAGTTCTGAATTCGAAATTCAAGACTTGAAAAAGACTACACTAAATGGCGTCTTCAATGTGTACACCCACATGTATGATTCTGTACAACCACATACATGACTCTGTTTACAACCGAACGCCTGTGTAACCCACATGTATGACTGCCTAGCCTTTTGTCTGACTATTTAGAACCACATGCATGGCGTTACACCCACGTTTAACTCTGTGTACTCACATGTTCGACTCTGTACACAGCCACATGTTTGACTCTGTGTGAAACCACATGCATGACTGTGCAACCACATATATGAATGTATGCAACATGTATGGCCCTGTGTACAACCACACGCGTGACTGAATACAGCCACGTGTAGGAATGTGTACCACATTTGTGACTTATTACAAGCTCATATATCATTCTAGGTACAACCATAAGTATGTTTCAGCGCCACAAGGCGATCAGATACTGAATGAAAGGCGAGCACTCACCACCATATAGGCATCTCCAATTGTCTCCACTTTGTATACATCATAATTCTCAATAGTGGAATCGAAACACGTGTAGAGATCGTTCAGAAAGTCCACAACCTGCAACATCGAGTGCATATCTGAAGGCATGTAAAAACTGTCGAATTATTTCATCTCAGCCACGTTGTAACCAGGGGCGTAGGTGGAGGGTTCGAGTGGCGCGGCCGCTCCGGGCAGCATATACGAAGGGGCGGCAAATTGGGCGGCAAAATTAATATGTTGAATGAAAAAATTTGATTTTCTGCGCTCAACAAATTTTAAATCACTGAGCCAAATGTAAGGAAATTCCATAAACGGTTGCGATTTTTTTAAAGTCCGTAATTTCTGTTAGGGGTGGCCATTGTGATAACTCGCTCCGGGCGCAAAGAAAAACCTAGCTACGCCACCGGTTATAACAATTATCATTGTGTGAATTATATTTCAGAATCGGCTTTTATGATGTCAGCTGTATTGCTCTTCAGAGGTCATAAATTTTACTATAACTGAATGAGCAGAAAACAAGTCCCGAAAAAACGTGTATACTTAACACGCTCCAGGGAATGCCCAACGTGAATATGCCGAACTGCAGTTCAGAACAACCCAGGAATAAAACTATGGAGTAGACAGCTGTATTGCGAAACCAGTCATCCTGGAAGAATCTGCGTGTGTCAATTTCTTGCACACAGAAACCGATTGCGGCAAAATTAATTATATAGAATTTCGTCAAATCTACACAATAACAAAAACTAATTTTCTCTAAAAAAAAATGCACTGAAAGGGATGAATAGCTTTTGCAATATCTCACACTTTCACCATGAGCCGTTGTTATTAAAATGATAATAATGCTCCATTTCCAGTTCAAGTACAACTAGATTTCTTTTTGGTGGTGAAGGGCCCCGCAGCAGATGCTACGAACGCACAGCAGCCTTGAGGCTTATTGTGCAACAATGTGATGAAGTTGATTAGTTTTTTCCGTTTTTCCGAGTAATGGAGCACCGATGGAATGAAATTGACAGGGTAAAACCGAAGCACTGGGAGAAAAACCTGTTCCAGTGCCACTTTGTCCACCACTAATCCAACATGGACTGACCCGGGATCGAAACTGGGCCTCCGCGGTGAGAAGCCGGCGACTAACCGCCTGAGCCATGGCACGGCCTCTAGGACAATAAAGAGATATTGACGAAAATAAAGTTCATACTAAATTTAATCAAAATTGTTTGCACAGTTTCTGAGGTCAAGGCATGCAATGATACAACGGCGACTTAACGCTTTAATTTTACGAACGCTGTGCAAAGTCTAAATCTTAAGTACCTAACGTTAAAGTAACTGTCAACATAAAGTGGCACCTGCAGCGGTGTGCTCTCGGCTGACATGGCAGTGAATCCCACTATATCACTGAAGTAAATGGTGACGCAGTCGAAATTCTCTGCCTCCACCTTGTTCCCGCGCTTCAATTGTTCGACCACGTAGCGGGGCAACATCTCGTACAGCAGCGCCTCTATAGGAAATAGAAAAGCATAACATTTACATCACTTCCTGTGCGTGGGCTACTTTAAGACGTTATTATTGTATCCGGTTGTATGGAATCAATAGCACGATTGTTAGTGAATGATAAATTGGAAAGTATTGGGAAGGAAGCAATCCTGAAAGAATGTAGGTGCCAACCTAGCACTGTCTTCAGGTACAGAGTTAAATCAGGGTAGCTGGTGTGGCGGGGTTAATCCGAATAGGAAGCCTTCCGAATAAAAGTCCAAGGCTTTACCTCTACACAACGGTGCTCAATGAACATGTTCTATTAAAGGCAATATCTCAATTCGCCGTGAACTAAATCTGCGATCTCCGGAACAGGAAACACAAGTGACTGAAACTCGGGGTTCTTTCTCATTCTAATATTATTCCTTTAGAAATAGCAATTTTAATACGTTTTCCACCACAATGTCACTCGTCATTTTATTTCCGATTCTATACACTCGTACCACAAAGTGAAATGTGATTTCAATTACTTTTATATCCCAACGCGGTGGCGCAGTTGGTTGAGGTACTGCGCTGCAAGCCGGCGCGGGTTCGATTCCCGATGGTGTCATTGGCACTGACATAATCTTTCGGTCGCACTCAGCCTCTAACACAAATGAGTACCAGGAGTATTTCCTGGGGGTAAAGACGGCCGGTGCGTAGGTCTGACAACCTTACCACCTGCATGTGCCGGCTGTCTAGAAATCTGGGAGCCTCAACCTCCTGGAACCCTAAGGGCCTGTCAAGGCCTGTAATGGGATTGCTTTACCTTTAACAGATGTAGTTGCAAGAAGAAAGCAACTTAGAAATAACAGTGGGACCTGCTCAGTGATTAGAAAGAAAACAGTGCAACTAACGCTAAGAACACAACATTATTTGTGTACAACTAACAGTATAGTGAATACGAAAAAGAATATATATTTGATGTAATTGTAAACTACATGAAATACAGGTAGGCTTGTACATATTACTACATACATTGGTATTACATTTTAATAGCAAGTAATAATTTTCCGTTTTACAATTTATTTGATATTGTATATTACTAATACCAGGATTAAAATATTAAATGAAATAATACCTGCAGGGTTTAGTATGCTCCACTGACGACATTTAGGATGGACTAAATTGGGGCCGAAACGCCTACGTCATGTGAAAGTTGCATGAGACGTGAGTACAAGTTTGGACTTGGTTACTGTATCGAGTACGTACATAGTTTCTATTAATTTATTTCGGTCATACTGGTGTGGATTTATTTTCTATCTGTTGTAGTTACTCCTAACAAATTACAACTAAATCCTTTGAAATAGTGACGCATTGCGTGTGTCGGAACATCTCAAGAAATAGCAACTAGTTACAAAGTAAACGGTCTGGATTCGACTCTCCATTTGGAAGAGGAGATTTTTCTTACCACAACGGCCAAACTTTCGACGCCCTTTTGTCCAAAAGGCATCGGGGGCTTTTAAACTGAAGATTAAGCGGCCTAAGCGTGAAGATAAAGAGGTAAAGCAATCCCATTACAGGCCTGGACAGACTCTTAGGGTTCCAGGAGGTTGAGGCTCCCAGATTTCTAGACAATCGGCACATGAAGGTGGTAAGGTTGTCAGCCCTACGCACCGGCCGCCTTTACCCCCCAGGAAATATTGCTGGTACTCATTTCTGTTAGAGGCTGAGTCGACCCCAGGGCCATAGTGCGACCGAAACGATTATGTCAAGGAAAAATTCCAATGACACCATCGGGAATCGAACCCGCGACGTTCCGGTTTGTAGCGTAGTGCCTCAACCAACTGCGCCACCGCGCGCCCTAAGCGTGAATATAACCACTAAAAATATCTTCCAGTTCCAAGGCCTAGAATGTATCGAGCACCTCTGCATTCCACATACACACTTATTGCCTGAAGCTCACATAGATGCTTATTTTGTTGTCATGTACAAAGTTGTACACTCTTTTGGCCATAAGAAAATACTTTAACCGTGAAAACATCGATCACTTTAGGAGCGACCTTACATTTCAGTTAAAAAGACATGGGTAAAGGTACGAACTGACCACTTACTGAGACATATCAGGAAAAACGTTCGACTTTATTTGGGTCACTGGATAGGAACGCTTGTAGTCACGCTACATGCATAACAAACTCGTCGGAGAAGTTGCCGAAGCTGAAGGTGCATAACTGGCAAGATTTGAGGCCATTACACGTATCAACGATTTCATGAAGGATAATAAAATGACACGAATGTAACAAAAACTTTATTTATATAACGTTTGATAACATTAGGTTGTCATAAACACTGAGCTGGAAAGGATTTGAAAGAAAAGCTTGTGTCTTCTTCAAGTTACTATTCCAGCATTCGCGTGTAAAACACCTGAGGAAAACCACTAAAATTTGGGTCTGAATGGCCGATAATTCTATAAGAATTTCAGCCGATACTTTACAAATATAATTTAATAGTTTTACCACTACATTAATTTGCTCGTTATAAAAAAAGTAACACCGATTACTTAAATTCAACCCAAAAACGCTTTAGGCTACTTAACCTTCCAGAAAAGGAAAAGAAACAGGCTTATGACAACACAGTACGGATGTCCCCGTATGATATTTGAACCTAGCGATCCATCTTCAACAGAGCTGGTACAAAAAATATGGCACGTGGGGACAACTTAATCTGCTGCTTCAGAAATTCCCACAATCAGCAATAACAACATGGTTGATGCGCGAAACTATGAGGCAAGCCGACACTACCGCCAAATACATTTTGGTCCTAAAGTAGTGTATGTTAATGTGCAACACGTACTGAGGTGGATTTCTCTGTACAGTGTAAAATAACAACACGGCGACCGTCCGAAAATTGTCTTTTGCTTTATTGTTGATCGCAATATTTCATGAAATGAAATTAGGAATGAGAAATTTCACACTGTTGACACCGTGCATCTTCGTCATATTAAATTAAGTTATAGACCAACTGATGCACATTAAAACCACTTTTTTAAGTAGCTTTATTATTAAAATTGTTAAAAATTGTACCCCTACACGTGTTTCGATCCTAGGATCATCGTCAGGGGGTTTTTTTGCTAAAAGCTACAGTCACTTCAACACATGATTTAAAATATTCTATCGGCACTTTAAAACATAAGTTAAAATCTTGTAAAAAGATTCGTTAAAAGTTGTAAAATTATAAAAGCACTGTAGATGGTTATACTTATGTTTTAAAGTGCCGATAGAATATTTTAAATCATGTGTTGAAGTGACTGTAGCTTTTAGCAAAAAACCCCCTGACGATAATCCTAGGATCGAAACACGTGTAGGGGTACAATTTTTAACAATTTTAATAATAAAGCTACTTAAAAAAGTGGTTTTAATGTGCATCAGTTGGTCTATAACTTAATTTAATAGGAATGAGAAGTTTACATTGTATTTACCGTGCATCTTATGACAAATAAAGTTGTTTATTTTCACACCAACTTATGCACATTAACTTATAATATTAATAATTTTATTTTGCCCCTATACGTATTTCGGCGTCTCAAAACGCCATCCTCAGGGGGTCGTAGAGTTTACTAGCATAGACCACACAATCATGAATGCGTCGTTACATCCGTATAAAATGTGATACATCACATGGCAGTCAAACTTCATACAATATTGTGAAATAATAAAAATATTATTAAAAAAGTGTTAAAATTGTTAAAATAATTACATGACTTAAGATCCCTGAGGATGGCGTTTTGAGACGCCGAAATACGTATAGGGGCAAAATAAAATTATTAATATTATAAGTTAATGTGCATAAGTTGGTGTGAAAATAAACAACTTTAGGAATGAGAAGTTTGGAACTGAGATAGAACATATTCATACCAACAACTATGTATTAAATGTTGTTTGTAGGTCAACAATTACAAACATGGCGGCGATATGAAACCATGAGATTATATATCCTAAAAAGTTTACATATACAATATACGATTATGTACTTGGGCTGCACGTTATACGTAAAGTGGAACAAGAATAAGACTATTGACACACATGCAGGACTAAAAATCGGTGCAACGGGCAAGCACATTTATTTGTTGTGCTCGGAACTACCTGTTTATTCCCCCCCTCCCCCCCCCCCGCCAGTCCACAATTTAGCAAAGCGCGGCATGTCTCATGTTTCCAATCATGCCAATACTGAGTACGGTAAATATTACCGGTCTTCTTCTTCTCTTCTACTAGCTGATCAGTCCTTTCATCGACTAGCACTTCCAGGTTGTTGGCGTACTTCTCCATCATCGCCATCATGTTGTCGAAAATATTATGTTTCCTGGAAGCAAACGTCTGATTTTATTAATTCATTAATAGGCTACGTATTTGTGTGTATAAATATGTATATGTATGTGTCTGTATGTATCAACAGCTTTATAGTTTTATATATCCGTATTTTATACCCGAAGTATTCATGTACGTAGACTGAATTATTGAATCTACGGTACTACGACAAAGTTGTTAATACTGCAGGAAATATTAGCGTTAAACGAAACAGAAAATATTTTATTAAACGCCAGCAGCCAATATCTGAAAAGAGGTTATCGTGAAGTACCGTAAAGTAGGGAAGTACCTCAAAATACTCCGTAACATATCTCAAGTCGTCTGCTACCGACAATTAATGGACACCTGTCTCAATAGACGGTGGCATTCTGATCACTCGTCTGGAGAAACTGATGAAACAAAATTGTGAATAAAAAAGAGGGCCATTAATCCGACACAGAACCGAACTAGGCACCTCTCTACAATACGCCTAGAACCTTAGAGCTAAGCACATTTGCTTGGTTGGACTAAACGTACGTTGAAGTCACATGACATGACTGTTCTAGAAATCCTTTAAGGTGAAGCAAGGACGTGCTGATGAACGTGCTCTACGTCCCGTCTGCCTCAATTTATGATCTGATAATTGCATTATCATATGTGAAACTGTATCGAAACGTCCATTAATTGGGACGTTATTCAACAGACAACACTGGTGTTTGTGTAAGATATGCGTAGAGGTTTATATTTGTGCTTTCTCAATTTATGATCTGATAACTGCGTTATATGTGAAACTACCGAAACGTCGATTAATTGGGGCGTTATTCAACAGACAACACTGGTGTTTGTGTAAGACATGCGTAGAGGTTTATATTTGTGCTTTCTCAATTTATGATCTGATAACTGCATTATATGTGATACTACCGAAACGTCCATTAATTGGGGCGTTATTCAACAGACAGCACTGATGTCTGTGTAAGACATGCGTAGAGGTTTATATTTGTGCCTTCTCAATTTATGATCTGATAATTGCATCCTCATATGTGAAACTGTACCGAAACGTCCATTAATTGAGGCGTTATTGAACAGACAACACTGCTGTCTGTGTAAGACATGCGTAGAGGTTTACATTTGTGCATTATATGTAAAAATTACGAAATGTGAGACCAATTTTACAGCTCTCATGGACATAAAATAAACATCTTACTTGCCTACGTATTTACGTGTGAAGTTTGAAACTCAAAAGGGCCAATGCACTATTTTGAATTACTTTTCCTTGATATATTTTTAATTTAATACTCACTCTTTTAGAAAGGCAATACGTGACAAAACTGGGGGAATTTAACCCTTCATGGCACAGCATTCTTTCAGTTTTTACTAATATGTTTGGGGGATTCTTTTTGCATGGAGAGATGGCAGCACCGTCTTTATCCTGGCTACGTACACTAAGAGCAGTATTAGACTCACGTAGAAAGCAGCGGGTTAATTTGAGAATTTAGAATGAATAATGCTGGTATTTACAGCGTAATCCAGGGATGTTAATACTAACAAAAATGAACCCCAAGACTTCCATGATTTTTGTGGATCGAAGTTTTCGCAAATTTACAAAATATAAAAGGAGACATAGATTTTTCATGATTAAATTGTAAAATGTCTTAATATGTGAAGTGAGGGTTGTTACGATAATAACAGAAACAAAGAAAGAACATCCGAATGGATAAACTGTGTACTACATATTGTGATTTTCCGCACTACGACTCCATGCATTCTGGTAAATGGATACCACAGTTTATGAGGCATATGATGTCTCTGTACTTAGACAGAGGCCATATCTCTGTATCTAGATAGAGGCAGTCAGCGTATTTATACATAGACATAGGCGTATGTCTCTCTGAAACTTTGGCATCCAGCAGCCAGACTGCATGCCGCCATGTGTGTACTTGTATTTACTTAAGTATTGTTTTGTAATTGTGTATAGTTTGTTTTGTATTGTTACTTTTATGTATATTATATTTCCATTTGTATTGTGTGTACTAGTGTAAGGACTACTGCCACCGGGTGAAAACCCAATTGCAGTAAATAATAATAATAATATACAATATAAAAATAACCAGCAAGGCCGAAATATGAATAATCGTCGCTGAGAAAGGTTAAACTTCCGTAGGAATCGGTCCTTTATATTTGCAGCGGAAAAGGTAACTACTGAAAATTATTCCGGTGGCGTACCTACGAATACATTAAAATTTTATACGAAATTTAAATGGAAATTAATTTTTTTTTAACTGATTGTGACTTGGAAGTCTTCGTTACAGAAAGAAGCAAACTACGCATATTTCCCTCAGCTGTGCGGGGAGTTTATATTACTAGATGGCTAGATCTGTTTATTCGGATACAGACACGGTACTCACATGCCCTTCCTCAGAGGTCGCAGCTTTGTCCGGATCGTCTTGAAGTCCGGACGATCCTCCGGGTTTTCGGCCCAGCACTCCACCAGACAGTCACGGACGAAGTTGAAACTATTCTCCAGCACCTCCAGTTGCGGTCTAGGAGCGCATTATAACATTACAAGTTTAAACTGCGTACAGGACCCCGTAAAAATCATCACAGATGAGGACAGATGGAAAAGGAAGCAATATATATGAATGTCAGAACTACAGAAGTCTACAGATTGAGTTGGTGAGAACCTTGCATTCCTCTTTGCGCACCACCAAAGTTAAAAGAAGACAGCATTCAAAACAGCCTTCCCTTGATAGGTATAGAACATACCTTTATACCAAGATTTTCAAAAATCTGTTGTCAGTTTTAATTTATTTTATCGGTTTAGAATATCCAATATAATGTGGGTTGCGAATTTTTGGGTTAATAAAATTAAATGCAATTCAATTAAATTAAAAGCTAAAAAACTGAAATAATAAAATTAAGTATTTTCGTAACTTGTTTTATGTTCGCAGTGGCGATAAAGTTCTATTACAAAGGACGTCGAAATAAAATATTTATGCACAGAAAGTAAAGGAGTAAAGTTTCGAAGGCATGTATAAGAAAGGATGAAAAATGTGGAAATGTCTCCAGACATTAGAGTCATGAGTACTGCGAGGGCTTCCCTCACATTTTCCTTTCGAGTAATTGGAATCAAGACAGTACAGTTTACCTAAAGGGGGGTTGATCTGGTTCGGGGCGTATCACCCGCAGCAGGATCTCCGGTGGTGTAAGCCCGGGCTCCCCGAATGGCCCGTGCCTGGCGTGCAGTTCATACAGAATAATGCCGAAAGAGTATACGTCCCCCTTCTGTGTACCAGCCACAAGGTATGTCTGGTCCATCTGGTTTGCCCGGAGCAGTTCCGGAGCGCGGTACAGCAGTGCTGAAACACAAGTAGCCTGTTCAAATAAAGGGTGTATGGAAGTTATCATTTACTTACACACAAATCAACTGTTTCCAAGAAACCTACACTTTACGAGTATACAGTGAAAAATGCTGTGTCTAGGTTTCTGTAAATAATAAAATATATTGGCAAATGTTTTGAGGAAAGTCAAGTAAAAGTTCACCCTATAACCTGTCATGAAGGCACAGAGGGGGAGTAGAGACATAAATCTACTCTTTCTTTAATCTTGACGTTAGATGAAGTTGGGTGGTTAACGCCAGGCTCCGGCCGCTTTATCTCCGAGAATGACCCAGTACCCATCGTATAGGAGGCTGAGTGGGCCCCAGGGTCGGTCTGGACGTGTGAGGAAAATCTCGCCCCCCACCAAAATTCGATACCCGGACCGTCCAGTCCGTAGCAACTACGCTATCCCGGCCCACAATATTTTGAATAAAATACTAAGTTGTAAAGTTAAAGGCGTAGTTATCCCTGTGCACGCCATGAAGGCATGTGGTGCAATGGAAGAAAGGCTCCAGTAATTCTTAACCTCGACACTACACGGAAGTGAGTGGTCAGCTTCAAGGCTCGGTCCCCAGGGAAAGAACCACTAAAAACAAATGAATAGGAGGTCTTTCCAATTACATATTTATTTTCCAAGTCTATCACTTTGCTTACGCTTTAAAACATTCAGTCAGAATTTTTCCTCACGCTTGTACCCCAAGTCAACTGATCATTGAGGGTGTAATTTTGAAAATCATGTATCTTATCCACTGTTCCGAACAGACTCTAGCATATTTCAGTACTTAGAATTTCAATGTGCTCCTAGATTTGGATGCTGACAATGATAGCTCAGCAGGAAGCAGAGGAATTATATTTTGCAGATATGCTCTAATACCTTATCGACAGGTTTTTGTGATCTTCTCTCCCATGAGCGAATTCGTGTAAAAGGCAGTAGCTTAAGGTGATATTTGACGTACAATTTCAGTTAACACAGGTGGTCACAAGTTACTATTGACACTGTACCAAGTGCATATAACTGTACCTTTACGTAAAATTCAACAAGCTTTCTGGTGACTTCCCTTAATCCATCATGGCGATTGCCCGGTTTGCACCTCGAAATAGACCACTTCCTTTCAAATTTTTGTAGTTCCTAGGTAAAGATCCTTCTATCCCTTTTGAGTATAAGTAACTTTAACCGTAAATCGGTTGTGAAAGATTATAATTGATGGGTAGGGACTTACATTAATTTATTACATATTACTGCACTTTCATTTAACGCTAAATGGGACAGAATTCACACGCGTGTTTTAACGCGAGGAATTCTGAGGATATATTCGTGGTGTAACTGAAATACTTTTCGGCATTAATTCGTAGACTGTTACATCGACATTATGTCAGACAGCGCCCATTACATGAAGCATACTTAAAATATACGAAGCTTAGTTGCCGGCTCCTTTCCCGTCTTCTTCCTGCACGATGACTCTAAAGTACATATACAATGTTAAGAGGCTGTATCTCCGAAATGGAATGCTTGACAATTTTGTTTTTCCCCATTGTTTCTAGGTGGGAAAATTATGAAAAACTGCACTTCATACAAGATGAGCACCACATTTTGTGCTTCCTGTTCGTGCGTGGCTTAACCATTATTCTGGTCGGTGGATTGGGCGTCGAAGACCAACAGAATAGTCTCCGCGAAGTCCCGGTCTTACTTCATGTGACTTCTTTTTGTGGGGATGGGCCAAAGGGGAAGTCTACCGACCCAAAACAAGGACACTTGATAAACTGGAACACAAATTCGAGATACGTTTGTAGCTGTTCTTCTCGACTTCTTAAGGAAAGGGGTTGGAGGTTTGTCTTCAGTTTGCACTAAAATGCCGTTTATGTGCTTTAAAGTGATGTAAGAATTGTAGGGATATAATCTTCCATTTAGGATATACAGCCACTTAATATTAAGCATTTACCTTAATATCACCCTGTAGGTAGCCATTTAGGAGACGCGGAGGAGACGGAATACGTCATCAACATGAATCTTAGGAAAAATACTGTGAGCAGTCAGGTGCATGGAGCTGGTGTCAGATCGTATCAAGTGACAGATTTGACAGTACCGAACACTGTGGTTACGTCATCAGTAAGACAGGTAGTTAACCAGTGATCCTTTGATCATCATGCTAGAGTTTATGGCTAAGAATTTGATGAGCTAGTCTCCTTTGGACCCCAAGGAACATCCGTCATTGATTGAGAGATTGTGGTATGAGATTCGGATGCTGGAGATAATATCGTACTGATATGTCAGCTGTGATAGTGAAAAGCCTCTTGTAAGTTCATATCCTTACTTTGTCTGCTAGTATTGAGCAAAACCAGGAAAGCGTCTCTACAAATATCCAATCGTAAAAAGAATGTTGCGGTAATGCGATTGTACTGTATGAAACAGAACTTGTTAAACAAAGAAGGCCACAAAGAACCTTTTGTAAGATTTGAGTATTGTTCCATTATGTTACTGGAATCTTGTATCACACAGCAAATGGCGGTTTTTAATCTTTGTCTCTCATAATTTCATTAGAAGGAAAATTAAATTGAATAGATCGAAAAGGATTTACCGGCCAGTTTTCCAAGAATTTATTCTATGCCACTCTTATATGTTCAAACAGAATGACGATTGTTTGTTCGGCGTTTAGGAAAGAAAAAAACTTTATAAAGGCACATTGCTGTAACAGAGCAATCCAAGCGATATACGCCCCACAATATTCTCATAAAATTCCTTCTCGTGAATAAGAGGGAGGCAGCTTCACTTTGATTTACTGAACTAATTCAGCTGCGGGCAGCAGACATTCAGGCCCCCGATGAAAAACTGCTTCTCCAGAGGGACAAACTATTTGTCAAGCTGAAGATATCCAACTTTGATGAGATCATGTACGTTGGTCACAATAAAACTTCTGTTATACTAATTTAAATGTATCGTGGTTGTTCCGTATTTCGTGAAGTAGGCAGATACTGTGTCAGGCACTTGAGATTGTAAAAAAAGTGGTGCCATCGACGGCCTCGAACTTTTGTCTCGGTATTTCCGGTTTCAGTATTTCCATGCTTGTTTTTATTGTAAGACTTTTGAACTCTCTGCACGCAAATTACATAGTTTCTTAAGATTCATTTTATTGATATAATTTCAGGTCGTTCTTGGCTTGAAAAGTTATCACTTTGAAAGATGACGAGAATAGAGCAAACGCGCAAAACATGGCACTGTAGATTAAGTACGCCTCACATGACGGATAATACAAAACAGTTATTAATTACCATCATAATATTTGAAGATATAAGGTGAGAGATGGCCCTTTGGACGTTTACTATCAACATGAAATAAATCCAGACCCAAATCATCAGTACTTCTAAGCGGGATTTAATGTGGGTAGCACACTAAACGAGGGCACGCGGTGACGCAGTTGGTTCAGGAACTGCGCTACAAACCGGAACGTCGCGGGTTCGATTCCCGATGGTGTCACTGGAATTTTTCATTGACATAATCGTTTCGGTCGCACTATGGCCCTGGGGTCGACTCAGCCTCTAACAGAAATGAGTACCAGGAATATTTTCGGGGGGGGGGGGGGGGGGTAAAGGCGGCCGGTGCGTAGGGCTGACCTTACCACCTTCATGTGCCGATTGTCTAGAAATCTGGCAGCCTCAACCTCCTGGAACCCTAAGGGTCTGTCCAGGCCTGTAATGGGATAGCTTTACCTTTTCAGCACACTAAAGGAGAAATATTTCAGGCGCATGCTATTTTGAAATTACGGACAGGAACACGTTACTTAAGCAAAACACAAGTATCCCCCCCACTAACAATTAAGGCACATAGGCCTATAATAAAAGAGCAAGTGAAGACCTAAGCTCTTTTAGCCCAGATAGTAAATGAAAACGCGTGTTCATTTGCACACCACTGTCAGGAAATCAGCCTCCTAGTAGCTACTGGGCACCAGATCCTGTCCGAATATGGTGGCGGTGCTTCTCTACCTACCCGCTCTGGAATCAAAGCCTGGCCGTTCACACCGTATCCTTTTACTTTACTATTTCGCAATATTTTGTGATTAGTCTGTGTTCGTAATATATTCCCTTCAAGTATTTGGACAAAAGCAGGAGTGATTTCTTAGAGACTGAGGACGAGCGTGAAGGCTTGCATTGAACCCATTACCTTCGCACTTGCTTGCAACCTGCTGCAGCTGGTGCGGTTCAGTCATCGCCAGGATGTCAGAGCTGCTACTGTAGTCTTCTTTCTTGAACTCCAAAAGGCCGAAGTCCGCCAGCTTAACCACCCAGCGAGAGTCTACCAAGCAGTTAGAGGACTTCAGGTTACCGTGCACTCGCACCGGTGAGTCGTGCAGGTAAGTCATGCCCTGTACAGACACAAGTTGGACATACACTATAGATTAAAGAGCATTTCCTTATTGGGCAGGATTGCAAAGCAGTCAGTGGATGAACTTGTTTGATGGTCCTGTACAATATGACTTGGAAGTACTGCAGGTAAGTTATGCCATGGCCAGTGTCACTTCATCGGCCATGCACAATGCCTATCAAACAGGCAGTTTAATAAAAAAAACTCAAATTTAATTTTGCCTGTACTTTGGATGGTTACAAAACAAATTTTTTTCGGAATTACACGCAATACAAGCTCATTGGAGAATCGTGCAGATACATCACACGCAATACCGACACAGTGTGACCAAGTACTTAAGATTAAGAACGTTACACACGAATGGAGAACGAGCAGTAGGACCATGCCTACGTTAGATTCTTAGGTATAAACGTCATGCCCAGGGCATAGACATTGGAACAAACAGCTCAAAATTAACACAATTCTTCAGACAGAGAACTTTTTGCTACGAGATGGCCAGTGAGGAGCGCGTTCTGAAGTTCGCTTGGTACAAAACTCTTTTATAAACCATAGGTAGACTTGGCATATAGATATAAATTTTACAACCACATATCTACAATACATTCACTTGCATACTTGTCAAAGTACAACAATATAAACGTCACAAAAAGCCTAGACTGACCATTTCTAAACCAGTTCCGAGATGACTTAAAAAATAATTGATTTGGAACAGTCGTTACAACTCAAGTAGTGACGTTAATGGTGATATTTGTATTGGTGTGGAAGAAGCAGCTGGATGAATGGAAATTCTCATATATGGTCGCTGGATTCTTGTTCAAGTACATCAGCCCTGGGTAGTGTCGTCAGCCGTTCGGGTACAAAACATTTCTAATATTTGTAAAAAGTTTGGAAGTTGGTCAAATTCTAAGGAAAAACTAAGGTTGAGGGAAATGCTGGAAAAAAAACTTTACCTCCAAAAACGAAATAACAGGGAAAGAGAGAGTACAGTTTAAACATATTCTTGAACCCATGTTAATGAACATTCTGATTCCATAAAATGCGAAGAATTCCGTATTATCACTAGGGAAAGAAATTAAGAATGCTGATATGGGGCGAACAAGTAGCTTTCAAGAGAAGGGAATATGTGAACACAAATATTTGGTTGAAGAACCTAGTGGAAAGAGTGTCTGGAAGATCCAGACTGAGAAATTGGTCTACTATTAAAATGTACCTTAGATACATTTTTTGCATGTAAAGAATTGTCTGAAAATCCAATAAAAAAAAGCTCTTACAAATTGCGAAAAACTTTCCGAGTTCTGTATCAACAGAAAATATTGACCCAAAAGCTGACTACAAATATAAGGTACACGGAACGTAATAAAACTGACTAGTATATTGCATTGCATTGTAAATGTTGTTGTTGTTGTTGTGCACAAACAATATATATACACCTTCCAGCAGATACTCACCCGAATAATATCTCCGACAAGAGAGGCTATGAACATATTGTCCAACTTTACATCTTCGTTTTCCAGAATATCCTGAAAACGAGAGATAAAGATTTATTGCCACTGTTGAAGCAGGTGGACGGCTCAGGGATCGATTCTCTGCAGCAACAGAAATATGTCTCTTCGCCAACACATACAGGCGGTCTGGGGGGCCACCATGCTTCCCATCCAACTCATGTCAGGGGTTAATTCCCCGCACGTAAAGGGGCTGGATCGTGAAGATGCTCATTCGCCTTCGTCTAGTGTCGAATTTAAAGAATGTGGGTGTTTTCACACTTCCACACATTTACATGCCACGGCGTTTACAAATAATAGGAAAAGATTTAATAATAATAATAATAATAATAGTTCTTAATTTATTTACGTGTCCTCTCAACGGTATAATGGTGAATTTCAATGTCAGCAAGAATAAAACAGCAATAAATAGGCTGAAGGAGAGGAAGACAAGGAAGCAAAGCCAAAGACAAAACAAAAGGAAACAATAAAAATTAAATTAAAGTAAAAGTCCATATCTATACGGAAAGGGAGGGAAGATTTCTCATAATAATAGTAAATGCATTTAAATCTAACATAAGGATATTTGAGCGGATAAAACAACCACAGTCAACATACAGTGTGACTGATGAAAAGAATTCGTTCTTTCAATATATAAATGCCTGAACAGACAACATGAGCACGAGAGACAAAGAACCGACTCTGAACTTAGAAAGTGCCTGAAATTTCGGTTAAGCTTTCGGAGACCACTGTTCAGATGGGAAGGGCAAAATTTAAAACCAAGATGGATATTAATAATAAATTGAAAGTGCATGACTGTGACATCTCCTGTCACGTAAGTTGTACCATTTTACGGACATAGTCTAACGCATTGTCAGAGATATAACGGAAGTGGAAAAAGAGACGATTATGACAAAGAATGCAAACTTTCGCTGAATGCTGTCCAGCTTGGTGGCGTCACTAGACACAATAGAATTCCACACGACAGAGGCGTACTCTAATTTACAATAACTGCGAGAAAATATAACATGAATAAACAAAGATGGAAAGAAAAATAGAAGGTTACAGTGCGAACTATAAACAACAAATCAATACTTTCATAAACTATGTAACTAAAGCTATCACTATAAAGTTTATGACGAAGTAATACTTCAACTCATTAGTCAGAACGAGTTATAGAGGTTTTACAGAATTTATAATCATAAACCAAAATAGTAGGATGTCTGTTGTTGCACTTCATGACATTAGCAGTGAGCAAGACTGGTATAGAATCAATACGAGATTTTATCAGAATATATATATATATATATATATATATATATATATATATATATATAGGGGATTTAACGACATGAAATTTTGATATCATCAGCGAAAGAAATACCTAAGAGCATTTAACTTCGCTTTATAAATCACTTATGGATACATCACAACAGAAGCAAACAAAACACGTCTTTCTGGGATATCCGAAATCATTGCTAAGGCGATGAAAGAACTCCAGATATATGACCATCGAGAGTGTTGCTTCGGTAATTACGAAACTTCTTTACACAATCATCAGAAAGCCCCAAATCACTAAGTTTATAAGGAAGCAAGGTATGAGGGAAAAGTGGACAGTGCTGGTGAGATAAAAATATATGGCACTGACATGACCCTGAGAACAAAGTAAAGGGCAAATGAAGCAAGTGTACGTTACCAAATTGGCAATGATAGATTTAAATATAGTGAAACCATGTTCATGCATAAAAAAATTGAAATAATTTTGAAAATTTATTAAGAACACAGGTGAATTGTTAATTTCTCAGAGAGACACTGTTGCCCTTTCAGGCGTTTTCCGCAAAACAGTTGCGAAAGGCGACTATTATCTCCGTCATGTCTCTTTCTGTCTTTCAGCATCGAAAAACTCGGCTCCAAATTTTATAATGGGATTTTTACCAAAATCTGTCGATCAAACTGAAGTTTGGTTAAAATCTGACGAAAATAAGGAATAATTCATATGAAGTTCTGCTGCATTAATGACATATCTCGCCGTTTACGAGATAAGAATATAAACACAATTGACGATACAAGCACAATATGGCGCCACATGGGTGCGATATGCTTTCCGAATAATTAGGGCAATAACACAACACAGTCATAACATTTGGTATTTATTGCAGCAGCTCGCTTCCGTAATTTTGGACAATATTGACTAAGTTGCCTGATGTTGAAATATTTTGAAAAAATAACAACAAAAATACTTACTACTACTACTATACTACTACTACTACTACTACTAATACACTAATATACTACTACTACACTATAATAAAATAATAATAATATGTGATAATTTTTGTGCGCTGTCGTCTTCGAGCTGATTTGCCAAAGGTTTGCAGCAACTGTTCATCTGCTGCGCAATATTTAGGATGCACTGTTCACAACTTTGGAAATGTGTAACATACAACACGTTTATTGAGGTTGGTTGGTTCTCAAAATACTAAACATCACTAATTAAAAGAGGTGCCTGCTACCATTAAATCCACACTCCTTTGTTTTCCCCTTTACTGTGCAAGATATAAATATTAAAATTACAAAGAACTCTAATTTGGTCTGTTGTTTTATATGGGTGCGAAACCTGGGCTCCAAATTAAGGGAAAATCATAGGCTAAGGTTGTTCGAGAACACGAAGTTGAGGAAGGTGTTTGGACCTACGAGTAAGAAGTGTCAATAGTGCATAATGAGGAGCTTCATGATTTGTATTACTCAGAAAGTATTATTAGAATGATCAAGTGAGGGAGAATGGGATGGCGGTATGTGAATGTGTGGGGAGAAGAGAAATATATGCAGGCTTCTGGCGGGGAAACTTGAGGAAGGGAGACAAATAGGAAGACCTAGGCGTAAATGGGGGAATAGTATTAAAATGAGCATTAACGAAATAGGAAGGGAGGGCTTAGAATGGATTGATCTGGCTCAAGATTGGTACAAGCAGCGGGGTGCCCTGAACACGGTAATGAAATTTCAGTTTCCACAAAATGCGGGGAATTTCTTGTCTAGCTGAAGAATTATGCAATTATGAAGGACTTTGTTCCATGGGGTTAGTCTCATAGAAAATTTATAGATTTACTCAAAACATTATTCTACCAGGGAGCAAAAAATATTTTACCCATTATGCCTAACCGAAATATTGTCCTAGGCAAACGCAATGTTTATTTAGTCCTTAAAATTAAGAAATGGGTGTAAATTAAAGTGTGATTTATACCTAAGCACTACGTGACAATGATGTATAGCGGTGCCTGGTCAGCTTCATGTGCGTATGTTGAGAGCCACTAGTGAAACATCGTGGGACAGTTATTGGATATTGGTTTGATGGTGTTTCAGAGAACCGGTAATGTAATTACACGTATACAGACATCCTTTCCATTAAGGCAGCTAAATTCAATTAATTCCTTTGGCAGTGTGTGCAGATTTCATAGCAAGTCAGTGTCTGATAGGGGAATGAATGTTATATCATGTTTTTCCGCATAACAGGGTATGCTGCAGATTCAACAAGATTTGTTAAGTCTTCTGCCGACAGCGTATCCTGGATATTGTCCATTAGTGGGGGAGGGGGTTAAGAATTTTCAATGTGCAGGAGAGCAGCGACTAGATTTATAGCCTGCCACAACTGCTTCACTGAATCTAATTTTAATCTTACTCAAAATATGTCAGTTTATCCGAAATAAAAGAGCCAAAATAAAAATATAACAAAGCAAGATTTGAAGATTCAAATCTTCTGCCACGTGACGCCGTGTCGTTGGGCTAGTAGTTCCTGGCGTTTCGGAGGACTGACGAACTTACCAAACAATAAACCAGCAGAAAACAAAAAACCAAAGGAACATATAATAACAGAAGTGCTTGTTTCAGTAACACTGCCTTAAAAACACACAACCGGACGACACCCTGGCCCAGTCTCATGTAGTTCATATTTTGTTGTTTCCCTAACAAGAATTTTAATAATATATTTACATCTGCGCTTTGTTTTCGCGAGTGGACGATTTCCAAGAGATTTTCCGTCCAAAAATTGCGAGCAGGGTCGCAACGAGAAATGCAGGACTCACCTTGAGGCTGCCCCTCGGACAGTACTCTGTTACAATGCAGATGTTGGGCGGGTCGGTGCAGGCCCCTATAAAGGCGTTCAAGTTGTCATGGCGCAGATCCCTCATCTGCGGACAATAATAATAGTAAGAGTTATGTTTGATAAAACCAACAAAGAAGCACACTTAATAGGTGTAGCAATTCCCAACAGTCACAGCCTTCACAGCACCATCACCGAGAAGCTCCAGAAGTATACAGACTTGAAAGAAGAGCTAATAAGAATATGACAACGAAAACGGCTTATATAACACCATTAGTACTATCAACAGCGGGTATTATTACAAACAAATGACACTAAAGTTTAAAACTGCTTAATCTCCGCCCTGCCCTATATATTCTAATGCAGAAAGCAGTAATACTTAACACATGCCGTATAGTCAGAAAGTTTGTGGCAGAACAGTGAATAAGAAGTGCTCGGTCAGTGAGACCGTACTGTTTTGGGAACCAGCTGAACTGCTGTGAAGTAAGGAATGTTGTTTGTTGTTGTTGATGATGATAACAATATTAATAATAATTCAATTTTCATTTATTAACACGTTAGATTAACAGCCCAATGGCCGATTATAAAACACGCACAACATGAACACAACAACAATCACATGAAGACACAAACAAACAAACATAAGAAACAACAAACAGAGAAGAGATTCAGCATCTAAATTAAATATTTTTGCAGTACTGTTCAAACAGGTACAGGAAGCAGTACAATAAACGGTACAAAATAGGTGTGTGATTGGATGAATTACAAATATTATAACTAAATTGCCGATCGCAGTGGCCGCACGGTCTAAGGCATGGGTCTGCGGCCGCTTGCTGGGATTGTGGGTTCGAATCCCGTCGGGGGCATAGATGTCTGTCTCTTGTGAGTGTTGTGTATTGTCAGGCAGAAGTCTGTGCGTCGTGCTGATCGCTCGTCCAGAGGAGTCCTACCGAGTGTGGTGTGTCGGAGTGTGATCGTGAAGCGTCGATAATGAGGAGTCCCTGGCCCACTAGGGGCTGTTGTGCCATGGGGGGGTTTGGAGGGGACCTAACTAAACTAGAAATACAGTTCACATGAAAAGAGAGTGACAGAACTATAGAGCAAAATCTGTTTAAAGCCTTCCGACTTACTTAGTAAATCTATTTACATCTAACAAATCGTTAATTACAACTGACCTTCCATTGAATACACCACTATCCCTATCGATGGTATTAGCCGCCGAAGCGCATGTAGCGGAGAGAGAGTGGCGATGTTTGAGGTCAACAACTACAAAGTAAAATATTTGAGGTCTGGATTGGACACAAGAAGGCCGACAGTTTATAAAAGGACAGGGCAAAGTCATGAATAATAATAATAATAATAATAATAATAATAATAGTAATAATATGAACCTGGACCATCCACAGTCCCCACCCCTCAAAGCTCTCTGCTCGAGTCTCCATTGTTTTTAAATGCCACTTTTTCGTCCAATTACGTGGCTGTCGTAAAAGTGTCGAGCACAGTAATTAAAAGCAGCAATATTAAAAACAATGGTATTAGTAACTTATAGTAAATATAATTAAGGTAATCAGAGGCCTTTGCGAACGGCCGATCCCTCGTCCAAGGGAGTCCTACCGAGTGTGTCTGCCAGTGAGTGTGATCAGGTGATGTACACTTAAAACGAGTAGATAGAAAGAGGTGAAGACTAAGAGAGAAAGCAAGAATTACGATAATCGTTAAATTTATACCTAAAGTGGGTATAAGACAATGTAGAGGAAGAAAGAAATACGAAAAATCACATGTAAGGCCGAAAGTAAGCGATTGTGCTTGACACAGCTTTGCGGATTAGCACACTATTGCTCGTCACACCGTAATTATCAGACGCTGAACGTGGTACTGCACGAGTCTGCAGTGTCTCTGTACATTGTGCACAATGGACGAACAATTAATTTCACTTCAAAAGTATTAGATGTGATAAAGAACTGTGTGCAGTAAGTTTTATATAACTAATATACTTTCATACGCATTTTCACAAGTCATTCAGCATCTGACGAAGCATAAAGATGAACAGTTTCATTCAATTCTTTCAATTCTACACGTATCCATCAGTGCAAATTCAAGTCTGAACTTTTAAGGACGGTGTACAAAATCATAATACTATCCGTACAGAAAACATGAGACATTTATCTGATCAAAATATACGTGTCGATAAAACTTTAAAGAATGACACGATATTGAAAATATAACTTACTGGCCACCAGAATTAAGGCGTCTTCAGTACTCTGGAAACATTATGTCTCTGCAGACTGTGAGTAAAGGTAATTGTACAGGTAAAGATGCAATTGTTGTTTTGTTTAAACAGGGCGTGATGTTATTTTCAAAAACACAATTTGCACATAAACTGTATCTGAGTGCAACGTGTACATAATCCAAATTTACTAATAAAACAAGAAACAACCAAAAAAAAAAACAACATAAAAAAGCAATAAACGTCATAGCTGCACACAAACAGTAAGCCATACATTAGCTGGATTCTCGATGCTAACAGTATTATATTACCTACAGAAAAATAATATTTCATAAAATAATTTACAATGTGGAAATTAAGCAGTGACTAATTTATGAGCATGACCTATTACCATAATAAAAACACACCCAACCCCAGCACTTTGACATGAGAGCTACACTCTTTAATGGGATAGGCCTATAATGACTGATTATAGATTAGACTAACCAGATGACTATTCATGTCAAAGAGACTATAATAGTCCTTATAATAGAAATCGGAGTACCAGTCATGAAAGCAGGGAACGAGATACTCTGCCAAATCCTTAAATAAGGAAACTACAAATAAAGATAATAATAAGAATAAATCCGGCGACTAAGAAGATGATGTTGAGAAGAAGAAAGAGAAAAGAAGTCTAGAATATTGCAAAGGAAAATGAGAACTAGAAGGCCCAGATGATTAAATACGGAGATGAAAGAAACGACATAAAAAATAAGTTCCTTGTTTTACATACATCTCCATATTCACATTCCTAGCTACGGCCTAAAGGGAATTTAATAAAGCTGCCGTGACAAGGACATGTACCAAGATCAGAACACAGCCGAAACAACCAATCTATTGCAGATACTCTGGAAAACTTGCAAGACGCCGCAGGCAATAAGCACAGTTGTCACACAGAATTCTCAAACCGATCAGAAAAAGTATCCCTCATTTACAAAGCACTCTCTTAAAATAAACTCTATTAAAATAATTTATTCTGCAGTGCTTCTTGCCTTAATACAGTACCAATAAATATTTAATTTATAAGTAAAAGGTAAAGCAATGGAGTAAATGTTTGTCTACCTTTGTCATTTGCACTACACGAAAGATGTGATTCCAAATTTCTTTAATAATAGAACCTTCTTCAAGATTAATAATTTGCACCATCCTATAATAACTAGTAACTTTTTTTTTCCTATGGCTCGACAGCCCTATATGGGCCTAGGCCTCCTCATTTCGTCGAGGTTTCATGATCACACTTTTTAGACACACCACACTCGGTAGGACTCCTCTGGACGAGGGACCAGCTCGTCGCAGAGACCTCTACCTGACAACACACAACACTCACAAGAGACAGACATCCATGCCCCCGGTGGGATTTTTTTTTTTTAATTAATTCCTGGGTTTTCCCCTTTGATCCATTTGTACTGTTGAAGTCCTTTTTGTCCTGCATGTCACCTTATGTTTCATGCTATCGTCCATACATCTAACACAACACAAACATCCATGCCCCCGGTGGGATTCGAACCCACGATCCTAGTAAGCGAGCGGCCGAAGACTCACGCCTTAGACCGCACGGCCACTGGGATCGGCAACATTTTTATTCTTCGTAAATCTACGACACGGGACCGACGGCTTTACTTCCCCTCCAAAGGAAGTGGTGCTCCGGATTTTTATCACCCTTAAAAATCCATCGACCTCGGTCGGGATCGAACCCGCGAACCTTGGGTCCAGTGGCGAGCACGCTAACCACTAGTCCACCGAGGTCGATATAATTTTTGTCACATGAAAACTAATTTGTGTTCCTTATGTATTTTTCCACTCTGAATTCAACTTTTTTTTTATGGCTCGACAGCCCTATATGGGCCTGGGCCTCCTCGTTTCGTCGAGGTTTTATGGTCACACACATTTGAGACACACCACAGTCGGTAGGACTCCTCTGGACGAGGGACCAGCTCGTCGCAGAGACCTCTACCTGACAACACACAACACTCACAAGAGACAGACATCCATGCCCCCGGTGGGATTCGAACCCACGATCCTAGTAAGCGAGCGGCCGAAGACCCACGCCTTAGACCGCACGGCCACTGGGATCGGCAACTTATAACATATAGTTCCTGGAATTTAAAGTGGGTCATCATACTTGCAGCGCCACTTCGTGACAGGCTTTGTAAACACTAAACAAATCCCTTTATGCAATATACCACGTTTGGCTGTCTAGGCGCTATTTCAATATACTGTCTCCCATTATTACAATGATAAAATCAGGGAGATATGGTGTGAGTGGGGCACGTGACACGCATGACAGCGATGAGAAATACATAGAGAGATCTGCTTGGAAAACCTGAAGGAAAGAGCCACTCGGAAGACCTAGGAGTAGATGGGAAGTTAATATTAAAATGGGTGTTAAATAAGTAGGATCTAAGGTTTTGGGCTAGATTCATCTAGCACAGGATGGGGACCGGTGGCGGGCTGTTGTGATCATGATAATGAAAATTGAGGTTCTGTAAAATGTAAGGAATTTGACTGGCAGGGCAGTAAGTACGTTCTCAAGAAAGGCTGTGTTGCATGGACTTATTGTTTCCTAGCAACCGGAGTCAGACGGCTGCAGAATGATAACTAGACAAATGGGGTCAAAGGAAGATTTTAAAATTTAAAAACCGGAGGGTAGAATACTTGAAGACAATGAAGCTGGAATCATCTACAATTACATGGTAGGGTAAGGGCGAATATTCTAAAATGATAAACCCTCAGACACACAGACATGGAAACAGAAACCCCTGCGCAAAGCATGACACTTACCATCTTAAGTTCCTTCTTCATTTCTCTAGTGATGTCCACAGATTTTTTTCGAACCTTCTTTATGGCAAAGATACGGCCCTTGTAAATTCCTATCTGGGTGTAAATCGTGGAGTACCGGAAATCGGCGTCCGGGTTCGAACTCAGGGACACCTGGCTCGTCCGTATCAGAGGCTGTATCGCCTGTCAATAGAACAACAAAGTTGGAATATACAAATTTAAATTCAATCAAGCATATAAAAGAAAAGTTAGACGACGGGGAAACAAAAAAAAAAGTGCGAAGCGTCCTATGAGAGAAGGAAAGGAGTTGTCATACAACTGTAACACTTAATGTTTTAGACAGCCTGGTTACGAATTTTCAGCCCGAGATCTCTGTATGCTGTTGAAAGACGTTTCGATAACCCCATGCCAGCTATAACCTGACAGCTCAACACTGCAAATATCAAACGAGAGGCGTTACGCGGCGTAGGTTGGCAGCTGGTTACTGAAGTTTCAGGACAACCTATTGGCATTGGCCTGCTTGAAAATGGGACCAATATGTTTTCCCAAAACGTCGGTAACCAAGTACGAACCTATGCCGCGTAACATCTCAGAAAAACGAATGCCGCAACTACACCGCGGCGGAAGACTGAAATCTCGCATAACAAAGGTGAGATTGTGTCACTTCCGACTACCTGTCATCCGCTCAACAATAACTCTCGAAGATCATTCTGGATGTTATCATAACATATCTTCTTTTTCATTTTCCCAACGGCCTGTTAAAAAATGTATCCCAGCCAAAATTCTATATTATTTCCATCGCCTCCCCCCCCCCCCCCCACTGGAATTACAAGTCCAGGCCAACATAGCCTCCAATATTTTCACCGTTATACAAATGACAGGTGACCTGTATAAGGTAAAATATTCCTCATTATGCAATTTCCTTAATGCTCTCTTAGATCGACTTCGTCCTTCGTCGGTGGACATAGAGAGTGGCCCAGATATCGGTTAACCGTTTAGTAAAATAAAACAATAAAATACACTGTAAATTTCTATGTTACTTACAGAACTCACAGAAGTTGCTCAACATGAAATCCTCCATGTTCAGTGCACAACTCACAATGTTGTAATGCCGTTCTACAATTTGATTGGAATAACGCTGCAATGGCATCAAAATGTTTTCCGTGAATTGACTTTTGAGCCACACTGTATTTCACCAATGTTTTTTTGCAAGCACGTCTAATTTATGCTCCTGTTTCAAAATAAGATACCTCGTTTTACTCTTACACCAAACAACTCTTAAATTATTAATATTTACTACATGATTTTCCTTGTAAAATGCATCTCTATAATAACATTTAATGAAATTTTGAAAACAGCTCACAAAATCGATGACATGAAACCACATCAAAATATCTTGTTCCATTAAATCCTACAACGTATATTTGAGTAACATTTTTCAGTTAATCATAACGGGATCTTTGACACCCCTACAGTTACCCTGGTGATCTTGGTGCTGATAGACGTGCCGTTGTGTGGTTGCTGGTCCTCGTTCATCTGAATGTCTCGGTAGTCCACTTTCCACAGCAGACTGTCCAACTCCTGTTCGTACCGCCAGTTTCGTACAGTACCAGCAGCACCACAGCCAGTATCAGCATCAGCCCTCCGCCACCCTGCAGCTATCTCCCCCGTATGCGCTTCATGTACAACACAAAAGTGCATTAGCAAATGACGATACAGTGGACCTAAGCATTTGAAGGCTGTAAAACGTATGTACGTTATAGAAAAAGATTCAGTTCGAACCTCGCAGAGAACACAGTTTGCGTGAAGACCGTCCTGTTAACGTTCTATAGTGAAATAATGGCTCGTTTTGAGATAAACCTTTTTTTTTTATGGCTCGACAGCCTTATATGGGCCTGGGCCTCCTCGTTTCGTCGAGGTTTCATGGTCACACACATTTGAGACACACCACAGTCGGTAGGACTCCTCTGGACGAGGGACCAGCTCGTCGCAGAGACCTCTACCTGACATCACACAACACTCACAACAGACAGACATCCATGCCCCCGGTGGGATTCGAACCCACGATCCTAGTAAGCGAGCGGCCGAAGACCCACGCCTTAGACCGCAGCGGCCACTGGGATCGGCTTGAGATAAACCTTATGCGGGAAAAATGCAGAGTTTTTATGCCTGGTCGAAAGAAATCTGCACACGGTTGCGCTTTGCAAAGTTTCCATTTAATATTTGCAAGGACATTTATACAAAATCTTACGCATTAAAAATACATGATGCACGCATGCTGAAAATCACACGCTAGAAATTCATGCTACATAAATACAATTTTACCGAGAATATACGTTTTTAATTTTGTTCCTTCTCTTTCTGCCGTTTCAACGCTTTTCTGCATTTCATTAAAGTATTCTGGACATAATTATTACGCCAAATACCAGGCTTTGCGTTTTCGCATTGGCAACAAGAAATATTCCTTCTCAGATACACAGTGCGCAGGTAAATAACTCATATACGAACAAGATAAATAGATATTCAAGTTATTTTCTTCACGATGGCTCGGTTTTCACTTACTTTTCACACTAAACACTTGTTTGTTTTCAGTTTTCTTTACATGCCCTTAGGACCGGAAACAAATTCCGACGAGGGTAGAATCCTGCTAAATCCAGGTTCCATTCTAGGCAGGTATTACAGCACCTACGCTCATTCTACCTCCTTACAACAGCATAATACACATAAGTTATTTTTATATTGTCAAAGGGCTGTCATTTCGATTTGAGTGTGTGCTGCACGCTTCTGCGCCAAGTAATGCAAAAGCGATTTAAGCTCTGATACTTGGCATTTCTATAGGGGAATAGAAACGTTACACACTTATTGAAATAGCAATGATTCTTACAAGTTGCTGTCAAACAGCAAAATACTTATCACGGGCAGGTCAAAGCGTTAACATAAGACATAGGCTACTGAAACCCAACACCCAACTGCCGTCCTCTTTGAAGTGGCACGGATATCTTCGCTATAGGCCGTGCCATGGCTTCAGGCGGTTAGTCGCCGGCCTTCCACTGCGGAGGCTCGGGTTCGATCCCGTGTCAGTCCAAGTGGGGTTGGTAGTGGACAAAGTGGCACTGGGACAGGTTTTTCTCCGAGTTGTCGGTTTTCCCCTGTCAATTTCATTCCACTGGTGCTCCATTACTTGTACAACTTGGTAAAAAAACTGCTCATCTTCATCACAGGGGTTGCACAAAAAGCCTTAAGGCTGTGGTGCGTCCGTAGCAGCATCTACTGCGGGGCCCTTCACAATGTAAAAAAAATATCTTCGCTATAGTGAGACAGGAGGGTTATGTACAGTTGGAATAAAAAAAAAGAAGAATCTGAGAGGTTGCCAGATGCATTCCACTTGAACTACGAGTATCGCGCAACTACTCACATTATTAATTGCCGACAGACATTTCATTTTTATGTACTACCGCGTAATTCTTATAATTGATGTCCTTCCATAACAAGCACTTTAAATTTTGAACAATACAAGAATCAACTCTGTGACCTGGCAAATTAATTTACTCACGAGACGTTTAACTGTACTGAATCACAGACTGGGTTTGCGGTTCATTTCATTCCTCAACACGTACCAATCAGACCTGCTGCGCTAAATGATTGTAGAGTTTATCTGTTTTCTAGTAGACGACAGTGTAATCTCAGATACGCCCTGCTGAGAAGTATTTATTTGGCTCCTGACATGGCGTGACCTCGTATAGAAAATAAATACCTCTAGATAAGCTGGTAAAGTGATCTTGTCTTTGTGCGCGTCATGAAGGCATTATAGGAGAGTGAAACTATATCTCTATTCATTCTTAACTTCGACACTAGATGGTGCGAGTAATCAACAACACTCCCCCGCAGCTTTACCCCCAGGGAAAGAGGTCCCGCTGCCCATTAGTGGACCCCAGTTCTTGTCTGGACGCTTTTGACAAACAGAGAAAACTCTTAACTCCTGCCGTAAACCGAACCACGACTTCTCGTACGTCCATTCGGATAAGAGGGCGAATAATAAGTCAAAATTACGTCCAAACATCATGGGAAGTTATTTGGACCTTAATGTCAGGAACGGAGGTGATAAGAATTCACCTCACAGAACTTGCTTGTTAAAATTTACTGCTAACTAATCAGCCAATATCTATCCATACAACTAACGAACCACCTAAGTAAGCAACTTACACTCAAACAAATCAATTTACGTAATGAGTAAGTAATTAAACAGTTAACTTAGCTATATTTCTAGGCAAATAACAATTTGACTAACACACGTACCCAACGAAACATCTAGGCAAGTAACAAAGCAAATATGTAAATAACCAAACAGCCACTGAACTGCAACTGAACAAACTAAGCAAGCAGGAAGCAACTAACTACGGTAATTACGCAAACAGCAACTCGCTTTGCAACTAACGTATTAACTGATTAAGTAACCATTCAGTTATAATATTGACAAACTGAGGGCCGGGAAAGAGTAGTCAGTACAGCGACTCTGTACGGGTTGGGCGATACCGGGATTGAATCTCGGCGGGGACCCGTCCAGAGAGGCCCTGGGGCCAATACCAGCCTTCTGTACAATGGGTAGCGGATCTCTTTCCCAGGAGGAAAGCGGCCAGAGTGTGGCCTTAATCACTCACACGCATTTAGTAAAAGTAAAAAAAGGTAAAGCAATCCCATTACAGGCCTGGACAGGCCCTTAGGGTTCCAGGAGGTTGAGGCTCCCAGATTTCTAGACAATCGGCACATGAAGGTGGTAAGGTTGTCAATCCTACGCACCGGCCGCCTTTACTCCCCAGGGTATAATCCTGGTACTCATTTCTGTTAGAGGCTGAGTCGACCCCAGGGCCATAGTGCGGCCGAAAGGATTATGTTAATGAAAAATTCCAGTGACACCATCGGGAAAACGAACCCGCGACGTTCCGGCTTGTAGCGCAGTGCCTCAACCAACTGCGCCACCGCGTGCCCCACACGCATTTAGTACCGAGTTAAAAAAAGAGTAGAGCTATACCTCTGCTCCCCCTCTGGGCCTTCAGGGTCTGTTCCAGGGTGAAATTTACGTTTTACTTTTAGTAAAAAAGTAGCTATCTCCAGAAAGTAGAGTCCCTTCTGAGAAGCTATATGCTCTCTTTCTAAAGGAATTCCTTGAATATTATGCAACAGGAAAGTTCATTACCTTGCTTACAACAGTACGCTTCTGGTCCTCAGCCTAACCTAGATGAATCGAGTCCACATCTTCCCATCCTGATACTTCAGTAATTAAACTATACTATAATTGCAGGTTGTAATGGAACAGACTTTCTTTAACGTCATCACGAAATCACGCTTGCTGTGCTAATGTACTGCGCACACAATGGCGTTCACATCTGCACAACCCGCGTCTCTTAAGGTTAGTCTCAACATCTACGAAGCAACAACGGCTATGGTTTTATACGTAACATCACTTGTAATTTGTTTCTCCCACGCATGCAACAGACTTAATCCATCTCATCTGTTTAGATTCAATTACTTTAATAATGATGCGTCGATCCCAGTGGCCGCGCGGTCTAAGACGTGGGTCTGCGGCCGTTCGCTTTCCGGGATTGTGGGTTCGAAACCCGACGGGGGTACGGATGTCTCTTGTCAGTGTTGTGTGTTGTCAGGTAGAGGTCTCTGTGTCGGGCTGATCACTCGTCCAGAGAAGTCCTACCGAGTGCGGTGTGTCTGAGTGTGATCGTGAAGCCTCGATAATGAGGAGGCCCTGGCCCACTAGGGAATATTGCGCCATTGGAAAAAAAGCAGTGACGTAAAAAGTATGTCTACTACAAAGTTCCTGTCTACGTACTTTCTACAACTTAGCAATTTAACGTTTCATATATCTAGGTGGAATGATCTTAGTGGTGCAGCGAGTGGTTACCACTGAGGATCCGTATTTTGGAGATCCCATCGTGCGGCTGACCACCTGCGAGAGGTTTTTTGTTCTCCTTCAGTAATCTAGGAAATATATGGTCTGATTTAAAGGAAGGTGCGCTCCTTTCATTTTGACATCCAAATTCGTCGTCCTACCATATGTTTACACGTCAACTATTCAGTCGATATAGCCAAGCTAAATAAAGCATAAAATAAACAGACTGATAAATATTGTCTGATTCAGATCCGCGGTAACACACGCAACCTCTCTGCATCCCGGCCAGAAATTAGCTACCATTATTAGTTTCGACCATACATTTATGTTCAATTCCACTTCGGGGATATCCAGATGCACTTTAAATTGGCCACGACCCTTCCTATCCCACTCAGTTTATCACACACAACATCAGATTCGACGTGTACCAATCTGTACGTTTCACACAACATCGTGAAATTGCTGACGGAACATACACATCAATGTCACTAAATATTTTCGCTGCATTTTCTTTCCTCAGATTCCCAGCACGGTTTTTTTTGGTGGTGAAGGGCCCCACAGCAGATGCCACGGACGCAACGCAGCATTGAGGCTTATTGTGCAACCCTGTTATGAAGATGATTAATTGTTTCGTTTTTCCGTCTAATGGAGCACCGGTGGAATGAAATTGACAGCGGAAAACCGAAGTACTCTGGGAAAAACCTGTCCCAGTGCCACTTTCTCCACCACAAATCTCACATGGACTGACCCGGGATCGAAACCGGGCCTTCGCGGTAAGAGGCCGGCGACTAACCGCCTGAGCCATGGCACGGCCTTTCCCAGCAGGTTAGAGCTGCGGCAATGCTTCATACCGGTATTCGGGAGAAGATATTCTTTGTTATCTCCAGGCGAAACTGGGACAGTACTATCACTTACGTCAAGACCACCTCCTTCCAAATCCTGACAGTTTGCCATCTCATTCGGCCACATGTAAAGACAGTGTCCTCAACTAACCTCAGAGTCTCTTCCTCCAGTCTTGTTTTCTTTCTCTGCACTGTGTCTGTTCTGTCTGTACTGCGCCTGTAGTAAATCTCCACAGCCAAGTCCGTGGCTAAGTACTTCGTTGGTTTTAACGGCTTCAGATAAAGGACAGTTAAACTGTCTCTCTCGGCTTGATTTAAAAATTGATTAACCATTATGACTTCAGAAACATTCATAGCAATAGCAGCGGTCCCGACTTAATGTCTTTCTACAGAACATCACGATATAGCAAATACCACTCCCGCTCCTCATTCAGCAGTTCAAATTTATTTCTGGAAGACCAAGTATTTTGATTGGGTTTCCTAGAAAAATGCATGGCGAAGACTGTCAAGGTACTTTGCCTTTACCGATGAGGTTGCTGCGCCCTCTCTACGCAAATGCAAGAACACGTAATTAAATTCTTCTCGATTAACTATACAGACAGTCCCCAACACAATATTGACACCCTGGAAGGCCCGGCGCAAGTCGGAATTGTACATATGGTCATATGTATAGCCTATATATGGGAGTCCAGTTCAAATTAAAACTCTTAACAGGCTGGAACCCGATCGGCCGCAGCATGACCGCCCTGCTGCCTGAGTTATCGCCCAACAGTATTCTTCCGCCTTTTTCTTCTCATAGCGCTTTCATCCCCGCAAGATAAAAAATTCGGCACGGGTTTCAAAAATGTTATTTTCCCGTTTCCACAACGAGAGACTGGATACCGTGCCATGAAATATAGATATTAATGTTGTCTTTAGAAAAGTGTCACTACGTAGCTCAGAAAGGCGGAACCATGAAGGTCGGACAAACAAGGTAGAGCAGCCTCCTACAAAGTGCTTAAAAGTGAAAACTTTTAAGTATATTGAGACAGAGAGGCAATAGCAGACAAAATGTTGAAAAGTAATTTCGATATAGTAACGTATATGCTGGTAAATGAAAATGAAGCACGCAGTGTGGAAGTTGACAGCTCAGAAATGACGAAAAATACAACGAAGGTGAAGTGCAGTGATCTAGGAACTGAGGTCTGTTGTTTATGGAAAAATCAGTTACGTTCGGTCCTATGATGATGTCAACCAGCAAAGTTACGTTCGGTTCTATGATGATGTCAACCAGCAAAGTTACGTTCGGTCCTACGATGATGTCAACCAGCAAAGTTACGTTCGGTTCTATGATGATGTCAACCAGCAAAGTTACGTTCGGTTCTATGATGATGTCAACCAGCAAAGTTACGTTCGGTCCTACGATGATGTCAACCAGCAAAGTTACGTTCGGTTACTATGATGAATGTCAACCAGCAAAGTTACGTTCGGTCCTACGATGATGTCAACCAGCAAAGTTACGTTCGGTCCTATGATGATGTCAATCAGCAAAGTTACGTTCGGTCCTATGATGTCAACCAGCAAAGTTACGTTCGGTCCTATGATGATGTCAACCAGCAAAGTTACGTTCGGTTCTATGATGATGTCAACCAGCAAAGTTACGTTCGGTCCTACGATGATGTCAACCAGCAAAGTTACGTTCGGTCCTATGATGATGTCAACCAGCAAAGTTACGTTCGGTCCTATGATGTCAACCAGCAAAGTTACGTTCGGTCCTATGATGATGTCAACCAGCAAAGTTACGTTCGGTTCTATGATGATGTCAAACAGCAAAGTTACTTTCGGTCCTATGATGTCAACCAGCAAAGTTACGTTCGGTCCTATGATGTCAACCAGCAAAGTTACGTTCGGTCCTATGATGATGTCAACCTGCAAAGTTACGTTCGGTCCTATGATGATGTCAACCAAAAAATTTACGTTCGGTCTTATGATGATGTAAACCAGCAAATTTACGTTCGGTCTTATGATGATGTCAACCAGCAGATTTACGTTCGGTCTTATGATGATGTCAACCAGCAAATTTACGTTCGGTCCTATGATAATGTCAACCAGCAAATTTACGTTCGGTTTTATATGATGTCAACCAGCAAATTTACGTTCGGTCCTATGATGATGTCAACCAGCAAATTTACGTTCGGTCTTATAATGATGTCAACCAGCAAATTTACGTTCGGTCCTATGATAATGTCAACCAGCAAATTTACGTTCGGTTTTATGATGATGTCAACCAGCAAATTTACGTTCGGTCCTATGATGATGTCAACCAGCACTCTGTCACGTAAAAGGCTGACTGATAACCTGAACATTCTCAGTCCAAACAGCAAAATGCACGCACACGCACACACCTTCAGAACGCAGCAATTACAGCAACATGGTAATATTTGAAGATACTTAATAGATGTAGTAATTCCCAGCAGTCACAGCCTTCACAGCACCATCATCGAGAAGCTCCAGACATATACAGACTTGAAAGAAGAGTAAAGAAGAGTATGGCAACTGAAAACGGCTTATATTATACCAATTGTACTAACCACAGCGGGTATTATTCCAAACAAATTACACTAAAGTTTAAAACTGCTTAATCTCCGCCCTGCCCTATATATTCTAATGCAGAAAGCAGTAATACTTAACACATGCCGTATAGTCAGAATGTTCTTGGCAGACCAATGAATAAGAAGTGCTCGGTCAGTGAGATTGGAATAACATGTAACCTGGATGACCTGTCCGTTGTGTTATCTCGAAGGAAAATTAGAATTAATAATAATAATAATAATAATAATAACACCTTACAATAGAAACACAAGTATGTGGAATGTAAAAATAAAAGTGATACCAGTAATAATAGGGGCAACTGAAACCATCTGAAAATCATCCAGAAAATATCTGAGCAACATACCTTGAGAGTACAACATCAAGGATTGCAGAAAGCAGCCAACCGCGCACTGCGCACATGATAATTCGGAAAGGACTAATGTAAAAATAAAAAGCCTTTATCATGGGAAATAACATTACATGTCAAAACAAAGTCAAATTAACATTACATGTACCACATATTTAGCCACAGAATAGCTGCAACATTATATACCCTAGAAACATGGTTTTAATTTAGACACATAATTGTAAGTACCTGTATGAGGGTAAGAACAAATAATAATAATACTATATCATGAACACTAACAATATTATACGTGAACATTTTAAACACAACCGTGTGTCTCTTACTAAGACTCAGAAGAACATGTACAACCTGCCTTTTGAAATAATGAATATATGGAAACTGCAGGAAACAAAAATTGCGTCAGCAGTTCTATAAGCAAACCGACGAACTGCAAAAGATACATCTGGGATAGTTCGTGTGATTTTAGAAATATGTAATATTATTAGAAAAGTTCTAAATACTTTTTGAAAGACGTGTCCTTCTTAAATCTGTAAATAATATCATTTGGTTACTACAATTTAAGGCCAACGGCCTGATAGTCTTCCCATATACGTACACAATAATGGAAATAATGATAATAATAATAAAATTGGAGATGAAATAAGACAGATATGAACATGTATGAAATTAGACGATGTTATGGTAGAAAAAGACGACGAAAGTGATCGTAATAAGAGTGAGAAAAGGCCGTGCCATGGCTCAGTCGGTTAGTCGCCGGCCTCCCACCGCGGAGACCCGGGTTCGATCCCGGCTCAGTCCATGTGGGATTTGTGGTGGACAAAGTGGCACTGGGAAAGGTTTTTTCCCCGAGTACTTCGGCTTTCCCCTATCAATTTAATTCCACCGGTGCGCCACTGCTTGAAAAAAATGAAAAAACTAATTATCTTCATCACAAGGTTGCACAATAAGCCTCAAGGCTGCGGTGCGTGTGTAGGGTCTGTTGCGGGGCCCTTCACAAAAGAAAAAAGTGAGAAAAATTAAAAGGAATGAGGGAAGGAAGAAATCTGCAGATAACAGCATAGCAAATAACACGTCTCGGAATTCGTGTATTGTTCTGTCTGCCTTTTCTGTGTCCGGAAGGAGGACTGTGCGTTCGGAACTGGAGCGACAGAACAGAAGTACAACGTACATCCATGTAGGAACATTTACCTCGTGTCTGCAGACGGATCAGCCTTTCCCTTGAAAACAAATTACTCTTGGCAATATCGAGTGGTCGCCATGACAACGACTTCATGTTCACACCTTACTGGTATCTTCTGAGACCAAGAACAGAAGAGACGAGACTGCGAAATGGTATAAAATTGTAAATGCGGAGGAACTGAAGCCTGCCATGTGCGAATGTTTCGGCGTACACATGAGGTCGACGAGGCAGCAACGCTCTGGAACATGTAAACGGTGCCGCGACACTGAGTTTGCTGTCTAAAACGGGCTATCGCGTTGGTCCGTAAGGAGAATCACAAATCAAGAATGACGAGAGAGGCAGTGGTCCTAGCCTACTGTAAGACATTATTCCGGAAGTTGCATGGAGCCGACAAAAGAACGAAAACAAATCAGCCACACTAGACGTCGATATTTAAAGTTGCGGCCCAGTAGTTCACATAGCTGAATCGTATTCGGGAGGAGCAGAGTTCACATCCCGGTCCGGAGACTAAATATACTGCTTGCCGTCTTTATGACATTCTTGTGTTGTTCCAGGCCAATGCACGAGATAACAACAATAAAGTGTTAAAAAGCAACTGCTGTATTTTTCTCGATACATTTCGCTCTTTTGTCTACAGACATACATGATTAAAAACTGAAATTATGTTTACGAAGCTATTATATTGACATATAAAATATCAGTTATATTTGACAACTGACATAAGTAGCCATTTTGAAGCGAATTCCAAACACTTTCTCTCATAAATCTAAGCAAACTGAACTAAAAACAAACACAAACAAAGGTACTAGGAATAACCAAAACCATAAACTCAATACTCACCAGACAGAATACAAATCCACAATTCATCCGATACCAGAACTGGCTGATTTAGACTGGTCGGAACAGGCACAAAATACATCGTGATACATTCATTTTTATAATAGAATTTTATTTTAATTATTTTCCTTAAATTTCTTCTACGGGTTTATAATTTTTAAAAGTTTATATTTTATATTCCTTTAAAATGATAATTCATTGTAGTCATGCTAGTGAAAAAACACCTCGGTAATTGTGAGACTTTATAAATCTGAAGAAGTTAGTATTGCGATATATTGAATCGCAGAGGAATTAACGCTTTGGCGGTTAATATTTTAGCGCTTTATATTAAATATACTTAGACTGAAGAGAAAATGTCTGGAATTGACTGTAAAATGGATATTTACTAGCCTAAATACGTAGTCACAATATACAGGTACAAAAGTTGTCAAGCATAATCGGTACTGTGCATGTCAATATAGTAGCTGTGTACACAGGACTTCAGATTAGTACTCATGTAATTCACGGCCACTTCCTTGTGTATCTTAATGAACATTTCCCTTCCACGCATTTTCACATATTTGGATACTTAATCATTTTGGTTATTTCACGACGACGTCAATAGCTGAAATTATATGGCGTCGAATGATAGGCAGGTTGGCGAATAACGATATGGGAAACTGCGTAACTTTGCAGCCACCGCATAATTGCAGCACCGCGTATTGAAGTTCTGTTCCAGCTGCCTGCAAGAACTGAGAAAAGCCAACGGAATCCTCAGAGAGTATCGCTGATGTCTGGGCCGAAATTTAACCCGTAGCTTCCAAAGCACGAAGGACGAGTGCAATCTACTCGACTATGCTTTGGTATGTTTGCATTAGAGGTTGGTACTTTAGAAAAATCGAATGATCTTAATAAGAGACAAGTCTGGCTGTAAACAAGACAAGCAACATACGTATAACGTAATACTGAGGCGTGTTCGCGTAACAATTGTTGCCGTAGAAAAGCAATAAGTATTACATATTCTCAGTGAGAGTTTGTAGCCTTAGTTATTCAGCATGCAAAGCGCATGCGCCGTATTATATGGTCAACTATGGCGTGTCCGGCTCTACAATAATTTTCCACATTACCTCATAAAAGGGTACGATTTTCGGAAAAAAAAATTATTGAACACAAAATGTGTGTTTTGAGTTTATCTAAAACTTTGTCTGAAATATTTCTCATTCTAAGAATAATTCAGCGAAATATTGTCATAAATGTACAAACACCTTCATGTAAAGTACACGTTATTCTTTTAAGATTTTAAGGAAACTTGAATTTTCGCGACGGATTTTGGAAAAATACTTGATATCAAATTTCATGAAAATCCGTCCAATGGGAGCCGAGTTGTTCCATGCGGGCGGACAGACAGACATGACGATGGTAATAGTCGCTTTTCGAATTTTACGAAAAGCGCCTAAAAAGTGTCACAATATAAATCAGGCACGTGCATATGATTTGGAGGTGCATGACACCAGTCGGACACGAAATGCGTATAACAAATCTATTACTAATTAAATGAGCACAATAGAGCACAGTTCTTGCTAACACCGAATAGTCGGTAATTTAGCCCACACATTGACCTTCTTTTATGGAAGTATATTTTCGTTACTGGGTTAAGAGAGGAAAACCACTGAATCCGTCCTCAGGCAGATGGATATATTTTACACTTTCACATCCTGTTTTCTCTGGGATCTATTTAATGTTACGAGACGGGATACCTCAGTTGTGACCAGACACGGACTGGATGGCTGAAGAATTGGGTTGGATTGCTAAGCAAACGAACGGATCTTTCACTTCTACACGGCATGCAGGCCGGCTCTGGTAATGACCTGAACTTCTATGGGCATTGGGCCTTATTTATCCGGAGTAAGGTGCCGCTAAGTGACGACGCCGGTTGACCTCGATCGACACAGGTATTGAAAGGTAAAGTTCTCCCTAGAACAGGCCATGAAGGCCCAGAGGGGAGTAGAGGTATAACTCTACTCTTTCTTTAACTCGGCGCAGATGCGGTGGGTGGTTAACGCCATGCCCCGGCCGCTTTACCCTCGGGAATAACCCAGTACCCATTGTACAGGGGGCTGGATGGAACCCAGGGCCGGCCTGGACGGGTATCACCTTCCACCGGAATTCGATCCCCGGACCGTCGAGCCCGTAGTGACTTGCTATACCGACTACGCTATCCCAGCCCACACACACAGACATTAGGAATGTGTAAAAAATATATATACATTCCTCCATAGTTCTTTACACCGTGTTACTTCACTGAGCTGGGAAAAAATTTACTGTTAGTTTACTAACTTAATGTCTTCCGACTTATACACAAGTCTTCCAAGTGGTCTCATTCCTTCAGGCTTCCCAAGTGAAATGACGGGGGATTTATCTTCTACAACATGCATGCTATATGTCTCGCCCATCTTATACTTCTTGCTTTGATCGTTATAAAAATATTGAGTGAAGATTGCACTTTATGAAGTTTGCCATTTTGTGAAGCCGAGACCGGATACTTCATTCCATACAGCGGCTAGCCTATGGGACTGACATCGAGTCATCGTGACAAGAGACGTCTATTGTCCAAACGGTTCAGACCGGCGTGACTCCAGGCTTCCGCAACGGTGTAAATCAGATCTCCGCACTTTTGGGATTTTACGGCAGCGCAGAATTGCAGTTTATTACCGAAGTTTCGAGACAATCTATCGGTCCAATCTTCAAGGTTCAGACGGCTCTGGGGCCTAAACATCGTCCCATTCAATGGGTATCAGATACGCTTTCCCCGGAGGTAAGGCGGCCGGGACGGGACGCTGAACACTTAGCCCATGTCGTACCAAGGTTTAGAATGTGTGAATTTATCCCCTCAGATCTCCAGATGACTTGAAGCACAGGGACAAATTAGGTCTGCAATCTGTTTGGAGTCTTCTAGCTCCTTTTTGTCTATTATGCCCAAATGTACTTCTCATAAATCTGTTCTCAAAAGAAATCCATTCTATATCCTGTCTAAAGTGACATATATGCTTTCACAACAAATGTCACATAAAAGTAACATATTTTCCATTACAAAGCAGTACAGTCTGCAGTTAGGGGCGCGCGATGGCGTAGTTGGTTGAGGCACTACGCTACAAACCGGAACGTCGCGGGCTCGATTCCCGATAGTGTCATTGGAATTAATTCCTTGACATAATCGTTTCGGTCGCACTATGGCCCTGGGGTCGACTCAGCCTCTAACAGAAATGAGTACCAGGAATATTTCCTGGGGGGTAAAGGCGGCCGGTGTGTAGGGCTGACAACCTTACCACCTTCATGTGCCGATTGTCTACAAATCTGGGAGTCTCAACCTCCTGGACCCCTCACGACCTGTCTAGGCCTATAATGGGGTTGCTTTACATTTTACAGTCTGCAGTTAACACAAGTACATACAGACCCAATATAAAAAGGGTTCTATTCTAAACTGCTATATAATGCTGCTGGTTAGAGGCATTCAGTACAGTTTGCTACTAATAATCTTCCTGTTGAAGAAACACAGTATCTAGACTGTGAACAACCTGGCAGTTGGAAATATTTGAGAACTGTTTGGAAATGCCGGCAATTAGTGGAATTAAACACGTTAGAGCACCTCTCATTTTCCCAGTGGGCAACGAATGTCAGTAAGATTCTCCGAGTGTTTAGATCCAAGTGATTGCGGTGTAACTGCGCACCTAACTTTGTTAAACGTTTGTTGTAAAATCTGTCGTATTTTCTGCTAAGCGAAGAATTCAGGTTAATTTCATGATAAAAAGGCACATTATTATTTGAAGCATTATAAACGTACAAATTACAACATTTCGAAAAAACGGCAATCTGGGTCTGATCAGGATCTGAAGACTCGAGAAGGGGAAGGAAGCATAACTGTAATTTTAATCTTAAGGAAGTTGACAATATGAAGTTAATGAAAGTGATCCAAGATATTTCCAAACAGATGGTCTTAGTATTAGAGGTGCTGAAACGTCAGATTCTGCCACCAGAATGTGCTGTATATTCAAATAACGATATTTTTCTTTATAGAAAGAAAAAGGGCTGATCCAGGTGACCGCGCGGTCTAAGGCGTGTGTCTACGGCCGCTCGCTTGCTGGGATTACGGGTTCGAATCCCGCTAGGCGCATGGACATCTGTCTCTTGTGAGTGTTGTGTGTTGTGCGAGGGCTGATCACTCGTTCAGGGAAATTCTGCCGAGTGTGTGTGTGTGTGTGTCTCTCTCTCTCTCTTTAAGATCAGATGTGACAATAACCCTCTACACCTACAATGGATAGGAGGAAGAGGTTGGGACTAAAAAAAGTAAAGGTAACTATCAGTGTTTGTTTAATTAAGCACTAAGTCATGAAGACATACGGAGGAATGTAGGTACACATCCACACATTCTTAACCTCCGTCTTGGATGGTGGCAAGTGATAAGTTTCACGCCCTGATCGCTTTAACCATGGGAAAGATTTTCCGGTAGCCACTGAAAAATAGATAGGATGGGCCCCAAAATTGTCCAAAATTTGTGGAGAAGAGATAAATCTTTGTTCCTGCTAGGAACTGAAACAACTTCCTTGTCATCCAAAGCGTAGCCTAATTACAGCATCTGCCCGATCACTTTATTATCACGAGATGAAATAATCCTTGAGCACTTGGTCTGAGGAAATTACATAATTGGTTTGTTCCCTCCGGGCCACATCCGTAAGTGTAAACTTTCAATGTGTCTACAACATCTACATATACAAACCAACTGCACGGAGCAGAATACTTCTTCAGAAGTTAATAGGTTCTCAGCTAGTCAAGAAATTACCAGAATTTTACGGAATCCGAAGATTCGTTACAGTGTTTAGGACAGCCCGCCACTTGTTCCTATCCTGAGCCAGATTAACCCATTCCACACCATTCCATCCTATTCCTTTAAGTTCCATTTTAATAACATCCTCCTATAGGCGTCCACGTCTCCAAGCGGTATATTTCCTTCACGCAACCCCGCTAAGTCCCTGTATGATTTAGACTCACGCATTAATTCATTTCGCCTGCAGTTAAACTTTCCTAATGCGTCTCCTAGCGAACACAATTTATCAAGTCTCCCGATGTTTGTGTCTGTCGTCTCTGACAGTTGCACTATGCAAATGAGCTGGTTTGTCATCCAGAACTGGGTCACAGAGACCTTCTAATCCAATGATCAGCAATTAATTTGAAGCGGCAGCCGTACCCTCACCTCCCAGCCCTCTGGGGAATCGATCATCTATAAAGTGTTCAGGGACGACAAAGCGGCGATCTGTTAAGGGTTCTACAAAGCGACTTGCGCATCGAAATTGTAAGCAATCTTAAGCGTCGCTGACAATAAAAAGATTTGCCTTTTCGTAGAAAAGATAACTGTTGCCTTATACAACAAAGCTGCGTAAGATGTATGAAGATGAATATGAATAATTGATTGGAATGATGTGTAAGAAAGAGTGCGTTGCCTATTTGGAGGAATTATTCTACCGTTGATCTATAAAATAAAAAGAAAAATATGAGACAGTACAACTGGCCTTGCGTACGTGGGAAAAACGAATGAGGAGCATTCTCTAACGAAAGAGGAATGCGAATCAATAAACTGTGTACAGAATTAATGCACAACAGGGAGGCAATCGGGTCGTCTGTATGTTCCTGCTCATAGATTCTTCAGACAGATTTAAACTAATTTTTACTTCATAAACTGTCGGGAAAATGACAATAATCGAATAAGATGTCTATTTTACAAGCGGCCCTATTCAAACTCTGTAAGTTTTTGAGGTCATTACATGCTTTGCAAGATGTTACTGCACACATCAGTATAATACAATTTCTATTTACAAAATTTTAAAATATATATCTAATATTTAACGAAAAATTAATTCATATCTTTCCGGTTAATGTGCAGTGTTAGTTTTCACTACAAGATTTTTGTCTGAATTATGTGAATATTAAGACCTGTTAAGAGAGGAAAATTTTCGTATATATATTATGCATTCAGAAATAAACGCACGCCCATTTTAACGTAGCGTTCTGCAGTCTAGTATTGATGCCTACATACTTGTATGTTACGCAGTTTTACCATGAGAATATTTGTTATTTTTATGAGAAATTTTAATAACATTCTTAGAGGATATCGATAGTTACTATTTCCAAATTCAAGGAAAGAATTATCACGGAAGTCTGGCGTAATCTCTTTCTGCTCCTTAAAAAGTAGGTTCAGTCCTACAGCCAGTTCACGGCCGTCCTTGAAAAAGTCTTCTTCCACTTCTGCATCTCCTCCTTTTAGCTAAATAATGCTTACTGGAAGAAAGCTTAAGTCCAAAAAATAATCTGCACTAGAGGCATTAAAATGCGTCTCTTATTTTACTGAAAATCTATCGTCGTAACACGTCCTTGTCTGACTTTAAGTAGGTTGGATTCTGTGATATTGCGTCATGTAACTTGATAGGCAGGCACAAACTTGTTGGAGGAAAGGTCTGCCTCCACCTTCAGAGTACAAACGCAAGCCGAAAGTGGCAGTTATTTTGACGAGGAAAAGGGCTGATGGGAATGTGGCTTTGGGCGAATTAGTCGTACAGAGGAACCTGCGTCAGAAGAAAAAAACTAAGAAGGACAAAGGTGGTAACAGAGAATGAATATACATATGACATACATAAAAGTAATAAGAATACAAATTAAATTAATTCAGAGTTACATAATATAAAAATAATAAACAAGAAAAGGGGCCGCAGGTGGAAGGAGTGAAAGGGAGAGTCTGGCCCTGAAATGGGCCCACAGGGTCAAGGGAAGATATAATAATAATAATAATAATAAAGCTTCAATAGGAGGTTATGTTTAGATGCAAATGCTGAAAAAGTAGTATCTTCATATATGCGAGTTTGACGTTTTCACAGAAGGGTTGCCGAGGATTACGTTCGTCTGGGGCATGACACTGCACCAATGGATAATCGGATCTCGACGTTTCGAGACAACACAATGCCCTTATCTCCCGGAAGAGTCGTAATTCCTTAGAGAACACGTTATAAGACATTTCATCCACTGAAGATGAGAAAACGACGCTGCTTCGAAACGTCGCGATCCGATTACCCAAAGACGCAGCATCATATCCCAGAAGAACGAAACCCTCATCTTCGCTTATTCTTACCAATAGACATGTTAAGTCTTCTCTACACCTATACGACATACTCCTTGCACACATACCACTACCATGTGATGGAAGAAGCTTTCGTGTGTTCAAAGTGAAAGGATTTAGACGCGTCCAGCAAAGTTGCTGGAACAGCTGCAAGCCCGAACGATTTGTGATAGAGTCCAAACAGTTTACGATTGTCAAACACACGGCCTAGTTGCAACTCAAAGTTACCGCTTTTAGTTCAATCACGCGCGGTTCCAAGCAGACAGAAAAGGAAAATGGCCTCTAAAGCATTGAATATGATGAGGAAAGAAAGTCCCACCTGGTGCCGAAATTAATTGCTTGTGTAGATTAGCGAGGCGTTCATTACGTGAATGGCAATTACATTTACCGCAAATATGGCTGCATAATTTCATAAAGTGAAATTCAGCAGTTTGTAGATCTAATATTCAGAATACACATCACAGCAATGAATGGTTTGAAATGTCACAACGCTGCGACATACACAGGACTATTACGTACGAGTGCCTCTATTCAAGGAGCTTTAAACGGCGGACAGTGCATTTATTCATAGCAAGTATTAGTAAGACATACAGGTGATTCTGAAGAAAGGTCAATATTTTGGGAAGTGATAGTATCGATCATTGTGAGGAAATTCTGTTAATCTCCAGACCTACTCCGATTTTTGTTAGTGGCGTTCAATGAAGAATAAGAGCTAAAGGTAAAGCAATCCCATTACAGGCCTCGACAGGCCCTGAGGGCTCTAGAAGGTTGAGGCTCCCAGATTTCATGACAATCGGCACACGAGGGTGGTAAGGTTGTCAGCCCTAAGCACCGGCCGCCTTTACCCCCCAGAAAATATTCTTGGTACACATTTGTGTTAGAGGCTGAGTCGACCCCAGGGTCATAGTGTCGCCGGAAGGAATAGGTCAAAGAAAAATGCCAATGACGCCATCGGGAATCGAACCCGTGACCTTCCGGCTTGTAGCGCAGTGCCTCAACCAAATGACGTTTCCTCCTGAATCATCCTGTATGTACTCGTACCGTTTTACGTTACAAATTTTTAAAGGGCGACTCTCTTAATCTTTATTCGAGGGGTTAAGTTAGCGGACACACCAGTGTTATTGTGTTAAACAATAGCCTGTTTCATGTGGACGGAAGTACACACTTCAGAGTACTCGGCGTTCAAGGGCTGTTTAAATATGAGAAAGATTTCGATGCGTACAGAGAACTTTCATGCATTAAGTACGCAGATAATACAGTCGTAGTGTTCTGTGTTCTTTGCCCAATTTATGAAGTAATGCTTACCCACGCAAGTAGAATTATAAATGTCGAATACATTGCGTGAAGTTTAAATTTTATACCCGTAACGAGAAAAAAAAAACTCTACCAAACTGGAAATGTTTTTTAAACTAGGGGGGCCAAATATGCTTCAAGCAAGAATTCCCGATGGTACCATTGGAATTTTTCAGTGAAAATCATTCTGGCCTTGGGGTCGACTCAGCCTCTAACAGAAATAAGTACCACGAATACTTCCTGGGGGGGGGGGGGGGGGGTTAAGGCGGCCGATGCGTAGGGCTAACCTTATCACCTTCATGTGCCGATTGTCTGGAAATCTGGCAACCCTCAGGGCCTGAAGAGGCCTGTAATGGGATAGCTGTACCTTTGCTTCGGTAGCATTCACAGCAGTTCTAAATTTGTCCACTTAAATTTCTTGCCGAAACCTCTGAAATCCACCACAGTACACATTATACCGAGCAATAGAGCAACATTACATTTCGCGGTTTTGTCCTCTTCTCGGCTCGGAAGCCTTCGGCCTCCTGACAGATTTTGAAGGTTATTTTTAATAAGGCGAGCAGCAGATTTACCGTTTGTGAAATGGTAATTAAATTTAAAACAAGGGATATTCCAGCTATAGATCAGAAATACCTGGAAAGTTTTGAAATGTGGTGCTGGAGAAGAATGGAGAAGATCATTGACCGATCGTGTGAGAAATGAAGAAGTATTACAAAGAGTCAAGCTGGACAGGAATATCCTACATACAATAAAAAGAAGAAAGGCTAACTGGATTGGTCACATCTTGCGTAGGAACTGCCTTATAAAACACATGATTGAAGGAAAGTTAGAGGGAAGGATAGAAATGACGCAAAGATGAGGAAGAAGACGTAAACAGCTACTGGTTGTTCTTAAGAAAAATAGAAGATACTGGAAATTGAAGGAGGAAGCACTAGATCGTACTTTGTGGAGAACTCGCCTAGGATGTGGCTACGGACCTGTTGCAGGACAAACTACAGAATGAATGAATGAGTGAATAAATTCCAGCTATGTACAGGTAAGGACACTCTGGCGTTTGTGTTGATGTCCCTTACTCAAGAGAATGCAGTGACGTACACAGTTTGAGTCCCTTAACACTGGCGACGACAGTTGGGGGAAAAACAATAGATCTTGCCGAACACATGAGTCTCTGTCACTACAAGCCTAAAGTGAAATTTATGCTCAGCTCTAAACATCCAGTACGCTACAGAAAATAACTGTATTATATCACACATACAAAACATGACTGCACTTGAGTCCAATGTATTTTTATCTGGAATACATCGGTTACTGGTAAAAAGAAAGGGTAAGTTCGCCTTTCCCAGCGAAAACCACTATCAAGGTCAAATGCAGACTCCACAATCAGTATCCATACGTGACCCGGCATGTACACGCAGGTCCCTGGTAGCACTTCATTCCATCTTGTCCAGCTGTATTGTGCCTGACAGCTCCATCTGTCACACTGAGCTTCTACAGCTGAAGCACTGTCACTACCAGAAGACCGCACGACAAAGACGCAGTTTAATAGCCATCTGTCAAAGTCAGTTTCCATTGAAGCTGTTTGAAGTAGGGCATTTATACAGGAGATTAACAATATATCTATACGTTGTCGTACATTAATTGTAGCTATGAAGTAGTTTACAATCCCCGAAGCAGAGAAAATTTACGTTAGGGTTTTAGTATGTGGCGCGTGAGCTTAAAACGTTTAACTTTTACTCTTCATCGAGTCAGCATATCACGCAGCAAACACATACAACTATGTTTCGATGATTTGGAAGTGCAGTTAATGCTGACACATAAAGTATCTTAACGTAAGTGGACACACAAATCTGAGTTTAACAGCCGACGTGTGAAAATATAACTTTTTTTAAAAGTATTTCTACGCATGGAAGTATGATTCTAGTTTTGAATTTTGACGAATTTCTTACTCAAGGAACTACAGTCGTACTCGGTTATAACGTAATGAAAGGGACTGAATAATTTATGTCGTTATAAACGACTGTTGTTATAACCGAGGAGAATAATGTTATGGTTAACAGTGAGGAGTTAATTGGTACCAGAGAATGTATGACACTATATACGAGGTGTCGAATAAATTGATGTCGTTATAATCGGATTCGACTGTATTTTGCTTTTAGTGTGAGAAGATGGGTAAGTTCGGACTAGCAGTGGTGATTGTTTAGAACACAAGTTCGGAAATACATGCATAAAGTTACGTTTGTTTACGCGTTGTTACCTAGAAAAACGCAAACTTCCGGTAAAGAAACTGATAATACATAAACGCGAGTTTCAATATTCTCTAAGAAGTTTCTTCAAAACGATTCGCACTCTGTTGAGTATTTAACGAGCAATGCTTGAGATGCACGCAGAAGAGAACGCAGATGTTGATGCAGAATGATCGCTAAAACAGTCGAACTTAAATTCAAATTAATGTAACTCGACCATTTGACGTAACATTCTTCAGTAAAATCTTCAAAATACGTTCAGCGGTTCTCGCGTAGTTACACGCGCAAAGGTAGACAGACAGACAGACAGCGGACAAGGCAGCAAGATTTCAACTGAGTCTGCGCAGGGACATAAAAGCACCTATGAATTATAATAAAATAAATGGAAGGACGCTGTTTAGAGTATATTCCTCTTATTATGAATACTGGCTCCTGGAATGTGACGCCGTATATTCTTATAAACGTGCTGACACTTTGCAGGAAACTATTACCTGCCCTTACTTATGTCTTCGACATGTCAGTAAATTTTTACCTGACTAAACGGCGTCTCGATACAGATAACCTTCTTCATGGTGGCCGCTATGAGAATATAATATCGTGCATGGCATTCCACTGTTCTATCAGTACGAACTACTTATCATAAGTACAGAATATGGGTATTTAAGACACTAAAGGTAAGATCAAATGTAGCTACTGGTATTGACTTGAGAACAATACGTAATGCCTGTTCAGATGGATTCACTTTTACCTGCACAAATACTGTTGAGTCCACACGCTCAACACTAGTGCTGGAGAAGTTGCCGCCGCAGAACGGCGCTCCTTAGCTTTCCAATTAACAGCGAACCGTTTCTGTACATGGTCTGCAATCTTTAATTGATTCAAAGTTCTTCGCACAGTCACAATGATGATGGACACTTCACACCATGACCTATCTTTGTTTTTTGGTGCATCTAACGCATAATCGGCTAAGTTCTTATCGCAATGAAAACTGTTCCACTGAAGTGCTGCTGAGAAAACTGAACACACATTTGACGTCTACACACGTTTACGCTAACGAATGTGGTTTTCGAGTTAAACAAAAATGATAGAAGATCACGCGTAAATGTTAAGTTGCTACGATAACAATTTACGTAAATGCTGCCATCTGCAGGCAATACATCGTAAACATGAAGTATTATACTCACTGATGCATTTTTCCCCACGGAAGCCGCAAGGAGGCTCTGCTATCGGCGGATGACCATTGACCCAGTCCACGCTATCCGTGAGTTGCAGATTCTGAAAGAGCGTTAAGAGACATACAAACACGTCATTGGGTAGTTCAACATATATAATATAATACATATATAATATGTCACAGTTCAGTAAATCCTGTATATGACAAAACAGGATAATCAGAAAAGTACATTTATTCCATCATATACAGTAAAGGATAATGCGAAATTACTTATAATACTCGTATAGGGCAAAGGTTTAACGTAGAAAACAAAAATAGATACATAAAAATCTGCTTGAATGTTGTTTGTGGCTTATTTATGTGCTGAAGTGTGAAATTTATTTGAAAATAAAATTAATATAAGGAATGTAAAAAAATGAAATCAGTCTAAAATCATGAACAGGTACTTTAATGGAAAAAAACGGGGAAAGGAGGAACGAAAGATAAAAAGAAACAATGGAAATTCGGTCTAACATATGTGCATGCATGTGTGTAGTGTAGTCTTCAGTATCAGTACAGCATACACATACAGGTGTATCTAAAATCGTTGGAAAAATTTAGCAGTGAGTTCTCTACACAAAAACAAATAAAAAAGTACGTATCAATACATGCCCGTAAATAATTTTCGAGATACAGCGCAACAACTTGTTAACCTCAATCCTTCATATTTTTAAAAGTCAGGGCACTTAAAACCCTAGCGTACTTAGCTCCAATTGAAAAGGAGAGACTCTTCACCAACGCATTTCTTATGCTTGTCAAACAATTCGCGAACGTGCCTGGACTTTTGAAAGAGTGCGACAGTCCACGATCAGACGTGTCCACGCGTGCATTGATTCAGATGGAGGACATTTTGAGCACTGCTGTGAACTGACTTGATAAAAAATATAAGAACTCAACAGTTACTAAATTGGGAACGTGTATTGTAAATGCATTATGTCAGTTGTAACTAAAAGATTACACAGTTGAGGTATTTATTGTTGAATCTAACATTACAATTAATTAAAAAAACACTCATTTGTGGGCATATATTTATATGAACTTTTATCTTTGTTTTGTTGTCAAGAACTCACTCTTGAAGTTTGTCCAAGCATTATATATACACCCTGTATATGTAGTATTTAGAAAGACCAACAAAATGCACTTCACTATCACTTTTATATGTATTAATTAACCCCTACATATGTTTCGGTTTTTACAAAACCATCCTCAGTGGGTTCAAAACTACGTTTTATCACATCCAAAGTTAAACGTAGTTTTGAACCCCCTGAGGATGGTTTTGTATAAACCGAAACATATGTAGGGGTTAATTAATACATATAAAAGTGAGAGTGAAGTGAATTGTGTTGGTCTTTCTAAATATTAAATCGTAAAAATGCACGGTGAGACTAATATAAAACTGTATATTTAGTATATTTAGCATAATTATCGAATACGTACGTAATTTTCAGTAGCACTATAGCACATACAGGCTTGTATACTCTTCAGTATCGGTATAGCATAGTCTGTGTGTCTAGTGTTGCATCAGTACACACACGCACACACGACGCAAACTTTTGGCTTCTGATTTGGATTATTTGGCTTATGGGTGCATTTGTAACTGCGGCATACCGCGATCCTATTTTACAGACTGAAAATCCTCCTGTATATTCCGAAATGGTTTTCACGTTTCCGTCCTTCTGAAACGGACTTCTGAAAGCCGTTTAAATAAGTCCCGATGACGGGGGCTTTGTGCACGTGTGTTTGGATTGCTTGGTGCAGGACAGATATAAATGGTTTTAGTTCATAATGACTCTGTGATGACCGTGACAGATAGATGAACTGTATGAGCAAATTACCTCAAACGCCACCCCAGAGACCAGGACATATTTGCGGTGTACAGTGACATATTTACAAAGAGGTCCTATTTATCTCCCTTGGTCCTCCCACCAGCTGATGCGTTTGTATCAATAAAGCTGCACCTCCTACGCCTGGATCTCTTGCACAAAGAGCACAGAATTGGAACGTGGTGTCTATTCGTATGTCTGTCTGTCCGAACGTTTTAATGTTCGAAATCACTCGATGGGTTTAAGTAAAATAGAGCATTTGTGTTGAAAGTTATGTGGCAATTTAAGTTGGTTTACATAAACCACAGTATACGAGCTCTAATCAAACAGGAATTTATCACAAATTGTTCATCATAAAACATTTTATGTGCACTTAAAAACAGGACCGGGTTAGCTCAGTCGGTATAGCGACTCACTACGAGCTGGACGGTCCGGGGATCGAATCCCGGTGGGAGTGAGATTTTCAGCACCCGTCCAGACCGGCCCTGGGGCCCACCCAGCCTCCTATACAATGGGTACTGGGTCATTCCCGGGGGTAAAGCGGCCTGGGCGTGGCGTTGACCATCCACCCCCATCTAGTGCCGAGGTTAAAGAAAGAGTAGAGCTATAACTCTACTCCCCCTCTGGGCCTTAATGGCCTGCTCTAGAGTGAACTTTACCTTAAAAACAGGTTTGTACTTAGATGAAATACATATAAAGATAAGTGCCGCATTTAGATATCAACGGACGCAATCAGAATGTAATACAACACACAAGACTACAGCCTCCCAGAAGAGTTATTTTCCGTTATGTCACCACGTACAGTTTCCTGCGACTCACCCATCTTCAACCAGTGGACTGTAGAGTAAATCTTACCGAGGGTAGAGGGGAGAAACGTGAAGTTCAGCATGCACATTCATGTGTTGCCGAGATTAAGGACACAAGGCGCACTATATATTGCTCCTCACACCTTCAAGAAGCTGTGCTTGCACATAGGGACAAATCTGCGGTAACAATATTTGGATTGCGATAAGTGTATGAACTCTGAACTTCCTCCGTTTTTTTAATTTTCTAAAGTCTCCATTAGCCGATCCCGGTGGCAGCGCGGTCAAATGCGTGAGTCTACGGCCGCTCGCTTGCTGGGATTGTGGGTTCGAATCCCGCTGGAGGCATGGATGTCTGTCTCTTGTGATTGTCGTGTGTTGTCAGGTAGAGGTCTCTGCGTCGGGCTGATCACTCGTCCAGAGGAGTTCTACCGAGTGTAACTGTGTGATTGAGGAACCTCACAGAGGAGGCCTGGGCCCACTAGGGCTGTCTAGTCATGAAAAAAGCCTCTATTTATCATACTCTTGTTCAATTCAATATTTTTTCATAATGCCATTAACAACGAGTCCGCTGCAAGTGATATTAACTGGGACCTGTTCCCCAAAACTCGACAGGAATCCCCATTACACTCATTAACAGTTTTATAAACATAATTCAAAAGTTATGTATGTATTAAGTTGTTATTTTTGCTAAAGGCGGCAATTCTTTACGACAGAATTACAGCTGTTCTTTAGTGGATAAATCCCTTCCTGCTCGACCCAGTTTCCTTTCAGCCATTGTATTGCATTCCTCTGTCAAGAGTATAACAACATGCCCCACTAACAGCGCGGCACACATGCCAGCGCCTTCATCTGTGCTTCTTGGATCAGTGAGGTTCCGTTTTAAACGGCTACCCTGAGCTTTAACGTGAGATGTATTCTGCAGTAATGTTCTTAGATACGGACATCATTAGGCTTATGTAAAGAATCAATGTTGTTACATACAATGAACACTGCACTCAACAGCAATGTTCCACGATACGACAAAATTACATAAAATAACCTGTCTCTCGCATATGGACAACGCTGCATAAAACACAATATTTTCAGATACGGACAACATTACATGAAATAGGAATACTCTTCTCAGAGACTGACAACATTACATGAGAGCGATGATCTCAGATATGAAAAAAAAAGCGTAAGAGAGAAATAACTTCACAAAGGAACAACATTGCACAAAACTGCAATACTGTACATACGGTAATTTTGCATGAAACAGCAAGCTCTCACGTACGAATATTTTGTTAGATACGTGGAAAACTAAGAATGCGTTCTGTGCAAGCAAACTTTGCTGAAAAGCCAGCCATAAATCACGTCGCCTGTTGGAAATCTGAGTCTGTAATTCAGTTAGAACTCACGCTTAGTGCAAAAAAAAAAAACTGCTGTAACTTTAAGTGGGAAAAATTTAGACAGGCTAGTAATTAAAACAAGATTAATACGATCATGCAAATACAAAGAAGACTAATGGAAAAATTACAAATGTCCTTCTCATTCTTGGAGATTTAATCTCGTGGTTCATTATTGGATCCGAGTAGGTTAGTTTAGCACTACCGCTGTTCAGAAGGCACCTGGTTCAAATCTAAGCAGGGACTCATTATAACGGGAACACACTGTAGTTAATTGCCTTATTATGTCTACGTGAATGCTTCAGATACGCTACGAAGCCTCTACACATTCTCACCTACCCACATATTCTATCATCTTTCACAATCATTCAACCCAATATACCGGAAAGCAGAGCAGTCTGCGTAACAGGAATAGGGTTCTCACGAAATATGTCGTAACATTTATGGGATAATAAATATTAAATTGGGTGACCAAGCTACGTAGCAATGGATGCAAGTGGTTTTCGTGTCATCTGTCGTATGGGTGTAATAGGCTGCCATAAAAATATAACTGAGGGAACAACAGTAGGCTTCCTGACATGAGAGTATATTAGTAAGTAATTTGTAAGCTTTGTTAAATAGATCAGGATCGGAACAAAGGAAACCATAACTTTCCAACTGGTGATGGAACGGAAGAAAGAAAGAAAGAAAGAAGACCGCAAAAAAGAAAAAAGACCAAAGGGAAGATGAAAGAAATAATAGTGACGTAATTAAGGAGAAGAAACGGAGAAAGAGAATAAGCCACGGTAAAGTCTTACCTCAGTATATAATAGATGAGTTTCTACTCTTAGGCCAAAATAAGTTAGGGTTTTTAACATGAATGAGAGAACAGGAAGTCGTAAGAAGAATAAGCATGAACATTTATTAAGAAGAGACAAAGAAATGCTGAAAGATATATAGTTATATTAGGAATCAAACGGAAGTAGTGTGTAGGAAGACTATAAATAGGACAGAAAAAATTCTCTTGAAGAGAAAAAGGTCGGATCTTGAAACGGAAGATTAAAATATATAGGGCGCATTACAAAATTTATCTAAATTACGCATAAAAATTCACTTCATACAATATAGGTAACAAATCCCATCTACATTACAAAAACCAAACAGTTAATTCTGCTTCCGCAGGTAGTCACTGTTTTTTTCATTACAAACAAACTAAACATAAAAACACACAAACTGGGCAACACACAGAGCTTTTTAATGTTAAACCTGGTGGCACGTATATTTACCACTGGGCTTTAAAAAAGTAAATGCTTCTATCTGTCGCCCGTTTCATTAATATTTACACCTACTAATAGCAGAATGAGCAGGCTTACTTACCAGAATCTTATTGTCATTCTCCTTGAGGGTAAATACCCCTACAGGATACAGACCATATTCCTGGGGAAACAAGAGATGGCGCTTCCTAGCAAGCAGCGTATAGTTGCTCTCCGCATCTCCGTTCTCATCCATGTACACCATGTATCTGTAACATTACGTTGTCACACCCTGTAGCAAGAAGAAGACTCTTTCACCAGCAAATTGGAATTACATTTAAGGAAGAAACTAATAAGTGCTACATTTTGAGCATAACTTTGTATGGTGCTAAAACTTGGACATTTCGGAAAGTAGATCAGAAATACCTGAAAATTTCTGAAATGTGATGCTGGAGAAGGATGGAGAAGTTCAGTTGGTCCGATCGTGTGAGAAATGAAGATGTATTACACAGAGTCAAGGAGGAGAGAAATATCCTACACATAATAAAAAGAAGAAAGGATAACTGGATTGGTTACATCTTGCGTAGGAACTGCCTTCTAAAACATGTTATTGAAGGAAAGATAGAGGGAAGGACAGAAATGACGGGAAGCGAGGAAGAAGACGTAAGCGGCTACTGTATGGCCTTAAAGAAACGAGAAGATATTGGAAACTGAAACAGGCAGCACTAGATAGCGCTTTACGGAGAACTCGCTTTGGAAGAGGTTATGGACTTGTAATACAGCTAAGCAGTGAATGGCCCAGTAGCAATCTGAAAGTCACTGCGGCTGTATAGTAGAAAGGATCAGAATAAAACCGACTGAGATCACTGAAGTATCCAAAGAGTTTACTTCGGTAATGCACTGTTTCACACTGAAGCAGGAAACTAAGCCGGCGCGCACACGCCGCAAGAACGGGTTTCAAGCAATTAAAACTACAGCTGTATAAAATCTAGCACTCAAAATACCGATACGAGAAAAGCAAAATGCGTACACTGAAGTTCAAGCAACTGTAATGTAGTTGTTTCAGACTGTAGTTACAGTTGCAATTGTAGTTACACGTTGCATTAAACCAACAGCTTGAAAGCAGTTTATGAGGTGCAAAAGCCATCTTATATGCGTTTATTCACGTTCTTGGACTTGGCATCAATTTATTTCAGATGTAAATATGTTACTGGTTTATCATTCACAGATACCCCTACTATTTAATGCTACATACTTCCGGCACCTGAAAAAGCGTTGTTAAATAACGTTAAACCCAGAATCCCGAAGTTAATATTTCTCCGACTATAAACCGAAATTAAATTTTGAAATGTGTTTTAATGTGGACCCTAAATATGATCGAAATCAGAGACAATACACGGACGGGAGGTCACATATACTGACAGGCAGAGACGGTCTTCCTATTATACGCTCATTTTAAACGTATTATTTATTGGCCACGCCTTGAAGAGTGTGAAGAATGAAATGTTAAGCCCAAGCACATAAACCTACAAACGGGAGGTAAAGAACTATCCTGAATTTTTAAAATAAAAATCGTGATAGGCCTATCATAGACTGACAACGATCACATACATAGTGATGACATTATGAATACAGACACACAGACAGCTACCCCCCCCCCCCCGAACTTACGCAATTTTAGACTTACGGAATTCTGAAAGAACTTATAAAACTGGAATAATTACACGTTTGAAAACCGTGCCGAAGTCTTCCTTGCGGGAATGAAAGCGTAGTAAGGGGAAGGTGGCGGAAGAATACTGCTGGGCGGTGACAAAGACGGCGGGCAGTAATGCTGAGGCCGATACAATTTTCCTGTGTGGTGGAGTCTGGATTACAATCGGACACTCTTATTTACACATATACAGGTGACTACATGTATACTCAATTGCCACTCGTGCAAAATTCCGACATGCGCTACACATTCCAGAACGTAACTGGGTGTCTCTAACAACATGAAGTGAAATGGAACATTCTTTGAATGAACTGACCCTAAATAATGTATATGTTGAAGGTGAGGGCAATAATACGGAGTTCTACAAACATCAAGCACCTTGGGGTATATAGATGCAGTTAGTAAGAGAACTTGGCTGCTGTCCTGTAGTAACAAGTAAAAGAATAAACGGAGCTTAACCTCAGCTTTACCCTACGTTCTTTAACAACCACATATTTAGACACACAAACAATTTAACTTCAGTATAAGTTTCATTTTTAAGTTCGGGTTTGATGGCTTTAATAAGCAGGTCGCAGACTAAAATCGACTACAAAATAACGGACCAAATTTTATATTTTTTCCCCATGGCGCAACAACCCCCAGTGGGCCAGGGCCTCTTTATTACCGAGGCTTCACGTTCACACTCAATTACACACCACACTCGGTAGGACTCCTCTGGACGAGTGATCAGCCCGACGCAGAGACCTCTACCTGACAATACACAACACTGACAAGAGGCATTCATGTCCCCGGTGGGATTCGAACCCACAATCCCAGGAAGCAAGCTGTCATAGACCCACGCCTTAGACCGCGCGGCCAATGGGGTCGGCAAATTTTACAATTATGTCTGCAAAAAAAAAAAAAAAAAACAGCACTCATTCTTCAGCGTAGTTGTAAGCACGGACGCTCGAAAAATTACTGTAAGATTCCTGGTAAAGGAGATTTTCTGTACTTCACGGAGTCAAGTTAAGATCTAAGCCCCAGCCACTCCTCTGTTTAAAGGGTAGGGGGCGAGCTCTCGCACCGGAGACAAGGCTCCCGGGGCATGAAACTGCCAACATATTATGAATGACTGGAAATATACCTCCATTCCTCCACTGGCCTTCAAGGCGTAGTGATCAGAAACCTGGACAATTCGATGTTATTTAATTCTAAGGTTTTCTGGCTGTTGGCTTTCATATAGCCTAGCTTTTCTCGTGCGGCTCTCTTGTCAGCGGGCAGTTTAAAATAACTCCTTTCGGTCCCCAACCTAAAACAGTTGACCACGCCTACCTGCATACCGTATCTATCCTGTCACCTTGTTTTTCTGATAACTGCTGTTGCTGTGTCCACAGCCTCAACAGCCGTCGCCTTCTGTGTCCGTGTGCAAGCAGGGACGGTATCCGGAAATATAACACGCAAATAAAATATAGCCTACAGACAGAAACTGTGTTCCGAGATTTGAGGTTCTCACAGCGGTGCTGATGACGATAGTCTTTTCTGATGTTACGCCGTCTTGACTGGTAAATAGTTACCGACTTTTTGGAAAAGCGTGCTACCTCCATCTCCAGGGTCTAATAGGAGGGTAGTGCTTTTTGAACTGTCAGACCCTGAAGATGGAAGCAAAACGCTCCTTCTAAACGTTGAGAAATATTCACAAGTTGACACGCAGACCTGAATTCTCAGAAACTGCACTGCACTTCGCATTCTACTCCAGTGTAAACCTATCGCACGCGATGCTGAGATACAGAAGTATTGATTTTATGACTGGAGTTTTACCTAACGAGAACGTATAGACATAAATAGAAACAAAAGTGTGGCGCCAGATCCCTGTTTAGTCAACTCCCCTTGTAAACAGCAATACTCAAGATTCTCCGAAACGTCTCCTAACCAACCCATCATAACACGTGCCATCACTGACGAAATGAAACAACTTTCAACGACGGCCTGAATGAATCAGTAGTTCAAGAGATTATAAAATGAAATTCACCTGTCTGAATCTCAGTAGGCAATATGTATATCCTCAATGGGCCTCCTCAGTTCTGAATAGAGGAAGAAATGGCCAATGTAGCCAAACGTGTTGTTAAGCATATGAAATGAGTCCAAAGAGCTCAATCAGCTAATGACTTGGGGCTGGACTACCAGATAGAGTTCCTGGTACAGACAGAATTCCTGTATTTCTACCATAACCAGATCTGGCTCTGGGTCACACTCTACCTTCCTAAACAGCAAGTAAAGTGGGTTATTTTCTCGGTTGTATAGGGGCCAATACATGAACCTTAAGATTATATCTAAGTCTCTCATTTGCCTCCACGGAGAGGTGCTAAGACAGAAAACTTAAAGTCTTAGTTTTTAAAATCATTGAATTTCATACGTATTATAAAAATTTCACTGTTTATTTAGAATGTGGCAAGATGTTCAGCTGTGTCTTGTTGGCAAAACTGACAGACGGACTTGGCTAAATTCATGTAGGCTGAATATTGCAGTGTAGCTTTCATTTACCAAATTTCCTAAAAATCCTTCCACATATAGCGAGTTATTGCATGGGGCTGTATTTGTTTGTTTGTCCTTATATTAATTAATGATACTGTTCCGACTCCAGTGGTTATGTACAGGCACCTGCTTCAGAATACGTATGCTTACAACGTTAAATATTTTTAAAGTTGCTGCAAAAACATTTACAGTATGCTATATTACCGAAGAGCCGATCCCAGTGGCCGTGAGGTCTAAGGCGTGGGTCTTCGGCCGCTCGCTTACTAGGATCGTGGGTTCGAATCCCGCCTAGGGCATGGATGTCTGTCTCTTGTAAGTGTTATGTGTTGTCAGGCAGAGGTCTCTGCGACGAGCTGGTCCCTCGTCCAGAGGAGTCCTACCGACTGTGGTGTGTCTCAAATGTGTCTGACCATGAAATCTCGACGAAACGAGGAGGCCCAGGCCCATATAGGGCTGTCGAGCCATATAAAAAAATATTACCGAAGAACACCTTTCGTGTTTAATAACGATCCATCATTTCCTAGATATTTATAACTGGTCCCAAACCCAAGAAATGAAGATTTTTTCCTTCAACTTGGAACCCAGGTGCAGGAAAAATTAGGTAGTTACATTACACTTCACAATATCTCGAAAGTGGAGAGAATGTTGGTGCGACGTAAGGAAATTAGGAAAGAAATTAGAAACTTTGTATAATGAGGGACTTCTCAATTTGCACTCTTGTATTAATGAAAGTAATTAAATGATGATGGCGGTCTATAAGTGGAGTATCTAACACTGACTGGCAACAGAACTAAACGCGTCCAAAATTTCTGTGGATAAATTGGAAGGAAGAAAAAAACTTTTGAAGCTCTGGCGTAGAAGGAATTTTATTGTCGAACTGGACTCGAATTGACGGATTCTTAGGGCATTTCATGAAAACATAGTTTAAGAAGCGTTGAATGAAATGGAAAAATAGTATAGAATGTTGAGGCAATAATTTGGAAGGAAAACGAAGTTACCTCTTTGTGAGTCCTGCCCTGATATTTTCTGGTGGGACACAAGACTCTAACCAAGTACTTCCTGAATACAGGTACAGAAAGTTGCCGCTACTCCATCCTGCTCAATAAAACACGCTGTAGTAATTAAGCTAGACTGAAGTGGCTCAAAGGTATTTAATGTTGGGATTGTGTGTTCCGTAACAGCGCACTCCGCGACCGACTTAGTAATTACAAACTGCTGAAAGACGACACTGGTCAACAATTTAGTAGAATCCTTTCGTGGTTTTGTGCTTCGAATCTCCTGCATCATTAAGTCACTTCTCATTCAGTATTATGTAGACACCAACAAACAAAATTTGCGAGATTTGACATTATGAAGGCAGTCTTCTGTGATATTATTGCGCGTTGGCTGGTAAACAGCGCCAAGCATTCCAAGAAGCGGTACACTGCTTGACCCTGAACATGAAGGCACTAAGATCCTTCGAAACGCCGGTATATATTTACCGGTCAACACGACGTAACATTCCAGAAGACTTACATCTTACGATAAAATTTGCAACTAATGACCTAACCAAAAATTCAAATTACCCTCTGGCAAAACAGTTCAAAGCTCTAATGCCACTAATACGAATGGCAAAAATTAGACAAGGTACGAACCCAGTATGATCTATCTCCCAACATCGCAACTCATCTTCCTAAACTCCATCTTAATTTCAGTTTCCATCATATTCATCGGTGTTCCTAGCGGCTCATGTTCGATATGCTTTTTTCACCAACGATGCAGAAGAAAAGGCGAAACGAAAGAAAATATATTACAATTTATTATACTGTCAATCTGTCGTATACAATGGCCGTTTCCCTGCACTACAAACAGATAATGCCATCTGGGTCACGTCTGACAGACAATCATTTCCTTGAGCGGCAAAATCCAACTCATTTTTCTCGCCTAGTAACCAGGCCAATGAACAATTCCCATGCTAATTGCCTTCATTATGCCAGCAGCAACTTTACTATACTTTGCGACGCCACAGCGAGTGACAAATGACTGTCATCACAGACTGCACTTCTTCCTCTACACACGACGTTCACTCTGAATAATGATAATTAATTAATATGTAATTAATTTTAGCAGCTAAGTTTGTTAACTACCCGAATAGGGTTGAACTGCAATCGTACAAACACTTGCGAAGAGAGGTGGTGTGTAGCAGGAATGGAAGTCACTAACCAGCTTGCTAGCTAGCTACGGAGCAGACAGACAGGCTGAAAGGCGCTTTTTGTTTCAGAAATAGAAGCCATTATGACAGGGTTCCCATTCGTCCCGTTTTCCCCGGGACCGACCTGTTTTGAAAGGTAACATACCGGTGTCCCCGCAAAAATTATTGGAACCCGCAAATGACGCGCTTTTTGATTCGTAAGATATTTAATTTGTATCACTACAGTAATGCAATTTGTCCTTATCCTACACCGACGGTTAGCGAGTTCAGTGTTTATTCCCTTTGGTTTCGTACGTGTTTTGGTGGAAATCGGTAAGGCATTTTCGTCGTAATGTTGGCAAAGTTGTGAAACTGTAGCATGCATTCTTCAGTTCTTCACCTGTTTTCCGGTTCAGGTGGTGAAGATGGATAAGTGGTCTATGTGAAACGTGAGTGATCGTGAGTTTATCAGTTGCCATCAGCGTCATCATGCCGAAAATAAAGTGAGATCTTCGCTCTTGTGGGATATTACACAGCGTTGAGTAATAATACTGTACCGCCGTTTCGGGACAACCTATCGGTCCAATCTTCAAAGGTCAAGAAGTCAACGAAGAAAGCCTTCTTGGACTTCTTGACCTTTGAAGATGGGGCCGATATGTTGTCCAGAAGCGTCGGCACAGAACTACCACTCAACGCTGCGTAATATCCCAGAAGAGCGCAGATCTTATCTACATCGCGACGGAAGCCTGAAATCACGCAAAAATAAAGTGCTCTCTTAATGACAGCATAAGAAGTACACTCCCGTTCATCACAGGATAAGCTGGAAATGTGGAATGCACACTTCGTGGCGCGTAATTTTGTATTTTACACTCAGGGCCGTCAGGCATTTTGAACCACGTAAATAAAAAAAAATGCTCGTGGAAAACAGGGCATAGATAAACATAATAAAAATTATCTGCAGGTTGAAACTGTTGGTGAACTGAAACAAAATTAGGAGCACAAGAAGCTACAATAGCTTTTCGTTCAGCAGTTCACAATCATAGTTTCAAGTAGCTGGAATGCATCACAGCTATAGTTAAAACTCTTTTCAACCAGAAATTCACATTCTCTCAGACAAAATACAAGGCGATTATCACAAAGGTCGTGGCACCACTTCCAGTGATACAAGCGCTCTATGATCTGAAACAGGCTCCTTTCATTTCAGTTACGACTCATTCTTACAGTCACTTGACCTTGAAACTGAACTCTTTAGTAGACTTATAATTAATACATTAACCAACTTATGCACTTAATAAAATACAAAATCCTATATGTTCTAAACACTCCGCGAGGATGGCACCCCGGTGCCGAAACATGTAGGAGTTTTATACTTGTCAAGATTTGAATTTAACAAGTGCGTACGTTGGTTGATGTATTAACTGTAAGAATATGCACGGTAGGAGTAACATAACATTTCCTTACTAGATATTATCATCCTGAGAAAGTGATACATTTATTCAATAACCTTCCAAAACTCATACTTCTTCGTGGGCTGAAAAAATGAACGTTGAAAGTAGAAGGTTCTTTAATTATATGACAGTCTTCAATTCTTACACACGTTGGCACTAAGTATATTTGTAATTTTACTCGTACGTGAGTAATTTTATATATGAACTATACGGGCAGCATTTGAGTTTCCGGTGAAGCTAACCGATTTGTTGTGCAGATCAGCACGACAAAGAAAATAAAAACACGAAACAGAATACCGAAAGTAACTACCTTGTGATTGGGGTCAAATGTCATCCAGGCCACGAGACCGGCAATATTACTGCCGTCTCTTATGGTTAATGTAAGTCCCTCATGAAGCGTAATTAAACGACAAACAAATGATAAAATAGACTATATGAGGTAAAAAACTAAGCAGTGAGGAAGAAAGCAGAGACAAGAAGCACAAAGAAATTCAGCAGTTAAGAAACATTCAAGGAAAAATGTTAGCAATGAGTAAAAAAGAGCGAAAGGAAGGAAGGAACATATAAAAAGAACAAAGAAAGAAAAAAAACAAGGACATCAAACGAGGTGGTGAAGGCAAGAAACAGAAAGTTATTCGCCATTCTTGTGAATATTAGCATGTGAAATCTGAACGCCTTCCTCAGTGTTGCAACATCTCAGCGAACTGCACGCCACTGATTACGACAAAATTCAGGCGGCGTGTAATTACACAACAGTAACTGTCCATTCTTCATTTATCGGCCAGTGATGAGCACAACGTTTAATTAACGTTCCGTGATACAGTGGAACAACCTGTCGGCTTCGCACACAACTCCACTGATGAAGCGTCTCAACTGCAGAACGAACAGAACCGCATCCGAAATTAACAATGTCTTTTGTCAGTATTTATAGGGTAATAAAGCAGATAACACATCGTGTATCACGGAATGGTAGCCGTTTCGAAGAAGTACAATCATTGGTGGCACTCTGAACTAAACATCTTCTCGCAAATTGGACCCTACTGAAAAGATTAAAGCAGCTTAGCGAAGAACCTTAGTGGAGAAACGCAAGAAACTGAGCATCGAGAATAAGACCGCCACTATGGTAAGCTTGCAGATATGAAGGGGAAATGCTGCTACTTGGAAATTATTTAGAGAAGGCGAATTTTGAAAGAAATGTGTGTTGATTGATGTGTCTGAGTTCTATCAAGAATAAGGGAAATATTTAAAAATGTCAGTGTATAACGTATGGCCGTACAGAGAAGAATAGCTGACATTTCTGACAATCTGAGTGATAATTTCAGGCAGACAGTGAATTATGCTTCTACTCCCTAGGTACGGATGAAAACACTAATTTAAAGGACGCCGTCCACCTTATCTTGCTTATTAGAGGTGTTGATATACTGAAGAACTTGCTGGCACGTGTTCCATGACAGGTCGCACAACCGGAAAATACGTCTGCAGTGAATCCATAAATTGAGTGAATAGGTTGGAATTGATTTTATAAAATTGATGACCATTTGTACTGATAATGCTCCGGCTATATGCGTAAAAATTGTTGGAGCTGCTGTTCTCTTGAAGAATTTATCAAGTGACAAATAATGAAACATTACCGCATTATACACCGAAAGGTTTTGTGTAGCAAAGTCTTACAATTTGAACATGTAATGTCAGTGGTCGTTTCCACTGCAAACCACCTCCGTTCTAAGAGGAATAAAACGTGTCATTTTGGGTAGAGGTAGACGCCGAGGGCAGCGACTTAATTTACCGTCCCGAAGTGAGGCGGTCGAATAAAGGAAAAGCGTTCCAAAGTTTCGTTGCTTTTGGAGAGGGTAAAGCAAAGTTACTACAAAACGAGCCATTAAAATTTAAGGAGCTTGAAAATGAGTCTTGAATTCATGACTTATTTTTCTTTTGTGATATTACAGCACACCTGAATGATTTCAACATTCAGCTTCAGGGAAAAGATCAAATTATATTTCAAGTATTTATAGCAATGAAAGCTTTCAAAATGAAACTGAAACTTGGTCAGAAGTCAACTGTCGAAAGGCAAAATTTGTCACTTTCCCACTTTTGCACGGCATATCCCTCAGCCCTAGCATGCCGAGTTAGGATAATAATAGACACAGCGAACTGATCTTTCGTTTGAAAAATTTTACAAAATAATTACTTTAGCTAAAGGAGAATACGTTCCATTAAAGCTGGTTAAACATCCCTTTCTGTAGATCCAGAGACAGTGCCACTACATTTGCATTTGGATGTTACTGAATTTGAATGTTCAGCAGTTTATCGATATAAGTACAGAGAAAGCAGCCTGTTGATTTATACAAAAGCCTGGACTGTGGAAAGTCCAAATTGCACTGAAAAGTGCGGCCATTTGTGCAGGCACATACGTGAAAGAAATTCTTCTCCACGAACGTGAATAAAAACAAGCAACGTTCTTCCCTGACTAACGCTCATTTGGACTGCATTTTGAAAACACTCACTCCGTGTATGACTCCCAAATGCGAAAATTTTGTTGCCGAAAAAAGACGTAATATCTCATTAAGTTTGCAAGTGATTGGGCAAAGCACAAAGATTTTCTATGAACTGAACATACTTTGTTCGTTTTTTCCATAACCCAAATTAAAAATAGAAATAACGAAAAATTATTTTATTTAACTAAAAAGTTATTATAAAGTAGTCCCGGAATCCCCCCGTGCCGACCACAGCTATTTTCTGTGGAGCAATATGACCCTCGCCTTTTTACGAGCTGTGCAGACCTGCCTTAATATGAGTAAAATATTTAAAGCGCTCTTGTACAAAGAGTTAATAAATGACAGAATCAACTACTTGAGATTTCGTTTTGTATAACATTTTATGAAATACGGACACGCAGTTCGCACTGAAGTATTTTAGTATGATTCCGGAAGGGTATGTTACGTGTTGACGGTGTCCGTACGAAATTTTGTTTTATACCCGTTCATTCAGAGCACAGTTATTACATGCCAGAAGAACAAGATGAGCATACAGGCACTAGCATATCGCTTCCAATATAATCAATAATCGAAGTGTGAAAATATTCAAAGCCTCCACAGCAAACGAGTAGTGTTTAGCGCAACTACAGGTCGCCGTACACATGCGGCAACTTCTCCGACATTATTACATTGCAGGAAATCGAAATACAGCTCTGCAGGCGAAATAACGCAACATAATGAATACCGCCGTAAAGGTAGAATTCGCTCTCACTGAACGCCTCTTGTTTGAACAAAAAACTAACCTTATCTGAAATATAATACGGAAGAAAAAATAAATTAAATCGTGAGAAAAGTGTTGTAAATTTCAAATATTTGGGGTTTATATTACAAATCAGAATCACATTTACGAAAGAGTCAATGGCAGAGTCAGTGTAGGGACTGTTTGATAACATCACATTCAGGATCTGTTAATCTCCATGGTATCAACAACTTAGAGAGTAATGTAGTCAGAACCACAGTCTTTATATTTTGTTTTGAACTGGAGTCAAATTTGGTCTGTCACGTTACGACGAAACGAGAAGAGAAAGGTGGTGGAAAATTCGTAAAAAGGAGCTTCATAACTTCCTTAATCTAACAATGAAAAGGGTTGGATATATAAGTACGGTAAGCGCGAGAAGAAGAAAAATGCGTACAAAATTTTAGTCGGACATCTGAAAAGTTCGCTTAGAGGACTCAGGTATAGGTCTATATGACAGGTTAATAATAAAATGGGGTTTAAAGAAATAGGGCGGAAAATGCGAACTTCATTCCAATGGAGGGCCAGTTAATACCATTAAAGTCGAAACTTTCTTGACCATTTCGACTTTCTATTAGGCTTTCAATAAGAAGGTTTGCTCGTTGATCTCAATGCATTAGGTACCCTATTTATGAATACGCCCTACCATAACCTGCTCAACAACTTCGTAGTCTCCATACAATTTTCTTTCAGAAGTTATGTATGTCGTAGAACCTACAGCCGACGTCTATGAGCATAACGTACCTAACTTTTAGGGCCACGGAAAAATCTGCATATAGTTGCTAGGACGTATATCAGCATTTTCAGCTACTAATTAACTCTGAAGAATAAAATTAATTTATATTATGTATAAATATTCCCTTTGTACCTCAAGCAGAACGCAGTGTGCTTACATCAGAAAGGCCGAAAGCTGCATGCTGTACAGAAAAATAACTGTTGTTTTTTTGTAAAGTCATATGGAATATATATGTACTTTGTGGAAAAAATGAAGAATTTTTAGAGTTCATCTGGTGGTAGATATGAACGCCACTTAGTTTTATGAGGTTAAGGGCCACGGAACTGGCCCCATAAACTTTGAAAAAATGTATTCAAGTAGAGTATGTATTTTTGGATCGCGTGTTTTCATGTCTTAAATATCCCATTTCCTTCGTATTAATTTATTGAAAATGGACGTTCTACTTCCGGAAATATTACGATGTTACAAATACATATAATACAGCCTGTTTTTGTTTTACTTTAATTACTTATATATTCATGTTATCGAATAATTTTCGAACTTAGTTTGTAGGTTTTATTAGGCCGCATACTTTGAATAATGTATCTACAAACTTTTCATAAGATGAACCGCTTGTGTATAAAATCAGATGTTAGATTTCAGATTCCTTTCAAGAAGAATAAATACGACATAATTGTGGGGCAGCTGGGAACGTAAGCATAAAATGGCCAAAACCAAAATACAATTTCGAAATACGATACTAACTTCGGATATAAAACATACAAATCTATTCAATTGTAAAGGTTTATAGCGATGACATGGGCATAGTATATTTAAGAATACCTGTTTCTTCGATTTTGTCAGCCATCTAGTGTTACAAAAACAAAATAATACAAAAAATAAATTTCTGGGCTCAAGAGTTTATATTAGCTCGACCCAAAGGACCCAACTGAGTACGCGCTTTCCCAGCATTTACATAAGTATGGATGTAGACACAGTTTTAACGTTTCGCAGTCCAAATTATTATCGTGAATTCCAAAAATCTCGTCCAAAATAATTTTCCAGAAAATCTCTAATCTTCGAATTTTAAAAGCATCCATTGTATGACAGCAGCTTAAGAAAAACTGACATGAAACGATGTAAAATAACGTGTCGATTTTAACTCGACATTGGACCTGGTACAATGGGGGGCGCTGTCGAGTTCAGCACGACAAGGGAATAATAATGGTTAAAAACTTTGTGATTACTTTTTAATATTCTTGAAACACTAGACGATGGACAATGTCCACAAGCTAAGCAGTCCTAAAGGTGTATTTAACATCGACCATCAACCCACGCAACAATCAACATAATTCAATGATATTCACATATAATTGAATGTCGGGCTTTCGTGCAGGAGGCTAGTAGCCGGTATCTCACCGCGAAGGGCCAGGTGCGACCACAGGCCAGTTTATATGGAGTTTGTGGTGGAAAAGTGGCAGTTGGATACGTTTTCTCCGAATACTTCGGTATTCGCTGGCAATTATGTCAACAACGCTTCCTACTCATATTTCATTCATGTACCACTAACAAAATATAATATTCGATACTGAAAGTATCGTTAAACATAACACTTCTCTCTCATACTGGGTTTCCCAGAAATTAGCTAAACTGTAAACGAAGTCAGAATTAAGTGCAAACACGTGGAAAGAAGAATACAGATCGCATAAATTGCGCAGAACACTGTGTTTTGAATTCCAAAAATAATGCGAGCCAGGACGAGATCCGAACACACAATTCATTTTCTCCTTATATTAGGTGACATTTTCCTCTCTGGAAATGAGGCGCAGTTGGTTGAGGCACTGCGCTACAAACCGGAACGTCGCGGGTTCGATTCCCGATGGTGTCACTGAAATTTTTCATTGACATAATCGTTTCGGTCGCACTATGGTCCTGGGGTCGACTCAGCCTCTAACAGAAATGAGTACCAGGAATCTTTCCTGGGGGGTAAAGGTGGCCGGTGCGTAGGGCTGACAACCTTACCACCTTCATGTGCCGATTGTCTAAAAATCTAGGAGCCTCGACCTCCTGGAGCCCTAAGGGCCTGCCAAGGCCTGTATGGGACCACTTTACCTTTTACTCTTTGTAGAGATATTGGTCTAATTTTGTACTATTAACAACATAACGGCACGGTATTCGTTAAAATTATCAAATCAAAATGTAATTTCGACTCTAACAAAAGTGCATTAAACCTTGAACAGTAGCCTGGGAACAAAGAGGAATTGGTCAGTGTTTGTTGGGGAATTTTGTTTGGCAATGACTCTGTATTTTATACATCCACACATTCTTGGAATTCATAAGGTGAAAGAGGGTCTTATATTTAGTAGACATTCAGGATTGCTGTTACGAGAGTTGGAGCTATGTGAACAGATTTTAACACACGCTATTATTTACGCAACTTTTTTGATAATATAATAGGCTAAAAAGAAGAATTCTGATCCCAGTGGCCGCGCGGTCTAAGGCGTGGGTCTACGGCCGCTCGCTTACTGGGATTGTGGGTTGAATCCCGCCTACGGCATGGATGTCTGTCTCTTGTGAGTGTTGTGTGTTGTCAGGTAGAGGTCTCTGCGACGAGCTGGTCCCTCGTCCAGAGGAGTCCTACCGAGTGTGGTGTGTCTAAAAGTGTAATCGTGAAGCCTCGAAAACTGAGGCGGCCTAGGCCCCCAAGGGGCTGTCGAGCCATTGAAAAAAGCATTAATGTCACGAGTAAACTTTCTGTGTTGTATCTGAGATGTCATAAATTCCCATACTTTCGTGTTCCATTTTATTATGGCTATGAGGATGTGTTATTCTTTATTTCTTTATTTCTTTATTTCTTATTTGATTTAAACTTTATTTGTGCTTTGACATGAAATAAAAACATTTTTTGAATAGATTTATCTAGCATAAAGTACGATATTACGGTACTGTAATTCTTAAGAAAAAGAAAGACGAAAGAATATTTCTAGAGTCAAGAATGTAAATAAAACTTTAAAAATGATTATGTAGCAATACTAGCCTAATCATTGTAAGAAGTACAGAGGTACCACACGAGACCAGTTACGTCATCGAACTGGGAGGGACCAGCTCAGGGTTAAAGAGGTCGTGACACAGACGTGGACTGTGCCACTGATAGTGACGTTGAAATATTCGATCTGGGTGAGGGACAGCAAACTTCTGCAAGCTTCACATTACCTGTGGGTTCAGGGTCGATTCTTACCCCATGGCACTGCGGTAGTTCCTGCCCTTGATGGCATTGATGAGAGCGGTCCCGTTCCGTGGGTCCTCATTTCTGTCCAACAGATCGAGTACTGCGTGGGCGTAGAGGTTCACAGCGTCATAGAGATAGGCAGCCTCAGCTCGAATCTGTGGTACAGAGAGCAAGACAGGACACTAGCAGTACGTGCTGATTTGTGTCACGGAACAAAAACAGACGTGAGAACGCTGAGGAAGAGAAAAGAGAATGCGAGAGGGAGGAGCAAAGAGAAACAAATTATTACATTAACCACAAAGGAACAAGAGGTACGAAATTAGGTAGACAGATTGTATAAGACAGATCATAAAGGTAGTAGAATAGATACGTAGATAGGTAAATAGATTGGTGCGTAGGCAAGTACGAGTAGATAGACACGTAGGTAAGTAGCTAGGTAGGTAGATTAAACACAGGTAGGTGGGTAGGTAGACAATGTATAGATAGATGGGTATGTATAGATATAGGTATATATAGATATATACATACGTACACACACACGCAGCTAGATATACACTAGTAGACTGACAGACAGGTAGGCGTATAGATGAGTATATATACGTATATAGATGGATGCCCCTCCGAAGGTGTCCCTACTTTACTTAGTGGTGGGCCTTGCGTAATCAAGTGATCCTGAGAGCTATGCTGGCGGTAGCGTAGCTACTGGTAGGGTCTCCCATGCCAGACTGGTCAAAGGTGATGACCCATACAAAAAAGGGATACCATGGCCCTCCAGGTTTGTGGGTTGGGTGTGGGGCTGACAACCTCAACCCGTAAAAAAGTTTCGAAACCTCACGGCAAGCCTTGGATAAAGGAAAGGAACACAGCACGACGACGGCTATGGCAAAGAAAATTGGACACGAGCTTGGGTGCACGGAACGCGAGATCATTATATAAACCAGGAGCATTAAAGGCTCTTATACTACAACTGCAACAGTATAAAATACATATAACTACAAGACTGCAGTAGGCAGGGCATGTAATCAGAATGGAAGCACATCGTATACCAAAGAAAGTCCCGCAACAAACAATTTACAGCAAGAGAAGGGTAGGAAAATCCAGGAAAGGATGTGAAGATGGAGTGGGAGAGACTGCCGTCGCGGTACTTGGCACACGGGCTTGGAAAACTAAAGCCAAAGATAGAGAATAGTGGAGGCAACGGCTGGAGAAGGCGAAGGCTCGTTTGGGCTGTAACGCCATTGCAGCAGCAGCAGCATATAGAGGAACATGCAGGCAGGCGGGCAGATACATAGATAGATAGATAGATAGATAGATAGATAGATAGATAGATAGATAGGTAGGTTTATAGATAGATAGATAGATATAGAGACAGACAGATACGTAGATACATACATACATACATACATTAGACAGAGAGGTATGGTACACCGTTTGAACCGACACTCACCGTCTTGTAGGCTCCGAAGTAGATGAGCGGGTTGGGGAAGTTGAAGGGTGGCTGTTCCATGTAGTAATTCACCTGCTCGCTGAAGTTCTCGAAACCGACGGGAGGAGAGGGAACGACGCCCAGGTAAGAGCGGAAGGCGCGCTGTGCCACGGGGTTCGTCTCGTCCCGCAGCAGAGCTTTGAGATACTTCTCTGGGTTCGCAGGGTCGTACTGTTCCGTGTCCACCCCCACCACCCAATATTCGCCTGCAAAACACACGCACTGCCCTCTTATAGCCTCCAACAAGGTACATCACCTTCCACGGCTCTGAATCTAATGGGACTAGTCCGAGTAGTTCTGTACAACGGTATCTGGGGCCTACACGGTTCGAATTTCAACCGGTGTTCAGCCTAACATGAAGAAGGTTTTTTTCTGATTATCCTGTCCCTATGGGAAGACCCTTTCTTACAAATTCTTATTTACGTATTGTCTGAAGATTAAAGTCTTCCGAGACATTGCGCCGTGTTCATTGCAAGTTAGAAACTTTTCGGAGCAGCTCGCTGCCACTCTATTCAAGGTAGAAGCAGCCCAGGTAGAGTAACTACGGTACGAATAAATGAGAATATGTGTTTATAGATGAAGGCGTTTAGGTTAGCAAGATTTAACATACACTCTTCCAGTAAAGCTACTGTTCTTCGACTACTTATGCTCTGAAGACAGACGCAGCCAGCTCCTACAAAATGTCGGTAATTATTTACCAATTATTTACCAACCCTGGGAACTTGAATCTTCGTCAGTATCGCTTTGATCACCTCAACTATTGCAAATTTATATTTTTACTCCAAGCATCTAATCTTTGCAACTCAAACAGTGACGTTAAATTATTTCAAAGGATGTGATCCCGTTGTGTCGTTTGTAACAGAAATCCACTCGTAGACACAACTAAATTTCATTTATTATGCAGAACTACATGTTTCGGCCTATTTCAAATCATCCTCAGGTTCACAGTTTGTGTTTTTCTTATTGAGGAAGAAATATAAGTCCGTAAAATGCGCATTTTATTCCTTTATATTCCTTCCTCGATATGTTTTAAACACAAATTGTGAACCTTAGGATGACCTGAAATAGGTCGAAACATTTAGTTCTATATAATAATGAAATTTAGTTGTGTTTGGATGGATTTCTACTGGATTTCTGTGACGTTAAATTAGGTAGAAATTAGCATCGGAGGGTGGGGAAAACTCAAAAAATCCTCACTTGGTGTAGCTGGTCCTTCACACACTAAAGTTTTTTACATGTAGTTTGCAGGTATAACACAACCACACATCATGTAATATGAATCAGACCTGTACAGTGCGTCGGAGTGTTGTAACTGCATTATTAACACAGCAATCGGTTACACATACTTTCTCAAAATCAGCATGTTAAGCTTCTGGAAGTACGTGGTCTTATTTAACTTGAAGATTACAATCCCCTTATCTGCCTGGAGTGACTCATAACTTCCCTTGTGTCTATGTTTGTATGGAAGCATGTATCTTCGTTTTCTTTCTTTCTTACTCTCTGCAAAGTAGAGGACCCGTCCAAGATTCTAACTGCCACCGTAACCTTATTTATGACATTTGATTTTCCTTCCTAAACTACTTGGTAGCTGCATTGTGGTGTTCTGATACAAACGACACGCCAAAACACATTCTCCCTCAGACTCCGACAAACGACTGTATGTCTACTTTAGACATTGGTATCAGGGTTCTTTCTGGTAGTTTGTCTGCAGAATCGCCATCAAAAGCCAAAAATATCCGTGTCTATTTTGCCTGCCCAATATTCTTCGGAAATGGAGCAATACAGACGTCAAACCAATTCCTACAGACCACTTCCGTACCACATTTATGGATAATGGGGGTGAATATATTACAGTGTGCTCACAACGAATCGCCCACTTTTGTTTCAGTGGCCCATAGACAGAAATTCAGCACGCAGTTCACGCTACATCGAAGGATGTATTGTACCGGTTGTGCCGTAATACATACATTTATATGATAAACATAATGACAGTAGTTTTCAAACTTGTAACTAACAGCTAATTCTTCCATTGGTTGTGTCTATTTCTTAACATAATATACACTCATTCTCTGGTTTCAGGACAGGAACATGCATTGAAAGTCACTGGAATTACGCCAGCTTTATGCGACACAAAAGACAGTCAATTTATTGAAACTTGTAATACTAGAAGTATTTCACATTGTTGACACCGTGCATCTTCGTCATATTAAATTAAGTTATAGACCAACTGATGCACTTTTTAAAGCACTTTTTAAGTAGCTTTATTAAAAATGTTAAAATAGTACCCCTAATACCCCTTAATAAAGCTACTTAAAAAGTGCTTTAAAAAGTGCATCAGTTGGTCTATAACTTAATTTAATTTACTAGAAGTATATCTAAAGTCCATCCTATTCGATGCGGTATGCGGGCAACGAAGATTGATGATACAAGAAATGGTAAAATGGACACCAATGGGAAAACGTGATCTATTGCAATGATCGCATGGTGTCCAAAGTAACTTAATTTGTAATGATACCAGCTTCAATCCCAGGTTTTCAATAAAAGCAGATAGACTTAAGTATTACTGACTGAGCAGTAAACACAGCCTAATTTTTTTCCTTAGTGGGCCAGGGCCTCCTCATTATCGAGGCTTCACGATCACACTCAGACACACCACACTCGGTAGGACTCCTCTGGACGAGTGATCAGCCTGACGCAGAGACCTCTGCCTGACAACACACAACATTCACAAGAGACAGACGTTCATGCCCCCTGTGGGATTCGAACCCGCAATTCCAGCAAGCGAGCGGCCGCAGACCCACGCCTTAGACCGCGCGGGCACTGGGATCTGCAGTCATAGGCTAATACCAATAACAATAACACAATATTACCAATAATGTAACTTCTGTGAGGTCTGAGTTTCTTACAGCTATGATAATGAAGATTCCTGTTTTCTGGTATGTAAAGCCGTGAAAACTGGTAAACAGATTCCAACGTTTCGAAAAAGAAAGCTTGGTATCTCCAGCAGAAGTCCAGCAAAAACAGTAATTCGAGAAGGGTAGATCAAGAGGAGAATAAATTTTCTTGGACAACCCTGGACGATGGAGGAAGCAACTTACTCCAAAACGTTGGTACTTATCTACCAAATTACACGGCGTCATGTCCCAGAACACTGGAATTTTCACTGCAACTTTTTTCTTCTTTGGCCAGTAAATTATGTTGTTCAGTTATAAAATACAACACCTCCTGCTTGACAAAAACCAGGAAAACTAAATCTGAGAATGTGTACGGCGACGACGACATTGTTAAAAAGACCTGGAGGATCAACCGTGACCTCACCTTTGTCGAAGAGCTTCATTTCCTCCATCGCAATCATCAAACCGAGGTGCTCATCTTGGTGGCCCAGTATGACGTAGACTGGAACAGAGACACAGACACTGCGTTATCAAGGTGGCACAATATGACGTAGACTGGAACAGAGACACAGACTGCGTTATCAAGGTGGCACAATATGACGTAGACTAGAACAGAGACACCGACACTGCGTTATCAAGGTGGCACAATATGACGTAGACTGGAACAGAAACACAGACACTGCTTTATAGAGGTGGCACAATATGACGTAGACTGGAACAGACAAAGACACTGCGTTATCAAGGTGGCACAATATGACGTAGACTGGAACAGAGACACAGACACTGCGTTATCAAGGTGGCACAATATGACGTAGACTGGAACAGAGACACAGACACTGCGTTATCAAGGTGGCACAATATGACGTAGACTGGAACAGAGACACAGACACTGCGTTATCAAGGTGGCACAATATGACGTAGACTGGAACAGAGACACAGACACTGCGTTATCAAGGTGGCACAATATGACGTAGACTGGAACAGAGACAAAGACACTGCGTTATCAAGGTGGCACAATATGACGTAGACTGGAACAGAGACACAGACACTGCGTTATCAAGGTGGCACAATATGACGTAGACTGGAACAGAGACAAAGACACTGCGTTATCAAGGTGGCACAATATGACGTAGACTGGAACAGAGACAAAGACACTGCGTTATCAAGGTGGCACAATATGACGTAGACTGGAACAGAGACAAAGACACTGCGTTATCAAGGTGGCACAATATGACGTAGACTGGAACAGAGACACAGACACTGCGTTATCAAGGTGGCACAATATGACGTATAAACTGCCTTATACAGATAATCCAGTATGACGCAGACACTGCCTATAAAAATGGTCCAGTCTGACGTAGACTGGGACACACACCATATTGTCAAGCTGACCTAACACGATATAGAATGGCACACACTTGCACATTGCTGTATCCATGAAATAGCTGATGCTCGCCGCTACAAGGCAGTTCGAAGTCAGCCCGTCTCAAAGCAGAAAAACGGCAATAAATTTCTTGCATTACTGAACGCTGTAGAAACGCACGTGACTGCTTCTCACATTGTAATCTTTTATCCCACTTCACTCCTTTATTCTCCCGGTATTGAAAGGAGGGCCTGAGAAAAACCATAAAAATAAACTGTTTATTCATTCAACAATAGCTGCAGTTTACCTATAAAAATTAATTTTGTACTATTATGGAGTGTGTTTGTAAGTTACAATTTAATCAGGTTTGCGTATCTATTGAGTAAGTAGAATCATATCACACTATTCGAATGTCTGCTGACGAAGAAACTCTCAAGAAGCATCACAATATTTCATTGGATCGCATGTGATGTATATCATAAACGGACAAAATTACTCTGCAGTTTGACAGATGTGGCTTTGAATGCTTAATTACTCGCAGAGGGCTTTAGAGGCAACGTGTAACTCAGACTAATTGACGCCTTTTAACAATCATCTATAATTATATGCTCTGCCGACTTCAAAGTGAATTTTGATTACATTTCTTTCGAGGGCTTTATTTGTAGATAAGCTTATCTTATGTCAGTACAGGCAGCTCTGGTAATTTTATTTCAAGAGTTGTCGGTTTGGAACGAGACCGTCACGCAGATTTCTTTTTTTCTTTTTCTTTGGTGAAGGGCCCCGCAGCAGATGCTACGGACAGACCGCAGCCTTGAGGCTTATTGTGAAACCCTGCGATAAAGATGATTTAGTTTTTTTCCGTATTTCCGTGTAATGGAGCACCGGTGGAATGAAATTAACAAAGGAAAACCGAAGAACTCGGTGAAAATCCTGTCCCGGTGCTATTTTGTCCACCACAAATACCACATGGACTGACCCGGGATCGAACCTGGGCCTCCGTGGTGAGAGGCCGGCGACTAACCGCCTGAGCCATGGCAAGGCCGACACGTAGATTAAGATGGTTACTAAGTTAAACGATCAGTCATCAGTAAATTAAACAATAACTATGTTCACACCTAGACGCATGGTTGACTTTTTTTATTTTCGGCAGGTTTCGGACTGAACTATGTGACTGAAACAAGACACATTCTGCCCAAATGTTCGTGGTTTTCTTCAAGGAAAATGATGGTATAATGGATTAAAAAAGGCCACAGCCGGTCTCTACACATCTTTCCAATTTATCATTTATCGTAAATCCCTCATTATTTGCTACACAATTTACGTAGTTACGGAATCGTCGTTAAATAATAGTGCTATATAAATGCCAAGGATAGTTGTTACTTCGCTCGAGAAGAAATTATTTTTAAATTTAATACGCGAGCGTAGGTGAAGTGTTGTGTAATAGATGAATATTTTGTGGTTTAAAATAAATAATTTCAGAAATATTAAGGAAAATGTAGTTAAATTGTTTCACACGTATGAGAATATAAAACTGAAAATACCAAAGTTTTAGGCTAGTATTTTGCTTCACAGTCATGTTAACCGATACGTGCCGAGATGGTGTAATAAAATTACAGTTTACAATTACTGCACAGCTTACAACAAACAATTTCGAAAAGCAAATATTTTTTCCTGCGAATCCCGAAAGTTTACTGCCAATATCCGAAGTGCTCGCTATGGTATCTAAACCAGAAACACTTGAATCCAAACAACACTTCCCACTAAATTTCAGTGACACCAGTAACTTCCATTTTACACACAGGTTTATCCAACACATAGTCTGATTTCTAATTAACGCGATCAAGTTAAGTAAATTACGTTGTGTGTATTAAAAAGTTTGGAAGGTTTAAAAGGGGAAAATGTAAAGTCCATGGAAAAAGAAAATCTTCATATGTTTTAATGTAATATGCACGAATTTTCCTGGAGAAAATGAAGAAATTCACGTGAAAACTCAAAGTAAACAGCCAGGACCTTCCAGATCAGATTCCCAAACACGATACTGCGATGTTGGGCTTACTAACATTGGACAATAGAAACAAAAGGGAAAGTCGACACAAAACCGTACGGAATGGCTTTCTGGTGGCGTCTAGAATTTTGGAGAAGAGGGCTCAGAACCGTATGTCGGTAGTCTAGAGCGGAAACGACACAGAACACTGCATAATCACAAGCGATTAAGTTCCCCTTTCTAAACGGAAAAAAAAATTTCACATGAAGCCAGATAATATAATTCGTTCTAGATTCCCCGTACAGAATAAGAAACAGCTTTAGATTATAAAATTTTAGTACGAGTAAGAAATCTAACAAGCTGACTAACCACATAATTCAGTGGACTAGACACACGTCAGAAGGTAATATCTGCTTTGCTCAGCCAGTCAAGAAGTTCCCCTCATTTGCGGAACCCGAAGCATCATTACCGCGTTCACACGACCCTGTCGCTAGTACATATCCTGAGCCAGATGAATCCAGTCAGCACCATCCAATCTTCTCCCTTTAAGACCCATTTTAATATTATCGTCAAATCGAAGACTGTCTCCTATAGGTCAACCTTAATGGCGCCATTTACCAAAAGACTGCAGTCGTCATCACAACCACTGTGAAAGCCTTATGCATCGGAAACACGAACAAGACTCTTTGTACCCTTTAAAAGCCTAATGGTTATTTTACTAGGCATCACCAGGTTTTAATATTAAAAAATTCTACGTTCTATCCACACAGTGTATTTACGTGTTTTGTATGGATCTCAGAAAAAACTGCAATTATTTACCTACGCAAAATTAACTTGTTTGTTTTTACAACCCGGAGACAGTGTAACCTTGATTTCAGGCTTCCGCCGCGATGTTGATGAAATCTGCGGTCTTCTGGGGTATTACGCGGCGTCGTGTGGTAATTGTTTACCGACGTTTCGGGACAACGTATTAGTCCCATCCTCACGGGTCAAGAGTCCGAGTTCCTTTCCCACTCGGACTCTTGACCCATGAGGATGGAACCGATACGTTGTCCCGAAACGTCGGTAAACAATTACCACACGATGCCGCGTAATACCCCAGAAGACCGTAGATTTCGGAGACAGTGTGCTTACTGAGCGGTACGAAATAAATCTTTAAATATAATTCAGGTTAGTTTTCGTCTTTAAAGTGTTAAATTAGTGGTAACAAATGAATACAGAACAACGGTCTCGCACTGCCAGAATATCATTCTCTACAACAGAAAAAAGTATAACGCGCTACAGCTGGCCTCTTTCCCTGTGAAAGAAAGACTCGTTGATGGAGTTTGCCTATTATGACTTTTCATGAAACGTTTGTGGAAACACTTCACTGTGTTTGTTTGTGGAAACACTTCACTGTGTTTGTTTGTGGAAACACTTCACCGCATTACTTTCCTGTGGTTTATTTTACGACGCTGTCGATGTCTCAGAGTACAGAGCGTTGAATGTTTGGAAAATTTATGAACGATGAAATGAAAAGTATTTGGATGGCATTGGTCATGATCTAATTGAGGTACTTCATTCACTTCGTCTTCTCTCTTACAGATCCATAGCCTCGCCCAAGGACGTTCTCCACAGAGTTCGATCTAGTGCGTCCTCATATAAATTCCAGTATATTCTCTTTTCCTTAAAGTCATCTAGTATCTGCTTACGTCTTCTTCCTCGTCTTCTCATCCCTTCTATTTTTTCTTCAATAACGTGTTTTAGAAGGCAGTTCATACGCAAAATGTGACCAATCCAGTAAGCCTTCTTTCGTTTTATTTTGTGTATATTGAGACAGTGTCCCAGAATTTACCTAGTAGGGTACAGGAATATCGATATTCGGAACGTTCACCTCCGAATAATACAGCAGTACCGCCACACCAATTAGCATTTTCATGTTACTGTGACTGAATACTGACTTTCTACAGTCGTGTCCTACTTTCAGCCCAATATCTTGTTGCGCAGCTGGCACCACAGGAGGTATTCGTGACGTCACAAGTCACCTCGGAAATGGTAGGTACGATATGAAAAGTCACGGAATGTCTCAGTACCCTTGTGTTCTTAGCGGTATGGTAGAACATGCCATGTCAGGATTATAAATGTCTATTTTTCATAATTTTACGTGTTCTATGTTTTGAGTTCTTAACCAAAAGTGTGCATAGTAAATGCACATACGTGACGCCGAGTCTGTCCTTCGTCCGTATGTCTGAGTATTTTATAACCGAAGCAACTGAAAGGATTTCTGTGAAATTTCGTACTGGTTCCATGAACACCGAAGGTTCTTAGATCACATTGTTTTCGGTCTTTTTCGGTCTTTATCGGTCCAATATAATCCCTACTTTTTATAAACTCAAACCGAACATTATAGGCTATATGAAAATGGACATTCCTACAAGGATTTGATATCAGAAATATCCATCACGTTTACAACACTACGTTCCAGCGTCAAATATTACGATATTTAGATTGACCGTGGAGCAAACAAAGCCGATTCCATTACCGAAGCATCAGGAGGCAGAACGGCAGTAGACCCTCTGCTGTGAGGGCCAAAGTCGGTCAGGAAACGTGGAAAACGAGGGGTTAAAACGCATGGCACTTCGCGAGTTTTAGTAACCATACGGGCAACTGGATTGTTCACTCAGCACCCCAACAAAGTGTGAGGGTACATTTCTATGCTAAGAATTTCTACACTGTTTTTGTTCCAAAAATCCCTTTCTGTTAATCGGGTACGGAATTCCCATGAAAAACGCATAATTTCTGTTGTGAAGTCACATGTACTTGTCCTTAAAAGTTGCGAAATGGCGTAATATATTTCTCTCGTTATTTTAAATTATTTGTTCGAGATTTTAGGCTTTAGCAGCGGTGGAGTTGAGATACGCATTCTTCTGGAATTTGGCGTTTCGTTGCGGGGTGTTTGGTGCCAGACGTTTCGAGACAGCATAATGGTCTCATCTTCAAGGTCGAAACGTCAAATAAAGGAACAGTTATTTGAATTAGAGATTAGAGTTCTCGACATAAGGACGCCCAAATAATTAGGTCCCTTTCCAATTTTTAACCCGAAGATGGAAACAGATCCAATTTCCGGAACAATATTTTCATTTAATGTATTCCTTTTTTTTTGTATATTCAGAAACACTGGACAACAGATACAATCCAAATCTGAATGGTACTATATGTGATACCACATCGCCAGAACTTTAGCACCGAGATGTCTCTAGCTCAGCAAGGAAATATCTGGAATAAAACAAAATTTGAAACTCTGAGATTGAAACAGTGGCGTAGATAAAGATTCAAGTCTTCTAAGATGTTACGACGCATCGACTGCTGAATCGTTACAGACATTTCGGAGGACAGTAGTGCCTCCGAAACGTCGGCAACCTTTAACCAATCGACAAGGTGTAATATTTGAGAAGACTTAAATATTCAAGGAAAGACTTGCAGAAAGAAAATCAGAAAATACTAAAAGACAATGGATGAAACGTATATTGAAATGGACAATTGCAGATAAGAAAAAGATAAAATAAATGGTGATTCAAGACTTCGTGCGTTGAATTCAAGAGCATATTTCTGAGAACATTCCCATTCAGAAACATTATATAAATATGGATCATATTCTCAACGACTGCGTTTTCATCATTGCCTGTATGATAGGACGTTAAAAATAAGCGAAATATTACGTAAAAGTTATACTGCTGAATTGACAGGAAACGTTTAAATGGACAACCTCAGCCCCAACACACATTCTGGAACTTCTATTAATCGAGTTTATAACTGGCATCACTTCATTGGGATTGTCCTTTCTGTTTCGTCTATAGCTGTACTGAAAAAATTCGACTGCGATAGACAATTGCACTTCTATCTCAATTATGCTGCCCGTTTCCCAGCCAAGATTTGAAACCGACACCTCCAAAACACGAAGCACAAGATCTATTTGTTTGACAGTCACGTTAAACTTGAAGCTCAATTTGGATTTTTTTAAATTTCAGGCGCTTCGCTAAAGAATTGTGAAAAGCGACTATTACCTTCGACATAACTGTTTGTCTCTCCCTCCGCCTGCATGGGACAACTCAGTTCCAAATTCCAGAATTTTCGTGACATCTTATATATTGAATTTAAAAAAAAAACCTTGTCGACACATTCAGACTGTTGTTAAAATCACACACAAATAACATGGAGACATACATACATTTATATATCCGGCATTTATTGCTTTTAATATTTGAGTGTGAGTCCTGTGTGAAGTATGAGCTGAGGCCGAAGAAAGAATTGAACCTCGAGGATCGTAATTTGTTCGTTTATGTTCTTTCGGTAAGGTTTGAGATCACAGATACAGATATACAAAATTATTCTGATTTTGTATGTTATGACTTATTCCACATCCTCTTGTCTTGTGACAAAATTATGGATCCACGGAATGTATATATGTATGTATGTATGTATGTATGTATGTATGTAGTGGTATCTAATCCAATTAATTTCGTAATCAAAATTTCACAGTGCATAGGACCTCGAAAGAAAGCGGAAGGCGATCCACATTTCGGATATCTGGAAATAAAGACTTCTCGTATATAATGGCTCCCATTTACCGCTTGTAGACAGTTATGGCTGTTAAAAATAGACACACTGAGTTGCCAGCACATTTGGCATTGGAGCAGTTGGGGGCTACGGGCGCCCTAAAGAAACGGCCTTTGTCTGAAGCACACTGATAGGAAACACATCTGAGACACGTGCCGAACAGGGTGTAATTAATGGCTGCTAGCCTGGGAATTTCCCATGGGCACGGTTCACGCTGTGCCACTTTTGAAGATTACTGTCTTCTGGGATATGACGCGATGTAGTCCGGTAACTTGCCGCCGAAATTTCGGAAGAACCCGTTCCCTCAACATTGCCGTTGTCCTGATATAGAAAACAGAGACATATGAAGTTTAAAGTTATCACTGTGGTGACTATCAAGATGTCTGTATTCTGGGATATGACGTCATGCAGACCGGTGAGTGATTGTCATTATTTCGGAGAACTCTCCTCTCTCCATATTTCCCTTGTTCTGATCTGCATATCCATGTGATTTGAGGTCATCGCAGCAGTGACTAGGACAATTTCAGTCTTCTGGAATGTGATGCCATGTAGCGTGGTAACTACTGTCACTTACTCAAGAGAATGCAGTTGACCTGCACTGCGTGGGTAGAGTCCATAAATACTCGCGATGCCGGTCGGGCGAAAACATACAGATACTGTCAGAAGAATGAGTCTCCATCACTCTACAACCTTCTTTCCACTTATAAATTTCACACTACACACACAGCCACGGAAAGATAACACAAGCAGCATCATAACACACAAGAAAATGCACCTGGAGACGTAGAAATACGCCAGTAGTTCCGCAACAGTGAATACTACGCACATTTTACAATTTTAATCAGGTTTTAAATATACACATATTTATGGTTTTAAATATTAACCAGACTATCGTACCACATAGTGATACGTACATATTGTACATTTGTCTTAATATGTGCTTAATTTGGTAGTATACTGTGACCCCCGAAGATGGAACTATAAAGTTCCGAAACACGTGTAGGGTTGAAGGGACATAGGCTACAATAAAAGTGGTCTAGGTAGTTCAATTGTTGGTTTAATTACTTCTTTCCACTGTTTGCCATTTGTTGTTACGTTTATAATAAGCCTAAAGTCAAACCTATGCACAGCTCTAACCGTAAAGAACACCACAGAAAATAGCTGTATAATCTCACACGCACAAACACGACTGTACTTCAGCTTAATGTATTTTTAACTGGATCGCATCGGTAAATAGTCACAAACAAGGTACAGTCGGCTTTCCCCAGCGCAAACAACTGCCAAGTTCAACTGCAAACTCCTCAGTCAGTATCAGTAGCTACCAAAATTTCGAGCGAAACTGCTGCCTCCATCTGACCGAATCCAGTGAGAGTAAGTCTTTCTCTCACAACAGCTGAGTAGGCGCCTCTCCACTGTTGCACATGAGAACGGGGTCATATCCAGGTTCCGAAAGGCTGTGTTCTTTTATTTTTGAATAGGAAAGGCTGGGCAAAGTTCAGAAACATAGAAATTGTAAGTGTGATATACCATCGGCTAAACACTTGAGAATTGGCTTTGTGGGCTATATGGAAGAGTATATGTACAACCTTGTGTAGATTACGCATTATGGTAAAATATGGCTGAAAATCGAACTACCAGACAAATTTTAGGAGAATTTTTCAATTTCCAAATTTATATAAATCTACTGAAGAGCCTAAATATCGATAGTATGTCCAAGACGGACATGTCCTCCACCTAAGGCAGTCACTTTTAATTTATAAACCAGCCAAATAATTTCAGTGCCCTTTGAAAAGGCACATTTAAATACTGAGACACGTGATGTTGGCAGCATATTTTGCTGTTTAACATAAGCCAGTCTTCGTCTATACGACATTTCAGCTAATACTTTGCACTTAACTTGTTTGAGGTCAGCTACTGGTCGAATAGTCTTAAGTTGTGATCTGTTTTATTTGGACGGAACAAATTTATAACAACCATTTGGTGAAGTAAGAGGATGTTTAGATGAGATGTTGGTTCCAGTAACATTCCCAAGCGAGTGGAAGGGGGGGGGGGGACGGTAAGCCTATTTCGAACCACAGTATTTCCTGTCTCAAAGAAACTGGAAGCTTCTTGCCACTCAAAAAGTAAGAAGGAAACAAGGGAAGCCAGCTGCAAAGCTAATTGACTTGCTGTTGACACTGACGAAGGAGACAGAGTGTCTGATTGTGTGCTTCAAACGTTCATAATATGGCTGGTGTGCTTGGTGCTGAAAGTTACATCATTACATGTCTTGGACGCTCACACACCTGTGTTGAATGAAGTCGTCATTTCTGGACTAACCAGTCAAACGGCAAAAAAATACATTATTATTATTATTAATATTATTATTATTATTGATACCAACACTCGTGCGATTCAAAGATGTGCTGTCTAATAACAGGGAAAGATACTCGCTGCAACGTTTGGGATTTCCAGTTAAGTTTCGTACGTTTAAAACGGCCTAATTTTTGTTTACTGATTGACTGACTGTCTGACCGCCTGACTGACTGACTAACTAACTAACTAACTAACTAACTAACTAACTAACTAACATACTAACATACTAACTAACTAACTAACCAACCAACTAACCAAGATAATGTATGATTGAACGATTAACCGAATAACTGACAAACCAACCAACCGAACATATAAACAAACAAACAAACAAACTTAGCAATTGACAAGTTACAGTCCTGTCTGTTGATTTCAAATATAAAACCCTTCCATCCGTTCATACAATTGTTACAAGCTTAATGGTTTTGAACTAGTCGAGTGAAAGTGTGTCGACACTTGCAGTTCAGAAAGAGCATGGCACTGGTGTCTGTTGCCAAGGGAAGCCACAAACGCACACACGGTTAAAACATATCGGTGACCTTGTATAATTAAACAAACTAATGTATACTTTAACACTGCAGTTGTGTGCGAGAGCTTAATATTAAGCAGAGAGAAACTAAAGTTCACAGCGACTCTGAATGTTTCTAAAGTCCGTTGTAATTCCATTTCTAATATTCTATACCCATAACAAAAGATCTTTGTCAGTATAAATTTATTTGCAACTTTCATTACGAAATGTTTAGATATTGCTTCGCATTTAAGAAAGCCCTTCCAGTCTGGAGATTTGTCTTCATTCAGAAACTTGTAGACAAATGCTGGGATAGTGCCTTAAAATAGGCCACGTTCTAATTAATCTTTTATCATAGTTCTTCCTTCATTGCTTACTGTAATCTTCCCATTCGACATCATATAACTGTGTATGTAAAAAAACGTATCTAAATGACACAACAAATACAGCTTTCAGTGAAACAAAAATGTGCCTGCACTGCTTTACTGCAGAAATCTTTTGCGAACTCTTTAACGTTTAAAGGGCACTAATCGTGGGATGTCAACACGTATATACTAATTACATATTAAACATCTTAAATGATACGCATGAGATATTTCCTCGGCAATTTACACAGGCATTTTGTTCTATTACTTACAAGAACTGCCAACGTAGAAAAGCGAAATTTCTTGAAGGGTTTAAATACCGCAGAGCACATGAGGACTGTAATATTGTGAGGGTTTGATGTTCTGCGCAGTCGCTGAAAACGGACTTTGAGAATAAGAGGGGCTGGATGAAATAAAACCTAAGAAAGTTCCTCCCCCCCCAAAAATAAATTAAAAACACAAATACGTTTACCTGCTTCATACGATACACGTTCATTTATTTCACGCTTTGCTAGATATAGGCCAGGCATATAAGATTTCACTATACTATGGACATGTGAACTTCACTTAATATGTTTTGCGCTATTAGATAAGAAATATGAGCTGGACGGGACATTTAACACGTAGAAGAAATAAGAAAACAGATAATTTTATTGTGTAGGATCTTCCTTGCATGCATGAAGAAATTAAGAGCAGATTTTAGTCGAAGAATGTCTTCTAACATTCCGTCCTTAATCTTTTGTCTTCTCGTCTGGAATCCAAAAACATGAAGATTAAAATATATATATAGCACACTGTATAACTTTGTCTGTTATTTTGAGTGTGAAACTTGGTATTTCGCTCTAAGGTAAGAATGTAGGCAGGATGTTTTCGAGAACAGGGTGCTGAGGAAGAATTTCGGTTTAACCCTACAGCGCGGACATAATTGCGGGTGCATTCAGGAAAGCCGAGGCATACGAGTAAACTGCAGGATTGAATTTTTCATAAAGAAGCTTAAATAACGAAAACCCAAAAGCATAAGGAAAAGATTCAACAGGTTTGTACAAGAATGGCCATAATTGCCCGACTCATATGCTGCGTCGTTCGGAAATCGGAACCTGCACCCTGCGACGCAGCGTATGCGTTTTCGGCGCCAGAAACTTAAGAGGGAGAAGGTAACAGGAGACTGAAGATACCTGCCTAATAATGGGCTCATTATTCGAGTGATCAAATAGAGAAGGATGAGATTGGCGAGGCATGTGGCACGTACGTGGGAGAAGAGAAACACAGTTTTGTTTGGAAACCTGGAGGGAAGAGACTACTTTACACAACTACGCAAAGATGGGAGTATAATATTAAAATGGATCTTAAATAGGATGAGGAAGCGTTGGCTGATTGGATCTGCGTAATGGGCTGTTACGAACACGGAAGTGAACTTGCGGGTCGCATACAGATGAGAGAAATTTCTTGATTAGCAGAGAAACTCTTAGCTTCCCAAAAAGGGCTTCACTCCATGGTCTTAATTAACTGGGATCTTCCTTGTAAAGTTGTTCCTTAGGCCCCTGAAATGACGAAGATAAATCCTGATGTTCAGTCCTTGCATACAAAAGAAAACTATCATCTTAATGACAGCAAATCGAGTTTAATCCCAATTTTCACAACCTCTTCTCTTAAGATCCGTTTTGATATTTACGTGCTACTAAAATAAACAACAGCGTTTATGCGAAATGAGTATGAAGAGTACAGGTGCCATATTGACAATTTACATTCACCCTGATACATCAAACGTCAGCAGCCTGATTGCGGGACCTTTTGACAAGGAAAAAATAACACAATTCAAAGTAGAATGCCTAGGGAAACAGGTTAGAGAAAAGTGTAACTTATTTCTTGGATTAGTTCTTCAGAACATTAGCAAATAAAAACTTTACGATTTCGTTATACAGCCAGTGTAAACTGTCATATGACATGTGTAGGAAATGTATGTGAAATATTTGTGTATTTTTTTGCTACGGCTTGCGAGTGTGAAATTAGGGCTTCTTGGAAAAACGGATTTAGTTACAGTACCTTAGAACCTTCAAAACCAGGAACATAAATTTTTATGAAGACTAGACAAGGGTGTGAAGTAACGTTTTAAATAGAAAACGTATTTATTTGACGAGGTCTTTACTCCTTCCAGAACAGAAGCCGGAAGTGATGTCAAAAAAAATGGTGTGGCTTCTCTCCCGATACGTTACACAGAGGAGCGCCTTTCTCATAAATCTGCTTCAAGACCAGCAACACAGCGACCGGCCCTGCACTTTTGGCTTCACAGGACCGAGCAGACCACTTCAAAAGGTTTTAGTCGTATGTCGCGATACACGGGAAGCAAATGTGTTCACACAAGAACATAAAATTAAAATATTTACTGCGAAACCAAATATAATGACTTGCTTTATGTATCAGGCCTCAACTTTAAAGTAAATCGTGAAAACTAAAAATGTGATAACACCGTAAGTTTATAAAGCAGATGTATCATTTTTACAGTACATTAAAGCTGCAGTATTTAGTAAAAATGTAAAGCAATCCCATTACAGGCCTGGACAGACCCTTAGGGTTCCAGGAGGTTGAGGCTCCCAGATTTCTAGACAATCGGCATATGGAGGTGGTAAGGTTGTCAACCCTACGCAATGGCCCATTTTAACCCCCCCCCCCCAGGAAATATTCCTGGTACTAATTTCTGTTAGAGGCTGAGTCGACTCCAGGGCCATAGTGCGACCGAAAGGATTATGTCAATGAAAAATTCCAATGACACAATCGGGAATCGAACCCGCGACGTTCCGGCTTGTAGCGCAGTGCCTCAACCAACTGGCAGTATTTAGTAACAATCCTAATTACTGAACAGGAATTGGAGACAGAAGGCTATATATGTACACCAAACACTTGTTCACATGTAAAGGTTACCTTACATGTTTCGGCCATAATATATGGCCATTTTCAGAGATTACATGTTACATAAAGGTCATATACAGTTAAAATGTAACATCATCGTTGGTGAATGGTAAAATATAAATAGAAGTGCTAAAGATATATATATATATATGTATAAATGTAGACAATGTTATAGGTAAAATGTATACAGGAGTCGATTAGTACCATTTGGATCCAAACATATTCGATTCCAATCTATCACATTTACAAACAAATTCACACAATAGGATTACAAAGTGTACATAAGTTTTAAAACTCCCACATGTTTCGGCGCTAACGCGACATTCGCAGAGAGTCTCAAATACAAAGGAGTACAAGCAACAGTACGTCAATCTGGGAAGTGCAATGCCAAGTATTAGGATATTTAAAATGTTTTTAAGATTATAAAACATACATAAAATGGTTAAATATCAAATTACAGCGTTACTGATATTATTTTTAACATAATTCTGACAACCGATGTCCGTTTACGTAATGTGCAGTGCATGCATACAAATATCTCGGCCTATCCTGTGCGATCCAAGACGATCTAGTCCAAGTGGCGCGGGTCAGTGTGTATCGGTGCCATATATATACGTGCACATATCATAATTTTAACATTTTAAACACCCTAATACTTGGCATTGTACTTCCCAGAATGATGTAGTGCTTGTACTCCTTTGTGCTTGAGAACTCCTGAGGATGGCGCCTTGGCGCCGAAAGACGCAGAAATTTTAAAACTTGTGTACAACTTGTAATCCTATTGTGTGCATTTGTTGGTAAATATGATTGAGTGTAAGAATAACGCACGGAATGAATAATATCAAATTTTCACTTCCAGTCAAATTTCAGTTTTAAATCTGAAATTATGAATTTAAAATAATGTGAACATTAAATGTTTTAATGCAGTCATATATATATATATATATATAACATCAGAATAATGACAAAAGGTAAAGACAAACATGACCTGTATGTGGCACGACAGATGTATGATACTAAATACGTCCTCCATACTTAGAGCCTTGAAAGGAAGAAACCAAAAAAGGGTCGAGTAAAGGAAAAATGTGAGTGATAAATGAACACTTGTATAGAGGGATAAATAAAAGAAGAGGAAGTATGGAAGAAGGTCAGAAAGCAAAGCAGTAAAGGACACAAGGGCGACAGTATTTTCATTAACAGCTGTTGGATTGTGGTTTCAATCCTAGATGACTGAGAAGCTCACGTCGTATGATTCTCAAATCACAGATCATAAAATTTTGAATATTTTGAAATGTACTGTGGGGACATAAACTGGCATGAAGTTGTTGTGAGCACCTTTCCTTACAAACTGACGAAAGTTAAGTAATGACCCTTAGTACAATAACAACCAGTCACCTGAAGACACACACCTACAATGAAGACCTTGACACAGCCTGTTGACTGTGTTTCCTGCAGACGGAATTGTGTACGGTAGGATAATTTAAAGTCCCTCTAATCGTGTCACTTTTCAGCGTGCACTGTGCAGTGTATAACGACTCCAGAAGCATCGTGGTACTTGTCTCACTTTCTAATAGCTAATTCAATTAAAATAACTGACAGTCAGTTGTTAATTTTCTAGCAAGTTGAGGTGCATCGGATCGCGTTTCCTAGCTACTGTCGTCTGCGTCGTAAAAAAAAATACACATTTGAACTACATAATGATAATTTTCACTGACTGTTTATAATGCACTAAATTTGGGAAAGTTTAAGTTGGTAATTTCTGATTTCGTACACCACAACCTCAAAGATCAACATACCCTATTTCATCAGCTCAGACAGAACAGAAGCGAGCCAAGTGCTTTTTGAACAGCGAAGTAATTTCCACGTCAAAAATTAAAAAAATAAAATCGGCAGTACACGCAGCCATTGACTAACAGTAATACGAAATTAAAACATTTCTGTGCTGATGTAATGCAAAATATGAAAGCTATAATCTGATATGTTTTTACTAATCGGGGAACTACCACTGACAGCTTGAACTGAGACGCTGTGGTAGAAGGGGGCTTTTCACAGACACCTACAAACGCAAATAAATTCTAACACAATAGAAACGACTGATATTACTCAAGGACATAGACCGATGATAATGGTGACAGTATTGTTGCATCAAGAGGGCTTGTGGATCATCATCTTAACCTGTTACATATTGGTCGTTGATAGACGAACACTGAAGGACCATATTCCCGCATGGGAAAGAAATTTTTCTCTTCTTCAAAGGGTTCAATCTGGCTATGGAGGCCACCCAGCCTCGCATTCAAGACGTAAAGCGGTCACTTTTGCTGGGGTTATACGACCTGGACACGATGCTGACCACTGACATCCGTCTAATGTCAAAGTTAAAAAAGCGAGTATCTCCACCTTCACCCCGAAACGTGTCTCAATAGCGTGGTAATTAGTTATGCATAATCTTTAATCTTAATTCACCGTGCATTTTCATATATTTAAAAATAAACATCAACAAAATGCACAACTTTCAAGGCGCAGACCAGCTCCTTATATCATGATACTATCCAACGCGTTTCGGCTCTTTGCGAGCCATCATCAGGGATCCTTTACTCTTATAAAAGTGTTTCACAAATGCAGCATCTGTTTGATTATTTAAAAATATGCACTATCTGGAGCATGAGTTAAAAACACACGAGTCATAAACAAAGTTAAAAATATGATTTGTTAAATAACTTATTAAAAACACTGTTCACACGTCTATTGTGTAAAGGATGTTCGCACTTCTAAGGGTTTCATGAGATCGCGCACTACACTGTACTGTTTACGATGGATTTTTGTAGCACGGCGATAGACACTCGCGCTGTATGTAGTGTTGTCGTTTGTTGTCGTTTGTTTACTTCACGTTTCAGTGCGGTCCTCCTGATGTTGTAGTATATATTTAAATATAAAATTTGATATGAAAGAAGAAGTGGCTCTGGTGCAGTATATTGTGGGGGTTGCGTCTTGAAGTGTATTCGGTGAGAGTGAACTGTGTTATTTTAAATTTTTTAAATTTGTAAATTTTAAATAGTTATGCATAGGGGAAAATTTAGCTTTCACTCTTTAAAGCCTAGTGGTTGATTTATGTACCACCAGGTTTAATATTAAAAAAATTCTACGTTTGTGCCCACAGATTGCATTTATGTGTTTGTGTGGTTCTCAGAAGAGGGGCCATTCCATAGACAGCATTAAATGATTGATTTTTTGTCACGAGACACAATGTTTACTGTGCGGTACGAAGTGAATCTTTAAACAAAATTCATATCAAGCTTAGGTACATGTTGCTCTTACCAGGACAAACACTTGAAGCCTGGGAACCTTCTAAAAGCAATGCTGTTTCAGAAATCGAGGAGCATTAAATAGAAAAGTACTTTCACTTAATATTTAAAGGGTTAAATAACTTTACAAAAAATTAAGAAAGCGGTCACCAATCAGAATTGTTTCACTGCAAAGATTCCGGCTTCAGTTGGAAGGCAGTATATTTAGAACTTTAGCTGATGCAACCGCTCATCCTGAAGTTTTCTGTGAGATTCCTCAGTTCTGCAGTGAGACGAATACATTCATACTGAAAAGGGCCTTTTTTTCTGCACTGTCATTCTTATTTCCTTTAACCATGAAAGCGCATTGTTAAAATAAAATTACGAGCTTATTTTGTGTACTGCGCGGTTTCTCAAAAGTCGCGCGTGTGTGTGTGTGTGTCTGCGTGAGTGTATGTGCACATAATTATTATAAATACAAAAATATGGCATGCTGGAGTGACCACTAAGCCAATACGGATTGCTACCGACTGTCGCTAATTTTTAGATGTACCGGTGTTCATTAATGGCTGCAGGCTGTGCCGCACCTCGCTGTGGCATTGTTGCTGTACTGGAATTAGCATTTTATGATCGGCTTTGAAAACCGAAAAAGACACAGAAAGTGAATATTAGCCTAGATCAACAAAGCGTGAAACAATATAATAGAAAGCGTCTCTTAACCATTTAAAATATAGAGGTAACTATGCACACAAACTCTTTTAAAAACAGAAACGTTGCATTTTCCAAAGAGCGAACTGATGGATTATTTACTTAAACAGCACGAAACAATGGTCTTTGTGACGGGGAGTCATAGTTTTCTATTAGATGTTAACTCATTAATATAATAAAATAAATATAATATAAAGTAATATATTATAATAATATAATACATTTTTTCCATGCAATTCGTGTCCACAGAGTTAAATCCTTTTATAGTATGGCTACCCTCACGTTTTAGAGGCACATTATGCTGTGGTACTCAAAATAATAATGACCGGGCCATGGTGACATAAATGTGTCACGGCCCAGTTCATGAAAGTGTACTCACACAACTTAAGAAAATATCACACCAAATACCTCGTTCAGCTAATTTTATTTTTCATCTCTGTCGGTGCAAACCACACAGCCGTCATGTTCAACCTGCTTCTGTTTTTATCAAACTGCAAGGCTTTCTACATTGTAAATCATCAGATGTTCACAGAATGAATTAAAGGTACGAAATTTAAGAGAGTGTATCATCCGCAAGTCTACAAGTACTATGCACACATAAATATTGGAGATGTGAAATAGAACTCCTAAGTGACAGCGTCGTAAGATACTTTGCTGGCGGTTAAGTGTGTCTGAGGTGAAATAAAGTGCTTCTCTCGCCACTCGCCTCAACTGCATGCATAAAATACACGCTACTCTCTTCTGCCCGATGAAACGCCAGTGCATATTTCTTAACCTCCCAGCCACGCATTTTATACTTGTCGTTATAATAGAATTTCCTGCACTGATTCTAAGCACCTGCTACCATAATTTCAGATTCTCACAGTTTCCAGAGATCAGGCGAACTAGTTGCGGTATAACGAGTATAAAGCTGACTGAATCGACTTTAGAAGCCGGTGTTTCGACAGACATTCTATGTGGCGTCCTTTCGTTTCCTGAGGGGAATGCCACGATAATGTGGCAATGCTCAGAACAGGCACATCATCTAAATGACATTAAAAGTAGTATTTCCGTCCTTACTACAACCGAGTACTATAAATTATAGCAGCTTATGTTTTTCGGTTAAATATCACTTATGTTTGGGTCCAATAAATTAATATCACAAGCAGAGAAAAGAAGTTCGTATTGTGTTCAAGTTAAATCTTCCTTAGTTTTGCTGCATTTTCCTAACGCTTTATTGTAACCCGAAGTTGAAACAAAGTGTCGATAAAGCATCAACTGGTTTCAGATTATTCAAATGGAAAAGTGCGGGCTTTGTAAAATGTTTCATTCAAACACGTCGTAATTCGTCCAGCTACGTCTGTGGAACTGCTGAACTCACTGAGGACAAAATACGTTGTATAATTGACAGTACTGTAATAGTCTAAGTTTTGCGACATTATTGTGAAATGTAAAACAACGGTAACACAGGTCACAGCATTACTGCATTCAGAATCGTATCATTAACTCTATTCTAAAGTCAAATAGCATATTAGTTTTTATTTTCGTATTTCGATATCACGCCGATCCCAGTGGCCGTGCGGTCTAAGGCGTGGGTCTTCGGCCGCTCGCTTACTAGGATCGTGGGTTCGAATCCCACCGGGGGCATGGATGTGTGTGTTGTGTTTGTTGTAAGGACGGTAGTATGGAACGTAAAGTGACATGAAGGACGAAAGGATTTAAACAGTACAAAAATGGATCAAAGGGGGAAAACCCCGGACAGAAAAAAAATCCCACAAGGGGCATGGATGTTTGTCTCTTGTGAGTGTTGTGTGTTGTTGTCAGGTAGAGGTCTCTGCGACGAGCCGATCCCTCGTCCAGAGGCGTCCTACCGACTGTGGTGTGTCTCTCAGTCTGATCAAAAGGAAATACAAAACCTCGACACTGAAACGGGAAACCGGAGTAGGTAAGGGAGAAGAGACACAAAAAAAAATCGATATCACGCCTTTAAAGGATTCACAGTTATAATCCTAAAGGTTTAGTAATATTTCTGTTTGTGTTACGATGGAAAGATACTTTTTTAAAGGTTTTAGAAAGCAGGAAACTGTAGACTCACATTTGTAATTTAGACAGATTGCTTAAGATGTCTTTGTACGATATACAAGAAAAAGGAGAGAAAAGGCGAGTGAAAGAAATAGGAAGAAAGGTAAAAGGAGAATAGATGGACATTGGTCCAAAGGAAAGGAAGAAGGGGAATGACGAATGGGGACAATAAAGAAACGGATTTTCAGCGAGACAATAAACCTGCGCCCGAGTTGAAACGTTAGGCCAGATGACGGGACATAATTTGTGTAACATATGTGGAGAATGTCTATTTGATTTTTAAAAGTAAATCATATTATTACTGGAAAAAAGGAGCTATGGACCTGTCGCAGGAGAGACTAGGAAGTGAATGAACTACATTGCTGCTGTTTGTGTTGAGCCCACCTCGTCATAAATAGACGTATCTCGTTTGGTTAGCCCTTATGCGCCTTTAAAATTATCAATGAATAATATTTTAGTTAATATGACAGTCCTGCGGTAACACTTCTCTAAGGAAGTGCAGAGGAACGAGAAATTTCTACAAAGTCCACGTGTCCACGCTGTGAGAACCTGAAAACTTGCATGTGGGAAGTCTACAATAGCAGATTGTACTAACATACCAAATAAAAGACTATCTGCTTTATTTTTGTGCTGAACGGCCCCGCAGCAGATGCTACGGACGCACGGCAGCTTTGAGGCTTATTGTGCAACCCTGTGATGAAGATGATCAGTTTTTTTCATTTTTCCGTGTAATGGAGCACCGGTGGAATGAAATTGACAGGGGAAAACCGAAGTACTCGGAGGAAAACCTTTCCCAGTGCCACTTTGTCCACCACAAATCCCACATGGACTGACCCGGGATTGAACCCGGGCCTCAGCGGGGACAGGCCGGTGACTAACCGCCTGAGTCATGGCACGGCCGACTATCTGCTAAATGAACAATTTACTGAGTAATTAAGCCACTGATTTATTTACTGATTGACTGATTTACTTTAGAGGAAAAGAGATTAGGTACTCGAAGGAAAGATTTAAATTTCAACACGCAGAATTTTCCTAATAATAAGACCCTCTATCTAAAGGCGTGTTCAAAGCTTATTTCTGAAATAAATTACGAGTATTTGTCATTCCCTGCTGTTAACACATTACACAAATAAACAAAAACATCAGACCTAAACAATCTAAATTTTCGTAACAGAATTTCCTGCATGCCACCAGGATATCTTATAGAGCCATAAACTAGAATTAGGCAGTAGTGACAATTCTTTCTTAATGACTTTTGCGGTGTAATTTGTCATAACACCATATGTTATGACTAAGAGTAAGTGGGTTCTTTCGGAACCATGTAATACACTTGTAGTTATTTTAACCCGAGTATGACAGTTACACCGAAAGGACTGGCCGACCAGAGCATCATTTCTATAAACATGAAATGAGACTGATATTGAGGTCCTGGAACATCTGTAATGTGCATATTACCATTACTGGCAGTCTTCTGTAAGAGTGCGCATTTAGTCTACCAAAAACTAAACGATTGATTTCGCCTTGCAAGCGAGCCGGTTTTAAGTGGAACACTCTGTATTAGGCCCATAGACCCCCATTACTGTAGCCAGTATATCGAACATTTGTACGCAGAAATGGGTTACTATAATTGTACTTGCAACGAACTGTCTGACGGGAGTGCAGGGAAAAGAACAGATAATTCTCTTGCACTTATCCACATAAATAAGTTATTAGAAGCTGGCGTGAAACCATCATGGTATTACCGTTGGAGGCTTCTGCAGATCCAGGGTCGGAATTCTACGAGGTTAGGGCATAAAAGAAGTTTACAATGAATGCAACTTGTGTTCTGTATTCACATTCAATTGTACTGATATCCCACTAATTTTCCACATAGCCCCCGCCGCATTTCTAGCATTTACCTTACAGTAAGCGAGATTTTATATTCCCTCCTGTTGATATAAGTATGAGTAAATAATGGGTCGAGCCCTTGCGGTCCGATGCACGTAGGCCTTTAACAGGCCCTTTGTGTCCCTTAACTAAAGTCCAAGTCATAAGAGCACTGTCCATTTAATAAAGTTCCAGATCGCCCCCAGGCTTAGTTCTCTGACATCCTCAGTGTCCAAAAAGAAGGAACCCAGATAAGTGTATCTGTGTGTCGCCAATGCTTCACACTCACGCAAGACATCAGCTGAGGTCTCCTCCTCTGCTCCGCATTTCCTACACAACGGACTGTCGCTTAGTCCCAAAGTGTGAAGGTGTCTTCTCAGGATGTTATGTCCGTTAAGAAGGCCAATAACTACCCTGCATTGCGTCCTATTTAAGGACAGTAGCTTAGTCTTAGCAGCAGTCCGAGGGCCCGAGATCAAATCTCGAGCCTGTCTCTGAGTGCCAGCAAGACCCTGTCACAGTGACATGTGTTGTTTATCCAACCAGCACTGAATTTTCTACTTTATACTCTGCCTCGAGACCCCCCAGAGCAGGCTCAGGTCCAAAAAAATTCCTGTTGATATCAGTCCGTGAACCGTGTTATCAGCCATACTGTCAACAACCGTTTCCACCCCGCCTTCATCTTTATATTTGTAACAACCAAGATTTTGCCTCAGCGCTGGATAAAATAATCTCTCAGCGACGAAATATCCTGTTACAGTCAGTGTACTCGTAGGTTCTCTAGTTACGAAATTGTACATGACAAAAATTTATTTTCGGACCGACCTTCATATTTACAACAGTTAATACAGCAGTGCAATTTCGTGCAGTAATATGTACCAGAACTCTCTGCACGTGCGCTAAAAATGTTTCCAGGAAGCAACAATTTTGGCCTCTATAAACGAAGAAACATCAGGCATTCATGATATAACGCGTGTTGCAACAGAGCTGAAGTATCATCATCACACATGCACAAGACACACCCCTCATTCGTTACACGCCATTAAGTAATACCGCGATCAAAACAAACATGATGAAAGTGAATTTGTTTGAAAGTTCAGTCAACCGCACATGTTCTGTGGCCCTGCTTGTTGATTCGAGTGACCATCAAAATAAACCTGATGTTGCGTTTAATGGAGATACAGTAGCAACAGCTCTGCCCACACACTGGATCCTTCCGGTGCGTGAGTAGGTGTTTCATTCAGTCGATCCTTACCACGGAGAGTACCGGAGTAGAGAATCAATAATAAAGGTAGGTAAATTTGTATCTACGCACGCCACAAGGGCATAGGGAGCACTGGAGTTGTAGTACCACTCATTTCAGAACCAGACGAAAAGTGGTCAGTTTCTTCACGCCCCTCCGGCCGCTGTACCTCCGGGGAAAAGTCCCTGTTACTATTTAAATAGGGGACTGGGTTGGCCCCAGAATCAGCCTGGACGCTTTACAGAGATAAGAATCTGTTGCTCCTGCCGGGAATTGAACCAATGTTTTCAGTTGCCTATCCCGTAGGCTATTCGCTACAGCGACTACGCTATCCGGGCTTCATATATTGAAACTAAATATTTATTGAGTAAATAAGAAGACAGATTCATAACGTGACCTCCTGGGTTGTGAGCCCGTGTAGCCTAGCAGATGTGTTCTCAGGTTTAGGAGGAACATACTTTAAAGTTGAAGGAAGCGTAATCTTCCGAATCGTTAACACCCACCTGCGACAGTAAATGATGTTATAACCCAGAAGAACCTTTACTGCCGTGACGATCTCGAAATTTATGTTACGAGAGAAAAAATAGCTGTAAACGAAAATTATTAACCCTCTTTCACGAAACTTGGACAGTGACAGACTCACAAAACATGAACTTCATTATAAACGAAAGGAATATAGTGGCACAAAAGTGCACAAAGAACAGCCAGATTGTACGCCTACTTCGGAAAGTACTAATGTTAAAGTACAAAACGATTAACATGGGAAATTTCTTGATACATCTTCCGTGCGATGGACATATATAAAACAAACCTATTTACCAAATAATTGTACTTACCCAAATATATCTATAAGATTACGTCAACATGTTTCGGCTATTACCCATAGCCATTTCCAGGGAGTATGAAATATGCAAAGGGCATAAGGAGTTAAAACGTCACTTTGTCAGTAAATTGTCAAAACACATATGTTTGAATGAATGGGATTTTAACACGGATACTGTGTAATTTAAAATACTCGTATATGTTTGTTGACATCATAAACTGATATTTTAACAGCATACTTAAATGTGGTTTTTACCATTTGCTGTGAAAGAAGATACATTTAACTCTCATGTACTTTGTATATTCAGTACTCTCTGAAGATTAGTAATAGCCGAAACATGTTGTAGTAGTCTCATATCTGTCCGGATAAGTGCAATTTTGTTTGTGGTTAAGGGCCTCGCAGCAGATGCTACGGACGCATCGCAGCCTTGAGGCTTATTGTGCAACCCTGTAATGAAGATTACTAGTTTTTTTGTTTTTCCTTGTAATGGAGCACCGGTGGAATGAAATTCACAGGGAGAACCAAAGTACTCGGAGAAAATCCTGTCCCAGTGCCACTTTGTCCATCACAGATCGCACATGGACTGACCCGGGACTCCGCGGTGAGAGGCCGGCGACTAACCGCCTGAGCCATGGCACGGCCGTAAGTGCAATTAGTTGGTAAACCAATTTATTCAAGGAAACTAGCCTTACATGTACCGCACATTGTAACCACAGAATAGCTGCAACACAATATACCTTACAAATATCGTTTGTTTGAGGTACATAATTGTAAATACTCTGTATAAAGTGATGACATGTACTACTACTACTACTACTACTACTACTACTACTACTACTACTACTACTACTACTACTACTACTACTACTACTAATACTAATACTATTTTTTTGCAATGGCTCGACAGCCCCTTGGGGGCCTAGGCCGCCTCATTTTTCGAGGCTTCACGATCACACTTTTAGACACACCACACTCGGCAGGACTCCTCTGGACGAGGGACCAGCTCGTCGCAGAGACCTCTACCTGACAACACACAACACTCACAAGAGACAGACATTCATGTCCCCCAGGCGGGATTCGAACCCACAAACCCAGTAAGCGAGCGGGCGTAGACCCACGCCTTAGACCGCGCGGCCACCGGCCACTGGGATCGGCGCTACTGATAATACTACTACTACTAATACTACTACTACTATTAATAATAGACGTTAGCTGGGCTCACGTGGATAAAAGGAGCACTTCGCCACTGATGGAACAGAGTTTGGGCAGCCACTTGTTGAAATATCTGTGTTTTCATATTTTATTGTTAAGATTTGAGAACCACAGTACGCTCAAACTCTGTTCCATTGAGTGGCAGAGTTCACGTTAACCGCGTGCGCCCGGCGAACACAATGTGACAGATCCGCACATGTAACACAGCATAACTGATACCCTAAACACGAACCCACTCTCGACAAACCTACTGCCAAAATGTGACAGGTTGGTAGGTTTACTGTTTACTGGTAGAGTCACTTCTTTGGATCTTGAATGTAATCCGGATTAGCAGCTGCTGCAAGAAAAAACGAGCGATCGCCATGGCAACCACTTTCTTTTATTTCGACGATATAGTGGGAAGAGTGTGGCTCTGCAGATGACGAATGCGCAATCTCTAAAGTGCCTTAGTGACGCATTCACAGAGCCCCAAACTGGCGACCTCTTGAATTTGAGAGTTTAGAATATATGCCTACAATTCGATGGAAGTGCCCAGCTTACTCTCAGATGAAAGGAAAGAAATAATTGGATGGTTCAGGCAGCTGAGGTACATCAATATCTAATTACGTTCCTCGACAACACATTCCAATACGTTTTCTCTGAAGAATGTTCCACTATATTGATTTAATGGTTCAAGCAAGTAGCATCAGTGATGACAGACTGGAAACTTACCTGGCGAAATAAGTAAAAACCACCGAAGGGAATTTATTTTTACGTGCGTGTATTAGGTAAAAATAAATTTCATCTCCAAAATGTCTCGGCCCTCTAAGTGCTCATGGTAAGGAGGAAAATGCGATAAACTTATGAAGCCTAGTCACTACGACATGGAGCGTCCTCAGAGGTTGAGGAAGGAATAACGGCTACCAATACGGAAGGCAGCTGTGAATATACTGTATAAACAGTCGCACACAGCCGACAAGGGGTTGTCTTATAGCTTGGGGTTTGGGCGAGGTGCTACCAACTCCTCATCTCAAAAACTTACATGCTATCCAGCCAAACATCAGTGCTGTTTATATATAGTTAAAGGTAAGTTAATGCGAATCCTGTGTGTGTATCGGTACGTTTTGACAGGATTCTTCAAGTTTGTATATCAATACTATCTAACAGAAAAACATATATAGAGTACCGTAGTTGTGTTTTATGTTTTTCACTGTATTTTATTAATATGAATGACATAAATGACATGGATCTAAAACTGAAGAAAAAACTTACTGAACGAAGAAACAAAAGCCAACCTAAAAACTGCAAGACTTTATAAAAGCTACAAATTTAAGTTTCTTCCATTAAATTCTTGTTCCTTACAGTTTGAGGCCTATGTGACTTACTGCTTCCAATATAATGCTACACTTTTTATTCTGTTTATCTTTATTAATAATTAGATTAAAATATAAACATCAATGTTACAATGTATTTTTAATAAAATTTCACTCACTGCGCGTGTCCTCATACGTGTCGCGCACCAACTGCTGGAATGGGTTGTCCTTGTAGCCTTGAACGTGGTAGTAGGTGGTGCTCCAGCAACGGACGAACCGCACAGTTATGCCTGCAGCCTGCAGAGCCTGCAGGATTGTGGCACCGATCTTACGGAACTCAGAGTCGGTTGAGTTCAAGTAGAAGAACGCCACCTGCGACAGGACATGTTGATCAATATTATCGTACTATAATTTAATGACAGCTTCACTTTGCCTTGTTATAAACAGCGAGGATCTGACGATTGAATAATGTCAGTATAAAGGTTCATCAGATGTGGAAGAAATTTCACTACCAAAATCAAGAAGTCTTAGAGCACGCGTATGCAGTATTTTACGCCAGTTTATTATAAGATCACAGCAGTGTTCGGACATTTGACACAATTCGATTTATACTGCGTGTAACGCATGACATGCACCAGACACTACAGACCTATGATATTCGGCATTAATTAAAAAAGTCTACGGTTATAAATTGTCTTAAAAATTCCATAGTTTTATGGTACGTGAAAACTGAGAACAATTTGCTACTAAATACTATCCAATGGCCGTGCCATGGCTCAGGCGGTTAGTCGCCGGCCTCTCACCGCGGAGGCCCGGGTTCGATCCCGGGTCGGTTCATGTAGGATTTGTGGTGGACGAAGTGGCACTGGGACAGGTGTTTCCCCGAGTACTTCGGTTTTCCCCTGTCAATTTCACTCCTCCGGTGCTCCATTACATGGAAAAATGAAAATAATGATAATCTTTCTCTTCCTCTTCATCACAGGGTTGCACAATAAGCCTCAAGGCTTCGGTGCGTCCGTAGCTTCTGCTGCGGGGCCCTTCGGCACAAAAAAAAACCTCAGATCAGTCGAATACTGTCCCAACCCTTACATTCCACTTCTGTTAACATACGCGCTTATCCTGCAACGTCTAGTGGCTAACATGCGTATTATCACGTTTAATATTAAAAATTTTGAATTCTGTCCACGCAGTGAATTTACGCGTTTCGTACGATTCTCAAAATAAACAGCCATTTTTTCCTCTATGCAGCATTCGGCGGCTAGCCTTCCGAACGCAAGCGCACCGTGTTCTCTATGCGGTAGGAGCAACTTAGACCAAGAGTTATACCACACTATCCTTCCACTTATGTTTAGACTTCCTGAGCAGGTTCTTCCCTTCAGATTTTGCAGCTATACTCCTTAAGATAGCCGATCCCAGTGGCCGTGCGGTCTAAGGCGTGGGTCTTCGGCCGCTCGCTTACTAGGATCGTGCGTTCGAATCCCACCGGGGGCATGAATGTCTGTCTCTTGTGAGTGTTGTATGTTGTCAGGTAGAGGTCTCTGCGACGAGCTAGTCCCTCGTCCAGAGGAGTCCTAGCGTGTGTGGTGTGTCTCAAATTTTTGTGATCATGAAACCTCGACGAAAGGAGGAGGCCCAGGCCCATATAGGGCTTTCGAGCCATAGAAAAAAAAGAGAAAAAAAAACTCCTTAAGATAAAGCACAGTGACATCTTAATTAACTCGCCAAATAAAAGTGGATCACAACGACAGCCGGAAACAAGTCATCTTTGATTCTTTTATTCTCGATTTAACTTCTTGCTTCTCATACACACGACATGTGAAATACTCTCGTAAGGCTAAGCACCCTCATAATTTGGCATCTGTGCCCTAGCAGACACGCTGACAGGACCAGCATGGTCCTTTACACCGGCAAGTAATGAGACAGTAAGCAAGTTGTGTTCTGTCGACTAGACATTTGGCAAGCACCTCACTGAGGCCCAGGGCTCAAGCGGTTAGTCGCCGGCCTCTCACCGTGTAGGCCCGGGTTCGATCCCGGGTCAGTCCATGTGGGATTTGTGGTGGACAAGTGGCACTGGGACAGGTTTTTCCCCGAGTACGTCGGTTTTCCACTGTCAATTTCATTCCACCGGTGCTCCATTAGACGAAAAAACGAAACAACTAATTATCTTCATCTCAGGTTTGCACGATAAGCCTCAAGGCTGCGGTGCGTCCGTAGCTTCTGCTACGGGGCCCTCCAAGAAAATAATAAATACAATAATAAATAAAATAATAATTAATCTATGCCAGTGCTGGCCAACATGCGACCCTCGAGGAAATTATAGGGTGTTTTTTTTTCCTGCTTGACTAAACAAATGTCGTGGTTGTAAATAACGGCGTTCTAGGTAATTCAAACCTCCCTCCCTTTTTGACACATTTGTACACAAGTGCGGTCCTCGGGCGAGTCCTTAAGAATTATGTGGCCCTCCAGTGGGTTGAAGTTGACCAGCCCTGATCTATGCCATGCAAGCAGTTTGTTTGCAACAGCTGCGTTACGCGAGGAGACGTTACACCCTTCCACGGCGTTCGAAGCTCTCCGCAGCAGATTGTTTAGAGTATTCGTACATACCCTATAGTTCTGGAATTCGTCTCCCCATATGCATAATTTTACCGCAAACAAAGCTCTGTAGACTGGACAAACGTTGTAGAAGTGAGCAGCGTAATTTGTATTCCATAAAATGTTTACAGCATTAGATGAAGACAAAGGAGATCAGCTGGACATGTAAGAAATGGCTACATTATGCTGCAGGGGGAGGTCATAGTAAGAGCTCTGCGAGACCTAGGCCTAGATGGAATGGTAATACTGCGAGTGGGTCTTGTTTGTTTTAGTGAGAATTAGACCTTCTGACGATAAGGCCTAGTGGCAGGCTTTTGTAACTAGGTGAAGAAAATTCGAATTCCAACACTCAAGTTTCTTGACTGTCTGAGTAACAACAAAATTTTCAGGCCATGCATAGTAGAGTTAGGCCACTCGACTGCTGTCACCGCCACGTTTCCGGTACATCGGCAGAAAAAAAAGAACGGTTACTGAAATGTACGGGAGTTTCTGCGTCGTTGTCCATTTATAAAAAGCGGAGGTCTGGCATGAAGCATAACCGGAAATGTCAGATTCAGGGTGAGAAGGCACGTACCTGTGTCCAGTTGAAGTTGAGCAGCACGGAGACCACAGACTTGCTGATCTGCGTGTCTGGTGGCCGAGTGCGGGCGAACGTGGGGTATCGGCTCTTATCAGAGGTTTCGTAGTCCATGCAGAACTGCAACAAAGAGCGGAGATTTAGTTAAACACAGAACTTCCAACGTTCAACTATTTCGGTAGTAAACCACTCAGTCTAACATAATGTAATGTACTCTCCATTCTAGCTAAACATTATTTATATTAAATTAATTTTAGTGATTTATGTTTTGTATAAACAATTCATTACATTAACAACTATCAAGGGTCACAATCTTATCATTGTAATCGTCACAATCATAATTATCACCGCCATCAATACTAGCCATCTAAAGCTCGCGGTGGAGCTCGGAGTAGCACAGTCTTCGTTTTCGCAGCATCATAAATCTTTCCCCCTTCCTCTTCTTCAAAAAGGACATCACAGTTTTGCTATGATAAGCTAACTTGCCAGATCGTACTTCCTTTGGTTGGCTTGTATTTAGGAGGGCCCCAGTTCATACATCGGCTGGGACAGCGACTATGCGAACTGGTGTTCATGGTTTTCTTTAGTTCCTCCAGACAAATTCCGGGACAGCACCTTAAATTAGTATATAAACGCGTCCTTCCATATCCTTTACAATTCAGTAATCACCATCGTCCGATAATTCGACGCTATATAGCCTCAGTTACTGACAGAATCGTTTAAATAAACTAAAATCGAAAATAATATCAAGATATGTTGGTGTAACCTGAAGATCATTAGGAGCAGAATCTTTTGTCTTTAAGCTTGCGAACCAAAAATATAAAGATTAAGATATACAGAACTGTAATTTTGCTGTTGTTTTGTATGGGTGTGAAACTTGGTCTCTCACATTGAGGGTGGAACATAGGCTGAGGGTGTTCGAGAATAGGGTGCTGAGGAAGATATTTGGGCCTAAGAGAGACGAGGTACCAGGGGAGTGGCGAATACTACATAACGAGAAGCTTTATGATCTGCATTCCTCACCAAATTATTACTTGGGTGATCAAATCAAGAAGAATAGATGGGCGGGGCATGTGGCACGTATGGGAAATAGGAGAGGTGCATACAGGGTTTTGGTGACGAGACCTGATAGAAAGAGACCACTTGGGAGATTTAGACTAGATGGGGGGATAATATGGATCTTCAAGAAGTGGGATGGGGGGAGGCATGGATTGGATTTATGTGGCTCAGGATAGGGACAGGTGGCGGGCGCTTGTGAATGCGCTTATGATACTTCGGGGTTCCATAAAATTCGGGGAATTTTTTTGACTAGCTGAGGACCGGTTAGCTTCTCAGAAAGGACTCTGCTCCATGTAGTTAGTGTAACCTGAAGAGGGAAGCATGGTTACCTGTCTATACATCTTATATATAGGCAATTAAAGAAAGAATAATATCTAACACAACTTCTGTGTAAGTAATATAATGCTTTGTTACAACGCCGAGCCACAAGTACGTGGGTACTGCCCCGGACAATATATTGTTACAGACAAGTGTAACAAACCTCATTATACTTTTCTGAAGACATTCTGTTCCAATACTTGATACACACTTGTCTGCAACTTGAGTCAGTGCGCTGAGCTGAAAGAGGGCAAACAAGGCGATAACAAGACCCAACAGGCGGAAGAGTGTGTCTGTACTCGGGTGAATAGTGAGTGGGTGGAGCTGTAGACACATAACTGGGAGATTGGTGCCGAGTATATCATTACGGTAGAGAAATAATGGGTTACGAAGGATTGGGTAAATGGCTTGCGACTTAATGAGTGGTTACCTAGCTACATGAAGCAGAGCTGTTCTTGCGTAACTGACAGTCACTTAGTTGGCCAATAAGTGCTCTGTTTTTGCAGAACTACCTGTTTCAGTGTTCACAAGAATCCGCCCCTATCCTGAACCAGAATAATCAGTCCACAAGGCCAAACCCATAGGCTTATCTCATTAACATCAACTTTAAGACAATTCTTTCTACGCCTAGGTTTACCATATTTAAAATTTTTAGGCTAAACGTTTCGTATATTGCTCGTCACTCCCATGCGTGTCACGTCACGTGTCACGTACCCCTACCATCTCATCCTCCGTGATGTCACAAGCTACTTGTTTCATCAAGAGTGTAAATAATAAATCTCATCATACGCAATTTTCCCAATCATCCTCTTAATTCCTCTCGTTTACATCCTCATATTCTCATTACACCCTGCTTTCAACAATCCTCAACATACGTTCCTCCACAGAGATGAGAAATAAACACCCACACAAAATAACAGACACAATTATATTTTTGTGGGTTAAGTTTACTTTTTTTTAGATGGGGGAGCGGAAATATTAAAAGGCTAAGTGGGAGATTAGACAACCTGTAGTTATTAGGTATTAGTATCGAATGATATTAAGCTTTGTACTATGTATAACAACAGGCTTTCTGTTCTGTAATACATCATCTGAATCCAGTCATGTACTTCTAGCCTTTTTACGTCGTAACTATAAAAGTATTCCTGTCTTTCCTTCCTTTCAGTCTGTGTGGTCTATTTGTTCGGAGACCATACATATGGCCAACGCTGTTTAATAGCTAGACAACGTTGTATGACTTAATGCACAAAATGATGCATCTTGTGTTAAAAATATTGTCATCCTATGGCTCCATTACATAAAATAAAAGAGAAGACGTGTAATTTCCACAGCACAAGTTTAATGGTAAATAATAATAATTCGTGTTTGTTTCTTACACTGCATCCAAGTGGTCTCCCCACCAAAATCCTGTATGCACCGCTCCCCTCCCCCATATATTAAAATGGATCTTCAAAAAGTGGAATGGGGGGGGGGGGCGGGGCATGGACTGGATTGATATGGCTCAGGATAGGGACAGGTGGCGCGCTCTTGGGAATGCGGTAATGAACCTTCGGGTTCCATAAAATGCGGGGAATTTCTTGACTAGCTGAGGACCTGTTAGCTTCTCAAGAAGGACTCTGCTCCATGGAGTCAGTTGGTTCTTACATTGCATCAAATTTAATGTGTCAGATAAAACCATAAAGTGTCCTGTTATAGCAAATAACGCTTAGTAGAGCAATTAATTTTATTTCAATCCAACAAATGCACTACACTTCCTTTCAGTGATTTCTTGCCCCTACATATGTTTCGGCACACCTTGTGCCATCCTCAGGGGGGTCGTCGAGAGTTCACAATCTTCAATACACCCAACTGGTTTTCACTTACTTTCTAACTAACTAACTAACTAACTAACTCCATGCAGCAGAGTCCTTCTTGAGAAGCTAACAGGTCGTCAGCTAGTCAAGAAATTCCCCGCGTTTTATGGAACCCGAAGGTTCATTACCGCACTCACAAGAGCCCGCCACCTGTCCCTATCCTGAGCCATATCAATCCAGTCCACGCCCTCCCATCCCACTTCTTGAAGATACATTTTAATATTATCCTCCCATCTACGCCTAGGTCTTCAAAGTGGTCACTACTTTCACAGTACATAATTATTGTAAGCCACCAGCACTAAATATCACGTGTCTTCATGTTCATTAGTTTTTCTTTCTTCAGTATTTTGTTAAAACAAATCATTAAATTTAGAATTGAAGATATTTGTAGTATAAAATATTAAAAGATATTAAGGTTGTGTTTGACAACTGGCTATGTATGATTGTTCGATCACATTTGATCTTGTCCTTTTTCTGTGTTGTTTGCCGTCCTATGGTGTATTGTGTACAATACACCATAGAACGTCATAACGACGGACGCTACGAAAGTGGGGTTGAAATGGCAGTTCCATTTCCTGCAGTATGTTATTTATTTGTAGCTCATTCAACGACGCTGTCCGTAGCTCACAATGTACATCGCCGATCCTGCAGGAGATTTATTTGTTTTGATATTTATTTCTGCAACCGTTCACGCCACATCAGCTGCTGAAGGACTGCAATGGAATCGTAGTGAAATAACTTGCACTGCCTGCTCTGTGAACAACATCCTGAGTCACGCACACAGAACTTTGGCGCGTGACAGCAACGTTCAGAAAGCCAATAAATACTGCGTAAAGACGGGAGGACAGGAAATACATATACATCACAAATAGGAGCGCACAGAATGTGCTCGTATTCCTCGGGACTGTAAGACGACCTAGTCTATCAGACGTATGGAGGATACATTCTGAAAGTGAAATATTCCTGACTGGATAAGTAACACCAAGGTGCAACATTTTTAAAATTATTATAGTTTCTCAACCAGTGAAACATATCCCCCATTTTATGGAACAAATTTCTTTGCGTCTTACACACACGCCCACCACTGAGTCTCTATACGAAACCACTCAAATTCAGTCCACATTCCTACACAAATTACTACAAATTAATTTTAATATTATTCTCCCACATACGCCCAAGTACCCAAGTGTTATCCTATCTTCAGGCTTTCGAATAAAGGTTTTAAAAAATATTTTTCATGGCTTACACGGCTGTTACGGGACCCACCCACTTCCACCTTCTTGATTTGATCAAATTAACAGTGTTAGTTAAAGAATAAAAAATATTAAATGGGCCATTATGTAATATTTTCCATCACCGCATATTTATATTAACACTGTTAATGTTCATGACCGCTTGTGAGTAGTTGCCGACGTTTCGAACGAATGTAGTGTCTTCATCTTTCGGGGTCCAGAACTTGACCTTGAAGATGAAAAATCTAGATACAGGTAGCCCGTTTCTGCCACACTGTGACTTTCTCCACTACAGTGTTAACTGTGGGAATCATCCAAAACAATACCCTACATGGGTGTAGTGTTGAAATGTTAAATACTACAGAAGGTGGTACATGCACTTGTCGCTGGTCTATATAAATGGCTAAACAGCATTCATACGTCACAGTAAACAACGCCTGGCCATCACAGCGACCAAACGGTTAACGTTATTTACTGAAGTGTTAACTGCTTGTTCTTATAATTATAACAAAAATATACAGTAAAACTGTGGACATGCAGAGGTCTTTAAATTCAAAGCAGGTGATACACGTTGTAACAGTAATGCTAGTGTCTCTCTGCCTGACGATTTTGATGATTACACTATCTGAAGTCAGAGGATAATTCCTACAATCTGTATGCTTCAATATTTTCGTAATTTAATACAAACAAAAACTCTTAATGCAAATTATTAGCGATTTAAAAGTTTAAATCATGTATTTTGATAATCCAAAATTTATATTAAATCCCAGGATTAGAAGAATATACTAAGCTTCAGTTTTAGATAAATAAAAGAAAAAACTGCAAACAGGAGCTCGTCCAGGTGTTGGAATATTAAAGATATGAGAGGTTAAGTTAAAGGCCAGGCCCGTTACCCACCGGGTACCGGCTGGGTGGCCTCAGAATATATCGGCAGGCTTCGGTGAAGAGAAAGGTTCTTGTTCCTGCCCTTAGGCTATTCCAGCTGACAGCTTTTCGAACAATCTCCTATATTTCCTGTGAAAGCAACATGTGTGCTGTTCAACTGCTTTCACGTAATACATGAGAAGTTTTCTTTACGACAAAAGCAACAGGCCACATACGTTTGAACTCAAAACACCTCTCCTAACAATATCGACAGCGTTCAGCTCTGCTTTGAAACGGCCAAGAGAAAACTGACGGCTTTAACCTAGCTGCTTGTTTCCAGTTTCCGGGAATCAGATTTCCGAGCATCAGAAGTGTTTTCTGAGAAGGCTGTGTGCAGAAAATTTTGAGGGAAATACTTTTGAAATTTAATTTTAAATGATCCATAACCGTGTAATGAGCAATTAAGATACGATATTAAGTATTAAAGTATATAATACATACCGTATACCTCCTACATGTTTCGGCCACTCATGTGGCCATCTTCAGGGAAGTGCATAATAAAGGATACATACATCGAAATAATACAGAAATTTTTGGAACCAATGCACAGATATAAAATATTAAATTGTAAAAATAATATATGGAAATAATAATATGTATTATTTTTAAAATTTAATATTTTATATCTGTGCATTGGTTCCAAAAATTTCTGTATTATTTCGATGTATGTATCCTTTATTATGCACTTCCCTGAAGATGGCCACATGAGTGGCCGAAACATGTAGGAGGTATACGGTATGTATTATATACTTTAATACACTTATGGTTTTGATATATTACCTAATACTCTTGAAAGTTTGGTATAGTGCACAGTGTTCAGTATTATGCTTATTTGTTCATTCATCACCATTATCATCGTCATCATAATCAAGTTATTCTTACTCCCAGCGAATATGCTCCTAATTTTTATTAGCATTGTTGAGCTATCTGTACGGCTATGTTTCATCTGTGATATAGTGTTATTTAACATGTCGTTGTGGAACGACACGCAGATGGCAAGCATAAGAACAGGGCGTTTGCATAATCTGAACTATCCACCAAATATTATTACGGTAACTAAGTCACACAAGATGGAAAGCCAGGATAGGTAGAATGCATAAAAAGAACTTACAGAATTTTGGACAGTAAACTCCGAATGAGATCGCTTAAAGGAACCTAGATGCATGTGGCAGGACAATATTAAGAGAGACGTCAAAAACAAAAGGTGGGGGAGTATGGAGTGGATGTAACTGGCTAATGACAGAGTCAAATGGAAGTCTGTTGTAAACACGGTTATAAACGAATTACTATCACATTACTATCACTTGGGACATGACATAGTGTAGTTTGTGAGATAGGTACAAACCTTTCGAGTGAATCTGCTGCCTCCATCTTCAGATACCCTGACGTACCGCCATGAGAACATCAAACTTCTACCGATAATGAAACGCCGGATTCCATAAATCGATGGAATATTTTTATAATTCAAAGACTATCAGCTTATAAAGACGGTTTATTATCCACGGAGTTAAGTGAGTTAAATGATTATTATCCGTGAGTCTTCTATATCTAATGAAGTCTTTTGAAAAATGCGAATTAATAGAGGATGCCTAAGGCTTTGTACTCAAAATTGTGTACAATTTAGCTGCAATCCATATTTAGTCGAGGCCTTCAAGGTGACATTGGCATCTCAATTGTATGGTGTTCATACACCTCGGTTCAAGCGTCATCAGTCTTTAACTGGTTTAGCTTCTGTCAGTTTGTACGTCTCATTTAACCTGGAGTTGAGAAAGGTTATTTCTGCTCGCTGCCATTTTTCGAACCGTACTTGCTACCGAGATTACGAAACTTCGAAAGAGATAATAAAGAGTGACGAAGCGGGTGAATATCGGATAAATGTAATCGTCGTATGTGACTGTCGTATTGTAAGACATCCTTCACGACGTTGGAGTGAGAATAATCGCGCAGTGTAGTTGTTCCTTATCTTGAGACTGGAACCAGATACTTCCGAAATTACCTATAGATATTTATTATTATGATGCTATTTCGATAAAGACTATTATCGAGCTGTCATCGAGAAGCCCCCAGTTCGTTCCCAGGCCAGTCAATGTGGGATTTGTGGTTTTGGACACAGTGGCACTGATACAGGTTTTTTCTATCCAGTACTTCGGTCTTCCACCAATGCTCCTTACTCATTCATTCATCTACGATCGATGCTATAAAGTATTTGTAAATGAGAGTGTCAACACAGTAAATGAAAAAATCTATTATTAAAAATCACTTTACAACTAGTGCATTTGTTTTGAATCGGTCTTGCAAAATTCAGCTTCATTCTCGTCACTGGTTTCAAATACATGGCCTGGCCAGTTGGAGTGCTACGCGTTTAGGAGACCTGGCCACTTGTTTTGAGTATATTATTGGCTAACACACGTTGTATTCACGATCCAGAAATATTATAGCAATCATTATGTATAGAAATAAATTTCTTGCGACGCCCAGATATGTGAAGTGTAAACTCTGGCACTAAACCAGCAATATGTCAAGTATCTTTAGCTGGTCATTTAACGAGCACAGACTGGCTTGAGAGTCTTGATTCGGGTCCAAGCCCCCATGTACAGATCAACAGAACCAGGTGCCTTCCCAGCCGAAAAACTTAAAATGAAATTTTTTTTATGTATTACTCAATTTATAAAGAGTTATTTGAAGCACAGGTGTGTGAAGTGAGTGTACAAAAGTGGGACTGCGTCCGTCCTTCTATGTTTCAGCATATTTTATCTCCAAGCTTTATACGTAACATCCCGTTGTGTTATGATAGCATAATATACAGAACTTATATCAGTCAAAATACAACTGTATTTAGACAACAGAGTTTGTGTGTCTAAAACAGCGACATTTTTCGTCTTAGGACAGGCCATTCTCACGCTCACAAAATTCTAAAAACATATTGAGGAAGACAATGTACAAATTATTTCGATTACATGGAAAAAAGTAAAATCAATATTAAAAATCACATACAAATAAAATAATTCTTAGAGTTTTTTTTTAATTAGAGCGGTCCACGTTGAATTGACAGCTGAAATAACAGCCTGTAAGGAACTGTACGCAATAACAGCCTGTAAGGAACTGTACGCAATAACAGCCTGTAAGGAACTGTACGCAATAACAGCCTGTAAGGAACTGTACGCAATAACAGCCTGTAAGGAACTGTACGAAATAACAGCCTGTAAGGAACTGTACGCAATAACAGCCTGTAAGGAACTGTACGCAATAACAGCCTGTAAGGAACTGTACGCAATAACAGCCTGTAAGGAACTGTACGCAATAACAGCCTGTAAGGAACTGTACGAAATAACAGCCTGTAAGGAACTGTACGCAATAACACCCTGTAAGGAACTGTACGCAATAAAACCCTGTAAGGAACTGTACGCAATAACAGCCTGTAAGGAACTGTACGCAATAACAGCCTGTAAGGAACTGTACGCAATAACAGCCTGTAAGGAACTGTACGAAATAACAGCCTGTAAGGAACTGTACGCAATAACACCCTGTAAGGAACTGTACGCAATAACAGCCTGTAAGGAACTGTACGCAACAACAGCCTGTAAGAAACTGTACGAAATAACAGCCTGTAAGGAACTGTACGCAATAACAGCCTGTAAGGAACTGTACGAAATAACAGCCTGTAAGGAACTGTACGCAATAACACCCTGTAAGGAACTGTACGCAATAACAGCCTGTAAGGAACTGTACGCAATGACACCCTGTAAGGAACTGTACGCAATAACAGCCTGTAAGGAACTGTACGCAATAACAGCCTGTAAGGAACTGTACGCAATAACACCCTGTAAGGAACTGTACGCAATAACAGCCTGTAAGGAACTGTACGCAACAACAGCCTGTAAGAAACTGTACGAAATAACAGCCTGTAAGGAACTGTACGAAATAACAGCCTGTAAGGAACTGTACGCAATAACACCCTGTAAGGAACTGTACGCAATAACAGCCTGTAAGGAACTGTACGCAATAACAGCCTGTAAGGAACTGTACGCAATAACAGCCTGTAAGGAACTGTACGCAATAACAGCCTGTAAGGAACTGTACGCAATAACAGCCTGTAAGGAACTGTACGCAATAACAGCCTGTAAGGAACTGTACGCAATAACAGCCTGTAAGGAACTGTACGCAATAACAGCCTGTAAGGAACTGTACGCAATTCAAAAAACCTCTGATTATAAGAATTATCTTATTTGTGTATGACTTTTAATATTAATTTTCTTTATTACATACAATAAAATAATATTTGTATATTGTCTTCCTCAATGTATGATTTTCGAATTGTTGTGAGCTTGAGAATGACCTATCCTAGATCGAAACATGTAGCTCTTTTAGACACGTAAACTCTGTTTTCTAAATGTAGTTGTGTCTTGACTGATAAAAATTCTATACATTATTTATCTCCAAGACTACAGAATGGGCTTCAATTAAAATTGGTACCGATAAATTAGCTAATAACATATTAGCAATGACAGGTTACGTTGCGCATTGGTTCAGTCTAAGAATTGTTGCACATAAACCTGAAGATGAGATTATTGATTATATACAAACTTACAGGGAACGTATAAGCAGTTGTATGCATTCCTTCCACATTTCTCTCAATTTCTTATTCACAACCATTTCCCCAACCTGACGTCATATGTTGTATACAGATGAGAAAGAATCACTAATAAGTAAGAAAGGTCTTGTGTAAGGGCAGTCTTAACATTAAATAAGAAGCAGAAAGTGTCAATAATCCATAGTCCGAGTAATATACCTAGTCCCCGTGTGAATTAACTAACCCCATGGAGCAGAGTCCTTCTTGAGAAGCTAACAGGTCCTCAGCTAGTCAAAAAATTCCCCGAATTTTATGGAACCCGAAGGTTCATTACCACACTCACAAGAGCCCGCCACCTGTCCCTAACCTGAGCCATATCAATCCAGTCCATGCCCCCCCCCCCATCCCACTTCTTGAAGATCCATTCTAATATTATTCTCCCATCTAAGCCTGGGTCTTCCAAGTGGTCTCCTTCCCTCAGGTCTCCCCACCAAAATCCTGTATGCACATCTTCCCTCCCCCATACGTGCTACATGCCCCGCCCACCTCATTCTTCTTGTTTTGATCACCCGAATAATATTTGGTGATGAGTACAGATCATTAAGTTCCTCGTTATGTAGTCATCTCCACTCCCCTGTTATCTCGTCCCTCTTAGGCCCAGTGTGAATTAACAATGAAATAAATACACCGAATAAAGACAGAACAATATTGATGCCACATGAGTCGATATTGTAGCGAGGAAAGGGGAACGGGAGAAAAAGGAGGAAGAAATATCAGTGGGAACAGCAATGTGGCCTTAAAGCTAAGCTATGTAACTGAGGAGCTGTCACGAACCATTTGAGCAAGAGCAGGGCGCAGGGACCGGGTCGACAGCTGAAGCCTACAGTAAACAGCAGTAAGTAACAATTAAACAATAAATCGGAATCAACGGGAAAAAATCAAAGAATAAATGAGGGTCTAGTATAGAACAAAAATCTGAAACTACATAAGTAGCAGTCTAGAAGTAAGTTACAAACAGCAAGAGACCTTAAAATACACAAACATTTGATACTATCCAAAAAGACTAAAAATGGCGCATATCGTGACCTAGTACAAATACTTTACGAAGGCGTTATTTACTTTTTAAATATAACAAGGCTTCACGATACAAGCGTAAATGTAATTTTTCATACAGGTCCACCAAACAAATAAAGTACCGTCTTTCCTGCACCGATATTCCTGAAGCACAAAAACGCTGAAAAGGCATAAATTTCAGATCTCTTATACCGAATTTCACCCACATCGGACAATAAATATCGATAGTGCACACAGAAACTCGTTTATGCTCCTAAGCAAACCTTTCACTGGACAGATTTCCACGAAACTCAAAAACACTCAGCAGCACTGCATGGAGATATGCTATATCGATTATTGTCCAAATTGGAAGAATAAACGGCACAAATTTATTTACGGCCATGAGTAAAGAATGGTGTTCACTGTGACGATTCTCACAAAACTCACAATTAGTAAACGATATCACGTGGAGACACGTATCTTCAGGACGTGTTTATCGTCTAACCAATTAATTAACCTACTGGCTATCTAAATTGCTGAAGAAGTGACTCTCTTTCCTTCTTTATTTCATAGTTTGACCACTTCTACCTACTCATTGTAGGTGTAGAGGGTTATTGTTGTACCTGATCACACTCAATGACACATACACACTCGGTAAAACTCCTCTAGACGAGAGATTGGCCCGTCGCAGAGACCTTTACCTAACAACCCACAACATTTACGTCAGACAACCATGTGCCCGGCGGGATTCGAACCCGTAATCCCAGCAATCGAGCGGCCGCAGACCCACGCCTTAGACTGCGCGGCCACTGGGATCAGCTTATGGTATATATTAGCAATTTTATATTACTAATACAAGAACCACGTAGCCCGGAGGCCAAGTCACGTAACACATTCCGAACTGAGTAACTTCATAAAGCAGTATCCTTCCTTACTAGTAGTGCCTCAGTTAGTCAAGAAACTCCCTGCATTTTAAGAATATCGAAGTTTCGCTGAAGTGTTCACTTGCCCCTACTTTGAGCACGGTGAATCCAGTTCATGTCCTGCAAACTCATTTCTGTAAGATCCATTTTAAAGCTATTCTTACATCTAACACTAGTTCTACCATGTTTACCATCAAACTCTTGTACCTACGCATTTCTTTTTTTCTACCACACCTGTCACACGCCATGCCCATTTCACCCTCCTTGATCTGATCACTTTAATATGTACTAGACTCATTCATATCTCTGTCTGCTTCTTGCTGTTTTTGTTTCTCCCTTCCTTCGTGTTTCTTGTTTCTTTCCCTCTTTCTTTCTTCCTTTCTTCAGCACTGTATTTCTGTTTTATCCTTTCCTGTTTATGTTCCTTTCACGATGCTTTCTTGTTTCTTTTCTTTCTTCATTCACAACGTATCAAGTTTCACAAATACCCCTTGTTCGCATTGTGTTCTGTTTGCTTCAAGATCACACTCTTTTATTGAAGACTCAAAGCAGAGCAGTGTTACCAACATGATATTATCCCTTCGATTTTGAATCAATGCTCTTGTGACGTCATGTGGGTGACGACATTGGAACTTTGTGTCTATGGAGATAACTTCGCAATTCCTTCCCAGCAAATTGACTATGTTAGCGGCCTGGTTTTTATTTTCTTCGGCTGGCAACATCGCTTTCACTATTACCAGCATAAACACAGTCCTCTCCGGACTGGAACCGGGGACACAAATATGTTAGAGTTGATATAGAAAAGACAATAGCAACCGGTATATGACATTAAGACGCCATTACCACCTTTTGTTACGATCCATTAGAAGTCCTTTAAAAATTGTACCATGAGATTGATATAGAAAGAACGCAATTTGGCAGAAAGCCAAACCCTAAAGAAATGACATTTTCTTCCCAAATAACATTCCGATTTATCACAACGATATCCAAGAGTATGATTTGTAGCTCTCTAGGGTGGGTGATCAGCAGAGTCAATCTGTCTGCACGTTCCTGGCAAGCGGCAGCAAGCCAGTCCTGCTGGCCCTACGTTGAACGAACGTACAGCAGAGCATCGCCAGGTCACAACGAATTGCAAATACCGCATCCAGGCAACGAGCACGCGCTTTTTAGCAACAGTTAGAACCTGAGTCGTGTTTGCTGTTAGCCTTGTGTTTTAGGTTCTCTGATATCATAACGAAATTAAGAGCACATGAAATTCAGAAAACTAAAGACAAATATTATCCTATACAGTAGGCTATGTTATAAAAATAACTACGGTATGTTTCCAATAACACACCTGTGCATAGTAAGTTTTATATTCGTACAAACTATTAATCTCTAATTTAATGTATTGATTTACGAGTTTATCCTTACTCAACAAATAAGCGCCCAAGCAGGATTCGAATTCGTTTTCTCTGGCAATTTCTGTCCCCCTTACTCGTATATCTAAGGCTAACTATTGCTATTCGATCGTTCGTACGTCAGTAGTCTTCCAGAGCCATTAGTAATTACGAACAAGAGCAGAGAATGGAAGTAATAAATGGAAGTGATCCGACGTTTGAAATATTATTGCATATTCACTTTGGCCATGGAAATTTATATCTTAAAACCGAGGTATATTTTCCCAAAACTTTCATGTTTACGAAGTACAGAGTCAGGTAATGGTAATGTCACAAAGCCTATCACGTACAACAGGGAATCACAGTTACATATGTTCAGCCTGGCAAAGTAAGGTGTTGATAAAGCAAAACTTCCAGTCGAAATTTGTTAATAATCGGCCAATAATTGATAGTAACAAATAAAATTAGAATAATTCGACAGACGGACAGAATACACTTCGATATCTCGTCCTACAGTTACGAACATGTTATAACGTTGTCCTGCCCGTAGAACATTTACTTAAATTTTGGTTCAGAAATTTGTACCGCCCGACAAAGACAGACAGGCGTTTTTACTGAGCTGCCAGCAGATAACATTACGTAACGTCGATGTACATTAATCGAATATGAGTATGGAGCATTGTTGGTATGATAGTCACAGAGGTAGACCGATGTACTCTGAGGGAAACCTGTCCAAGCGTCACTTTATCCACCACAAATCCTACATGGACTCACCTGGAAAGTTTCACAAAACTGGCCAGTATCCTGAAGCGCATTCCGATAACTGTTTCAAGCAAAATTCTAAGCAGTGAAAACATCGACTAAGTGCATTTGCTATACAAGAGGTATACTTGTAAGGTGGCAGGAACCATTAGTGTAATTATAGAAGGCTTTTACGGGAATTACGGGCTCTTAATTACAACATTTCTCGTACATATAATCAGTGTGTAGCCGTCTTCAATTCGTGATGGAAACGCGCACACACATCGTCAGAAAGCACGTATTGATTTAGCTAACCGTCCGAAACAACTTCTTTGTAATCAGCCATATTATGAAAACCCCGTGTATACGCAAATCATACTATTACATATTAACCTGACCCTGACTAGCGGGCTCGTTCAGGTTCCGTAAAGTACTATCATCTGCCCCGTAAAACTCTACGGCCCGCTCCATAATGCTTCTTGCTCTACTGCACGAAAGGATTTGCTCCCACGTATGAAAAGCATGCGACTGTTTTAAAGGCGTGTGGATATTTTGAGTTTTTTTTGTGGAGAAGGGCCCCGCAGCAGATGCTACGGACGCACCGCAGCCTTGAGACGTATTGCGCAACCCTGTGATGAAGATTATAATTTTTTTTTATTTTCCTTGTAATGGAGCACCTGCGGAATTAAATTAACAGGGGAAAACCGAGGTACTCGGGGGAAAAACCTGTCCCAGTGCCACTGACCCGGGATCGAACCCGAGCCTCCGCGGTGGGAGACCGGCGACTAACCGCCTGAGCCATGGCAGGGCCATATTTTGACAGTTACATATCTATGTTTTAATGAAAGTCAGACTACATATTTGGAGTAAATATTAGGAGTAGACTCTAAGCATGTCACCTGAAGGAATATCGGAAACCGAGGCATTAAAAACATTATCGAAGCTTCCAGTCGAAAGTCATTCTTGTGGTATGCACACTTCATGCCCAGTATATAAAGGCAAACTACATTCCACACATTCTGAAAGGGTTCGGCGTTTGAGTTCCTCTCAGACCTCAGCAGCAAGCATCCAATCGAAACAAGAAAGATAAATCAAAACGCCGATTCTCTAGGCGGTACTCAGTTGGCAGCAAAGACTGAAATTCCTTTGTAAACAGCCCACATTTCACGCACACTACCGTTCGAAATACACGGGCCACTGTTTATAGGTTCGGAGGAATTGCGCAAGGTGAAGCTAGCCAATGGGATCTTACAGACGAGACGCTGATGTCACAGCATTGCACAATTCATGCAACTCCACCCAATCCACTTCTCCGCCACAGTGTACCTCTAAGTTCATGATGACCATAGCAACCGGGGAACCTAAAATAAGGAAAATGAATCTAGAAAATCAAGGAATTGTTTCTGTAACAAACTGTAGGAAATCCAATCACTTGTTTAGTATTCTTCACAGTCACCGCCTTGAGGATCTCAGATCTCACACATTGGTTCTTGCTGGGCAGGTCCTGGGTTTGGTTTCCGGCTGAGAATACGGTTACCTTTATTTAGGTTTTTAGTAGATTTACTCGGTTTCTTTAGGCAAACGCTTTGAGAATACCTCAGGATAGGCTACGATCGCATCCTTTCACAGCCTTCCTAATTCAGTATTCCTCTCCCTTCCGACGTTTTGTAGACTAAGCCAGACAGATAAGAAAGCTCAAATATAATAAACAACAGTCACTTGTAAGTAAATTGTCTCTGCTCAGTTTTTTCAACAAATATTAAGAATAATTATGTTTTACATCGGTTACGCATTACGAGCTCTGTTTTCAACATGTGTCTTCACGAATCTTGTGCTAGTGGTACGGGTGTTTACGATATACGGTGTGTGCACTCGGTAACAAACATATAATGAAACGCCTTTAAATCGCATACTGATTATTATTATTATTATTATTCAGCATATGCGATATTATTTTATTTGTTGAGGAACATATTTTACGTTTATTAGTTAAGTAACACCACTCTTCGTAAAATTATAATCGTATTTGTGTTGTTTTATTCCCCTAAACTTACTCTAAACAAACTGGCGTCTTATTCCACAAGATTGGGAGAGATGCCTAAATTACACACGTATGTAAAATGGTTGATTACGGGAAAAGTAAACTGCTTTCTGAACGTTCAATGTACCTATATGCAAAGTAATTTTCCGAAGCCACTTTCTACATGCTGAAATGGTGCGGACATGCATTACGCATGGGACATAACAGATTGCCTAAGCGAAGTGATCTCGTAGCTGGCAGGAAGAAAAAGGAGAGAAATACAAGAAATAAAGTGGGACGAAGAAGTGGAAGAAGCAGAACAATCTAACACGTGCAGAGCAGTAAACCGGCAAATAAGGCGCAAAGCGACTAAGAACCATCAACCGCTGTACCGACGGAAAACTATTATAGGTATATAGAATTGTTTTTCTGTAATGTACACTAGGTTATAAGCGCTGGTTGAGGCACTGCGCTACAAGCCAGAAGGTCGCGGGTTCGATTCCCGATGGTGTCACTGGAATTTTTCATTGACATAATCCTTTCGGTCGCACTATGGCCATGGGGTCGACTCAGCCTCTAACAGAAATGAGTACCAGGAGTATTTTCTCGGGGGTAAAGGCAGTCGGTGCGTAGGGCTGACAACCTTACCACCTTCATGTGCCGATTGTCTAGAAATTTGGGAGCCTCAAACTCCTGGAACCCTAACGACCTGCCCAGGCCTGTAATGGGATTGCTTACGCGAGGTTACAGCTTAAACGTATAGTGTGTGTGTGTGTGTGTGTGTGTGTGTGCAGCATTTAAAACAAGAAACGCATATTCACCTGGTCCATTATAATTGTACGTACATGCGGTTTTGTGTGGTTTGAAACTTAATCTCTCGACCTCTGGGGAAAAGATAGTTGGAGCAAATACGTGCTGCGTTTAACATCTGAACCCAAAAGAGAGGATGTAATAGGAGGACAGCATGAAAAACAGAGGTCAGAAATATGTAGACGAAAGACCCGAAGGAAAGAGACTACTTCGGAGCAATACACGTAGAAGATGGAATTATAAAAAAGTGGTCTGAGAAAAGATGTAATTGTATGGAATTAGTGTTATCTGGATCTCAGTAGGGTCCACTGACAGCGTCTTGTGGACACGGAAATTAAAATTCTGTTTCAATAAAATACAATCACCTTTTTATAGCTGAGCTAGTGTTTCTAAAGAAAAAGCCTGTTCCTTTGAGTTAGTCAGAAGCACTGCTGGGTATAATGAAAGCTATAATGAATCCGGATCAAATTATCTCTTCATTAAAGAGGCTGCTAAATTCTCATGGATAACAAAGGTGCCAAAGGAAGTAAATTTTGAATGGTCGTTTATTTTTATTATTTTATATTACATGTACCGCGCATTTTGTCATATGTTTAAGTTAAACCAACTAATGCACAAGTAATTATTAACAAAGTAAGGTACATTTGTAACCACTACATACGTTTCGGCAATCAAGTTGCCATCCTCAGGGGGCGCATAAAAAACTCGCAAGTATGTATGGCATCCAGATACACATGCATTTGGAATTATAATGGAAGTACACATTCCGCTCACAATATTAAAATGATTTATTTAATCAATATTAAACAAAATTGCATTCTACAAAACCGAAGTGATTCGACATGATGACAGAATGTAGAGAGGCAGATATTCCAAATTAATGGCGAAATAGCAGACTACAATAAAAAAAAAGGCCAGAGACGGAGATTTAAAGATACTATTGCTCAGCTCCAACTGTGGGCGGATCCTGTCAACAAGTGGCGAGACAGCCTGCGATTTTGATCATTATGTTATACTCCGTATCGTAACAAACAGATGCTCAAAGGCCGAAATAATGTAGGAACGTGGGAACAGAATACAGAACACTTACAAAGAAGAAAATGTTATTTAAGCAAATACGTACATGTTTGATAAAAAGTAGGAGGAAACAATATTCAGATAAAAGAGATAGAGGAAAAGAAATAAAAATTCAATTTCTGGGTCATGCTTCAGTGTAATTTCGTAATTGTGGTACCCACGTACCAAACTAGGCAACACAGCGTCACTCTTCAGAAGATCATAATAGTGATAGTCTATTCTTCACCATATGACTTGCATATGTCAAAAGGCACAAAAATATGAAGTCTCGCACTTTTATTCGCCCACTCATTATTGTTAAGTAAAGTACGATGGATTCAGACGGGAAGGAGTAATGAAGATTTGTTTAAAAGTCGCCAAGAAGAACGGTACTTTGGAGGCCGAGGCAGGGTACTAAACTTTGTCTTATAAAATACGTTGCATGATATTCACTCGGTTTAAGTAGCTCAGGATGTTGTCCAGTGACGTGAGTTTGTAAATACGATGAAACAAATCGTGACATATGGTTAAAGTGCTGAAAGTGAATACTAGCAAATGACAATACGGTGTTAAGGGTAATGCTTTTACAACGCATTTCAGTAACTGATTCTACACCTGCATGACCGCCCTATACGCTCCAGAAATTCTCTTATTTGTCTCTTCATGCGTCACAAAGGGATGTCTCTCCCTAAAACTATTCTCTTCCCTTCTCTTCTCTTCTCTTCCTTCTCTTCAGTTCAGGTTCGCAGTGACACTGCGGCAACTTCTTTGACAGATGAAGTGTACGTGTTGCGTGTCACCTGCTAAGGGTTTCAAAGGGGAGGTCCTGACATTTCAGATTTACCAGCTAAACTTTGTGTGCCCGTTTGGAATGCCTGGTCTGAAGAGGTATTTACTGCCTCTTGCTTCAGCTGTTTATTGCATTTCGCACTCGGATCTTCTTCTGTTTATGCGTTCCCTTTGTAACATACAGTTTATGTTGCTGAGAAGCCAGGACCCATTGGTCTAACTAACTAACTCCATGTAGCAGAGTCTTTTTTGAGAAGCTAACAGGTTCCCAGCTAGTCAAAAAATTCCCCACATTTTATGGAACCCGAAGGTTCATTGCCGCATTCACAAGCGCCGGCCTCCTGTCTCTATCCTGAACCACAGCAATCCAGTCCATGTCTCCCCATGCTACTTCTTGAAGATCCATTTTAATATTATCCTACCATCTACGCCTATGTCTTCAAAGTGGTATATATCTCCCCTGTTCCCCATACGTGCCACATGCCCCGTCTTTTCATTAGTTTTCAAACAGTAAATAAACCAGATTACAAGGGTAAACAATATTAGGCGAAACATCTCTCACGAAGCCCGGAAAGTGGTAAATAACATGTAAATAACATTGCCTTAGTCTGACAGGACTAAAATATCATGGAGTTTTAGAACAGTAATGAAGTGTATTTACGGTGTTATGAGGTGTTCAAATTTACTAAAAGAATCATACGTCACAGAATTTCGTCCTTGTATTGCAAACACAAACACAAACACTAAGCATCGGAAACAGTTCAGATGGTTACCTGGCAACAAATGTACAGTGGCACGCGAAGATGTACGGGCCAACAGCTTGCAAGAAGCCCACGCTATCCAGATTAGCTTACGTTAATTGACTGCCGCAGACAGCAAGCCATAATGACGCGACAGTCGATGTAGATGCGTTTTCTTATACCTTAACGTACACTACTGGATACGAAGTTAATGGAATGCTAGGGAAACAGAGTGCGACGCTGAATGAATAGCAAGGAGTCTCCAGAGATCATTTTTGCAGCAATTCGACGTCTTCATCCATCAGCCCGCACACGGTGGAATACCTGATTTTGACGAAGGAACTGTAATGATGTTTCGTACTGTATTTCTACTTGCTGAAGAGCCGTGATGACAGAATACGAGCAGGACGACGCAGAAATCTTGTTTCGAATTCTGGCGAGCTAAGAGATTTCTTCGTCTCTTCTCCTAATCATCCAGACCGTCGGTGGGACCCACCCAGCCTCCTATTTAGTGGTAACCGGGGACTCTTTACCCAGGAGTGAAACCAGTCCCGTAGTGAAACTGATCATTCACCTTCATCTAGTGCCGAGTGTATTAATGACCGGGGTTCGACCTCTACCACCTCACATACCCTCATGTTGCGTACAGCGACATATTTACTTTACCTCTTGTTTATTAAAAAATCTTAGGAGACGAGCAGTTGTCAAGAGTAACAACACTTATCTGATCTTGCAGAGAAATTTTGATATTTGGTCACAATCAAATTAGAAGAAATATTTCACTGATTTCAAACTAAGTTTTTTTACCTTATAATTGAAAATAATACAAACAGCTACATTTCGTTTTATGGCATGTTTTCTAAAAAATTCAGTAAATCTGTCCCTGTCCACATCATGAAAGCTTGTAGGCGGAATAGAGGTACAGCCCGACTCATTCTTAACCTCGGGGATATGTGGAGGTGAGTGGTCAATATTTCGCCCCGGCTGCTTAACCGACGGAAAAGAAGCCGGTTTCCCATTGAAGAGGGCGCTGGGTTTGCCCCAGGGCCGGTATGGACGTTTCAGAGAAGCGAAGAATCACCTGCCCTGCCAGGATTCGAACCCGGGGTCGTCTAAACAGTAGCCTAGTCACTATACCAACTACGCTAACCCATCTCAAAAATAGGGCTATTTGTGTTTGTAAACAAGGCGCATAAATAGTTTTCGTTTTTCGCCACAGTCCTCTCCCTGCCTATACACAAAATTCACCCATCTTACAGACATGTTAAGAACTCTACATATTTTACGAATTCTGGTACGTTTTCCATAACGTTAAACTTAAATTTCAGTGCAGTTATTGATTCATTAATCCTGGAACCCTCAAAGTGTATAGGCCTATTTTATGTCTGTAAAATTCGGGGTGTCAGACGGGACGACGCAGGGTAGACGTGGCGGGTGAAGAACAGCCACACCTCAAGACCTGCCTTTCAACAATAAATGTCACTGCAAACACGACAATCTCAAGTACACGATGTGACTCATGGTTTGGTTGACCTGAAAATTACATTAGAATGATAAGTAGGCCTAATAATTGGGGCTTATAAAAGTAAAGTTTCCTTTCTTTCTTTTTTCTTTCATAGTCCGACCCCTTTATTGTTGCACCTGATAACATTCAAGGACACATACACTCGGTAGGACTCCACCGGACGAGTGATCAGCCCGACGCAGAGACCTCTACCTGACAACACACAACACTAACAAAGAGATAAGATAGCCGCTCCGTTAGCGGCTTTCGAACCGGCAATTCCAGTAAGCGAGCGACTGGAGACCTAAGCCTTTGACCGCGCGGCCACCGGGATCCGCGTAACGTTACCCCTGCCCTCAATTAAACCTCACACAATGAAGATGTGTCGGGGAGTGGGCATAGAAATATAGCTCCACGCATTTTCAACTTCGGAATTAGATGGAAGTGAGAAGTCAGTTTTAGTCTCCGACCACTTTTTCCCCCGGAGGAAAGACGTTCGTGCCCATTAGATATGAGACTCCGCGTAAGCCAGAGCCGACTTGGTCTCGACAAAGAAGTGTACAATCTTTCTCCCCTGCAGGCAACATAACCACAGTTCCTTTGTCGTTCAGGACGTAGTTCAGCCGCTGAAGTGGCTAAACTGCCCCAGCACCAATACGGATGTAATATTTACATAACTTTCCAGCATTTATCATTTGTAGTTGTTAGCGACATTCGATCTGCACTTACTTTGGAATGCCCCACTTCCAGCCACTCACATCAGTGTGTTATTTTCACTTTAGAATTCCATCAAGAGGTTCTACGTTCAAAAGTCAATGTACATACTGAATTCACGGGAGCAGAATTTTAACACACCGATACGAAGAACAACTTATACATTTCTTAGTACCAAATGCGATATCAAAACCCGAACCAGTATTCGCTACGTCGGAAACATTAGCATTCTAGAAACGAGAATTTTCCACTTCTAGTAATAAAACGGTGTCCTGAAGCACAAGAATGGAATATTGGACTGAGAAATTTGATTCGGAGTACGGAAAGTCGGGAAGAATCGATTTCATGGTAATTCACAGTGGCTGGCCTGCCCTAGCATTGCTGATAATAATACGGGCAGACGGTTGCTTATGTCTGTTTTCATAATGGAATATAACAATTAGCGCTCCGGTATCAGAATCCGGAGATTTACCACTCCGACAAAACATGATACTGACAAAGTTACATTCACTCGCATCCTCACAACCCACCTTCATCTTAGCGTTATTCATGATCTTGCAGACTTAAAGATTTTCTAGTGATTTCCTCACCAAATCCTTGTTTCTCCTATTCGATCCTAATATTCTCGATTTCGTGCATTAATAACACCAGGTGACCTATTTATTCACCAAATTTCTCTTAATGTATCGTCGAATTGTGTGAAGCGCAGGTCTCCGCCCTTAGCTATGTGGCTGGTTGGTCACTTTCATACGGTTAAATAGCGACTCTAGTGCTTATTTCCCTTGTATACTAGTATGAGGACACCGACATTCCTTTCCTGACAACATTAAATAGTACAGGTCTATTACTGGGATTCCTTAATACAGGTATATTACTGGGATTACCCTAACGCACTTACATACGAGATCATTGGTAGGTTGAAGGCTGCAGCCATGCGCGCCTCTGTGACGCAAGTCTCCTGCGGGCCGATGTAGGCCGCGACATTCTGGGTCCACAGGTCGGCGGTGCGAGCGATGCTGGCCAGCTCTTCGCCGTACGTCTCGGCCACCACGAATTCCAGCCGGTGACCACGTTCACCCAACGGTCCAGCGTTCAATTCTGTCACGGCCAACGATATTGCGCCAGAGATGCTGAGCCCGGGACGCGCGTACTCGTGGTCTCCGGGGCGACGTTGGGATCCCGTCAAGTACCCGAGGGTAAAGACGTCACCCCCCGCCAGAGGAAGGGCCAGCAGCGCCAATAGGCGCCACATGCCCCAGTCCACTCTTCCACCTGCAGCAAGAGACGAGATAAACTGTGGCATACGGTAGGAAAACCAACAGGATTCGAGTAAGGCGATCCAAAGGAATTACGAGAAGAAAATCTAGGACGAACTGGAAAAGACAGAGGAAAAACAGAAGGGACAGAATCGTGAAGAAAATTGGAGAAAAATAAATATAATTACAGCAAGGTACGGAAGGTAGTGACAGGAGGAACTATGACAAGCAAAAGATGAAAATATGATGAATTAAAAGAACGAATAGCATAAAAAGATAGAATTATAATAAGGAAGTTAAATAGAAAGAATAAAGTTACAAAATCACTGTATTTGTACATAACGTCACGTCAGGGCACATACTTGACCGATTTACATAAACGCGTATAATTAAAGTTTGAGATCTCAAACTTGGTACATTCACTATTTATAAATATTATGAATATTATATACCATAAAAACTTTTTACTAAGACAGTCAAAATAATATGATGGCTTATCACTCTTTGAGAAATCAGCTGCACACCATATAAAAATATAAGTCTAAAACAATTAAAATCATAGGCAGTGGTTAGATATATCGTAACCCGTGAGTGTAAATTCCTAGGGGGTTACGCTCTGGTGAGAGTTGCGTGGTGTCAGTCTAGTAATCCGTGTGAGGTGGTAGTATTATTAAGAGTATTGAACACATGTCACAATAATATAAATAGCAGGCAAATGCATGTTTTGGCATTTAGTTTTTGGTTCTCTGCAAAAAAATATATGTTGCGTTCGACAGGTACTTACTGGTTTTTAAACAGTTAGCACAACAACGGGATGAGTCAGGTCAAGACGAAACGTCCTGACAACCAGCTCGGTTGTATAACGCAGTGTAACCTCCAACGTCTTAATATTCATGCTTGTTTTTGTGGATATCATTAGTTAGCTGAAGATGCTTAAGTGGACATGTGAGCGCAAGTTGGTTCAAAGGCAAAATTCCTTATTTTTATTCGGGAGTTTCACGATACAAATGCTGTCGAGACAACGATTACCATAAATTTCACACAGTTGACACCGTGCATCTTCGTCATATTAAATTAAGTTATAAACCAATTGATGCACACCAAAACCACTTTTTAAGTAGCTTTATTATAAAATTGTTAAAATTGTACCCCTACACGTGTTTCGATCCTAGGATCATCGTCAGGGGTTTTTTTTTGCTAAAAGCTACAGTCACTTCAACCACATGATTTAAAATATTCTATCGGCACTTTAAAACATAAGTTAAAATCTTGTAAAAAGACTCGTTAAAATTTGTAAAATTACTCCACCGTAGTACTCTTCACCACACAACACGCAGTACACTTCGCTCCACACAAAAACAGTTCACATGCTTTTAATACCACGATCCCACACGCCAGCAGTTCCGCAATCTACCATCTACAGTGCTTTTATAATTCTACAACTTTTAACGAGTCTTTTTACAAGATTTTAACTTATGTTTTAAAGTGCCGATAGAATATTTTAAATCATGTGGTTGAAGTGACTGTAGCTTTTAGCAAAAAAACACCCTGACGATGATCCTAGGATCGAAACACGTGTAGGGGTACAATTTTAACAATTTTATAATAAAGCTACTTAAAAAGTGGTTTTAGTGTGCATCAGTTGGTTTATAACTTAATTTAACGATTACCATAATTGGTTTTCTGTGATTTTACTAAGTACCTCTTTAAAATAACTGGATTTCAGTTCTACCTAAAATTATGTCATAACCATTTAATTCTAAAATGTTCATTAATGATGCTATATATCGACGCCACAGCTTACAGTCTGAGCAGGTGGTATCAATGTTAAACCAAACGCAAAAAAGAAAACGCTAGCATGGACGTAATGCATAGTCTTTTCAGATAGCGGCATAAAAGACTGAAACTGCTACCATCCGTACACTATAATTCTTTGACAATTGTGTAACATGCGAAACATCACTGATGTGTACTAGTAAACACGCACGGTGAAAATAATATTAAGTATATAAACACCCAACAGGCAGGACTAATCTACAAATACCACAACATCAAACAAAAACTACAAAGAGCAAACGCGTCTATATGGTTTAATAGGTGTGCAGGGCAGTCTCTAGGAAGTGCATGTGTTGGTATAGTGTTTACTAGTGTTAATAAACATGCACGGTGAAAATAATATTAAGTATATCACTGATGTGTATTTGAACTCTTTCCATAGTGACTGAATATACAAACACGACGTTTCAAAAGCAAATTGCTTTCGTCTTCAGGTGAACCACACTCTTAAGAATAAGGAACAATTTAATAAAACCAAAAAATCTACAAACTGATATGTTTTTGGTTCTTTTAGATGGTACTTATTCTTAAGATTGTGGTTCACGTGAAGATGAAAGCAATTTGCTTTTGAAACGTCGTGTTTGTATACTCAGTGACTATGGAAAAAGTTCACATACACACTGTGATGTTTCGCCTGCTACCATCCGTCTTTCTACCGTGGCTAAATGCGAATAAAGTCTGATATCGCTCCCATGTATATTTTTCAGATATACATTCAGATCATACATAAAACACATAAAGATCTTAAATAAAAGAATGTAGGTTTGGTAATGCGCACATTTCGTACGAAATATGTATATCTGTTATCAAACAACATTCTGTGTTCCAAATAGAACTGTTTCAGTTATTATCGTCATAAATTCGTAGATATGTTGCAGCTTCAGTTCCGTTTACCGATATATAAACGAGCAACTGTCTCGCCGGAACAGTCGCACTGTGTAACAGAGCTGAATATAGTTCTGAAGGCAGCAGAGGGACAGAAATGGTGCACGCAGAAATAGCAAGAATACCAATGCGATTATTTACTTTCCAGAATATGTGCGACTTCTTTAAGATATCCATTATATGTCATACTGACTTGCTACATTACCACAGCCGTACGTAACTATAGCCTGACTGACTGATTTTGTAATCAGACAGCTGATGAGAATTTAATGCCTCCTGGGATGTGAAGTTGTAAAGTCTGGCATAAATTGATCCACATTTCGAAGAAACCTGTTTCTACTATCGTCAAATTATCAAATTACCAACTTGCAATTACAGCGTTACGTTACATTTTGGCTCACTGTAGCCATCGCTTCGTTATTGTCGAGAGGAATACATATTGTACTTCATACGACTGGTTACGTATATTCGTGTGCACAATTGCTCCTACGCTTCCATTAAGGAGTAAAGCCATCTGAATTTAACATACAGGGAGTTCATTTGAAAACCGAACCCAGATACACCTCGTGTTAAAAGTAGGCGTTGGAAATGACCTTCAACTCTCAAGACATGCCTGACACCTGGTGAGCAGATTATTAAATGCTGTTTAAATTTCTTGTCTAGAAATTTCCGATACTGCGCGGCTGATGAAATGGCTGCTGCACGACTCGCACACCACCGGCACTATCGTCGCACGTACGGTTACATTGAATCATCTGAGGTCTTAATTCACTCAGGCCACTTTCAATCTCCTGTGTGTAACAAACATGTAAAACATACATTTGTTTTGTTCATTAGTATTCAGTACAGTCTAATAAAGTGGATTTTCATTGTGGAAACCTACATAACGAAGAAATCGCATGAAAATTGTCGTAGGAAAATTATAATACGTTTTACTGGTGTTTCAGTTCCTTCTAAACCAAGCATGTCTGACGGCTGAAAGAGGTCATTTACTACTACTTAAACATGCCAATGTGGAGGCCCACTAGAGATGTCAAGCCACTGGAAAAGAGACTTAAACGTGCCATCAGTTACATTACATATTATGTACAGTTTATGCGGAAAAGGAAAGTTAGAAGGAAGGATAGAAATGGCAGGAAGACGAGGGAGAAGACGTAAGCAGCTACTGGATGACCTTAAGGAAAAGAGAAGATACTGGAAATTGAAAGAGGAAGCACTAGATCGCACTCAATGGAGAACTCGCTTTGGAAGAGGCTACGGACCTGTCGTAAGACAGACTACAGAATGAATGAATGAATGAATGCGGAAAAGTAAGGCCGTTAAACTTGCCGTGCGTCTGGGTTCGGTTTTCTATTGAACACTGTGTATTTGTCCTACGTTTATAATTAAGACATTAAAATATTTTTATATTTTAAGATTATTAAACTTTAATCCTCACGCGTGCATACTCATAGCCTTGCTGAATTAAAGTTTTAAACCTTTTTAAATATATCTGGTACCGCTTACATTTTTCTGAGTCGGCAAATGGAATTCAATTTCCTGTGCATTTCCTGTACACAGATTTGCAATTAAGAATTGAAGCTACTGAAGTAATATTTTGAATAATTTTCTTCGATTAGGCACGTAGCCGGGGGGTATTATTAATTATAAACTTTTTTTCTAGTATAGTTTCCAGTTACCATCAGTTGGCAATAATTGCATAATTTGAGGCTACAGTATAAAATAATTTGTAGAACTACCACTAAGTAACCAAAGAATCGAATTATCACAATGATTTACTCCGCTATTTGTTTATTCCCGACTGATATCTAACTGAAGGCGCGTCAGAGAATTATGACTGACTGCGGAGTAAGAAACCGAGATGATAAATATAGAACTGTTTCATTGTCTTGCGCGGAATAATTTATTTTCTTCCGTTAATCTACTTTATTGTGCACGTGGAGAGAGAGAGAGACAGATGTGTCAGGAACTCCGGGAACTGCCACTGCAAGTTAGACACATGTAAAGTCACTAGCAGCAGCATTCGGAATTTGGTGAAATCAAGTTCCATTAATTAGTGCATGCAAACTGATCGATCTGATCCGAGACCACAGACGGGCAGTACTGAGTCAAGGAACATGTGGGTTAGTCACATAGCATTTGTGAGCTACATAACTTATTTCATGACATGTCAACACTTTTATAGTCACTGCTTTCTTCGACTATATTTAACCACTGCTTCCATGCGCCCCCCCCCCTTCCCCCTCTTAACCTAGCAACACGCGTCCTAGACTAAAAATCGTTCAGCATTATGTCACATGCAGTGTTCGAGATTAAAAGCTTGCCTGCTGCAAAGCGGGACCGCAAAACATACTTGCGACGTTGTGAGACTCAGGAAGGCGAAAGGAAACGTCATTCCAACCTTATCATCAGAATAAATATGTCAACTATGTGTTTCTGGAATAAGAAATGGCGACAAGACCATATGGATATAAAATACGTTTAAGGGCAAATGACGTAATGATAGATTTCGTAATTTCTTAATCTCTTAGTGTTATTTCTGTGACGAGCTGTACCTGTCACAACGCGTACTGCCAAAGGAGTCAAACAGACACGCAAACAAAATTATTTTTGATGAACGTGTGTGGAATTTGGTCATTCTTCTTTAAAAAAAAGAACACACATTTGCGATTTGCTGGACACCAATTAGTGTTACATAAGAGAGATAAATAGCAGAACGGAAATTGCTGCACAAAGAAGAGGCTCTTTGTTACAGTGTTGGTTTTTATCCGATGAAAGTTTTATTAATATTATTATTATTCCATATTAAGTGGATCCCTTGTGGCTACAGCATGGCGCGCCCTCAGGGTGCAGACGGAAGAAATATTCTTCAGGTTTGGAGGATAAATAGGTCAAGCTATCCCATTACAGGCCTGGACAGGCCCTTAGGGTTCCAGGAGGTTGAGGCTCCCAGAATTTCTAGACAATCGGCACGTGAAGGTGGTAAGGTTGTCAGCCCTAGGCATCGGCCGCCTTTACCCCCCAGAGGATGTCCCTGGTACTCATTTCTGTTATAGGCTGAGTCGACCCCAGAGCCATAATGCGGCCAGAAGGATTAAGTCAAAGAAAAATCCCAATGGCCGAATCGGGAATCGAACCCGCGACCTTCCAGCTTGTAGCGCAGTGTCTCAACCAACGGCGCAGATTTCGTGGGAATTTTCTATTGTACAGAATAAGCACTTATCATTACGCGAACTTCTATTTGCTTTGGGACTTTTATCAAATTAAGTTGTCATTTAAGCAAGAATTCCGATTATAATAATTATAGGGATTACATTACTAAGAGCAACACTAAAATTTCCTTAGTGTTTATTGTAAATTTTATCAATGGTTTTTCCGTTAGATTATTTAATCCGATTTAGTGTGGAAATGATAAGATTGATGATTATTGTTGAGGGATCATGCATTTTGTTCGAAAGTTAAAAAGTGTTCAGTGAAGAGCGATGTACACAAATGTAAATTCGAATGTCGATACAAAGTGCAAATTCTGTAGGGAACTAGAGCGTGTATGCAGTCAATTCGCTAGCTCTACATGAAACATTTTTAAACAGATTACAATGCAAAAAAGAACAGAGAGTTAATTGTTATACAAAAAGGAACCAGGAATGAGAGTTCACGTGAAAGTAGTGAGCACAACTGAGTTACAGCAATAAAATTTGCCTCATATGAATCTCTAATTGTCAAAAGTTAAATATTCCCACATCGCAACATTCAAATGAACATGTGGACTGTTCATGAAGTGTCACACAATTAGACTGATTACATTTTGATGGATGGGAGATGACAATGAAGCAGACTTGATATTCAGCATTTCAGAGGAGCTCACCGTGCTGGTAATGATCAATATCTGGTGTCTGCAAAAGTTAGGACAACTGTCGACTGACACACGGGCAACGAAAAACTTTTTATGCTGGGCGACGAAGTATAATCTTTAGAAGCTGGAAGTTTTAGATGAACATTAAAAGAACAGGGTCACATAGAATTCTTGAACAGGTTTGTACCTTTAGAGAATCAGAAGCTAATATAGAAATAAAGTCAAAATTTCAGCCAAAGACAGTCTATGCTAATTACAGCTAAACAAACACAAAATATGCTTTGATGAAGAAGGTCCAATAAAAAATAAGTACATCAAAGAAAGTTCAGGTTAGCATTTGTACAATCCAAACCTTATGATTGGAGGTAAACTGAGCAACATGAAACTTCGGCCCGTAACAGATTCAAGAATCAAAAATATAACATTCGATATTCAGAACCAACGGGCTTAAAAAAGCAGTAAAAATAAAAAAAAACATTATATACTTGTAATTCAAGGATTCAATAAAATGGATAAATGTTACTAACATATGACTAACTTGCTAACGTATATTCATACGTTTTACTCCTCACCACATATTATTAAGATGACAGAATCAAGAATTATTATATGAGAGAGTAGAGTAGCACGCATGGAAAGGAAAAGAAATTCTTACAAAGTTTTGGTCTTGAAGGAAAGAACTATTGGATAAACCTAGGCTTAGGTGGGAACATAATATCAGAATGGAGCTTAAGAGATATACAATTGGAGGTTGTTGATTGGTATCATTTGGCTTAGAACATTAACCAAAGAATGGCTCTAGTGAAGACAGCAATGAAACATCGTATTCCATAAATTTCGGTTTTCTTTCGATAGACGAATAAATATTAGCCTTTGGAACAGATCACCCCTATTATTATTATTATTATTATTATTATTATTACAGCGCACTTTTGTTGATGTAGTGGTTCGCAGCGGGAGCGGTAATGGAAGAGACTTGTTACGATTCCGCGGGAGGACGACGATTCCGCGGGAGGACGGAAGTATCGGGTTGAACGAACGCGACGATCACCAGAAGGGTTTCGACGGCGACGTAGTTTCCATTTCATTGCTTCCAGGTTCAAAACATGCAGACAATCGAAACATCACACCGGCATAACAATTCGGCTTAGGGGATTGTGAAAACATGACCTAATTTCCTTTCGAAAGTGTCCAATCAGCCACACAGATATACTGTGTAGCTGCTGCATTTATATGTGTTTCAATCTTACTCACACAATTCCTGAAAGTTAATATTTTTATTATGGCTGTGTAATGGGATTGACGTCCAGCGAATATGGGAATAAATAAGTGTTTCATTTTCTCATATTTCACAGCACACCATCTCCACACCCATAAACCGTAAATACATAGCAAGATTAATTAATACATCAACCAACATATGCAACTAATAAAAATGCGTTCAGAAGTATAAAACTCCTTCATGTTCCTGTAAATATGTTATCGATAACATATTTACATGACGAGATCTCTTTGGATCATATAAGATCGAGACATGTTTGTATACATGCACAATAGGGTGTAAAGAACTGGCAACATACCTGGAACGTCTCACTTTAAAAAAATTAAATTTACAACACTGTAATTTTATAATTCTTAACTTTGTACGCGTATATTTTAGAATTTTAATATTTCAAACATTTTAAGAAGGGAGACACAATACCTAGATGATGTTGGACTTGTACTACTTTGTTCTGAATAACTCCCTGATGTTGGCACCCCGGTGCCGAAACATGTAGGAGTTTTATACTTGCTTCTGAATGTATTTTATTAAGTGCATAATTTGGGTGATGTATTAATTACAAGAAAATTCTCGCTAGGTATGAATAACATAAAAAATATTGCACAATGTTGGACCCAGTTCCCGTACTTACGTCACTACTAATGCACACTCAATATATCGGTAAGATTTTCGTCGTTGCTGTGGAAACAAGGCAGCCATATCCATGTGCATCAACACAAACATTACTGTGAACAGTGCAATACGCGATACGAGGCACAGACTGTACCAATACGTTCAGCACTTTCAGAATGTTATATGGGCTTAGAGTAGAGCGTAAATGCAAATTGACTTCCATACGAAAAGAATGGCCTTTCCTTTCCCGTTTTTATTCGGGTGTGGGGGGGGGGGGGTGGGGTGAAGGGCCCCGCAGCAGATTCTACGGACGCACCGCAGCCTGAAGGCTTATTGTGCATCCATGTGATGAAGATGATTCTTTCTTCCGTTTTTCCGCGTAATGGAGCACCGGTGGAATGAAATTGACAGGGGAAAACCCAAGTACTCGGGGAAAAACCTGTCTCAGTGCCACTTTGTCCACCACAAATCCCACATGGATGACCCGGGATCGAACCCGGGCCTCTGCGGTGATATGCCGACGATTAACCGCCTGAGCCATGGCGTGGCCTTTCCCGTTTTACCATCCGCATGTAAGCCCTCAGCAATCGCACAAGCCCGGAATCCTTGCACGTGAATCAACTCGATCGAAACACGTCGTATCACTAAATGGATAACAACTACGCAAGGTTCTTGCATTTGAAGAAAGGATATGCTCAGTTACTGATATGATTTTAGAGGGTTACATTTCGGCTGAAGACTTGGGTGACATACCTTCCTTTACTGTGTGGGAATTGCTAATCCGGGCCCTAAAGACAGGAAATTATTACGCGTTCTGTGCTGAGTCTCGGGATAAAGTTGAACCCACTGGTTAATACGGAACAGTTATGGCTGCTGAATTTTGTTCTTTTTCCTCCAGCATTTTTGTGGGCGGACACTTCGAAGACTAACTTGGAAAATGGATGAAAATATGAAAATAGATGTTAAAGGAATGACGCTTGATAATGACGACTGGATAGGTTCCATGGCTGGCCCATTATGTGATTATTGTTCAGTCACTGGGTTCTAATATCAGAGTTATGAGTTCTGTGTTAAACTTCAGAAAAACCTTAGCCTTTATAGCTTAGGAATTAAGTTGAGTTCATTTATCGCTCCTTTTCTTTCGGCAGTTTTTCGAACTTTTCCAATATCCAATCACAGGCACACCACCGTTGTGTGCAACATCCGGCGCAGGAAACGAACTGTTTTAATGACGTTTGTGACTTGCACAGGTTACTGACAGTTTCACTTATGCCCGGAATATAAACGGACAAAATTCATTCTGTACTAACTGCAGCGTTTGGCCGTGCCATGGTCAGGCGGTTAGTCGCCGGCTTCTCAACGCGGAGGCCCAGGTTCGATCCCGGTTCAGTCCATGTGGGATTTGTGGTGGAAAAAGTGGCACTGGGTTACAAAATAAGCCTCAACGCTGCGATGCGTCCGTAGCATCTGCTGCGGGGCCCTTAAAAAAACGCCAGCTTTTGTTTACGAGTCTCCTTCTAATGGCACTTGACCAGCATTTCCAATTTCTGCTTCGCGCAACGTAACACACTTGTAAAGCCAAGTCTGGGGAGAAGACAAGTTTAAAAAGACAATTGAAGAGACTTTCTAGTGGTGGTGACAGTGTCTTTTATTGAAAGTGTGTATGAGTTTATACAGGATCGTCAATGGCAGTTCTACTGTTTGTGAGAGATGAACTGAGAAAGATGGTATTCATTTATGGCTGTAGCAAAGTACTCCTCTATATGGGTTGGCTGTGTGTCTTAAGCAGCTGTTTCATCTACACAGGTTATACAGAATTTAATGAGGTGGCAAGGTGATCATAGTGAGTAGGTAAGGATTTGGAAGGGGACTATGTTAGTACATTTGATTGCAAAATCTTCAAATTAACCTTAAAAAAACTAAGCCAGGCTAAATAGTAACTCGGCTAAAATTCGAAGCAGGCGTAATCCCTACACCACACATAATAGCACTGGCCACAAACTCAATACAATTCTTCTTTCAAAATTTCGGTGCAGGTGTTTTACACACAGTGACAAACGAACAGAGGAAAATATGGGCGCTTCTACACGTCCTATATTGAGAGTTTGTGAGAACATGGCAAAGCGGAAGGAGAATGTTTGGACCTAAGGCAGAGAAAGTGAACGAGGATTGAAAAAGAGGAGTTTTTATTCAACGACGCTGTCTGCTGTTATTATTTATCGTAGATATGAATAAATATATGAGTATGGATCATTGGTGTAATGAAACCGACAGGCGAAAACCAAAGTACTCAGAGAAACACGTGTCCACTACAAATGCTGGATATATTGACCTGGGGTCATACCAGGGTATCCCTGGCAAAAGGTCGAAAATTACATAAGGAATTAGCGTGATAAACTCAAGAAAGATGAGGTGGGTGGGATATATGGCATTAATGGTAAGAATAGTATATATATATATATATATATATATATATATATATATACACCTATATACAGTTCCAGTTTGTGAAACGTATGCATAAATGTGAGAATAATATTATTTTACAGGCACGACTAGCTGACGATTAATTCGAACCAATCTCTTATACGCAATATACGTTTTATTCTTCTCAGTAGTGATAAGACATTTCCCAGTATGAATATCGACCTCAGTGCGGATGTAGTGTGAGTGGCCTAAATTACGATGAAGGATTTATAGCCATATTTTTGAGCAGTATAAATTTAATTTAAATAGCGCATGAGATATTTCTATTACAGTACGAGTATTAGTAGGAAACTCCATACTTGTTCAGCAGGTTGTCGATTACCCAACGTGGACCAACAGGTAGAATTCCTTTTATGAGTTAGCCACTTTCTTGAGTTACATTTCCTTTTTAGAAATGTAAAAACTTCCGTGACTTTGACACGTCACGTGATTCTAGCAGGCAGTGTTCCTGCTAGAATCGACAGCACTCGGTGATGTGGCGTCACGCAAGTGACGTTTTGAGCCTGATGTATGATGAATTGCGTTGAACTGTGTTGAATGGCTCGCTCTGTCTCACTCCGTACGCTGAGGACTGTAAGAATGGCATAGAATTCATGTGTGCATCGGATACGTTTATTACAGGAACTGACTGTCGGTTGGAGTTTAAATAATGTATGTGTAACATCGTTCTCCTTTTTGAAGAAGGTTAACTTCGTGAGCCCTTAAAAGTGGTTCTTTTTCCCTAGTACGCTCTTATTTTCGTTAGGCCTAACGAACTGGTGTTAATCAAGGGAAAATCCACCACATCTATCAGGGCAGCTTTCCTTACATTGCCCTGAGGAGTTAAAAGACGACATACGCCCTAATTATATAGAATGGGAGAATGTCGATTGCATTTAGGTGGTTCAGGAGAGGGTAAAACGGCGGATTCTTGTAAAAAGTATTATAAACTTTACCAAACGTCATCCCGTTGTGTTGTTAAGGCCCGGTGCACACATCCGTTTTTCTAACATGCGGTGACGCTGCGTTGCCGCTGCGGGGCCGTAGCAACTCATTCAAACCAACGCAATAGATGGACGTACGGTGACACAACGTCGACGGAGGTATGTGTGCACTACCCAACTGACTTCAGTGTATCCCACACCGTAATTACGGCAACGCAGCGTCACCGCACGTTAGAAAAACGGATGTGTGCACCGGGCCTAATAGTATAAAAATTAAACCAATATCTGTACAAAAACAACTAAATTCTATTTATTATATAGAAATACATGTTTCGAACTATTTCACGTCATCCTCAGTGTTTAGACAGATATTGATTTAATTTTTGTATTATTATCAACTTTTGGGCTCCATAAAATTTGGCGAATTTATTGGCTACTGGAGAGACAATTTGCTTGTCAAAATTGATTTTACTCCATAGGCTTAATACAGGCTTTTTGCAATGAAAGCGGCAACGATATTTTACAAATATAAATGTCTCATTAGAAGTGACTCTAGTCTGCATTGAAATGCACGCAGCGCAGATACGGGTCCCCCATCCTTGTGACAGCCCGCGCTACAGGTGTCAAGTGTCACTCACCTCCATGCGTGACCAGGGCGCACAAGTGTTTCGCGGGTTATGTAACACTGCAGCGACTGGGGGGCGATGTTCACGTGAAATATGAGTGCTTCAGACTACGACGAGAATAAATGACAGTTGCTTGGGCAGTTTCGAATCTGTAGACGGGGTATCCTGACAGTTATATTTCCACCCAGTCCCTCTAATCAAATATGCTCCCTTCCGGCTTACCGCTACGTCTCCTTCGACTCCAAATTATCTCTGCTTGTCAAGTACTTCTCCACCTTTTACGGATCACAGAAGTTAAATGCCACATTATACCGCATATCCCCACTGGCATCTATCCTGCGCCAATGCAGTACAGTACGTAACTTCACGCTATTTGTTTTTTATTCTAAATTCACCGTGCATGTTTCACTAATTATTGTTATATCACCAACTAAACGCACTTTTATTTAAAAAAAACACTATAAGGTTTCTTTAAAACGTTTAATAAAAACCCCTACATATGTTTCGGCTTTTCTAGGAAGCCATCTTCAGGGGATGTCACATAACTGCATTATTTAAAAACACGTCCTTTCGTTAGTTCACTGTATAAGCACATAGTCACCACTTCACCATTTATTATCTGTACTGTCACTTTTTTGTGCCATATGTTAAAACGAATAAAATGGATTTTAAAACTGTAAAAGTATTATCATTGGTGCTATTCTTGTTGTAATTGAGAGTTTTTTATATCGCTTCCCTTGTAGGTAGACATGTTGAAGGAAGCATGGTACTGTATCTTCTTATGTTTCTTGAGTTACGTTACTGTGGTGTGTACTGTTGGTTGGGTGTGGACATAGTTTTAACATATGGTACAAAAAAAGTGACAGTACAGATAGTAAATAGTGAAGGTGGTGACTATGTGCTTATACAGTGAACCAACGAAAGGACGTGTTTTTAAATAATGCAGTTGTGTGACACCCCCTGAAGATGACTTCCTAGAAAAGCCAAAACATATGTAGGGGTTTTTATTAAACGTTTTAAAGAAACCTTATAGTGTTTTTTTTAAATAAAGGTGCATTTAGTTGGTGATATAACAATAATTCACGCTATTTCTTTGAGATTCACTTTAATATTTTCTTACCCCTCTACGCCAAGGTCTTCAAAGTGTCTATTCTCTTTCGGTTTTCCGGTTACAATTGTCAGGGCATTTTTACACGTCGCTATCATTTCATCTTCCTTGATTTGTTCACTATAATACTATTTCGTAAATTTTAAAAACCATAACACTCCTCATTATGCGGGGTTCTCCACCCTTCTATCACACTAACTCGCCTCTTGGGTCCAAATATTTCCCTCAGCAATTTGTCATCTAACACCTTAATTCTATACACCTCTCCCAATCTAAACTGGGACATCAAATGACATCCATGCAAAACAATACAAAACGTTATATTTCATCTTTAAATCTGTAAGTTTTTAGGCAGGGGGTGTGAACATGTTCGCGCACAGTAAATGTTAAGGTTCGATGTTTTCGCAGCAGTGTATTCGAAAGTTCCGTTCTTCGGAACGTGAGGCCTATCTCCAAATTGTCGGAGGCTTGTATATTCGGGTGAGGGGGCTTGCAAAAATGAACTGCGACATGTCGGCGGCAGCCTAGCTGCTGGTATGGCCACACATGCCGGACGGGTTTTGCGCGAGGTGTCGGAAAAAGACAGAGATACCCTGAACCTCCAGGTTGGCGGGTGAGCGTGCGGCTGACATCCTCACCTCGTAAAGAATTCCACTGTTTCAAAACCCTGGCAATGGGGAGGCCATGGCCCGAAAACGGGCCGAAACACCATTGAAGTATAAGAATATGACGCCGCGTCACGGAAACCGATTACCCAGTTAGGCAGTGCATACACCGGAAGAACGTGGGCCGGGATAGCGTAGTCGGTATAGCGACTCGCTACGGGCTGGACGGTCCGGGGATCCAATCTCGGTGGGGGCGAGATTTTCCGCACCCGTCCAGACCGGCCCTGGGGCCCATCCAGCCTCCTTTACAATGGGTACCGGGTCTCTTTCCCGGGGGTAAAGCGGCCGGGGCGTGGAGTTGACCACCCACCTTCATCTAGTGTCTGGGTTAAAGAAAGAGTAGAGCTATACCTCTACTCCCCCTCTGGGCCTTCATGGCCCGTTTTAGGGAAAACTTTACCTTTACCTTTATACCGGAAGAACGGAATCCTCAGAGTAAACCTTCTGCACTATTCATAGCTTATGTAGTTCTGACATCGAATAAGTTGGGGTGTTTAAGCGCAAGGGGAAGGTAGAGAAATCTTTTCGTTTAACAATTCATACGACGGCGATGCTCCGCCGGGACACAGCAGCAACACAACGCAATAGCACCAGGGTGCAATAATATCTACGGTCACGTACGTACAACTATTGAGCGTGCGAGAGCCAGAGCAGCAAGACTTCGTGTCTTGTTTCTGCAAGTAACTTCAGTTGTCTCCGAACTTAAACACAGTAACATACGTGATGATGAAAATTAATTAAGACTGCACAGCAAATGGGAACCAGGAAATGAGAAGGACGTTGCCTGCATTACGTCGTACGCTGTCGTTTCTTCTACACGGTTTATCTATTTATAAGCATAGAAAATTAGTGCAGTAGTAACATTGTTCATTTATCTTCTGGAAAAAAATGGGTTCGAATGTCACTATACGAACTGGAGCTTTTTGTGGGTTACTCCAGTCTCAACGTTGGATGCTGGTGTATAAAAAGCTACACCCGTGCCTTGACAACCGCTCAAGTTTATTTCGTTGAGATTCACTTTAATACTATTTCCTCCGTCTACGCAAAGGTCTTCAAAGCGTCTCGTCCCTTTAGTTTTCCGGTTAAATTCCTCAAAACATTTCTACACATCGCTCTCATTCCATCTTCCTTGATTTGATAAGTCACACCACTTCACTCAGACTATTTCTTCTGACGGCAGTAACCAATCCGCCGTGAGCCGGTGTCCGCGTTTTATTTCAGTGTATTGCAGTTAGTATCAGGTTTTTAATCATGTGTTTAAAGGAGGTGATGGAAATAATTTTCTTCGCCTCGCACACAAGCCTCACAAACAACAAACATGTTGTTCATTTCACGTTGAAGTTCTGCTGGTGAAATTTGAAACACTGAACTGTGAATTGCTTGTTTTCGGATAGTCCTAAGTGCAATGATTGTTACTATGCAGGTTGTCCTTTAACTTAGCTCAGAAGTAAAAACATAGAAGCACATTCCGATCTGGCGAAGGATGTTATGATAATACCCTACTTACTACTATGCAACAGAAACACTCCGTTAACAAAGGTACAAAATTTACTTAAAATCATACCCTCAGAGTACAGATAGGTATCAGAATGCGTATAACGTATCGGTGTAAATTTATGGTCCCAGAAAAAATGACCCCAAGTAATCCTATTTGCAATCAAGCACACCACACACCAACGGTAACATCGTGTCCTGTCTCTCTGGGATTAACATGGCAAACCTGTTGTTCTTAGACGTCACGTATCCACTGAGTTTAAACCAATGTTTCATCGCCAGAGCAACTGTGGGGTCTGTCCTCCAGACCAGTTCACAAAACTGTCTTGCTTCGTGATCTGTGTCGTAGGGTTTGTGAATCCCAGTTGTCTTCTCTTGAATCAGTCCGTAAGAGTCTTCTTCGTGTTTTATGCCAAGAATGGAAATGGTGCTCGAAAACTTTTCACGTATTTTGAAACTGTTTTGCGAATTTACACGACATTTTCGGTGGAGGTCTGTTCTACGTACGTATAATACTGTATGAAATGCAAATGGCGTCTATAAGGCAACTCTCAATCTTCGATAAGTAGGTGGGAATTTATGCTGTGTATGTGTGTGTATAACATAACCCAGCCGACCGGAAGTGACTAGTGATAGCTGTCAGATAAAATAGCGCCTCTAAATAACAGGAAGCGGAAATAAAGAGGCAAGCCTTTATGACTTCGGCACTGGATACAAGTGGTTAGCTTCATACGGCAGCGTCTTTACCCCGAGAAAATAATCCTCGCTGTACGTACATTTGATTGGGGCCCGAGGGAGTGTCTGAAACCGCTCTGAACGTGGTATCGAAAACAAAAACCTGACCGTGCCAGAAGTCAAACACCGATTTTACGGCTGTGTACAGTTGCTGTAAAAATTGTTCTATTTGACTGTATTAAAATAGGTTATTTCACCTGCTTCCGTGTCCTTGCCTATTTGTTGTTTTAAATCAAATTTCATCTCATGTTACTGTATGTTGGCATATTTTCCGTAGTGAAAAAGCAGTCGTTAAATGACCAAAGAACAAATCGATCCGTGATGTCAATCTAGGCTGACAATAAAAACTCCGTTACAGTCCTGAAGACTACTGTAGTCTCCTGAAAAGTAGGAAGATTGGACCGACAGAGGCTCCTGCATGTTATCAGCCACTGCAGCGATTCTCCATTTCCACATACCGCGCGTCACTATTTCGATATAAGTGATTGTTCAGACGAAAAGTGAACCCTGTTAGCCGATTTAAATAGCCCAGCATGTCGCAGATGGCAAGAGTGTCACGTGTAATAATGAAATTGGACAGGATCGTACAGAGAGATCAGCGGTTTCCCAACTACTTTCTACTGACGACGCTGAATCAAATACTTGATATCTTCTCAAAGATCTCTTAAAAGAATGCTAATAATAAACTTTTTTTTTCAATGGCTTGACAGCCCGTTGGGGGCCTAGGCCGCCTCATTTTTCGAGTCTTCACGATCACACTTTTAGACACACCACACTCCGTAGGACTCCTTTGGATGAGGGATCAGCTCATTGCAGAGACCTCTACCTGACGACATACAACATTAACAAAAGACAGACATCCATGCCTCCCGGGGGGATTCGAACCCACAATCCTAGCAAGCGAGCGGCCGCAGACCCACGCCTTACACCGCACGGTCACTGGGATCGGCATAATAAACTCATACGCAAAAAAATAAAGAAAGGACGAAGGAAAGAGGTATAAGGAGAAATATGGAACGAAAATAGTAAAAAACAGAAAGGCGGAAGAATAAAGAAGAGAGAAAGAAGACATGGAAACGGAAAGTACAAAGAATGACAAGAAGTAAAGGAAAGAAGACAGAGAGAAAAACTGGGAAGACGGAAAAGAGACGACGGAAGAAAGCGATAGAAAATGTAAAGGGAAAAAGCAGAGAGTAAAACAGATAAACGAAGACAAATGGATGCCTAGACAGGTACAGCAGCAGAAAGTAAACACAGAATACACCCCGCGTTTGTCGGCTTCTGCATCGTATTCAGGAACTCCCGTTTCGGAAACACAGAGGCAGGTCATATATCAAGTTACTTGAAGGATTATTTAGGAGTGTAAAGTGGAAGTCACACCTGAGAGGAGCAGAACTTAGCTGCAATAGGGGTGGAGGTCGTAAATCTTTACCACGCAGAATCATAGAAGCTGATAACGTCACGCCTGCTGAAGCTACGAACAACGCGACATGAGTGTACAACGTGGGAGTGTTGGCGCCATCTACAATACCTGAAGAGTAGTAGACCTATAACTGGTGCCAAATAAATCTCTTACGACGCGGAACACGACAAGACAGGCAATGAACGTATAACGGAACAAAGATGTGCATTCGCGTAACCACTGTTGCCGTGGAAAAGTGTTAAATATTACGAGTGTTTGCATTCTTGCCTCAATTATCCGGCATGCAAAGCGCATGCGCCTTATTACATTGTCAGCTGTGGCCTGTCTGACTCTTACCACATTTGCCTCATTATAGCATAAAGGCAATATTTTCGAAAACAAAAAAACATAAAATGTGTTTTTTTCTCTACAACCCTTGTCTGAAACATTTGTCATTATAAGAAGAGTTCAGCGAGATATTATCATAAACGTACATAGGTCTTCATGTAAAGTACACGTTATTCTTGTCCGATTTTAATGAAACTTGACTTCTCTTAGACAGATTTGAGAGAAATCCCCAAAGATCAAATTTAATGAAAATACTTCCAGTGGGAGCCGAGATGTTCCGTGCAGACCGACATAACTAAGATGATAGTCGCTTTTCGCAATTTTGCGAACGCGCCTAAAAACTTAACAGATGCCGTCAACTCTCAATCACCCACACTATCACGATCATGGCCAAAATCATGATCAATCTACTCTCAGCAGTTAACATCACTTAGCAGAGCAGATGACTGGACAGTCCTTCTCTCTATGCTAAACCGACGTGGCGGCGTTCCTCTTAGACATTGCACTGCGCTACTCACCACCTGAAATTCTTAGCTGTTAACTCCAGAGAAACTACAAAAATTAGGTACCGCGTATAATACGTTTAAACGACGTTACCTATATGCAGACCAGAGACACACTAATTATGTGGCAAACACAGAGGCCATATCATTCCCTGTCTGCGAACAAAACGGCTCCCTGCTCACATACAAACTTTTATAAGTACAAATACTGCGCTTCTAGTTTTGATGCACTTCGGCACGGTCAGTGTTGTTTGTCATAATATTTTTACAAACACTAACAGCTGAGATACGATATCAAAACCAACAGATGCACATGTGTATGAAAATATATAACACACACATAGTATACCTCCTACATGTTTCGGTCACTCATGCAGCCATCTTCAGAGAGGTGCATTACAAATAATACATATATCGAAATATTCCAGACGTTTTTGGAACCAAAGCACAGACATAAACAATTAAATTTAAAAAATAATACGTGGTTTAAAATATATATTAAAGATTAAAATACAAATAAAAATATTTGTGATTGATTCTGATGGATATCAGATAGTACGTGTGTCGTACATAACCATCCTGAAAGGAAAAATACGTGTGTGTATTCGATGTATGTATTCTTTGTAATGCACTTCCCTGAAGATGGCCGCATGAGTGGCCGAAACATGTAGGAGGTATACAGTGTGTATAATAAACTTTCATACACTTATGTGCTTCTGTTGGTTTTGATATCTAATTGCTTAATGCACGGTTATGGGTCACTTAAAATTTAAAAATCTAGCAGCTTATTTCATTTTCCTGCCCCCCCCCCCCCCCCGCATTGCACCTTAAATTTTTCGAGGGCAATTTGCGACAGATTTATCTAGCGCGGGCTATAAATCGCACAAAGGAGCTACAGGATCTACTTTCAACAGTATCCACTTCCGCAGAGCAGATGCTGACAGATGTTTCCCATAGCCAAATAAATGCATGAGCTCGTAGCTGCCAATTATTTGCAGTGATGGACACCAGACGGCGTACGGATTAATAATAAATTCGGATGCAATATTCCAAATTTTGGACAGTCTTCTCGAGGTGCTAAAATAAGAATTAAATAGAATTCGAAGTGGATCACACCGACAAAAGCCACCTGTAGGTACATAGTAAAATACATTAGTAAGTACCTACATCAGAAGCCCTCAAAATTTCACCTGTCAAAATATATTTTGTTTGTTAGCACCACCTACAATACGAGGCACTCTGTACAACACATCAAATCTAATAATTGATGGAAGGCCGTATTATCAGCATGCCTGTCTGGACATCGATCCAGAGTGGATTGAAAAATTTCGAAAGCTACAATTTTCGGGGAAAACTGTCGGAAAACAAAGAACAGAAAAAAAATTAAGGGAACGTAATGCTAACATTTATATTAGATAAATACATTGGAGTGCAGAAGATACTGCATCGAGTTGCCTCACGTCAAGAATAAATATACACTCATTTATTACTATTGAATATTTGGTTTCCAAGCCTAGAGAACTAGTGGACAGTAGGTTATTTAAAGACATAATTTCAGCTGTAGAAATTATTCGTATTCGAAGGAAGTGGGAAGATAATCTTGAACGAGTACGTAAAGATTTGAAAGCAGCTAGTTGTGTTCATTGTGACACAGAAGGATTTACGTACCGTCACACACAACCAACGTACGTTATATAATTAACTGTGGCAACATGTTTCGACCTAGTGCAGTCACCTTCAGGCCATTCATGTAACACTCACAGAAGTATTGTATGCCATTGTATTAGTATAAATGAGATCTCAATTCTGTAAATACTCTGAAATTGAGATCTGAGTTATTAATACCATCGAATACAATTGTGTACAATACGTGTATGACTTAAGTTAATGGCCCGAACAAGACCGAATTAGGTCGAAATATGTTGCCACAATAAAGTATATAGTATACATTATTTGTGCTTGATTTCAGGCTTCCGCCGCTATGTAGATGAGATCTGGACTCTTCTGGGATATACGCAGCGTTGACTGGTAGTTCTGTACCGACGTTTCGGGACAACCTGTTGGTCCCATCTTCAAGGGTCAAGAAGTCCATGGAATTCTTGTGTTTGACGGTACTTTAAATCCTTCTTTATGTGGAAGTAAGAGTGAGACTTTCCTCCGCAGAGATGTCGGGGAAGTTTCAGACGGTGTACCCTGTATCCTCTTCGACATTCTGTGTACCTCCCCTACACATGGGTTCAGAGGATTAGATTCTTAACCCGTATGACAAGTGTGATGTAATTAATGCGTCAGTGTACACTGTCGCGGATCTTCATCAGCTCATCCTCTTACTACGCGTTGAAGAGGGCAAATTAAGGGAGAAAACACACTCATGCGTACTACACTAGAGCACTAGTATTGCGTTTTAGACTACACTAACGCACGGAACATATGACGGCAGGACTTAGGGGGTGAAAACGACGAAATACCTCCATCTTGTACAGATGATACGGCGAAGACGCCACTCTTCACCTGCACCACCCATGGACTGATCCCGGTCGCCGTGCGGCCTAAGGTGTGGGTCTGCGGCTGCTCAATTGCTGGATGGGTTCGACTCCGCGAGGCTGATGTTGTCTCTGTGTGCGTTGTCTGTTGTAGTTAGCAGCCTCTGCGACGGGCTGATCCCTCGTTCGCAGGAGTCCTACCGGGTGTGTGTTTGTGTCTAATTGTGTGATGATCTAGAAACCTCAACAAAGAGGCGGCCTAGGCCCAGATTGGACCCTTGCTCTAGGGGGGGGGGAAATATGTGTTCTCCCTAAGCTGTCAAGAGCTGTTAATTTACAATAAACTTTTTTTTTCCAATGGATCGACAGCTCCTTGAGGGCCTAGGCCGCCTAATTTTTTTTCCAGGCTTCACGATCACACACTTTTGACACCCACAGTCGGTAGGACTCCTCTGGAGAGGGACAAGCCCGTCGCAGAGACCTCTACCTGACAACACACAACACTTACAACAAACAGACATCCGTGTCCTAGGCGGGATTCAAACCCACAATCCCAGTAAGCGAGCGGCCGTAGACCGACGCCTTAGACCGCGCGGCCACTGGGATTGGCACAATAAACTTTTACCGAAGTAAATACAAATGTAGTCTCATTACATTCCAAGCAGTGCTTCCCTAATTTTATTGCCGATTCCTTCCTTCAGGTTTGCAAGTCTCCTACAGCAGTGGTATTCAACCTGGGCTACGCGTACCCCCGGGGGTACGCGAAGACATTTTAGGGGGTACGTAAAATAAAAAAAAAATATATTATTTCATTATAAACACTGAATAATCAGGGCCAGATTTAGGGTTAGCCACAAGAGACCGGACGTAAGGACATGCGATTTGGGAGCGCCATTTTCTTCTCTCTATCTCTCTCTCCTTTATGAGATTCTTATCTGGGAGGCTAGTTTCATTTTATTCCACATGGTGCATATAATATATTTGTTATTTAATAGCTTGACTCTCCTTTTTCTCATTTAAAACTTATTATTTAATACATTATTTTGGATGTAATTTATTTAACTTATTTTAGATGTATACTCGTATTATAGAGTATGTATAACTTGAATTATGCACCAAAAACTTTGGGGGTACAAAGTTGAAGAGAAATTATATCTGGGGGTAGGCGAACAAAAAAGGTTGAATACCACTGTCCTACAGCACACAAGTTGGTATACACTCCATTATCGGAGTCTTATCACTGATAGTATCAAATGGCGTGGTTTGATACGAACCTCCAGATTTATCCACCTTTCATCACCAAAACCTACGACAACTAAGTTCAATCTTTTTTTTTTTTCTATGGCTCGACAGCCCCTAGGGGACCTAGGCCTCATTTTTCGAGGCTTCACGATCACACACAATTTAGACACACCACACTCGGTAGGACTCCTCTAGACGAGGGACCAGCCCTTCGCAGAGACCTCTACCTGACAACACACAACACCCACAAGAGACAGACATCCAGGTCCATGGGCGGGATTCGAACCCTCAAATCCCAGTAAGCGAGCGGCCGTAGACCCACGTCTTAGAGCGCGCGGCCACTGGGACCGGCAAGTTCAAACTTACTTGGAGAAGTACCGGGTTCGAGTACCTATCGGTTTCGGAAGTATTACTAAGTCTATCCAGAGGAGCGCCAGGAAAGTGTCTTCAAATATTCAACATCCGTCTCCTTCAAAACGTCTCGCTGTTCACCATTCATGATCTTCCCGTTCTTTAACGCAAAGCGACCTCTTAATTGAAATGAATTTCCTGCATTGTGTTTGAAAACGCACAGCGCGGTGGAGAACATTCATTTTATATGAGGAATTCAAGCCGAGGGTATTTCTTAGCGAGTTATCCAAGTGGGAAAAATTAACCGGAAGCCTTTAGCTGCTTGCTGTTTTATATAAGACCTAAAAGAGGCTGCAGTGATGACGCTGTATTTTTGAAGGCTACGTAGGGGAGTTAAAGAGGCAAGGAGGAACGGAATATATTTTTTTATTTTTATGGTTCGACAGCCCTATGGGTCCTAGGCCTCCTTACTGTCAAGGTTTCGAGATCACACTCAGACACACCACACTCGGTAGGATTCCCCTGGAAGAGTGATCGGCCCGTTGCATGGGACCTCTACCTGACAACAAACAACACTCACAAGATGTACGACATCCATGCCCCCTGCGGGATTCAAACCCGCAATCCCAGCAAGCGAGTGGCCGCAGACCTACGCCTTACACCGCGTGGCCACTGGGATCGCAAAGAAATATCGTATGTACAATAAGAAGGCTAACTGGATTTGTCACATTTTGCATAGGGACGGCTTTCTAAAACACGTTATTGAAGGTCCGATAGAAGGAAGAAGTGGCGAGAGGGCGAGGGTGAACGCGTAAGCAGCTACTGGATGACCTTAAGGAAATGAGAGGATATTGAAAGTTAAAAGAGAAAGCACTAGCTCACATTCTGTGAAAATATCGCTTTGGAAGAGGCTGTGGACCTGTCGTAAGAGACTAGTATATGATGACGTAGGAGAAATTCATTCGTTCTGTGATGTAGAATCAGGCGCATATTGCTCTCTGGGATCGATTATCTGTACGACAATTTCACACGCATTCTGTTAGCTACTTGTCACACGTTTAACTTAATTTGCAAATCAGATGGCGTGGCGGTTCAAATAACCTTCGTTAACTCTGGACACATGCATACGCACAGTAAATGCGTTTTAAAATTCATCGGATTAGAAACGAGGCACAGATAAATAAACTAACACATCATTCATTCACTTTTAGGTATCATGCAACCCTGCATGCATGGAAGAGAAGCTGGTAGTTGGACGTCACATAGAAAGTACTGACTCAATGGCGTATGACCATTCTTGAGAAGCTAACAGTCGCTCAGCCAGTCAACAAATCCCTGCCTGTGTGCAAACAAAAGGCTTATTACAGTGTTGAAAAAAGATCGCCATTGGTCCTTGTCCTGAGTTTGTTTAATCCAGTCCCCATCTTTACATTTTATTTCAAATAAATTTTAATATTATCCCCATTTACACTAGGTCCTCCAAGGTCACTTTAACACCTTTTGAGAATACGCCCTTCTCTGCTGTCTACTTTTCAGAGTTACTCTTCAGTGCCCGATAGGTAACTGCGCTATAGTTTAAATTTTCTTGCCAGCAGACAGTTACGTTTAGAGCCCAGGCTAACATTTACACACCGGCATTACGTCTGTTTTTAACGGCAGGCGGCATCGAACTTTAAACCTCGGCATTTGCTGTATTCACTATCAGGTTTAACATTAGAGAACTTTGCGTTTTGCCACATGCAGTGTATTTATGCCTTCAGCACGACTAGCACAAAAAACAGCAATTATTTCCCTACACAACACTACCCGAATATACTGTGTTCTCAGTGTGGAAGGAATTGAGCTTTACATAAGTTATAATACAGTCGAACTCGGTTATAACGTCAAGAAGGGACTGAATATTTTGTGTCGTTATAAACGAGCGTTGTTATAACAGAGTAAGCATAACGTTATTGTTAACAGTGAGGAATTAATTGGTACCACAGAATATCTGACGCTATAGACGAGGTGTCGTATAAACCAATATCGGTATAAGCGGGTTCGACTGTATACATTAATTTTAATCTTCGTCAATCTTAAACCCTTGACCTAAAGACCGCCAAATTATCCATTTTAGCATTAACCAGGAAATCAAAATTCTGCGGGCCTCATCTCCGGCTACTACGTCTCATCATTCTGACGTCTTCACTTTTATTCTACTCTGATCAGAAGAAGCCCGGCAGCCGTCTGAAATGATGCTCTTTCTCCCCTCCTAAGCCTTGCTTCCCCGAAGGTTTTCCCTTTCATCTACTCTTCTATAACTTCTTAAGTTTCTGTTTCACCCCCTTCGGTCTTCTGAGAATTTAAGACTGTTTCTGAATCCTAGCTTTTTATCCCTCTCCCTTTCAAATTTCATCTACCTAGTCACCATGTTTAAAGCAATAAAAATAAAAGAAAAGCAGCATCCAAGCCATATCTGAAGTAAATTTACACGGCCATTTTTAATGAAGTTATTAATTAATTCTGAATTAATTTCAAGACGACTTATCAGCTGTATTATATACAGGATATTTTTTACTATGGTTGGGAAAAATTCAAATAAAGAAGGCGTGGCCTCTTGTAAGATATTGTTATTGCATTTTTTCCGGAGGGATTAAGGGAAGATATGAAAACCTCAAACAGAAGTCTCGGCCTTCGGGCTGAGAATGTAACCCGATACCTTCATGCATAAGGAATGATGAACACGGGAACAGAGCAAGATCCAACTACGTATAATGAAAACCGGGAACCTGACTGAGAAGCACTCTTGTACGGCCACATAAACACACACACACAACCGTCTCGTAACACTCAGTGTGGTGTTTACATTATTCAGTGTTGTAAAATAAATTTATGCCAGTTCAAAACACAAAGCATACCCACAGAAAATGAGAGGGTTTGAATTGGGGAAAGGATAGAGGAAGCCACTTGCAGACATCGAAGACCAGTGGACTAATGCAGTGTAGGAAAGTAATCGTTCCTTATTGTGACACACGAAAGCCTAAGTACACTCTGTGGGCAAAACAAATTCCAATAGCTTGACCATACATTGAAATCAGTTGGATAACCGGACCCCGTAAGCCCCATTACGTAGGTTCGATTCTTTTCCTACCCCATAACATGTTAAGTTCTTGCTTAACAGGTAGGCTATACACATTATTACACATTTCTACATAAAGAAAAAATTCTTGCCGGTTTTTACAAATCCAAATTTTTCCCTATGGAATTCGTAACGACAAAAATAAATACTCGTACTTGACAACTTTCAGATTACTGTACTCACCCATCATAACACGGATATGTTATACTAATAAAATGTTTTTAATCCTATTTTTAATATGGAACTAACAAACATGACGTATATAACAAAAATTGTTAAAACTTAAACCTCAAATTATCAATTAATATGAGTAATGCACAACGATTTATATGAATCCTCTTTATATTTTGTAGATACAGCCTGAGATGATAAAGCATCAAGCCGAAACATGTAGTTGTGATGTTAAATTTTAATAAATAGTTATGTTAAAGGGTATTCATTACTGATATTCAATTTCTTTACGTTAAAGCAGGTGACAGGCTTAAATATAACGACTACGGTGCATTAAATTGTTAAATATTCATAGCCTTTTTACACACACGTTGGAGTCAAATAACCAGACGTTCAAGTATATAAAATATTTAATAACACCTCTACAAGAGATATGAATTTTAATATTATGAGATTTTATGTGCGTGCGGAATTTGGTCTCGGTATTACACGTAAAGAGAGGAAGTTTGAGGAAAAGTGACGATAAAGGCGTTTTAATTTAAAAATTGTGTTATAAAAGAATAGCTGAATACAACATAATGAGAAGTTTATTCACTTATATTCTTCACTTCATAATGTTTGGCTGAATGAGTAAGGAATGCTGAAATGTGCTTGGCAAGCTATACAAAAGAGTTGTAAAAGGAGATGCACAAAAAAAAAATTTGAAAAATGACTAGAGGAATAAGCCTTATATCTCTTCGAAAAATTTGTTGATATGGGAGGATAATAATAAAATAAAGCTCAGGTGAATTACGCCATCGCAAATAAAATAAATCACATGGGGCATGGTCATAATTATTCAGGATTCCTACAAGAAACAACACTTTCCACATTTGAAGCAATAATAATTGCAGAAGAACACCCTAAACGTTGAAATAAACTGTATAAAGATTACTGTCTTCATGGACGTGACGCTGTGTAGTTTGACTGATAGGTACCAAAATACACGGCGTCACATTCCAAAAAACAGTACTACAAATCTTACATAAACCGTATCACTTCTCAGAAAAGGCTGATACAGTTTACTGAGCTCTGTGTTTGTACTATCAGTACATAGTTCAAGTCTCGCAAGTTCTCTAAATTACGTCCGTGTGTTCTTCAATAGCAAAATGGATATAAACAAATAAACAATAAAGAAATTTAGCCTTTATTACACGCGTTGTACCTTGAAAACAGACATGTTTCAGCTTGACTAAGTCATTCTCGATGTCGTCATAACACAGCTATGTAAAATCATACCAACATAAAAGAGCACAACATTAAATATGTAAAATGATTTCATACAATTTTATATTATATAATTTTAACGTTTTAATATTACGCCCACGTATACTAATATGGTTCCATATAGGATGTTATGAGGACATGAAGGTTGCTTAGTCAAGCCGCAAGCAAACTGTGCAAAAGTGTGATGAAGATAAATTTGGTTATCGAATTTGGGTGTTATACTGAAACAAGGGAATGAACAATGGCAAGTAAAATGTAAGCTTAAATATGGGAAGACAATCTGGAATACAACCGAATAAATAAATAAACTTAAACACCAACACGGCAGTAAGATGCGCAATTATACAAAACACATCACAATCACTTGAGCTGATGCATTTACGTGAGACTCGTGATTTTCACTGTCTTGATGCTGAGGATTGAGGTCTTTTGGAGTGTTATGCTGAGTAGCAGAGTTATTGAATCTCGACGTTTCGAAGGAACGTACTGCCTTCTTCCTCAAAAGGTAAGAAGTTTAAACAAGCACAAATTAAGAGACTAGTTATCACATAAATGTATAATATGGAAAACCTTCTGCAAAAAGAATAAATTAGTAAAAACTGATAATTATACTACATCGTAATTGTTTCCAAATAAAAGTAAATATACAGTATATGCAATATTACTTACGTTATATAAAAATTTCTGTGTTATGAACATTTTTCTCAGGAAGAATATTATTTTAAAGTTTTGTATAAAGTAAGGGCTCTATTGGAAAGAACTGAACTAGCATTTACTTTGTTGGGCAGCTTCATTTTACACCCTCAACACCAAGTGTCGATAAAAACAGCGTTAGCTTAGTAGATGCAGAAGCAAAGACACGACTTTCCCAAGTCTTCATGTTATAAATATTTATGGAACCTCTATTGATAAATTAACATGCCACACAGAAATATCATGCAAGAAGTCACAATGTACCTTTGGCACTTTCGCGTTACCATTGTTGCCGTGGAAAATCAGTGAGTATTACACATTCTGAGTGTTTGTCTGTAGCCTTAGTTATCCAGCATGCAAAGTTCATGCGCCGTATTATATTGCCATCTGTAGCCTGTCTGACTGTACCATATTTTTCCACATTACGTCGTAAAGGGTACGATTTTCGGAAAAAAGTTATTAAACATAAAATGTGTGTTTTGATCTCTTCTACAAATTCTGTCTGAGACATGTCTCATTCTAAGAAGAATTCGGCGAGATATTATCGTAAATGCATATAGGTCTTCATGTAAAGTAACCGTTATTCTTGTCATAGTTTAATGAAACGAGTTTTCTCGACAGATTTTTTTAAATATACTCGAATATGAAAATTCATGAACATCCGTCCAGTGGGAGCCAAGTTGTTCCATGAAGATGGACGGACGGACAGGCAGACATGACGAAGCTAACAGTCGCTTTTAACAATCATACGAACGCGCCTTAAAAGGCTAAGATTGAAATTCTGTCTTTATTCTAACCCCATGTGGCCCATCACGCTTATAGTGTTGGAGAGGTAATCCAGAAGGAAATGATTGCCAGAATGTCTGTCGCTGCGCAGCAGTCGCGATGGAACTACGTTTTGGTACACAGAATTTAGCGATAGACATTTTCCCTCTACGTAATAGCACCGCATATTCCATAAAGATGTATTTCGAGAACTTTCCTATTCAGTCATGCAGTGCCTGGTCAGAGAGACTGATTAAACATTTAAAGACGAAGCGTAAACTGTTTTATTTAAAGACCCAGTTCGTACCGCGCAGTAAACACTTTTCATCTCGGTTATAAAAACCAATAAGCTTATGTTATATAGGGCAAAAGTCGCTCTTTGTTCTGAGATAAATACGAAAAGCATATATAGTGTAGGCAGAATGTACAACGTATGAATTTTAAACCTGTTGTACCAAGTAACCAATAGGTTTTAAAAGGTTAAATCTGTATTAGTCCTGGGCGTCTGCATATGCAAGAGTGGATCAGTGGGTGGGTTGTCTGAGGGAATCACAAATGGAGGTGGGATCTGTCGTAATTTTCCGCTGCAATTTCAATGGGAATTTTCACTAATATGAAATGGAAATCCTGACAAAAATGGGACGATGGTATTCAGAGCACAGAGAGGATAATGGAATAATGAGACCCACGTCATGAAAATGCTTGTATCTACTCACAATACACGTACAACATTAATTTGTATTTCTATAACATGGAACATCATAAACAGTATAATCGTATTTTTTAATTTAGACCTCCCGTTGTGATATTACTGAAAACGGTGTTATGGATCCGTCAATCAAAACACAGTTTAGTTCTATATTATTTATATGTACTACATATTTTGGCCACAGGGGCCATCATCGAGTATCACCATGGAAATAAACACATAAAATTACTTCGATAATGCATAAACAATAACCTACATCAAAACTGAGATGTCATTCCTCATCAGTTTTATGTCTCATGACGTCATGAATTATCTCTTGTCTAGTGTCTCTTGTTGCCGATCCCAGTGGCCGTGCGGTCTAAGGCGTGGGTCTTCGGCCGCTCGCTTCCTAGGATCGTGGGTTCGAATCAGCCGATCCCAGTGGCCGTGCGGTCTAAGGCGTGGGTCTTCGGCCGCTCGCTTACTAGGATCGTGGGTTCGAATCCCACCGGGGGCATGGATGTTTGTGTTGTGTTGTATAAAGACGGTATCATGGAACGTAAAGTGACATGAAGGATGAAAAAAGGATTTAAATAGTACAAAAATGGATCAAAGGGGAAAAACCCCGGACAGACAAAAAAAAAAAAAAAAAAAAAAAAAAAAAAAAAAAAAAAAAAAAAAAAAAAAATCCCACCGGGAGGCATGGACGTCTGTCTCTTGTGAGTGTTGTGTGTTGTCAGGTAGAGGTCTCTGCGACGAGCTGGTCCCTCGTCCAGAGGAGTCCTACCGACTGTGGTGTGTGTAATGTGTGTGATCGTGAAACCTCGACGACACGAGGAGGCCCAGGCCCATATAAGGCTGTCGAGCCATAGAGAGAGAGAGAGAGAGAGAGAGAGAGAGAGAGAGAGTGTCTCTTGTTACGCTGAAGTTATGTAAAATTGTGCTAAATTTATTGTTAAAAATTGAAAATCAAGGATTAAAATTGAAGTACTACATTCCAATTGAAAGTTTGAAAGTTTCCAATATCTTGTTTAATAACCCCTATTTTTAATGTGGCTAATATATTTTCCTCTTCTTCTTGGTCATGTGATTTTGGATGTGGAATTAAACATAATCGCATTACGTTAAAATACGTTAGATAGTACGTAGCTCTGACACAGGCCTATAAACGTAATCGCATTACGTTAAAATACGTTAAGACAGTACGTAGCTCTGACACAGGCCTATAAACATAATCGCATTACGTTAAAATACGTTAGATAGTACGTAGCTCTGACACAGGCCTATAAACGTAATCGCATTACGTTAAAATACGTTAAGACAGTACGTAGCTCTGACACAGGCCTATAAACCATAATCATCTTTCACTTACAAAGACTTCTGATGATGATATATTACACTTAGCGTAACTTGGTTTCTAGACTCTGTCCATAAACCATAATCAGAAAAATAACACAGCGTTTCGGAAACTGGCTCTTTTCCTTCATCAAGTGAAAGGGTAAGAAGATAAATAGTGAGTTGGGTCAGAGAGAAGGGGCTATGATCAATGACTAGACAACCAATGTCAGATTTTTTCTGTAAACTTAATAACTTTGACGATATTTTCAGCCCAGTGGCTATCCTCAACTTTTCATACATTCAGTTTTTTTTTTGTGGTGAAGGGCCCCGCAGCAGATGCTACGGACGCACCGCAGCCTTGAGGCTTACTGTGCAACCCTCTGATGAATATAATCAGTTGTTTCGTTTTTCCGTGTAAAGGAGCACCGGTGGAATGAAACTGACACAAGAATACCGACGTATTCGGGGAAAAAACCTGTCCCAGTGTCATTTTGTCCACCACAAATCCCACATGGACTGACCCGGGATCAAACCCGGGCCCCCGCGGTGAGAGGCCGGCGACTAACTGCCTAAGCCATGGCACTGTCAAATTCAGTTCTTAACAGTTCCATGGGAAGAAATCGACCGGGAAATGATGTACACTATCGCTAATTCAGTATTTAGACCACACGTGAAAGTAATTTCTGACAAGTTAAACCGCACAGGAAATCGTTGCGTCATTATTTTTCTTCCACATGCCCAGTAAAATCAGACTGAACGTAGCAGTCAGAAAAAACAACAAAATCGGGAACAGAAATAAATTACGTAATGTCATTAAGTTTCGTTGTTTTTAGTCAATACACAGTTTTTATAACTAGCAACGTCCGGTTTCCCTATATAAAAGCCTTATGTTTATTTATCATAAGAAGCCCTTTAAAGAAAGTATGAAGCTGATAAATTCGCTGAAAAAAGCTTGACCACGTCAGTATCAGAAATTACGCCTACAACTGCTAATCAAGACCGCACAAGTCTTCACAGATATCCTTACTCCCTTTAGACACCTCAATTGACCTACGCAGGTTGATAATCTTAATTACACCTTCAGAGACAAATATTAACCTGTATTATATTTAAAGACTTAGTTCATTTTTCTATGGCTCGACAGCCCTATACGGGCCTGGGCCTGGGCCTCCTCGTTTCGTCGAGGTTTCATGATCACACACATTTGAGACACGCCACAGTCTGTAGGACTCCTCTGGACGAGGGACCAGCTCGTCGCAGAGACCTCTACCTGACAACACACAACACTCATAAGAGACAGACATCCATACCCCCTGCGGGATTCGAACCCACGATCCCAGTAAGCGAGCGGCCGTAGACCGACGCCTTAGACCGCACGGCCACTGGGATCGGCACAATAAACTTTTTTGCGATCGGCAAAGACTTAGTTCATACCGTGCATTAAATACACTTCACCTGAGTTACGGAAACCAATTTGTTGATGTTGGTCCAGGGAAAAATCGCTGTTTGTTCCAGCATCCATACAAAACACATAAATACACTCTGTCGGCAGAATACAGAATTGTTTAATGTTAAGTCTTGTGGTACATGCAGAAACCACTGGAATTTAAAGGGTTAAAGACAATGAATTGACTTTTAAGTTCATTTTCGGGACAGTTATTATTTCAATAAAAAGAGTAGACTTTTACCATTCACCCAGTTCTGAGCGTTATATTTACATATTAATGCTTTTGTATTATACACGTCACAACACTTTTAAGAAAACCAAATGACCACCGGAGAAAGCAATTATCGTCTTTAATACAATTGATGGAAACACTCGATTTACGTGCTTTGCATATTAAATGCTTTTGAATTATACAAGTCGTAACACTTTAAAAAAAAAAATCAAACGACCATCAGAGAACGCAATTACCTTCTTTAAAACAGAATTTATGGAAACATTCGATTTACACGTTTTCACGTTTTTCGGCGTTTTCCAGGAGTTACTATTCTTATGCAAGTCCGGACATAATTACTTTAAAGAAATTCCTAGTTCTTTCAAATAACTGAAAATTGTGCCACTCATATAATATAATTTAATGGTCGATATTTCATTAGTACCAGTATTAAAATTTTGTGATCAAATTACTTATCTATTTAATTTCAATCATCAAAGAAAAAAATCAGGAAGTATCCAGAGAGCCGAGTTCTGACACCTTGGCTCTGTTATTATCTGTAGATTTTAAATTCGTGACTATTTTCAAGAAAAGCGCAGAAGATGCGAGTATCTAACATGCATTTTCGCATTTCAAACAACATTATAACTTTTTTCATTATCTTCTTAACAGTTTTAAGTTGATAATAATCGACTACTCATAAATGTCGAAATCGTATCCCTTGTAATTTCCCAGTAATGTCTAGACTTACAATGGACCATACTTCATTGTTATGTTTGGCTCAACTTCTCTTTTGTCTCAGCTCGTACCTCACAGAAAACACAAAATATCTCAATTATGGAGAACCGTCAAGGCGAGATATTATCGTAAGTGTATGTAGGTCTTCATGTGAAGTGTCTGTTATTTCGGTTAGATTTCAACAAAAGCTTGAATATGTCAACAATTTTAGCAAAACTTCGAAGCCTACAATTTCACAAAAAATTTGACCAGTGAGAGTCGTGCTGTTCTATGTGGACACAGACGGATGGACAGACATGACAAAGCCAATAGTCGATTTTCGCATCTGCATTGCAAAACTGCCTATTAAAATAGACGTGTTTTCTACACCAGTGTTTCTCAACCTGTGAGCCACAGCCTGTTCCATGAAATGTTAAAAGAAACATTTTCATTAAGTTTTTTTTTCCAATGGCTCGACAGCCCCTTGGGGGCCTAGGCCGCCTCATTTTTCGAGGCTTCACGATCACACTTTTCTTAGACACACCACATTCGGTAGGGCTCCTCTGGACGGGGGACCAGCTCGTCGCAGAGACCTCTACCTGACAACACACAACACTCACAAGAGACAGACATCCATGCCCCCGGTGGGATTCGAACCCACAATCCTAGTAAGCGAGCGTCCGTAGACCCACGCCTTAGACCGCACGGCCACTGGGATCGGCTTTTATTAAGTTTACCTCTAAAAATCCTAACAAACTTTCACTAAAACTGAATATACTTTGCATCAAATCTTTTATATCAAAGTTTTTTCATTTTTTATGTCTGTGAAGAGGTAAAGTTCACTGTGTTGATAAGTATGCCTAATGCGTACCATTTGACAATAGTAAACCTGTCGTCTAAAATGCCAATTTGATGCTCACCGGTAAAGTCCCTTTGAACTACTTAAAATATCATCCCATCCGATCTAGCATAATATTAGATCACTTGTCAAGCATGTTGAACAGAGTTTCGTTGTATAATTAATTACAAGATGCACAGAACAGTCCTCAGGTGTCACCATCAAGTTTCTACGGACAACGAAAACTAATTTACTTCCACAATGCTTCAATTATCGTCTGTTCGGCCAACAGACAATAGATCATTTCGCACAAACACGAAATGTGATGAACGCAAACAGCAGCTACCCAAAGCCGCGAGTAAAACAACAGTTGGACTTAATTAACCAACTGTCCTACACTGAGGTGAGTCGCCAGCTTAGAGTCCTTAAGTTATAAGAAAAGAGTGAGATATATTTTCACGAGCCTCACTCCATTCAAACAGAAATACGCTTTAGCTGCTCCGAATGCCATGACATGGTTCTGGCTTAGTCGTACGCCTCTAACCGTAGAGTTGCGGGTTCGATCCCAGGAGGATATCGGAATTTTGGTAGACAAAGTGGCACTAGAACAGGTTCTTTTCCGAGCACTCAGATTGCCTTGTCAGTAACACTCCACCAATTCTCCTTTTCTAATTTAATTCTTACATCACCGTGGGTGTATTAATCTTAGCAACTGAGAGCGTCGTTAAATAAAATACTTATCTCTCAATTTTATGAAACTCAAAAAATCACATAATAGACTTTATGTTGAAGAAAAAAAGAATGAAAGACAGGAATATGTTTATTGTGGGCCGGGATAGCTCAGTCGGTATAGCGACTCGCTACGGGCTGAATGGTCCGGGAATCGAATCCCGGTGGGAGCGAGATTTTCCAAACCCGTCCAGACCGGCCCTGGGGCCTACCCAACCTCCTATACAATGGGTACCGGGTCTCTTTAAGGGGGTAAAGCGGCCAGGGCGTGGAGTTGACTACCCACCCTCATCTAGTGCCAGGGTTAAAGAAAGAGTAGAGCTATACGTTTGCTCTCCCTCTGGGCCTTCATGGCCCACTCTAGGGAGAACTTTTACCTTTACCTACATTTATTATGTTTTGAAAACTATCGTTCATTCTGTTGCGCAAATACGAAAACAAATTTCACAAGTAAATGCATTATTTCGAAGACAAGGCAAAATAACGTTCTATATCTCAATCTGGTGGTATATAAAGGTTCTTCAAGTCTGAACGACAACTTATCTAGTTCAAGTAACAGAATATCAACCACACTGTTACGTAAACGAATTATCGGAAAGCCTATAAGATGCTGAATTGTTACAATATATGTCTAATGCACTTCGTAAGTTTTCTTGGCTGCCACATCGGTAATGTAGATGATAAGGAATTAAAATTATAAGGGCTGAGTGGATTCACTTGGTAATAAAGGCTTGAGGTTTTCCATGAAGTATGTCGTTCCTGATGGGATAATAATAATAACAGGTTAAACATTAACAGTTGCTGGAGGTAAACAGATTATTTGAAAGCAAAAATAATTTAAATTTAAATTATGACTGTTACTTAATAACTAAAGAATTGTAATTATTATTATTATTATTTCTGACTTTATTTCTTCAAGAACTAATTACGGCGCTTTTACTACAAACAAGATCTACCTCCGAACGTAATGGGCGTCATAATTTTATAAGGTGTTTTATAAAGTAATAAACCAGACACATATCTTACCAACTACTTTGACAATAAGCTCTTATAAATATAAACTTCGTCTGTATGTATATTACTGTGAAAACTTAGAATTCTCACTGACGAAAACTGAGACAAAATTATCTTGTAACAGAAGTAGTTTACACCCACAAATCACCAAACGTTCTCAGAACAGGGCCGTGTTTATAAGGGAGATAGAATAGGGGTATCTCACCAACAACGCGGAACAGGTTACCTGACTATGTACGGATAAACAATTACCTAACGCAGCTTTAAAACTTCTAGTCAGGCGACTCAGCAGAGTCTGTAGTTTGTCTGTTTATCCAAACACATGTGAATTTTAGGTTTCCTTCACAAATGACGGCCTCAGTGTGCCTGCAGTGCATACAGGCACTGTAGCCTCTGTTAACTCGTCCACCATGTAGAAGGCAACCGTGTCAATGCAGACTCATGCAAGATGTTCAAATCAAACCTTATAATATACACGGTAGAACAGCCTCGACAACATTGCGAGGCCTTTCTCGTTGAGCCAGGAAAGTGCCGGAAATACAGAATGTTTGTAATGTTGCTTTTGGGAGATGGAAATCATTTCATGCCTTATACTCGTACATAATTAGATATGTAACCAAGTTATTCCTGTAACCTAGAACTGTGTTTCATAGTCGTTACAGGTGCATCTGTGCTACAGTCGTGAAAGTATTTCCAGGATTTGTGTATGGATTAAGAATTTTGCTTCTCCTTCATTCTTTCTTTATTCTTTAACTATTGATTTTTCTTCTTTAATTCTTTTGGCATGTATTTTTGTTCTCTTTTTCCTTCTTTATTCTTTCTTTCCACGATTTCACTATCTCCAATTAAATATAATTTAGTTTAAATTTATTTAAAACAGGCTATAGATTGCTGAGCGCTCTTAGTGCTGAAAAGATGTAAAGTCAAGTGTGACTGTTGTATATGTCAAGGCATAGCCATGAAGGTTTGAAGTACGGTGTGGGAAAACCACGGAATATTTTTGCCAGGATACCAGATACACCACTTTAAGATTTTTGGCCGGTCTCGCCCCAGCAAACATCAGCTTTGATCTTCTTTGGTATCTTGCTACATGACTGACTTCACTTCAACGTTGCTGTATGTATCTTCAATAAAAGTGTTGTTTCTATATTTTTTTGACATTTTAAACGAATTTCTGCACGCCAATATCTAACGTATTTTAGCCTATTGTAATACAAGTTAACATGGCCGTATTTATCAATTAAATGTCAAAAGTCTAAGACAATCCAGTAGAGCATTTATTAAAATTAAAGATAATCGAAATTAAAATCAACTGCGCTCTGCACGTCTAGAGAGCTTTCATCTGCCATCTTGATGCAAGATAATCCTTTTGGAGAATGTCCCTAAAATTTAAGCACAATATCGCACTGACACCATCGCTTAAATATTCCCACTTTTATTCTCGCATCTCGAACAGCTACGTTGTTTTCTAGACAGACATGTCTAGTGTTGAAGTACAATTTTTTATAATAATAAGAAAAAGGTTTAACAAGCGAAGATAAAGTATAATATAGCCTTTATTAGAGCAATACAATTTTTCCCATGGCGCAACAGCCCTAGTGGGCCTAGGCCTCCTAACTGTTGAGGTTTCGAGATCACACTCAGACACACCACACTCTGTAGGACCCCTCTGGACCAGGGATCGGCCAGCCGCAGAGACCTCTTACCTGACAACACACAACGCTCACAAGCGACAGACATCAATGCTGCCAGCGGGATTCGAACCTGCAATTCTAGGAGGCGAGAGGCCGCAGACCCACGCCTTACAGCGCTGCCACCGGTATCGGCGCAATAAATACTACGTCTTGTGAAGATGACGCGCGTTTTACTAACAGCTGCAGTACTTTACACTTCTCACTGGCTTTGTCTGCTACGCGTAGGATTTTGTAAATCTTTCTAGTAAGAAAAGGTAGTAGCGAATTTCAGATATTTACTACAACAGACCGCTACATAGACAATGGTTACGTAGAAGAAATATGTGGGCGGGCTGGCTCAAGTAGGAACAGACCATTTCCACTGTTCGTTCAATTTATGGACTCTATGCTAAACATGCGAAAGGGCTGCAACAGCGTGAACCAAATATGCTGCATTACTTACTTTGGAACAGATTGTAAAATTTCGTACTGCACATATGGTGTACATTTAACATTATTTTTGCATTTGCTGCCACAGAATTATCACGTTTGCGCAGATTTGTGCTTTAAAACTACGGATTAACCTTTAATTAGTTTGAAAGCTGCAATTAAAAGGCACATATCTATCCATATTACGAGCAGAATGAGAAACCAATTAGTTTGACACAATATATACAAATACAAAGGTTACAATAAACAATGTGAAACAAAACACATTTTACACACACAGCCTACAAACACACACACACGTTCATGCACATCGCCACGACACACACACTGTCCGCCACGGCTCTGCAGGCCAGTCGTTGGGTTCTCATCCTGGAACCGCAAGGCAGTTCAAGTGGGATTTTTGGTGGACAAAGTGGCACTGGGGCAGGTTTCTCTTCGAGCCAACATTCCAACAATGTTATAGTGTCAATCCATCACCCAGGGGTGGACAATGTGCCCGTTAAGAGGCTGCAGTCGACAGATATACTGTCTCACTCAATTACGAGAATAAAGAAATGTACATATGAATTATATTGGCAGTAAAACGGAAGGGTATTAAATAATGAATTAAGGGCTTATTGTCTTTTTCCCTTCAAGTGACTTTGGTAGAAAATAACAATAAATGTTTTATATATATATAAAAAGAAAAGTAATTGATGAGATGAAAGAAAATCTGGGATGGTTTTTCATTTTTAAGAGGAAAGAGTAGAAGGGCAATAATAAAACAGGCTAAACATTAGCGAAAAAATGTTTTTCTTTTTAATGTTGAATCAGCTGCAGACTTTCACTGCTGAGCTGGGACGATCCTTCAGAGTTGGTAACGTGCCCTGAACTTTGTATTTGAGTTCGCGAAGAACAAATACGAAATTCGCAGGAACCCTCAATGTTAACATTGCCGAAGGCAGAATTTTAAAAATAAGGAATTGCCACTCAATCTAACTTCATGGTCTGAATACAGAGTTTTACAGAAGCTGGTCAAAACGTTTTTGCTAGGCTACATGGTCATATATCATGAGTCACTGTACAAAAAGCATTCCAGAAACGATTCTAACGCAGTAACAGTGCTAAAATGTGTTTACTACCTTAACCCATCAATGAAGCTGGAGTTTACATTCCAACTACTGCCAAGGACGAAGGAGGGTATAAATTTATAGTACCTTTAAACGCATTCACATCCGTACGGTGCACCGAGGTCAGGAGGAACTGAAGGTCTGTACATTGCATCGAGTTCGTCACCGAAGTGTTATAAAACGACACTCAAAGCCACGAGTAAATGTTTCGTGTTCAAAAAAGTCTTCGGGTTAAAATCTCAGTCCCATCTTATTGAAGGAAAGAGCCCGAAGTTTCCTTAATTTGTGCTGCAGTGTAACATTTCATCACGGAACATCTTCGTTTCCTTCCAACATTTAGGCTGTATCTGTAATTTTATCTCTCAACGCTCTGGAAAAGATGTATAAACATTTTCTGTTTGCTATAGAGAGCTCTGGTGGTAAAGAAGCACAGCGGATATAACCGTGATTCATTCGCAGATTACTGTGATATGATATTGAACAGAGTGGTTGGTATTCTTACTTCATATTTATGAGCAACGGTTTGGGATTATGACCTGAAAATCCGATATCGTGATATTCCAGGCAAATTCTAACACTTTAAAGCAGGCAAAGACTGTTTCCTTTAAATTCATAAATTAATAATTTCATAATCATCGTGTGAAAGTATAAGGAAGAAATACAAGAAACTGGCTGAACCATTTTTTTATTCTATTTTCACCGTGCATTTTTCGAGTATAGACAATGTTTTTCACCAACTAAATGCACTTGTTATAAAAACACTAAAATATTTTAAAACTGTTTGATAAAAAGCCCCGACATGTTTCGGCTGATATTGGTGAGATAAGACGTTGATCATATACCTCTACAGAGGATTAACATATGTACGTGTGACCCCCTGAGGATGGCTCATTGGTGAGCCGAAACATGTCGGGGCTTTTTATCAAACAGTTTTAGAATATTTTAGTGTTTTTATAACAAGTGCATTTAGTTGGTGAAAAACGTTGTCTATGGCTGAACCATATCATGTATCTTTTGCAAAGACGGGTGATAAATACTACACATATTTCCAGGAAGAATATTTTGTATCTCAACAGGAATTATTCATAAGAGACATGGAAGACAGGATTATTTTTATCCCTCTCTCACGCAGAGTGGTGAAGTCATACCATTACCACATTTCAGCGTACGTTGTGCCAAACGTAATTTCCTTAGCACATGTATCGGTTATGAGAAAGTTTTTGTAACGTACTTTCACCGAATTTTGTGTTACGATTTACAGTAACGCCCTTTCTGTTTTCTCACAACTTTCCCGGCAAATTGTGTGTAGAGCCCAAATGACCAATTGTACCTTAGACCAGTTCGTCAGACCTGAGCAACTTTAGCCCAACGCGGAAACTCCTTACGAAGGCTAAGTCTGAGCTGCGAATTGCTGATGGAAACTAAATGCACGGGAGTTCCACCAAATCAAGGGAAGACGACGAATAAGACTGTTTTGATATTTGAGAAATTTCCTGCTGTTAGGTTATCAGGAAGTTCATGGCCGTGTTCACATATCCCGCCATTACACTCATTGTAAGTCAGCTGAACACAGCCTACCAATTCGCATTCTATTTAAGATACGGTCTATATCACCTGTTATCTACATCTAGGTCTGGCAAGTAGTTTCTTCCAACTAAAGTCTTGTATGCCTTTATGAACTTCCCATGAGTGCTTCCTGGTCCGGAATATTCACTGTCCATGGCTTATGAGCATTCATACTTATAGTGTTAATACAAATTGTGAAGTTTCTCTTTATTACATTTTCTACATCCTTCCTATTCTCTAAGTCCAGATATTACCCTAAGAAATGTCAAACACACTTAATCAGTGTGAGATAATTGTAACATCCGCACAAAGTATGTATAAAGTTAAATTTTTAAAAATGTTTTAATGGTTCAGGGTTTAAATAAGACACAGAAAATAAAGCATATTGTTCATTCCATGCATTGTCGATAATTATATTATATTTATAATTATAATTAATACTTCACAAAACCGAAGTAGCAATCCATGTCGGTTTTGCGAAATGTTACTTTAATGTGATTCCCTGATGATGATCCAATAATGGATCGAAACATGTAGCAGTGTTCAACGTGATATTGTAATATAAAATCTGGGAACAATATAGTGCGTTTTGTTGGACTGAGTGTTGTGAGTTTAAAATAAAGCACTTTTCAAAGTTCGGATTCCTCAAATCTGAATATGGAACACACTTTCATTTGTTAATGTATTTCCCAAGCGTGTCAAATTAGCACTATTTCGAGAGGGACTTTCGATGTCATATTATTATTCTGTCCTGGAATCTGGTAACCAGTGCTACAAATGGTATGAATCATAGAGGAATTAAAGGGGCTTTTGTCATTTCGTGCGGTGTGGGTACTGAATCCAGATCTGCAAACTGACCACAAACCCGGCGGATGCCATCAAATTTCAATCCACTGTTGTGCGTCTACACACGTCTGCGGTTGATTCACACGCCTTACACAGAGTGCAGCACTGTGGAAATGTGTCACAGGAATTTGTTCGACAATCTGTCAAACGCATTAAAAACCCCTGCTTTTGGAATACTTTCATTATTAAGGCTGAAGCCGCTTACCACAAACAAAACTTCAGTATTCACTCACCCATCCACCTATCGAAGCTTTCCCTTGTTCACTCACCCATCCATCTATCGAAGCTTTCCTTTGTTCATTCACCCATCCACCTATCGAAGCTTTCCCTTGTTCACTCACCCATCCATCTATCGACGCTTTCCTTTGTTCATTCACCCATCCATCTATCGAAGCTTTCCTTTGTTCATTCACCCATCCACCTATCGAAGCTTTCCCTTGTTCACTCACCCATCCACCTATCGAAGCTTTCCCTTGTTCACTCACCCATCCATCTATCGAAGCTTTCCTTTGTTCATTCACCCATCCATCTATCGAAGCTTTCCTTTGTTCATTCACCCATCCATCTATCGAAGCTTTCCTTTGTTCATTCACCCATCCACCTATCGAAGCTTTCCCTTGTTCACTCACCCATCCACCTATCGAAGCTTTCCCTTGTTCACTCACCCATCCACCTATCGAAGCTTTCCCTTGTTCACTCACCCATCCATCTATCGAAGCTTTCCTTTGTTCATTCACCCATCCATCTATCGAAGCTTTCCTTTGTTCATTCACCCATCCACCTATCGAAGCTTTCCCTTGTTCACTCACCCATCCACCTATCGAAGCTTTCCCTTGTTCACTCACCCATCCATCTATCGAAGCTTTCCTTTGTTCATTCACCCATCCATCTATCGAAGCTTTCCTTTGTTCATTCACCCATCCACCTATCGAAGCTTTCCCTTGTTCATTCACCCATCCACCTATCGAAGCTTTCCCTTGTTCACTCACCCATCCATCTATCGAAGCTTTCCTTTGTTCATTCACCCATCCATCTATCGAAGCTTTCCTTTGTTCATTCACCCATCCACCTATCGAAGCTTTCCCTTGTTCACTCACCCATCCACCTATCGAAGCTTTCCCTTGTTCACTCACCCATCCACCTATCGAAGCTTTCCCTTGTTCACTCACCCATCCATCTATCGAAGCTTTCCTTTGTTCATTCACCCATCCATCTATCGAAGCTTTCCTTTGTTCATTCACCCATCCACCTATCGAAGCTTTCCTTTGTTCATTCACCCATCCACCTATCGAAGCTTTCCCTTGTTCACTCGCCCATCCACCTATCGAAGCTTTCCCTTGTTCACTCGCCCATCCACCTATCGAAGCTTTCCCTTGTTCACTCGCCCATCCACCTATCGAAGCTTTCCCTTGTTCACTCGCCCATCCACCTATCGAAGCTTTCCCTTGTTCACTCGCCCATCCACCTATCGAAGCTTTCCCTTGTTCACTCACCCATCCACCTATCGAAGCTTTCCCTTGTTCACTCACCCATCCACCTATCGAAGCTTTCCTTTGTTCATTCACCCATCCACCTATCGAAGCTTTCCCTTGTTCACTCGCCCATCCACCTATCGAAGCTTTCCCTTGTTCACTCGCCCATCCACCTATCGAAGCTTTCCCTTGTTCATTCACCCATCCACCTATCAAAGCTTTCCCTTGTTCACTCGCCCATCCACCTATCGAAGCTTTCCCTTGTTCAGTCACCCATCCACCTATCAAAGCTTTCCCTTGTTCACTCGCCCATCCACCTATCGAAGCTTTCCCTTGTTCATTCACCCATCCACCTATCGAAGCTTTCCCTTGTTCAGTCACCCTTTCAGACACTCTCTCTAAGTCAACCATGTAACAATAAAGTCGCTCGCTCGCTACATAAAAGTACAATGTAACACTTGGGCGCGTTAGCACAATCTTTATACCTCCTTGGCTATTCTAACAGCCTAATATCATTTCACTCGAAGACAGTGCGTGCATGGCGAGTACCGTAAAGCCAGCTAATTGATAGTACAGCAGCTCGATCTAGTGGCAATGTATTCTGTAGACACTCGGTTCGAATGCCGGTCGGGATACAGTGTATCCTAACTGGCACTTTTTGTGATTTTTTTGTCTGCCCAAACATATGCGAAGACAGGACTTTCAAATCGGCCACGCCAGTCTCCTTTCAAATCCTCCCGATAATTTTACCATTTCATTTGACGTTATATAACTGAAACAGCGTCGTGAAATGGCCAAATAAATCAATAAAATTTTTAGCTTCAAGATAATTACTTGGTTATGGAAGCAGAGATGTAAAAAGGAGCAATTTTGACCCATAGTCAAGACGAACCGTTTTCGAATTTCGGGCGGGAAGTCGAATACCCTGACTCATATTTCGGGATTTTCCTCAGTCCCTCCACGTAAATTTCGGGTTAGTACCTCAAATTAGGCTACGGCCGCTTCCTTTTACATACTTAACAATTCATCACATATTAATGATCCTACAACTGAACTATATATAGTCTAAGATAAACGAAGCGCGTTAAATAAATCAGAAACAGAAAAAAACAACTTTTTACGTTGTCCATTTAACAATTTAAAGGTCCTAAATCAACGCAGTGCAGTATTCAGGTTCTGTGTTCAAGAAGTCAGGATTTGTAATCGGCAGTTTCGAAGTACGGCCAAACGACCTGCTATCCAGACGTTTATAGTGGGTTTCCTCAATCGCTTCGAGTGTATGCGACATAACATCTTACATAACAGGAACCTACCTGCTTCATTTATCCAACTCATAACGTCTAATTATTCAGCCAACTATCCCTCGAATCTGCTTGACTCATTGCTGTTATCGAAGTGTCGTTAAATAAACTACAAATCTGAAAACATGCAAACCTAAAACTCTTCCAAGCCTGGATAGCTCAATCAACACAGTAACTGAGTGGATAGAATTTAAAGGTTTCGATTAAGGAAACTTACTGAGAGTGTTGTTATATTTGCGGGAATTGTTACTAAAGTGTTGTATTATCGGATTATGCTACCAACTGAGCCACGTACTAAGCAAATAACCAGCAATGAGATAGTAAAACCCGTAGGTTCGACACTGTTAATATTTAACCAAGCCCTCTATTGGTCACTATCATAAGCCAGTAACATCCGTCTACGACCCTCACCTACATACCTCCCTAGATCTAAATTCACGTTGCATATCCATCTCTCTCTTGGTGTTTCAAGTAGACTGTTTCTATGCGGTTTATAACTTGTTGCATTTAGAGCACTGAAATATTCCTTCGGTTTGTGTTTTACGAGAGGCAGTCAAAAAGTTCCCGGAATGGTGGTATTGCATTGTAATGGTAGGACTTATGTGTTCGCAGGGTACCAGTCGTTACTAGTGAACTACTATTTAACCCAAAATCCTGTTGTTCTTCCAGTCAAATGTTAGCTGTGGTTATGTCCTGTTATATACTGCCACATTTAAGTTCCTCGCAGTGTCTTTACGTCTCCAAAACAAACATCGTGACACTTGGAATACTGAAACACAGGAAATCAAGTGATATAAACTATGTTAAAAGTGGATGGATTCTCTTTTGCTTGTTTTTGTAGCCTATAAACGACACTGCAGTATTTATTGTGCGACTCCTAGGCGGTTCTTGGAAATTCACTGTGCCTTATACTTGTATTAAAGGGTATAAACGTTTCAGTTTGGAAAATGGCGCAGCGGACTTTATGGTACGAGCACAGACCACCCATAACGTGATTCCAAAACACGGTGTGGGTGAAAATTGCTTTGTTATTTCTGTATCACTGCCAATAGTTCATACAAAATCATTACAAGAGTCCATCGTCTGGTAGGCAGGTTATTCAGTGACAGTCAGTGTCAGTATTGCGAAATTCGTCAGTAATACTTGCGAGTGTACGTATACTTGTAAAGGGGGCTTACATACTGTAATTTAAACAGGTGCGTGCTTTTGTGTACAAAACTTGCTTCGCGATGTTTCTATTTACTTTTGCTTGATTTAACAGCGTTTGTATTTGCTAAGATTACATGACGTCTAATGATACAATAGCAGCGAGTAAAGGATTGGAAAGGATATGAAAAGAAATGGTGGTAGTCTAATTTAAGGCAATAACATGGAATTTGGTTGTGAGAGCTGAGGAAATCCACGAGAAATCTCAGTTATAATAACTAGTCTGGAGGAAGATCAGAACGTGGAGCCTCCAAAATATGAAGCAGATCCAATTACCACTACATACGCCCCCATCCCACACACACACACACATACATATATATATAAATTTTTTTTCTATGGCTCGACAGCCCTATATGGGCCTGGGCCTCCTCATTTCGTCGAGGTTTCATGATCACACATTTGAGACACACCACACTCAATAGGACTCTTCTGGACGAGGGACCAGCTCGTCGCAGACAACACACAACACTCACAAGAGACAGACATCCATGCCTCCGGTGGGATTCGAACCCACGATCCTAGTAAGCGAGCGGCCTAAGACCCACGCCTTAGACCGCACGGCCACTGGGATCGGCATATATATATTATATATATATATGTATATATATATGGAACAATGGTGCTCACGAAAAATGGAGAATGGTAGAAGACGTAAAGAAAACCTAACTCTCTAGACCTAGACGTAGACGTAGACCACCAACACCAAATTCTGAGTTACTACTTTCGGTAACACTACTATTCAATTTAACGGTTCATTCTTACCATGCTATCTCGGTAACCAAACCTCCTAAGGATTTGTTCGTCACATTTTGTTTCGGGTGTTCTACGCGTTTTCCATGCTCGTGAGCGCTATTTTTCCCATATCCTGTAAACAGAAGTCCGGAAACTAACTCCGCAGCTCACACATGATTATACTTTATGTCTCTGTCGGCAGATCCTCGTCTGTGAAAACACAGCACCACTGTGAAGTTAATTTTGACATTAGGAGAGAGCCGAGAGGACGGACAGACGTACACAGACACACAGACAGACACAGACACGCAGAAGAAGAGGCGATATCACAGACACACACTCGGGCGGTTGCGCTTCTAGCGATGTAAGTGGCAAGTCCGTAAGGCAAGACGCGAAGCTGGCCGCGGGTCGGCACTTAATTTTAACATTTTCAGGGATATTAATACACCGCGTGCGGCCGACATAATCATTCACTGTACGTAAGGAGCAAGCTGACAGCCTACTGGGCTTTATCTTCACTTCACGTTACATACGTAAGTTAAGTACTTCTGCTTACAGCTACGGTAAGTGATATGTCTCTCTGTATGTTTTGTACACATCACTGCATTAGTTAGGAAGATGCAAGTTAAGGCTGCCTGTACAACGTTCATGATCTTGCAGTGCTGCATAATAACCGTGTGTTTTTTTATTCATTCATACAAATAAAAACCAACTAAAAACTCTGCTTTTGGGAGACATGTCCAACAATCCTTAATAAACCTGAGACACATTTCGGCCCACCTGGATGATTATCAAGTAGACACAAAATACCAAGGAAGCGTCAAGCACTTGACATTATATCCAACAACAAAATAGCTTAGTTGCAATTGTAAAACATGGAACAGTGATGCAAAATTAAAGCAATAAATTCAAATACAAAATTTAAGTTTCTAAAAAAATTTAAGTTTGTAGAAACTGGGGGTTAAAATCCACTCAAGCTTAATCTCGTCACTAGATGGAGGTCAGCTTCGTGCTCCGGTCTCTTCAGCCGTGGATAAACACGTGGTACTTTAAGGATAGGAGACTGAGTGGGCTTTGTAGGAGGGCTAATCGTGATGATGTGTGGGCCGGGATAGCGTAGTCGGTATAGTGACTCGCTACCGGCTGGACGGTCCGGGGATCGAATCTCGATGGGGGCGAGATTTTTCGCAGCCGTCCAGACCGGCCCTGGGACCCATCCAGCCTCCTGTACAATGGGTACCGGGTCTCTTTCCCGGGGGTAAAGCGGCCGGGGCGTGGAGTTGACCACCCACCTCCATCTAGTGCCAGGGTTAAAGAAAGAGTAGAGCTATACCTCTACTCCCCCTATGGGCCTTCATGGCCTGTTCTAGGGAGAACTTTTAATCGTCATGACGTACAGATAACCCCGTACGTGCTGGGAATCTCACACCAACAGGGCTGACTATCGTGGCCGATTCCATTAATCTGAAGTGTGCCTTAATGTACACGTTTGGGGTACTTACTAACTCCATGGAGCACAGTCCTTGAGAAGCTAACAGTTCGTCTACTAGTCAACAAATTCCGGCATTTTATGGACACCGAAAGTCCAATACCGCCTTCACAAGTGCCCGCCACCTGTCCCTATGCTGAGCCAGATCAATCCAGCCAAAGCCCACATCCTATTTCTTACACACGTCTTCCAAGTGGTCTCGTTTCATCAGGTTTCGACACCAAAATCCTGCATGCACCTCTCATTCTCCTACACGCGCTACATGCTCCGCCCATCTTATTCTTCTTGATTTGAACAATCAAATAATATTTAGTGACGAGTACAGATCGTAAAGTTCCTCAATATATTATTCTCTCCAGTCCCCTGTTACCTTGCCCCTCTTAGGCCCAAACATCTTCCCAGCACCCTATTATCAGACACCTCGGCCTATGTTCCTTCCTCAAGTTAAGAGACCAGTTTTTACACTTATATAAAACAACAGGCAAAATCGCAGTTCTGTATTTTTAATCTCTATACTTTGTGTAACAAAATGGGAGACATGATTCTGGAATAAACAGTAAAATGCATTCCCGAGTTAAATCTGCTGTTAATTTCTTAATTAATGCAATTTTTGTTAGCACTGTTCCCAAACACGTAAACCTTGCAACACTGTTAAATGACTTATTACCTGTCTTTTATGTCGTGAATTTGTCCCGCATTCTGTTCAAGAGACATGACTACATACCTAGCTTTCTCACCATTTATTTCTAGACCAATCTCCTTACTAGCGACTAATAAAGCCTACTATAAGTAGGCCTACACACTTACAGTACGAAGACTTATTATCCCATACTGAAGCCTTACATTGCAACGTTTACAAAATATTACAAGGATTACTTAAAACACATGAGTGATTATTTTAGCGGAATTTAATTTTAGTGAATAAAACTGTGTTATTTTAAATAATATTCTTTCAATTTGGCACAGTAGTCAAGGCATTAAATTTGTATAATATATGGCGGTTGGTCCTAAGGACAAAACTGAAAGCATTAGAAACAAACATAACTTAACTGGAATTAGGAAGGCACAGGTCTACGTGGCAATGAGTAGGGCATTCGGGACAGGTAATAGAAAGGTGAGATGACGTAGAAAATTTGAGCAGATACGGAATTAAGACTACACTGACACTGTGAGGGGTCTTCCTATTAGGCCTAAATACAAGAGAAGAATTTAGGTAGGACAGGAGGTTAAAAAGAGACACGAGGTGGTCCCTGCGAAGATAAGCTTGTGGACCTATTCTGGCTCTGGACTGGAAAACGCTGCCATAACATTTTCCCACATTTACTTCATTAACATTCTTATCTGGCTTAATTATTCCCACTGTACCAACTGTACTAATGAGTAGAAAGAGGTCTAGGCAGAGGTGGGGACTGTTATCTGTTAAGTAGTACCAAATCATGTATATCTCATAGGATTACTGTGTAGAATATTGTAATACTGTACAACTGTATCGTTAATGGCATTACTTTGAGGTATTTTAATTAAATTTGTCTGGGATAAGCTTGAAAATGGCTAGAATATAGCCGAAACATGTAGACATAGTCCCGTTAATATAAATATTACTTGACTGCATTAAAACAGCAGAGTAACTGGATTGTCATATATCTCTGACCTGTTCAGAACATAAGGACAAGGGCATAAGCAATCAAGTATTAACAACAAATCTGGTAAAAAACTTTAAAACTTGCTGTTAAGGGCAGAATTAAGTTATGTGTGTCATGTAACCAGTTTACTAGCCGCATTAACAATTCAAATTCATTTTCATACCGAAGTCACAGAACATGCTGCTTTTTCGAATGCAAAATGAGTGACCCACAGTACACATTCTTAAATTCTTCGCTTAAGTAACAATGACCTAGGTAATTTGTGCAGTGGGTGACATCTTGACTTCGCGTAAATTCTCACTGTTTTTATTTCCTGACCAATAGCTGGGGTGTGGGCCGGGATAGCGCAGTCGGTATAGCGACTCGCTACGAGCTGGACTGTCCGGGGATCGAATCCCGGTGGGGACGAGATTTTCAGCACCAGTCCAGACCGGCCCTGGGGCCTAACCATCCTCCTGTACAATGGGTACCGGGTCATTCCTGGGGGTTAAAGCGGCCGGGGCGTTGCGTTGACCACCCACCCCCATCTAGCGCCGAGGTTAAGGAAAGAGTAGAGCTATACCTCTACTCCCCCTCTGGCCTTCATGGCCTGTTCTAGGGAGAACATTAGCTTTTTATAGCTGGGGTCCTCGTGTATACTGATATACTGATTAGTCTGTGACACTCGTTACGTCATTCCCGAGGACGGAGACAACACTCGCTCTCATTTGTCTTTATGGAAGCGTTTGATCGTCCGGAAAAAAAAAACTTCTTTGTGTTTTGTAACTAATTTCCATTTTTCAGCACCAAAATTTCTTACAAAATTTAAAATATTACAAATGTAAATTCTATGCGCCTTGGACTTCACATGCACCAAAACCAAGAAGTGCCAAATTTAAAATGTAGCTTGTTTTCTGTCTTGAAGCAGGTCATCAGGAAACAAGGAAACCGCACTGATTTTTATTAAACATTATTTACTAGCGATTATGCTATTACTAACGCATGAACGCAGCTTCTGTATAGCGAAAATTATGTTAAAGTAGATGTTAAAAAAGAAGCGTGTGAGGGTGCTGACTGGACTTAGCTGACTCAGGATAGGCTCCAACAGCGATAACTTTTGAGTATCTACAAAATGTGAGAACTCTTTTGACTCGTTGAGTGACTCTCAGCTTCTCAATTAGGATACTTCTCTATTGTGGTAGTTAGCGTTGTTCTCTAATCAGGACAGAAAGTTGTCTTCGTGAGTTACGATCTGCAGGCTATTAAACTAGGCTACATACTACGCAGGTTACAGAGCATTCAGTCGTACAAAACGGAGGCAACATGTCTGTCCAAAACGCTGGTATCCGCCTACCAGACTACACGGTGCCATAGCCCAGAAGAAACAATCTAAATTATCAGTACCATCGCGTAAATCTTATAGCTGATATAGGAACTCTGACTTTATTTTTAACTAATAAATTAGAAAGTACAATGTGGGGAGACACACGGTGGCATGACACCAGTACCTACCAAATTTCGTTAAAATTAATCGGTTATTTCATACGTTAATGAATGTAACTTTGTCCCTGTGCACGCCACGAAAGTATACAGGGGATTGGAGGTACAGCGTCAATCATTCTAAACCTCGTTACTATATGGAGGTGAGTTATCAGCGTCACGCTCCGGCCGCTTTGGCCCCAGGAAAAAATCCGCTGCTACCCGGTGAATGGGAGAATGGATGGCAAAGAGCCGGTCTGGTCGCTTTGATGAAGCTAGGAGCGACAAACACACACACATAACACACAGATATACGACTATCGTTTCTTAGTAGAGGAAGTGTGATAGGGTTTATGGTGGCCTTGATTTTACCGCAGTGTGCTATCGGTAGGCTGTCTGGCTCAGCTGTAAAGTGCAGTAGCAAAGGTGAAATGTAGCGTCATTAAAAAGTGAAAGGACACACAACCACATTCTGAATATAAAAACAGGATTAGTTCGGCAAACGACAGAAAGACAAAGGCTGTAATCAATGTAGAGTGTGATTTTGCTTCGAGCTAATTAACGAGTCCTGGCACAGCGTACCACTAACCAAATGTTTCGTGATACTGCCAGCAGGGGAATACCTTGCAGATCAACAGCTGGGTTCATGGAAGCTGACAACACACAGCACAGAGCTGCTAAATTACGCGACTCCCAGAAATCAAATTAAACTACCCCCTCAGCTACTTCACAAATAATCAACTCATGGAACAACGAATTGTCTAACCAACGAACTAAAAATCTAAATGATTAATTTTATGTCATTTTATATTATTCATACCGTGTATATTCTTAAATCAACACATAAACCAACTTATGCATTTAATAGAACACACTCAGAAGCAATTATAAAACTCCTACATATTTCGGCACAGGGGTGCCATCATCAGGCAGTTATGCAGAACAAAGGAGTACAAGGCCAACAGCTAATCTATGTATTGTGCGTCCCTTCTTAAAATGACCAAAATAATATAATTCAAAATATACAAAGTTAATACTCATAAAATTACAATGTTGTAAATTTAAAATTATGAAAAGATAAAAAAAATTAAATTTGATATTAGAAAGTTAAGATGAGAAAAGAAAAGTACTTGAACTAAAGGTGGCAAAAATCAACAGCTTCAAATAATTTGTTGGACAGCGTTCATGTAATTAACCTTTGGATTACGGAGCAATAAATCTTCCAACCTTTGCTGTACTGGGTATATTTTGTACCCATATGTTTTAAATTCTTTTCTCAACAGGTTCTCTTTTTTTAATTTTGTTTCTTAGATTCAAAGACAAGTGTCAAGGGGACTTCAAAGAACGAATAGAAAAATTGGTAAGATTGTCCCTCTATACCACCCGGAACTGTTGAGGTAAATACCACGCCAGGGTACATTTGTGCACAGTCAGTAATCCAAGTGTTAAAAAATTTCATAAAGGCGCTTTTCTTGCTTGACCCTGAACATGATGGCACTGCCATCCTTCCAAAGTCACTATTTACCAGCCGACACGAATCTGAATCTTCGTTATAATTATACAACGAGGAGCTACGAACATTTTGCTATTCTAACATTGCAGTGGGCCGGGATAGCGCAGTCGGTATAGCGACTCGCTACGGGCTGGACGGTCCGGGGATCGAATCCCCGTTGGGGCGAGATTTTCAGCACCCATCCAGACCAGCCCTGGGGCAAACCCAGCCTCCTATACAATGGGTACCGGGTCTCTTTCCTGGGGGTAAAGCGGCCGGGGCGTGGAGTTGACCACTCACCCTCATCTAGTGCCAGGGTTAAGGAAAGAGTAGAGTTATACCTCTACTCCCCCTCTGGGCCTTCATGGCCCGTTCTAGGGAGAACTTTACCTTTACCTTTTACCTAATATTAGGAGGATGAAATCCAGGCAAAGGCGAAGGACGGATTATATGCGGCGAAGGAGAAACGCATAAAAAATATTTGGTCTGAAATTATTAAAGGAAGGTACGTGGCACCTTGATGTAGATGGAAGAATAATACTACACTGGATCTTAGGAGCAAATAATTTTAAATTCTTAAGTGAACCACAACAAGATAGCATTCAACAAATACAGTAATAAACCATTTTTTTTTCTAACATAACATATAATTTCTTCAGCAGCTGAGCAACTACTAACTTCTCAACAAAGACCCTCTGCCGTGCCGTCGTTTCGGGTTAATACCCCCCCCCCCCCCCCAACTTCAGTCTCGATTTCTCCGTGTTTTCTTCCTTCTTCTTCTTCTTCTTCTTCTTCTTCTCTCTCTCTTTTTTTTTTAAGTCGTCCCCTTCTACCCTACCTACTCCGGTTTCCCGTCCTCTCTACTTTATGAATCAAAATTGTGTCTGTTTCTCAGTCCCAGTCCGTTATTGCAGCATACTCCACCAGTCACGTTGTTCTTGCCTTAATGATCTTATAAATAATTAATACTGACTACTAAGTACGAAGTGTTTATTACACGGTCCTAAACTGATCCACTCCCACGCACCAGTCACTTGTTCTTGCAGAAGTACATTTTATATTGAGTTTAGTATAAAGGACCGCGCTCTTTTCCTTCCAGTGGCACAGCTGGCGACTTAAAACGCGCAATTGCAGGCCTTTTATCTCACGCTGTAATTTGACCGCTTACTTCGACGGAGTTCTTTATCGCACAAACGACCAAAGCAACGAAGCTTAAACCGACAGGTTGAAGCGTAACCGTAAGTAGACGAGCGTATCAGGAGGTTCAGTCTGATTACAGCCTTTTCTTGTGAAGAACGTACGTATAAATCTTCTTCTGTGCATGCCATACAGGCATATAGGAGAGTGGAGGTATGGCTCCATTAATTCTTAACGTCAGCACTATATTGCGCTGAGTGGTCTCCCTCACGCCCAGGCCGCTTTACTTCCATGGAAAAAGCTCCCAATACGCACTGACTAGGAGGCTGGGTCTGGACGCTTTGAAGGGGACAAATATACTCTTACCCCTGCAGGGAATCGAAACATGGTCAACAAGCCCGTGGCCTAGTGAATACACCGAACATGCTATCCCGCCTCGCTATCGGATTTCTGGTAACACTCATTTTAAGACTGTCTTCCTACCTTGGCGTAATCCTCAAAAAGTTCCTCACGGTCACGATTTCCGCCTGAATGAAGTACACAATTCTTATCGCCCCTAAACAGCCTGATAACTAGGGCACACTAGGGCACGCAACAGAGTAATTGTACTTATTTTTAGAAGGCAAACAATAATACTAAATGAAAGATAGTTAACATGTAGGCTTGTATGAAATTTGCACATGATTGGAATTGTAAATTGGGGCGTAGCTCGGAGGGGGGCGTGTGGTGCGGCCACCCCTAGCGGCAGCGTCCAACGGGCGGCAAAATGGGAGGAAAAGTGAATATCTTTAAAAAATGTGCGCTAAACAAATCGGAAACGATTAAAGCAAATAAAAATTAATAAATTATTGTGGTTTTTTCCAAGTTCATAATTTCTGTTCTGCCATTGCAATTACTCGTCCGGAGCGCCAAAAAGACCTAGTTACGCCACTGATTACACACACATCGCAGGTAAAGATGTCTTTTGGAATATTATACGAAATAAATAGGTAAATAGTTGCCCACATTTCGGAGGAGCTTGTTGCGTTCATCTTCAGGGCCCACGCAGTCCAAGAAGAAGCTCTGAAAATGAAGGCAAGAAGCTCCTCTGAAACGTCGATAAATATTTACCAGTCGACATGGCGTCACATCCAAGAAGACATGATCTTCAACATCACTATGAAAACCTCAAATGTCGCAAAGTCACAGATAAGTTTTCAAGGGGTTATTACAGGCTATCCAGTAAAGGTAACTATTCATGTCACACTTACCTCTGTCTAGAACAATTCTAGTCTTCACAGACAGCTTCACATTTTCACGGCTCTGAGCGGTGACCACGTGCTGGAAACGGCATCTAGTAATGCATTCTCAGACCAACACGGCCCTTTCCACGTGTCCCATTTGACAGAATCAGTGATGCTGACAACACAAAAAACAAATGTGTCACTGCTACTGTCGCAAAATGTAGTTTTTACTACAGAGACCCGAAGATTTTACACTGCGATGGGCAGGATCTCCCATACAAAATGTCCTACGGAATGTCCAGCAGATTATATAAAGAAAACCTCTACACGGCCAATTGGCAGTTTACGACGAACGAATTCTCCCATAAAAGAAATGCATGACAAATTGGCAGTTTACGACGAACGAATTCTCCCATAAAAAATACACGACAATACAAGAAAACAGCAATCTCGGAGAAAGAACATGCAGAAAAATACAATACATCAGAATTAAAAAATATAATACTACTTTTGGCATTTGTAGGGGTGTTGTGGACAAGCACGATGAGGGGGGGAAAGCTTATAGTGAGGACGACAGTGCGGACCGAGTCAGCTGCTCCGCGCGCAGCAAACACTCTACCACATACGACGACCCACGCAGCACTGGGCTTACACCAGCAAGCAACGCGCTGCCCAGCGTGCACCAGTTTCACCGCGTCGAATGTGGCTTCACTGCGACGACGCGTAGTGCTGTATTTCGTACCTTGCAATGAACACAACCACACCGCAACTGAGAACGCGCTGTACCGACACACTACGGCGTACGTTGGCCGACAGGTACAGAGGTTTGTACTCGTATGTTGGGATATGACGACTTGCTATATTTATGGCGTCGACTTGGATGAAAGATGAAAGAGAAATGGGGAAATATAGAGAAGGGAATAAACATAGAGAGAGAGAGAGTGTGTGTGTGTGTGTGAGAGAGAGAGAGTGTGTGTGTGTGTGTGTGAGAGAGAGAGTGTGTGTGTGTGTGAGATAGAGAGAGGAGATAGAATTAAAAACGAACGAGAAAAAGCGAAAGGACGAAGCAGAAGAAGAAAATTAGAAAAAAAGTGTTTCGGATAGAATTTGGGAAGCAAAATGTAAGCAGGTACGTATTAATAATCAAGCCTATAAAAAAAAATACAAGAATAAGCAATAATTAGGACAAACTGTCGTAGCGTATTTGGCGGTATTAGAATGCACACGCGTGTGGCCACAGGCTTATGTTAAACAGGTAACGAACATTTATAATTTAAAATGGGAGAGAAAGAATGGAGAAGTAAAAGTTCAATAAAGTAACTACATTGGACTTGTCACGTGTCAATGGGTAATGACAACAAAGAACGCCAATGCACATAACATCGGACAAGTCAGATGTCGAGCGCAATAGGTCTAAGGTTATGCGTGATTTCAGGCTTCCACAGCGATGTATCAGCGCTCTTCTGGGATATTACGCAGCGTAGAGTGGTAACTGTCTACCGACGTTTCGGGAAGACCTATCGGTCCCAATTTCAAGGGCCAAGAAGTCCAAGAAGCTTTGATCTCAGGTCTACGGCTGCTAACACACTAACCGGACAGAGACCAGCGATGTCGAATCGAAGTGTACAGTACTAGCGGCAGTATAAGAACAGGATTGTTCATTTCAAAATGGCAGCAACTGAACTCATGCGTTTAGGTATCACTTTTGTTTTTTACTGTTTAATTAATTAATTAGAAAAATATTAACAATAGGAGCTTTTGTTGACACTGACTTTCATGGAATAAACAGGCCCACGCAGGAATGAGAGTGCTTGTTTGAACTCAAAAAATTTCGGCACATAAATGTCGTGTGGGCCTGCACCACTCTCTCCTGATGTTATTACTGTAGCAACGTACATAGTACTAGTTGTTTTGCTTAGGTCCTCTGCGCCGAGCTCCGGAAAATTCAGCTCCTGCACAATTTCCTGTAGTGCATTTTCACGAGCTGTTTCCTTTCTATAATGTTCAGATCTTGTGTTCCACAGGCACTCACGATCTTTCATACCGTCTATGCTCGCCCCTACACTTAAATACCACGGTAGGTTATTTGTAAACAGAACAATAGAAAAAAAAACCAGCAAGCAAACAGGAGAGGCGCCAGTTGTTTACTGCGGAGGAACGTGTAGTGACACATTTGTTTATATCAGTGTTTCCCAAACTTTTTTTTTGCTCGCGGACCCCTTTTGGCTTAGAGAAATAACCACGGATCCTCATATCCTTGCTCACGTAAGTGCAAATTGACCAGATGATAGGTGTCCAAAATCAGATGTTTTTATCTCAGAATTGATTTTAGATAGCTACGAATACGTACCAGTAGCGTACGTGTATGATTTGACCTTAATTAAACTGTCGCTCGCTTCGTGGGTACATGGGGTTTCTAAATTAGATATTCTAACGATCGTACGAAATAAACATATCGCCAATTAGAGAAGCTCCGAGATTATTTTTACGAAAACATCGTTCTTTTAATTACAAAATGAGTGAACTTCAAAGTAGCCATTACAGAAATGTATCCACGGATCCCCTGGGAACTGGTCGCGGATCCCTTGGGATCCATGGAGCACACTTTGAGAGCCACTCGATGATTCATGCAGGATGATTCGTCCAAAGAAAACCAAAGTTGGCTTTGGCCAACTTCTTTTATCGTTCAGTTTGGATTATCACTTTTGATGAATGGACTGTTTACAACGTTCGGTTTTCATCATTTATACAAAAGTGATCATCCAAAGCGAGCACTGTACAAAGCCTCAGGCGGTATGATACGTGTAGGCTATGCAGGAACCTTAGGCAAGACGAATGTCTTCGCAGCATGTTAGTGAGACATAATCGATTGACGTGACTGGACTGGATTCGATTACTGTACCAGAAGCTTAGAACCAAGTTAATTAAAGTACTTATCCTTCGTAGGTATTGAACTTCAAAGACATATCTTACTTTGCAGGCTCCTGAGTGTAATTGGTCATTAAAGATATAACTCCGCCATGTGGGTTAGCAGTGAAGGGTCCATAACTTCTTCTTAGACACCATTTCGTCATTGCTTGAAAGGAACGACGGGATAACCAAGGTGAAAGATGGGTAAAGAATAAAGTTACCCTGTGCGAAAATACCACGCCATTACGCCATAGGGGGAATGGAAGACACTCCACATGATCGCAGCACTTGCGCTCGGTGGTTTTATTCCACTGTAAACACCCCAATGTTCCCATTTGATAGGAGACTGGTGAACCCCAGGCCCGACGTGGGTGTGAATACGAGAGAAATAGGGTTAGCGCTTACTCAAACTTGGTTACTCAGCCAGCGATTGGTTCTCGACGTTTCGAAGGATTCTAGTGCCTGAATCTCCAGGGCCAAGACGGTTTCTTGGACCGTTGTGAAAACCTCAATCTCGCACTCGATATTGCAGGAGTTATCTATATTTACAGTACATAAACAAAAAAAGGGGGTCACGCCGAAATCCCCACTTAACGTTTAATAATCGGCATAAAACTGACTTCAGTTTGGACACTTAATGGTGAAAAATATGTCAGACACGTGGCGTCAGAAGCAGTGACACAGACCACAGTCTGGAGCCAAACGTATAAAAATAACCTTCAATTGTCGTGATAATAAAAATGTATTCAAAACTTTGGTTGTAAACCATAGTGGAAGAAGGACACTTTAGAAAACAGATGTACATATAGATGGATTGTTTTGCTTCACCACACCGTAGAAAAAGAGATAAAATCCCGGACTTTTATTAGAAAAGAACGTTCTTAACATTCCATCGTAAGCTAACGGCTATTCTGAAAAAGGTTGTTAATACTTCGTAACTCTTCCAGACGAAATGATGCGATGGCAATTGGAAAGAGGTCATAATCGCCTTTTTCGAAATTTTTGTGCTGCCAAATCATTTATGACAATATTTCTTTTCCACACGACGCAGTGCAACGTGTGTCTGATGAGCGTATTTCAGTACATTAGGAATGAAGGATCACATATATGAACTGAGTTTAATTGTAGTGACAGTGTTAAATTTTCAGGTTGTATAACAATAAACAATAGTACAATAAAAAGAAGAAAGGCTAACTGGATTGGTCACATCTTGCGTAGAAACTGCCTTCTGAAGCACTGATTGAAGGAAAGTTAGAAGGAAGGATAGAAACGACGGGACGACGAGGGAGAAGACGTAAGCAGCTACTGGATGACCTTAAGGAAAAGAAAAGATACTGGAAATTGAAAGAGGAAGCACTAGATAGCACCCTGTGGAGAACTCGCTTGGAAGAGGCTATGGACCTGTCGTAAGACAGACTACAGAATGAATGAATAACATTAAATTCCCTGAACAAGAATTATCGACTGAAAAAAGGAAGACACTGCACCAGAGCCTTTTGTTGATAAGTTTGTTCTTAGGTAATTAATAGATTATTAATATTTTCCTTCTCTTTGGCGACACAGCCTACCAGTTGCACTATTTATTAAGGTGTCAGGACTCTTTGTTCTTAATATTATTAAGGTGAATATAGGAAAATTCGATGGGTGGGTCATGCAGCACGGACGAACGAAATGAGAAACGTATTTAAGATTGTGATTGAGCTACCTAAAGTAAGATAACACTGAAGACTTACAAAATTGAGATGTCGAAATCGATCTTGTAGAAATGTGGTGTAAATGAAGAACGAAGTCACTGGCTTTGTAACAGAGTCAAATACCGTGTGCTTCTCTGAATGCGGAAATTAACTTTGTGTTCCTTAGAAGCACGAAATTATCTTCTTGACCGGAAGAGAAAGGACCAAATGTTCATCAAATACCCCACATCATAGAGTTATTTATAAGTGCGGTAGATTATTTGAGCATTCAACCCGTGGTATCAATGTTAGATATGTCCAATTTCGCGATCATCGTTTGCGGAAGCATAAGTATGTTGTATCTAACCGCTGAGGTCTCTAGGATGATTGCTGGAGTTTCGGAAACGTCAGTATTAGATCACTGACTTTCCTTGTCGGCTCGCAAGTGTCTATATTCAATATAACTACTGCCTGATTAGACAGGTCGTCAAACCTGCAGCCTTTGTGCGTGTATTGCAATGTGGTCAGAGACGGGACCTTTGAAGTTCAGAAGTGTATGGCGGTTCAGGAAGCTTTAGAAGTGCATTAGCCTTATGGGAGCCAGCAACTGAGTTAATGTACGTGCTTTTAGAGGGACAAGGTGTGAGCACTCTCGCGCATGAGAGAGAAATTTAAAGGAAAGAGAAAGGACGGGGGAGATGGAGGAAAATACAAGGAAATTGCAGAAGAAAGGGATAGAGGTAAGAAGGTGAAAACAACTAAGACTCAGGGCAGTGTTGAAAGAACATGCCATTAGTTAAATGAGGAATATACGAAAGTTGACGAAAAGGAGGTCGGGAAGAAAGCAGTAATGAAAAGGGAAATAAGAAGGGTCTCAAAGTATAAGGAAAAGAGGAGTGGAAATAAGACTCCCAAGAGAGTTGAATAAAGGAGGTAATAAGAAAATTAAAATAGGAATTAGAGTGGCCAAAAAATGAAGCGAAAGCAAGAGCAGGTGAGTGAGGAACGATAATTACAGAAGTTTTGAAAGAAGAAGGGACAGGGGAGTAAGAGAAATTATACGAAAGTTTAAACAAGGAGCAAAATCAAAATCGAAGCATCAAAAAAACCAAAAATAGAACTGAAAGAAGAGAAAGAAGAATAAATGTAATGATAAAAGATGAGAAACAAGTCGTCCTAAAATCGAAAAACAGAAAACAGGAGGAATAAAATCAGAAGACACTGTTGTTGCTAGCAGGCACATTAATAAACAGAAAAGCAGATAGATCAAGGCACACAAGCCCTTACATTTGTAGCGCGATATAGGCCTAAGACGTTCGGATGATGTCAACAAGGGTGGGCAAATAGCGTTCAATCGACAACCAGTGAAAATGGGGTTATCTATCGCTGTGCTTATCAACCTTTTTTCCTCGCGTACCCATAACACGAAAAAAATATTATACGTACCACTACGCACCGAAAATGTTAATAATATGCAGACTGTGCTTCTATAATTTTACTTTTGTAAGTTAACAATAATTGCTCAGAGATGTAATTTTTAGTGACATTCAAAAAGTATAATACCTGGAAATTCTGAATACAACAGACCAATATTAAAAAGGCGTGTTTTTAACTTAGTAAACTTGAGATTTCGTAACTCTTGTAAGCCACATTTACAAGTGACGCGCTTTTACGCGGGTAGATAAATATGAACATGGGATTTTGGCTGCATAGAGATGAACTGCAATAATTAGATACTTACATGAATAATTTAAGGTATCTCCAATGAATTCTTATATATTCCCAAGTCGGCAAGTTGCGTAAATTAAAAAATTCAGCACAAATATCGAATTCATCCGATTATATCTACAAAAAAGAATAAATATACATTAGCGTTAAGAATTATTTTCTCGGTATTATTTAGCATTCAAAGTGATCTTACAAAACATGGTAAATAATACTTAATTATGCTGAAGGCCGATTCATTGTTGTTCCGGATAATCTTTAATCTCCACAAAAACCCTCATAACTGGTGATGCTCACGTCTAAGAAAAATCAAACAAACCTGTAGTTTACGAATTTTACGTTCTGTTCACCGTGCATCTTGACATTAATTTTCAGTTTTTGAACCAACGAATGCACTTTTTTTTTATTTTCGTATTTCTGTTCAATTCACCCTACATATGTTTCGGCCGTGACTCGTCCATCATCAGGAGTACATTGATAATAATAATAATAATAATAATAATAATAATAACGTAAAATTAATCAATGCCCAACAGGCAAAACCTATACATCATTACCGGAACATCAAAGAAAAACTTCACAAAACAAACGCACCCATTTGGTTTAACAAAATCTGCAAAATAGCGTAACGGTGTTGTGATAGTACCAAATGGACCAGTGAACAGTGAAGTGAACTTATCAATGTACCCCTGATGATGGCCGAGTCACGGCCGAACATATGTAGGGTGAATTGAACAGAAATACCGTTGGTTCAAAAACTGAAAATTACTGTAGTTTACGAATTTATTGTGCTGTACTGTGGATTCTGTTTAGCCATTTTGTTTTGTATTGTTACTTTTGTTTGTATTGTTACTTTTGTTTTGTATTGTTACTTTTGTTTTGTATTGTTACTTTTATGTATATTATATTTCCATTTGTATTGTGTGTACTAGTGTAAGGACTACTGCCACCGGGTGAAAACCCAATTGCAGTAAATAATAATAATATATATAAAGAAGAATGCCTATATAGGGTAGGAATTTTAAACATTTCCGGATAAAGTGTCAGAATTTTTTTAAAATGACAACGTGACAGATGGTACACTGAATAAGCTAGTGTAAGGAAACTTGTGCTACAGCTTTTGCCTTTTCCAACTAACCTGTTCGAATTTAATTATTAAATTAAAAGTTACTTTCCTATTAAAACTCTGATGTGTCAGACCGACTGACATGTGCACGGCATGTTCTCGCTCGCAGCTTGAGGTACGCTTAACACAGGTTCACAAACTAACTTCAGGTTATCAGAGCTTTAAATTACATTCACTGATAAGCTGAAGCTACAAATGGAGATCCAGTCTAAGTTCGATTTTCGTTAACTAGATTTTTCTGACGAACACAAACTGAGTATCGCAAATTAGCCCCCTACTTGGTCAAAAATTTACGATATTATTTGTAACGTGTTGCCATTTGGTAGCGACATATTTGCTCAAATATCGATTTTCGGAAATATTTATTTACACCATTAACGTTTTATCTTTGGATTTGTCTTCAGAAACAGATTTCAAATACAACAATATAAAGACTGCGTGACGGTAAAATAATTTAATGGATGTGCGCCTTTCCTTGTTAAACCCCCTTGCCACGAAGAGTCAAAAGGCCTGGAGGAGGACCAGAAAAAAACTAAACGATTAGTAAACCTGAAAGTGAAAATATGCCCATTAATAAATTGAAACATTGTGCTGAAGTCAAAACTTCCGCAAAGGTTTTCATTTAGTGTCCTCTCGAATTGGTTTACAGATTTTCCATTTCGCTGAAATAAGCTGAAAGTCTGAAACGATACAATCAGAACATTTGAATACCCCAGTTGTGCAGAGAGTTTAAGATAATTGTCAAATGTTATATTCTGAAAGTTGAGACAAATACGTCTCTAGATAATTTAATAATTTGTGTGCTCTTTGTCTATTGCAAGCTGCAGCTGGTCCAGAACACCCTAACAAACATCTGGTACCCCGCCCTCCCACCCGCGTACACCTATAACATTTTGTATAAACGTAATGAAGAAAAAGTGGAAGAGCTGCAGCTTGTCAAGACCAAAATGTTATAAAATGAAAGTGAGATTTATTGATATCTGAAATTGTTCTTCCTTTCGGTGAATGCAGATAATAAAATATGAAAATATTCAATCAAACATATTTGTGTCCTCTTTCTCATATCCAATCTGTAACTCATCCTGAATATTCCAGCCAATTCGAAGCGCATGGCTTTACACAGCAACCAACGCGCCGTTGGCATTGTTGGCTCACGCAGCGTACCACATGTGAGCAGTTTATGACAAGTTCAGACGACGCACTGTCCCCCCCTGCCTCGCGCACCTAACATGAACGAGAACAGAAACCACAGTAACATGTTAGGTCCGCTCCGCTCGCCTCCTCCGGCTTCCAATTGAAACCGGGCGAGCTCCACAGCCCTGTGTGCTGTGTGTTCATATTGCTACAACCAATCAGATGCTTTCTTCACTGTATCGTGTATTACCTGTATGAATGTGGAGAGCGGGCTGCTTCGTTCTGGAAGCTAAGGAACGAACTGAGTGCACACACCATTTATGGTGTAGATGCGTCACCGTGTCTTTGATAAACACCATAACATTGCATTGAATATGAGCAAGCTTTAATGCAGTGATGGATTTTTAAATTAAATTTAAAAATTCGTCATATAATGAATCTGAACTGCAGCTACCTCTATCAGATTTTGTGTTGTTGACGCATCTACCTTAAATTAAGAGAAAGTGGGTAGGTTAAGAGTCTTACGTCACTTCATCACTTGAAAAACAAATGACGAGTGTAAACGTGCGAACTCTACACCCTGAACAAATTCTATGCAGAAGAGGCCACCAGTTACACATGAGCAAAACCTCGAAATGGGAGAGGCTTCTTAATTAAATAACTTCGCGATACAACAAAACGTAGATTTTTATGATAAATCACTCTGTTTGCAAGTCGTACTTTCTGTCCGACTGCTATACAGAACATTAACACACGTATGAACACTTTAACATGAAATCTAACAGACGATCAATTTGATGTTTATCTCTGAGACCTCTCCAAGTGCTGCTTCCGTCCATCACTGGCTGAAACACGCGTGTCAAGTTTCTGCAGCCTGCCAACACACTACACTACCAATGTGACCCTGCACACTGGCACAGTGCTATGATTAGGACAATTGCCTGCCTACCTAATCTTACGAAAACATAACATCGCGACCTAACAGCTGATTGGGGGAGGGGGAAGACCACGCAAAACACAAAATACTTCCTTATTAATTATGCAGTGTCTCTGAAATTCAGGCTGCCAACTTGACGCTTACATATTGCAAGACCCTACGACTCGAAAACACACCAAACTCCGACTGATACGGAGTGGCTGTCGTAATTCTAAATGATTCAACCAGCGACCCTTACTGAGTAAGAAGCAGCAGGGGGACAAAAAAATATTCAGCACCTACTATCACTGCGACGTTTCGAAGCTACTGTTGCTCCTGCTGTTGTTATGAAGTGGACGATGGAGTTTTGTAGTTAATGAAGCTTGAAGTGGTGGTTGAAGTTTATGTTGTGATGATATTGATGCAGCAAGACTATGCAGGCCATTTGAAGATCTATTTGATTTCACCATTGGCATTTAATTGCTGCTTTGAATTTACACGTAACAACACACTTTTCACTGCTTCGACATTTTGCACTGGAAACAAATCACTTTTCATCGTATATTGATTATTTCCACGACGGCGAAAATATTTGATTTTAAAAACCATATTGTTTGACACCAGCTGTATTTTTCACCGCTATAATCACTTCGCAAGGAAGGCTTCCACTTACGAAATTAATGTGAATTAAACTTTTCACTCCGAACTTTTAAATGTTATTAGGCATTTCTTAAACTCAATATGAAAACCTCATCAGATGCCTAAAAATTTTGCATAAAAATAAAAAGCAAAAATGTTACACATCTAGTATTAAAATTTTAAGCATCCATGTTCATGAACGTCTTTTAAAGCATTATTGACCTGACCTTAAATAAACAAATGCGCGATTAAAATATATGTCACTGATTACTTCTGAACTACGTCGCTTTACCTCGTAAAAGATCCTGTATTTTTAAAAGCAAATAGAAATTGTATCGCTTGCAAATGACAGTTCTGAGTCCAGGCTATATGCAGGTAACGTAATTTGTCACATATTTTAAGGATATTAACTGTATTTACATTTGGTGTTTATGTATCGTCAATGATATTTGTCAGTTGGCGGTGGTACATTGCGTTTAAGTGTTGAAGGAAACGTGACGTCATAAAATCCGTTTGATAAAGCTGTTTAATAATGATGTTATTTAGGTAAAGACGGTGCAAATATAGGTAATATTGTCTCGTATCCCTTTTACTATGAAACAAGAGTTTGCAATGCTGCTGAATCAGACCCAGAGGCCTATTCAGTTGGACTTCACTATAATAAATTTAGGGCTGCGAGCTGTGGAATATTTTGTTCCACCAGCAACAAAGTGCCATTATAATGTTTAAGTCCATTGAAGCATTTGTGTTTAAAAAATGATAGTTTTTCAACTGGTCAAAGGAAAAACCTGTACTGAAAGTAAAACAAGCTCTATAGCTGTGTTCACAAAACCCTATGGCTGGATTTATCCTGAGCCAAGTAAGTCCACTACTTATCTTCAGTCTCTTTATATAGGATCCAATTAATATTATCCTCTAATCAAAATTTGGGAATCCCAAGAGGTATTCTCTTCACGCTGTCCAGACTACAAGTATGTGTAAAGGTTTATCAACTCATTCAAAATGTCCCAGTTGTATCGAACACATAATTATATTTGTATAACTCATGAAATGACTCCAAATATTGCCTTCGCGAAGTATTTTTACGGCAATTCTTCGAAATGGTACCAAGCGTCATCTGACTGTGCTGCAGGCTTCCAGTCAGAGCAGTGTAACTGCAAGTGTTATCTGGCACGATTGACTGGTAACGGACTGCTTTGAAGTAGATGGTAAACACGGAAGCCATATTCGGGGTCTAGTTGTGAACGTAGATTTACAGAGTGCGGCGAAATAGATTTCAGTTTTGTGGCTGTAACACAACAAATTGTTCTGATATCATTTCTACGAAATATGCATCACGTGTTTGAAATTACAAAACTTAAATCATTTGATCATTTGGGGTTAAGAGTCAAGATCTAATGTTACTCCTTGATTAGACACAATTTAAACAGCTTATCCTTCAATGGAAGTGTATCAATGCTCAGCATACCTCTAATGTATGCGTACTTCCATTTCAAGTTTCCTTCCACTTCCTACTTTTTGAATATAAACTGTTTTTCCACGTGTCTCGTTCCTAGTAACTTATAAAGACACAATGGCTTATTTTCAGAATCTTGTTCTGAACCTGTTCTTGTATTCATCGCTAGCCCACGTAAAATGTAGAGGCATTTGACTAAACGAGACAGTTCCTGCCGCTGACTAACTTCACTAGGGTAATGCTATAGCCGTTATCATTATTTTGTATATTATTAAAATGTGAATTATAATTAGGATCCTAAGTGGTTGGCCCTAGCTTTTAGAGTTCCAGGAAAACCATTTTAAATGGGCCTAATTTTAATTAATATTGTAGCCTTTGTGGTATTTCCGGGGAATAATTGTCTTACGAAAAATTTCAAGTTACGACTTGATAATGAACTACCATAGGCGAGGTACCAAATTTAAAATGTGAAACATGAATTGCTTACATAGTGAGCTTAATTCGCTCTCATATTTGAAACTGCTTTCTACACGCCACATATAATTTACAGAAAATAGTGAGGTTTGAAATTAACTCTGATATTAATTTAGGAATTAGGTACTGTAAATAAACTTCCCAGCTTATTAAATTAAAGCCATTTTCACGTCAGAATATTTATGTAGTCTCGACTCAGCACAAAACTGCAACCAAATTTGTTACTTTCACTGAAAGATTAAAATAATTTGTTGTAAGTACTCGCACTTATTTGTCATATAAAAATAACGAATAATTCGCTATTTGAAACCTCCCCTCAAGTGCAATTTACTCATCAAAACCTTCAGTGAGGTTGTGTCATTTGACGGCCACTTACACTGTTGGTCTCCACTGCATTCAACCACACGCGGAAGCAACCAAACGATAACTGACGTAAGCCTGGCAAGTAAAGTACTGCAACCCTTGTGGAAGTTTCAATGTTCACTTGTCTCTTTAGTGTCACCCCCCTACTGGACATTTTATGTACTAATATTACGTAAAGGCCTTCGTTATAAGCGTGTTTTATAACGAGCTTTATTAGAATATGTTTTATAGATATAATTATGTAGTTATTACGATTTGCAAAATACTTTTTTTGTTTCTTGGTTGGTCTGTAACAAATCCAACAGTTTATGCTTTAACATCTAGAAAATAACAATTGCAGTAAATGGAACGAACTTCACATTCAATATCGCGCAACAAGCAGATGAGAATCACATCAGATATCTTTCACCGCAGAAGTTTGGAGCCCTGATGCTTCCACACATAGCTGTATATTTTCCAGTTTAAAAATACTGATTTTCACAAAAGTGAATTTTCTTCTTTTAAAGTTCTCATCGGGTTAGGGAGCTCTTGCACGATACTTGGGAACAAAGAGCTAAAGAGAGTATGGGGGAACAAAGAGCTAAAGAGAGTATATGGACCGAACGGGAAACAAAGAGTTAAAGAGAGTATGTGGACCGAACGGGGAACAAAGAGTTAAGGAGAGTATGTGGACCGAACGGGGAACAAAGAACTAAAGAGAGTATGTGGACCGAACGGGGAACAAAGAGTATATAACGGAACCGGTTACATTTTATGGAACACGTAATGTTATTTCCCATAATAAAAGTTTTACATTTTCACATTAGTACCTTCCGGAGTATGTCCGCAGTGCCCGGTGTGGTTGCTTTCTGCACTCCTTGATTTTGTGCTTTCAAGGTATGTTGCTCAGATAATTTCTGAATGATTTTCGTATGGTTTCAGTTGCCCCTATTATTACTGGTATCACTTTTGTTTTTGCATTCCACATAAACTGTATTTCTGTTGTAAGATATTTTTATTTTAAAATCTTTTCGGCTTCTTTCTTGATCACATTTCTATCCCCTGAAATTGCAATGTTTATTAACAGACATGTTCCGTTTTCAGTATCACGTATTATGATGTCCGGTTTGTTGTTAGGGACGATTCTGTCATTTTTTCACTTGCTGACTCCACAATATGGTTACCTAACTTTCACGACTCGTTTCTACTGACTTTTGTACAGTAATATTGTTGATTTCAGGCTTCCGCCGCGATGTTGATGAGATCTGCGCTCTTCTGGGATATTACGCGGCATTGTGTGGTAATTGTTTACAGACGTTTCGGGACAACGTATCGGTCCCATCTTCACGGGTCAAGAATCAAGTCTTGACCCGTGAAGATGGGACCGATACGTTGTCCCGAAACGTCGGTAAACAATTACCACACGACGCCGCGTAATATCCCAGAGGAGCGCAGATCTCGGTACTATTATTATTATTATTAAATTAATCATACCATTATAATAAATCATTACATTGTAATCCTCTACGAACATTTCTGAATGCCGGTAAATTAAACCCTCCTCTTCAATTAGCGCAGTCTATTTACGTATGCCCTTGTCCACGTTTCCCAAAGCTGAATGATCTGACAAGTCCCATTATGATGCCATAGTACCCTGTTACGTATACTGTGTTACAAAGTTTCGTGAGCCAATCCCATTTACTATGTTTGTACCGTACAGTACTTTCTAGAAATTCTATGTGACGTTCTCCTTCGCTGAACAATGCTGCTGCTGCTGCTGCTGATCTCAACATGCAGTTCCCATCACCACTTACTTTTCGTAGCATAATGTTAAGCTAAATTAGCAAATACGTGTCAATACGAATTCCAAATATTTTTTCCAAATAAAAAACGCAAATTGAACGTTTATAGGCGCAACAATGAACACGGAGCACTTCAAATACTGAAAAGACTGCTTAATAGAATACGTGATGCTGCTATGTAACCCAGAGATTAATTTCTTCCGGAAAATTTCGAAATTCTGATAACAAAGTAATCTTAAGCATTCCACTGACATTCACTGCCGCCATCTTTTGGTGCTATCGTATGTAAATCAAACTTTCGGATTCCGTTCTTCTGAAATATGACGCTGCGTCACTGAGTAATCGGTTTCCGACATTTTCGAAACGTCAGGAACTGATTACCCAGTGACGATCACGCCCCAGAAGAACGGAATGTTCAACCACACCGCTGTGAAACTTTTGAACTGGCAAATACGAATTCCATTTGGTATCCAGAAAACGAATGACTACCAGACATGCCGACAAAAAAGGCCACACTGAGACCAAGCATACAATCATAGCGATCCTGAGGTAAGAACCTGAAAAGAGGCGGTAGTGACCTACTTCTTGGTACAGACACTCCCCGACTTATACGCACCTAAAAAAAAAAAGCGCCGAATTTTGCCTTGCGGGAACATCGAAAACTTTGATACGATATGTTTCTATGCACATTACCCGATACAATACAGTGGCACATTAATGTATTTTATTCAAGAACACGTCAGCATCACATATTTACAGCTGCAATTATTTTTAGCACCGTATATGTAAACTGGATGTGTTAATTTGATATTCGTTTGTATTAATGTCTCCCTGAGGATGGCGATTTATTGCTGAAACATGTAGGAGAGTTTATATGTATGCGTGATTTGATGTAAATTGTGTGTATCTGTTGGTGTATGTGGGGGATTATGAATAACAGAGTTTACATTGAATACGTTGCAGTGTGTAGGTTTGCTGTGCAACACAGTTTCAGACAGGAGAACCTGCAGTGAGTGAATAACAGCACGGCACCTGAGTACAGAAGGTATGACACGTCACGAGATGTCATTGCCCACAATTTGTACGCATCTGAATTCAGTAAGAAAAAAGCTGCACAACACAACAATATTCCAGCTCAAATGAATGACATTGGGATGGTTATCTTTCACTAAGGGGGTTTGAATGCCTCCACACCCACCTTGCTCACCTGACATCTGAGCGTTTTGAAACATCACTTTACGGGACCCAATGGCAATTGCTTGGGACATTAGTAACTTCCATTACATAAAATGTTGACAAGTATGTTTGAACACAAGAGACTCTACCAGAAACTGGAAGAGAGCTGTGCACTGCTTTCAGTAATAAACACTTTATGGCAAAACAAACGTTTGGACATCATATCACATAACACAGATGTCTTTATGAACAATGGCAGATATTCATGTTACAGACAATCAAGCTAAAATGGTCAACTACTGTCCGGTTTTCTCAAACTTAATACTACACAGAAACAAGGCCAGTACTGCTAGCTACAAGGATGCATTCAGCACAGCCACTTAGAATTTAAGATGATGATATCTGTTTCCTTTACCACAGTTCTCCAATTAATACAAACACAGATGCATGCACACGCACCACATATCCGTAAAATGTTTCACCTTCCTCTGTTCTCCATTTCATGTTAGAGATTATGATGTTACCACTAAATACAATCAAACACTACAAAGTGGGTAGCTTCAAGAACATGATAATCCTACAAATTTAGTATCCAAGTCTTCTTGCAGACCATAACAGTGCACCACCACCTAAAACTAGTCTCATAATTATACAGCAATAAATTAACCAATGTCACAGATTTATTGGGAATCATTAAACAAAACATATGACTTCAGCAGAATAATTTTATTATACTCGTAGTCAAATAAGCAATTTGATTTGAAATCACGTTCAGAGATTTTACAGACATAATATGTATTGTCTCACTGTTGTTTGGTACCTGACGCAGTGTACATGTGACTGGTAAGGGTGAACAACATTACTTCACAGAGTATCCAGCTGTTTCAGTTAAAGTGCATAATCAATGATCATTACAGGCTATAATTACGTAATTCTATGGATTATCTCATTAAAGTCTACAAAGCTCCTTGATCACATACTTTAATTGAAACATCCAGTTAATACATCAAATACCTACATGTTCTGTGAAAAAAATGGAAGTACATACTTCAACAGTAACACATACTCATACATATGTTACAAAGACTCAGTTGAATACAATGAATAACATACACACACATATTCAATTTACAATTTACTTTGTAATGAAATGTCTCCTACATCAACTTTCATTTCACAAGATCTGATTTATTCAACCATCATTTTTTTTCTATAAATGAATCCTGTGTTCTTTCTACTTTAATGAAAGTTTTCTTTGAATGTCCTCAATTCCTCAAAATAAGTGTTGAAGCACAACCATATCAATCAACAGTTCAGTATACCCATATCATGTTGATACCTTCTCCATAAACCGAATGGCAGAAATATTGAATGTTAAACGTATGTAAGCAAACATACAATAAAGTTTATATGCCCTACAAGGAATTCTGTAAGCATGTTCTGTCAGTTGACACTGAATGAAACAAAGCAGCTATGGAGCCATGTCACTGTGATGTCAGGAAAAATGTTTGTGATCAGACTCCTAAAAAGTTGCAAAATTTCACTAGTTCTATATAGACAATGTTTTTCACCAACTGAATGCACTTGTTATAAAAACACTAAAATATTCTAAAACTTCTAAAACAAGTGCATTTAGTTGGTGAAAAACATTGTCTATACTCGAAAAATGCACAGTGAAAATAGAATAAAGTTCACTAGTTCTAGTTAGCATGCAAGGAATTCTTGAGCTTTAACACATATGAACCTGTTTTACCAGACTGTATAAAAGTACACATGTAATGCATCATGAATAAGTGAACAGTCATTTGAATGTACCATACTTAGCGACATTAACTGAATACAGATATGTGAAGTGTACACTGAACTTATCCTGAAATATGAATTATAGTTAAAGATTTGGAAGACTTTTTTTTTTTATCAGACAGGCACCAGATGTTGTCCACAGACCAGTTAAATAAAATCATGTCCAAGTGCTCTAATCTGAAATCAACAGGGTAACCCAAGTGGACATTAACATGTATGAACTGTGGCATCAAAATATAGCATTCACCCCTCCATGAGGGCCATAAGACAATTTGAGTAAACTCATGTTTTTTGGAAAAATAACAGGCCACTTGTAGTGTGAACATATTGTCAGTAAGTAAAGTCGATAATACTAGAATAACTTAGATTAGAATGGGAAATTTGTTTCTTCATTCTTGCGATCTAAAAAATGTGCACTTAGGTAAGTTGAAACTGTCCATGAAGAGATAACAAACTTTTAGAACACACTGATACCAAGCATACCAGTATAATGAGATAGTAAAACGAACAAGGTACATTTTTCATAAGATGTTTATTTCAATCCGACACGTTTTCGCTTAACAGCCATCCTTAGGGATCATAGGATTACTGTAGGAAGATTACAAGACCACTACATATTAAAAACAAGTAAAAGATAAAATATAAATATGATTACAAACACTAAAATCAATTAAGAGTAACATAAAACATTAAATATAAACTGACAATGTACATGTTAATCAGTCATCACATATATACCTAAACGACACCTTATGACGTGATCTGTAAGAAGATTAATTTACCTTCAATAGGTTATCTAACGTATTTTATATCCTTCTTCATCAGTTTTGATATTTGTAATCATATTTACATTTTACCTTTTACTTATTTTTAATATTTAATATTTTAATAATACAATATAATTACAGTATTTAATATTTTTAATCTTCCTACAGTAATCCATGATCCCTGAGGATGGCTGTTACACTGACAGATGTTGGATCACAAAAATCTTATGAAAAGTGTACCTTGTTGGTTTTAATGTCTCAAAAACTTCTTAATCAATATGGCTAATGTAATTACTTCATGGTTGTAACACTGCTTTATTAATGCATTACGCAGAATTACACAGAGCATATGTAACACTACTTCAAGAAAACATGGGCATTCCATCTGCCTTGTGGTTCTCAGATGGGGATCAGTTCCACTGGATACTTACATTATCACACAGAATGGTAGACATCCAAGACTAACACAAATTGCTAATACACTGCACCCTAAGAGAGTTACGGTGTGGTGTGCGTTATCAAGTGTTCAAATATTCTGTGCTATGTTCATCACTGGTACAATCACTTCTGATGTTCACCCAAGTCTGCAAGTGCACTAAGTGAACCAAGTCCAGTAGAGTCAAATCAAGTCTGGCTGACTGAGCTTCACTCAACTCAAGTGATGCAGTGTGACAGAGGAACACAGCAATGCTATGCAAAACAAACGAGTCTGTTTGTGTGAGCAGACTTCATTTGACTTCATTGTACTTGATTCAATTCAAGTACCTGCAGTCTCAGGAATGTACTTTTCCCTTTCCTGCAGGGATTACAGCATTTGAATGACTACAGCTTGGTTTCAGCAAGACAGTATCATTCACACCAGCAATGTTGTATTTCTGTCTTTATTGACATTTTTGAGAAGTCGTGTCATGTCAAAACTCATACACTGTGCTCTTTGAAAAAGGATTATCATGGTCACAAACTTTGCCATACATAAACCATTGCTGACTAATTTTGAGGGGTTATTTGAATGATACTGTGTTTAAAAATAAACATACAATAATACAGGAGCTGAACAATACTGCCACTTAGTCAAAAACAAAAACATTTCTGGGGAGAAAAAGAAAAACTAATTCCACTGTTCACCTGCTCAAAGACTGGTGCAATTTAAGGGCGTCCTATGGAACTGTATTTATTTTCAAGAAAACATTTGACCAAGTGTCGTGAAAGTTTCATACCATACAGTCACTACTTGGGAAGTATCAATAATGTTGAAGTGTTAGATGACAAACAATTGTTCCATAAAATAAAAATTGATACAATTTACAGTCTTCCAGAGTTTCATACAAATAACTTTCCTGAGAATCATTACAATTTGCAATTCAATACCACTACTGCCCAACCACATGAGACAAACATGACACAAAATAAAGTTTATTATGTAAATACCACACTGAATTCAAAACTCTTTCTTGTACACTTTACAACAAAGTGATATTAACCTAAAAAGTCTTAAAACACAGATTATATGATATTCTTACCAAATTATAAATAAATTATATCAACTACATACTTTCACATGCACTAACTTTGGAGATGAACATTTTAAACCTATAATAAAACACCTGGTTCATTCTAACTTTTATGTCTTATAACAAAAATTTTTGCATATGAATCAGCCAAGAAATTTTGTTTCTCAAAGGATTATTCTAACACAGAATATCAGGACAGTCACAAACTTAGCAGGGGCATAAATATAAAATTATACATTCCTTTTGCTATACAGATCTCACATCCTAGTGCAAGGTCTTTATAAACCTGTACAGTTTGATGCTCTAATTACTACTTAAACCTGGGAAAACAAATGCAGATCACCAACAATTTTTAATGCTGCAAACTGATGGAATGTGGATTGCTCTAGTTTGGTGACAATGTCATTAGAAGATGGCTCATCTGACAGTGAACTGGTAATGAGAACTCTTTTGCCAGAACAGACACATGCCACCACATGCTAGTTTGCACAAGCAGCTAGCAGATTTAAAGATACTGCAAAAAATGTGATGATAACCTTGCATGTGTAAGTTCTGGTTGAGGTTTTACATCAGCTTGGAACATGCAGTATATACTGTAACTGTTTCAATATATATGGTTACTATGATGTCTATTAATAATGGCACTTGCAGCTTTGTTATCAGGGTCAATCTGGTTGCGATATCGATAAGCTATCACAGCAGCCACCACCTGAAACACATCCAGTACTCTGAAATGAATTTACAAGTACATCTAATTTCACTTCACAATACGACCAACCCTTCAACCACCAAGTGTTATAATTTTTCACAGTGAAAACCATTCTTTTACATTAACTTTAATGAACAATGACACTTAAAAGCTTCCAGAGTGACTAAGGGTGACACATATCTTCAAAGTCTAACATTACAGAGTCCTCCTCTGCTGCCATCTTAAATAAAACACATATTGGGGAGACATACTGCAAAGGTAAAGCTGTATCTGTACATGGCATGGAGGCATATAGGGGGTACTGGTGCCACAGCTCCACACAATCTTAACATCAGTACTACATGGAGATGTGTGGTCAGTCTCAGACCCTGGCCATGGATAAACAGATAGTTTGTCATATAAGTGTTTCGTGATTGGAGAAAACAACAAACACCATCTGATCCACCTAAATTTGAACATACGGCAGCCCCACCATCCATAGCCTCTGCATGTGACAGGACAGGGTAACAATGGATACACTTAAAATGGTCTGGTTTGGTAAAACTGAGGGAAATGAACACACGTACAATACAGCAACATGATAAAGACATCTGAACATTATATTGACTTTGTATGTAGCAATTCTAGTAAGTACATATTTAAATACTTGAAGTCTGCTGAAGTCTGTACAGCACTTCAGTCGATCAAACTGACAAAGTAACACAGTCCACTGTCAATAACATCAAGGTTTAAATGACTACCAGAGTCTAACAATCCAGATATTTACTGTCTATGAATCACACTGTAAAGTTCTCAATGTAAACCAAATATGCAAACCATTTACTAGTTACTGATACTACAAAATTCTTCAACTTCTGAAAAATTTATTGGGCAACAAAACACAAAATGATACATCATACCCTCTATCTGAAGACTTTTGCCCCAAATTTATGAATTCATCCCCCTCCCCCCAGACACACCAGTCATCCTGATTTTCTAATACCAGATTATTTTCTTTCTTCTTTAAGTTTTCACGCAAATCAATACGTAGCTGGTAGGAGTGAGGTTGAAAATAAAAAGGATCTGATAGGGTTAATGTAAGAAGGATACAGTAAGCTCACATGTGATGAATTATCTAAATTCCAAGGTGTTAACCAAACTCACTGTTTCACGCCCAAGAAAGAAACCACATACAATAACAGATGACATGTGATAGCAGTAACTATGTAAGAATATACAAGATAAGGCAAAGTGTAATATGTATGTAAGTATACCGTGTTCTAGACACCTATGTAGAGTGGCATAATGAAAACTGTGTAGGTGGTGACCATTAAGGTAAAAATGAGAAACAAAAAGAAACAGAACACTCTGCACCAACACATGGCATTTATCCTCTTCAGCTATGAATCACAGTAATAATTATAGTCTGCATTAAGCACATACAGGCAGTTTCCGGGTTACATAAGATGTGACCTACGTAAAAAATTCTTATCAATTACTAACAGTATTAATTAATATTATACATAATATAATATTAATATTATTAATACTGTAATTATTATTACATGTATTTTACTTTGTGTGTTCATAAGAAAAAAAAATGATAAAAGTAACATTTTAAACATGCAACTGAAATTATAAAAACATTTACATAACCAATGAAGTGTGAGAAATGAGTGGGGGTGGGGTCACTTCTGTCTTATGTAAATTTTGGGTTACATAAACGTTTCGTGAGTCAGAAACTGTCTGCCCTGCTTGTACGGAGAGTTCACTGGGAAGTGGCATTACTGCATGTCTCATTTCTAGTTGTTTGATAGCAATGCACTCAGTTACATAGCCTTATCTGATGCTGTACTCAGACAGTGCAGCTCATAGCTGTGTCCTACAGATGTAAACTGTTCTTTCTGAACACGAAATAGACTGTAACAAAGAGGGCTTTTATTATGACGTAAATGATTGTTGTTATTCATGTAAATAAAGTACAATGTAATACACTGGGTTCTTGTGGACATCTATGTATGGAAGAAATATCATAAAGTGTTGTAATAAATTTAGAACTCAGCTTCCTTGTGTTTAAGCTCCTCCAAAATGAACAACTTATTGGCTCATGCACAAATTCTCACAACAGGTTGCACTTTACAAAAAGAAGCAAGGGTGAAGACATAATGTTCTTTCAGAAGAAACATTACATGATATCAGAGTGTATTCAGCAGCATGTCCACAAAAATCTTTAAGGTTAGCCCGGTAAATCGGTATGTGAAAGTAATCTGTACACACAGCTACACAATTGCTCCATTTGAAACCATACAAATTTAGAAATGTGCAAAAAGTCCACGAGGCAGCCTGTTTTGAGAGTATGGTTTTGGAACCACTTCTGTGAACCAGGGCGCAGTAGCAAAGCCGAGGGCTGCTAACTTATTTTACAGATGAGATTACTTAAACAGTCACATAAGTAATCAAAGTAACAAATACTGGTTGGCAAATATCCAGACAATCTTACAGACAAGAACTGTGAACAGTTTTTAATAATTTGTTAACCAGGTGTCAAGCATGTCTGAGAGCTGAAGGAGATAATTTCCAACACCTGCCCTACCATGCAGTAAGATATATTAAATAATACAAATTGTTAATGTAGGTTCTATAAGCAGGTTACGCATTAAGTTGGGCACTCTGTATTAAGCACGAGTACAGGAGAATGTTACCAGAATTCAAAGCCAGACAAACGTTCCTCCCTACAGCTGCCAACTGCTGATGTAGTTCACCAACACAGATTTCATTAATCCAATCTACATACCCCTCTACTACTGTCATGCATGTTAAACAACTACTGAAATGTTAAGAGAGTAGACAGGAAGCTACCTACACCCTTCTCTGGTTGCACAAGGTTTAGAGAAAAGCACTGGGATTAGCACGAGGGTCTTTCTGGTTCCGATAGCGCACTGTCAACCAGACACCAAGAAACTGCAAACAAGAAAGAAAATCACCTATATGTAGTGTGAAACTTAACAGTAGTAATAAGAGAAACCTGAAATACAATTCTCAGCCATACTGATCAATAAGAACTGTTCATATCATGTAGTATACAAACAGTACATAAACACAGGTTCCCATGTAAAACATGATATGCTGAGGTGGTGATGTTTCAGCCACTTGATTATTTGAGCTCATGACTGAAGATGAACACTGACAGTTTAGTAAGTGTAACTGCAACAAGCCAATGTTAAGCCAGTTAAAAATGTATGATTATGAAAAAACTACAGTTTTGTTCTTGTCTAGGTAAGTTTACAATCTCTTCCACATCTTGGTTGGGATCATTTTGACATGACCGGTCACAATGAAGAAAATTTGTGCCTTTAAACCCACTTATTAATTAAGTACCTTTTGAAAGAATTGGACCCGTATGAAAACAGGAAAATGAAGTAAAATATGGAAAAACTTCATGATATGTCTCATATCTTTTAATTTGTGTACCCAGTACAGTTTTACTGCTGTATCACAAACATCATCTTCATCAGTAGCACTGTATTATAAAATTCACTACTAAGTTCACCAGACCCTATCCTGAGCCAATTAAATCCAGTCCAAATAGTCTCACCCTATTCCTTTAATTATCCTTCCATCTACACCTAGGTCTCCCAAGTAGCCATTTTTTCAGCTTTTACTACTAATATTTTGTGTGCACACCTCATCACCTTGAGCAGGTTAGATGACCCTTTTCACCTCACATTCCTGATTTGATCACCAGAAAAATGGGTATTTAGTGACCATACAAATTGTGGAGCTCCTCATTACACAATTTCTTATTTTCTGTCCTACTGTTACTTCCTGTCTCTTACATCCAGAAGTTCTCTTCAACATCCTAGTCTTTCATATCCATATAAGACAACATATAAAATTACAGTTTTGCCCACTTTACTCTCTAAGCTGTTAGATAGGAACTAGATTCTGCAACTGTATGTTAATAAGTATTATCCAGTCTTCAACTGCTCTCCATTTCTTCATGAACTTGACTTTGGTTTGTGACCATAACTTGCAAGTATTTAAACTCTGTCACATTTTCTGACGCTCATTTTTAATTCCGTACGGTTTTGATGATAGTGTGTAACATTCAGACGTACTCTTCTTTTGAACTTTGTCCACTGTCTAATGAATAACTGCAGCACAATGCTCGGAAGTCGACTCTGCTTCCATTCTCAGGTGACAGGGACCAGAAAATGTACCTACTCTGGTGGATGCCTGAGGAGGAACTACTCTCACCCATAGGTCCAGTGACTGAGAGAACTGTTTGCCGGGATCCACTACAGTACATGCATTTCCCACTCCAGGATGGAAGCACAGCAACATTTCAAACAATGTGCTTCAAATGTACATGAGACGATGGATAAAGTCAGAAAGAAGAGTGCTTCTGAATTGCATTTTTATTCTGTTCTGCACTTTGTCAGACACGAACATATACTTGGATTTCTGCACAATTATTTCTCCACCACCTTCGTGAATAGCATCTACACATCTTACATCAAGCTCACAAAGCTGCAGTAGTTCACACTGATGATCTTAAACTCTAGTAAACTAATGTAACATGGACAGAATAATAATATAATGGCTACAAGTGACACATGCAAAGACTAATAGAAAGAAAGACTGAGAAGCAAGTGTCCCAAGAAATTCCTTCTCCATGCATCATAGAAGTGAATCCAAGGTCCGCTTGTTATTATAATGGAAGATGCCATGAAAAGACATGGTTAAATTATAAACACAGAAGACAAATTTATACTGAAACTGCACAAGCTGGCTGATACAAAACCTTATCAGAAAAGTGAATGAAGCCCTTATGTGTACAATATTCAACCATGTGTTACCAAGCATTAATTAATATGAAACTGCAACCATATGTTATCCTATCAGTAATAATCATTATGATAACTACTATACATGCAGTTCATATGGCTGTGTTCACCGTCAGTGATATAAATTTCAAGCACTGGTGCTCAACCATTTTGTACCATTTGCGTTATTTTAAATATCTGCATGTTCATAGCTGCAGTGCCCATTTAGCCTTATATCAATTTCACTACCAATCTGTCGTTTCACTGAAAATTTATGTATTTTATACACTGCGCATTTCTTACTGTGAATTCTGGTAGAATAGATGCTCCTGTCATGAAGCTGGGCTGAACCAGACCATGTAAGTTCAGTTCATGGCTATACTGTCAAGAAAACTCACTGTATAATTAGCTCAAGAAATTTTTTCATATTTGTTCTACCATTACAGTCAACACATTATATCATAAAATAGCCTTTGGCTTCATTTCACGAAGCGAGTCTCCCACATGGATAGCAGTCCGCTACTCTGGGATCAGTACCGCCATAATACTTTCAGCTATATTAACATGACCATTAGCATCAATTATTTCCACTGTGCAGCCATCCTTCTTAAGCGACACACCAAACAAGCAAGCACTCTGATGTACAATAATAATTCTGTGATAAACATGAGCAATGTTTTATGGTTCCTGTCATAGTTACTATCAGTGTTTTAAATGTTTTATTTAACAGTGCTGTCAACCACTAAGATTACAGAGCTGATGGTAGATACACAAAATACGAGTATGGAGCATTGGTGGAATGACATGACAGGGGAAAGCCAAAGTACTTAATGAAAAACCGTCTTTGTTCACCACAAATATCACGCAGACTATCCTGTGATTTAACCTGGGTCTTCAGTGTGAAAGGCCAGGCACTACTACCTAAGCCATGGCACAACTTGTTACTAACAGAGTACCAGTTATTTTGCATAAGTTAGTGTTCAGCATAGTAACTTTTGTGGTGAAGGTTAAGCTGGAGAGATGTATTTAATTAAGAAGTTTAGTTTTTAGACATACATCACTTTCTTTCACAATACTATAAACAGTAATTATAATTCAATTCCATGACTATCTCACTGATTAGTGCAGCTGACAACATACCCAACCCAAACATCTTACCAATAACCTGTTTCCATAACTTAACATGCACTGGCATGATGCAGCACAATGCTGTGGACTTGGCTTGGATTTGGATTCTGTGCCCACAGCTGATGCGATATGCTATGAATGTGTAGCTGTATTGACATGAGATGCATTCAATACTGTGGATTTTTTGCTATGTTGAAGGGGACTGGCCCCTATTGATTTTACATTCTACTATGTCAGACAAAGCAAAGGTGAAGGTACATGGTCAATCTCTAAAACACTGCACACCAAACCCTTTGGAGGGGGGGAATAACAGTTCTGATGTTTGTATTGGTTTTGTCACAAATGAAAACTGATTAAAAAGTAAAGAAACTTTGAGGTTGTAACCTATATCATGGTTTCACAAAGTATAAATTTTGGGTACCATAAAGAGAGCTATAAAAGAGGAAATTTGCATGACCCAATACAAATAAATATAAATTTCAGGTCTATAAATACCATACAGTTCTCACAAACATTCCATCAATAACAGTGAACACAACTGAAGAGTTCATCATGCAATATGTTCCCTCTAGTGACAAATTGCATCATTATGTATCTACCATATTTAACCCATTTGTCTAACTTCACAAACAAGGACATTTTAGTGAATTACACGTAATGTCTTATTCAAACATGCACAAATTCAAATTCTACTAACCCAACAGAGAGTGTGGTAACAGCATAATGACCCTCAAATCATCTGATCTTCCTAATACTCAAATCCTTGTGATATCAAATTCTACCTTACCTCAGTGAAACTGAAGAAGAGACCGATGCCACCACACAACTTGAAGGCATAGTTTATTGTATTCTGCAGCTTACCCATGCAACTTGGACACTGACATCCATCTTTACCCACACCACTACAACAGGCAGCCTGCAACACCACAAATATTCCAGTGTCAGTCTTCTCCTACAAAGGGCAGAACTTACAAAGCCTGCTTTCCTGTTACAGGCATGAGTCCTAAAAATCTTGTGTTGTTAATGTAATATTTAGGTAACATACATTCATTGGCCAGGAACACAATTTAACATGTGGCATGCTGCACTGAGGTTGCACACAGATGGGGGTTAGTATCAACCCCTACTGCAGTTAGAATTATTTATTCTTTTATTGCCTTGAGCTGTAATATGTTACTGAATGTTATCATTATTGTCATTATTTCTTCTACTGTTGTTGTTGTGGTGGTGGTAGCAGCAGCAGCAATCACACCAGTGGTGGTGGGGGTAGTAGTAGTAGTAGTAGTAGTAGTAGTAGTAGTAGTAGTAGTAGTAGTTAGTAGTAGTAGCAGCAGCAGCAACAGGAATCATACCAGTTGTGATGATGGTACTGGTAGTATTTTAAGTGTTGTGATTAACTGAATCTGTATCACCATGTTGTTATTATCAAAGTACCTTTCAGGGCCATCGCGTTATTTTCATAATAACAGGTGCAGATTTTCAAAATTCAAAACCTCTATCCCTATACAAAATTTCTACACCACTCATGACTGTTGTTCCCACCTTACAAGCTCACTTGGTTATCATACAGATGTTACTGATGACAGCAGTTACACAAACGAGTGGCCTCCAATGGTATGGCATTCATACCAAGTTTCACAACAGCTCGTCAAGTAATGTCTACACTATTTGTCTCTGTAACCACACAAGGATCTACCATTATAGCTGGTATTTTTTTGTGTGGGTGTCAACTTGGTGTGTCATCCTAAGGGAATACATATGAAAAGGACGCTCAAGAGAACAAGTGAATTCAAGAGTTAGAAAGTACAAGAAGGCTGAAGAAAACTGCAAGATGAGTAGCTTTAAAATTTGTTCTCCTCACCGAATATTAGTAATGACCAAACCAAGGATGCTGAGATTGGCAGGGACACAGCATAACTGGAAGTGAGGCAAAATGCACAAAAAATTTTTGGTACGAAACCCTGTAAGAAGAGATAATTTAGGAGACTTAAGATATAAATGGACTAATAATATTAAAACTTATCTTACAGAAATAGGGCATGGAGATGTGGCCTGGATTAATTTGGCTCCGGATAGGGACCAGTGGCTGGGTCTTGTAAGTGTGGCAAGAAACTTCTAGTTTCCGTAAACTTCACTAACAAAGAGGTTATCAGCCTGACCATGGAGTTAGTTAGTTAGTTAGTTACTTAGTTAGTAGTTATCTCGAAGGATGTATACAGATGGATGAACACATGAAGCTCAGTTACGAGGTTCCAAAGAAGAAAACTCTAAAAGGCATATATTTGATTAATATAGTAATAAGAACACTAAAATGATCCAGCGAAGAAGGAAATAAAATTTATAAATTTCAAGAGTCACGAATACAAAACTTTGTGAGTGTAATGCTTACCTGACATTTATCCTGTGATATTGATGTGGTTGTCATAAGGCTCTCATGATTCGATATTGATGTGGTTGTCATAAGGCTCTCATGATTCAATCTGTCATCAAATTCACAGCAGTCAAATGTTTTCTGCACCTTATTCCTGATGTCTGGTGACACAGTGTTCCAACCCTGCACACAAAAGCCATTTCCACATAAGTCAAGTCGAGCACCACCTTCTGTAAATCAGAAGTCTTTACTTACAGTTAATACAGTTATAGAAAGCTACAGAACAAATGTTGGTGGCCGGAATATTGTAGTTGGTATGGTGACTCACTACAGGCTGGACGGAGGAGGCAGGATTTTTCGCACCCATCCACACCAGCCCTGAGGCCCAGCCTGCCTTCTGAACAATGGGTACTGGGTCTCTTGCCCAAGGGTAAGGGTAAAGTGGCCATGGTGTGGTGTTGACCAGCCACCACCATCTAGTGCCAAGGTTAAAGGAACGGTAGCACTAGATCTCCACTCCCCACTGTGCCTTCATGACATGTTATGGGATGAACTTTACCTATTTTATAGAACAAATTTTAGAACTGCATATGGTTATCAAGTTCAGAAGCCTTTAGCTTATCTACAGCAGTAGCATTCGAACTGTGCTCTGTGAAACCCTGGGGTCTGTGGGCAACTGCCAGGGTTTCCACAAGCATATTTCCTTTATAATGAAATTCGTAAACATAATTTTGATAATTTTAATGTCATTTTTTATTTTTCACCCTATCTTTGTGCACAATTGGCACTGCTTTATTTTCAGTGCAAATAACCAATAACAAAATTTTATTTTTCCATAAATGTGCACAAATATATTATATTTATATACATATTATTTTTAAATAAATGTGTATGTTTTAAAAGTTTAATTTCATATTTGTACCCAAAAAAGGGCATCAGAAGTGTTCCAAAGATCTTAAGATTTTGATGGACACTGCTCTAGAGACAATATGATTAATAAATAACACATACAACTGCAAACCTGCCTCTATTGTGTAGGTGACACCTTAGTGCCTCTGTGGAAACAACTAAAATTGTATGTAAGTGCAAACAGTGTTGAGAAGAATAACAAGGAAATCGATTTCAATAGCATATTTAGCAATGCTTTCTCATCAACACATTTTATTAGCATCAAATGGCACGAAAACTAAGGATGACAAATTGGGATGTTCTATTCACAGCACTAACCCAATACTTGATTTTCTCATCAATAACAGAGAGTACCTGTTCGGCCAGCTGATGCTGCTGCTCAGCATTGAATGCCAGACATGCACAGGCAACACTGAATTGCACCAGAAACAGCAGGAACAAGATCAGCATATACTGCACAGGTTGTCAAGGAATTCACAATCAACAGATTAAATAAGGCAATTTTGTTTTTAATTGCAAGCATTGGAGAAACAGCACACTTGGTAGGAAAAATTAATATATGACAATAACAAGACACACTTGAAGTAGGATTAATAAGCAGTAGAAATAGATATTTCAGCAAACCTTCCTAGTGTGCAGAGGTTAATGTAAACACCTTACACAGTTCCCACTTTAACAATGCAAAGTTCAAAATAATCAACAGTTCACAGTACACGTTTGGAATCAAACACACTGCCCTAATTTGCCTGCAAACCACAATTAAGAGACTCAGTGTAGCAGAGGGATGGAGAAAATAGACATTTTATCATATTATTAATAAACAGCACAGACAGTTGGTGTGTCAATGAGTACCAGAGGTTTCAACTTAAAACAAGAAAATAATGGAACAATTATATAGGAATTGTAAGTCTGACCATATGTCTTCATTTGGGGTCAACACAATTTAGTGCAATGTACTGCAGTTATTAATAGGTGTTTACTCACCACATTTAAATGTGCTGGAGATTTCTTCCTTTAGGATGTACACATATCAGATCCAGAAAACATGTTATTCATTGTATGTCACATTTTACAAGCTAAGTGAGCTGATAGGAAGTGGCTAGCAACAGTTGTCAGATAAAATAATACCTCTATACACACACTGAATACATTTTGATATTTTGACTTTTGCCAGTGAAACCCATCTATACATTGATGTGGCCCAAGGTTTGGGAATCCCTGATACGAGATGTATATTTCTGCCAATAGATAATTACATGACCTGGATTAAAAAAAGAAATAAAAAAAGAAAGAAACAACAAGAGAAAAGTAACATTTATCAGCACATAATTTTTACAACCAAACAGACATCAAACATATTGCAGAAGAATTTTCACATACAGCAAGCTTGTTCTACAGCACTGATGTCCAAAATCTCAAATATCATAATACAGTCAAAGCTGTAATATCCAACACAGGATGATATGGGCAGCTCTATTAACCAGAAATTGACTAAGAGGCCCATTACATTTCACAATTCCATCAATCAGCAGCATCCAGCACTGATTCCAAGAGTTTGGCCTTAATTATTGGCATCTTGTTGGTTTTATTAGATTGTATACACACCATGTTATGCATGTAATGATAAAATGGAAAACAAAATGTAGCAGGAAAAACAGGATGTAATACCGATTGACAAATTAAGTGGTTAGGTCTGCCTATCAGGTTGCTAGGTAGACTAAGATATACATTAGGCATAACAGCCTCATACCTGGAAAATTACATCATCTGGCAACCCTTTAGTTCTGGAGATGCTGGATACTGCAAATTGCAGTTACAAGTTAGTTACTTCTAAAATACATAATACTAGAAATATACCACATCAAAAATCACAACTTCAAAAATAATAGATGTACTATGAGACAACAGTACTGACTAACATATTGTTACATTTGGTAAGGGCTTAATAGTTATATTATGTTAATAGAAAAATGATATAATGGAAACTGATGTATATGTCAAAACAGACTGTAGTCATGTTCCCCTTTCCCAGCCTTCTTTATTGAAAGTACAATACGCACAATTTTAAGACGGCATTAACAGCAGACAGGTGTGCTTCAGACATATAGAATGAAACATACATGAGAAAAACAAGAAGTGTGTGCATAACCACTTCTTGCACTGTGACCAGCCACAATTCACTGTTCTTCCCCACCTGATTCAACCTCAGTGCAATTCTGTATGTGAAATAAAGATGAATAGGCCTAATCTAATTCCTGGAACATTCTAGTAGTCACTTGGGCTCATGACCCCAAGCCCCTAAATTAATGATGACCAAGTTCCACAAAAACCTTGGAATTAATAACACTATACGGGGCTGTTTCTTCTTTATCTGAACATGTATGACTATAAATAAGGTTATATACTATTCCTAGTTTGAAATGTGTCCCTAAGTGATAGTGTTCTTTTAACATCACATGTATATGCAAGGATACGAAGAAGAGCAGAACTTGGTGGTGTTTGATAGCTCCAATCAGACCCAGAATGGAGATGAGAATCAGAAACACTCCACATGCAAGGATCCCACCAATAATAGGGAGATTTGTCACAATAGCTGAAGCTCTTCCATACACTGCAACTCCAATCAGGATGAATGCCACCAGCTGAAAAATTACACATGAACAGTCTGGCATATATACTGCATTTTGACTGGACATTTTCTTGGGTTATTTAATGTCTGGTCACCTACAAACATTATTCATTAACAAAGGATCCAGTCTCATGACTGACTATCCATATTTTATGATGTTTATCACTTGCTGTGGGTTCACAGCAAAAACAAAGCAGTAATGTTTTAGAGCCAAGGTACCTAAAAGTATTAAAACTCAATCAGTAACTGTGAAAAATAAATTGGTACTAAGTTTATTCAAGCATCTTCTGAAAAAAAAAAAAACTAAGATTGGAATAAAACATGCTAAACGTTCGTCCTGTGCGGAAATCTACATCCTTTAATAGTTATGACTTCAATGCAAAACAACACACATACCTGACCAACATCAATTTTCAATTGTTCACCAAAACATCTGATCTTTGCAGAACAAAATGTTTTAAATGGTAAAGTCAGTAATTAAAAGATACTGTAACTACCTTCAGTCCAGCCATAAACATCAGAGCATCATAATGAACCGAGTACGAAAACCGTTAATATTCCGTTATTGCGGATCCATAAGGAATGGCAACAAAAATGTATTGAAAAATAAGAATTACAACGTTCTTATGGAAGACTATTTTATCTCATTCCAACTTGTTCTTCTGTGAGGGTATTATCAGACTTTCAGAAGTCACTTTATTCGACATATAACTTTCCCAAATATTTTAGAGACGATGTCAATAATGACAGATCCTGTAGCTAGAGACGCAATATTTTTCACTCATTTTTAATTAATATTTCTGGTAACACTGCACACTCGAAAACCTGTGTGATATATTATGACTGCCAAACGCATAACAGAAAAAAAAACCCTTACTCTTGATTTACTTGAATGTTATGCCTCCTCTCTTCCCCACATTAACAAACGTCACATGTCACGTTTAGACAAATTTTTAATAAAGTGTGGTGAGTACTTACAATGTACAGAATGTTTAACGCTGTGAGGGCATTCTTGGAACACGTAAATCCTCCACACATAGTGAACGCATAAAATATTACTTAATACACAACGCAGACAATTACTACTCGATCAATGCCTGCATGTAACTATGGACTAGAATGCGCTTGAATCGTGGAATGACAACTAGCCACTTATTACATATCCCCGACCACAAGACACAAATACGCGTAAGATTACAAGCAGTACTTGAAACAATACGTTTCAATATTAATTTCGATTTTCGTAACACTTAACATTATGAATTAATAGCTAACACATCGCAACCCTTGTTCGCAGCAGACTAACAATCCCTGCTAATCGATATTCCTGCCATCTGGCGCTATTTATTCTCACTCTCCAGACAGAAATAACACTGAACTACGTATTTCCGGCACTTGTTTTGAAAGTCAGTGCGTAGACACGCGGTAAATTAGACAAAAGAAAAATGTCTGGTCCTGACCAATGACATAGCCTCTATTTATGCACACACAAATTTGTTCTCTTCTTTTTGTCTGTGTAAATTAAGCATCTTAATGCCTTCCGGAGATTTTCAACAAAAACACGGGCACATTTCATAACGACTTGCCGAGGGGCGTGGGGCATACATTGATACGTCCGGCATTTTTCCCGGACAAAAGGCTCAAATACCGGACCGCTCAGTTCAAGAGTGGGCACCTTTAAACTCTAGCATTGCCCCTAAATCCTCTTTCCAACATCTTTGGTCATCATTTATCACCTACACTGTCTAAATGACCTTTACCTCACACAGAAACGTTAAGGTAATTGAAACAACTTGTTGGATTCGCTAAAAAGGCCATGTCAGTCAACCACTTCACTACCTTGTCTTTATTTTCCACGAACATGGCACATGACTACTGGCTCAAGAGACCTTCAAGGGTAGCACTGAAATGATAGTGGTTAAGCCTCTGAGTTATTAGTATGTTTATCTTGAACATATTCATAACATTAATGATTCCAGTTCAGTCTTAGAGTCATTAGTATGTTTGTTAGCTTGAAGAAGTTTGTAACATTACTGATTCTAACACTCCTTCTGCATCAGATCTCCTGAAGCATAAGGCAATGAACCCCACATAAAGATATCAGAATTTCTCTTATTTCAGTTCCTCCACAAATACCAACTTGCCCTCAACTACTGCTGCACCATCATTAAGTCACAGAGATGTATTTCCTATCACATGCTCAAAATATCAACACTCCTCGATACACACTAGAACAGGCCTGCCCAATCTATTTTGTGGCGTAGGCAACTTTGGTAAAATTTGGTGCATGCAGGCAACATGAAATTCAATACACAGAACAAAGAAGTATACATATAATTATATATATAATTTTACCTATGTATTTTTCTATACATCATGTGCAATGAAAATGTACTCATAATAATAGGAAAAAATTATAAAAAATGCAATTCACGACTTCCATTTGTATTGTGTGTACTAGTGTAAGGACTACTGCCACCGGTGAAAGCCCAATTGCAGTAAATAATAATAATAATGCTAGGAAGTCATTATTTTTAGACCATTTTTACAAAATGACTTAGTAGTGCAATGTACATCTCCATAAATAAACAGGTCATAAGTTTTCAGAAGTGCTTTGGCGTTCTACCTTGGCTTTGCTAGGGAAAGTGTTAAAAGATGTTTTCTCATTTCAAATGTCTCTGTGGGCAAAATAACAGTGTTACAGGGTGAGATTGGGATGCGTGTATATTAAGGACTGGTTCAAACCAATCTTCCCCCTCTTTCTAACTTGACTCCTTCGCAAATTAAAGTTCCTAACACCCATGGTCGATTTTGCCCCCCCCCCCCCCCCCCCCAACCAATGTTATTAGCTAAGTTACACTTACGGTTACATGTGAGGCATCTGTGTTTTTGTCCAGTGACAGGAGACACACATGGCTTATATTGTAAACAAGAAAAGGTAATACATACAAATCCCTGACCCTGGTTTGCACAAAACTCCTCTGCTACATACAATCACATTTTCCATTTTTTCCATTCCATCACATCTAATTGAAACAGGTTACTCCTCCCATGATTGATCACAGGATACTACATATATAAGTTTGGAGTTACTTGCCACATCTGCCATTGGCAACAGTAAATTGGAGATATAAATTTGACCGAGCTTCCAGCGTTTACTTTGATTTAATATAATAGTCCATATAATGATTAGAACTACTGCACAGGAGCCAGCAGGATAAAGAGTGTGGATACCATTGATGAGTTATTCCATTCTCTGACTATGCCAAGCAACCTGTCTGCAAACTTCAGCAGGTGTCACACCCACATTTTGTGTGACAAAGAAGCCTGATTTAGGACATCTTAACCTTTCTTCTGTACAAACAAAGTAAGATAACCAAAATTCACCAATGAAAAAGATAGATTTATTCATAATAAAGCTACTGTCTTGTCCTCCCCTTCTTATCTGCAATCAAGCTCATATTTTGGCACAGACCAAACTATTGTTCCATATAAACTGTTACTTGCTTTTAATAAAAGTGTAAACAAACACCGGTCTATTATCAATCATTTAATAGCATAAATGCTTCAGTACAATGAAACTGAAGTTCTTCTTGGTCAACACAGACTGTATTTAGCACAATACAGTGTTTAAGGGAATGTTAATATAATAAATGAAATGCAAAAAGGTTTAATGAACTTCCATTTCAATTCAAAATACTTCTTTCAGATTTCTGAAGAAAAGTCTCTCAGCATACTCTCAAGAACACACAAAACTAAGGAACCATAAGAAATCATAAAATGGCATTATTATCAGATACATATTTTAAGAAATATTTCATTATTTACGTTCTACACCATTCTATAATACTGCATTTACTTAATTATAAGACAAGAATTTGTTCCCAATTCATCATCTGAAAAATTGTGGTCACCTTATAAACAAGGTTTAAAATTTCTACTGAATTTTATTCTTATTGGCACTCAGAACACTGCAGACTTCCACTTTTGGAAAGACTCAACATGACAGCTTCTTAAGTATGAATGGCTTCAGAAATTGTCAATGTCTAAAGCTGTTGCAAGATTGGCTGTTTTTGTAATATTCTTCAACTATAAATGCCAATTTTTCAGTACCACAAAATTTTCAACATTTGAATGTCTTATGATATCTATTCTGATAAGCCAAAATTTAATATCTGATTATTTATTTGTGATAAATTACCATGCTTGAACTTACAGGCAATTTTTCAGTCATTATTGCAGTCACTTATAATGAGCACATAAATATCTGGAAACAAATATTAAAAATGCAAGAGTTGAGGTTCACACAGTGGTGATGTGCTGAAGATTCAAGTTGTGTTGAATGTGCTGCTGTGTTGATGGGTGAGTATTCCAGACATTTTGAAGGAGCACTGGGCCTTCGTATTCAGGGACAAGCAGTCCAAGATGTCAGAAACTATTTAACAAACAACGTAGCATCACATCCCAAGAGATTTAAATCTTTGATCTTAAAAATCTAAAAGTGAAGAATTAAAATACAGTACTTTAATAATCTGTAATGCTATGTAATAAGAATTCCAATTCATTTCCAATCAATTCTGGATTTCAGAAAATAATACCAACCAATTTTCCTAGATTATTTTCCCATTTTCATAAGATAAGAAAAATTCTGTTGTCCTTATTTGTGTGTGCGTTTTCTGTGCCTGTATACAGTACCGTCCCTCCACCTTGTAGCTTTTGAACAAATTTCTCAGTTTCTACAAAGGTCAGATGAATACTGAAGGCCATTTCTTCACTGAACTATTAATTCTTTACCATCAGTAACAATGTGGCATGCAAATGTATCTGAAGTCAAAGCAATACTGACACTACCACATACTGGGCATCTGAATGTTGTTTGATGGTACAGCTTCAAAAAACATCAACTTATCAAAGTTTTCTGTGTAGAATAAAAAAGCAACATGGCACCCATGCACATTTAATCACCATTACTGGGAGCAGATTAAGGATTGCACCAAATCCTTAGTTTAAGTGTATTCAGCAGTATCAGCATTGTTCTGTACCTGTTCTTCAGCCTCCCCCTTAAGCTGTGATTCATGCTTCTCCAAGAAGTCCTCAAAATTGGACACGTCAACAGAAGACTTTTCTTCTGAAACCCCCAAGTCTTTTTTGATTCTTGGCTGTCTCTTTGACGCAATCTGCCTCTTCAATGGTTCCTTTCGCTTAGCTGCTGCCCTCCTCAGGCGCTGGGCCTCTGTTTTCTTAAGATGTGTTCGTTTCAGTGCGCAATTAGAGCATCGTGAGTTACGGTACTTCCTCTCCAGAAAGAGGCAGCAGTCAGGGCTGTAACGGTCTGCATCCAGGCCTGTTCCTTTACAAAGACTTAGTGACTCCACATCATGAAGCATACCATCCAGTTGCTCCAATGTCACTGGAGCATTCTGAAGAAAGTTCTGTGGTGCAACCTTTCTCCCGCGCACATATATCTCTGCATCAATAGTCCCATCAAACACAACTGCCTTGTCTGTTGATATATATGTACTTGATGTGTTTTCTGATATATGGGTAAAAGCAATAAACTTGCCTGAAGGTTCCTTGTGGAATGCCCACAGTTGGGAAGGCAAAGTCACTCTTGCCCAGTGTTGGTCACGCAAGGTTTCATAAGTCAGAGATTCAATACTTTGTGGCACTAATATTTCCTGGGTTTCCACTTTATCCTCCTTCTTCAGCTGCAGTGTCTCCTCTTCCTCTTCTTCACTTGCAGGCTGCGCTTCCCCTGCTGTGGCATGCCTACGGCTGCGCCGCGTTTTGCCCAGCAGAGCATCACGCACGGCAGGGTTTCTTCTCTTTCTTTCCACCTGTAATGACAATCACCATTTCATATTGTAAGCAGAACAGCATTTTTACTTTCTTATATTCACACATCCATCAGTAATGATGGTCTATGGACTGGGTGGTCAGAGTTAAATTCCTGAGAGAGGAACTCAATTGTTCTCTTTACACTATGTTCACAGCAACATCAGGCCTTAGAGCCCAGCACAAATAATTCTGCTGCGACATGCGCTGGAGAAAGTGTGACATACAGGCCCGAGGCGGGATAGCGGTGACTCTAATAGCATTCGTAAAAACATATGCTTGCGTACACCTAGTAGTCACTGAAAACCAGGATCACAATGCTTGTAGAAATGTTTGTATTCAACAGGGGGCTTCGTTGATTGCAAACGGGAAGGGACTCAAGCACCATGTTCGCCACATGGCCAGTATGCCTCAAGTTTTCACCCCAGAAACATCATTTAAAAGGATTACTTGCAGAATGCAGCGTGATGCGAGTTTATTTTGAGTTGGCAACAGCGCATTTTAGCCGGGCTATGCACAGACTTGCCCCTCAATGCTACGCTGCCATGTTGGCATGACGTGAGAGAAGACACTTTCCAGACATTAATATTACTAACTAATGTTAACAGTAGAATGGCCAGAAGTAAAATGACTGATGTAGCAACCATGGTGATGAAAGAGAGATGGGGACTGACAGAATGCAGCCTCTGTGTTGTGGAAAAAAATGTGAGTCCAGTTCTACCTTGCTTCCTACACAGTGGGTAGTCAGGGCATGAAGCTGGCCAATCTGATACTGAGCCATTTTCTCAAAGTGATCACACTACCCTTATTTCTAGTACATATGATTTTAACAACAGGTGTGTTTTGGCATCCTTTAGTTCAATAAAGTGATCCTTAATGTTCAAATCACTGTCTTCTGTGTTATTATGGGTTAGTACACCATGTACAAGTAACAACCCAGACGATAATCATTTGAGACCCACCTACCATGAAAACCTGCATGATACTTAATGTTGGCTACTGCGTATTCTGGCACCTGAACAATTCAGCAATATTGTCTATTTATTACTCATATGTAACTCTTGCATCAATACATTAAAAATATAACCCATAGCTTCCTCCAAAAACGAGCACTTTCAAAGGCATTCTTGATTATTATTCATCTGAAATACAAATACAAAACGCGGAGTAAACTACTGCTTCAAAGGCTAATTCCCCACTTCTATCAATACTGTGAGCTACCCCAACATCCCACATGGTACTGTATATGCTACATTATCAACCAATCAACTAATACCATTTTCTTTATATGCCTGTACACACTGGATGAAAGGAAGTCAGTGCAACAGACTGTGCAATGTTCATTTTCTATACACATCTTCAACTATACAGTATTTGTCTGATAAAGCAAACAAACCATGTAACAAATTAGAAGGGAACAAGCTGTATACTTTATGTCTCCAATAACAGACTGCTACAACTGATAAAAATTGTCATAACAAACCACATCATCTACTGGCTGTTGGCCTCTTTGGACCATACTAAGCAACAGCCATTATAAAATGAATAATGTACTACACAACTCCCCATACAGAGACCATAAATTTAATTAATAATTTCTATTCTGTGCTAAAGGTTGTTAAATTGAAAAATACTGGAAGGACAACACCTCCTCATTAAGGATGCTATACATGCTCAATTACAATTTCTAGGTAGCCAAAAGTGCCACAGATTCTTGATGCTTAGGTTATTCAAACTGATATTCAGTACGTCCATTTGGCAAATTCACACATTCTTGAAGCACTCAGTTCAAATCATATGTCATTTTAAAAATAACAAATAACTGTGCTCCACAAATTACATAACCTGACACACAGACTGGGAGATCGTTGCTGTCTACAAATCCTGACACTCTTCTGTAAAGGTTCAGTCCGTCAACACAACCGGCGCAAAATGCATATTTTACTACATGTTTCAACCCATGTACTTTACTTCAACAGGTATCATCCTAATATACAATGCGTCACTTCATTCATTCAAAATTCTAGGTGGCAAGGTGACACGATTTTCGTTGTCAATGTGTTTATGATGGAATTATGATGCCAAAACACTTCAAAAGTACTCTCAAAATATATAAATATTATTTATGTACAATATAACATATCGTATTTACCTTTATGAGTGTATTTTAAACTTAACTGCGTGAACGAAAGGGTTAACTATAAACGCAAAGACAACTGAACTTCAACACACTGACGCAACCAGTGGATTGTCATGCAGTCGCCACGGATTACGCAGTGGCTCCTCTGGCGTCAGTACGTGAGTGTTTGCGTGTATCTGTGTCTTGATATATTAAAATAACCATAGGTTATATTGGATTTGTGGTTCCAACTGCGGCAATATTTTGACTGCAGTGTTGTATCACAATCGTTAATTGAATGTCATATTATTTGACTCATTATTTTAAAGGTTGTTGAGAGTAAAAAATTAAATTGCTTCCTTTGAAATATTCATTTTGCAGCCCATGCTGTACCCCAATGCCCGCCCGCGGCGGCCACACCAGTTGCTCCCCATCTAACTACTCCACTGGTGCCCCTTATACACTGGTAACCATCCACCACACTACTTAACGTCACATTCCCGAAGAAAAAAGTTTTTAACCAGGGACTAAATTATTTTAATGAGTCAGAAAAAAAATGCAGAAACGAGGTGTTCATTTAAGTCCTTTATGTCACAGGAACACTGAAGATGGTTTAATAAGACTATTTTCATTCTATTATCAGTACTTTAAAGCATTGAGAAATGAGTTGAGTTTCGGCATATTGAGGACTATATACTTTGCCAAATTTCAGTCCTTAGTAAGGCTAGGCGCACACTTGCGATTTATTGCCGCCGCGACTGAAAAGTCGCAATCGCCGAAAATTATTGTGGTCCGCACACGGCGACCAAAAAATCGCTAGTATATTTCAGTAATGGTATGGATTTCATCGAAAGTACTTGTGTGATTGCCTTATTACTCCGTATGAAATCCAAAAAAAAAAAGACGCAAACGAAAACATTGGGTGCACCCACTTATAAGTCAAATTTTTTGTCATACAGAGCAGGCCGTTTTTCCAATTCAAAAATCAATTTCTCCGTGTCCAAAACAATGTGTGATGGTGAATCATCAACAGCAGATTCGTTATCAGACATAATTCAATATCAATAACAAATAATTCAAATACAATAATTTTCAATGATAGATTTCTCTCCAAGGATTGAAATGCGACTGAACAGCAGCAGAAGCAAGTGTGTGCAGGTTCATTCCTGTCTATGTAACCCATTTTAATTCGCGACAGTCGCGTCACTAGTAAAACAGGGCTGGTTGCATCTTTTTAATCGCTGCTTTTATTTAGTCGCATGTGCGCGCATTCCTACTGAAAACAGTGTGTTCCATTTGTGCGACTAAATAATCACGCTACAGAAAATCGCAAGTGTGCGCCTAGCCTAAGATATGGTATAATTTTATGGGGTGGTGAGAAAGAAAGTAGTAAAGTTTTGAATTTGTAGAAAAGGTTACTCCGTATAATGAAAGGTCTAAAAAGCAGAAAATCCTGCAGACCCATTTTTAAAGAATTGAGGATTTTAACTGTGACCTCTCTGTATATTTTTGAGGTGTTGTGTTATTTTCGAAAGTATAATATATATTCGACTATAAATTCAAATTTATATGATGATGATACGAGAAGGAAAGATGATTTCCATGTGCCACCTTGTAACACATCGTTTTTTTTAAAGAAAAGTGTGATTAACAGGGGTATTAAATTGTGTAATAGACTGCCCTTGGCCATAAAAAAATCGGAAGGTTTTAAGGACTTTAAAAATAAACTAAAATTGTTTTTATTGGCACATCCATTTTATATATTGAATGAGTTTTTTGCAGGTGATTTTTAAGCTCAATACTCATATTTTTATAAGGTTTTGTATGGTTATTATGTAATATAGTTTTATTGAGTGTTTTATATTGTATAATTTGTGTAACTTGACTTGTCCAAGTGTTACTCTTGTAGCAATTATGGATGCTAAATAAAATTGAATTGAATTAAATCAATCAGGTATCTGTAATTTCCTGTAACACCCATGACCGTGTTGATTATGTTTCTACTCCAGTGCCATTAAAAGTGATAATGAATGGTTTTAATTAAATTCCATTTTTTTGGTTTTTAAAAAGAATCCCATCATTTATTTATTACAGTCATTCTGATTCAGATTTATGCAGCATATTTTTATGCAATGGACTGCAAGAGTAGCCACACTTTACTTATATGCATTTCTCCTATGCAACATTTCACTTACCACATTTCTACTACCGTAAAAGAGGGTGGCTTTGATCAGTTTTAAATTCAAATTATTATATCTCTTTCCTACGAGGACTGTGGGGGACTAAAAGTGCTCTATATCATGCATAAACCAAACTATTGACCTAATGCCCAATTTATTTCTTCACACCTTTAATTTCGTGGTAGAAAAGAAAAAGTTTCTAATCAAAGCTCAACTCTGGGTGTGGGACTTTCTTACATCATTATCTTATTAGCAATAATCAGATTTGACCATCAGACAAATGACTGGAAAGTAAATAAATTGGTCACCCCAGCCAGTAGTCAAACCTTGATCCCTCAGACGTTTCAACTGTACTCCAGTCACTAGAAAGGTTTTTAGGCACTTTTACAAAGTTGTGAAAAGTGACTATAAACTTCATTGCGTCTGGCTACCTGTCAGTTCTCATAAACAACTCAAATGCCACTGGACAGATTTCTTGAATTTGGTAATGGGAACTTTCACTAAAATGAAGTTTGGTTACAGTTGGACAAAACAAACAGGCACTTTACTTGAAGACCTACATACATTTATGACTAATTTGGTTATGTTACCAAGGTTACTGGTATTTTTGTGGTTGCTATGTTTACCTTACTACTATGGTTACTATGGTGAATGTTACCATTGATCTTTCTGTTACCATGGTTACCTTGGTTACAAAGGTTAGGCATGTTCCTCAGCTTTGCTATTATTGTTATCAATGTTACCAAAGAACACATTCCAGAATCATATTTATTATTTTCTCCACATGTACAAATGTTAACAAAGATTTTAGTATCAAAATCATAATTCAGACATGCACAAATCCCAGGACCAAAATGCCGAGGTGAATTAATTTTGTACAGCGGTATCTAATATTTGTGAGACTTCAGTATGGAACTTGCTTTATGTCACCCTTCTAGTGCCTAGAATTTTCAGAATTTTCCAGATTTTTGGTAAATTTGTGGACCTCTGCTACGATCTTCACTAAAAAAGAGACATGAATATTCTGAAACCAATGTTTTGTTACTGTCGTGGATCAAGCTCGAGGTAATGGCTCGAACCACACTTCTGGTGCTGTCTGGTGAAATCCAGGTACTGTATGCAGAGAAGGTGGCTTCTGCCCCTTAGGTACAGCTAATGTAAAGTTTTGCAATAGTGCTGTCAATATCAGCCACATGTTCTGACGACCAAATGTCTCTCCAGCACACAGTCTCTTCCCTGAAATATGATAAAAATAATAAATCAATTATTTTTAGAGTGATAAATTTTGTAATTTAAACAAGAGACCGAGATCTGGGGCTATAAATTATTGCTGAAAGCTATTTTTGTAAACCCAAATTCCTTCTTCATTTTTAAATGCATTTTTGTAAGTTCAAAAATACCAAATCAGTGTCTTTATCAAAAACTTATTTCAAATTCTGTTCCTGTTTTGTTTCTTAAAGAAAATACAATAACCGTTACAATATTTTCCTATGGTGAAACAGACCTTGCATTCTGATGTTTATGGAGTTTCTGTAATTCTAATTTACAAGTTACTGGTTTGATATATAACCAAATAATAAATCATAAGCAGTGAAATGCATGCATATAATGCCACAGGAAAAGCTACATAACCAGTAAACTAACTTTCTGGGCACAAACTAAAAAAGAAAGGAGACCAAACACAATAGTTAAAAATATTTATAAAGTAGTATTTATTAAGTTTAAAAAAAAATACATTTGTTAGGCAATTGTAAACATATTATTATTTCACATTAAACTTTCTCTGACGAGTTTTGGCTCTGACTGAGCTGTCATAAAGGACATACAATTTAAGGGATTATACGTGATATAGGAGTATATATTTCTAGTAGAGAGTGCAAGTCATGTATCCTTCCAAGTACAAGGTACTGTGGTACTGGACACAGATCGCCCAGTTCAACACTGATCCTCTGTGTGTGTGTGTGTGTGTGTATTAATAATGAAACTCTAATTATTATAAAATATTAAAATTTAAAAATTAGTCAGCTTCTTTGACATATTTAGTTATCATAAAATACTCACTTGTGTACAAAACAATAAGTTACTATTGTTTGCATTGAAATATCCATGGGACATCAATCCTTATCACAAAAGTATCCAATCCTATAACGGTGGAATACAGTGAAACCTCTATCCATCATTTTTCAGGGGACCAGAAAATTTGAACGATACATACGGGAAATGATAGTACCAGGAAACCATTAAAAATTATAGATAAGAACAATTTAATGATAATTATTACTTCTTGCTGAGAAAATATTTCATTGACGTTTGTTTTGAGCAAACTTTACTCCTCCTCAATTCAAAGTACGATTTTTCAAGGCCTAGAACACTTTCACGACCACTGTCACTCGTGCTGTGCGCATAAAAGAAAGATCTTACTTCCATCAGCGCTTCATTCGTCTCAGCAAAGCTCGCCAGCTTCTCCTTCTCCTTCTTCCCGCTCCACACTCCCGGACGTCACGAGGCTCACGCACAGCTCCTGCACTGCTTCTACACCACAGGTTGCCACGTGACTGTCCACAGAGACGTAGTCCTCGAATTTATCTTTGTTCATGCCACTGAACTTTTCCCAGTCTTGGCGGAAATCGTCGTCATCGTTGGTCAATACGACGTCACTATCGCCTGAAGATTGTCCCTGCACGTAACCAGCTTTCCGAAAACAATTTTCGATTGTCTGCTGGGTTACTTCTTGCAAGGCTGCCACAGTGTAGTGCAAAGCTTCCAACACGTTTATCTTCTTTTTCGTATCTTTTCCTGCATCCATTAAGCAAACAGCTGTTTGCACGAGGCGTTTTCTATAAAACTGCTTATAACAGTTTATTACCCCTAAATCAAGGGGCTGGAGCACACTTGTACAATTTGCCGGGTACCGTATGACTTTTACATTTCTTAGAAACGATGTATCGTTTGGATGTGCGGCACAATTGTCCACAAAGAGGAGAATGTTCCTGTTTTGTGCACCCATACTTGCGTCTAATGAACGCAGAAATGAAGAAAAAATGTCTGTGGTCATCCACGCTTTATTGTTCGCGTGGTACTTGGTGGGTAATTTTTTTACATTCTTGAAACATCGCGGTTTCGGAGATTTTCCGATAACAATCGGCACTTGTTAGTCAGTTCCATCACTGTTAACACAAAGTAAAACAGTAAGTCTGTCTTTACAGTTTTTCCCTCCATGACAAGACTCTCCTTTGAGAGCCAAGGTTCTATCAGGAAGCACGTTGTAGAAGAGCCCCGTCTCATCCGCGTTGAAAATATCACGTTGTTCGTAGCCCTCCAACAAAGATGGCAGTCTTTCCAGCCACGCTTCCGTGCTTTCGCTGTCCACTGCCGCACTTTCTCCGACTAACTTCTTGTATACTAGGCCATGCCGGTCCTTAAACCTCGCTAAACCATCGCGTCAAATTAAAAAAAAAAAAAACTATCAGTGCGGGAAAATGTTGCGTCAGGACCGTGATTTTTCAACTATTGGTGCGGGAAAACGACAGTTCGAGGAACAATGGAGGCGGGAAAAAATAGTGTTATTTATATGGGGCTAATTTCGGGACCAAATAAGGCAGACGATACATGCGGGCGAACGACGGTAACGGGAACGATGGATAGAGGTTTCACTGTACTAAGTATACCGTTGCAGTAAGTGGACACTACACAATCACTCAAACTTCTAAAAAGAGGATAAATTTTTGTATTAAATTTTACCACTTAAAATTCAATGGTTTATCAAAGAAAGTGCTGGACACTAAATTTTCCCTGTGCTTAATTAAGTACTAAGTCATTTACACAGATGGTGGAGCATTATTATTATTGTTACATTTAGAACTGGGAATGGTCATCTTCATGCCTTGGGCACTTTAGAGTACCTGGTGCCCATTTAGTAAGAAGCTGGGTAGACCCATGAGATGGTCTGGATGCTTGTTATGAGAGAATTTCTTGTTACCAGCCAGGGATTTAACCATGATTCATATGTCTTGCAGGGATGTGGCCTAGTCCGTACCTATACCAACTGAGATTCCCTGGTATCATCAGACTTTGGAAATGGAAATATGTGTTGGATGGATAGGAGAATTTCATTCCTCAGGGATGGTCAATGTAACCACTCACCAGCATTTGTTATAGAGATTAAAGAAGGATGGATCTTTAGGTCTATTCTTGATATTGCCTAATGACATGGTGATTAACTTCTGGCACAATCTTACTCTCACCCAATACCTTATCAGTATTTTATATTTTCACCAAAAAATTACTTTAATCTGTATATGATTATAAAGATCTATCTCTGTGCAATACTGCATACAAAATATGGCATTAAATTAAAAGGATTTTCTACATGGAGGCAGTGGAGTGATAACCTAGCAGCATTATTGTAAATTTGTTGATTAGAGAATGAACAATACCGCTAACCTGCTCCAAATGGCAAAGTGAAGTCTTTCTTGAGTAATTCTCCATTTTCATCAAGGAATCTCTCTGGCCGGTATACGTGAGGATCTCCCCACACATCAGGATCATTATGGTAGCTGTACAGTCCAGTCAGTAACATTGTGTTCTGTAACAAAGTGTATGTAATAGGAACACATTATCCCAGTCTAGAGATTGCACGCAACTGGGCATTCTCTTGTTAATTTGTGGATTACATAGTGATACCATATAATTTACAAATGGTTATTAGGATCAAAAGAGAATGAAAGGATGCTTTGCTTAGTGAACTGTAAAATAATGGGGTGAAGTTGTTATAGATTGAAGATTTGAGTCTTCTGGGATGTTGTGCCATGTTGATTGATAACCTTCTGTTTTGACATCCACATTTATTCAGTGTCAGTCGTCCTAAGAGGAATGAGTAATATCTCATCACCCCATTTTTTTTTTTAAAATGCACCAACAAAACAGTTACTGCATTAACACACCAAATTGAATCCCTAGTATGTGACACACAACTATTACAGTTGAGGTACTACTGATTGTTCTACGAAAGATTTTGAAAGAATAATGAATCTCTCACTTTTGTTACAACATTCTGTCCTTTCATAAGGAGGAATAATTTTATTGGTCAGCACACTGAGGTTGCATACTCCTCCTTACTGTCCACCTTGCTAAAATGACTGCAGAAATGTATGTGTTTAGTTGGCAACACTATTTACATTTTGCTTTCTATGAAATGATAGAAGTGAGAAAGAATCAGAAGGGAAATATGAAATTTAACATGATATCTCAACCAAGGTATTAGCCTAATTAGTTTAAAGCCACAAAGTTTTCTCATTGTCACAAGTGAGAAAAGGGAAAAATTTCATGCTTTCTAACACCCAAAGCCTTCTGTCTATGATACCGGCTTCTTATCCCTAGACCACTATGCTCCTTGATCAACCTACTTGAGACATGATATGAAATATTTACAGACGTAACTTTAGTTTCCTTGAATAACTAATAATTTTTCTCTCAAAAATTCAAACAATCTTTGCTTTAAGCATATAATAATGAGAAGAAATATTGAGTTTAGAAGTAGCATAAACACTTGCCTTTGGTATGAAGTAACCACCCAGGTGTGTGTCCTCTGTTGCTCTATGTGCAATGCCAAGAGTGAAAATTGTGACAATCCTCATCAACTCACGCAGAGAGGCTTCCATGTATGGCAGCCTATACAAGCAGCATAAACGTATTTTGTATTGTAACACAGAAGTCACATGGTTGCCTTTTTGCAAGCATTGAACTGGTTAGTGCTAATCTTAGAGTTTCATTCAAGTGAGGATGCTGAGTGTGGAAACTCATAGTCTAGGTTAGTGTACTAAGTTTTCCAACAAGATTCTGCACCTCTGATCAGTATGTTGTTAGTTATTCCAGATAAAAAGATATTGCTAATAACTCATCAGCTGTATAAATAACTATACATAGTTAAGAAGTAATATTTATTTGAAGAAATTTCATTTTAACTGTGGTGAAAATTCAGATTGCACTCATCATAGTTTTTTTTTTATGGCTCTACAGCCCTATATGGGCCTGGGCCTCCTCGTTTCGTCGAGGTTTCATGATCACACACATTTGAGACACACCACAGTCGGTAGGACTCCTCTTGACGAGGGACCAGCTCGTCGCAGAGACCTCTACCTGACAACACACAACACCCACAAGAGACAGACATCCATGCCCCCGGTGGGATTCGAACCCATGATCCTAGTAAGCGAGTGACCTAAGACCCACGCCTTAGACCGCACGGCCACTGGGATTGGCCCTCATCATAGTTATGGCACCATATTTCTGTACATGGTTAGAACACCATAGTTCTGTGCATGATTACCAACATGTTTTTGTGGAGCCTGCTCTCTGCTTCTTCAGGATATAAATCGATTGGGAACATGGAAGCTTAGGTTGCTTGTACATGTTGGTAACCACCTACAAGACTACACAGCATCACAACATGTAAAATATCAATTTAATAGTTTTGTGCTAAATACACATCTTACCGAAACATGATTAAATGTAAATTATACATATGAATGGGAGATATATATTCCATTAAGATGTATGACCTTCATTTTAAACACTTTTTTGTAGGTAATTATTTGATTATTTTACATTATATATCCAGGGTTTGAATGACCCCTGTAAGAGAAATGTGACGTTTATTTGATGTTTATAAAAAATTGAAAGTGTGTGTATCAATATGGGCCAAACTGAAATGTACTGGACACAGTTTTAAGGAAATATCACATTAAAACTTTCATGAACTCAATTATTTGTTTCTGGACAGGAAGTATGCAGATTAATGGTCATGACCTTTGCATTGTGCATTTTTGCTTTAAATCACATTTGAAGAACACTAAAAGCAAAGAGCTGTAGGCATTGTCACACACTCACTTTGGTCTATCATTGAGCGTTGGCAGTCTGTTGCGACCCACCACTGTGTCAATCTCATTCTGTATCGTATGCTGCACCTCTGGGTGATGCATCATGTACATGACATACATTGTGAGTGTTGTAGTCAGTGTAGTTGCTGTAGAAACTAGTAAGTCCCAACCCAGGAATAGAAGCTGCTCCTCTGGAATAATCATTATACAGTTTATGCCCATTAGACCTTTTATTCAGTGACACTACAAGTACCTATAGGGTCATTCAGACAATAAGTTTATGATGTGTATGTTTTAGGTAATTTATTTTCATTTCTAATAAAAACAGATCACATTTAATGTAATGTTATCCTACTACTCTTTTTTTCTCTGTATCGTTCCAATTTTAGTATATGTACCGCCTCATGCCACATTTGAGTTGTTTATTTTTTCATGAGGCAAGCTCCTGTACTTCCTATTGATAGAAGTTTGCATCATATGTGATCAGAAATTGTGTCACAACGCTTTCCACCTTGCAATCATCTTTAAATTTGTGACTCCCAAGATTATGCTTTAGCATTGCAAACAGAAGTTATGTGCTTGCCGCTAAGTTTCCCTATTAAAAAAGGCCATCAGCCTATGTTCTTTAGTTACAAAATTATGTGTTATGTGAACTTATTTTCTGAATGATCCCAGTGAAGTCAGTTGAACTATGGAATAAAACTCTGGCCAAAGTCGGGTAGAATGAGTTGTTTGATAAAGAATGTCTCTTGTAAAGTATCAGTATCTTATATTTAAATGAATAAGAAAGTACCACATGTTATGTAAAATATGATTTTGGAGAGTAAATTTATTTCACAAGTATATAGACGTCTCTGCAGGCAACATTACCTAGCAGCTAATTAATATTAATTTCTAGTGTAGCTTTACCAGAGAATGGTGATCCGTTAGGGTTATTCTCATTTGCTTTCATTTCCTTGATGTAGATATCAATAAAGTCCCGCATGTGATCCTCTGAATATGTCTTATTATGCTCATCAATTGTTTTCTGAAAGAAACATGATAAAAATTCCCAGTATGTTCTAATAAATGTCTCAGTGTTTATTTAGAGTCTGTATAATTTCGATACGCAGCAAAATAATATAGTATTTAGTTATTCACATTTCTGAACATGGTAAGGATAAAGATCAGTGGGCATATAGATTAATTGGGACGAAAATGAGTGGGGATAATATAACATTCTAAATTATTAAAAATATATTACTACAGGCAACAATGACATGAGCTGAATTAAATCAATGGTTGTTACAGATACTAACTTTATAATGTACTGTAGTTAAGCATGTATTGTTTACCTGGTGGATCACTATAACAATGACTTTTAAGGTTTTGCTGTAATTTCAATACTGTTTCGAATAATGGTTAAAAATAAAGTTTATTAAAACTATAAAGAAATTTCGTGTCTGTGAGATCCTAACTTCTATTTTGTTACTAAATTATTGTTGCTATTTCACAAGTGTATGTAAAATTTAAGGATACCAAATAAACATCACTAAAAATAAATAAAAGTGAAATCCTCGATTAACAAAACAAATTGCATGTGTTATGCAGCAATAACATAGAAAGAATAGTAAATGTTAAAATATAATTATGAAAAAAAAACCGAGTTGAAGTACTGTATTTATCTCAGGGCACAGAAGGGGTATGGAAATCAAGTTACAAGTTTACAACAAGCAAATGCCATTATTAAAATAAATTAAAGTGAAGTGTTATCAAAAACAACATAGTAGTAAAACAACTTTGAAATGCTATGGTGAGACCAGAAAATTGAGGAAGCGAGACAAAAAGAGAACAGCATCAGCAGAAAGCCTGGGTGTTACCACAGTTCACAAATGAAATACAAACACCAAGTAAAACTAAATGTTTACTGGTACCAAAGAAACAGAGACCCATCAGAGAGCATAGCAATTTTAGAAGCCTACTTTATTCCCTTTTAAGAAGGAAGATAGGTTAGAAATGTACATACTTTAAAAACTAATATGTCCTTAATCTTTGACAAAGTAAAACTGTGCTCCATCAAGGTCTGAAATGTACTTTAATCTGGAGCAAGTCTGGTGAAATTTGCTACAGAGATCTACAGCTAAAACATATAATAGATCATACACCATGTTTGCCCTCCTAAAATAATTTGTGTTGCTGGCAATGTGCATTGCTATTGTTACACTTATTGGTATATTTTGATTCCAGGGAAATATTAGTAGGTATGTTGTATGGTAAAATATTTATATTTTGAAGGCAGTAATTTACATGATAATAAAATTCTTTTTAAAGCAACAAGGTGTTTCCAAAATCTTGTGGACAAGAGAGGTTACTGTTTGACTCTGGCCAGATTGAACTCTGTTATTGTGAAAACCACCAATGTCTCAGCTCTGAAAGAAAGTATCTGGATTAAGTTTGTACATCACTTATATGACATATGCACTCATTAAAAAATAGAATACACAAATTCTCCCACTCTTAGCTTAATGTGTCAGAAATCTTTCTTTTGAACCAATAAGAATTTACAAACTTTTTTTTGTACTAACCTTTATGGCTTCTACAACTTTGATGTTTGAGTTTCTAATCTGGATGAATCCTGTTTTCTTTGGAAGTACATATCTGAGCCATGGTGTGAGCACAAGAGCTCTGCCTGTGGGGCCAGTGGCACGTATAAAGTCAATGCCCTTCTGTGCAACAAAGCGCGTATATCCATGATCTGTGTATGAGAAACGATCTCCCGCATACATGGACCAAACTGCATTGAGCAGAATGTGATGGAATAGATTTGGCATTAAAGCCAAGCCATCTCTATAGATCCCCTGCAGAAACAGGATAGAATCAGGACTTCAGATAACAGCAGAAAATGTAATGGAAAAGACACAAAATTGAACACTTTGTACATTTACATATTATGGTTGTGCTGTCTCATAATTTTATCTGAAATCAATGAATAACAACAGATTGCGGAAAGCAAGCATCTGGAAGAAAAGGGCATGACATATACGAATGTACTGTCTCAGCAGTTGATTGCAGAGACTGAGGAAACTGTGTAACATATTTTTCAGGATACCTGGTAGCTAGACTTTGATTTGAACTGGGGTCTTCCTGAATAAGAGCCGCGTTTCACGGTTAAAACAATCTGCTCAGGAAAGAGAATTTGAAGAAAACTATAAAAATATGAATGAAAGTCCACAGAGTTTATTGCTAAAAGAAATGTGTTTTGGAAAAATGTTTGAGGGAAACAATGAAAATCTACAGGTAATAGAGCAGACTAAAATGTACAGACACAGCTTCAGGGGTGGGCGACCTTGGTGGTTGCCCAGGGTACAGAGCTGAAAGATGCCACATAAAATTTGGTGTATCAAAAAACAAATTGTGAATACTTTCTTTTTAAGACTAATTGAAGCAAAACGTGAACAGGTATTATTTGCCATGCCAGTTCCTAATATTTGACTAGTACTTTACTTTAACATTCATGTGTTTAGCACCTACAATTTTCGGAGTCCACTTTTCACGTGTAATAAATATATATTAAACTCTGTGTTAGCAAATGCCACATTGGTTTGCATCTAGCAAGAAACTGGTAGTTGTCTTGCATGATGACATTTTGCACATTCAGTATATAGTTGAGTTCTTGTAAGAAAGTATATCTATAGGTGATAAACAATATTCTCAGAATGTATGAACAGAGAAGCACAAAATTTGGTAGATAAGACAAGAACTGAGAAGTGTAAAACTAATAAGGTCACACAGTGTTATAGCTTGAGAACATTTTTATCATGAAATTTATTCAACCAGGGCGCTGTTGTTCTTAATACTGGCCTCGACTGTACGTATACATCTTGAAAGTAATTTAAGAGTGCTGAAATTTATACTGTGCTGTTGTTCGAGATAATTCTTAATGCGTTTCTCACCTGATTTTCCCTGATTTTCTTCCTCCTACTTTTGTGCCTTCTGTCTTTTCTCCCATTAATAGAAGACCCCTGTCAATAGCCATCATTTTCCATTATTCACTTAGGAATCCATTTACATTTTTCCTTTCTCTATATCACCTAACTTACTTCCTTGAAGATTGAGGTAGCAAGTTTATTTGAAACAATGGTCTTATCAAATGCTATTTTTGTAAAACGAAAGGTGCCAATATTCACTCCTTGCCTGAAAACATGCATTGGTACTCACTCCTTGACAGCAGGTAAAGTTGAATGCCCATTTTTTCACATTTAAAAAAATACTAGTTGGTATTGCTGTTTCATATAATGACAATATTTTTGGAATAGAAACAAAATATGAAATCTGTTTTTCCAGAGTTCAGAATTTATGATATTTGGCTAGTGTGTCACCAGTACCAGTAAGTCGTAACATTGTGTAGGCTTACCATTACCAAATAAGCACTGGTCTTATCTACTGTACCACATGGGGTCACTTCCCAAAGAGTGTGTTCTGAATATACTGTATTATACAAAAGACTGATATGAGAAGTGATCCATGCACTTTTGTGCAGGCTAGTGGCTTGTGAAGAACTAAAAAAAATTGTAAGTTTACTGTCAAAAGGGAACACTGGCTACTGCTGTAGGCTGCAAACAGACCTTATCTTCCTTCTTGCCGTTCAGAACATCCACCACATCCTGAATTTCCTGTTGCATCAAATTCTCCAGTGTGGCAGACCGAGTGCCAAATCCGAAGTCTCGCATGTGTCTTAACATGTAACGTCTCTGGTGGGCCCACAAAGGCCCATCTGCCAGAATCACACCTGTAAATTATGTAAACTGCTTAATTTTCTGGAAGAAATCATGTTGTATTTTGTGGTGGCAAATCCTGACCCAGAGATCAGGTCTAACAGAACAGTACAATGCCACAATTGTACCTGTCCGCTAGACCTGACCTCTGGATCAGGATTCAACACAAGTATTTTTATATTCAAGGACAGATAGGACACACAGTAAATGTATACATAAAACACAGAGAGAGAGAGAGAGAGAGAGAGAGAGAGAGAGAGAGAGAGAGAGAGAGAAAAGCAGAGAGAGAGAGAGAGAGTGAGAGAGTGAGTGAGTGAGTGTGAGAGAGAGAGAGAGAGAGAGAAAGAGAGAGAGAGAGAGAGAGAGAGAGAGAGAGAGAGAGAGAGAGAGAGAGAGAGAGAGAGGGGAGAGAGAGAGAGAGAGAGAGAGAGAGAGAGAGAGAGAGAGAGAGAGAGAGAGAGAGAGAGAATGTGTGAGTGTTTCTATCTGTGTGTGTGCATGACTTTGAATATGTGTGCAAGTATATAATATATGGCCATCCACATGGACACAATATTTCTTGAGTTGGTGGCTGGTTAGGTCTATTGAAAGAAATTACTAATATTTCTAAGAAAAAATCAAATGCAACGTATGACAAGTAACTGCAAATTTGCAATGAAAGCTCAGTAAGCCAGTAAGATTTAATTATTCCCTTGTAAGCTTCAGCATCACTGTAATTTCCTTCTGGTCAAGCTGTTACATGTGAAATCTTAGAGGTGTGTTCTTTTGAAGACTTTTAATGTTGTGATAGATTTCTGTACCAATGGTGATATGAGGATCACATACACAGTAGTCAATTTCACTGAAATATTTTGTTGTTCTTAGCATGTCTTATTGCTCAACTGGTTTGCAGGTTAAATATTAATATGTCTTTTCTAAATCATGCTACTCTTTCTCATTTTATGTCATAGAAATAACCAAGTTTAAATGCGGCATGACATACATACCCAGAAGTTTTCCCAGACCACGTTCCCTTGCAACAAATGTGTCCATTCTTCCCAGAAACTCAGGCCTGGTCTCAATTTCTTTGATGGTCTCATAGTCAAAAGCTACGACTGTAGGGACATTTCCCAAATAGAATCCCAACAAATTGCTGCGGTACCTTCTTCTCATGTTTTCCATTGCCTTGTGAATGGAAGTCCAATTGCTGAGCAAAAGTAACCAGTATGCTCCATATATTGGCAGACTGGGGGGGCCTGAAATATCACATCAGTGCCACTGTATGCCATGTTTATGGTATGCTTTAGAGATTAAATGCTGAAACACTAAATCCCATATGCTCAGAATTTAGACAGTGTAATGGAAACACAACAACACATGAGCATTGTTATTTGTACCATGTTGTCTGTGAAGATGAGAGAAAGGAGCTCCATTATGCAGCGGACAGAAGAGAAGAGAAGCACCTCGATGAACACGAAAGTGTGCTGTATATTCAGCATTAGTTGGTTTCTCTTTTCTTATGGGACACTGAGGAAGATGGTTATGTAGTTCAGTTCAGCATTTCACCAGCTCTTTCTTATGATTTAAAGCTAAAGGTAAAATTGTCCCTCTGCTTAGTGTAGAACCATGCCATGAATGCATATGGGGGAGTCAGGTTATAGCTCCACACATTCTTAACCTTGACATGAGACATAAGTGAGTGGTCAGCTGTATGCTCCAGCCTCTTTGCTGCTGATATCAAATGAGTAGAAAGCTGCATGAACCCAAAACACACTCTGGATATTTCAGGGGATAGGAAAATGTTTTGACCCTGCCAGGAATTGAACCACTATTCCTTAGTCTATTACCCACACCCCTAGGTGTACCTTGGCTCATAACACTGGGGGGGGGGGGTGCAAAATCAACCATGGGTATTAGGAACTTTAATTTATGAAGGAGTCAAATTAGAAAGAGGGGAAGATTAGTTTCAACCAGTCCTTAATATACATACACCACTTTACCCCACTCTCACTCCAATTTTTTTTTATTTGCTCCTCTTCAACTCAGTAGCCAAAAGAAAATTATTTGTAGGTAGAAAAAATATTGGTGGGGTGGGGGGGGGGGGGCAATTGCCTTTCCTTGCCCTTCCCACCCCCCAATTTCCGCCTGTGTCCACACCTGAGTCATTATACCGACTGTGCTGTCTACCATTAGTGTCCTTTCTAATCATTTAAAATACTTAGTTATTAAATTTCACGTTATGTTCACCGTGCATCTTGATAACTAATTAAAAGTTTTAGACACCAACATATGCATTATATTCTCACAAGTAATGGATGTAAAGCATATGTAAAATTTTGACCCCCTGAGGATGGCTTGTTAAAGGCCGAAACACGTAGGGGTAATTGACTTACTTATGAGAATATAGTGCATATGTTGGTGTCTAAAACTTTTAATTACTTAGTTATTAGTTTCTAAGCCAGAAAACATTCCTTTATAGCTGAAACTAAATTTTCTTATTTATTATTGGCCCCCTCCATGGTAAACAGTGTGCATTACATTATGTTAAACCACAACGGAGGCAACGTTCTTATGCTTATAAAAATATTAGAGAACATAACAAAAATTTAAACTGTCAATAAAATCTCTTTTATAAAATAAATGCAAGTTTATATCAGACTGTTCCTTGACACATCAGAGTATATTTCTCATGTTGTAAAACTTCAAATGTGAAATGGGATAGGTACTAGTATAATTTAAAACATACAGATAAAAATTGGATACCAAAAAATAAAGTTGACATCAGTGGCATGCCTGCAGACTAAAATAATATGCGATATAACGTGATTAATAAAATAACACTTGAACTGTACACATAAAAATGGAAGGCAATTTACATACCATTTTGCCATGCCTGAAGTAATATTGCATTCATGATAAGAATAATATTACTCTCTGATTTTGAGGCCACCCATCAAATTAGGTGCTACTGTCAACCAAGTGTATATATATATATATATACACATATATACAGTCCATATTTGATAAACAAATTTACATTGCTTTTAGCCTTCATTCTTAGAATTTACGAAACTGTATTTTTATAAGTACAGCCCTTGATATTTATTTGTAAAGGTAAGCAGGCTATAAACCTTGCTTGTCAAAAAACTAGAGTGTTCAGCTTCTAAGGATATGATGACTTGCAATGTAAATACGATAATCTTCATAAATTAAATTGTATTATTAAACTGAAATAAAACTAAAAAAATATACCTGCCTGTAACAATAAATAATGAACTTGCTTTCGGGTTTTTAATTTTACCCTGATTGTAGCTGTTAAACGCCATAACTTCACTAATACCAAATGCATATGAGACTTATTTGCAGTACAAATGTGTACTTAGGAAAATTAAATTATTAAAAAATCTATTTAAAGTTGTACCAAAAAGCTATAAAATTCTTAAAGCATAAGTCACCTGGCGGGAAGTTGTGCGGGCGGTTTGTTGCTACACGAAATATATATAGCACCAACAGCGACAGTGCTAAGAGCACCAGTAGCGGGTTCATGGTGTTGTGTTCTGTCTTGGCTTTAAAATTGAACTGAAGTGAATGTCTCTGATGCTAGACTCTGATGTACTCTGTATCTTAAAGTCAACTTCGTTGACCCTTTCAATCATCTATATTTAAGACAAGGTACAAGGTACAAGGTACAAGGTCATGTTAACATGCAAATTATATCCATATAAAATTAAACTAAATTAAACCAACTGATGCACAAATTGAACTATCCGAATATGTTATCACATTTGATTGAGTTTAATTTACAATAATTACTGGATAAAACTATAAATTTAAATCTACAAGATAACTCATTTATCTTACAGATCACGCTTACCAGCCGAAATATGATAGCCAGTACTTCCGCATCTGCATACCTCACACAGCTATTTTACAAATTTTAATAATGTCTTTTAACTTATATAATTGAGTTTAATGTGTTGCAATCAAAATAATTTTACCACAATAGTGATAAAGGAGTGGTGTATGACATATAAAAACATATATTTGAGGTAGTAGCTTTTATAGATAAGACCCCCTGAAGATGGACCAAGGTCCGAAACATATGTAGGGGCATATAATAGAGACGATACAATAAAGGTAGTTCAATTTGTGCATCAGTTGGTTTAATTTAGTTTAATTTAATTTGTAAAGATGCACGGTGATAATAATGTGAAATTTATATCCATATAGTTTTATGTAGGATATTCCTCTCCTCTCCTCCTACATAGAATAAAAAGAAGAAAGGCTAACTGGATTGGTCACATCTTGCGCAGCAACTGCCTTCTAAAACACGTGATTGAAGGAAAGTTAGAAGGAAGGATATAAATGAGGAGAAGACGAGGAAGAAGACGTAAGCAGCTACTGAATGACCTGAAGGAAAAGAGAGGATACTGTAAAGTGAAAGAGGAAGCACTAGATCGCACCCTGTGGAGAACTCGCTTTGGAAGAGGCTACGGACCTGTCGTAAGACAGACTAAAGAATGAATGAATAATTTTATGTTTGCCCGTATATTTCATTTCATCTCCGAAACTACTGAATGGATCACCATAAAATATGGCACCGACATCATACATTACGAAATGTAAGGCAAACCGAATTCGGTTTATGTTAGTTAAAAATAATTCCCCTTTTCCATAAAGCTCAAAATCAGTATTATTGGTTTTCTAATAAGATGCCGCACCACGCAAAAGATTTCTGAGTAGCGTAAACCATAAATTAAACCACATTATGCCCTCAAAGACGGAAACTAATCTAAATTAGATGTGGCCGTGCCATGTCTCAGGCGGTTAGTAGCCGCCCTCTACCGCGGAGGCCCGGTTTCGATTCCGGATCATTCCATGTGGGAATTGTGGTGGACAAAGTGGTACTGGGACAGGTTTTTCCCCGAGTACTTCAGTTTTCCCCTGTCAGTTGCATTCCACCGGTGCTCCATTACTCGGAAAAACGAAAAAAAAACACTATTAATCTCCATCACAAGGTTGCACAATAAGCCTCATGTCTGCGGTGCGTCCGTAACATTTGCTGCGGGGCCCTTCACCCCCAAATCTAAATTAGATACAAATTCAGTTCCAGCGTCATAGAAAACAAGCCCTCTACCCATTGTGAAGACCAGCCTGCTAATGCTATTTATGGAAATAATCGGTGTTCATAATAAGGCCATGAAACAACAAATACACACCACGAGGAAATTGCCGAATTACGAAATGTTACAGCGTGTCATATACTCGTATGCAGGGTGGCGCAAACTCACTTGACATTCGATGTTTAGCGGCAACATTGAATTTCAAGCAACTTTTGCTCCACTCATTGTGATTATCACAGGGTTTTAAATGGTTCATATCTGCAACACTTATTTGAAACATTGACATTATTAATGCCATTGTACTCGTAGGTATGTACTTTCTGGATCTACACACAGTACAGATTTATTTGAATCACTTGTGAGCGAGGTAAATACAACATTTTTAAGTTGTTCATACCGTGCATTTTCATTCGATTACACATTTCTTAAAGTAACAAAATGCACACTTCTTATTTATTATACAATACTGTAAAAAATTGTATTGTATAATAAATAAGAAGTGTGCATTTTGTTACTTTAAGAAATGTGTAAACACAACAATTGAAAAGAAAAATAATTTTTCACCGTATACAGTAACATCTGTGCTCTGAGTAAATTTGCAGCATTGGATTTTAATCTGCATAAGGGAATGTTTTGATTAATGGAAGTAAAATGACAAATAACACATCTATAAAACATGTATATTCACTATCTTATTAGTATTTACACATTAAATTTCCTACACGAACTGAAATATGTTACTATAAATTGTGCGTGGGAAAAACACAAAACGTTGTGACCCCTAATTACAACCAATAACCAAGGCCATTGTTGGCACCATATCACAGAGTACACAGAGTTGGAATCTTATTGGCTTGTTTTTATAAATGAAATCCTACATGTTTTCAAGCTTCTTTACAAAACGGATAGCAATACATTGCATTTCGTATAAGTTTAATAATTAATGCTTTGATATATTATTATACATTAAATTGCCTGTCTCTGAATCTCTTCAATCACTGCATCATTTAAGTGGATTTATTCGGAATATTGTCCATAAAATGATATGTTTATTTAGTTATCCGTGGTTTATGTAATGCTGTCAGTATCACAGACTATATAGGGCCACACTCTACGACGATCAGTGATTATAGGGTAATGAGTTGTAAAGTGGCCATGGCCAATTTGAAGTACTGTCCACATTCAACTGAAGGAAAAGCACGAGATATCCAGTGTCCAAGCCCAGGTCTGAAACAGTTACTTCCGGAGCATAAAGTAGGAGCGTAACCCACTTCACAACTACGTTCGGAATCAAACTATATCGAAAAGCACACTCCTTGGGAGCTTAGAATCTGAATATTGTATCAGTACGAATATAACTGGCCTATTTTTGTTGTGATGTGTGTGTGTACGTGTGTACGTGCTAACAGGCTCATCAGCCGGCATGTTTACATAATTCCATAGATTAACTACTACTGCGCAATTCGTTTTTAACATTAGCCAATAAATTAGCGTCATGTAAGTTATGTACTTACGTTAGTCTGAACCACTGGCATTGGCTTTGTGAAATTTTCTGCTTTAATTATGTGCATGCCGAGCTTAATGGCCGTGCGGTCTGAGGCGTGGGTCTGCAGCCGCTCGCTTGCTGGGATTGCGGGTTTGAATCCTACCGGGAGCATGGTTGTCTGTCTCTTGTGAGTGTTGTCAGGTAGAGGTCTCTGCGACGGGCCCATCACTCGTCCAGAGGAGTCCTACCGAATAGGGTGTGTCTGAGTGTGATCGCGGAAACTCAACAATAAGGAGGCCTTGGCCTACTAGGGCTGTCGAACCATGAAAAAAAAATATCATGTACATGACTAAAAACTCTATAAGAAATACATAATTACTGAAGCCTGAGATTAGTCTAAACACTAATTTAGTACTTACGTGATAGAAAACAAACTGCGTTTTCGGTAAATGCTGTTTGGGGAAATGAAAATAAAGTTGCCCCTTTGCATGCAATAAAGGCATATGGAGGAGTGGAGGTAAATCTTTACACATTTTTAACCTCGACACCAGATGGAGTTGAGTGGAAATCTTCACGGCTCTGGCCGTTTTACCTGGGCAAATAGCGGCCCCACGGTTATTATTGAATACGAGATTTTTTGGGGCCCAGAATTGGTCTAGAAGCTTTGGAAATGAGTTAAATCTTTTGCTCCTGCCGGGAGCAATATGTACGATATGTATCGGCATAGTAACTAGGCTACGGACTGGAGATCGATAAGTCGTTTTTCGATTCGCAACAGGGCTAAGAGGCTTTCGTGTTTTCCAAAGCGTCCAGGACAGATCTCAGGGCCCACCCAGCCTCCCATTCAATGGAAAATGGGGTGTCTTTCTCTGTGGGGAAGCGCAAGGGCGTGAAGTCTCCATCTAGAGCCGACGTTAAAAATGCGTGGAGTAATACCTCCATCCCCCCATGTGTTTTCATGGCGTGCTTAGGGACAACTTTGCCGTCACGTTATAAACGCTCGATGTCACGACGTGGCATTTTGACACAGACAGTAACGCTAATGACAAGTGCGTGAATGCCTGCAGCACAGGTCATACATAGTAACAGCAGCGGGAGTTACAGCAACGTGGAGATGGGCAGATTCCTTTAAACACACTTGATTTGATACTAAAACTGCATTCTGCCTGCGAAGTTTGTTTGTGTGTTTCGCGTGTTCCTCATAATAAGTACCTACCATTTCCCTGAACAGCATTAACCAGTTGGTCTTTGTTAATGGAGGTTAAATTTCCTGTGCGGTAGGAAATGTTTTATGTATATAAATTAGATTAGCTTGCGCCTTAAAAGGAAGTATGAGTAGGCCGATTCATAAATCATAAATTCTCTTCAAAACAGTCGATCAACTATTTTCTGCAATGCACAAAGTAAGTCTCGTGTATATATATATATATATATATATATATATATATATATATGTTTATGTATATCCATATATATGTTTATGTATATCCATATATATGTTTATGTATATATATATATATATTCGTGTATGTGCCTAATTTGGATTAATATTAGATTTCTCTGATACAGTTTAAAAAGTATTACAAATACACATTTGTAACGGTTAATTGTTAAATATATAAGACAACCAAACACAACGTTGGTACATAATGCCCCATGCATAAAATATTTAATATTCAGATATGTTGCTATTGTCACGTGATAAACTTCACAGAAGTTCCTTATCAGATTGCTGTATAACTACCTAAATCAAGAAACTTAATGCGCAGTTAAGATAAAACTAATGCTTTGTATACAGCTGAGTATGCCGATCCCGGTGGCCGCGCGGTCTAAGGCGTGGGTCTACGGCCGCTCGTTTGCTGGGATTACGGTTTCGAATCCCGCCGGGGGCATGGATATCTGTATCTTGTGAGTGCTGGCAGGTAGAGGTCTCTGCGTCGGGCTCATCACTCATCCAGAGGAGTCCTACCGAGTGTCGTGTGTCTGAGTGTGATCGTGAAGGCTTGATAATGAGGAGGCCCTGACCCACTAGGAGCTGTTGCGCCATGGAAAGAAATAGAGCTGACTATGCTACAAATTTCGGTTACGTAAAAAGTTGTCAGTATGATATTTCATGATCACAGGCACATTTAGCTTGCTCTCCCCTTTCAGAAAAGACAACATCTCATCAGTAGATATGGATATCTTGGTATAATTTCATGTCTAATTTTTGGGAGCTGACGGAGTTTCTTTCGACAGTCGTATTTACGAGTATCTTAACAATTGTCAAAAAAAAAGGGCCTGAAAATAAAGTTAAAAGTATGACGGGCATATTTACTCCGACGGCAACACTTCTGATTTGCAGTCAGAAGGTACCCAGTTCGAATCTCGTATCTACCGAAACACCGACTCCTTCAACATCAAAATGCACATTTGAGACGCCGTGGAAAGCAAGCAGCGTCAGTTGTCACAGTAATGAGGGGTAATTTAAAGTACCCTGCATTTTACTTAATTTAATGACTTGAAAATTATTATAAATAATTCAAACGTAATCTAAAACTTTGGTCCCAAAAATTAAAATTGGTCTCCAGTGAGCTTAACATTTTGAAGTGAGGCCCGCGCCGTTACGTCTGAACACCCCTGCTTTGAACTACTTTGTTAGGAACATCACGTGGAGGCGATCTATCGATTAGCATGTATATTATAGAGTTGTGTCGCCCACATCTGTTAGCTGATTTCTAACAGTATCACATACGTGTGAAGCATCCGACGGGCAATTAGAATCTCAATCTGAGAGAGTGGTTAATACATCACACTACATGCGTACTCAGAGAATACGGCGAACCGAAGTCAAAGGAAATGACCTGGAGAGATTTGAGTGGTGTAATTAGATTCCTCACGTATAACAAAATAATAATAATAGACAATGAAATAATACTAATAATAATAATACGGTTCTTGATTATTTATTTGCTGACTCAACAGCCTAATGGCTAATTACAAAATTAGCACTAACACGCAAATGAGCATACATAACCCCCCCCCCCCAAAAAAAATAAGAAAGGGATGTAATACCATACAGTTCAGTTAACTAATAAATCAGAGTTAAAATGATAAAAATATACATTATTGTGTAGAATATAATTTAATCACTGATAAAGCAGTTTAACAGATTTACAAATCAAAACAAAACTGAAAAGTAAATCCTATTAATTGTAATAGATTTTTCCGTAGGTGTACCAATGACTACACAAAACAATTTGTGGCTTTGTGGCTGACACGCGTATAGCAGAAGGACAATTTTTACATGGACAGATGACACAGAACATAAAATATATCTAAGATTTAGCGTAGGAAATCGAATACATATAGTATCCAAAAGGGAAGGAAAAAATTTAAACCAAGCTAAATGTTAATAAAAACAAGGGCATAAAGGTTATTGGCGGTTGATACAAAAAGTTTCCTTCTGTCACTTGAGGTACGCAATTCTAGTTACTGTGATGCCGTGGTAGATCTAAGGCTGCTTTGTGAAAGAAACGATTATAACAAGGATCTTAAAATTACGTTGGATGCTTGATAGCGTGTTGGTAACTTTGAGACGTATTACTTGTCGATGTCAAATAAGAGATACTCTAACTTAGGTCTAATTGAAATGCTAAAATACGTGTACAGTATTAGTAAATACTTAAGCAAAGAAGTAGAAGAGGATAGGTTTCGAAAAATCTCCAGCAACTTAATGGATTGAGAAAATATATAATCAACATTGTACAGAGAGTACAGAGTAGAATTAGTAAATGCTGAAAGGTCTGCAATGAAGCCAGTGTATTTTGTGCAGGATTTACAATATTTACAATTACAAGTAAGTGTTAATCTGCTCTGGGAAATTAATAACTCCAACTTCAGTAATGCTGAATTTTATTAGATTACGAGCGCAACACCAGGCTTTTATCAAATAAATATATCTTAACAGTATAAATCATTAGCATCTGTAAGGTAATAAAAAGTTTTAAATTTTATCAGCAAAATTAAGATATCTGGAGTGTCTAATTACGTTGCGTGTCATTTATGAATTTATCGAAAGTCAAGAAGCCCCAGAACAAATCCTTGAGGAACACCAGAACTTATTGCGAGAGGAGAAGAATGAACTACAGGAATTTGAAAGAGATATTGTGTATTGGAGAAGTAACTACGAAACCAGTTGACGAAAACGCACTAAGCATATGAATAAGGTGCGAGGAAACAAGCTGAAAGCACAGCTGTGGTCAAAATTTATGTAATAAATTTGAGATAAGGTGTCAGATTGGTAATGGGAGATTTGGGATTAGCAAAACCATGTTCTACATTTTCAATTTTAATTTCAAATTTTGAGAAACACGGTCACGCATAGAAAATCATAGAGTATCGAAAAATATTTAGAATGAACTTAGGTAAGTAATTGCTAACAGAGATGTATTTACCTTTTTCAGAACATTAAATACTAATAAAATAATAATAATAATAAAATAATACGTTGTATACGTTTATAAAGTACGATCTTAAAGCCAAAGCGAAAAATATGCAAGTGCTGAAATTACCTAAAAAAAAAGGTCTGAGAAAAATAATTTGTTACGAGGAAGAGGGATTAACAACGCGATAGAGAAAAGTATATGATGATGAAATTAACAATTTGTGCTGTTCATAAAAGTCAATAATCAACTGAAAGAAAATCAGGAGGGCGAAGTGTGTACCGTGCATATAATATTAGGTGATTACACAATCCTAACACCTGAACAGGTGCGACTATCGTGGAATCGGTGAGGGGGAATAATATTTAATCGCATCCGAAAGAAATAGGTTGTTAGAGCATGGACTGAATTCATCCGGTTCGGTAGAGGTTTTGTTGTGTATTTTGCAATGAACATTTGTTTTGGAAAAAAAACGTGAGTATTCTCAAAAAGAACTAGCTCTATGAACCTGGTTTTCAAAGTGACACTTCGATGTGTGTTAGCGATTCATGTTTGAGGCATTAACCACAATATAATAAGTGGAAAATCTTCTTCTTCCATTGGCATTACAGCCCGGGGTGGGCCAAATCCTCCTCCTTTCGGAGGTTTCTATGGTCATGTGCGTTGATGTAGCGGGTGACCAGCCCACTGACTGCACAAGTTCCACTCAATCCTGATGTGACTGCCAGAGCAATCTGGCAGGCAGTCAGGAGACTTGGGTGAGAAATGGCCGCTGAATTTTGCCGACGGGCACTACTAGTTCTATTCATGCCCGTAGGGTTCTTTTACATGCCGTAAATCTACGACATGGGACCGACGGCTTTACTTCCCCTCCGAAGGAAGTGGTGCTCCGGATTTTTATCACCCTTAAAAATCCATCGCCCTCGGTCGGGATCGAACCCGTGAATCTTGGGCACGCTAACCACTAGTCCACCGAGGGCGACAATAAGTGGCAAATAGAAGCTATTAAATATAAAGGCAATGCGATCTTTGGAGCCGTCGGCAACTATTTACCTAACAGCACAGCGTAACACCACAAAAGTCTTGAATATTTAACAACACCTCTGTTAAAACTTCAAATCTCACAGGAGAAGCTTGTGATTTTAGGATACCGAAATTTCGGGGAGTATGTTGCAATGGGAAATTGGATAGGATGGGTAAGCAGGAAGCGTATAGAGAATGTTTGTGGGGAAAATTTGGAAAAATTTCCACCAGGACGGTGATTTTGAACAGGGTTTCCGTCACTTGCGCTAAAAGGATCCGCGAGTTGAGAGGATTTTACTCAGAACAACTTACAGTGCTTTTCCTTACCTAGCATTTCTCATAATCTTAAGTTTTGTAGCCATTATTACGAGGAAAATGATTGTTTTTGACTGCAATTTACATTAATTTAATAAAGGTTTTACGGTTTAATAATACTCCTTATTTCTTAATATCATAATTGTAAATATTACTGCGAGTTGCGCCTGAAGCGTCCGTCAGTTGAGGTAAATTTGGGGAAGAGGTATGCAGAATTAGTGCGACTTTGCACGGGGTACGTGGTGCCGAAATTATTGGGAAATCCCGTTTCTGAGTGGCTGAGAAACTGGGTCATTGAGGATATGAAATTAGATCAGCATTCTAATCTGATAAGAGCGGTTTTTTAAGTTCGGCGCTCTGCTATCACAATGTTATTTGACGACAATGCAATACAAGTATATAGTAGTTAGAATGAGCTTGAAGTATATTACACTGCGCTCTAGCCAGGAGAATTCCGGATACTTAGGAAAAGAACAGTCGTGAGATTTCATTTTTACCAGCAGATCGCATGGTGTCTTGAGAATATAAAGTCACATTTTTTATCCTTCGATGCCAGCCTTAGTGCACTGTACGGATCCTTATTTATTCATTGCTACCGGCCTCGGTGCGCTGTACAGACCATTAATTCTTCATATGCTTCTGGCCTCTGGGCGTTGTAGGTCGTGATTGCATTTGAGGGTACTATAAATTAAAAAGGGGGCCGGGATAGCGTAGTCGGTATAGCGACTCGCTACGGGCTGGACGGTCCGGGGATCGAATCCCGGTGGGGGCGAGTTTTTCCGTACCCGTCCAGACCGGCCCTGGGGCCCATCCAGCCTCCTATACAATGGGTACCGGGTCTCTTTCCCGGGGGTAAAGCGGCCGAGGCGTGGAGTTGACCACCCACCCTCATCTAGTGCCAGGGTTAAAGAAAGAGTAGAACTATACCTCTACTCTACCTCTGGGCCTTCGTGGCCTGTTCTAGGGAGAACTTTACCTTTATCTTATAATTTAAAAATCTCTTCCGTCTTGACCAGCAGGGGCGTGTAAACCCCAGCGTTATTGAAGGGTTACAATAACCGGGAACGAACAAAGAAATATTTTGTTTCCGAACATCTCTCTAACAAAAGCCGATATAAGCCCCCCCTCCCCTACCAGATAAACACTAACGGAAGTCTAAGTTAACGTCTGTTACAGCACGGCTGCAGTGGACACAGCAAGTCCTCACACAGTGTAACTTTAAAACACTCCACATAAGCAAGTAGTCACAACAGGTTTATTGCTCGGCAGTTACAAAGCTTCTGTCCGTCCGTCTGTCACTGTGGCGAACTTCATCACGAACAAAGCAAACTGCCGTGTAATGAAATCCCTGGCGCAAACGCTGCTAGACTTTGAACTCCATGTCTCAACAATCGATAGCGAAATACAGAGCCTGTCATCGTATGATGGACACTCGTTTTCTTAGACGTTTGAGGTAATATGAGAGTGAAAAAATGATAGTAGTAGTAGTAGTAGTAGTAGTAGTAGTAGTAGTAGTAGTAGTAGTAGTAATAGTAGGGTTCTACGCCGTGGCGCAGTTGGGTGAGGCACTGCGCTACAAGCCGGAAGTTGGCGGATTCGATTCGCAGTGGGGCAATTTTTTATTTACTGAATTCTTCTGGCCGACTCAACCTCTTAAGAGAAAAAGAGTACCAGGAATATGTCCTGGGGGGGGGGGGGGTAAAGGTTTGACAACCTTACCATCGTCATGTGCCGATTATCTAGAAATTCTGAGGGCCTCAACATCCTGGAGCCCTAAAGGCCTGTCCAGGCCTGTATTGTGGTAGCTTATGATTAGTAGCAGCAGCAGTAGTAATCGTGGTAACACTAACTGCAGCAAGTTTAAAAATAAACTAACTTGACAAACAGAGAAATGTCGTGTAAGCCCGAATATAAGGGGATTCCTTCTTTCCCATTGTGGTATTTAGTAAGAAGATTATGAAAGTCTTAGACAGGTAGATATGTTTTGATTTCAGGCTTCCGCCGCGATGTTGATGTAATCTATGGTCTTTTGGGTGATTACAGGTAGATATGTAACTAAAAATAATACGTACAACTGACTTTCTGTACCGTATGAACAGTGCTATAGCATATCTACTGAATAACTGTTTACGAAAAAAATAACGTGTCCGTGACTTGTTGCTAGATAATGCAGTAAGGCCATGTTTTAAGGCGACCCCTACTATGTGTGGTCATTTCTGAAAAACCCTCTTCTTATATTCGGGCTTACACAACTGTCAAAGTTTATTAAAACTTACGAATATAAAATCTCTTCTGTATTCAACACACCTTTGTGTAACTCAAATTTAACAGGTGGTTTACTTCAGCCTGGACCTGTTTAGAACATTCTGAACAGGAAAATCCACAGATTGGTCACATCTCAAGCAGGAGATGACCTTCATGCATGGGGCTGTTGGAGATCATGTCTTTCAGATGTTATACTTGTGATGCTGATTGCTCTATAATGGTTGCAGACTTTCGGAAGAGCTTGTAGGAAGATGAGAAATGAAGTTTCAGATGGAAAGATTCAATTTCACGAAGCTAAACGATGTAGAAGTTACAGAAAAGTATCAATTTAAAGCCCAATAAACAGGTATTGTGCTTACTGATGTGACAACTTAGACGTCAATAGGACCTGGGAAGAGCATTGGAAAGCACAGAATGAAACTGAGATCGAGATTCCACTTCAGGGGTGGAGAACCATTCGCACCGGTTACAAGCCTGTCAGCAGCAGAGTTATCAGCTGACACTTGTTTTTGCAGGTTTAAGTCTGTACTAACAAGTAGAAAACACTCTTTAATTGAACAGTTTACGAAGCTAAAATTCTTTTCCATAAGATACTTACCCCTGTCAATTTAGGCTTCCATCCTTAATACCAAGAATTGCAGACACTCTCAGACAGCTTAAAGTTACGTTACTTGAGACTTGCGAAATTTAAAAAAAGCATAAAATTGAAATAAAACATTTTTTAAAAGCGCGGTTAAATTTTGCTTCCGGAAATGAAGGCGCAATGAGACGAAGGTGGCGGAAGAATAATGCTGGGCGATAACACAGGCGGCGGGGCGGTCATGCCGTTGCTGATCAGGTTCCAGTGTGTTGGAGTTGGGGTTCAAAATGAACTGCCTTGTTTATGCACGTATAGGTAATCATATGTGTACTTGATTCCAAAAGTCTTACTATTTTCCGTTAGACGAAGAAACCTAAATTAAAAGGCATTATCTCTGGACAAATTAAATCAGATGTACACAAAGAATTATTAATGAGTATCAGAGGCTTGTATGGAGGCACAAATAAAGGTATCAGAAGGGTTATAAAAGTAGAAGTGACTTAGTATATGATGGGGAATATAACCTTCTCGAGGATTCTTACACTATTTTAACAAGATGAAAGAATCACTTCTATTCGTCATTTAATGTTCATGGGGTTAATGATATTAAGCGGACTGAAAGACATACAGCTGAACCAGCAGTACCTAATGATAGTGCATTTGTCTTTGCGATTGTGATTGAAAATGCGGAAAGAGATAAAAGCACCAGGTGATTTAGAATTCCGAGAAAATTTATCCACGCGGGAGATACAACATTTCTTTCCGAGAACTGTGAAATTATCAGTTCTGTTTTGAATGTAAATTGGGTGTTCGCCCTAGAGGAAGCAGAAGGCAGACTGGGGTGTTCTGAATGAAGTGATGAGGAACGTATAAGGGAGAAGAAGGAAGAGGACGAAGGAGAAAATCACACACCGTCATTTTCTATAATTTCACTCTTCACAAAATGTTAATAAGGCGCTTACATTAAAGATAATGATATAATAGCAGATAATAGCAGGCATAGGGGATATGAGAAATTCATATAAAAACTGAAATGCTTTTAATAATATATCATTTTTTTTTCAATGGCTCGACAGCCCCTTGGGGGCCTAGGCCGCCTCATTTTTGGAGGCTTCACGATGACACATTTCAGACACACCACAGTCGGTAGGACTCCTCTGGACGAGGGATCAGCCCGTCGCAGAGACCTCTACCTGACAACACACAACACTCACAAGAGACAGACATCCATGCCCCGTTGGGATACGTGATCAAAAGAATTAATATTCACTCTCACTTCCATTTCGGTCATAAGGGATGCTAATTTCCAGTTCTTCCCAACAAAATCCGAAAAGTCGCTAAATCTTCAGGGTCAATCGATAAAAACGTCATAAAATACATCTACATTACTTTTAAAACATTACAATTAGGTACTCATGTGCTTATCTGCTAAAATTTGCAAATTGTAAAAACTGTACCTGGGATTATACAACAGACATAAGCTTAAACTTATTCCGTGATATATATTCAGCTTGAACGCCATAAGTAGCAGCAAAATAAAGAAATGCTAAAATATCTTGCACCAATATTTAGTGCTTTTCTTTTACTTATTGAAGGGAACCGCAGCAGATGCTACAGACGCACCGCAGCCTTGAAGGCTTATTGTGCAACACTGTGATAAGATGATGAGGTTTTTTCTGTTTTCCATTTTAATGGAGCACCGGTGGAATAAAATTGACTGGGGAAAACCGAAGTACTCGGAGAGAAACCTGTCCCAGTGCCACTGTGTCCACCACATATCCCACATGGACCGACCCGGGATCGAACCCGGGCCTCCGCATGTTTAGTGCTTTAAAGAACATTGCAGTAGCTGAGTCAGGAAGCAGATATATCTACGTGTAGATCATCTGGCCAAGAGAAGTCCGTAATTCATGTCTAAATGAGAAGTCACGTCAAGAAGATACCACTAACGTAACAGAGGCGCACTGCTTTTGTACAACCCTTAGAGATACATGACATCCCGACTCCCTGCATCTTCCCTACACATGTATCCTACATATCATCCCTCACCCCCATTTCGTTTAAGAAAATCCCAGTATAACAAGAATATCGCGGGATATTTGATTGTTAAAAAAAAAACGAAATTTCTAGGGGAAATGTGAACAAAGAGAGACGTCAAACACGCGGAAGTAGTCTGACAGACGGCCCAGGGGAGTGAATTACAAGAACAAGAATCGAGAATATGACAGACCACGAGGTGTTGCATATGGACTGACTGGATTCAGATTTTGGGCCTAACAGAAAAATTACGCCTAAATGTACAAACGTAATTTGAAGAGGCACACCAGCCTATTAATAACATCTAGATGTTTCCAATCTTTGCTTTGTAATCAATAACTTGCCTTTTTTTTTGTGGCGAAGGGCCCCGCAGCAGATGCTACGGACGCACCGCAGCCTTGGGGCTTATTGTGCAACCCTGTAATGAAGATTAGTTTTTTCGTTTTTCCTTGCAATGGAGCACCGGTGGAATGAAATTGACAGGGAACAACCGAAGTACTCGGGCAAAGACCTGTCCCATTGCCACTTTGTTCACCAGAAATCCCACATGGACTGACCCGGACCTCCGAGGTGAGAGGCCGGCGACTAACCGCCTGAGCCATGGCACGGCCCGAACTTGCCAGGTTAGAAAATAACACATTCTGGGCAATCAGAACTCCACCACCAGTATCAAACCTTTTCCATCTTAACGTTACATATATGTCGGGTCTAAGGTCACCAAATACCGGACAGTTTTCAAAGTGGTCGTAGGGTAAATCCGGCTACTCACGCGTAGAGCATGGTCTCTAAACTCCTTCTATATCCTCGGCGTTTTTTTACAAAAATATGAAGTTTTGTTTATACACAGACCCAATACGTCTGAGCATGATAAATACTGAACTGTTTTCTTAAATTCCTCTGTCATGCCCAAGCTTAGTTTAGGCCTAATGTCACATCATTCAGTTATAAGGAAACAACGCCACTTTCTCCTTTTATAGAAATATTAATTAATCCATATTTGCTCTGAATTGTAGCTTAATATGAAAATGGAATAACAAAAATTAAGGAACGTGAATAAATTATTCTATAAATACATTTTCCGGCGTAGGAAGGTAAAAGAATTTCCCAAGAAGTTAAAGTTGTATCTGTGCATGACGCCTTACGAGAGGTTAAGTTTCACGAATGAGCACTTCTGCTAATGTTAAGTGAGCTGCTTACGTCGTTAGCTTATAAGGTTAGATAGATGATGGAAAAAAGAATGTATATGACGAAGCAGGTTTCATTTATCTTACCTGAAAACGGAAACAGATAAACTTCCCCAAAATTTATGATTTCTAACGCAAAGAAACAAAGGAAAATGTCTAATGGTTGCGTCTTAAAATAAAGCTGTTTTCTTTCTGTTTCTTTCATCCTCCTGAGCTTACGAAAAAGAAACATTCCTCTGAACTGTTTTTTCCGTACATATGTCCGGCTGAAGGTCGTAGAAGATAGGACAGATAAATTATCTGTTTATGTTTTCAAAGGACTTAGGGTACAGATATACTGGTTCTGATACGTCATGGAGTTTCTTCTGTGACAGTCCTGCGAAGACTGACAAATTTAAAAGCACTAGAGGAATACCCGGTGAGAAGTGAAAAGAAAATTTCGTAGATCTCATATGGTAACCATAGATAAAGTCTCCATTGACACATTCTTTCAACTAGCATTGGAAATTGAAAGTAGATAGAAATTCAATCTTTAAATACTAGTGTCAAAATAACACATACACACTTCCATTTATTCAAATACCTATGTCATCGACAATAAATTTTATTAGTACTTTGTAAGGAAACGTGTTCTTATCCAAAATTCAACTTTATTTCCGAGAAGATGGAAGATCTGATGTTGACCTTAATGCTAAAATTGCATGCAAAGCAAAATTATGTAAATTACAATGTGAATATACCTGCTGATTTAGCGGTAATGCACTAGACTTATGTTGGGAGGTGTCCAGCTTGAATCTATGCCGGAAGAGCAGATGTCTAAGGTCTAAAGTAGGTAATGAAATACTCTTCCCAAATCCTTTGGAATTACTCATCCACCAATAATCGTACCATCAAAGTATGTTGTCTGAGATATCGCCAGGTTTGCAGAATAACACCCCCCCCCCCCCCCGAACTCAAAGCATAATGACAATCTGAACTGAAAGCAAAACTTGTAAAGTTATCCACAAACATATTTGTTGAATGTAAGAACTTTGGCTTAGTTTTTCTTCGTAGTGCGTTTTCATTCATATAAACAAGATGATGCTTCTACATTATGGTGACATCTATACTCTCAAAGATGAACCAAATGCGCGCTGCGAGTTCTGCGCCATCTGCAAACATGTTAGCACATCACATCGGAAAGAAAGGTTCAGCATGATTCTTTGAAACAGGTGTTTGGTGAACAACGCAAGTGTGTGGTTAGATTTTCGGTTGCCAAGAAATTGTGGTTCAGTGGTATTCAATCTGTGTTCCTCAGTACGGGTAAAGGGTTACACGGGTATAGATATTCTTTATAATGAAATTAGTAAATACAATCTTAACAATATTTAATTACACTTTTCCCTCTATACTTTTGCTCAAATAATGATGGGTTTATTTTCAGTGTAAATCATTTTGATTGTCACAAATATGTGCACACATTTTATTTTTAAAATAAAATTTGTTTTAAATTTTGTATTTAATTTTTGGACTCCAGAAGCACAAGTTATATACAGGGGTTCCATGAAAATTCAGATTTAGTGACAAGGGTTCTACAGATATTAAAATATTGAAGTCCGCTTCTTTGGCTTAATACAATATAAATTGCGGCAAACCAGAAAAATATAACCTGTCATATTTTACAGCAGTTGTGTCGTGTGAAAATCAGTGAAAACAATCACGCAACGATGAAAGTCACAATTATGTCCGTTTAGAGCCTCTGGCTCTGATTCGAATCCCTGTAACCCGGATATTATCACCATTCTCGTCCATGTCCTTGCTAGTGTCCTGAGGTTAGGAGGGTCCAAAATCCGAAATGTAAGGCTTCATAAAGTCTCACGAACGTAATTACGTCTGACTGCCGACCGACCAACTGTCCAAAAGTGTTTTAGTGTTTACTTTCAACATTTTTCAGAAAATCGTCAAAACTGTGCTATTTTAGGCCACTACCAACTCTTCATCACAGTTGTAACTTTATTGTAAAGACCACAGACGAGATTATTCCCGCGATGGTGTGGACGTGTCTGGCGCGGTGCGGGGACAGCGGGCTATAGAGTGGACTACTAGACTGCGATTGGTAGGAACTACAGACTGTTTTACTACTACTATACTACTACTACTACTACTACTACTACTACTACTACTACTACTACTACTACTACTACTACATACACTGATTGCAAATATCGAGCACTTGGAACAGCTTTTAGTGAGCGAGTACACTGTGCGAATGCTTTCAGAATGAGTAGTATAAACTTGTCATTCACGACCCAATATTGCGCATGCGCATTTATCGTATTCATAGCAGGGGTCACCTCGTGGTCTGTGGAGAGTATGTAATTATCCTGACACCTCAGACTGTAATCTCGCATCTAAAACTGCAGTTAATATAACGTCATTAAATCCTCTACAGATTAATCAGCGTCAGACGAAAATCTGCCCAGGGTTACGGTGTGAGCTAATAAAAACTTGTAAGAAGAACTTTGTTCACCCCCACTCCTGCAGTTCGTGAAGTGTACGTAACTTCCGTGTAATGTAGAGGGGACTTTTTCTTGTGTATGTGGGTACTTCAATAATGCAGTTAATTTACATAATTTCGAAGCCTTCACTATGAACTTCAGGCTGGTGAAACAAGACTTCCGAACGGCATTGGAAATGTTACGCACTTTAAGCAGTTAATTAATGGGCAAAGTTAAGGCTGCGCGTAGCTAATTGCAAAGTGTGCATCTGCTTGGAATATGGGATAACGTCACAACTACGGGATTAAACATTAGCAATTTATATGGCTTACACATTCAACGAGCGATGGAATCAATAATGAGATGGGTAGAACATGTAACACTTAGAGGAAATATGAGAAATCTGTCGAAATCTTAGTCTGAAAATCTGAAGGAGAGGTTTTACTTGTGGTGATTAGAAGCAAATTAGGGATAACATTCAAATGGATCTTAAATAAAGATGTGAGGATATGAATTCAGCTTAAGTGATGAGATAGCCCGTACTTGGTTCGATCCAGCAGGGGAAAGTTGTGGGTTCCATTCTCAAAGGAGACTATTCCGTGGAGTCAGTGCAGGAACACACAGAATGGAGATGTTGCTGTCGTGACGTAATGAGAGGGAACCTACTTAATAGTGCTTCCTATTAACTCATTGACAATAATTAAATGGAGCAGAACCCTTCTAGATACTCAATATGCTATCAGGTTTTAGTATTTTAATCAATTCTACTGTATTTTAGTAATGAAATCTGTTATCAAAATACGACATAAATTTGTAAATAAGACTACAAAAATATTTTTGTGCCTATTCTAAACGTCTCTGCCCATCACGAAACTAACTCCATGGAGCAGAGTCCTTCTTGAGAAGCCAACAGGTCATCAGCCAGTCAAGAAACTAACTCCATGGAGCAGAGTTATTTAGTTAATTAGTTAGTTATACATGCCTAAATCCAAATTATCTATTCTTAGGGAATTTATAACAAGGTGCACGTTTTAAAGTTTCGTGTTGATAATACCACTTAACCATTTGTAGCATACTGACTTGACGTGCGATATGAACTATCAGCTTTAACGTTAAAACAACTCTGCTATTTGCTCACAGATTGTGTGTACGTATCTCGCACGACTCCAACAACAAAGTGACCATACCTCTAAGCAACACTAACAGTTTGGTGTCTGTAATGGAGGGACACCGAGTTCCTTTCTTTCGTACGGATTTCATTTTACACCTTATGTAGGTAGAACGGGTGTTTCAAAGTCTTGACTACAAAATTGCTTTATTTTTAATTACGATTAAAGAGAAAATTGCTCTGAAAATTAATTAAAGTACAAATAGAAGCAGTACAAGGTCATGTGTTCCATCACGGCTTATGTAAATGAGTGTATATATATAACTCTTATAATTGGAATCCATTATTGTAGAATTCTTTTTATATCACAACTTGTGGATTATGAAGAAATTAAATTTTCATTCTTTTGAGTTATTAACAGTTGTTCATGTGATAAAATCTCTAGACTTTTAAGGAACACAGGTTTCGTTACTCTAGTATAATGGAGGCTGCTTTCGAAGTACACGCAAAATTTGGACGACTTTACAGCAAAACGTTTAACCTACATGCATAAAATAAACAAAAACGAACTCATAAAACATTTTCTTCACTATGGGGCATATAAAACAAAGGATGTAGAAATACAGTCAGAACATTAAAAAGTTAGCTATAAGAATGGGATAGGCTTCATGTACAGGTAATTGCAACAAAGTACATAACTTTATACTAAACTTTGTTTGATTTATTTTTAATTTTAGCTTTAAAATTTAAACAATTCCAAAGCAAGTGATTAAAAGTGTAACGTGAAACACAATATACCTAACTAATGTGTTCCATGTAAAAGACATATATGCCTAACTGACTATTTCATGTTTTCGCTTTGTTTAGTTTTGTGATAATTAAAAAAGTAGATGCCAAAATACGTGAGCAGTTGCGTATAAAATATAAAAAAGGTAGCTGCTGCTGACGGAAAATATGAGGATTGCTGTAGTTGTAAACGCAACTCTGTGTTAAGTAGAAAGTAAGTTAATAATGTAGTCCTTAATCAGTTACATTTTGGTTGGCCTGGAATTTCCTGGAACTTTTCAGTGACTTATTTTACTGTCAGTCTCTAGATATTAATGCAAAATTGGGGAGGGAGGATACTTTCAAACCGACAATCGGGAATGAGAGTTTACATGAGGATATTAATGATAATGGTGTTAGAGTTGTAAACTTTGCCACATCAAAAAATCTGTTTGTTAAGAACACGATGTTCCCGCACCAAAATATTCATAAATAAACCTGGACCTCTCCTGATGGGAAGACTCATAATCACATTGATCACGTAATGATAGATAGGAGATGACAATAAAGTGTACTCGATGTGCGATCTTTCAGGGGAGCTGACTGTGATACTGATCACTATCTGGTGGTTGCAAACGTTAGGGAAAGACTGGCGGTAATTAAACAATAAGCACAGAAGTTTGATGCAGAGGGATTTAATCTCAAGAAGCTAAGTGAACTAGAGGTTAGGAAACAGTATCAGATAAAGATCTCAAACAGGTTTGCAGCTTTGGAGAACTTAAATGTTAGTGAGGACATAAATAGGGCTTGGGAAAACATTAAAGAAAATATAAAAATCTCAGCTAAAGAGAGTTTAGGGCTGTATGAAAGGAAGCAGCATAAACCATGGTTTGACGAAGAATGTTCAAAATTTTTAGATCAAAGGAAGCAGGCTAAAATGCAGTGTTTACAGAATCCAAACCAAAGTAATATAGATAATCTGGACAATGTAAGGCGTGAAGCTAGTATACATTTCAGGAACAAAAAGAAGGAATATCTGAAACTAAAATTAATGAACTTGAAACAAACAGTAAGAACAAGAATATCAGAGACTTGTTTAGGGGCATCAATGACTTTAGGAAGGGTTACCAGCCTAGAACTAATGTAGTAAAGGATGAGAAGGGTGATCTGGTTGCAGACTCCCACAGTATCTTGGCTAGGTGGAGGAATCATTTCTTAAAGCTATTGAATATACATGCGGTTAATGATGTTAGGCAGAATGAAATACATACAGCAGAGCCACTGGTGCCTGAGCCCAGTGACTCTGAGGTTGAGATGGCTATTGAAAAGTTAAAAAGGTACAAATCACCAAGTATTGATCAAATTTCATCAGAACTGATTAAAGCAGGAGGTTATTAATTATTAATTCTAATACTAATTATTAATTCTATTTGTAATAAAGAAGAATTGCCTGAATAGTGGAAGGAGTCAATCATTGTACCTATTTATAAGAAGGGTGATAAAACAGATCGCAGTAATTATCGAGGCATATCACTTTTGTCAACCACATACGAAATTCTATCCAACATCCTTCTGTCAAGGTTAACTCCATATGCAAAGGAAATTATTGAGGACCATCAGTGTGGATTTAGACGTAACAGGTCGACTACTGATCATATATTCTGCATTCGTCAAATACTTGAGAAAAAATGGGAATACAATGAGGCAGTGCATTAGCTATTTATAGAGTTCAAGAAAGTCTATGATTCAGTTAGGAGGGAGGTCTTGTATAATATTCTCATTGAATTTGGTATCCCCATGAACCTAGGAAGGCTAGTAAAAATGTGTCTAAATGAAACCTACAGCAGAGTCCGGTAGGCAAACATTTGTCTGACACATTTCCTATTAAGAATGGTTTGAAACAAGGAGATGCTTTATCGCCATTGCTTTTAACTTTGCTTTGGAATATGCCATTAGGATGGTTCAGGCAAACCAGGAGGATTTAAAATTGAATGGTATACATCAGCTTCTAGCTTATGCTGATGATGTTAATATATTGGGCGGAAGCGTACATGCTATAAAGAAAAACACAGAAGCTTAGTAGTCGCTAGTAAGGAGATTGGCCTAGAAGAAAATTTTGAGAAAACTAAGTACATGGCAATCATAATGCAGGACAAAATCACAACTTAAAGTTAGATAATTAATCCTTTGAATGGGTGGAACAGTTCTAATATTTGGGAACAACCCTAACAAATCGAAATTCCATTCAGGAAGAAATTAAGAGCAGATTGAAGTCGGGGAATGCTTGTTATCATTCGGTTCAGGATCTTCTGTCTTCCAGTTTGCTATCCAAAAATACAAAGATTAAGATATACAGAACTATAATTTTGCCTGTTGTTTTGTATGGGTGTGAGACTTGGTCTCTCACACTGAGGAGGAACATAGGCTGAGGGTGTTCGAGAATAGGGCGCTGAGGAGAATATTTGGACCTAAGAGGGACGAGGTAATAGGAGAGTAGATAAGACTATATAACGAGGAACTTAATGACCTGTACTCATCACCAAATATTATTTGGGTGTTCAAATCAAGAAGAATGAGGTGGGCGGGGCATGCAGCACGTATGGGTGAGGGGAGAGGTGCATACAGGATTTTGGTGGGGAGACCTGAGGGAAGGAGACCACTTGGAAGACCCAGGCGTAGATGGGAAAATAATATTAAAATTGATCTTCAAGAAATGGGATGGGGAGCATAGACTGGATTGATATGGCTCAGGATAGGGACAGGTGGCGGGCTGTTGTGAATTCGGTAATGAACTTTCAGGTCCCATAAAATTCGGGGAATTTCTTGACTAGCTGAGGATCGGTTAGCTTCTCAAGAAGGACTCTGCTCCACGGAGTTAGTTAGTTAGCTCGAAGTATAGGCAAGTTACGTAGTCAAAAAATAAATTTCCGTGACTGGGTCTGTAAGAACATATACACTTGAAGCAGTAGAAAATTTCATTATTTTGGTTGTAAACTACTTTGACTGCGACACACTCTTTATATCTTTAAACATTTTGTACAACAGTCATTGAAAGCATCCAAAATAACTGTATTTAATTCGGCGGTTACATTCTTCTTAATGCCCAGGATGTGCTAAAATCTTCATTTGTGTGTGGTTTTCACTTCAAGTAATACAAAAAAATTCGTCTGGCGCAAGGTTAGGTGAATATGGTGGTTAACTGAGCAACAAACGCCGCAATCTGCCGGTAAGCACTTCACTATCATGGGAGAATAAGCTCATCCGTGAGACTGTGTAGAACAAACTTCGGGTGAATCATCGCCTTTCCCGAATCTGTATGAAGAATGTAATGAACTTTCGCCCTATTAACGTTAATCCTCCATCAATTTCAGCGTCCGCACATCACTTTATATATATCTCTTAAACCATCCGAAGACGAGAAGTGATATACAGCTCATTTCCTTAAATACTGTTAAGCATTTGTTTGTTTTTTGTACCTGCTTTCCGTAGTCTGAACAAAACTTGATATTCGCTGGATGACAACGAAAAAAAAACTAACGCGCAGGGCTGCTACGAATGAATTAATTCACCTAGACCGTGGCAGCCATAACACGAAATTACAGAAAAGGCTACAACTAGTTCATGCGCCAAACCATACTTGCGCGACAGTACCAGACCCTGAAATGCATTGTTTGTTGACGTAGTCAGATGCTAAAACTCAAAGTACGCAACAACGTAGTTGGAAGCTGTGGCTCAAAGTAAGCAACAACGTAGTTGGAAGCTGTGGCTCAAAGTACGCAACAACGTAGTTGGAATCTGTGGCTCAAAGTACGCAACAACGTAGTTGGAATTTGTGGCTCAAAGTACGCAACAAAATAATTGGATGCTTTGGCTCAAAGTACGCAACAACGTAGTTGGAAGCTGTGGCTCAAACTACGCAACAAAGTAATTGGATGCTGTGGCTCAAAGTACGCAACAATGTAGTTGGATGCTATGGCTGAAAGTACTAGTAGAATATCTAAATGCTATGGGATTAAGCAGGCAGCAGGGAAGTTACATGTATCAAAGCAGTTACTGTAGAAAGTATAGAATAAACTACGCAACAGTACAAATGCTATGGCTTGGATTACGCAGTAATATTATGTGACAAAGAGATCTAGGCTAGACTTGTCCGAAAAGAGGCATTCAGTTACTTAAATATAAATTATTATGAAAAATGCCTGTATGATGAAAATGCAGACCTCTTCAAATGAAAAGAACACGGTGAAGACTCAGGTACAGATGACGGCATGATATTAAAATAATAATACTGGTTCAATTAAACATTATTATATGTAATATGTGGTTGGAGAAGGAAGAATACCGTCTACTGGAATGTGACGTCACGTAACCTGTTCACTTTACCGCCCCCCATTTTCGGACTGGCTCGTTCAGATTCCCAATCCCGGTACCAATCCACATCTCTTTCCACTGGAGACTTACAATTATCTTCACGTTCCTACCGCTTAATTCCTTGGAAAGGCGCTAAACCTTTACTATATTCATTACATAGGAGGGCCCTAGAGTCAGCCTACACAAGGGCCTCAGGAACAGAATTCCGTCTGCAGCAAGTACTTTGCGCGGAAAGGTGATTTTTTGTTTTTTTATTTTATAATGTAGGAGAATTTCTCTCAATATTAATGTCAGTTATATCTTGCCGAAAACTAAATTGCTCTAGACTATAGCCAGGCCCAAACAGAGCTACTTAACACCTGAAGTTGCGAAAATGTGCGGTTTTTGTGCCTGGAGGAATCTGAGAGCGCAAAAAATGAGTACTGACAACAACATTACTGATCCATATTTGTAGAAGAACATAAGGTGTTGAGGGCACTGCCGAGAGTACAATCTACCCTTCACTCAACTCTATTGCTTTTGTTGCGGCGAAGAACAAATTAGTTGTTTCTATCGTCTCTTTTATATTCGTATTAATAATAGATCACACACAATTACTGCTTCGAACTTTGTAAGAAGATGCGCTTGACTATATTGGGGCATTCATGTTCAGATAATAATATGCTGGAGTCTGCAAACAGAAATGTCCTTGTTCTGTGTATACAAACGTAAATGATTGAGTAATGTAGGAAACAGCAAGTGAACGTCCCAAAGAGAAACAGAACAAACGACACCGACAGAAAACAAATAAGCGAATAACAAACCGAAAAACACAAACCACACAAAAATGAAAAATAATCGGAAACCAAAGCAAGCAAACCAACGTAATCTAACTAAGTACATACGATATATATACATATATATATGAAATATGTATTTGCTCTTCGCCATTACGTTACAAAATATTCAAGCTTCATAATATTAAATTAAGCCACATATATATTTCGAAACATATGGTTTGTCTCCAGGGGTCAGATAAAAAGACATGCCATTACCATAGTAACCGAACCAACCTAATCTAACGAAGCACATAAGATATATGTATAATCTTCACTATTACATTACAATATATTTAAAATTCATTTTATTCAATTAAACCTGACATATTTCGAAAATTGTCTTTCGATTCCAGGGGTGAGAGAGTAGACGTACGCTATTACATTTTAAATACTCTTACATAAAAGTCATAATATGCATAATGAAACGTAATTATAGTCCATTTTCAAATACTTAAATGCCCTGCAATTTTTGTTTAAAATTTATTGTATTGTGGAAATTAATAAAACTGTAAATTTATGTAGTTTCCCAAATATATTATGTACTTAGCTATACTATTCTTATTATTGTTGCTATCACTATGACTATAATTTTTTTCATATTATATTTGACGTCAGCACTTACTAGTTTTACAGGTCTTAATAGAGAGGCATAGCTAGATAATAATCAGTGTGTGGGTGTTGTTAAGGGTGGAGCTACTTTTTTCTGTTTGTATCAGATTACTCTGCACTGACACGGACTGTACTAATTAGCGACACACTCCTTAATATTCACACACAGAATATTATTTCCACACACACACCTCTGTCATAGCCAAAACATGACGGTTATAGACTTGTAAGTAGAAGAGAGAGAAAAAAATGATTACTTTGATTGTGATATTGTTTGGCAGACTTAAATTTGCAATACTATATAGTCTAATAATCTCATCAGTTTATGCATGGCGTGCCTTTTAAAACAGAGCTTGTAACGTGTTTCAGAAACAAATATTTCTTTTTTTATTTAAAAAGGAAGACTATAATTTTTTGTAATGGTCTAAAATATAATACCGTATTTAGTGCGTAAATACTTTGATGATGAAAGACGTTTTAAAACAAGCCAGGCTTGGCTGAAAAACATGAAATTTGCTACCTTAAATTGTGATAATGAAGGCTATACGTTTATACACCATTACATTCTTTCAGTCATTTGATGACTCTTTTCATTTCTAAACATATATGCAAGGTACATATGTAGATGTATATTAAATTATCAGTTTTAAAACTCAGAAATTCTGCCTTTATCCTGCAGAATGTATTTATATTTCGTACGAACCTCATAATAAAGACTTATGATTTCCCTAAAAGCCGTGAATTGATTTTTATAATGGAAAGTCAGAAGGTTCTCTGCGAGGTATTAACTGAATAAGTATAAAAGTTATACAAATTTCTGTATTCAGACGGTTAATTAGATTTTTTCTGGATTTTACTTTCACATTTAGAACTTTCTGGCAACTCACACTGCTTTTCACTAGACTAAGCACTTTACTTGGCTTACCTTCAGTTCTTTACACGATAATTTCTGAAAATGAAACGGAATATCCGCGAGGCTAGCACAACGATGTAAAACAGCGCCACTCTACTTCTAGCACAGTTATTGGAGTGGTTGCAGAGTGTGTCTTCTTCACTCGGCGACGTCCGACTGCAGTACTCCTGCCACCATCCAGCCTACGTATCTTGTCTGTCCTTGAATACAAAATAGTGGAGATGCAAGGAACAACTCTTTTCATCAAATGGGCCTTATTTGTGTTTTTGTAGACGGAATATTGATCAGTGTGCTTATGCTCTATTGACGTATACTGCCAAGTCTGTCGAGTGTCACATGAAAGAGCTGATATTCACACTCTCTTTTTAAAATGTTATCTAATTCTTTAGAAAAATTTCTCAGAGGCTAAACAACCTCCAGTCAACAATGACAGCATTGCTACACGCCAATCGCATATACGAGGTCTGTCCAAAAAGTATCCGACCTTGGGCCGGGAAAAAGAAGTTCTGTATCTGGGTGGTTACAATACCTAATCCCCTTCAAAGTAGGCCCCTTGTGACTACACACACTTAGCCCAGCGGTCCTTCCATCGCTGGAAGCAATTCTGGAAGGCTTGTTTTGGAATGGTGTGCAGCTGCGCCGTCGCGTTCTGTATGATGTCCTCGCGGATGTCAAAACGGGAGCCTTTTAGCGGTGTCTTCAATCTCGGGAACAGCCAGAAATCACAAGGAGCCATGTCAGGAGAGTAGGGAGCCTGGCGAACCTGCGGAATGCCGTGCTTAGCCAGGAAACCCTGGATCAGGTGTGATGAATGAGCTGGGGCATTGTCATGATGCAGCTGCCAGTTGCGTGCGTCCCACAGCTCCGGTCTCTTGCGCCGAACTGCATCACGAAGATGACGGAGGACTTCTTGGTAGTACTCCTTATTAACAGTTTGGCCTAGTGGTGCGTACTCATGATGCACAACACCCCGGTAATCGAAGAAAACAGTCAGTATCACCTTCACATTGCTCCGAACGTGTCGTGCTTTTTTGGGCCTCGGGGATGTTGGATGCTTCCATTGTGACGACTGGATCTTGGTTTCTGGGTCATATCCGTACACCCACGACTCGTCACCAGTGATCACAGTCTTCAGGAACTCAGGATCCCTGTTGGCGCACTCCAGCATGTCCTGCGCGACCTCAAGGCGGAGTTGTTGCTGCTCCGGCGAAAGCAGCTTGGGCACAAATTTTGCCGCCACTCTTCGCATGCCCACATCCTCAGTTAAAATCGTGTTTGCGGAACCTCTGCTGATCCCAACCTCATCAGCAATTTCCCGGACGGTGAAACGACGGTCCTCCATGATCAATGTCCGCACTTTGTCAATGACATCAGCATTTCGGCTCGTTGACGGTCCACCGGGAACGCTGGTCACTGTCCGCCGACATGCGGCCATCTTTAAAGCGGTTGAACCACTCTTTAATTTGAGTGACCCCCATTGCATCATCACCGAAAGCCTGCTGAATTTTGCGGATTGTTTCCGCTTGGGTATCCCCAAGTTTCTGACAAAACTTGATGCAGTATCGCTGCTCCAAACATTCTGTCATCTTGAGCGAAACGAGAATGCGATGAACACGTGTTACACCACTTCGCTATCTGGCAGCGACAGACGCATCCGGCGGTGTTGCGAGGCAGCAAAAAATCACGCATGCGCATGAAAGTCCCTTCTACCACTACGCTCAGTTTCCCCACCCTTTCGCCATTACTTACCGCGGGAAAAAATATAGTCGGATACTTTTTGGACAGCCCTCGTATTACGAAGTAAAGAAAAGGTAAAGCAATCCCATTACAGGCCTTGACAGGCCCTTAGGGCTCCAGGAGGTTGAGGCTCCCAGGTTTTTAGACAATCGGCACATGAAAGTGGTAAGGTTGTCAGCCCTACGCACCGGCCGCCTTTACCCCCCAGGAAAGATTCGAGGCTGAGTCGACCCCAGGGCCACAGTGCGACCGAAAACGAAGTAAAGTACCATCACGAAATCAAAGAATGTACACTCATTATTTCTCACTTCCCTAACAAATGTCCCAATACAAACTGCAAAACCAAGTCTTTGCGAATCACGGGGTTTAAGCTTTCTGATATCCATAGCGTGGTTCAAGACCGGCGTTGTGAGAAGTTTGGCAAAACTAGGATATCGGCAGCCATCAACAACAAAATATGTTCAAATTTTAGTCAAAAAGCCTGCAGGGAATAAGCGCCTGGGAGACTAGGCCCAAAATAGTAGACAGTATGGACATTAATCTCATATGTAAATGATGTGTGAGAATGAGGATTGCATTCACATGGCCATTAAAGCCCCCCTAGCAAATATTGATCTCTTGGCGGGGAAGCCGCGGAAGTTTTGCGTGTGTCAACAAACTGGGATCCGCAGATACTGAAAACCAAATGTAGCATAACCGTTGTCAAAAGCGGGTAGAAATGGAATGCTGCGAATATTTGAAGCGCGCGACTGACGTAGCAGGGACTGATGATTACAATAGTTGATTTTATTGTTTTGTTACCATAACACAACCGGATGAATCACCTTAAGAATCTTTGTGATTGCCGCCTTAATAATATTTGGTGAAGAGTTGATTATTTGAAGGAAGTAAATCTGTCATAGCATTTAGATTTGTTAAATTCTTGGACCGATGGTGCAAATAGTGCCGATCAAAAGAAACTAAAGGCTGTCCAATTAGTACGTGAAGTGCCACTGTCTTTATATATCTGCCTTGTGAAATTACGTTAACCTCTATGTTTAAATGTGATGACAGACGTTATTTGAAACTTTAATGATGAAAACGGATGTCAAGATGATATCCCTCTGGAATGTCATACTGTATAATTTAGTAGGTAGGTACAGATCTTCTGGAAGTTAACAATCTGAAGAAGGAGACAGCAGGTTCCTCTGAAAACTTGCATCTATCTACCAGTCTATATGGCGTCAGATCCCGGAATGACATAATCTTGACCCTGAACACCATGGAAAATACACATCTGGCAAAACAAAATGCTTCTCAAACAGTTTAATGTATAGGCGTACTTCTCAAATTGAATCAACTAAATTAAGTAGCTCGAAGATGAAACAAACAAAAAGGACTAACGAACACCCGTAGTGTATAATTTATGAGCTCAGTGCCTGGGATAAACACATTAACAGTGAGCAGGGACAGACGTTTACAAAACTTCGGGCCGAGTGATTGTCACCCGTGGTTCATGTTCAAGGTTAACTTCCGGCCAGGCTGCCACGTATCTTCATATATTTTCCACAGATCTCCTCATAATCTGTAGGAAAATTTTAGAAGATTAAGTTAAATTAGGTCACAACCGCTGTCTTCACATTCTTTCTACTTTCATTTCACAAATCTTCCTACACCTGACGAGATATTTGAACTTTTTAAATTTTAAATAAATTACAATAAAAACAATTATTAATTTGAAATGGATCGCTCGACGTCTGTCATGTAACATATCGCCCTATGGTTATTTGACCGGCAGAACTACTGCAAAGAAAACTAAGCAAGAGGAAACGTAAAATTAATTAACACAATGGGCCCTGTTGGCAGGATAATGCATGCTTTGTTTGCATGTAACAAACAGTGAATACGACACAATTGTATCTGCAGTTGAAAGTAAAATTTATTTATCTCTGTTCATGCTGTAGGGCTTTATTAAATATGCTAATCATAAAGAGCAACAGCATTATGATTTTTGCTGTGAAAATCTCCGGTCGGTGCTTTACTGTAATTAAGTAATAAGAGTGCAGAGCCGTAGGCAAAGGCATGAAAACATTTGTCGGGAGAAGTATGGCATAATGAAGGGCATTCAAGACTTAAATTAAAAATCGTTCTTTTGATGTGGTCTTGTGCGAACATAATTTGGTTATTAAAGCTGAAGTGCTGAAAGAAATCTGAGAGGGTGATAAAGCCCTGTGTCTATTACTGTGAAAGATAAATGGGATTGGGAAATCGTGTGATCATGTTGTAACAAGTTGTACTCATGGAGAAGTTACGTGATTGGAGGAAAAGCATGTGGCCTGTGGCCTCTAACAGAGGAATACTGTCTATAACCTAACACAGCTCCTGAGTCCTCTGACAGCCTTAGATCAAAAACCTTACTCCTGTTTGACTGAATGGAGTTTTCGGATCTTACTGGAACAGTTAGAATACTGATATAGGCAAAAATGGAAGTCAGGTGGGAATTCACCTGTTAGAACTGTAGATTAGAGTTTCGGTAGTTTCCAGAAAAACTGTGAGATATTACTTGTGGAAGCTTTGGGAAAGAATTCTTGTCATATTACGGTCATCCACAGTATTGCTTGATATCGTATGGGCGTACCTAGCTTCGTTCAGCAGTCGGTCCCCATAACCCCTCTGAACTGTCAAATCTCTGAAAACTAAACATAAGTGATTAATGCAGGCAGGGCATAATTCCTCTGGAGTTTTCGATCTGCCATTATCCCTATAAGCTTCTCCGTATCTTAGCAAGACTGTTCTGTTCTTCACAACATATTTACAGTCGATCATGCTCGATTATTTTTTGAGGTTGTCAACTCTTTCTTCGGCCTCAGCTTGTACCTCGTATAGAGCAATGTGTTAGTCGCTACTTGGAGATCGTCAATTATTTCTTCGGCCTTGGCTCGTATCTCAATAAAAAAGCAGATATCCATTACAAAAACAAATCACATAGAAGTAGGTAAATATTGAAGTCAAGAGTCCGTTATTTTTGTATGATTTAATCCAAACATTTTAGTATAAATTTCCAAAACAAAATTTCACTATTATTCCTCTTGTAGGATCCGAGTTGTTCCATGCTGTTGGACGGACAGACAGACATAGTTAAACTAATAGTCGCTTTCTGCAATCGTTTTGTTACTGCGACTAATTAATCTACATTATACATAACAATTAAATCCTTACCTCGCAGAGAACACAGGGTGCTTCCACTGAAAACACCGATTGGATAATATTGTATAGGGAAACCATCGCTGTTTGTTGTAAGAATCTTAAGAAATATGAATATATTCTGTGGAGACAATAAAGATGTAAGTAATGTCATGAAGAAGGAACACCAACTGTGACAAACTCCTAGGGAAATCGGCGGAAGTCCATGAAATCTGGATGCATGAAGCGTGTCAGCCTCTGGCCCGAATGACGTGTAAGTCTGGCTTAAAAATCTATTTTTCATGGCGATATCTCAGTCTCTTGGGACATTGGGCAACCGCCGTCCTTTCCGCTTCCATTTCGAGTCCATAGATAGAACTGCGTGTTCAGAAATGTGTTGCACATCAGACAGTCTGTCGCTTCGAATCTCGGTAGCAAAATATGCTGACTCTGAGAATTTTTACTTACTTGCATCTCTCGAAGCTTATGCTAGTTCTTTACTTAAAACAGTCAACGACTACATTTTCCCCCAATTTTTACAAATCAGCGTTTAAAATCACACTGTCATTTCTGATTTTATGTCTCATAACCACTGTTGATTGACACAGATATGTAAAATAAATAAGGAACATGACCACTGATCCATGCCTGGGCGTTGGACTTTTATTGAGGTTTATAGAATCTGAGAGTTTAGTACGTAGGCCTATTTACAGATGTTTTCAAATTCGGTGCGTCTCGAAACTTTTACGCAATTGCGAGACTTGAGGTTCTCACAGGGGTGTTGCTGAAGACTCAAATCTTCTAGGATGTTATGTCTCAATTTGTATATACATTTACCGATATTAAGAGGGATCGCAGTGCCTTTATCTTCGTGGTCATTCAGTCAAAGTCAGTAATTATTGAGCAGTCGACACGGCGCAAACTCCCGAACAACTTCAATATTTATTCCAGAGTTGTAAGTTCAGGTGACCGGATAAATGCGCACACGACGAAAGCCCACACGACAATTGCGCACAGATAAAACCCCACAGTCATGAATGCTCACAGGAAAAATACCCACACCGATAAATGCTCACACGGATATATGCTCACACGGATGAATGCTCACAAGGATAATTGCTCACAAGTTTAAATGCTCACATTGATAAATGCTCACACGGGCGAATTGTCACACAGGAAAGTACGCACATACAAGAATTAGGTTAGGTTAGCGTTCAGGCTATGTCTCTGTTCTGTATATGAAGGGAATGGCCACTGGACACAAACTTAGGTTAGCGTGTAGGCTATGTCTCTGTTTTGTATATTAAGTGAATGGCCACTGGACACAAACTTACACAGCGTTCAGGCTATGTCTCTGTTCTGTATATGAAGGGAATGGCCACTGGACACAAACTTAGGTTAGCGTGTAGGCTATGTCTCTGTTTTGTATATTAAGTGAATGGCCACTGGACACAAACTTAGGTTAGCGTGTAGGCTATGTCTCTGTTTTGTATATTAAGTGAATGGCCACTGGACACAAACTTAGGTTAGCGTGTAGGCTATGTCTCTGTTTTGTATATTAAGTGAATGGCCACTGGACACAAACTTAGGTTAGCGTGTAGGCTATGTCTCTGTTTTGTATATTAAGTGAATGGCCACTGGACACAAACTTAGGTTAGCGTGTAGGCTATGTCTCTGTTTTGTATATTAAGTGAATGGCCACTGGACACAATCTTAGGTTAGCGTTCAGGCTATGTCTCTGTTTTGTATATTAAGTGAATGGCCACTGGACACAAACTTAGGTTAGCGTGTAGGCTATGTCTCTGTTTTGTATATTAAGTGAATGGCCACTGGACACAAACTTAGGTTAGCGTGTAGGCTATGTCTCTGTTTTGTATATTAAGTGAATGGCCACTGGACACAAACTTAGGTTAGCGTGTAGGCTATGTCTCTGTTTTGTATATTAAGTGAATGGCCACTGGACACAAACTTAGGTTAGCGTGTAGGCTATGTCTCTGTTTTGTATATTAAGTGAATGGCCACTGGACACAAACTTAGGTTAGCGTGTAGGCTATGTCTCTGTTTTGTATATTAAGTGAATGGCCACTGGACACAATCTTAGGTTAGCGTTCAGGCTATGTCTCTGTTTTGTATATTAAGTGAATGGCCACTGGACACAAACTTAGGTTAGCGTGTAGGCTATGTCTCTGTTTTGTATATTAAGTGAATGGCCACTGGACACAAACTTAGGTTAGCGTTCAGGCTATGTCTCTGTTTTGTATATTAAGTGAATGGCCACTGGACACAAACTTAGGTTAGCGTGTAGGCTATGTCTCTGTTTTGTATATTAAGTGAATGGCCACTGGACACAAACTTAGGTTAGCGTGTAGGCTATGTCTCTGTTTTGTATATTAAGTGAATGGCCACTGGACACAAACTTAGGTTAGCGTTCAGGCTATGTCTCTGTTTTGTATATTAAGTGAATGGCCACTGGACACAAAGTTAGGTTAGCGTTCAGGCTATGTCTCTGTTCTGTATATGAAGGGAATGGCCACTGGACACAAACTTAGGTTAGCGTGTAGGCTATGTCTCTGTTTTGTATATTAAGTGAATGGCCAATGGACACAAACTTAGGTTAGCGTTCAGGCTATGTCTCTGTTTTGTATATTACGTGAATGGCCACTTGACACAAACTTAGGTTAGCGTTCAGGCTATGTCTCTGTTTTGTACATTAAGTGAATGGCCACTGGACAGAAACTTAGGTTAGCGTTCAGGCTATGTCTCTGTTTTGTATATGAAGGGAATGGCCACTGGACACAAACTTAGGTTAGCGTGTGGGCTATGTCTCTGTTACAGTCAGCGCGATATTTCAACCTCGTCCCCCTCATTACACTACCATTACTTTCCTGTGTGACAATTCGCCCGTGTGAGCATTTGTCCGTGTGAGCATTTATCCTTGTGAGCATTAATCCGTGTGAGCATTCATCCGTGTGAGCATATATCCGTGTGAGCATTTATCGGTGTGGGTATTTTTCCTGTGAGCATTCATGACAGTGGGGTTTTATCTGTGCGCAATTGTCGTGTGGGCTTTCGTCGTGTGGGCTTTTGTCATGGAACCGTAAGTTCAAATACAAATTCGGAGGCACGTAATGTGCATTGCGCGTTCCCAGATGTACATTTGTGATCCTGCATTCATGCATTGAAAAATGTGACAAAAATGCAGGCTTGACGTGCTTAGGGAGGGATAGTGGTTAGATAGGGCCTGCTACAGAAGGGTTAACACAGCGCGGAAAGGAGGTACAGTTTGTTTACGGTGGCACTTTACTGTTCGGCCGACGTTCGTGGAGTTGAAAACGTCTATAACAAAAGATGAATCGGCAGATTTATCTTCTCCAAATAACATGAATTGAGGCTCTGAAAATTCGGTTTGACAAGGTGAAAAATAACAAGAGAGGCAAAGTACCTGTAACGTAACACTGAGGCGCGTTTGCTTAACCAAAGTTGCCGCGCAAAAGAAATAAGTATTATATATTCTGAGTGTATCTGTGTAGCCTTAGTTATCCAGCATGCAAAGCGCATGCACTATATTATATTGTCATGTGTGATCTGTCTGTCTCTATCGTATTTTTCATTAACTCATAAACAACACGATTTTCGGAAAAAAGTTTATTGAACATAAAATGTGTGTTTAAATATTCTCTACAAATTTGTCTGAACTATTTGTCATTATGAGAAGAATTCAGCCAGATGTTACCATAAATGTATATAGGTCTTCGTGTAAAGTACCCGCTATTCTTGTCAAATTTTAATGACTTTGAAGTTTCTCGACAGATATTCGAAAAACACTCATATATAAAATTTGATGAAAGTCCCTCCAAGGGGACCCGAGTTGTTCCATGCGGACGGACAGACAGACGGACATTACAAAGATAATAGTCGCTTTTCGCAATTTCACGAAGACGCTAAAAATACACACAGTAAAAATAATGACCTTAAATGGTGATGCCTGCCATTTGGAGCAGCCCTCAGCAAATTGTGTCCATCACCCATTTTGACAACCTGCTTCCTTATAAATTTATTTTCCTATGTTTTCAAAATTTCCGAGAGATTTTCCTACTAAATCTCTGTAAGTATTTGTATTCCAACTCGAGCAACAGATCTACACCATTCTATGTTCCTTGGTTTCAATACCATAACACCAGACGTCCTGTACGAAAAAGAAAGCGAAGTAGGCTATGAGTTACATAACAAAGTCTAAAAGTTTTCTTCTCTGTGTCTGTCATTGTAGCTCCGCAGAGAATGTTCACTGTTACTGAGTTACTCGATGCCTTTTTCTGATTCCTTCATCCTGTAGTCTTTTTCCGTTACACTTAATTCATATTGAATTATTACACTGTTGGGCGGCGGGAAGTGTTACAACAGCCTCCCTGTTCTCCTGACCTCAGTTGATGTGAATAACATCTGATTCCCAGACCGAAGTAGACATTGCGTGGGAAACGATCTGCAAACAGAGAGGGCATTTTAACAGCAGTTCGGCGCGGGGTGGCACTGATTAGCGCTTCAGGTAAAGCTGATGTAGCTCACCGCCTTCCACAACTTTGGCAGCGAACAATAGACAACCTCGGGGACTTCTTTGAAGGTTGTTAAGAGCTTGTAAGAGTAACTTGTGTTCTAGTCTTTGTTCCGTATTCATTCTGTATGCCACAATCAAAAGATGGGACCATGACGGCAGAAAAGAAGAGGTTCGCTTGCCTCCTACCAGTGACTGCTGTACATATACCACCATCACATGGTAACATTGATTAAGTAGGCCTATATACCACGTACTTTCAAACGTGTATATGCCATTTCTCGCCTTGTCATACGTTGGCAAAAAATAGTTGCAATGACTTATGGAGTGACAACGTACTCGACTTTCGAAGGATACATAATCGGACCCAAGGCACTGTATGTACTTCTTCGTTAAAAATTCATCTTCTGGAAAACGACGTCATGAAAGCCGTTTAAAAGTTATCGACGTTAAGGAAGAGCTTGTTGTTTTCTATCTTCAGACTATATGCAGTCTGATAGGAGAACCGTCACACTCAGGATTTTCATTGTGGTAACAAATTATAAATAAGAATTGATAATCAGTTTAATCATGCTTTGAGAACTCTTTAAATGAACCAAGTAATTACATTTGTCAAATCTACTGGAGCAACAAATATCATTTTTTTTGGAGGGCCCCGCAGCAGATGCTACGGACGCACCACAGCCTTGAGGCTTATTGTGCAACCCTGTGATGAAGATAATATTTTACGTTTTTCCGTGTAATGGAGCTCCGGTGGAATGTAATTGACAAAGCAAAACCGAAGTACTCGGGGAAAAACCTGTCCCAGTGCCAATTTGTCCACCACAAATCCAACATGGACTGACCCGGGATCGAACCCGGGTCTCCACGGTGAGAGGCCGGCGACTAACCGCCTGAGCCATGGCACGGCCAAACATGTCACGTTACTTTGAGAATAAAATTCTGATTCAAATACACGATGCCAGTTTGAAAGGTACTCCAACTAATTAAACTGAGTGTTGGTGGTACAGGATAGAACTGGAGGTAGATAAAATGTAGAAAATTTAAAGGCGCTGTTACTAACGGTAACCGTTATTTAGCTTCGAGTGAAAACACAGGATAATTTCGAAAAATGAAGTTGACAAGATTTGAAACGAAGTGGTCATGGTCTATTTTAACGCACTGCATATTTTTATCTGCAGAAAAAGAAAATAGAACACCTCCATCAGATAATAACCATTCCGGACCGATATACTTATGCCAGGCTGTACAAAGGCGGGGTCTACATCAATCAAGACGGAACTAAACATTTAGGGAACTGGGTAAATTTGAAGTAGCTTCGCTGTGTTCCGGGCCCAAAACCGAACAAATGACAAAAGTAGCGTACATAAAATTATTTCACTTTTCCATTTCTCTATATGCCGATTCATATGTAAAAGAGGGTGGGGTAGAAAATAATCTTAAATGGCATACTCTTGAGTAACTAAGAAACTGAACACTGATTTTGTTTTCAACAGAGGAATTCGTCGCCGATATATTATTAAATGTCCAGCGCTGAAGGAAATCTAGGCGGCCATAGATTTAAAAGATGATCTTCAGGGGGAAAGAATTGACAGGATGGCTGAAAACGTGGGACGCAGATTCATATCTACAGGGAGGTAATGGAAGAGCTCGTCCCACGATATGATAAATGCCTCAAATGTGGCGGAGAGTGTGGAAAAGTAGTGGAAAAGCAGTACAAGGTATCTTAAATGTTCTTGCTAGATATTAATAAATTTATAACCAACTGATACACAATTGAACCACTTTTATTGCAGCGTCTATATTATTATACGCCCCTACATATGTTTCGGACCTCAGTCCATCCTCAGGGGGTCTCGTTCGTAAAAGCCACTAAATCAAATACATGTTGTCAAGGGACATACAGCACTTATGTACCACTATTGTGGTAAATTGTCTTAATATAATAGTAAAAATATTAAAACACAGTTTTTTATGTTAAAAACCTTATTAAAAGATTTGTGTACTGGTTGTATAAAATATGCGGATGCGGAAATACTGGCTTATATTTAAGAGTCTGGATGTGCATAATCTTTCACAGTGTTGTCTATGGCTTACGATGCTGCGTGTACTGTCTGCCAGGTTACGGAATAGTGGCTTTTACGAACAAGACCCCCTGAGGATGGACTGAGGTCCGAAACATATGTAGGGGCGTATAATAATATTGACGCTACAATAAAAGTGGTTCAATTGTGTATCAGTTCGTTATAAATTTATTAATTCATAAAGATGCACGGTGATACTAATATGAATTTCTTGCTAGAGTTAGAAAAGAGAACCCACAATATATGCATTATTATCTGATTTTCTGACCAGTGACAATTTAGGATTTTGAGACGTATTGTCTTTCACAAATAAGTTTGATACTTAGGTGATGTAGTATTGAGTAGTGTTGTGAAATTATTTGAACAGAACAAACGTGGGATTTAGCACAACTACAAGGAAAAAATACGTATCGCAACGTAGAGATAATTTCGCTCAAATGACAAATGCCAGATGTCAGCTACTAGGCAAATAAATGACAAAACAACTGCAAACACGCACGATTACTCTAAGAAATACGTCATGCAAAACGAAACAAGAAATGATCGTAGGTATCTTCCGTGATGATCAATATTCTCTTTGCTTTTCCCACCGTGTGGCGTGATATGGATTATGTCTCTGACTGCCGATTTCTCGACAGCCTACCAGCTACGTGCACTCGCAGACTGTAGGGAGCCCAGCCCCAAGCGACTGCCAGAACAGATCTCTACCCCCCCTTCGACACGTCCCAAGTGAAAATATGAACAGAGGGAAACTTTTACATTCTTAACAAAACGAAAAAAAAAATGTCGTATGTTGAATTACAAAATTCCAGCTGTTTCGTACATGCCTTGGAGGTCTTGTCTATAGAGAAGGTATCAGTTGTGTTCAGCGATGTTTGCCGCTTCATGTCTATACTCCTGCCTTTCAAATTCTTTGTAATACGAACACAACATGCAGTCAGATAAGGCTGGTTCAGCCCAAAACCGACGACCATGAATCCTTTCTTTTTTTTCGTCTGTCCATCCAAGCACATATTTGGACAGTGACTTAAGTTTGGCCAGAGCTTCTTACCTTCTCATACTGTCAGCTACATTATTCACTACCACACATTAGATGAGGTGTTGGGCTATTAAAAGCACTGTTAAATATCGCTAAATAAAGAAAATTTGAGTTAAACTTTACACTGTTCATACCGTGCATTGTCGATATTGTAATATAAAATATCTGGAAAGAATATAGTGCATTTTGTTGGAATAAATATTGTGATTTGAAAAATTGAGTTACTTGTGTCATTCCTGTTATTTCAAAGTCATAGTTTAATAATTTGGTTACATTATTTATCATGTTTTAAGTTACATAAATTAACTGCAATACAAATCCGGAATAAATCCAATTAGCAGCATGCATCAAAACCGTCATTAGAACAGCGGCTGAACACCTCTCCAAAGACCCGCACAAAACATTCACATCTTATCATGTCCATTTAACAAAATCCCATACTTGATTCAACACTTACCGACTAGGGACAGGAGAGTTGTGTACCAACGGGGTATTATTGTTATGACAAAGACCTGCGGAAATACAGGGCATACACAAAAGAATGGTGCGGTTTTTCTTCGTTGAAGCAACTGTGACTGGCGACTCATTTTTGGACATGTTGGAAAGCTGGTTGTTACCCCAACTGAATATCAATTATGACTATTACATTCTACAACTGGACGGAGCTCCCCCCCCCATTTTCACAGGAATGTACGAGTGCTTCTCAATCGTGTTCTTCCACAGCGCTGGATCGGACGTGCTGCTGCAAATGGAGACAAGAACCTTCTCCCTTGGCCACCCCGTTCGCCAGATCTTACACCGTGCGATTTCTTTCTTTGGGGTTCGTTAAAGACAGCGTTTATGTACCACCATTGCCCACGTCCATCCATGAAATTCGTGATCGGATAACGCATGCACTGCAGGCCATTACAGCAGACAAGCTACAACGGGTCTGGGATGAGTTTGATTACCGTGTGGATGTGTGTCGTGTGACCCAGGGTGCACACATTGAAGGACTGTAATTACCAAATAGAAACTTGGACAGTTGCCGCCGCTGACGGTGTATGTTGTGCCCGTGTAAGGTGAGAAATACATTTTTTATTCACTTTTGATACCGCACCATTCTTTTGTGTATACCCTGTAGAACAGTGTCATTATACTGTCTTCCTGGGTTTATCACAGATATATGATATCGACAGACTGTGAGAAATGAAAAGATAAGGTTATCCCTTTCCACGCCTTGAAGGCGTATAGTGGCCGTATAAGTATAGCTACACTCTTTCTTAACCTCGACACTAGATGGAAGTGAGTTTTCAACTTCACTCCCCGGCCGCTCCATTTTTGAATAGGTGGCTGCATGGGCCTCAGAGCCAGTCTAGAAATCTTGGAGAAGAGATAAATCTCTTGCAACTGCCGATATTTGACCATTGGGAAAAATAATGCAAGTATGACTTCTTACGAACATACTGTCATATAACACTTGGTAAACCCGAGTACTTTTAACCGTGTTTACATTTTAGGTTGGAAATTTTTATGGCTCACCTCTAAGATCAGAGGGGATAATATTTACTGATGGAAGAAGGAATTTTGATGAGTAACTGTGATTGTGCTCTGCCGACAGCAGGTGATCGGGCAACAATTCTTTTCCTGGCACGACAGCCCGTAGCGGGCCAGGGCCTCTTCATTGTCGAGGCGTCACAACCACACTCAGACTCAACATACTCGGTAGGATTCCTTTGGACGAGTGATAGGCCCGACCTGACAACACACAACACTCAAAGCAAACATCCATGCCTCCGGCGGGATTCGAACCCGCAATCTATGAATATTTCTCCTACCGACGGCAGGGTACATTCAATTTTATTAACAGAAAATAGTTCTCGTATTGAACTGATGCGCACAGACAAAAGCAGATCTGCACAGTTTTCATAATTACATGGTGAAGGCCGCTTTGCTGACACGTCAGTTGTAATTATGTGCATGGTGTCAGAGGGGGTGAGTGAACAACATAAACACTGTAGCAGTCCCAAGGGCAGAGACACTAATAAAGCATGCGAGGCCTCGCAAAGCGCGTCTGTTACCGGAACTCTACCAACATTGTCTCCCTTTCTTTCATCAGTGTCACTTTTCTCCCACAAATAAATATGTCCCCTGCGTCCTGCTGTGAAAGGCAGTGTTTCTCTCGGCTTCTCTCCTCATCGTCAACAATTTCTTGTAACAAGATTTCATAAATTAATGAGCAATGTTTCCTAGAAAGGAAGGGATCATTCAAAGGATTTTTTTTTAGTGAGGTTCAGGCTTCCTTCGGGTTAGAAAAATGTTAACACCGTTTTGTGTTAAACCAAACAATATGCAAACCGAGGAAGGAAAATTAGATATGATAACAAAACAAAACAAAAAATGCACATAAGTGTACGAAAGTATATTATACACACCGTATACCTCGTACATGTTTCGGCCATTCATGTGGCCATCTTCAGGGAGTGCATGCAAAGTACAGATATTTGAAATATTACAGAAATTTTAGAACCAATGCAAAGATATAAAATACTACATTTTAAAAACAATACATAGTTCAAATACATATTAAAAATTAAAATACAGATCAAAATATTTGTGATAATTACCCATCGGAATAAATCACCAATTTTTATGTGGATTTTAATCCTTAATATGTACTTTAAACCACGTATTGTTTTTTAAATTTAATATTCTATATCTGTGTATTGGTTCTAATACCTTTGTAATATTTCGATATATCTCTCCTTTGTAATGCACCTCCTTGAAGATGGCCACATGAGTGGCCGAAACATGTAGGAGGTATACGGTGTGTACACGGTACTTTCATACATTTATGTGCGTTTGTTGGTTTTGTTATCTATCTAATTGCTTAATGCACAGTTATGGATCATTTAAAATTGAAGAAAAACTTCTTTTAAGTAGTAATAAGTTGCGTGATTTCAGGCGTCTGCTGCGGTGTATATCAGATCTGCGCTCTTCTGGGATTCTACGCTGCGTAAAATCCCAAAAGAGCGCAGATCTCAACTAGTAATAAGTTACATACCTGAGCGCATTATTCTGTAAGGTGCAAACCGTCTCCTCCTAGACTGAATTCAGTATGGGGTGAATATTGAAGCAAGCAGGCAGTCTGTGCTTTTGTTGTTGTTTTTGGTGTCAGATTTATTACATCTTCTGTGTATGCAATATCGATACATATCGAGGCACGATGTTTATACCAAATCCACAGCGCAGTGTCTCTGCACTACAGACACCTTCGCATGATTCATCTCTCTGTCTATGTCGTGTATATTCACATAAACGTGATATTGTTTGTGGAAACGTTGCATCAAATTAGATTTTTAATTACTACATTTATATATTTACATTATATATATGCTACGTAGTAACACAAGGGGTTTTATCTCCTAACATTACCATGTAGTAATCTAAAAGGCGGAGGATTAATACAGATTTTTAATATTGCAACCTAAATGAAAGTAGTCTAACACAAAACCGATAAATTGAAATTCAATATCTATTTCGATATAAGTGCATTGTTTTTATTAATTTGAAGCTATAGATATTCCTAATGTAAATGTTTGACTCACAGTATTACTCATACAGATGCAAGGCTGGAGAATACCGCTCAGTTATTGCGAAAACTTCACGTCAGTTCTATATATACACATATAAATTTGTTACATATATCACTTCAAATTCCGACTGATAACTATATAATATATATTTTTCGCACACATTCTATATACACGATCTGAAATTTCACAACAAATGTCTCTCTTATAATGCCACTGTTGAAAAATCTGTTCTAAGATATCTAAAATCCAGAAGAATTTTAAACACGCCTTGTCATGGAGTCCTAGTGCGTTGGACATTAGCCGATATATGGGAGAGACCAAATTATAAACATGTCATAGTCCTTGAGCAAAAGATATCTAAATTTACAATATATGGTGAAAAATCCGTTAGGTGATATCACACGTCTAACACCTTGTGCCTGAATAAAACAAGGCAGTTTCTGATATTTACACTTCACAACTCTTTATTATTTGCACTATTGAACAGCCGGCCGGATTTCTTACAAGCAGAGGTCAGTGCTGTATCAGGTACGACGAGGACATACCAGAGTAAAGTGGTTTTTAGATAGCCGTAATATACTTTCTATTCTTTTAAGAGTAACGGGCCCAAACTATACAAATAACTAAAACACAATACGTCACATTAACTCTTGTCTTGCTAAGCATCGCTCATAACGCCTCTGTTAGCAAGTTATTGGACAACTTTTTTTTTTTTTTTTTTTACATAATTTGAATACTTCAGAAAGTCATGCAGAATATAGACGGGAAAGAGCACTACTAGAATTCATGGCAAATTCTTAGTGGATAATGGGAAATGGTTACAATTCTGTTGCAGGGCAAGAAGCAGAAATGATGCACATTCGACCGAGACCCTCTGTTGGGCTACTTTCTCCAGATATTTTGAACAAAGTGAAAAAAATATTTTGTCTAACGAACTTATCAATTGCTCAGGTTAAATAGTGTAAGTGATAGATGAAAGAAACTAGAGTTCGGGGCACTGGTGAAATGCTCCTGACAGGAGAAAACCCTAGTAATTTGAGATAAACGGTCTCAGTGTTATTTATCCACCATAAATCCCACATGGACTGGTAGGGGATGGGACACAGGCCTCGCACAGAGAGGTCTGAACCATGGCACCACCTACACTTGTTTAGGCAGAAGAAAACATTTTCTTTAATATTCTAAAGTTAAGTTTCAGCTCCTGAAGTGGAAAGAACGGTGACCGATAGGAACAGAAATCTTACATAAGGGCACTTCGGCACGTTCGTCTATAACACAGTAGTAGTACCGTATCGTCAGCACGTTCATCTATAACACAGTAGTAGTACCGTATCGTCAGCACGTTCGTCTATAACACAGTAGTAGTACCGTATCGTCAGCACGTTCATCTATAAGACAGTAGTAGTACCGTATCGTCAGCATGTCCATCTATAACACAGTAGTAGTACCGTAACGTCAGCACGTTCATCTATAACACAGTAGTAGTACCGTATCGTCAGCACGTTCATCTATAACACAGTAGTAGTACCGTATCGTCAGCACGTTCATCTATAACACAGTAGTAGTACCGTATCGTCAGCACGTTCATCTATAACACAGTAGTAGTACCGTATCGTCAGCACGTTCATCTATAACACAGTAGTAGTACCGTATCGTCAGCACGTTCATCTATAACATAGTAGTAGTACCGTATCGTCAGCATGTCCATCTATAACACAGTAGTAGTACCGTATCGTCAGCACGTTCATCTATAACACAGTAGTAGTACCGTATCGTCAGCACGTTCATCTATAACACAGTATTAGTACCGTATCGTCAGCACGTTCATCTATAATACAGTAGTAGTACCGTATCGTCAACACGTTCATCTATAATACAGTAGTAGTACCGTATCGTCAACACGTTCATCTATAACACAGTAGTAGTACCGTATCGTCACACGTTCATCTATAACACAGTAGTAGTACCGTATCGTCAGCACGTTCATCTATAACATAGTAGTAGTACCGTATCGTCAGCATGTCCATCTATAACACAGTAGTAGTACCGTATCGTCAGCACGTTCATCTATAACACAGTAGTAGTGCCGTATCGTCAGCACGTTCATCTATAACACAGTATTAGTACCGTATCGTCAGCACGTTCATCTATAATACAGTAGCAGTACCGTATCGTCAACACGTTCATCTATAATACAGTAGTAGTACCGTATCGTCAACACGTTCATCTATAACACAGTAGTAGTACCGTATCGTCAACACGTTCATCTATAACACAGTAGTAGTACCGTATCGTCAACACGTTCATCTATAACACAGTAGTAGTACCGTATCGTCAACACGTTCATCTATAACACAGTAGTAGTACCGTATCGTCAACACGTTCATCTGTAACACAGTAGTAGTACCGTATCGTCAACATTCTTGTGAATTAAACATTTAAAAGCCCTCTAGGAAGAAGAGTAGGAAAACAAAAGTTCTTCTGGTAAGTTGGAAGTAATCACTAATGGTTATCTGCCAGCAATATCGAAGTCTCTTGAACCTGAAGCATTCTTCACACTCTCGGCGAACTCATTTCTCATGTGCCAGAATCTAGCTATTACTCGTTTCTCGCCGCTCATTTGAATGAAAGTGAAGCTCGCCATATTTGATGTTGCAATTTAATCTTTCCACGTAGGTAATGTTAATAACTATTAAAGGAATTGGCCTCACTTTCAAGAATGCATTAGATATTTCGGTTAACATTTTAAACAGTATTATGGAAATGTTGAGTTTCATTATTATCGACTTAAAAATCGCCATCCTGACATTTGTATTGTTTCAATTAGCCGAGATCAGAATATAACCTAACGACAGATAACTAAATCCTGCTATCATATCGGCAGTAATCATGTCGAAATTGTACGTGACATGAACAGCAGCCTAAACCGTGTCTCGGAATGGATTTTTGGAGCTCATCTTGGAAAACGTACGGTGGTCTTAATGTGGTTCATCCCGTAATGTTGTAATATTAAAACAAAAATCGACCATATTCTGTCGAACACAACTTATATTAAGACATAAATCCAGCTACATGTTTCGGCAATTGAAGTAGCCACCATAACGTTGTATATAAAAAATAACAATATAAAATTTTCAGATGTAAAATTTTATATTTTCATCTTTCTATATATACAGCCTGATGATGGCTAGTTAAATAGCCGAAACATGTAGCTGGATTTATATATAATATATATAAATATAAGTTGTGTTCGACGGATATATAGTTGTGGTTTATTGTTTTACGGTGGTCTGCCCTCCATGAACGAATCTCCCAGAGTAAAGTGATTCTAAGTGTTGACACTCCATTCAGATTCCTCATTACTTAATGAGTTCGGGAGAAGAAATAACTCTTTTTTAAAGGAAATGGCTTATTCTTTAGGATTGTACCAAACAATGTTTGGGAAATATTTTGACGTGACAACACGAGGTACAAATCTGTTTGTACTGTAGCTACGTCACATTATTTCTGTATTTATGGTAGATTCATACGGTAATTCGCCTCCTAACCATCCATTCCTGTTCAGACTATAAAGTGGCAGTGCAGATCAACCTGACTCGGCCCTAGCATCGCTTAAAGGGCAATCAATAAGGAAAGGATTCACACTAGCTTGCTGATATATACCAGTGGCTTGTGGACACTGTCCACTTCGATCCCGATTAAGGAGTTATATCCCGTCACCGAAACGTTTGTCTGAGGGAATTTCAGTGCAGTACATAACGAACATTATAACAACGCTGTGCACAAGTTTGCTGAGAAGCAGCCAAGGCGTTGCTAGGCAACAGGGTTAATGTGACGTCTGTAATGCTGCAGACTGAACTCGACGCAATGCTACACTTCCGGAGGCTAATGACAGCACCTGCAAAACGTTCGCTGACACAGATCGAAGGAAAGCAAGCATGACTCTAAGCGTCAACACATAAAACTCATCTTCACAGCGCTAACCATTGGGATTCTGGTAACGAGAAGTGAACATGTGGCTATTAAATCTTATAACAAGAAAATGATACTACTTAATTTAAATTAACACAGCTATGTTCGTAAAACCATTACATATGATGTGGAGGAAACTTGATTTAAAGACACGACTGTCTGGTGTGCAAAATACAACAAATTATGCTCTGTAAAAGGAAAGGAAAGGAAAGGAAAGATAAACATAAAATTTCCTCTGGGTAGTCCATGAAAACATGTGGTAAGGTGGAAGTATAACTGCAACCATTCTTAAACTCGGTACTGGTTGGAGTGACGAAAATCTCGCAATATAAACAAGAAATAAAGGAATATCAGCCACAAATCTTTAATATCGGAAAACAAAGTTTATTACAGGGCACAATTCCGTGATGACCTGGGGGGGGGGGATTTTCGTTAAACAATAAAGTAGGTTACTTAACAACTGTCATTACATTCAAATGATCTTCTTATGGGTTATAACAACGTGTAGAACTACATGTTGATCCCAGTGTTACAGAAGGAGGTGCTGCCTCAATCTTTATTGTGACTGGATTAAATTACGAGTCTTCACTGCAATATAACAAAGTTACCCTGAAGATGGAGGTAGCACTTCTTTCCGAAATGCCGAAATCAATTTATAGCTATACACGGTGTGGTAGCCAAGAAGACGATCACTTGAGCAATACCTGCCCTGACCTGAAAAGCTGCGAGTGTCGTTATCACTTCCCTGCTTAATTAAGACGCTCGGGATATATTTGCCACAGTTAAGAACAGGAATCTTCATTCGTTAGCCAGGTTTAATACCTGTACGGCATTTAACAAGAAGAAGACTCTTTTCACTAGCCAACTAGACTTAAATTTAAGGACTCGTGAAATGCTACATTTGGAGCACAGTTTTGCATTTTGCTGAAACCTGGACACTTCTGAAAATAGATCACAAATACGTTGAATGTTTTAATATGTGGTACTGGAGAATGATGGAGAAGGTCAGTTGGACCGATCGTGTGAGAAATGAAGAACTATTACACAGAGTCAGGGAGGAGAGGAATATCCTACATGCAATAAAACTAAGAAAGGCTACTGGATTGGTCATATCTTGCGTAGGAACTGTCTTCTAAATAACGTTATTGAAGGAAAGAAATAAGGTACGAGAAGACGAGGACGAAGATGTCAGCAGCTACTGGATTACCTTAAGTAAAAGAGAAGATACTAGAACTTTAAAGAGGAAGCGCTAGATAGCACTACGTGGAGAACTCACTTTGGAAGAGGCTATAGACAAACTATGTAATGAATCAATTACTCATGAAAAAAAAAGCAGGTAAGAATTGGCATTCAAAGTGGTTCAGAACACCACACGCGATCATCAAGCGTTTCAGACACACACGTGCCTTGATGTTCTTACTCAGTTAAGTCCTCTGCCCTCCTCATTTGCTTCCATTCATTTACACGTATTCACATGTCATATCTTCCATTTCCATTAACGTAACATACAAATTTATATAACAATAACGCCCCTTCATATTATTATTCACAAACGGCAGTGCTGCCATTAGCCTCAGTTTATCAAACATATCCTTCATAAAATAACGCATATAATACGACATAAAATCACTATGTCCTATGCTCTTTATGCCTTTATTCACTCTTGTTCTTGGATGGAGTTCACAATCATCACTGCTGATACGTGTTCAAACTGGATGCTCCATTGACACCCTTGTCAGCAACCAACGGAATGCGTCACGAAGTTATGTCAACATGAAACAGGGGTATCCATTGCTCCTTGTCAATAGAGGCTCCGCTGCCAGGCCTGCTGAACATAAAACAAGTTCATTGGTAACACTGACCCATTAACCAGAACTTAAAAAAATGCGTATTGGATAAAGGATAACGAAGGTGTAGCACATGAAATACGACTTTCTACAGGTATAATTTAATTTTAGCGCATCATCCTGTAGGACTACGACAATGATGACGACGAAGATGATGATGATAATTCAATTCAATTCAATTCAATTCAATGAGTATTTATTAACGTGCAGACTTAACAGCACAAGTGCCAATTACAAAGCCAGCACAAAAGCACAAATAAAATACAAAACAGTACAAATACACAAGACAAAACACTAAAGAAACAAAACAAATATGAAGTAAAACAATAGAAAAGAAGTACTGGGGCAGAATCCAATAACCTGACAGAACATAGATGACTTGGTTGAAAAATGTCGCAGTGACCGAACTACAGCGTCGAAATCAAGATTTACATTAATAACAAGTCATTAATCAAAACGGACCTACCATTGAATATACAAGTATCCCTACTGATGGCATTAGCCGCATTAATAATAATAATAATAATAATAATGACAATAATAATCTACACTAAATTTCGTCAAAACAGTTTCACTTTCAGCCAGCATATCTAGACAAGTTTACTTACAAGACATCTCCATCCTACGAGTGTATGTTGTGACCAACCATTCACATAATGAACTAGGACAAAAGAAAAACGAGAAGACCAAAAATTTCATAAATACCAAAGTGAAACAAGAGCATACAGGCCCATATGTAACATACGAAAACTTTCCAGTGATATGAACTGTAAAATAAATGTTACACCTCTAACTTAATAAGATACATTTTATTAGCACAGCATTTCACCAAACACGCACGCCATATATGAATGATTGCCATTTTAACAATTTTAAAGCCTACGCTTTACGCCAGACTTAATATTAAAGCCCTACGTATTGCCAACACATTTTATTTGCGTTCCGTAAGACTGCTTAAAAACAGCCGTTACTTGTCTATACAGAATTAACTGACTGGTTTTTCTAATGGAAGAACTCTGTTTTCGTTGTGACGCACGAGCTGAATCTTTAATGCAGAGTGGCCCAAAATCAGTTAAGCGGTTAGTGAAATATATACCAAAATACATTGTAAATTCCTTCGTTACTTACTGAAGGTACAAAAATTGTTCGAAATTAGATCACATATGTTTAACACACAACTCAAATAGCTGTGATACTGTTTTAAAAACTTATAGACATAACTCCATATTTGCAATCTCTTTAATACGAGCAAATATTTTTAATTTAATTTTGGGCCCATCTGTAGAATCAGACTAATTTTAGTCTTTAGAAGGTTAAGTCATAATATATGTAAGAGTCCCATATCTTTCTTTCTTTCTTAGTCGGACCTCTTATACCTACTCATTGTAGGTGTACAGGTTGACGTTATTTGTACCGTACATTTTCTTGATTACATAAAATCGTGATCCGACAAATGTACACTCTTTATTAACTGCTATTTAATACAGTTTACATTAAAACTAGTCTAACATGTTCCGAACTATGTTACAGTTCATCTTCAGGGACTCATTTCTTTATTACACTAGCTATACATGTATGGTACGCTTTAAAATATATAAGTTAGGTGGATAAAATGTCGTTAACTGCTTTTAGTTTGTTCACACTGCATCAGCTACTTCGTGTTGACCATATGCTTGTTATTGGTCAACACAAAGTAGCTGATGCAGTGTCCACAAGCTCAACGCAGTTAACGATATTTTATCCACCTAATTTATGTATTTTAAAGAGTATCATACATGTATGCGGTGGCGTAGTTGGTTGAGGCACTACGCTACAAACCGGAACGTCGCGGGTTCGATTCCCGATGGTGTCATTGGAATTAATTCCTTGATATAATCGTTTCGGTCGCACTATGGCCCTGGGGTCGACTTAGCCTCTAACAGAAATGAGTACCAGGAATATTTCCTGGGGGGTAAAGGCGGCCGGTGCGTAGGGCTGACAACCTTACCACCTTCATGTGCCGATTGTCTACAAATCTGGGAGCCTCAACCTCCTGGACCCCTCAGGGCCTGTCTAGGCCTGTAATGGGGCTGCTTTACCTTTACCGTACATGTATAGCTGGTGTAATAAACAATTCAGTCCCTGAAGATGAACTGTAACATAGTTCGAAACATGTTGGACTATTTTTAATATAGACTGTATTAAATAGTAGTTAATAAAGAGTGTACATTTGTCGGATCACGATTTTGTGTACAGGGTTATTGCTGCACTTGGTCACACTCAATGACACACACACACACACACTTCCTGTAAGATTCCTCTGGATGAGAAATCGGCCCATCGCAGAGACCTATCTCTACCTGACAAAAAACAACACTCACAAGAGAAAAATATTCATGCCCCCGGCGGGATTTGAACCCGCAATCTCAGCAAGCGAGCGGCTGCATATCCACGCCTTAGAATCCCGCGGCCACCGGGATCGGTCGAGTCCTGTTCTCTTTATAAAATAAGGTCTGATGATGGCAGCAGCCTAACCATCCGAAGAGAATACGTATATAGTTATTTGACGGAAGATATCCACGATTATTATTGTACAGATGTGCTCGACCATAACCAGGAAAATCCACAACAACTTTCAAATTGTATTGCTGTGTGAGCACCAAATGTGTCAGAGATGGTTGCTTTGATATTACTAAAAATATAGATTCCATGTTTGAGCTTAGTCTATAGGATAAAAAATATCAAACGCCTTTGCCAAAACTGCAACACTTTGTTTGAAACATATCCAAAAAAGCGAGTAAAAAAATAATAACAAATGTGTAACTTGACCGTCCTTTTTTGATATTGAACGTATATAGGGGTTCACTTATCAAAGGGCTCTGCGTTAAAACCCAAGGAGTTCTATCCCCAAAATGGATTGGGCTTTCAGTAGTCTCTGGGAACACTTACAGCCCTATTATTTATACGGTTCAGTCAGAAAGTAACCGGAACGGATAAAAATCAGATTCTGAACTAAGAAACCAAGATCAGTTCTTTATTCGTACCCACGCGTCTCAGATATATCACACTTAAGTTTCGATGTCTGCTAGCTGTTCTTACGGCGTAGTTTAAACAAGAATGACGGAATGGTCCCATGTGTCTCAATTACACAACTACAAGAAACTCAAACATAACTTGGTGGCCATAATGAAGAGAGTCTGTTAGCTTCGTTCCCACAACTATTGTGTGAATGAACGTCTCTATGAGGACTACTGACTTCTGGGATATGGACTACAAGACCACAGAGCGTCATATCCAAGAAGTCCTTTACAATCACCACAGTGAAAAGGAAAATACGCTGAGATTAAGTCAATAACCCAGCGATGATACAAAGCAAGTAGATACATTTACAAATTGCTTATTTATGTTTTAGAATAACAACTTAACTTTTAAACTTTACTTCAGGCATCCCATTCTAATGCTCATAACAAAGATATTATATAAATCGTCAATCACAACACTCCTTTGTAGTTCTTTTTTATATTTTTCAAACATACAACATGTTTCGGCCGTAAGGGGCCATCATCAGATACCAACAATAATAATATTTTTATGTATATGAACAGTATTTTTATTGTTGATATCTGATGATGGCTCTTTGCAGCCGAAACATGTTGCATGTTTGAAAAAATATAAAAAAAACTACAAAGGAGTGTTGTGATTAATGATCTAAATAATATCTTTTTATAATAGATTCTCTAAAATGTAATACGATTGAAGTAAAAAACTTGAACATATAAATTATATTGAGGAGAGTTACCAGCTCGTAATTTACAGAAATATAACACGACAATTCATTTCCAGTGTTATTCAGGGATAAGAGTTGAAAGAAGAAGTTTTATTGCCAATGTACACGTAAATAATTTCCTAAAGCGACTTCCTGCTCCACAGTAAGTTTTTGTCAAGGCTTTACCTTGAGAAGTTGGAAAAATGTCGATGTTTACGTGATCGAGTGTACGGTCACGGGATGGAATCCTTAAGTCGAACTGTTCTTGCGTAATAACGCGATTTGGGAGGCAACAAACTAATATTCCGGGAACTGCGCTGCGTCGCGTCTTACTTTCTATTGAATTGTCATTGATTTCTCGGAGACGGTAGCAGTCGGAGCATGTAAGTAAATTCTAACGAGTCATTTGTCAGGCATCGCAGTGGGACGTTCAATCCTGCACTTAAAGAGAGGCAGTCAAAACACGCGACACACACAATTTTCCTGAAAGGCATATTCGGATGATCCCGGACTCAAATATCTATTGCTCTGATTGTGTATGGTGTGTTCCTTTGGGCGCTGTGAGCAGTAACTCGGATGTCATTTTCAAGTAGCCCATGGACGGTGTCCTCATGTCCTTTCAATATAGCCTTCACAAATAACCCTATCATTTGTCACACAATCGAGTGTTTGAAAAATCATCGTAAAACAAATGAAGGGGAAGAAGTAATCGGCATGATAGGCGTAACTTGGGGGAGGGGGAAGCATGTGCCCCTGCAGTATTTTTTATAGCTAAAAAGCATACAGGATATTGGTTTGGAAGACCAGAGGGAAGGAGACCACTTGGAAGACCCAGGCGTAGATGGGAGGATAATATTAAAATGGATCTTCAAGAAGTGGGATGGGGGCATGGACTGGATTGATATGGCTTAGGATAGGGACAGGTGGCGGGTTCTGCGTGCGGTAATGAACCTTCGGATTCCACAAAATGCAGGGGATTTCTTGACTAGCTGACGACCTGTTAACTTCTCAAGAAGGACTCTGCTCCATGGAGTTAGTTAGTTAAAATTTTTTTTGGCTACTGAGTTGAAGAGGGACAAAATTTGGGTGCGATTGGGGGTGTATGTATATTAAGGACTTGTTCAAAACAACCTTCCCCCTCATTCTTACTTGAATCCTTCGTAAACTAAGTTCCTAATAGCCATGGTCAATTTTGTCCCCCCCCCCCGCCCCCCAATGTTATTAACAAGTCACGCCTATGACCGGCATTAAAGTGAATTTTAAAGTTGCAATTTTAGATTGAAAAGCTAATGCAGTGGGTGCCCAAAGCGTCACATACACACATCGACAAATCTGACGACACACAGCACTAGTGCTTCAAAACAGCTGTGTCGTAGCGTACGGAACTGAGGTTTTCGGCACTGGCAGTCTTGGCAAGCATGCTTACGTGTTCGTCATGGCTTTGTCGTGGGGTAAAATGTCCTGTAAACGGGTGTATCACGTCACATGGCATAAAGGTGTACCAGCAGTGACTTGGTCGTGGCAAATGGTACATATTTGCATTTCGAGTGGTAGGGTTTTATAGTGCACATTCATAATTACCTTCAAATATTGCATAAACATGTTAGGCTAGTTTCTCATAAAATGTTTATGTGCCCCTTATGTGCCCCACAAAATTTATAGACGCCCTTAATACTCTCATAAATCTGCACGACAGCATTGGTCAAATGGCAGTGGCGAATTTAAAGTACAAAGGAAGAGCATTTTTTTGCATGGTTTTCCATGCAACATTCCATGAAAATTCTGCAATCAGTTAGTCAAAATATCAAACAATATCACGGCGGTCACATACACGTCACGATATGATAAGCTTAGATTTTCTGATAATTAGATTCTATAGTCTGCCACAAAACACAACGGTTGCTGCGTTTGATTTTTAAATATCCATTCCGGAAACCGATTTCGCTGTGTCAACGTTTCCAAAATATCATTACCAGATTTTCACGCGAAAAATACGGATATTAATCTGAAAATAAATACACAGTACCCAGGTGGGCTGGGTTCGATCCGTGGCTGATTAACGTGAGATTTGTTTTCGGAAAAGTGACAATCGGAAAGGTTTTCCTATGAGTACTATAGTTTTCCCTGTCAGTATCTTTACACCAATGCTCCATAAACACATTGACATACCACAGACGCTATTTAATGTTAGCAATTGACAGCGTCGTTAAATAGAAACACCCCCCTCTTTTAAAGCAAAGTGTGAACGTAAGCAAAATGACATAATGAGAAATGTAGGATTAGTAAATGTCGATGAATACTCTGTTACGTACAGGTTGTTAACTGTTGTTTGAGCACAGAAATATAGAGAGGTTGGAGAGGCAATGGAAGCATATAATATCTTACCTGAAGAAACGTTATGGAAAACGTCAATCTTAGAAACGGAGAATGCGATGGATGATATTAGAGAGATAGTTTTTTTTGCGGATGGGATGTAGACTGAGCTTACTCAAACATGTAATTGGTTTTAAAACTTCGGGTTCTACAACCCGGGCTAAAGCGACCGCTACGTGCATTGTAACACTGAAATTTGAGGACGGATTGTTAACAATGACCACGCTTTTTCCTGGGGCAGTGTGTAATTCTCGAGCACTCGTGAAACTGTCAGTTTTGAGGTCGCTTTTATCACAGGCGTCACTTCAAACAGGATGTGAAATGCAGTTTAAAGGGTGTGAGATTGATTTCCTCTGAGAGTTTCAATCACGATTTGCTGAAAGGTGACCACGTCAGACACAGAGCCCCAGGAAAGCAACGCGGCCTCACATTTACAGTTTAACATGGCGGTTTCTTAAATGACTTTTCTGATTTCTTAGATGTTGTAGGATAATAAGTTTCTTCCTAGGTTTCGGTGAAACATGTTGCCTCCATCTTCGGGGTGACAACTGGATTCAGGTGGCTGCTGAAGCAGCGTATGTGACGGGTTTTCCTTGCACAGCTAAGGGAAAAGTTCATGCTTTAGCACAGCAAGTACAGGCTTCTCTATTATATGATGTGCAGCAGCATATCTTTGTTTGTTGTTCTCATGCCATGCGGAGAGTTACTGGACTTATTCACAGTAAAGTATATAAAATTTGAGGTTTGTTCTTTGTACTAACACTCTGAGGGCTGAGATTATAGTTGTGTTTTAAAATCGTCTTCTTTGATAGACCTACTCAGAAACACCGTCACAAATATTTGTTTATCTTTTTTTGATATACAGGATATACACAAAAGAATGGTGCGGTTTCAATGGTGAATAAAGGAAACCGCACCATTCTTTTGTGTATACCCTGTATATTACTTTTTCTTAGTTTTAGTTACGAATGCTGCACTGGACAGAAAAATGACCCGGTTCGAGACACCGGGACTAAATATAAAATAATATTTTTTTGATCGCTATTTCTTTCCGTTTTATTTCTGTACACAGATTTCATTTCCCCGCCTCTGCGCCCACGCATACAAGACTTCCGTTTCTGACCCACTCTTTCTTCTACTTTGTAGTAAGCATTTGTTTCTCCGCAGTTGACGCATCCCCTACATACTATGAAATCCACCTAATTCCATGAAGCACAATCTTTCTTGACAATCTAATAAAGTAATTCCCCGTATTTTATGGAAACCGGATATTCTTTTCTGTGTTCACAGCATCGCTCCACTTGTCTCTATCCTAAACAGATGAACTACGTTCACACAGCCCCACACCTATCAGATCCATTTGTACAATATCCTCTCATCCACGTCGAAGTATTCCAAGTGATTTCCTTCCTCCAAGTTTTATAACCAAAACTCCCTACATATTTCTGTTCTCTTCCATGCGTGCAACATGCCCCATCCATCTCATATTCCTTGATTTGATCACTTTATTAATATTCACTGAACAGTACAAACATACCATGTAGCCTATTGCATTCAAGTCTGTCAGTTTTATGAGCTGAAATTTTTCCCTGCTTTATGGCGTCTGCTTCTCTGCCCGCACATTGCCATATCCTATGCAGATCATGCACTTTGACCCAATTTATCCATACATCTTCCAGTTTCTTTCTGCAGCTTTCTTTCATTACGAGATTTGAAGTTCTCACAGCATCGTTAAGAACGACTGACGTCACGGGGGAGCACGCGATGCCTCCAAATGTCGAAGCAAATTTACAAGTCGGCACGGTGTTCATTCCGGAAGACTTAATCTTTCTTCTCTTCATTAGTCATCTTTCGAAATCCAAAAGCCTTATTTAGTCCTGTTTTATAAAATTGTAAATTTTATCTCCGTAAAATATTTTGATGTATTTCGCTATTCAAAAACTTAATAAAAAACATACTTTAACCTTACACGCCCTGACGAAAATGATCCTGAAATATGATTTTTGGTTTATATAATTCTGTAAATTAAAACGTAAATGCATTAATTTAGTGAGATATCTGCTGACTGTTGCTTATACACAGACGGGCACCTCAAGATAAGACATCGTCCTGTGAGACTTTACACGTAAGAATTACCTCAAAGCACACAAAATTACTTACAGAAAGAAGAAGTATTCGATGTATTTTAAGGACCTCTGAGACTGTAGAAAATTCACGATGCAAAAGCATCACGTTGTTCTACAAACGCAAGGAATATTCTGGAAGGTTATTTGCTGCTATGAAAGGCGAAACGTGCCAGAAGCATTCTTTAACAAAGTGAACTGTAAGATGTGTAACTGAGGAGAAACAAGTGCCATAATTAGATACGATATCGTATGTAAATGCTCAATGCAAGGTTATGGATCATTTTAAAGTGCCATAATATCTGCTTTCACAGGGAGAAATTCGTAACACAGAAAACCAGTGCAGTGTCACTATGTGACCTGGATTACTGTACGTTCAGAGATGAAAGTCACAATACATTCCGTGATATAACTTTCTTGCCGTTCAGTGCTGACAGTCACAGAATATCGTAATGTGCGTGACGTATTGTGATGCCTTCACCATGTGATGATGTCATTAATTCATTGGAACTGAGAGTGTACAGTACACATCAACATGCATAACATTGCCAAATAAGCCGAGTGTGACTGACGTACTGCATAGATATTAATTTTTGAGGTCTGCTCAAAAGTCTAAAAGTAAGAGAGAGATAGACAGGTACATTGCCTGTTCGTTTGACAATAATAATGCACAGAGCACATAAAATTTTTCCGTCTACATATGCAATTACATTTACTATAGAACAAGCGATGATGTACGCCAATTGGGAAAATATATATCTCCATATGCAGTTACACTTACTATAGAATAAGTGACGATGTACGCCTGTGGGGAAAATATATATCTCCATATGCAGTTACACTTACTATAGAACAAGTGACGATGTACGCCTGTGGGGAAAATATATATCTCCATATGCAGTTACACTTAATATACAAGTGACGATGTACGCCTGTGGGGAAAATATATATCTCCATATGCAGTTACACTTACTATAGAACAAGTGACGATGTACGCCTGTGGGGAAAATTAATTATCTCCATATGCAGTTACACTTAATATTAGAATAAGTGACGATGTACGCCTGTGGGGAATATATATCTCCATATGCAGTTACACTTACTATAGAACAAGTGACGATGTACGGCTGTGGGGAAAATATATATCTCCATATGCAGTTTCACTTACTATAGAAGAAGTGACGATGTACGCCTGTGGGGAAAATAGGGGAGAGGGGGGATAGTTGGCACACTTTTCACTTTATAATTTTTCACATTTTCCCTGTACATGTTAAGTTGAATATAGCGGCACGTATGGTTAGCAACACTCTTGGGCTACAATCTGACCTACACAAATTTGACGCTATTCTTAAGGAATAGGAGGGAGAGGTTTTGCCCTAACCTCTGCACGTTGCCAACCTGCCCCGCGCACGGGGTAAGTTGGCATATGGTAAAATAGTGGAAAATCAAGATGCCAACTTTTCAAGGCCAAAACATAACAGACAGTGATTAATATAATGTTTTATGGAACAAAAGTGTCAGATAGGGGCGCACCAAACGGGGGGCTACCAGGCTGCAACCCCCCAAACACCCAAAACTGAAATTTAAAGAAACACAGATTTTGTGAATACGATGATATCAAGAGTTTTACGTGATTTACCCTGCAGCTAAATTCAGCCACTGAAATCAGCTGATGACTAATACATTAGAATTTTGAATAATAAATTAATAAAATTAAAAAATAATAAGACAGGACACTGTGATTGAGTCATGGAACATGTAGTTATATTTGTATGTATATAAATGCAGTTGCAGACAGTGTTATGTTATACTTATGACAAGATTTTCATAACACAATTTTTAAAATCAAACACAAATTATATTCAGCCTCAGGGTCAGCCTCCCCCCCCCCCCAATGAAAAATTCTGGTTGCGCACCTGGTGTCAGATACAGGTTGTGCGCAACAACGAGGTGTTATTATGGTAATAAAACAGTTGAGAAACAATAGAATTTCGGCCCAAAATTCAATACATTTACTTAAATTGAAAAAGAAAATTAAATGAAAGTTAACCCAGTATGCCACTAGCTACCACAGTAACACACGTTTTCATTCTAAATAAAGTATCCCAATCCTATGAGACTGGCAATTTAGGCAAAACACAGTTGGGAGAGCCATCAGTCCATTATTCAAGTGACCGCAACTTGCATTCTGTGCACTGAATCCACATTTCTCTGGATGCGCCAAGACAGTAGAGGTAGGAAGTATCCTCGGAGTCTTCTTCGTCTGCGTGCCTGCATTTTTGGATTTTTTTTTTGGTATTCTTGCGTTCTGCTCTTGTAAATCTCTCTTTAGATACGTAGACGCTCCTCTTTCTATATTTTAGGCCCAGTTCTTCTCTCATTTGCTCCGAGCCTTCTGTTGTACTGGTGTGAAAGCATTTTTGACAGAGGTATCAGCCAAAATGGCAGTTATTTTCTTGTTCTTGTTTACATTCTTGCTCTTTTTGCGTACAATTTAGGAAGGTTTCGAACGTCTTCTGGAGTAGCAGGATGTGTTGCAACTTTTGAAGCAGCCGACGATCATTTGGGAGAATCATCAAAATCGCAGGAAGTTCACTGTTGCTACTGGAAGCTGCTGCCTCCATAGGAGGGGCAGCTATATCTGCAACGTAATCTTCCATAAATTCATCATTTTTAAAGATATCGCCGCTGAACAGGTAAATTCCAGAAAACTGGAAACCTGCTTTGGTATTTGCAGTAAAAAGAAGTCAGGTGCGAAGGTGTGTTGACGACACAAGGATTGTCATATACTGTCACTGTTGTGCCTGTATGGTTAGTTATGCAGGCATCATAAGCTCGGTTCACATATGTCGTAAGCGATCCGTTGACAGACCTGTCAAGAGGCTGGAGTTACGGCTGCAGTGTGGAGGGAAGTTGAGGACAGTCACGCCATTCTGCTTGCAGTAGTCTATTGCCCGTATGGCCAAATGCGAATCATGGTTGTCTAGCAACAGAACCACTGATCTCTCTTTAGAAGTCTTAGCATGTGCCACGAAATGTTTTACATAACTTACAAAATGCTCCTTCGTCATCTATCTAGAGGGATGGACGGTGTGCTCAATGACAGTGTTGGTGAGGTGCTTTTACCTCACCCTCGCTTACCCTTTTGCAGTATCTTGCCTAAATACGAAAAGAAATCTGAAAATCCTTCGCCGCTTTCCTTGTTGACCTTCCACGTTTTCGCAGAGCTCTCACAGCTTGTAGCAGTGCTCCAGACGTATGTTGCCCCTATATGACCTCTTCTTGCATGTACGCATTATTTAGCTTCTTAAACCGGACAGAAAATATCACACTGGTAAACAATTAACCAACAAGTTTCTAATCGAAAGCGGGGCAAGTTGACACACTGAACCAACATGCCCCACGTTGAGTGTGCCGACCTGCCCCGTCGCCACCTTCTTATGTTTTAGACTGTGTCGTCCCCAAACACAATGGAAGTCTATAATTCTCTCTAGCTCCAATGTTAGCCAAAAGGAGGTACCATTCATGGGTGGCACAATATCACATGTAGCTGTAACCAAACTTCAAACACAAAACATTTTATAAAGCGATAAAAAATTACTTCCTGCGGTGTACAAAATAAAACACTACACCACACTTCAGTCATAGCTCACAAAGCGCTGACGCTTGCTGACCGCTCTCAGGAGAAGTAATTGAACAGTACAAATTGACAGTTGCTGCTATCCTGCGCCATCTTTGGGAGTTATGGCCCTTTTGCCAACTTACCCCTGTAGCCAACTATCCCCCCTCTCCCCTATATATCTCCATATGCAGTTACACTTACTATAGAAGAAGTGACGATGTACGCCTGTGGGGAAAATATATATCTCCATAAGCAGTTACACTTACTATAGAAGAAGTGACGATGTACGCCTACGGGAAAAATATGTATTTGTTCGTAAATCTGCAGATTTCATTTCAAAGTAATGTGAGACAAATTTTATTAATTTTAAAACCTTTTGGTCGGTCCTTGTTTTGTTTAAAATGGTTTAGCGGAGACTGTCACTTAAATAATTCGCACATACAAGTATCCGCTTTTTTCGTTACGTACTAGAAACATTTTAACAAATATTGTGTAGATAAAAGAGACGAAAATCATGTTTAACGATGACTTGTTTGGAACAGACCAGACGAGACTCGAGTTTTGAGAATGACGACGGCTACTCGTATTTCCACAATCATTGCGGTAGAGTTTCACAAATAACGAGCAGGAAAAAGTAGTTTAAATTATGCCGTTTGTGCAGTACAGCGAGCATTCAGTATAGATGATACATCAGAAGATGATCCCCGGGGAGGGGGTGTCTGGCGCTGTGCGGAGGTGGGTTTGACTATAGAGGGGACTAAAAGTCTGCTATTGGCGAGAGCGACAGAGAGTTCTGCTGCTACTCACACACACTGAAAACACTGGCATTTGGAGGAGAGTGCAGTGAGCCAGTGCACTGTGCGATTGCTTTCAGGATGGGTAGCAGCAACTCGTCATGCACCACGAAATCTTGCGCATGCGCATATCTCGCATTCGTATCACGGATCACATCCTTTCTGGTGGACTGTATCTTTCGCATGACCTAACGGCTTATTGCTGCGTAATTATTTACAAATGGTATAAAAAGTGTAATTTCCTGCTGAGATTTATCATAACATTAAGCAGCAAACGTGACGGCTAGATTTTGTTTTCAGCGTCAAGGTTAAAATATGAGAACGATATGTTTCAACAAATTGCCGTAAAAATACGTATTTTTCATGCAGGTGTTCCAAGGTGCAACAGCCGCTAGAGGGCCAGAGACCTCAACCTAACAACACACAACACTCAAAAGAGACAAAAAATCCATGCCTCGGCGGGATATTTTTTTTTGCCTGTCCGGGGTTTTTCCTTTTGATCCATTTTTGTACTGGTTAAATCCTTTCGTCCTTCATGTCACTTTACGTTCCATATTACTGTCCTTACAACAAACACAACACAAACATCCATGCCCCCGGTGGGATTTTTTTTTTTTTTTTTTTATTAATTTCTGGGTTTTCCCCTTTGATCCATTTGTACTGTTGAAGTCCTTTTTGTCCTGCATGTCACCTTATGCTTCATGCTATCGTCCATACATCTAACACAACACAAACATCCATGCCCCGGTGGGATTTTTTTTTTTTTTGTATTAATTCCTGGGTTTTCCCCTTTGATCTATTTGTACTGTTGAAGTCCTTTTTGTCCTGCATGTCACCTTATGTTTCATGCTATCGTCCATACATCTAACACAACATAAACATCCATGCCCCGGTGGGATTCGAACCCACGATCCCAGTAAGCGAGCGGCCGAAGACCCACGCCTTAGACCGCACGGCCACTGGGATCGGCCATGCAGGTGGTTACAAGGCCAAATTGCCTTAACGCTTGTATAAGAGATTCAGTGTTTTAATATTAATTGTAAATCGAAAGATACCACAGGGCCTAATTAATGACATCTGAAGAGAAAGCACTAGTAGGCTGGCCAAATGCATGATTACAATGATTAAAGTAGGAAAACTGAAACTTATTCTTTCGAAAAATTTAACTAAAATGGCGATTTCAGTTAATAGGTAAAGCGAAGTTATTTTTAGGCAAGCTGTGAAGTTATATGGGAGGAAGTGGAGATATAGCCCCACGAATTTTTAATCTCGACACTATATGCGATCAGCCCGCCCCGGACAGCTTTACCTTTGAGGAAATATCTTCCGGTCAAAATTGAAAAGGAAGCTGAGTGGGCCCTTCAGCCGGTTGAGATACTTTATGAGAGAGAAATTTCTTGCACCTGCCGGGAATGTAACCATGATCCCTTGGTATCCATCCCGTAGCATGTTTTATTATACGGACTACGCTGTCGCTGTTCCGATACCAGTTGTGATCAGAATATATTCCAGTAATAAGTTTTTAAATATTCGGGGCTATTTGTCACGTTTTCAACTGCGTAGACATGAAATGATGTCGACGAAGAATAGGCGGGTTGGATGAAAACAAATATGCTAAACAGCTGCACCACTTGTCGCCTGCTGAGGGGAGAGCCTGCACCATGGAGATAGGAAATGATTATGGGTGAAATAACATTATTTTGAACTGAGCACGTCGAAATGTTTAATTTAAAATCTTTCATACTACTAATGGGAGCAAAAAAATATTTTGATTGCTGTCGTTTTTAATTCACACTTGTAATCCGCGACACGATTGATCGGTGCATGCTATGTATATCATCGGTACAACGTTTAGGATAAAGGGAATTTATTTCGAAGAGACAAGCATGGGAGATGGCTTTTATACTTTTTGTTACTTAAAATTCAAATTCTAAATATTCATATGTCTGATAACAGATGCAGATTTGAGTATGATGTGAGCACTCTTAAAGTCAGGAAAGCAGATATAACACAAAGTTACAGTACGATACAGAATCTGCTTTTATGTAAGTAAGCACTATCTTTCACGCTTTGTATTTACATGGATCTGGGATTGAAAGCAACGCGCTGTGGTCCCATGGCGAGAAAATCTGGAATTGCTACGGAGCTGCTGCATCGTATCTACTTGCGGTACTTTGAGCAACAACAACATAAGTCCGCCTTAGGTTTATCAATTCGTTTGCAAGACTTATGGAGAGGAAGGAATTCATTATAACGCCTAAAACTGGGAAGATTTGGGAAGAAAGTGTTTTCAGAAGATGAACAAACTCCACTATACCCTGTGAAGATTTATTATTACTTACATATTCTTCTTTGGAAATAATGTAATGACGATGTAGACACGAGTATCTGTAGACGTAGAAATGGATAATACTACATTAAAAAGGAAATCAATTAATTTTCTGGCTAGTTTCAATAATAGTAAAAAATTTAGCTCCTAGCACGAAAGAAGTAATTGTACACGAAAGTGGCAGGGAAACGTCACGGACAGAACACATGCTCAGACCAAACCGTATCTTCATAGTACTTAAAACACAAGCATTAGCATACTGCAGCCAATGATCGAGTATAACCAGCAGCGCTCAGGAATTTCTTGAATAGCAAAGCAACATTGAACTTATCATGAAGATACGTGGTTTTATTCAGAACTTCAGACTTTCGTGAATAACATAATTTTTTGTACGACGTTGCATCTGCGGTGGGTTACAGTTTGTAATTAGAGACTTATAATGCAAGAAACCTGATGCGACAAAGGGAAAGGATAGTCACGGAGCAGACATTCAGTCTGTAATATGAACGAATACAGGGCAAGGATAGTCAAGGAGGAGACGTTTATTCTATAATATGAACGAACACAGGGCAAGGATAGTCACGGAGCAGACATTCAGTCTATAATATGAACAAACACAGGGCAAGGATAGTCACGGAGCAGACATTTAGTTGTAATATGAGCGAAAACAGGGCAAGGACATCCACGGAGCAGACATTCAGTTTGTAATATTAACGAACACAGGGCAAGGATAGTCACGGAGCAGACACTTAGTCTCTAATATGAACGAAAACAGGACAAGGACATTCACGGAGCAGACATTCAATTTGTAATATGAACGAACACAGGGCAAGGATAGTCACGGAGCAGACATTCAGTCTTAAATATGAACGAACAAATGGCAAGGATAGTCACGGAGCAGACATTCAATCTGTAATATGAACGAAAACAGATCAAGGACATTCACGGAGCAGACATTCAGTTTATAATATGAACAAACACAGGGCAAGGATAGTCACGGAGCAGACATTTAGTTTATAATATGAACGAACACAGGACAAGGATAGTCACGGAGCAGACATTCAGTCTGTGAATATTAACGAACACAGGGCAAGAATAGTCACGGAGCAGACATTCAGTCTGTATTATGAACGAATACAGGGCAAGGATAGTCATGGAGCAGACATTCAGTGTGTAATATGAACGAATATAGGTCAAGGATAGTCACGGAGCAGACATTCGGTCTGTAATGTGAACGATTAAAGGTCAAGGATAGTCACAGGAGCAGACATTCAGTCTGTAATATGAACGAACACAGGGCAAGAATAGTCACGGAGCAGACATTTAGTCTGTAATATGAACGAATACAGGACAAGGATAGTCACGGAGCAGACATTCAGTCTGTAATATGAACGAATACAGGACAAGGACATTCATGGAGCAGACATTCAGTCTGTAATATGAACGAATACAGGGCAAGGATAGTCAAGGAGGAGACGTTTATTCTATAATATGAACGAACACAGGGCAAGGATAGTCACGGAGCAGACATTCAGTCTATAATATGAACAAACACAGGGCAAGGATAGTCACGGAGCAGACATTTAGTTGTAATATGAGCGAAAACAGGGCAAGGACATCCACGGAGCAGACATTCAGTTTGTAATATTAACGAACACAGGCAAGGATAGTCACGGAGCAGACACTTAGTCTCTAATATGAACGAAAACAGGACAAGGACATTCACGGAGCAGACATTCAATTTGTAATATGAACGAACACAGGGCAAGGATAGTCACGGAGCAGACATTCAGTCTTAAATATGAACGAACAAATGGCAAGGATAGTCACGGAGCAGACATTCAATCTGTAATATGAACGAAAACAGATCAAGGACATTCACGGAGCAGACATTCAGTTTATAATATGAACAAACACAGGGCAAGGATAGTCACGGAGCAGACATTTAGTTTATAATATGAACGAACACAGGACAAGGATAGTCACGGAGCAGACATTCAGTCTGTAATATTAACGAACACAGGGCAAGAATAGTCACGGAGCAGACATTCAGTCTGTATTATGAACGAATACAGGGCAAGGATAGTCATGGAGCAGACATTCAGTGTGTAATATGAACGAATATAGGTCAAGGATAGTCACGGAGCAGACATTCGGTCTGTAATGTGAACGATTAAAGGTCAAGGATAGTCACGGAGCAGACATTCAGTCTGTAATATGAACGAATACAGGGCAAGGATAGTCACGGAGCAGACATTTGGTCTGTAACATGAACGAACACAGGACAAGGATATTCACGGAGCAGACATTTAATCTATAATATGAACAAACACAGGACAAGGATAGTCACGGAGCAGACATTTAGTCTGTAATATGAACGAACACAGGACAAGGATATTCACGGAGCAGACATTTAATCTATAATATGAACGAACACAGGACAAGGATAGTCACGGAGCAGACATTTAGTCTGTAATATAAACGAACACAGGACAAGGATATTCACGGAGCAGACATTTAATCTATAATATGAACGAACACAGGACAAGGATATTCACGGAGCAGACATTTAGTCTATGATCTGAATTACAAACAACGCCCGGCTGTAGGTGGTTACGGAAACTTCAGAGGAATCTGGTGTCTCGGTCATCGGTATATTCCTTTCCTACCATGAAGATACAGGTAGCAGACTCTTTTTAATAAAGGCCTAAAAAATACACGGCTTTATAACCCATAAACCCCAATCCAAGTCTTCACCATGGTGCAGTCTCAAGTCTCGTACCGCACAGAACAAAGAAAGATCTCCATTAGAAGGACGGACCAGTTAATTTTGTTTAGGGGGCGGGGATGAATGTTTATTGCGAGAGTCATAAGAAGTAGGTAAGGACAATGTGTGGGCAGAATGCAAAGTTTCTTGATGTTACAGCACATCGTAGGTTCACTGTAGTTCAAAAGGTTAAAAGTGAATAACCGCGTAACGCTTCTTTTCACTTGGAATCTCGTTTTTAATCAATGAGATCGTATTCCGGGAAGTCTGGTATTTAATATTCATAAATGAACTCTGGGTTATCTCTTAGCGAAACACAGTTTGTCCAGGCCTTCTCGTGATTTATCGCTGTAACTGAAATCTGGTATATCGTAACAAACTACGCACTGTTTCAGACCGCCTCGTATTATTTCCTATCGTTATAACTGACTATTTGTGTCTAATTCCACGAACTAAAGCTCTGTTTGGCATGAAGTAGCAACGACTGGAGTAATCTGAGAATTGGCAGGGATTTGGGAGCAGTGTTTAAGACTATGGCCTACATTTGGCTGACTGGGGAATCGAGCTGGGATTTTTCTGAATTGCACAGAGCACAGTCGTTATATATATATATATACACATATGTGTGTGTGTATACATAAGCACATTAAAACATTTTTGGTCTGGTCAATCAACTTCTTAGATCCATGTGGGGCTGTGCGGTCTAAGGCGTAGGCCTGCAATCGCTTGATTTCTGGAATCTCGGGTTCGAATCCCGCAGAGGGCATGGATGTTCGTCTCTTGTGTTTGTTGTGTGTTGTGTAGGTAGCGGCCTCTGTGACGAGCTCATCACTCGTTGAGACGACTTCTACCGGGTGTATGAATGTCTAATTGTGCGTGATCGAGAAACCTCAAAAAATAGGACAGCCTGGGTCCGTTTTGGGCTGTTGCGCCACAGCAAAATTAAAAGCGTCTGCGAACTTCTCCCTTAAAGATACTGCAAGGGAAACCATTCAGTGTATGAAATTTTGGTTGGAGAAAGGTTCCAACGGCGAATATTCAGTGTTTCCTTATCCCGGTACAGAGGAGGCAGAAAGGAAATAACAGCCATACATAAAAAGTAGCTGTTCCCTGAAATTTGTAAACAGGTTTACAAATGAGATGGCCGGGACGGCGCAGTCAGTATAGTGACTAGGGTACGTGTTGACGCCTGAGAAATTGTGGTTCCACCCCGGCAGAGGAAAGACTTTTTCTATTCGAAAGCTTCAAGACCGTCTCTGGGGTCCACCCAACGTCCTATTCAACTGGTATCAGGTGCTCACCTTCATCTAGCACTTTGCTACACCTCCACTTCCTTATGTGCCAAGGTGTGCCAAGAGACAACTTTAGCTTTGTCTTTGTCCAATGCGATATTGGAGATCGAACACGGGAAAACTGCCTTATACTAAGAAAATGTGCTTCACTTCACTTTTATTTTTTTGTGGTGAAGGGCCCCGCAGCAGATGCTACGGACGCACCACAGCTTTGAGGCTTATTGTGCAACTCTGTGATGAAGATGATTAGAGTTTTTTTTTCGTTTTTCCGAGTAATGGAGCACCGGTGGGATGAAATTTACAGGGGAAAACCGAAGTACTCGGGGAAAAACATGTCCCAGTGCCACTTTGTCCACCACAAATTCCACATGGACTGATCCGGGATCGAACCCGGGCGTCCGCAGTGAGAGGCCGGCGACTAACCGCCTGAACTATGGCACGGCCGTTACTTCACTCTTACCCGCATGCACTTCTTCTCTCGTATCTTTCATAGTATACATATGAAAATGGACAACAGAGCGCTTTTAAGAAGTTTGCCTGTATCCAAATTGCTAACGTGGCGTCGAGCAATGTAAATTTAACGGCTTTAAGTTCAGTGTTAATAAAATGCGCCACGTGTTATAACACCAAGAAACTTTCATTGTGCCACGCTGCATATGCATATGTTTCGTACGAATCTCACAATAAACTTTCATTGTTCCACGCTGCATGTGCATATGCATATGTTTCGTAAGACTCTCACAATAAACTTTCATTGTGCCACGCTGTATATGCATATGTTTCGTACGACTCTCACAATAAATTTTCATTGTGCTACGCTGCATATGCATATGTTTCGTACGACTCTCACAATAAACTTTCATTGTGCCACGCTGCATATGCATATGTTTCGTACGACTCTCACAATAAACTTTCATTATGCCACGCTACATATGCATATGTTTCGTATGAATCTCACAATAAACGTTCATTGTGCCACGCTGCATATGCATGTTTCGTACGAATCTCACAATAAACTTTCATTGTGCCACGCTGCATATGCATATGTTTCGTACGACTCTCACAATAAACTTTCATTGTGCCACGCTGCATATGCATACGTTTCGTACGACTCTCACAATAAACTTTCATTGTGCCACGCTGCATATGCATATGTTTCGTACGACTCTCACAATAAACACCGATTTTTCTCCTACATAGCATGAATGACGCGGTTTTTCGATTGGAGAGAGACTGTGTTCTCTGTGAAGTACGAATTGAAGTTTTTATACGTAATGTCGATAAGTGACAGTCTAGAGAGGGCTAAACATATTTGCTTCAGGATCTGAATATCCGATTTGTTGCTATGTTGCAAAACGCAGTAGCGTATTGATTTAAGGCTACCTTGCAGTAGAAATCACAGGAAAGTTTGTCAGGATATTGGTGTTTCTCCACCTACACAAATCAATGAAAAGCCGTGCATTAGTTACGCACTTCAAACCGATAAACCGACTGCTCATAGAAATGGGGAAACTACTGAACTTAAGGCAGGTTAAAAAAATGGAAACCATGTCACAGACCGGAGCGTTCGTGGCACAGGACATTTATCTTTGTGTTCGAAAGACACTGAGAGGTCATGTGGCTACAAATATGAAACAGGAATTTTACCAGAACCAGAAAGAAAACAATTTCGACGTTCGAATATGAGATTTGAAGATCCTAGTCTACAAGGAACTCTACATTAATATGTATTTCTTGCAAAGTCCAAGCTAGCTGGAAAGTTTGTGGGTATTTAAAAATTAAATTTAAAACGATGAATTTCGGGTAAGGTAATTTTCTTTTACTTTTGCTGTGATAACTGACACAAAACTAAACAGGAGATATATTAATGTGACACGAAACCAAAACTGCATCAAGGTCATAATAAATAAATAAATAAGATGCTTTAAATTAACGTAATTTGGAATCAACAAAAAAAGTGAATTTATTTATGGATTTAGGATAGGCATATATACTGCAAACTTTGTTACTGTTCACTTTACAAATTACATCATTTGGCGTACATTCGAAAAACTGTAGATTAGAACTTCTATTAGCAGTCTGTGTATATAAATAAAAATTGGAAAGAACGTAATGCAGAAGTAAGTGCCTAGGAAAATATTTGGAGCCAGATAAAATATAGTAAGTTTGCGATACTGGAGTGTAAAAAATCAACATTATTCATATACACAGGTCACAAGTCGAGATAAACTTAGAAGGCCACAACGAGCTGGGCACGTGCTTGGGACGGCCAAGACAAATAATTGTAAGATTGTGAAATTTCCACTCGTAAGATCGAGGAAAGGAGGGGAGGCTAGTATTACAACGAATTTTAGGGAGATTGTTTGTGAGGATTGAGTAAGACGGAGATGGCTGAGGATTGTGTCCAGTGTCTTCCTATATGAAGAGTATTAGCGGTTTCACACTGTTGACACCGTGCATCTTCGTCATATTAAATTAAGTTATAAACCAACCGATGCACGATACTCCTCACCGCACAACACGTAGTACACTCCGCTCCACGCAAAAACATTTCATATGGTAAGTCATTCATATACATTAAATAGAAAATCAATAATGATTACTGTTAGCAACCAATATATTTACAAATTCTATATTACTTACAAAATCGTTTATTTTACAGCTTTTAATACCACACGCCAGCAGTTCCACAATCTACCATCTACAGTGCTTTTATAATTTTACAACTTTTAGAGAATCTTTTTACAAGATTTTAACTTATGTTTCAAAGTGCAGATAGAATATTTTAAATCATGTGTTGAAGTGACTGTAGCTTTTAGCAATAAACCCCCCTGACGATGATCCTAGGATCGAAACACGTGTAGGGGTACAATTTTAACAATTTTATAATAAAGCCACTTAAAAAGTGGTTTTAGTGCGCATCGGTTGGTTTATAACTTAATTTAGTATTAGCGGTGTTCAAAGTTCAGGTTCTGCTGTCAGTTTTAAATGGCGATACTCTTAGTGGTTTAAAATGAGATTTACTGGGCGTAGTACTCGGTAGACTGCACCTTATCAAAGTGATATAAATTAGGAGTACAAAGCTGAGATCTCAAAGTTTTGATCGTGTGTTGTTGACAACAGTGATGAGCAGAAATGTTTCACAACAAATGTTCTCGACATATGTTACAGATGAATTGTTTATGCTTCGTCTAAAAGTACTTATATTCAGATTCCAAGTAATAATCTGTACACCTACGGCCGACATCAGCACGTTTGCTGCCATATCTGAAAATTCACTGTAGCTCATCTTTCGCACTTGTTATTCATAATTTTAATATCATTGATCGTTGAACTGTAATCGCAGGTAACTTAATTTAGAATAGACACGCCTGATGTCGTTATGTGTGTGAGAGATAATTTACTGAGAAAGACAACAGAGGTATTAATATATTTAAAAATATCAGAATTCCTAGAACAGTTTCGTTTGCTTATAGAACTGGTCCTCCGGGTGTGAGATTAAATAAACTCAACAGGCTGAAATACTGAACTGCTGAAACATTCCTCAGAAGTTACGACTGTGTATATAGCTGCAATCTTTGTGTGACGAAGTCTTATATTCTTCATAAAAGAAGAATAAACATGAAAATATTTAAATCTGATTAATATTTAATAGGATAAATCTGAAATTGTATTCTGTGTATCAACACCACCAAATTAAGGCATATAGTTGGTATGAAAGTAAGGCTGATAGAACAACGTAGAGATTATTGGTCACCTTAACGATTTGGCTGCTTTTGTTTCTGAACAGACAGGCATCAGCACTGATCGGATACGAGGCTGATTGGCCTCAGTGTTGCTCTGGACGCATTAGAGGAGAGAAGGTCTCTAATCGTAGCTGGTGTAAAGCTGCTTCTGGCCGTGACAAGTTTTTCCTATGGCTCAACAGCCCCTTTTCGGGTGCCTAGGCCTCTTCATTTCGAGGTTTCATGATCACACACATTTGGGACACACCACAGTCGGTAGGACTCCTCTGGACGAGTGACCAGCCCGTCGCAGAGACCTCTACCTGACAACACACAACACTCACAAGAGACAGACATCCATGCCCCCGGTGGGATTCGAACCCACGATACTAGTAAGCGAGCGGCCGCAGACCCACGCCTTAGACGCGCGGCCACTGGAATCGGCTGGCCGTGACAAGTTACTACACCGATATATATTGACTCGTGTTAAATGTTTGACTAACCATAAGAAGCTCAGTATTTACTACAGTATTTAACGTCAGCTTTGACATTAAAAATAATCTGTATTATGCTAACACGTATAAGATTTTATGGGGTGATCCTTAGAATATTTAACGACGTATTTTCAACGGCGTACGTTATACAGCGTCTAAAGTTATGATGACTGAAAAATAGCGAATATGGAAGAGCACAGTCGTGGCCGACTTTAACTTACAACATCGGAAATTTCGTGAAAGCGTAGAAACCACGTTAAATATCATTCAGGCTATTAAGTCGCAGGACTGGGGATCGAAGCCATTACCTTCACGAAAAGACAGAGCAGGATTAATGCCAATAATACACGAATATGATGCACGAAAGGTCACAGAAGAATCATTACCATCCTTATCATCATGATCATCATTATTTTACAATCATTATCATTAACTATGGTAATGAATTTTAGTCGTAGGACTAAGAGAATGAAATTTAATGAGGAGCAAGGCAGCAGTCCTGTAGGACATTCTTAATGCGTTAAAAGATCTCGAAATTTTGTTGGAGTGAAGCTGTAGTTTTATCATCAGGTTTATTATATTCTAGCGAGTTCTAAAAATGTTAGGTGTAACTGAATACATTGCATCTCATTTTACGGTTATTAGTGATTTTGCATAATGACCACGGCGATCACACTTCAGCACGAAACTTTCGACTTGAACTACGTTACATTGATGAATTCGACAAAAATCGCAAGAATCCCAGGAACATTTACAGCCTTACGCTACAGCAGAGTATTACTGACAAGTGCATAAATAAATGTGCAGCTTCATCCACCATTTCTTATTAGCGTTTCAAAAGCAAAACAAGTTTCTGTGTTGATCAGAGACTAGTACATCTTTAGAGTCTACAATCACACAGAGGTTAATCCTTCAGCCAGAGTTTTATCGCAGCCAATGTTTTCTGCGGAAACGTTGATCTTTTTTTTTTTTCCAATGGCTCGACAGCCCCTTGGGGGGCCTAGGCCGCCTCATTTTTTTTTCGAGGCTTCACTATCACACTTTTTAGACACACCACAGTCGGTAGGACTCCTCTGGACGAGGGACCAGCTCGTCGCAGAGACCTCTACCTGACAACACACAACACTCAAAAAAGACATACATCCATGCCCCCGGTGGAATTCGAACCCACAATCCTAGTAAGCGAGCGGCCGCAGACCCACGCCTGAGACCGCACGGCCACTGTGATCGGCGGAAACGTTGATCTTACCACAAAAAATATTTCCAAAACATCATTGATCTTCTAGTACTACTTCACTTTAATAATCTTTTGTTTTCCCGGGCGTTATACCTTCTGAGTGGGTATGTCACAAGAAGGAAAATAATGTTATGAGATATAATTAAATCTGGCTGAGAGTGAAATTCTAGGATGTAAAATACTTGAACGTTCAAAAGCTACCTCTACACACATTATGAGTTGTTGATCTCCTTATGGCAAATCAACATAATACAGAGATATTACTTTATCTCACCAATATAATTTATCACTTCATGTTTTCTCCCTTGTCGTGTGATACGTAGACACTGAATGGCCCATACACACACTCGCGTTCGAATCGCAGTGGGAAGTGACAAAATATATTGGTCAGATAAAATAAAGACCCTATAAGCATTAACAAAGCTTGTGCACTAACAAAGCATGTAAAAATACAATCATTGCAATCCTAAATCACTTCCTACTTCATGCACACTGGAGTTGCCTCTCAGGTGCAAGACCAGATCAAGGACGTGCAGATCGTGCAGTTTCCTTTAAAAGCAGAGGTGGATAAATAAATTTTAACTCCATGCCCTCACTAATAATTCATTGGTGTATTGTTAATGAAACAACTTACCTTTCCGTTTATGCACGGAATAAAAGAAAGAAGCGTTACAAAACTGAAGGTAACGGTGATTGGTATAGCGAACACCAAGTACTTGAAAACAGAACGTTTCAAACCAAAATGGAACACCCGTGCAATTCTGGAAAGTAAGAGCACAGAAACTTAAGGAACATGAATTAATTTTCAAAATAAATTCCATGCATTTTTGAGCTGAGAAGCTTCTGCTGGACACTAAAACTAAACACAACCGTCACTTGTCTCTTCACAAATGTGTATCGGTGATTACCTGCATGTGTGACATCTTCGTATGTACCCCGGACGGAAACTTCCCTTCCACTGCCGCATCTCACAAGGATCACACATGTTCTGTCAACATACTGACGTTAGCAGCTTAAAGAAAGCTGAGTTGTCGTCATTGTAGCTATGATTGGGGGGGAGGGCTGTTAGTAATACAATGACATATAATTTATTTAAGAACTTATGTATTAACATGATATACATTAACATTACTTTCTTGGATCCTTGTTTGTGCTGTTGGAATTTTCAAGAATCTATAAAAAACAGAACAAAAAACAAAATACAATGTGCATAAATGACTTTTCTATTACGAAAGGCAGTACAAAGTATTCGTGATCTGAAGAGGAAGTAAAGAACTTTTGTATATATTTTAATTTTGAATATTTGGAACACTAACAATTCCTGAAGTTCTTGTATTCCCAAAACAAGACAAGAATCCTAATTCAACAGGGATAAAACTACTTGAATATCCAGTTAAAAGCTGCTGGACGAGGTAAATTTTACAGCCCAAAAAGACCTTCGTCACCTCTTACGGTGGTGTTCCTGACGGCGATCCTACTCTACTTCTATTGCTCCCTCAACGATAAGGTCAAAATTTGTGGTGTTACGTTACACCGTCGTGTTAGTGTCCAGTTCACGAGTTAAGTGACGTGGTGCCAATGTTGATGGCTTGTGTGTTGTCTCCGCTCTGGATGGAGAAGTGCCGGTACGAGATGTATTCTTGAGGCAGCGGCTGATCGCGCTTGGTCGACGCGCGCTGCTTCTTCAGCTTTAGGTAGCCCAGCACGGTCACTAGCACAATGAACACTACAAACCCCATGCAGCTGCCAACGATGAGCCCAAGGCGCCGAGTGAGAATGGAACCGCCCTCGGGAGGACCCTCACGCACAGCGGATGCCTCCAGTGTGCGCACGTCTGTACATCGCGTAGAGGGCGAGTCGCTCAACAGTGGATGGGTGTTATTACCGCCCGTCGCCCAGTTTCCGAGCCCCATCACGCAGATGAGGTACAGAGTGTCTGGCGACAACTTGCCCAGCTTCACTGAGCGTGCTCCCCGCTCTAGCAGCTTTCCTCTTACCTGTACGGGAAAATTCAACAACTGAAGACAGGAACAGAATCCGAACACTGAATTACATCACATTCGTATGTGTTTATCTCAGCCATGTAAAAGGCACAAAATTTCGAGAGAGCGTAAGCTGATTTTCTTAATGACTAACTAAACTAATTAACTAACTCCATGGAGCAGAGTCCTTCTTGAGAAGCTAGCAGGTCGTCAGCTGGTCAAGAAATTCCCCGCGTTTTGTGGAACCCGAAGGTTCATTACCGCACTCACATGAGCCCGTCAACTGTCCCTATTCCGAGCCACATCAATCCAGTCCATGCCCCCCCATCCCACTTCTTGAAGATCCATTTTAATATTATCCTCCCATCTAAGCCTGGGTCTTCAAAGTGGTCTTAATGACTATCTAGGGGCCAAACCATGTTGGAAGATATATGGCATGTGACATGTAGCCTGTGGTGTATGCATTTTTCATTATCAATATACATAGTAGCCAAACGTCTGTCTGAACCCCAACCTATTTCTCTCACACAGCGCACTGTAAAAGAAAAGGTTAATATGCCCCTTGGAGAAAACCGCAGAAAAATTAATTTTGTCTATATTCTGAAAATTCGGCAAAAAGTTCTAAAAGACTGACAGGTCATACATAGAAGAGTAACACTTATATAGCCAAATGGCCTGGCGACTGAGGCTGAATTGGTCACGGAGCTCATTAACTACCAGTGCAAGGAAAACACCACAAATAATAAAAACTGTAGCGACTTATGCATGGGCACGCTAGATTTGTAACCTTTTAAAACACAGTGGTTATTAAATGTTCCACATTGTTTAAAGTTGCAATGCTCTGCATTTTACATACAGAATAAAGTTACGTGTTTCATGTGATTCTCAAAATAAACAGCTATTAATTTCATAAGTAGAAGCAACCAGTAAGTTTATGAAGTGACGACAAAATAGGCCTATATTTATGATGTACGTGGTAAGTTTTAAATATTATGTAGGCGAATCGCGGGTGTAATAGTGTTAATAAGACAAAGGCATGGTTTTTGGGTGTAGAAAAGTAAAGGTAAAAGGTAAAGTTATGCCTTTACAGGCCTGGATAGACCCTTAGGGCTCCAGGAGGTTGAGTTTCCCAGAATTTCTAGACCATCGGCACATGCAAGTGGCAAGGTTGTCAGCCCTACGCACCGTCTGTCTTTACCCCCCCACGAGGTACCCCTGGTACTCATTTCTGTTCGAGTTTGAGTCGACCCCAGGGCCATAGTGCGGCCGAAAGAATTAATAAAATGAAAAATCCCAATGACCCCATCGGGAAGCGAACCTGCGACCTGTTATAGAAAAATGCCAGTATAATTTATACGCAGGTGTAAAGAGTGGCCGAATAACCATCACTGCACAACTGCATACGGAAATAACTGCTTTTATGCCACGACGAATAAATCACTCTTCTGCTTTCAAGGACTATCTAGCGACGTAGTTACAGGCACAAGTAGGCTTACGGAGAGTAATGGAACGTCAATTTATCCCAGCCAGAAGACCACAATTAATCAAATACCTAGTAGCATTATGGAATACTTTTGAAACGGCCAAAATTGTCCAAACTTCCAATTCGAGAGTTGACCCCATTCCCTCGATTGCCATTTCTCCAGTCCATATTATTTAATATCAATTTACACAGCACGCATATATTTGAGAACGGGACATAACTATGGAAGGAAGGTCGAGCGGGGAAATAAGATGGTTGCTACAAATGATTTTCTGAAAGAACGGAAAATAAATTTTGTGAGCTATGAAATACGAGCAATAAACGGAGAAGAGCAAAAACTCATATTGTCGATCCATTAATATTAGAACATACTTCTGGAGATGACTACAAGCACAAGCACAAGCACAAAATTACTGTTCAAACTATAAGCAAGATTTTATACATACATACCGCATCATTCCTTTCTAGCGCGTGGTAGGCAACCCGGAAGCCGTGCAGGCCGGAATGGTTGCGGCTCTGCCAGGAGACAATTACGCTGAAAGGCTGAATGTCCTGAATAGCCAACTTGAGGACTAGGGGAGTGGAGCAGAAACGAGGTGGCTCCAGGTCGAGGAACAGCAAGCCACGGAGTTCAGGGGGCTGTTCGCAGCGCAGACCCCTAGTGGTAACGCCTACCAGCTTCTGGTGGTCTTGCAGCCACTCCCACAATTCCTGTGAGTCACAGCCACAATGCAGCGGGTTCTCCTCCGTGCGCAGACTGCGGATCTGTGTCTCCAATGGACGGAATGCGCTCAGCGGCAGCTTCTCCAGATAGTTCCTGCTCAGGTCAAGCAACCGCAGCTTCTTCAGAGGCCGGAATGCGTCACTGGCTACTGTAGAGATCCAATTTCCGTACAGGTGCAGCTCGGCCAAATTTTCAAGGTAGCGAAACGTCCACTTGCCAACTCGGGACACTTGGTTATACGACAAGTCCAGAATCTGGAGCGACTTCAGATCCTGCGGAAACTCCTCCAGCTCCTTGAGTCGATTATGTGTTACGTTTAGGAGCCTCAAGTGACTCAGACCTTGTAGCCTCTCCTGAGGCAGCAACTCCAGTTCATTAACTCCGACATCTAATGTGAGAAGACTGGGTAAGCTTCTGAAGGCGCCAGGAGAGATTCGGGAGATCCGATTCTGGTCCAAGAACAAATGCAGAGTGCTGGAAAGGCTTCGAAGTCCTTGCTGGTTACAATTGTAAGATTGGTGCCACTGATGTGAATTTCTTGCAGGCTCGGGTACAGCCGGACGGATGAGAGGTCATGTATGCGTGACAAAGGATTACCAGTAAGATTGAGCCACCCAAGCCCAGGCAAATTCAGAGCTGCTGTCGGGATTTGTCGAAACTTGTTCTGGGCGAGGTCAAGGCGGCGAAGCGAAGGAGACAAATGAAAGAAGTTGGCGGGTAGGGCGACCAGCGAGTTACTGCTGAGGTCCACACTTGACAGCTGTGACAAATTGGCAGAAGCGAAACCCGAGAGCGACGAAATGGAGTTGCCGCTAAGATCCAGCTCGCGCAGGCGATTCAGCCATCAAGCTTAGACATGTCCACGGTAGCCAGCATATTTCCTGATAGGGAAAGTACCTCCAAGGAACTGAGATTGCCTATGGAGGAATACGGTACTTCGAGGAACAAGTTGAGAGCCAAGCGCAGTTCCTTGAGACCCTTCAAAGAGGCGAACATATCGTGGCCTAGCTGCTTCAGCTGGTTGTCACACAGATCAAGGTGCACAAGGTCCTTGTTGGAGCTGAGCAGCGCGCGCGGCAACTTGCTGATGTGTGCGCTGTTGAGGGCCAGGAACTGCAGGGACGGCAGGCCCTCAAGCGCGTTGCCCTGCACCGCACTAAGGTTGTTGCCTGATACACGCAGAACTCGCAGCCCGGGGATATCTAGCTGCCGTAGCGAACCCGCACTCAGGATGTTGGATTCGAGGTTCAGCTCATTTAGGTTGTTCAGCCCCTTAAATGCGCCGCTCTCAATGCGTGATACTGAACAGTTCCGAAGATTCAGCAGTCTGATGGGAAGCCCTTCCTGGCGACATACGACACAACAGTGGCTTCTCATATCAGACTCGAATGGCAAACCTGATCTAGCTCTCGTTCCAAATACTAAATAAATTTGTCTTGTAAGAGCTACAGTATTTAACAGGAAACACAAATGAATACACAGTCAATTCAAATATCAAAATACTTTGCCATAGCAGATATTTGTATCACTGAGGTCTGCAAAGAACACCCTCACGTGCGAGGTGTTCACCATTAATGATTTAAAGGCAGACATATATATGGTCTCGGATTTAATTAGTAGTGCTTCTATAACTGTAATTAATAGGCGTTTAAAAGAGTACGTGCCCTTCTAATTGACTATGTTGTTCTGTGGTACGTGCAGGTACAGACACCTGAAGAAGTATTTCAGTCAATAAAATGGAACGGGAAATCAACAAAAGCTGAATGACGAATCTAATGAGATGGATACTGGATTAGGAGAACATTAGAACAGGAAACCGTTCAAAGAATAAAGTAATTCCAACAAATAAAATGCAAAAAAGAGAAAAAATCACTATAGAAATAGATAAAAAATAAAGGAAGGGCCAAAAATTAGATTTTGTTGGCCCAATACAAAATTCTCCGATTGTATTTCCGTTCAGCTAAATAGGTTCTATTATACCTGGAAGATAGAATCGTGCAGCACGGCGAGGCTATTATCGCTGAGGTCCAGGGTCCGCAACTTCTTCAGAGATGTGAGGGCGCGTGGTTCGATAGTCTGCAGCCCGTTGCCTGCCAGGTAGAGTTCCTCCAGCTCGTGCAGCTCCGCGAACGTGTGGCCTGTTACGTGGCTCAGTCTGCTGATATCAGGAGGAAGTCAGTCTCATGCCTTCCGACATAATAAAGCATAACAATTCTTCGAAGGCAATTAAATCGATCTTACAGTAAATTTATTGCCTGATGAAATAATGTAAACACATCAGAAGTTTAAGCATTTTGCTCAAAATTATTCATTTTTTGTGAATTATTTCCTCCTAATGTATATATGTGGAAGGTCATAACGCTATACTCTTAATTTCATATAATTGGATATATCTTGGGATTAAAGTTGGTAACAGGGGTCTACACAGAACGTTTTTGATTTCAAGATATCACAGATATCGCAATCTATATACTCACACTCGGTTCATAAAGAGGTACTAAGCGGCTGTGATACACGTAAGAGCGGAAGTCAAAAGAGATATTCAAATAAACTCTAAATTTTGCAATACTGCAGAGAGTGACGCTAAAAACAAATCTCTGTATTACTTAGCACAACTTATAACATGTCGGAGAATTCAGTTGGCTAGTTTAAAACATGCGACGTTATATTCCCCACACAAAATCTCCTAATTGGTAGGCATAGCACGTCAAGTGTTTTTTCTATTAATATAGTTCAGTAAATATATTTTAGTAAGGATTTAATATATGTTTAAAATACAGAAGACTTTAGTACGTGCTTCCTCTTTCCAGGAAAATATGGAAACAAGAGATAATTAATGGCATGCGAAAGACTTTCTTTTGAGCGGTGAAAAATAAGTACGATAAATAAACTGCAGGGTTATAACCCGTGTTTTGGCTGTTAAAGCTGGTGGTGCATAAGGTTATGAGGGTTAAAAAATTAGTGAATTCCAAACCTTATTTTTTATTGTGTATTATGAAAGCAGTTGTCATCACTGTCATTATTTTTAAGCGGATGATAAAACCAAGAAGGATGAGCTGGGAAGGGCATGTTGTACCCATGAGAAAAATGAGATGCATGTATTGTTTTGGTTGGAAAATCTAAAGGAAAAAACTGCTCGGTAATCTTGGACGTAGATGGGAAGGTAATACTAAAACGAATATTGAGAATTTTGACTTAAATCATTTCTTCCTTAATACGTTTTAAAAACCAATTTTGAAACTGAGGATGACCTTAAATAGGTCGAAACATATAGTTCCATATAATAAATAGAATATAGTTGTGTTTGGAGAGATACTGATTTAATTTTTGGGATGTTGAGAAAGTTGAATTGGGGGGTTGTGGACTGAATTCTTCTGGCTCAGGCACCATTGGCAGGCTCTTTTGAACACGGAAGTGGACTTGTGGGTACCATAAAATGTGGGGAATGTCTTTACTAGTTGAGGGCCTATAAGCATCTCAGGATGGATTCCGCTTCATGGAGTTACTGAGAGGCCTATATGTTAACCTCCAAAACTTCATGTCAACATCAGTGTCCGGGAGAAAGGACCTTCGTAAGACTTTCAACAGTCGCTCAGCAACTGACGCAATCCCACTCCTTTTGTGAAACCCACATATTTATAACAGTCCACCACTAACACATCCTGAGAAAGACGAAACTACTCCACAATATTCGAGTCCATTTTTGCTTCTGTCAAACATCTTAAGCTCCAAGAGAAAAGTTCCTACAAAACGTTGTATTCTTGCAGCAATGAACGCAAAATCGGACAATAATGATTTTCTATGGGACTAAAATGTTTAGTTTCCAAGACGGTGAGAACTGGTTCATAGGAATTGGAGTCGGGCTTGAATATGTGTTACGTCGGAATGGAAAGTCACATGTAGCATGTATGTTTTGTGGTCAGAAGATAAGAATTTCCAAGACTGCTTCACAAAAGCACTTAATCCCTATCTCCTAATAAAATGTACATCTATTTGAATGCATGATAAATTCAAATCGAAATTCATACGTCCTGAATTCTGGAAATCTTTACTGAAAACTCTACAGAAAAGGCTATTAGTCAGGTGGTCACGTTTAGTTCAAAGGAAAGTCCCTGGTAATCAACGGTTTGATCAGGAACTACTGAGGACGCAGGCAGAAAGTGTTACTTTTAAAAAAGCACAGAAATTTAAAACGTGGTTAAAGGCAAACAGACTTGCCACCATACTTTATATTCGGTTGAGACTGAGGCACACAAAACGTATTTTTCCTAGTAAATTATATATTTTCTGTCGATTAAATTCCGTGCCCTAAATCATGACTAGCTTAATCACGGACCTAATATTTATACGTTGTTCTTACAGCTTTAAAGATCAGTGGTTGCGATACGTACATCCAGGATTAAAATTAAAAACCTCTCAATTTTGCACATACCGTGTTTTTACGTATGTCATGTGATACTTGTAACAAGCAGCCATAATTTTCCTATATAACATTAAGTAACCGGTCTTTTGTAATGGAAAGGCACTGTATTATCTGAGCGTGAAGAACTGGATGTTCCTAGTGTATATAATGAAGAATAATTTCAGTTTTCAGAGGCTTTACCATGTTTATTAAAGTTTCGGTCAGATAAAGTAATAATTCATTGTGGGTAAAAAATTAATTATGATTTAGTCATTAAGATTTTATTAAACCTATTCTGTCGAATTGAGCTTGGGGCCCTGGGGTAATATGGATCACCAGTTTTCACGAACTTTTAAAAGCTTGTACATCGAACATATCGAGGAAAAGAAGTTTTACAGCTCATTCACATGTTTGAATAATATGGATGGAATTAAAAAAAATGGGTATAAAATGAATGCATCCAGTTGCATAAACTACAGGATTTGTAGGATATATTATTAGCCATGTTACTGTAAATGTATCTAATATCTAGCAAATAAAGGAATTAAAATGTCTACCAAAACTGAAGCCAATTAACTAAACTTCTAAATAATTAAGCAAATATGTTATTTCCTATGTACTGCCGTAATTAATCAACCAACAAATAAACCTCACAATTAAATTAGTATGTAATTAATAAACAACAAATAATGTGACTAGCTACCTGCCTCGCTAGCTAAATGTCACCTCTGACCAATCAAGATATACTCAATTATTCAACAATTCCTACTGTTATGGATTTCAACATTCCATTGCTCTCATCACTAAATCCTGTCAACGCACTCGATTCAAAAGCTGCTATTGCATTTCCAAACCCCGCATTAGTTTTAAAGGGTACGTGATAGAGTTAAAGTGGCTGAGGTTAGACCACACTAACGGACTTTTGTGAGCGCAGTACGAATATTCGGCATCTGTTAAAGAAGGAAAATTTCTTGACCGGTTAGAAGACCATTAACTAATTTGATATCCTGTTTTATCGGACAAGACAATCTTCTTCGATAAAACAGGATATCAAATCAGCACAGACTATTCATCTTTTATACAACTTTTAGCATTTTAACCAATATAAAACAATTTTCACTTTTTATTAGTTTTGGACAACGCACATACACAGTTGTAAAGAATTCATGTAAACAATTGTACCAGTTGATGTGAATGGTGTGTAGTGAGTCCCTGAAGATGAACCCAAATTAAGGGTTCGAAACATGTAGGACAGTGGAATTGCACAATTAATGTGAATGAATTGTACAATTTGTCGGACTGTGAATATATCCATTGTAATATTATCTTCCCATCTACGTCTGGGTCTTTCAAGTGGTCTCCTTCCCTCAGGTCTCCCCACCAAAATCCTGTATGCACCTCTCCCCTCCTCCATGCGTGCTACATGCCCTGCCCACCTCATTTTTCTTGATTTTATCACCCGAATAATATTTGGTGATGAGTACAGGACCGTTAGCTTCTCGAAAGTCTTCCTTTCCATCGGGTTAGTTAATGCTGTTCTCTTTTCTGTGTCTTGTTTCCGACATGATTATTGGTTGACAGTTGAGAAAAATTACCATCATACATAGCAGAGGTTATAGAAAGTTAGTGACGACTTCTATGTTGTGTTTGACTTCCCACTGCAAAGACAGCTCGCATGGTCAATCGTAAACGACTTGTTTCCTGATTCCAAAGGCCAAAGTTCTTCTTCAAGGGCTGGTAGTCATGCAGCTATACAATACATTTTCTGCCTTTCACGGAACCCAAAATGTCTCTAGGCTGTTTACAAGCTCTCGCAAATAAAACCTTTCCTGAAGCACATAAGATACGAAGGTCTGTACGAAAGTAATGCCTCCTGTTCTTTTCTCACAAACTATAATTACACTTACAATGAAATTTACGCATACTATGGCTGCATCCTTAACAAAGTTCACATTATTTTTCTATAAAGTCTCCTTCATTATCAACACATTTTTCCACCCTTGCGTGAGACGCTGTATGCCTGTCGCTTAAAACTCTTTGCTGAAGCGTAGGAGCTCATCGCGCACGCTGTATTTCAGCTCGTCGTCTACCGCAAAATTGCGTCGCCGGAGTGCATCATTCAAGGGGCAAAGAGAGGGTGCTAATCGGGACTGTAGGAGAATGAGGGAGAACAGTTTCAAGTTGCCAACTTTTGCGGGTAAAGTCATGGCTAACGTTTTCTGGGACGTGAAGGAATCTCTTTAGTGGAATTCTTGAAGAGAGGTGCCACAATTCAGAGCGATATGTGCAGACATTAAAAAAGTAAAACAACGAATCCGAAGGGTTTGGCCAAAGAGAAGATGGATGAAGACATTCTCCCTACAGTCCCGATTTAGTACCCTCGACTTCCATCCTTTTGTCCCCCTGAATGATGCACTACGAGGACGCCGTTTTGCGGACGACGTCGAGCTGAAACACAGCGTGCGTGAAGAGCTCCAACGCTTCAGCAAAGAGTTTTACGCGACCTGCATACAGCGTCTCACGCGAAGGCGGAAAAAGTGTGTTGATAATGGAGACTTTGTGGAAAAAAATATCTACTTTGTAAAGGATGTATCCATGATATATATATATTATATATATATATATATTTCATTATAATTTCTGAGATTATAAGTTTTCTACTTCCATATCTTCATACCCTATTTCTTTGAGATCAGTTTAATATTGTCACCCACTTGTCATACATAGGAACCTGCTGCTTACTGACCGGTTAAGACTGAGGTCGAGGAACTTGAGGGCCTGCATGGGCTCAAAGGCGCGGTCCTCGATGTGTGAGATGCTGTTGTTGGTGAGGTATACGCGCTGTATGAGAAGCAGGTCGCTGAAGAGCGCGCGGTCCACACGTGTCAGGCGGTTGTGTCCCAGCCACATGATCTGAACAGAGGATTGACCCCGTAGCGAGTCGTTGTGCAGGGACACCAGGTTGTTCGAGTCAAGCTGGATGGACACGAGGGACGGTGACTCATGCAGGAAGACATCCCCCAGCGCCGCCAGCAGGTTGCCCTGTAGCGTAAACACGCAAATACTGTTCTGAGTAAAGTAGGAGAAGTACTGAAATGTTTACTGGAATACTGCTTACAAGGAAAAATGTGCAGAACTGCTCACCAAATTACAGGATTCAGTGTAATACGAGATTCGTTACACACACACACACACACACACAACCTGAACACAAGCTACTTAAAGACGATGTATTTACCAGAAGATTACAGCCATCACTTATGAGGCTGAATACATCAATATTTATGTGAATGGTTAGGAATATACGCTTTAAAAAGAAATGTGTGTGGCTTAATGCAAGTTACCGTGATGGCCAAAACTAAAATTCGGGCGAACTCTGTAAGTAAACGAAAATAATAATACTATCCGGAGGTACCGAACCAAAAACTCATCAGATATTCTGCCTTACACAACTACTGCTAGCACAACAAACCAGATATTAAAGGTTTTAAGATAACGCTTAACAGAGGTATGAAAGAAGCACTTAAAGTGTTACAATTTCGAAACCGAAAACGTAGAACTAGCCTGACAATTTTAAACATTGCTTTATTTTTTCAAATGCTGCTTTCATCTGCCCTTCTTTAATTACAGTAAATTATACCAGACATGTACCAAGTAAATACACAATATTTCCGCACAGTTTGAAGAAAAATGTGGAATAATATTAACAGATTTTCCGAGAAGTGCGACTAGCTTGCACGGCAAAAAGAAATAGAGGAATATGCTTCGCCTGAGCGTCTTTCTCTGGAGTAGTGAAATGGGTCTGCGGAGGTCACGTATGCCACTCTGATATGTGGTATGATAGAAGTTTACTTTTTTTGCCTATATTGCATTTGATCAAATACTCAATTAAACCGTACAGTCATACCATTTAATGACATATTTCAGAAGTTATTTGTGCTGCTGTCTGAGGGTGGAAGTGCCAGTGAAGCAGATGTTCGTTACTTTTCAGTGGCTTTCTGTTCACTGAGATTCTGATTAAGGTTCCATGTCTCACTCTTACTGTAAACAAAACAAATTACTTACACAAGGCACATATTTACAAGGTGCTTTCATTTCATTTCCTGCTTTATATAATTGTTCATGCTGATCCCAGTGGCCGTGCGGTCTAAGGCGTGGGTCTTCGGCCGCTCGCTTGCTAGGATTGTGGGCTCGAATCCCACCGGGGGCATGGATGTTTGTGTTGTGTTTGTTGTATAAGGACGGTAGCATGGAACGTAGTGACATGAAGGACGAAAAAGGATTTAAACAGTACAAAAATGGATCAAAGGGGAAAAAACCCCGGACAGACAAAAAAAAACCCCACCGGGGGCATGGATGTGTGTGTTGTGTTTGTTGTAAGGACGGTAATATGGAACGTAAAGTGACATGAAGGACGAAAGGATTTAAACAGTACAAAAATGGATCAAAGGGGGAAAAAACCCCGGACAGACAAAAACAAAAATCCCACCGGGGGCATGGATGTTTGTGTTGTGTTTGTTGTAAGGACGGTAATATGGAACGTAAAGTGACATGAAGGACGAAAGATATTTAAACAGTACAAAAATGGATCAAAGGGGGAAAAAACCCCGGACAGACAAAAACAAAAATCCCACCGGGGGCATGGATGTTTGTGTTGTGTTTGTTGTATAAGGACGGTAATCATGGAACGTAAAGTGACATGAAGGACGAAAAGGATTTAAACAGTACAAAAATGGATCAAAGGGGAAAAAAACCCCGGACAGACAAAAAAAAAACCCCACCGGGGGCATGGATGTTGTGTTGTGTTTGTTGTAAGGACGGTACATGGAACGTAAAGTGACATGAAGGACGAAAGTATTTAAACAGTACAAAAATGGATCAAAGGGGGAAAAAACCCCGGACAGACAAAAAAAAAATCCCACCGGGGGCATGGATGTTGGTGTGTTGTGTTTGTTGTAAGGACGGTAATATGGAACGTAAAGTGACATGAAGGACGAAAGATTTAAACAGTACAAAAATGGATCAAAGGGGGAAAAAACCCCCGGACAGACAAAAACAAAAATCCCACCGGGGGCATGGATGTTTGTGTTGTGTTTGTTGTATAAGGACGGTAATATGGAACGTAAAGTGACATGAAGGACGAAAAAGGATTTAAACAGTACAAAAATGGATCAAAGGGGAAAAATCCCCGGACAGACAAAAAAAAAAAATCCCACCGCGGGCATGGATGTTTGTGTTGTGTTTGTTGTATAAGGACGGTAGCATGGAACGTAAAGTGACATGAAGGACGAAAAAGGATTTAAAACAGCACAAAAATGGATCAAAGGGGAAAACCCCGGACAGACAAAAAAAATCCCACCGGGGGCATGGATGTCTGTGTCTTGTGAGTGTTGTGTGATGTCAGGTAGAGGTCTCTGCGACGAGCTGGTCCCTCGTCCAGAGGAGTCCTACCGACTGTGGTGTGTCTCAAATGTGTGTGACCATGAAACCTCGACGAAACGAGGAGGCCCAGGCCCATATAAGGCTGTCGAGCCATAAAAAATAATTGTTCATTAACCGAGATAATGCCGAGATTAATGCGATTAGTGGATGAAGTTCGGTGTTTCCAGACGTTGTATTAAAAGAGGCCAGTACTTGTAAACAGACAGTTCAAGAGCTAACGAATTAATTTCTATACTATTTTGTATAGGTAAGCGGTATATTCAAGAAACAAAACCGCTTGTAAATACTGTCTCTTCTAAATAATATTGTCGTCCAAAGTCATATTCGACGACGGAATGGAAATCAAAATATCAGGTAACAGAAAATCATGGATATATAACAAAAGTACTTACCTACTTAGCGTTTGTAGCCCCGCCAAGTGTAGGATAAATTACTTTCGAAACACATAGACTTGGCTGACTATTATACCTGCACCATTAAATGAGTATTTATGAGAATACAGCACATAAAGAAACATTTATGCCAAAAGCGCGCCTCAAACTGGCATATTTGAGCTTCATATAAAGGACAGTCCACTACCAAATTGTCTACCAAGAAGTCTGAATATCCAAGCGTAGTTTTAAACTACGGACTTGCAAAATCTTCAGTGTTGATTTCCTTTGCAAAAATGGAATAAAATTCTCACAGAATTTAGCACAACCACGAAAGTATTTCGGTAATCAAACCGTGTTTGAATAAAGCCTATATCGATGTCCCTACAGGTAAATATTTTCTGATGTTTTCAGAATGGTCTCAGAAACCGTAGGAAGATGGTTTATCATTCTTGTTTCCCAACTTCACTTTAGAACGCTTTGTTCATTGGTTCCAGGAATATCAGGTTGAAATGGAAGTGAAAAAAAGCATTAGGTTTTGTGGCCTGTGCCAACAAAGTTACTTTAATTGGTGGGGAGGAAACTTCTACGAAGACATGAAGGATCACAATTTGATACGGGTACCGGCTAAAGTGAGCGCGCGGTCTAAGGCGTGTACTGTTTTCTAATGCTGGAAAACTGGAATCGTGGTTTGAAGTTCATTCGAGGAATGGATGCATGTCTACATTTCCTCTTTGTCTGTGTTGTCCTGTGTTGGTTGAGGTCTTCTGAAGAACTGATCCCTGCTCAAAGAAGTCCCTACCACATGTCTACGAAACAAGATTCAGAAAGCTGGAAAATGGGAGGCCCTGGGTTGCAATGGCCTGTAACTTCAAGCAGACTGACAGACATAAATACAGACAGATATGAGATATTGGACAGCCCTAGTTTAAAGATAAACGCAAGAATAATTAAGAAATTACGTGTCTGTATTAAACATACAAAGATAATCTGAATGAAATGCATAGATATCTTGGTAGGCCACTAAAAGTTCTTGCTAATTCTACTAACATCTTAACTACAGCTGTGGACAGAAGTGTTATTAGCTGACACATCTCAGCTTCTTACAACGTACCATTAACATTTTCCGGCAACGTTGACTTCCCATGTAAATAATATTACTAATAGCTTTCCTGTGGATTCCAGCAAGCTTTGAATTCAATAAACGGTATTATACTCCAATAAACTCAGTGTAATTACATAAATATAATCTGCGAGAGAGTTAAAAGTGATCAATCAAAAGCAAAAAGTAACTTGTAATTTACAACCCGAACACTCAACAAACAGCGTAAAAATGTAACTCACAGGCTTGGGTAATTGAATCATGTATGGATTTAAACAAGATCAAGAATCAGCCTCTGGTAAAGAAAATAGTTTTCTTTGTGCACGCCATAAAGGCATATTGGAAAATGGAAGTTTAGTTCCACTCATCCTGAACCTCGGCACTATTGAGTGGTCAGGTTCAGCCTATGTCACTTCACTCCAGAGAAAACAACCTCCGATAACCACTGAACACGAGGTGAGTAGATCGTGGACACAGAAGTCAATCTGGAGGCTTAGAAAGGAAGAAAAATATTTTTCCCCCAACGGAATATAAAATCAGTATCTCGGATGATTAAAAAAATTAAAAATTTAAACACCATGATTTATTAAGCTGTGAAAAAGGTTGTGGTTCAAAGAAACAGGACAGAGTATTATATGGCTGGACAAACCAGTAAATAAATAAACTGACAAGGAGACGTCTATTTGAATTGATAGGAGTAGGTATAAGCCAGATATTTTATGGTTCTAAGGTTTAATGTCTTGAACACAAGCGATTTCTACTGGAGCAGACAGCTACACTCAGATTATGGTGAGTGTGCTTTACGACACAGTTGTTTGTGGTGCTCATGTGATACGAGGAAAAGAGTTACTCTGAGCCAAATAAAATAGTTGGCTACATGAATTATTAAATGGAAGGATGGATAATGGTTCTTGGACAGCTATGCAGCAATTTTAAAAAATTTGCCAGAATTTCTTGCTTGTTCTAAGTCATCAATTTTCAGCTCTCCTTTATGTCACAAGGGTTGAACATAAGGAACATAAGAAGAAATGAGAAAAGGAATTGAAATGTATATGTAATAGTGCAATACCGCTATACAGAAACGTAAATTCGCGAAGCGGGCAAACATAAAATGCTACTGCATTGGGGCACATTTCGGAACGCCCCAGTTGGCAACGTCTGCATAAGCAGAAGAGTTGAAAACATTCGACAGAAGCAACAAGAGGTAAAAAGACGTGGTTCACCGCTATAAAATTTGACGATTGTGCTACATATTCCAGTATGAGAATATCGAACAACCAGCACACAACAAGTGAAGTAACACTACCGTGAGAGCTGCAAATTCAAAATAACGTTAATGAAACAAGTAGAATATTAATATTTGTTATAAAGGATCATCTTTCAGCATAACACAGTGATGAATCATTTACAGACGATATTTTAATCTTGGAGACGTAATAACAAGATGCAAAATTTTTAAAAAGACTTTTGTTAGAAACAAAGGAATTTGAAAGAAAAAATACTTCATGGAAGAACAAGTATTTATAAAATTATCTCGGACAGCAAACAGTGTTGTAATAGATCTAGAAGATTTAAAGGCAGTTAATATGAGCCCACAAATGGACAGGATCCGCAGCCAGTAATTCGATCTGAAGTGAAATATGTCATAATATAATTATGCAACACCACAAAACTTTCAGGTGGAAGCCGTACCATAACGATCTACATAACTGCCACTTTGTTACGGAAGGAGCATTTTAAATTAGACACGTTATTTAACGAGATTTTGCACGGTGAACCTGAAGAAAATGGAGAAGCTATGAGTTCCGTAAGAATTATATAATGTGAATTACAACTGGCAGATCATGCAGTTAATTGGTCCTCTGGTGTAAACAGGAAGGCCTCACTAGTGTTACAATAAAGAGAGAGTATGTATATTTCAGCTCATGGTGCACGGTGCATGATACTTGATACTTCATTTATTTATAAGCAAAAAGCTTAAAAGTGAAACAAATCATGTGTTTAAATATTTTAAAACCAACTAAATGCACATTTTATTAAAACCTATTTTATAGTTTTTCTAAAATTCTCTAAAAACCCCTACATATGTTTCGGTCTGAATTCAAACCATCCTCAGGGGGTCACAAACAAAACAAAACAACATAGACGTGACCCTGTGATGGCGTACAGTGTGTATCACAGGTGCTTTACAATTTTAATCGTGTATCCATTTTAATCTATTTTAACGTGATTAAAAGTGATACTGCAACTGATATAATTGGACATAGCGATCTACACCGCATATACTACTGTTATAACTATACTGTTGAACGAACATATGGACGTGTTATAAAAGTGTAGTTTGTGACCCCCTGAGGATGGTCTGAATTCAGACCGAAACATGTGCAGGGGTTTTTTTAGAGAATTTTAGAAAAACTATAAAATAGTTTTTAATAAAATGTGCATTTAGTTGTTTGTCAAATATTTAATGAAAATGCAGACTGAATGTAAGATAAAAAAATCATGTGTTGGTTTGCCTCCTGCTGTGGTGGAAGGAACTGAATAATTTTGAAATCTTTAAAATATACAGTCGTGCTCACGCGGATGTAGAAGGAGAGAAATAGGAGACCACCGTGTTAAGATCGTGTTTGTTACATGTTCTAATATTTTATTGGCTATAATTAAGAAAACATCTGCCCAACCGCTGATTTATAGTCGTGTATTTATATACATTTATTTTACACGATTTTCTCGTAAATAAGATAGTTACTGCCTGTGAACTTAAAGGCTTGGGTTCGATTCATAACACAGGATTTACGTTGTGGCAAATTCTATCAGGCGGTTAGAAAACTTAGGTAATATATTAGGAACATGATCCTTCTTGTTGCCATTATATAGCGATTTTCATTCCGAACTTCAGTTTTTTTTCCAAGTCACCGGAGGGGATATTCGATTAAGACCGTTATCAATTGTTCAATATCCTGCAAGTCTGGCAATGTACACACAGCGAGCAGTTTGTGTTATTACCTCCAAAATCATAAGATTTAACTGATGGATTTACCGTACATAAAATATACGCTTCCTTTCCCTCTACATCGTTAATTTGGCACACTTTAAGAGAGATACATGTGTGCCAAAATAGCTCAGTCGGTATAGCGACTGAGCTACGGGCTGGACGGTCCGGTGATCAAATCCCGGTGGGGCGAGCTTTTCCGCACCCGTCCACATCGGCACTGTGGCCCTCCCAGCGGGTACCGGATCTCTTTCCCGGGGGTAAAGCGGCCGTGGCGTGGCGTAGACCACCCATGCCATTTAGCGCTGAGGTTAAAGAAAGAGTAGAGCTATACCTTTACTCCTCCTCTGGGCCTTAATGGCCTGATCTAGGGGGAGCTTTACCTTTTTCAAGACAGATACATATTTATCGAGTTACGCTTAAGGTGTGCGTGAAAACGTAAGTAGATCTTTATGCATAATGCGTTTTAAATTTATAGGATACAAATGACTTTTCAAGGAAAACATCTGTTTCACGGAAACGTATCTGCTACTAGATTTTATGAAAATGTTTTCAGTTTTTCTGGAGTTCCTATGTTTACGTGCGTAAATAACGACGCAGCGATTTTCTTAGGAGCTTTGCACCGATGCACAAGTATCTAAACATGAAAGATCCAAGTACAAAATCTTCCCGTTATTTTAGTAATGAAAACGATAAGATCACTCAGGGAAGCTTGCTATTCTAGCTACAATTTTCTTAATTTTCGTTTGATTCTAATTGGCTGATGACAATGAGGAATCCGGATGATTCGGGCTCTGTCTCTCACGCGTCGAACGTTCATGACGTCAACCTGCATCCTATCCCGGGGGCTGGATTTGGTGGGATCAAACCGCATAACTCGCCTACGTATAATTCCGAGGTTAAGAATATCCGGAGATTCACTTCCAAGGTGCTTGCAGTCCCCACTTCGTGGTGATAAGATACAAATCAGGCTTGCCTTTTTTTTTTTTGGTGAAGGGCCCCGCAGCAGATACTACGGACGCACCGCAAACTTGAGGCTTATTGTGCAACCCTGTGATGAAGATGATTAGCCTTTTTTCGTTTTTCCGTGTAATGGAGCACCGGTGGAATGGAATTGACAGGGGAAAACCGAAGTATTCGGCGAAAAACCTGTCCCAGTGCCACTTTGTCCACCACAAATTCCACATGGAATCACCCGGGATCGAAACCGGGCATCCGCGGTGAGAGGCCGGCGACTAACCGCCTGAGCCATGGCACGGCCCGGCTTCCTTGTACTTTACACATAAATCTGTTGTGTGTGTGTGAAGGTGCTGCAGAGGCAAAGTTCAAGGGCAAGTAACAAGCCAGTGATATAACGTATCTTTCCGCAACGTGGACCTGCTGCTTCTGACTTGCAGGGGGTAGCAGTCCGGGCCGAATTTCGGCAGGAAACCGATTAGACTGACTAGAGTGGGCGCGAGTTTTGTGTACAGTAAAATGCTGAGATATTACATCCAAACACGTCACGACAGCTTTCTCCCACATGTATTTCAATTCGTTATTGACTGCTCGTCCTACCTGCCATTTGACGTCATTTGGCCTCAGTCACCGACACTGGCATTAAACACACCAAAAATAAGAAGGCACAAGCAGCCATGCTTCTGACTTCTATTCTCGAGCTGCCTGCTTCAAATTTCGGACCGCACATGGACTATCATTATTGGAGTCCTGCTGGTTACATCCGCCTCTTCATGAAAATATTGAGCTGTAATCAAACAACGCCGTGACCGCTAACTTGCACATACTTTTCCATTAATTAGTCACCAATTATCCCAACTTTCAACATTTTTTTTTCCAATGGCTCGACAGCCCCTTGGGGGCCTAGGCCGCCTCATTTTTCGAGGCTTCACGATCACACACTTTTTAGACACACCACACTGGGTAGGACTCCTCTGGACGAGGGACCAGCTCGTCGCAGAGACCTCTACCTGACAACACACAACACTCACAACAGACAGACATCCATGCCCTAGGCGGGGTTCGAACCCACAATCCCAGGAAGCGAGCGGCCATAGATCCACGCCTTAGACCGCGCGGCCACTGGGATCGGCAAAGCTTCAACATTATATAACATGAAATCCTGACAGCATCGCTAAATAACGACAAAGAAATAATTAAAATACAGTGATCCATCGGTAATACGGATCCCCGTTTGGTAAGGACAATTTTGGGCCAAATACAGCCCAGTATTTTCCATTGAAATTGTATATTATTATTATTATTATTGCTATTATTATCATAATCATCATTATCACATATATTTATGTACAGTATTTCCGCTTTAAGGAGATTTACTTTAGCTCTGAGTGATGATTTTTTGTTTGTTGTCTATAACACGGAGTTTCCCATCGGTGTTCCGGATTACCCAGGAATCCGGACCAGCCCTCCCCCCATATATTCCGGATGACCGAGGGACTACTCTACCACAAAACATATAACAATAGCCAGAGGCGTAACTTGGCTAATAACACTGGGGGGGGGGGAGGGGCAAAAGACGACCACGGGTATTACAAATTTTAATTTACAATTGAGTCAAGTTAGAAAGAGGGTGAAGATTGGTTTGAACCAGTCCTTTAATATATATATATAATATATATATATATATATAAACTTACCCCTTTCGCCCACTCTAACCCAAATTTTTTTTATTTGCCCCTCTTCAACTCAGCATCCGAAAAAAACTATTCTTAGGTAGAAAAAATATTTGAGGGGCATTTGCCCCCCCCCCCCCCAAGTTAGCCCATGTTAATGGCTTCATGAAGTTTCTGGGGACGGTACACGTCTAAATGACGTAATGGAGTAAACAGGAAATAAATCACGATGACTGACAAATTTTAAACGAAAACCGAGGCTCAGCGACGTGACGTCATTAAAATTTCCACAGAGACTCAGAACTCTCCTGTCCCGTGATATTTGTATTCAAGACAGAGCTTTGACAATTAATTATTAATATAAAGAGGTCTGAAGGTCGAAAAGTGAGGAACAAAATCAGTAAATGTGGACCTCAATGACAAACGCTTCTCTTGTTCAGCTGCTGAAGTTAGTTTCCAGTACTCACGATGGCATGAGTGAGCACTGCGCTTTAGGTCACTGTTGATCTCATGATATGAAATTAGACGTAATTACCCTGAACATAGCTGTATGAGCTGAATCCCGCGAGACTCACGTTCGTATGTCGTCTGCTATTTACCCTGCATAACTGCGGGTTCGATTTCTGGTTAGTGCAGCGATGTATGTGCTCTCCGTATAACGCGCTTTCGACTGGTGTGCAGGAGTTCAGTATACGTGATGTTAACAGTGCTTAGTAAAAGGTGCTTAGAAGGCAGGTCACCAGTAAACACCGGATGCACAATGTGAGTGGGCGTCTCTGCGCGGAGCAATAGCAAGTTGATAACGCCCGTGTTCTACAGCATGACGATTTTGTTGCAGGGCTCATTTAAGGCAATAATGGTTAGGGTGACGAACAAATGCGACTGTGTTAACATCCACCAGATGGCACTGAAGTAAGCGAAACGAGTATATGGATGCAACTTTGCCATAAAGACGTAACTATAAAACTCCGTATCATAATTTCGGAGGATACGTAGGCAGCACTAGGCTCCAGCCGTATTTAGCTCCGTCAGACACCAATCAGACAGGCAGTTCCGAAGTTATCTATAAAGAACGGAAAATTTTTCGCAAATGACAGCATCGTTAAATAAGACATTTCTCGCTCTGACACCAGCAGCTCCAACAGTACAGAGGTACTGTCGTTTTCCTCTCTATCTTACATAACTCAAGTTCTAGAGAACTTCCAATTCTCTGATGGTGGTTGGTCAATAGCTCAACTTGGTCTACCAAATTCATTCCCAGCGTCCTTACTCATGAGAACTGAGAAAGGATATAGCTAAGGATCGTACTATAGTGAATTATGGCGGACAATTTGTGGTTGCGGAACTGTTTCGGTAGCCTTAGAGGTCTCCAGGGACAGGAAAACAGAGGATGAAGGCGATGTGGTGTGCTTTTGGCGTAGGAAAGTACCTGCATATCTAACACTATTATGCTACATTCAACATCAAAATATTATAACATGGCACTAAACACACACATGAAACAAAGCTGAAATTACACCAGCTGTCAGTTAAGTTCCCCTCTATTTATGTAAGCCGAGGATTCGTTAGGGTTTCCCCGAGAGTAAGACACAAAGATTTATCCTGAGCCAGGTTAACCCTTCAACGCCGGCCTCAGTGGACAATATGGCCGCATTAAAGATACTAACTAACTAACTAACTAACTCCATGAGCAGAGTCCTTCTTGAGAATCTAACAGGTCATCAGCTAGTCAAGAAATTCCCCGCGTTTTATGGAACCCGAAGGTTCATTACCGCACTCACAAGAGCCCGCCACCTGTCCCTATCCTGAGCCATATCAATCCAGTCCATGCCCCCCATCCCACTTCTTGAAGATCAATTTAATATTATCCACCTATCTACGCCTGGGTCTTCCAAGTGGTCTCCTTCCCTCAGGTCTCCCCACCAAAACCCTGTATGCACCTCTCCCCTCTCCCCTCACCCATACGTGCTACATGCCCCGCCCACCTCATTCTTATCGATTTGATCACCCGAACAATATTTGGTGATGAGTACAGATCATTAAGTTCCTCGTTATGTAGTCTTCTCCACTCCCCTGTTACCTCGTCCCTCTTAGGCCCAAATATCCTCCTCAGCACCCTATTCTCTAACACCCTCAGCCTATGTTCCTCCCTCAGTGTGAGAGACCAAGTCTCACACCCATACAAAACAACAGGCAAAATTATAGTTCTGTATATCTTAATCTTTGTATTTTTGGATACCATAAATTTAAAATCTCTCCGTTGGAATTTAAAACGTTTTTTCACTTAATGGTTAATCCAGTCAACATTATCACAGTATATTTAAACAAAGCCTAGTGGATAATGCGGTTCCACCAAGTTTAAGGAAAAGCTCCGAATTTTATCCATAAAGTACTTTTTTGAGTTTCGAATGAATCTCAAAATAACCGTTCTTTCCCGATACAGCACATATTCTCAGAAAAAACAAATGAAAGCAAAACGCTTTTTCTAAGAGTTGCGAATTGAATCTTTATGTACAATGCAGAATAAGATTAGTTTTCAAAGAGTTAACATAAATTTTTATCAAGTGGAAAGGAGTCAGAATAAAATGGTCGTGGCCTATTTGAGGACTGTCTCTCATAATATTACTGCAGGAACTGAGGAAATCCACAGTGACTTTAGTTTGGCTTTGTCCGAAGCTGGAATTCGGGTCTGCCCAACCACGCAGCATCAGAACTTATGACTCGACGACAACATTGGTAAAATAATCAGTGAAATGAAGTGACATTACATACAGTCAGTAGGGTTTCAAAAATGCAGGTTGATCAAAATAATTTTGTATGACTCCAAATACATCAAATTTCACACAAATAAAACAGAATGTTCCAGAATGAATAGCTAATCTACATAGCAACGTCTGCTGGTTAGATCAATCATTGTTGCTGCGTTGTCCACCTTAATTGAGTCCGCGGCACTTTGCAACTGACAGTTGTTCAGCTGTTGACTGCAGTGTTTCTTGTTACTAAGCACCGCGATCACAAGAACCTAAAACCGACAACTGGGCATGACGCAGAAGAAGCTCAATGAGTTAACGACTTCACAAACTATGTATTTCCCTAATACCCATTTTACGAGTAATTTTAGGTTTCACGTATGAAAAATTCTTCAGACTGCCTGCTCCCTTCCACCGTGCTTATTCAAAAAATTCTTATGTGTATTGCCATGTGTTATTCTGCCGATCCCAGTGGCCGTGCGGTCTAAGGCGTGGGTCTTCGGCCGCTCGCTTACTGGGATCGTGGTTCGAATCCCACCGGGGGCATGGATGTTTGTGTTGTGTTGTAAAAAGACGGTTGTGGACCGTAAGTGACATGAAAGGACGAAAAAGGATTAATAAAGAACAAAAAGGGATCAAAGGGGAAAACCCAGGAATTAGTAAAAAAAAAAAAATCCCACCGGGGGCATGGATGTTTGTGTTGTGTTTGTTGTAAGGACGGTAGTTCGGAACATAAGTGGCATGAAGGACAAAGGATTTAGAAGTACAAAAATGGATCAAAGGAAAAGAAATCGCGATTTATGAATAACACAGCTGTAATGGCACCATCGACACAACATAAGTGAGAATCTCTGAAATAATTTTGATTATCACAGACATTTGTTTACAGTTAGTCTGTACTCTGCTTTTACATAGTCGCTTTTGAATATTATTGCCATTACTCCCCTTTCCGCCCAACATAACTTGATTTAACGAAGGTTGGTTTAATCTTTCCATCACTTGACGGCGCGATCGGAAGAGACAACCCATTTTATTTCCGCTAAGGTATCAGTAACAGACGCCGCCTTCTTCGTTGAATAATAATGTGTTTTTTTAATGACATCACACGATGGTTAACTGTTGCACCACCTTGATTTTATCTTTATTCTTATCACAGCATTATCTTACAACGGCAAACAACACTAAAGTTTCCTCTCTGGCACGTAAGATTGGAGAAAAAGGGATTGTTCTGCAGGCCTCTTAAATCTTGTCGCTTTCAATTGCGTGACGTCTTTCAGGGCTGCCACCCTATCTCTCTTTGCTGGTCCATTTAAACTGACTTTCAGTAACATACGTCAGTTCTTCACCAGTACTCGAGGAGATCAATGACTTGGTCCTTCGCAATCTGTTTTTCTCGCTGCTGTCATTAAACACTTTACTGTCAGCAGGCTCTTGAACTACAAGCGTTTTAGCACCAGAAATATTATAAGACAGGTTAATTTCTTTTTATAGCCATTCAGACGTAGCTGAAAAATATGGCCTTCCTCCATTATAGCCTACCCTCAAAACATTCCTGAAAATCTTCTTTCCGCACGCTGTTAAATATAACCACATTTAGTATGGAAGTGCCAAGCTTTCCCGTCTTAGCAACACTGGCACATAAAAGATTAAAGAGTTCGTTCCTCGTATCTGAAAACGTATGCAGAGTTTAATGCACTGTCCTACGAAGGTGCGACAACGTGCAGAAAATACATTTAACATCCTGAAAGATAAAAAATCTGGGAATATTCTGCCATTAATTTCGTGCGAGTGTATCTATGGGTTTCATAACTAAAACTCTCCGAATATTAGATATTTGATTATCCTGTTACCCTTTCAAACTAACTTTGCTACTTCAGTATGCAGTCTTACCTTACAAACGTTATGTTGACACGTAACTTTTTCTTCGAAAACTAAAACCAATTTACGCTGTATGTTAAAAAAAATCATTTTGTACCTCACTGAGAAAACGGCTGCTTCCATTATAAAGAAAATTCCGTGAATGCTGTGTAGGGCTATAATGGCTGTTTATTTTAAAATTCATATTACCCCTGTTTTGTAAAAAGGGGCTAACTACCACTTTGAGCTAAACTGAGTTAAGTGTATTGAATCTTTCAACTAACGGTCCTCTATGATATGTAAAAAAGACAACTCCATCTTTAAGAATAACCAAGAGAGTTGGGGGATATCCTGCCTCTCGAAGTATTTGTCACATGTAAAACGGACCTACCTTCTTGCTTCTCCTGTAAAACTGATATTTTGTAAGTTTTCCCCTTTTTACAAAATGGGGGCGATATGGAACACATTAGTACACTGTGTGGACACAATGCAAGGTGCGTAGTGTTAAATGAATCAAATGCGCCTTAATTAAGGTAACTGGCTCTTTACCTTTCCTTTCACCACACGCAATAAAACAGTTGTAATAAAACTCAAATATATTACACTCTGCCAACACAAGAAAAGTAAGCATTGTGAAAAGTCATACTGTGCATTGAAGATTTCTCTTTCTCTTGCCCATTTGAATACTCTGGTTAGCCTACATGCTTATCAGCGTGTCGCCCTGACAAAATGGTCCTTTCATGTCATATTTAAATTTTCAGTCACTGTGCGTGTCGGACTGAAAGACCATGATCACACCAGCTTAATGTCGTGTCTGCTGGCATTAAACTAGAAATGAGAAGCAGTTATAAAGAGCCAGCCGATAAATCCTTTGGAAAATCTGGCAACGTTCAAGTGTTTGGAAAAGAGGATAACAAATAAAAACTACAGTTACGAGCAGATTAAATTTAGGGAATGCTTGCCAAATTCGTTACAGAATCTTTTATAGCCATGTTTCTCTTCGGCAACCCTAGAGAAGTAAGTAAGCAAAACAAACGTCGGACTAATATGCAGGGAAAAACGAGAAAAGCACACAAAATTTTTGTCCAAAAATCTGAAGGGGGGAAAAAACTTTGGAGACATAGGTGTACATAGCAGCATAACATGACAAGAGAGGCAGCGTAGGTATCACGTAACCTTGTGGCGCAATCACGTAACTTTTTTGTCACGGAAAAGCAAAAATGCATTCTCTTTATATTTTTGACGTACATATGTCGCTGGTGGACCGCGGTAGCGTAGTCGGTATAGCGACTCGCTACGAGCTGGACGGTCCGGAGATCGAATCCCGGTGGGGGCGAGATTTTCCGCACGCGTTCAGACCGGCCCTGGGACCTACCCAGCCTCCTGTATAATGGGTACCGGGTCATTCCCGGGGGTAAAGCGGCCGGGGCGTGGCGTTGACCACCCACTCCTATCTAGCGCCGAGGTTAAGGAAAGAGTAGAGCTATACCTCTACTCCCCCTCTAGGCCTTTATGGCCTGTTCTAGGGTGAACTTTACCTTTTACATATGTCGCTGTCCACAATGTAATAAGTATTGAATGCGATGCCATGGACATGCAACAGTGTTCTATTTATTATTGCCTTACATGTCAATGTCAACAATAAAAACACACTTAGTTTTTATGTAAATTGTCCTATATTTTTGTCCGATTTTAACCAAATTTAACCAATTCTCATAAAAATCTCTAATTTCAAATTTCACGGAAATCCGTCCAGTGGGAGCCGCGCTGATACGTGCGGACAGACGGGCGGACGGGCTGACTGACATGAAGCAAGTCTCTTTTCGCGTCTATTCGAACTCGTCCGAAAGCAAATATTATTTAAATTGAGGGCAAGGATGAGGCAGGATATAGCTAACTCAGAATTATGTTTCAGTCGTTGATTGTTGTAACAATTATAAAGAACCTCCCCTTCATGTGTCAGAATGGTCAGAGAATACACTGACCAGCTGAACGACTATCAATTTTGTGTCAGAGAAGGTCTCTGCACCGTGGAGTTAGATAGAATAAAAGTCAGAATTTAGGTCAAGAGCGAGGGTTTAAATTAAAATTCAAAAAATTAAACTTCCTGTGTATAAAATAAAACCGGTAAGTCACAGAACCCATACGGTTCTATCGAAGGAGCCTACTGTGTAACCACGCGGTGTTACTATTTTGCGAAAAAGCGATTGCAATACCTTTTAGCTGAACCGAAAGCAGACCTTTGCGTGCGCCTGACAGAAGTAATAAGAAGTATTCAATGGACAGGAATTTGACGTTTTATAAGAATGTATAACCCGATATTAAAAAAATCTGATTGCTTCTAGAATTCCATAAATGTAGTGACAAGTAAAGTTAAGGTTAAAGTTGTCCCTGTGCACGACATGAAGGAGTATGTGGGAGTGAAGATATAGGCAACTCATTACTAACAACGAAAATAGATAGAGGTGAGTTGTCAGCTTCACGCCCCGGCAGTTTAACCCCCCGTATCCATTGAATGGTAGGGCGAGTTTGAGAGCCGATATGGACATTTTCCAGAGAGGAAAGTCTTTTGTCTCTATCGGGAATAGAATCATCATACTGTGTTAATTTGACTTTCTACAGTCGCAGGTTTTATGAATCATCATGCTTCCTACAGTTACACGAAAAAGCATGAGCTGGGGTTGATAGAATTTAACAGAATATGTTTTTGTTTAACATATGTCCTCTGGTGTAATTCCGTAGCACAGTTGCCTTGAGAAAGTATTAGTTAACAAGGTGATAAAGAAATTATCCGCTTTTATAAAAATTTGTAGGCCGTGTTCACATTGGAATCATACTGTCGGGAGAGTTAAATCCAGTCCACAGTGTCACAAGTCTTTTAACATGCTACTGAATAGGACTCAACTAAAATATTTAGCGTATTTTCTTCACGCCTACCATATGTTCCATCCGCCTCTTTATTATCGATTTCATAAACACCAAAATACTTGGTGAAGTAACGAAGTTTTTATCTCCTAACCTCTATTAAGGTGAGTACTCCTGCTTCGTAAATATGAAATCCCGGGTTCAAATACAGGACCGGAGAGAGGTTGTTATGCCTGAAGTTTACTCTGGATTCCTTCTTTCTTTTTGTGAAGGGCCCCGCAGCAGAAGCTACGGACGCATCGCAGCCTTAAGGCTTATTGTGCAACCCTGTGATGAAGATGAAGAGAAAGATGATCAGTTTTTTTTTCATTTTTCCAAGTAATGGAGCACCGGTGTAATGAAACTGACAGGGGAAAGCCGAAGTACTCGGGGAAAAACCTGTCCCAGTGCCACTTTGTCCACCACAATCCCCACATGGAATGATCCGGAATCGAAACCGGGCCTCCGCGGTAGAGGGCGGCGACTAACCGCCTGAGCCATGGCACGGCCACATCTAATTTAGATTAGTTTCAGTCTTTAAGGGCATAATGTGATTTAATTTATGGTTTACGCTACTCAGAAATCTTTTGCGTGGTGCGGCATCCATTAGAAAACCAGTAATACTGATTTTGAGCTTTATGGAAAAGGGGAATTATTTTTAACTAACATAAACCGAATTCGGTTTGCCTTACATTTCGTAATGTATGATTTCGGTGCCATATTTTCTGGTGATCCATTCAGTAGTTTCGGAGATGAAATGAAATATACGGGCAAACATAAAATTATTCATTCATTCTGTAGTCTGTGTTACGACAGGTCCTAGCCGCCTGAGCCATGGCACGGCCCTGGATTCCTTCAGTCGCTTCAGACATATTCCGGGATAGTATCATTATGCTATGGACCACTTATTTACACTTACTTTTCAATTGATCATTAACTAACACACCATTCAACTTTACATTTTATGCAATTGATAACCTCGTTAATATAACACATTAACTCCAAAAAGGGAACGTAAAATTTTCGTTGCCGTTCTATAAAGAGACGGATGATCGTATTAAAGAATTTAACCCTTTAATTTTTCTGTCCAAATATCGCTTAACAGGCACGAAATAAATATGTTTTAGCATTTTCCAAGATTACGTCTCTGTCATTAAGGGGAGGAGGGAAGATTCCTTTAAAACAGATCCTGTGAAAATTCGAGTGTGTCCTTGCTACTGTCAGCAAAGGCACCCAAACCACCATTAATCTGCTAAATACATATTTGAGTGCTTCTGCACACTACATAAATGTAGTTCCGAGAGTTCATGAGCAAGCTGGCATGGCTTGTGGTGCACATAAACACATTGTTTGAACTGCGTTGTCGTTTAGCTTATTACGTAATTTATGAACTTCGCTGCCTCCACAGTCGGCGTGTAAGCTTAATGTGAGACACCAATGTCATACTCATTAATGTGTCAAAACAAAAGCTACTAATATTTTAAATAAATTACAAGACATTACAATTTATCACGGTAAACGTAAAAAAACGTAAAACTGTTTCTGTGAAAACCATGAAGGCATGTAGGGGGATGTAGGTACAGATCCGCGCATTCTTAACCTCAGAATGAGATGGAGGTAAGTACTCAAATGTATGTCCTCTCCGGTTTAATTCCGTAAAAAAATATCCTGGTATAATCAATGAATAAGAAGCTGGGTGGGCCTCAGAGCCTGCCTGGACTTTTTGGAGCAGAGAAAAACCATTTGATCCTCCAGGAATCGCAGTCTGTTACCCAGCTCTTAGCCCAGTCCGTACACCGACTACAAAATTTCAGCTCTTCATTCGTCATGGTCTTTATAAAATGTATCTTGGCCCATGGTCGCCTCACAGCCATTTCCTGTTATATTGCATTACACATGCACAGGACTTGTTCTAACTGATATACGCGCACCAAAGACTTTATCAATACTGATGTGACCTTTAATTGCTTCCCAGCATTGCAGACCGGCTACGGATTACACAGGCATCACCAGCCACGTGCGTCATATCGTATTGCATTCCACACAGGGCATACGGAGCCGGTCCCAGACACCCCCCACCCCCGCCTACGTACCAAACAGAACGTACAGTAAACTGACCTCCAGGTTCTCCCCGTATTATAGCGATATTCCCGAATAGATAGGCAGGTAGGGTTTACCGCTATGACAGTGTCCCGGGCAAATACGCACACTGGCTTTTGTTAGCCCTGATTAAAACAAAGATACTGAAAACATACAGATTTGGATTAAATATCTTATGGAGAACCCTCTTGCGATTCGAGGAAGCGAGATTAAGAGGATGACACCAATAGGGCAGCGGGTTAGCCTTCTGTCCAGTCATTGGAGAACTTGAGGCTTCACAAGGACTTTTGTCTGTCCAGGCAAATATTGGGGAAATATATCATAGTAGACCACAACATTGCCGATCCCAGTGGCCGTGCGGACTAAGGCGTGGGTCTACGGCCGTTTGCTTGCTGAGATTGTGGGTTCGAATCCCACCGGAGGCATGGATGTCTGTCTCTTGTGAGTATTGTGTATTGTCAGGTACAGGTCTCTGCGACGGGAAGGTCACTCGTCCAGAGGAGTCCTACTGAGTGTGGTGTGTCTAAATGGTGTGATCGTGAAACCTCGAAAACTGAGGAGGCCTAGGCCCCCTAGTGGCTGTCCAGCCATAGGGGGGGTGGAAACCACAAACTTTCCCACACCAGTCCTTTCCGCATACCTGTGTATAATTAACTCCCTCCCCCTACTATATTAGGGTGGCATCATCAGCTGATTTCTCGTTAAACGGTGTAGAAACCGGCAAACATCTCAGAAGCTACTGACCTCTGAATTCTACAGGCCACTTGTTCCTCTCTATGGAAGAAATCTCCTCGGTACTGCATTGGGATTAGAAATCCGTCTTGATGGCGTAACCGAGCACAGGGACCACTTCACATTCACACTGTCCTATGGGCAATTTTAAATAAAATATTAACTCAGTTTAGGCCGTGCGATGGCTCAGGCGGTTAGTCGCAGTCCATGTGGGATTTGTGGTGGACAAAGTGGCACTGGGACAGGTATTTTCCCGAGTACTTCGGTTTTCCCCTGTCAATTTCATTCCACCGGTGCTCGCATTTCTTGGAAAAATGAAAAAAACTAATCATCTTTATCTTTATCTTTATCACAGGTTTGCACAATAAGCTTTAAGGCTGCGGTGCGTCCGTAGCTTTTGCTGCGGAGCCCTTCTCCACAAAGAAAAACTCAGTTTACAAATATTCTTATCCTATTTAATCATTTACAGTCCAGTGGTAAGTAAATATTCTTATCCTATTTAATCATTTACAGTCCATGGTAAGTATATGTACCGCTTGCTATAATATTAAGAAACTTGGATTGCCCTTAATGTGTAAGTACGCCTTCCGTATAATTGTTAGAACAATGGGAGATTTTTCCCTAAACAACCTTAACTGAATGTGCTGTGTTCTGTGTGCAGTAGGAACAGCATTTTGACACGAATGCCTGTTTTCGCTTATGAGAAGGACAAGCGGGCGTAGCGTGGTAACCTTCATATAAATCAGTGCCCTTGCGGATGACGGGGAGCATTGGATGGAAAAGTACTTTTACAGGGTCAGTCTTCAAAGGGTTAATAGCCCTCGTTAAATTTAGAAGTTAGACACACACAGTGTCTCTGATATACATGACGGTACTTTATGTTCATAGAATATACCACTAAAACAAATAAAAACTTCTATGTAAACAGGCCTTCTTGCAATCTTTGCTTTGATTTACGGCCCATTTTATTCTAGTACGATGAAAATAAACAGTAATCCCGTACACAGCAAAGTGTGTATTTACAAACCGCTTATTCGAAGGCTACAGGTCAATGTTATGACAAAAACCAAATTACAAAAGATACTCAAAATATTGCCCTTGTTTACATAAAGCACGCTGCCCATCCCATTATGAACTGTTGCCTGTGTTCAGAAATTCCAGGCATGTTACAAATTAACTCTCATTCGTCTTCTGCCCCCTGTTGCTGTTCCGCTGTATGATTCAGTACAGAAGCATCCACAGTTCTAATATTGTACGTAAAAACACCTAGCGGGTTTACATTACTTGTTACTGAGGGCTACGAAATTCTTTCGCTTGGACGTACTAAGCGTTCGGATATTTATCATTTAGAAATGTTCTAACAATCGTGCTAAAGTAAGGTGGATACTTTATCGTGCATGAACTACAATCATACTCTTGCCTTAAGTGGAAAATCTTCGTTGCTGTAGAAGGACGTTGTGAGAAACGTCATGGTATATTGCCCCTTTTGACCAATGATGGAAAACGTGAGGACAACCAATGTATTTCCTTTTCCGTTCAACTTCACGTTTATTGAAAATCTAATTTCGTGTCGCGACTAAATACCATATGGACTGATATTGGCCCACGGATTTTGCATTGCTATCTGACACTCAGAATCGGGTTTATCTCTCAGTACGGCAGCAACCTAAACAGAAAATGGGAAGCGCATCTATTGGCACAGCTGTGGCTTACACAGAACACGGCAAGAGCTTCTGTTGCTACAGTAGTGGCGTACACAGAACACGGCAAGAGCTTCTGTTGCTACAGTAGTGGCGTGCACAGAACACGGCAAGAGCTCAGTTGCTACAGTAGCAGTGCATACAGAAGGCGGCAAGAGCTTGTTACTACAGTAGCAGTGCGTACAGAAGACTGCAAGAGCTTCTGTTGCTAAAGTAGCAGTGCATACAGAAGGCGGCAAGAGCTTCAGTTGCTACAGTAGCAGTGCGTACAGAAGAATGCAAGAGCTTCTGTCGCTAAAGTAACAGTGCATACATAAGGCGGCAAGAGCTTCTGTTGTTAAAGTAGCAGTCCATACAGAAGGCGGCAAGAGCTTCTGTTGCTAAAGTAGCAGTGCATACAGAAGACTGCAAGAGCTTCTTTTGCTAAAGTAGCAGTGCATACAGAAGACGGCAAGAGCTTGTTACTACAGTAGCAGTGCGTCCAGAAGACTGCAAGAGCTTCTGTTGCTAAAGTAGCAGTGCATACAGAAGGAGGCAAGAGCTTCTGTTGCTAAAGTAGCAGTGCATACAGAAGACTGCAACAGCTTCTGTTGCTAAAGTAGCAGTGTATACAGAAGACTGCAAGAGCTTCTGTTGCTAAGTAGCAGTGCATACAGAAGACTGCAAGAGCTTCTGTTGCTACAGTAGCAGTGCATACAGAAGGAGGCAAGAGCTTCTGTTGCTAAAGTAGCAGTGCATACAGAAGACTGCAAGAGCTTCTGTTGCTAAAGTAGCAGTGCATACAGAAGACTGCAAGAGCTTCTGTTGCTACAGTAGCAGTGCATACAGATGGCGGCAAGCACACATGTTCGGTACGCAGAAGTTCAAAGCATCGGCGAGTTTAAATAAATGACAGTAACTTGTATTCGCAACGAACACACGACAGGTATTTGCCGAATAAAACGGAGTGGACTGTAGGAAGGTCTTTTCGTAATAAACTAAATCGGGCTTATGACATTTTCAAATATGCTCCCTGCCATCCACGTAATTCTGTCGTTTTAACTTAGGACCTTTATATTCCAAAATACACCACGTAAATTTTCAAAGTCAAGTTTATTATTTTGTGCAATATATCCCCATGTATCGTGACATAAAACAGGTTCAGAACGCCTCCAGTAATTAGTACTGGATCAGAATTCTTGTTCGTGTAACTTAATTCAACTGAAATAAACCAACGGCGTTACCATCCAAGTAAAATTAACTAAAATAAACTAATTCTACGCAACAGAGTCCTCCCCATTCTTTCTTCTTCTTCTTTGTCACCGCTTCCTCCTTCCTTCTGCGAGCATGAGCCTCTTCCTTGCACAATGTAAATCTCGGCATCTTCTGTGGGTCTCCCAGGAATACTTGTTTTTGTATGAGAGATGTCTCTTGCTATTTGTACAATCCGATCAGATGCCGTTCGTGATACACGGCTGTTCCATTCAGCCCTCCGTCTATTCATCCATTCTCCTATTTCTTCGTCACAGCACTGACGTCTGGTGTTTTGGCTCCTCACATGGCCAATCTATATATTTTGTCCATTATCACGTATTTCTTAATTAATTTCAAATGTTCCCAACGTTTCTCTTGTTTGTATACTACAGCTTGTTTCAGTTGATGTTTTATGACTCCATACTCTATCATCATCGAGATATGATATCTGCCATTTTGCATGTTGTTGGTTTTTGTTTGTACGGCTCCGTAACTTATTATTTCACTCTCCAGACATTTAAACCTTACTATTCAGTATTCAGTAATATCATTTTGAATTTCCAGCTTACAGACTAGAAATTCTTTCGCTTTATGACTACTGCGTTGATATTCTCATTTCAAATCTCTGACAAAAAATTAAAACTGTTAAAACAGCCTCTAAATCTTAATTTTTATGCGCAATTAATACAGAATCATCAACACAACAGACTGTGGTTACTTATCTTCGTTCTGATTTATATAATTGTTTTCCTTTACACCTTTTATAATTCAAGTTATTACCATATTGTAAAGCGAAAGAAATCTGTCACATTTTCGTACTGGTTTCTTAATTTTTTAACAATAAGATTAACCTGTATTATATATAAAGGCGTATTTCGTACCGGGTAGTAAATAAATTCCTTCTGGGTTACAAAACCAGTAAGTTAATTTTGTACAAGGAATAATCACTGTAGTTTTCATATCCATATTAAACACAAGACTGCACTCTGCGAACAGAATGTAGAGTTTTAGAATGTAAAACCTGATGGTACATAACGTAACCACTCTACCTTAAATGTCCAATTGATACATTTGGCGATAAGCTCATATGCATAGCCTAATTTTTGTAGAATGTTTAATACACGAGTATATATCTTTCGTAACATAAATTAATTTTTAAATTTTTATTACCGACTACTGCACAATAAGTTTATACACTCCTACATGTTTCGGCTGACTATCTCAGCCATTATTAGAGAGTCATCGTACATAGACATAAGCAGTGTACTCGTGTCTCTGAATGGTAATTGCCCATCCGTCACAGCCGCAGTCACTGATTTTATAGTTTAAATTACGTATGATATAAATGGAGTATGTTATTACATAAAATTTAGGTATAAAATCTATATAAAATGTCTCCAAACATCTCTCTCTTTTTCTTTTAAATGTAAAGCTTTATTTTCTTTCTCGGTTGGGTACATCGAAACAGCTTACAAGTACCAAATTGTTCCTTACACCAATTTCTAGGTTATGAAATGATACACTCAAGAGATAGAGAAGTACAGAGTACCTGGATAAGTGTCAGTAGTGAAAAATAAGTAAAAAGCTCCCATAAAAACACTACCATCCAAGAAGCTCTATTTAGAGCAGAACACATCTCTCTCTCAACCATTTTCAGTTTTTGTGGAATAGAGACCTGTAATGTTGTACAATCAATGTAAGTGTTTAAAATGAATTCTAATATAAAATAAAATAATTTAAATTTTAAATTTTAAAAGGATTACTCTTTATCAGTATATCAATAGATCAAATATATGTCTATACATACCCCTAGCTGTGGTATCCGGTGTTTATGTCTTCCTAAATTTTATGTAATAACATACTGCATTTTATCATATTTAATTTGAACTGTTAAATCAATGACTGTGGCTGTGACGAATGGGCAATTACCATTCAGAGGTACGATATACGCTGCTTATGTCTATGGAGGATGACTCCATGATGATGGCCGAGATAGTCAGCCGAAACATGTAGGAGTGTATAAACTTATTGTGCAGTAGTTGGTAAATAAAACTTACAATTGCACATAACATGTATAATATTAAGAATTGAATTTGTTCTGTATCTAAAATACACGTGAAGTGCAGGTTCCAATACTCGAATACTGTTCTTTCTCAGCTTGTTACCTAAATAAAAATAGGCAAGCAGTTCTCCATCATTGTTACACACTTCATGAGGGCCTAAATGTTTATCTGCAATAACAATGTCATGTCGAAGTTGTATTCATCCTTGTATTGATCTATTTATATTATACGGTTCAACTGACTTTCATTAGCGTAATTCTGTTTTGTTACTACTCAGCTTCCTTCCTGTCCATGCTGTAACCTGTTCTAATTTATTTCTGAACACAGTGGGGTTCGTGATTGATTTTATTTATCATTAGCCAAGGTAAACCTTTATGAGCAAATCAGTAAAGTTATATATATATATATATTACGCGAACAGAATGTAAATACATAGAGTTCAAACAATAAATACACAGCAGTCACTGACAAAGAATTGCAAAGTAGCAGGCTGTAAGCAGTGTTCGGCCGACAACCCAAAAGCGCAGTTGTTCTGTCTGTTACATTCATTCATTCATTCATTCAATCATTCTGTAGTCTGTCTTTCGACAGGTCTGCAGTCTCTTCCAAAGCGAGTTCTCCACAGGGTGCGATCTAGTGCTTCCTCTTTCAATTTCTAGTATCTTATCTTTTCTTTTAGGTCATCCAGTAGCTGCTTACGTCTTCTCCCTCGTCTTCTCGTCATTTCTATTCTTCCTTCTAAATTTCCTTCAATCACGTGTTTTAGAAGGCAGTCTCTACGCAAGATGTGACCAATCCAGTTAGCCTTTCTTCCTTTTATTGTATGTAGGATATTCCTCTCCTCCTTGACTCTGTGCAATACTTCTTCATTTCTCACACGATCGGTTCAAATCATCTTCTCCATTCTTCTCCAGCACCACATTTCAAAACTTTCCAGATACTTCTGATCTACTTTCCGAAGTGTCCACGTTTCAGCACCATATAAATCTATGCTCCAATTACATAGGACAGGAAAATTTAATTTTTAATGCAAACTGAAATAAATAAGGAGGCATGTGAACTTCAGGCAGTGTTCTTTAAATAATTTATAATAAACATCCAAACCTTGAATAAACCGTGGAGTTGGAACAGAGAATTATACACCCTAACCATTTTGCCGCTGTATTAGTTGGAGTACAGAGGAATTAATTATTATTTATTATATAATATATTACATATATTATATATTATTAATTATTTGTTGTTATTTAACAAGTATATGAATAGATCACTCTATATAAAGTCAAATGTTAGGACAATGGATTGAAAAGTATGTGGAAAGGCGCAGTCGTTTACGACGAAAACATTTCGTCATAAAAATTTTTCGAGCACCTGTAATTACGTTTCGCAATTAACCTCATGTGTATTTTTATGTTATAGGATACAATTCACGTTAACTACTGACGTCCAGCAGCAATATGTACCGATATTTGAAGTGCATTTAATGAGTTATTTAAAAATCATAATGCTTTTATTCCGGAAATATACGGTATAATCTTTTAGCAAGACATAGCTGACTTTTCTGCTCAATCTCTCTGCTTTACGATAAATTTGGTCCAGCAGTCTACAATTTTCGTGGGTCTGTCAGAATAAAAGGTTTATGTTGTTGTTTAGATGTGTCTTCTACACCTTCCTTTTACGAATAATCTTCAGTTTAGACGTAATTATGTAAATCTTCCCTTGTGCCGGGTACTCTGCTCGATCTGATACTTAAACACACATGACATTCGATTGCCGCCCAGAAAGTGCATCAGCACCGGTCTGGCCTCCGCCGATCTGTTCATTGCTTAACTCATTTTTTTTCCTATGGCTCGACAGCCCTATATGGGCCTGGGCCTCCTCGTTTCGTCGAGGTTTCTTGATCACACAATTTTTAGACACACCACAGTCGGTAGGACTCCTCTGGACGAGGGACCAGCTCGTCGCAGAGACCTCACCTGACAACACACAACACTCACAAGAGACAGACATCCATGGCCCCGGTGGGATTCGAACCCACAATCCTAGTAAGCGAGGGCCGACGACCCAGGTCTTAGACCGCACGGCCACTGGGATCGGCTTGCTTAACTCATACAGCTATTATTACCATGCTGAACCGCCATTCTCCTGTTATCTGCTCGTGTTTTACCAAACTTTGACCAAAAATGGCCGATCACACTTTGTGATAATTCTCTGTGACATACCATGACAATGACAAACAAGTAGGTGCAAGTAGGGCTAAGTTTACTGCTAAGTAATACTGTACATTTTCGTCACACTTTTATTTTTTTGGCGCTGCCGAACTAAAATTGCCTTTACTTTTTGACTTTCACCGTAATCTCTCAATTCCAAACCAGTCAAGAGTAATGGGTTGAGCAGATGTGCTTGACATTTTGTACGAGTTCTTAATGTGAAACGTGTCGCAGGTTACGAAAAATGTTTCGAAATCCCTGTTCCACCTGTGGACAGCAGTTTCCGGAGCCATCAGTCTTTCTGTCCACTATTGGCGTACTGCGGACGACGGCGACCCCTGAACAACGGAACATTTGCAGACGTTTGTCAATGAGCACATATATATATATATATATATATATATATATATGGGTGACTGGCGGAGATTTTACAGATTATTCCTGTTAATTATATAGTGTTATGTAATATGGATCCAAGGGATATTAAAAGCGCATGTTAGTACAAAGTACACACATTTCACACAAGATAAGGTCCACTTTCCACGTTCTAAATCATTCATTACAATACTGTATTACATGGATTTAATCAGAACATATCATCAATATACAAAATGCATGGACTTCGATAGTTCACAAGAAAGCCGGAGCAGTAGGTAAAAGGTAAAGCAACCCCATTACAGGCCTAGACAGGCCCTGAGGGGTCCAGGAGGTTGAGGCTCCCAGATTTCTAGACAATCGGCACATGAAGGTGGTAAGGTTGTCAGCCCTACGCACCGGCCGCCTTTACCCCCCAGGAAATATTCCTGGTACTCATTTCTGTTAGAGGCTGAGTCGACCCCAGGGCCATAGTGCGACCGAAACGATTATGTCAAGGAATTAATTCCAATGACACCATAGGGAATCGAACCCTCGACGTTCCGGTTTATAGCGTAGTGCCTCAACCAACTGCGCCACCGCGCGCCCCCCCAGAGCAGTAGGACAATGGCGAAATATTTGTTCGATTCATGCTAAGGCAATGCGGCCGGAACGTGAATTTGACTACTCGCCTGTATCTACTTCCGAGGTTAAGAGTGAGTGAAACTATATCTCAATTCCCTATATAATTTTATGGCGTGCACAAAGACATCTTTACTTTTTCTTCATATTTCATAAAATGGTATTCCTTTGTGGTCCGACATGTTTAGATATTTCACAGTATCGACATGTATGACACAGTCGCCCAGACTAAGCTATTACACGTAATCACAATAAAGTCAACATACATCACTGTAAGACTACAGTAATTATTGCTGTACATATAGTTAGGCCTACAATATTGTCATAACACCCGCAATTGTACTGGACCAGTGGATTTAAATTATTTTGATTTTGCGAAGTTAAAAGAAGTACGAAATAATTTCATGACTATACATCTTCCACATTTTAAGGCACATTTTGTCATTTCAGTTTAGCAGGTTATACTGCTCCTTATTAGGCATTGACGTAAATTTTTAATTTATACCCATACAATATTTTGTATATGCTACTGCACTTTTTAAATTCTTTAAATCAACAGACCGTTTGTTCATCTTATAATGGTCTGTAGAGGGTAAGCTGGTCCGTGATGCATTTTCCTTGCTATCCCATGCTGTATGTTAGTTACATGACTTACTCGTAATACCATATTAGTCAAGACATATCCCTTACCTGTACCAACTATTTGTGTAGACTACATTACCGTATTGGTGTTTAGAATTTTAGATACATTTAGAATTTAATTTACCATTTAAAATGATTCAGATACAAGTTAGAAATCACAGTGATTATATTTATATCGTGTGTCGATTACTTTCACGAGAACTTTTTTTTTGTAAAATTTGGGACTTCTAATCTAACGGATTACTCAAGTTTTCCAAACGGCTTTCTTCCTACTGTGCATATCTCAGTGAGGTTAGTGTTAATTTATTACAGATTAAAATGTATTGTTGTAAAGTCAATAAATAATCAAACTAATATTTTGGTGATATAAATCATTTCGACTGAACGCGTAATGCATTACATTGTAATGTATATAGGCCTATACATTATTGCCATGGGATTTTGGGTCGTGTCTAAACTTTCTTGTAACATGTGCCGCATTATTCCATATGCCTGGGTTATTTAATGACGCTGTAATTACACACAGTGTATAACACAGGGTGATAGGATTATTCATGAATGGTTAATTACAAAGGATGTGGCAAGAAAGTTGTGATTTAACTTCAGATACCGTTTCTTCAGTCCCAACCTCTTCTACCTATCCATTGTAGGTGTAGAGGGTTATTGTTGCGTCTGATCACACCGTGAGACACACACACACACACACACGTTCGGCAGGACTTCTCTGGACAAGGGATAGGCCAGTCGCAGAGGCTTCTACCTGCACAGCACAAAAAACTCACAAGAGACAAATATCCGTGCTCCCGGCGGGATTGAAACGCGCGATACCAGCAAGCGAGCAGCTGCATACCTACGCCTTACACTGCGCGGCCGCCGGATCGGATTCCAGATAGTGTCCTAGTATTTGCGTGGAAGGAATGAAGAAAATCCACAGCAACTTCAGTTTCCCAGCACGAAGTGCTAACCGATCTGCCGTAACTGCGGTACAATGAGACATGTTTAAATAAGGTGGACACAGTTTGATATGAGCTGCATGTGAATTACATGTTACGTTTACATACATACATGTTTAAATAAGGTGGACACAGTTTGATATGAGCTGCATGTGAATTACATGTTACGTTTACATACAGACATGTTTAAATAAGGTGGACATATTTTGATATGAGCTGCATGTGAATTACATGTTACGTTTACATACAGACATGTTTAAATAAGGTGGACACAGTTTGATATGAGCTGCATGTGAATTACATGTTACGTTTACATACAGACATGTTTAATTAAGGTGGACATAGTTTGATATAAGCTGCATGTGAATTACATGTTACGTTTACATACAGACATGTTTAAATAAGGTGGACAGAGTTTGATACGAGCTGCATGTGAATTACATGTTACGTTTACATACAGACATGTTTAAATAAGGTGGACACAGTTTGATAAGAGCTGCATGTGAATTACATGTTACGTTTACATACAGACATGTTTAATTAAGGTGGACATAGTTTGATATAAGCTGCATGTGAATTACATGTTACGTTTACATACAGACATGTTTAAATAAGGTGGACACAGTTTGATATGAGCTGCATGTGAAATACATGTTACGTTTACATACAGACATAAAAGACACCCGATCGACATTCTTTAGTAATTGATCCCTGATGTCAAAGTATATTCAGAATGAACTGTGAAATATTTGGAAGGACGGACAGACAGACAGTCGGAACCTGATTGCAAGTTCATTTTTTTTACGCTTTTTACGTGGGCGAGCCAGAAATTATCGGAAATACAAATTTTTTTTTTAAAATTTGTTGTGTTGGCTCTACTGCTCATGTGCATGTTGGTGCTCTGAAGCAGAATGGGCCTTCATCGACAACTGTAGTTTCGTCACAGCTGTGACGTATAAATATGTAATAAAAAGAGAAAAGAAACCTCATGTACGTGCCACAAGTTGAAGTTACTGATATTATATAAGCTAACAAAATCTTAGCCGATCCCTGTGGCCGCTCGCTTGCTGGGATTGTGGGTTCGAATCCCGCCGGAGGCATGGATGTCTGTCTCTTATGAGTGTTGTGTGTTGTCAGGTAGAGGTCTTTGCGACCAGCTGGTCCCTCGTCCCAAGGAATCCTACCGAGTGTGGTGCGTCTAAAGTGTGATCACGAAGCCTCGAAAAATGAGGAGGCCTAGGCCCCATAGGGGTTGTCGGCCCATAGATATAAAAGAATAAAATCTTAATAATTTCTGAATATAAAATCAAGTCGACTGCTCAGCCGTTATACGGAAGTGTACTTGTCTGTCTGTAACTAAATTTGTCTGTCCAAGTACAGGAAGTTTCATGAGATGTGAACATTACTGTAGATATGCTTTTCTAGCACTTTGTGATATAAGGAGTTCCTATTCCTATAAATAAAGGTCCCATTCTCAATGATTATTGTGCTAAGGATATTGTTTAATTCCCAGAACGCACTACAGTGAGCTGCGCGTAAACTCATGGAGTGGTATCATACAGCACACGACCTTGAACAGAGACGTAAACAAATTCCAGGCTTGTCTCTGCATTTCCACTCGTCCTACTCACAACACAGCGGCAAGTTGCGTTGCGGCAGAGGGTGGGATTTTCGCAAACCTGCTTTAAGCACATGTCAATGTAAAACAGATGCAGTTTCTTACACGAAGTTAAATTTAGACTTTAAATTGATCAGAAAATGTGTTTACTGTTGTATTTCAACTAATATTTACTTTCTAATCTAAGTTTAAAACAGTTATAATTCCTTAACCGTTCAAAGCCGGACACATGTTTATATGAAGTTTTGTTCACAAAGACCTAGGAAATCATCCCCTACAGTTATATTCACGACTCATGAAACACTCTGTATACAACAATTGATTAATCCAGCCATTATCTGTCTCCCTGCCTGCCTATTTACATTATTGTGCACCCATCAATAACTGTCTCTGGGATCAGGCGCCATATTTTTCGGTTGACCCACGCTAATGTTGTGGAGGAAAGTTCGTATTATAAGTTCGTAGTATAAATAAATAAATACAAAATATATTCTTTTACGCTGAAGGTGATACTAACACCTTCTTCAGAAAAGGTAGTACCCGTCTTCTAAACCACAAGCGTTACATAAAACAACACAGTAAATGCCACTGTCATGGCCGTAAACAACATCAGTATACACCTACGGGTAAAACACTCTTTTTTGTTTCTGTCTCTCTCAAGACCCGTCTTACGACAGGCTGAATGAGCGGCTCTATTCCATTTTGTGGCAACGTTCAGTTACGGCAGAGCTAAATTTCACACATTCGTATCTAAAGTTTAAAGTTCCGAATTTTATTGTTATGGTTATGGCTGTGAGCTAGCAGCTCGCGCTGACTGTAACCCAATGCGAGAAAGATCCGTCCTGAGCAGGCAGGCGGTAGTACACTCGGTTACATTGGCGTACATTCCAGTACAGAACACGTGTCCCAAGGATACGAGTATCTGTATTGGATATAATTTCTCTCTCAATGAAAATTCAGTTTGGTGATTTATTAATAGGGTAAAAACAAGTTTGTACCTGTAACGTATATTTTTAAGTCCATAATCTCATTTGGACAATGCGGCTAGAACATTAAATTAAATATTTCAATCTTATAAAAATTTTCATCTCAAATAATTGATATACGTCACAAATACTGTGATAAAGACTGATACCTAAACGTTATATCCGAAGATTTCTAGATATGGTGCATGTTTCAGGATATAAAAGTCAAATGTATTGTTTAATTTAGCCAGTGAGATATCGTTATTGCGATGAAACTTGCAACAATATTTTTATCTGCAAAAACGAAGACGAAGGCAAGCGCTGTACACCAGATTTCAATGACATCTTTATAAAATATCTGCACTTCATATTAATGTGAGATTTTCTTTAGCTGTGAGATCCGATCAAGTAATATTACATAAGTAAATATATGTGATTCGCTTACTGCTTGGATGTGATGGCTGCTGTCTATGTTTGTAACTGGAGTTAATTTATAAGTAAGAATATGAAAGTTAATATTCACGACTCGACTCTGCTTCCACGTAAGGAAAATCCGCTACGCAACTGACTAATCAATGTGGGAACACACCCATTCTGTGAAGGCAATACACACATTGTTAATAGTTGAAACTATGGCACTCGTCAGGTTTAAACACAAAAGCATCCGGTAAGCAAATTCAGATATTTGGGAATAACCCTGACAAAGCAATATTGCATTCTTAAAACAATTAAGAACAACTTGTATTCAGGGGATGCTTGCTACAATTCGGTCCAGAATCTTCTGTCTTCCAGTTTGCTATCTAAAAATATAAAGATCAAAATATATAGAAAATTAATTTTGTCTGTTTTCTAGGGGCATATACGTTGGTGTCTCACACTGAGGAAGGAACGTATAATGAGGATGTTGGAGAATAGGGTGCTGAGGGAAATACTTAGGCCTAAGACAGATAGAGTAACAGAGGACTACATGAGATTACAAAAAAGCAGCTTCAGGATCTGTACTACCCACCAGTTATTTTTCGAGTGATTAAATGAAGAAAAGTGAGAAGGGCGGAGCACGTAGAACGAATGAGGGACAGGAGAGCTACATAAAGGCTTTGATGTAAAAACCTGAGGGAAAGAGACGACTTGGAAAACTTAGGCGTAGACGGGAGGATAATATTAAAATGGATCTTCAAAAAATAAGAGTGGAGCCTGGACTGGATTGGTCTGGCTCAGAATAGGGACAGTGACGGGCTTTTGCCAAATTGGTGACGCGCTTTCGATTTCCATAAAATGCTACGACTTGCTTGAGTAATAGAGGAAGGACTTCACTCCAAGGAGTTAGTTAGTTAGTTAGCAGCCGATAAGCACATCTTGAATTTTATCCCTATAAACCTAAATTTCGCATTTTGCCCTCTGTATATCGCCTGGTTACAAACCGCAAATTTTCCACCAACAGAATGACACAGAAAGACGAAGCACATTTTAATATCCTTAGGCTACCGCCGTATTTTTAATATTTAGAAAGTCACAAATCCCATCCATGCAATTGTTTGAATCTTGAACGGGCGAGTTCCGAACATCTACAGCAGTAATGGGGTAATTCGAATATAAAGGTACTAGGCTGCATTACGTAATTTATTTTAATTTAATAGAATTCAACCCGTTGACCCTTTAAAAAATCAAAACAACATTATATTATCAGTCTAAAACAACTATATATTCTTAGGAAATTCTACATGTTTTCGCTTAAATAATCCATGATCAGGCTAAATATAGGCTTAAATTGCATTTTACCGAAATTTAAGCCTGTGTTTAGCCTGATGATAAATTATTTAATCCGAAAGATGTAGCGTTTCCTAAGAATATATAGTTGTGTTGGACTGACGACGTGATGATTTTTGAATGTACTACGTACTGACTATTTCTACTTTCGGTCTAAAATAAAGCCAAAATTTAAGACTCATTCCACCGTTATTTCAGAAGTGGATACAGCACACAAATAAAAAAAAACGTGTTTATTGCTTTCCTTCCAGACTTCTCCCAAACAGTACCTAATAATACTTACTACGTGCAGCATTCAATGTTACGTAATTTACACGCTCGGTAAGAAGTTGTGGAATGGTAAATAATGTAGGTGTGTGCCTGTGGAAGTAGCCCGGTCAGCAAGTAAAGTAGAAGAGGTTATATGGTTTATTTGAGGGAAGTTGCTCAGTTTTGATTATTGGTCGCCAGTGTGGAAATTTAATTTACACTGGCCGCCATTCAACAGTCTTTTTCTAACAGAAATAATATGGCTAAAATTAAGCGATTCCAATAAATTTCAGGCTAGTGACAGAATAAAACCTGAATTTGTAAATAAAACCAGTGTACCGATTATGCAGTATTAACTCGTGTACTGAACTCGCTTGTGTTTTCAAAGAGGAAAATTGAAGTTGGGGTAGAGTTTGTTACGAATTACCATAAAACATAAAATTAAGCCCCAAAGTGAATTAAGTTGCATAAAAACACGTAAGTTCCGACATGTGTACACGGATACGGGATACGGGTTTAGACGAGCTGCACACTTAGTAATAATCAATCGAGGGGAAAATACCTTTATGGGGAGGGAAAACATTACGACGGAAGTCCAAGTCGAGTCTTTCGACCTATTAATGTCCTATTATTTTTCCTCTCAGTTTAGGCTATATTTTATTCCTGCTGCAAATTAATTAAAAATAGTTTGTTTCCAACAAGAGACACCATTCTTAGAAACCGGGGAAAAAATAACGATAAAAATTGCGTAGTTATCGAGACCCACTTTGTGCAATTTATGATTAGTAGTAGTAATAGCAGCACGCCGATCCCAGTGGCCGCGCGGTCTAAGGCGTGGGTTTGCGGCCGCTCGCTTCCTGGGATTGTGGGTTCGAATCCTGCCGGGGGCATGGATGTCTGTCTCTTGTGAGTGATGTGTGTTGTCAGGTAGAGGTCTCTGCGACGGGCTGGTTCCTCGTCAAGAGGAGTCCTACCGACTGTGGTGTGTCTAAAAGTGTGATCGTGAAGCCTCGAAAAATGAGGCGGCCTAGGCCCCCAAGGGGCTATCGAGCCATTGGAAAAAAAATAGCAGTAATGTCATCACTAGTAGTCACAGTTGTAGTGGCAGTAGACAAAGAAATATTCACCATTACTTGAAGCTCTCGCATAAGCCTATAAATAACTGAAATATCTAGCAACATGTCTGTTGTTTTGTATCGGTGTGAAACTTGGTCTCTCACATTGAGGGAGGAACATAAGCTGAGGGTGTTCGAGAATAGGGTGCTGAGGAACGTACTTGGGCCTAAGAGGGACGAGGTAAGAGGGGAGTAAAGAAGACTACCTAACGAGGAACTTTATGCTTGGTAATCATCATAAAATATTATTCGGTTGATAAAATCAAGACGAATGAGATGGGCGGGGCATGTAGCACGTATCGGTGAGGGGAGAGGTGCATACAGGGTTTTGATGGGGAGACCTGAGGGAAGGAGACCACTTTGAAGACCCAGGCGTAGATGGGAGGATAATATTAAAATTGATCTTCAAGAAGTGGGATGGGGAGACATGGACTGGATTGATCTGAATAATATTATTCACTCCGTGCATTGCTCCCCTAATCATTCATTTATACCAACACATGCACAGGACAGAAATTAAAAGTCATATATTATATATGACTTTTAATTTCTGTTAAGTGCATATGTTGGTATAAATAAATGATTAGGATTTATCTGGTTCAGGAGAGGGACAAATGACGGGCGCTTGTAAATGCGGTAATGAACCTTCGGGTTCCATAAAATGCAGTAACTTCTTGTCTAGCCAAGGACTTGTTAGCTTCTCAAAACGGACTCTGCTTCATGGAGTTCATTCATTCGTTCTTTCGTTAGTTAGTTAGTTACTTAGTTAGTTACGGCTAATTGCAAAGCCCGCAGCTGGAAACGATCCTGACCTAAGGTGGTGGTCACGTTGTTAGCATTCCTGCTCTCTATTCTGGGAGTCAAGGGGTTAAAACCCACGGCTAGTTATCGGTTGACGTGACTAAGGGTTTGCGTGGTTCGGTCCCGAGAGGCGTATGTAAGGATAGTGTGGCACATCACCCTGCATAAATTCAGTAGCTGAATGCGTCGTTAAATAAACTGATAATGGAAACAAGGTAAGGTACTAAGCAGTCCAGTTTTAAGTTTAAAGTACGATGCAACAGCGACGCGTCTGGATTAAAAAACGGCGCCTCCTGCACGTTTGTGCGTCTACTTCAATCCTGAATGACACTGGCATTGATCAGCAGGTGTGGCAATTAATCGGAGATAATCTGGAAATACACTGACCTGTAGGTTCACGTGCTGCAGGCTCTGCAGACTCCTGAAGGACCCCGACTCGATGCTGCTGATGAGGTTGTTCTGCAGATGTAGTTCCAGAAGGGCCGGCAGCGGGTCGAAAACCCCACGTCCGATCTCCACGAGCTGATTATTTTGTAGCCGCAGCTCCCGCAAGCTGTTTACATGCCTAAAGGTCCCTGGCTCGAGACCCTCCAGCTTGTTGTCATCCAGGCTGAGGGACGTCAGTTTGTTGCTCGTCGTGAACCAGTCCTTGGGGATTGCCCTGATATAGTTGGCACTGAGATGAAGTTGAGCCAGGTTTGGGAGTGACAGCAAAGCCTCGGGATCAACGCGACGTATGGCATTCTGCTGTAAGTAGATAACAGTGAGTAGTACAGAATCGGTGAAGGCATCGGCAGGTACCTCAAGGATATTATTCTCGGACAGGAAGAGTTCCCGCAGGTCGGGCAGATGAGCGAAAACACCGCTGATATAATGGATGTGATTGTGGCTGAGGTCAACTGTACGGAGCTTCTTGTTGGACTGAAAAGTGGCACCGTCTAGGAACACAATCTTGTTGTGGCTCAAGTCCACAGACTCAAGCTCTAATAGAGACAGAAATGCGTCGTGCTGCACTGTTTCAATTGCATTGTAGTATAAAGACAGCGTCCGGAGCGCTGGCATGGGCTGGAAGCAGTCAGAGGGAATGACCTCGAAGTTGTTGGAACTCAGATCTACGAGGAGTAGTGCGCCCAGGCGCGAGTACCCGTCGTTAGGAATATCCCCGATCTCGTTCCACGCCATTCGCAGCGATCGCAGGTGTTCCAGCCTGCGCAAAGCCGCCATAGGGAAAATCCGAAGCTTGTTTTCAGCCAAGTCGAGTTCGGTGAGAGACTCCTCCAGCCCCGCAAACGCGTATTCGCTGGTCTTCTGCAAGAGGTTGCCTTTGAGATTCAGCTTGGTAAGATGTAGTCCGTAGAAACTGTAGCTTGGCAGGTCTGTGATATCGTTGCCCTCTATATCAAGTGCCCGCAGCTCTTTGAGGCCGGACAGTGCTTTCTGTGGCACTTGTTTCAGGCGACCGGACACGAGACTGAGTGATTGGAGGCCGGGCTGAATTTCGACTAGGCTGTCATCCGCTAGCTCGGCCAGGCTGGAGTGCGAGATCTGCAGGTGGCGGATTACGGCGCCAGGTGGGAACAGCTCGGCCTGCAGCACGGTCACCTGTGCATCAAGGTCGTAGATGCTGAGCGAATGCACGGGACCCGCCACCTGCAGCAGTACCTCGCGCAAGGTGTGCGCCGTGGCGTCCGGGCACTCCAGAAACAGGCCGTCCTCGAAGTTGTAGCAGGGACAGGACGTGGGAGAAGACGGGCAGGATGAGCCGCTAACCAAGAGGGGCAGCCACAGTAGCAGCAGCAGCACATGAGTCATCTCACCGCTGCCATGTTGAACGCTGCCAACCTGTAACAAATCAGTCCTGTCAGTGAGAATTCGACATCTACAAAATTAATATTGATAACAATCTGAAATAAAACATATAAAGTCTTGACAGCGTGTGCTTTATTTAATGAAAATGTTAAATGCTGGGAATATATAGCGTCGAAAAATGAAATGTAAGTGGGGAGCAATAGCGGATTGATACTGACGGGAAAATGGAAATACTCGGAGAGAAACCTGTCCCATTGCCGATTCGTCCACCACAAATCATACAGGGACTAACCATGGATCAAACGCGAGCCTCGGTGGCAACAGACTGTACGTCAAATGACGTGACACGACGTTTAGGGAGTTGGATCTATCCATGTTTTCAAGTTACTGGTTTTCATTAAATTTACAGATGTTTTAATATTATTTCTTCTTAATATTATTGGTGACGAATATTTTCTTCTTTGGGGTTTTCTGACACTATTTTGATACTCTTTTCTTCTACCACACAAGTGTGCATTCTCCTCCAATTGCGTAGCCATTATTTTGACCATGCTACGAAAACAAGTTATCTCGTACAAGCGGTATTGAATGTTCAAAGTCTTTTTCAGAAACCTACACCAATATCATGATTTTTATATGTTAAGGTTTATCCAACTTGAGAATGTGGAATATTTAAACTATTTGGGTAGCATGATAACAAATCATGCAAGATATACACGTACAATTAAATCCAGGATTGCCATGGCAAAAGCAGCTTTCAACAAGAAGGCTCTTTTCACCAACAAAATGGACTTAAATTTAAGGACGATACTAAAATGTGGAGAAATACTTCTCAAATACTCAAATGTAAATTAGACCTGCACTCCCAAATTATATTTCGATAATTATCGAACGTCACATTTTTACTTTGCGAATTGACTCAAGTGTAACACTTCTGACCTGTATATTGGAGGTGAACACTTCGAATTTCAGCGGCGAAACTGGCTGTTCTGGATGAGAGTTTTTGTGTTTTCCTCAGCCTCCCTGTCAGTATCTCCCTATATATAATACTCTTACTGTGAACGAATGAGTCAGTCAGTCACACCCGATCGATAACAGTCGATAATAATCGGCAAAATCAATAATCGTTAAGTAATTCATGAAAGTAAACAATAATAGACAAAAATCTATACTTCATTATGTAAACTGTTGTAATCGATAGTAATCGCTACGAAATGCGTTGCCATGGTTATGGCAGTGGTTGAGATAGACTGCGTTCTTGTGAGGCACAAAACGAGGCTGAGGAAACAGTCTTCGTAAAGGAGACACGTTGTGTTCACTGTGAGCAACGAGTTGAGGCTGAAGAAACAGTTGAGCATCGAACATAAATACAACATAGCACAATTACGTGGCAACACTACGATCGCTAGGATTAATCTAAGAATTAAAAAAAATGACCGACGAAGGTCCGTGGAATACATGGCAATCCCTCATGTGATGGGACAGTGGCTAGTATATAAATAAATGTACAAAATTTCAATGGCGGTTGTTATGCAGCACCGTAGTAAGTGTGACCAGGTGCTTTTTTCTAAAACGATGATTGTAATTTATTTGATGGTGAAATCGGGCTTTCGCGTACACAGGCTGAGCTATACAATGAAAACTCTCCAGGCACCAGAGCTGGTATCAAAGCCGAGACTGAAATTTGTACCTACTAAACACAAGTCTGATTTTATACTGTTACACTAACCTGATCTGAGTGTGTACGAATTCAAATAGTTTGAGGGTAACTAGGTTCTTCGGGAAGAAGATGGAAAAAATGGGGTTTTCCTAAACTGAATGGTATGAGGCTATGCATTTTCAGATCCGTAAAGAGCATCGTAGCAAATAAGAGAAAGGAAAGAGAAAAAATGTAGATATCATAAGCAAAGATGTTATATAATTACAGGTAATTGTCATTATACGGGTTTGTCCTGATTTTGATATGACGATAAGCTCACTCTTTCTAATTTTGTCTGGAGACCAAAACCGGGTTTTGTAAAAGGCAACGCGGCAGAGCAACAAGACAGAATTTCAGTTTGTCTAACACGAACAATTTTTCATTTCTAACAGTTTGTTACGTTCCTATAAAGGAAACTCCTTTTTACAGAAAATTATTTTATTTCAACACTCTGATAACACCAGGTGCTTTTAGTAAGTTTCTGCTCACAGAAGTGTAACATCTTTGGCGATCTAAGTACACTGGAGACATTTACACAGCGGCGGAAGAGCATTCCATTAGGACCAGGCTAGGCTGCAGTTAGAATCAATCATTGTGTTGCCTCAGGTCTCACTACTACAAAAAGCAGTGGCAAACACTGCGAATTCCAGTGCAGTTGAAGTGTTTCTCAAAGGCCAGCGCCAATTTTGCATGCATAAAATAGCCATACAGGAGTTGCCCACGTCTATTCATACATAAGCCTTTGAAGCTAGCTGAGAAATTTCATTTCACCTGTGTTGTGAATTTTATTTCTCTGATGGTTCCAATTCAACCTTCATGCGCTGCCACCTCTATTCGAGACTTACCTCTGTATACTGCTAAAGCCTTCAACGCCCGGACTTTGGATATTATTTTGCCGTTTCACCTACCAAAGTCTGCCCTAACTTAATCACAAAACAAAGGGAGCAAAGACTCCTCTTTCCACCAAGACCTGAAGCAACTATCGTCTTCTAAAATACCCATGCCCGACTGTCAATTCTTGGGGTTTGTAAGACACTGTGTCAACTGAAAGTCTCGGGTGAAGCAGGAAAACAATCATGCTTAGTTTTTATTGGGAGGGAATTACCGCTAATTTAGAACGTACTACGCCGGCAGGTGTCAAGACAAGCTGACAAAACCACTAGGAACGTCACGATATACGTCAATAGCTCGATTGGGATTCGAACACGACTCGCTAAGGGTTGGAGGATCAGGGGATCGAATCCCGGGGCAGGTCGAGATTTTCAGCACCCGTCCATACCAGCCCTGGGGCACACCCAGCCTCCCGTAAAATGGGCACCTGCTCTCTTTCCCGGCGTTAAAGCAGCCGTGACGTCGTGTTGACCTCCGACCCGCAACTAGCGCCGAGGTTACAGAAAGAGTAAAACTACACCTCTACTCCCCCTCTGTGACTTCACGGTTTATTCTAGAGTGAACTTTACATATTTGTCCTTTTGTTCACACTAAGGCGGAAACGTCTCCTAAGACAAACAGATTATGACAACTATTATGCATATTTGGCAAATACTATTTTGTTCTTAACTGTAGAACAGGAAGTACGATTTCGAGCAGAGACCTAAATATGTCTACCTGTTAAGGTGCATGCGCACTGACACACAATGGACAGAATAATATTTGGGATGCATTACACGTAATGTTACAAATTACTGTAATCCTTTCAGATCTCTTTTAATATTACCCTCCCATCTACACTTCTTCTGTGCTTGCTACTAGTCCAAACCATCTCCTTTCTGTTTTTTCACCTTAGTAGTGTTTCATGAAGTGCATGGATTGTACGATAGCTTTTCATTACGCAGGTTTCTCCATCGAACTGCTTCTTGTTCTCTCTTAAGTCTAAATATTCTCCTCGCCATGTTTTCAATCACTTTCACAGCAAAAGCGGTGGAAATTCTGGCTTTGATTCGGGGAATTCTAGATTCTAGGCCCGGCTGTAACGTCGACAACCTTGAGTGAGGTCTTACGTCGTTTGCCTCTATCCCTCTATACAGACGCCGGGATAATACCTCAAATTGGGCTACAACATTTCCTTTCCATTTCCTTTGAGTTTCACTATTCACGAAACATTCTATCATTCGACTCTAGTAAACTGAGCCACTGACAGAATCGTCAACTAACATAAATAAATAATACACTGCGTCAGAACATGACGACATCGAGCCTTGTGAAACCAGAAACCTGCAACTGCGGTGGGGACAGGATAATGAGAAGAATACTTGGAAATAGGAAGGACAGGAAAGGAAGAGACGACTGGAGAAAAGTACACACTGAAGAGCCTCGTAATTTTCACCCCTCGTGAAACATAATTAGGGTGCTGAATTAAATTAGGCTGAGGTGCGCTCTAAAATTGCAGGCATATAATTTCTAGTCGGAACATACGACAGTAGAGACAATGTGGCAGGCTTAGGCGTAGATGGGAGATCAGCAGTAAAACGAAATTTAAATAAATGCACTGTCTGGTTTTGTCTATATTGCTTTCATAGAGACCATTATGCAGAGCCATAGCTAACTACACATTTATGCACATCAGTCTCATACAGGCCACTATGCAGAGCCATAGCTAAGTACACGTTTATGCACATCAGTCTGATATGCAGAGCCATAGCTAAGTATACGTTTATGCACATCAGTCTGATACAGGTCAATATGCAGAGCCATAGCTAAGTATACGTTTATGCACACTAGTCTGATACAGGCCAATATGCAGAGCCATAGATAAGTATACGTTTATGCACACTAGTCTGATACAGGCCAATATGCAGAGCCATAGATAAGTATACGTTTATGCACACTAGTCTGATACAGGCCAATATGCAGAGCCATAGATAAGTAAATACAGGGCATACACAAAAGAATGGTGCGGTTTTAATAGTGTTCACTATTAAAACCGCACCATTCTTTTGTGTATTCCCTGTATTTAAAGCTTACAATTGACTGGCGTCTTTATGGGACTCTAGAGGACTGAAGAGTTAAAAATAAATGAAATGATTTTCTCTCTGTTTATTATAAATGCAAACTGACAATTCACATTCCCCCACTTATTTTAATAATTAATGTATGGAATAAATTTTATACAAAGCCTGTAAACACATTTATAAATTGTTTAAATATATTTCCGAAAGGGGGACGATGCTTACGGTGATACGTGTGTGGCGGGAAACATGAGACGTATTTAGACTGAAATATAAACAGCTTTATAAATATTGTTCTGACTGAAGTTACGTGAAACTGCATGCGATGAAATTTAGATTTCCATATCCATCACAAACGATGCGCAGGATTCACGGTAGTGCTTCTACATAATCATCTAGCATTCTGAGGCCCCCACATGGCATTATTAAGGTCAAACGCCTGCGCCCGAATTTAAGACAAGTTTAATGCGCATCGGATTGAACTGGCATAATTGCACTTTCAATAATGCATAATCAGAACACACTGACCACATTCTTGGTATGGCGACAAGGGTTTCTGCTCATATGAAGGCCTTCATACACGCTCTTTATGGGAGTATAAATAATCCAGAAATTTTTAATAAGAGACATATAACGTTACCTCCAATGTAGAGAAAGAAGAATCCATTTATTCTTAAAAGACTGAAACAGCAGTTCTTCACGGACAGTGCACGCGATAATAGATTTTATTCAAAATAATTTTTTTGAATTTTCTCTTCTCCAAAACTTCCAGATCAGCTCTGGGGCTCACAGCGCCTCCTACTCAAGGAGTGACGGGTTTTCTTTCCCCGGGGATAAAGCGGTTGGGATTTGAAGCTGACCAATCACCTCTATCAATTGCCGAGGTTATGAATGTCTGGAGCTTTACCTCTATTCCGCCTATGGAAACGGACATGTATAGGTTTAACTCTATAAGATTCTGACGATGGTATATTAGATTTGGAACCATTCACTCATCATACTGTCTATTGTACCGTGTTTAGAATAAAAATTACAAGACAGCCTTTCGGGGACATTACCGCAATCCGTCCTCTGGAAAAAGAGTAAGGGCAACACTACTCATGTGGGCCCAATATGCAAATGTATTCTAAGTTTCTGGGGTTAGAGGTTTAAAAGAGCTTTTTCTGTCGGAACCAAATGAGTGGGCGTTGTATTTAATTTTTCCTGAGGACGTGAACCAATCCTATCCTCGAAACGTAATGTAGTAAGTTTTACATTAAACATGAAAAGATGGGTAAAGTTCAAAAGGTGGATGGTTCAAAAATTTTCTGTCTATTGCGCATGTCTATAAACAGAGCCGTCGGTAGGGCAGGACTGATGGGGCGGCCGCGCAGAGCACGGCGCTTCGAGGGACACCCCCCCCCCCCCCCCCCCACCACGCCAGCCCATCGATATCACGGCAGGCCAGATGACATTCATCCCGTGCATATTACATCATAAAGGTAGGTAGGTCTATGCACATAATAAATAACAAAGCCGAGACTGACTCTGGTTGGCGCGGCACAGTAATGCGACATGCAAGGTGGAGCATGGATCTGATAGTAAGCGGTCAACAACAGACCGGACTATACGAGCGCGTGCTTCACAACGACACGAGTTTATGAAAGGAACTAAAAATATCGGACGGCGATAAAAAACATACAAAACACCCAATTCTATATCATTCGAACACGTTTTCACATAAGGAGTAAAGAATGCAAAACACTTCGTATCAGGTTGTACATATATATATATATATTTCTCTGTTGGATACTATAACTTCAATATTACTAAGTTATGTGTGTATGTGTGTGTGCGGTAACATGTTTTAAATTTAAGCGCAAGAAGGGGTGTACTCATAAAAAATTTGAAACTACTGGCATGAATCCATTAGTCAAGTTTGAAAATAATTTTAAAAGCTTTTAGCAAATAAAGAGAAAAAAATTGTCACAGGCCATAAAGGATACAAGATCACATTTTACAGTTTCTGTTCAATATTTAAGAACCGAATACGTTGAGTCGTCTTCTGCAATATGTAGTTTATTAATAAAATAGGTTAGCCGATCCCAGTGGCCGTGCGGTCTAAGGCGTGGGTCTTCGGCCGCTCGCTTACTAGGATCGTGGGTTCGAATCCCACCGGGGGCATGGATGTTTGTGTTGTGATTGTTGTATAAGGACTAATATGGAACATAAGTGACATGAAGGACAAAAGGATTTAATACAGTACAAAAATGGACCAAAGGGGGAAAACCCCGGAGAGGCAAAAAAAAAATTCCCCACCGGGGGCATGGATGTTTGTGTTGTGTTTGTTGTAAGGACGGTAGTATGGAACATAAAAATGACATGAAGGACGAAAGGATTTAAACAGTACAAAAACGGATCAACGGGGAAAAAACCCCGGACAGGCAAAAAAAAAAAATCCCACCGGGGGCATGGATGTTTGTGTTGTGTTTGTTGTAAGGACGGTAGTATGGAACGTAAAAATGACATGAAGGACGAAAGGATTTAAACAGTACGAAAATGGATCAAAGGGAAAAAAACCCCGGACAGGCAAAAAAAAATCCCACCGGGGGCATGGATGTCTGTCTCTTGTGAGTGTTGTGTGTTGTCAGGTAGAGGTCTCTGCGACGAGCTGGTCCCTCGTCCAGAGGAGTCCTACCGACTGTGGTGTGTCTAAAGTGTGTGATCATGAAACCTCGACGAAACGAGGAGGCCCAGGCCCATATAGGGCTGTCGAGCCATAGGAAAAAAATAAAAAATAAAATAGGTTATTTATTGACGAAATAAAGTTCTTATTATTAAGAATAATATTTCTTTGTTTTCTATAAAGTGTTTCCATTACTATCATTTTCACTGCCCAAAGTATGAATTCATGTTCTAAACTACGTTAAATATAAGGAAACTTTACAGTTATCTTAATTTTTAGTGCTTTCGCTGCAGATGGGAAGCTACTAGATCTTGAACCCGATGGAGACAAACAGGCACAGAAATTATTTCTCGTGTATTCCTAAGTAATTCTTGCATTCGGAGCTCCAAAAAAAGTGGCCAAATATGAACGAGGAAATAGCACTCACGGAGCTACTCGCTGGTAACGTCACAGAACTGAGAAAGTTAGTTACCCTTGCACAAAAGATCGAATATAAGAGGTAAACAGCTGAAAGAACACGACTGAGGTTTGAAGGAGAATAAGAAATTGTTCGTACGTTGGATCGATATACGATTAAATAAAAATGACATCAAAAACATCATAGCTTAGACGTAAAAAATAAAACTCAGATCGAGAGCTGAAAACTAGAAAAAGTAGAATTTACGATTAACATTACATTAACAATGTAGAACTTAGACGTAAAAAAGAAAACTCAGATCGAGAGCTGAAAACTAGAAAAAGTACGTTAAATAATATAGAATTTACGATTAACATTACATTAACAATGTAGAACTTAAGATTAATGTGAGGGATGTGCACCATAGAAAATTTGGTGTTAACGGCGACATCCCCGATATTCTGTAATGGGACTCAGCAGATATTATTATTACATATTAAATATTAGAATTTCTAACTGCAAACAGATTTGGAAATTTGGAAGGAATGTGAACCAGTAGTAAGATTCATCCTTTTTGTTCAGTTTCTTTAATAAATATTCTATTTTGGCGATAATTACTGCCAAGGTCTGAGGTGCCTTACATATAAAGAATCGTATAAGAAGTGTTTCAAGCTGTTCAAAGGTGTGCCCTTTAAGAATCCTCTTTTAGAGAAGATAATCCAAGAACTGTGTCTAGTTTCCCTTAAATTACAGGAAACTTCAATTGGCCGCCTTCAGTCTCCTACTTGAAGCCGTGCGAAAACACGAAGAAAAGGTACGGCTTTGTGTTACCATTTCGACGCTTCTGTTGCGTTCAGAACAAACGGAAATGATCCGTAGCAGGCCGGATGTGACGAAATAAAGAACCTGAACACGGTACCAAATTGATCTCTGGAGTCAGCAGTACAGTCGGGTGAATGAAATAGAGTTCAACCGGGCTGTAGTAACGAGCTTATTCTCTCAAACATAGATATCGATATCGATGACTCAGAATTACGGTACCCTTGGGTTTCATTAAACTTATTTTATTATAAAGAACGTGTACTAGAAAGGATAATGAGATTGGCTGGGCTCTTTGTACGTATGGGGGAGAAGAAAATCGCAGTGTTATGATGTCGAAAACTGAAGCAAAGAGACCACTTGGAAGACCTGGCCGGAAATAATGTTGAAGTGGAACTTCAAGAAAGAGATGAGATATCTTGGATTGGATTAATCTGTTCCGGGATAGTGAAAAGAGGCAGGCTTTTGTGATCAAGGTAATGAACATTTTAGTTTCCATAAATGTAGGAATATCCTAATTAGCCGAGAAACTATTAACTTCTCAAGAAAGACCTTGATCAATAGACTTAGTTAGTTAGTCAGTTAGTTATGTGTACTAATACCGGAATAGTTTCTGTAACTTCACGCGAAAGTGTCAATGCACTATGGTAAAGAATCAGCTAAATAAGAGCATTCAAAAAATACGTAATTGTATCACATACTACGTAGCATTTATCACTGAGGAATTCACCAGCAAACATTAAAAATAATGGACTTCAGGGGGAAAAGGCTAACAAGATAAAAGGTCATAGCAATTAAGGCTCAGACAAAACTCTCATTACTTTAAAAGGAATCAGAATGATTCTAAGAAATAAGGTCTTAGACAAACGGGCAGAGAGTTTATGGATATTAAAAAGTGTAGCGCACGTTTATTAGACCTAGAAATTTATGTTTCAGGCCAGGGGTACACAAACCGAAACTCTAACATCCGCTTCCAAATTCTATATGATATGAAGCATGTTGCATAATGAGGGCCGACAAATATAAGGCACCATCGTCTTTAATTTAGCAGCCATGGCGACCTGGCACCAGGGATTGTGCACCCCTGTTTTAGGTTACATACATTTTAATTTACCCGTAATTTAACTTTCATTTTTCCCAGGAAAATGTCATTGTTTTAATTAAACACGCAATACACTCACAATAGCAGATATAACGATCTCGTGTTCGTAAAATGCATTTAAAAAAGTTGTGTCCTAGGTTTTATTGTTATTAGCTGGAATTTAAAGTTTTATTTACAACAATTTCTCATGTAACAAATTACCAGGAACGTTGCAGAAATTTGTGACTCCCATTAGTAAACGTTATTTTTCCGATAGATTAATCTAAACAGTGCGCTAAGAAGAAGGAACACTAAAATGTTGAATCGGCTTGAGTTCGTATGACTACAAGCTGTTCAATAACCACTTTCCCTGACCTTTGTAAAACATCTGTTCTTGAAGCGATTATTTTTCTGGTTGTAACCATTTAAAGCTCAGGGGTAATTCTATGTACAGCCAGGCTCAAAATTAAAAGACTTCGCACTTTTACCATTAAGTGTATTTATGGGTTTCGTATGATTCTTAGAATAAGCAGCAAACATTGTCCCGTACAGTATCAAGCTGTTGGTATTTTAATGGAAACAACGTGTTTTCTGTAAAGTATAAACAAAATTGTTAAACATAATTTAGCCTAACTGAAGCGTAAAATTTTAATGACTGGGTCAGTTTATAATATGTTCCCATTGTAAAACGGAGTACTTCTCTTTTGGCAAGCCGACTGCAAGCAGTGGCCTTTACAGTTTCATCCTGTTAAACAATATTCGGCGTGCATAATTACTCTGTGGGACGCTAATATTAAAATGGATCTTAAAGAAGTAGGTTGGGGTTACGTGGACTAGAGTCATCTGGCTAAGGATACGAACAAGTGGCAGGCTGTTGTGAATAGGGTAGTAACTTTCGGGTTCTACAATATGTGGAGAATTTGTTGATTTACTCAAAAAGGACTCCGCTCCACGAAGCTAGTTCGTTACTATATAATTTCTTTTAAAATACACTTCTAAGAAATATAAAACAGACCAAGTCCACGACCCAGCAGTCAAACTTTCTGTGGGCTGAACTGCAAAGTAAAGAAGGGAAATAAAAAACCGATGAAAATTTGAATGAAGAAATAGTGTGACACTGCTTCTGACGGTCCTGCCTCAAGTTTTTAAGAAATCTACAAGAAAAGGACTCCTAAAACATGTATGCGAAGAAATAATAGAAGTAATAATTACGAATTTACAGACAGCGAACGAGTGGACGAAGAAAGTCTCACAGAGTCCTACGCCTGTACTAAAACAAAGCCGCTCTGTGTCAAAAAGGTAGGCAATGTATGTGTAACGTCGTATTATGGCGCACTCGCGTAATGTTTGTACCTCCTCGGATAACCTAAGAGCCTGATACCATTTCACTTGAAGAGGTCTCCTTTATGACAATTTAATGTCGCCGAAAACATTAATATTTACCTACTTAGATCTTCATGTAAATCGCTCTATATTTTTGCCCGATTTTAACCAAACTTGGATTTTCTGGACAGAATTTCATAAAACCCCCCAGTATCAAATTTCAAGTAAATTAGTCTAGCGGGAGCCGCGCTGATACACGCAGACAGAAGAACGGACGGACATGACGAAGGTACAGACTCTTGTGGCGACTATGCCCAAAAAGAACAGTAGTATCCTGGTATGGCTGATGAACAGTTTAGTACATATGCAGTAAGTTCGCAGCTCAGCATACAAACAGGAAGCCTGTACCACTCAAATGTTGTTTCGGCCTGCATAGTCTGCGAAAGTCGGCTGTTGGCAACACAGCGGTAACTTACAACTGACTACCATCAAACTTCAGGAAATTTGAATCCTGGTAAAGTTTGAAAGTTCATATTTTATTTTTTTTCCAATGGCTCGACACACCACACTCGGTAGGACTCCTCTGGACGAGGGACCAGCTCGTCGCAGAGACCTCTACCGGACAACACACAACACTCACAAGAGACATACATCCATGCCCCCGGTTGGATTCGAACCCACAATCTTAGCAAGCGAGCGGCCACAGACCCACGCCTTAGACCGCGCGGCCACTGGGATCGGCGTTCATATTCTGTAGTTTTCAAATACCTAATATTTGCTTAATGTTACAAGTAACTGACAGTGCAGAGTGAGAAGACAAACAGCCGTGTGCGTGACATGGAACTGATGTCTGTAATCAACAGAACACTAAAAGTCCTCCTGATGCTCAACTGAGTAATACGTCATGAACAAATAAGAGGGAGCGGAGGCATAGATCCATGCTTTCTTGACCTCGAAGCTGAATGGAAGTAAGTGTTCAGAGATCACAGAGTACACAATGAATATGAGGCTGTGGCCTCCAGATCCGTTCTGAGTGCTGTCCCGAGCAGAGATATCTCTGCCCTGGTGCAAACGGAATCCCAGTCATTCATCCCATAATCTTAACACTATACCGACCTCACTTTCCCGACATCGGAAGGTGAATGTAACATATGAATTAACCAGCAGGAGAATCCACATGTATGGAATTACAAGTTAAAATTCATTTTAAACAATGCATAACCTTCCTCGAGAATGAATAGTTAGCCATCCTGTCACGAGATTCCGAGAATTAATCAGCTTCTTCACAAGATCACATCATGACGTTCTGTCAATTATGTCCTCAGGAAATTTATCTCGTTACCGTCTTCAGTCACAAAATGCCTCTAAAGGACTATTCGATGTCACAAGAGGTTTATTTTTCTAATTCTACACATACACGTGGGCGCCATACACACACCACACACACACACACACACACTTCTTTTGATTCCACTAGTGGCATCCAATCCATCTAAGCCTTCTGAGTTATCTACCCCACAAGCACTACGTAAGACAAATTATTTACGAAGCTGCACTTTCTGTAATCCATTTCATTCAGTGACACTCCATATCGCCTAATTCGTAATTGACACAGATAACAGGACATGTAGCAAACAATTACAAAAAGACAAAGTAAAAAAACTCAAATCACAGAAAAATATATTTACTTCAGCAGCTGTCTCTGCAGCCCCATAATCAGAACCATAGATCAACTGTGAAAGTTTTAAAATTAGGAAAAAAGTGTTTTAAGAAATAATAATACTCGTACATGATAAAATATGCTGGTAAGACACGGACTATGTTATAAGTTAAGTCTCTGGGGTACAGTGGTCATTAGAAAGCTAATAGTCGCTAAGCTATTCAAGCAGCTTCACTACTTCAAAGGAATCAGGAGGCTGAAAATTCAGATCTTCTGGAATATAATGCTGTGTTAATTCGTGAACAGTGATGTGGCAACTAATAAGCAGTCGACATGGCCTAACATCCCAGAAGAATTGAATCGTCAACCTTTTTTCCATAAGCAGAGGAGTTTATTTTTATTCGAGTCAACTAGTAAATATTTATCTGATTAAATTTACCAGTCGGCATGGTGTAAAATCCCACAAAGCTTGAGTAAGAAGTCAAATCTCGTAATGAGACGGTTCAGTATTATTGAATCCATAAGATACCGCAACTGGTCTCAGCCCTCAGACAAATTAATACACTCTATGTCGTCACAGTATATTTAGCTAAGATCATTTTTATAGTTCTCCCATCTACATCTTGTTCTCCAAAGTGGTTTTCTTTCAGGTTTCCCGAATAAATGTTGGATGCATATCTCATCTGTCCCACACCTACCACATGCCATATGCCACACAAATTTCATCCTCCTTCATCTCATCATTTAATAGAATCTGTTGAAGATAAGGAATACTGCATTATGCAGTGCACTCTACCTTCCTGTTAGCTACTTCTTCTTTCTTGGGTCAAAGCATTCTCTTCGGCATCCTGCTCTCCAACATCTTTGGTCTATTAACTTCCATTACAGTAAAAGACCAAGTTTCACGTCCATTCAAAACAACATGATATCATATACACCTATAAACATCCATATATAATACTCGTATTATAATTTATACACAGACGCACATAATTTTAATGCTATTTAACGACGCTCTCAATTACTAAGTCTATATAATGTCGGCGATATATGAATGAGTAAGGAGCATTGGTGGAATGACACTGAAAGGCGAAAACAAGGTAGTCGGAGAAAAATCTATTCCAGTGTCACATTGTCCACCAGAGTCCACACGTACCGGACCTGGGTTTCGGCAGTGAGAGGCCGATGACCGCGTTAGTCATGTTACGGCCTATGCAAACTTAAATTCTTGATTCAGGGTATAATCGTTCACAGAGACGTACACTTGCAGTTATTGTAATACGTTAGGTTTATGTATTATTAATATAATATATAATCACACTTTATTACATTATAATTCGTGTACGTGAACACCCTGTATACGTATATCCAAGGAAATCAGAGCTGACTCGTGGTGTTCTCCAAATTTTTGGGAAATCATATTATTGCGGACGGATTCTGGGTATGTTCATGTATACTACTTTTTGCCAGTATTTGCGAAATTTTGAGAAGCTAACATTCTGTTCCTTTGTTCATTTCCACTTGCCACGTGGAGGTTATTTAATGTTGCACACGAATTACGAAGAAATTAAAATTAAATTAAGTAAGCAAGGTCACCTGGAAGCCTAGTCTGAAATTTAAAACATTTATATGGTACAGAGGAGACGACAAGTGCTTCATCTGTTGGTTTTTTAAAATTAATTTTAGTACGCATGTCTTGCGGTCAAATGTGCTAGATTATATTTGCAGATCCGTGCAAAATGGACATTTTCTGCAGCTTGCAGGTATGTTAAATCTTCACAGTGATGTAATACTCAGTTAAATTGGGAGGGACTGAACTAACTAACTAACTAACTAACTGCTTGGAGCAGAGTCCTTCCTGAGAGGCAAATAGGTTCTCAGCTAGTCAAGAAATTCCCCGCACTTTATGGAACCATAAGGTTCATTACCGCATTCACAAGCGCCAGCCACCTGTCCCTATCCTGAGCCAGAGCAATCCAGTCCATGCCTCCCCATCCCACTTCTTGAAGATATATTTTAATATTATCCTCCCATCTATGCTTAGGTCTTCCAATTGGTCTCTTCCCTCAGGCTTCCGCCGCGATGTTGATGAGATCTGCGATCTTCTGGGATATTACGCAGCGTCGTGTGATAATTGTTTACTGACATTTCGGGACAACGTATCGGTCCCATCTTCAAGGGTCACGAGTCCGAGTTGATCAACACGATAGTTACTTTCCCCAGTTCCCTATGTGTGTTTGTGTTCCGTCTCTCTCACAGCTCTTGATTCGATTCAATAAACCAGAAGGCCCGTCATTAAAAAAAAGTTCTTTAGTAAGAAATATTTATTTTTAACAAAGTATCTAACTAAATGGTGCAGGGCATTCCTTGGGAATATAGAAGTCGTTCAGATGTGTTTATTTAAGTATTACAAATTTGTCTTCAACAGTTTGTGTATACATGCCTAATGAATAGTCAACACGCAAATGATACTCTTTATAGCAGAACCTATATACGACATCATGGTTACTATGGTAACAGAAACACAAATACAAAAACAATCTTCTTGATTACGCATGTTAGAAGAAAAAAATCATGGCCGGGCAAGCATTACACAAAAGAGGCTTCATGATCAGGGCTACCAAATGCAGCTAAGCACCTTTTCATCGCAGATTCGTGTAATAACACAAGGGAAGTTGGAATCACAAATATTTGCCTCATCGTTGGAAGAGCAGCGCCATGCAATCGGGAGAAACAGATGAGACGACGCAGTGTTTTGTCGTGTTTGCCACATGTTCCGCAAATATTAGTTCTCGTAAAGAGGACAGTTACGTATTCTCGTCCATGCGGCTGGTTCTGCTGCGTCTCATTCATCACTTGGCGTCAGTTCCAGTCTGTGCAAGAACTGCGTGCAACCGCGGAAGAGCATGTCTGCCCGCTGTTCTAAACAGCGTGCATTAGACTACATTCTTTTTATAAACAGTAAAAATATAATATCCCCATTCTTTAAGCACCACGTAGGGGGAAACATTACATTTACGCAGTCTTGGAAAAAGACGGTAGCCGTGATTTCCGCCGCGGTGTAAATTAGATCTTCGCTCTTCTGCGATGTTATGCAGCATAGATAGGTAGTTACGACGTCTCGGGACAACCTATCAGTCCCTTTTCAAGGGCCAAGCAATCCAATCAACTGCTTAACCCTTGAAAATGGAATAGGTAAGTTGTACCGAAATAAACTTTGTACGATCTACAATGAATTAGACCTAGTTAAAGTGATAAGATTAGAAAGATTGGGGTGGCTGGAACACCTTTTTAGAATGCAAGAAATGGGTCCCTGCAGAAAGCTGACTCTACATAAAGCAGAAGGCACTCGACGTGTTGAAGAACCCAGGTTGAGGTGGCTTGAGTCCGCTGAGGAAGATGTAAAGAACATGACCATTAGGAATTGGAGACGTAGCAGGATCGAGAACAGTGGAGGATAAGTTTGGAAGAGATTAAAAGTCCACCAAGGACTGTAATGCCAGAAGAGGAAGAAGGTTGTCCCGAAAAGTCGGTCATTGGGTAATATCTCAGAAGAGCAAAGACCTCAACATGATAGACAAAGATCAACTTCACACTGCGGTCGATTTATTCCCGAGGAAGGAATCGCAGTACACTAACTCTCTACTCTCTCTCGTATACAATGGATGACAGACGTTCGATTCCCAACAGGAGAAAGAACACTTTCCTTTCCCAAAGCGCCCCAGAGTGGCTGTGGGGCCCATCGAGTGTCCTATCCGGTACGTACCAGGAAATGGGGGTCTAACTTAAAATTCTATGGGCGAATTTCGTTGTGACTCATTTTGGCCTACTATAAAATCTGTTTTAACCTCAACTATGATCCGATCGTTTGAGAGTTATCGGAAAACTATTCGGACAGGTTAGGGGAACGGACATACAGTACGTTGCTCGCTTCAACTTGGGCTGCACATATTCTAACTGGCAGCAGCCTCGACAATAAAGAGCAGGTAACATAATTTCAAGGGCCGTGCCATGGCTCAGGCGGTTAGTCGCAGGCCTCTCACCACGGAGGCCCGAGTTCGATCCCGGGTCAGTCTATGTGGGATTTGTGGTAGACAAAGTGGCATTGGGTCAGGTTTTTCCCCGAGTACTTCGGTTTTCCCCTGTCAGTTTCATGCCACCAGTGCTCCATTACACGAAAAAACTAATCATTTTCATCACAGGGTTGCACAATAAGCCTCAAGGCTGCGGTGCGTCCGTAGAACCTGCTGCGGGGCCCTTCACCCCCCCCCCCAAAAAAAAAATCAGTTCAAAAGTTTATTGGACTCTTCTCACGAACAGAGATTATGTCTTCATACCAGCTGATTAGGTGGATTCAATTTATCAGTTCTGCGGTAGTCAGTGCTGACGACATTGAAACCCCGGTATCCCGTGCAAGGTGTCTGAGTTTTGAAATTTTTGTTAAAATCTTTAACGCGTTCCAGCTACTACATCTTTAGTGGGTACTGAGCGTTTTGTTGTGTTTTCTGCCTTTAACGGTCTTAATTTGTCTACGACTGTACGAATAATTTTTCGATATGAAATTGTGGAACGCCCCGAAATTTACGCCCCGCAGTCTCCCTTCTTCAAACAACCATGTCTCATGTGTATCTTACGTAAAAGCTCGGCCCGACGTGTAACTCATAAAAGATGCAATGAAGAACACTACAGTACGCCAGTGGGTACAGGGGCCTATGCTCGCCCTGCACATAAGGCACAAGCTCATTCAATGGAGATATTACACGTAGATTTTGCGGCCGCTCGCTTACTAGGATCGTGGGTTCGAATCCCACCGGGGGCATGGATGTCTGTCTCTTGTGAGTGTTGTGTGTTGTCAGGTAGAGATCTCTGCGACGAGCTGGTCCCTCGTCCAGAGGAGTCCTACCGACTGTGGTGTGTCTAATGTGCGTGATCATGAAACCTCGAAATGAGGAGGCCTAGGCACCCGAAAAGGGGCTGTTGAGCCATAGGAAAAAAAATTACACGTAGATATTTATTGAAACTACCTTGAACAGGGATTTAATACATGTAGGAATTTGGTTTGTAAAGGTACTTAATTACCAGTTAGCAACTATGGAGTTTGTTTTCACGCAAGAAGCGTCCTTGTGTCCTCGCCTGAGCGGCGGAAAGGTTTCCCGGTAGGTCTCAAATGGCAACACTGTATAACTTGTATCAAAGTTTTGAAATTAAAATAATTTCCGATTTATCGACAATAACAGGGTTTATGGCACATTGCGAAGTGTATATTTTTTAACTCTACGAAGACTAATATGAAATTACTTTATACATTGCAGGATGGATAGGCTCTTAAATGAGAAAAAGCAATGAAATTAAATATATCCGAAATTAGACCTAGAAAATGAAATCGACGAGAGCTGCAAACTAAAATGTACAAAAATAATATAGAATTTAAGAATAAAATTTAATTAACAATGTAAAAGTTAAGATTGATATAACGGATAAGCACTGCAGAAAACTTGGTGTTAGCAGACACATTACAATTCCGTAATGTGACCCAAAAAATTAATATATATATATTACATATATATATATATTATGCATAAAGATACCGTTCGCATCTCACAGAGAACAGTGTGCGCTTCCGTCAGAAAGACAAATAGTAAATGCCAAAAACAAATAAAGGCGTTTGTCGACAGTATCACACGGAACATGCAAATATATACCATGGGGGCAAAATCGAGAAAATTTAGTGTTTAATGTAGCGGTATATTACAGTAACCACTAGGTTTTAAAGGGTTTATTTGCGTACATATATACATATATGTACAATTAATATTTGGAATGTGTTTGGACAGAGAAGACAGGGATGTAATCCTTTGCTTATACGCAGTTATGTTTGTTGCAACAGACTAGACCACATCTGCAATAAATGGACTTCAAAGATAGGTTAAAACGTGTAAAATCACACGAAAGGCATCTGAGAACTCTTTGTACTGCGAATTATCGTACAAAACATGCCCACTCTTGTTAATTGCAGTTAAAATATGTATTACATAAAACAAACAAGCCAAGAGACATACCAAAGCATAATTTTAAAACGCAGGGAGACCGCTTATAGCTTCCCGAAACGCGACAGACAGTTCCATTCCACGTGATTGTCTCTTGTTCCGCAGTATCGAATGGCCGCTCTACATTCTATAGTGTTTACCTTCCCATTATTCTGGAGACATGGAGACGTGCAAACTGCTGGTACAGTGAATGATAAGCCTCAGTAATTGCCACCAGATTTTCAGAAACACAATGCAGAAACTGTCAGGTGCTGCAATGTAGCTGTACACAGCAAAAGCTCTATACCATTTAATATTTATCTCTTTAATACATTGCTTCGTTATTGTTTTATCTTTATGTAGGTTTTATTGCAGAACTAAGTGAATCGTTACTTTCTCGTTTCATAGCATATTATACCCTTCGGTCTTAGTCTGCTTGTAAGGTAAAAGGACACTCAGATATAGAGGGAAAAATCACACGTTAATTTTCATTGAATTAGTTCACCCATGAAGCTGTGAAGCTTATGGGCAACTTTCTGATGAAACGTAAAGCTATGGTTCTTTGAAAAAGCTGTATGTAATATTAAAGTGCACTCACATTTTTTCCCCCCTCCTGTAGCTCCTTGCGGAGCATAGGGCCTCCTTTCAGAGGCTTCTTGGTCTGGAGGTATGCATTCTGTAGTGAGTGACCAGTCCACTGCCTGCACAAGTTCTACTCATCCTGATATGACTGCCAGAGCCATCTAGCAGTCAATCAGGAGACTTGGGTGAGAAATGGCCGCTGAATTTTGCTTACGAAACATCTCTATTCATGCCCGTAAGGTTATTTTACATCTACGACATGGGACCGACGGCTTTACTTCCCCTCCGAAGGAAGTTGTGCTACGGATTTTTATCACCCTTAAAAATCCATCGACCTCGGCCGGGATTGAACCCGCGAACCTTGGGTCCAGTGGCGAGCACGCTAACCACTAGTCCACCGACGGCAACCAGCACTCATATATTCTACGGAAAATAAAAACAGCACGTTTCCTGTAGCACAAGTCTGGATAATGCAAGTTATGTGTTTACACACCGAACCTTTGTCATAGCCTATAAATAAACACAACTACATTTTCTCCTATGGTAATATTTTTAAAGGTCGAAGTATTTATCACTAACACTTACACAGTTGAATAACACTGTCTTGTGGCAGTCAACGGCGTGTAGTCAGGCAGAAATATACGGATCCTTCGAAGGAACGTGATGTCTCAGTCTTCAGAGTACACAAGATGGTAAAAGGAGGCAGGAGTTTCCTCCGAAACGTCGGTCAGTTTCAGTAAGACTACACAGCATGATATTACAAAAAAGTATTCCTCACAGTCATCGATGTGACAGCCTCAAACTCCTTGCAAAATTTGTGTTTTGAGAAGGGCCAATACAAAAATAGGTGTTCAGAAAAGGGCCAACACAAAAATGTGTTTTGAAAAAGGGCCAAAACTAAAAGAGGTGTTTTGAAAAAGGTAAACTCAAAAATAGGTATTTTTAAAAGGGCCAGTACAAAAATAGGTGTTCTATATAGGGCAAATACAAAAATATGTGTTTTAAAACGCCAATACAAAAAAAAAAAAATTGGTGTTCTGAAAGGAACCAACAAAATAGGTATTTTGAAAAAGGCCAATAAAATAGGGGTTTTAAAAGGTTAATTCAAACATAGGTGTTTTTAAAATGGCCAATACAAACACACGTATCTTGAAAAGGGCATATACAAAAATATGTGTTTTGTAAAGAACCGATACAAAAATAGGTTTCCTGAAAAGTGCCAGTACAAAAATAGGTGTTTTGAAAAGGCGAATAAAAAATAGGTGTTCTCAGTCTCAAAAGAAGTTTTATAAGCTCTCGGGGCTGCGTAACGATTCAGACCTGGCATGTGGTTATTTTAAAACGTCGCAAACTAAAACAGTCCCATGGTTGTTAAAGATCCATACTAAATCAATTCCGTAGTTTCGGAGGTCGGTAATATAAAATTATTGTGCTTTTCTCACGAATATGAAAGTAAGAATTCCGAAAGAGGTAGTCACATAAAATTTGTCTTTGGATTTCACATCTTGAAGTCCAGGGCAGTATTTTTTAATAATCTAGTACGCATAAAACCTAACTGCTGTGGCATTGAAGGTCATGAACTCCGAATTTGGTGCCACGTTTAAGTCCGCAAACTAAAATACAGCCCATTTGGAAGAGTAGAGGTTTCAAAAAGAGTGAGGCGAGAGAGACGTATAAAATGTCGCAGCAAACATGTGAAGAGAAAACAAGATATTTTGGACAAAGATGAAATAGTTAAAAGAAAATTTAACAGTTCAGCAAGCAAACCTTACATCCATACGAACATATACATTTGGTTTCCCTTACATTTCTTCCTATCTATTAATATATTATTACGTTTGCATAACTACTTTGTTTGCGTGATACATTTTGCCATTTACTATGATTTGGCACACTAACGAAAGTGTTAACAACACTTGTACTTTTGGTGAGAAATTCGTGAGTTCTGAGGAAAATCGAATGGAAGGATTTGTTGGTGTGGGACTGAATTACCGCACCCTTGCGAAAAACGCGGAACAGAGTTACTGTAATTTTGACTGCCAGACTGTACAATATATCTTTAGAACTTAGGATCCACCGAACATGTTGCACATGAAGGACCGAATTTCCTTTGGTTAGAACTATTTAAAATGCAGTAGCAGTGAGGTTTGCATAGAAAGTGTTAATTGTTTTGGCTAAATAAAATGGCTCGTTGAATAAAAAGCAAATTTGTATAAATCTCTTAAAGTTTCGTAACAAAAAGCAGAGACAAGGACTATAAATTTAGCTAAATTATTTACATTATCGGATTGCATAATACGACCCGCCCATTATATTCTTTTTGCTTTAATTTTAGTAGCAGTAGTAAATGAAGTACACACACTATCCAGTTGAGTAAACTTATTAAGGTTTTTCTTTAGGAGGATGAAAAATAACACCACCCTTTAAGAATAAGCAAATACTACTACTACTTCTACTACTACTACTACTACTACTACTACTACTACTACTACTACTACTATACTACTACTACTACTACTACTACTACTACTTACTAATAATAATAATAACCCTGACACAACCCACCAGTAGATATTTGGTCAAAAATAATCCGTACTCTGGGTGATCACCAACACCGGGCACAGCCTGAGACTAACCCAATAATAATAATAATAATAATAATAATAATAATAATAATAATAATAATAATAATAATTTTACATGTGAAATTAGAATTCTGGCATTTTAAGAACAGTAGGTTTCCACTACAGCCACATTAAAATGTACATATACGATTTAAGGACAAAAATTAATTGTATATGACACGTAATTTCTAACAAAAGAACCTACACACACTGTTATTATTTATAATATCAGGAAGAATCATCGCCGAAAGTTTCTATTTCTAGCGCTACAGAAAAATTTTGGCTGTCATAAACTGAAAGACAGTCGCCAGTGACACGCTTTGTGGCAACACAGGACAAGTATATCTATCGGCATGGAATAGGAAAGGCTGGGACTACATGCGAAACAAGCGAGATAGCACAGCGGTTAAATTCGAACCGTTATTATTAGAGTCGAAAATAAAGAGCCCAAATATATGTGCATGTAAACACATTTTCTAAACGATCATCGTATAAGTAATTCAGAATATAAAAAGCATTATGCTAATGGTGAGTAGTTCAGATTCATATTATTATTATGGCGAAGATTCCAATTTGGAACTCTACATATTTTGGCGTCTTTCGTGAACAATAACATTAAAATCTAATATACCGGGTGAAATACATTCATCAGCATCAGCCACCCCGAGGGTATTGCATATATTCCTACTCGCACATTTTCTTGTGTTCTATCGTAATTAGATTCACAGCGGAGCAACCGAAACTAAAGTTAGGAATTCTGTCGACGAGTTCCATACTTTCTGAGTTAAATTTCACCAGTAAAGATATATACCTATTTCACACACGCCACTGAACTGTGAATAAACACAGTAAATGCCTATCAAATAGTATTATTATTCACTGCACATTCCAAAATAATAAAGTGTGAGTAGTATGGAATAACTTTTCAAATTATTCCCTATGTGTGTGACACGTGGTGTTTTAGTTACAGGAAAGCATACAAATTAGAAGTGTCTGGGAGCAAACGTAGTCAGGAAGATATATGGACCAAGAAGTTCAAAGTTAGACATTCAAGGTGTTACGTGACAAAGAATTTACGTTACCTAGTGCTGTCAGCATGGTGAAGGGCTGGGTGAATGGAGATAAATACATAAAAAATACTTGAAAGAAATCTGTTGGAAAGCGGTAGTTTGGAAGACCGAGAAGGAAGTGAAAGGATTAATAATCGTGATTGTTATGGAAATAAATTCTGAGGACCTGTGGTGAATGGAATTGGTTTAAAGACAGCGCTGAATGTTTGGGTTCAGTCAGGGCTCCACAAATGTACCAAAAATCTGGAAGCCACCTCCAAATTCTACGTGCCGGAATAGTGACACGAAGAAAGTCAATATCCCACAGTTCTGGAGTGACCTGCATACCCCTTAATTTGTATGCAAGGAAAAAAACTGCCAACTGAAAATACCAGGTGCCACTGCACAAAATTTAGTTGCCTTGGCGATGAAGCTCCCGGAATATGTGCATCCCCGGTTTTAATAAAACCCTTTTGAAGTTTCGGGGTTTTCCACAGCGCTATTATGAATGCAGTGTTTACGAAGTACAAGCTCAGTAGAGTAACGGGAAGGACCTACTTAAATTCCTGGCGCGGACAGATATCTTCACTTGGTTTACAGCAAACTGCATCGTACGACGTACCTCCTAACACCTACCCATGTCTGATCCGAGGCTCTAAAATCGCTTAATATTACGAAGTTAAATTTTTCCATAATATGGAATATATATATATTTTTCAGCAGATATACTTGCGTGGTCAAGCTTATTTATGCTTTTAAAATTTCGTGTATTTTCACCTGCGCGTATGCTAACATGTCACGTGCCACTGTATTTTTGAACGTATTATTGTGGACCTATTGTGTTGTAGCTTAAAATTTATGTGATAATTAAACTACATTTAATTTGTAAATAACAAAAAAACAGTTCACATATTAAATGTGTAAACCTTACATTGAAATTTCAAAGGGCATTGCACTAAAAGAATACAAAAAGAGGTCATTATTATTATAGGTATATAGTGTAGTGTTCTCGTTCAATTAAATGTCATAGTCTCATTTTCATTATTTAATTAGTCCAACGAAAAACACTTACTAGGCAACATACACACGTTGTCACTCAGACTGTAGTTTTCTCCGACATGTTTCGGCTCTGTTTGTGCCATCATCAGTGACATATAATTCAAGGAATATTGTACAAAATATATGAGTATACATTATGAATGAAAAGGCCAGTTGAACAGTGATTCCATATATATATATATATAATTAATTTTTAATAATTAATTTATGTATATAATATATATATGTATACAATTTATATACACACATCATATACATGTACACATATAATTAAAGTTTAATTATTAATTTGTGTATACATAGGATCACTTTTGAACTGCGAAATCTGTGTCTAGTACCACAATAACTTGTACTTGGAGGGAAACGTGAGTTTGCACTCCTAATGATCACGTACACTCATATACCTTGCATAATATGTCTTGAATTATATCTCCCTGATGGTGGCCCAAACAGAGCTGAAATATGTCGGAGAAAATGTAATGTGAGTGGCAAGGTATACAAGTTGCTAATAAGTGTGTTTTGTTGGGATTTAATAAATAGTGATGTAAAATACACGAACGATGCAAAATATTAAGCCTGTTTTACTTCAAACATTGGCTAAGAAACCTCTTACCTGTCGAATTGATCTGTTCATTCTTTCTTGACTGTATAAATCATGTTGTCCGCAGGAATTGTATTAGCTTATTAATACGCCTACCGTAGCTATGATGCTCTTTACACGTTCTAAACGTACGTAATATATAGCACACTAATAGATTATGGGAGGCCGATCCCAGTGGCCGTGCGGTCTAAGGCGTGGGTCTTCGGCCGCTCGCTTACTAGGATAGTGGGTTCGAATCCCATCGGGGCATGGATGTCTGTCTCTTGTGAGTGTTGTGTGTTGTCAGGTAGAGGTCTCTGCGACGGGCTGATCACTCGTCCAGAGGAGTCCTACAGACTGTGGTGTGTCTCAAATGTGTGTGACCATGAAACCTCGACGAAACGAGGAGGCCCAGGCCCATATAAGGCTGTCGAGCCATACAAAAAAAAAATAGATTATGGCAAGAACACACATCCTATGATAAAATATAAATATTTTGTCTCTATAGTTTGAATTACGGGACTTATAACGCAAAGGCAAATGTCAGTCTGTGCCTAAGCACCAGGTTACGAAGATGTGTAGGTAAATAACGGAAAACACCGGTTCTTGATCCCGGTCCCGGCACCTTTACGCTCCGGCCACTTTGAAGCAAGACAAGTGTCGCAGGCTACCAGAGCGGCCTGGCGATGAAAGGATAAATCTTTGTCCAAAGCTGAAGTCATCTAAGTCGTTCATGATATCCATGATCGAAAGAGGAAATGAAGTTGCCTAAGTGTTCTACTTTCATGTAATATAGATTTGGATCTCTCCAAAAATATCACATATACGTCAAGAATTCTGTGCAGTGGCCAAGTGTAGGCTACGTTATTTTCGGTGTACAAAAGGAAGGTTTACATAGTACTTACAGTATTTGTAAAACCGTATGTCTGCTTAGTGACCTTGTTTGTTATCGTTGTCAGACTGGGAGCTAAAAGCGAAATTTACGGTGTAGATAACTTTGTATTTTACATTGAACACAAAACTAATACAATCAGAGTTTTCATGCTTTTGCAACATCTTCCCCTGTCGCCACAGATAGTACATTGAACGGCTTATGTCGTGGCGCCTTAAAACCATTCTTCTTCCTCTTTGTATTTCGTAAGTCCAATGTGTATCTTTGCGAGGTTAAAATTCATTCTTCCACCTTCATCGTGGGTGTTCTGATATACATGCAGATGTTTCCGGTTTTCAATTTTGGCCCCAAAAACCGAATAACCTCAGGTGTGTTTCGTGTTTTAACTGAGTCCTTCGGAACAAGTTATGAAATATGCGACAGTCGCCTTATTGCACGCACAGTAAATTCCATTCTTTCGTTAATATTACATCCTATTGCTTAATCTATGCTAAATATTGAATGCATCGCACAACAAGACAGGCAATGTGCGTATAACGTAACATAGAGGCGCGTTCGCGTAGCCATTGTTACCATGGAGAAGCAATAAGCATTGAATAATCTGAGTGCGGTGTGTATTCTTGCCTTAGTTACCCGACATGCAAAGCGCATGCGTCTTATTATATTGTCATCTGTGGGCTGTCTGGCTCTACCAAATTTTTGACATTATCTGATAAAAGGCACGATTTTCGAGAAGAGCTTTATTGATCATAAAAGACATATTTCGATTTTCTGTACACGTTTTGTCTGAAACATTTCTCATTATAGAAAAAATTCAACGAGATATTATCATAAAAGTAAATAGGTTTTCACGTAAAGTACCCGTTGTTCTTTTCAGATTTTAACCAAACATGAATTCTCTCGACAGGTTTTCGAAAAATCCTCAAATATCGAATTTCATGAAAATCCGTCCAGTGGGAGCCGAGTTGTTCCATGCGGAAAGACGGAAGGACAGGCATGTCGAAGTTAATAGTCGTTTTTCGCAATTTTGTTAAAGCGCCCAAAAAGTGTTTCCAAATAAATTAAGAATAAAGTGTCACATTTTGATTGGGGCAAAATGATCCTCCCAACTCAGATATTCCTGTCGCCGCCATGTCGGTATTATGAAAAGTAGTTACTTTAGAGTGTGAATGTAAGGCGGCTTCGAGTAACATAAACGCTTTTCTTTCAATTACGTGAAATGGCTAAAGTTTTTATGGAAACCCAAATGCATGACGACCAAACAGGGAAAAGTTTTCTTAACAATAAATATGTAAAATAATATATAAATAAGCTTGATATAGAAATAACGTTTGTTTAAAGAAAAATAATAAATTTCCGCTGCCTACAGCAATTGGTCGTTCTTCTCAGCCTCCTAGACTCTTAATATAAAGAAATTACGCTTCTCCGAAACATCCGAGTCTGTTAACATCGCTACACAGCGTAACATTCCAGAAGACCAAGATTCTAAATTTTAGACATCTTTTGTTTCATTCTCACGAACACGAAACATGCTCTTTCTTTCTTATTTCCACAATGATGGTGAAATTACAATAATTGCATATTTATATTTCAACACTTTTGTAAACTAAAATAATGAAACCGCAAGCATCAGCGCTTTTAAATAACACTTGAATATGTGATTCTGGGTAAAAATTTATGTTTACTGAACTTAAAGAAAAAGCCCCTCAGCCATCTTTATTACAGAGAGAATTAGCTTTTTCGCAGAAAGCAGCACCAGCAGTGGCAGCAATGTGAATGTCGTGTTTCCTTCTCATTTTGTGAGTTTATAAAATATCATGGCGTTTCTATTAATATGCAAATTAAACTTAATGCAAATCATATACCTGACATTGGACTATTGTTGGACTCGATAGCTACTATACACGAACAGCAGAACTACAATGCGTTCAAATTTGTCTGGTTGCATTTATGCTTTACTTCCCTATAATAATGTTTTACACATGACAGGAGAACAATAAACAACATATTAGTGTTGGTACCACTGTCCTGATCCATTGAAGGAACTCAATAAATACAGAACACATAAACCACTTCATTGGTCTCATTTTAACTTTAAGCAGCAGGGTCTTTCTTAAATGCTAATAGATCCTCATTTAGTCAAGAAATTCCCCGAATTTTATGGAACCCGAAGGTTTATTGCCATGATCAATACAGCCCGCTACTCTTCCATCACCTGAAATAAGGTGAATCAAGTTCAGCCCCTTAATCTAACTCTTCAAATCCTTTTTAATATTGTCCTCCAACCTAAGCCTATGTCTTCAAATCGCGCTCTTTCCTTCAGGCTGTTCAATATCAAACATCGCATTAATTTATATTTTCCTTCATGCCTGCCAACTACTCCACCGAAACCATCTAATTCTCCTTCGTTTGATCACTCTAATTTTACGTATTTTGTGACGAGTAAACCTCATTCAACTCCTCATTACCCAATTTTCTCCAGTCTGTTGTTACTTCCTCCTTCTTAGGTCAAATGCCTTCTTCATCACCTTTTTTAAAAAACCGTCAATTTATCATCTTCCCTTAACAGAAGAAATCATGCCTCACATACATATTAAAGAATAGCATAATTATAGATCTGCCTGCTTTAGTATTTACGTTTTTAGACACCACACTGTGAGACGAAAAACTCTAAATGGAAAGAATTACCTGGATTTAATGTGCCCTTAATTTTTCGTGCATGCCGATTTGATTATTTGTGTCGTTCCAAAGGATTTGAATTTTGATACATTTTCGAAGGGATAGTTATGTGTCAATATTTTGTGATTTTGTCCTGCATTCTGGTAACAAAATACGAAAAAGTAAGCAGTTATTACACAATTTATTTCTAGGCCAACCTCCATATCAGTGATTAACAGAGCGTATGTTTTTCTTTATAGTATTTTGGTTTATGTTCAGCGAATGCACATCATCAGCGTTGGGAAGAAACTGATGTGTCCAGGTCAGCTTCAAGCCATCCTGGCTTTCTTGGGGCGTCTTAATGGTAATTCAAAGCTGAACAGCATTGACTATAAAGTCTCTGCATCTTTGAAGATATTATAAATAGAAAACTTAACAGACATAAGTTTTATTAACAGGAATACACTGCAGATTTCATTCGCAACATTTTATTTAACCTAATTAGTTCCATGGGTCGGGTCTCGCTTTCGATTTTTAAAATGGACAATCGACAAAAAGACAATTATATAGGCTTATATAACATTAAATTGAATTTCATAATTAATCGTATTGTTTTCTAAAGTATCTTCTGAACGGGAAAAGAGCTAAACAGGCCGGTCTTTGCATTTTCGTCTACATCATTAATTGTAATTTATAGCTAATACGAACTGCTACAGCAAAGTTAATCACATTAAAAAGAGTAAGAAGTTAGTTTTTTAGTATGCAAAATTTGAGGTTCTTTAACAGGCGACTATAATGTGAGTCATCTTTTGGTATATGATGACATGTAGTCGAGCAGAAATTTATCGACATTTCTGAGGAACACACTTCTTTCTTTATCCTAAATATGGAGAACATATGTTCCTCTAAAAGTCAGTAAATTTCTACAACACTATTGGGTATCTCACGCCCCAAGATGATATTTTTCAATTCTTGTAACGCGCGTGTGTGTGTGTGTGTGCGTGTGGACAAATATTAATCATGTATAAAAATACTTTAAACAAAGTTTCAGTTCGTAATTATAGACATGAATATAATGTATTTCCAGCCAAGGAATTACATTTTATATGGTGAACCATTTGTGAGAAAATCTATATGCTTTCATTAGAACTTCACGTGACGCACATGGTGTATTGAACCTGTGTGAATGAAAATTAAACATGTCTTGAAACGTTTCAGTGTAAACAGCCGACACAGCTTAAATATGTCCATCATTTACGAGAGGAAATATTCAGATAAACAATTATCCATAAATTTACACATTAGGGACAAAGAACGCATAAAAATGATGAGTGGTGTAGTGCCAATAGATGTGTCGGTATCCGTCCCATATGCTCTTGAATGTGATTACCTCTTCTCCAATTTACCCTGATTTTCCGCCCTCATGCCGCTTACAATTCAGTGACCATTAAATAATACTAATAATACTGATATACTGGCGTGCAGGTAGATTACAGAAATGCCTATTAAGTTTTGTATTAATATTTTGAGTATTTGAATTTAAGAATATATTGTATTAAGAACTGTATAATGACTGTTGTAAAATGGATAAAACTAATCTCCTCAGGAGGCCTGAAACAATTTTGAAATATTGTCAATTAAGTAAACAGAACAAATATCTACTTTATTCCTCTATATCTACAGATTGAGTTTTGTATTTTAAAGTCATCCACACATCCTGCAAGGCTATGGAGAAGAGACATAAGTTCCGGTGTTGTACAAGGAACGATCATACGTGACCATTGTTTAGGTCCCAACATTCATCGCAAGAAAGCAAGGCAGCTCACGATATGATATAGGCCCTCTCCCTCCCTCGACGGTTTCTGGTATTCGCTTCTAAAACAGTTTAAGTAGAAGTCAAAGTGTAGTAGAAAAAAATGAAGTTCAGTGAAGAATACAGCGTTCTTAGGCACGAAGCAATCCCATTACAGGCCTTGAGAGGCCCTTAGGGTTCCAGGAGGTTGAGGCTCCCAGATTTGTAGACAATCGGCACATGAAGGTAGTAAGGTTGTCAGCCCTACGCACCAGCCGCCTTTACCCCCAGGAAATATTACGGGTACTCATTTCTGTTAGAGGCAGTGTTGACCCCAGGGACATAGTGCGACCGAAACGATTATGCCAATGAAAAATTCCAGTGACACCATCGGGAATCGATGCTGCTACATCTCCAGGAAACTGTCGCATAGCCCTTCTGGACACTTTGGAAAAGACAAAAATCTAGTAACCCTGTTAAGAATCGAACAGGGATTCTTCAGTTCTTTAGCATGTATTCTAATCACTATACCGACTTCGCTATGTAACCATCTTTATGTATATACATATAGACTCATACGATTTGCTTACGATGTAGCAATACATAATTATATTTTCTTTAACGTGCGAATCTTGTGAGGGCGAGACCTCAGACGGTACCCGCCTGTTCATGACCCTAAATAAACGTTCCCCGGATCCGTCAATGACCAATCTCTGATTCGCAACAACCACGGACTTCCAGCCCAGTCTAAAAAAAATACCTGTGTAAACTGTGTAAACACACACTGAGCCTACTAAGAAAGAATTAATTTGTGTCTAAAATTTAATTAGCGGTAATTTTTTCATGGCCCGACAGCCCTAGTGGTTGTAGGCCACCTCATTGTTGAGGTTTCGAGATCACAATCAGACACACCACGCTCGGTACGACTCCTCCGGATGAATGATCGGCCCGTCACAGAAACCTCTACGTGACAACACACAAACACACGGCACTCAAAAGAGACAGACATCTATGCCCCCGGAGGAATTTGAATCCGCAATCCCAGCAAGCGAGTGGCCGCAGACCCGCGCCTTAGACCGCACGGCCACTGGGATCGGCCGTTATCGGTAATACCATAAACAAAAAGACACTAACAGCCAAAAAGAACATATGTGAACATTTTACACGGCGTAATTAAAGAGGGACTAGTGAATAAACGCAACATTTGTGATCATGCTATATAGCATAATTAAAGAGGGACTACTGACTACATGGAACATTTGAAACTGTGAAACCGCAATGCGTCATAACCCAGAAACCCACAATATAACTTTTGTGGACGCAGTAATGAAACTTCTGGTGCTATAAAAGTCGAGGTGTTTCCTAAGTAGAAACGCATGTATTAGTTTCTGAAAAAAGATACTGTGTTCCGTGGAGATATGTTTCGAGCGTTGATACCTAGGAAATACCTTAATTTTAGTACAAGCTGGAATGCTAATCAAGTACAGAAAAGAGTTTCAAAAGACAAGCAACAAACACTCTGATGCCGGGAACATTATTCTGACTTTGACGTATACATGGTACATGTGTAGCAGATGGTACACATCAGACCTCCAAGTAGTCACAGTCGACATTTAAGCATTTGCCCCACTGTAATACCAAGCGTGTATCCCGGCGCAGAACAAATCAGTGTCGAGTGTCTGTACCAAGCTTCACTCACGTTGGCGTCCGGTGCTTTGCAGCCAGGTTATTCTTATGAGATCCAAAGAGGTGGAAATCACGGGGCATGATCTCGGCACTGTAGGAAGTGTGGTTAATATCCTTCCAGTCATAGCGCCGTAACCAGCCACAGGTCCCGTCGGCAGAATGGGGCCCTGTGACGTCCAGCTCTTTGGACTGCTTGAAGTATCTGGCTGGTAAGCGAGTCGTAGCTGACGCCGACGTGAAGCAAGCAGCCGTTAAAGTTTCTTCTTTGCTTTCTAACCATCCTTCACTTCAAAACATGATGTTTTCTCAGCGTTAACATACCTGATGCGTATTCAGATGGAAGCCTATATCGGTGGGGGCTACAGCTCTCCACCATAGCGCTTCTTGTAGTTTTCCTCAGTTGTACCAGAAGTATGCCAAAATACTTAACAAGCAAATACACCTTGATTCCCATACCAACGTAAATATTCAACACTTTACATCAGTCGATGCTAAGTAACTCTACTTGATACAGTGTCCACAACTACCAAATAACTACTCATTCGCAAATCAAATGAAGAAAGCTTTTCTCCTGGTAGTATAAATATGCACATTAATCATCCCGGGGTAAATTTGCCCTGCACTTTGTTCTTCCCCAGCAATCGCATTGTCCTTCAGAGTCTGGAGAAAGTTTTCTTCTAAGTTTGTCACACTGGAGAAAATGTGATACACGAGTTCTCAACTCTTAGAGAAATTTTTTATATGATAGTTGGGGGACGGCCTAAATGCATTTCTTTTAAAGTCGTTACGAAAATGTCGCTACGTGACTGGAGATTAATTGTTAGGAGATGAATAAAAGTGGAGTGGCTGCCAATTCAAAAGGATCTCACAACACTGTGCGGCGTTATTTAAGATCAAGTTTTAAAACTTCACAGAAGATGAACTGAAATTCAAGATTTCATTTAAAGATAGACATCAGAGCAACTTGGTTTTCATTTACTCACCAGGATGACTGTTTTATTAAGTTTTATCTTTGGTCCTTCTTTATTCTCAGAAGGACGGGACACATGAACTACCAGCTTTATTCTCTATGAATGGAGGCTGCTTGTTCTCTTTTCTTGCTTAAGATTCCATCTGTTACAACTCATGTGTGTGACAAATAAAATAACGAAATCAAACGTACTGATGTCCAAATGTACGGCCATATGCAGTCTCCTATAATTTTACGTTTTTATATAGGTCTTGAAACTTCGTTACTCACTCTAGATCATGTATGAGAACAAAGCAGTGAGAAGAGATATACTGACATGAGAGAGAGGAGTTAAGAGGAGGACCAGAACATTACATGAATGTAGTTTCATAACAAGCACTGTTCTGCGGTCTGGCCTATTGGGCTTACTGGGTTTGCCAAATCAACATGGATGTGATGAGGGAGGGGAATGCAGAATATATGACTGGCTGACTGTCTGACTTGACTATCTGAATATATGACTGTCTGACTTGACTATCTGAATATATGACTGGTTGACTGGCTGACTTGACTATCTGAATATATGACTGGCTGACTGTCTGACTTGACTATCTGAATATATGACTGGCTGACTGTCTGACTTGACTATCTGAATATATGACTGTCTGACTGTCTGGCTTGACTATCTGAATATATGACTGGCTGACTGTCTGACTTGACTATCTGAATATATGACTGGCTGACTGTCTGACTTGACTATCTGAATATATGACTGGCTGACTGTCTGACTTGACTATCTGAATATATGACTGGCTGACTGTTAGACTTGACTATCTGAATATATGACTGGCTGACTGTCTGACTTGACTATCTGAATATATGACTGGCTGACTGTCTGACTTGACTATCTGAATATATGACTGGCTGACTGTCTGACTTGACTATCTGAATAAACAAAAAATAAACTTCACCCTAGGTCATGAAGGCCCAGAGGGTGAATAGAGGTACAGCTCTACTCTTTCTTTAACCTCGGCGCTAGATGGAGGTGTGTGGTCAACGCCATGCCACGGCCGCTTTACCCCCGGGAAGGAGACCCGGTACCCATTGTACAGAAGGCTGGGTGGGCCCCAGGGCCGGTCTGGGCGGCTTAAGAAAATTTCGCTCCCACCGGGATTCGATCCCCGGACCGTCCAGCCCGTAGCGAATCGCTATAACGACTACGCTAACCCGGCCCACAACTAAGTAACTAAATATATAAATAATTAAATAAATTTAAGAAGCAGAATCCTTCTTTAGAAGCTAACAGCTCCTCAGCTAGTCAGGAAATTCGTCGAATTTTATGGAACCCGAAGTTTACTACCTCCTTCACAAGACCCTCTGCTTTATACGTTGTGAGATGGAAAATAAATTAAAATTCTTCGGTTGGAATACTTAAAGGAAAATATTTTGGGACCTGAGCGTAGATGGGAAAGAAAAATTAGCCAGGTTCAAAAAAATATTAATACACGACGTGATAAATAGCGTCAAATCAAATAATAACACCCTGAAGTTTGGCACATTTTAGGTAGAACAACCTGTGTAATCCGATACTCTCACAAACGTCTGCGAAAAAAGCGATATTTGCAAAATCATTTAAAATCTGAAGAAACCTTATCTGCTAAATAAAGAAGAAAGACAAATTTTTGCCTCGTGTGTTTTGAAACAGAAGCCTCCACTGAGGAATGGGTACAGTGTTCCGAATGCACATTGTGTGCGCACCTAGACTGCATAGGGAAAACTCCCCAGCCTAAGGATACAGATTTCGGATTCATAAAAAATTACTTAGTAAATTTTGCTACAATTTCCTTGTCTCTAGGACAAGTTGAACCATATGCATTTCTTCAGAAAAACTGCAATTATAATTTATCACAAGAGATGAATTGATACACAAATTATGTAATTACACTTCAGTCTTCGCAGATAATGAGCGTTGTGTTCAGAGCATATAAAATCAAATTCCAGAAAAATAACACATTTTGTGAGTAGCCCCTCATTTCGATACTACTAAGATGAAAATTTAGGCACCGACGACACAGTGAATCACTCACAGAAGACAAAATAGATGTTAGGGCAAACCGCATGCATTATATACAATATACATTTAAGGAAACGTTTTTCTGTAAAGATGATTGTATCAGGTCTAGAAAACTAAATATACCGCTGCGCTGGAATTTCTACACATGTTCTGCAGGCTGAACATGAAAACAAGAGCAACAAAATGGTAATTACTACAAAAGAAAACGGTGGTGCACAAAACGTCAAGCTCTACACAGTTTGCTTTCTTAAGGCTAACGCCTTTCTGCAGGTGAATACAAGTTCCCATCATTTCCTTCACATCAGAAGGCGACATAAGTTTTTATATGCCTAAAATTTCAAAGTAGTAATCTTGGTTTTCTCACATTCCAGGTGTGCTGGAATGTGAAAAAACCAATCGCTGTCCAAATTCTATGTTTATATGTTTCTATGTTTCTAGAGACAGATTAAAAACAGACGGACTGTCAGCTTAGTAATATGTCAGTTTTTGTGAAGTTCTGTAGGCAGTACCAACATTCTTATATTGTGATTTGCATTACCTTGGTCCAGTTTAAGTGTTTATGTAGTTCTAGTCTGTTTCCTACACTGCTGGATGACGAGCTTAGGAATGTCGGTCTGTAACTCTACAGGGAGCTCCAGCACACCAAGACTGTATGCTTATCAACTTCGGTAAGTTTCCAGTGTTTAAAAGTTCAAACACACCGGCAGTGTGAACGTAGCAAAGTTGAACCAGTTACACATACATATTTTTCAAATCTTGATATTTGGTAAGAAGTGTAAAGCATAATAACTGTAAGGCTAATTGCAATATAACAAAAGCATACAGACGATGAAACTGCGATATTATGTATTTTTTATAATTTAATTTCTCTACTTCCTTCCTTCCTTCTTTCGTTCCTGCCCTTTTCCTTCTTTGTAAAACTGATACTTCGTGCTCAATATAGGTACTACTCACTCATGCCTGTGCTAAGATGGAGAGAAAGCATATGCTGATATACTCAAAGTCCATGACATTTATTTCGCCTGGAAATATTTCATCTCAAATCACTGTTATCTATTACTGATGTATATATCTTTGGTTGATATATATATATATATATATATATATATATATATATTGCAAGACGTACATACGCCAAATAGCCGATCCCAGTCGCCGCGCGGTCTAAGGCGTGGGTCTACGGCCGCTCGCTTGCTGGAATTGTGGGTTCGAATCCCGCCGGGGGCATGGATGTCTTTCTCTCGTGAGTGTTGTGTGTTGTCAGGTATAGGTCTCTGCGACGGGCTGGTCCCTCGTCCAGAGGAGTCCTACCGAGTGTGGTGTGTCTAAAGTGTGTGATCGCGAAACCTCGAAAAAATGAGGTGGCCTAGGCCCCCAAGGGGCTGTCGAGCAATAGGAGAAAAATATGTACGCCTAATATCTCTATTCCTGATTGGCTAGTCCACACCAAATTTCTAATTATATGAATGAATATCACCACCGGTAATGGATGGAAAACTGTAAACTACGAAATATTGAAATTCTTTCTTTTCGAAAATATACTAAGGCACACCTTTCCACTAATGTTAACTTATACTGACATTCAATCCCGAATGAAATCTAGTGTAGCAGAATATGGCAATAAATTTGTGTCATTAATGGTGTAAGTTAAATAAGTGGGATAAATCAAATATCGATTAACACCCGTACCGTAAAGTAAAATCAACTGTGTACTTTATTAAATTATATGAATCGAAGTGTTGTTACGAGGCTTCATTACATGACGGGACGTTAATCTGGGTTCCAACGTGTCAGAAAACTCATGTCACTGTATTATTTCCTAATATTCGCAAGCCAGAACTTCAAAGAACTTATTGGCTTGCAGAAATCGCCCGCTTTTACGTAAACAAATGTAATATTCACAGCATTTCAGGATATGTAAACAACGAACCAATGGCAAGACATTCCAGTCTATTTGTCCGGTAGTCCCCTCATTTGACCAAGGAGATTATTATTACCACATAGTCATCGGAATAATTAAACCTTCTGACACACCGATCTTTATTTGGTTGTATCGTGACATTGCTTCAAGTAATGAAAGACGTATTGCTGATTGTGACTGAGCAGGCAGCAGGTCTGGAAAAATAGGCTTGGCTGAAATTGAAAGTTGCCATAGATTTCCAGAAGAATGAAACGACAGAAGAGAAAAGAAAAGTACTAAAGCATAGAAATATGCATCTGAAGCACAGGAGCCAGACAAAGACGGGTTTCAAAATGGAAATTCATTGAATACAAGCAAGGAAGAGAATAATATCACACCACGCACGATAGATAAGGTAATAAATAACCCATATGATTTGCATTCGGCTAGTTCCTGCGTAGACTCACGGACCTGCCACGGCCTCCATTGCAGGTTTTGTGATTTTCCTCAAGGAATATACGAGGTCTGTCCAAAAAGTATCCGACCTTGGGCCGGGAAAAAAAAGTTCTGTGTCTGGGTGGTTACAATACCTAATCCCCTTCAAAGTAGGCCCCTTGTGACTCCACACACTTAGCCCAGCGGTCCTTCCATCGCTGGAAGCAATTCTGGAAGGCTTGTTTTGGAATGGTGTGCAGCTGCGCCGTCGCGTTCTGTATAATGTCCTCGCGGCTGTCAAAACGGGAGCCTTTTAGCGGTGTCTTCAATCTCGGGAACAGCCAGAAATCACAAGGAGCCATGTCAGGAGAGTAGGGAGCCTGGCGAACCTGCGGAATGCCGTGCTTAGCCAGGAAACCCTGGATCAGGTGTGATGAATGAGCTGGGGCATTGTCATGATGCAGCTGCCAGTTGCGTGCGTCCCACAGCTCCGGTCTCTTGCGCCGAACTGCATCACGAAGATGACGGAGGACTTCTTGGTAGTACTCCTTATTAACAGTTTGGCCTAGTGGTGCGTACTCATGATGCACAACACCCCGGTAATCGAAGAAAACAGTCAGTATCACCTTCACATTGCTCCGAACGTGTCGTGCTTTTTTGGGCCTCGGGGATGTTGGATGCTTCCATTGTGACGACTGGACCTTGGTTTCCGGGTCATATCCGTACACCCACGACTCGTCACCAGTGATCACAGTCTTCAGGAACTCAGGATCCCTGTTGGCGCACTCCAGCATGTCCTGCGCGACCTCAAGGCGGAGTTGTTGCTGCTCCGGCGAAAGCAGCTTGGGCACAAATTTTGCCGCCACTCTTCGCATGCCCACATCCTCAGTTAAAATCGTGTTTGCGGAACCTCTGCTGATCCCAACCTCATCAGCAATTTCCCGGACTGTCAAACGACGGTCCTCCATGATCAATGTCCGCACTTTGTCAATGACATCAGCATTTCGGCTCGTTGACGGTCTCCGGAACGCTGGTCACTGTCCGCCGACATGCGGCCATTTTTAAAGCGGTTGAACCACTCTTTAATTTGAGTGACCCCATTGCATCATCACCGAAAGCCTGCTGAATTTTGCGGATTGTTTCCGCTTGGTATCCCCAAGTTTCTGACAAAACTTGATGCAGTATCGCTGCTCCAAACATTCTGTCATCTTGAGCGAAACGAGAATGCGACGAACACGTGTTACACCACTTCGCTATCTGGCAGCGACAGACGCATCCGGCGGTGTTGCGAGGCAGCAAAAAATCACGCATGCCCATGAAAGTCCCTTCTACCACAACGCTCAGTTTCCCCACCCTTTCGCCATTACTTACCGCGGGAAGAAATATAGTCGGATACTTTTTGGACAGCACTCGTATGTTACTTATCGGATAGTACATTGAAATATGCCATGGTAAGTTGTACTATTGGATTTTACATTTATCAATCAATATTTTTAGCAAGTTGAATATGAAGTAACCTCTGTAGTTAATACGGCGTTCTTTAACAGAGTTACGAATAATTAAAATAATGAGGGTAATGAAATTAATTAAATATATCACTTGGATCAGTCAAAAAATTATGTTGCTGTTGAGTGAAAATTTAGGGGTGAAAACGGAAATGGAAGCCACAACCTCAAGCTGTGGTAAATTACCAATCTGCGTGTTAGTCTTCTATCCGGGCACAAAAGGTTTACATGTATGACTTTTCGGGTTTTTAGGGCTGTGAGTTTACAGCTTACGTTCTCCTACTTTACGAAACCGTGTAGTTTGGTGCTAAGGTATCAATATTTCGGTTGAATTGACTGCCTTCATCTTGAGGGTAGATTCTGCTATCTATATACTCGTAATGAGCTTGTAGCGAAAATGCATTACGCGTACCGAGGAAGAAAAATTAATTTTTCATATACGTAAAGGTGAAATTTTATTAATTAAAGGACAATAAAATAAAAATTCTTTATACTCTACAAAATTAATTTAGCCATACGATCAAAGTATCAGCTGTGGTCAGATGATAAGGAAACATTCTCAAAATCGAATTATCTTGCACATTATTCTCTGCTCGTGTGTGTAAGAGTGTATTTAAAGCGTGTCTCACAGCGACACTTAGGTATGCAAACCAACAGTGCTGCTGTGATCAGATTTGCTCACAAGCTTCGAGTTCTCAGCTTTTGGCAGGATTTATTGTGATTTTAGTGTATTTACCGGGAAATGGATAAAAAGAGAAACATTACTCGTAGCTTGTAGAAGTGTTATGACGTTTAAGCTCTACTTCAGAATTCAGTCGCGAAGATTAAAATAAGTATTTCTCACAGGCTTATATATCTTTTAAAATACAATATATACGTATATATACAATATATATGTGTACGGAAAGGGAGTAAATCATAAAATACTAGATATGCAACAACTGGATTCGAGCACTAGACACCAGAATACGGACAGTGGCCGTGGTCCAACACAGGCTCAGAGACATAAGATTGTTAAATACATAAATCTTACTCTCCTCTCGCCCAGTCATTATTTTCAGTAGGAACCACCCCTCCGAAAACCTGCCTAGAATTTCTCCCAAGGGCACTGCAGTCAGTCCTGACGCCAGTACCAATAAACTTCTCCCCAGGAACAGAGTGCGGACAGAACAGCCTCGAACTTTCATGTTCACATGAGCTGTACATTGAATCTCGACAAGTGGATCACTGTTCCTTCAAACAGCTTTGTCGCTAGGATTACTAAGAATACTTTATTGCTATTTTTGACCTCGCTTTCGGAGGCATCGCTTTCGAATCCCAGAGTAGTAGCGGAGGTTATTCTGCCTGCGATACAGCTTGTGTTTGTGTTGCTCTAACGATGCTATGTAAACCGTATTGGTTACTTAGATTAGAAGCAGATGAGCGCATGGTTATATGCGGTGCAATGGAGTGCAGTAAGATGAAAGGTGTCAGCCGCAGGCATGTTTAAGGAGATGGTCGCCAAGTAGTCAAGAGAAGAGCCACAGCATCTATTATGATGTCCTTCGGTCTACACAGTGTTAGGTACCGTAAGTAGAATGCACTAGACACAAAAGGTAGGTTGCATCTCTTCTAAAATCTAGGGACATGTACTTAATAACTTTATGAACCAAAAGGACTTGTTTAGGCGCTAACAGAAGCTTATGATATCAAAATATTTGCGCCTTTTATGGAACTCGGGGTACGCATTAGCGCAGCTGTTTGAGGCACAAGCCTAAAGGTTGCGGGTTCTATTCCCGATGGGGTCATTGGGATTTTTCATTGACTTAATCCTCCCATCCGCACTATAGGCCTAGGGTCGACTTGGCCTCTAGTAGAAATAAGTACCAGAAATGTCTCCTAGGGGTAAATGCAGCCGATGCTTAGGGCTGACAAATTTGCCACCTTCATGTGTCGATTGTCTCAAACTTCTGGAGCTCTAAGGGTCTGTCCAGGCCTACGCAGGGATAGTTCTACCTTCATGGAAACTGGGGAATCATTGTAGTGTTCACAATTGCCTGCCATTTGTTCCTATCCTGACCCATATAAATGCTGTTCAAAATCTTACACCCTCTCTGTGTCACGAACATTTCAGTACCTTTTAATCTAATCCCATGTTCCTTAATTAATCTCTTTTCTTTAGTTCCTGTGACGAAAGCTTTTATGCATTCCTTATTTTTTCTATCGCTGCTACAGGCAATGCCTATTTAATTACCCTTAATGCAATTATCTTAATAGCATTTAATATTGAGTTATTTACGAGGCGCTCACTATTACATTTTCCCCATTGTCCTGCCATTTCCTCTGTCCTATGTCCAAACGTTGTTCTCAGTACCTTGTTATCAGACACTCTCAATGTGTATTCTTCTTTTAGAGACAGACACCTAATTTCACAAACACACAAGAAGGCAGAGGAAATGAGGAGATATAAATTGAATACCTCCCTAACAGTTATTAGCAACAGGATAGTGAAGAAAACTACTTTCACTTTATACGTGGCCAATATACACAGGCAATGGAACACGACAGACCGATATACACTCAAGAAGAATAATAAATACAATATATATGCCACATCTTTGTCACCCATTGTACACTTCGTGGGACTTTTTTTTCAAAAAATTGTTCCCTCAGTTATAAATATAAAAACTAATAACAATATTTTATGTGGGATATCCCGTTGTGATGAGGATACACAGATAATAATCGTCAATCGTAAAACTCTCTTTGTATATTTGATGGTTAATGCAACATGTTTCGGCTTAAAACGAAGCCATCATCAGGCAAATAAGACACTAAAGAAGTTATAATGTAAGTTGCACAATATTATTTCACATCATCCATGTATATGGTTGGAATTCCAACTTCACAAAAATATCATACAAGTATATGATAAGCCGAAATCAGTAGTTTATCACATTTGCTGGGCATAATTTTTTGGAGTAATTATTTCGGCTTGTCATATAATTTTATGAATATGCATGTCTACAACATTATAAAGAATACATAAGATACAAATTTCGTTACCCCCAAACATTGTGATTTATAAGTCATAATCAAGAAACCAAATTTACTGGTACAAAGTTTGAGATGAGTCTTAGTTATTTAACAACGCTGCTACAACTTTACCGCGTAGTTAGCATCAAACGGAAAATGGACTTCGATGGATTGAAAGGATCGGAAATGGAGCATTTGAGGTCTGTTTCTGGTTACTACATTGTAACAGTGTTCGTCTGAAGTGAGCGAAATTACGGGGTGGGGGGATCTGGATATTCTGCATTCTAGATGAGATTCGAACTCAAAACTTCCAGGATTGAAGTCGGAAGCATTATCGATGGGCCAGTGTAGGGTTTTACCTAGTTCTCAACGTTCCATTTTAAGGTACTGAAGACAGAAATAAGCATACAACATGTCATATATTCTAAAGCATGATTATAGCCTGAGCCAGCTAAACCAACCACGATAATTGCGAGACGAAATTTAACTGACAGGCAGGTGGCAGGAAAGTGAGGGAAACACTGGTAGCGATCATACGAAGTTTCCTCATAACAGGTAACTACTGTCAAACAGTCTACTGATGGCGGATAAAGGCGAAAAGTCGGAGGGGGGGGGGTTTAAGCTACCATCCCTCTCTAGGACAGTATAGGAGTACTACTGTCACTGAAAACTAGGATTGTAGTACTTGTAGAAAAGTCTGTATTCAGCACGGAGCTTTGTTGTTTGCAGACATACATACCAGCCACAATGACTGTCACACAGTCCGTGTCTAGTCTCAGTAATAGTAACATTATTGAATCGTATTTATGCGGAACCCAACTTCCACAGAAGTACTTCGGAGTTGGCAACGGCGCATTGTGGGTGGTGAATGACACAATGCGGTCCTCCACAGCAGGACTGCCACGTCGATATGGTATAAGTTGGAAGACTGTCCACGCATTTGCCCTGGTAATTCGTGTTAAAAGGACCATGGCTAAGAGCAGGCTCACTATGTAGCAACTTTGGCGGTGGCAGTATGGGGGAGATGGAAAAATGGAGATTATTCAGTTTTCGTGTCCTCTGTTGCGACAGATTTAGCTGACCAAAATTATGCAAAAGTAAGGAAAAATACTGACACATAAAATGGGTAAAACAAGGACTGTGAATTACTGTAACAGAAGCTCAGCAAAAAAACAACATAATCGGCCAAGAATGCAATATAAAATTTTAAATTCCATACACAATAAAAAGAAGAAAGGCTAACTGGATTGGTCACATCTTTCTTACAAACCGCCTTCTAAAACACGTGATTGAAGGAAAGTTAGAAGGAAGGGTAGAAATGACGGGAAGAAGACGTAAGCAGCTACTGGATGACCTTAAGGAAAAATGAAGATACTGGAAATTAAAAGTGGAAGCACTAGCATTACAGAAATACGGATTGAAACAAAAAATAAATCAGGACTTCACTAAATAAGTGATCGGCACAAAAAAATACTAATCATGGAAATAAGTGAGCTGAATATTTACGAAAATTAAGAGACGAAAGTTTATTAAAGGCTGTAATAAACAGTTAAAAGGAAGGCAGTGTATGGTAAAATTACAGTAGGAAGTTACATAAGGCTTCGGGCCTACATTTGACGTACTCAGTGTGTAGTGTACATGGTGTCAGTTGAATGCAGAACATCATAATACAAAGGTCAACAAATCCCAATAAAAGGAATTTTAAAGTAGTTTTGGAACTAAAAGTTTAGGTTCTCGCAGTGTGGTTTATGAAGAAGACTTTAATCTTCAATACGATTTTCACGTAGAATTTCAGTGCGGAATAAATTCGGGGAGTGTTTGTTGCCGTTCAGTCCACAATCCTTATATTGTACTCTTCTGTCTAAGAATGTAGAGATTAAAGCACAGGGAATTATGATTTCATATTTTGTTTTACGTAAAATTGTATACTAATCTTTCACAATGAAAGCGTAATAACTTGCACGTTACATTAAAAGTACAAAATTTTAGGAGATGGAACGTGAGGGACAGAGAGATGGCTTGGGGGAAAATGAGGATTGAATAGAATGTCTCATTCAGAAAATCTGAAGGAGAGAGTCTACTAGAGTGAGTCAGGTTTCGGTGCGGAGATACACATACGAAAGAGTGTGTGAGGGTTCGGAGTGGATTAGTGTGACCCAAAACGGGGTTCTGTACCTAAGTTTTAAGGAAGAAAATTCATCCCAGATTATCCTAATTGGTGATGAATTTACTGATAAGCTATGGTACTATAAGCCTCGCATCAAAGGTGCAGCTCGATGCAGTTATTCTACTTATGCCTATCAAGGGAAGAGAATATTTGACGAATCGTGACGTAAATGGATAATATCTAGAGAAAAAGGTTGCAATTAGGCGCATTACATTGCGGATATTGGAATAATTTATTAATATTATTCGGAGGGATTTCTTTTAAGTCCAGATTCTTCGTGTTAAAATTATTGGAAGAACTAAGGTGACGATACATGTAAATTGGTGATACAAGAGAACTGACGTGAGGTGATAATGCATATCAAATTAAAAAGAGTTGATTATACAAGCTAAGTGAAATGGAGTGGTGATGTATGTGAACTCAAATGAGGTGATAAAAAATTACGAAATTAACTAAGATGATGATGACACATGCGACCTGAACTGAGGTGATGATATATATGAATTGAACTGAGGTGATGACACACGCAAACTAAAGTGAGGTGATGATACATGAAAATTTAACTGAGGTGATGGCACATGAAAATTTAACTGAGGCGATGATACATGCAAAACTGAAGTGAGGTGATGATACATACGAAGTGAGGTGAAGGGACATGCAAACTAAACAAAGATGATGATACATATGAACTGAGGTGATGACACATGAAAATTGAACTGAGGTGATGATAATTATGAACAGGACTGAGGTGATGGCACATTAAAATTGAACTGAGGTGATGATACATATGAATTGGACTGAGGTGACGACACATGAAAATTACACTGAGGTGATGATACATATGAATTGGACTGAGGTGATGACACATGAAAATTGAACTGAGGTGATGATACATATGAAATGGACTGAGGTGATGGCACATGCAAATTGCACTGAGGTGATGATAATTATGAACTGGACTGAGGTGATAACACATGAAAATTGAACTGAGGTGATGATACATATGAATTGGACTGAGGTGACGACACATGAAAATTGAACTGAGGTGATGATACATATGAACTGGTCTGAGGTGATGGCACATGCAAATTGCACTGAGGTGATGATAATTATGAACTGGACTGAGGTGATAACATATGAAAATTGAACTGAAGTGATGATACATATGAACTGGACTGAGGTGATGGCCCATACAAACTGAACTGAGGTGATGATACATATGAAATGAGGTGACGACACATGGAAACTGAACTGAGACGATGATACACATGAAAACTGGACTGAGGTGATGACACATGAGGACTGAACTGAGGTGGCGATGAAGGCGAACTGAACCCTAGTGATAATACGTGTAGAACAGAATAAGGTAAAAACAGAGCTACATGTCATCTGAACTGCCGCAGTTTTGATTGACTAAGCAAGACAAATCAAAGTCAATCAAAATCAATGAAAATTCAGATTCACTTTCGTGGATGCTGTCAGAAGTCCAAGTCTGAGGGCCTTCGAAATGGCAGTCTTTCCGTTAAAAAAAAAAAAAAGCGAAATTCCAAGCGCAGCAACAAAGAGCTTCATTTATCGTCATACCGGAAGTTAAGGGCTTGTGCTTGGCACGACTGGTGAACACAACACAGGCACTACTCCGCGCAGCACATTACAAGTCGGAAGTACGTCACAATTTTCCGGAGGCCTCCCTAGGTAACGCACCGTTCAACAGTGAGATATGCTGTGTTCGGATGTGCCTTACTGACAAACCCTTTTACGCCGAGCTCTTGGTGAAGAGGCTGAGACGAAACTTGTGACTGGAGTTCCGTAACAATATTCCGTATTTATTTTAATTTCTTGACAGGGCTGGACTACTTATCTTTGAAACTGCGATTTCCAATATGTCCATTTTACTTTCTCTGGAAAACAGACAAATCAATACGGAACATTGGTCGGATAATACTGAGATATGACAACCAAAGTACTTTCAAATAAACCTCTCGCAATGCCACTTTTCCACAACAAATCACAGATGGACAGCCCTAGCAACTTCCTCGGGCTTCTTCACCGAGAGGCCGGCAGAGCAGTGCGTCCCTTAGGTCACATGGTCACACATTTTGTACGAGAGCTTAATTAATTTATCTGATCTCGTATTCAGAATGGGGTCAATATGAACTAATTTTAAAAGTCGAACGTTTTTCTACCTCTGTCATGCGTTCTTCATATGTGACACGACGTACTTAATTAAGAGTGTATCCGACTGGCACTACATGACCTATTGAAGCAATCTGAACATGATATTTTAAAATTTGACTTTCATTACAACAGAAATACAACGTATTGTTCCATCATGGCTGTCATACAGAACTGTCATTCAATAATTAGTTTAATACTTTTATTTTTCAAATACTACTGACTGGTTTCATGAGGATTATTAACTGTACAGGACACGTAGTGAGAAATGACAAAATGACCTGTAATCTAGATGGAGTAGGGGATACGGTCTATTTAAGGCAGAATAGTGGCGTTTGTCAGCATAAAATGTTGAAAGTTACGGAAAAGCCCAGACAGGATAACCAGTTTGAAGAATAAGATTCGATCCTGGAACCCAAATTATTCCGTTCTATCATTATTGTTCGATGATGATGATTATGATGATAAATGACTATATAAAATACAGTAAATTCAATAACTGAATTAATAATAATAAGACGAGTAAAGAATTAATTTCAATATATTGTTTTGTTCCCGTTAAAACATCTCTTCGCCGATCCGTTTCTTTACAGTTCTCCGGAAAATCCGCTTCTTTGTGGACCATTACTTGAAACTTTTTCTGAGACACGATACTTTTCTATCGTTTCAAAGTGTTTACAAAATTTTCTTAAGTACGCCTAAATTAATCTAATATTATTAATCTGTAATTCTGTTCGGTTCCAATTTCGAAGCGTAACTCTTGCTGCTGGTAGCAGTTTCACTGCTGTTGGCAGTTTCAATTCTGCTATTATTATTTTTGTATTGTTCAAACTTCTGATTGACATGAAAGAACAGATCGCGTCATTGCCTTCTACAGTTTGAGTGCCGTTATGACTTTTTTATATTCTGTGAATATCTGAAATGTATTAATGTATTATCTCTATGCTGGTTTACTAAATTAAATACTATGCCTCTTAATATAAGTGGGCCTAATTAAAATTGTGATCGTGTGGCATGTGACGCCGTGCGTTAAGTTACTGGTGCACAATAAACATCACATCCCAGCAGAGAGCAAATATAATACCCACCGCCGTAAAAATTTCGAACCTCATAGAAGCCTAATTACTTACAAATTATTTCATTCCCGCTTTTATTGCTACATATAGCGCCCGTTATACATTCATTCACTTATTCATTCATTCATTCATTCATCGTCTTTATCTACTTCATAATTAAGATTATGCCTATACAATTACTTTTTATGGAATTCATCCCCTTGTGTTATAATTAACTGACGATAAATTATAAATTTCGGTCAGACACAAGAGTTATTTATATTTATCTAATAATGTGTATTACATATTTCGGTCATATTTTGACGATCTTCAGGCATTAATATACATTATCTACAACCAAGATAGACATGCGTTAAAATATATTTTTGTAATTTGTAAGACCTCACGAATTTTACAAATACCATTGTAGCAAAGCGTGTTCGTTATGTCTTATACGTCTTCTTGTTGTATTCTTAAAGGCATGCTACTTTATTTCTAAAATTTTTAAAATTTTGTATTGCCTGGTTTATTTATATATGGCGCCTGTTTTCTTGCTTTCGATGGTTTCAGGCCCTATGATATTCCTGTCTGGCGCTCAGTCTTTTGTTGAATTGTTATGTGTCGCCGGGGTTATTACGTTGTATGTGTAATTATACTTTTATCATTTGGCAACTTCTTATAAATACTGTTTTTTTTTCTGTGCTTGCTATCTCCTACATCGCCTTGCTGAGCGTAAACCTGGCAGCTTAATTTATAATTTATTGTCAGTTGTAAAATTACTGTTCTCTGGAAGTGTTTAACAACCATTCATTGCCTTATTCTATTTGACGTTGTTTATTGTCTGAGATATGTTCAATACACACTACGTTTCGGGAGTTGACTATACTTCCTTTTTTAACGATTCATATTGTGCACACTCAGACTAATGCAGCCAAGTGCTGTCTAATCAACACCAGGGTACGACCATTGAATTCGTGTTCGCCATCTGTATATAGCAATGAATATGAATGGAATAGAGATTTTCTGGTTACGCTTAGACAACAGTCGGCAGCATGAGACTGTATAACTGCAGAATATGAGAACTTGAAGACAGAAGTAGTGCCAACTGCCGAAATGTTGTGTCTATTCAATACACTTCAGAAAATGGAAAATGTCCAAGAAAATAAGGGTACAGGCACACGTACGTTTATGAGCGTAGGCGTGCAGAAAAATCTGCACTAAGGAGCTTTCCCATATACCAGTAACGCCTTTAGTTTGTTCACCCGAGCGATGGGTTTTGTGTTTGGCCGCCCTTGGGTTCAAACCCCGAGGAGGGCCAGCCGGAGATGGAGAGATTGAATCTGGAGATTTGGCAACCGATCCAGTTCATATAAATTACGAAGAAAGTGAAGTCGGAGTACTTGGTGGGAGCGCATCTTCTTTCATTAATCATAATTTAAGGAAATAATTTCTGTAAAGGTTAAGAAGTGCTTAGAAACTGCAGGTTTCATGTTTGTAGCAACAGACCGCTAAGGAACTTTGCCTTGCTTGATGGTTAAACATGGGAAACCACCCTTGTTTCCACCAGCACTTAAAACTCTTCCTACGCTGTTGGGACATCTGAGGTGCGAAAGACCTGGTAAAAAAATGTGATACAAGCGGACACCAGAGTTTCTAGCGGAACTAAAATCCCGCGGCATCAGCGAAGGGCCAACAAGAAAGGCTTATTTCTAATACTTCTCAAGATCTGAAAAGTTGCCATATGTATAAGTCAAAGCCTGAGGGAAGGAGACCACTTGGAAGATCCAGGCGTAGATGGGAGGATAATATTAAAATGGATCTTCAAGGAGTGGGAAGGGGGATATGGACTGGATTGATATGGCTCAGGATAAGGACAGGTGGCGGGCTCTTGTGAATGCGGCAATGAACCTTCGGGATACATAAAATGTGGGGAATTGCTTGACTAGCTGAGGACCTGTTAGCTTCTCAAGAAGGACTCTGCTCCATGGAGTTAGTTATATACAAGTCAAAGTCGGGCCAGGCGTGAGGCATTTGCATTCTTGATGTTATTCTAGTTGATTTTTGGTTAGTATTTTACTACCGACGGCTGATAAGTTTTTACCAAGAACCTCCATAAGCTCGAGGGCGCATAGAGAAATATGTGTTAATAATTGGTGCTTGACCCTTGAAGACGGGACCAATAGGTTGTCCCGAAACGTCCGTAGCTAACTACCAATCTACGTTGCATAACTCCCAATTGAGCGAAGATCTCAGAAAGTTATTTTGCAAGTGAAGGGAATTACGTTATTATCTGGAAATATCTGTGCAGCGGCTTGTCCTAGAGTCTCTCCCGATATCCCCTGAGGCCTGACGTCACTCGCCCTGAGCACTCAACTTCTTCGCTCACCGTAATTTCCTATCAGTTCTACCAAAGGAAATCAGCTGACACCTAACTGGGCACAACACCACTGACACTGAGCAGAGGTGAGGGGCGGGTGCAGTCTTCCCCCGTTCCGACAACGGCGCTAATTACAAATTTTCTCGAGTAACGTGTTTTACTGTCGATCCCAGTGGCCGTGCGGTCTTAGGCGTGGGTCTTCGGCCGCTCGCTTACTAGGATTGTGGGTTCGAATCCCACCGGGGGCATGGATGTTTGTGTTGTGTTTGTCGTAAAGACGGTAGTATGGAACGTAAAGTGACTTGAAGGACGAAAGGATTTAAACAGTACAAAAATGGATCAAAGGGTAAAAACCCCGGACAGGCAAAAAAAAAAAAAATCCCACCGGGGGTATGGATGTGTGTCTCTTGTGAGTGCTGTGTGTTGTCAGGTAGAGGTCTCTGCGACGAGCTGGTCCCTCGTCCAGAGGAGTCCTACCGAGTGTGGTGTGTCTAAAGTGTGTGTGATCGTGAAGCCTCGAAAAATGAGGCGGCCTAGGCCCCCAAGGGGCTGTCAAGCCATTGAAAAAAAAACGTGTTTTACTAGAGTATAACATAAACCGCATAATAAAATGGTGAACCAAACTGACTGGCATATCATGCCCACGAAGGAAAAAACTTTATTGATTATTTTGTATCTGAGCATTGACCGTGTAATATACAGTCGTGACTTCCCAGGGCGTGGTACGGATTGTCTGGCAGGACTTTCCCAACCGATTTGTTTCCACCGAGTGTGACAGGAATCACGTGATATACTGGGGAGCGAAAGTGACATGGACTAGAAACCATGTATGTAAGAGAACAGCTAATTTAAAAAAAAAACTCATCTTAAAGCGAACAGATTTTGTGTTAAGATGTTTCTACTATATTATTAACTTCAGAGATAATGGAGCGTGAGGAATGGACGAACGAAAGGACAACAAAATAAATTATATTTATATAAGACTATATATGGAAGAAATCAGTTTCAAAACTGTGGCAGTAAATTACTTAAGTGAAATTTGACGTTTTCACATCAGTGAATATTGCGAATATGGTCTTATGGGGCACTAGCCCGTGTAATTTGGTAGATATGCAGGGCTTCCATCTTCAGTTTCCTCCGAAACGTTGGTAAATATCTTCTAGATTACACCTAGAAGGCCGTGCCATGGCTCAGGCGGTTAGTCGCCGGCCTCTAACCGCGGAGGCCCGGGTTCGATCCCGGGTTGGTCCATGTGGGTTTTGTGGTGGACAGAGTGGTACTGGGACAGGGTTTTCTCGAGTACTTCGGTTTTCCCCTGTCACTTTTATTCCACCGGTGCTCCATTAAAATGGAAGGGCAGAAATAACCTCATCATCTTCATCACAGGATTGCAGAATAAGCTGCGGTGCGTCCGTAGCATCTGCTGCGGGGCCCTTAAAAAATCACATCTCAGAACATCGCAACGTTCACTTACGTATTTAAGGTTACGTGTTTTCTAAGTAAGATGGTGAGATTCTGCCTGAAATGGTACAATTATTCAAGGCGACTGTGACGTATACAGCCCACAGAAACACTGCATTGTTTGCTATATCTGTATATTTGCTTTTCGGATTGGATAAATTTTAGCTTATCAAACGACATTTATCTCTAAAAAGATCACGGGAGTTTTGTAGCAACAAATGCGAGGAGAAGATGGAACATGTTTGACACGGAGGTAGGAATTTAGAAACAAGAGTTCTCGGCACATATCAAAGGCGTATTCACTCGTTTGAAGAAGCTGTGATAAAGCACTAACACCAGTCGGAAAAGTTATCTTCCAAACTGAGAACCGATCCCGGGACATGCCGACCACGAAGCAATAGTGCTAATCACCCACATACAAAGTTAAATGAAATGGATTGCTTTTCCTTACTCAAAAACTTTCCGATGCGGCTGAAAAACTTGGGACAGCCTTGCATTAGACTTATTACGGCTTCCTCCGCATGCAGTCAACCCGCACAACTTCCCATTCCATGTCTCTAATATTTCATCTTAATCTCCTTCCGTCTCCGACCCCTTTCTTTCTCTCGTGCTACTCGTTAATCTTTCATTTCCTCTTCTTCTCGCGCAGCGAGTGTTACCGTATCTCTCGCCTAGTTAACATCTCCCTCACACCACACACACACGCACATACACACACCATCCACACATCCACCCCCCCCCCACACACACACACGCTCACACTCACGCTCACGCACACATTCACATGGACCATGTAGAAAATATCTGACCTCGACTCGGGGGAAAAGAAATGTCTTTTGGACATGTTTTTATGCCACACGAAGAACAATTTATATCCATGTACGATATTACGATCACAATTACTGGTCCTGTTAGTTTTCATTTTTTGTAACAATCATGGTTACGGGCGAATTCTGGACACTGTCCAGTCATTCTAACAGTTATAATTTTGAGAATAAACGACGTCCTCATTTTACGACGGCGCTATTAAAATACATTCGCTTTAATGAGTCAGAGAAGTTATTACTCCTTCTTTCTATACACCGGTACGTAATAAATTTTTGCCATAATGAGAACAAGCCAAACCTGCATACGTTGTTAGTTCTGCCCAAACTTTGTCCTTTCCCCGCCATCCAGTCGTTGCCTTTGCGCTGTGTTCTTTGTTATTCCTATTATCATCGTCATCACTGCCAGTAACAAACCCTTTGAAATTTAGCCGCAACATTTTCACAATTCACATTTCTATGAACAGTTTCCACAGATAACTATTCCATTGATTTACTCTCATCACTGGCAAATTCTGCGGTATGGCTAGTATAGGGCCACCATACCACTAAAATGGAAGAAATGATTACTTCTCTGTTAACAAGACAGACAATGTACGTATAACGTAACAGTGAGGCGCTTTTGCTTCACCATTGTTGCCGTAGAAAAGCAATAAGTATTACATATTGTGTGTGTGTGCCTGTAGCTACAGTTACCCAGCACGCAAAGCGCATGTACCATACTATATTATCATCTGTGGCCTGTCTGGTTGTACCACATTTTTCCACATATTCTCAAACACGGCACGATTTTCTGAAAAAAAGTTACTGAACATAAAATTTGTGTTTTTATCTCCTCTAAAACGTTTGTCTAAAACATGTCATATTCTAAGAAGAATACAGCGGGATATCATAAATGTACATACGTCTTCATGTAAAGTACCCGTTACTCTTGCCAGATTCTAATGAAACTTGAATCTGCTTTACAGAATTTTGAAAAATACCCAAATAACAAATTTCACGGAAATCCGTGCAGTGGGAACTGAGTTGTTGTATGCGGACGGACGGACGGACGGACAGAGAGACAGACAGAGAGACATGACCAAGCTAATAGTCGTTTTTCGAAATTTTGTAAAAGGCCTAAAACAGGAGAAAACTTAATATTTTTCCCGAAAATTATTTGTGTTATATACAAATTTTTATTGCGCGTCTGCTGAAAGGCTATGCTTGCGAAGTACATGTTGCCGGCGGAGACACTTCAAATAAGAAAACGTCTCTTAACCGTTTTCCTGGAAAAGCCGATATAAACACCGAAGCGATTTTGAAAACTTACGAGCTGTTTAATTGTGGAATACTAATTCATTTCGAACAAATGTGCTGAAACAGAGAAAGAGTGGCCTATGTTGTGAACTATATTTTAACAAATTTTTCTTATTATTATTATCGATATACATTTTCCACATGATGCACAGAAAAAACATGTAACATCATACATACAATTATAAGTATACTTATTTATTCTTCACTTTGTGCATTTCATTTCATGTTGCCCGCATGCAAACCAAATTTTGCCGAAATTGCCAGCACCACATGAAAGGTTGAGCAGGCCTGCCCTACACAGGTGTACCTACGAATGTTCCAGTGTCGTGCTATGTTGTGAATCCGTGGAAATGCGGAGTGTCCACCAAGCGAGATGCTTGTTGTCCTGGCAATATGGTTTGCATGTGCCTCGTGTCAGTCTAATGGATCTGTAATTATAGAATCCAACACGAATACATCCCCATTGTTATTATCTTCATATGTAAATGCAAACGCACACGCATAGGGGCCAATACATATGCGTATGATTAATACACACTCACCACACATGGCCACTTTTACATGTCCAAATGTAGATGAAGCATAACAAGACAGGCAATGTACGTGTAACATAAAATTGAGGCGAGTTCGTTTAGCCATTGTTGCCGTGAAAAAACAAGACGTATTAAATATTATGGGTGTGTAAGATTTTTACCACCAACCATTTGCAGCGTACACGATGTAAGCTGCAAATGTCTATGTACGTTAACTCTCTTATGATGGCTGACGTGGTCAGCAGAAACATGTAGGAGTGTAAAAATAAATTTATTGTGCAGTGGTTGGTGGTAAAAAAAACTTACATATGTAAAACAACTGCACGGAAATATGGATAATATTAAGTATAAATTATGAGCGTGTGTTTGTGGCCTTAGTTATCCAGCAAGCAAAGTGCATGTGCTGTATTATACTACCATCTGTGGCCTGCCTGACCCTACCATATGTTTCCACATTATCTCATAACTAACTAACTAACTAACTAACTAACTAACTAACTAACTAACTCCATTGAGCAGAGTCATTCTTGAGAAGCTAACAGGTCGTCAGCTAGTCAAGAAATTCCCCGGGTTTTATGGAACCCGAAGGTTCATTACCGCACTCACAAGAGCCCGCCACCTGTCCCTATCCATTATCTCATAAACGGCACGATTTTCTGAAAAAAACATATTGAACATAAAATGTGGGTTCTGATTTTCTCTACACATTGTTCTGAAACATTTCTCATACTAACAAGAATTGAGCGCTATATTATCAAACATGCACGTAAGTCTTCATGTAAAGTACCCGTCATTCCTGTCAAATTTTAATGAAACTCAAGTTTTCTCGATAAATGTTCGAACAATCCTCAAACACTAAATTTCATGAGAATCCGTCCATTGGAAGCCGAGTTGTTCCAAGCAGACGGACGGACGAACGGACAGACAGACATGACGAAGCTAATAGTCGCTTTTCGCAATTTTTGCAAACACGCCTAATTACAAAGGTATTAATTTCAGAGCATTTTTGTATGACGTTGTATTTCATAATATTGACGTTATTACATTTAATTGAAGGTTTTGTATTGCACAATTTCCATGTATGCTATTAACCAATTAGGTAAAGCGGTGGTCGTACAGCAGGTGTACTCTTGTTTGTGGCACACTGTTACTATGGTAGGAAGGGAGAGCTGGTGAGTGTTTAGATCCCTTGGCTATTTGCTGTAATATGCACTGCTTGCTCTCAAATAAAGGTTTACGTGCAGCTCTGTTTTGTTTATTGCTTAAGATATCTTTTACTTAAATGTAAAGGCTTCCTATATCTTCAGCTTTTATCCCTTTCCTGTCCTGTACAGATCTTCTCAGGCACTCATTTTCCATATTTTTCTTATTCAAGTTTACGACATTCAAAAGTTGAAATAGACAAAAATTTTGAATTATGTTCACGAAAATTAAATTGTAAATGCCACTAGAAGCTACTCTTATGTTCGAATTTTAAATAGTTTTAAGGAAACGTTAATTGGTAGCAACGAACTGTGCTGAAAATCCCAAATACAAGAAACCAGCTGGGTACATGTATCGCAGATTAAAATTTAATTTTTAAAGCAACGTGTATTCTGCAAAATTTGCAAGAGAATAATTCCATATGTAAGATTGCATGCCTCTTTGATAATGGTTAAAAGATTACTCGACGCATCTCGGAATTGTGGATGAACAAATTCTGTTATATAAGCGAGCTACGATTGCGTTTAATTCAAACATTTAACAATAAATCACAAAGTGCTATAAGAGCAACAACATTTCGTTCAATCTTGTTTTATCACCTATTGGCTTGTGATCGTGTTGCTTTTATAAATGTCTTCTACCTAAATATTTTTCACTGCTCTTAACATGTCCTATATACTGCGCATTTTCAGAAAAGCCTTTTTAATCTTCATATTTTACGTCACTCATGTCATCAATTACTTACTTGCTTTTAAAATCTGTCACGTTATCCAATAGTCTCGAGACAGAGTACAAGTCTTGCTTCGAGCACAGTTCCCTCTCCGAAAGCCACTTGCGTTGCCGCAGAGGTGTTTACCTGCGCGGTGCCCAGTCTGTGTTAAACAACAGACCCCTGAAACTTCTCTGCACAATGCTGGAGGCCTCACTCCGCTGATCTCCCTACGTAGAGTACTCTTTGCCACTTACGTCACAAATCGTTTGCAAGATCCTTTACCAAGAAATAATGTGCTAGTTTTCGACTTTTTCTGATTCGTTTTCAGCATTCATCTAAGCAACAGTAACCGAAGGTTTTGTAATTTCGTAGCCCACCTGTACATACGAGTACCTGTACATATACATATGCACATATATAGATTCAAGCATACATACATACACACATACATATGTACATACATACGAGTATATACATACATATATAGGCATACATATACACATACGTACATACACACTTACAGAGGAGTACGTACATACATACATACATATATATAGACATACATACACATATAGGCATCATACATACATACATACATACAGGCCTACATACATACATCCACATATAGGCATACATACATATATACATACGCAAATACATATATACGTACATACGAGTACATACATACATACATATGCACATACATATATACGAGTGCATACATACATACATACATACATATGCACATACATACATACATATGCACATACATACATACATACATACATACGCACACATATATACATACATACGAGTACATACATATGCACATACATACATACATACATACATACATACATACATACATACATACATATACACATACATACATACGAGCACATACATACATATGCACATACATACATACATAGATACATACATACATACGAGCACATACATACATATGCACATACATACATAGATACATACATATGCACATACATACATACATACATAGATACATACATACATATGCACATACATACATATGCACATACATACATACATACATAAGCAAATAATTACAACTATAAGATTTTAGCAGTAATGTAGGTACAAATTGATCGGATCGCCATTCATACTTCAGGCAGCAAGGAGACTCTCAGTGTGTAGCTACACCGCGACTCACATTCATGGCGGCGATACGGCATCACTGTCAGATGGATGGCCTGTGATGGCGGTAGGGAAGGGAAACAGGCAGTATTCATCATTCAGTCACAAGATGGCCTACTCGTTTACTGGTATCTGTCTCCTACAATTGTCACTACCGTGCTTTGTCTTCGTATCAGCGATGAATGAAAAATACTGCTATATAATAAAACACGTGACTGTTACGTTTGTCAAAGCTCAAGTCAAAGGGATCTGTCGCGCAAGCAATCCAATCTCGACCGATCCACTTTTTCAGAAACTTGGCATTCCGTGCTTGCAGAATATATTTCAGATGTATACGGGTGTTGGTTATATGCTGGGAAATGACATGAGCACAGCCTGTAGGCTATGGAAAACTTGATTTGTAGTAGGGGAATAAGCTCCGGCCTCTTCATTAATTGTGAGTAATATACATTCAGATTGGGAGTATTTCTTCATGTTCTAATTTAATTACACATTCGGTGGAATGAAGAAACCAATTAGACAATTATGCCAAATTAGGAATTCTCTGACACATTGAAATATGGAGCGAACATTAAAAAACCGAAATGCATCTTTGTATTTAAACTGGTGTACAAATTACAATAGGCCATGTCTTCTTTTTATCAATACGATCGGACCAAACATGTGGTCCACCTAATCTACAACACAACGCATACTGGGAACTAATTCCCCGTAGGTAAAGGAGCTGAAATTTGAAGCTCGCCAAACTCACCTGCAAACAATTACATATAATTTGTACATATTTATTAACTTTTAGCGTCAATTAGACAACCCAAATCAACATCGGCCCACAAAATTTAATGCGCGTCGCTCATACCAAGTTTTAACAAGATTCGGCACCGTTACTTGGGTAAGTAAGCGAGTCGGATATGACGAATCTAGCAGGTAGTGTTGGAGTACATTTTTAAAAAGAACATAAGAAGTAACAAGCTGGTGTTGACACCGCTGAAAGGCACTTTTAATACAGATTCATTAATATCTGTCAATTAAACTTGATATTTTTCAACTCGGTGCGTGACACTGAATGGAAAACAGACTGAAAAGTATAACTGTTGAAAGTTTATTTAAAAATCATGCAATACGCGGCGACAATAGCCAGACTGTCAGACCCATCGAGGGTGATATTGAATTATTGTTAGGCTATAAAACAAAAGTGTTTCGTATGTAGATGTTACATACCATCGATCATAAATACTGAGTAGGCGAGATTAGTGAGGGAGACGGTTGTGGCCTTCTTACTGACGTCTTGACAATCGGTCAACAAGAGGCCGGAATATCGAACAAAAAGGCCGCGTTTCGAGCCCAGTAACAGCCGAATACGAGTCTCTAAGCTTACGGCTGTAAAAAAAAACTGCTGAACATTCTGTTCTAAAACGATTTTTCGTTCTTTCCGTCCATCTACTAGCCACTACCGGCCAGACGGTCAATGCCAGCCTCTACATTGCAACAAAGTTCGCAAAACAACGTGAAATTAATCAATGCCCTTACTACCAACTAAATGCACTTTATTTAAAAAAAAACCAATATAAGGTTTCTTTAAAATCGTTTTAAAAAGCCCCTACATATGATTCGGTTTCTAGAAAACCATCATCAGGGGAGTCACACAACTGCACTTTTTAAATCACGTCCATGCGTTCGTCTAACAGCACACGCATGCAGTTCACCACCTTCACTCCTGCTATTTACAGTGTCACTTGGGAGCGCCATATGTTAAAATGAGAATAAAATGGATAAATATTAAAACTGTAAAATATATCATGCACTATCAGTTAACTGTTCTCGTTCTGTTGCTATGGCGGAGATTTTATAGCTTCGCTTGTCGTTAGTATGTTGAAGGATCATGGTGCTGTGTATACTGTTGTTTCCTAAGTTGTATTACTAGTGGTGTGTACTGTTCGGGTTTGGTGTGCACTGTGCACAGATTTGACTAAAACAGCGAGTTTTATATCATCATTATTATTATTCATCATTATCATCATCATCATCGTCGTCGTCATGATTATCAGTATAACCTCGTCGTCTTTCTTATGCTCTATCTTGAAGAAGTTGTTAGCAGCTGTCATGTTTCAGTGTAAGATGCTGTAAAACTGCATTCAAGTGACAGAAAACTAAACATGCTTAGACACCCGTTTTATGAGTTAGATTAAATGGGACGGCTGGATCTGCGCGAAAGTGGGAGATCTTCGAGAATATTTTGTCATTATGGAGGAACAGATCCGAAGCAGGTAGTATAAGGATAATATTAGGTATAAAATAAATAATTCTGCATTGCTCACGGAAGGTTGAGAAGTGAAAGCTGTTGGGCACGTTTACAATAGCTGGAGGTACTTCCTGCAAAGACCGGAATTTCACAGATTTCCGTTAGAGGGAACCACGTCCGCTTTAGCCTTTATGGCTATTATCAATAACGCTGTTTGCCGTGTTAAAGGCCGAATAAAAGGTTACTAACTACAGAATTAAGTACCATACGAGTAATTTTATAAGCACTTTCCACGAAGCGAAGTAATAAATGCACCGATGCGGATTGACCGCTTCCGCTAGACTCTCCACGTGTTTCCAATGGAGAAATTCTGAACGAATCTGGATATTATATTTTTGAATTATGGGTCTGCACAAAATGTTATCTGTAGAATTTAATCCTAGCTCTTGTCTGTTCAGTATAATCTTCCACTTGATACAACAAGCAATTACCAGTTTCATTAAAAATCCGTGACAGGCCGGGATAGCGTATTCGGTACAGCGACTCGCTACGGGCTCGACGGTCCGGGTTGAAGCCCAGGTGAAGGTGCGACTTTCCGAACTCGTCCAGACCGACCCCGAGGCCCACCCACCCTCTTGTACAATAGGTACCTGATCGCTTTCCCAGGGGTAAAGTGGCCGCGGCATGGCGCTGACCTTCCAGCCCACTCTAGCGCCGAGTTTAAAAGAAGAGTAGAGCTATATACTTCTACTCCCCGTCTGCGCCCTCATGACACGTTACAGGATGAACTCTACTTTTACAATTTTAGTTTTATTCAAATCAGTTCTCCACACAAAACACTGGACTACGACATAAGTGCACGCTTCGTTCAGGCGTTTCTTAACTTCTGTTTCAAATATGTTTAGGGACCAAAAGTATAGTCAGATTTAGGAAAACAATTTGGACGGTTGATTAGCTCACACCAATAAATACACCAAAACAAGTTTTGTCATTGATTTCTTTATTAAAAGATTACCCCAATACGCATTTCGGCACTTTTTACATTGCCATCATCAAGGGGATCGTTGAAGTTTTTACATATGATTGTTCTGATGTAACTCAAGAACATTGGTCTATGTAAAAACTTCAACGACCCCCCTGATGATGGCAATGTAAAAAGTGCCGAAATGCGTATTGGGGTAATCTTTTAATAAAGAAATCAGTGACAAAACTTGTTTTGGTGCTTTTGTTGGTGTGAGCTTTAATCAATTGTACAAAAATGCACGGTGAATATAACGTGAAATTTGGACGGTGTTTTTCTTCTAGGTCCTAGAAAAGACACAGGAAAAGTATCGAAAAGAAAGACGTTATACGTTCAGCTTTTACATTAACTAACTGTACATATAAAATGTAAGGTCTTCCTCTTCCTCGGTGTAGCGCCACGCCATAAAGGTTTATGGAGGAGTGAAGGTGTAGCACTGATCATTCTCATCCTAAGCACTAGACAGAAATGAGTGGTAATGTTTATGCGTCAACCTCTTTTTACCCGTGGACACTAACCCCCGGTAGCTAATGAATAAGAATCTGAGTGGGCCCAATATCCAGTCAAACCCCTCGTATAAAATAACCTTCATCCAAAGCAGTCCAAAGCTAGTTTAACTTCACGCTAAACGTCGCGGCTCTCCAAATAGATTTGTACAGAGACTTTGCCTCACAAAACTTTAGTAATCATTTCTTATAATAATAATTGGTAATTCTCAACGTAAACAGAAATTTATTAATAATAATATTAATTCACCTGACTTCATAACAGATTTGTATGGACGAGATCTCAATTAAAATAAAACAAAATGTTGTACAATTTTAATATTAATAAAATACATTTTAGCACCAATATTTGGTCTGAGGATGACCGCAATATGGTTGAAACATGTTGCCACGAAATAATGTGACGAATTAACACTGTCATTAATAAAGTTGCGTTAACAGCGAGTCGTCCCAATTGTCATCATAATTAGCACAGCCGGATGGCTAACATGAAAATAACGTCTTATTACCCTGTGTATTAGCCGATCCCAGTGGCTGTGCGGTCTAAGGCTTGGGTCTTCGGCCGCTCGCTTACTGGGATCGTGGGTTCGAATCCCGCATAGGGCATGGATGTCTGTCTCTTGTGAGTGTTGTGTGTTGTCAGGTAGAGGTCTCTGCGACGAGCTGGTCCCTCGTCCAGAGGAGTCCTACCGAGTGTGGTGTGTCTAAAGTGTGTGATCAAGAAACCTCGACGAAACGAGGAGGCCCAGGCCCATATAGGGCTGTCGAGCCATAGAAAAAAAAAACCCTGTGTATTATAGGATATCCTAGCTGCATTTCAAGTACATCTTAGCCTCTCATATCTCTCTAGCCTAACAGCATCATAAAACCTGTTTAATTTACAAAGTTCTTTGTTATGTAAGATCGTAAATTCCTCACCCAATGTCGACTTTGTTCTTCTTAGGAGAAAACATTTTTCTGAGCATCTTTTTTCATACCCTTGTAATATGTGCTATTCCCTCAGAAAAGAGATCACGTTTGACACCCATACACAAAAGCTGGGAAAAAGTTTTGTTTTTATGCCCTGATCTTCAACATTGTGGACAGTAAGTAGAAAGGATGATAGCGCCTATAAGTAATCACCCCAATTAACGTAACCCTGTGCCGCCTATTCATTGCTGCGACGTGGATATATCTGTGTTGATTCACTGCAGAACGGCCGTGACGAACACCTTACTACAAGGCTTCAGCTGTATAGCCTACATGCGGCCAAGTGTAAACCCTCGACATGTCAATTAATTCAGCTAATGAGTAGAGATTACTGGCGTACTGTAACACTTGCAAATCATCAAAATGCACACATAACAAATTCCTCCACAAAGTCAGTCCAATCACAACAGCAATTCTTGATGCTGCTGTCCCGTGGGCAGACTCCGGTGTTATGAATACTCTTCCGGTTGCACCAGAAACACAATTATGAAATTCACTGTCTTCTGGGGTGTGACGCCGTGTTGTGTAGCTACAATTTGCTAACGTTTCGGGAGATTCTAATGTCTGTCTTCAAGGTAGAAGAATATGTCATACAGAGCAGAGAGGAAAAGACGATTGAACTGACAGTTGTATTGGGCAGTTTCCATCGTCTCGATCTGTCCAGAAACATGATGTTTTGCAGACAGACTCTGTCTCGTGCAGCAGTTAAAGTTTATACCGTAACTCATTTCCTCTCATTATGTTGAGGTAGACACTACCTCCCGGCACTGACATCTGTTATGTTTAGAATATATAAATTATAAGGGTATAATAAAACAGTGGAAATAAGAAACACACAACTCAAATCACACGTTAGTTTAAAACATAAAGCTCTTACAAAACAGAAAGACATGTGTGCAGGGGTGGAACAACAAGCTAAGTTTGGGAATAATTTTGTGGATAATAATAACACGAAATATGTGTATTAAATTGAAATATATTAAAGTACGATAAAATTACAGTGAAACTAAATCCAGGGAGAAAACAAAATCTTAGGAAAACAGATGATAATTACAAGTCATTAAAACCGGAAATTTTTAAAACGTTTGCCGAAAGAAAGTGAACATCACACCAAATAGAATGCAGAAGATGGAAAGAACCTAACTAAAGGACAAATATAATTTGAAGGTTGCTGTGTTCTTGGATGAGACGCTGTAAATTTTAGTACAGAGGTACTGAAGTTATGCAGGAACGTATTGTATCCAGCTCCAGGGTAGAAGAGTGACTCTTCTACCCTGGAGCTGGAGATGTCGTGTTCAGTAAAGACACTGCAAGGAGAGCTATATCATATGAAATACGTTAAAAGTGATAGAGACAGTATTCTGATAAGTTAAAATGTTGGTATTAGTCTTATTAACAAAACACGCAGCTTTGCAGTGCGTTTCCTGACGTGCCAGTTCGTACACACTGTGTCTGACTGGACTCAGGTTGACGTTTATATGAGATTCACACTACAGTCTGAAATTCAAACGGAAATGTGGAAACCCATTAGACAGTCAGACGCCGTTTGCATGAAGTGCATAGACTGAACGCTAATAGCGGTATCATGCACGACTGTTTGGCCATTCTGTGCATTCGTATGTTTTATGTCTACAACCACTTAATGGACTGCCATTAATTTTTATATATGCGTGTGCACTAGAATCTGAGAGAATTTGATGCTGGCTTTTAGTGACCCCAGGGTAACTTCTATATTATATGGGAATGTGTAATTAGTAAGTACTATTATTTCTAATAGGTCGCCTCAATGTTGAGGTTTCTACATCACACAAAATCACACACACACACAGTAGGACTCCTCTGAACGAGTGATCAGCCCGTCGCAGAGGCCGCTACATATACAACACATAACAAACACAAGACACGAATATCCATGCCCTCAGCACGAGTCGAACCCGCGATTCCAGCAATCGAGCAGCCGCAGACTTACGCCTTAGACCACGCGGCCACGGGCTCGGCTGGTGTACGTTTACCCAACTTCAATATGCATATAATTAAAATTACTAAGCTGTGCAACACGTCAGTTAGCACCGTAGGCAATCAAAGTTTATGTGCAATAAATAAAGAGTACTGGAAACACAAATATTAATAAAGATAATTTTAAAATATCTATAAATTGCTGAACAAGAATCTTTTACTCACTGAGGTGACAAACTGCGTAATTTAAACCTCAGAACAGACCGATGAAAAACACGATTATTAACAAAGTGCATGGAGAAAACCTAAACTTTAAATCTCATACCTCAGCTGATAAAGAAATTCCTCGTTGTTTATGTAACATAAAGAATCAATACCCTCTTTAAAAGTGTCCACCACAGGATCACACCCTGAAACAGCCAAACCCAGTCCACACCCTCATATCAAAAGTTATTATAATCGTATTTATAAAAATAAAAACACGCATATATAATTTTTATCCATGTGATGCATTACTTTGTCCCGCTAAACGCAATGTGCTGGATATGGATCATAAGTACAAAATACTAATGTAATGGATTTAATGGCTTATTTAAAGACAAATTTCTCAACTGCCTGTGACACACAGCGTCAAATCGTTTTGTGATTACGAATTGGAAAATATGTGGAGGCAAAGGGCCGTGGTTTATTTCAAGCACCTATGTAAGGGTGCTAAGGAGAGGTAACAGATTTTCAATTAGGTTACTGTGCTTTTTGGCAGAGGCACCAAACCGCTTCATTCTTATTTCATAGGACAGGTGAGATACTGCTGGATGCACGTTAAGTTGCTCTGTTAGGAGTTTATCACTTAATTAAATCATACATGTGGCCGAAGCAACCGCCTGTACAACTTCCTCAGTGTAATTTAATTATTATAACGTTTAATCCTCGACATTAATAACGGAAGTTTTCGTTTCTAACCATGCAGCTTACGTAATTCCCTCCTAGACATACCCGCCTGACATATCGCAATCTAATCATGGTTCCGTGATATTAGGTTATACAACTATAAGGTGCGCGACAGAATTTCTGTATGAATTTCATACCAAGTTAGGGAGAAACGTCTACATTTGAGTTTAAAGTCAAAGAGAACTAAAGGTATGCCAGAATTTTAAATTCATATTTGTTGAATGAACAGCAACTAAGAAATTGTACTCGTAATTTAAACATGGATCCTGATTTTAGGTCGGGATCCATACAGTTCGTACGTCATGCTGACATTTTTTTATGAAGGGCCCTCGCACCACAGCCTTAAGGCTTTTTGTGCAACCCCAATGAAGACGATGAGGATGAGCAGTTTTTTACCAGTTTTTACAAGTAATGGAGCACCAGTGGAATGAAATCGACAGGGGAAAACCGAGAACTCGGAGAAAAACCTGTCCCAGTGTCACTTTGTCCACCACAAATCTCACATGGACTTGACCTGGGACCGAACCCCGGGCCTCCGTGGTGAGAGGCCGGCGACTAACCGCCTGAGCCATGGCACGGCCTCGTCATGCTGACATGCAAGCAGATGTGTGTCTTGGCTAGGCCTATATGCATATATGGCTTCTGGTATGCCTTATTTAAACTGTCACTTTCAGAAATACGCTTTGTCACCGGTGTAAACACAAAACAATAAATGAAACGGATGTAAACCGGGTAAGCGACCGTGCCAAAAAAAATCGACTCGCTTCTATGCATACAGTTTTTCGAAAACTCAGCATTCAGTGATTGCCGAGCAACGTTAAACGAATGCCGGTGCATGCTGAACTAACATACCTAGAACAAGAAATTTATATTTAATTTTAAGCTACATTTTTTTCGATATTTCATCTTACTGCATGGAATTAATGTTTGAATTTTAATATTAGCATCACTTTTAGGGGCCTGCATGTGCAAGTTTATACGTGTATATATGTAAGGACGTATTTATTTGTGTGTATATTTACACATGTACATGATACCTACATTAGTCTTCACACACACATACATAACTGTCTAATCTTATACTGTAATATCTCTGAAGCAACTTGAAGCAAAACTTCTGTATATCGAAAATAAATTTTTCACGCAATCCTTAAGTTAGAAGAGGATGGGCAAGAAGACTTTCCCACAATAGTTAAGCCTCTCACTCCAAACACCACGGTTATAATATTGGCTTTTAAATCAATACCCATCAGAGTACGCATTCAGCTTACAACAATACTGGTTTTATTCCCTTTCACGTTTCGGGTTAGTTATAAACCATCATCAGGGAGATCCCAAGATTAAAACACAGAATTGCTACAGTGTATACATTGTATATAGCCTACAGGATATAAAAAAAACTGCATTTATCCTGCAGAAAAATTCGTATTTTGCCAAATGCATTGTTTAGTTGTCTAAATATAGCAGTACAAATGTTTACGTTTCTAATTGAGGTATGTTTTGAAGATAATTAAATTGATTACGATAATTAAATGTATTAAAAATATTACGAGAGTAGTAACCAGTGCTACTGTTACTTAGATGTGGGGCATCACATTATTAAGTCTACTGTACTGTGGATTCTGCCGATCCCAGTGGCCGTGCGGTCTAAGGCGTGGGTCTTCGGCCGCTTGTTTACTAGGATCGTGGGTTCGAATCCCACCGGGGGCATGGATGTCTGTCTCTTGTGAGTGTTGTGTGTCGTCAGGTAGAGGTCTCTGCGACGAGCTGGTCCCTCGTCCAGAGGAGTCCTACCGACTGTGGTGTGTCTCAAAATGTGTGTGATCGTGAAACCTCGACGAAACGAGGAGGCCCAGGCCCATATAGGGCTGTCGAGCCATAGAAAAAAAACTGTGGATTCTGAATATTGTGAGTACCCATAGAATCAATTTGTACAGTTCATCACCAGAGTTCATTTACTTGTCTCACTTTGCGTGCTGTAAGGGTGGCTATGAAATGGTGGAACTTATCGTCCTTAAGTCGAAGTTCACATATGCATTGTATAGAAGGAACAGCCTATACATCATTGCCGGTTCGCTCGTGACAGTTGTGCCATAGGAATTGCGGCACGCGTCTGAACTCATTTCTTCTATCTGGTCAAGGAATTTCTGTACAGGTGCTAGCCCCGTGCTCATGCGGCAACTTCTCCTCCTTGTCTGTTCAGTAGGAAGTCTAAACACAATGTGACAGGCGAACTCCTACCAGAAGCGCTGGAACAATGTCTCAAAAAGAGTGAAGTTGTCCTGTGCGTGTCTAGAAGACGTATGGTGGAAGGCAAGTGTGAGTGGGCAGCTTCACAACCCGGCCACTTTACCGACGGGTAAAGATGGATGGACTGTAGAACCAGTCTGTATGTTTAGGAGAACAGGACAGCCCTTGCCCCTGCGGGAATCGAACTATGAGTCATCGACTGCGAAGACCGCTTCATGGATGACTTAAAGAGACAGAGTTTTAGTAGCAGAATCAACATATTGTTCATCATAAATATTTACTTTCAGTGCTTCAGAAATCTTATTTGGCAGGTTCAAGTCATAATAAGTTTCAAAATTTTTAAACGTTCTATTTAATAGGAGACATAAAGCAATACACATGACGCCTTCAGTTTATATTTTGGAGTAATATGGCTCGAATCTCCACTAAGGACCATCGATCTTACATGTTTTATTATTGTTTCATGTTTCTAAGTTAAATTCAAGATCTGATTCGCTGATCCTGAAGACAAGAGATCACTTCTGATACAGAAGAGTGAATATGAGAATATAATATAGTTTGACAGATATTCAGAATCTGGTATGTGGGTGTGGAGTGGTTTTGACTAACTTAGGACATAGTAAAATCTTGGGCTCAAGTAATTTTTCGGGCTTCAAAAAAGGAGAGGATCTCATGGGGCAATTAAGTGACTATCATCCTCTAAATAAGGGTTGTTTTACGTAATTGGTTTCCAACTCAGTTACGGAGCAGTGTTTCAAAGCTGACAACTATCCATTGGGTATCGATCGTATTCTAGTTGAACTGATGAACCAACAAGAATTCAAAGCAAATACAGATACTAGCTACAGAATTTACATCGGAATCACCTCAGCCATGTGTTATTTTCCAACAATTTATTAGGCTGTTAATGTAAGTAATATTGTTTTGATCGATTTTCATTATGTTTCCATAACAAACTGCTAAATGCCATTCGTGCTTTTCTTGAACCAGTTGCAATTCTAATATACACAGCCCAAAGTGATTTAGCAATGTTAACACTATTTCAAAGACAAATGCGTCTTAAAATTATGTGGGACTTAAATGTGTGCGAAAGAAAATAAAAAAAGAAGGAATAATTGGTCCCCAACCTCCGTTTTATAAGGACATCTCACTGTTTACCACGTCATTAGAGATAGCAGCCCTTAAAATACGTTTTGTACAAGTCAGATTTGCTTCACATCCCAACTGTATTCCCTAACATTCACTGAAATACTCTTTATCTGCTTCTTACCTGGGCTTCCCAAAAGGTTTATCTTTATGACGTTCCCACGTATGTGTTACATGTTTTTCCAACGTCACCCGTTGTACTTACTTTCTCCCATAAAGGAAAAATAGCCCATGAGTTAACCATAAAATCTCTGTGTGTCCCAAGACAAACTTCAAAGAGCCGACAGAATTTTGTGGATACTATATCATTAAGGCCAACCAAAAATGTAATTTTTCATTTAGTGAAGATTGTAACAACAATATGGCGGATGCATGAATTTGTGAGCTGGGCGCTACAATAGTAAAATTTCATCTATCGTCATTTCCTAGTGTGTCATGCGACAATTCCATAGCCTTCTCCAAGCGAGTTCTGCATACAGCGCGATCCCGTGCTTTGTCTTTCAAGATCCAGCATCTTGTCTTTTACTTAAGGCCACAAAGTGGCTGCTTATGTCCTCTTCGTCGTCGTCTCTTCCTTTCTATCTTTTCTTTAATAACGTGTTTTACACGGCAGTTCCTACGAAGTTTGTGACCAATCTAATTATCTTTCCTTCGTTTTGTTGTGTATAGGACGTTCCTTTCCTTCTTGACTCTATGTAATACTTCTAAATTTTTCACACGATCGGTCCAACTGATTTGTCCATCCCTCGCCGGCACCACATAAAGTTTAATCTAGATTTTTAAAATCATGTATAAGAGGGATTTTGAAATAAGTAACTTTCATCAGAACAACTTTCTGTAGAAAGAACTATTAAAACAACAAAATGGCATCTGAATGAAATAGATATTTAGTTTTTCTGTTTGACTGCAAAAATTAATGAACTGATACGATATTTATAGAACTGGAGGACAGTATAATAGCAAAGAACATTTCTGAGTTCTAACTGAGATTTTAACTTATTTAATCCTTAGAGAAAACAGAGCTTTATATAAAAGTTATAATGCATTTCGGTAAGCATATTTTTATTGTTATTTCGTTTGTTCTCGGTTATGTTCAAATGTTCTCCTCAGCACTTTGCTCACGGGTGAAAACTATATTTTCCGTTCGAGAAAACCTGTAGGCTATAAGTTGACATATGAATTGTTTGTTTTAAGATTCCTAGATTTAGTTCATTTTGGAAGAGTCAAGACTAAATATAATGCGAATTACAGGACACATTTTAACCCGATGCTAATTTGATTTTTTAAGGCCGATGGAATTGAAATTCGCCATATTTTAAAAAGGTTATAACAGTAATTTTTGAATGACAACTTGTCACATTAACAATTTATATTTAACATAGAAACATTTATTACCGGGTGTGTGAAAAAATATTGTTCGTTTATAACTAATTTGACAATTTTAAGAAGTGAAAAATGTTTCGCCAAGCCTCCATACACTACCACTCTAACAACATAATTTTCAAGGAAGGCAGCATCAACATGTTACAAAACACAAAATACAAAACATAACAATGGCTTCAAGGTGCTTTCTGTTAGATATAGACCATTTGCTGCAGTAATAAAATTATAAAATTAGATTAACAGTGACATGTGCATACTTCATGACCGCATGCTCTTCCTTATGCGTAACACACCACTTCTGTTCCTGTTACAAGTACGCAGCATTCTACCAACAGAGCGGCTAATGAGCGAAGTACAGGAAGCACAGAAATACACTCCCACTGCAATACACGGTGAATAAAAATACTAATACAAAATTTGCCTTTATATTGAGAATGTAAAAAAATATAACGGGTTTGATACGCTACAAAACAGAAATACCAATAAGAACTGTTACTGGGAGAACTATATTAAGCACTACACCAACAGTCACTTCTAAGTTCTTAAATTCCAGTTAAATTCCTAACACCACTAGCTACAGTAAGCGTAAGTGAATAAGTAAGAAGTTTGAGAACCACAAACATCACAGGGCTAAAAGCTGCACCACACGTGACTACCTTGTTGCTTTGCCAATGTAACAAAGATAAACGATAATTAAATACAATAGCGAACGTCGTGTTTCCACGTCATAATTCCCACGTGGGTTCTTCCAGAGCAACGAAGCGGTAATACGCGAGGATACTGAGGATGTATCGGTGAGGACAAGGAAAGGCCTTTACATTGTAACAAAATTTATTCATTTTGCATTTATGGATAATTTCACGTGGTACTAAAAACAAAAAATTGGAAACCACATTAACTTTTTTTAATAATTAACATATCGACATAATAGATGGGTGAATTTACAGATTGAGATTAACAGTACGAATACTGATAAATTCCTTTTGGTGGCAGAATTACGAAAATATGCAAATTACATTGAATAAGGTTTGTGTACAGGAACATATGACAAGGGTGGTCTTCTCTAATTACCTGAGATCTATAAAAAAGCAACAACTGGAGTCACGCATTTAAGAGAATTACAAAAAAAACAACAAATAGAATCACACACTTAACAGGATTACTAACAAAGAACAAATGGGTTAACACGTTTAACAGGATTAATAACAAACAAATAATAGAATCTCATATTTAACAGGATTACTAACAACCTAAGAAATATCTGTAACATACAAACACGGGGTGTAAACATTTCGAATACGAAAAATACAGATATTGTTAGAGCCTGCGTCTTCAAAGATTGAATTCCAGCAAGGTAGGGTCAGTTATTGTGAAGCTTTACTAATGCAGATTATAGCCAGAAGGCGATAACTGACATGCACAACTATTCATTTAATGATAATTTATGCTGTAGTCTCTAGAAGCATTGTCCGAAAAAGTCTCTGCGGACTTGTGTGGGTATTTCACGATGCAAGTGAGCAAGTTAAGAAGAAATCTATTATTTCTCGGGTTTTTTTTAGTTATTTGCAGACATTTACAGGTTTACGCACTCTTAAACACATAACAAAATCGAATAATACACTTTCTGAAGTGATTGCCGAATTTTTCCTTGCGTGAATAAAAGTGTAATGATATGAAAGTGGCAGAAGAATACTGCTGGGCGATATTACACGCGGCAGGGCGGTCATGCTGCGGTCGATCATGTTCCAGTGTGTTGGAATTTGGAATTCATCTGGACTCCCCTTTTTTATACATATTGACCGTATGTATACTCCATTCATACTTGCGCAAAATTTGACTCTTTCCAGACTTTACGCAACCTAACTATTGCGTAAGGCGCAGAGCGTCTGTAGTATCTAAACGGGGAATGTTAATTTATAATGAACTGAGAAATACGTGAGAGACGTGGCTCACTTAAAGACATTATTGCAAAATATTTTATGTACAGGAGTTCAGGAAACACATGAAATTCTCCATCTATCTCTCAAGGACACATAACAGACACTAGATATTCACCAACACAAGCCTATTATAAAAAAGGTAAAGCAATCCCATTACAGGCCTGGACAGGCCCTTAGGGTTCCAGGAGTTTGAGGCCCCCAGATTTCTAGACAATCGGCACATGAAGGTGGTAAGGTTGTCAGCCCTACGCACCGGCCGCCTTTACCCCCCAGGAAATATTCCTGGTACTCATTTCTGTTAGAGGCTGAGTCGACTCCAGGGCCATAGTGCGGCCGAAACGATTATGTCAATGAAAAATTCCAATGACACCATCGGGAATCGAACCCGCGACGTTCCGGCTTGTAGCGCAGTGCCTCAACCAACTGCGCCACCGCGTGCCCCCAGGCTTCAGTACCGTCAAGTCAGTGGCCATGTTGCTCTGCCAGTCACAAAGTAGCAGGACCATTCCAACAGACTTCAGTACCGTCATGTCAGTGGCAATGTTGCTCTGCCAGTCACAAAGTAACAGGACCATTCCAACAGACTTTAGCACCGTCAAGTCAGTGGCAATGTTGCTCTGCCAGTCACAAAGTAGCAGGACCATTCCAACAGACTTCAGTACCGTCAAGTCAGTGGCCATGTTGCTCTGCCAGTCACAAAGTAACAGGACCATTCCAACAGACTTCAGTACCGTCAAGTCAGTGGCCATGTTGCTCTGCCAGTCACAAAGTAGCAGGACCATTCCAACAGACTTCAGTACCGTCAAGTCAGTGGCCATGTTGCTCTGCCAGTCACAAAGTAGCAGGACCATTCCAACAGACTTCAGTACCGTCAAGTCAGTGGCCATGTTGCTCTGCCAGTCACAAAGTAGCAGGACCATTCCAACAGACTTCAGTACCGTCAAGTCAGTGGCCATGTTGCTCTGCCAGTCACAAAGTAGCAGGACCATTCCAACAGACTTCAGTACCGTCAAGTCAGTGGCCATGTTGCTCTGCCAGTCACAAAGTAACAGGACCATTCCAACAGACTTCAGTACCGTCAAGTCAGTGGCCATGTTGCTCTGCCAGTCACAAAGTAGCAGGACCATTCCAACAGACTTTAGCACCGTCAAGTCAGTGGCAATGTTGCTCTGCCAGTCACAAAGTAGCAGGACCATTCCAACAGACTTCAGTACCGTCAAGTCAGTGGCCATGTTGCTCTGCCAGTCACAAAGTAACAGGACCATTCCAACAGACTTCAGTACCGTCAAGTCAGTGGCCATGTTGCTCTGCCAGTCACAAAGTAGCAGGACCATTCCAACAGACTTCAGTACCGTCAAGTCAGTGGCCATGTTGCTCTGCCAGTCACAAAGTAACAGGACCATTCCAACAGACTTCAGTACCGTCAAGTCAGTGGCCATGTTGCTCTGCCAGTCACAAAGTAACAGGACCGTTCCAACAGACTTCAGTACCGTCAAGTCAGTGGCCATGTTGCTCTGCCAGTCACAAAGTAACAGGACCATTCCAACTTACTTCAGTACCGTCAAGTCAGTGGCCATGTTACTCTGCCAGTCACAGTTTCTGCACTCTGCCGACAGCGCTCGCTTTTGACCATCGATGTATAAGTTCTGCACGACGGTAAAAGACTGAGGCTGTTTCTGTCGCATGTTTCGGCAGACAACGATTGGACAAACCCTTCACAGCGTTGCAACTTTTCTCTGTTATCACTGTGCTAATATCTGCAACTGCTGTCTCTTACCCTCAATAAGATAGCAGATGTTCTGATTCTGACATATTCATCCGCCCTCCCCCACCCCTCTCCACAAAAGCAAACAACGTTTTATTCTCGAGTAACGTGACAAAGCAACTAATTACTGCTCCATTATCCTTAGGCTGTGTAGTGAATTGGGAAACTCGATACGATTCTCAAGCAAGAAGAAGCGGGGTACGTAGAATTTGCTGTGGCAAATTATTTGCAAACAAAAATTTTAGGCTTCGTATTTTCCCTTTTCGACCAAGTTTAGCCCCGTGTCACTGGGACCCACCCAGCTCTTTCTGCGGAGATAAAGTGGGAGGAGTTTCGAGGGTGATGATTCATGTCCATATCGCATCGAGATACAGAATAAGGAACAGTAACTTCCACTGCACTACATGCATAGATACAGCGGCAACACTCTATAACATTTTTTTTTGTGGTGAAGGGCCCCGCAGTAGATGCTACGGACACACCGCAGCCTTGAGGCTTATTGTGCAACCCTGTCATGAAGATGATTAGTTTTTTCACTTTTTACGTGTAATGGAGCACGGGTGGAATAAAATTGACAGGAAAAAACCGAAGTACTCGGGGGAAAAAAACTTGTACCAACGTCACTTTGTCCACCACAAATCCCACATGGACTGACCCAGGATCGAACCCGGGCCTCCGCGGCGCGGTGAGAGGCCGGCGACTAACCGCCTGAGCCATGGCACGGCCACAACTCTGTAACTTACTATAGTTTTACATTGCTTATTCCGTGCATCGTGACAGAATTAGAAACTTATGTAACACCAACAAATGCACTATTCTATATTTTATTCGTACCCCCTTTTACATAGTTCCTACATGTTTCGGCTTTGATTCAAGCCACCTTTAGGGAGCCGACATTAAAGTTTCTATAAAACTTACAGCAATAAAGTAAGTTACAATAGGCGTACGTATGTTGTGATATCAGTAGTGCAGAATATTATAGGTTTTGGTTAAAACAGTAGACATAAATGTAATATAATAATGTTGGTGAAACATTGATACTGTTTGTATTTGTGCCTCATTTTTGTTAACTTTAATATGGATATATTTGGGCGTTAAATGTTTAAGTCTGCGCATTTTATTGAACCATATTGCTGCATTTGTTTTAAGCAACTTCTCCTTGGTGTTTTTGTATAACGGTTTCACGAATTTTGGTCTACGAACGGAACAAAAAGCGATATTGTACAATTCCGTGGTCTTATAACAACATTCACTGGGAAAAACCCAGCAAAATCACGAAAGAATATTTCGTACACGCGTGGATACTACATAAAATACCAGCAGTGCAAAAAAAAGTGTACACAAGTGATCTACCTGAAGGACCAATTTATGCGGTCACACGAATGTCCATATGTAATGTACAGGATTGACAATGGTTTTTTTACATTAGTCCTGCCGTACATACATCCACATCTTATGGTCTGAAACCATTTTTATATTTTTTATATTTACACCTTTATATAACGTACATCTTTTATATTTACATTTTAACGTATACTTCTCTTAAGCAGCACTTTGATATATTGGAAATACGTTTCATGTATGTAATTAAAAGAGGGGGAGTTTTACTCTTATCAAATGTACGGAGTTTGATTTTCATAGTTTTCTGCCATAGGCCTGATGATGGCTGTTTGAGCTGAAACCGGTAGTCTGATTACGTGTTTAAGGTGTATGTGTTGGTTGTGACTGTACTATTGATAATAGTGAAATATACTTTTGCATGCACATATTAACGGGGATGTCTAATATTAAAATAAAAAAAAATAATATAAAAAAAGATAGAATATTGTTGAGAATAGCCAACCGAAAGATGAAATTCAGACATTACACCAACTCTGCCTTTATTGTCACTTTTTCTGTGCTGGATGATTGTGCTCCTCAGCTACAATGAACTTTATCTACCCCTCACAGCGGTAAAAGCAACTCAACTAATAGAATTTGAAATTGAAGCTGTGTGGACGCTAAGAGTCCCCGCGCTCTTGAGACACGGCGCTATGTTGCCAAAGTTATATGATTTGCAGTAAGAGCAGGCAACCATGTCACACTATCTGAAGATGCAATCCCACCAAATGGATCAATGGAAGTGGTCTCTATCGGTTATTGTGCCTTAAAAACGAGGGGAGCAACAAGCTGATATTCAATTTGCGAGGTGCCAGGATGTAATGCTAGCACTTAAGTGTCTGGTTCGTGATGTTGAGTCCTAGCAGTTCCGAGCCCAGAGAACACACCAACAGCGGCCATTTTGTATTAGATGTGTGTCGATAGTAACCAGCTGTGGCTTCGCACTTCCTTTCACTTTAAATGTACCATTTGCTCTCAGAAATATTATCACAAGGTGAGGAAAAAAAAAAAAAAAGGAAAATTGCAGAGATGACCGGAATATGCGGACACATAAATATAACATGACAAACTACGTTACAAGGGAAGTGTTAGCTCGGGAGACGTTTATGTCGGGACAAAATTCTTGTATGGCTTTGGAGACTATTTAATTTACAAGTATCTAATTAAATTCATTTCTAGCTTCACCTGAATCACCCACTGTGTTATTTAGAAATCAACGATAAACTGTCGAACGCAAAATATATTTGTTATGAACATCCAACAGTTACGTGTTTCGACTTTTAACTATGGCATCGTCAGACTGCGCAAGAGTTACAAGAAGGTTTAATTTAAAGGAATGCAACTAATATTATTCACAAACGAGATCTCAACAGTTTCAATAATGAGATGTCAATGAACTATATTACTTGCATTGTTGTACATTATACGTTCCTCTGAATACTGTACAGCCTGACGATGGCTTAGTTAAAAGCCGAAACATGTAGCTGTTACTGAACTACATCGTGCGTTTATATGCGTATATATATATATATATATATATATATTATATATATATATACAGCTTATATCAAAATGCTGATCGTGCTGTTAACACAAAACCGTTTAAATAAAACAATTCAATTTTAAATACTGTGTATAAAGATCCAAGCTTTCAGGAATATGACGCTAGAGCATCTTGTAAATACGGATGTTTCGAAGGCGCGTAGTGCCTCCACCTTAAATGATGCTAGAGCGTCTAGTAAATACGGATGTTTCGAAGGCGCATAGTGCCTCAACCTTAAGGGCCAAGCAGTCCGATGCTTGGTATTGAAAATGGAGGAAAAAGACCCCTCCGAAACGTCAGTACTTACTACTCAACACAGCGGTACATCCCAGAAACGTGCACATTCATCAACACCGCTGCAAGAACCTCAAATCTCGTACTGCGTGTTGCTGTGTTTGCTTTATAATCACAGCCTGTGGAGCCGCCTAAAGAAATCGTGTTAAGCAGATCGACACGCAAAGACTTTGGGCCACCAGAAGAAGAGTAAAGACGGCTTAGAAGGATTTCCATGCGGCGGGAACGGACCGTAAGGCCTAGCTTGTGTTCAGTGTTTATGAAGAAAACTATGTTGGGATTAAAATATCTATCGCGATTATTTATTCGATTTTTTAAAATAAACAATTGATGATTTCAAATTTTGAACAGTCTTTGGAATTATGGTTTTTCAGACTTTCGAATAAATAGAATATTAAGCTATCCACAATTTAGGGTATATATATATATATCTGTTGAATCCGTAACGATATCCAGTACTTTGTTTCCTATACAGTACCTTCTCACTAATACTGATATCTATAATTGTTAATTATTGATCTCAACAACACACAACAAAGCTCTCACAGTAAACTTGTGATAAACATTTCCATTTCCTACACAAAGCAGGAAATATAGGCTCTTTGTACAAGCACACATAACGGAAGCATAAGAGAAGCTCGTGTCAGTTCGTGTGAATGTATGATATCTGAAACTGCAGCAGGGATTTCATTACAATTAGATGTTTGGTCAGCACTCAAATGGTCTAAGCGAGTAGGCTGGAAGCGACGCCAAAGTAATGACGACTCTGTGTGTGTCGAATATAACAAAACTCTTATCACTATTTGATTTACTGTTTCAGATAAATCAGAGTAATTTATGGACCTAATTATTTTCTAACGGTTTGTAACGTAGGTTGATTCGCGTAAGAGCATAAAGTCGAACAGCGCCCATTATTTGAATTAGATGTATTTGACAAATATTACTTGAATCTAATCTTAAAGTCAAGTAACTGCCATTATGACAAAGCTTTTACATTAAGATTAATGACTAGGATCCAGCTCGGAGCTTTTAAAGTACTAAGTGGCAAGCTAACATCTATACCGCCGACGTAGAAGGGCAATGGCTAGAACAACTTCATTTACGTTCCCCACGTACGTCCACGTGACGCTTTCTGCTACAATGTATCATGACTTTCAGAAAAGTGCATTCTATTCTAGTATCAGGATCTTCCATAGCTTACCATGTAATATCAAAATCTTAAGAATGAAAAGGCACAATTTAAAGAAGCACTAAGAAGATACTTAAAAGCACACTCCTTTTACTCTGTAGATGAATTTCTTATGAGTACTGTTAACCTATAATACTGACGTCTAAGACTGCACATAGAATGTTTAAAGCATTTTGCAATGTACATTTTTTATATGATTTTGTATGTTATAACATTCCACATCCTCTTGTCTTGTGACAAAATTATGGATCCAAGGAATGTATATATGTATGTATGTATGTATGTATGTATTGATACGGTCACATATGTAATGGCAGCAGTTAGCCGTGGCTTGGCTCACGTATTTAGCCCCGGCTGCTCATGGCAGATGCTGGGTGTCGATCTCACGACAGTCGATGTGAGATATGTGGTGGCCGCATTACCAAGGGACTCGGTATCACCTCAAACCAAGAATAAACAAGACAGGCAAGGTACGTATAACGTAAAGTTGAGGTGCGTTCGCGTAACTATTTTTACCGTTGAAAAGCAATACGTATCAGACATTGTGTGTGTGTTTTTAGCGTTCGTCATCAGTACGACAATGCGCATGCGCCGTATGATTGTAACTGTCGCCTGTCCGATTCTACAAACATTTTCCACATTATCTCATAAACGGCACTATTTCGGAAAAAGTTATTGAAATAAAATGTGTGTTTAAATTTTTTTACAACTTTGTCTGCAAATTTCTCATTCTAAGAAGAATTCAGCTAATGTTATCATAAATGGGCATAGTATTCAAGTAAAGTACCCGTTATTCTTGTCAGATTTTAATAAAACTTGCATTTTCTAGACAGGTTTTAAAAAAATACTCAAATGTAAAATTTCATGAAAATCCCAGTTGGAGCCGACTTGTTCCATGCGGACGGGCAAGCAGACAGAACACAGACAGAGAGAGAGACAGACAGACATGACGAAGCTAATAGTCGCTTTTCGCAATTTTTCGAACAAGCCTAAAAAAGAAGCATTAGTTGTTAAAAGAAGAAATTCACAATTTGTACTTGTCAAACATTTTAGGGTGATCAAGTCATAGGGGACGAGATAGACGGGGTATGTGGCATACAGACTTTTGGTGAGGAAATATGAATGAAATGGACCGCTTTGAAGATGCAGACGTATTATGGCAGGCAACTTTAAAGTGGAATTTATAGGACAAGTATATGAGGTTGTCGACTGGAGTCACCTGGCTCAAGATATGGAAAAGTGGCAGGGTTTGTGAACAGTGTGATAAGCATTTGGATTGCACAAAATGTGGAGAATTTTCTATTATATAAGAACTGTTATCTTCTCAAAATTACTCTGCTCCTTGGAGTCAGTCAATTGGTTAGACATTGTCGTCATATTAACAGTCCTATAATCGTCTTTGTGGACTGCTTCGTAGTCCATGTCCATTCAGGAATATAAGGCTATCACACTTGCAAAATCATAGGCTATTTCTAATTTTTCAGTAATCTACTTCCCCTTAATTTAGGCTATGTTTCTTTCATTTTAAGTAGACAATTAAGTTCATTTCTTAATGTTCAAACGACTTTAATGCCAAACAATGCTGTATAACGTAACTTTAACCAGAATGTCATATTAATTCGTTGAATTCCTAACATTATATGTTTAACCGTAGTTTGCCAACAAAGGAATAATGTGTTCATTCGTCGAAGTCCACAGATCGAATCGTAGGCTAGGTTTAATCGTCGACAATTCAATTCAGTATGATTTTACCCACAATCATATAACGCCAAAACATACGGAACCCAGCGCTGGAAAGTTACAGATTCTGAACCGAATTCACTACCTAGCTCAGCACCCTTCACTCTAGAACCCTAATTTCGCGCGAGAAAGTCCATTCGAACTTCATTGGACTGCAATGGCTTCATGTGACACACATTCCTCAGCGGAATTTTAACACGCGCATAATTATATTTTCGCTGACAGAGGAAAACTGCTTCCTTTTCTTTATAGTCAGTCACACAAGCCGCCGACAATTAGGTGTCAGCCACATCTGAATTCGACGCGTTCTGCTTGTAATAATCATGTTTTTATTTTATTCCAGTTGTATAACCTAATGAGGCGCGAGGTGTGTGAATAAAAACAGTAATTAAACCTCCATTATTTACATAAACTAAACTTACTGCCAAATTCTCCAATTGATATCCAGACCCTACGAAGCTGGTCAAAAAGCCGAAATGTGGTTCACGGCCGGTTGCAACTCCCCCCTTGCCTATGCAGACTAATGGTTACCCTAATAGAGCAGCATTTGGAAACCAGTCACTATTATTAAAATAAAAATATAGTACAATAGGTTCTAATGCTGACGACTGATCTCGTAAACACAAGGTTAGGTCCAGATCCTCAAACACTGCACATATAAAACACAAGTGTACCCAGCGTGCCGTTATGATATAATGAATAAATCATCCTCACAAACGTTCAGAGAATTGGTTCATAACAGATTCTGTCACGATGCGAGTTAATAAATCAAACCTTTGAATGGGGTTTCTGATCATCAACACGTGAGGTCGCCATTAGCCACCCACAGCCCCTAGCCGAGACGCCCCAAGATCGATTCCCCAATAGTCGTGATGCGATTCTCATGTCCTATGTGTCACTGTGACCAAGCACTGGTCACTTTGCAACAAAAACAAGAGATCTTAACTTTTATGAAAGATTTTCTGCCTTTTGTCCTGCTGACAGACTCTCACAGTTCTGACGCCATGCTAAATTTGTGAATCCGAGAATTGTAGTGAATTCGGGGAAGTTATCGACTTCTATTCGAACCTTTGCCGAGTTACCGAATATAGAGAGGCTTTTCTTACTTGGTGCAGGTATGTTGAGTGGTGCCTTAAAATAAATATGGCCATCTGATTTCTAAGTATCTGTCTATTCCCGTTTTCTTCGACGCCAAATATGTCTGCAGTGGCAAAAGTATCCCTAAATATAGAATCGCTTTTGTAACCGTGTAAATGCAGCTCCAGAACTTTATGCTCTTTTCAAATCGGACGGAAATGATTTAGTCCTAAGGCCATACCAAGGGCACATACACACAGCATATACAGTACAAGCAGCTATTACAGGATTTATATTTCAATTACAAAAATAATGTCGACATGGGAAGACAGCCACGCTACAAAGATGTAAGTTATTCGGAAGCAATATCAGTATTGCTAACAATTCAGTCGACTATAAATTCAGGAAATGAACATTTTTGAAGCCATCCGACATAAATATAACATGAAACTAAAATAGTTCTTTATAAATACGTGATTCTACATATGCAATATACGAGTTTTACAAGGTTGTATATGCTACGTCTTAACATTGACACTGAGTCATACATAATAAGTTACATTACTTAATTTCATACAAAATACAATAAATTTGATGACTGAAAACGTAAAACCTATAACATATTTCTGAATTCTGCGTACTTTTGCCTTTAAGTAGACCTATGTACGTATCATTACTTTGGGAAATATATACAGTACTGTAATTGTATTTAGATGGTTATGAATAATAATAATAATAATAATACAGAATTATTTCAAGTGTTAAAAGTATCGTTGAATAACTTACGAATAAATTAAGCACTAAATTTAAATTTTAGTGTGCTATCAGAATCTAAACCAGTGGACTCCGAAGCTAAACGAGGGAATATCAACTTCATGCGAGAGAGCGAATATTTCAGGTACAGATGTGAAAATATAAATCATGTCTGAAAAATTAATATTTCATCTACGGGCAGTGTACGTACTGGAAGACCTGAGTTTGATTCCTGATGGACTGTTCTTTCTTCTCTTTTCACGTACGATAGAACAGTTACAGTGTTCCGCTTCACAAGGTGCCGGAGGCATTTTAACAGAAGGTATATCAGCCAGAGCGTGAAGCTAACCACCTATCACTCCCTGTTACTGAGTTCAATGCAGCATGGGGCTTTATCTTCAGGCTTCTCCTTTGTCTAAACAAGTAAATTACACGTAACAATCTCGCCTTACGAAATGTCATCTAGGCTGGCACCACCAATTAAATTAATTTTTGCCCCTACAATATCATCATTTGTATTATATTACTGTGTTCTTTCATCTCAAGGATTTTGTCCTAATATTTATTCTGTATCTCGCAATACATAGACGTACCAGGGACTATTAAAAAATAAGATTATATGCCGTATAATTTCGTACATAAACGATCTTGGAAATCCCGCATGTAGGCCTAATGTGGAGTTGAGCGAGTAACGCCCGTTTCCAGGCCGTGTCATGGCTCAGGAGGTTAGTCGCCGGCTCCCACCGCGGAAGCCCGGGTTCGATCCCGGGTCAGTCTATGTGGGATTTGTGGTGGACAAAGTGGCACTGGGACAGGTTTTTCCCCTAGTACTTCGGTTTTCCCCTGTCAATTTCATTCCACCGGTGCTCCATTACTTGGGAAAATGAAAAAAACTGACCATCTTTCTCTTCATCTTCATCACAGGGTTCCACTATAAGCCTTAAGGCTACGGTGGGTCAGTTGCTTCTGCTGCGGGGCCCTTCACCACAAAAAAAATCAGTTTCCAGAATGATGCAAAATCTTGGTGACAAATTTAAATATGGTCGCGAGGAGGAAATACTTATGCCACGATGGCTAATAACACAAAGCACGGACTTCCATCAACCGGGAAGAGAAAAGTTCGTCCCGCGGTACGCTAAGTGCCTTAGTTGTGGCGGAGACCCTGTGTAAAATAGGGGATAACAATACAATAAAATATGCACTGTTTTTGTTCCGAGCTGAGAATGAAAACCCAAGATACATGCATTGTAAACTTATTTTTTGTCCGAACCTCGATCATACACAAATCTACTGACATATCTACTATAAAGACATCTTATTTGAGGTTCAGAATAAGCTGAGACGCGCAGTAAAGACGAGGAGGCGTGTTCCTTACGACTTAAAAAGTCTTCTCCTCCAGTATGTAAACGACAGAGGATAAATGTGAGGAAAGTGCAGTGCTCTAGTTAATACATCCTTAATTCTGAACACGAAGGAAGTGCTCTCTGCTGCTGGTGAGGCCCACTAATACTCGCCGTTACGTCTGAGTGCTACTTGTTTGTTTGTTCTGAGAACCGTGTCTTGATAAGGGAAGATAGGAGCGACAGTCTCTTTTTCAGCATGCTGGGAGAATTTACATTGTTTATCTCTGATTTTACTTTCAAAAGCATGTTCTCGTGTACGTCTGAGACTTCATAACAAAGTATAAACCTTCGTTTTGATAAAAAATGCACATACCTTTTTATCTTCTTGCTGCTGTCTCAAGGGAACATTGAAAGGGCACTAATTTGGAGTTTCAATATTTAAATACTAGCCCGAAAATTAAATTCGTGCTCAGAATAAAAAAAGTATAAAGTTTTATTAAACAGTAATGTTATGTTTACATTAAAATTGGAAAATTGCCTTGTAAATGAAATAATAAAAGAATATAATGAAATATTTGTTGGACGTTGTAAAGCTCTTTCTTTGAAATTTAAAGATGTGTCATTAGACGATTTTTGTCTTCTGGGCTTTGACGCTCAGTCGCTGGGAAATTGTCCCAGACATTTCAGAAGAAAGTGTCGCCTTCATTTTCAAGTGTTGAAGTTCCACGAACAAGCATTCTTCGTGGAACTTCACGTAACGGAATCCTTAGATTCTACGGACGCACCGCAGTCTTGAGGCTTGTTGTGCAAACCTGTGATGATTTTTTCCGTTTTTTCGTGTAATGGAGCACCAGTGGAATGATACTGACGGGGGAAAGCGAAAGTACTCGGGGAAAGCCTAGCCTAGTGCCACTTTGTCCACCACAAATCCCACATGGACTGACCGCGGTGAGAGGCCGGCGACTAACCGCCTGAACCATGGCACGGCCTCGTCGATAGCTTTAGGAAACCTATTACTTCTTTAAACAGATTCTGCGCTAATCTGTGACATTTTCAAATCAATTTCTCTATGTTTTTAATGGTTTAAAGTTTTTGCCCCAGTACTGCTCTTATATTGCTTTGTTTCTGCCATATTGGTTTTGTTTTGTTTGTTAAGTGTTTTGCTTTTATGTATTTCTGTTTTGCTTTATTTATTTCTTTGTGTTGGCTTTATAATAGGCACTTGTGCTGTTAAAGCCTGCACGTTAATAAACACGCATTGAATTGAATTGAATCATCAGATTTAGCTAAGACCTTAAGTTTTGACTGTGTCTACGTTAAATTTGTTGGATATAAATTCAAGGTTTCTTACAGATATCTTATTCTTAATTGTTAAATTGCTAACTACTTTATATAATCAATTTCTGGGATGATTGTCTATGTAGAATTAAATCAATAATATATTATATATCGGTCTTCAAATTCAATAAAAATAAAATGCTCGTCAGGGTTCTCAGAATCAAATATCTAAACAAAAGACGAATACGTTGCGAAGACCGAATAGCTTACATAATTGCACGAAATCGTTACCAGTGCTGCTTACACATCAATATACAGGGCATACACAAAAGAATGGTGCGGTTTCAAAAGTGAATAAAAAATTTATGTCTCACATTACACGGGCACAACATACACCGTCAGCGGCGGCAACTGTCCAAGTTTCTCATGCGCTACCAGCAGTTCGCTTCTCATGCTTACTGCGGGGCCAGTTTCTAAGATGGCGTTGCAGCAGGAGAAGGCTTTCTGTGTGCTCCGTTTTGAGGTGTCCAGATCTGTGATTACAGTGCAGCGTGAGTTTCGTGCACGGTTTAAAAAAGACGCACCACACAAAAATAACATAAGCAGGTGGTACCGACAGTTTGTAGAAACTGGATGCTTGTGTAAAGGCAAGAGTCCTGGTCGACCTCGTGTGTCTGATGAAAACATTGAAAGAGTGCGTGAGGCGTTTCAGCGAAGTCCCCGCAAGTCAGTGGCTACAGGAAGCAGTGTGGATGTGTGTCGTGTGACCCAGGGTGCACACATTGAAGGATTGCAATTACCAAATGAGAAACTTGGACAGTTTCCGCCGCTGACGGTGTATGTTGTGCCCGTGTAAGGTGAGAAATACATTTTTTATTCACTTTTGATACCGCACCATTCTTTTGTGTGTGCCCTGTACAGCACAGTGTACCGCAATGTACTATACTCGTTGCAGGAACCAAAAGAGCAGGAGGTGTTTTTGATTTCCAAAGGTAAAACATTCCAAATTTCCGTAAAAAACGAAGCGGGAACACAAATGTGCAAACATAAACACAATGCGGTACTCTTCTTCGGTCTAAATTTTGTTTATAAAAACTCCATTAAGACAGCCTGTAGAAGTCCACGAACTCCAGCTGCCAGTAAAACTTTCTGTTCCCTCTCAAAACATGATTGGGAAAGCGCTAGAAAAAAAAAGTATCAATCTCTATCATCCACTGATGTTCTGTTTTGGGTAACACAGAAGCTACCTTCTGGTGATTTATGAAAAAGTTTGGCGAGTTTTTTGCATTTCCAATTATAAAAGCTTTCATGACATAAAAAGAATAAACACGGATTTATGGTCGCAGAAAATAATGTTTAAGACTTCAAAGCATGAACGTAATAGTTACCGAAGCATGAACAGCGGTTACACTGCGCGTTAGGGGGAGTTCGTAGCTTGACAGTGCGAGTTTTTTTATTCGTATCTCCTTGGCAACGAGTGACGTGTTTTTGTTATAATTTCCTGCAGTTTATGGCTTTATAAAATACTTGCAAAAAACTCATATATTTGCACCTGCCAACCCAGACACGTAAAGTTTTGGGACGACAGTACGAAATCGCAGTTAGGTTGCCTTTCCATAACTTGTCGTATACGTACATAAAATGTTTCCTCTTGATGGACGTAGGCGTCAAACTTTACTCTCACGCTATGAGGGCAATGTGCCACTCTTACATTAACAACACACTGCTGAGGGGAGAGTGCGCGGCAAAACGAGTTCAAGTAGCAATAGACTTGAGTAAACTGCGTAATGAAGGGCTTTATAATTCATAATCATTACCAAACAGTATTAGATTTAAAAATTAAATTTTAATTATATATATATCCGAAAAAGAAAGGCTAATTGAATTGGTCACATCTTGCGTAGAAAGGCCTTCTAAAACACGTGATTGAAGGAAGGTTAGAAGGAACCACAGAAATGACGGGAAGACGAGGAAGAAGGCGTAAGCAGCTACTGGATGACCTTAAGGAATGACCTTAAGGAAAAGAGAAGGTACTGGAAAGAGAAAGAGGAAGCACTAGATCGCGCCCTGTGGAGAACTCGCTTTGGAAGAGGCTACGGACCTGTCGTAAGACAGACTGCAGAGTGAATCCGAACACGGTGGACAAGAAAACTATAAAACTGTTCTTTGTATAATTTCTCCATTTTTATATGGTAAACGAACATAATAGGTGTTACTAAAATTGTTTCATGCCCATGTCTTCATCTGTACTTCCGCCCAGGACGGTCCTGGGGCCCTTTACTGCCGAGGTTAAGAATGAGTAGAGCTATACCTCCACTCTTGCTCTGTGTCATTCATGGCACGTTACAGGGAGAGCTTTAACTTGCATTAAGTGTAAGCCAGTAGAATACTTATTGTAACAAGATTTTCCGATACACCCCTGCACTGTTCTGGGACAGCAGTGCACGAATATACAAATGGTCCGGCATTTCTGTCACATGATCATCTTATCTTCGGGCTATAGAATTTCGAGGTCCTAGATTTCAAGCCGGATCTGAAATATTCTGGTCTTAAATAAATTTGAGATAACGTCCTCTGGTCACGCTGCTTTCCATTCTTCTAATCAATACACTTGCGTTTTATAAGTTGGCGTTCAACACATGCAAACAAAGTTAAAACAGCCAAGTTTTAAGCCTTTACACTCAGAAACCCTATTTCATTCCACATACTAAACACAGAAGCAATCAATTTGTGTCTTAGAATTCCCTGTGATTAGGAGAATGTATTAGCATTACAATAAGTGAAGGGCTACACATTCCTTCAGTTAATTTTACATTTACACAAACGTTACACTATACACAACATATCTCAAACCTGGTTGCATATATTTGAAGATCTTTTGCTGTACGCTACGTTAGCACTCTTACATTAAGTTGCGCTAGATTCACTCCTACGTCACAAGTTCGTAATTTCGCCATGTTATTACGACACACTGAGATCACATTTCTTTTTCTACCTAAATCTACGGCGCTGAAAACATCGTAGACAATACAATGTCGAATTGCAGGGAGTTCATATATAAATAAATCGAAGAATGTGGAAGAAATTGTAGTGGCCTAATTTAAGTTTCTTGTCCAAGCCACAAGGAATTTATTTCCTAATTCAAAAGATCACTTGGTATTAAAGTGTATGGACTGGACGTAGAGTGAGAATTCCACTACAAACGATAAAGCAGCGCGTACCAAGACGGTAGTGCCAATAATAACAACAGAGAGGCAAGCTACATGTAACGTAACATCGAGACGCTTTCGCATAATATTCATGCCTCCTCGACTATCCTAACAGCCTGATACCATTTCGCTTGAAACGAGAGCTTTTATGGGGATTTAATGTCGCAGACAACAACAACACTTCTTCAGTAAAACTCCCTTTATTTTTGTCCGCTTTTGACCAAACTTGGATTGTTTCGACAGATTTTTATAAAAGTCCCGAGTATCAAATATCACGGAAGTTCTTCCAGTCGGAACCGCGGTGATACATGCAGACAGACGAACAGACATGACGAAGCAATTAGGCGCTTTTGGTGAATATGCAAATGAGCTTTAAAAGTAACATAGGTTTTAGAAATTGCTTGTACATGAGTAATATCAGCGGCATTTACAAGAACTTTTTCCATGGCCACAAAAGTACTCCAATCAATGCACTACGTTTCGAAAGCAAACTGCTTCCTTCCTCAGGTAAAACCACTAATCATAAAACAACTGACCAAATATGTAACACACATCAACATAATTCACACGCGAGAAACAAAAAACCAATACATCTAAAAATATAAATTCAAATACGCAAACCTAAAAAGTTTTTTAACACAATGATAAAATATAAAATTTAAAATAGGTCGGAAAGTCACGATACCAGATAATAAAATATAAAAGAGATTCAATAAAAGAAATAGCCAGTAAAAAACAACACACTCTGTTGGTGGAAGTAAAAACCAACACAAAAACGAATTCTTTTTGTGTTGTATTATCTGGTATCTTGACTTGAAAACTATTTAAAATTTTTGTATTTTATCATTGTTGTTTTTTAGGGTTTGCGTATTTGGAATTTAAATTTTAGATGTATTGTTTTCTTTCTCGCGTGTGAATTATGTTGATGTGTGTGTGTGTTACATATTTGGTCAATTGTGTTTTAGGATTAGTGGTTTCACCTAAGTAGAAAGCAGTTTGCTTAACGAAATGTAGTGTATTGTGTTATTATTGTGACAGTGGGAAATTTTATTGTAAATGCTGCTGATATTACTCGCGCTTTAAAAATGTAGCCATACAAGGATCACAAACAAATGGTGTATAACTAGCTAATTGCATAAGGGAATCACCCGAGTTCATCTTTAGGTCTATAATAGTCATAATAATTCAAAGTCTTCATTGACCTAATCTGAAGCCAAAGTGAGAAACTACAGGAAAATAATATAACCAGGATAATGTGGGTATAGAATTTCGTGAGAGAACGAAAAATCAATGGCTCTGTCAACAAGAAAAACGTGGCTGCAATGTCAACAAGAAAAATAGGGCTACCACAGTAACTGCAATTAGATCTCATGTGTTGTTAGTGTCTGTCCACAGGAACTAAAGGCATTTAGGTGGTTCATACATTATAGATATACTTCAAGAACTGCTACCGTAAAGAGTGTACATTGTAACTCGTTTCTAACACGAGAGAACAGAGGAATTTTAAAAATTCACTTATACAAAATTTACAAACAAAGTGTGCGTATGACAGTTACTGTTACCGGAGGAAGAGTCAGAAGCATGAGGACGAAAACTACACAAGAGTGAGCTCCAAATGTACCCGGTACTATAAAGACTATTAAATAAATTTGAGGTTGGTGCAGAGCAAATAAGAAATTCTTACAAATTTGCAGTTCCGTAAACATCCATTTAAGAAACCAACTGGATGATATAGTGTAATATATAATATATCAACAGTCATAAAAAGATTCCTAAGTGACCATGTGAGTTACGTGTAACGACGCCAGAATAGATTACCGAGCCCGTACTCTGTACTGGCGAATATGAATCTGACCAGTTTCAAAACAATGAGTTTGTCAAGCATCTGAATAAATCATAATTGCTCAAGACAACTTCATAGCATGGAGTTATATTACTGTGCAATGATTAATATGTACCTCATGATTAGCCAGCGAGTGTCAATAACGATCACTGAAGTTTTTTCGAAAAGGAATTAACTGTAGAATTCTAATATTTCTAAACAAATTCTTCACAAACATTCCTCTGCGCAACAGATACAATGTCTCGAAGTAAATCTGGTGACGTTTAACAGCCTTCAGTTGTTAGAAATTACAAGTCCTGCTATCGTACAAGTATGCCAGGCCTATTTGTTCACTTCAGTTTTAGGCCAACATGAGACATAAGCCTATGTTTCAAGTTTTGTACCTAGTTTTACACGGTCAAGACTATTTTAGTTTAAACAAGCTTTGTTTGAGAGCAAAGAAAGAAGATTATAAAGAGTTACCTTCACAACACTTGCACTCCTTGAAAAAAAAAATCTGTTCATTCAGCACATTACAATCCTGAATTCGGTGGCGTTAGTGTTGCTACCAATACAAAAGTTCGCTCGTCTACCATGTTGTTATTACTGATTGTAGGAAATTAAGAAGATGTCGTATAATTTTATTGTGAATTATTTTCAAGAAGTTTCGTAATAATCGATTAACCGTTTCCAAAGTTAAGAAGGAAGACACAAGTACAAACACACGCTAAGACAGCATGTCAAATACATTGGCCTCCTATTTTCGTCAAAGAAGGAAAGTAAGATAAAATACAGCTTACCTGCAAACAAGGCTACTGAGACGTGTACTGTGAATACCATAAACACGAATTCGACCTAGGGGACGCGCAATACATAAACTGATACGAGAAAGCAAATGTTAAGAATGAGCGAATACGTCAGCTTCGATGTATGATTTTCGTTCCAGAATTCGATCATCCAGATATTTATTCAATATTTTCCGAGTTCCTCTACAGTCTGACAAGAATAACAGACATTTTATATGAATACCTACGTACAGCGTGACTTTCACCAGATCTTCGTGACAATTCTATTGTGATTTCTACTAAAATTTGTCGACATTTTCCGAATTTGGTTAAATTCCGACATGAACAACAGACATTTGACATGAAGACCTACGTATTTTTTTGATAACATCTCGCCGTTATTATTCCTTGTAACTAAGATAGGCTGTGTTCACTATGATGTAAGATTTGAGGCCGAAGACAGAGTTAACTATTTGAATATAGCAATAGCAATTGATCGATAGTAAATGTCACTATATAAGACATATCGATGCCGAAGAGATATCGACTACGTTAAAATCTAATCTGTTGTTAAGAGACAGATAAGTGTGTTGTGTGAAGCGCATAAAGGTGTACTTACAATTTCCGCAGTTCAGTTTTTTATGGAAATTGTTCACGAATTAAAAACCTATAGACAATTACGGAGTAAAAGTGCCAGAATTTTATGCTCTGCCGTTATTTCCTAACCTGTACTTTCCTTCGTTCTTCCTCTAGTGTGTAAAGTCATTTCGACAACGCCGTTACTGGCACGGAACTGCGTCTTGTAACTACATATCAGTGACAAGTGCAGAACTTCCTCGTCTAATAGTCGTAGCCAATTGTGTCGCAGGTACCAGGCTGATGATAAATGTGGAAACACTGCACCCCCAGTCGCATTCATATTTCATGACAGACGCAAAACCGACCACACACTGACATTTGCAGTAGATTTCAAGAACCTGAATAGATTTATGAGAAGACGACATGCCAAACGGCTTATAAGGGAACACATGCTTCTACGCAACGCTTTTAGGCGCGTTCTCAAAACTACGAAGAGCGAATATCAGCTTCGTCATGACTGTCTGTCTGTCTGTCTGTCTGTCTGTCCGTCCGCATATAACAACTCGGCTCCCAATGGAAGGATTTTCATAACATTTGATATTTGAGGATTTCTCGAAAATCTGTCGAAAAAAATTCAAGTTTGATTAAAATCTGACAAGAATAGCGGGTTCTTATATACATGAAGACGTATGTATATTTATGGTAGTGTAATATCTCGCTTAATCCTTCTTAGAATCTGAAATGTTTCAGACAAATGTTACAGAGAAATTCAAAACACAAATTACATGCTCAATAAATTTTTTCCCGAAAATCGTACCGTTTATGAGATAATGTGGAAAAACATGGTACAGCCAGATGGGCCACAGATGACATATAATACGGCGCATGCGCTTTGCATACTTATTGCTTTTCCACGGCAAGAATGGTTACGCGAACGAGACCCGATTTTACGCTATATGTATAGTGCCTGTTTTGTTTCTGACTTATCACGTATGTCATTCATGACTGTGAAAGAAACAAGTTCTGGAAAAAGAACCACCGGCGACCAAATGGAATGACGAGTCGGTCTCAGAAGATGAAGAGACCGATAAGAAATACGACAAAACGTAAGTCATAAACCTGATTTATCTCCTGTAGTGGTCTCGTTTGACACAATACATTAAGTTGTGCCATATCCAATTCTTTTTCACGGTTGGCAGGACTGACAGAGCGATTACCCCCCTCTCATGACATCTTCATTCAATTCTAGGCACGCTTCGATATCGCGCTAAAGCTGGGGGAAGCGCAGGCCACGGTTACCAATTCACAGCACACACACTACGCGGCAAATGACATTGTTCTCTTAGGGATATTTTAAGAGTTTCTGCGACTCTGTTACACGGCTGGGTCTCAGACGAGGCTCATGGATATGGGGTATAAGAAGTCACATAAATTATGCGACATGTTTTTGAGGTTCATATATAATCATAGCCGATCTTAGTGGCTGCGCGGTCTAAGGCATGGGTCTACGGCCGCTCGCTTACTGGGATTGTGGGTTCGAATCCCGCCGGGGGCATGTATGTCTCTTGCGAGTGTTGTGTGTTGTCAGGTAGAGGTCTCTGCGACGGGCTGGTCCCTCGTCCAGAAGAGTCCTACCGAGTGTGGTGTGTCTAAAGTGTGATCGTGAAGCCTCGACAAAATGAGGCGGCCTAGGCTCCCAAGGGGCTGTCGAGCAATTGATAAAAATTATATACAATTATATGGGCATGGAGGTACAATGTTATGGGGTTGAATACAAATATACAGACAGCGCGTTATACTGTTGTGAGGTTCAGGCATATTTACCTTATTTGTACAACAAAATGTTATGGGGTTAAGATAAAAGTGTGTTGTAGCTAGGCACACTGTTTTAGGGTTAAGGCAGGATTACATGGATAGTGTATCACAAGAATATGGTCTCATTGTTATATGGATAGTGAGGTTTATTTTATGGAGTTTATTTACAATTATACGAAATGTGAGGCACATTTGTATGGGGTTCAGGTACAGTTATACGGATTTGTATACACATTTGTTTTTGGTTTGAATACAATTTTGCTAAAGTTTCGGAATAATTTCATGGGGTTTTGGCACAGCCATACAAATGTTGGACACATCAGTGCGGGGATCAAACACAATTATATTAACAGGTTGGCACACTGTTATGATGTTAATATAGAGTTATGTGAACTGTGTGGCACATTTTATGGGTCTGAAGAATAATATCATTACCTTGCGGCACAAAGACATTGGGTCGGGACACAATTATGTGTGCAGCGATGCACACAGTTATGGGGATGAGGCACAATTAAGCGGAAAACGCAGCACATAGTTATGGGGGTTGAGGCACAGTTTTACGAAATGTGCACAACATTGTTAGGGGCCTTGCGACATATTCTCTTACGTATATTTTGTGTGGCGGTTTAGATCGTGATCTCCAAATTCTTAACACGTGTGGAATTCTTGAAACTAAATCAGCATTTCCGATGAACCCCTCTAAATTAGAGGTATAATTCTTTGGTGCAAAATTTAAATAAAAATTGTGACAAACATTTCTTCAAATAATGAAGAACTTGTTCACATTTATGAAAAAATAATATTTTATTATGAATGATTTACACTGATAAAAACACAGACCGCACAATAATGAGGAAAATACGGATTAAATTAAAAATTATGAAAATTATATTTACTGGTTTTATAATAAAGGACATGTGCTTGCGGAACCCCTGAAAGACGCCCGCGAGACAGGAGGGATCTGTAAAATACATTTTAAATACCAGCGGTTTAGACGAATACAGTTCACACCCTCCTATCTCACTTTCTTTTGCGAAGAAAGAAATCTTTCTCTTTGTGTCCTACAGCTATGCAAGCATTGTAACGTGTGTCCGTCGATATTGTGTTTCTTTTTTGAGAGCTTGGACAGTGTTTGTCTCAAACCCGCCCATGTCATCTGTACATGCCTTTGTAACATGTTCTAACACAGATTCGAATTTAAACGGAGATGACAGTTTTTATCTCCTGGGTTTTGGCATAATGCACTGTGGAGATGGTTATCAACCTTTTGGAGGATTCATAATTTTTTAGCACATTCACAATATTACTGCCTCTCAAGAACAGTGTACAGGAGTTTAATGCAATGTCACTGAGCCTAGCTGTCCTGCATCTCACTTAGCGATTCGTTCGATTCGTTGTTCCCGTAGCCTAAGAAACCAAGATTATTTTATATGAAAAGAACAGAATACCCGTGAAATGTGCACGTAGCATTATTCAGAGGGAAGTACAGCCCACGCCTTTGAATTCACTGTGGCTCTTTCAGAGTTGCAGAAATTTGTCCCCACAACGGTAAGATAACTGTTACATAAGTTTAACCACAGCACACCATGTGCTACAAATGCTACCTTACCGCTCTCCTACAGAAACGATGGCTTCCGAATTATTTATTGGATTGCTCCAGTGACATTAAACACTTTTTGTCTCATGAGGATATATGGCGTAACTCAGGTACCAACAAAATTACATTTCGAAAACATATGGAAGGTCTCTCGGAAAAGCAGGACGTACATGATAGGAGGTTAAGATGCACTGACGATGTGGCAAAGGAACGAACATAAAATTTAATGAGAAAACCTCTCGCAGAACAGTCTCTCGGAGATCGAGAAGGAGACGGGAGGATAATAAAATGGCGGACTTCAATGATAAAGGTTGTGAGGACGGGCTGGAAATGGAACTCTTTTGAAAGGTTTACGTAATAGTAGCCAAATTTTAGTTCTGCTACCAGATTCATAGTAAGTATGTTTAATTGCGTAGCTCTATTACCAGTTTCAGACTCCTTTTGTTGTCAAATTACATACGAAGATCGTAAGAGGCACTAAAGTGTATGAAATTTGGTAAGACCCAATCGGCTAAACACCTCGACCAGCCAGTTTGTGGTCATATTTCCTACTAGGAAAGTACTGGGTTTGAAATTCGGAGTGTAGAGACTTATTAGGAATATTCTTGTATAAAATGTACCCCCGTACATTCTGGCAAAATGCTGAAATATTTCCTTCAAACAGATCCACAACGGCTTTTTTCTATATACTTCACAATTCACAATTCTCAGTAACCTTACAATTCGACGCCAAATATCGTAGGTTACGAATTGTATGTCAATTAATAAATTAATCAAGATTCGGTCCGACCTATTTCAGAGCATTTACTCTAAAGAAATGTAGAAAATTCCACAAAACGTTAGGACAGCTGACACAAACAACTGATATATCAAGAGGCGGACATACAAAGAGTCACTTGGCTGGTAACGGAACATGAAATAGAAGAAGTCTTTGATTCGTGTAAAGAACAAACCTGCACAATAATATGAGCTTGGCTCCTGTGCTAGTCTGCTTGCATTTTTCAATGCCATTAAATTTTCAAGTAACGTAAGAAATCCTCTGTAATGAGAAAGCATGTGATATGGTTACTAAATCGAAACTTGTAGCGGTAAAGTGTCTCTGTCACTTTCAGTACAATGGATATCGATCCGACGCTCCCTCAAGACAAAGAGAAACTCTATTTCACGGAGATGTTTTCTCTGAGAATAAAAAACATGAGGAAGGAAGGGGAGGAGCTGGAGAAAGGCGGTGAAAGGGGGAGTGGGAGACGAGGTGAAAACTTTGACCAGTTCAGGGGATGTTAAAGGGGCGAAAGTGACTCCCAGCTGAAGAAGTTATTTCAGTGGCGACTTGTAGAGAGCGAAAACACAAAATATGCCACAGCGGGGAATAAAATTATAATAAAACTGTGTTTTTAGCATCTTAGTGCCTCTCATCGGTCCTTGTGGTTATGTGAATTAGAATCTGTTTTTGACAGAGTTAAAAACACTATAACAAACCTAACCAACAAAACAGATATTAGAATGCAAGAAGACAAATAGCCGTTTTGGCTGCGAGTTACGGGATATGACGCCGTGCGTCGTAAGGGCGCAGCAGGTTCCTCTGACACTTTAAGAAAGATGTCCTAGAAGAACGCATTCTTAATATTTATTTCCAACTGCAAGAAAACCAAATCTCATAAAATTCTCTCCCTTGTATTTAGAGAAACACATACCAGGCACGAAAGTACTGAAACAAGTTACAAATCATAAAGATTAAAGTTGCCAGGAGTGTTCTCATTTTTTGTACTATCAGCTGATTCGAGTGAATTTATAAAGTTGTATGCAACCGTATCTAAATAAAGGCCGTATAATGCAGGTCAACCCTTCAACGCCGGCCTCGATGCATATTACGGACCTTTAATTCCTCGTATGCTGGCGGCCTCGGGGCATTGTGTAGTCGTGAATGCATTTAGAGGTTCTATAAACTAAAAACACCTTCGTCCTGGGCCACTGAAATATTAAAAACCGAAATAAAATTCGCTGAAGAACTAGAATCATATTCACGACACAAAAAAATTAAAGAAATTCGTCAAATTGCTTCCGGTTGGGCAGACATTACTTTCTTTCTTATTACATAAAACGGCTGCAGAAAGAGACGTTCTTTCCCACTGTGAATCCAGTGTTAAGAACAGACACTGGGTCCACGTGCGGTTGTCCACGGACCAAGGTGAAACCAAACCGGAACCCGGTAGGTGTTACTAACTTATCGGACATCGACAACGCTGATGGGTTTGATCTCACGAGCAGGATTTAACTTGTGATGGTGAAATTAAAGTTTCTATTCTCTCGATGAACGATGTATTTCAAGAAGTGAGTTTATCAGGAGGGAGACTATGAACAATACTATGCCTTGTGACGTGACACCGTGTAAGTTGGTACAAGTGTACCGATGTAAGACGTCACATCTCATAACACAGTGACCTGCACTCGTTTATTAGATCATCTGCTGACTTCCACCGCTATATATTACAAGTGGCACAAAATCCCAGTTTGATAAATCCATAGATCACGTGACAGCACACTGTAAATAAGCGGTGATGAAACGTTTTTTTCATTAACACAACACTTTAATTTTATCCCTGCAAACTCAGTCCATAATATCTACATGGGACACAGGTCTGCCACATAATACTTGTTCACATGTTCTTCAATTTCTTAAAAAAGTGAGAGTGGCATATGTGCCGAACAAATCTGTAGCTTATGTTAAATGTAATGTGTATTACACTGCACAAAATTACGCCAATGGACACATTCTAGAGCCAACTGATTTCAACAACATTGCACCTTCTTTCTTTAAGATTTATTTACGTATTATGTTTACATTTACACGTAGGTCGTCAGGATTTTCTTCAAAAACTTTTAAATAATTTCAGTTCCCCACACGTGCAACATGTCATGTCCATACCGATGTCATTGATTTGATCAAACGTTTACAGTTAAAAGTAATAATTACTACATTCCTCATTGTACTTTCCCCAATCCCCTGTCAAGTTCCCTGTAAATTTCAAGTCTCCTGAGCGTCCTTCTCTGCGAAGGCCACAAACTACGTTCTTCCCTAAAGGCATGAAATCATATTTCACATCTACACGAAACAACAAGCAGCTTGAACATGTATTTGAACATCAATTTGTATAGGAAAATTTTGGTTTATGCACTGGTTTAAAACTCCAACGCCAAAGAGTGATTAAAGGGAAGTCTGTAGAAAGTGTTATCTATTATACTCATTAATACAACGTCGTAGAAGTTTAGAAACTTCTACGAATCATGCCTCGTAACATTAACAAACGATTCCTCAAAACTTTGTTATGAGTTACGACGTATAATCTAATTTGTAAATTTTCCTCAGAAGGGTCTTTACTAGAGACTTTGAAACTCTTCCTATCTTCGTGAAATATCATGCACACAAGAGACTGGAAATCATCTTTCGGCTTAGCTAATTGTACTGATACAACAGCAAATAATGTTTGCTGAACGTAGAGTTGAACTCAGATATTAAACAATAAACTGTTTTTTTTTTTACTGCAAAGGAACTTCAGTGGTACTGTGTACAGGAAGAGAAAACAGATACACACTTCCCGACACATCAGAATGAAAATAATAATATATAATAATAATAATAACCTTGGCTCAACAGCCCTATATGGGCTCAGGCCTCCTCTTTCCGAGGTTACTGGGTCGTGCGCATTCGTTGCAGTTGGTGACTGGCCAACTGGCCGCGACATCAGAATGTATACACACCAGAAATTGTCAAAGAACAATGTTAGCTTCTTGGCTGTTGTGAAGGAATGTTAGGCCTATATATATATATATATCGGCTGCCGAAACACGTAGCATAACTAACCTCCGTTTCATCTTTAAAATTAGGAAACTTTATTTTTTATGTGGTATGTACCTTTTATTTTATCGTGAGTTTAAGTCAAAGCCAACAAATGCACAAGATTATTAGCAAGTAGAAGATGTATTTACAACCCCTATATATATTTCAGCAAATAAATTGCCATCCTCAGGGGGCAATATATTTGCCGAAACATATGTAGGGGCTGTAAATACATCATATGCTTGTTAATAATCTTGTGCATTTGTTGGTATTGACTTAAACTTAGGAAACTTTATGCCTGATCTTACCTGAAATTCCTCTTCTCTACCTCTAGACAACATAACTATAGGCGAGAACTTCATACACTCGGCCAACGTTAAACCTAAATTTGAGTGCAGGCCAATCATCAAGCTAGGATTACAAAGTTACTAGAGTTTCACAACTACCTTCGAAACCAAGTTAAGTCTTCTTTGACCATACGTCTTATCACAACATTAGCACAAAATGCCGACGTTTCGGTAAGTACCTCCACGTTGATCTAAATATTGATGTAATATGCAAAAACCACGAACGTCATATACGACTAACCGTGATAGCTGGTGTAGCCGTTACGCTACAGAATAATGTCTGAAGTATCTGCATCGAATCTTGGCTGGGGTACTGCCTATACCGGCTAAGGCTTTTCGTGCTTACCCTGAATTTCTCCGATCGAGTTCTCGGATAGCATCATGAAAGAGACTATAGTAATTTTCTTACCTACTCATCACTGACAAACATCTTCACATTTCAGTTCAAACAACTTCGTTCAATAACCTGATAATAAATTATACACTCCTTTTACTCAGTAGATGATTTTTTTATGTATAAAGATGGTTCACAGTGAGGTATGTTACACGTTTATAGTGTTTCAGTTTATAGTTTTCAAATGTAAAATTCTATAGTCTGTATAGCTGTATATTTGTATATTTTGACTTATTCCACATCCAGTTGTCACTTCGACAGACTTATGGATCCATGGAATGTAGTATGTATTATGTATATGTATGTATGTATGTATATATGTATATATGTATGTATGTATAGTATAACACACCAAGCGGCAAATTTGTCAGTAATATACACAGGAAGGTACACCGAACAGCGCCTGACGAGGTGCTACACACATTGGCTAAATACGAAGGCATCTAAATTTATGTTCACACTATAGGATTAAAATGCTTGAAATGTGAGTCGCCGAGATTCATATTACTCCTGATATAAAAATATGTGTAACCAGAGAAAGATAAAGTTGTCCTTGTGCATGCCACGGGCAAGTGGAAAATAAATCAAACAATTCTTGGATGAGGTTAAATGGTTAGCTTCAGGTTCTGGCCGCTTTACACCCGACAGAGGCCCCTGTTCCCCTGACTAGAAGGCTGGCTGGATCGCAGACGCGGTCTGGATGTTTCGGAGAATACAGAAACCTCTTACACCTGCCGGGAATCAGAAAACGTCATGTGTGTTGTCCAGCCGGTAGCCTAGTCACTATAAACATTGTGCTATATATAGTGTATATATGTACATAATATATACACACAAAGTCTTACGCATGATGTCACAACTGTATGGAGCTAAATTATTCTTTGGTAGCTGTTGGTGGCTTAATTGGTAAATAAATTGTTTACCAATTATACAGCGCCATGTTTGATTATCGTGCTCACAACTGCCCACGACCGGATCTTAGTATGAATTATAAAAAAAAGTTCCACAAACTTACTCAGTATTTTTCCACATCCATTTAAATATTGTCCTCCCACCTGAACTTAGGTCTTCTACTTTGTACCAGTTGCCTAAAGGTTTCTTGGGCTAATATTTTTAATAGATTTTTCGTGTTTCCATGCGAGCTACACCTCTTGCCTCTTTCATCTCCCTTGAATTGATCGTCTAATAATGTTTTAAAAACAGTAAAATTACCATTAGAGCCTCGTGAATTTATTTTTGATTTAATTAGGAAAGATTAGACTTTTTCATATTATACATGCAGGTTGTAAAGTCAATTTTGAGGTTATAATGAATTGAAAATGAAGTGAAAGAAAGAGAATGTGTTCATTTTGGAGTGACTGAGGAAAACTGAATAATTTTAGTCGTGATAGGCGGTTTATCGGCAGAGATTTGAACCCGGAATCTGTCGAATATGAAGAGCACGTGCTGACAAATACACTGCAATGCTCTTCGCATCAGGTTATGCCACGACACGTTAAAAGTACCACGTATTTTACTCTTGCCAACGGCAGTCCCTTGCGAGAGATAATAATTCAGTTAAGAAGTTTTGCAACTTCCGACGTGGTCGGAACCAACGTTAAACTGTAGATGCCATCTGTCAACCGTCATCCTACATGATCTTATCACCATTCAGGCCTGTAGGCTGTTCTCAGTTAACACAAAGTGACTTTAAACATGCAGAAGGTTAACAGTGGTGGTCGAGTGTTTCATATCAAACTATATTCAGCAACGGGAAATAAGCACGTATTTCTGTAACATGCTGACCATTTCTGGAAAATTTAAAATAAATTTATAGCAGTGAGAAAATTAGATTGGATATAAGACTTACGGCCTGCATAGCCTGTCACAAAAGTAATGTCTTTTCGTGTAAAGCATAAGAATATGCAGACCTACATATTTAGTTTTGTAATCCACAAATATATTCCAATAAATACCTAAACTTCCGTTTTCGTAACTAACTCAAACCTCTATTTCTCATTTCATAAGTCTCATATGATGATTCTCTCACAACCCTAAACTTCTACTTTCGGAATAAACTGCGTATCACATTCTCTGTTACAAGCCTTTACTTTGTAATTTTACAACCACCTTTCACTACAACATTCTTATTAGTTAGATATAAAATGTATCCTAGACATATGCCTTCATAAATCTATATTCTTAATCTTCTGATTAAGTATGTGGCAACGGGATCTGTTTTTATTTCAAGGCGCAAGAGCCCCTAGTGGGCCACGGCCTCCTCGTTATCGAGCGCTTCACGATCACACTGTGTTAAGACACACCACACTCGGTAGGACTCCTCTGGAGGAGTGATCAGCCCGACGCAAAGACCTCTACCTGACAACACACAACACTCACAAGAGACAGACATCCATGCCCCCCCCCCAGGCGGGATTCGAACCCACAATCCTAGTAAGCGAGCGGCAGCAGACCCACGCCTTAGACCGCGCAACCACTGGGATCAGCAACGGAACGTCTAGGTTGAACTAAACTTAAACAAAACCCCTCCGTGGGACTGACGTGTGCCATTGCTATTGTAATGTAATTTTAATGCTTTGTTTGCATGAAATCCCTTGTAAACTCCAATATTTGACAAGATATTTATATACTTTCCTCGCCACCTCCCCCCCCCCCCACTAAAGTGGTTTGCAATATTGTAACTATTACTACCTTTGCGATTTAATTAATTTAAAATAAATTGTTTAATGCTCGCGGATGCTAACTTTTGTGCTTTGTTATAAATAGTGTGATGATGATGGCGATGATACAAGCAAATCATTGATAACTTAATTTCAAATGTGCCTTACCACATTTTAACACAACACACTCCATGTAAGAATTGTCTGTATCCTAACAACTGATCACGCTCCATTGCCGATCTGTCGCTCGCATACGGCAAAAACGTATCGTATGTCCGTGATGACAAGAGTGAAGCTTCCAAATAGCAATTTATTACAACGCTACATTATAATAAAATTGACTATTATTACGAAATATAGATAAAATCAAGATTTTTTTACGTTTTTCGCGTGGAGGGTGATTGATAGGCCTCTGCACAGTGGACATGTGCGCACACATATACATATAGGTCTTTGCCCATTGTTTCTGCTTGACCTTAAGGAGAGTTAAAACTGCTCCGCAATTTATCGTGATAGTCCCCGGTGTCACATTTACTGAATTTTGAATTGCTATAGACACGTACATACGGATGGACCCTTTGGGAAAGTTTTAAATCAGAGGCCCACAGGGATAAGAACATTACGGAAGGAGCTACACTTATATACGTATATTTGTACGCGGTGTCACGCAGGTACTTGAACACATTACATACTTCATATCCCTCAGTTCCAAATATTTTTTCGCCTTCTTCCATATTACTAACAGTAGCTCTTCTTTTCAAGTACAAGGAAAAGAATGAAATATCATTGCATATGTTTGTGTATATGTATATATATATATATGTAATATTAATTTAATTGTCTGGAAGTAGGCAGAGGCGAAGACATTGTAACGGAACAAGGAAAAAATTGCTGTGTGCTGTTTATTCCTTAATTTAATCACGTATTTCGTTTTTATTTATTTGGTTTCTCGGAAGTATTCGATTCATTCCATGCCATAAACTCAGTATAATGAAGACTTGGTCGTATTTGAAAAGATTTTCATCCTGAAATTTCTTGTCCATTCTCTAGTTCAATTATTTTACAAGAATAGAGAAACTGTATAGCGCTGGGGATATTATAGTATTCTGTGGTTTCTGCACTATGGATCACATTAACCCGTTTCCTCCTGAGTTGTTTTCAAAGCTAATGGACACGATGAACTGCTGAGAGTAAAGAGGGACTACACTTCGAGTGAGAAGTTAAGCAGCTGAATAGCCCACCGCCCATTCGCTAATATGCACAATTTGATTACTAGAATTCTCAACTTGATCCATTAAACGCGAACCAAACCATCATAAATATTTTACACCCCATTGTCCTAAATTAATAAACATTCATTACGAAACTTCCGAGATCTAATCGACTGAGACGAGTGTTATTGTCTGCTTCCTGCTTTACTCAAGTGTCCAGAAGCAGACTTGACACGAAAGCCGGCCGTTCGTGAGTCCAGGCGCAAGAAAGCGAATGGTCAAATGAGATGTGAAAAGATAGGGAAGGACACACCCCAGCTCATTTCATAGTATTCGTCAGAAGAAACTGAGTAAAACTATCGACAAGTCATTTGGCTAGTAGGTTCAACTTACAATGATAGCCATAAAGTTAAGCTGGTCAGTGTTAGACTAGGCATTCGAGCCCGTGAGCTTCACTTCAACCTTACTCACTTCGGTTTCAGAATAATATCCTCCTCTGGAGTTATTTTGTATGTTGCGATATTTGGTCACCCAACCTAAGAGAAGAGAAAAGGTTCAGTGCATTTTAGACTAGAGTTTTCAGAATATTATTCGAAACTGTACTATGGGTACCGGGTCATTCCCGGGGTAGAGCGGCCGGGGCGTGGCGTTGACCACCCACCCTCATCTAGCGCCGAGGCTAAAGGAAGAGTAGAGCTACACCTCTGCTCCCTCTCTGGGCCTTCATGGCCTGTTCTAGGGTGAACATTTACCTTTTTTACTGCACAGATGTTAACAGAAGGCTGCAGATGTGTACATAATGACTAATTCGATAATATGTATCGTTTTGCATATTATTAAATAGATCAAGTACAAGAAAACAAGTAGGAATAGTCACACAGCATGCAAAAAGAAAACATCAAGTTCTTCAGAATTTTATTTATAAAACGAAAAGAAGAGAGACGTTGGGAAACCCCATCGCAGATGGGAAGATAATATTAAAATAATTCTTAAAGAAAGAGTTCGACCGCTTGGACTGGATTCATATGATTCAGAATATGGTTCACTTCTGGTTTCTTGTGGACACTGTGAGAATTCTCATGTACCATAAAGGCGGTGTATGACCAACTGAATGACTACCAACATTCCAAGAATAACTGTTCCATGTACGTATTTATTTGTTGACTTTGTTCCACTTTTCTCTTATAATACGAGTATATGAAACGTAAAATAATGACATAAATATAGATTTTTCTGTGGCGCAACAACAGCCCAACTCGGACCTATCCACCTCATTGTTAAAGTTTCTAGGTCACACATAATTAGACACACACACACACACTCACACACGGTAGGACTCCTCTGAAAGAGTGAACAGCTCGTCACAGCGGCCGCTACCTATACAACATACACCAAACAGAAGAATATCCATGCCTTCAACGGGAATCGAACTCGCGATCCCAGCAATCGAGCAGCCGCAGAAAAACACCTTAGGCCGTAAGGCTACCGGGATCGTCTATAAATCTAGGGACTTAACTAAAATACGTATTCAGGTGAAAGAAGCAAAGTTCAACCGAAAGATGCGCAGTTTCGCATTTCTATTACGAGTCGACGCTGCTGTTACCTACTACACACATTTGAGAGGGCGTGAGACGTTATGTGTAGCAGTTATGATTACGGACCATATAACTGCAGAATTTAACTGTGACAGAAAATTTTGTGTTATTTTCACCGTGCATTTTCATATATTGTTTTGCAAACCAACTAAATGCACATTCAAGACACTTCAGTCACGATCCCACAGCACAGGCTACAAGACGTTCAATAGACAGGAACACATAACACGACAACACGCAGAACAAAGCAGCTCGACCCAAATGTGACCTTCTAATCCAAGAACCACGATCTACGCATCATCCAGTTAGTAAAGTGCGTAGTTAGTACAACAGTGATGCTATATAACAACGCATATACAGCTACTAAAAACTTTTAACTTTTTAACGTTTTAAAATTTTATGCAGTGTTTCATATCCTACAATTTTAAACATATCCAATTTTTAAAAGGTTATTGTAACATAACTAAAAGTGAACTGACTACAGACGACAGTGCCTGAACTTATGGATGTATAATAAGTGTAGTTTGTTAGAAAGGCCCCCTGATGACGGTCCGTGAAGGACTGAAACATATGTAGGGGTAGTTGTTAACTATAATAAATAGTGACATTGAATGTGCATTTAGTTGGTTTGCAAAACAATGTGACAGAAAATGTTTTAAGGCACTCTATTAACTGTAAATGTAAAAATTCTCTTAGACATTAATATGGCCAATCGAATGAAGATAATTGAAGAGAATCCGAAAAGCTATAAAGCTTATAATTCCTACGAAAGGACTTTTACATTTATTGCACGGCGAATTTAAAAAGTAACAATAGTTAACTGACAGTCTGTGGAAGCAAGAGACGAAGCTTGACCACGGATAAAAAATTCTAACATTAGCCAGATTGGAGTTCCTCGTTGTTGAGTAGCATAGATTTCACAATTAATTCATTATCGTTTGATACAAATTACCACAAACTACGCATTAGCATCAAACACAACTATTTTTGATATGCAACATTCTTTTCTTACATTTTTATATCAAGACTGATAATGGCGCTTTTGGGCCGGAACATGTAGCTTATTTATAATACAATACTCTTTTACAATATATGCAGTTGTGTTGAATAGTAATATTATTAATTATTCAGTTATAAAAACACAACTGGATGTCCCTAATTAAAAATTAAATTATCACCTTTAACACCCATCCCACATAACTGGCAAATCGAAGCCACTGAAAGATATGAACACAGAGTGCTAAAGAGACGACCCTTAAGGAGACGAACGGACTGGCGAATGCAGTAACATAGGTAATGAAGCCTTCCCTGATTTATAATCTGCTCTCAGTTTTATTAGCGTCATTAAGTTAAAGCGGTTAAAATGTACTCTCAAGAATACGAAATGTTGACAGAGAAATATGCTGAAGAAAGGAAGAGAGATTAACATCTGGGAAGAATGTCTACATCTATATTCCGTAAAATGCGTAGTCTATATTACGAGCTTAATTGGAACCACACAACAATTATTACCTAACTTAACTATAGTTTACGTACCGTTAATGTTCTTAGACAATTGTTAAAGTAAATAAAACTATCGAACACAACTCCACCAGTTCCCAACACGACTACGTGTGACTATACCGTCAGATATTCATCCATAAATAATAACAAGACATTGGGCTTTTTGAAACAACAACAAGCTGTGTCAGCCTGTAAATGTGTACCATCATGCTAATAATTTGTTACATAGGGGCTTTGTGTCTCATACGGGAAGCGTGGCATACAGGGATTTTATCGCATCGTCAAGTGTATGTAAAGTGTTAATTTTACCTGTACTGAACACCAAAATATTTAACTTAAGCAGTTATGTACAATTTGATAAAAAAACCCTTTTGATGGTGGCAGAAACCTGTTGGGAGGATTGGAGATTTTATTCATTGGAAAAATATGTACAAATGTAGTTTCATGGTCTTATTTATCGTAATAATAGTAATTACGTCATTAATACATATTTTGTAGAGGCTATAACTAAGATACTTAAGGACCTTCACTATGTTACGTGTCTCAGATATAAATTAAGGGTTTGCGTGACTTTATTTGTGTAATTTTATAGTTTGAACATTTTCAAATATACTTCGTGTGGGTTTATAATGTATGACTACAGAAAATTTTACTCTTTCAATATTATTACTATCATTACAGTTACTAAGTTCAGGTATAGCACACAAAATGCCCAATGTCACCATTTTTGTAATTATTGAAATGTAAACAACATTTCATATCGAAATGGTCGATAAATTTAAAATCTAACTCCTGATAGTATTTCATATGACCAGTTCCATTGTTTAGTGTTGTCGTTGCAAATCAGAGCGGTTCGTGTGTCAGTATAGCGCTCAACCACCACGCTGTTTTACGTACTAAAAGCAATTAGATCTACATTGACATAAAATGCATATTTTTTTTTTTTCCAAAATGAGCTACCACAAAATGCTTTAGAGTCCTGCATATCAAGCAGCACTCGTGTTGCACCAGCCATACACATGTATATGTACACAATGTTAATATTCATATTAGGTTTCATGAAAATACGTCAACTTAGTTAGAAACATATTACGGGAGGGGGGGGGGGTAAGAATATGTGGATCCTACGGTTTACAGGCAGTATGATATTTCACATAGATATTATGACAAGTATCGCCTGCACTTTGGTTCACACCAACGTTTACGAGGAACCTGTCTATAAGCTACACGGCGTCACATCCCAGAAGAACGTAATATTCATATTCGCCACCACAAGGACCTCAAACCTCATATTTGCACTTTACTCTGTAAGTACAGAACTTAACACGGGGCGGCCGAGTAGCGGCACAGTCCTTGAATTGATAAAAATGTAGGCTTATGAAGCTGAAGAACAGCCACTACGGTGGAAAACGATACCGACGCTCACACAGGAGCAGATGCCATCGAGCTGTATGACCACAAAGACCTGATAATGCTCCTACGTGATACAGTAAAGGGCTTAATTATGAAGCCCATGTTGGTTTATCGTGCAACAACCTTCAGGAAACACGGACAAGACAAACATTTGCTGTTGATCTGCTACAAGTCTAATAAAAGCCTGGGTGACCGTCTCAGTGTTCCCGAACTCTTTCCTTAATTGCTTTTATGGGACGTGAAGAAATATCTTGAAGAGGAGGCCGAGGACTTAAACTTCCTCCTTATCTTCGACAAGGAGCTGCAGTTTCGCCATCACGATACGTCGTACGTTCTTGCACCGCACAATCACGATCCTCATTGAGCCATCGTGATAGGGTCGTCATGTCTCACTTCAAAGACCTCGTGGCTTGGGCAGTATTCGCAAAGCAATAGATGTGAATCAGAATCATTCGGCCATGATGGAAACACTACCACATTGCCACAGGTATCACCAGAATCAAAGCATTATTTTGCGACTCGAAATCATGCAGGAATGCATGAAGCAGTGAACGAGTGGAATGGATTTCCTTCTCAGAGCGAGGAATGAAAGAAGATGGTAAAGGTTGTTCGTAAAACGGGCAAAGGGGGTTTTGTGACTTGACAAAAGGGAGAACTGGGCGACTTATTTTATTGTAGGAGTGCGAAATTTGACGCATATAATAGAGTATTATATTGTAGGAGAAAAGAATTTGGAATCTTCAAAATATGAAGGAAGTCTAGTCGGACGAAGAGTCAATGACTGAAGCGACGCTGTGGAAACGACTGCCAAAAAAAAAAAAAGAGAAGTCGAGAGTGTCTCTTCACAAATAGGAGGTGTGAAACAAGTTTCCAGCCTGGCTGTTTGGAGAGCTAACGTGACACAACAGATCTGTGCGCTTCTAGGGACCGCAGAGTTGATTTATTGTGAATTAATGTGGTGAATGTTGCTGTAAGAGAACGCATTTAGGTGTCGTAAATGCATGTTACAAAAGTTATGTTTTATACGCCTTGTTAAAATTCATATTTACTTTCATTTAGAAGTACAGTTACATGCTGGAGGTATATTTAAACATTTTGACAAGGAATCCCAAGCGGGAAATTTCACACTTTTCCTGTATCTCTTGCCATATAAATATATATTCAGGACTCACAAATAAGAGTCGCTAATGTCGCAATCGCCTCAAGTCCGTATTGTCGTTACGTTGGTATCACTGATGACAGAAATTGTGAACTATAGGGATTCGTGGACTCTAATGGCATAATTTCCAGCAACGTTTTAGTTAAATGCAGTAATCTGGTTTAAGAGATGAAATATGAATGCAATAAGTAACTGTTCCCTTTTATAGGAGGAATGAAGCTTAGTAAATGAAAAATCAAGGTGCATACAGAGTACACTGGAACGTGACGTTCTATTTATTTGTACTTCCGAAAGATGCAGGTGCGGTAATGCGTCTACTCGAACAGGATATAAAGATCGGAAACCAGTATCAGAAGAGATAACATGAACATCATATGCATATCTGTATTTGACTTGTCTCATAACAATCAGAAAATGTATGTCTACACACAATGCAACAAAAATCAGAGAATTCCGTCCTGAAAAGTCGGAAGCTAATTTTATACAGATTATGTCTAGATGTTTATTTTGTATTTATCTGTGGCTGCTGTTTCTTTATGGTCACAACACACTGCACAGCAGCACATCAATTACAGGAAATTTATTACACTTTTTGTTTCTCTTCTTTAGCTGACACGGATTTAGCCCTGTTGTCTGTTTCGATTCATTAATAGTTAGATATAACAAATTAACTAACTAACTAACTACCCATGGGACAGCGTCCTTCCTGAGAAGCTAACCGGTTTTTCAGCTAGTCAAGAAATTCCCTGTATTTTATGAAAATGAATGTTCATCGCCGCAATTACAATAGCCCGTCACCTGTCCCTAACCAGACCCAGACCAATTCATTCCACGCCCCCATCCCACGTCTTAAATATCCATTTTAATATTATCCTCCCTTCTACGACTAGGTCTGCCAGTGGTCTCTTTCCATCAGGTTCCCCACCAAAACCCTGTACGCACCTCTCCTGTCTCCCAACGTGTCACATTCCCCGCCCATCCAATTCTTCTTTATTCGATCCGTAGTGCCTACTTTGTCCAACCTAACATCCTGGACACCCACTAAATCTAATCTATATCTCGTTAATTCCGTGGCCACTGTTGTAAGTGGCCGTGGACTAAACAGGTTCCTCGCATTCCACATGCCGAATCTCACGTCACTTTTCCATACCTTACGCCGTACCGAAGGATCAGTCCAAGTCCGAGGCTTATGAAATGTTTTGTAACATGGTAAGTTTTTACGACGACGAGTTGTTAGCACCTCGCCCGACCCCGAGCTGGACGACCACACACTGTCGGCAGTCCACGACTGCATATTCAATATATTCGCAGCCACCCTCCATGCAGAAGACAGTTCTTCCATCCGCAACCTGAGGGCGCGCCATGCCGTGGTGACAGGGACCTACTTATCACAGCAGCCACTTAGGTATGCGGTACTATTCTTTGGTTGGCAGCTTAGCCAATCGCAAGGTCTCTTCCATCACAGCGGAAGAAAAGCAGCAAAACGCTGTCATACGTTCAGGCCTGGAGTGAGATTTAGACCTGACATTCCAGTGTAACACGTGTTACTCTATCGCAGCAAATGCAAGCAACAGCAGGACCTGATCACACAGTGCGGAACCCTAATCCATAACACCAAGACTAGACCCGTAATCCACAAAAACATCTTTATACATCCTTAAAAATACATACAAGAATAACACTACAACGAATGCATTAACTCCAGTTACATTCGACATTATTTTAACAGTGTTTACCACCTCATGAAGAAATATGAATTACATGTTGACAGAATTATTTCCGTGATAAATTAGAGAAGTGAAAACACACACAAACAAAATCCTAATAAAGGTAAAAAAGGTAAAAGGTAAAAAGGTAAAAAAGGCCCACTAGAGGCTGTTGCAACTTGAAGATGGGGAAACCTCAGTTTTTGTACGTTTCAGATGCAAGTTAGTTCGTCTGAAATATCGCTAGCTACAGAGCGGACATGACGTCACATCTAAACTATTGGTAGTAACTCCTAATGTTCGAACATATAGGTATGGACAAGATGACGGGGTGTGTCTAACGGAGTGCGACGTTCAGTCAGTGATAATTTTTGCAGTAATAACCATTAGAAGTAGACGTTTCAAGAGCAATAGTGATAGTGCAAACACAGTAACAACAGGATCGACAATAGCACGAGCAGATGCAGCGATAATGGCAATAATCCCGATAATCATGGAAACAACAGACACAACACAACACAACAACAATAAACACAAGAGTTGCTTTGCTCATTCATTGTGTCCGGCAGTCAATTAGTATCTTATTGAACACTGCACAAAGCTGGAACCAATGAAGAGCCTCCCTCCCCGTCACTGTGCTGTAAACAACAAATCCACATAATGACATGTGACAGGACATTAATCAAGTTGTGGTCAAATAAAAGTCATCAATTAGTTTGAATTATATCACAGTTGGCAGTATGTGAAAGCAAGGTAAATTTAGAGAGGCTAGTGGGAATTCTCGATTAGCATACGTACGAGTAACTCGTTAGATTTGCTCTAGTAACCCAGCCATTTAAATCTTCAGAGCAAGAAAATTTTATTTAAAACTGTCAAAAATGATAGAAAATGTGATAAAATTAAACCTCTGTTTATTGCAGTGTGATCTTAGTCGGGACGCCTTCAAAATAAAGAATGAAAAGTGTACTCAACATATTGTAAAGTGTTTATGCGTTGTTGTGCACATTATTAGCCCTAATGTTCAGTTGTTGCAGATGCAAGTCCATCAACGCCCGTAAAACAGCTTGCGTATGGCCAATCGTACTATCCATAACACATTGTTGGCCAATAATCATAAATTTTCTCATTTTATTTACATAAATTGGAGACACAAGGGGAAAAACTTGATAACTGACATTAGCTCTGTTATAAGACACCAACAAAATCTTGAACGAAGCACTATAAATGGGTTTCAAAGTAGGGTAGCATCACGCTCTACGACTGTCTATTGTGGTTTGCGGGCTTCAAAAATATCTGTGCTCCAATAAAAATAAAAGATAATTACATTCTTTTCAAATATCCACTCCATTTTAAATGTCAAATAATTAAACTTCTATTCGGTTGCAAAGAGCATAAGAATATAGTAAATGTGAACGTTATATATTAGCGAAACGTTAAAATTAGATCCTTGTTTAAATCCACTCCAAGTCAAAGTCGTTCATTTTGATATCCAAGCAAGGTACTCATAACTTCATTTTAAACATCCCATTGTGTTGTAGCCTATAGCATTATAAATTATGATGCAACTGCCTTCAACACAAATGTCTATTAAAATTGCTATTAGACCTTTAGGGTATATGGCAACATATTTCGACCAACATTTAGGTCATCTTAAGGCCAATGTTTTACATAAAATAAATTAAAATTGCACGCTTAACTTATATTTTGATAGAGTGAGATTCCAGTCTATCAACACATAAGTTAAACAAGCAATTGTAATTTATTTTATGAAAAATATTGGCCTGAAATGACCTAAATATGGATCGAAACTTATTGCCATATATACTAAAAATCTAATAGAAATATTAATAAATATTTATGTCTACGGTAATTACATACTAATTGGTAACAAGGTACTTATGGCGAACTGCATGCAGTTTATTTAAAGCCTCCCGGGACATTACATCTTGTCGATTGGTAACGATATACCACATACCACATACATATATGTCACATCCCACAACACCTGTATTTCATCAACAGTACTGTAACAACCCCAAATCTCGCTGGGGAAATTGATTGTTTTCCTCTCCGTTTTTGGGAGTTCTTACATGCAAACATAGATGTAGCTGGCAAAGTACACTTAATTGTGGGTGATATACTGGGATAGAGATTTCGTATACTTTTCCTCTTCAGGATCAAAGGGACGAGATCCAGACATATTCCCTGCAGCGTGATGGGAGGAAATGGTAAATGGTATTCTCTTTGTGTTACGTTAATTTCCGCCCTTTCATTATTGTTTGATGTGCACTAAACATACTTTCACTGGATGTTCCATGCAACGTTTCTTAAATAATTTAACCCAGTCCTCTGGAACGTAAAATAAACAGAATTTTAAAAACAGTATCTTATTCTTCGCTTTCACGTAATTTATGACATGGTATTCACAGTCTGATGAAATATATGTTTGAGGTTTCGTGTAAGTCTTCTTCAGATATCTCAGATGATTTACTAGCATCGCTTTTTCTTCTTTTTTTTTGAACACAAAATTTACTTTTACGTTCTTTTATGGGTCATTTTGTGTGGACTAACATTATCATCTGTTACACTCATACTCACATATATTTTTCTTTGTCCATTTCTGAAAATCATTCGTTTCTGGGGGAATGCTCTTATTATATGAAGAAAAATAAGGCAACTATGGAATTTGAGGTAGCCATGGCGGTGAGGGTGAGAGACCATTAACCAAAATATATGGGAACTCATACAAGAAGTCGGCAAGATTAACATGACTGTCAGAGAATTGTAAGTATCCCTTTAGTGGAGAAAGTTGTGGCGAAATACTTGGCCTTTTGAAGAGTGACATCTTCATAAATTCTACATAAAAGTTTGGTTTATACTTCACAGAGAAGGCAGTCTGTGTCCACTATCAACCCCAGTCTGTTAATTATGCTTAGCGGAATAACCGTTGCTTGTTTTGAGAATCGTACCAAATACGTAGGCCTAAATACAATGTGCAGACAAAATTCAGTTTTATAATGCTACAGCACATGATATACATAAGGGGAGAATAAGGTGGGCAGGTCTTGTCCAGAGAATGCCGGAAACAAGAAGTGTCAGGAAAGTGTTTTTTAGGAAAACCTGATGGGAGAAGAGGTAGATCCAGGAAAAGATGGCTAGATGACTTAGAGGAGGACCTCAGAAAGCTAGGAGCCAAAGGATGGAGAAGGAAGGCTGAGGACCGAGAGGAATGGAGGCATGTGGTCAAGAAGGCCGAGGCCCTACGTGGGCTGTAGCGCCGACCAGAAGAAGAAGAAGAAGAACATGATATACATTGTTGCCCTTGGGTTTAAAATGTCAAGTGTAGACCAACATGGCGATCCACATTTTAAAATAAAACACCTTTCAAATATCTGCACCTACGTTATAAACAAGTCTGTCATGTTGAGAGACAGCAAAACTTGAAAAAATCATATTTGAGACAAATATAGCTCAGAAATCTAAGCTTATAATATAAAAATCTTCTACTGTGTCGTTAACTGCAGAGAAACTTGGAGCATTAAAAAATCCCTCCTTCTTAGAAATCTGCGATTACTTTCTAAACAACATTCTCTTCGTTACAAACTCATGTAACACCAAAAAATGCACTACTCTATGTTTGTTCGCACTATCTTTTACATATCTCCTACATGTTTCGGCGTTATATCACGTCATCTTCATGGAGCAGGCACCAAAGTTTCTGTAAAACGTACAACAATAAAACGATGTCACAATAGGCGTAAAAACGTTGTGATATAAATAGTGCAGAATATTACAGGTGTTTAGTTAAAATAGACTACACAAATGTAATATAATAGTGTTGGTCAAAATGTAATGAAGTTTGTTTGTTAAAACAGTTAGAAATTATATATGCTTACGTTTTAACTAACTGTTTGCGTCAAACATCAGCAAGCTTAAAGCACTCACCTCACGCTTGAACAAAGACTTTTGTCGCTCTACACGCAGTCTGAACCACAGGTAATATCAATCGAGTCTTCAAATAACAGCGTGACAATTTAAGCAGGCCATGTGCTAGCATTCCTCATGTCGCAGCGGCTCACCACGTTACATGGCAGGCATTTAGAAACACTGGAGAACACCTTTTTCCGTCTGTAGCCCATACAGAGAGATGTAGCTGATCTAACTGAGAAACTACCTCTGCACTTTATGGAATAAAAAATACCCTTAAACATGAAGGTACAACATGTTATTAAACATTTGGCAATGCAGATACTCTGTGCTACGATGTACTGTTAACTTATAAGCACTTTATCCCTCACTATTAAAGTCGTCGTCATGTTTAACGTGACAGGCAAGCTACGTATAAAGCAGGGGTGGCCAAACTTGCTTAACGTAAGAGCCACATACGATAAACTTCAGATGTTTTAGTGCCGCAAGACATGAACAAATATTACACACACCTTTTTATTGTTACATGGACATTTTGTTACAAAAAATTCTTAAATATATTTACTCACCATGAACATTAAACTTACGTTTTAATCCAGTGGACTCTCAGTTTATACCTGGTAAATAATTATAAAGCTTGAAAATTTTTTATTTACCTTTTATATGAACTGTAATGCAAAAAGGAGCTCAGCCAACATATCTCCGCGAGCCGCACATTATATGTCAAAGAGCCGCATGTGGCTTGCGAGCCGCGGTTTGGTCACCCCTGGTATAAAGTAACACTGAGGTCCGCTCGCGTGATGGTTATGCCTCCTTGCCTACCCTAACAGCGTGATACGAATTCACTCGAAGAGAGTGCTGGTATGGCGTATTGATGTCTCCGACAACAATAAACAGAACGCACACAGGTCTTCATGTAAATTGCCCAGAAGTCACTGCGAAAAACCCACGTAAAAAAGTCACTCCTCTCTGTCTGCTACTGCAGGGGACAGTCACAGAAATACGAAAATACGCTCTGTTCGGAGGCTGTGTAAAAATCCTCGTCTATACACAGGCCACCCTTCTGCTGAGGTTGCATGAGAACAACACAAACACAATCACTGTGTAAACCACGACAATACACAAACCATCGAGTGGTGCTTGTGAAGCCAGAGTTGTGTGTGCGGAGGTAAAAAGAAATCCCACGACAACATAAAGACCATTTGCTCTCCGTCTGGAAAACTGGAAATTCTTAGGCCAAAACAATAATATATCTGGTTATCTGCTGAAAAAAGTTGTAAATGCCGGTAAATATGTTCATGCGTTAAGAAACGGTCATAGAATAAAATATGAGATATAACAGAAATGAAAAATAAATGAGGAAATTACGCACATAAAGATTAGGAAATCTGATTTCAATAAGGTAAACGTCAAAAAGCCGATCCCAGTGGCCGTGCGGTCTAAGGCGTGGGTCTTCGGCCGCTCGCTTACTAGGATCGTGGGTTCGAAACCCACCGGGGGCATGGATGTCTGTCTCTTGTGAGTGTTGTGTGTTGTCAGGTAGAGGTCTCTGCGACGAGCTGGTCACTCGTCCAGAGGAGTCCTACCGACTGTGGTGTGTCTCAAAATGTGTGTGACCATGAAACCTCGACGAAACGAGGAGGCCCAGGCCCATATAAGGCTGTCGAGCCATAGGTGGGGAAAAAAAACGTCAAAAGAGAATAAGTGGGTTTACTTGGAAAACGTGGCATGTCGAAAGAATTCACTGTCAGTTTTTTTCCATTCCATCCGTCTGCATACGCGTATGAATTACGAGTATTCGCCCCATATTTAGTGTACTAGGTTTTCATTGCATTTGACATCCTACGTTCCTGTAACGTTTCTTTAATCAAATTCTGTATCTTGCTACTATGTATAACAAAATTACACAAAGACACGCTTGCGTCTGAACACGTCATTAAGCACGTAAAAACTTGAACATTTTAAAGAAAATGGTGCAGACATTACTATACAAATACAACAGTAGAAACCAACGACGAAGCAAATTATCCAAGGTGATTTATTGCCACTTAGAACTCTCGAACTGGTCCTGAGTAGCGTGACTGAAGTGCTTCGATAGTTTCTCCGTTCCACCTGAAGATGGAAGTATAGTAGGTTGAAACAACAATAAACAAGAATGGCAATTTCGTACAAACGTAATATTGAGGTGCGTTCGCGTAACCATTGTTACCGTGAAAAGACAATAAGTTTTACATGTTCTGAGTGTGTGTCTGTTGCCTTAGTTATCTAGCACGCAATGCGCATGCGCCGTATTATATTGTCATCTGTGGCCTGTCTTGCTCTACTGTATTTTTCCTCATTATCTTATAAACGGCACGATTTTCGAAAAAAAAAGTGTTATTGAACTTAAAATATGAGTCTTGATTTTTTTTACAACTTTTGTCTGAAACATTTCTCATTCTAAGAAGAACTGAGCAACATATATGTACATACGTATTCATGTAAAGTACCCGTTATTCTTGTCAGATTTTAATGAAACTTGAATGTTCTCGATAGAGTTTCGAAAAATATTCAAATATAAAATTTCATGAAAATCCGTCCAATGAGAGCCGAATTATTCCATGCGACGAACAGACAGACAGACAGGCATGACAAAGCTAATAGCCGGTCTTCGCAATTTTGCGAACGCGCCTAAAAGTTGACCACACATTCCTTCACATTTTTAATGCACTTACTACTGCCCGAATACCACATATTTCCGTCAGATTATAGCGTTCAGCAAAAGAGGAATTTGACCGAAGGCTCTACTGGTGAACAAACTACTAGGGAGAAATTTCTTATGCTGTTTAATGCATATTAGAATAACTAAACTGTGGCTAATAAATAGATTCTATGTTACCAGTTATTCTAATTCCTTCACAGGGTAGGGTCTATGCTTTCTGACACGTTCCGATTGAGAATTCATAAATATTTAAGCGTTTCGCGCCATCTTTAACCAGTTTATATTGAAGCAATTTTAATTACGCCTGCTACATTGAATTCTGTCTTATACAAGAAATACTTAAACCCCGTCAAAATGCAGCGCGTTTATAGACGAGTTTACAGGAAGCTCTTCTTAAACAGACCCCGAGTTATTTTCAGTTAAAATTACAAATAAGAAACATTAAGATGTGTCATTGTTAAAATTAAAGCTAAAAATAAAGTGACGTGGTCATTCCTCAGCTCCAGAAAGGACTTACATGGTTAAAAACTCCTTCATGTTTTTAAGTTTAAATGTTGCAATTTAAAACGTTTTTCTGCATTTTCCTGATTCATGTATTCCTTTGTGTTCGGTAATGTAGCCGTACATGTCTGTGACTGATTTTGACAATTTACTGTAGCATCGTGTCCGGTCAGTAGTACTCGTTCCCCGCACGATTGGCACACTATCTGTATCACTTTATGTTGATACTATAGGCCCAGCATACGAGATTATTGACAATATGCCTATTATTCGCAGCTCTGAGGGTATTTTAATCATAATTTTGTAACAGCAATTTCCTTTACTATCAAACACCTAAATATTGCTGTTTAAGTATTAGCCCCTGACAATGGCAAACCAGATGGTCGAAAGCTATAGGTTATTTAAAACTTCATACACTTTCAACGCATGTTTTACAATAAACTTTCCTAAGACCAGTTGCGTTTTCAAACATTTCTGTATTCGATGCATACATTACGTTTGCTTGGTAAGTCACCGTGTAATGATATACGACTACGTAGAAAATACACAAAAGAAAGTGTTTCAAGGAATTTAAGAAAGGTCAAATGGCAACACGTTTCTGCGAATCCAGCTCACATGTTTAAAGTCGCTCTTAACAAAAATGAGGTAGATCACGATATTCTGGGATGTGACACCGTGTAGTTACCTCCGTATCCCTGGCACCTACATGCCAAATTGCACGACCTCACATCCCGGAAGCCCATTGCCCTCATATCAACCGCCGTGCGAACCTCAAACCTTATTCTAACGAAAATTTATGACTGGGGCCCACAGGAGAACAAGTAGAAGGCGGCTAGACTGCAATGTATTGAGTTCCTTCAGTAACTTCACATATAATGGCAATATTTTAATTGTCGTACATTTTCTCAGTAACTCCATATCTGTGTGGCTTTTAAGTTGAAGTGTCTGTCCTCATTAGCTCCAGATATAAGTGTAGGTGGAAGGATAATATTAAAAAGGGTCAGACGAAAAGGGGAGACGGAACAGCGTGTTTGGTATCGTGCCTAGGTTACGGAATGGACGTCCGAGGAATCCTGGTTCTATTTCTGGCAAGAGCAGAGGGGCGCTTTTTTCCGGAGGCAAAGTTGGGGGAGGGGGGGAGACGTGAAAATGATCACTCACCTCCGTCTTGTAAAGAGCTTAAGAACGAGTCCAGCTATACGGCCACCCCCTCCTCCCACACGCCTTCACGACATGCAGAGGGACACTTTTACTTTAACTTAAAGGAAAAGTTGGTGATTGTGGTTGTGGTAGGGCTGAGTGGAAGATTATTGTGACCGGTGTAATGACATTCATGTTCCGTACATGGGGATGGACGGGAAGACGAAGTAAGCAGCAACTGGGTAAATTTAAGGAAAGGAGAAGACAACTGGAAATTGAAAGAGAAAGCACTAGATCGCACTCTCTGGAGAACTGATTTTGTTAGGGGCAATGGACTTGTCGTTAAGACAGACTACGTGGTGGTGATGATGATGATGATGATGACGACGACGACGACGATGATGACGACATGGCACGATGTACACTGACCAGCTCAGCGACTATCAGTTTTCCAAGAAGTACTCTACTGCGTTAAGTTAGTCGGATGTAGGCCAATCTTCCGCGCTACGAGGTGTGGCTAGGTCACGTATTTATGCTATATTGTAAAAGTATTAAACCGCGAATATAAACTTCCACAAAAATAAAATTAACAAAACATACACAATATAGTGACCCAATGAAAAGCGAGAATCCCTGCATCACTTCATAGACAATAATGAAGTAATGCGGATTGCAGTAGATGACCGGAAGCTTCGAGTTTCGACGTTGGTAAATGCATATTGAATAACACGTGCCTTTACAAAATGAAAAAGCGAGTTCTGAAACAGAAGGGCAAGCTTGTCAGATATAATGTCGTCTTTTAATTGCAACATTGCAGCTCATGGTAATGTAAATGGCCATCTCATGTTCACACGACCTCTCCCCGTTCACCAATGAAGTGAGAATGGGCAGCAGCGTGTTTCCACGTATTTTCATCCTCCGAACCGCACCCAAACGTACATATGAAAAAATTAAACTCTGGTTAAATAAACGAATCAATAAATATGTATGTTTCCATAAAATAATGCCTGTATGTAAAACATGTAACTGACAAGAGAGAAATATAAGTCTACCCTGACCTGCATACAGCAGGGTAAACATATTTATAAATTATACTTCAGTCCTGCGCCGATCCCAGTGGCCGTGCGGTCTAAGGCGTGGGTCTGCGGCCGCTCGCTTACTAGGATCGTGGGTTCGAATCCCACCGGGGGTATGGATGTCTGTCTCTTGTGAGTGTTGTGTGTTGTCAGGTAGAGGTCTCTGCAACGGGCTGATCACTCGTCCAGAGGAGTCCTACCGAGTGTGGAGTGTCTAACAGTGTGATCGTGAAGCGTCGAAAAATGACGAGGCCTAGGCCCCCTAAGGGCTGTCGAGCCATTAAAAAAAAACTTGAGTCCTGCAGCTAGGCATACATCCATCATCAATCATCAGCTCCATGCACACTTTAACGTGCAGTGTGTAATTGTAGCTCCTGACATTCTTCCAGTTAGCTATTGCAGTGACGTCACTTGTGAGCAGTGCATTTTGCCTTTTACATAATTCCAGGCCTCCCTAAATAAATCTACTCAATTGAGGTCAGGTGGTCAAGAAGACCAGGGAATCTGTCCTCTTCTAGTCATTGGTTTATTCGCCAACTGGACTTCCGATCAATATCGCACAGCGTTACCCAAATGTGGGGAATGCTTGCTGCAAGGGATCGTGGTCTGCTTCAAGACAATATCCCACAATTGTGTAGAGGCAATCAGAAATATAACAAAAACTCTAGAGAGAATATCGAAATTGGGACTACTTCTTAAATAAAAAGAAGGAACAATTCTGTCGATAAAGATGGTTCAGTCTCGTCCGAAATTTTTTCCGAATACTATCGAATGCAAGTCACAGCTAGACCTCACTGTTGGAATCGGTTTTCAGCTTTCAGGGCTTGTCCAGATTTACACTTTCAGTTAAATAAATTGCGAAATTATGCTGGCTAAAAACTCCTATGGCGCGAAATAAAATTTCGAAACACCCGGTAATTCTGAGTCTCTCTGGGAGAGGTTCGTCACGCATTTACTCACTTTGAGAAGCTGTTTGACATCTTATGTTGACATGACGGTGTAGCTACAGGAAATATTACGGGGGAAATATGACCGAGGATATAAGTTACAGATGGGCTAAGAGGGTTTACATTTGTTCGTATAACGCTGCAAACTGAGAATTTATGCTCTTTTGATAAGGGCTGTCTGGTATTTAAGGACTAAAAACCCCCGAAACAAAGTAAATTACCTCAATCACAACTATTTTATTAGAAAATTTTATTGCTTAAGAGGGTACATGCTACGTGTTTCGGCTTAATAACGCACCGTAAAGCATGGTAATGAATGTATACGAGAGAAAAAACAATAAAACTTGCAACGTTAAAAGTACAGATTAAAATAAGGAATGAGATCTCAATTAATATGAAAAGTGTTATTTAGCACGGGATGCCGATCCCGGTGGCGGCGCGGTCTGTGGCCGCTCGCTTGCTGGGATTGCGGGTTCGAATCCAGCCGGGGCATGGTTGTCTGTCTTTTGTGAGTGTTGTGTGTTTTCAGGTAGAGGTCTCTGCTTCGGGCTGATCACTCGTCCAGAGAAGTCCTACTGAGTGTGGTGTGTCTGAGTGCGATCGTGAAGCCCACTAGTGGCTGTTGCGCCACGAAAAAAAAAATTAATATGGGATTGATATACATACAAACGTTAATAGTACTGTTTAAAATGGGGGTTGAGATCCGAATAAAGGTAAGAGTATTGGTTAAAATGAAGATTAAGATTTCAGCGAATACAATAAAAAAGAAGTTCTCTAATAAAACAGTTGTGATTGTCATTTAGCTTCCTTATTTCTCTCAAACACAAGGGACAGTTCCACCTTAAGATGCAAAGAACCATTTACCCCATACTGTGACGCTGATTAAGAAACTGAAGGCTTCGTAACGCGGGCAACATAATTTCAAACAAAGCAACATATCTACATTTATGGCGTGTATTTAATATAGGTCTTTGGAATTAAAATTGCTATGCTGTCGCATTTCAGCGTTAGATTACTAAGATGTAATGCTTGTGTCTATGTGAAACTCCAATACAGCGTGCAGATATTAGTAATATCGTATCCTGGTCTCTAAGAGGTTGTAAGAGATAAAATATACGTACATAAATCACGAAATGAATGAAGACACACGCTTTGTAAGATAATTACATATAACAGTCGTAATTATGTCTGTACAATTACATGTAAACATTCGTCTTTTTAATGCAATCTATCCCATTGTGTTGAGACACATTAATAACATCAGTAAATGCTACATGTTTCGGTACTTAAGGACCATCATCGGGCACTAAAATACATGATTTAAAACATAAGTATTTTAGTGCCTCATGACGGTTCTTAAGGACCGAAACATGTAGCATTTATTGATGATATTATTAAAAGTTTGTTTTGTTTGATTTACTGATGATACTCGTATTATTAAAAGTTTGTTGCGCTTGACGGTAATATATCAATATAAACATTCGTCTGATAAATTATCTAATTATAACGTCGTGAAATAAGTACACTTTTGAACCACAATGTTTTTAAACTTTGATTTATCATTACCAAAGTCCATTACATTGTGCGGGGATTGAAAATGATTTATAATGAATATATTTATTTGGAAAAGAACTATACACGTCGCAAAAGCACTGAACAATCTCTTGAGATTTGTCCAGAAGCAAACGCAGGAGAAATTAAGCACATACAGGACAATGCTACGTTATCAGGATGAGACACAGAAGCATAATATCCGATAATAACGTCTAAAAAACGTGGGGAACCTGCATGTATATGGGCAGATTACGAACAGGAGTTCGGAGCAGATTAAATTCAGGGACACTCGCTGAAGTTCATTTGTAACACGTACTTTACTCTGTGCTATCAAAACACAAACTTACCCGTAACATGCATCGTTTTGAGCTATAATATTACCCGTTATTAAGGGCATTCACGTAAGTCAAGAAAAGCGCTTATTATGTTCGTCATAGCCCTCCGTCCGTCCGTCTGTCTGTCCGCATATACATCAGCGCTGCTCCCACTGGACGGATTTTCGTAAAACTTCATATTGGGGTCTTTTAAAGAACATCTGTTGAGAAATTCCAAATTTTGGTAAAAATGGCACAAAAATATCAGGCACTTTATGTGAAGATGTAAGTGCATTTATATTTTAATTCACTGACTTTATGGACTTTCCCATCGTATGTATTAAAATTTAACATACTACTACCACGTTTATGTTACTACATAATAATTATTTGTTACATAATAATTATGTATTTTATCACGGACTGGAGTCACGTTAGTAAACACAACACGTTTCAATAACAGTTTAGAAAATATGACTATGAAAATCTCACAGAACCTCGAGTGCAAGAAATACATCACTAGTCAATATAGACATTTGCTGTCACCAACAAAAATATAGCACTGTGTAGGCGGTCCTGCTAGTCAGAAAATCATTCTGACTAGCGGGAACAGACCTTCGTGTTGTATAAAATGTAAAGGCTTTGTAGACTGCCAGCCTCTCGATAACATATGTTTGCTCAGTGGTTGGTGCCTTTGTCTATGGTTCAAGTGTGTTCAGTTTTAATGTTCAGGTCATAGAAGTACAGGTTTTGAGTGTCGGATGAGAGGGTGGTGTAGATTTTCATAAATGGAGTGTAAATGAAGTTTCAGAAGTAGAAATGAGGAAGTCGCGGTCTATTTAACGGTAATATTTCGGCTTTAACTTAGTAGTTATGCTGTTTAATTATATCGAGTTATTCAAACAACACCATCAAATGCAACACGCGTAGCTCGTAAAATTATACAACTTTGTGACTTTATATATTTTGGTTTTCTACAGATCACTTCCAGTTGCACGTATTACATAGCCACATAGTCAATTACAGACTATTAACAAAAAGTCGACATTTATTATTATAACACTAAGAATTTTGATTGTATCATTTTATTCTAAAATCACCATACATTTTTTCACTAATCAATGTTTTATCACCAACTAAATGCACTTAAATAAGTGCATTTAGTTGATGATAAAACATTGATTTGATTGTATAGTTCAAATATAAATTCCATCACATACAGCTGTATAGGAGTAGTAGGCCTACATTTATATAGTTTTTATTTTGTTAAGTTACCTGCGTACAAAGTTTTTGCACGACAGACCAATCCTTCATATATTAAGAGTTTATTTTATTGTTTAAAGCTGGTTTATACTAATGCTTACTTGACATGAAGGTGGTTTCGTATTTATGTTCGTACGATGTACTGTAGAGGCTATTGCATTAAAGTCACATATCGACAGCCCATTTGCTCGTAGCGTAGAATGTCACTGATCTCTAATGCAGGGTTTTGCTTATCCTGTTGTATCAGTTAATATAATGGTGGGCGGGGCATATTGCACGTATGGTTGAGAAGGGAGGTGCATACAGGGTTTTGGTGGAGAAACCTGAGGGAAAGAGGCCACTTGAAAGACTTAGGGGTAGATGGGAGGGTAATATTAAAATGAGTTTTGAAGACATAGAATAGGGGGCGCGTTCGTAAAACTGCGAGAAGCGACTAATAGTTTCGTCATGTCTGTCCATCCGTCTCTCCGCACAACACAACTCGGCTCCCACTGGACGGATTTTTATGAAATTTGTTGAGTATTTTTCGCAAATCTGCTGAGAAAATACAATTTTCGGCAAAATCGGACAAAAATAAAGAGTGCTTTACATGAAGACCCATGTCTCGCTGAATTCTTCTTAGAGTGAGAAATGTTTTAGACAAACGTTGTAGAGAAAATCAAAACACATATTTTATGTTCAATAAAATTTTTCCCGAAAATCGTGCTGTTTATGAGATATGTGGAAAAATATGGTAGAGCCAGACAACGCACAGGTGACAATATAATAGGGGAAAGCGCATTGCGTGCTGGATAACTAAAACTACAGACATACTTTCACAATATGTATAGTGTCTATAGATAAAAACGACCTGCGTAGTAGTGTACTGTAACACCGATAGGACCTAGCACGTTCATAAGCTGTCATAAGACATTCATTAAATAGAGAGCTTATATTGCGTTGAGGCATTATGAATGCATGGGTTAAGGCGTGGTAGAGGTCAAAATAATGTCACCGCCTTCGTCTGAATAGAATAACAATCACAAACAACGAATCTAATTGAAAGCATTTGCGTGACATTTAATACGGTGTTTATTTCTCGCAGCTGTCCACCTGCACTTTATCACACAACCTCATTCTCCCTCGCAGAAGCGTCCTTAAAGGAGGCGCTGAACTAAGCTGAAGCGTGTAAGCAAACAAAAAACAATGATAAAATCGCAGATATAGCTAGTGTGCATGTGGCTGCAGCTGCAAGAAATGCACATCATAACAAGTAACTAATTGATTAAAAATATAACCAAGTGGTTAAATAAGTAACCAACAAGCGCCATGGATGAGTCTACAGAGCGTCCTCAGTAGCTCACGAAATTCGACGCCTTTCGCAAAACCTGAAGGTTCGTTACGTATCCACAAGTGTCTGACACTGCTCCCTTCCTGAGCCAGCTCAAACCAGTTCACTTTTGCCCCCGTTCCAAAGAACATATCCAAGATATTCTTGGATCTCTGCAATATTTCGTAACATGTTAGTACTTAAAATAGTCTTATAATCATGTAGGTTTAGGATTACTTGGTTTCTGGGCATTGTGTCGTCTAAGTGTTCCACAGGGAACAGAAAATTTGGATGTTTCGGTTCTGACGTTCAAGAGCGCAGAGAAACCTACATAGTTGGTTCAGGTTTATGTACACTGAGAGTGCCTTAGATTTAAACACACGCCATTTAAATGACATACCAATGTCCCCTTCACAGATTACACTGAAATTTAAGTTGATATCCACAACTCTGTCCTTCATTATCTGTTTTTCCTTATTCTCTTTGTGCATGTATATGGTAAGGCTTGCCAGTGGGTTGTGTCATCTTTATGCCATTTTTGCTCTTTATTTTCAGCTCGTATACAATTAAGTGTTATAGGTGGGGTACCAAGGAAGTCAGACAAGACCGCCACTCCGATTTTGCAACCTCTTTGTTCCGCAGTGTAATTACATGCCATCACTCCGTGTATGCATAAAGTACGTAATGCGACGATATTGCCGGATGTAAAGTTAATAGAGTTTCGTCTACACCGGATGTCTGCGACACAAAGACATATTCCGGGTGTCTAAACACTAGGCCTGGAGGCTGCAGTCTTTAAAGAAAGAATGCGTTTAAACAAATGCGCACCATAACGTATTCGTAATATGAGTGCCACTGCACTCGTTGTGAAGTGTATTATGAGTCTATATGGAACGGGCATAAGGCATGGTCACTTCCAGCATACAAACAGACCGACTGTTTTGGAACAACACAGCAATTGGTATTTTGTGAGAGGAGTATTATAAACAAGGAGTTTCATAAAGCATGCATACCTTCGTGGTCAATTAAATTCTTGTTCCACAGATCTATTTGCATTTTGTTTCTCTGGTTTTGCTTTTTACGTACATTTCTCTGTGTGAACCTTACACTTGTTGGTAATGGCTTGGAAAATTCCGCCTCGTTGACGTGTTTGCAACCGCAATTTTTGACTTATGAACAATATTTCATAAGTAATAGAGACACGTTTAAAAACTAGCGACGTGTACAGTATCACGTACCTAGCTGCGATGCTTGTTAGCTCTATAAGAATGTAGCTGAAGATAACTGCGCACAGTTGCCATGTTAGTTTGTTTTATCCTACAAAAATGTTACCTTATCGAGATTTGAATATTTCTTCAGAATCCATTACATGCGTAATTTCAGAAACCTAAAATTACGTTTCTCTAGCACAAATATCGCCCCATTAGTTCAAGTGACCGCCATGTTACTAGTATTAATTTAGCAAATTAAAAAAACAAAACGTTTGGGTAGACCCAGAGTTGCGTCAATGTCTCGTAAAAACCTCTCAACTCTTTAAAAAGTTGAATTTTGCGACGACAGACACACGGAGAGAACGTGGTACTAAGCTAACCTTAGTTCAAAGTATTCAATTTATTGTACCAACTAAATTCACATTATTAGTTAGTTTAGTAGGTATAGAAAATTGAATATATTGATCTAAAAATGAACGGATTGGACAGCGTTAGAATGACTTTAGTTGTTGCCTTTTCAGGAACTAACGAAGGTTAACAAAACGGTGTACTGATTGAATATTCCACAACATGTTAAAGGGTCTGAATTACTCGAACATATGTGTAATAGAAATACGAGTACATTGTAGGTCTTCTTAATGTAATAACTTTGTTTGGGTCTTGTTGTGTAGGACGTTAACACAACTTTTAACAGAAACAGAAAGTAGGTTTGTTAATCGAAATTTTACTACAAAAGTACTTTTAAACAGCTTCGGCTTGAATTATATTAAGATATCTGCTCCAATAACATGAGGCGCTGAGCTGAACCACTGTGTTTAGTGTTGGATGCCGCCATTATGAAATTGTCGTCTGAACAAACCCGTTAGTTTGCGTGGTGGTTTAGAGGCAGAGGAGCATGTTGAACTCAGAGTTAATCTTGCACTCGAATTAATTGTATTTAAAGCAATCAAGTCTACTGCAGATTTGTTCCCAGAATTAGTCTCGGTTTGGACGAACTACAAACAGATACGACTCTGTGCTAACACTGAGTGCGGTCCTGTTTTGAAGTCATTGCCCTGCGCGCACCTAGGATACTTCTCTTGAGCCTCTGGGAGGGAACGGGAAAGGCTTAGGATCAGAGCTCTTAGAGAAAATTGTCTGGCTAAATGCAAACAAGTTATTACGTGTCGTCATACAATTTTAATAACAATTGTTCCAGTCTTCACACAAACACAAACACACACAACACAAATACACTATAAAATTTTATTATACCGAAACTTATTTAACGTTGTGTATATTCCGTGCTATAATCGTATGTTACTTATTTAATACAAACTAAGTGCACATGTAAAAATTACAGTGACAATACATTAGCTCGTTGCTTAGTCTCCCACATATCTCGGTTGTTGAGAGCCAGTCTGAAGGAGAAGACACAAGGTAATTATGTTGATGTAAGTACATTTCATCGTCAACATACTGCCCCGTTGATGTTGGTATTTACAATCAATGATTAGTGTACCAATTATATTAAAATTTTAATCTCATTTTAACTGCAATATGTGCAACACCACAAAGCTTTAATGCAATCCATTGGTATACTAATCACTGATGGAAAATACCACCATCAAAGGGGCTGTATATTGACGATGAAGTATAACCTATATCAACCTATTTCGTCTGTAATAATTTTTCTCCCTGAGGATCGCTGTTAGCAGCCAAAACATGTAGGAGATTAAGCAGAGAAATATTGTAACATCAGTGAAATTATTAATTGCCAAATTAGTTGGTATTAAATTATATAAAATTTTTATAAAACATTTGACATATATTCTTGCGTTACAAACAACACTTAATAATGCGCACAGTAGAAACACAAATAAAATTGTTAATTAATATGTGATTATACACAGGGACATCGTACACAATTATATTGATACAAGACTTTCCTATGAGGTTTTTAATTAATGTATTGATTTTATCTACTTCAAGTAACGAAAAAATTATTTTCCAGTGTTCTAAAAAAAAAGTAATTTAAATTTCCAATCCTAATATGTCATGACGACGAAACATTTCAATTGCTATATAGATGACACATTTTCATTACAGAATAAATTATTGTTGTGTGTATAGATGGTTTATTATTACAAGATTGAACACGCTACAAAAGGCGGCGCGGATTAAACATTTGCCGGCTTTAGGTGTAAAAATCACCGGCCGCTTTTGTACGTATACGGAGTTCCTGATCAGTATAAAATACAAATTAGGGCGCGGACTCACCAACAGAGTCGAATCGAATCAGACTCTCAGAGACGCGGCACACACGTTGGCGCTGTTCGGAGCGAACAGCAAAAAGCGTTTCCTCTCCCGTCGCCAGAGCACACACAGCAAAGGACGAGACGAACGGCAGTCGAGGTAACCGAGACATAACAGGTTCACAAGTCTGCCAGGACACCAGCTGTCCTGGGTAGGTTTGCCACCCTTTCCTTCAGTCCCTCCACGTAGAATAGTGCTGCTGAGCACTCTATGTCAATCGAAGCTTCTCCCACTGTATTGACCAGCATGTCTGATTTAGCACAAGTACAATTCAATGTCTCTCTTCACCATCACCGCCTTCAGTACTGTTAGACATCTTGAAACAGAAAATAGGGACACTCTTCAGAAGCTCTACTTAGACACCATGCACGTTCAGGTCCCTACCTTATATTCTGCAGTTGAAAGAACATAGTAATAACCATCAACACAGGAAAACGTGGACAAACAACCACGTATCGAGCAAAACTCAAGAGTCTAAAGAAAGTTTTGAACAAGAATTGGTCTGTTTTTCATTCTTTTGCGGCGCTGCAGCAGTGATATCACAAATTGTGTAGGAATTGTGATTATTGCTTTTAATTGGGAAGGCTTAGCAATAGAAGTGGCTTGTACTACCAATATAATAGCCCAAAATTCACCTTCAGAGTGAAGACAAATAATCCCCAGTGGGGGGTTTTAACCGAGATCCTGCAGATGGCGTCAGAACATTTATTGTTCAGTCTAACAGGATAGCAAGTAACAAGTGTGCAATGTTAAACATGCAAATCTATTTCGATTTTATATACCTCACTGATATCTACATGTATTTATTGCATGTAAAATTTATATGTTGCACATGGTAAAGCTAATGGCACTGAAGACAATAATGCGCAGAGTCAGAAATTGCTCTGTCTTCTAGTCAGTTAAATAATTAGCAAGTAAAAAACACATGTTTGAATATTTTTAGTTTATTTTAATGAGGTACGTATTTTTAAGTACCTAAATACATTCGTGTGAGATCTCTTTATAGAACTCTCAAGTTCAAGCGAAATCCTGAAGTAGTTTTAGGTATAAAACTTGTGACCAAGTGAAAGACAAGAGGACCTATTTATTGTGCGCTCACTTTATGCACGAAAATATAGGAAACCTAGTCACACGGTGCCAAGAACCAAGAAACCATCGTAACATCTTCCGCAGCCTCCACAAGACTGCGCTAGAAGTTTGAAACTTAAAGAGTATAAACAAAACCAAACTCTCGAACCAATAAATTGATCCCGCCCCTTCTTTCCCTGGAGCGCAACAAATGGCACACGCAGGCACAACTAACTTCCTGAATTAAACCCGAGTTACAAATTGAAATCCCTTGTCTGCCTTATACACTGCTGGAAAAAGTGCTGACGAAGAATAAACTTCAAGCTGTAGTATTAAAACCCTAACTGATCGCGGCTGAACCATCGACAGGCGGCCATTGATCTTAAGAGACCGGTAATTACTTGTTACACGGCGAGGTGGCTTTATACCCCGCCGGATTACAGACGCATAATGACTTTTCGGATATATTTGTGAACAATGACAGACCTTGGGGGCAGATAATAGGTCGAATGTCAGTATTAATATCCGAAAATACCACCGATAATTATGACAGGCAGCATACCACAGCACTCAAAGTAACAAACAGCAATTACCTTTGTACTTTTATTTTAGTTACAAATGATTATGTAGAGCACGTTCTTAACCCTTTGCATTCCACAGATTATTCTTGTGAATTCCAACAACCGTGTCCAAATTAATTTTATATAAAATCTCTAATATTCAAAAGTTCAAAAGCCGCCACTGGATAACAAACGCTAAGGCGAAACCAACATAAAACACTGTCAAATAACGTGTCTGTTTCAGCTCGACATTGGACCTGGTACAACGAAAAGCGATGTAGAGTTTATCTCGACACTGGACCGATGAGGCTTAAACCACTGTGTTAGAATTGGTCTTATATGCCTTTGTAGTAGCGTTCGCATAGTCGCGAAACACCTTTATTATTAGTTTAGTCATACCCTTCCGTTCGTCTGTCAATCTTCCAGTCTGTCCGCATGTATCGACGCGGTTTACACTTGACGGATTTCCGTGAAATTTGATACTGGGGACGTTTATAGAAATCTACCCAGAAATCCAAAACTTGTTAAACTCGGGCAAAAATATGGGATATTTAAATGAACAACTAAGTACGTTTATTGTTGCCGGTGACTTTAAATGCCAATAAAAACGTTTTCTTCGTGTGACATGGCATCAGGTTGGTAACATTGCAGAGGAGGTATAAACAGTACGCCAACGCGCCACAATGTTACGATACACGTACTTTGCCTGTCTTGTAGAAACTTCGGGGCGAAGAAAACGGTACGGCTCTGACCATATTCGCATCAAAGAATGTATAATTATAATTTCGGAATTTCGAGGCTTTCAAATATTCTCACACTGATTAAGAGTCGCTTCATATTGGATAATAAGTCTGGCATTTCATTCGAAAGAGCCTGTAGCATCTAATAATAATGCATGTTCCCGGTAAAATAGAAGTCTTATCAGCGTATGAAGGAATTTGTGTTAGGCATAACTGCCACATTCCTGGCAATATGGCGTAATTATGTGCTTCGTACGTCACCCGTTACGTTTCACGACACAGTTTTGAACTGTTGCCGTGATTTAATAAATATGTGCGTAACTTAAAGGCGTTTCATTTTTCCGGCAGAGTGAAAGAGCCGCGCATCTCAATCTGCCTCAGGAATCGTTGAACTGCACAGACTACAAAGTCCCCTCTCACTGGCTCTGAGTACAGAGCTCAACAATACTTCACGTAATCTTCATTAGACATGTTGTAGGTACACTTAAATGGAGTGTCACAAAATGTCTACTCAAAAGTTTAGAAACATAAAAAACACGACAGGCAATGTACGTATAACGTAAAATTTAGACGCGTTCGCGTAGACATTGTTACCATGGAAAATCAACAAGTATTACACATTCTGAGTGTGTGTCTGTAGACTTAGTTATCAAGTATGCAAAGCGCATGCGCCATATTATATTGTCATTTGTGGCCTCTCTGCCTGTACCATATTTTTCCACATTATGTCATAAACAGCACGATTTTCGGAAAAAACCGTTACTGAAGGTAAAATGCGTGTTTTGATTTTCACTACAACTTTTCCAAAACATTTCTCATTTTAAGAATTTAAGAATTTAACCAGATATTATCAAAAATGTAAATACGTTGTCATATAAAGTACCCGTTATTCTTGTCCGATTTGAATGAAACTTGAAATTCCTCGACTGATTTTCGAAAAAAGAATGAAATTTCGTGAAAATCCGTCCAGGAGAGCTGAGTTCCATGCAGAAGGATGGACGGACAGACAAACATGACGATGCTAATAGTCGCTTTTAGCAGTTTTGCGAACGCGCCTAAAACGAAGACAATGGATCTGAAAACATGTAAACGCCACTACAGGTGTGCAAGTACATTAGTCCTTGTGGCACACTATCGCTTAACATTACATCACATCGAAGGCGATATACGGAGTTCTCAAATTACAACGTTGGGAAAATGATAAATAGAGCCGGCCTAGACTAGCTCAGTGCTTACGCTGCGTCATACGTATAATGAAAACCTTGTATATGGATCAACACCTTCCGAAAACCCTTACAAAATTTAAGTTACCACATAAATAATGCAACCCCTTTCACCTAAATTGGCACTCTCGTGTGACACACAGCCATCGACGCCGACGCACTTCTAGCCTCTCCCACGTTGCGGTGTGAAAGAAGAAGATAAAACTCCAAACAAAGGCCAGTTTGTTTTAACTAAGCAGCACTACCACTAGTAGCGGCACGATCAAACCGTACGTTCCTATTACACAGAATTTAGTTCTGCAAACATGCTGCTATTAGTATACATATATGTACATTTTGTTCCTGTGGCGCAGCCCAACTCTGGCCCAGGCCGCCTCATCGTTGAGGTTTCTATATCACACACAATTAGACACACACACATCCGATAGGACTCCTCTCAACGAGTAATCAGCTAATCGCAGAGGTCTCTACCTACACAACGCAACAAACACGAGAGACGAATATCCATGCCCTCAGCGGGATTCGAACCCGCGATCCCAGCAATCGAGCGGCTGCAGAACTACGCCTTAGGCCACACGGCCACCGGAAATGACATTGATACACATTTTTTTGTTATATGGCTCGACAGCCTTATATGGGCCTGGGCCTCCTCTTTTCGTCGAGGTTTCATGGTCACACACACTTTAGACACACCACACTCGGTAGGACTCCTCTGGACGAGGAACCAGCTCGTCGCAGAGACCTCTACCTGACATCACACAACACTCACAAGAGACAGACATCCATGCCCCCGGTGGGATTCGAACCCACGATCCTAGTAAGCGAGCGGCCGAAGACCCACACCTTAGACCGCACGGCCACCCGAATCGACATTGATACACATTAGGTAAAGTAATTTAGTTCATGGATGAACGCGCTGTGCATATTACAGAATCCTTTTGGGCCTGAAGCTGCAGTAAAGGTATTACATATTGTCATCACTATGATCAATTATTATTTGGAGAGGATAAAGAAGTAATTATTTAATCCCAATATTTCGTACATAACTGCAGACATGTTTATAGTCTATCTGTGTACAAAATGCCATGACTTTATCTGTGGTCAATTAATTATCACAGTCAAATATAAAGCAAAAGGATAATGATAAACATACGTCATGACAAGAACAAATAATCGAACTGCAAAACGCAAACACCGAACTATTCTTACACTTCACACCGCTTTGGTGTCGCAGGTGATTTCTTGATGCAATTAACTGTTCACAAGCATCTGAACAGCAGTGGACATTAACCTTTTGCGAAAGAAGAACATAATTGTATAGGCATGCCTACCAACTTGAATAAATAAAAGTTAAATATAGCTCCAACAGATTCCAATATCTATATCGTGAAAACGCAAACACTGATTATTTGCAAGGAAATACGTTGGTATTCTGAGTTTCTAAGGAAAACTATGTAAATTTAAAGAGCCTTATGCAGCAGCTAAAGGACTTGCAACGAATTTTAGGCCATGCATAATCCATTACTAGGCTTTCTTTAAGAAAGAAGAAGATGTCTTATGTACAGACCACGTCCTTGCTTCTGTGACCTATATTCAACGACTAAATCGTCCGTTAGAATGTTACAAAATTCAGTAGAGGAGTTTTTTTTTTTTTTTTTTTTTTTGTGCAAAAAGCTGTCGATCAAGCGTGAGTTTAATAAAAATCGGTTAAATAAGTGATACTTTACGTAAGGGTATAAATAAATTTATACCATTACTTTCCATATTTCTTTACCGATTTGGCTTAAATTAGGTACAGAAAATCTCCGCGTAATGCCACTTGGTTTTGAGCGTCGTCATAAATGGTGTGGTGAAGGCCTTTCTTTATTTAATGACGCTAATTAACATTTGTCCGTATTTTATTACATTTTTTCATCCGATTTAGAAAACCTTCCGTATGGAAGCTGTATACAAATATTATACAGTGATCATAATTTTCGTGAAAATCGGCACAGTTAAAGTCATTTTTTACTTAGGGGCGTAAATAAATTTCTAATCCTACTTTCCAAATTCAGTATCGGATTTTGGTGAAGTTCGGTACAAGCAATCTGCATAGAACGCTTTTCAGCGTTTGCGATTTCCGTAAAAATCGGCTACGTTTACGCATGTACCGTGAAGCCGTATGACATTTTGAAAGCAAAGAATGCCTTGGTGAAGTATGTGTACGGCGTGACGAAGTACGCCATTTACAATCTTGCTACTTTTTTTTTTGTCTGAGAGCATCTAAAAAAACTGTCTCATTTTTATTCCACAGGGCGCATGTTTGCAGAACAGACATTATATTAGTAATTTAACAAATAATCTGCTAGGAATTAGGAATATGTATGGTCCTGGCACTACTTCCACACTTAACAGTTACCTACAGCAGCAGACAACCGCATGTGTGCCACCATCACCCCGTGAAACATCTGCTACACACAACACGACACAAAGTTCTCCATGTTTAAAGATCGAACTGGAGAAACTTCTGGAAGAATCGTGTACAGAATATCAAGGCTTTACGGAACACGAAAGGCTAAGTAAAACCAATAAAACAGACCGTGGAAAGTTTAAAAGCACTCGTGTTTGCGTGGAAAAAAGGAGGGCTAAATGATTGCGGACATAAATAATATCACAGTATTTATAATTTATTACCCAAAGTTAACGTCTTATCATAAACGATCCTTTCAGCACTGAAGGGTTTAGCCAGATTGCAACTGATATTACTTAAGCACGAGGTCTGAGTCATTATGTATAATTAAGTATTGCACTAAAGTTTAATCGAAGCACTCGAATTTTAACTTAAGCCTTTTTGCCTCACCCAGAAAACTGACTAGGATAAGATACCGACAGACGCATTATTGTGCATAGTCCGCACACGATTTCAAAACTGAATTCTTTCAATTACATTTTTAATTTTGGGAACAAGTAATAAATACGGCGGCAGATCTGCAGGTATATTTTCTTGTCCAAAACGTCTGTACCTAAATTGGACATTTTAGACGCGCATAAAGGACTGAAGATGACACAATGGCAACTCTTAAGGCAGATTTTATATCAAAATGATAACAGCGAGGCCGTGTTTAAAATATTAAAATTTAAACACAACGCAGAAATATAACGCCAAGAATAGTTGATGCGTGATTCACTGTGATACGTTGCGAAGAACGGCTCCTCCATGTTGGCAGGTTCCAAACGTGGCGACAGAGAAAATTTCTAAGGCAATGTTCCTGCTGTAGATAAAGAAAAGGAAGGATTCCCTTTAATAAGACGGAATTATATTCTAGACGACTGCAAATTATGAAAATCTTCACGTAAAACGATCGACTTCGGCAAATTTCAGGTATTCGTTACGCTTGATTTTTAGCGCATAGCTCAGGAAGTGTGGTTTCAATGAGACCAGTCACGTGAGATATTCACTTTTCATGCTCATTATGATTTTCTGAATTTACAGGCTGACGTACATACACAGGAGACTTGTTATGTGTTTCGATTAAGATTTCTCCCTCAAAACGTATTTTCTGTAACTTAAGCTTAACAAGTAAACTAACTCTATGGAACAGACTGCTTCTTAAGAATAAGATAGTAGTTCAGCTAGTCAAGAAGGTACCCCCCCCCCCGCCCGTTTCGAAGCCCATAGCTCATTCCCGTGTTCACAAAAAACCCGTCACTGGTCCATATCTTGTTCTTACTCAGTCTATTACACTATTCTCTAACAGCCATCTTAACAACAAGTCTAGCTTCCCAGCCACACTTAGGTTTCTGTTCCGCACTTCGCAGATTTCCACAAAGGAAAAACTTTCTATACATTTTGGCCAACTCAGCTTATGACAAAATTATGATAATCATAAGTTACCAAGATAAGCATTACGTTATTCTCCTTGCCTTGCAGTTCCTTTCTCTTTGTCCGAATACTCTTCTCACCGCTCTGTTCTCAAATACACACATTTAGTATTTTTTTTCAATGGCTCGACAGCCCCTTGGGGGCCTAGGCCGCCTCATTGTACGAGGCTTCACGATCACATTTAGACACACATGCACTCGGTAGGACTCCTCTGGACAAGGGACCAGCCCGACGCAGAGACCTCTAACTGACAACACACAGCAGTCACAAGAGACGGACATATTTGCCCCCGGCGGGATTCGAACCCACAAACCCAGTAAGCGAGCGGCCGTAGACCCACGCCTTAGACCGCGCGGCCACTGGGATCGGCCACACATTTAGTATAGCTCTACATTCAACGAATAAAAGACGCGGGTATTTTCTCTCACAAATTCATAAACAGACCATCTCGTCCTGTTAGTCCGCAATCTGACTCCTCACGGAGGTACAGGCAGCCATATCGAAACCGAACACACGCATTACATAAAAGGTGAAGGGACGCATAAACTTTAGCTTTGAATCTGCATACGACTTTATTCTTAAGTGTGCGATTTAACGTCGCTCTCAATTGCTGAAGTTTCATAACTTCGGTGACACATGAATGAATGAATTAATGAATGAATGAGTATGGGCATATTGGAATGACACTGATGTGGGAAACTAAAGTGCTCGGAGAGAAACCTGTCCCTTTTGTCACTTTGTCCACCCCAAATCCCACATGGAATGGCCGGGGATTGAATCCGGGTTTTCGCGGTGAGAAGTCGCGGATTAATCACCTGAGCAATGGCACGGTCCATATAACGTCACGTTGTGAAGCTTTCCTACAGAGATAATTTGAAGTGTCAGATTAAACTTCCAGCGCTTTTACAAAGAGAGAAGAAAGAACGAACATGAAGTGTTATTACAGTTTTGCATAAAAGAATATTATCCGACATAATTAAGTTTACAGTAGCAAAATTGATGATCCCGGTGGCTGCGCAGTCTAAGGCGTGGGTCTTGCAGCCGCTCCCTTGATGGGATTGTGGGTTCGGCTCCCGGCAGGGGCATGGACGTCTATTTCTTGTGAGTGTTGTGTGTTGTCAGGTAGTGGTCTCTGCGCAGGGCTGATCACTCGTCCAGAGGAGTCCTACTTATTGTGTGTGTCTGAGTGTGATCGTGAAGCCTGGATAATGAGGAGGCCCTAGCCCACTAGGGGTTGTTGCGCCATGGAAAAGAAAACCTGCATGAAAAATACGTATTTTTGTTTATGCCTGTGTCTGTGTTTGTGTGATCAGATGCAACAATAACCCTCCACACCTAAAATGGACAAGTAGAAGAGTCTGGGACTAAAAGAAACAGCAAACTATATAATGAATTTCACAGACTATTTTCTAAAACGAAGTGTATTCTTGTATACAGAATACTGTGCTGTGTTTCGCTTCTGTCCGCTTAGCCTCTAAGTTCTGCTGCAGCCAACCCATTTCCAAGCTTTTACTTCCGAAACGGAAGGTGGTCGTTTATATAGCAATCCCACTTTATAGTCCGAGTTTGTTCGATCATACGGACGGACCGCACACTGTTATTGCCACAGCAACTGACAGTTCCCTCACGAGACATGGCTGGCACCTTCGTCTGTTTTAGTGAGGCAATGATCGCATTGTCAATATTTGCATACAATACAGGGCTGCCAACTTGTTCACTCCTTGCTTTAATGTGGTTGCAACGGAAATAGGGCTGCGTTGCATTCGACCCCCCCCGAGGCCCAGCTTTGTCTGTGACAGACAGAATAAATTAGATTTTTAATACAATTATTGTAGGGGGGAGATCAAAGGGGAAGAAGCTAATTAAAGCAAAGGAATATTCGTATACTTTCCGACGGCATGTAATATGTAGTGAGGCCGAAGGGGAGAAAAGAATACTGTCAGTGTTCTGTACACCAAACTGCAGCCTGAGTGGAGGAGGACAGCATATCATCAAGAGCCTCGTAATCGCTATGTAAGATGTGTATTGAACGCAAACGGGACAAACACACTATATGCAAAACGTGAGGAAAACTCTGTTACAAGAAACTATGACAGGAGTAACATGATTAAGAACAGTTTTTCCACGGCCCACCAGCTTCAGCACTGTCCAATTTACTCAGTCCAGTACAGCAAGACTAGTGGAGTTCACTGGACAGACTCGTGAACGAGACCGATTAGGAAATAAATAAACGATGGATCTTGGAGGAAAGGTTCGGATGAGATCACTTCGCTCACTGAGTCGTTCAGACTTGTTCGCTCAGGACTGGCACATCTCTAATTCTCACTCGAGTGACAATTCTGACAAACAATGACATTACGCTCTTTCTTACTTTTGTATTTCCTACAAGCGTCGAGAATTATACTAGTGAAAAAAGTAACGATGGGGAGAATTGTAAAGAAGGTAAGTAAATTAATCTTCAAAAATAATTCATAATTTCGAAAACGCAAACATACTTTACAAATCACATCAGTTTTTAATCTCTTATGGTGCTAAGTGTGTTACAAGGGATACTTTATGTCAACTCTCTCAGTTCCATAAAGGTGTACTAATATAAATAAGGATTACAAGTATTTAAAAATGCAATTAGCCTACATTACTTATACAGAACCAGTTCGTACCTGACAGAAAAAAAATGTGCTTCCATCAGAATCACAAATCCGTGAATGCTCTTTGGGCTGTTTACTGTAAGAACAAGAGACGCAATGTACGTAGAACGTAACACTGTGGCGCGTTCGTGTAATCACTTTTGCCATGGTAAAGCAATGAATATTACATATTCTGTGTGTGTGTCCGTAGCCTTATCCAGCATGCAATGCGCATGCGCCTATTTACACTGTCTTCTGTGGCCTGTCTGGCTCTACCATATTTTTCCACATTATCTCATAAATGGCACGACTTTCGGAAAAATGGTCGTGAATATAAAACGCGTGTTTTGATTTTTTTAAAAATTTTGTCTAAAACATTTCTCATTCTAGGATGAATTGAACGGGATATTATCGTAAATGTACATGGGTCTTCATGTGAAGTACCCGTGCATTTTCTCGACAGATTTTCGAAAAATACTCAAATATTAGATTTCATGAAAATCCGTCTAGTGGGAGCCGAGTTGTTCCATGAGGACGAACGGACAGACAACAATGGCGAAGCAACAATCACTTTTCGCATTTTGTGAACACACCTAATAAAATTACATGGAACACATAAACACAATGTGTTTACAGAATTCGGAGTTTTTAGTGCTAAAACTGACAGGACAAGTACTTACCACGAGACTCGAGAAAAGTTAACTATCGACTTATCTTATGCATCAAGATAAAAATGGGTATACGTTCACCGAACTGATTCTTCTAATTTAATTCCGGAAGACACATATGTCTGCTATTATCGTAATTAGGACTGAAATTATGAAATGGTCAGGATTTCCCGGCAAGAGAACGGCCACCGACAATGGAGCTGCTGGTCAAGCTGTTTAAATTCTCAAACGGCTCAGTAGCGCAGAACACTTTCGATAGCCAAAATTGCAGAGCAGCAGACATTAAATTGACATTCGGTTTCTCTAAATAGCCACACTGTTAATGGAAACTCCATCTACTGCACTGCGCTAATGTTCAGACCAAACAACAGGACCTAACTATGTGGTCAGTTTTAAAGCAGACAAACTGCATACAGACTGTTCAGAATTCTATTTACTTCTTAAAACAAAACGTACTTGCGACGAGGACAGACAAGCAATGCTACTCTTCTTTGACGTTCTTTAATAACAGCAATTCAACTTATTTATATATTTATTTACATGCCGACTCAACAGCCTAATAGCCAATTACAAACATGAAAAAATTGCAAGGAGACAACAAACAAGCAAATAAAACCAAGATGACCGTACCGTAGAACCAAAAAAGCAAAATAATATGCAACAAATATGATAATTAATTTAAACTAGAGTCAAAATTAAAAATAACGAAAATTATTAGGCAAACTTTTAATAAATACATCGTAAATCATAGCAATAACAAATAAAAATATCACTCGTACTAATAGCGGCCGTTGTTCCTGAAAATTAATACGAAGGATGTGGATTTAAGTTATTATCTATAGAATGGATAATGTGTGTTTAACGACATAGATTGTACTGCAGAAAACTGGTGTTCCTAGGACACATCCGAGACCTACCTACTGGACAGTTCAAAAAATAAAATTATTATTTCTCCTCTTTAAAACTCTTCACTGATATTTTTACAATGAAGGGGTAGACGAAACATGTAGCACGAAAAAAGTTTTGAAATGCGTTCATGATATTAATCTGAAAAACAAGTCCTTTCCTTACAGGACTTCGAAATACAGTTTTGTATAAATTTATCCCACTTCACTGTGGTGATGGTGTAAACTTGAACACTTTAAGCTTTAAAAATAGTGTTATCACTGGTGTTTTCCTCTACAATTAATTTCATAAAACCCGGTTGGTTATGAACCTCTTATGGACAGAGAAACAACACATAAACTCATTCGAATATAATGATATTACCACCTGTATTTCTCCTCGTACGATGTGGAAGGCTACCTTAACCACATTTCACTGAAAATTGTTGTGGTGATACGGTTTGTGTAAGATCATGGTAGGATTATGTCATTTGGGGTGAATGATTATGAAAGATGGAGGCGGGACGAATAGACCATCTGGGACAACTAAGCGTGCATTGGAGGGTCATTTCATAAACGGAATTATAAAAAAAAAATTCTGTGACGCGTGGAACATATTCAACTACTTCAGAACAGTGTTCAGGGACGGAATTTTGTGAACACGATAATTAAACGCCGGCTTTTTTTTATCAAGTCACTACTTATTTGACAATTGAATGATGATGGACCATAAAATTAATTAATGAGATTAACGGACTGTGGGAAAGGCGCCGTACGCGACGAGAAACTTCCGGTTCCATCAAACGCGGGGAATTTCTTGACTGACAGAGGATATATCAGCTTTTGAAGAAGGACTCTGCGCCATGGGTTTAGTTAGATAATTGGACGTCTTATAAATATAAATTCTTACCACTTTCATATAACAGGGCGCTGAAATGGTAATCTGCACTTGGGTATCTCTACACTCACTTAATAGTAAAATATTTCCATGTTGGTACTCATAAATAAACCTCTTATGAGAAATATGATGTCTTAGAATGCAGTTAATGAATGAATATGATGCTCTGTCGACTGGTAAACAGTGGTAACTATTTATCAGCTTACACCGCCTCACAGCCAGAAAACAAGAACCATCTAACATACTTCTCTCAGTATATTTCCATGACAACAAACTTAAAACCAGTTAACTACTGAAAATTTGGGGGTCAATATATTTCTCTTATCTCCTCAAAGAATATGTACATAGGCCAGTAGAAGTGTGACTTTAAATTTATAGCTTGTATCTTGCGAACAGCATGACAGGAGTTAAAAATAGTTGTAATTCTAGTCCTGTATATCTGAAGTTTCACAGATCTCTGAAACGAGAGTCTTAATCTTAACTACAACTTTTTAATTTATTCTTACCCTGTATTTAAAATTCGAAACAATCCCACAACATTTACTACACGAAGATAGATAATGAAACAATTGTTAATCTTCGATTCATGTCATGTTCTTGGAACAGTTACAGTTATTTACACTTATTGTACAACAGTTCTTAAAAAATAACTCTCCACCCCAGCAACGAATTACGCCGAAGAACACCGCCAGACTTAAAGACCACGAAATGAAAGGATAGAGTAATAAAAGATGGTATTCTATTCTGCAGGTTCGCTGTGCGGAAGAGAGCAGGAACAAGGAATTTTGACCATACGGGCTCTGGGGCCCACCAAACTTTATATTCAAAAGATACCGAGGGCTCTTTCCCAGGCGGTAAAAAGGCCAGGGCTACAACTGACCACTCAGCCGTGCCTATCGCGAAGCTCAAGAATAAGGGAGCTATACCTCCACTCCCTCACATGCCTTCATGGCTTACACAGGCATAATTTTATCTTTACCTAAGAGGAATAAATTATATTGCATTGTTATTTTTCGCAACACAACAGTTTCAATGGTTAATGTAAATCACTTTCCAGCATTGTGAAATGCACGTGGGTTTACACACTCTCCACTTCACTTCCAAAACCATTATGAATTCCGCAGAAGCCCACTTATCATCTGAGTGTGTGTGTCCATTCGTCCTTCCACTTTATTTAATTACAAGCATCAGTGTTACAGGCAAATAGATTGCTCGGTCACTCGTTCAAGTATTCTTGCCAAAAATGTTCATCAGAAACAATTCTGAATCCAGAAATCCAATTCTAGGTAAGCCCATATTGACAGATTATATTTCGACACGCTATTTTCAATAATAATAATAATAATAATAATACGATGTCATTCAGTGTATATAGTCCTAATGCTTTGCACAGTCACAGATACCTGGACCAGACAACAGTCAGCTTGTACCACTCCACACAACAGCACGCGTAACAACACGGTACGTCATTCATGCAAAATTAAAATTAAAATTAAAATTAATATCTTTATATGATAAATAATTGATACAGGCAGAATATTTTCTAACTATACATATTTTTTATTCATATTACAGCTTATAATCACCAGCATATACAATACCATGATTCTGAGCATCAAGTGACAACACTGCTATTTTAACTTTTGACTTTTACTTATACGATAAAATCTTAAGTTACTATACAGTTTCACATATTTTACAAATTAAAATGTGTTTTTATAACTTACTTCTGAGACAAGTGTGTTTTTCGGCACATTAAACATGCGATGTGAAGTGTAGTAGCTTGTTACCCCCCTGAAGATGGTCTACGGACCGAAAAATATGTAGGGGAATACATCGATATTAATAAGACTATAAAGTAGTTTATGTTTGTGCATTTGTTGGTTACTGAATACTAAGTGAAAATGCACGGTGAAAACAATATAAAAAAACTGAATAATCCAGTTGTGTACAGGTAAGTTGTGTACAGGTAAGTTGTGTACAGGTAAGTTTTAGGGACGAGCGACATAAAAATTCGACATCAAAATTTGTTTGTATTAGTGTATCCGTGCAGAAAAATCTGGATCCAGTCATTTTTCCACATTCTAGAGAGGGTGCTAAACCGATATTTGTTTTCTTGGGGAGGGGGAGGTTGATGATGGAAAATTGCTGTATAACTTATCCCCACGTCTAAGAGACTTGGTAGTTTAGGCTTCCATCTACTGTAATGAGATTTCCCATGCGGCTTTTCCCATTGCTTTTGGTTTCCCCCTGATGTGACAAGAATATCATAGCATAGCCTAATATAGAAATAAAACGACTTGTACACGAACCCAAGCAAGCAACAGCTACAATTCTGTATTTACCCTTCTCCTCCATAAACACCAGTTTCGGATGAACGGAACGTGACGGCCAGACATGCAGACGGACGGGTATTCTGAATTCTGACGATAAGCGAGTAATTGTCATTATCAGAAACAGGAAATATATAACGAGATATTCCACACACATGCATTGCTCTATATATGTTTCCAGTTAACACTGCGAAGGGATACATTCATCTTGTCTGCTGCATATTCAGTAAGATCAACGGTGAGGCCTCTTATTGACAGAGAGCAGAACATGGAGCTCAGAGCGAAGTTCCCACCGTCGACGTTTGGGCCACTGACTATCAAAACAAAGCTTAGAAGTTCAAAATCTACTGTCTAAATTTTAAACACAAAATTCCATCGACAAATGATTTCTGTATTCATATGATTGCTTTAAACGTGGATACAAATTTTAAAGAAACTAAGATATTTTCGTAATAACAACAGTAAACGTAACACAGTGTTAAATATTAGTAATAAAAGCAGGTAAGAGACAGCACAGAGAGATAAAAATCGCTTGAACATTGCCGAAACACGTGATACTGACTATTAATAATCTACATACGTGCTATCAGACCGAACGTCGCAGTGAATTAATAAAGGCCTCTGTTAAGATAAATTTCTAAGCAGAAAGTTTAAAATAATAAAGGACCAAATAATAGGTAACGTGGAGGCGAAATCACGTTACAAATATTGTAGCTAGTGAGTAATTGATACTGAAATGGAGAGAACAAAAGCCGGAAGCAGCATACAGGATGCAACGTTAATTGTCCTGTATGACAATGTGCTGTAGTAAGCATGACTGTTGTTTGTACACTGTGGATGGTCTTGGGTTTTACACAACGTTTCGGAAAGTAGATCTGTTTGTGTCGTCAGATACAAAGGCTTCTACTCAGTTGAGTCCTTAGAAGGAGCCCGTCCTGCGACTGACACTAGGTCTTTATAAGGGTCCCAGGTCAGTAGGGAAATATCCGACTTCTGATGAAGTGTGTTTAACAAAACCCAAAATGACGGACTATATTCAAGATTATATTCATGTTTATGGTACAGAGGGTACGCGGTGGCGCAGTTGGTTGAGGTACTGCGCTACAAGCCGAAGGTCGCGGGTTCGATTCATTGGGATTTTCATTGACTTAATCCTTCCGACCGCACTATGGCACTGGGGTCGACTCAGTCTCTAACAGGAATGAGTACCAAGAGTACCTCTTGGGGATAAAAGAGGCCCATGCGTCGGGCTGACAAACTTACCACCTTCATGGGCAGATTGTCTAGAATTTCTGGGAGCCTCAGCCTCCTAGAGACTTCAGGGACTGTCCAGGCCTGTTTAGGGATAGCTTTACCTTTATGGTACAGACAAGGTATCTAGGAACTTACTGGGTATTACTAGACTGCACTACTATAGACAAGCAGATATTAGATTAAGAGAAAAAGTGTTTTAAATACCGCTCACATTGAAATCTGTAAAACTTATGTGTTACAAAATGTGTACGGAATAAATAAGCATACAACTTACTAATAAAGCCGGCGCCGGGTGAAATAAAAACCACTGGAGAAATATTGCAATAATAATAATTGATAATAAAGACAATGACTACAAATTGTTTATGGAAATATTTGTAATGATAATACTAGAGTTGATTATCGGTAGCGTCCTCTAGCGTTCTTGGGGGAAAGTTAATGATTTACTGCACATACAGGAATGAATATGTTTATTGTATTTGATTTAGTCAGAAAGAAAGAAGCAAATATGAATGCACATAATTTTAGTAAAAACTGTACCAACACATGCCCAACAGGCAAGACTAACTTACAAACACCACAACATCAAACAAAAACTACAAAGATCTAACGCGTCCGTATGGTTTAACAAGGTGTGCAGGGCAGAACAACTACAGCCCATATATGTAAATATCCGGGTGAATGGGGACAATAGAAGAAATCATCAAACCAAACTAGCAAAAAAGTGCATGTGTTGGTACAGTTTTTACTAGTGTTAATAAACATGCACGGTGAAAATAATATTAAGCGCATAATTTATTTACAATGTGCTTGACAATATTTTGTGGCACTCTGGCGACGCACTATCTATAAACACATGTATATTTAACGCAAAGACATCTGGGAATATATATTTTCATACTTAATATGATTTGGTACAATCTCAACATCAGTTGTCATGAACAGAATCTGATGTGGCTAGTTCGGAACAGGGGACATTGGAAAAATTTATGTCGCGTTGACGAACACTGCATTTCCACAAAAAGAGTACTTAATGTCTTAGACCTCTATCGGCACAACACAAACCAGAAATAAATCACGTCTTGTCGAAAGGGGCTAGGGAAACGGGTGTTTCTACTGCAATATAAGACAGATTACAGTGACACAGCTGCCCAATAGTACTGACAAGCTAAAATGTGTGTCGTTTCACTGGTGACAGATTGATATTAGCTATGCGTGCAGCAAGGTATCGAACATTCTAACACCGTGCTTACTAGACCTGTGCTGCGCAAAACTGAGGTTGCAGGCTGCTGTCTTTAAGTCGGAGAAAGATTATGCAAATTATGTGTACCATAAACGTTCCCAATATGCACTCTAAAAAAGGAAGAACTTGAAAAATAAGGAGTAAAATTTTCTAAACTTGTGGGTTAGTTACTTTCTTTTTAATCTCATGGCCTTTCGTGTGAGATAGTTAAGAAAGTGACACTGGGACAAATTTTTGTCCGAATACTTCGGACATCCCGCCAATGCTCCATACTCATTTTCACCTTAACATTGTTCTTATCAGAAGGACAAGCAGCCGAAGCCTGGGACCTCCAAATAGGGCAATGCTTTCTGATATTGGGGATCATTTGAGAGAAAATTGCAATCACAAGGTTTTGTACTTATCTCAGATTTATTATTAAACGATAATTATCAGGTGCTTGTGCCACAGAGCATTACACAATAAAATAATTATAAGTACAGAATTAGGAAGTATGAAGTATAAACGACTGTATATTTGAGAATTATATGGATTTGAGTAGAAATACGAGAAGCTTCAAACTGGACAGCCGATTATATTACGCATGCATTATTAAAGCCGTTAAACTTTCAGAGGAAAAAAAATTGAAAATTCCTGTGTCTAGGTGCAGATTTTAGAGATAACTTCTTCACTGATCCAATATTATATGAACGACAAAAATGGCCTCGTCATTCGATATGACGTGGTTAACACAATATTCACTCTCTATTCCACAGTGTTTCCGGCTATAATTTCTGCAGAAAATACATCAACTGCCCATTTCGTATATATTATGAACTAGAGGGATTCTATGGCTCCAAAATACGTAACATATTCACAGCACGAATTTGAAGAATTTCTCAAGAGACGATGTCAGAAAGTATCATGCGGCAATACCGACAAAATCGTAGACACCTTTTATTGCTTAACTGAATACAATTTCAATAAATATTCACGCCATGAATTTAAAAACTTCTTTAGAGGCTACTTAATAAATATTATGGGCAAGGTGCGATGTTGCAATGCCAACCGAAACATAGGTAATCCTTGACTACTTCATCACAACCGTTGCCACCGGGTAGTCATCGTAACGAACTAATCTTTCAATGTGGTTTCAATAGGAACAATGCGTGATGATTTCAATCACAAAACAAGCCCTGTAATAACCCGGTAACCACAGTAACGATGCCTTTACAAACTCAATCATTCTCACAACGGTACTACATAAGGCAGATTACAAGCCTTTAACAGATTTTAAATCAAAATTACTCTGAACATGTACGTCATGTAACTGTTTATATTTGAACGTCGTATCTGCAATACCGATATACTCGTAGATACCGTTCATTGCAGCTAATTGCTGCCAACTTTATTTCCCTCACTGGCTACTAGCAACTCCGATGCTACATCTCAATACATAAAACACTTGTTTTGTGAGTGAAGTCACAACCTGAAACCAAGCGGAATTAAAGTCGACTGACTTGAGCATGCGTAGAGTAGCGCTACATCTGTGACTCCGTTTTCAGCTTTCAGGGTCTTGTTTCATTTCGTACTGTGCTACGGTGTACGTGTATTTAGAATATGGAGCGGTGTAAGGGACATGCTCTGAAATTAACTGAAATATTGCTCAGTAACTGAAATGTTCATGTTTATTGAACTGCTGTCTCATAATTGTAATTTTGCTTATTAAATGAAATGCTGCATATTAATTGAAATTGTGCCTATCGATTCAACTGTTGCGTATTCATTTAACTGTTACGTAATGATAAATTATTTTCAAATAATGCATAGAAACAAAATTAATTATATAATTTTTTAAGTAAAAGTGTATTAAGAGAACATTATTCTTCTTTCCATTGTAAACATTTTCTTATTTGGCGAGGAATAAAATGGGCTGTCGTTACCCGTTACCTGGCAATCCGTAATTTTAACGGTAGCCATAAGTGTTAATAAAAAGAGCTGATAAAATTAAATCCCTTCTTCTCTCTTTAAACGGAAGAGTATTAAAGTAAGCTGACGCTGTGCTGATTACATACCACTTATTGTCATGAATGAAACACGTGATTTATTTTAGGGGAAAATATAAGAAGGATTGTTGGGCCGTGCCATGGCTCAGGCGGCTAGTCGCCGGCCTCTTACCGCGGAGGCCCGGTTTCGACCCCGGGGTCAGTCCATGTGGGATTTGTGGTGGACAAAGTGGCATTGGGACAGGGTTTTTTCCCGAGTACTTCGGTTTTCCCCTGTCAATTTCATTCCACCCGTGCACCATTGCAAGGAAAAACGAAAAACTAATAATATTCATCATCAACATCATTTTCATCACAGGATTGCACAATAAGCCTCAAGGCTGCAGTGTGTCCGTAGCATCTGCTGCGGGGCCCTTCACCAAAAAAAAAGAGGATTGTTAATAGCCAAGGTTCCCTAGGTCACAAAAACTAATTGAGAGGTCGTTACAATGTTAAACGCAGCTCACTTAATGCTCTTAGGTATAGTTACTACTCAGCACGCTCCCCGAGCACACGGATGCATTTTTTCCAGCTTGGCACGAGTTTAAAATTTCCGTCGGGCAAGAAATTGGGCTACTGCATTCGCGACCATTCACAGAAATTTCGTTTGACCATTGCATTACAGGGAATAAATTGCGAATTTTGACACGTCAGTATTCCAAATTCAACTCGTCCTTGTTTCACATCCGTCCTTGGATGTGCTGCACCGCCTGGTGGGCTCATCATCAGAGATGTCCGTTCGCTCATCTTTAAAAGCTGCCCACAATTTTCTGACAAGCTGCATTCTCATTACGACATCTATAAACAAGTCTATTCAACTGCGGTGTTATTTTGACTGGGGAAAAATTTGGCCCATAAAAACCGAATCACGATACGAAATTCTTCGCGTGACCAAGTTTTAAAAGTTCTCGGTTTGAGACAAGCGGTCATTTATGCACGATGGGAGACATTTATATTCCAATATCGCTGCCATAACATATCTTATTATTTCCTGAATATCTTTCTTTCTTTCTCCCTTTTTTCCTTCTTAGTCTTGACCTCTTCTACCTACTCATTTTAAGTGTAGATGGTTATTGTTGTACCTGATCACACTCAATGACACACACATACCACACTCGTTAGGACTCCTCTGGACAAGGGATCGGTCAGTTGCAGAGGACTCTACCTGACAACACACAATATTCACAAGACAAAGACATTCATGCCCCCAGTGGGATTCGAAACCGCAATCCCAGCAAGCGAGCGGCCGCAAACCTACGCCTTAGACCGCGCGGCCACCGGCATCAGCCTCCTGAATATTATTTGAATAAACGACTTTTGTTACGCCTGTTGCTTGTTACTCCTGATACACGTGCTTCCAAATACCAAAAATAAACTGCTTAATTAACAACAAAAAGTTACAGACTCGGGAAACGTACACAATTGAATATGCATCGTACATTACAAGTGTTTGGAAACAAGCGCGCTTGCAACTGTTTGAAACTAAACTGTATGACACGTGTGATAAGTTGAAGATATAACTTAAAATGTCGTGACTTCGTTACAGGTCAGTGTTACGCAAGTGATATCTAGGCTGCAGGGTGTATTGAACATACGCTTTGAGAAAAATCAATAAGCATGCATATAGAATTTCAGTTTGAAACCTCTTAGCAAACGTATATTAAATAGACTGTACGCATAAAATTGTGGATGGAAGTGAAAGAGTGTCAACCACTGCACTGATATTTTAGATGCTGCAGCATTCACCTACAGAGTGTCAAACACTGCACTGATAATTTAAATGCTGCAGCATTCACCTGCAGAGTGTCAACCACTGCACTGATATTTTAGATGCTACAGCATTCACCTGTAGAGTGTCAACCACTGCCCTGATAATTTAAATGCTGCAGCATTCACCTGCAGAGTGTCAACCACTGCACTGATATTTTAGATGCTACAGCATTCACCTGTAGAGTGTCAACCACTGCCCTGATAATTTAAATGCTGCAGCATTCACCTGCAGATTGTCAACCACTGCCCTGATATTTTAGATGCTACAGCATTCACCTGCAGACTCTGATGAAAGCACAAAATCTCAAGATACTGAAAATTACCAAGCTACACTGCGTCATATCCGAGATGCCTCTAGTTATTCTTAAAACTAACGGCCTTAAAAACCTCCTGTCGTACAGAATATAATTTTCCAGCAGGGGTTCGCAGTGGCATCTCTTTTAGGAACGCTTTCAGAAGCATTTATATTTCTGATAACCTGCTCTGTAGGCCTCAGGATAGAAATCAGTATTTTGACTGAAATCCTAATTGTCTTCAGCCTGAACGTCACAACTTTGTAGAGAAAAGCGAAACAGCTTTTCTTATAACATTTCTTCCAGAATCCTTCTAACATCACAGCAAAAATCAATAACATTTCACAGAGCTGAATAATGTAATGAATATTAGAATTTCTATATCTCATCCGCTGAATATAATAACAAGGAAAATGTGGAATAAGAGACTAGAGGACAAAGTTTGAAACACCGGGAAACCGAGCAGCCATGAGTATATTACATCAAAGGAAGCATGGGAATAGCAGTCTATGAAGAACCTTATATGTCACATGATCACTGTACGGTCTAAGTTAATTTTGGTTATATTACATTACCTAAGCACACGTGTTTAAACATACTAACCATGAGAATACTGAGAAAAACTGTAACACATCATGTCAGTGCGCAGACCGAGCGAAATCTTGGGCGTGCGGGGTAGAGTAGAGAAAATTAAATTAGAAGAGTAAAAACGTTTATTCATTTTTACAGTGCAAAACTTACAAATGAACAAGAAATATTAATTTACTCGTATGTTCCTTTAGTTTGCAGAGTCGCTGAAGCATGAAGTTGATCACTGACCTACATATCAAGTGCCGAGAACAAGAATGAATGGAGCTGGAATCCCACTCCAAAATATGACACCACATCGTGCACTTTATTTTATTTTATGTTACAAAGTTTATCAGCATAGCATTTTAAAAAAGGTAAAGCAATCCCAATAGAGGCCTGAAAAGACCCTTAGGGTTCCAGGAGGTTGAGGCTCCCAGATATCTAGACAATTGGCACATGAAGGTTGTAAGGTTGTCAGCCCTAGGCACAGGCCGCCTTTACCCCCCAGGAAATATTCCTGGTATTCATTTCTGTTAGAGGCTGAGTCGAGCCCAGGCCCATAGTGCGACCGAAAGGATTATGTCAAGGAAAAATTCCAATGACACCATCGGCAATCGAACACGTGACCTTCCGACTTGTAGCGTAGTGCCTCAACCATCTGTGCCACCTTTCTCCGTTTTATTTGCATCTACCTAACAAACTACGGTGTCACATTAACCCAGACAACCACAATCAAAATTTCAAGGTTGTGAAAACTCAAATGATAGTAGTTAGGACCAAAAGATGCAGTCGGATGGACAGGATCCTGGTTTCGTGTTCGGAGTTCAGGCACCCAAATTTTGGCCCTGAAATCGGCTGTAATTACTAAGCTTTGTGTTTTTCCGCAATACACCCATGCACCCATGCAAAATGCCGGATATTACTTCAAATTAGGCCATGAACGTATCAGTACACGTTCTTTTAAATTCATTCGCTTCTAATCATTATAAACATGGATGCTATTTATTCTGAGCTACTCAAGCGTTCGTTAAATGAACCATACTCGTATATAAATAAGTTAATCATTATCAGCCAATTAGAACCGCGATAAAAGTATTTCCAGATATACGAAGAAAATGAAGTACATATCAAATCCAATAATTGTTCAAAATAAGGGTCCAGTATTTAATGATGTAAACATTATCGTATTTCAGGGCCTTTTAAAGAAACGTGGTAAAACCTGTTGTGAATTGAAGCACGCAAGACTAGTGCAATAGTTTGCAGAAATAAAGGGCCCTTTTATGCGCTTTACGTGTCTGTCTGTCTGTCTGTCTCTCCGACCGTGTAGTACGTTTATCCAACCATGCCTGTCCGCTTATCGTGTTTTCCGCTACATAAAATAATATCTGTCGGTAATTAATTATCTGGTAGCAGAACGAGGCAGTTCGACACCACCTACCACTGGAAAAATCTGGAACCCACTTAATCTGCCACCATCCCCCGGAAACATATTTTGTAACATTCATCACAGCACTAAACTTCAGCATATCAGGATATATGAAAAATAAGTCAACTGTGTATTTATTCCATTAAAAAATAGATATATGTAATACGAAATTCTTCGGACAAATATTTACCTAAACTTACACAAATAGGTATGTTATTAAAATCAACAAATAAATATGAGTATATAATAAAGTTTCATACACTTATTTGCATTTGTTGGTTTTAATATCATAACTTATATTTCAATGCACAGTTATGGATCATTTACGCAAGTAGGTCTAAAGCCCCCCAAAAAACTGTTTTATACATTTAGACCATAAAGGTACTTACTGCGTTTTTAAGACATGCCGCAGAATCTCAGTTCCCCTCCCACACAAAACGTCGTGTATTTCATTATATTGTCTTTTTTTGTTTATATAGTATCCATGCTTTACATAACGAGTGGCCTAAAATTTAGATGTCCATCCCCGGGTTCTTAAAGTTTTATATGATGCAAGTACACGCTGCTCTAATCATAGGCCTCTTAGTGACTATTATGAGAAAAAGTTTTCAACCCCTGATAATTCAGCACTGTGGATGTTAATATCGCATACACAACGTAAGGATCTTCGTATTAAACGGATCCCGTGCTTAGTGTGTCTGCATGTTAAACCCTAGAACAGTAATATTTGTAGGAAGAGCAATGAAGCTATTGAAAAGTTGCGGGCTATAAGCTGTTTAAAAACCTGTTAAGTTGTAACAAAATATAAACCTAACAATACAACCTCAATTTAACAAAATCCTTTCAACACAACGTGTAACAAAAGAAAGAAAATTAAAGGAGAAGGATCGACACGTGTCAGACAAAAGCAACTCATCTAGGAATTGGCGCTTACACATGCGCAGATCTGCACTTCTGACGTAAATGCAAGACTGCTTCAGGTACCATCTCTTGGTTCGCCTACAACATCTATTTACAGACTAAACGCCAAGTATTGATTTGTAGAATGTTCGTCTACACAGCAAAGTTTAGACAACACTTTGGGACTCAGATTTGTAGCCCAGAAAGGAATTTTTGTAGTACAACTTAACATGGTAACCGATCCGTTTGCTAAGGCGATATGAATGCTAGTATAGAGATTCAAGATTCGCCGTTCTTATGGCCAACCTTATAAGTAACTTGAACCAACAAACGAAGGCTCGTAAGAATATGTATCACAATGGCCACTAATATGTGAGTAACCGCTCAATTATTCGTGGTAACTCGTGACAGCCCTCAAGTTCAGCTTTGCTTCCCTTCATTTCTCCGCTCACAGTTCACAGCGCTGTAAACCCGAAATGAAAGTCCACTGTATGGCAGAAATTGTCGCAGCAGAACGAACAGCAAGAACTCTCAATCCAGTGTTTGCCTGGGAACACTGAGAAACACCATAAAGCCCTCAGTCACGGTATTCCATTTTCTAGCAGAGATTCAAACCGCTTATCTCCTGGACACAGTTACCGCTACAATAACCTGCTCTATATGAGGAAAAGGGTATCGAAATGCCGCAGCCTTGCATAACGTAAAGAAATAGAATATTACAACTAGCTCACATGTCACGTCCCGTAAAGCATAAAAAAATCTGCTATGGCGTAAATCTGAATATTATCCAGTAGTAGTAGTAGTAATAATAATAATAGTAGTAGTAGTAGTGCTAATAGTAGTAGGAGCATCATCATCATCGGCACTACAACTCATAGAGTCTTTGCCTCCTTCAGAGGTTTCCTCCATTCTTCACAGTTCATAGCTGTTGCGCACCAACTCCTTATTCCCAGCAAACCTTGCATCCTCCCCACAGCATCTCCCCACCTGGCGCGCGGTCTTCTCACTTTTCTTGGTCCTTCCGGTTGCACATACATCAGTCTCCTAGGCATAGAATTTTCCCCCATTCTTGTAATATGACCAGCCCTTCGTAATCTTCCAATTCTGATTATCACCGAGAGTCTGGGCCCTTTAAAAATAACACAGAATTCTTTATTATATCTACACCTCCATTGATCACGGTCCTTTACAGGGCCATATATTCTTCGAAGAATTTTCCGTTCAAATACATCCACCATCTTCTCAGTCATTCGGGATAGCGTCCAACACTCTGTCCGGTACAAAACTATTGGACGTACCGGCGTCTTACATAGTGAGATCTTCGTAATTCTGGACACAAAATTAGATTTAAAGTACTTCTGGAGGCTGAAATAACATCAACTTGCTACTGCAATTCTATTTCGAACTTCCTCTGTTATATTATTATCCTTAGTATATACTGTACCAAAATAGGTAAAAATATGTACATGTTCAAAAGTGTATGGCTCTGTTTCCAAAGTAGGCACATCCAACAATCTCCTTGTATTCATAGCCACATATTTTGTTTTATTCTGATTTATCTTGAGCCCAATCCTCACAGCTACACTTTCTAAGGAGCGAAAGCCTTCTATCAGATCTCTACATGTTCTAGGTATTAGAACTACATCATCTGCGTAAGCAATTATTTGCACTAATTTTGTAAATGTATGTAATTTAGTTTGTATACCTGAATCTATAATCACCTTTTGTAGGGCTACGTTAGAAAGGAGACATGCTAAAGCATCTCCTTGCTTCAACCCATTAGTTACCTCTAGTGGATCTGAAAAAGAGTTCTGCAAACGTACGAGTATACTAGATGATGAATTTTCCATTGTTGCTGTCACAATTCTGGTCAGCTTTCTGGTATGCCTAGTTCATTCATCAATTTATACAGCTGCTTTCTAATAATCGAATCATACGCTGCTTTAAAATCAACAAACAGGAAGTGTATTTCAGTTTCACTTTCTTGCGCCTTTTCTAGAATCTGTCGTATGATGAACAGGGCGTCAGTTGTTGATTTACCGGGTCGGAAGCCATACTGATATAATCCAATTTTCTCTTCAGTAGGAGCATCAGTAACAAACATAACGTTCTCTTCCTTAGTGGCAATATATCTAAAATTTTCAGACATAAAATTTAAACAATATGAAATTAAATTAAAAAAGCATGTTGCAACAATAGCAAAATGTAATATCTTTACACAATTACGATTTTGAGTATCCAAAGAGACCAAAATAAGCTGTATGAATCAGGCCCCAATTCTACTCAAAATCCTGCAAGACTCGTATAAACTATCAGGCCCCAATGCTACTCAAAATCCTGCAAGACTCGTATAACTTTTAAGATTGTCATGGCGGATGTTCAAATGATGTCCTTAAGGGTCCTTCCACCATGCCGGATAATCACCCTGAAGATGGAAGTAACTCATCCTACAAAACGTCGGAACAAACTTATCGTGCATGGTGTTAAGACCCCGAAAACCCTCATTTTAATTACCCGACTTGGCACTATACAGATGCTGGCTCAGTGCCATGCGTCTGACTTTAAATCGGAAATGTACCAGTTCGCACCTCGGTCGGCCTGGCTGACACAGCTGAGACTCATCAGGCATTTCCTCGAGGACTTCCTGACTACAGTATATAGAGCAGACAACGGCCACCATTCATAACGATCATCGTTAAATCGCTGTAGAGGAATAAACTTTGAATTGTTGGCACCGCTGTTAAATAAACAATACTGTTGGGATTTAGGAGCTAACATTTAACATATCATTATACCATCATTAATAGTCTGATTACAGGGGAACAACACCAAAATATCAAAATGAGTAACTCATCTTAAAATCAGGTAGAAGATAACAGACTGAGTGGATGTCAAAATCTCACAGATCGTGTCACACATTGTTGACCCCCCCCCCTCTCTCTCTCTTATATATATTTTTTTTCTTATATATTACTAGTTGACATTGATAATTTATGATAATTCGGAGAAACGTCGTTCACTAGACAGGCAACAAATGCATCACAAAAATATAACTCGATCAGTAAGATCTTTAATTCCACTCAGTAAAACGGAATGACACACTTTTAGGCGCGTTCGGAAAATTTCGAAAAACGACAATTATTCATTCGTCATTTCTGCCTGACTGTCTGTCTGTCTGCCTGCCTGTCTGTCTGTCTGTAGGTCTGTCTGTCTCTCTGCCTGTCGGTCTGTCTGTCGCGTCCGTTCGCATGGAACAACTCGGCTCTCACTAGACAGATCTTCATGAAATTCGATATTTGAGTATTTGTCGAAAAGCTTTCGAGAAAATTAAAGTTCCACTAAAATCTGGCAAGAATAACGGCTGCTTTACATGAAGACCTATGTACATTTATGATAATATATCGCTCATTTCTTCTTAGAATGAAAAACTTTTGACACAATTTGTAGAGAAACTCAAAACACATATTTTATATTCAGTAACTTTTATTTCGAAGATCGTGCCGTTTATGAGATAATGTGGAAAAATATGATAGAGCCGGAGAGGCCACAGATGACAATATAATAAGGCGCATGCGCATTACATGCTGAATAACTAAGGCTAAGACTTTAGAGGTGGACGGAACTGGCTGTGATCCTGCGCAATGGCGAACTTTAGAGGTGGACGGAACTGGCCGTGATCCTGCGCAATGGCGGACTTTAGAGGTGACGAACGGCTGTGATCCTCGCAATACGACTTTAAGAGTGAAGTAAACTGGCTGTGATCCTGCGCAATTGCGGACTATTGATACTGTCATGACTGAACCTCGATTATGTTACCAGAGATCAACCATAAAAAATTTACAAGTGATTTTTTCCTATTTGCATAAAATATAATATATAAATAACAAATCGAACAGTAGAGGCCAGGATAGCATGGTCGATATAGTGACTCGCTACGGGTTGGACGGGTCCGTTGATCGAATTCCGGTAGGGCCAGGCTTTCCGCACCTGTCCATACTGGCCCACTCAGCATCTTGTGCAATGGTAAACGGGTCTCTTTCTCGGGTGTAAAGCGGCCACAGCGTGGCGTTCACCACCCACCCTCACCTACCGCCGAGGATCAAAAAAGAGTAACGTTATAAATCTAATACCCTCTGGGCCTGCAGGCCTGTTCTAGGGTGAACGTTACCTTTACCTAAATCGAATAGTTAGCTTAGCATTATTATATAAGCAAATAAACGTCCGCTGAACTGTAACAATACACGCTATAAAATAAGGATGTGGAGAGATGCACAAACTTGGCTTAACAATAGAGTATCGAATTTTGTGAACTTCCACCCTTGAAACTGAAGTGGCTTCTGCAAGGTCAGGTCACTTAATGCGAAGAAGAGAATGGATACTTGAAAATAAACATCATCGAAGATAACCAGCTGCACTCTTTCATAACGTACGAGTATGGAAATAGCATGTACCACCACTGCCCCTTACGACACTGTCACACGCATAAGTTCAGTCAATCTATTCAGCTAGACCCTTCTTTGTGTTTGTAAATTTAAAAAAGTCGATTTACATCACGACGTATTTTGGACGCACTGTTTGGATAGCTTTAATTTACTAACCAAATACAACATACAAACAAACTTAAAAACTTAAAATGGAACATAGGGTACAAATACTAAGCAGTGAACATGTTTACTAAAGACATATGAAATATACTGCGCAGGTTTGTCTGCTGACAAGCTATTTTATGACGGGAAAGAGGAAAATCATTTGATTCTCTGACTACTGTCAGCGTCACCCGCAACTTTTTACTGGCTGTGACAATCGTAATGATACACGCACCACATAAACAAACATGTTATGAAACTCCATTATCTATGCACAAAAACGTTTCAGGCTCAATTTCAAGCGACAGTATTACTTTTGATGCCCGAAAGGCAGCGAAGAGAGGCGTGCCTGAAACGACAGATTTATATGAAAGACCTTTATTAGCTGAAAATGTAGATAATATTGTTCATCCATTTAACCAAATAGTTAACTAGTAGTAATTGGGCTACGGGTTCGAAAATTGCAGGATAATGGTTCCATTCGTGGACCGGATTTGGGCACACACAGCCTCCTATTCAAAGGGTAATGGAGGGTCGCTGCCTGAGGGAAAAGCTGCAGAAACGTGAACCCGGCCACTCACCTCCATGTACTGCCAAGGTTAAGAAAGATTAGAGCTATACCTCCCATTCTCCTTACATGCCTTCATTGCGTGTACAGGGACAACTTGACCTTTACCATCCCATGAATATATATGGTTGGTGTAAGTATAGCTTTATGAATTTTTAACCTCGACACCAGACAGAGATGAATGTGTGAACTTCACTTTCGTCCCCAAGGGATGCTCATCGGCGTTGAGAGACGTAGGGGCTGTAACGGGCAGAATGTGGTTGTGTGTGTGTGTGTGTGTGTGTGTACGTGTGTATGTGTGTGTTTATGTACGTATGTATGTATATATGTATGTATGTGCGTATGTATGTATGTATGTATGTATGTATTATACTGAAAAAATTTTATATTTGAAAAAACCTTCGAACTACTAAAGTAATACATCAACTTGTGAATAATTAGCAACACATACAGAAGAATCATAAACGAGCAGAAGGTAAAATCACAACTACCTGTAACATAATATTTGTGTGCCCTATAATTTAAATGGCAGTACAAGTGCCATTTATGATATTCAAACACATCTCATAGCCTGATAATGACCGAACGGTCAAGAGAAGTACCTGCGTGACTTCAAAGAAAATGAATGTGGATTTAAGCTGCATGTCAAGAAGTATGTATTGCACAACGCTGATCGTTATTAAGGTACAGGAAACTACAGAGATTATACTGAGTTGTCTCGCCGAGCAGACAGAAATACCGTATATTCTCGAATCTAATCCGCACCCTTTTTACAGTTTTAGAGGGCTAAAAAATCAGATGCGGATTAGATTCGCGTGCGGATTAGATTCGCGGTCTAAAACTGGATTTTGGAAAAATGATTGAGCTGCTGTACGTGCCGTAAGAACAATACAATACAATAATCTATTATTTTATTATTTATTATTATAATTTATTATTCATCAGACTCGCCGTCATCACTCATAACTGAATCGTTATCCGTGCTCTCCACCCACTATCATCTTTATCTTCAACATCGTCCTCCCATACAATGTCATCGCTGCCTTGTGTTTCCGCCATAGTCGAACGTTGCTTTCATCAACTCCAAAAATTGCAGCGGCTTTGCGGTTTCCATTCTCCTCTGCGCACCGAATAACTTCACGTTTGAACTTTGCCGTATATGAGAGTCGTTTAGATTTCAGGCGTCCCTCTTCCATAACTACGGTACACGACAAATTGGAACAAGCAACTCCCACGTTTCAACAACTAAGGCTCAGCTGGCTTCAGACGAGATTGCGCACGTCTGTTGAGAAAGACCCCGCCTCTATCGGTATGACTCATCGACCACAGGCGTAGCGTCGGATTTTAACGCATTAGTAACATCCAATATTATTCAATCAGTCGCCCCGTGGGCAAGGGGTGGTTGAAGGAAAGGTGCGGATTAGAATCGCGAACTAACTTTTTTAATTTAAGAAATCGCCAAAACCTGAGTGCGGATTAGATTCGGATGCGGATTAGATTCGAGAATATACGGTATGAGCTCGGCTATGCAAGGCGAGCCGGACGACTGTGACATCATTTTGCCAGAACTTCAACACCCAACTATAGCTCAGTTACATGTGTTGTCTCATAGACAGCTGGTTATTTCGTCTAGAAACTTTTATTTTTTGTGTAAAGACATCGTTAGTATATTTTTGAAAAGACCACAAGTGTTATGAGAAAAATGTAGCCTGAAGTTGTAAAACATACTTCGCGCAAACAGTGCAACGAAGAAAAGCAATATACAGAAGAGCGGAAAAGAGATTCGGTGCTGGACAAAAATAAAATAGGAAAACTTGCACTTTTCTTGGATGGTGCATTCTTTATATTAAGTATGAATGGAAAAATAAAAGATGTTCGTGTTATACAAATCCCTGTGCAGTTCGTACAGTTTCCTGTATATGTCCTTAAACTGCAGTGGACGGGGGCAAAATCACAAAGCCTGTCTTCCTCAAAGGAACAAATTCAGGCCGTTAAATTAAATAAATCCCGACACAATTATTCTGGGAATTCATAGAAGTAAATAAAATGCAGGAAAATTTACATTTTTACAAGTACTAAATGAAAACAAATGATCTTTTGTGTGTCAAAGAATATCTTCAGAATGTAAGAGGCCTGCTAAGAAGTTCAGGTCAACATTTCAGGGCTGTTCTATGAAGTAATCTAAGCTGAGCTCTAAGGGAAATTAGCAAACCATATACAGACCTGGACAGGTCCTTAGGTCTTTAAGAGGTTGAGGCTCCCAGAATTTCCAGACAATCGGCACATGAAGGTGGCAAGGTTGTCATCCCTACGCACTGGCCGCCTTTACCCCCCAGGAGATTCCCCTGGTACTCATTTCTGTTACAGGCTGGGAAGGGAAGGATTAAGGATTAAGTCAATGAAAAATCCCAATGACCCATTCGGGAATCAAATCTACGACCTTCCGGCTTGTAACGCAGTGCCTCAACCAAATGCGCCACCGCACCCCCACTCTAAGGGAAATATGGACACTAAATTACTGGTGGATGCAGGCTTCGTTCGCGACAGAGCTGCTGCGGCCATAACTGTCTTGCTGAAGCCAAAAATTAATGAGTCGCTCTGTATAACGTAAAAACACATCATGAATCTAAATATCAATTAATTTAATCACACAATTAAATCATGAAGATATTTTTTGCGTAATATTCTCCTAAACCTTGTACCTTGACGCATTTTAGTTTCAAACACCCTTTTCAGTGCCCTGTCCACAAGCACTCTCAAAGCCTCTATGTTTCTATATTACAATTAGGAAAAAACTTTCACATGAATATTACATAAGTGGCGGAACAGTGGTTTTCTGTAAGCCTTAATTTAAAACGCTTTCTCGAACCCTTTAAAGCCCTTTGGTTACTGTGTGTAAAACAGTTTCACACAAAAAGTTTTATGTTTTGTCCACAGAGGGCATTTATATATTTTGTATGTTTGTCAGAACAAGCAGCGATTATTTCCCCATACAGAATCAAATGATTGGTTTTCATAACTGAGACCCACTGTTTACCGTGCGGTAAGAAATAAATCATTAAAAGTACTTCGGTTAAATTCCGTTTTCAGAGTTTTAGGAGACTACGTAAAACATATACATTAGCAAATGCCTGTATTAGCTTTCTTAATACTAATATCAACACGACATACAACTGCGGCGTTTTAAGAGCATTTTAAAATCTGTAATATTAAGTTTCTCTTATAGTATGACTGCGTAAAATCCAGTAAACTTTCTAATTTGGCGGGCGTCTGGTTTATTCACTTATCGCGCCTTAGGAAAGGCAAACGGGCATTACGGTAACTGCACGACGTCAAATGACGTTTTCTTGACAGAGGAAACACAACAGTCCGGAACACTGCAGCGCCATGTCTATCTACCCTGTCAGATGTCTGTTACCGTGCACATATCAGCTACATAAAGTTTCTCGTGCATTTTATTCCTACAAATAATTTAGTAGCTAATTCTATGATAAAGTGGCCTTCTTAAAAAGCTAAGAGTCGCTCATCTGGTTAAGAATTTTCCTACCTTTTATAAAGTCTCCAGGTAATCACCGTGTTTGTACGGCCCCCCCCCCCCCCACTACGAAATACCGTTATCCTCATCCAGCATCCAGTCTGTGTCCTCACACCATATACCTTCAATAAGGGAGGTGCCCAGGCTCGAACCTAGACCAGAACACCGAGAAGCCTCAGCATTTTTGTGGTTATATTAAGCCCCTCCAGGCTACTGTCGAGATAGTATAAGCCAGCTCATGGTGGCTTTGTTCCACATCCTATACCATTTAATATTCACCATCATACGGTCATTTGACGCTACATGTTCTTAGATACACTGTATCTTTAAATAGACTAAAACCAAAATACCTTAAAGCCCCTTTTAAAAATAATCTTTCTTCTACTCGTATGTCTTCGAATGGCTTTTCTTTTCACGTTTTCTGGCAAAACGTTTTGTATGCATAACGTGTGTCTAGATCATGTTACATATCTTGCCACTTTTGTAATTCTTTATGCATCTTCACCTTACTGCTAGTAGGTGAAGAGTAAAGAACAGGCCAGGAGCCTCACTGCTACGTAAATTTAGCCCTTGATAAGAATTTCCCGTAGAAAATGTCTTGTCTGTGTCGCCAAGTTAAACAAAATATTTCCCTGAAACATCCAGCTTAGCATATGTTTTTCCTGGTATACCTAAACCACTCAGGTAAATTTCGGGCGGAATGTAACATTCACAAGAAGTAGGAACATTCCATTATTTTCAAGGATTATCCTTATTAGTGTGTTCCGACATCTATATTTATATCCTGGATTAAACTTTCCACAGTTTAAACAACATTTTTCTGAGTGCTGCGAATTAGTAACATTCTTCTTCTTAATGTTCAACCTTTTCGTATATTCTAATAAAATATTACAGCAAATCTACTCCCTTCCATTCCCTCTAAATGATGAACCGGATTTGTTTTGTGGTAAATTATTTCACCCAGGTCGTAGAATAAGCACAATCATTCCGTTTGGTTTCCAATATGATCGGTTTTCCTATAGTCCACGATGCTTCCTGCTAGCCGCTTTACATTGGCTTAAAGGTGTCTCTAATGCGGCTTGCTGGCGTGCCAGCATTCCGATACACAGTGTCAGTCACAATGGCCGGGCTCTCTAAGGGCTGCACTGCTTGTAACAGTCGTACTCGAATAGTGGAATGCACTTCCAATGGAGGATTGTATGCGTTTATTCTGTGCTTGTGCTGTCAGAGGTATTGCGATGAGTCGATTTCCAATCTAAGGATTCCCACTAAACCTTTACAAACAAGATTTAGAAACCTGGATGACGGGGAATACTGGGTCATATTTGCATCTTCTGCCACAAGGTAAATAATAATAAGATTAGAGCCATTACTTTAAAGAATCCATCGCCGTTTCATAGAGCTTTCTAGCTGCACGTCACTTAAATGGAAGGCTACTAATTTCACGATCAAAACTTTAAAATTATTAAAATTTATATTTTATCCCAATTCGGGTATATCTAAAGGTCCAAATTTCTTGAAATTGCACTAATTAAGAATAGAAAGCACTCGTACATGCTTTGGCTATTGTCTAGCCATCTTCAGGCAGTATCAATACCAAAACATGTATACACCATAGTTATACAGCTTTTGTATACGTAAAAGGTACCGCTATCCCATTACAGGCCTGGACAGGCCCTTAGGGCTCTAGGAGGTTGAGGCTCACAGAATGTGTAGACAATTGGCACAAGAAGGTGGCAAGGTTGTCAGTCCTGCGCCCCGGCCGCCCTTACCCCCCAGGACATATACGAGGTACTCATTTCTGTTAGAGGCTGAGTCGACCCAGGGCCCTAATGCGGCCAGAAGAATTAAGTAAATGAAAAATTCCAATTAATCGACCCCGCGACCTTCCGGCTTGTACCGCTGTGACTCAACAAACTGTACCACCGCGGCAAGAGACCATTAAGACACCTATGTACAGTCTTATATAGAACTTATGTTAAAATCATTATCTTACAAGATATTTAAGGAAATCCTCTGCATCCAAACACCTTGGAGGTGCAAAATCTTTTCGAATGAAATCGGGTGGTAAATCCTACATATAGTAACTATATGTTTACACCATGAAGGATCACTCTCTATTCTGAATAAATGCAGTATAAACTTATTTTACATTTATCAATCGCACGGAAGATGTACAATATTAAGAATATTAAGAATAGGCTTGTATTTACAATTAAACAAGTTAGAGCTTTGTAGTGACAGCGTGGGTGGGATAAACTGTAGACGTGACGGTAACAAAGCCCACATGAACTGGTTGTTACTTACGGCTTATGCTTTGACGGCACCTCCGTGCACAAATCCATGCTACGAAGTAAAGGAGGTGAAGCAATATGTATATGGAGTTACACACGTAATACGAAGATGAGCGAACTTGGCTTACTATAGGCCTAGGCATAAAACAATGAATCACATTACGGCAGAATGCAAAACGGATAAAGAAAGAACAAAAATGTGGATAAATATCTCAGAATGAAAATGTAGAGAAAAAGTATGTTTAGCTCAGGGGTTATCAAATGTTTTCGCTGATGTACCACTGAATGACATTCAAAAATTTCAATGTACCAACAATATTTTTGAACTTCAATAAAAAAAGCTGAAATTGGGAAGATTGGCTGACAGCGGGGATGAGTTGTATAATGTTGTCAGCAATGCTGCATATTAGCAAATATATGTGGCTTATGCTCCATTTATTTTTTTAAATTTGTATCTCTTTTTTATATTTCGATTTTTTTTATTAAGGCTGCATAACATTAAATAATGTTTGGCGTACCAATAGTAGTAGTAGTACGCGTACCACAATTTTAAACATGATGAAAGAAAAGCATTTAATATTTACGCAACGATATTTGACGCGCTGTGACTAAAACTCTCAAGACTGCTTATTGCGAGCCTGAATTTACGTACCCACATCTACAGTCTTAGCTTACAGCAGTAAATAATAGAAGATTCGAAGCGGGTTACAAGTACGAGTATATGGCTCTGTACAGAAAATATCAGCCTGGCGTCAAAAGGTAACGTGCCAATGTAATTTCATGCCCCCACGTAACGAAGATGAAAATATAATTCATATATTACGAAACTGTAATGAGACATAGAAGTGGCGATAACAAGTTTTAGATAATAAATGGTTACATATAAACGAAGAAATAGCATACAAGGAGATAATAAGCTGTAATAAGATCGCATAATAAAAAAATTTAAGCAAATTTTTGTACGAAATAAAGGGCATGTGAGAAAATGAAGTGACATGAAAAGTGTAAAGGATAGTGGAAATGACAAAGGGGTACTGTATATATAGAAACATATTATATATATATATATATATATATATATGTACACAAACTTATATGAGCGTTAACTCCTGACACAAGATAGTGATTAGTTTAGATACATTTTAGCCATTAGTATTAAACATAATGGATAGGTACTGACAAAAACCCAGTGTTACCAGTTACAGCTAAAAATGAAAATGAAACTGAACTAATAAATCTCAAATTGAATTTTAATTTGAAATATAATCTCATCACTAATTAATCGCGTCTGTTGTATAATTATTCAAGTACGTCAATATATATGTAGTATGGAGAGGTAACACACTAATGTTCTCACTTTAAGAAATGGTTTATATGGCGTTAAATAAAGTAACATCGATATTCATTGCATGAGCACAACATATCTTTATTAGTTCACGGCTGCTTCCTTCCAAGTACTTTCCAAATCCTGAAACACCAAACATCATACCATCGACGCTATAGACTACAGTCCACATACTGATAATGTCGCATAAAGGAATAAAACTGAAAGCCACAGACAATGATGACACAATGTTAGAGCCCACAGGCAGTTTACACTAGGGATACACTTCATCGTCGTACAGAGTTTTTTGTGAAAGAGTAACTGACTGCGAAGTGTACAGGGAACAGATTTTTCAGTATTACGTTTTAGGAATTTAAAAAACACTCATGATGCCTCTCTCACTTTTGGTGCAACCAAACTTAAGAAATAAATTTATCTTACCTCAATTTCAAAGACAGAAATAAACAACACAGTCGTCATAGGTCTGCTTACCTGCAAAGAGAATGTAAGTTTTTCGTCAGCAGGGCCAAAGCAATTATTACAAGCAGTGCTTAATGAGAGACTGTAGAATATAACGAATGTCGGAGAATTCAGGCTTCCTCCGCTGGTGCAGATGAGGTCTTCGTTCTTATGGGTTGTTAATGCAGCGTATGTTGGTACTTGTTTATCGGCGTTTGGGGACAACCATCGGTCCTATCTTCAGGGTTCTTCAACTGTTTAGCCTTGAAGATGGAACCGATAAGCTCTTCCGAAACGTCGATAAACAACTACCAACGTGCGCTGTGTTGACACCCAGAAGAGCGAAGACCTCATACAACAAATATATTTAAAGCCCAATTAAAAGTCAATGACAAGTTTTATTATTATTTTTTCCTATGGCTCGACAGCCCTTTATGGGCCTGGGCCTCCTCGTTTCGTCGAGGATTTTATGGTCACACCATTTAGACACACCACAGTCAGTAGGACTCCTCTGGACGAGGGACCAGTTCGTCGCAGAGACCTCTACCTGACAACACACAACACTCACAAGAGACAGACATCCATGCCCCCGGTGGGATTCGAACCACGATCCTAGTAAGCGAGCGGCCGAAGACCCAAGCCTTAGACCGCACGGCCACTGGCATCGGCTAATGACAAGTCTTATGGTGGTTTGTAAATAAATTCTGTGGGACTCCGACAGTGGTCTGTCGCAGTTAGGACTACGTAATATTTGGAGTTTGTCCATCGCCCAGTGTTTCAATAATACAAAACATTATACACAAGTTTCTTGAAAATTGGGGTAGTTGAAAAAAATGTAGGTTATATAGAAGCTAAGAATTGTTAGGGCTAAGGGACACTCGTGGCGGAAACACATAGTTTCCAAACGTTTGTGTTCACTGTTTTGTGTTTCTGAAACCCACAGACAATAAAAGAAGTCCATAAGGCAAACAGTCCTGAATATATTTTTCTGTATCACGTACTGATATCAGTTTATATACAAGTTTAAGCTTCAATCTTACGTCAGCTGTAATCACGTCACTGACCGTAAGAAATTAAAAACCGCGAAGTTTGAGTGACCTGAAACACCACAATACTAATAACAAGCTGTGTACAAATTGTTGAAGACACGAATTATTACAAACTACAAGACTATATCATAGGACTAAGTTTTTTCTTTAATGAACAACTACATACTTAAAAGGAGGAAATATTATGTTATGAGATGGTACCGGACGATTCCCGTTCACGTAAAAGTAATTCAAAATAAAAAATGTAGCATTTCCGTTTAGTGGTAATCAAGTGATGTATTAAACTATCTAATGATTTTGAAACTGACATCGTAGAACTTCTTTCTTCCGCAACAGAAATGAAAACCTGAGCCCATTATGATCAACGACAAACTAATTATTCTGGAGGCTTGTCCTTCCAGTATTGCTAGGTATTTATTTCAGCATCCTGAAGGATATTGAAGGAGAGGAAGGAAGGGTATCACACATTTCCGTAATTTAAACATTATAATCTACACAGGCTTTTAACAGCTTGACGCAATACACAGTGATGACAGTCCAAGGGAACTGAAATACTGCTGTGACAGAACAAAATGAATGTGTTGATGGAATGTGATTATGCAATGAGTCATTATCACTATCATTATCGCGAATAATGCTTCTCGTAGTGACTACAGAACAGCGTCATAACACAACGTCATTCATAATCATCATCACACTTTTTCTAAACTCTATATCGAGTATCTGATACAGTACATTCAACTGTTTAAAACCCAGTGGTAACTACAGGTACCATCCGCTGTACCATTAACAGACTCTGCATTTTGATAGTCTTGTGTACTTTGTAATGTGTATGATACTCAAATGCCGATAACTTCTCTTTAATGTGGAAAAGGACTGTGTTCTCTGTGAAGTGGGGACTGAATTTTGAGCGCATTCGCAAAATTGCGAAAAGCCACTGTTTGCTTCGTCATGTCTGTCTGTCCGCATGGAACAACTTTGCTCCCACTGGATGGATTTTCATTAAATTTGATGTTTGACGATATTTCGAAAATCTGTCGAGAAAATTCAAGTTTCATTGAAATCTGACAAGAATAACGGGTACTTTACACGAAGACCTATGTACATTTACAACAATAAATTCTAAAAGGTTCTGACGAAGGTAACATTGAGAACTAATTGCTTTCTGGACTTTGTCCATCGTCCGGAAATCTGAGTAGGTGTCTCCCTCCCCCTTCACCTGAGGACGAAAGCAGATACAGCTTCCGAAACGTCGTGATTTTAGATTTCCGGACGATGGACAAAGTCCAGAAACCAATTAGTTCTCAATTTAAATAATATTTCGCCGAATTCCTCTTAGAATGAGAAATGTTTCAGACAAAAGTTGTAGAGAAAATCAAAACACAGCTTTATATTCAATATTTTTGTTTCGAAAATCGTGCTGTTTATGAGATAATGTGGAAAAATATGGTCCAGCCATACAAGCCACAGATGACAATATGACGTAGAAAATATGCGATTTTCATGCCGGAGCAGGCAATAGTACAGACAAACAATCATAATATTTAATACTTATGATTTCCCACGGCAATAGTGGTTACGCTAACGCGCCTCAATATTACCTTATAGTTCATTGCCTGTCTTGTTAAATATAATATGCATGACGCATCTTAAAGAGTTAAATAAATATTGGTTTTTGGTGTTAATAGCAGATGTCTACGATTCTCCGTTCTGATACTTGAAAATTCCTCTGTATGTGGCCACTCTGCCGTAAGGAGGAAAGCCAAGTATTGGCACTCAACAAAGCCGAAGTAAGAACAATGTCAACGTCCCATATTTCTTATGCAATACAACGAGATCCACTCAAAAGTCAGTTCTGCAAACAGAAGATTATTTAAAGTAAAACGGGTTTTAAATAAGACTGAGCTCCTTTATTTATGTCTCTTCCTTTATGTACCACAGGCATGAATCTTGATTTTAGGCTTCCGCCGCGATGTTAATAAGATCTGCGCTGTTCTGGAATATTACGCGGCGTCATGTGGTAATTGGTTCCCGACGTTTCGGTACAACGTATCGGTCCCATCTTCAAGGGTCAAGAGTCCGAGAAAAAAAACAATTACCACACGACGCCGCGTAATATCCCAGAAGAGCGCAGATCTTTGGCATGAGTCTGTTCGAATATAGACAATATTATTCAGAATTGGGTAACCGATGGAAGAAGCAGCAACAGTGATTATTTTGGGTTCATAGGGAAGACCTTACCTAAAATTGGTAACTTATTAAGGCTCTGGCACGGTAACCGAATCCAGTCCAGTAGGTCGGATGGAGTTCTGACAACTATGATACTGCAACTGTGTTCCAGCAGTTTAACTCGCCTCGACTGAACTCGATGTGTTCAGTGTGACAGATGTACACAAGTGGCAGATTGGTCTGCCTTTGCAGTACATGATCAGATTCGATTCGATCGATTCGCTTCGATTCGAGTCAGCTTCAGTTATCGTGCCGTCAAGATGACAACTAATTTATCAGTGCTCAACTCGAAGAAACAATGCGGAGTATTGTGGTGGGAAAGTAAGTTGTCCGATAAACGAGTGTCACAGATAAGCGGAGATGGCCATCGTAAGACATGAATTCTGCACAGAATTTACAAACTCTGTCTCAAGGTCACCACGAATTACCCTCAGAATAAAGGTAAAGCTCACGCCATGACATGCCTAACCAGGCAGAGGGCGGAAGTGGAGGTATAGCTCCAACCCATTCGCAAGTTCGGCGCTAGAGGGCGGGTGGGTGCTCAGCACAACTCCCCCGCCGTTTTACCCCTGGGAGTGACCGCTACCCATTGTACAGGGGGCTGGATGGACCTCGGAACCGTTCTGGAGGGGCAGGGAAAATCTCGCACCTACCGGGCTTCGATTCCGCGAACCGTAGCAAGTCACAATACCGACCCTCCGAAACATTGTACAGAAAGGACAATTGTGAAGCACACTAAAGCAGACGTTGAACTAGAAGCACAGCGGACTCTGCCTGCAAAAATTGAGTGACAATCTTTTTAGCAGTGATGTGATAAACGCTGTATATTTTCAAGCTTGGTAACGTAATTTTTCAGATAAATGTTTCATTTAACGAGGTTAAAAATAAAAAAAAACATCTACCTGTTACATAAGGAGAACACATCCCTTCTTGCTATTATAATGAAACCTATGGGACAAACCATCACACTTTATGGACAGCTCTGTCAGCAAAACATGTTTATAGACCACTATTTGATAGGCCAAATAAAAACCAAAGTTGTTTGGAGATTTACGGCAACTGTTCTTGCTGCAACTGAAGCACCAAACATAGAGAACAAACAACTGGCGACCTGCTTATTTTACTGTTCCTCTCGGGAGTACCTGAAGAGGTGTTACGTGTTACAGCACGGGCTGGGCTCGAAGATAATGGCCTACAAGAATCCCTGATGGTTCAACACAGAGCAATTCGTTAATCGATTTCATGAAAAGTGTTCAAACTCCAATACATGTGAACAGAAGAACTGAAAGAAGCCGTAAGAAATGCATCTGTAAACATTACTCCTACTTCAGGCAAGAACAGTGGGAACACGTGTGAATAAGTAGTTCGACAAACTCTGAGTCTCGGAACTTGCCCAATAGGCGTAATCCTCAATCTAAAGGAAACCGAAGAAAATTACTTCTTTAAAGACAGACGGCTATCTCGGCGAATTCATCGTTACTTTGAGTTGTAAGAAAGATTTGAGCATTTATGGTTCATTTAAAGATTAGCTCAGACAGAGACAGGGAATAGTATTATCTCTGAAGGACGGATAATTACTTGGGCGTCTATCAGCTTATCATCCTGTATCTTCTCCAAAAAGTTACACTTTATCCCTTCAGCTGCGTTTACAAGAACCTTAATGCATTTAATCAGCTGTAGGATTACACAGAGTCAAGGAGGAGAGGAATATCCTACATATAATAAAAAGAAGAAAGGCTAACTGGATTCGTCACATCTTGCGTAGAAACTGCCTTCTAAAACACGTGATTGAAGGAAAGTTAGAAGGAAGGATAGAAATGACGGGAAGACGAGGAAGAAGGCGTAAGCAGCTACTTGATGACCTTAAGGATAAGAAAAGATACTGGAAATTGGAACAGGAAGCACTAGATCGCACCCTGTGGAGAACTCACTTTGGAAGAGGCTACGGACATATCGTAAGACTACGGAATGAATGAATGAGGAAACCTTCAAGAAAATTATACCGTAGTGTCTGCTTTAGTTTCCCAGGAATTCCATAAAAATGCGGGCAAAGCTGATGAGTGCGTTCCTGAGCGCTGCAGTCACAGTTGTCAATTACTCTGTCTGGCCCACTGCGACCATTCCGTTCCATGGAGTTATTCGTACGACCAGAACATTGTGAGCCGATCTCATGGACTTGATTTCCCTTGTGAGTTATTTGACTATTATCACTAATTCTCCATTACAAAAGGCGTTTATTAATGGGCAAAGAATATACGAAATGACTAAGTACTTTCAAGCACGAATTTCTTCCAAATAATACATAAAAATTCATATCCTACCTTACAGCAAACACGCTGCTTGCCATTACAAAGACAAATTTCTTAAAACCGTTGAAGAGCAAATCGTCATTTATTGTGCGTATCTTAACAAATACATAAAAGCACTGTGATAGCAAAACTCACTTTTTAAATGTTAAGGTCTCTCGTAAACATATCTTAATTAATGTGCTTTGAAGGGCTAAAATACGTTTTATAAACTTAATATAATAAATGTGTATGTTTTTGTTCAACCGTGAAATATAAATGTGTCCATTGTAGCAGGGGGGCACGCGGTGGCGCAGTTGGTTGAGGCACTGCGCTACAAGCCGGAAGGTTGCGGGTTCGATTCCCGATGGTGTCATTGGAATTTTTCATTGATATAATCCTTCCGGTCGCACTATGGCCCTGGGGTCTACTCAGTCTCCAACAGAAATGAGTACCAGGAGTATTTCCTGGGGGTAAAGGCGGCCGGTGCGTAGGGCTGACAACCTTACCACCATCATGTGCCGATTGTCTAGAAATCTGGGAGCCTCAACCTCCTGGACCCTAAGGGCCTGTCCAGGCCTGTGATGGGATTGCTTTACCTTTTACCATTGTAGCAGGATTCTGTCACTGAAAATTTAGGGATATGGGAGGGTTGCTGTTATCACGGATTTTAAATTGACAGTAAATCTTCTTTATGAGATCCACATATTTGCAATAGCTATAGATTATTGGAACTGGAGGGGAAATGTAACTTGTCAATTTTTCTTGGTGCACTTTGGTAGACTTCTGTTGTTGGTACAGCAATGTCGGTCAGGTGGCTTTTCTCTTGCTTTCTTGTCAGCGATATATCTTGCTTTTTGTGGCTTATTTTCTGTTCCAATAAGATACTGCAGGTCCTTTTTCCAACTTCATATGTGGTAAATAGTTGTGACTTTTATGGATTCGGTCTGGACTTTAAATTTCAGTACCACCAATTGGTGGACGTGTTTGTTTTCCTAGCTAGTATTGTAGTGTATTTTGTGAAGGTTATGGCTTATAACAAATCTTATTTTTTCTGGAGATTGTGTTTTGGTTGGGTGTTAAAGGCGGTCCCTTATTTTTAAGAAGGAACATAGAAGACAAGTGTCTAAAAATAGAGCGCCCAGGAAAATATCCAGACCCAAGCTGGATCAAGTAACTGAAATATTTAGTATATACGTGTATGTGACACGTAACGAAAGCCTACGTGATTTAGATTATTCTACAAGCCACTAAGTACTCTAATGGTAATAAAATCATGTGATCAGAATTTAAAGACCAGGAATATATACAGAATTTGATGGGGGAAATTCTTGGAAAATGACTACTTGGAAGACACAAGAAATGGGAGGATAATATTAAAACTGATTCAGAAAACAGTTATAAGAATGGAAGCTTGTTGTTGCTAGCTCAGGATCGTGTCCAATCGCGGGCTTCACTGGTTTGAATTTGTTATGTGACGTAAAAAGTGGAAAATTATATTGTAGATGATGTTATTGATAAGGATACTAATTTCCCGTTTATTTTTCCGGTTTTTACAAAATAAGCTCAAATAAAATAATGAAATTCTTATCCCTTATATGACATAATATTTTAAATTTTTACGTAATATTTTAACTAGTTCGTATGACATAATTGTCTTCCATATACATCTTTAATAAGCTTCATAAAAAATACAATAATAGCAGAACACTTTGATCTCTTAAAGGAAGGACGGTGCCTCAAAACCTCGCATCGTCACAAAGTCTGGATCTGCTCATTTAAAACAGGGTTTTGTTAGTACATACACAAACCTAGGCAGCATGGCAAACTCATAAACCCCCTTTTTTTCCTTCAGAAAAAACCGTAGGGTATAAATGAAATAAAGGAAGAACCGCGTTAAGTGACTTTGCGTGAATCATGGAACATCATGTGGATGTGAGCATGCTTAGCAGAATTTTACCACTGAGACATCTGCCGTCTTTAAGTAGCACACATACAGAGCTTCAGAACTTAACAATAAACTGTATAATTTGCTGCACTTCACATATTTCTACCTTCAACACAGCCAATGCTCTAAATATTTAAATTTTAAATAAAATTTCGACTTGCACTGCGTTGTACAAGCAATAAAACCTACAATGAAGGCAATACTTCTCCTTCAAACAAATCTATATACAGGAAATCAAGTTACATGTACACATTTAGGCTTATGATCAAGCTATCGTCATCTGTGGTCTTTTGGGTGATTACACGGCGTCGTGAGGAAATTATTTACCGACGTTTCGGGACAACGTGTCAGTCCCATCTTCACGGTCTTTCCTTCGTGGAATATCGACCGTGAAGATGGGACCGACACGTTGTCCCGAAACGTCGGTAAATAATTACCTCACGACGCCGTGTAATCACCCAAAAGACCACAGATTACATCAACATCGCGGCGGAAGCCGGAAATCAAAGTTATCGCCAGGCTGCATGTAAGAATTAAAAGGTAAAGCTTTACAATTTTAATCACTGAATCTTCAGTTTCAGGTTTCAATCTTGTTACATCAACTAAACCTTCCTATGATCAAATTATAATTAAATATTTTCATTGACACGTTACGTGCATGGCTTAAAGTAGCTGTATAGAGAAAGCAAAATATCTTAACAACCTACTCTTCCTCTCAGTCCATATGGCTGTCAACCAACACAAGGATTTGACTATTTACATTAACCGATGTTGGTATCAAGTACAGAAATAATGACCGCCTTTGATACCGGCTATGGCTCCTCATCCACGATAAATACGACGAGGCCAACTCATGTCAATATTCCTGTAATTTGCCTCTGCCTAGAACACGAAAATTAAACAACCCTTACTAACAAACCTCTTGGCTCTTACATTACCGAGGTTGCTACATGGTCAGTCTGCTCATCGAAACCGTGCGATTAACATTAATTAGCCGTGTACACATCAGGACCTTCCTTCTCCTTCTTCCGTGCTGACCTAGCAGCGTTGTTTGAAGGACTGCAGTGCGTTATCGCCGCACACAATGCGCTATTACAAACTACCGAGAAACCGAGACGTATAGAAAGTTGATTATCGCATGTAATGGGTTTAGACTCTGCCAATACGGAGACTGGAAGCAGATTAAATATGTGAATAATGTGGCGATTATGTTCCTCCCTCTTTCCAAACAGCAAGCTCCCTGATCTAATGTTCCTAATTTCGGCGACAGGAGTTCTTCTGCAAGTTGTTCGTGTCTTTATGTCTTTATGCGATCGTCAGTAGCTTCATTCTCTTTCCTGCCATCTGTTCTAAGTTCTAAGTTTAATCCTCTTACGCGCATATGCAGATAATATATCTGGCTCGGGCTATACATGCATTTATTGGCGCTCAAACAGAGCGCAAAATTACTTTGGGGCATTACAGTTTTGTGGCTTATTTTAGGATTCTGTCAGTACTTCAGTTTTTTATTTTTCGTACCTCAGTATACAGGGTGTATTTAAAATGTTTGGCTAAATTTCAGGAGTGAGTTCCCCAGGTCAAAACAAGGAAAAATATTCGTATCAATATATGTACGCAAAAATTTTCCGAGGTACACGCCCCCCCCCCCCCCCCCCAACGTTCGCCCCAGCTCAATCCTTTGGACTTTTATCTGCGCAGAAACTCAAAGACTAGTGTAGTCACCTTCAATTGAAAATGAAGAGAGGCTTTAACAACGTATGTTTATGCCTGTCGCACCATTTGCAACCGCCCGGGACCCTTGAAAGTGTGCGACAGTTCATAATTTTGAACATTTGTTGTGAACTGTGACTTGATAAACAATAAGAACTCAACAGTTATTAAACTGGGAACGTGTACTCTAAATGTATTATGTCAGCTGCAAATAAAATATTACATAGTTAAGGTATTATTTTTGTAAGTAATTTTTAATTAAAGTAAAAAACCACTCGTTTCTAGACATACGTTTAATATAATTTTTTATTTCTTTGATGTGCAAAACTAAATTTAAAATTTTTCCAAGCATTTTCGATACATCCTGTATAGCGTCAAAAGTAGGACGATTGACGATATGGAAATTGATTTGATGAAGCGGTCTTCGTGTAATCGATGCACTATTTTGGCATTTTTGTAGCGATACTGAGGAAAAGCCAGTCAAGAGTCGGTGTTTCGGCCGAGCTTCGAGCCCGGCACCCCCGGTAAAAGTCACATTACCGATACACCAACTTGTTTGGCAGGGGATCACTGATTCAATAGCAGGCCGTCCGTAATTCCTCAACATACACAACACATGGATTGCTACTGCCTTAAATCTTTAGAGGTTAGTGGTTACTACATTTACCACCACGCTTAACACTAAGTGTATGCTTCTTCCCCATATATTTTTATTTATGTAGGCCTACGTCTTATGCAGCTTACAATAAACAGCGATTACTTCCCCATACAGCATTGACTGATGGGTCTTTCTAATGTAAGCACAATATGCTGTCTCTGATTTAGGAACTCTATACAAATATAAAATTAGTTTAGTCTTAGAGGTTGGAAGAAGGATTGAGATTTTCTATTGTTTTACCATTACTGGAAGCAGGTACAGATTTATACCATTGATAACGATATTTAAGACAAAAATAAGCACACGAAATTTCAGTAAGGTTAATACAGACCGTATGAGTCACACAGCAGTGTGTTGCCAGTCCTCTGTTAATGCTCACTCTAATATGTTGACGTATCGTCAAAATTGTTAAAGCGTTATAGCACATTTTATTGTATATATAGGGTTTCCACACAACCACTTTAACCATTTACATTAAATAACGAACGAACCAGTCATAAAATTATGTGCTATATATGCACGAGCAAATTAGCTCATCAGTGTCGTGTCGTCGCGTGCCAACGCATGTCACTGACTTGATTATGTATTCGCGTTATAACCAACAACAGAATCCAGTTCCACCAGGACGGTGAAGGCTGCTGCCCCATTACCTGCTCAACCTACTTTTTGTCTGTTCACTCATAGAAGTGATGCTCTAACCGAAGAAAGAATTACTGTCTGTTAAGTTACGATCAATGATGTTGATTGGTCGTGAGCAAATGGACTGAGAATACGGTGACGTTCTGACACGCATTTGGATCTCCAGTTCAAACCCAAACTACATCTTCTTACTGAGGAGTTTAGGATTATTCTCAGTTCCAATAAACAGATTCCAAAATAATAAACAAAAATGAACAGTGACCTCTTTATCCTACATCCTCCAGATTTGTCGTTTGAGGTCACCTTGTTACATGCCACTGGTAAAGGTAAAGGTAACAAATTAAAAGTTCCCCCTTTAACAGGCCATGTAGGCCCAGAGGGGTAGCAGAGGTACAGCTCTACTCTTTCTTTAACTTCGGCTCTAGATGGGTTTGGTGGTCAACGCCACGCCTGGCCGCTTTACCAGCAGGAAAGAGCCCCGGTACCAACCGTAGGGAAGCTAGATGGACCCCAGGGCCGATCTGGAAGAGTACGGAAATTTTCGCCCCCACCGGGATTCGATCCCCGGACCGTCCAGACCGTAGCCAATCATTATACCTACTACGCTATTCCTGATATAAGACTGGAGGTTACTTAATGTCAGCAGTTGATGCAGCAATGTATACTAATCAAATTATCAACAAACTAAGCAACTACACATTCACATAACATTTTCCTGACTAAATAATGCTAACACTGTCGCAGTGTGCGGATGCACAGCACAAACCTGATCTCCAAACACAGCACAATATTAAGCGCAATTTACATTTCGCATTGACTGTGGCTGCCTTTGATACGGTTGGACGGACTGCTAATTCAATGGTGTGCATCATCATTTGTCATGTAAGCTGCTGCTTTATGCATACTGCTGCATAATCGAAGCACATCACAAAACCCCAAGTAACATATTCTGGCCTTACACGCAGTTGAAGTAACCACCGTGTAGCACATAATGGATCATACACAAACAGCTGTTGTTACGCTTGATCGGTTTTAGTTTTTGTAATCATATTTATATTTCATCTTGTACTTATTTTAATAGGGGGCACGCGGTGGCGCAGTTGGTTGAGGCACTGAGCTACAAACTGGAACGTCGCAGGTTCGATTCCCGATGGTGTCACTGGAATTTTTCGGTGACATAATCGTTTCGGTCGCACTATGGCCCTGGGGTCGACTCAGCCTCTAACAGAAATGAGTAAAATGAGAAATGGGGGGTAAAGGCGGCCGGCGACCTTATTGTGCCGATTGTCTACAAATCTGGGAGCCTCAACCTCCTGGAACCCTAAGGGCCTGTCAAGGCCTGTAATGGGATTGCTTTTTACTTATTTTAATATGTAACGGTCTTGTAATCTTCCTACAGTATTCCTATAATCCTTACGAATATGGGATCTTCACTCCTCTGGGATTTTACGCAGCGTAGATTGGTAGTCAGTTACCGACGTTTCGGCACAAACTATCGGTCCCATCTCCAAGGGTCAAGCAGTCCAATACGAAAGCCGGGAAAACGTAAAAAAAAATCCCCGGCAGAGTGAAGATCTCATTTGTACAGCGGCGAAGCCTGAAATCACGCATCCCTAAAAATGACTGTTAACCCTTAACGTGTCGAATAATAAGTACACATAAGACATGTGTACTTAGTTTCACTGCCTCATTATACTGGTGTACAGGGCAGCAATGTGTTTAAAACAGATTTATATTTCGGGGTAAAAAAATCTTCAGATGAAGAATGCTTTATTTGTACGGAACGAATTTAGAAATGAAGGCAATCCATTTATTTTCTTTGTTATAAAAATGTACCCAAAATCAATCACACTGTCATTTTTCGATGTAACCTCCCAGATTCTCCACAAATATGCAGTTCTCTTCACGAGCTTTCTGATGCCATCTGAAAACAAGTTTCCGGTTCGACGCGAGGCGTCATATGCACAGCGTCCGTGACACTTTCATTATTTGTAAATCGACAACCATACATGCATTTATGGCCACACCGAAAATGCTGTAATCAGATGCGGTTTCATCCGAACTGTATGCTGAGTGAGGCACAGTTTCAGTTTTCAGAAGGTGTCCTATATCCATAGTATTTGTCTGTGATTTCAGAACACAATTGTGATTAAAAATAATGAGAGAATGTAATATTTGTTGGTAAGGAAGAAACAGGCACACAAAAATTAAAAGTACGTCGCTGTAAAGAGTGAATTAAAAAGTTTCTTTTATACCTTGTCGAAGTTCAATATGTGTCTCATTCTTTGTCTTTACACATCAAGAAGCCATTCGAATTTGTCCTAAATATTTTTCAATAAAGTCTCTAATTTTTGCCTTCGCTGTTCGTCTACCTAATGAACACGACGCAACGCAATCACCAAGCTACAATGAGGAGAAAACATCGTGGAATAGACAGTTGCCTGAGCGATAGCTTGGAGGAGAGGAGTACAAGTTGCGGCCTCCCCGATCTCCAGACCTGAACCCGCACACCGCCCCCCCCCCCCAACTTTTGCTGTGGAGCTTTGTTAAAAAGTTCTGGTTTACGTTCAGCCAATGCCTATAACATGAAACATCTAATAAAAAGCAGCGACTGAAAAAAAGTAAAACAGTTTTTATTGCAAAATGTTTGGCACAAAATCGAATTTGGTTTTGACGTGTGCAAGGCAACGACTGAAGTACATATTGAATTTGCATAGGGTATAAAAACTTTCTAAATTTTCCTTTACCGCATTGCGTATTCAATATTCGTATTGCTACTACTTTCATAAGCATAAATTTTGTAATCGCTCACACGATTAGTAATCACCCCGCATATATGACTTAACTAACCATATTATACTGACATTTCTTTGTAGTTGTGCTACCATCCTACATATATCAAGCCCTTGTTTAACTTTGGGGTTACTTTCCTGAAAATCGCAACGTAGAGCGAAACGACGTAGCCTGGACTGTTTTCTCCCACAACAATTAATTAATATACCCAAGAGTCTGGCCATTGTATGACCCGCCAGCTGGCAGCGAAGACAAATTTAATCCGCTAACAACAACGTTCAAAAAAACTTTGTCCACTAAATTTATCACAGTTAAATCTAGGCAAATTTATTCAGGGACAAGTTTAACGAGGACTGACAAACATATTTTCTAAAAAAAAAAAAAATAAAATAAAATAAATAAATAAAATAACAAGTTCAGTATTTAGGCCCAATATATAATACAATAAGCCCCTTTTGTAATCCGAGCTGCTTTAGCTGGCTGTCAGTTTAAAAGTCCTCCAGTTAAAACAAAATATATGCGAAAATAAAACTTTTATAAATAATTTAACACTTTAAAGTAGGAAATTATTCTGAATTTTACTTAGAAGTCAGTTCGTATGGCGCAGTAAACACAATCCTTCTAGGTTATAAAAACCAGTCAGTAGTGTGTAGGTAAATAATAGCTGTTTGTTCTAAGATCCATGCAAAACACATAAATGCAATCTGTGGACAAAACGTACAATTTTTCAATGTTCAACTTGCTCGTACGTAAAGCGACCACTAGGTCATAAAGCAAAGCAATCCCATTACAGGCCTGGACAGGCCCATAGGGTTCCAGAATGTTGAGGCTCCCAGATTTCTAGACAATCGGCACATGAAGGTAGTAAGGTTGTCAGCCATATGCACCGGCCGCCTTTACCCCCCCCCCCTCCCAGGAATATATCCTGGTACTCATTTCTGTTAGAGGCTGAGTCGACCCCAGGACCATAGTGAGACCGGAAGGATTGTGTCAATAAAATATTTCAATGACACCACTAGGTTATAAAGGTTTATTAATAAATTACGTTATATTATTAATACATTAATTTAAAGATCATTATTGTACAGTGTATTTGTACTTGATAAGTTATTGTCGTGCTTAGTAATTACCAATAACGATTTTTAACGTTCCTCTGTACTACTATAACTTTTAATTTATTTATTATTTCCGTGGATTAGCCAGCCTTTCAATCAACCGCAACCACTTTGTCCCTTTCATGTCTGCTATCCATGTTAGTTAAGGAACGCGAAAAGAGAAAGCGGTTAAGGAAACTGAAAATTAATACTGTAGCTTTTCATTAGGGAGTGCTAAAATCTGCAGGTGGTGAAAAACAAGATAGGCAATGTACGTATAAGGTAACATTGTGGCGCGTTTGCGTAATCATTGTTGCATGGAAACGCAACAATGCGTTCTGTGTGTACGTTCGAGCTGTGTCACTGTCAACAATGTAGAAACTATTAATTGTTGCACAGTAATGTAGCTATGGCGTATTGATGTCGCCGGCAGAAATAAAACATACTTACGTCTTCATGTGAAGAGTCCGATAATTTTGTCCGATTTTACACAAATATGGACTGTCTCGACAGATTTTCATGAAAGTCTCCAATATCAAATGTCACGGAAATCCGTCCAGTGGGAGCCGCGCTGATACATGCGGACAGACGGGCGGATATGACAAAGTCAATGTGAACGCGCCTGAAGGTACTGAAATTTAGAGACAATCTCTTCCAGATTTCGGTACGTGGATGCTTATAATGAAAGAGGAAGTCATTTGATAACGAAGCAACTTTCCACGTGTGAGCGATTATAAATACGAATAATGGTAGAATCTGTTCTTCTAGTCTAATCGAAATATGGCCAGAACGTGAAAGATTTATTCCTGGGGTGAATGCGAGGTGTGGATAATGAGTGATGTGTCTGCTTTTATTAACAGAAAAAAGAACATTGCCTGGTAATGTGTTTGGGGCATTCTAAAATATTACACTCCTCTATAACATGATGGTCATATAGACGCGAAGCCTTCGTGCTGGCACTAGTTAGCCCAACTAACACGGTTCATATGAACACTCCGCCACAGGTCCGGAGCAGAATTTGCACACATACACACACACACCAAAATTATATATATATATATATATATTTAATTACATACATACATACCCACAAAAAAGAGCAAAGTTTTCGTAATAACAGTTGTGAAATACGAGACCACTTCTGGAATTATAAGCGTGTACAAGCTTGTTGCATAAAGTGTGTGCTCGTACTTTGTTCCAGTCAGTGGGGGAACGTTCATGTTAAACGTGTGTGTCTGGCTAACATTGTTAACATGAGTGCTTCGTGTGTGGCGACACATTAACTTCACCTCAAACAGGCATGGCACACTCCTACGTTTTAGTAATGTCATGGGCAACCATTTCAAGGCTCTTTTCTGAATAAGTGAACGAAATTTTTGTTAAATTTATTGCGTTACCCTTCACCTGCTCTCATTTCATTAGATTTCCTCCTGTTGGCTCGGGTGTTTCAAGGATGAAATTCAGTCGTCAAAAGTCAGGTTCCTTCAAGAGTTTAAGAGGAAGACAATCGGAAAAGACAACTACAATTGTGTAGGTTGTTTTTGGAGTGCAGACAGCAGCTGCTGAAGAGCAAAAAGGATGTATGCTGAGGCACATAATGTACCCATACTGAAATAAACTGAAAATAAGTCAATTGTTGCTTACAAAATAAAAATTCCATAGCATGCTATATATACCCATACATCAATAAAGAACCATTTAAACAATAAAAATGATTTGCTTTTCCAGTATAACCTTATTTTATAAGTATTTAAAGTTAGGTACCGGTATTCCTTAAGGAAATTATGTAGTACTTATTTTAAGTGCTATCTTAGACCTAAAACTAAATTAGGTATAAAATATGCGAATCGCGAACACTATTAACCTTGTGGAAGTTTATGTATCAGAGAGTTTAACATGGAAAAATTCTATATTCTGCCCATAGAATGCATACATGTTTTTTGTGAATCTCAAAATGAAAAGTGATTATATCCACATATATTAAAATGACTTTTGTACAACAAAGACAGAGATTATTTACTGCGCGGTACGAAATAAATCTTTAAATACATTTCTGGTTAACTTTCGTCTTTAAAAGGCCAATCAAATAAGCTTTGAGTCTAGGCAAACAAACGCAGGCTGCGGGAATAATAATATCTTCATAATGCAGTAAATGATGTACTAAAGAAGCGAAAAGAATTTGAGACTTTATATAAAATAATGTGCAAAGTATGAAGCGATTATGTAATTAGTGATGCATTGGATTAGTTGTTCAGAAAGATTACTGTAAATTACTGGAGGCAAACAATGTGTTAACAGTGAGGTTTATGAGAATGGAGATATATCAACATTCTTAAAAAGACACTCCCTAGAGCATCCTCTGACGCAGCAACAGAGTAATGTCATCAGTGAGGTGAAGAATGAAGGCAGGCCGGCACTGACTAGTATTTATTTACACAGGCGATGTTCTAATTAAACACACACACCACAGGACCTAATCTCAACTCCAACATTTCTCATGGGTTATTCTCCCTTTGACTCAGGAAATTACTGCATCAGTGGCGTGCCATTCTAATGCTGCAAATATGAACTGTTATCCGTGCCAGCACTAGGTAAGGCAATGTGTCTACGGACATGCCGAGGCTCCAAAGTAAACTTTATGTAATGCACTATGTATGTAGTGTGTCGGTAAGAAGATTCCTATCTGAAGATTATAAGGATAAAATGTGTTCTCCAGAATAAACCATGTATTCGGAAGAGAAGGATAACACAATTCCTTTTACTTAAAATTGTCCTATTCTGTAACTTGCGATATGTGAAACTAAGATTATGTAGCTCAGTCAGTACAGTGACGGGAGACGAAAACGTAAAGCGGGATTCGATTCACGGTAAATGCACTGTGATTTTTTTTTATCTTCATCACCATGGCAGATTAAACAAGTCTGCAAAGTTCTAAAGATTTATTTCGTGTCTTCAGACTTCTTTATTCGTTGATCAACGTATATCTCATGGAGCTGCTGGCCTATAGCCTGAAGTGCTGCATAGTCACACAATAAAATATAAATATACAAATAAGTAAATGTGTGTAAGTGTACTGCATGGCCATAAGGGCTCTATGTCTACCCAGTGTATTTCATATTGATGCGCATATTTCTCTGGGGTAAAAGCCGCGGAAGCATGAAATTAAAAATTCACCTCCTCCTCTTGCTGCTGCTGCAGGAGACAGGAATCAATTACCCTTACCTCCATGCCTCCCAAAAGTCTTCATAGAGTTACCATTAAGAGTATATAAAATTTTTAATAATTTATTTTTAAGGATTTCGTGTGGATACGATACGTAAGGTATAATTATTCATATATTTTACACCACATTAGGAATGATCATCTCTCTTATTTTCTAAATGGAATTAATAATAAATGGGACAGAAGTGGTAGTTCGGTGGATCTGATATCATCCATACTTATAGTTGGAAGACATTCGACTTTAAATCGGTCTTGAAGGTTCTATCATCCTTTGTAAGAAAATTTCGGTATATAACTCAGTTCAAAACTCTACAGACACCTGAAGAATGTCACGACTAGATCTATCAAAATTGTTACTTCCTCAGCAATCAAGATCAGCTCTTCAGTGTAATCTACGCCATAAAACTTCTGCAGTCGGGTCAACAGCGTGAAATAACTTGAAAGCCAAGTGTTTAGTCACCCTGAAGCTATCTGTTCGTATCATAAATTTCATCTCCGAGAAATATATGCAAAATGGTTGAGTTACGCTTTATCAACTGTATAGTTCATGTATTGTTATTCGGTCGGCGGAATGTTCAAGCGCAGGGTCAGAACGAGTCATTCGTACAGGAACATCGATAGCGCATTGGCGGACGAATTGAAACAATTGCCTGCCATTGTCATCTCACGTACAGAGTAGGTCCGTCCGTCAGCTCCTCTATGTTTTTTCAATAGAAAAAACTTGCAAATGACATATACAAGTTACGTAGCGCAGAATGGCAGAAACTGTAAGTTGAATTGGATACGAAATGTAAAGGCCATGACGTGTGTCAAGGTAAATGTCAAATCAATCTCATTCCTGGAGTCAAGAAAGCGAATTAAATGTCTGTCAACATGAGGGCTGCAGGACCGACACTGAAATCCGATATATCTAGGAGATGAAACAGAATTAATGCTATCTGCATGGCAGCATATAAATGACCTGTGCAGACATCATTCACGAACATTTTGCATTCTATCAGCGTCCGCCAGAAGCTGGTCAAACAGCTGCATGACTACTGACGCACTGTTGAACGCAACGGACAGCGCGACAGTATGATTAGACACAAGTGCGGCCAGAACAAGGATTGGCAACCTACGGTCCGCATTGTACTCTTATCTGGCCCATCAGCCCACCCCACCCCACCCCATCCAAAAATTACCTCAACGATTTCTACTCCTTGCAATCGCGCAACGAATTAGCGTCTTACCGCTAATATTCATCTCTAAATTCGCTTTTTCCTGTCACCTTATTCACTACTATATCACCGTCTGTAACCAACTTTTCAACGGATAACGCCGTTGCCTTGCTAATGAAAGTCCGTCACAATCCTTTGATTGAATTTAAGATTAAATGTCGAGATTGGTACTTTGTCGAAGTTCGTGTTGGTTTGATTCTCGGAATTTATAAACTGTCTGTATATTAGTGCCGTTAAAATGAAACTGCAAAATAACTGCGGCTAACGATATGCATGACTATCATTACATCATTGTACAATTAAAGACAAAGTCCTATATTTAAAAGGCTTAAAATTTCATATAAATAATTCAGTCTTACATTATTTATTCAATATCAGCTTACGTTTATTTTAAATTGTTTCAGAAACCTATGTAGAATTTCTAATGGTATATTATATTTAACGACGAACGGGCATACGGAACTCTAATTAATTTTTTATGTTGTATGTACCGTGAATTTTATCGTGAGTTTAAGTCAAAACCAATAAATGCGCAAGATTATTAACACGTATAAGGTGTATTTAAAACCCCTACATATGTTTTGGCAAATAAATTGCCATCCTCAGGGGGTATTTATCAAAGAACTATGAGTACATACTGCATCCAAATACACAATAGGTGGTTTTAAAATATAAATATCTACACAGCTTCAAATGTTAAAATATATAGATGCATGAAATTATAAAATTAAAAAGTAAGAACAAAAAAACATCATTCCTCATGTAGTGATTATAAATAAATGTGCCATATGAACTCATAGTATAAAATATATCATTCATTCATTCATTCATTCTGTAGTCTGCTTTACGACAGGTCCGTAGCCTCTTCCAAAGCGAGTTCTCCACAGCGTGCGGTCTAGTGCTTTCTCTTTCAATTTACAGTAACTTCTCTTTTCCTTAAGGTCATCCAGTAGCTGCTTAACCCTTCTTCCTCGTATTCCCGTCATTTCTATCCTTCCTTCTAACTTTCCTTCAATCACATGTTTTAGAAGGCAGTTTCTACGCAAGATGCGACCAATCCAGTTAGCCTTTCTTCTTTTTGTTGTATGTAGGGTATTCCTCTCCTCCTTGACTCTGTGTAATACTTCATTTCTCAAACGATCGGTCTATTCTTCTCTAGCAACACATTTCAAAACTTTCTAGATACTTCTGATCTATTTTCCGAAGTGTCCACGTTTCAGCACCATAGAAAACAATGCTCCAAATGTAGCACTTTACTAGTTTCTTCCTTAAATTTAAGTCCAGTTTGCTGGTGAAAACAGTCTTCTTCTTTTTTGAATGCTGCTTTTGCCATGGAAATTCTGGATTTAATTTCACGTGTACACCTTGCATCATTTGTTATCATGCTACATACATATATACATATGGTTTGTACATGAATCGATATTGGTATTTAAAACTTAAAATGGTTTTTAAAAAATTGGTTGTAGGCCATGTATACAAGCGTGTGGTTGATCTGTTGTTGAGCTCTTCCTGTAGCGTTGTGTATTACGTGTACGATGAGGTATAGTGTACTGACTGGTTCTTAGATAAATACCCCCTGAGGATGGCAATTTATTTGCCAAAACACACGTAGGGGTTGTAAATACATCTTGTACTTGTTAATAATCTTGTGAATTTGTTGGAACCATAATAAGTTCAATTTTGCCCCTTCAGTTACATTAAACCCATATTATGCCCACTTATTCTTCACCAAATAAAGATGTTTCCGCTTTTACAGAAAGGTTATTGACACGTGGCCTATTTCAAAGAAGTTCAGTTATCCAATATCTGTAGGTAATCCATACAGACCATCTACTTGTTTACCATCCAGGCCATTTACGTATACACATATTTCTTGCTAAGTAATAGAAGATTAACTGATGTACTCGTATGTTACTTCTTCCTTCAACAGAGTTGTAGCAGATTCCTCAAAAAGCTTCGTTGTAACAGCGTACTGCTTTATACCGTGTTATAATCCAGAAATATACCAACCAAATCCTGCCCATAGTGAAAACGTCGCACCTTGAAGAGCAACTACCGAGCAAATCTCATTTCTCATGGGTCAGCTCTGACGACAAGGCCAAGTTTACCCTGAAAAGGAGGGACTATTTGTTTCTATACGATTTTGACACTGTGTCACAGTGGGGATCATTTATTGTATGGACTTACTTCACTGCCCGTTTAAAATAAAATTGAAAACACGACGTTTCGGCAACAAGATCGGTCCCGTTCACCCGTTGAAAGGTGCGTGAAACACCTACGGATGATACAGCAGAAATTATTGAGCAAGAAAATACCTGGACACACATAGCCAAAAATCAAAGAAAGCCCGGTCTGAAAAGTCATAAATTTCTTCCAGTGCCATTCTTACAGCTATATTTGTAAACGAAATTCATATTAACCGATTTTATTTCTTATTGGTTCTTGAATACACGATTTTCAGCATTGATGCTTTATTATTACAAAGCAACTAACGCCAAACAACTCCTCAACAAGATAGCAATAGCAGATAAATTTGTAAAGAAATTTCCTGGTTTGTGCCACACTAAGGTCTATTATTGTGTTCGTAAGAGCCCACTATCACTTGAATCCAATCAAGAACTTCATAAGCTATATTTTTAACCCACTTTTGTATAATCCTCCCTTCTGTGTCTAGGACTTTCAAGTTGCATACTCCCTTTACCTTTTAGGACTAAATCTTTCTTGCATCAATAATCCCCTTGTCTTTCCAACTAATCTTATGGTACTTGATTTCATTATCCTAATAATATTTGTTGAAGAATGCAAGTTATGAAGCTCCACACTACGTAATTTTCTCCGTGCTCTTCTTACTTGCCATTTCAGAGTTCAAATCTGTGGGAATAATACACATAAAAACGGGGTGTGACGGGGGGAGAGGAAAGCCAGATTGAGAATTCTGATGACTCTTAGGACATTTCAAGATACTTTGCTGGTTTACTATCTTCATAAGCAACGACATCAAAACGCAGTGGGGATGCTACAATTAAAATAAGCTAATGAGACCTGAATAATCGGGAAGAAAAAAAATCCAAACGCAATCGGCCGAAAATAAATATAAATGTGTCTAAGTAGCCGTACAAGAAGAAATCTTAGGAAAACTGAAGACAGTTTAGCATGTACGTTACAAAATATGTGTAAAAGTAGGTTGAATATATAAAAAGAATACAGATAAAATAATCTTATAACAGGAAATCTAACTTAATAGACTATAAGCGGACAGGAAGGGAAAAAGACTAACTGCCAAGGATTTTCAAACACGTCGCAAGAGATTGGAAAGGGCTTGTAGGCTGGTATTTACTACGTTAATTAAAGAGCTGATTGAAGAATTAACATTGTGTTCCGTGCCCATTTTCATGAATCCTACAGAAATATTTCCAACAGAAAAAGTTATTTTTCGTCATGGAATACGAACTTCTGCAGAAAATAATAAACGCAGCTTAGAAGCACATGGGCGAGCAGAGAGAATGGGAATACTTTATAGCAACTGCCGGAGACGTCTGGTACTTTAACATTAGCATTACCATCTATTAATCAGCTTTAAAAATGCTACCCCCAAACCAAGAAGATGGATATAGTACGGCAGCAAGAATACACCTTAGGAATTTTACTGAACCTCTGAGTTGCGAACACAGGGATAAACCTTTTCCGTGCACAGAAACAAATTTGCCGTTTTCGTGAAGGGAGAAACCGGAAGGAAGGATAAACTTCCTTTTCGGCACTCAGTTCCAATCAGAACTGAACTCCTGATTGGTAATGAAATTTCCGGGCCCTTGGATGCAAAGAAAGGTCATACTACTGAAAGTGTTTAGTTTCTTTCCCATTAACTTTATCGTATGCCATAGAAGTTGGTTACGTCACAGCCGCGAGTCCTACGCATTTTCCAAGGAGTTTATTTAATGGCAGAACATGTTTCTCCTTCACTGTCCTTAGAATGTTCCCTGCCGAAAGTGACAGGATATGACGTTCGTACTCACGGCCTGCCTGAAGTCCTCGATAACGACTTGTTATGACGTGTCAAAACAGATAGCAGCTGCGGCCATTAGACAAGCAAAACGTAATGGGACATATGTACTATATTGCAAACATACCGAAGTGGAAGAGATCCTATTGGAAGAGCAAAACTTACCCCTCAAATCCCGTTACTTTCGAAATCTTGCTACAAAACGCGTTTGGTGTCATAAGAAACTGGTCACAAAAATTCATCACAAAAGAACTGTTCAGTAGAAAATGTAATCGTAGATACTGAAATGAAGGGAGCACTTAATAAATCTAGAGCTGGAGGGGAAATTAATATTCAGATCGATTTTGAAAAGGCAGAGTTAGTATTCACTGGACGTGTGTTGCTCACAACAAGGTCCAGTTATGGGCTTTTGTGAACAATGTAAAGAACATTCGGGTTCAATAAAAGGCGTGAAGTTTAACGTGCTAAGCAACTATTGGCTTCTAAAGAAGAAGCTGCTCTATAGACAGTCAATATTCATCAAGCACGGAACCCCAAAGCAAGCCACTACCTTGTAAGGAGTTAAATTGTTGACGTGAATGCCGCCTTCTACCCCATTCACACAGCTGCTGGATTTAATACACAGAATTCCGTTGAAAGGACTGCTGCAATCAACCCCTCCCATACTCCTGGAAAATTCACTTAGGCTTCAGTTTACCTTAAACAAACTGTGTGACTGAAAACCAGGGAGATGTCAGAAAGTCAAATTACGTTACGAGTAAGCACAACGTGAGATTAATTTTATTCGGAAGATAGTCATGAGTAACTTATTGTGTTAGGCTTTACAATGAGGAGTACTGATACACTTTTAGTATATAAGTCGCATGTTCAGACTATCTGTCGATATCTGTGTTCATTTAGAAAAAACAGTGGAAAAGTGTAGAGAATACACAACTTCCAAACGTAAGGTCCATTTTTAGCCGATTTCTATTCCCCTATAGCCCTGAAATATTTTCCTTGAATATCTTATTTATTTATATTATTTGTTCCTAGTTTATTAAACGACACCATGAGTGACATGGACCAGGGCATGCAGTGTTATCGGATGATGGTGAATTTGACAAGGTGTGAAAACAAAGCGACCGTAGCGTAACTTAAGGTAATGACCTGACATGTGCCTGCAAGAGCAAGAAAAACGCGCAAATAATCAGTCATGGTACATGGTGCCCGGACGGAATGAGAAAGTGGAACCTCACTAATAGGGCTACATGTAAGGTGTGTCACTGCTTGAGCCACATTTCACGGTCTGAGGATTTAAATCCATTTCTCCGTTTCGTTCATTTTATTGATATCGTAACAAAATTTAGCGGTAAATATGGGACTTAAACCTTCTTAAACTACACTAAGGTTCAAGCCCTATGTTGAAAGAACTGATAAGGAATACACAGATGCCTACACCGCTTTACCGTGTATTACGTGTATAAATATTTCGGACCAAACACATCCAGCATCAACATATTTAAAGAGCGATATCTTCTTAATTTGAAAAAGATATACAATATTACATCTCTAAAGAAGTTATTAATATAAAGCGGCTCTACTCTTCTAGACTCCAGAAGATTAAAGAGTAAACGGTGATTATGTCCTCTAGAATCTAGATACAAAATTACCCCAGTATTTTTTATTCAGAAAGTTATAAAACTCCAGTTGCATGGAGCAAAGTCCTTCTTGTGGAGTCATAATTGTTCAGATAGCTAAGACGTCCCTTTCCTTTCCTGTAAACGGAGGTTTACTTTAAATACACACCATACACAAACATTCGTTGTTAAGATCAATATTGCAGTTTACATACAAATATTTGTAATATAAACAGTTTTGGAAGAAAACTGTTGTCAGTGTCACATAAAGCACTTCCGGCATCTATAAATGTATTTTTCCAGTGTAAGTTTAACCAGAAACAGTACAGTAGTTTCGAAGATAAATGCACGGAGGACGAATAGGCACGTTCTGCCATCATGCGTTGCTTCTGTGGTCATCTAAAGAATCTACTGGTTAGTAAACTGTAACTTGATCCTACGCCAAAGAAGTACGATTCCGATAAATTCACGGGTTATCATTATCTCTTCACACGTGAAAACACTTTAGGGCTAGATAATTCTTGAGCTCTTCCTTCCGATTCACTGCTAATAACAAATAAATATAAGACATTACAGGATAACCCTTGTAACTCAGTGTACATACGTAATGCATATATATGTAAACATTAAGAAAAGGTGACCCTGCGCTTAGGAATTTTCACCAGGAAGATGTGTGGGTGAGTGAAATAAGATCCACACGTATTTAAACTCCGTAATGGAGTGATGTCAATGATCAGATACACTTTCCGGTTACTCAGTCTCTAATGAAAGAGATCCTGGTGTCGCTTTGGTTAAGGTACTGGTTGGGACAGACGTTATGGTTGTCAAAGAATTCCTGCCATTGCCCTGATAATCTAGGCTGTAGCCGGTTACTTTAATGTATCCAGACTCGCATACGTAGACTATTCCTTTGAACCGATGAAAGAAGAGAAGTGGATGGTGGATGGTAACGGAAACTTTAGTGGTGTAGTGACTGATTGAGTAATCAGTTTAAAGCAGAGGATATGAGAATACTTAAGAAGAGACAATTATCAAACTGGTACTGATTTTCCTTCAGACGCCAGTTTTATTAGTGACAACAGGCCATATCCATTTACACCCCACCAATGTTATGAAACAGGAACAAAGGATAACGACGTATAACACATGGATGAACATCCTACAACTTAACACCCAAACAGACTCATGAAATAGGACCAAAGGACAATAGACTGTCAACACACAAACAAGCATCCCACACTTTATACCCTAACTAACTAACTAACTCCATGGAGCAGAGTCCTTCTTGAGAAGCTAACAGGTTGTCAGCTAGTCAAGAAATTCCCCGAATTTTATGGAACCCGAAGGTTCATTACCGCACTCACAAAAGCCTGCCACCTGTCCCTATCCTGAGCCATATCAATTCAGTCCATGCCCCCCCCATCCCACTTCTTGAATATCCATTTTAATATTATCCTTCCATCTACGGCTGGGTCTTCCAAGTGGTCTCCTTCCCTCAGGTCTCCCCACCAAAACCCTCTATGCACCTCTCCCCTCACCCATACGTGCTACATGCCCCGCCCACCTCATTCTTCTCGATTTGATCACCCGAATAATATTTGGTGATGAGTACAGATCATTAAGTTCCTCGTTATACCCTACGAGATTCAAAACGTCGGGCCTACGAAAAATCGCTGTAAACACGTGAATAAGAATTCCACACCTTAAAAAGTAAACCAGTTATTAAATAGGGCCTAAGTGTGAAAGACGATAAAAGACGAGGCAATAAAAGAACCCAAAGCGATTCTCCGTAGTGAGAAATAAATTTGCTTGGTAGTAGGGAATTCAAACAAGAAGATTCCACGGAAAAGTAAACACACCCGGGGTAACAATTGTCCAGTTAGAACCTTGCCGGACCATCGGCTCCTCCACAACATTCTCCTTCCCAGTATGTCCATGTTGTGTATGACAGCCTAGTACGTATTTTAAAGAGACAATGAGAGCTACGTAAAGTTTACTTTCCAGTTTACAATATTCCTCAAGTAATAAAAACTCGAAAGTAACAGCTGATCCACCGGAGTCCCCAACAACAAGTACATCTATTTTGTCTCCGCCTTCTAATTTGCGACACTATTTCCTGTTGTGGAAAGTTTTGTGTGACGAAAGGCTAAGCATTATGCCACGGTGTTAAACAACCATACTTTTGAATGTCTCTTTAATTGACAACAACGTAAAGTGGAAATAATTTCACAGTCAGCCTGCGTCCTATTTCCCATCCTCCCATTTCTCCACCCACGCAACATTTTGAAACTACGAACGACAAAGTGTTGCAGCTTAAAAATATGAACTCTGGAAGTAATTAAACTGTGTGACATTCTCTTCTCGTCCAATATATGTATATATAAAATATCTGATCCAATTAAGATAGCGGAGATCAACGTAAGGAAAACTTCACTTCTTAGAGTAGTTCTTCTGGAAACAGAACTTAAAATGTTGTACGCTGTTAACGTAGGACACAACATTCTCAGCAACGTTCTTTGAAAGCGTTAAACCTCTGTTTATAAAGTACATTCTTGACGGTGTATAAAATATGGATTTTTTTATGTGTCGATAAAGCTGAAAATCGGAATTACCCGAGGACGTTTAGTGAAAGGTTCCACATTAAATTTCAGCAAAATCTGTGAAACGGGTCATGGGATACTTGGGAAGTAAAAATGGCCAAATGTTAGTAAAAAAATAATGTCGAATTTATGCCCATTAAGGGCCTAACGTAAAGCGAAAACCATCATCAATATGACGGTTCTAATCGTCAGGGAAGTTAGCCCTTGTCGACTTTTATACTTTCTCTCATTGCGAAGGCTCTGCGATCGCTCGTACTGTCAGTACCTACGTCACGTCGACACGACGTTAACATTCCAGGACACAGCACCGCTGTAAGAATCTCAAATATAAACGACTCATATGATTTAAAGTCCACCCTAGAACAGGCCATGAAGGCCCAGATGGAGAGTAGAGGTATAGCTCTACTCTTTCCTTAACCTCGGCGCTAGATGGGGGTGGGTGGTCAACGTCACACCCCGACCGCTTTACCCCCGGGAATGACCCGGTACCCATTGTACAGGAGGCTGGGTAGGCCCCAGGGCCGGTCTGGACGGGTGCTGAAAATCCTGCCCCCCTCATATGATTTAGACGCTAATATTAGGATAGAGAACGACTGATGAACAGATATTACCTATATACAGGGATTTTTATCTTTTTTTTAAGGACGCACAACACTGAATGCGTGTTCGTAACTCAGATTCACGACTTAAATTTTATAGGGAGATTCGTGAAATCAGTTACGTGTGGAACACGTTTCTCGAAAACGCAGATCTCCTATGTCAGTTCTAAGCTCGAGATTTATATAACTTATTTAACGATGCTTTTTAAACAGCTGAATTTACAGACCGTTGAAAAAGGTGAAAGTAACGAGACTGAAGAGTGGTTAAAAGATCTGGACAAAAAAACGTCGTGTTATATTTAAAAGCAACCCCGAACACACAAACGGAATTCATATGACTCGCAGTAGGGCAACTAGTAAAATAACGGAGATACTAACCGGCAAAAAGTGCAGGCAGCTCATTACATCAATCAGTTCATTACCAACAAAAAGTCTAGGGGAGTTGCATGACGACGACACAGCACCTAGCCATTACGTTAACTGTAGAACAAATGCCCCTTCGTAATTCCAAATCACAGAAGTACAGCTAACCATTACATTGGATGTAGAGGAAAAGCCAAACAAAACAGATTTGGTTAGTCATGTCTGGGTTTTAATTTTTAGGCGCCTTCGCAGAATTGCGAAAAGCGACTATTAGCTTCGTCATATCTCTTCTACTGCCCGTCTGCATGGAACAACTAGGCTCCTACTGGAAGGATTGCCATGAAATTTGATATTTTATTGTTTTTCGTAAATCTGTCGATAAAATTCAAATTTGATTAAAATCTGACAAGAACAACGGGTACTTTACATGAAGACGTATGTACATTTATTACATCTCTCTGTATTCTTCTTAGAGTAAGAAATATTTCAAACATTGTAGAGAAAATCAAAACACGCACTTTATATTCAATAATTTTTCCCCCCAAATCATGCCGTTTACGAGATAATGTGGGGGAAAAATATGCTAGAGCCAGCCAGGCCACAGATGACAACATAAGAAGGCGCATGCGCTTTGCTGCTGGATAACTAACCCTACAGACACACACTCAGAATATTTAGGCCCAATACTTATTGCTTTTCCACGGCAAAAGTGTTTACCCGAACGCGCCTCAGTGTTACGTTATACATACATTGACTGTCTAGATGTTTAATACTGAGAGGGTATCAAATGATGGTGACTTCAATACTAACTGTTAATCACTCAGCAGTAAACGGAATTGTGGGGTTTCTTTCCTATATACGGTTACTTTACAGAGAAGTGACTCTTACAAAATACCAGTAGGGGATCACATTATTAAATGTAGTATGAATGAACCCACAAGATGACACCATTCTTCTATCTCCTCTATTCTTTATCCATAAAGTAGACAGTGGCCAAAGAAAGTACACACACAACAAAGCCTGATTCAAGATGATACTGGAATGCTATGACAACACGTGGAAGAACTGAGAAAAGGAACAAAATCTATCACAGAGGTCCTCTGCTCGGCAAACAATAAGCCCTGAGACATCTGTCACAAAATTTGGTCGTGCTACGTAATGCCTACGTATCCACACAAGCAACAGTTTCTAAGAAATGTTTATAGTACAGAGTGGTTGGTCTTACTACTCAGTTTAATTTTGATACAATTGAGCACTTCTAAGAACTCGTTTTAGTTTTAAATCTTAATATATAATGACAAATGTATCGCCTTGAGCACGGAAATATCACTGAGAAAGGGACATAACAGTATATTATATAGCATACCAAGAGAGGCAATATACGTATAACGTAATATTGAGACGCGTTCGCGTAACGGTTGTTGCTTTAGAAAAGCGATACGTATTACATATTCTGAGTGTATCTCTAGCCTTAGTTATCCAGCATGCAAAGCGCATGCGACGTATTGTATTGTCATTTGTGGACTGTTCTGCTCTACCATATTTTTCCACATCATCTCCTAAACAGTACCATTTTCGGAAAAAGAAGTTATGAGCATATAATGTGTGTCTTGATTTTCTCTACAACTTTTGTCTGAAAGATTTCTCATTCTAAGATGAATTCAGCGAGATACTATCACAAACATGCCTAGATCTTCATGTAAAGTACCTGTTATTCTTCTAAGATTTTAATGATACTTGAATTTTCTCGACAGACTTTCGAAAAATACCCGATTATCAAATTCCATGAAAATCCATCCAGTGGGAGTGGAGTTGTTCCATGCAGACCAACGGACGGACAAGCACACACACATGACGAAGCTAAAATTCACTTTTCTCAATTTTGCGAACGCGCCTAAAAACTGGACAAAACATGTTAGTTGTAAAGATAGAAGAAATCTTCCAAGCTAGCAGGCTTTTTCGGAAGGCCGTCTGGTCATTTACGCAGATAAAAAAGGATAGTACAAATAATAACATATAATTCAATTCAGATTAATATATTTATTCATTTTTTCTTTAAAGGTGATGTCAGTACTTAAGATTACACACCCTCTAATGGTAGGAAGATTAGTGAATGAATCGGAAAGTATTTGGAAGGAAATGGTTACGGCTTACTTTAAGGTACTATCGCAGCTCGAAGGAAATTGGAAAAACGAAAATTTCCTGCACTAACGTTTATATGCAAGCTGCGATTTCAATTCAGGATTTTCCGAGTACCCACTGAACTGCGACGTATATACTAATACACACACTTATGCCCGAAAATAATGTGCACTAAATTTGGTATAATTGTTCCATTAAGAGAAAGCCGGCACTTAGAATTTAAATATTTATTGAATTCAATGTCGTATCACAATGGAATGACAAGACACAATATTGTAAATTGCAAAGTGTATGAAGCGGTGTGTCACAGGAGAGCAGTGTATCGCAAGTTTTATGGAAGAATTATTATAGTATAAGACTGAATTAGATTTTGAATAGCACAGCATTTACTTACGCTTCTTAACCCTTTGAAGACGATGTATAAATGTTTTATTTACAGACCCAGTTCGTACCGCGCAGTAAACACTTTTTATCTCGGTTACAAAAAAAATCAGTTTTCGCTACATAGTGCAAAAGTCGCTGTTTGTTCTGAGATAAATACAAAACACATAACACACTGTGGGCAGAATGTACAATTTTTTAATATTAAACCCGTTGGTGTATCAAGTAACCAGTAGAGTATAAAAGTTTAAATCGATATTTGTGTCAAAATTGATCTTTCTGCTTTACGTTAATTTTACGTTTTTATCAAATAACATTATTTTAAAATAGGTGTATCCTTATTAAAATGTGAGGTTTGTTTTCTATTTTTAGTGAGCCACGAAAAGAGAAAAACGAATGTGCCCAATAAGCCGCGAGCACCGAAATTTGAGCATTACTGAAGTAAAGGTTTTATTTGATGTAAATTACATGCTGTCTGAAGCAAAAGCGTCACTTGGAGTGCTAACGAAATTTCGTAATCTTCACAAATTTCCGCCCATCAAATAATTACCCCACTAACATGAAGCAGCATTGTAGAACAACCCATGAAACAGAAACTACAAATTATCCCTGAGAATTTAATTTTCCAAAATCCAGAAATGTCAGGGGGTGATATTCCTGGCAGTTGGAATTTTTCTATACAAACACGTCCCGAGCGGCTTCAGAGCCTTCGCGTTCGACATTCTATAAGATAAAAGCGGCCGGAGAGCCGCTGTATAATAACTTAGAGATTTCTGTGCCATGTTTGTACCTCCAACGCAGGAGCGCTTGTTGCCTCGTTATGAACTGTGCACAATCGATAACAGGTCGACTTGTGACGCTGCACTATAATTGAATTCAGCACGTCGCTACGTGATGGTAATACGAGCGTCCTGTTCCACGTTGATCGGGGGCACCTCAACGACCGCAGTTTGCAGGTGTGACCACGGGAATGCCGACAGATCGAACAAGGCTATGAGAATTGTGTCCCCCTACGAACTTAATTTGACCCTACATGTTTTCATTTCAAAAGAGGGAAGGCAAAAGCTAATATGCTGTAGAATCATTGCTGTGGGGCAGTAACGTGGGTGACTGGAAGTAATGAAGAAGAATTAAAATTGAGTATTACAAGGAACTTAAAATGTGACATTTGGAATTTAGCAACGTTCGTTCATTTACTGAACACACTGATGTAATATTGTAAAGAACTAATATTTATGCCAGAACAAGTATTTCAAAGTAATAAATTCTACGTTCTCCGAAGGTAATTAAAATTAGACCCTATAAGTATTACATGAATAGAACAATAAACTAATGTTCGCAACATCTGTCGCTAAATACGCGCCACAGTGAAATATCCTTTAAATATGTTTTATATTATTAATGAGATTTGAGTGGTAAATGGTTAACACGTTGTAAGAATAAATTCAGTAAAGTTGAAATTCTTATTAAATTATAAATGCAAGAAGTGTTAGGTGAAAGACAATTCGCTATTCAAAGAAGATATCAGTTCCTATATTGTGTTAGTAGTGACATTCGCTGGATATGATAAATACCAACAAATAACTTCACTTTATCTATGGTCAGTAGGAGTTAAATTTTAGAAGTATAACTGTTAAGACTTAGATACACTGCAAATGGAACACGTGGCTCTGTGGCTCAGAATTGTCGCGTCGAACATTCGATGGTACTGAGCTGATCTTGTTCAGTACAGCAAGTGTTTAATTTTACAAATGTCTTGTTTTTCAAATAAAAATGAGAAAAGAGTTCTTCCCGTGCCTTTCAACATTTGTCGGAACAAACAGATACTTGACAGTAGTGACATCGTAAGACCTGATTCTTCCGGTACGAAAGAGAAACAATCACACTACGTCTGCAATGGAAGAGACAAAAGAAACCGCGAATTTCATAATATAACGTCAAAACGATGCAGAGTTTTTACCGCCGTGCAAGATTCTTGAAATTACTTTTTTTCGAAACAATTATTCAAGCATTCCACCTTCAAGTTTCACAGTGTTCATGACAGCCCCATATGGATCCTTTATGTTCCCGAAACCAACAGCCATCTTCAAACTCACTTTGAACATGACAAGTAACTCGTACTAATGTGACAAAAGTACTAAAAGGAATGAGAGGAGAACGACCACCAACATTGTTTCCAGGCATGTCAGAGAATTGCGTGAATTAAGTCAGAAGGCCAGTACAACTTCAGTGCCACAGGCTCACTCACTAAAGCATTACTAAATATGTCATATCCCAAAATATATGTACATTCGCTGTATAATGTTTCCATAACCATGCCTGTAAAACAACTGAGCAAACGAATAAAAAACGGACAGTGCTCTTTGATGAAATGTTGAGTTCTATAGTCTGGTACAAACTAGCCGACGTTTCTCACAAATGTGCTTCCTCAACATGCAGGTGTTTTGGAGGAACATACTGCTTCTATCCTCAGTTCAGGCTTCGAGATGGACAAAGAACATTTTCCGAAACGTCGATAAGTTACCACCCGACTAAAGGGCGTCATATTATGGAAGAATATAACGTCGCGGTCGATTGTTCATCAACGTCGCAAGTTCGGTGGGCCGTGGGTTGCAGTTTCGCCAGTGATACTTTCTGTTCTTAAAGACGTTCGTGGTCTCCCTCAATCCTCCCACTGTAAAACTTTATAAAGGTCACACCTGAAACGTTTCTTTATATATCCTTTCAATTCTCTCCTAATCATCCTACAATTCGATGCGAAATGCCACGCAGAGTTCAAAAACATCTTTAAGAACAAGAACAAATCATTAAACCAAGAACTGCTCCTTCCTTAATATTTAAACCTGTCTTTGTACAGGAATCAAACTTACTTGCAGATCAGTACCGAGTCCTATTCTGAGTCCACGGTGTTTCTGGATCTGAGATGGAGTTCGAAATACGATCCGGTGTTGATATTTGACATAATTCAAAAGCGATGAAAAGGGAATGAGGATTTTTGGTGCAGAGATGATACTGGAAAAACAAATAGAGTCGAACCCGTTTATAACGACATCTGTTTATAGGTCACCTCTTTTATAGCGTCAGATACTCTGTGATACCAATTAATTCCTCACTGTTAACCACTACTCGGTTAGAATAGCACTCGCTTATAACGACACAAAACATCCAGTCCCTTTCATGATATTACAACCGGGTTTCACTGCCCTTAGACCTTTGCCAGTGTCACTTTTATGCGTGTGGCCCCAGAAAGATTGCCGGAGAACGAACTCAGGTCTCGATAGGAAAACGTACGTCAAACACAAGCCTCGGAGAGATCTGGCCACAACAAATAATTCAATAAATAAACGAACACAAATAAAAGGACAGATGCATGTGTGTGTGTCGTAGCGAAGTAGAGGATAAATCATGCCCATAATGGTGCAGGTTTTCTTGCGAGATATCAAAAAGTTGTGGAGTGCCGACACATTTGTATTGTGATATACGGCTCTAGCGTGCGGGATTTAAGCCTCATTTTTCATCTTCGATAGGAAAATAAAAAGCTGGTACCCTCTACAAAGCAGATATAAACTAATCCTGCCAAGAGGGTTTGTAATGAAAAAGTTGACGAAAGTTTTTCTCGGTTAAGTTATGGAGCCTGACTACTGTATTAATATTTTATAGGTTGTCAGCAGCGTATCCCACCAGATGTACAAAAGGGCGCGGGGAAAGTAGCAAATGATGTCATTAATATGAAACGATGGAAACAAACGTATGTATAAACAGCTTGCGTTTTTTTATGAACATGGCAATTGATTATAGGCTACAATAAGAGTACGGTAATGTTTTTACAAGCTAAGTGACTGTCACCTTCTAACGAACGTGTCCCTTCCTTGCTGTTACATCCACAGTCCCCGTCTACAAAACGTGCAGTGACTGTCCTGAATGCTATTCGTGGAAAAGAATATGTGGGAACTGTTCCCTTACTGTTGCGTTTTTTTTTACACTTGGCATATCTTTTCTAGTAATTTCGTTTTCCTCTACTTCTGGGATATTGAGGATAGACTAATCCGAATAAAACAATAGCATGTCAGCAACACCTGCCTTCAGACCAAGTCATCAGTTCTGAGAGTTGTAACTGATGCAAGCAGGGAACTGAAATCGTCCAAAACTAAACATCAAGAAGTATAAAGAGCCTTCATATATGGCGGGTTCTTATTAACACTCCGCTCCAAACGTGTGTTGAACGACGTATATAGTGTTAGTCTTTACATAAATTGTTGAAAATTTCGTATCATATAGTGACCGAAATAAGACTTTCTGAGATAGCTACTGGTAAGCATGCTGTGTCATTCTGCAATCTGCTGTTTGCTCCCTCCACCAAAAAAATTCAAAGCAATGCCATTAGTAAGGAATATTATGGTAAAAGTCTTTTGGAACACAAGTTGTTTCTTATGGAATTCATTTGGCACATGTGACACTGTAACTGCTGAGGGTCACTGTCGTAAACTTGAAAGGTTACCGCAGGCCAATAGTCACAAAAGTCCTGGATTGTAGACCAGAAGTCTTCATTTTTACAAAAACGCCAGGCCCGATACTGCCGACCGGACTTGTGACTGGTCACCGAGCGCCAGCTGGAAGGTTATGGACAGCAGCCGCGATCTCGCGTCCAGTGGTGTCCATCTTTATGAACGCCTTAAGCAGCACCTGGCCGGCTAGCAATTTTCAACAGACGCCAACTTGAAGCAAGCTGTCACCTCCCGGCTATAGACACTTAACACTGATTTCTTCTACGGCAGATACAAGCTTCGATGCCACAGTGCGAAAAATGCATAAATGTCAGTGATGACTACGTGGAGGTCTGATGTGGACCGACTACTGCCAATGTACCATGTATAGGCTACATCGAATTCGGAATGAAAGTCTCGGCATTAGAGCGTTTGTGACCTTATTTTTAGAAATGCATTTGTATGACTCACTGGCCATTTTGTATTTTTACTTATGAAAGCTTAGGTAAATACACCACAGCTAAATACAAAATTAATATCTAGAGATGTTCACAGCCAGAGCCCTTAGCTATGGTAAGAAACAGAAACTCACTGTCCGGGAACACTGAAAGGCGCCCTGGTAGTACTGAATATCCTGCGAATGTGGGGTTATCATAAACCATTCGGACTAAGAACAGAATTCAACTCACGAACACAGTTCGCGGCATGTTCAAAAAAGACAAGACCAAAAAGTGACAGGACTACTAGAATCAAAAAATATCATGTACCACATCCCTTGTGAATGCATTAGGAAATACTGAGGCGAGACAGGAATAACCAAACGCAAAAAAAAACACAAAATTCGGAAAAACATCGAGGTCTAAAACAGTGGAACACTGCCGGAATGGCAACCATAGAATACAAGTGGGACAAAGAAGAAATCATCCACAAAGGGCAAGAAAAAAAATCACTAGGAAAATGCAAGGGCCCCTCTGCATTAAAACAGGGCATCAAACAACCAAGCCAAGACGTGATGTCCGTAAGGCTGTCGATACGATGGGGCAGGAAGTAAACTAATGAGTAGCGTAACTAGATACACGATAGTCAATATTCCTGGGACGTCCCTGTGCTATATAATTCAGCTGTTCGATCTAATCTTTCGAAACAAAGAGCAATTACAAGAATCATAAGCTTACGTAGGGGAACAGAGCCAACTCTCAACATGCCATGCATATCAACTGTACCCTATACAATATTTAACACAGTCTTAGCGCAATTAATCACTGCCTCACACCTTCCAAATTCAATGGTCATATTTATTTCATACAACTCTAAAAATTTTCACATCACTTGCAGTGTTTGCTTTGATGCACGTTGGCAAAACCTGTCACATGCTGGCTCTAAACCGGTGAGGGTTAATGTTTCTTAAGGCGGGGTTATCACAGCACAGTAACAGAGTATGACTACCGAACGCAGTTGCCGTAGCGTCGGAGGAATTTGCCTAGTAGCAAGGCCACTGCAAAGTAATATAGCCGTTATCGTAGGCCGTAATATTGATGCTGTTAAAAACTTACTAGTAAAGACACAAAATCTATTGTTCCTGCATATAATTCTAGTTCTGTAAAATATAATTAATTATTACAATAATGCAAATTTTTTTATTGTTTTGTTTTTGTGTGTGTGCATGTTATATTTGTCTATTATTGCTGATTTTATAATTAGCCACTATACTGTTGACTCATCACGCAAATAAACAAGATTTAAATTGAATTTAATCCACTTAAATATATAAATTATTTCTTAGGTACATAGGTATATAAGCTGCCAAGGTGAAATTTGTGGGATCCGGCTACAATGTCGCGCGGTTGGCTGTGTCTAAACACACACATAAACGTTTCGTAAGTAATATGTATGTGTCTGTGATCTAACTCCACATGTCCAGTTCCAAAAGATTTTTAGTTATCGCCACCAAACATAAATCTAAATAAAAATTTCTCATGAAAACATTGTTAAGTAAAAATTTTGTATTCCAGAAAAAAACCTTTCTTCCTGCTTTGCATCCCGTAGGTCCTCGGTTAAAAATGCGGCCCGCTGACCGCGTTTCTTGTATGAAATTAGTTGTAGCTTTTCTGAGTCCCTCCAGGCAAATGGCCAAATATAAGATTTAATTAAGGCGCAACCGCATCTGCCCACATCATTCTCATTTATTTGTTTATTAAGCGACACTAAATAATCTGATCTACAAAGAATAGTAAAATATAGCAAGAATAAATACATTAACAGGTTCTATAAAATACGTATGAAAGATACTCTCCTTTAAAAGCTTCCGTCAATATAAAAGGCCGCAGAAATCACAAATCAATGTAGCTGTCTGTAAATTATACAGTTATAATTAGCATTCATCCAGTATTACAGACGTCCAATAATAGTTGTCACATTTATCGACGTTTCGCATTTTTTCATATTTATTTTTGTCTTCAATTTTACATGTGCACAAAAATCTCCTCACAAAATAACATACACACCTATATACATAACCAATCACGATACAATATTTCACAAACTAATGTAAGTCTACAAGATGACAGTCACACATTTGTCAGTGAAACCCAATTACTCGGTCGCTACGTTTTGATTAAGCTCTTCTCTAAAAAAAAATTCCATAAAAACTGAACATTATATTTCAAGAGTGGAAGAAGGACTCAAACTGACATGGAGATCTTGCATGACTTTCTTGATATTTCACGTTACATAAAGAAGTCTTTCAGAGGAAGCTCGAAAAGAAAACTTGAGGAAAGGCAGGAAGAAGTATTTTCGAAGATATTTGGTTCAAGGGCTACGAAGAAGAAAATCCAGGGAAGGATGAAGAAGGGAAGCACAGCGAATGAAATATGATAAGCATTAGAAGAAAAAGAAGAAGAAGGTCTCAGAAGCAGAAGTAGTGCCACGTCAGATTGGTACGAGAGAGCCTAGTGTGCTTTCGCCTTGTCCATTTCAAGTCTTCGGATGAAGAGTTATCAAGATGTAAGATTAAGTTCAAAAACTGATTACTGAAATAATTATGCCAGAAAAGTTTTCTAATTCTCCCAATTATAGGAACACTGCATTTAAGATACCTCATTAAAACAGACAGTACACGTGCAAGACAGCGATAAGAGACAATTTCGACTGAGCTTCCACAGCTCAGCGCCACGGCCTGTCAATTTTCTTGATATTTTGACAAAATCTTCATTCTAGATTTTATTTTGTACAAAGACGAAATATAACAACGTTCATTAGATACTGTATGTTGATTATATCACACACGCTCCTTGTGACTTTAGAATGAATACATTCGTAGTCACAACCCGTTTTGAAATTCCATATCGATGAACACATTTTTCCGCACGCTTTCACTATCCGCAAACAAGAATTTTTAGACACTACTTTACTATCAAATTGTAAGGTTCTGCATAATTACCTTGTACATTCCTATGATTGATATTTCTTGAGTGGTTCTTATGTTATTTAACGACAGTTAGTACAGACTTATCTATTAAGTTGCATAGTATAGACTGAAGAAGAGGATTATGTGCGATGCGTTTTAAAGGACTGAAGAAGACTTGCTGGGCTATTTCGAGGTACTAACACAGCAGACTGAAAGTGTTGAGGAAGACGATAGCAAATCTCAGGACAGCAGTGTCTTAGCTGAGACTCGAAACGGGCCCCTTTACAGTAAAATCTAAGGTGCTACTATTATGGGTCAGGGATTTTTATGTAATCTTAATTATTCGTGTGCAAAATCTTAGATGAACACACAATAGAAACGTAACAAATAACAAAATATATCTATAAGTAATAACAATACCCAATAAAGGAATTTCTTCTTACTTCTGCACTGTGAAAATATATAACATCCAAACATAATGCTAAACCACACAACCGTAAGTGTAAATATGTGATAACTACATGTAATGGTAAATTATATGGCTTTAAAAATATACTTTTAAGTACACGATCTCTAAACATGAAGCTAAAATAGATGGCTTTAAAATGCAGGCTGTGTGTACATATATGAAATGTAAATTGGATATTTGAGTAAAGGTTCTAAAATAAACTATGTGTGACCACAAAGTTAATATATATGGCTTTAAAATGCGTGTGTAAATATACGCTGCCTTAATATGACGTTAAAATATAATGCTATGTTACTCTGTAACCAAGTGCTTCGCATAAGAATACAACATGTACACCCCTAATCCCACTTTGGGACACATCCATAAACTCTTTTCTATCTAAATACATTCCAATTTTCTGTCCTCTTCTAGTTTTCCTAATTTTAAAAAAGACGGACCGTAAAAATTCCGTCTACACTCCATGTCTATTCACTTAAGTTACGTCAATATTCAGGCACACGAAGGTAGTAAGGTTGTCAGCCCTACGTACCGGCCGCCTTTACGCCCCAGGAAATATTCCTAGAGATGGAGTCGACCCCAGGGTCATAGTGCGACCGAAAGTATTACGTCAATAAACAATTCCAATGATACCATCGGGAACCGAACCTGCGACCTTCCGGCTTGTAGCGCAGTGCAACCAACTGCGCCACCGCGTGCCAGATTTAATTCACTCCTAATCCACTGCCTGTCCACGTGGCTGTCGCCACAATTCACACATCGTGCGATGAGCTTCCCAGTTCCTTTTTTATAGCATTCCTCTTCCTGTTTTATCAGCCTCCGTGTCACAAACTTTTCCATATCGCAATCAGGGTTAAATTTGTGGCCGCCAAAATTTTGCTTCTGCACTAGAAACGGGCGATAATCACTCGGCTCCAGATTAGGGCTCTATGCGTGATATTTCAGAGTTCTTTAGTTACAAAATTATACCCCACATAAAATTATTTTTGGTCAGAACCTCGTAAATTACCCATTTTAGAAGAATAGTCCTTTCCAGTTTCTATGATTCTGTACGCGTTCATACCTAGACTATGTAATGCGACATTTGGGGAAAACGTCCAAACAGAACAAGTGGAAGGAAATGCGAAAAGAAAAAGATGTTTTTTATAAATGAAAGTCCCGCCTCTTGCCTGTCAATACGATTTGTTTTGTGAATGCACAAATAAAGTACTGGAAGATCAGGAAGAACGCCAAAGAACCACCCAAGTGTTTATATGATTATTAGTTGTTTTATACTGAGGGCGGGTAGAAATTGAAGTGCGAAGGCCCGTCCAAATAAATGACTGTGGCATGTGTCATACAACAGAATATGTTCATCACTTCACAATTAACCGAATGCAGATAATTATTCAAAATTCACGAAGTGGAAGCGTGTTGAATAACTTGTCATTTTTCGTTAAGTGCATTAATCACTATCGGCACCAACTGCGCCAAATAAAAGAATATCGCTGTCAGAGCCAAGCTGAAGAATCAATGGAGTAGAAAACGTCCCGCTTTCCATTAGAGTGAGTGAGGCAGGGCGCCAAGGTGCTCACTTCACTCACAATAGAGATCCACGAGATACCAATACTGCAGATTTAGGCCTATTGCAGACTGGCAGCACAAAGGGATGTATTCGCAGGTCTGGATGGAGAACGCTGGAGAAACTCTGTTCCTTAAATACTGGAGCGTTCCGAACTTGGTGGACTTGCGTAATTGGAAGTTTTGTTGCTTGTGGTGGGATGAGTATCACTCAGTTCGGTTTATGTCGCTATATTTCTTCGGAAAGTACTCTAAACACAAGACGAAGTACCTTCACGGACTACTGCATAAGGTCATTCTAACTGATTAGCTGGATTGGGGTTTCTATTTACAAGGTGACAGTTGCTAAGTTGCTTAAGAAATTATCCCTCCTTCCTTGGAATCTAAAACCTTATTACGTTGTGTACAATACCCCGTCTGTGGATCCTATGCCAAGCCACTTCAGTCTAGTCTGTATCATCAGAGTATGTGTATTTGTACATAAGATTCTTTCATATTATACTCCTATCTACGCCTAGGTCTTCAAGATCGTCTTTTTTTTACGATCTCCAACCAAACCATCGTAAACTGAGAAGTAAGGACAATCACAGCTACGTTTCATGGTATCTTGCAGTATAATTTACTGCGAAAAGCTTCAGTGTTTTAAAAAGAGCCGTCATCAGGCAATGTAAAAAAAACTCAAGGAAATTGTTGTCTCGAGTATTTTACCAAGCAATGCAAAATACTGAAGAGAATGGTTACCTTTCTTGAGCATTTTACATTGCATGATTACGGTTTTTTGAAGAAGCCGAAACATGTTGCAGCAAACTTTTTGTTATTTGTACCGTACATTTTCTTGATTACATAAAATCGTGATCCGACAAATGTGCACTCTTTATTATCTGCTATTTAATACAGTTTATATTAAAATTAGTCCAACATGTTTCGAACTATGTTACAGTTCATCTTCAGGGACTAAATTGTTTATTACACCAGCTATATACGTAAGCTACTCATTAAAATATATAAGTTAGGTAGATAAAACGCCACGAACTGTGTTGAGTTTGTGGTCACTCTATTTTGTCGGTTGTGTCCATTCACTTTTATTGTGATATATGTAGGTGAGTTGCAGCTGTCGACGTAGTTTATGTTACCAAAATAGCTGCATTAGTTCTGTGTAATTTTTCTTTGGTGTTTTTATACTGATACACTTCTTTTGTCTGTCTGGCTATGACAAACTCAACACAGTTAGCGACATTTTATCTACCTAACTTATATATTTTAATGAGTACCATACGTCTATAGCTGGTGTAATAAACAATTCAGTCCCTGAAGATAAACTCTAACATAGTTCGAAACATGTTGGACGATTTTTAATATAAAGTGTATTAAATGGCAGATAATAAGGAGTGTACATTTGTCGGATCACGATTTTATGTGATGTTGCAGCAAATTATACAGAAAGATACCATCAAAAGTAGTCGTGGCTGTCCTTACTTCTCAGTTTACTTTGTGCATATAAGAACAGGATATTCCACGTAAAGTTACAACCCACTGTATGTAGTCTTCTGCCACTGCGCGCTCGTTTTACGTTCAGCCTATCTCAATATCCTTGATCTGATCACCCCAGAAAAAATTTACGTTAGGAAGCCTTACTACATAGCTTTTCATCCAAGACGTATTTTCCCTCTGTGACACTGGAGAATTCTTGTCAGAAGTTTGTTATCAATGTGTCTTCATTCTAAGTGCTTTCCTACATGAGCAAGAGATTTAACTTGTCTTTGTTTAGCGGCTCTCTTAACAGAACATAAAAACATCATCAAAAGGCAGAATATATTGGAAAGGGTGTGAAATGAAACGGTCAAGCCCCAGTTTTTGGATACCATCGCAGCATTCGCCTAGAGGTTTAAAATCTTCAAATAAGATGGCCGGTACCCTAGCCTAGATTTAAATCCGGCATATCCCGATTACGAAACCTGCTTTTCGCTGGACTGGGATATTTGGTTTTGTAAGGACTAACAGGTATTAAGTCATTTTGTATCATTACTGAAAGAATAAACTCCGTGTTGATTTTCATATGCATTAATCATCAGTGGCCTTATAATTAAAAATTATGCTCTTCTACGATGTTGAACGCCATGTCGACTGGTACATACGAATTAGCGTCCCTTCAAAGGCATCGGAATCCTATCAAACTCCTGGTAACTATTTACCATTCAACACGGCGTAACATCCCTGGAGACCTGAATCTTGAATAACACTGCCATGAGAAACCCAAGTCTCGCATACATGATAAATATTTACCATTTCAAACAGCATATCCTTTTGCAAAGCTTGATAAAATACCAGGCGGTTATTCATGTCCATTTGAAAGGTCACCTTTACTTTCAAATTACGGTTCGTCTAATATATCCTGGGAACAGAAAGTCTTTTTTATAATTTCAATGCATTGTAGTCCGCAACAAGGCGCAGTGCGCCTGTGATGCTGTTCTCGTCATGACATAGACTTCTGTTTCACACGCGTATAGTTCCCTTCGCTAACAACTGACGAGGCCTGTAAATAAAGCATACAGCTCGCATTTTCTACCTAGTGACTGTTTGAACTAAATTACGCTTAACCAAAAAACCTTTCAGTAAATAACATTTTTACTCTTCACAACCAGGCATAAAATGTATTTTATACCTACACAACTCAGTGCGTAGCAAGTTTATGGTACATTCGTACCTTCACAAGCAGCTGTATTCACTTTGCATATCAAAAGTTCCTCTCCAACATCATTCGCTATGTTAAAGTAGTCCTCAGCCCACTTGCCTCCTTTAGAAGCGTGACACTCGGAATTAAAACTGTGCTGAAAATACAGATTAAAAGAAATTTAAGTCTATTTTCGGGCAGACCTGCTTCTAGGCACACTTAATAATATTTATTCCCCATTTTTTCCACGTTTTAGACTCAGTGATCAGTTTTTTTTAGATTTCCTAAGAACTCCGCATTCCATGCCTTTTCGATGCAGAGAATGTGTTCGTGCAGGTTATTCAGTCTGAGAAATAGACATAATTGTTGTAAAAGTGAAAAAGTTAAATTTATCTTCTTAAAGGAAAGCAATATTGCTACAATTCCAGTACTAAGACTTAATATCAGCTCTCATCAATCCCCAGAATTCTGCACACATTTCTGTAACCTCTAAGGCTCTGCACTATTCCTTATGAATTTTAGAGACACAGCGAAAAAAGTATCTTGAAACTTTTATCCCATTTCATCAAGTGTTCTTAATTTTAATAGGCAGATATCCATGTCCAGCCCGTAGCGAGTCGCTATAGTGGCTACGCTATCCCGGTCACCCAGTAAGAGATGAGGGATACTAAATCAAAAGTAAATTTGCAAGTGTTCACGTCATGAAGGTGTACGGCGCTAGATGGACGGGTACTGTTACAGTCACGTCCCGGCCACTTTACTCCCCCCGGGGAGAGAGCCATTTCTACCCATTGAATAGGAAGCTAGGTTGTTCCAGAATTTTTTCTAATTAGAGAGAGGCCTTCGAGTTCAAGTCCTGTACGTAAAGATTTTTGTTCTGCTAAGTTATAAAACTATGCCGTATCAGATGCTAAATCATATAGCGTCTAATGGGATGCGGGAGATTTCAACAAAGCAGGCGTGACTTATTTCAGGTTACAGTTCTGAAATTCAACTGAAGCAATTCAAATGCCATAAGATGCCACTGCCTGAAAAAGTCAGTGTTGCTGCTGTGAATACAGATCAGATCCGATGCATGTGAACTGAGTCTTCCGCTTATGATGAGGCCCTTTGTTTACTGTACAGACTTTCCGGGAATATCAGCAACTGCTCATCTATATTTCGTTAACAACACGTGAGCTACATTTTGAGAAGCGCGGCAACTGATTGCGGTGTTCAAAAGAATGTGCAAACTGTGCTCCATTCGTGTCGAGGGACTCTAGTTCGTTTCCACAAACAGACGTTTTAACTGTCGCTAATATAAATTTTGTTCATACCAATAAACATCCACTGCTATACAACTCCCACTGCATTTGTACTATACTCGTAAGCACATTCGTACTGACTCCATTAGCAATACCATGCTCTTTCATGGCTTATCAATGTAATTTTTATCAGAATCAAGACATTGGTCCCCTGAGCTTTCGTGCCACTCTTAACCTACGCGCATGGTAATTCTGTTCGTGTAATTTCAACAAATCCGGTCACTTTCAGGTAACCCAGTATCATATACTGGAAATATCTTCCCGATGGTGACAGTGCGTACATTAGCAAAATTTGTTTTTTTAAGAAGCACAAATACCATATATATATATATAATACGTGAATTAAATGTACTGCAAATAACATTGTTACTCGCCAAATGTATATGAATTTGGAATATTTTCCATATAAAATATCACCTACAAAGCAATAACACTAGAACATAATAATTATGAACAAGTACTTCCTACAAGCCACACGTTATCGCGAACTACAGGAATACTCTAGAGAAAATAATAATATAATTTTATAGGTCCTTAATATTGGTATAAAAATTTCAAAGTTACATCTAATATGTCAAATTTTATTAACAATCTCCGTTAGTAGTAATAGAATGAAAGCAACGTGTACTGTATAAATTATAAGGTTGAGAACTCGGTCTATTAACACATGTTTTAATGCAATAGTAATATTTCCACTTTTTGTGATACTGGATGACCGAAAAGTGACCACGATTGGTTGAAACATGTTGCCTTATTAATATGACTAACATTAACATCAGTAACGTTGTGTTGAGGGTAAACAAATGTTTACTTTGTTGCCTTATACAACTCAACGGGATGCAGAACATCACATACAGAGACTAAAAAAACATTAATCCTTAGTGTGACCTAGAATATAAACTTTACCTCCTACATACAAGTGCAGAGCTTTGCCGCACCAACCTGCCGGGATGGGCCTCTCTTTTACCTATGGAATCCCATATAGCCTAATAATTTCCCCATGTACTTGTAATAGCGTAAGCTGATTTTAATATCTTTTCCTTTGATTTGCCAGTCGTCTACCATTGACCATTTGATTGCAATAAACGAATGCAAATGTACAGATTTTAATAAAGTACCGGAGTTGAATGGCTCAGTTCACATTTCATGACGGCCTGTGGCTTTCTTTGCGTCTGTCCGTCCGACCCTCTACACGAATGTAATAATATGGGCATAAACGTTGATACGTACACCAATCTTTATGTCCAAAATGTAAATGTATTTCAAAATGAACAATTTAAGGTGTGGTTCTAAGTACAGATTTAGAGTCGGAAGAGTGAAACAATATCGATAAGCTAATTTGCACTCTTCGTAGAGCACAAACAGGAGGGATAAGAAACGCAATAAAGTTTTGGTCGCTAAGTCAAAGGGAAGAAATTAATTCAGAAGTTCGGGTGTGAGAGGACAATATTACACTTGGTCGACATGAAAGTTCACGGGCTGAATGCAACTGGCTAAAATATGGTTCAGTGGCTGGGTCTTTTCAATACGACGACAAAATTTCAGATTGATTCAAACGAATTTCTGATAAAGGGTTCACGTAGGTTTTATCGCTTATATTTATTAGCACTTTTTCAATTGCTACAACACACAAAGCGTCGGAGAATACATCTTTCCTTTTTCAGGTGAAGTAACAGTAAACTCAAAGCAAATCAACCACCATAAAACCAAAACATCAAAACTATTAATGATAAATGACACCAAAGCATTCCATAAACTACTACAACCCACATATTTTTGTTCTATTTTCATTAAGAGTCATTGATATTGTATTTGTTTCATGGTGGTCAATTTGTTTTGAGGCTAGTGATACCTCACCTGTTATGTCACCTGAGGATGGAAGCAGGCGCTTTCCGAAATGTTGTGTTCGTGTTGTGTGTTGTGACAATGGAGAACTCCTAATAAATATAAACGATACATTTTCTATTTTCATAATTGAGACGAATTTATTGACCAGCTGAGTTACAACCAGCTTCTTAAGGAGGACTGCTGCATGGAGTTACTGAACAGTTTCTTTACTTATTATCTCATGAGATGAAGGAAGAAAATATTTCTTTCTCCCTTTTCCCTGTTTCCTTTTACTTTATCTCCCACACTTTAAAGCTGTTCCCCTACCCCTCCATTTCAGTTCCGTTATCCCTTTCGTATCTTCACCTTCTTCCCTCATTTCTACCGTATTCCTTTCCGCACCTTTCAGATGTCCTTTGTATGGTCATTCATTTCACCTTATCCTAGCCGCGATAGAAATTTGGGCTTCCCCCATCTCAGCTGGTTTATCCCCGATTGTGACTGAAGAGGCTACAAAGGTTTTCCCCGTACAATAGAAGGGCGCGTTGTTTCCTCAGAACTGACAGAAATAGGCTGCTATTTATACGTAGCGAGTCAAGAAGATGTAAGCAGAACATGTACAAGACAACAGATCATTAATCTGTGGCTAAACTTCAAGTCATGTCCTTTTTCTTACGGCGTCCTGTTTTTTTTAGATAAAGCACCGCCCACCCCATTATTTGTTTGCGTGATAAATCTAACAACTTTACACGCACCACGCTTAGACACACCAACAACCAGGGCTAATGGTAGCATCTATTTTGTAAAATACAAAATACTCCCTCCTGCCTGCCTGTCTTCCGGCCATCTGCCGTGTCGAGGATCCCCAGAAGGCACAAGTAAAAGTAAAATGGGCAAAGGTCCACCACCGTTTGTTATTACGTCACCACATACATTTCAATGCATAAAACGATCAACTTGATATTTTCGAACACTTATCACCATGCGACTTTGCTGCAGTGATTACTATAAATTATGCATGACGTCGCAATCTATCTCCTTAACAGCCAGAATGTAACAACTCTATGGATAATTGTTTCTTACAGTGTCCCAATTTTCGTGTAGGAATTATCCGCTTCCAGTTTACTGTTCTTGTTTATGGGCTCTTCGCGTCCAAACGTAGCAGTGGTCACAAGCATTAGATAGAGGAATAGTATGTTGTTACAGGTGAATACCGGAACATAACTGTTACAGAGACAACAAATTCTTGCAAATTTATTGGTCATGATGGTCCTGTCACATACCGTTCTTTCTTTCACAGTCTGACTTCTTTCTACCTACTCATTGTAGATGTAGAGGTCTATTGTTGCACCTGATCACACTCAATGACACACACACACACACACATCTGGATGAGGTATCGGCCCGTCGCAGAGACCTCTACCTTACAACATACAACACTCAAAACAGACAGCCATACCCCCGGCCGGATTCGAACCCGCAATCCCCGCAAGAAAACGGCCGCAAACCTATGCCTTAAAAATCGCGGCCCCTGGGATTGGCCTGTCATATAAAAAGGTAAAGCAATCCCATTACAGGCCTTGACAGGCCCTTAGGGCTCCAGGAGGTTGAGGCTCCTAGATTTTTAGACAATCGGCACATGAAGGTGGTAAGGTTGTCAGCCCTACGCACCGGCCGCTTTACCCCCCAGGAAAGATTCCTGGTACTCATTTCTGTTAGAGGCTGAGTCGACCCCAGGGCCATAGTGCGACCGAAACGATTATGTCAGTGAAAAATTCCAGTGACACCATCGGGAATCGAACCCGCGCGGCCTGTCATATACCTACGATAAAAAAAACATTAGTCGATGTCGATGATGATGATGATGATGATGGTGGTGATGGTGGTGGTGGTGGTGACAAACACGCTGTACATACCATATTTACAACTGCAAGCAAAAAGGACTGGCTCGAACAGGATTCCGTTCTATGACTGCAGTGGCCTAAGTCCTGCCCAAATTACAATTTACTGTAACGAGGTTAACAAGTATTGAAAAGTTTACGTTTGCAGTGTTCAGACATAGAAACAACTGGCAGTGTTTACAGAGTCTAAATATTCATGTACAAATCTTTAATAGGCAACGAGATCGACAGCCAGTTAGGTGACTGAAAGCAGACGCAGCATGACACGCCAGTAGAACTGCGATATGATGACACATCGTAACGTTTGGAGGACCTGCTAGGGGAACATTTGTCATCCGTTTTAGTAATATTTCAAACTCCGTAATGGTTTTCGTCTTCATCATCCGTCTGCTGGTAATCAGTACTGAAGGTAGGACTTTAACGTTGCTGTAACCTGCTGTGTCTTTGGAAAAAAAACTTTTTTTGGGCTCTGACAGATTTATGAGGGAACGACTGTAATACGGAGATATGATTACGATGAGGAAACCTGATCTGACACTCCAGATAATGTCTCACTCTATACAATGTTAGGGGGCACGCGGTGGCGCAGTTGGTTGAGGCACTGTGCTACAAGCCGGAACGTCGGGGGTTCGATTCCCAATTGTGTCATTGGAATTTTTCATTAACATAATCGTTTCGGTCGCACTATGGCCCTGGGGTCGACTTAGCCTCTAACAGAAATGAGTACCAGGAATCTTTCCTGGGGGGGGTAAAGGCGGCCGGTGAGTAGGGCTGATAACCTTACCACCTTCATGTGCCGATTGTTTAAAAATCTAGGAGCCTCAACCTCCTGGAACCCTAAGGGCCTGTCAAGGCCTGTAATGGGGTTGCTTTACCTTTTACCTATACAGTGTTAATATAATTGTACATAAGAAAGTGTGACATCCATTTACTAGGCGCAGAAACAGCTCCTTCCCCATCCCATACCAACGGGACAGACTAAAACCTTTAGCCTTATACCTTACGGTAAACACTGTCGGCTACGTTACCCAGGCATGCGCGGGTCTCAGGCTATTTGATGCCGGATTTAGGCCCACGGTAACTATTGGTACCTTCAGTCAGGGACCGCACAAATGGCCATCTGGAGATAAAGTCGGCGCGCCAACGTGTCATTTAATTACACTTAATACTGTGATGTGGGTTGCAAGAGGAAGTGACGAGCCACATACAGCCTCTGCTACCTAAATCCCATCCTCATCTACCAGCTGTGCAACCTTACAAGGCTATGGGGAATGAGTCACGGCCGTATAACCCTTACATTAAATGTGGAGGAAATTCCATATACATGCCTGCCTAGAGGCTATAGAAGGCAACCCATCACTAGACTAGCCGTGCGAGGGGCCGGTAACCTCTTTAGGGGACATCATATGACTGACGTGAAGCTCAACCACACAAATTCAGAGCTACCAAAAGAATTGGCTACAACATGTTAAAAGGATGGAACACTCACGAATACACACGATGGCACTGGAATACCAACCATAAGGCAAACGCGACATATGTCGACCAAAAACCGGATGGAGAGACCAACAGAATCTTCAAGATTGAGTTTTCACTGACAGGACCCAGGTGTCCTACATGTTTACCTTATGATGATGTCTGAGATGTTACAGACTTCTGCTACATAACTTGACATGAAACGGGAGATCTGTGGGTCCGGATGCCTATGCAACAGGGAAGTACGCCACAGTGCAAGACGTGGAGGTATGTTTTGTATTGAGGTTTTTTACAATGAGCTGCCAAGGAATGCTGTGTACCGCATACCATCGGACAATCACTAGCATCCTTCCTCCTTGTAATATACGAGTATTAGAGTTTGGTGAGTACTGCGGACGTTGACCATGACATTTCTGATCGTACGAGTATACAAACGTTATGAGAGCTGGTTCTGTTTCTGTCACTTCTGCTATTACGCGTGTTTCTTTAAAACGAATTGGCTATAACGCGATTAATGACTAGGTGAACGCTGTTTGTATGGCGCCAAATTTCGCGTAAGCGTCTTGACTTTTACGCGATTTCAGCGACCAGTGTGAATATATGAGGTTGGGTGACGGGCCAAATTTTTTGTGAGCTGTCCTATTTTTATCACGTTATTTTCTGTAAAGCGAGGTCTCACAAAAACGCAACTATCACGTTATAGCAGAAATGACTGTACAAGGGAAAGGTGTTTACAGTGTTGTGCACATTAAATCAGCTTATATTCAGGCGGGAAACTTTAAGATCTTGGAGAGGGAAGTCATAAAAAGGATATTTAAAACTAAGGACAAACAGTAACGGGAGGCTGTAAAAAAATGCAGGACACGAGGAAGCAGACCCGGGTTGGACATACAGCAGGCATGTTCAATACGTGAGGCTCCCTATCTTTGTGTCAAAGGGCATTTTATTATTGGGTGGAAAGTTAACACTTGTGTGTAGTAAGGAAAACAAGCAACTTCAGACGCACTGTTCAGTCAGACGCTATTCAGGGGATAGGTTTAAGTGCAATATCAACGACACTGGAAACTTAGTCCCGCGAAAAAGTTCGTGCTGTAATTCTGTTTTTCAACAAAGGGTTCCTCCCTCCATAGAAATGTACCTCCAGTCGATAGCGGTGTGTCGCCATGGCGTAACCAGAGTACAGCTTATCAGACAATTGTGCAGAGATTCGAAAATGGTCGAAGGGGCGTTCATAATGACGATCACACCGGTCGGCGGATTTGAAAGCAGCACGAATGGAAGAACTGAGTTTGGACCGCTGCAGCAACATTTGGGAGGTCGCCGTTTTCAAAAGAACGAGAGCTGACATGACCGTTCGTGAGCGGATGTGAATGCAAGGAAGATTTCTACGGCGAAGGAATTTTCTTAACTCGTGCGAAAGTGTTACAAGTACATCAATGTGATCGGGAATTATGTTGACAAATAATGCTAGCTCAGTGGAAAAAGTGTAGGATTATACGTATAACGCTGTGATTTCTTGTTATTAATTTTATGGCGTACTGAAGCTTATTCACTGAACAATCTTCATAGTACGCAACGAGGAAGTAAGCAGTACACACATATTAGACAGAAAACCTGAAGGAAATAGAAAGCTTTGAGAGAAAGGTGCAGATTTGAGTATGATATTAATCGCATCTGAAGGATACACGATTTAAGGTTTGGGCTGAAATGAACTAATTCAACATATGGTCTACCGTCGGGATGGTAATAATTATTAGACCATAGACTTATGTGAATCGATTAATTATAATCATTCGATTCACATAAGTTACAATGTGAGGAATCTTTGAAAAAATGAGTGACTATAAGTTTCTAAATTAGGAAACTGCCCTATGCGGTCAGTTACTGTTCTTGCTTGCTTGCTAGTTACAAGATTTATTTATGAAGAATTGTTAATATTTGTAAAATTTACAGGAGGTGAGAATATATCTACTGGAACTTCCACTTAAAGCCTCAGACCAATCCATACCCTTTAAGTAACACCGAATACGATGGCACTCCAACGTATTCAGAGCCATAGATACAAGATTGGAATATTTCACACCGACGTGTTAATACAAGCGATGTTTGCAGAACCGCAGGCAGGCTAGGCGCATACCCGAGCGCGTAGATACATGTGTCAGTCTACACGTTTCGTTTCTGCCACAAATTGTTTTTTACCCTCAGCAAATGCCGATATTTGGTCTCTTTCGCGACTGTCTGAAACGCTCACGAAAACAATAGTTACATTGCTTTATTCAATATTTCATCGTAGCGTGGAAATATAATTCGAATATTATTTATGCGTAGAGTAAAATTGTACGGCCACGCACGGCACCTTCAGAAATGCGGGCTTTAGGACATAGGCCTACATTTACACAAAACGGTCATGTCCAATAAAAATAGAGCAAAATGAGACCCTCGACGACATAGTGTCTAAATTTTGAGATCTACGCTTTTCTAAGACGTTACACGGCGTAGATTGGTAGTTAGTAACCGACGTTTCGGAACAACTTATCGGTCCCATCTTCAAGCGTCAAGCTTGACCCTTGAAGATGGGACCGATAGGTTGTCCCGCAACGTCGGTAACTAACTACCAATCTACACTGCGGAACACCCCGGAAGAGCGAAGATCTCATTTAAACAGCGGTGAAAGCCTGAAATCACACAGGCTTGATTTGTATTTCCATTTGGGCAGGACGTCTTCTACTCTGAAAGTGCAGGCAGATGGTTACACCGAAACGACTGCAAATTTCTACTAGACTACATGATGTCACAGTCCAGAACTAAGTAACCTTACAGATACCCAGCGAGAATCTCAAATCTCCTACAGAGTGATTACTTTCTTAGGGCAGTTAAATCAAGAGGATATAGTGAGGTGAGACTCAATTTTGTTAGGCAGACTATAACGTAATGAAAGAGGCTACTGAGGTGGATGATGCATACGTAGTGGCGGTAAAATTTTTGGATAATCGTTCTGGGTAGACCAAGAACGAAATGTAATTTTACTGTTAAAATATCTTTAAGCTGTGATGAAGTGGACGGATTTTACTGGGTCATTTCAGTTTGTTACCAGACAATTATTTGGGAGCCTGTAATGTATAATCAGGGCACGCGGTGGCGCAGTTCGTTGAGGCACTGCGCTACAAGCCGGAACGTCGCGGGTTCGATTCCCGATGGTCACTGGAATTTTTCATTGACATAATCCTTTCGGTCGCACTATGGCCCTGGGGTCGACTCAGCCTCTAACAGAAATGAGTACCAGGAATCTTTCCTGGGGGGTAAAGGCGGCCGGTGCGTAGGGCTGACAACCTTACCACCTTCATGTGCCGATTGTCTAAAAATCTGGGAGCCTCAACCTCCTGGAACCCTAAGGGCCTGTCCAGGCCTGTAATGGGATTGCAAAAAAAAAATAGTATAATCATTATGAAATAAATTAGTATGAAAAAATTAGCTATTTCTAAGCTACGTTATATGCATGTCTAAAAGGAAAGCACACTACAGGATGCATAAGGATTTCAAGGGTCGTTAAACTTCTCGCTGCGTCACTTCCAATAGAATCATTCAATTAGTGTGAACAGAGTATAAGCAAGAGAACTACTTGTACTAACGTTTTTCCTAATGTTAAAACACTCTTCTCACAAGTACGATATCCTGCTGCCTTCTGACCGAAAAAGGTGGTGTAGCGCTGAACATCTGGACTTGGTTTTGGAAGCCACCCTTCTCGAATCTCGGCCAGGACACCGGCTACCCTGACGAATGTGTTTCTTTGCTTTCTTCAGTCTACCCCCAGCAAGTGGCAGAATAATACCTCGATTAGGCAACGATTGCGTCATTCAAAATTCTTTCTAGCTCAACCAAAATCCTACTGCGATAAAAGGACTTCCTATCCTTAATAAAATAAAAAATTACAACGAAAGAACACAATGATCTCTTAGTACACTTTTATCTAAACAATTACGTAACACAATTGTATCAACAATAATAATTATTTTGGAATGCCTTATATAAAATACAAATGTTCCCTTTAGTTTGAAGCTTTTCTTTACAACGCTCCAAAAATTCAATGTATGCCTTAGAACAGTAGGAAATAGGGCAAACCATACACTATAAACGTAACCATTGTTGCCTATGGGAAAACAATAAGTATTACAAGTTCTGAGTGTGTGTCTGTAGCGTTATTATCCATCATGCAAATCGCATGTGCCATATTATGCTGTCATCTGTGGCCTGTCCGGCTCTGCCATATTTTTCCACATTATAGTATAAATGACACTTTTTTTTTTTAAAAAAAAGTACACATAAAATGTGTGTCTTGACTTTCTCTACAACTTTTGTCTAAACCATCTCATTCCAAGAAGAATTAAGCGAGATATTATCATAGACATACACGGGTCTTCATGTAAAATACCCATTATTCTTGTCAGATTTTAACTAAACTTGAATTTTCTCGACAGATTTTCGAAAAATACTCAAATGTCAAATCCGTCCAGTGGCAGCCGAGTTGTTCCATGTGGACGGACGAACAGAGAGACATGACGAAGCTAACAGTTGCTTTGAGGAATTTTGCGAATGCGCCTAACAAAAGTGCTTAAATGAAAACGGCCATCACAGACGATGAGCTATTGCGCGCATGCGTGATTCAGCAGACTCACATGTTTCCAGGTTGTGACTTCACTCACAAACCAAGCGTTTTATACAGACTGATTACATCAATAAATACTTCCCATTTCGTAAATAAGTATGATGAAGGCAGGCATTTTCTTTGTATATATGAGAACATACTAAACAGAATAAGGATCACATGATATGTGAAGTTATTGACGCTAGATATGAAGGCAGTGACATTATGTCAGTGGTTACATATGTGCTACTATTTTAATAACCTGTGCGTACACGCCAGGAGCTGACTGAGTGAATGTGTGTGGTTGTGTAATATGACCTGCCTCTGCAATGGTCCGTCTGTCCTCCGGTCTCATTATTAAATAAATTTATCTTCCCTGTCGTAAAGGGCTGTTCATAAATTGGCAATATGCCGTTTATGACTCCATTAAGTAACAAATGGCTATGTTCTATGCTCGTGACGGTGCTCCTGTTTCAGATATTGCTGTTCATCCATCAGTAAAATGCAAATGATCGCAAAAAAAAAAAAAACCTTTCGTGTATTTGTGGGCACAGAAGGAAAAATTACCTACTTCCTGTTAACAACACAAGACCAATAACAATAATTTACGAACGACATATACGTCCCAGCACTCTGTCAATTACACGATAGCATTCCATTAAAAGGTCCCATTTCATGAAGGCAGACACACTAGAGTTGTCAGCCCTACAAAATGCCTTTGTAGTAAATTTACATATATTATTACATTTTATATATTACTTCCTGCTACACGTTTCGGTGCTGGTGGGTCATCATCAGGGAGAATCAAATACAAGAGGAGAGATTTATAAAACGGTCTTGACCTTCCTTAAATACGTAGGCTGTCTCCAAAACACTGTATACCAGGATCCATTATACAACAAGCGCCTACATTTTAAATGGTTAAGTTTTTTACATCTTTTTATTGTGCACATGGATTACTAGTTCGGTTTTGTGCAGTGTTACTTTAATGTGATTCCCTGATGATGATCCAATAAGGGATCGAAACATGTAGCAGTGTTCAACGTGATATTGTAATATAAAATATATGGGAACAATATAGAGCATTTTTGTTGAACTGGGTGGTTTGCTTGGCCCTTAAAATGGGACCGATAAGTTGTCCCGAAACGTCGGTATAAAATTGTCATTCTACGCTGCGTAAAATCCCAAAAGAGCGCGGATCTCAGTTACATCGCGGCGGAAGCCTGAAATCGCGCGTTGAATTTAGGATGATCAATGGAAGGACAAGGTATGTCTAACTACTGTGTGATCATTTGCAAAAATTTTGGTGAAACTACCTTAATTGCTCATTTTACCATTTCTATAACACCTATTAAGAATATATCATTCCATTCAATTAGGTGCGTTCTTGAATAACACAAAATTAAAATATTTTCAGCCCTCACTGTCACTACGTTTGTACTCGGAAAGTGTTATTCGGCCAGTGACACCAATATATGCGTTTGTAATGATGAATGAGGCGAATGCAGTGAATATCTACGTGCTGGAGGGCGGTAACACTCACCTTCCATCCGATGGTGGTGATCTAAGTGCTGAGACAATTCCTCATGACGCAAGGCGGTCACGTCACGGCTCAATTAACTGCTGGGTCATGGCGCAGGGATGACCAACCTGCCGGCACAAAACAAAAATAATCCTCTCCAATGTTTGAACTTTTTGCACAGACCGATAATCCGAGTTATAATTTCCTCACCTGTTAATTACCGAATTTAATAACAAGTGACACTTAAAAGTAATGTTCACGTTTCTTCGCCAGAATGCGGCAGAGACGTAATATAAAACAAATACATTTTACAAAATGTAGCTACATTAAAATGTGTGTATCAATGAATCAAAATTAAATTCAAGGCAAAGTCAGGTTCAAACTCATTTCAAGGAATGTTAGCTACTGTTCACACTAGAATATTGACCTTTCGCGGCCTGTACAAAATTTTGAACATTAAGATATACAAAGTTATGACTTCACCTGGTGTTTTGAATGGGCGTGAAACCATACAGCAAAAGACACATATTTTGCGCGTGTTTGGGGGGGGGGCGGGGGTAGGGGGGGGGTTGTGTATATGAATACAGTACAAACGAGAGAAGTTGTACCACTGAGAGTTGAGGGTCAAGATAATTCCATAATGAGTATCATAATGTGTACCCCTCACCAAATATTATTTGAGAGATAATATAAAGATGGATAAGATGGGTAGTGCCTGTAGCAGAAATGTAAATGAGAAATACAGAAGTAACTTCAGTCAAAACAGCTTATGAGGCAATTTGGAAATCCGAGATGCAAGTCGAAGAATAGTTTTAAAATGAATCTTAATAGAACAGGCTGTGAGGCTGTGAAATGGACGTTATTGTCTGGGGTAATATGTGAAGCTCACGCTTGTTAGCTCTGAAACGAAACTTCAGGTTCCGTAAAAGATGGGGGGAATTTACTGAGCAGCTGGGAACCTATTAACTTCTCAATTATTCTGCTTTCCTTTGCTCCTGTTTTATTAGCTGTCAACGGTCGTAATTTTGATCTAAAGAATCAGCTCTTTAAAATAGGTTCTATTCAATACAATCGCTCGTATGTTTCTCACTACAAGCACTAGTGAAAACAAGCAAAGCAACTGAAACTGGCTACGTTACGTGCTGTGAGAAATTACAAAATTTTGATATCTCATTTACTACATATTTTACATTAATTTATTATCACACTCACACTAATTTGGCTATATTGAAGCCGCCAGTGTAATAGGCTACCATAAGCGTGAGGTTTACAGTTAAAAATGCAAACAGGTCTATGGAAAATTCGTAAATATCAGGAAGATAATAAGACATTACAAATGGTAAAACAGGAAGACCCTTACGTTTTAACCTTTTCTATAAAGAAATTTATTTCACGCAGTTGGGAATACACTCGTAACATATTATTTATGCGGGGTGTTTACAATTACATACCTGAAACAAACCATGTTTCTAGGGTATACAGTGTTGCAGCCATTGTATAGTTACAATTCATGGTACGTGTAATGCTATTTCCCATGCTTATTATTATAATTATTATCATTACTATCATTATCATCATTTTAAGAATTACCCTAATAGTGCGTGCTCCAGCAGTTTTACTCTTTTAAGTCGCGCATATAGTCATTCTATTTATTAAAGAAACTTGTTGAAGCAGTATTTTTATAACATACAAATATTTAGCAAACAGTCCCTCATTTTGCAGTTTTAATTTCAATTTAATTTATTAAACAATGGATGGGTAATAAATGGTCAACTTCCTAAAAAAATCATAAGTAACTGAAAATTCTTACATGGGTACACGCAAGTGCGCACAGTCCGTCTTATAATGACTGGATCTTCCCTCGTATTGTAGTTGCTTGGAGGTTCCAGATTCCTATGTCGTCCATGAGACCTGCTATCCATTGTTAGTTTTCCAAATTTGTTACAGAAAATACCAAGATACTGCCTTGAAGAGGACACAACCTCTACTTTCTGTATCCTTTCTTATTCATTACAAATTAAATGACAAAATGACCTGCAGTTGAGGTAACAATGGCAACCCAATTGATCTGCACTTGTAACACTCTCCGTGATCTTAACACTATGTCTCGAGCTGCGATCGCTGTCTAAATTTGTTTTGGGTCATATTCCACACAAAAGCCAATTCGTCCACTTCATATCACAGACACACCGGAACCAGAGCTGATCCCAAGACTTTCTGATCGGAGTCAAATAACTTGCGCCTTGACACAAAGAAAATACGATTTTTGTACATCACAGTAAACACTTCGACTTTTTCTGTTTACAATAAATATCGGATATCTTTGACACAGTTCCAAAACAGGGAAGTCAAATTTCATAGAAAGATTCTACAATGACAATGAAAATGTTGTAGTTTATACCCCTGTAAGTTTTTCATACAAGTTCATAAAACATCAAAAGCTGATATATGATTGTAAAAGGTTTCTTTGCTCAAGGACGCTATTGGCACAGTCTATATAAAAGTCGGATGTTAGGATGACTGTCAAACACTAAATTACCATGCTGAACCTTCAGTTGGAACCCCTTTGTTTACGTAAACTTTCATACTTCTTATCTCCTCTTCTCTCTTCTCCCAATTTGCTTTCTGAACCCTTCCGTTTTTCCATCCACTAGTTATTTCTGTCCCTTTCCTTCTTTCCTCGTCTTGACAGTAAACCACTTTAGTTTAACTTCGCTCTAAATATGCCTTCACAAAGAGCTTGCATTGATTTGACATATTTTTAATACGTACAAAAATATGTACCTTAAGAGTTTCTATTTTGTTTCTACTCAAATTTTGTGAAAATGACAAAAGGACAAACCGACAGACAATTCCTTACTTACACCAATTACGTAACTATTGATTCCCAGATTATTTTGGGAGAATTTTTAAGTGAATTTATTATGCAGTACAGTGTTGAATGGAAAGTGCTTATCAACAATAATCTGAAACATAGATTAAAATACATTATTGGCAAAATTCGCTGGAAAAACGTGGGGAAAATTAGAAAACTTAGTCTTCCCCCAGACGGCGAATCAAAGAGAAAGTGCAACGTTTGTAATGGCAGCAAAATAAACTTACGAACGGAATGTCAAAATAATCTGAATGAGGAAAGAGAAGAAATACAAAAAAAAATCAGCTAGTTACAATTCTTGACTGGAACAAATGCAAGGTGTACAGTAGGAAGCTAATCAAAAAGTGTCCCCTTGTAAAACTCCGTCCCATGTAGCGTAGTGAGTGCAGGTAAAGCTGTACACATTTTTGAACTCAGTAAAAGTGAAGGAGTCTGAGCAGTAACACGTTGCTGCCACTTGTCCCTGCAGAGGTTCATCGGGACCTACCGGACCTAAAGCTAAGGACTGCGTGGAGAAGGGAAAATTTCTCTGCTCCTGCCGGGAGATTAGCTCTAAGTCATGTCATCAAGACACATGGGGAGTGAAATGGCGAGCTTCAAGCTCCGTCAACTTTGCTCACGGAGAAATATTTTCCGTTAGGCCTACCCGTTAATAAGTGACAGAGTAGATCCCCGATCCGGACTGGACAAGGTGACAAAGAGTGAAGTACGTATTCCTGCCGGGAATTGAATCCCAGCCACCCAGCCTACGACCAGTCGCTGCAATAACACGATCCAAAGGCTTGGAATATAAATATTGTTCAATATAACTTGCTTTTCCTCATTTAGTTCCCCAAATTTTCCTTTATCAGACAAGCCCACCGCTGCGTGAAAGCCACAAACAAACCCATTTTCGTAGCACAAGAGCGGAAAAGCTTTTAATTTCGACCCGCGTGTCCAATTCGCCGCACACTGAAAACGATACGATAATTAGTTCGCCATCACATGCGAGCCATATATATATATATATATATATATAAGCAGCCCTCTATGCCAGTATCAACGACAACATCCATTTCAGTGCGTGCTGCCTTATTGGCTTCGAAGTGAGGCACATGCTTTCACTAATCACGTTGACGACATGCGTTTGCATGCCTGAATGTCCTACAAGTGTGTAATAATAATGTACGCTAAATTCCTTAGAATGTTCTGCCAGGCAACTTGCTACGTAATGAAATCACGTCTTTGGAATTTATTTCTATCAATTAAAGAGAGAGACTGTGCGGCTACATCTTTTTTTTTTGTGTGTTTTGGTTTCTACAGCGGCTTAAGGTTCTGAAAATTATAAAATAATAAATATTCAGCTAAGTGATTATTTTTTAACAATGCACATAGGGCCTATGTAGGTCTACAAATTTTACTTTACATGAAAGTCGTCGGATATTACTTCAAAATGTCAATCTATAGTCACGTTGTATTTAGTAAGCAATATAAATTGTACTGCACATATTTCAGACGCATTTAACCACCTTTTTAAGATTCCTCCACCACAAAGTATTTCAGACTAAAACTCATGACGGCAGGTTCACTAAAATTTCACAGGTTTCACAGGTTTGGAATTTGAAAATACAGATGTGGCAGGATCCCAATCATATGCCTTTTGTAGCACGTTTCCTAAAATATCCAATTGGAAATTTAGAAGAATGGGCAATACACACGCACGGGCACATGCACGCATCTTACAGTATTATGTACACTAAATGTCTTACGTAGTTTGAAGGAATTAAAGCGACAGGAATTTTTTTGGAATAACTAATATTTTATTGGGTGAAACATTTAAACGTCCCGTTTTGGGAAGTATAAACTTACTTATACAGTTCGAAGATTGAAGCATTTTCTGCCTCCGAAACGTTGGTAAAACATATCAGGATATAAATTTTCATAATCGAAATGACCGCATTATCAAATTTCGCTAATCATATGCGGGCATAAAAAGTTTATGCATAACTGACCTTTATTTTTTACAAATATAATAATTAAATACTATCCGTTCAAATAATATATTCCTAATCAAATAATTCCCCTTTTCCCCACACACACACACACACACATATATATATATATTACGTCAAAAGTGGTTCTTCTGTATACAGTATATTCCAACCCAAAAGTGCTTGACACTCAGGGGCAGTTTTCTGAAATAAATTTTTAATACCGACATACAGTCAGTTTAAAAACATAGTTCTATGACAAGTTAGCCGACGGCATTCATTTTCTGACTTGTTAAGAAGCGTAAATTTATTTTATCGGGGGCATGCGCTGGCGCAGTTGGTTAAAGCACTGCGTTACAAACCGGAAGGTCGCGGGTTCGATTCCCGATAGTGTCACTGGAATTTTTCATTTACATAATCCTTCCAGCCTGGGGTCGACTCAACCTCTAACAGAAATGAGTACCAGGAATATTTATGAGGGGTAAAGGCGGCCGGTGCGTAGGGCTGAAAACTTTACCAATGTCTTGAATTCTGAGAGCCCCAACCTCCTGGAATTCAGAGGGCCTGTACAGGGATTGCTTTACCTTACCGTGACGACTTTATGAGAGAATTTTAAAATTTAAATGCTCAAGTGACGTGGTATAGTTCTACAGGTCTTGCGCTGATGCAGTTTTAAGTAAAGACAGATATTTTTTACCTAGCCTTGCTGTTCAATCTGTGTTGGTGCTTTCATGTCCTATAACAATTGTTCACAGTTGCTTCTGCTATAAAGCACTTATAAGAATTTGGATGCAAGATTAGGGATCTCTATGAAATAAGTGGGTAAGTACGTATACAATTAGAGAATTCCAAAATAACTCTACTGTCTTCTAGCAAAGTCACACTGAAGTTCTGCTAGTTCCGTTTGAACGTTACGAACAGCGCTCTGTACGTCATAAGCAATTGGTGCTGTAAGTACAGGTAAGATTTCTTCTGCGAAATAAAGCCCGTTCACTGTCAAATGCAACCACTACATTTTTTTGCATTCTCTTTTACAGTTTCTATTTGGTCATCATCAGGATCTTCCCTACCTTTCTGTTTTGGTTTTCTCACAGCTTTTCTTATGGCATACGATAACTGACCTTTATTTCTTATCGCTTTCGCAGTACTTCGGTGCAAGTCAAAGTAGATATCAGTATATCGCTTGGTCGTAAGTTTTACGAGGGAGTTCTTCTGACATAGGTGGTGATGTATCTTATCTGTTGCAATGTTTCTTTGCATTGAGTGTGTTGTATTTATGATTTGTCTTCTGAATTGTCCCTTTATTCAGTTAGCTTTCTTTTGTTGTTTCGTACGTATCCTGTGGTTGTATTGGACGCGAAGTCTGTCTTTTTATTCACTCCACAAAGGGAACTCACTTTGGATTATCTATACTCCTTGCACGAATGAGCATCATTGATTTTTTTTTTTCGCACGAGTGAAAACACTTTCAATCATTATGACTTTCAAACATAGTCCTTACTAGTGAATAATACAATGTACGTGAGGTAGAAATACGAATAAACAGACAAATAGAGCGCATTTTGCACTTCTACCCTTCCTTAAGTCAGATCATCCCCAGATATATCAAGATAAGAATTTATAAAACGTTAATTAGACCCGTCATTCTGAATGGAACAGAATCACGGACCCTCAGCGAAGATATCTTTTGAGCGCCTGAGGGCATCTGATACGAAAACCCTTAAGAGGATCTATGTAGCTATATACAGCAGGGGCCACTGGAGAAACAGATACAACTATGAATTACAGTCTCCCTCTGAAGACATGGACATGGTCACCCTCATAAGAGAAGACTGAATTGGATTAACCAGATCAATCGGATGATTATACCAGAAAAGTCAAGCAAGTTTTCAACAGTCAACCTGAGGGCGTAAGGACAATAGGAAGACCAAGATCTACATGGTGGGAATGTGTTTGGATAGATATTAAGAAAGGAAAATTATGAATTGGAGGGAGAAATCTAGGAACAGGAATGGATGAAAGAAGGTCGCTGAGGAGGCGAAGGTCCACTTGAGGCTCTAGGGCCAATAAGAAGTTAAAGAATACAATGTCCATGATTAAATTTATGCTGCGGACATGTTTGCTTAGTTAAAATTCTGCCACAAATTCGCCCCTAATGCCGTCACTGTTCAAGCACCATTGTTCCGTACACACACACACACACACACGTCAGTTTTGATAAAGAGAGTTTCTAGCTGTTAAAAGGTTCTTCAACAGTTAAAATGTCATACCCTTTCGTACAGTCATTCAGGGAAACAAGTCCAACTACTTATATTCTGCAAATCTTCGCCGCGATCGCCTATGAAGACTGACGATTCTGCAACATCACTACTGTCGGTGCTTCATTGATGACAATTGACAGGCAACGTATGAAACATGACACAATGTCTCTCACTCGACTGCCCATAACACTTAGAGCCACTGTGTTCCATGACAATGAAATATTCTGATACCGTTCTGCTTTTCAGGACAAGAATCCTGCTGTTTTCATCATACACTCCGACATGTAATAACTTGGTGAAAGGCTTTAAATGTACCCGTACTGATTCTGAGAAAATGTTAAATAGCTTCAGTAGCAGTTTAGATTTTCTTATGAACACGAATGAGCGTAAGCTATAGCTTATTACAGGACGAACAGCCACATTTTCCATTCTCCTTTTCTGTTCAAATGACACGTGACAACACTTGACGAATAACAGTTTAGTTAAAGAGCTGCCCTGCTGAACCTCCCTTTTCCGCCTGTTCCCAATCCTCTTTCTTACTTTCGCGCCACTAGACTGACTGCTCTAATTATAAATGTTGATTTCAACACTCGCAACTTATTTTCACTTTCCTTTCAAGTGAACTGATCAAAGTGTTTCCATTGTGTTTCCTAATGTCGTTGTAATATTATATTCCCCTGGGACACTAATATCTTAATTGCATATTAACCCTTTAAGGACGAAACATAATTGTTTTAACCAATGTCTCACTACGAACTAAATGCACATTAAAAAAAACAATATAAGGTTTCTTTAAAATCGTCTAAAAGGCCCCTACATATGTTTCGGTTTTCAAAAAACCATCATCAGGGGGTCACAGAATTGTACTTTTCAAAGACGATTTTAAAGAAACCTTATATTGGTTTTTTTAAAAAACGTGCATTTAGTTGGTAGTGAGACATTGGTTACTGAGAATGCACGGTGAACCCAGAATAAAATAATTGTTTTATTTAAAGACCCAGTTCGTACCGCGTAGTAAACACTCTCTGTTTCGGTTATAAAAACCAATTACCTAATACTGCACAGAGCGAAAGTCGCTGTTTTTTCTTGACATCCATATAAAACACACAAATACACTCTATTGGGCAGAAAGCAGAACTTTTGAGTATTAAACTTGGTGGCACATATAATAACCGCTAGGCTTTAAAAGGTTAAAGAAGCAACGTTACCTTACACTTCACAAGGCCATTAACCGCTTTTCATGGAATATGTGGCGTTCCTCTTCTATATCCGCTTCTTGCACCTATTCGTGAACAACTTAGTGATTCCGTATGATTTATCACAGATAGAAACAATAAAGAGAAATAACGAAAAACAGACAGAAACCATCGACTGTGCATCAACTCAGACGAATAGCAACGTCTACTAAACATTCTCCAACCTCCTCCTTCAGCAAAGCCTATAAACCATGCCTGCCAATAGATGAAAATCAGCTGAGATACAATGGGGAAAACATTACTCCGTCAAGTTCTCACTGCAATCCGTTACCAACAAACAGCCGCAAAGCAGAACTCCCCCACCTACGTAACGTAACTTCGGGCAGGTTTCTTCCTCACCTAACAGTCATGGTTTAGAATTACGTCCTTTCTGCACTGCAGATATGAACGTAATGATAAATGAGAACTACAATACTCTACGGTATGCTAAGACATTTGGGAAATAACGCGTGGACAATCATGAATGACCTTCGTTAATATTTTATGTAGTGGAACTACAGCGTTGTGCACGTTTAAGTGCAACACAACAACCTTCCCTTACCCAATCAGAAGCCTCCAGGGGCCAAGCATCTTACATCATTCCAGAAATGAGTGGAGATGCTTACAAAGTGAAGGGGGCCATGAAGTTTATCGTGGCTGATTTAACGTGTTGAAATTTGTTATATTAACCTTCTAAAGCATGAACAAAAAGGGGGAGAAAGATGTTGTGGTATTGAGAGGCATTACATTTATGATCGCATTACAATATTGAGAGCTCTGAAGGTTGACAGGCAATGCCAGGTTCTTCTGATAAATTTGAGGAAAGGGTAGAGCGGTAGGAAGTGAAGAGGTAAGGTGATAGGAAGTGGTATGAGTTAGGGTTAAGCTCCATCTACATATATTGATATACAAAAATGTATCTCTCACCACCCAGGAATTGCTCTGCCTATTAAAAAAAAAAATGGTTTAATGCTGTTTGGTGAACAGTCACTATTTATTCTGAGCATCATGCGCAACACATACACAACGTGTCAGCATAACTACAGAGTAGTTTGTGTTAAACATGATGGTACGTGAGTAACTGCTTTGCTTTGAAGGGATAAAAGGACTGACTGCACGCATTTTGTTTTAATATGCAGAAGTCTTTTTACAGAAAACTGTATAAATATTTATCCTTCTGCAAAATTTCCAAAGAAACCATCTGACGTTTCCATCATTCATTTATACATAAAACCTCATGACCCAATTTAAAGATACGCACAATACCTTTTTTATTAATGTTTGTGACAACGTATTTTACATAAAGCTTATACAATACAAGAGGAAAGTTAAAATGTTAGACCCTATTGTAATATACATTTATGTATGAGAGTTCAAAAACTGTGTGCTAATTCCAACACAACATCAGCTTGTGTGCTGCATCTCCAACATGTGTATTATCTTTATGCTAAATCCCACAAAATCATCAATGTATGTGAAGGATTAATTTAAACATTTCAACATGCAGAACATTTTTATAGCTGCGTGCATTAGTTTTCCGACACAGCTCCATAATGCAAACGTCTCTTTATATCATTAAAAAAATTTTATACATCCATCTGGAAGCTTTTAAGAGTCATGGTGGCACAAATCCATATGAAATAGGGACTAAAATTTTTCATTATCCTGAAGTTACACGGAAAGTGTTTAAGAGGACAAAATTTCTTGTATCCTAAACACTCTTGCTATAATGACGATCCTGTAATGTATGAACCAGAAGCATTTAATCGTAGTTTATAAAGCTGATTGGGCGCGCGGTGGCGCAGTTGGTTGAGGCACTACGCTACAAATCGGAACGTCGCGGGTTCGATTCCCAATGGTGTCATTGGAATTTTTCATTGACATAATCGTTTCGGTCGCACTATGGCCCTGGGGTCGACTCAGCCTCTAACAGAAATGCAGTACCAGGAATATTTCCTGGGGGGTAAGGCGGCCGGTGCGTAGGGCTGACAACCTTACCACCTTCATGTGCCGATTGTCTAGAAATTTCGGAACCTCAACCTCCTGGAACCCTAAGGGTCTGTCCAGGCCTGTAATGGATTGCTTTGCTTTGCTTTTATAAAGCTGATTAAACAGCGAGACATTTATTCGTCCGGGTTTGTCTTCAAATAAAATGTACTGAAATAATTCGTAGTTATTATGATAAACATGCTATTCCTTTAAAGAACACATGTACCGAAAATGCAAAAGAACGTGACACAATAACATTTCTTTTATCAACGTAATGCCCTTTCTCAAGAAGTTACCCTTTCGGCTGGGTGCACGCCTCTGTGTGTGTATGGGGAGGGGCCCTATGAAATAAAAACCTTGACTGGTTTTCACGAAATTTTGTAAAAGTTCAGGTGAATTTCTCCCTGTGAATTCCATCAAGGCCTATGGAGAACTGGAGGTATAAATCCACTTATTCTTGAACTTGACACTAGATTGAGTTTTGTGGTCAGCTTCATGCTGTAGCCGATTTGGTAAAAAAAACCGTAACACTGGAGGCAGCCTCGAACTCGTATTTTTTATTTCCTACAATCAATAACAACATCGCGAATATTAAATTTTTCTGTCTGAAGCGATGTATGATAAATTGATTCAACTTTTAATAAGGTAATTTTTTGTAGAACTGAGAAGCGGCTTTGTGAAAATTTTCATTTAGTGTGCAGTTTGACAGCGATTACAAATTTGGCCATGAATGCAAAGCTTTTTATGAAGCTGCATTATAATTTTCCCTACAAATTATATATGGAATGTCATTCCTAGACAAATAAATTACTAACACTCGACGGTGGGGACATTACAGTTATATTAAAGTTAATGTTGACAAAACATGTGCTGCCTAAGTTAATAATAATAATAATAATAATAATAATAATGCCTGCAACACGGGCTTCATGATTTGTACTTCTGATCAAATTTGAATCTAAATTCACCGTGCATTTCGCATTCTGTTGTTGGTGACTTATTCCTGATCAAACGTTTATAGAGTGATCAAATCAAGAAGGACGAGATGGATGGGACAGGTGTCGCTTATGGGAGAAAGTAGAAATGCATACAGGAATTCGGTGGGGAATCCTGAAGGAAAGACCACTTGAAGACCTGAGGGTAGAGGGGGAAAATATTACAGAAAACCGTCAAGGAACAGATGTCATGGGATATACTGGATTCATCTGGCTGCAGGTAAGGACAAATATTGGAAACGCTACTGAACCATTTGTTTCCATAAAATTACCAGCTTATGAACTATTAGATTCTCGAGATGGACTCTCCCCCATGGAGTTAGTGTTTGTGACACACAATTTCAAGCTATGCCAGCATTCGACCTCATCGTAGAATATGATTTGACGATAATCGTCTACAGGTTTCTGCACAATTGCCTAACGTAAGGGTTAAGCTGCACTGTACCGTGGCTACAATAGCTGAAGCTATTATCTAAATACGATGTTAACAAGGTATGTTTTTTAGGACCTGAAATCTGCGTAACAGGAAAGTAGGAAATCCCTCTATACACTCAATTAAAAGATAAACCTACAAACGGTGCTAATACCTTCTTGTTCATTCCACCCGCTGCGCTAATGCGAACCATATCAGCACTTCCAAACTTTCGTAACTGCAGCAGTATGGAGACACGCATCAGCAGTTTGCTCTTACAGCAAATGTCAGGACTGCGACAGTGGGTACAAGTGTCAAGAACCTGATTTCCATATAACCTTAGTTTAAACTTAATCTCGAATTTTACTTTTGTAAAAGACATTGCCACACAGTACAGCAGAAGATTGAATTACATTTTTTTTTCGAATGTGAGCCCGTCTAAAATCTTTTAATCCTGGTAATTTCTCGTCATAAGCTCTTGTCACTGACCCACATGGAAGAAACTTCATGCCACCTGCAAAAGCAATATCCACCAGTCGTATGATCGCGAATGATCACTAAAGAACGATATTTTTGTTCAAATTCTTCGCTGCCGAATACAGGTAAATCTATAGCTTATGGTGATTCATCCCCGTTGTGTTTTCAGTATCAGAATAAAACTAGTATCTACTACGTCAAATACAACATATATTCCTAACAAGTTTAAAAAAAACAGCTGCATATTTCGGCTAAAGTAAATAGCCATAATCAGGCTGCTCATAAACACGTGGATGCTTGTTAAACTTATTAAAAGTACGTGGTGTGTTTGACGGTGTAGATGCTGGTTTCATTCTGATTTCTACAGCGCTTTCATTTTTGAGCTGGTTTTCTCGAAATAGCAAAAACAGAAAAATTAAGATGTAATTACTCTGAAAATATTAGTTACCATGCTTGGAAAGCGGGATTTGTCTAGCCCTGTATTAAGAGTTGACCATTCGTATTCATTTAAATTTATTAGAATATCTTATAGCGACCAAAGAGCAAACAAATCAGTGAGCTCCATGGACTTGAGAGGCATGTTATCCTACTCCCTATTAGGAGATAGGCAATACTGACTGAATTTCTCCGGTTCCGAAGTTGGCAGGCTACTTTGAAGTAGCTTGCATGATTATTATCATATCTCATTCGAGGCAAAATTATCTCTGCGATTTATGATACCTCTTTAAATAATCCACGACTCATACTCGAAAACTAAAACACTAATATTAAAAGACAGAGAAGAAACGCAATTTCCTGAACGGGGGTAAAAATACTGAATGAAATTTCATCTGAGGAAACTCAAACAGAAGTAGGACTATATATTTAATTTGACGAATATATTGACAATTCGTTTCTTGATGTATGCTTTGTAAGACTCGCCACAATTTCTCGATATTTTACAAGACCATTGTTACTTATCGAGTTTCCTTAAAAACTGTCCATATACGCTATTATCGTGTGGTGTCAATAGGGTTTAACGTTGTGAAAGAAACGTAAGACATACTTCGCTAACACCTACGTAAGTTTTCATACCGTACCACCATAAATATATGTGCAAGGCAGAGGTTTAAGTTTACGAAGATCCTGCTTACATTTGTGTTCGAATCATCGATATGGTGTTCCTTTTCCGCATTTGGTCTCAGCGCGAATATTCTAAATTATAATTCAAATATGGTGATTTACTTCCTTTGACTTGAGCTTCTTGTATAAAAATTCTGCTACGTCACTGATATTCCTGCGACATACATACAGTTTTGGAAGCAGATACTGAGATATCCTAAAGAAAATAATGAGTTCTTACTTCTAGACAACACCAGCAAACTGTAAATCAGTCCACAAGAAATTCAACAGCTAGTATATGTATAAGTATGTTCAGTCTCACCCCGCGGGTTACAAAACTATAGCCTGTGTACAGACATCTTAGATTTGTTTCTCAGAAGTAAAATATTTTTCCTTTCATCGATGCCACTGTCCTTTCATAATTATCAATTTAAATAACGTCAGCTGAAAGAATTATTTGTCACAGGTATGGGAGATGGTTAGAAAAACATAATTTCCAAGAAATGAGCCAGAAACTAATGTTTGATTAAGATTAACAACCGTATTCATCAATTGCCATTCCCCGACATTCAGCTCACAGACTAATAAAGTCATCATCGATAACTGTTCTCTGACGTAGCCTACTTGATATACAGGGTCTTTAGAGAGCTAGCTTTTTTTCCAAGCTTCAGACTGTAGTTGCCATTAATGATAAATCCTTTGTTATTTTCGGTATCAAACCCGGGACAGAATTGCCACTAGGCTAAGATGCAGATCGCTATAGTGATATAATGTTTAGCGTTCTATACTCAGGACGGTGTAGATGGTACATACAGTGTAGCCCTCCGTTTTATTATTCTCTACCCACGTCTGGCCTATGTCAACCGCCCATAAGCGCTTATCCTAGGCGAATTTTGTCATTTTGTTGTAACTACCAACAACATGTAAACCGAAGGCATGGACAAGAGGGGGGAAAGTAACCGCTCGAGGGAGACGAGGATGTTTCCGATACATGGGACTGCTTTCGGTGACTGTATATTTCAGTACTAAAATCATGGTTAAAATACCAAAATTCGCCATCAAACTAAAAAATATGTAAAGCTAAAGTCCCTGTGCATGCTACGAAGAGATATGAGGAAATGGAGGTATAGCTCCATTCATTTCTAATTCTCTGTACTAGATGGAGGTAAATTGTCAACTTCACGACCCGACGGCTTTATCTCGCGAGGAAGAGCACTCGGTAGCCACTGAGTAAAAGTTTTGTGGGCCTCAAAAGTCTGTCTGGACTCTCTTGGGCAGAGAAAAATATCTTTCCCTTACACGGAAGTGAAGTAAAATTCCTAGATTACCCAGCGCCTAGCCTAGTTATTATACCGACTACGCCACCCCTGCTCCTGACCTAAAAATAAAGTAAATACAGGTCTTTGCGTTGCCAACCGATCACCCAAAGATGCAATTTGAGATAAGTCGCAAAAATGTCGTGTGCGTAAATTGTACTTCACATACTGGACAATGTCCAACACATGTCACATCCTTTATTGGTACATAAAATTCTAACCCTTGATGCATGAAAACGAAATAGTTTTCGAAGTTGCTGAAACAGTTCGCTTCATTTCGTACACAAGTGACAGAGGCGCGACAGACTGTTACTTCAGTACTACAGAAACACATGAATAAAAAGCTGACATGGTGAAAGTGACCCACCTTTATGCGACAACGCATTGAACCGTGTTTCAAAGTTCTTTTATTTTTCTTATTCATCCCCCCCCCCCCCCCGGTCTTTGAAGGCGATCCCTAAATTTCAGTGTACAACACGGTAGGTCAGTATTAATTTAGTACATGTAAGGTGTGAAGGTGGGAGGTGAGGAGCAAACTTTGCAAAGCACTGCAGGCATAAACACGTCGAGTGTGTAAGCAATAAAAATACTCAGGGACTTTCCTGTTCTCCGTCTATCGTAAATATTGTTCGATTGATTGTTGCTTCGTGGGATAATATGACACACGTTTCAATAAAAAAGACTTTGTGTACAACACATCTAAATTTCCTACACTGCTGTATTGAAGTGACTATCTAAGCTATGCTCCTACAATTAGACATGGTATACAACTACTCTCACACATAAAGCTTGCCTCTTGTAAAGAACAAAATAAGCTCTAAACACAGCTTATGAATGCAGGCAAATCTGAATGGCACAGCGAAGTCACCTGAAAGTAGTGACGCATACTTATAAAACATCGTAAAATACCCCGGGAACCGCGCCTGCTAATCGCGAGCACATATAAAATAACTGAATCGCACACGCTCTTTGTGTACGGATTACTTCTACATTCAAAGCACAGCCTAAATTAAACACTGCTGTGAAGCCCTCATACCGTCGTACACTCGGTCACAATACATGTATGGAAACGACGGTATTATGTGCAGTGAGTTGCAAGTGTAATTTTGAGAATTGAATTCATGATCGCCTTTTAAGTATAAGACTACCGCACACTGTGATTGGTGCCAATGACGAATATGCAGCGGGTCTCGCCTATAGGCAGGCACAAAGGAATGAAAGGATAAAACACTTACACAAATTCTCATTTCTTTTAAAATTCCATTTTATTCTGAATTGTGTTTTTGAAATCAGAACAATTTCTATGTGGTGTCATCAGGCAATTAAATTTATTCAAAGAATAAGTTTAACAGCCGAAGGCAGGCAACCGATACACTTCTATACACGCAAGAATCACAGCCCACACAACAGGAAATACGCAGGACAGCAATGCAAAACCACGCATAAGAAATGATAATACGCCAATAATAACGCGCCGACACACAAACCTAGACTTCAAATCACAAAATCTACTTAACAAGGTGCAGCACATATCACTCTACGAGGCATGTTGTCGTGTTGAGAAAACAAGATGCATACGTGAATTTATATAAGAAGTCTATGAAAACAGTGTTAAAAAGCCATATAAAGTGAAACCAGTGCGGAATATCAATTGTTGACGGTTTTTTAAATACGTTTTTTTGTGACTTTAAAACGGTATTTTATAAAACATTACACATAACTAGACCTTATATGCTCACATTTCAAGTGTGTTTCACATATGGACATAGCATTTTAATGTAGTGTACCCCTGAAGATGGTCAGGTACCTGACCGAAACATGTCGGGTTTAATGTAATACTACTATTAAAGTTTTTTAATAGTGATTGTGCATCTAGTTGGTTCTTGGTTTTTGATTTATTCAAAGAACTTTATTAATATTGTCTGACCATTGTCGTCCACGCATCGGACCCGTATCCCCATAATATAGTATAATTCCACAGTATCGGTGTTATATCTTTGTCTTTGTTCTTATAAAGTTAAGAGCGACAATACATAGTGTGACTCCACGATACACAGTAGAGATGTACTGAATACAACCAAGCACAGTAGGCGCGCACACACACACACACACAAATATATATATATATACATATATATCCAATTATACATACACATTTGGAGCTGATACCTTAAACCTATAACCCAGCACATAATTCAGATTGCCGCATAAGTTGTTTTAAGTTTCTTATTCTTTCTCCATTAATATAAAAATTCTGGTTGAAAACAGGTAACATCAAAATTGAACATTAGCTTTTTACAGTTACAGATTTCCCCCTCAAAACAGAAAAAAAGACATATCATAGAATCTGAACTTTCATTCGGAAGTACTAGACACTAATTTTAAATATTAAATTTTAAACCCACTTTCTTACTATTTCATGTGGAACCTGTCTCTATTCAAAGATTGTAAAGTTGAAATTTCAATTATATATAACGACATTGAAAATGAATTAATGTAGTTTATATAATAAATTTTATTTGGTCCTCTAATTTCACCTGATGGCTTTTTTTACTTAAGCCCAAACTTGTTGCGTATTAAAGTTATATAATAACATAACATAAACCTTAGTTGTGATTGAGAGCCTTCACCATTTACTTTCTACCTTAAAGGAGGGCAAACACCTCATACCCAATTCTGATTTATCCAGATAAAACAATTATTTTCCCATGGCGCGAGATACCGTAGTGGGCAAGGTCTTCTTCACGATTACACTCAGACACACCACATTCGTTAGGACTCCTCTGGATGAGTGATCAGCCCGACGCAGAGACCTCTACCTGACAATATGCAATACTCACAAGACACAGACACCCATGCCCCTGGCGGTATTCGAACCCACAATCCCAGCAAGTGAGAGGCCGCAACCCCACGCCTTAGACCGAGCGGCCACTGGGATCGGCGATTGAACAATAATACAAGGAATAAACGTTTCCTTACCTACTTAGATCCATTGCAGCCAATGAAATCCTGCTAAAAACTGATCTACTTTGCCTCACAATATTTATTTATGGTTTATTCAACGATACAGTTATTAAATAAGTTTATATATCTTCGAATGGCAATTAGTCAACAATATTTGCAAAGGATGAGATGCTGTCCCGACAAGTGTCAGTAAAATCAGCCACAAATGTCGGTCTAAAGGCCAAACTTCCGACCTGAAGCTACAGAATTGGTATCAGGAAAGCTACCCACTCGACAACGAAGTAGATCGGCCACACATCAAGGAGCACGAAATATTAACACTTCCATTGGATATTGCAGAGTGTACACTTTCATCTTTTTTGTTGTCTTCGAAATTTAATGCATGTCAAATTTCGAACTGGAACTCACTGAAATTCACGTTTTATGTGGTAGAACATCTACAAACCCATGGACTTTCGTCGGAGTTTACCGGAAAAAAAAACACACACACTGATCAGCATGGATTAACAGAATTATTGGAAATTGACGCTTACAAAACCAAACAAAAAATAAGGTAGGAAAAAAAAAGAGGATCAAATACATAGCAAGCTCAGGAGCTCAGTGAACTGAAATACTGTCTTTACAATTGGCAAGACACTGTGTTTCTTCGGCACACAGCAATCCGCAGCCATTTGCAAAGTGCTGAAAGCGTTTGTTCTGTCCCCCACCTCCCACCGTCACTCCAAGCTGGAGAACCGTAGTTTTTATGTAAATGATTCAATCCAAGCGAAGTTTAAATGCGGGTTCTATTACCATTAGATATGTGCCGGACATTAAGACTTATAATGAAAGTACTTAATGTACACAAAACCGACCTTGATGGCTCCTCCAATAAAGTTTCAGACTGCTCTGAATCGTAAAACTGAGGAGGTTACCCAGCAAGAGCACTTCTTTATAGTTAGGACCCACGGCGTTTGATCGTCCGGTGGAATAAATGCTACCTCCGCAATCAAAGCTATAAAATAATCATCACTTTTATTCTGTATTTCGGACGTATCCGTTCGTAGCTCAGGACGGGCAGATTATTGTGACGTTTTCTGCTATCATCCTTACGGAACAGTCAATATTCCTGCTTGGTGTTCTGAAGGTATACGCTTCGATTCTTTAAATGTTACTTTAGACATTATCCTACGTACATTAAAAAGAAGGCTAACTAGATTGGCCACATCTTGGGTAGGAATTGTCTTCTAAAGCACGTTATTGAAGGAAAAATAGGAGGGATAGAAATGACGGGAAGACGAGGAATAAGACGTACGCAGCTACTGAATGACCTTGAGATAATGAGAGGGTACTGGAAATTGAAAGAGGAAGCACGTAAAAGCACTTTGTGGAGATCACTTTGGAAGAGGCTATGGACCCGTCCTAAGGCAGAGTAAGGAATGTCGAACCTTGGGTATCCGTAATGCCTCCTGACAAACGACGAAACTGCACGAATACAACCACTTCCTTCCATATCCTTCGCAACTGACAGTTCATCGAAGTCCCAGTTACAAGCTACGTAACCTATGCAGTTGAGAAAGCGCCGGTAAACAAACCTGCCTTAATATTTTGCGCGACAATTACACCGAATGCACATCACCCATATTCATTTCACATATCACTCAAAGTTATATCATTCCTTCAGCCCATAAGTTTCCTTAATTACAGCCTACTTGTAAGAAAGAGTTTAATGTGATAATCATTTTCACATATAGCTCTTACCTTCACTCCTTTACAGATACTCTGAATTGGACACGTAAATAGACGACAGGTGACTCAGTGGTGTGCCACATCAAACTTACCAGGTTCAAATTCCTAACGGATATAGTACCGATTTTTGGGCTTGTGAGCTTCCAAAATTCACCTCTACCAAGGTCAAAATACGGGGAACATCGCTGCTTGATCTTCTTTAGGAGCACAAATTATATTTTAACTCATGAGGATTTCATGGCGGTGAGTGCTCCGTGTTCTGGGTTTGTGACACCGTATAGACTTGGTGGTCGATACAGACGTTTCGGAGGAACATATTCTCTCAATCTTCAGTGTATACCCTGAAGATGGAAATGAATATTGCTCCTAAACGTTGGTGTCTACTTTCCAGACTAAACGGGGTCACAACTTAGAAGGTTACATTGCTACATCACAGAAAATATCCCAGCACGAAAACGAAAAGTTCACAATTAAATTTACAAAGCAAAATTAGGAAAAAAATAACAACTTATTTCCAGTCACGTAAAGTGGAGAGTATGCCTAAAGGGGCCTACAAGACCCACAAATTTGTTCGTTCGACATACTTCGGTGTGGACCCCACAGAGGCGTTCTCATGTAATCTAAACACAAATGAGGATAGAGGAGAGGGACCAGTGACGTGCTCTTGGGAAAACAGAAAAGAATCTTGGGGTTACACAGTAGGGGTATTTCTTGATTAACTGAGTCACTATTAGTTTTGAAAGTAGAGCTTTGCTCCAGTAATTCAGTCGGTTACGATATGTAATTTTCAGGAACGTTCGCAAACTCGCGAAAAGCTTCGTTGTGTCCGTCCGTCTGTCTGTCCGCACGTATCAGCTCAGCTCCCACTGAACGAACTGTCATAAAATTTAACATTGGAGACTTTCATGAAAGTCTGTCGAGAGAATCCAGATTTGGTTAGAATCGGACAAAAAAAATTCGGACACTTTACATGAAGACCTATGCAAGTTTTATTGTTGCCGGCGACATGTAGGGCAACAACTCAACAGAAAGGCATTGTTGCTTTTCAATTGCAACGTTTTAGATAGCATTACATTGTTGATATTGCTCAACAATACTAAAGACAAGGCATTGTCGCGTATCCATGGTAACGCTTTCAATATTTAACCTATATTGTTGACAGCGACATATGTGCTTCAACAATACAAAGAGAACACACTATTTTTATGGCAGAAATATTTCACTCAAAGATACTAAGAACGTATATCTGCCGGAAAAAAATTCACCGGCAAAAAATTCTGAAATTGTTATTTGATATTTTTGACAGTGAATATATAGCTCAGCAGGGGTTACGCTAAAGCACCACAGTGTTACTTTATATGTACATTGTCTGTCTGGTTAAGATAGATAAACAGACGAATGAACACGACTTCCACCTTATGTTTCCATTTGACGAACCTTTTGAAAACAACTCTTAAATGATGACTCGTTCTTCTAAATTTATCGTCCCCTACTGTTGCAACAAGGGTCATAGAGACTGCTAATGTTATGCTTGGAACCTGCTGTAGAGAGGGGGACGTACAGTTAACAGGAAGCACCACACTAGACCGTCCTGTACTACAGCGTGTTCAAAACAATATGAAACTCGCGGAAGAAATTAATATTAAAAGCAACAGAAAAAAGTTTTGGCTATAATTTTCCTCCCACAGGTATAAAAGTTACAAGAAGGATGATGTCGGGGAAAGGTATTCGTAATAAGTTTTTGTTTTAAAATAAACATCCTTCTTACACTTAAATATCTGGAAAAGGAAATGTAATGTCAATTGTTGCGAAAGTTTTCGAACACACTGTAGCATTCAGTACTACCTTTCACCATGTCTGGCATCAGAATCTGCCCGCTGCGTGCACAATGTAATATCAAATGATTGCAACGTTGGCTTAGCCAGCTGCCTCGGGCAATGGGATACACTTCCCCGTCAAATGCGTCTAATACATTAAAAAATTACAAAGATTTTTAGCAATAATAATTCCAACAGTATAGTGCAAGGTATAAGGTTGTCTCATAGCACACATTTTGTTAAACTAAGTCTCACATACAAAACTTACATTTCTCGAGTTCGACAGCACCTATCTTGTTTTTCAAAAAAGTACATTCTATGCCCGTATCAGAATTTTCAACAGACTCCCACTGAATCTCATAAGTCTTAAGAATGAAAAGACAAAATTTAAAGTAGCATTAAGAAAATACTTAAATACTCAATCCTTGTATCAGTAGATGAATTTTTTATGTATAAAGATGGTTCATAGTGAGGTATGTAACAGTTTATAGTGTTTTAGTTTATAGTGTTCAAATGTAAAATTCTATAGTCTGTATAGCTGTATATTTTTATTTTATGACTTATTCCACATCCAGTTGTCACTTTGACAGTCTTATGGATTCATGTATGTATGTATGTATGTATGTATGTATGTAATGGACGGAGTTCTGAAAAACAAAACGTGCCTCACTATGATTTAAGAAGTTACCAATTTCGAAATTCTTCAGGTTATTTTTAGTTTTTTCAGATTAGTACGTCCCAAAAGAAGCCTCCTAAATTCCTTTTGATTCATTATTCATAAACGTTTTAATGTTTCTAACGATGACATGCAATACATGCAATTGATACCATGGCATAGATCAGAATGTTTGCTAGAAATCATAAAATTTGTGCACTGGGAAAGAATAATATGTGGACTGGAGAATCTGTAGGACAATTTGTGTGGACAAAGTGAAAACTGCTGCACATGCAGTTACAAGGTTATGAGAACAGCTAGGTTACACACTGGCTATGTGACTGTGGGGTAAAGAAGCGAGTACTGCTTACAAAACTTTATCGTCTCAGCATAAATATTGTTTGCACTTGCCATGCAATTCACCACAAAGGCACATCAAATGGGACTTACCGTAACAAGCATACAGCCAGAAATACACCAAGTCACACATTCGTATGAACGATATCACAATGTCAGAAACACCTCTGCACAATTATGTTACCGGGTCTCAAACCCTATACTCTGTGACACCGTCTACAAGCATAAGAAGTTGCTACTTCATTGTCAAATAACCACGGATCACCATGAAGTGGGCGTTACACGAGCAGCACGCAGCTGGCAGAGAAACACGAGTGCTCACAATATACGCGTCACAACACTACCGCCCTCTGACGACGACTGCGACCTCTGGCCGTCTCGAGGGACTGGCGCAACAGACCTGCGTAGTGAGGAGGGACAGAGAGGGAGCGAGCCCCAGAATTTCCAGCAGCCCTGCTGGACCGACTGGTAGCAGCCCAGGTCCAGGGCCAAACCAACCTGTGGGGCGCAAGAGACAATATACAAACAGGAAATGCAAATACACGTAGCGCAAAACAAAAGGAGACAGGGAGAAGAGACAAACTGATTACATAAACGGAGAAACTAGACCGAAACAATACAACACATAAAAGCAGGGCGTCATACGAGAAGGAAATTGAACTGTGGGAAACGTCGAAAGAAGAGAGTTAAAACAAGGCATGCAATAAAAAGTGTTGAAAGATGGAAGTAAATGTAAGAAGAAGAAATCTAAATGTGAGATGTAAAATGTGAAAGAAATGCAATTGTGTAGACCTATTACAGAAAGAATGAATATAGGAATTAGAGAATACAGGATCGAATGCAATAAATGACGTCGAAGAGAGTATTAAAGGACACATGGCTTTAAAACTGAGTAAATAACAAGAAGAAGTGCAAATTCGGATAGGTAAAACACAGAACGGAACAAAGCAAGAGAAAGTACCCTGGAAAACAGACAAAAAGCACAGGATAAAATGACGAAGGAAATTACGATACAACAAACGCCGATAAAAGGGAACAGTAAAATAAGACAAGACAGTAAGAGACAAAGTGGAAAAGAACATGCCGAACAAACATGAAATGATGACAACTGTGTAGCAATAGGAAAGGGAGAGAAAACATAAAACGTGACAAGGCAGGAAATGAACTCGAAAATAAGACATGGCAAGAGAGGAAATGAAGAGAACACTCTACGAGCCAGACCTTGAATGCGAAGATAAAAGAAGACAGAAAAATATCGGAAACTAACAGACGAGACGATGTTAAACACGACAGGAACGGACGGACTGAAGACGCAACTGGGAGAGGCTGGGTAAAAGTAATCAAGATGAGCTGAGGAGATGAGATAAGTGAAGGAAGGCAATCAAAGGTTAAGGTCAAGGTCGTATTGCGAAACACAGTGAGACGTTAAGACAGAAGACAGGACGATGTAAAATAGAGGCATGCAAAATTTGACATGGTGCAACAGAAGTACAGAAGTTAATGAAAAAATAAAACGAGAAAGCATGAGAAGTATTACAGGATATAAAAAGACAAGAAGAGATAAAGAGAATGAATAAAAACAAATTAATGAAGGAATGTCTCAAAAGAATATTCTACATAAATTTTAAGCCGGCACACAGAGAATTCTTACAGAATATAAGAGAGAGAAAAATGGGTCTAAATGACGAAATAAGAAAGGAAATTAGGTTAACACGAGATCACAATATAAAAAAGATTTTGCCTTTCGATGTGGGGCCAAAAGTAAAATAAAGTCTTAGAATAAGGGGGAAAGCTAAAGCTAGATAACCGATAAAGAAAATTAAGTAAATAGGATGAAAAACTGAAATGAAAGTGTGGCAAAAGAAAGAAAACCAAAGACCAGAGAAGACTACAGATAAAATTTCGAAAGTGAAGAGAGAAACTAGAATCAAAGCAAGGAAGATTATAGAACAACATAATATACTGGATCTGATATATAATCGGAATAATTTGTTTTAAGAATTCTTTATTTTTTGTGAAACTTAGGGAAAATTATATTGTAATAATTTAAGCATACGTCGTAACATCTCTCTGCTGCCTGATAATATTAGTGGAAACAATTTTCCTAAGTCCGTACGGCAGAACTACTATCGGCACTTTGCTCTGAAAGTGCGAGATTTGTTAAAAAATATTCCGTTCTTAATATACGTTGTCTTTAGGAAAAAGCTGAAGTCATCTTGACCACATGAGTCAGCAAGGAGGATGTGTCAACATTGGTCTTTACTTGTGGGAAGTGCACTATCAGCGGTAAAATGCACGTATTCGAAGGAAGTTTCTCTCCATAACAGCGCTGCCGTAAACAATGCAAAATTTAAATATAGAATTTTAATTCACTGTTTGCTTTGAAGGATGATGTTCATAAGAGATATTTTCTTTGATACAAAAGTGCAGATCAGTAAGTTTTTAAATTTTATTTTGCCGCTCATATCTCGGACACTACCGACTGTAGCACTGGAGATTTTGACGTTTTGTTCCTGGACTGCATTGACAGATCTCAGTCTCATCACGTCAGTATATATCTATAAGTTTAGATTCTACAAACAGTGCTGCCGAAACGTCTTGAGTGAAACTTTCTTCTACATTTTCCGACAAATGTAACACTGCAACTATAAATCACTTACTGAAATAGCTATATGTAGTGAATTTCAACTACTATAAGATAGGAACTGCTGATTGGTGCAATCCCGCTATCTTTCACGCACAATACACTTCTGTTTCAAGCTGACGCACAGAGACATCAGTCCGCTTATTTAGTTTTCACACCTCATAAGATAGGTAAGGTAGGAGAATATCATGCCAGAAAACAGCCAAACAAAACTGCAGAGAATGAGAAATCGACATATTTTGAAATGTACAGACTAGACTGGCTGAACGCAGACTTTAAAATCGGGTCATAAGCGATGTTAAAATTCGGTCGATATCTCTTGTCTATGTGTTTATAAAAGCGTCCATAACCTGACTAAGCTGGTTGGCATGCCAGATCTCAATAAAATAAAATACCATAGCGATTTCATTATTTAAATATGTCCTTGTAGGCCTATTGCAATTACAGGGTGGTTAGGAAAAGAGAATATGACATATATGCCTCAGTTAAAACATATTAAAACACATGTATTGCTTAAGTGGACCACCTGCCTCAAAATTTAAATTGTTTTGCTTTGCCCACAGAGTGCGTGTGTGTTTTTCTTACGAATTTTACACTAAATTCAAAATAACTTTCTTAGTAATTAATGCCTATTATTTATTTATGTGCCGCCTGCAACACTGAAAAATTCTACTTTCTGACCACAGAATGCATTTATGGGTTGCGCATGGAACTCAAAACAAAGAGTGATCACACTGGTCGGCAAACAAAAAACGCTCTTTGTTAAAATTTAGGGTGATTTTTAGAGTTTTGACGTTGCTGAATCCGAATATGACAACAAAATTGCCCTAACACCCACCAATGTTAAGGCAGGAGGGATTAGATTCAAAAATTACATTCGTATTGGAATAAGTACGTGTAATACATTACAACATACAGTGTCAAGTAAAGAACAATATCTCTATATACAGTATTCTAACTACAAATATATTCGTCATTAAAACACTTACTTGGTCTTATTTTGCCTCTTATATTCGCCATTTGGTGTCTCCCTTATAAGACTCCAGCAATAGTCAGCCAAAATATTAGACTACGCTTTCCATTGCACCTCTGTTCCATTTTGGAGGTGTCCTGATGGAAGTTTCGCCATGCTTATCGGAGAAGGCGCCCATGTTTTAGGAACAAAATCCAAATGGGAATGCAGAAAATGAAGTTTCAATGGCATGTTACACTCCATAACACTGTATGATGAAATTAGCTACTGCAGGATGCCACTGTAATTTTCCGCTTTTTCACTGCCTAGAAAGTTCCTGCAGACGTTTTCAGATACTTCCCAAGCTCTTCTTTCTGTAGCATTTAATTTTGTACTAAAGTCATGGTCTTCGAATATTTATTTAATTTGAGGACCATCGAAAATTCATTCTTACATCTTGGCCTTACTTATTTTGGGAAATTTTTGTCTTAAATAGGCAAACCCTTCGCTTTCTTTATCCATAGCTTTCAAAAATATTTTTATCAAAGCAAGCTTGATATACAGGGGAGACAAATAGATTTTGACTTATCCACTAAAGCAGGTTGTGCCACATTCTTCTGACCTGGTGTTGTTTCTGAACAGAGTGGCCAATTTTATTCTCTTCCACTACCGAATCTGAGTCAAGGATATAAGATTCTGGCGGCTTGGGCCCTGGCATTGAATCATCATGAGGAACAGGTCTTAGAGCAGAGGGTACATTAGGATACTCTATTTTATGCTTGGAAATTTTGAGAAACCAGTGATCTTGGTCATGCAAAAATAGCAGTTGTTTAAGTGGTCTCGAGGCTCTCGCCACACCATCAGAACAGCAAAAGACATTGATTTGTGGGTACCTTTCAACCAGCCTACCAAAGTTCTTGAACATGAGCTGCAGAAAATCTTCGGCGCCCAAACTTTATCTTGATCTCCAACCTTAGACTTGTGACAGTGGCTTCCTTTGCGATTTTAATACCACTTCTCCACAAATGTAGCAAAAGCTATTCGGCTTGTTTTGACAAGACTGTGACATGTTGCACACACACAAAAAAAATACTTTTCAAACACACAGGGAAACTGTTACATTTGCACTGGTGCAACACTTAGGATAGAGCGTGGAATCAAACTGAGGTTCTGAGAGATGGGGCCGCGACATATTATCACGTGACAATAAACCACAGGCGCAAAACAACTGAAAGTAAGCCTTTCCAATTTGAGAGATAATTTGACACAATATTATTCTGGGGATTTAAGTGACTTAAATAATTAAATATAAACAAACAACATAACAAATATTTGAGCGAGCCCCACATTTCGGTTTTTGACCATTCAACTGATGTATAAACTTGTATCAACCAAACGGAGGGTGATGTAAACATTTTATTCACACATTCAAGTTTGTGAACCTGTTACCAATGAAAATCTATCAAAAGTATTTCAGGGAGGAAATTGATGCCGACCAGTGTTGTTTATATAAACAGTATTAAATGATTGGTTTGTAACCGGAACATTGCCTTTACTGCGCGGTACACACTAAAGTTTCAACTATAATTACATTAATCTTAGTCTTTAAATATTTAATAGGCTCTCGGTTTTTCTACTGTTTAAAATCCCACATGCTTTTTTTTTCAGCGTCAGAGACCAGGTTTCATACCCACACGCAATGCTATAGGAATGCTAGGACAATACTTTTAAAACAGGCCTCCACAAACACTTTATGATGTGCAACGGTCTTAACACGCTACTTATCCTCAGCATTTTACTACAGAAAACAGCGCTCTGTTCTGAGCTACTTCAAACAGTCGATCCGCTTCATTGTCTAACGCTATTCCCACCGTGCTTTATTCTGAGCTACTTCAAACAGTAGATCCGCTTCATTATCTAACGCTATTCCGCCGCACTTTGTTCTGAGCTACTTGAAACAGTTTATCCGCTTCATTATCTAACGCTATTACCACCGCGCTTTATTCTGAGCTACTTCAAACAGTCGAACCACTTCATTGTCTAACGCTATTCCAGCCGCGCTTTGTTCTGAGCTACTTGAAACAGTCGATCCGCTTCATTGTCTATCGCTATTACCGCCGCGCTTTGTTCTGAGCTACTTCAAACAGTCGAACCACTTCATTGTCTAACGCTATTCCAGCCGCGCTTTGTTCTGAGCTACTTGAAACAGTCGATCCGCTTCATTGTCTATCGCTATTACCGCCGCGCTTTGTTCTGAGCTACTTCAAACAGTCGAACCACTTCATTGTCTAACGCTATTCCAGCCGCGCTTTGTTCTGAGCTACTTGAAAGAGTCGATCCGCTTCATTGTCTAACGCTATTCCCGCCGCGCTTTGCTCGCCCACATGTTCACTTTGCACTTAGATCACGTTCCAAAGATTCGAAAGATTTTCTTCCTTCATCCGCCTATTACGTGTCCAGTGGACTTAAATTCTCTGATTGGACAGAATAAGTAATGTCATGTGAAGGGTATAAATAACGAAGCCAAGCCTTGTGTACTTCTGTATTTTCATTTCACCTTCTCTGCGCGGAAGGCCGTAAATATATACAGTGCACCAAATCTCAGTTAACTAACAATAGAGTAGCAGAAACAGAAAGTTAAAGGAACCTCACTACCATTGCCCGCAGTCTATACTCATTCATCTCGAACTCGCAGTCCACAAACATTGTCTTAATGACATTCTATCTCCTTATTCCGAGGGGATGTATCGCAAGAGGCTTCCCACAAAAATTCTCCGTGAATTAATATTACTCTCCATTCTAACAATTTGACCACCCCTTAATGTCTTCTGGTTGTCGATGTCCTAAAAGGACTATGTAAACTACATCCGAAAAAATTGTATTTCTTTCTTATTTCAGGAAGAATTATAATATTGGGCGCCTTTTTTGTAGACACTTGCAACATACGTTTGTCCCGTAAGATGAGGGGTTAGATTTCACATACATACAACAAAATTAGCAAGTTTATTGCTTCTTTATCCATCTTCTGTTGGGTAATTATCCATCTTCATGTAAATACAGATCGCGTTATTCTTAATGAAAGAATTTTACTTCAAACGGCCATTTGGTTTTAATGTTTATTATTTCATTAATAAAGAATATTTATTTTTTTCCCAATGGCTCGCCAGCCCCTTGGGGGCCTAGGCCGCCTCATTTTTCGAGGCTTCACGATCACACACTTTTTAGACATACCACACTTGGTAGGACTCCTCTGGACGAGTGACCAGCTCGTCGCAGAGATCACTACCGCCGCGCGGTCAAAGATGTGGGTCTACGGCCGCTCGCTTACTGGGATTTTGGGTTCGAATCCCGCCTAGGGCATGGACGTCTGTCTCTTGTGAGTGTTGAGTGTTGTCAGGTAGATGTCTCTGCAACGAGATGGTCCCTCGTCCAGAGGAGTCCTACCGAGTGTGGTGTGTCTGAGTGTGATCGTGAAGCCTCGAAAAATGAGGCGGCCTAGGCCCCCAACGGGCTGTCGAGCCATTGGAAAAAAAGCATTCTTAAAGCTAACTTTTCAATGCAATCAGCAGCCAAAAATTCAATTAATTTAGTTACTCGTTTTTAGTTAGACTTTAAATGGAGTCATGAAATTGGGCTGTCGCTTGAGTAACAAGGAATCGTAACTAAATAAGAGGCACAATTAATATTAAAAATACTGCTTCAAATTGAAGAGGCAAGTGTCTTCACAGTGGTGCTCCATTATTCTATTTTAGAGTTTTCTGCACTATAAGGCACTAACAGATGCAAGTTTAACTTTCAAGACAGACGTAGTGTTGATCTGATCACCAGGAATGAAATCTGATTATTGAGCCTTGATTTCAGTCTTCCGCCGCTATGTTGATGAGACTTGCGCTCTTCTGGAATGTTACGCGGCGTCGTGTGGTAATTTGTTTACCGATGTTTTGGGACCGATAAGTTGTGCCGAAACGTCGGTAGACAATTACCACACGACGTCGCGTAATATCCAGAAGAGCGAAAATCTGATCATTGAAATTAAAACACCGAAACGCAATTAACCTACGTGTCGTTTCCAGCTTATAGGACTTCACGTAAAGCCCTCGAAGGTTCATCTAGTTATACCACTGTTGATATTTCTGCATTTGACTAGCTAAATTATAGTTTACCTCGTAAATTTATCAACAACAAATCTCGAAATCGCCATTCTGTGGGCGTGTAACACATGAGGTATTTGTTTTCCCCTGCACCTCACCTGGAGCTATTGCTCATCGATCGAACTCCACAGACCATGTCAGCTCTTGTTGATAATGACAGGTAATCTAAAGATGCTAAAATAGACACATAGACGGTGGAGTGCGGAATTAATGAACCGTGGTACAAACAGTGAAGTCAGTGAGAAAGCAAACCAGGCTGCAAACAGATAAAATTCACTGCTGATGTCCATCATATAAAAACGTTCTTAAAATTGAAATAGGGATTGCAAGCACGTGTATGATTTGTATTAGGCAGATATGTTCTATTTCGACTCTCGGCCAGATTATCGTCTATTTTTCTGGACTGTGGCCAGAAGAATATTGCGGTGGGCAGAGCCCAAATTATTGTTGGTTAAAATCTTTCAAGCCTAAGTTGTTTTTCATCTGCGTCTTAAGACAGCTGCAGGTTGAAAGGATATCGTTGAATAAAGCAGGATGTAATCAATGGTGACAAATAGGGAAAGGACAGGAGTACAGAAGAGGTTTCGTAAACAACTATTTGTCCGTTGCACAGACATGACCTTCTATAAACCTTTATTTCGTCGACGTCTTGTTTAGAGAATATGCATTCGTAAGCCTAAAATGAAATTCAGTTTATTTTGCGGAAGAAAATGGAGTACTTTTGTGCAAATGATTACATTTCTGAGCATGATTCGAGTCAGGTATTATTCGTTGCAATCGTAATTATTAGCGCCTTATCATCAAAAGCAACATCAGTAGTAATATTACAAACAGCAGTAGTAGTAGTATTAGTAGTAGCACAATTTTTTTCCTTTTTGGAAAGAATATTATTTAAGCAAGAAACCTTTTCCTCTTTAAGATTTTCGAACGTAAACTTAGAGATTCACACTCTTGCCATTTTTCTTCTTGTTGACTAGATGCAACACTTCACACTCAATAGGCGAGCATGCATATTAGATTTCTTTTGTGAAGCAACAGCCCAAGTCGGATCTAGGCCGCCTCATTGTTGAGGTTTCTAGATCATAGTCTATTACACCAGTGGTATTCAATCTCTTTTGTTTGCGTACCCCCAGATATAATTTCTCTTCAACTTTGTACCCCCAAAGTTGTTTGTGCATAATTCAAGTTATACATAGTCTATAATCTACATCTACGAAATCTCGTAAAATAAGTTAAATAAATTACATCCAAAATAATGTGTTAAATAATAAGTTTTAAATCAGAAAAAGGAGAATCAAGCTATTAAATAACAAATATATTATTGTCTATCTTATAAAAATTAATAAAGGAAAAAAGGTATTTTAGCAAATCAAACTTATATGCACTCTGTGGAATAAAATGAAACTAGCCGCACAGATAGGAATCGCATAAAGGAGAGAGAGAGAGAGAGAGAGAGAGAGAAACAAATGGCGCTCCCAAATCGCATGTCCTTACGTCTGGTCTCTTGTGGCTAACCTTAAATCTGGCCCTGATTATTTAGTGTTTATCATGAAATAATATATATTTTTTATTTTACGTACCCCTAAGATGTCTTCGCGTACCCCCGGGGGTATGCGTACCCCAGGTTGAATGCCATTGTATTAGACACATACACATACCCGCTAGGGCTCCTCCGAAAAGTGATCAGCTCGTCTCAAAGCCGCTACCTACACAACAAGCAACAAACAGAAGAGAAGAACATCCATGCCCTCAGCAAGATTCGAAACCGCCATCACAGCAAACGAGCGGTTTCAGAAGACCTTCTCCTTAGACCGTACTGCCACCGGAATCGGCCATGTCAGTATTATTCGCACTAAATTTCACCTACCTACTGACAATTATTTGTTATTTATCGCAAACCGAATTGAAGATTCCAAGAAATTGCCATATTTAATTTTATTTTATAGGTCGTAACTTTAACGCACATCATTAGAGTATCAGATTTTTTTAATTTCCTTATAATCATCATCCATAATTACGCGCACTTTTTTTGGAAATATTTAAGATTTTTAGCGATAAAGTGTGGTCAAATAACCTACCATCCAAGCAGAATTTGTCCCTACGTTAATACTACTAACAGGAGAATGGGAGGCAAAGAAAGCTTGAAGGCATTTTGTAAAGGCCATTTGATCAGAGGCGTTTAATTCCTTATTTTATTGTCCCTCTACGCATATAAATACAGGGATGAAGGTTCTCTGCTCCACCCTTTGATAGCGATGCTCCCCTTCTGATAGCTACGGCTGCGACAGAATGCTAGTTGTGAAAAGTAGGCTACTGTATAAACAATGCTCGTGTTGATGTGGTGACAGTATTAATAATTCCGCCTTTTAGAACGCATGGTTTAACCTGGCAATTCTTCTGTTGGGGTCTTCCCAGCAGTACTGCATTAATCTGGAGGCAACTCTTTACTAAGACTATGATATTTTGGGATGTAAAGCAGTGTGTCCTGGTAGACAGATAACAAAGCTGCAGGGGAAGCTCTTTTTTTCCATTATCAGTGATACGACCAAGTGGTAATTTTATTGTAAGTTTGACTGTAGTTTCCTTTACCTGAGTGCAGAATGGCGAGTGTACTTTCCCTTGTGACTTGCACTTTTTTCATTAAGTTTTGGCCCTAATATTTAGCAAGTGACAGCACTGGTTTTCTGAATTTATACTTTGTTTTTATATTTAGGTCTGTAAGTATGAGCTTACTTACTTGTTACTGTGCATATACATAGACAGACGAAGCGCTGAGTTTAATTAAGACATTGTTCTGTTTGAAATAATAATAGAACAGACATAATTTTCTCACACAGCATAATAACATCACATTCACAGTCACATAAACTTACTTCTTTTCATACAATAAAAGCATGTGTGAGATATCTACTTCACTATAAGGGAAGATAAATTTGAGTACAAAACTTCAATTACAAAAAACCTATTCTCTTTGTATAAAGATTTCCAAAATGACATACTACCATTTATTATTAATAATATTATTATTATTAATTCGTTACTAAATTATTGACAACAATAAAACCAACTACAGGAAACTACTGCAGCAAATACAAATGATGGCTAGTAGTAACAGTAGTGGTGGTGGTGGTGGTGGTAGTAGTAGTAGTAGTCGTAGTAATGTGGTGGTGTTGGTGGTGGTGTTGGTAGTGGTAATGCTGGTAATAACGTAACACCATTTGTTGGGTTATACCTTGAAGGGGAACAAGAAAAGAATGAGGAATTTTAATTTTCGGAAACGACGACTTCGAAGACAGACACGTAATTGGGATCAATGTCAGAATCAAACGAAGTACAGATATACATTTTGTGAAAAAATTCAGAATTTACAAACCTTAAGCTTGGTGTTGCATACGAGTATAGTAATCACGGGTTTTTAAAGGGCTAGTACTTACAACGGACCATCTCTATAGCTTGTGCTTAAAGCTGAAGAAAAAATAAAAAAATGGTGAGTAAATTTGTAATAACTTCTCTGTTAATTTTGACTTGCAAAATCGACACCTAATATATAATTATGCTGTAAAGTTAAGAACGCTTCTAATTATCTTAAATAAAAGCAGACAGGAAAATTGGCCTCTTTATTAACGTATTCTTTTTAGAAAATTGAGCGACTAAGTCTTGTAGCAAGGAAAGTTAAATTTAGCCTCGCCTGCTACTGAGTGCTGAAGTTTCAAAGTTTGACATAATTTGAACACAATTAAGAGCGTAAGAAAATACATGAAACGAAACTATTTCTCTTCTCTCAATGTTTACTCACTGTAACGAATTAATAACAGTAATAACCAAGATAGTAAGCCCCTAGGGACTTTAAGTTCGTGAATTACGTTTTTCGGGATTTTGACTTTTCGTTGTCGCCCATTTTTTTTTTTTTACATTTTATGACCAAGTCCGACGAATTGGGATAGGAACACATGAGTGGCAAGTAGGTTCTCTCATTCTCCCACTATTGCGCAAATAAGTCTCAGCTGAGTTGGTCTTTCATTAAATGATGCTGATTGCTTTCCTGCTTTGTGAAACACAACGCCTCCTTTAATCATTAAAAGCATTTTATGCACAAAACCCTGTGTTTTTATTAAGAATATGCTGTTGTGTTTTATATTCTTTAATCTTATAATTTTATTAATAATGTTTCATAACTTCTTGAACCAAATAGGCTTTCTGTATTGAAAATGGTTTCGCGATGATTTTATCGACCCAAATTATTTAAGAAACATTTAGACTTTACTGTAAGTAATATATTCAAGTGTTTTCGGACCAACAGCCCAACCAGTTATGGGACAGACGTCAGTTTCGGAGATTTGTTCTGTCACCATCATCGATCGTTATCAGTCCGTCAATCTGAGAAAAAATCATCATTGATTTGTTAGTTTGACAAAAAGGATTATAGCCTGCGTGGTCGTCACTCACTACTAACAGCCCAAGAACAACTATTTAATGTGTTTTCCTCGATAGCTTCAAATCTTACACATTGATTAAATAAATAAGACACGTAAAGGCTTCGACTATTAAATAGTAACGAACTGATTAAATAAATAAGGCATTCAATTATTGATTACTAACACCTTGTGATTAACTAACTTACTAACTAACAGATGTACTGAAATTTAAATCAACAGTTAGTAACTACATTAAAAATTACTTAATTTTCTGCCTGAATGGCTGAGTTTCTAAATGACTTACTGCTTAAAGCTATAAACCTTAAATCTATGAAAAAATAAATAAAATTCTGTCTGATTAATGGAATCAGGAACGGTCGGATCTGCATTTTGAATATTCGCACAACCCTCCAGAAAAGAAACAAAATTACGTCGCCTATAATATCAAAGCCCGTCATCAGCCACACGTCTGTTCCAGTTCAACATATTTCACATCTTAATGTCCTGCTAACAATATCGCTCCACATGTTTTTGTGTTTTTCCATATTACTCCATCCCCGACTTCACTCACCAAAATTCCGCACGTCCATTATAATCTCTTTATTTCAGCAAACTAATATACATTTAGGTCTGTGCGATGTTCTCTACATTTGCATCCAAAACGGTTATTGATTTCAGGTCGTAACTAAATTCATTCATATATAACAAGGAAAGTAATTAAAAGGTATCATATGGCTTAATTAATTGTAGTGTGTTAAAGACATGTGTTATTTGGAACTGGAATAAAATATTCTGTTCGTGGTGAAGTGAGAAATATGTGGCTGATGCTGGGGTGAGCTGAAAGCCTAGTGTAATGGATATCTGGGACTGAGCTAGCGGGAACAATTTAAATGTCCTTTGAAACGCGATGTATTTAAAGCCGTGACTGCGAACAGTAATTTCTACCGAGATGTGACAACGTGTAGCTCTGCTACTCTGAAGATAAAAATGTAGGTTTGTGCGAAACGTCGGTATATTTGCACCAGACTATAGGGCGTCACATTCCAGAAGACAATATTCTGCTTTAAATATTTTCCATTAAAATACTTTTGCCCATATTTATTAAAAACAATGTCTAATTTGTGTTTTCGGTATGCTTAAATCCTGGCCGATGAATCTGCTAGTCTCAAAATTTTATCGGTTCTGTAAGCGATTCTGACGGAAGGTTCGACTAGCATTTTAAGTAAGCTATCACTGTTTCTTCCAAAGTTATTACAAACTTACTGCACATATGAATTCTCTTATGTTATTCCAATGAGTATTCGGTTATTTAAAGACGCTCTCGAGATTTCAGAGGCAATAAACCTGCAGCTCAAAACTGTATGGGCAGATGATTGGGAACAGACATCAGGAAAATATTCCGACTTAGTGATTACAAAGAAGTTAGGCAATTTTTAAATTGCATACTGATGAGCGTTAGGAGTTTCATGTCATTCAGTTTTAGTGCAACAGCGAAGTCTAGATTACGATGGGTCAGGCACTAGGTTGGATAATGAAAATAATGAATGTAGAAGAAAGAGAGCATAGAAGGATAACATTAAGATCAATTAATATTACACAGATAGGTCATGAGGAAAATAAATGCCTGGAACAGCTCCCGGATCTTATCCGGAAGTGAACTTTGGTATCGGCAATGTTGATCCTTTTGGATTTGCTACAAATGTTCTGCTCTGTTGGTCGTAAGATTCCGCTAGATAGCTTAAAGAAAACCATAAAATTCTCAGACAATATCCGATAAAGCAGCTAAGACTCTGTATATCTTCCGAATATCAGTACTACGACAACACACTCATTCGTCTCTTTCTACACTACATAATTTAAATCCATAGACGGCATTATGTAACACATGAACAAACAGAGTAGTTCGAGAGAGATGTTTGTAGGAATAAAAGGATGGTGTTGTTTCTACCCTGGGATTTGGTGACATATACTGTAAACATACCCTCATAGCAAGAACCACCCTCCCTTTGAAGTGTCTTGTGGGATAACCTCAGGGTAGCACTTTGTGGACAGCAAAATTTAAAATATAGATTGTGTGCCTTTTGTTTCCATTGTTTCACTTTCCATAGCAATGCTTCCCCGCAAGCACAAAGCGCGCATCGATAACCAGGCAAACAACTACGTGTAGCAAGCATTATCTGTCCGCCCCACTGGTCAATAGACATTGGTCGTGACCTACTTTATCGCAAAACACGACAATGTGGTTACGTCTGTACTTCTGCGGGAGAGGATGTGGACCACGTTTGATTGCGAAACCCATAGGCCACTGTTATACTGTTGCTCATAAAAGGTGCTACCATTTAAAACTTGAAGTACAAACGTGACACAAAAATACTCAAGGACTGGAAACCTCTATAATGTGGATTTACTTACGCAGTGGAAATACACATATGTACGTATTTGCTTAAAAACAGGAAACGTGTGTTCTATGGTTTATTTACTTAAAGGATGAAAACCTGTTACTTTAACAGAGGTAAACGTCTGATGTGATGTTGCTGGAAGTGTGCAAAAGTTTGTTACGCGAAGGGTGGAAATGTGTATTCTAAAGTTGAATTACTCGCGGAATAAAAGCCAATACTCTATTTTTGATCTGCGTGCTTTGCAATTTTACGTAATGCTAGAGCAGTGAACTTGTCTTTCATTTGCTGAAGAAGAGAAAGTTCTGAAAGGGTAATATGTATCCTTCATAATATTAAGCGTGTAATGTCTGAAATTTAAAACATTGTAGATCTATAGCACATCTCGTTGAAATATGTTTAATTCATTTACAAAAAAAATGTTTATTTACATTATGGGGTTGTGTCTTATTGCAGTTCATTTTGGTAACATTTAGATATTGGTTTTATAAACCACAATTTATGTATCAAATCACATTAACACCCATAAAATTTGCGACTGAACTGTATTCTTTCCACAGAGCATAGCTTTGTTAATGCAATGCATAATGAAAATATCAAGATTCTTGTTCCTTTAAATTTGTAATTACAAGTTTTTAACAAAAGAAAGGAAATAAATGAACGTCATTAATTTTGTTACGTTACTTATCCAAACAAGGGGGACAAGGACTGATTATTGCGCAAAACACAGCCTCTCTCAGCCAAACGTCAAACTCAACCTTCTCGTGGTGTCCCCTGTTATCACAAACTGAGTCAATGACGACCGAATACCGGCGGGATATCCGTAGTATACACTATTAAAGAAGAGAGGAAATTCTCTTCCTTCCTTATAAACACGAACATCAGTGTAAAGGCCAGTGCCTGGGCCTCAAGGTGACAGCCCCACCAAGGCACTCGGGGTTCGTGGGCTAATAACTCGCGAGCTCTTAAACAAACCTTATTAAAGAAAAGGAAATGAAGAATAGCCGGACGGACAAAATGTTGACGACTTATCCAAACATTTCCAAGCTATTCACACTACTTATAGTCACAAATATTCTGCCTTTGCATTTCATTTATTTTCAGGTTTTCAGATTTCTCTAATATAATATCTATGTCTTAATGCATCTTGCAATTTGCTGTAGAAAAAATATCTATTTGTTGAGGCATTTATATGGAAAGGGATAAAATATGATTACAGGTTTATATAAGTTAATATTTGCTTTGAATTAACAGCAAAACACATCATATTCGCTTGAACATTTCTACAAAATGTAATCAAAATCTGGTGAGAAGTTAAAGTGATTTAAAATTCAAGTGGGAGGAGAGACTGAGAGACAGACAGACAGACAAGATTTCTACTTTTGTAATAACGTTATCCACTTTCTGCAAAGGATATATGAAGTTATTTCCCTTCTCTAAGAGAATGATACATCTTTTGTTACAAATGCCAATAGGTTAATAATGTTCAGGAGAAATAAATTCTCCACCCTAAGAATCAAAGGCAACTTATACATACATTGAGAGAAAAATTCCCAGGTAGGGGATATTAAACAGATAGTTCCTACTGTCGTCGATGAGCTTGTATTTGTTGAAGACAGATGAGGAATGGTTTTCAACCAATTGTTCTGAAATTCACTTGAAACTTGAACAGACTTCCACAACTCGCAAATATTTCCTTATAGTTACAAACTGTAGAATCTATCCTTTTAACAAAACATGACTTTGATAAGACAGTACTAACTTTTATTTTAGAATTGATCTGAACCTATAAGATAAATATTGCGAATGATGTCGTCAGACAGCAAAACAGGCCAGTAATAGGCAATGAACTAAAAACTGACAAACATAATTGTCTGGCTAACAAAGTAACTTACCGGACAAAAAAACTACATAAAGGGAAAATATCACTATCTAAATAATTGAAACGCACACCAACTAAACAACTGACAGATTAATGTAATAATAACAAACTAAATAATGTCTGACTAATCTAAAATCTAACACCCAGAGAATGAGTGGCTTGCTAGCTAACAAAACTACAAGCTAACTAGGTTTATGGTTTTAGGTTTACCCTATAACCTGCGATGAAAGCACAGAGGTGGAGTAGAAGTATAGTTCTAAACACTCTAACCTCGGAGCTAAAAGGGGGTGTGTAGTCAACGCCACGCTCCGGCCGCTTTAAATTCGGAAATGACCCGGTACCCTCTGTATAGGAGGCTGGGTGGGCCCCAGGACCTGTCTGGATGGGTGCCCTCTATGCCTTCACGTGGTTTTAGCACTGGCTAAATCGCCTACCTACTAAAATCACCTAACAATCCGATCGACTGATTAATTCGAAAAAACGGATCCTTCATAAAATCTGATTGCTACCTAGCTGGCCAGGCCAATATGGAACCCAAAATGTCATGGCCGATACAGGTCACAATTGGTTCCTCTTTTGAGTCGCTTCCGCTTTCCTGTTTAATAGTATCGTACATCTCGTTACATTAAATATTCCAACAGAAGTCTGAATCCAATTTTTATTTCTCACAGAGTATCCTGCCCAGCGTGACCACTGCGACGTAACTGCCGCTATGCCAATAAAATGGAGTAATGTTAAAACCAGGAATTTGTTTGTTTTAAAATTTCAGTCATCCGCTTTTGGTCTACGTCCACATATTAAAAGTATAGAGCAGGCTTATGAGAAGACCATGCTGCTTCTCTATAACTTTTTCCACCTCCAACCCCAAATAAGATTCTTCGGCCGATTTTCACGAAACTTGTTGTGATCATTATGCTACTAGAGCCTACCCTTGCGAATTTAAAAAAAAAATAATAAATAAAATATAGCGAAAGCGCCAACTTCTAAATTTGGATGTAGGATATATGAGTCCTTCCCTAGGAAGACATATTGCTTACGAAAAATTTAAATATGCGCTATTGTTAGTATCCCAATAAATAAAATTACATTAGGATTGTGTGCAGTGATGGATTCCATCATCAATGTTGTGAAATTTCATGTTCTGATACCAGACTCTGTGTAGATAGACAGTAACTTGTTTTATGATTTTATTATTGTACGAGTAAATAGATTTAAATGTAATACTGTAAGACTCATATAGAACTTTTACTGTTAATATAAACATTTTTTCACCAGCGTCTGCAAATAGAATTTGAAATATAAGTTGAAACTTCCACAATCACTATGACAGGGCAACAAATTACCTCAAATCCAAATTGTATGACTGTTGACTTATTACAAGATTTGGAACATTTTTGTAAGAATTTATGAATCCTCTTCTAACTGAATGACATAATCCAGGAAGGAAGACCAGAGGGAAGACGGCGCTGTTATTATAACTGAGGCAAATCAAATTAATGTATAGCACCTATAGCATACTGACACATTACCCGCTATACAACTCTGCCGAAGAAGTTGCAGCACACACGCGGCGCTTTGTGCTGTGGATTGAGTGTGCAAAATCATTTACATCCTCACAGTTCAAAGAGAAACAGAATGTGGTATGTGTCTGCCTTAACGTTGTTATTCCAAGCCTTAGAATGAATTAGTTCTCTACAGAGCAGAGCCAGGTGGAGGTGGATGAGTAGTGCAGATCACATATTCATGCCCTGAAAACGTGTTCCTCCTATAATGAGTACGTCGAATACAGCGGGGAAGCCACTGACTGGTATTCAGGAAGTGCTCTGTTCGAAATACAACCATGAAACCTAAAATTCTTACTGGAATTTTTACAGTATTATTCAGTATCCTTACACAAATGGCAGGATAGGACTTCAGGCTAGTCTACGAATGCTTACTCAGACGTCCTCTCCAATTCTTCATTCAAAAATAATACCAACATTTCATGCTTTATACTCCCAGCTATGGGCAGCATCATTAAAGAACACCAGTTTTCAATTTATTCATAGAGACAGACAAACAAATACAGTGATTTGTCCATTATTCTTCATAGAATGTGGAACTTAAATCAAAGAAGTTAAAAGACCTTGACGTCACGGATAAGAAAACCAGTTTGGACAATATAACAACTGCAATATTTGGATTTATACAGGTAAAAGAAAGAGCGAGACGGTACGTTCTGTTGAATATTCATGACCCCTACTTAACTTCAACCCTTAGAATTTACGAATATATTAAACAATTATGCCTCACCTAAAGCAGCAACTACGAAAACACGTGCTCATATTTGGTGAGGTTAGATGCTTAATTTTCTCGTCGGGGCCCCCTCTTTCATTACTTCATTACTTTAAGTGTGATTCGTGGTGAAAACATTGGCACTGGAATAGGTTATTTTCAGTATCCTTTGCTTTTCCTTCACGGTCAAATTATACAAGTAATACTGCTCCACACTCATCTATCATAGCCTCCGTCGCATGAAAAGCCTTAATCAGACAGCGCATTATCATAACTTCGGTCTTTATTTTGAGAAATTCACTTTTGTCTTACATTTGGCTGGTCGCAGATTAAGGAAGGCAAGTTTAAGTGTGCATAATATCCACTAGTAAAGACACAAACTAAGTTGCACTTTTCATATATAACCTCCGAGATTCAGAATCTCTCTCCATATTGGAAATTGTCAACTTCCAAAAAAGAATATATAGCCACATTTTGTGTATATTTGTGATGTAACTTTTATAGACTTGCACTTAATTTTTCAATAATTCATTAAAATAACAAGGTCGCTGTACTTAATTAAGCACGACGTCTTAAACGCACATGGGAAATTGGAGGTATGTGTCCACTCATTCTTAGTCTCGGCACTAGATGAAGTTGAGTGGTCACATTCACTCCTGCGACCCCTTTCCGCGGGTGAGACAAGTCGCCGTTAACCATTAAACATTAGATTTCGTGGACTTCAGAACCGTCGTGATCGCCCTCGTAAAGAGGTCTCTTACCGTGCAGAGAACTGAACCACAGTTCTTTGGTCGTGCAATACGTTGTCTACTCCCTATGCCGACTGCAGTATCCAATATAAAGACTCCCATTGCCTTCAAACCGAAACCAAAGTGCAGGTTCCGTGATACCGCCATGTTAGATTAATTTCAGAATAACGTAATCCTTCGGCAGTCAGGATCCCTGGGTGGTCCGGAAAGATTTGGGCCAAATATAACCCAGCATTTCTCATTGAAATTATGTTACAAATAATAATTATTATTATATACTGTTAGGTAGAAACAAGTTTTACTTTAGCACTGTGTGATGATTTTTGTATGCTACCTATATCACGAAGTTTCCCCTCTGTTTGTCCGGATTTCCAAGTAATCCGGACCACCCCTCTCCCCATACAGGTCGGATGACCGATGGTCTACTCTAATGTAAACCTTGTATATAAATATACGTTCTATTGATAAAATATTTCTTAAGTAGTTTTAATATTTCTTCCACCTCACAAGTTCGCATTACAGTGTAATCTTTTCCTTCGTGGCTACAAAATTTTAACATTGAAATATATGTTACGATGGCTTTCATACGAATTCACATAAATGTCCGTCATAGGCTGCACGTTTACTGAGGGGGTTAAAAACATCAGCTTGATATTTTTGTCATCCTTCGTAAAATAATAAACCTAATATTTTCGGTAACTATAGTAGCTTTTTGGCATCCTGTTCTCAGAAGTAAGATACGAACACTCCCTTGTCAAGATCGCTTCACGACTTTAAATTACACCAGACTGCTCTATTAGAGTCTGGGTCAAAACTTGGTTTACGTTATGCACACTCATGGATTTGTCCAAGAAATTTTAGAATACTCCTAAAGTGGGATGGTCTTTTGTCAGCTTACGTCTGAGCAGTTATTAAGTAGTCAGATGGTTTGCATAAAACTTTAAAAAATCTGGAGGGTTTAACAGAAATTCGGTGCCAAGAATACTGAGAGATTTTGTCTCGAAGAGTTAGGGCTCACGGGTGGCGTTGCCGTGGCAACTACTTCGCATGTTACTCTTGTATAGAGACACGGCTCCGCATGTCAGACATTCCAAAGCAAATTCACGAAACAGCGTGGTGCGTCACTGCAAGAAACGCCAGTCGTCTCCATCGCAACCGATTCGAAGGAACGTTTCAAAATGACAATACAGGGTTGGTTCATATAACAGGGGACAGTCGTTTTCGACACGGCTTTAGCGAACTGTTTGAAATCAGATCCACATTTTATATTCGCCTCGTTGAGCCCTCTGTAACCTTAAAAAGTACATCGTAAAGGAATTTATGCTCGTTATTTAAGCTGTAACTTACTGTTTGCTTCAGAATAAAATTGTAAAATATTTGCAATAAGACTGTGCAATCATTTCGTAGCAATATGTTATTTTATGACACAAAGTTTGTAAAGGATACACTAATAAGTCTTACTTAGGCAAAATCTGCATATCACTCATATCGTATTATGTATTAATTGTACTTACGCACAAGTTTATAATGAACAGAAATATCACCTCGTCACTTAACATTTTGAGACATAAACCTGCCACTCTTTGGTGCTTCTTCAAATGAATCACTAAATATTTTTCAAAGTCTTTAATGTTATCGGAGATTTTAAAACTTTAAAAGCAAACAAGTTCCCATTTTGGAGACTGAAGCTAAAATTAGATGTGAAAGTCAGTTCCTACCTCACAGAGAACAATCAATTTTTCCACTACAAAACCAGTCAGTTAATGCGGCTTAGGGGAAATAAATATTGCTGAGTATTTAGGGTAGTTAAAAACAAATAAGTACATTCTGAGAAAATTTCTAAGCTTTCAAATATTGGAACAAGTGATTTTTATAATTAAGACAGGGCTTAGAATGGCTAATATATATTTTTTACAAACATCAGAGTTCATTCTTCTTTCTACAAGATAAAATGCGCAGCACTAGTTACTGTGTTTCCTTTACTTGAAGCATTCCGGTAACTCATGTACTGACTAAGTTGATGGTTGAAAGATAATGACGTTAAAGCTACAAAATACGATTATATGTATAAGTCTATTTGTGTAGAGGAAGACGATTTAAAAGATGGAGAGACGAGGCTGAAGAATATTTAAATATAATGGGACTAAAAGAAGAGGCAGGCGATGACTAGAAACCGTCGAGACTGGAGGGAGATGGTAGGCCTATTGGAAGCCAAGGTCCACAACGGTCTGTAACGCTTCAGAAGAAGAACAACAACAACAAGAAGAAGAAGAAAATTCTACTTTTGCGTAACTACAATTTTCTACATTAATTCATTCATTCAAGAAAAAACACTGACATATTTTACTGTAATTGGTAAAAATGCCTTGCTAAAATTAATTGTGTTATCGTCTAAACAATTCACAAATATTGCCCTTTGTGTAACACAGCAGCAAACACAAAATGACGTACGTAATATTGGCTCTTCCCGATCCCTGTTTAATAATGCTGGAGCTTGTATTTCAAGTGTAACTAGGTTTCGTGCCTTAAATATATAACATCTGCTTAGCACAAAGTAGACGTAATGCAGTATAGTGGCTTACTTGCCAAGGGTTGGAAATAATTAATAAATATGTAGACACATATAGTTCCGAGGCTGTGTTGTTCTCCACAGATATAATACATTACCTTCATTGCTGAGACCCACATTCTGAGATATAAGGAAGGGGACACTTTCCCAGTATTAAAACACATAATATTACCTATCAGCGTTATGTTTTGAGGCAGATAATGAAGAAATGAACTACATATAAAAAACAGGAAGGAAACGAAGGCAAGGCTTGGTCCTTCATAAGCTTTGGTATTTATTTCCTTTCTCAGATTTTCTTCTCAGAAAAGTTATTTCGTTCTATACTTTAGTGGTAACTAATAAATTTGCTAAAAATATGAACAATAAATCGCAAAAACAGATGCAGATTTTAAATATTTCGAGGCCAACATAAATCAGAATTATATTTAAGACTATATTAATAATGCATTAAATAATGAGAAAGCTTGCTTTAATTCGGTTCAAAAGTTTTAAACTTCGCATTTCTTATTTACAAATTGATTATTACTTACCAATCTCTAAGCATGGCGATGAGCATGGACCTTACTTCCTGAACGTACACAAAAACACGGACAGGCGACGTTGGCGAAAAAAATACTAAGAAGGATTTTTTTTATGTGAAGGGCCCCGCAGCATATGCTACGGACACACAGCAGCCTTGAGGCTTATTGTGCAAACCTGAGATGAAGATGATAGCTTTTTTTCGTTTTTCCTTGTAATGGAGAACCGGTGGAATGAAATTGACAGGGGAAAATCTAAGTACTCGGGGAAAAACCTGTCCCAGTGCCACTTTGTCCGCCACAAATCCTACATAGAATGATCCCGGGATCGAACCCGGGCCTCCGGAGAAGAATATTTAAACCTCTAAAAGAAAAAGACAGCGTCGAGGATGTAGAAAAGTTTATAATCAGGTCTGTCATTAAAGTGATGAAATGAAGGGACATTACTTGAGCGGAATATGTGGCAAGCATGTAAGTCTGGAGAAAGCCATACAGGGTGAATGGTAGAAGAATTGGAGGCATTAACATGCAAGGGACAGAAAAATGCCTTATAGAAAGGACGTGGCAGTGTGAACAGCAACGGGCTGGGTCAGAAAATGTAACTTCTAAGGGCTCTTATAAATCTGGTAATGAAAACTCGGGTTGCATACACGGTGGAGAATTTCTTGATTAATTAAGCGACTATTAGATTCTCAAGAACTTTGCTTCGTGAAGTTAGTTCTTTAGCTGAGTAAATTTAATTGCTGTTTGAGACTTCATAAGGATCCTGTGGATAGTTCCCCCGCACAATGTCGAAACATCAATATCGAGCACAATATCAATAACAATTTCGTATTAGAATTTATAGCAGAATGGATATACGGCCCTGTTAATATAGCTATATACATATAACATTAGGAGCAGGGATAGCGTAGTCAGGATCCTGAGAAGGCTACGTGATGAAAGCTGCGGGGTTCAAATTCCAGCAGAGGCAAGAAACTTCTGTCTTCTCCAAACCGTCCAATGAAGGCTCTCGGGCCTACTCAGCCTCAATTTCAATAGAGGTTGAGGCTTCTTCTGGTCATCTAAAAGGAAATTCAATTACCAAAATTAACATTATAGAAACATGCAGTGCCAGTAAGATAGTGCGACACTACATGTTGATATACATTTTAAGTGTAAGATTAAATTATTGACACTAATGTACCGGAGGAAATGGGTGAAGATAAGACTCTTATCAAAAATGTCACGGCTCATTCCAAACACAAATTCGTAATATTCTGTAAATTTGGGCAGCAAATTCTTCCGTCACTTTGGTAACTCTTTACCAACCAAAAATGTTACATAACAAGAAACGCAATACTTATATTGCTGCCGTCGAAGCCGCAAAATGAATCCGACACGTAATTCTAAGCTCCAAATCATCATGGGTTATTGTAGCTGCATTTTCCACTCTTCTTCCTTTTAAGTGCTTTGGGGACGCTACTTGCAAGTGCGTATTGTTCTGTCATAAACTCCTCTCTCTAAACACCTAAACAGATGCGGAATAGATGAAAAGGAAAGCAAAGCAACTGATCTCTTCCCAGCCTCTTCTTCTGAAAGCGTAAATGAAAATACTGCAGCACAATGTCACGAAATGTGAGGTACGCCATCTTGTTGTAAGATGTTGGTACGTGCTTTTAGATGACAAAGACGTCACGTTTACAATGTCTAAATATATACATTTCTCTTTATTGCTTTTCTGTGCTCGTACAACATTCGCTCTAAAATTTCCCCTTCCATACTTAGGAGTTTTTATTGTGTGAAACGAAACAGGAAACTTGACAGTTATTGTCTATAAAAGCGGAATATTGTCTTGTCGGAAAGTACAGTTTGTTCTGATATTTACAACTTTATTCTGTCTTTATAAAAATTTCACGTATGAAATTCATAGAGAGAGCTAAAAATTGAAGAAATAAAGAAAAATAAAATAAAGCTCCTTATTAGACTCTCATATATAAGGCATAATTTATTATGATGCTCTACCCGATGTAATTCAGTATATTTTAAATGTGTAATTTATCGAAGTTGTCAGTTGCTATTTTTGTACATCGTCCGAAATAGATGAATGCATGAGTATGGAGCAGTGGTGAAATAATATTGACGGGGGAAAGGAGAAGTACTCGGAGTAAAATCTGACACAGCGCTTTCTCCACCACAAATACCACATTACAGGGCATGGGGTTGAACCCACGTCTCAGATATTAGAAGCTTGTAACCAACCGCTTGTGCCATGTCACGGCGCCTTATACATATGTCACACATCAACATTATGCTAATGAAAACTGCATCCTGTATTTAATTAACAATAAAATTGTGTACGTCAATATTATTCGGGTAATCAAATCGAGAAGAATGAGGTGGGCGGGGCATGTAGCACGTATGGGTGAGGGGAGAGGTGCATACAGGGTTGTGGTGGGGAGACCTGAGGGAAGGAGACCACTTGGAAAACCCAGACGTAGATGGGAGGATAATAATAAAATGGATCTTCAAGAGTGGGATGGGGGGCATGGACTGGCTTGATATGGCTCAGGATAGGGACAGGTGGTGGGCTCTTGTGAGTGCGGTAATGAACCTTCGGGTTCCATAAAACGCGGGGAATTTCTTGACTAGCTGACGACCTGTTAGCTTCTCAAGAAGGACTCTGCTACATGGAGTTACTTAGTTGGTTAATTACAATTGTATATGTCAGTTCACATTATGGACAGTCCTCAAATGCTTATTTTCCTTTTTCAATCTATTGCAATTCTTCCATCGATTACAGACTGTCCATGGTTCCTTCATTTTTAACAATATCCGTATTGCTCACAGTCAGTACTCTATATTTGAGCCCAAGGCCTTGCCTCTTTACATGTAACGCGCAGTAAATATCAGGAATACTCGTACCACTCATATGTTCAGTTTCCTTGTGCCTATTTTGATTTCGTCTTTACAATAAAACGACACACCATAATCCAAAAACTGAAAACTTACACCTCTTTTATAGGAAAATTGTTTAAAATTAATTTGTGTAGTTACTCTACTGCAATATATTTTCGCACATTGTTAAATATAGCCAGCACACAGAAGTAAATCAAGCTGGTCTTTTCATTCCGGTTTTTAATTGGAATTACATACACTTTGTTAGAGCACAAATTTGGAAAATGGCATAAGTAAAAGTATCCAATTATTTCACACAATTATTGTAAATTGTAAACGTGTCAGTCAGTTATATATCGACAGAAACTTCGCTCAGTTATCTTCCATTACTTTAAGAAGTGTATTTCGTGTTCAATTAAAATTATATTTAGAAAATTTCTTCAATATAGTTTTCTCGGGCGCACAGCCGCGTCAATTCGTTTGAATACAACGTTTCGGGGACTAGCTCCGTCCCCATCCTCAGGCAAAACTGATTTAACATACAACTCGTCTGTCCCGTGTTTTTCTACCTTTAAAACTTTAACACTTATAGAACATTTCTTGTAATTAATTCATGACATTCTCAAAGAAATACGTTCTATTTTCACGTTGCTTACAGATGGATATGAAGTACATGAATTGTATGATATTTGGTTTTAACTGTATTTTAAACAAGGGTAAAACGGTGAACTCCAACTAAAATAAAGTTAGTGAGTAGATGATATGGGAATAGACAGAACAAATTGCGAGACGGAACTCAGCTTGCGTGTTGACAGAGATCAGCACGCAAAATATATTATCTTTGCTGTCTAGGAATTTGGTATTCCTGAATGAAGACAACAGTGTGTTAAGGGAGGATCAAAGAAACTTTAGAAGCCACATTAGTATACGAAACCATTCGAGCAGAACCCATGAAACGTACTTTCCCAATGCAGAAATTTCTATCTCTGCATATTTCGTATTAAAATATTTTTTTCTTGCTTTTTATCTTAATGTAAGGTACTAATTACTTTAATAGATATGTTTTTATGTTAAATTTGTCAGATACAAGTTCAAAGTTTTACAACGTTATCATAAATTTAATGGCCGACTTACAATATTATTTCATGTACATATTATGTAAGTACTGGTTATGGCGACGTTAATATTTACGGCGCAGTGATGGCTTCCAATGGGATAATGTCCATAACAATGTTAGTGAAATTTGAAAAGTGTTTTAAAATTTGGAGTGGGTGGCACAAGGACATGAAAAAGAGCATGCACAGAGACATGCAGATAACATGGTGATATCAAAAGCATGTTATTTTCCTGTGTTAGGAAAATAAATATGCTAAAAACAGATACCGAACAAAATCCCTAAACAAGCTCTCAGCTACAACCAGAAGAAACCAACAATCAGGTTACTTAGAATTATATCATAGCAGGTACAGACTTGTGGGGATTCTCAAACATTCTATGTAGTGAAACACCACTCAAATCAAAACTCTAAGGTGCATACTACCACGGCCAAAAAGAAAATAGAGACGCTGGAATCAAAAATAAATAGACTGTCGAGCATCCTATGTGGAGGAAAGGAGAAGTTCCAGGAGAGGTAGGCCACTTCAAATAAAAATCAGGAAGGAGGAAGACAGCATAATTGGGACAAAGGTGGACTCATACACAGAGAAGGAAACACATCATTTGGAAAACAAACAGTCTTTCTCTTCATCATCATCACCATTATTATCATCATCAGCACAACCTTTAGTGCTTAGAGTTGCAACCAGTACGCATAAGGAGTAAGAAAGTAACCACATAAATTTAATTACAACTCAAATTCAACAACCAATTCCTGGACTTCGCCGGTGGTGTAGTAATCATCGTGCAAGCATAGTAATCAAAGTGTCCTGCGTTCGATTCGGAATCCTAAGTATCCAGATGTATCTACGAGTAATTTGTCTCTACAAAATATAAACCGACAAAATGTGAAACGTCGTCTGCCATTACATACGGATCAAACGTAATTTCCAGAAAAGCTCATTGTTTCTCTTTCGCTGTCGCCTTCCACAGTCTCATCTACATTCTCTGCAGACAACATCCCATCGCTGTAACAACACACGCGGGCTTTCAAGTATTGATTCTTCAAACCACCGAACTACAATTGCATTCAAACATCATTCGTTCATACACATTTTTTTTTTACTCAGTCATCTGCCGATGTAGCAAGTCCTGTCCAGGCACACATCAATTTAGACTTGTAGACACACAGAGTTATCCGTTCATCCAGCCATCTACACGATGAATAATCACTTCATTCAATGATCGGTCTAACTATATAACCAGCCATTCATCCCTTCTCTGGCCTATTCATCTATCCATTCTTCCGTTCACCTATCTGTAACATACTTACCACTCACCTCTCCAACCACTCCATAGCTGTCAATCTACTTACCCACCTAACCAGCTAACCACAAAATCTTCATTCTACTAATCCAGCCTTCGATCCAGCCATCTATCCAATGCGTCCACTTTTTTTATTGAAGGGCCCCGTAGCAGATGTCTTGAAGGCTTATTGTGCAACCCTGTGATGAAAATGATGAAGTTTCTTTCTGCTTTTTCATTTTAATGGAGCATCGGTGGAATAACACTGACAGGGGAAAAGTACTCTGAGAAAAACCGGTCCCAGTGCCACTTTGTCCACCATAAATCCCACATGGACCTACCCGGGATCGAACCCGTGCCTCCGCGGTGAGAGGCCGGCAACTAACCGCCTGAGCCATAGCACGGACTACTGCGTCCACTTCCTTTACTCTTGCCCTGATTACAGCTCTTGTAACACCAATGACAGAGAACCTGCAGTGACGTTACGAGGTCGACCTTTGACATGAGTGACTGTTTTTCTCACGCACCCGTGTTTTGTATTTTCACTGGGATATGTGAACAAACAAAGGACAGGCAAAAGGACAAAATTCTTATGGTGAAAGACCCAAACAGAGGTAAACATAAAACTTCTCAGTTTCAGAAAAGGAAAGACAGAGCCCGGTATAATACAAATGTACATACATGCTTCTCATTCCCGACAAAGGAAGAAGTTGAACTTTCCAAACAAGGGAAAAGTTTCCAGACGTAGCATTGACCAGTGACCAGTAAGACCCTAGCTACGTCTTCATCCGGAAAGACAAAGGAAACTGCGAGTTATTATACTGCTGAATGACGAACGGGGAAGCTAATTTGTTTGCAATGCAGAACAACGTACTGGGATAAATGTGAGCAATGGATATAAACTACGAATAACGCGATACACTTGTTTCAAAGAGCATTTGATTTACTCTCATAACAAGATCATACACAATAATAGAGGCGTCTAGGGGGTTCTTCAGCTATTCCAAGATAATTACAGGACGGCACATCAGGAGATGTAACTCCACCAGAGAGCTCACTTGTCAAGAGTATCAGGAGCACAGCTGATGCCGCAAATCGAAAGGCGTAGTCCGTATCACGCTTCATAACACGCTCCATATAACGCTCTTAGTCACGCTTTTTATCACGCTCCATGCCATGTTCTATATCACGATCCATTTCACGCCCCATTTCACGCATTATATCACGCTCTATGTCATGCTCACTATCACGTTTCATATCACGCTTCATATCACGCTCAATGTTACGTTCCATTTTACGCTTTATATCACACTCCATGTCACGATCTATTCCACGCTCCATATCACGCTCAATGTCACGCTCCATGTCACGCTCGAATTGACACTCCATTTCACGCTTTATATCACACGCCATGTCACGATCTATAGCACGCTCCATATCACGCTCAATATCACGCTCAATATCACGCTCCATGTCACGCTCCATATGACACTCTATTTCACGCTTTATATCACACTCCATGTAACGATCCATAGCACGCTCCATATCACGCTCAATGTCACGCTCCATGTCACGCTCGATATAACACTCCATTTCACGCTTTATATCACACTCCACGTAACGATCCATAGCACGCTCCATATCACGCTCAATGTCACGCTCCATATGACACTCCATTTCACTCTTTATATCACACGCCATGTCACGAACCATAGCACGCTCCATATCACGCTCAATGTCACGCTCAATGTCACGCTCCATGACACTACATTTCACGCTTTATATCACACGCCATGTCACGATCCATAGCACGCACGTTATCAGGCTACGTATGACTCGTGTCATTCTCCATGTCATGCTGCTCCATGACATGCTGCTCCATGACATGCTGCTCCATGACATGCTGCTCCATGTCATGCTGCTCCATGACATGCTGCTCCATGACATGCTGCTCCATGACATGCTGCTCCATGACATGCTGCTCCATGACATGCTGCTCCATGACATGCTCATCAACTTTAGAAACAATACAACCTAAATAATGATAAAATGTAGACAAATATAAGAGAGAATTATTTCCACGCTTCAAATTATTTCTAAACAACTTGAAGTCTGAAAAAAAAAAAAAAAATATGACTGACCATAATAGAGACTGATCATCCTCTACCACTTGCTTAATCAAACAGAGCAGAGATTTCTAAACCAGTAAAGTAACTGTCTATTATCTGAAGATCTAGTGTTTGATACCCGCAACAGAAAACCCTTTATCTTTGTAAACTTAGGGCAGACCAGCTCTGGAACCCATCCAGACAATTTTGAACACTTGGTGCCGATTTCTCGTTTTCGTGCGATAAATTGGCCGAAGCTTGAATATGTAACTCAGTTATTTTATGTGCGCTCAAATTTTTCTTGACACTGTAGCTGTAGCTTCCGATAGTCTACATTCACTCTACTGCACTGTCGTCACCCACGAGAAAAACACTTTTTTCTGTACGTAACAACATTTTCATTATCTCTTGTGACATAACTGGGCGAAAAAAGAGGCAAAGAACTCTTTCAGCCTTTAACCATTAGTTATTTTCAAAAGGTGCCTTGAATTATTTGCCATAAATTTACCGAAATATGGAGTGAAAAATTTTGCTGAAAAACTATTTTCACCTATCTTAAGCCGTGGAAAATTATATTTTTCAGCACGTACAAATGTACATCACTTATTACGATTTTTCTACACAGACAAATACTCACTCTGTGTGACTGCACACTACGCAGTCGTCTCAGGATTATCTGCTTCGTACTGAATGTATTCGCTGTGAGAAAAACAATCCCACAGCAGACAGGCGGGGAGAGAAATGTTTTGTATAAAAGAACGTTAATTTGTAAGATTATATAGGGTCGATGACAGATGAGTGAAATATGGGTGTGGAATGTTTTGGAACGTTAACGAAGGGAAAAGGGAAGTAGTAAGAGGAAAACCTGGCCATATTAATTTTTTCCACCACAAATCCCACGTAGACTGGCCCAGGATTGAACGCGATGAGAGGCCATCGACAAAGCACTGAATGCATAATTCGAAAATTATGTGGAGGCTTTTACATTTCCATATACGTGGAATATTTCTACGTAACAAAATACGGCTTTGTTTTTATCGTATGTTTCTTGTTCTAACTTCGTACACATATGCATACAACACTGAAGAAACTTTTTTATTTCAGTAACGTGTTGTTGCGGGCCCGCGGTGGCGCAGTTGGTTGAGGCACTACGCTACAAGCCGGAAGGTTGCGGGTTCGATTCCCGATTGTGTCACTGGAATTATTCAGACATAATCCTTTTGGTCGCACTATGGCCCTGGGTTGACTCGGTCTGTAACAGAAATGAGTACCAGGAATATTTCCTGGGGTAAAGGCGGCCGATGCGTAGGGCTGACAACCTTACCACCTTCATGTGCCGATTGTCTAGAAATCTGGGAGCCTCAAACTCCTGGAACCCTCAGGGCCTGTCCAGGACTATAATGGGATAGCTTTACCTTTAACGTGTTGTTGCAATACTGCGCTCAACACAAGGGCTTAACACTTTTTCTTGTGGCCCTCAGTTTTTTCTGTTCTTATGTCCTACCGCATTCAGTAAAAATTTAAGTTACTAACACTTGCGTTTTTATATTAACCATGAAAACATAAAACAGCTCAGTTTTATAGGGAATAACATCTACTTTTATAATGCGCCAGTTTCGAAAGTAGGCCTGTAGTTTTCGCAAGTAGGTTTGTATGGGAAAAATAACTGACCTATTAAAGTGACTCAGATCTTTGATTGATATTCATTCCGTAGTCCTACGACAGGTCCGTAGCCTCTTCCAAAGCGAGTTCTTCACAGGGTGTGATCTAGTACTTCCTCTTTCAATTTCCAGTATCTTCTCTTTCCCTTAAAATCATCCAGTAGCTGCTTACGCCTTCTTCATCGTTTTCCTTTATTGACGTAAGGCAATAAAATATTATGAGACGGACAGACGTACTGTCAGCATAATGTCTGGGCATCCCGGATGTCGAAGTTCGATTGCCAGAAAGGGGAAGATATATGTCTCCCCTCCAAAGCGTTCAGAGTGGCTTTGTGCCACCTAACTTCTTACTCCATCGACAGAGGCTGAAGCAGATCTGTCCCACCCATCTAGTGCCTAGGTTAAGAATAGATGGAGATTTGTATCCATCACATATTCATCTATGGCTTGATGTTTAATTAATTATTACCTAATTATTAATTAATTAATTAATAGCTTTCTTTAGAATGTGTACGAATAGCAGTTGGTAGCGCCCCCTAATTAGCCTGTCAGAGTATTTTAAATAAACCTTTGAATTATTTGGGGTTTAGTTTCGAACTAATCTCCAGTACGGGGGGGGGGTTTTAATTTATATTACCCTTAAATGTATTCACGACCGTAGGGTGCAGCGAAGTCTGCAGAGTGTAAAAAATTACAATTCCCTACATAACGTCGAGGCTGGCATTGAACAGGTAATGAAATGTCCCTTTCCTCTACTCTTTTATACTACGTGCCTTCAGTTAACTATCTACTTACGTGCGTACCTACGTTCTTATTCACTTGCTTGTCTGTGTAGCCTACGCATACGTTAATACGCATACCTAATTTTAATATTTCGTAATTTATCACAAATAGGCTGATAAAATTTCCAGTCTTTTGGAATATAATGTCATATAGAAAGTTACGTAGGTAACAGTCTTCTGTATTACATCTATTAGGCCACTGCTGTTTCTTTCTCATTCATGTACAATTTATCTCACACACTGCAAACTTCTGAAAATAAAACAATTATGGTAGAGTATATTTATCAACAAGTAAAGAAAAACTGCCACATTGTGCACGCCTCGTAAATATCTATTTCACATGATACTGCAGGCAGCATGCAAGTGAAAACTAGCAGCCACTCCTATATTGCCTGCCCTTGGCCTAGAGCCTTTATTTTCTTCTAACACGATAGGGGATCATGTTAAGTGGACTCCTGTCACCACAGCATGGCGCGCTCTCAAGTTGCGGATGGAGCAGACGGCCACATTTGAAGGGTAGCTGCGAGTATGTTGAATAGGCAATAATAGACAGCCCCAAAAAAAGTGGGATATTCGCGAGAACCTAGCCATAACTCGGTAAAAATGACACGTTAAACTGTCAAGGAGGGACTCGGATTTGGACAAATTCTTTAGTAGGGTATAAGCGAAGGGAAAGGGGTAAGAGATGAAAAATGTATACAAATTTGGATAGAAAAATACAAAGGGAAGATTTCGTTTCATTTATATAGGTGCATATGGAAGAATAATATCAAAATTAATTGAAAAAAATGGGATATAAATCTGTGAATTGCATTATAATGGATTAAGTTACATTCTACTGGCGGCATTTTGTAACCGCTGTGAAGAACTACAAGAGTCTATATAATAGCATAAAATCCTTTAGTAGCCTGCAGAGCGACTATCAGCTTCTCAGTTTCATAAATAATTTTGAGAGGAATTAAGGTTCATTAGGAATACTATTTCATGGAAAGACATTTAAATTAAGGCAAAATTTCTATGCATTAAACTTTTAAGACATGCTAAACACTTTCTCATCCTAATAAAACATGGCAATGCTTAGTGTTTTACAACTGTTCAAATTTTCAAACATTTCTAGCAAATTGTATGGCTTTGAAAATTACGTAACTCTGACACTTTGACGGTGTTGAATACTGTAACACTATTCCTCCCTATCAAACATTTCATACAGCAATTTGTAACCAATACCGTAAGAGTCTCCAAATTACGTGGACAAATTTTCGAACTGCGATTGAGATAATAACATAGGCTCCAGCAAACGAAGGTTTAGGGTTTCTTTACACGATGAGGAAGTTCACGATCAGCTGAAAGTAAGCTCACGATCAGGACTTTAGGTAGAACTGTCACACGCAATGCTTGTGCATCTCTCGAGAAAAGTTCCTTCTGTTTTAAACACGTTTGAATCTTCGCCGATAGAGATTTTGCGGTAATCGCATTACTTTATGTGAAACGTTGTTGAGAAGAACGCCCGCGCTCACTTAAACACCCCGTGATGTGAGTGTGACCATTGGTACGAGAAAATGCATTCAAGTACAGGCAAAATATACTTTTCGTAACCGTGAGCTTACCGTTTTCGAAATGAAGCTAAACACCAGTAAAACGAATCTAAAATTCTTATACAGCTGCATGTGGTATTCTGCAGTGAGGAAACTGCAGACTATATGATGTTTACAATTTATACCGCGGACTTACAGAAGAAACTTCCGCAGCCTTGGGATATATGCAAAGTGTTTGAGAATTTTAACAAGCTGAAAATTTGTATTTATTTCGTTTCCAGCACGTAGACCTAAAGAAATAGTAGGGTTTTGTATGGTACTGTTCTGTACATATCAAGTGGCTCAGTACAAGAACGTTTAGATGCTAGTATTTGGGGCTCACAGTTCAGAATATCTGTGCGTATTCAGCAGTCCGTAGTTTACGACTTGGATCTTCCTCCCAATGTCCCACTACTCAGGCGTTTAGTCGCCGGCCTCTCACCGCGGAGGCCCGGGTTCGATTCCGGGTCAGTCCATGTGGGATTTGTGGTGGAAAAAGTGGCACTGGAACAGGTTTTTCCCAGAGTACTTCGGTTTCCCCCTGTCACTGTCATTTAACCGTTGCTCCATTACACGAAAAAAAGAAAAAAATACTGATCATCTTTCTCATAGGGTTGCACAATAAGTCTCAAGGCTGCGGTGCGTCCGTAACATCTGCTGCGGGGCCCTTCACCGAAAAAAAGCCTTGAATCAGGAATTTCATAGTACTGAAGTGTTCGTGGTGACACTAAATAGTGGCTGAATTAACAACAAGACAATTTTCATCCACATTTGCACAATTTTTCATTGACAGCAATCCTGATATTCGAGAACTCAGGTCTGTGGATCATCAAGTTAGGCGAAAGATGTTACGAGGAAGTAAACCTGTATAGGATTAGTATCAAGAAAGCAAAATTCTGGCTTATATAGATAGAATAGATATATAGATAGAATAATGCTTTCAGGACAATACCAGTGACTCTTCACCAACCGGCTGTGCTGTCCACTGACTGTTGATATGAAATGTTATACGAAGCACGTATCTAAATGCCTGAGCTTCTGTCAAATGTCGGAGAAGTACTTTAAAGTAGAACACAATCGCTTTTTCGCCTGTCTTCAACAAATAATCACCTTATAAATTTCCATCTTTTGATATGTAACTGTTTAAAGTTCACGGCACCATTCAATAAAGCAAAAAAAAAAAAGAAAAAAAAACTGCAATCGAAATCGAAGGAAAACAAAAACGATTAAAAAATTTTAAATATACTTCCCTTTGACATGTTTTGATTACTAAATCCATGTAGCCAAACGCGTATTATTAATTTTTTTGACAAAGCTGTCCGTAGTTCATATATAGCATTGGGTAGAATATTTAATGAAAATAGATGTAGAAGGGGAGCCGATGAATTGCTGTCCGTATACCGACGAAAATACGAGTTGACGACAGAGAAATTGGGTAGATTGCAGTCCGTATACCGACGAAAATACGAGTTGACGACAGAGAAATTGGGTAGATTGCAGTCCGTATACCGACGAAAATACGAGTTGACGACAGAGAAATTGGGTAGATTGCAGTCCGTATACCGACGAAAATACGAGTTGACGACAGAGAAATTGGGTAGATTCCCGGCACAGCCAAGGAAACATTTTCTTCTCCAAAATGCCCAGACCGGTTCTAAGGCCTAAACACCTTTCTCTGTAGTGGGTACCGGGGATCTTCCCCTTGGGTAAAGCGGCTGGAGAATGAAGCTACTCACCACTTCCATCCATTTCCGAGGTTAATTAAGAGTAGAAAGTAGCTCCAATCCCTATAAGCTTCCATGGCTTTTACAGTGACAATTTTACTTTTGTAGGTGTGGGCGAATATGATCATAGCCGAGTTCGAGGAACTATCCCGAAAAACAATAAAATGTTTAAAGTCTTGGTCAGGATCCTCTTCGGTACGACTAGGATATCCCGGGTGAAACTAGGAATTGTTAGCCTCTCGGCCGCGAAGTTCGGTAAGGTCCTTCAGAGATCAAGAATTTCTCCGCCTTTTATGGAAACGGGCGCCGCATTGTCTTGTTTGCAGCATCCTGAGCAAATTCAATGCCATTCACATCCTTTGAATTAAGGTTTTCTCTATCTCCCCGTCTTATGTTTTATAAGATGATGTAATAATATTTGATGAAGACTTCAAAATATTAATTTCGACAGTATGTAATTAAGAGAGGGGATAAATATAGACTCCAAACTTACTTTGTGTAATTGGAATTTCCTGTATTGAAACAGTAGGCAATCTTGAATATTATTTTCGGCAGGTAAAATGAGGAAAGCAGATAGTTGTAGTAATAATTAACTCCATGTAAGAGAGTCCTTCCTGAGAAGCTAACACGTCCTGAGCTAGTCAAGAAATTCCTCGCATTTTATGGACTTCGAAAGTTCATTGCCGCGTTGACAACATCTTGTCACGTACTTATCCTGAGCCAGATCAATCCAGGCCAAGCAGCCCCTAACACACTTCCCGAAGATCCATTTTAATATTATTTTCCCATCAACGCCCACGTCTTCCAAGTGGTCTCTTTCTCTCAGGTATCCCCACCAAATCCCTGTATGTACCGTCCTGTCCCCCGTACGTGCTACATGTCCCGCCAATCTCATGCTTTTTTTTGATCACCCCCCTTTACAGACACAACAAATAATTGCGTATACATTATTTAATAAAGACGGGACGTGTAAGGCTTACGATGCTAGTGACGATTCTTTAACTTATGATGAAATTAAGAACTACGTTTAGAGAAATGTACATGCATGTACATATTTCTTTTGATACCTACATGCAAAAGCATATGGAGGCATAGTATATGTATTCATACGTGTTTACACATATTTTTAAAGTGTATACACTAGATACCTATGCTCAGAAATTAAATGATAAGCGAAGACATGCATAAACACAAGAATATGTCACACAGGAAGAAAACTTATAATTTTGTACATTTTAACACCTAAGGTTCTAGGTAGGAGAAATGAAGATAAGAGGTTCTGAAAAGAAAGGTGTCAAATATTTACCGAATTTTAACTCGTCTTGACGTCTTCCTAAATTTCCATAACAAATAAGTGTCATTAGTCATAAGTACATTTTGCAGCATGGAACGAAACATTCACATAAGTAAAGAAGGCGTAATTGACCAGACGTTACATACATTGCACAAATTGAACCTATAATATTTTACGTTCTAACTCGCGAAACTACATTTACACAGTTAGATGTGGTAGATCCTATGTGATCAATTTGTTTGACATCCAATTGTAGAGGTAGTAAAATAAATAAGGTTACAGCCCACGCACTAAAGCACCGTGCTTGAATTCCCTGGTGAGACGTTTGAATTCTAACTGTTACATGCAATATTAAATCCAAAAATATGCGCCGAGAGAAAACGTGTATTTTAACACACACACACGTATCAAAAAATAAAGCACATGTAACAGTCCACCAATTTCAACTTCGCAGGTACGTGTGAAAAAAAATCCAATTTTGTTGGATGAAAGAACACTTAAAACATATTCTGTGTTTCTAAACACCACGTCGTTATTACACATGGGGTTAACTTTATGTAGTCTAGAACACTACTCATCTAATTGCGGGCCGGAGAGAGTTGGTGATCTGCGAAATATTTTTCATCTCTCTGCAAAATTTTAAGTGAAATCATTATCATCCTGTAGTCTCCCTTCCGACAAGTCCATAGCCTCTTCCAAATCAGGTTCTTCATAGAATGCGATCTAGTGCTTCCTCTTTCAATTTCCAGTATCCTCTCTTTCCCTTACGTTCATCCAATAGCTGCTTACCTCTTCGTCCTCGATTTTCTGTCACTGTTATTCTTCCTGCTATCTTTCCTTCAATCACGTGGTTTAGAAGGCAGTTTCTTCGCAAGATGTGACCAATTCAGTTAGCCTTTCTTCTTTTTATTGTATGTAGGATATTCCCCTCCTCCTTGACTGTGTGTAATACGAGTACTTCATTTCTCACACGATCGGTCCAACAGATCTTCTCCATTCTTCTCCAGCACCACATTTCAAACCTTTCCAGGTATTCCTGATCTACTTTCCGAAGTGTCCACATTTTAGCACCATAAAAGTTATGCTACAAATGTAGCATTTTACTAGTTTCTTCCTCAAGTTTCAGTCAGATTTGCTGGTGTAAAGAGTCTTCTTCTTGTTGAATGCTGCTTTTGCCATGGCAATCCTGAATTTAATTTCACGTGTACACGTTGCATCATTTGTTTTCATGCTCCCCAAATAGTTGAAATATTCCACATTCTCCGACTTTTTTTTGATTTATCGTAATTTTTATTGGGGATTGTTGCCTTGAGATTCTCATTACCTTAATTTTTTCCACATTCGTTTCCATTCCATAGCGTCTTCCAATTTCAGTTAGTCTATCAATCATGCCCTGTATAACCGTTTCTTCCTTACTTAGTAGCACAAGGCTCTCTGAATATTTCTGACGGTGATCTACTTTCGAAGTCTAAAACCTTTGCCGGATTTTTATAAATATCAGTAGGCCTACTGGAGTTATTTACAAAATTTTGATAAGCCAGTGTTTTTTTGTAAAAACTAACTAAGAATCGTTCTATACTTCGGAGTAAAATTGATTTCTCCCATTATTTTCCATAATTCTTGACCGTTCTAAGTTAAATTCGGTATTGAAGATCTACGTACACATTCATACACATAAAATCATCTAGCATTTACAAGTTTCATGAAAATCAATTCCGTGAAAGCCATGTTTTACTTAAGAATATGAAATAAATTTTCTACTTATATGGATAGATAAAATCAACAACAGTCACAACACAACACCTATATAGACAAAAGTCTGTGTATTTATTTATGCGACATGTTTCAACCTACAAGTAGGTCATTTTCACGCTCATATAGATTCAAAACGTATTAAGGAAGACAGCATGAAATACAAAGGAAATGGTCTTCAAGGCGTTTCCTTAAAATTTTAATGATCGTTTTATTTTTGTATTTCATGCTATCTTCATTATATGTTTTTAATCAATATGAGCGTCAGGATGACCTACTTGTAGGTCGAAGCGTGTCGCAGAACTAAAGATACAGATTTTTTGTTGACGTAGATGGTTTTTTGTGACAGTTATAGATTTTACCTGTACGTGTTTAGACACACAACAGGATGTCACACTTAACATTTTGCCCTATTTTCTACGCTATTCTTCAAAGTTTGGTTAAATTCTGTCCAGGAGATGTTCATAAAGATTTATTGATTATGAATTTCATGAAAATCGGCACTCAGAAAGCCATACCTGAATTTGGGGATTCAATTAATTCGTAATTATAGCTTTTATTCTTTGATTTGTTTAAATTCGGTACGACAGACCTGTTGAGAATATGTGACTTGTTTGAAAATAGATGCAGTGAAGGCCGTTCTTTTCTTATATGAAATTACATTTGTGCTTGTAAACAAAATCACACAATATTTTTAAAAATGAGAATATTTGGTAAAGTTTGTGTATTATGTCACGGAATTTCCAGTCTTGCCAAAATTTTTATATATGTGAAGAGATAATCAGAAGCAAATAGGCCGTCTGAATTTTATATCCACGTAAGTAGAATAAAGAGATGAGAGTGTACGACTTTGGATTTGTAAGATCGTGAAAATGAAATTCGAATATGTAATTTCAAATAAACCGAAAATACAGTGGCTCAGTATAATACATTCTTGCCAGGTTCATAACATAAACTAAGAGATCTGAATTCTGTTCTCATCCATACATAGCCACAACACTGGAAGTCCTATGGTATTTAAAGCCTTCACATGTACTAAATATATTGAAATTCATAGGTCGAATTAATATCTTCACATTACGTATTTTATTTCAGTTTAATATATTTTAGGTTATTTACAAATGCCTACAGCCTCAGGACATTCAGTAAAATTACCAAATGTTTGGCCAGAGACACATTGCCAGGTATTTCCTCCACGAGTCAGCATCCTATTCAATAGGTACATTTGAATAATTTTCCTGGTTAAAGCAGGGGAATCGTGAAGTTTGTCACCCATCTGTGTTTAGTGCAGATTCTAGATTGCACGCAGCTGTAACAACAAGCTGCCAACGCTTTTACGAAATGACACAAGAGGAATTACTTATATCAGTATATTTCGTTGGCTAGTTCTTTGAATGTCTAAGGACACTTCGTTATGTATAAAGGTGAGATGGTCATGTACTGCAAAGCAACGGAGAATAATCGCGATGTGTAACAAGATCGGCTTGCTATGGAGGCACTCGCCTGAAACAAGTAGAAAGATGTCAAGAAATTTTATCAGCACCAACGTTGGAGCCTCACAGAGTGAAATTTTCGGGCATAAATCAGAAAACGTAGAGATTTGAGAACAAGAACAATACAGACAAAAAATATGAAGGAAAAAATAAGATAACACCCCAAAACTGTAATCAGGGGTACTTAACAAACTCGAAGGAGGCAGTAGAGAAAAGGGTCAGTGTTTGAGAATTATTTCTCGTGTTTCGTTCCTTCGCGACTAGTTGCCAAGAAACAAAAAATAAAGCGATCAGAGATTGTGATTTGAGAAAAGTACGACCTCCATAGGATGACAAAAATGACCTTGAATTGTCTAGCGCCGTGAAGCACACATTAGTTTTCCTTGATAAAGTGATACAAATTAATAAAACCGAGGAAAACCCAAGAAATACAGTCAGAAGAATTGAGATCTCTCGGTTAGCCAGTAAATAACAGAGAGAAGAAGGAAAGGAGACTGGATGAAGCAAACATAATTTTCAGTCAAAATAAAACCACTAGAGGTCTTTCGGTATAAAAATTGCAGACAAAATATGGGAATAAAAGAAACGGAGAAAAGAAGAGAAAAAAGGGAATATACAGCAAGGAAAAAGAGATGAGGAAAAAAAAGAAGTCTAAACCACTCCTAAAAATTACTCTCTAATCTTCTCGTTTATCGAATATTCATTTATCAGTAATCGGAAAGTGAAGTAACTCTACTATATGACATATTAAATAATTTCTTTTTACAAGTAAAACATCTGGTTAAAATTGCAAAATAAATAATTGTATAAAACAGAACTAATTCAGGAAATCCTGCAGTACATTACATTCTGGGGTACGTGGTGGTGCTGTTGGTTGGGGCACTGCGCTACAAGCGCGAAGGTCACGGGTTCGATTCCTGATGGAGTCATGGGACCGCACTATGGCCTTGGGGTCTAGTCAGCCTGTAACAGAAATGAGTACCAGGAGTATCTGCTGGCTGTAGGTGCGCAGGGCTGACAACCTTGCCACCTCCGTGTTCCGATTTTCTAGAAATTCTGGGAGCCTCAACCTCCTGGATCCTCAAGGTCTGCCTAGGCCTGTATAGGGATTGCTTTGCTTGACGTATATTCTAGAGTGACTCCGAAAGAGACATAGACTCATGCAAAATTCTGTTAGATACTTGAAAGAAACAATGCATATAGTTCGCTAATATAGGGAACTCAATATAATGGACTAAATAACAAGACGAGAGGGAATGTACATATAACGTAATATTGAGGCGCGTTCGCTAAACATTGTTGCCGTGAAAAAGCAATAAGTATTGCATATGCTGTGTGTGTCTGTAGCTTTATTTATGAAGCATGCAAAACGCATGCGCCGTATTATTATGCGTGGCCTATCTGACTCTACCATATTTTTCCACATTATCTCATAAACTGCACGATTTTCGGGAAAACGTTATTGGAATAAAATGTGTGTTGTGATTTTCTCTACAACTCTGTCTGAAATATTTCTTATTATAAGAAGAATTCAGTGAGATATTATCATAAATGTGAATAGATCTTCATGTCAAGTGCCCGTTATTCTTGTCAGACTTTAATGAACATTTAATTTTCTCGACAGATTTTCGGAAAAATACTCAAATACCAAATTTCAGTGAGGAGGCCGAGGTGTTCCATTCAGACGGACAGACAGACATGACGAAGCTAATAGTCGCTTTTCGCAATTTTGCGAATGCGCCTAAAAACAACGAATCTGTGTAGGCTTAAAATTACAATTGTACAAATCGATTCCGACGCAATGTAATTCTATACCTCAGCCGGGCGAATCTTGCCACTCTATTGCCCTGATGAAAATAAACACTAAACCATGCATTACATTGTGCTTTGTTCCGAAGGAACTGGAAAATATATGGCAAACATGGATAGCGCGGTCCATCTCACTGACCTGTCTCTAATTCACATGCTGCTGCTCCTCAGTACTTAACATTTGGAGGCATGTTATGAGCCCATGTGAATTATGATTGCATCGCAACACGTTTTGAATAAATGATAAACTGATGTGTTGCCATTTAAAACAAATGTCTACAGCCAAACCTGAAATGAAAATCTGCCAACTATTTCAGAAACGTCCGATTATATGATAACTTGTCATGTATTTATGTCATGAATATTTGGAACTCGGATTAGCTTACAAGAATCTGCTCATAAAATTTCCCTTAATTCCAGTTTGCCATGAATGTGCTCTATCTATCTTCACAGGCGCAGCCCTGCGACCCAGTGATAACGCTATGAAAACTACACCTGATGTGCTGGAAATAGAAGTATACTAAGAAGTCAAAGTATTATCAAGTACAAGCGTAGATCTGAGGTCTTTCAGGTGTCAAAAATCTCAGAAAGATTACAATTTACAATTAATTATAGATAATATTTCTGCAAAATTTTGTGCCGAGGAAGAAGAGAGACAGATTCCCAAGCTCCACGATGATTAGGGAAATAAGATTAAGAAAAGTGAGACCGAAGGACACGTAGCACCCAAGTAAATGTAAATGTAAATCAATCCCTTTACAAGCCTATTACAGGCCTTGAGGTTTTCAGGAGGTTGAGGCCCTTAGATTTCAAGACAATCGGCACTTGGAAAGTGGTAAGGTTGTCAACCCCACGCACAGGGCCGCCTTTATCCCCCAGGATATTTCTTGTACTAATTTCTGTTAGAGTTTGAGGAAGGATTATGTCAAATTCCAGTGAAACCATAGGGAATCGAACCCGCGACCTTCTGGCTTATAGCCTACTGCCTCAACCAACTGCGCCACCTCGTGACTATTTCATAGTCACACTTTTATGCTTTTGAAAATGAACTGTCGTCTACGGCTGAATGATTCTTAGATTAATCAAAAGTGATTCATTCAGGTGGTAAGCTATAGCTTCTGTAACAGCAAAGTTAGTGCGAAAGAAAAATTTAAAAGGACGGCGACTCCGGATCCAAACCCTGCACCTCCCAAGTACGAAGTGGCAATGATGGCCACTCAAAAGACACCTTGGTTTTTTTTTTTTGTCTAGGAATATAAGAATGTGGGAAACAACACGGCCTTCTTCAAATTAGGCATGCCCCATTAAAATTCCGAATGTTCACCTTTATGGAAACTTCGAGTTTGGATGTTCAGGAAGTAAATGCACACCTCATGCGAGAGATTAGATTCTCGTAAGCTCATGACAAGTTGGTAATATTAGCTCGTCGTTCAGGGGACAGATACAAGAAATCCAGTGACACGGAGAGGAGACAAATGAGAGACGTTGCTAAGCGACGTACAGGATGGAGATAAAAACCACATACATTACTCGAGGTTTCAACACAGCCTTACTCGAAAGTGTGGCGCATACTACACACACCATATATCTGGCCTAATTTACCAGCGAATATAATAAGAGAAGCGTGTATCAATACGCGCATATCGATACACTGCATGCACACTGTTATTCGTTTCATCACGGTCTGATTTATGTACTGAACTGTTCAACAAATCTTTGAACAGCTACCGTGAAGCGATTTCATGCGTTGTGAACCCTCGCACTCATGTATGCTTAGCCGAATGTTGCTCTAAAACACGATGCTGAATTGTACTTAAACGGTGCGATGAGCATTCTCTCAGTCGTGTAATTGCGTGTGTTGAAATATGACGTTTGTACTGCACATTGCAATGTACAGAGTTCATATACGCTACCTCCATGAAGATTGGTTGTACAAGAAGTTAAAGACAGGACTGCGGCTTATGTGTCAAGATATTACTATTGTACACAAAAAACTACTAATTACTGTCACTAACCGACGTAAATTAACGATGTAGCCAATATTGAAGTTAACATAATTCGAGGCAATAAACTGTATTCCTCTACGAATACTGATTTAAGGTTTTCACGACAGTTCACTTGTCATGATCTTCCCGTCTCTCAGTGATCGCCTCGTGTGGAAGTGGGTTCGGTTGACAAAGCTTCGGCAAAAAAAAATGCTCTATCAATTTTCAAATTTGACACTGAAAGAAGATAATATAAAGTTCTTCAAAGTAGAAAATACATAACAGATAATGCATAATAGAGTTATAATAATGTAAAATATAAATAAGTAATACACCAATAAGGAAAACCGATATAATTTTCCAAACTCAAAACCCGGGTAACACCGGAAAAAAAAGCAAACGAGAACCGGCTGTGCAACAACTTTTTTTGTTACATTCTTCAGACCTTAGTGTGGATGGTAGAATAATGTTATAAATGAGTTTAAATAAATATTTGTAAATATGTAAAATGGGACAAAGTAGCCCAAAATATATCTTGATGGCTTACCACACATTTTGTGATATAATTTATATTTACCTCCTGAAATTGGTAGCCTCTATTTTCAGGCCAAAACTCGAAATATTCTTAATTAAAATCAAAATAATATCTCCCTCTTACGGTCCACAAAAATATAAAAAATTTAGCATTCCATTAATCCCTTAATATTAAAAATAACTGTGTAAGTACACAGCAGCTTAGCAAGCCCTTCAGATGTAGCTGGTGTTCTTCACTCCAAACTGTGCTCTGAGTTGTGACAGCATTATATATAAGCTCCAGTTTGTGAGTTAAAAGCACATTCTTTCTGCTGCTACAACTTCAAGCTGATCACATTTCCGTTCGCCAGTTTGCTACTTATATTGGTGTGTGTGTGTGGTGTGTGTTAGTTGAATTGTAACTCACGCCTGTAATATTTGCTTGTGTTTCCCACGTCAGGTTCAGCACATAACTTAAGCCATCTCATTACACCTTCCTGAATTATCAGCTACAGTTCGGCCAGTGTAATTCGGAAACTACCCACCAACATAAACAAGACAGGCAATGTACATTATAACATAATACTGAGCCTCGTTGGAGTAAATATTTTTGCTGTGGAAAAGCAATAAATATTAAGAGTGCGTCTGTATTCGTGCATCTTTCCTGCGTCGTATTGTATTGTCATTTGTGGCCTCTGCGTCTCTACCGAATTGTTTCCACATTATCTCACAAACGGCAAGAGTTTCGGGAAACGTTTATTGAACATAAACTGTGTGTTTTGGTTTTCTCTACAATTTTGTCTCAAATATTTCTCATTCTAAGAAGAATTCAGCGAGATATCATAAATGTACATAGGTCTTCCTGTAAAGTACCCGTTATTTTTGTCAGACGTAATCAAACCTGAATTTTCTAGACAGATTTTCAAAAAATACTCAACTATCAACATTCATGAAAATCCGTCCAGTGAGAGCGAGTTGCTCCATGCGGACAAACAGGCAGACCATGACATAGCTAACAATCACTTTTCGCAATTTTGCGAACGCTCCTACAAATTGCGGTAGGCTATAGGATCTCAGTAACTGTTTTTTTAAAGAAGATGAACTCACTTCTCATTTAGGGGTTATGAATTTTTTATAGCTCTTCAAGAAAAATGGTGTAGTTGAACTCCCGTGTATTTAGCTGCGCTGTAAGTAGTCGAATCTTTAAATTCGACTTACAGAGTCTATCTCCAAGACTCAACACAGGCTTACGTCATACATTTTTGTCTTAATCTAAAGTGCGGTACGCTTCAAAATACTTAACTTTGAACATGTGGTAATATCTCTAACCCAGAAAAATGTTAAACCGATTCATACCAATAGATACGGTCCGGGGATTGATTCCCGGTGGGGGTGAGATTTTACGTAATCTTTCAGACCGGCTGTGGGGCCCACTATGCCTCCTGTTATATACACCATTCGTGGTGTATTTCTCAATCCCCATTATGTTATTTGGTGAAGATTACAAATTCCGAAGCTCTTATTTATGTAATTTTCTCCAGCCTCTAATTATGTTCTTAACATACTCATCCTATTTGAGTCCTTTAGGTGTCCTGCTTCAATGGGTACCGGGTCTCTTTCCCGGGACTAAACCGGCCGGGTCGTGGCTTTGACCACTCCCCCCCCCCCCCCCCCATCTTGGGCCGTGGTTAAGAAAGAGTAAAACTATACCTCCACTCCCCGTCTGGGGCTTCATGACCTGTTCTAGGGTAAACTTTACTTTTAGGTGTTCTGTTTGACCATTTAATTCTTCTTGTAACAGTTACTAAAACAGCAGACTATTTACAGCTAGCCTACGAAGGGTTGGGTGACTAGACAAAATGAATGTGTATCTATTACTAGTCATTCAATATATTTAGGTATTTAAGAGAAAAATATCTGAACATATACATACACATGTACATACATAAAACAAACGTACGGTTTAAAAGATAATTGCCCCGCATTATAACGGAACCGTAGAGTAAATTGATTAACTCACACCAACAAACGCACCAAAACAAGTTTGTCACTGATTTCTTTATTAAAAGTTTACCCCAATACGAATTTCGGCACTTATATATTGCCGAAATGCGTATTGGGGTAAACTTTTAATAAAGAAATCAGTGACAAACTTGTTTTGGTGCATTTGTTGGTGTGAGTTAATCAATTGTACAAGAATGCACGGTAAATATAACGTGAAGTTCGTAGAGTAAATGTTTAGTAATATAAGAATAAAATTTCATTTGGGTTCTCAATTATGGTGGCAATCCTAACTGGCCTTGTGATTCAATTACACACAAGTGATCCTCGTTCACCTCGTACATTTTAATTATCTCTCTAATTGTTTGACACGGGGGTGATGCTGAAATATCCTGCCACAGAGGAACTGTGTAAACAACGCGTTTTCATTCATATAAAATCTGGGCCTCATACTGCACAGTGTGGTGTGATTTGTTTTAGAAAAGACCTACGCTAAAGCAAATATGTTATGTTCGGGGAAATATTTACTGCATCTAACGTAGTTACTGTATCTGCTGTATCTACTTATCTACTTATCTACTATATCTACTGTATCTACTATATCTACTATATCTACTGTGTTTACTGTATCTACTCCATCTACTGTGTCTTCTGTATCTACTGTGTTTACTGTATCTACTCTATCTACTGTATCTACTGTGTTTAATATATCTACTCTATCCACTGTATCTACTGTGTTTACTCTATCTACTTATCTACTTATTTACTGAATGTAATCTATCTACTGTGTTTAATCTATCTACTGTATTTACTGTATATACTCTATCTGCTATATCTACTGTCTTGACTCTATCTACTGTATATACTGTATTTACTGTATCTACTCTATGTACTTTATGTACTGTGTCTACTCTGTATACTGTACCTACTTTATCTACTTTCTCTACTGTGTTTACTGTATCTACTATATCTACTTATCTACTGTATCTTCTGTATCTACTTATCTTCTGTATCTACTTTATCTACTGTATCTACTCTACTGTTTTTACTGTATCTGCTCTATCTACTATCTACTGTACCTACGGCGAACTTTGCTCAAGATACTGACGGCCAAAAGTTTCCGGTAAATTTCTTCACTCGTTTAAAGCGAATTTAGGGCAGTAGGATAAAGCATGTCTTTGTCAATTGCACTTCCGCCATCCACCCCTTCATGCTCTTCAGTTTAATCTTTCTTGCATCCTTTACCTCTTTCTACTTAAGACGCAATCAGTTCATACAGCTTTTCTAAGAGCATTCTGACTATCCAACCACTGCACAAGGTCACAAAGTTTTATAAATATACGTAAAACTTTTCGTTGCGGAAGATATTAAAGGAGACATTTTAGGAAATTTTTGTTTCTGTCATAATAAATTAACCTGAAATTTTTCAAATATTTAACGAACACCCGAGGGTTCTGAGAATACACTTCACATATATTTCTTAGCACTACTTTCGATTTTTATAAACAAAGTAATTCACGTACAAACCTTTTGCACATAATCAAGAAATTTACCATTCTCTTAAAACCCCACGTTGTATTACATTGTCCGCAAGAGCCCACTATTCTCCCCTATAAAGGTAAAGGTAAAGTTTACCCTAGAAGAGACCATGAAGGCCCAGAGGGGAGTAGAGGTATAGCTCTACTCTTTCTTTAACCTCGGCACTAGATGGGGGAGGGTGGCTAACGCCACGCCCCGGCCGCTTTACCCCCGGGAATGACCCTGTACCCATTGTACAGGAGGCTAGGTAGGCCCCAAGGCCGGTCTGGATGGGTGCTGAAAATCTCGCCCCCCACCTGGATTGGATCCCTGGACCGTCCAGCTCGTAGCCAGTCGCTATACCGACTGCGTTATCCCTGCCCACAGTCTTCCCTATCCCAATCCTGTCAGCTGCATGAAGTCTACGTCATGTCATTCCATTCATATGGAATTACCTTTATGCGTGTGTACAGATACGTCAATCTTTACCTCCGTCATGTCTGTTCGTCAGTTCGTCTGTCTCTCCCTGAAACAACTGACTCCCACCGGACCGATTTGAATGAAAATTGGCAGTGTGAGTTTTTATAAATTTGTCAACAAATACCTATTTGTGTTAAAATCAAATAAGAATAACACAAATTCTACACAAAATATCAAGCGCATTCAAAATTACAGTGGTTACTAACGTTTTCATAGTTATCTCATTCGAATAGGCGCAATGATTGCTTTAGATATTAAAGTTACCACTTATTTTATGGTCACCATGCTTACCTTAGTTACCACTGTTATCAGTGTTCCTCCATTACTTTTTAACAAGATTACCGAGGTTCCCAAAGTTATACTGTCATTATGATCACCATTGGTATGATGATTACCTGATTGTACAATAAAACACACGATGATACGCAGCACTATATAATGCTTACCTTAGTTGTTACGGATGTGCCAATGCGCCAGAAATGTTTTTTTCTGTGGACGTTTCCTATTTTGTTAATACTATTCTCCCATTTAAGCCAATATATCCCAAGCTGTCTTCTCCCTTGAGGGTTTCGTCTACGTTCGCAAGAATAAAGACTTTTCTCATATCCACTCTATGTGCCATAATTCCGCCCCCATCCCCCCCCCCCCAACAAACACACACCCAATAATTCCTGATTTGATTGCCCTAACAATATATTTGTTAAATAATCTAAATTATAAAAGTGCTTAGTGTGTATCTATCTCCGTTCTTCCATTACTTCCTCTCATTTATATTCAAATATTCTCTCGCAGCATTATTCTACGCAACAAAAACAAACAAAATTTTACACAATCAAACTCTATTATTTTAATTAGACAAATCATTGTTTGAAGTCAATGACCAGTTAGCAAACATCCGTTCCTTTTTTTAATCACGATGGCAAATTTTCAACACGCGTTTTCATTTAAATAAGATAAGTTCCGGATTTTTATTCTGCAGCGCAAATAGACGCATTTCTATCCCGAGAGATAGGGCTTGCTGCGTTGTTATCAAACTCATTAATGTATTCGAGAATCCCTTCCATTCTACCGTACAAGAATAAAGGCAATCTTCGCTAAAATATTCATCTCTATGTTAGCGTACAAGGGAGGAGACGTTTGTTTCTTGTTTACACAGTTGTGAATCCCTTCAGGAAATTTGTTCTTTCTCTAAACAACCGTAGGCCCTCTATACGAGAGAATGTATGGCTCTTAGAAAATTTTACAAAACTTACTTTAATGTTGTAAATTCTAACGGTAACCAAGTGTAACATATTTTTAACATTAAGAAAATTTATATTTTGACACAGAGTGTATTTAAACGTTTCGTAGAATTCTAAAAATACAAAACATTCTTCTATGTGTTGGAGACTGTTGTAATCGTCCGTGTTAGGGGTGACTTAAAATTCAGTCAGGTACAAATGACCGGTCTCCGAGAATATTCGGAGTGCAAAACTGGGACAGAACTTTTAAACCTCATTCATTGATGTTAGTGAAATGAATGAGAATGTGCTCACACTTCGATACATGACAAAATAATTTATTCACAGTTACCCAAAATTTACAGGAATTAAATGTCGACCTCTTAACTGATTAACTGTACAACTTGACCACTCAACATGGGACCGATAGGTTGTTCCGAAACATCGGTAACAAACTACCAATCTACGCTGCGTAAAATCCCAGACGAGGGCAGATCTCATTTACGCAGTGACGGAAGCCTGAAATCACGCATCTTCAGTATAAATTTTAATGCTATTACTTCCGGCGGTAGTCGAGTTCATCCATGAGGACAGACAAACAGACGGATGGACGGATGTGTATGACAAATTAAATAGTTGCTTTGCGAAAATTCGTAACAGTCAGCACCCTGGAAGTACAGTAACTTAAATTCGTCGTAATTATTTTAAACATTGCAAAAATGATGTCCGTGTGTGATTTGTTAACGGAGGAAGACTACGACACGGCATCTTGAATCTTGTGAATGCTGAACTGAAATATATATATGGGAGAATGTGGTCGTGTTTAAATTTGAGGTAAGCCGGCTGTCCAGGAATTTTTCTGGAGGAATTAAGAGGTATCATAAAGTCCTGAGTAAGGTTAATCAGTACTATGGCCGTTCTTATTATTTTTTTTCCCAATGGTTCGACAGCCCCTTGGGGGCCTAGGCCGCCTCATTTTTCGAGACTTCACGATCACACACTATTTAGACACACCACACTCGGTAGGACTCCTCTGGACGAGGGACCAGCCCGACGCAGTGACCTCTAACTGACAACACACAACACTCACAAGAGACAGACATCCATGCCCCCGGTGGGATTTTTTTTTTTTTTTGCCTGTCCGGAGTTTTCCCCCTTGATCCATATTTGTACTGTTTAAATCCTTTCGTCCTTCATGTCACTTTACGTTCCATATTACCGTCCTTACGAAAAAACACAACACAAACATCCATGCCCCCGGTGGGATTTTTTTTAATTAATTCCTGGGTTTTCCCCTTTGATCCATTTGTACTGTTGAAGTCCTTTTGTCCTGCATGTCACCTTATGTTTCATGCTAACGTCCATACATCTAACACAACACAAACATCCATGCCCCCGGTGGTTTTTTTTTTTTTTTTTAACTAATTCCAGGGTTTTTCCCTTTGATCCATTTTTGTTCTGTATTAGTCCTTTTTCGTCCTTTCATGTCACTTTACGGTCCACAACCGTCTTTTTACAACACAACACAAACATCCATGCCCCCGGTGGGATTCGAACCCACGATCCTAGCAAGCGAGCGGCCGAAGACCCACGCCTTAGACCGCACGGCCACTGGATCGGCATTTCGAACCCACAATCCCAGTAAGCGAGCGGCCGTAGACCCACGCCTTAGACCGCACGACCACTGGTATCATCTGGCCGATCTTATAGCTTGATATATATACTGGATATTAGTTAAAATTGTTAAATGTGATTATTGTGTTAATTGTAAAATAGTTAAAATGCGCTTTTCCGGAATGTGGTATACCTGCCTGGCAATAAACGAGCTTTATATTGAACCCTTCTTGTCCTATTTACTGAAATAAAACACCGCAAAAATAATCGTTTTCTTTAATTTAAAGCACTGGTAGCTCTCTATCATATATCGGATTGTAAAGTGATCTACCTTAATATGGACCGAGTCAGGGCACCCAAAATTATTAACAGAGCAGGGGGAGTTGTACAATGTAGTGCAGAAGGAACATTGCTTCAGACGAAACGTAATCGATCTCACGGGAGAAAAGTAATTTCTTTGTATAGTACAAACAACGAGATGCAGTGATTCTGCAGCATAGTGGCAGCACTCTAGCGTGAATCCAGGCTGCAGTCCAGATGCAACTGCTCCTGGACATTAGCTGTCGTCGGTTTGGTATGCTCTGGTTTTCGTGAGAGAGAGTACGCGAATGCAGGTCAAGATAATATCTCCACGTTCCGCCTCTGTTTATCACTCTTACAAATATTCTCCTTATCCAGTTAGTCTATCATAAACTCACGCGCAAAAACAGCGCAACAACCGTGTTACTGCGGCAGTAAATGTTACTTTGTTTCACTTACAGACAAACATACCTAGACTCTTTGTACCTTACACTAGCGTGCTGATATATATTTGAGACAAAGACACACTAGTATTAAACCTTTTCGTACATGATCTTTAGACAGATACACAAATTGCGTAAATACGCACATACACACAAATACATACATACCTAAAACATAAATACAGTTGAAATTGTACAGGTCCTTATGCACATGGAGGCCTGCATAATTTCTTACATATATCACCTACATAAATGCATGAATGCGTGCATACATACAAGCTTACATATATACACCTACACTCTATGCTTTTGTTCATGAATTTTTTTGTTAATTTCGCCTAAGAAATATGCGTGAAATGACTCATTCGTATTCATTCCTGGCATTGCTCATCTTGCTTATGTCTTCATATGGTTCTTTATTAGTACTTATTCCTAATGCTTAGTGTTTATATCTTTCACAAAAGGTTTTTTATCTGTTTTCACTCATTGAATTGGTTAATTTCGAGTTTATTGTTTAAAATTTACTTGTTTCAAACTGTCTTTATGTTTAATTTGAACCTTCTCGCCCAAAAACGTGTTAAAATACAGGAAACGAGGAGGTTAATTTTTTCTATAATCCGCATCACATAAATAAATTTTGCATAGAAAGCTTTGGCGTTAGAGTCACTGCCTCTTTGCTATTATACATTTCTTTTTAACTAGAGAAGAGAAGTTGAAGGAAATAGATTTAAAGCGTAACTGATGTAATGAAGTGTGCTAAAAACCAAAGCTCAATGCGCTATTCGCTTTAAATACCTGGCCGAGACAGGTCAGTTAGATCTGTGACTAGGCTAGTAGGTAGACGACATAGAAATTGGGTTGGATTCTGCGCAGGACCAGGAAATATTTCCCTTCCCAGCGCGTTCCATGCAGACTGTATAATTATTAGCTAATTTATTCACTTGGGCTCTTTGTTATTATGCTACGTTCATTTGAAAACAGATTATAAAATTTACAGTGAATCCTCGGATAAAGATTAAACAGATCTCAGTTAAAAATAGTTTATATATTATATGAATTCTGCAATAAATTATAGATTTATTTCAACATAATGTTTAACTTTTGACATTATGTGTATTCTGCTGAAATAAAAATATAAACTTTGGCTATCAGCTACAAAAATATGCTGTTAAAATCTCCTTCAAAATGTCTTTAATCTAAAACATGTAGGAGAAACTTGAAACTTAGCAAAGTTTTTTGAAACATTCGTGTTTTTGCTGGCATTTAATGATCCAATACAAGGTATACGGTTACATACAAAACTGATAAGATGACCCTATGCTTTACCTATTCTTGCTTGTCTGCCAAATGCCCAGCCCTTCTCTTCCTCTTCGATTTTATCACCTTAATAATGTTTGGGCCGATCCCAGTGGCCGTGCGGTCTAAGGCGTGGGTCTACGGCCGCTCGCTTACTGGGATTGTGGGTTCGAATCCCACCGGGGACATGGATGTTTGTGTTGTGGTTGTTGTAAGGAGGGTAGCATGGAACGTAAAGTGACATGAAGGACGAAAGGATTTAAACAGTACAAAAATGGATCAAAGGGGAAAAAACCCCGGACAGGCAAAAAAAAAAGTCCCACCGGGGGCATGGATGTTTGTCTCTTGTGAGTGTTGTGTGTTGTTGTCAGGTAGAGGTCTCTGCGACGAGCCGATCCCTCGTCCAGAGGAGTCCTACCGACTGTGGGGTTTCTCTCAGTGTGATCAAAAGAAATTACAACCTCGACACTGAAACGGGAAACCGGAGTAGGTAGAAGAGGACGACTAAAAAAAAAATAATGTTTGTCATGACGCAAAATTCATTAATCTCCTCATCATACAGTTTCCTCCAGCACTATCTTCTATGCTTCAAGACCTTAGTTGTAAATACACTACATTCCCTAGGAAAATAGCCTCGAGAATTCTCACCCTATATCCCTCCATAATTTGAGATAGCAGGTTCCACACTTACACGAAGTAGTAAGAAAAATTATAATTCTGTTTTATTTATTCTTTCTAATTTCGATGGCAAAAGGGGGGGGGGGGGAGATTCTGAACCACATGGTAGCAGGCATTATTTAAACCTACCTACTCTTAATTTATTTACACATGTAACATTTATTTATTTGCTTTTTCCCTAAACTTCTAAACTTTTCCACATTTTTAAACTATTTATTATCTATCTTTTAAGTTGTGATTGTTCTATTCAAATAAAATAAGATTATTAAAAGTGAAGGTAAATATGTCCCTCTGCAAACCGTGAAGTCATATGGAGTTCTACACATTCTTAATTTCTCAAATGAGTAGTTAGCCTTACGCTGAAGGTGATTTATCCAGGGGAAAAGGCCCACAGCTCTTCTCTGAACAGGTGGTTCTGTGTATCACATAGCCTGTCTGGACGATTAGGAGAAGGGACGGGCTTTACCTTGCAGAGAATGGGGCCATCCTCAGCGAGTTTAATGCAATGCTGCGCGTGAAATGTCTCATAGAGCCATTTCCCGACTTTCGAATTACGTCGTCCCTCACTGCTTCTGCCACCAGAAAAAACACCATAATTCATAAGTAGACTATGATTCTGAAAATGTCATGGACTTGCTGAACTCCTAAAATCAGGAGCTTGAGCTCAACAATCTTGTTGAAATTCAAAAGCAAAGCGCCCTTGAAGAAGCTGTGAAACCTGAGCCTGAGCCTAAGGAGAGAATCATGACGGTTTTGAAGTTGACTAAGGAGCATGGACTTACTGAAGCTGGTATCAAAGTGTCTGAAGACACTGATTCGAACGAACAGCGATCAGCAGGAATTAGACAAGGTATTACGTGGCTGCTTGCTTGCTATAAGGAAATTCTGAAGAATAGAAAGAGATCTTCGTCTCGCCGGACTTGGGTGTTTGATCTCTTCAAGTCATTTTCAGGGAATCGTGCATTGCCATCAGCATTGTTGGACAGTGGAGATGATAATCCAGTGTTTCTTCCTTAAACTGGCATTTTTTGTAATAACATATTTTCTGTAAATTTTCAATAAGTATATTATTCTGTCTTTTTATTGGTCAAAACACACTGCATGAAACCACAACCGCCATTTTAACATTGCTTTTATGGGAACACCAACCTCGACTAATCGCCGGTCTCTGAACAACCTAAGACTTAAACTCGGGGAAGGACTGTGTGCATAAACGTAAAATAAAACCGAAATTACGGAATTCCGTATCTACGAATAGAAGAACTAACATTCGCATGACCTGCTAAAACAGTCTACCTATTGCTGGGGAATATTAAATTCATATGAATAAAATTAAAATATAAAAATGCAGACACAAGAGTGGAAATAATTTTTGTACACAAATGTGGTTTGTTACAGTTAACAAAACAAGTGGGACTTCATGCCTTGCAATAAGCACCTATATATTTGTACGTTGTGTACATGTGCAATTATGAGTCTACCTCCCTGTGGACGAACACGGTGAGTAGAAATTCAACTGCTGATATGGAAACGATAATTTCGATTCACTCACTCTAAACATGGCCTGCCTTTTGTTTCAATATTCCGGACAGTCAATGACCGCATACAAATGTTCCTTTATTGCGAATGATTCCAAGTAAATAGTCGTCTTTTTTTAATACGCTAGATAAAAAATAGAGTTTGGCAGTGATGAGGGACTCGTTTTAAGCACTTATGTTTACTTCTATGTTTCCTTGTTTCTCAATGGTCCTTAAACTTGAGGAAAGAACAAAAAAGTAAAATTATCTGAAAATAGATGGAAAACACTGTTATTATTTTGTAAAGAAGAACAAAACACTGGTTAATATTATATATTTATACGCCTCATTATTCTTACTTTCAGAGTTAAAAAGACTGAGAAAACTACCAAATGTGGCACGTAGGGGAGAGATGAAAAGAACATACAAATATTGTTAGCAAGGCTGAACTAAAGCTAAAAGTTGAGAGATGAGGCGAAAATGGGAAAATAAAAGAACATGAATATTACAAGTACAAAATTTAAGAGTATTTATGTTCTCTCGTAAGTGGCACGTAACAAATGTGCTAATATTCAAGATGTTTGCAAAAATCGGTCTGGGTTAACAGTTGGTTTCACCAGAATTCTTAGATAAATATATCTACTTGTTTGACTTTCAATTACAAATATTTCGTAGAATACGAGCTAGTAAGGTAATGCAAGATATACAAAAGTGAAATGTTTGCTGCCAAGTGAGAAATTCACTTCACTTTAATTAAATGAATTACAGGCAGTCCTCGTTAAATGTTGCAGTGGGCGACGTTGTTTCGTTTTAATGTGCGCAAATTTTAGTGGATAAAATTTCGATGACCTCTTCTTGGACTCAAATTTACCTTCTTTTTGTGTATGTTAATTCCTATGAGAGGTAAAAATTGATCTGCTCTATGTTGTTTTCATCTATATTGCAATTTCCATTAAAATAGCACCAAAGTTAAAAGGGGATTTACTGTACTCGATCCTAGAATAGATAATACTCAAGAGACAAAAAAAACCTAAATCTCTTACTCCTAAAAACTATTAAAATTCCTATTGCGAAGCTTTACTTTCTGTACAGATAAGAAACAAATGAATCGACACTCATGTCAGTTCCATTAAACTATAGGTAAATAAGTAGTATTGCAAATTTTTTTGAGCTCGATCTGCATAATGGCAATGCATTTGTCTGTCTTCTTTAATATTCAGGAAGCCGTATACCTTAGTATTTAAGACCAGCCTAAATATATGTAACTTCTGCTGCCTCATTGCAACTATGAATTATTCCCAAATATTGTACCTCTAAGTTCACGATAATGCTTAAAATCAACACAATTTTTTCATAAATAATATGAATTTATTCTTTCTATTCAAATTTATAGCGTATATTGTTAGGCAGGTGGAACTGCCTTCTCAGTTACAGAAACGCAAACCAACGATGCAAGAAGTGTAACATTGTGAGAATATGAGGAAGTTTATAATCTTGTATCTTCTGACGTCAAGTCAGCGAAAAATGGAATTTAAAATTTTATTTTGAGGTGGAGATTTTTTGTAAATTACTATAATTATACAGTACATATTTTAAATAAGTAAAAATAGAAAGAATAGTCTAATCCGTAATAAGAAAACCTTACATTCCTATCGAGGAAATTTGGATTAGTTCCCATTTTATTAATTTTTAACTAAAAAGGACTGGCTGTGGTGGTTGGATGTAACAGATTGTTGGAACGAAAAGTATTAGAACTCTTTGTATAACTTCTTCAAGATTAGAAATATCTCTGTTTACGAGGTGTTTACAATTAATTAACAGGAATAAATTCTAAAGACCTTGACAACAGAAATTACCTTCGTGTTTAATACAATGCCACATCTTTCAGTTTACGATGAAGCAGCTGCTCCATGCCCCACGTATAAATGCAAATGTCCCACTTCATGAAGAAATAAATTTCCGAAGGTTTAGCAGTTATTCCAGCAGCTGTTTACGACATTCACTAGTGATAAAAAAAAAACTGGGAACTCACATCACCCATAATTAAAACCCTTACTTAAAACTCCCCAGAGGATTCAGATTGGGGTTGCTTGTGTATTTTATTGTGGTATTGTAGGTGGGCAACAAACGTCTTTAGAGTTTGTTGCCTGTAGTCGTCAGGATAGAAGTGAGTTAGATAAGGGTGAGGTCAGAAAATAGAGAAGGTAAATTCCTCTGAAATTTTAGTATTATTTAACACGGTTACACTGTGTTAGAGCAGAGAAAACCACTTACTTAATATTCACCAGCCTGGAAGCCATAGTTCTTATATTTAGGGCAGTTCTAGCCAGTCATTATTGCTTCATCTTCTGCGTCCCTCATTCCTAATAAGGCTTTACAAATTACCAGCCCAATTAATTACATGAAATTTTGTAACAGAAATGTAATGTGCATTTTTGCTTTATTCCGCTTTTGATGTAGGTACATTTCAGCTAATATTTCTTCGCTTATTCTAATTATACTAAATAAAGGGGTAAAAATTACGACTCTCTTCGTTATGCAGCCCACTTAGCTGGAATATGTTGAAAAAATGGAAAATATAAATAGTATGCTAAAGTTTGCTCGCGCCGTGTTTGTTCAATACGATTTATTTCAGCAGTTGAATGGGAGTTTTATGTTCGCGCATGTAATATAAAGAAGCCATTTCAAAGTCAGCAATGTTGCTGGCTTATTGCAGCTCTCATTTCTCTCTCAAAATTAATAAAGGAAAGTTTTTCTTTTATTCTCTACATGAAAGCCGGCACGACTCTCAGATAGTTTCTTTACCTTCAAACAATTTCATTACTGCCAGTTTCCTTTTACATTGTCATCCAAATCTTTCGCCTTAAACATTCACTGTGACAGTCTATTTAACAATGGAGTTGACGTTTAAAACATACGAAGGAATACTTTCTCAAGCCCTTTCTAAGTTCTGTTTCAAAAAGTATCCCCTAGTTTTGTAATGTCCGTCACATTGTCTATTGACAAAGGACAGCAGATATTTTAAACCGGTTATAGAAGGCCTATAATAACATCTTTCAATGTGAGGTCCACTTTTCTTTACGAATTCCATACAATTTCACAAATATTTTACAGACTTGCAGATTATGACAAATCCAGATAAGAGTGCTTACATATTGAAGGAAAATTACTACTTGTAATAAATACACAACCAAGTGGAAAGCATCATATTTGAAAACAATCATACAAATAAACACAAATTAAGTCAACTTACGGTCATAATACACAATTTCAATGGTACCCACTATCGTGGAACAGTGTACAAAAAATAACCCCCACACATAACTTAATAAACAATGGACAACTGAAGTGAAGTGAAGTGCACATACTTGCGTACGAAGCCCCTGATGATGGTCACTTTGTGACCGAAACATATGTAGGGCAATTGTAAAGTGTTAAATAAAACTTACTACTTGTAATATTTATTTTCACACGCTTATATTAGCTGTCTTACCCAGTATTACATACAAGATGTACCAACTTCATCGACCTTGAGAAAATCATTAGCTTACACAGAATAAATGAAAGTGTGTATCATCACACCAAATATCCGACCTCCATCATCTAGCCCATATGAGCCAGATGTATATAGCGGGATATTTCATATTTGCGCGCGCACACACACACGCACACACACACACACACACTTGTAAAGTAGACGAAGCGAGCAATGTTAACATCACCTGAAAAATTTTATTTCCTTTTCTTTTTCTTTAATAAGCGACGTTTAATTTGAAATATGAGAATTACAAAACATGTGTCAGTTCCTACATAAATCGTAAAAACCAGGCATATTTCGTTCATCACATACATTTGTAAGAATTTATCAGTTATACGTACAATAACTTGTGTTATGACCAGTCAATTTCAGATTGTCCAAAAAATTAGAAGTTCTCCGCTTTCGTGTACGTTTTGAATACTCTGACTTACAAATAATTGAGTCGTATACTATCAGAAGGTTACATGACCATAATAAATCATGAGACTATTTTGTGTGTAATTAATCTCTCCTATTCCAAATGTGTGTTTCAATAGCATCTAGATAACACAGTCTTTCTCTTCCAACCCTCAGCAGCACAATTTGTTTACTTCATATAAGAGCCCATATTGTAGCACTCTGCTTGCCTGGTTGTTACGTTTCCTTCTACATTTGCATAGTAAATATACTCCTTTAAGCATCCAACAATAGATTAAATAACATGCTAATTTCCTAAAGTAAGACAATTTCGAAGTACGACGACAGATCTGTTTCAAGTTGATATCTCTCGACAGTAACGTGTAAGGTGTTAACTTTATCCTGTCCTATCCAGTCTGATTCTTCTTATGCCAAGAGGTTTTCATGCAAACACTTCCTTTTAATAGAAGTCTGTTTTTGAGAAAAGACCTGTTAATGTTTTACGTATATCAGTGGGATAGTCAGAATAGTTTATTAACAATGCTCTCAGTTGCTAAGATTATATAGTGTTGGCGGTAATGATTGATATATTAGTATAGATTACTGATGAAAAAATACCGACACAGCCAAACTGAAGTATTCGGGGAAAAAGCATGCCTCAATGCCAGGTTTCCACACCAAATCTCGTACAGGCTGGCCGGCGGTAGGAACCCGTGCCTCGGCAGCAACAGGGCGGCGAGTAAGCGGTTGTTTTCATGAGAAAAGTAATCACATTATATTCCGTCTAATGTCTTCTTCTTTTCTTATTCTAACCTCTTTGTACCTACTCATTGTAGGTATAAATGTTTTAGTTTCACCTTATCACACTCAAGGACACACACACAACTCGGTAGGACTCTTCTGAACGAGGGATCGACCCCTTGCAGAGACTTATATCTGACAACAAATAATACTCACAAGAGACAGACTTCCATGCTCCCGTCGAGATTCGAACCCGCAATCCCAGGAAGCGAGCTGCCGCTAACTTACGCCTTAGACCGCGCGGTCGCCGGGATCGGCTGTTCAATGTCATGTTGCATAAATTCGGAGAAGGTTAAAAACATTAAAGAGGGCAATCGAAATATTTGAGAATAATATGTTTTCAAACGCTAGGGGAATTCACATTTCGTTACAGTGTAAAGAGTATTTCTTTTTGAGGTTAGGTTTCTGTCATTTGTTTGGAAAAAGTGAAAATAGGCTTAGAATGAGAGAGATCTGAGGTCTTGTAGCCGTGTATGTTAAGGTTATTTTTTTCTAAGAGTAATGTCTTGTACTGTGGTAGATAGTGACTCTTTACCAAACTACACGACGTGATATACAAGAATACATAATCGCAGGCACTGTAGGTTTAGTACAAAGCAGACGAATAAAACATATAAAGCAAATCCTAGTACTTTATTATGAAACTAAATAAACAAAAACAACTGATGATGGCACTAATTTGACATGTTCAAATAGTAGCCAATTTGGCATGTCAAATAGTAGCCAATTTGCATGTCCAAATAGAGCCAATTTGACATGTCAAATAGTAGCCAATTTGCATGTCCAAATAGGAGCCAATTTGACATGTCCAAATAGGAGCCAATTTGACATGTCCAAAAGGAGTCAATTTGACATGTCCAAATAGGAGCTAATTTAACATGTCCAAACAGGAGTCAATTTGACATGTTCAAATACGACTCAGTGAGGTACAAGTTTCCACATTGTCTCTTCCTTACTGAATATGGCTGTTTCAAAAGTTCCATGTGAAAGGGAAGTAATATTGGAGCACATGCTGACACATCAGTGGAGGAGCGGCAATGCGGCTTTTCTGAAGACGTTTGAATTTTCGGAATTTCTTAATCAGTTTCAAAAATATCACTCTATCAGATAGAGGAATTAGTTTAATTTTTGAAACTGTTCCAACGTTTGGAAATGATTTTAATATTCGCAATTTTCCAGGATAAAACCCAGCCGCTGTTCTGATGTAAAAAACAAAATTAACAACAACGAAGACAACGAAGACGATGACAATAACCGTGGTACCCGAGAGTAAAATAAGTGGCAGCCAATAAGAATGAACGGACGTGGTATAAAAACTTGCAAAGTCTGAGATGTCTCATCAAAAGCAGGATACTTCATTCATGCTGCAGTCTGTCTTACGACAGGTCCGTAATCTCTTCCAAAGCGAGTTCGCCACAGGATGCGATCTAGTGCTACATCTTTCAATTTTCAATATCTTGTCTCTTCCTTGAGGTCATCTAGTAGCTGTTTAACCCTTCTTCCTCGTCTTCCCGTCATTTCAATTCTTTCCTCTAACTTTCCTTCAATAACGTGTTTTAGAAGGCAGTTTCCACGCAAGATGTGACCATTCTAATTAGCCTTTCTTCTTTTTATTGTATGCAGCATATTCCTCTCCTCCTTGATTATATGTAATACGTCTTCATTTCTCACACGATCGGTCCAAACGGTCTTCTCCATCCTTCTCCAGCACCACATTTCAAAACCTTCCAGGCATTTCTAATCTACTTTCCGAAGTGTCCACGTTTCAGCACCATAAAAGCTATGCTCCAAATGCAGCACTTTACTAGTTTCTTCCTCAAATTTAAGTTAAGTTTGCTGGTAAAAAGATTATTCTTCTTGTTGAATGCTGATATGCAGTAATTTTCTAAAATAACTTAGGCCAAGGGTGAACATGCATGAAACTTGACAACTGAAAAAACTTACATTCATCGATATTTAGTTCACTTTATGCCACAAATACTGACAGTCATTCTGTCCACAGGTACAGAAAAGATCCTTAAGAAATCATTCTTTGGAAAAAATTTTATGGAAAACAGAGTCGATAGGCAATTTACCTGAATGTGATTATGTTTGTGATTAACCCTGCAGTAGGAAGACCATTGAAGTGACATGTAACGTAAAATATGTATCAAGGCCAGAGATACAGGTCAGCTTCAAATATCAGATGCTGACGTTTCCTGATTAAGAGACGACACAATTGATACACATATGTTAGTACTTAAAACACGCAGCATCAACCCATCGAAAGGCCTCTACAATGTCAAGATAATAAAAGATTTGTATCGTGTATGGCCCACACTGCTTTCGAACCTGCGATCGCAGAATGCGACCTGTTGTAATTGCAGTCACATTCACGTGTTCAATTAATTTAATTTTACAGCGGATGAAAGTCAAAATACAAATATGTCAGCCGTTCGAATAATTCATTAGTAGTCTCTCCTCTTTTGTTCAATTTAATTTAAGGGTCAGTTTGTAAACAAGACTCTTTACAGAATAATGGTCCTATTAATCAACTGAATCCACAAATGTCAATCAACTAAAGGTTTAATGAAAGTATTTTCCTATATAAATCACATCCAACAAATTCATCGCAACGAGTTTTAAATCCATGAAAAAGTAAAATCGATAAAGCCTGACTTTAAAATGCCGCTATTTCTGACGTTTTATAGACTAATGATTTCACAACCTGTTGACACTAACTGACAAACACACGCAAAAATCAACGTTCAAGCAAAGTAAACTGTAATTATTTGTATATTGAAGGAACCATTGCAAAAGACCTTGCATTTTTCAGTCCAGAGGCCTACACTGTGAGTGGGGCCAGAACGAAACTATTCGCTGTAGATGGAAAAGTAAGGGTAAAATTACTCGTGTAAGCCATGAAAACGTGGATGAGGGGCGGTATGGCTCCACGCATTCTTGTTCGCTGCGCTAGATGGAGGTCGGCATTTACGTAGTAGCATCACGACCTGGTTGCCTTGTCCCCAGTAAAGGAGCCTCTGGTAGGCACTGAGTAAAAGGCTGAATGGGCTTCAGGGGCAATCTGGACGCTTTGGAGGAGGCAGTAACCTTTTGCTCCTGCCGCGAGGGAAACGTGATCCCTCAATCGCTCATTATTTAGCTTAGTCTCACTACAGATATCATTAATGTGACCGCAGCTACCGGCTTGGAATTACTGCCGAGCAGCAACACTGCCTCACCTTACTGTGGTCAGGTTAATGAGAGTGTTGTTAATCTCAAGCCAGATAGTTACTTTGCAAAAGGCAATCATGAAAAAGTATCGCATAAAGACACTGTAACATTGTCGGCGTAAACCGCGATATGCGACAGGATGAAAATGCAATTACGAGTAAGCGCTATCGTCGGCGTGGCCTCTGCACAACCAGCAACAAACACGAACACAGGCAACAGGCATAACCAGAACCTTAAACTCAATACTCACCAGACAGAATAAAGAGTCCCACTGTTCATCTATAATAAAACCGGCTGTTTATACTGGTCGGAACAGGCACAAATTACATAGTGATACATTCATTTTTATAACAACATTTCAATTTAATTCTTTTTCCTAAAAAAATTTTTACGACTTTATAATTTTTATATGTTTACATTTCATATTCCTTTAAAACTAATAATTCATTGTAGTCATGCTAGTGAGCAAAACACCTCGGTAATTGTGAGACTTTATAAATCTGACGAAGTTAGTATTGTGATATATTGAAAAGCAAAGGAATTACACCTTGGCAGTTAAAATTTTAGCACTTTGTATTAAATATACTTAGACTGAAGAGAGAAAACGTCTGGAATTGACTGAAAAATGGTTATTTACTAGCCGAAACATATTGTCACAATATATGTCTGTGACAAAATAAACCTGATATTGTACGTATAATTGTTGTGTAAACCGAATTTCAGATTTGTAGTCATGTATATCCAGAAAAACACAGCTGAATGCATCAAGAAATAAATATACGACTTCCTGTATTTTATGTGCTCATCGGACACCACTCGAAGATCACTTGAATCCTTCTCCGGTAACTTTTCTTTGAACGTATTACATGCTGCAAGACACTCCAATATTTTTTCTTCCGTAACGACTTTTAGCCAGCCTTACTTTCTTGCGATTACCAATTTAAACAGTCCTGTCTGCGACTTTAAACCCGCCAGGGAAGCTCATCCCCCATGTTTTAGATGTCTTACCTTTCCACTGCTTTGTGTCTGTGTGTGATTTTTTTTTGTACACAATGTTTTTCCTTCCCACGCGGTAAAGTGGCCATCCCTCTAGCCCTGAGATAAACGGTGGGCGGGTTAATACCGCCACCCTCCAAGATTCCTTCACGGGATGCACATGGATAATTTAACTTTACTACACAAAATACTCTCATTATACTACGTAAAATTTTAATAAGTAACTGCGATTCCACAACCCCCAACATCCGATCTTTCAGTTGCAGCGACTCTAATACTTTCCTTTCATGAAATGCTAAATTCTTTGAGATGGAGATTAAGTGTGTATGGTTTAAAATTCGGAAGCATGGGTCACTATTTAATGCTGTGAGGACAGAATTGAGCGTAGCATTTATTTCTCTTATAGAACTCCTGAAATTTTCTTCTTATTCCACTACTGACACAATCAGTCTATTTCACATCCCTACTGCTCACTATAGATTACTTTTCTATACTCGTACCTTCTCTTTTAGTGATACTAAGAGCCCCGAATATATTCAACACGAATTTTGAAAAATGATGCCTCTGAAATTCTTATAACATAAATAGTTCCATTTGTAATGAAGTCTACACTTTCATGAAAATATTACTTTAAGTATGATTAAATGCACAAGGTAAGAAAAGGTAAACCTGTCCCTATGCACATGATTAAGGCATGTGAAATTATAGATCCGGTCATTTTTAACCCCGGCACCAGACGGGGGTGAATGAACAGGCTCATATTGTGACCGGCCGCTTTTCGTCCTATGAAAGCACTCTTAATATCCACTGAAAATAAAGCTGAGTTCTAGATCCAGACTGGATGCTGCGGAGAATTGTAAAACTTCTTGCCTCTGACGGAAACGGAGCCACAATTCCTCTGCTGCCCAAAGTGTTTTCTAGTTCCTAAATCGACTCTTCGGATTCTTATAATTATAAGCGTTACAAAAAATGTTGTGGTTCTTAGCTACTAAACACCTGTCCACTTGCAAAGTTTACCAAACAGAATTAGGCACTCTGCAGCTAAACTTAAGTAGTATTACAATAAAGCAGACAACAATAAATTGTTTATAATTGCTTCATAGTGCAACACTGAAGGTATGTGTAAGAGCCACACACGGCAGTAGTACAGACTCTTTCGTTTAACGAGCAGTGTAATGATAATCTGCGAAAAGATTATGTCATTGTTTTAAACAAATATTGCATATAAGTATAGTGTTTACATCAGTTATACCTATAATCTTCGCATCCAATTTTTCATAATTAGATACTTGAAAATGTTTTAGCAGCATGAATATTTTATACATAACAATGGTGAAGTACAGACTTTCAGCTAATCGCGTATATAGCAGTAACACAGAAGAGGCGAGCAGATGTTTAGGACCTACTGGGCTACTAATTTGTGTGTGCTAGCGAAGAAGGTAAAAATCTTCAGATAAAGATCTCAGGCAATAATGACGCCCGAATCTAGGCGGACCGAAAATTTAACGCCCGGATCGTTGAAAAAACGTGGCTACTCCTAAACCCAGCTGGAGCAAAGAAGGGAAAATCTTCGGAAGATTTGCACCGAGTAGGGCGATGATGCTCTTGAATTTAGTAACCTATATGCTTCCGGAGATTTTCGGCTCAAGTAAAACAATTTTTTTAAGTTCTTATTTAAAGACGCTGTCAATATCTGAGATTACACAGCGTTGGTAGTATATAACTGAATGAGTGTGGAAAACCGGTGGAATGATTCTTACAAGCTAAAGCTGAAGTATTTACAGAAAAACTTGTCCCAGTGCCACACTGTCCACCACAAATCCCACACAGGTTTGCCTGGGATTTAAATCATTTCTTCGCGTTGAGAAGCTGATTACTAAATGTCTGAGCCATGACACGGCCCAAAAAATATTACACTGTTATAAAAATGCAATATTAAAACTATCGAAGCTGAAAATCTGATTTTTAGGGGATTTGATACTGGTGTAATAAAATTTTGCGTATAGGTGAACGCGAAGAAAATGAATTAAATAGCCGTGTCTCGTCACCAGAATATACGGCGTGGGTTAACGTGTAGGTGAATCCATCTTCACGGTGTCCCCTACAAGAAAAAGTAGTGTAATAAACCAGACGCTCACAACCTGAAACCTCAAGTTTGTGACAGTAAAGTAGATGTCAGTTAGCCTTTGTTTTCACAGATAACTTATTTTAACTGATCTCCTCACAAAGCTGAAACACTTATTGGGACTTTAGTAAGCCTATAGCAGCCGATACTTGCTTACTTGCTACACGGATTCGCTGCTTCTTATGAGAACTAAAAGCCCACAACTTGGCCCCACAGTAAATCTATAAATTTCAAGTTAGGGTCATTCTTCCATATATCCCTCTCTCTCCCAGGTGGTCTATTCCCTTTAATTCTACCCCTTTATATATTTAGAAGTTTTCCAGAAATCCCTGAACAAACACTTTCAGTGTGTTCATATCAGACTTCCATAAACACATTTTAAATCTACTGACACTTTAAGATCCCTAAACGTACACAGTGTGCTATTTAGCGCAGTTCTCAGCTGCGAAGGTTATATAGCCATATAGTTATTTTAATGGTACTGCTTAATGAATGTCTTAAGTGACTGAGAAGAATAAAGCTTAGGCACCATCAAAGGCGAAGAGTACTTTGATACAAAGGTACATTTTTACTTTGAGAAATTTTAAATTATATTTTAGTAAATTGGATAGCCGTATGTTAAAATTAATGTCATTAAAATTTATTACGTCCAAAGAGAAATAAAACTTTTAAAAAACATTTTTTTCTTTGATGGTGTGTAAATTACACGCTAGTGTTACTCTCGGTCTACGCGGCATAAAGTACTTTACATATGATATGTAAGCACTGAAATTAAGTGTCACGATATGGCCGTGCCATGGCTCAGGCGGTTAGTCGCCGGCCTTTCACCGCTGAGGCCCGGGTTCGATCCCGGGTAAGTCCATGTGGGATTTTTGGTGGACAAATTGGTACTGGGACAGGTCCCCCCCCCGAGTACTTCGGTTTTCCTCTGTCAGTTTTATTCCACCGGTGCTCAATTACACGGAAAAACGAAAAAAAACTATTCATCTTCATCACAGAGTTGCACAATAGGCCTTAAGGCTGCCGTGCGTCCGTAGCATCTGCTGCGGGCCCTGCACCACAAAAAAAAAGTGTCACGATCAGGAAACAAAATAACAAATTCGTTAATTCACTTTCTGAAATTCGATGGATAAAGCGGGGCAGATGAGGTTTGCTTACACAAACTGAGTTTTAGTCGGAAAATTAAAGCGAAGAAATTACTTTGGAGTTGTAACAGAAAATGCGAGAATATCTGACATTAGTGTGAATTTCAAAGAATTTATGGCACGCGCTCTAGACAGAACTGGCTGAATATAGTGTTTAATGACGGATTCTTGTAAACTCTGTAATGAAATTTCCGCTTCGATGAAAGTTGGAGATTTTGTGGACCACCTTGCTGACGACTTCTAAAGAAAGACTCTGCTTCGTGTAATGAGTTAATTATGAAGAAACTTGGAAGAATATTAAACATAGAAATAACACAAGGAGTGAAACTAATAATAAAGAGTTTATTTCACGTTTCTCATATTTGTAAACGGAGAATAATTGGATCCGAATTGTAGACCCGTTGAATGCAAGTATCGCAATATTTTGATAAACAGCAAGAGAAAAAATCTGATTAGCAGAGTCACTTCGCATCAAAATAAATCGTAATTACGTATAGTCAACTGGAAAAGAATCTAAGGACTTATCAGTACCTAAATTTCGACTTTCTCTTGATTGGATATAAGAAAATTGGTCAGTATATTCGTTGCCCGAACTAAGATTCGATTTAATTAAAACTCTTTACCGCTTTTTGAAGTTACAGAAACGCGTAAACCTAAAGAGTCTAAAATCACGCCTTGACATATAAGGACATGTATCCATGCTTACAGCTGGATATAGCAGAGGCTGTTTACAAAGAAAACACGCTGAACTGGATAGAGAGATTGGACAGGCTCTAATTTATTTCCTGACTTAGAAAATGGTGAAAGATTAGAGCCTGACAGTGAAAAATTGTGAACTGGTAAAGGTGTAACTTCTTAAGTGCAATACTTTATATTCCCGTAAGTAACGTTTCTGGAGCTGTTTAACCATGTCTGCAAGTTCCCTTCTTCTCCCACACAAACAATAAATATTCAATAACCACTAGCAGAAAAGGGTGGTTATTTTCCAGTGGTGCAGGCATTTTTGCCGTGACATAATTCGTAAGCTATGTATCCCACAAAAGTGATGGAATCTATTTAATATTAACTGGATGCATCTCGAGGGGCAGATTCCATTCCGTGCGTGATGAAAGAGTGATAGATGGGCATGGCGGTTGGCAGAGAGGATGCAACGAGGATGCTTGTTCATCAAGTTTACAAGTACAGCTGAGGCTTCAGACTGGGAAGTAAAAATAGCTCTGTCGTAGCTGACAGAATTTTGCATACGAGCTGTGGAACACTCGGAGGCAACCTTTTGTCACTACGCGTTGAGGCCTGCGTTTTGAAAATATGACACCTTACAATGAACAGAAGGTTGGAGAAAAGCGCATAATGCGGAGTTTCGTGATTTAAACATCTCGCCAAATATTAACGTGATTAATTTAAGAAAGATAAAGTGGACGGGGAAGGCCGTGCCATGACTCAGGCGGTTAGTCGCCGGCCTCTCACCATGGAGGCCCGGGGTTCGGTCCCAGGTCAAGTCCATGTGAGATTTGTGGTGGACAAAGTGGCACTGGGACAGGTTTTTTTCCGAGTTGTTGGTTTTACCCTGTCGATTTCATTCCACTGGTGCTCCATTAATTGTAAAAATTGGTAAAATAAACTGCTCATCCTGATCATCTTCATTGGGGTTGCACAAAAAGCCTTAAGGCTGTGGTGCGAGGGCCCTTCATCAAAAAAAGAAAAGTGGACGGGGAGTGTAGCATGAATGGGAGAGAAGGGAACTGGTACATGCGGAGCAACAGTCGGATGGACAGTTATGACGAAGTTACAAGCGCTTTACGCGGCTATGCAAACGCGCCTAAAAATGCGACCTTTGTGATTACATCCAGGCCCAAACCCAAAGGGGGCTGCAGGGCTGCACCCGCCAGAAGTCTAAATTAAAAAAAAACACAGCTTTTCTAGACATTATAATATCAACGGTTTTACGTGATTTACCATTCAGCCGAAATTATCCGCTGAAATCGGCTGACTGTTAAAAGGGAATTATGAAAAATAAAATAAAGAACTTAGGATATCTTAGATGAACTTAGTAAAATGAAAATTAGACCTTGAAGTTTAAATTAGGTGAGTCAGTCACTGAATATTTAGTGATATTTATAAGTATACAAATGCAGTTTCAAATAATGTTATGTTACAGTCAAATTGATGATGTGATTTTTATAACATAATTTTTAAAATCAAACATAATATTTATAGCCTCGTGGTCAGCCCCCGCCTTCAGTGAAAAATTCTGGGTGCGCGCCTGATTACACCACGGAAATTGATAATCATCTTTGACAACAGTGCAAGTTGTCTAGTCTACTGTTGGCAGCAGTGCATGTTGTCTAGTCTACCGTTGGCAACAGTGCATGTTGTCTAGTCTACCGTTGGCAACAGTGCATGTTGTCTAGTCTACCGTTGGCAACAGTGCATGTTGTCTAGTCTACCGTTGGCAACAGTGCATGTTGTCTAGTCTAGCGTTGACAACAGTGCATGTTGTCTAGTCTAGCCGTTGGCAACAGTGCATGTTGTCTAGTCTAGCGTTGGCAACAGTGCATGTTGTCTAGTCTACCGTTGGCAACAGTGCATGTTGTCTAGTCTAGCGTTGGCAACAGTGCATGTTGTCTAGTCTACCGTTGGCAACAGTGCATGTTGTCTAGTCTACCGTTGGCAACAGTGCATGTTGTCTAGTCTAGCGTTGGCAACAGTGCATGTTGTCTAGTCTAGCGTTGGCAACAGTGCATGTTGTCTAGTCTACCGTTGGCAACAGTGCATGTTGTCTAGTCTAGCGTTGGCAACAGTGCATGTTGTCTAGTCTACCGTTGGCAACAGTGCATGTTGTCTAGTCTAGCGTTGGCAACAGTGCATGTTGTCTAGTCTACCGTTGGCAACAGTGCATGTTGTCTAGTCTAGCGTTGGCAACAGTGCATGTTGTCTAGTCTAGCGTTGGCAACAGTGCATGTTGTCTAGTCTAGCGTTGGCAACAGTGCATGTTGTCTAGTCTACCGTTGGCAACAGTGCATGTTGTCTAGTCTAGCGTTGGCAACAGTGCATGTTGTCTAGTCTACCGTTGGCAACAGTGCATGTTGTCTAGTCTAGCGTTGGCAACAGTGCATGTTGTCTAGTCTACCGTTGGCAACAGTGCATGTTGTCTAGTCTACCGTTGGCAACAGTGCATGTTGTCTAGTCTACCGTAAGACTCATGATGCGGATTGTCTGGGATGTGACATGTCACTCGGTTAGGGTTTCCCGACATTTCGAAGGAAGATAGTGCCTTAATTAATTCACAAATCTCTTAATTGTCTCGGTGAGTACTCTGACTAGACCATGGGCTGTAAGACGTGCAACACATCCCCATTCGCCGCCATGTCCATTCTATCTCAGGGCTTCCCCCCTCCCTCCCATTAAACGGGTTCCAGTAGCAAAAGGGCCTGGTGATGCAAACGAACACTCGTCTCCTTCTAGTGCAGAGTTCACCAGTGAAAGGAGCTGTACTTTCTCCTCACCAGACATATTTATAACTCGTCAAAAAGAAATTGATCGTTAGGAAATAAAACTTCTTTGAACTTAACCTTCGTTCCCAGTCCTTCAGCAAATTACTTTAATAGCAGTTCCTTGTTTAACCAATATACTAAACAAGGTTTGAGGCACGGGATGTCCCTGATTTACGCCGTGATTTGAAGCCTATATTTGCCCCATTGTCGTATATTATTTTAGCCTTCTTAAGAGATCTTGTGCTACTTGCTGTAAGTATTCTGAGAATCCTTATACCTCATAATGGTCCAAAATGTTCATCCTGCGATTATTTCACATAATTCCTCATAATCTATAACTAACGTGAACACTGGAAAATTGAAGTTCTGCATCTTTCATTAGATGGGCCATTAAAAATATACAGCAGAAAATGAAGGCCCTTTCCTGGTTTTTTTTTTTTTTTGCTCCAATACAGATTAGTTAATAACATTCACATTACGAGTCACAAATTCAGCATAGACATTACAAGCTACATTAAGCAGGCTTATTTCCCTGCACAATCGTATTCCTCTGTGCAATCCTTTCTCTTTCCTTTTATAAAAAAAAGAACTCTATTACACCCGTCATCCATTCTTCTGGGATTTTATACTCCAGCGCCTTTCTACTATTTAATCTCTGTCCGTCCATCCCAAAGCCAGTCAAGTTACGTCTAACACAACGCTCCTTGTGTCGAAAGGACGTGAGCAAAATGCAGTAGCGTAATTTTATTTTCCTCCGTCTAGCACTTGCACAATACAATACTCGCCCGCTCCCAGCGGTTACATTAGTCCATGAACATGCTAGAATCTTTGGTTTCAGTACCGATTTCGTTAATCGTTTTTCCGAATTCTCTGTATTCTAATGTGTTCTTTGCACAAATTTTATTAAATGTGCCCATAAATAAGAAATCGTGCCCGCTTCTCTGTCCACATATTTTATGTCAGAAATGAAAGTTTCGATGTGGTGGCTTCATAATATGTAGCCGCGTGTTGCTCCGCAAATTGCACTGGTAATTACTTTGTTTGATCTATCAGTTACATGGCTGTGTCTGACCGTAAAGAATTTGCGCCAAAACAAATAGGCCGTGCCATGGCTCAGGCGGTTAGTCACCGGCCTCTCACCGCGGAGGCCCAGGTTCGATCCCGGATCAGTCCATGTGGGATTTGTGGTGGACAAAGTGGCACTGGGACAGGTTTTTCCCCGAGTACTTCGTTCTTTTCCTGTCAATTTCATTCCACCGGTGCTAAATTACTCGGAATAATGAAAAAAACTGATAATCTTCATCACAGGGTTGCACAATTAAGCTTCAAGGCCGTGGTGCGTCCACAGCATCTGCTGCGGGGCCCTTCACCAAAAACAAAACTTAGTGTATAATTTTTGCAAAAGTATTCACTTTTATCACAATGAACTTGAGATTAACTAATGTATTGTTTGCATGAATGCCGATCCCAGTGGCCGTGCGTCAAAGGCGTGGGTCTGCGGCCGCTCGCTCACTAGGATCGTGGGTTCGAATGCAGATCCCAGTGGCCGTGCGGTCTAAGGCGTGGGTCTGCGGCCGCTCGCTTACTAGGATCGTGGGTTCAAATCCCACCGGGGGCATGGATGTTTGTGTTGTTGTATAAGGACTATAGCATGGAACGTAAAGTGACGTGGAGGACGAAAAAGGATTTAAACAGTACGAAAATGGATCAAAGGGAAAAAACCCCGGACAAACAAAAAAAAAATCCCACCGGGGGCATGGATGTTTGTGTTGTGTTTGTTGTAAGGACGGTAGTATGGAACGTAAAGTGACATGAAGGACGAAAGGATTTAAACAGTAAAAAAAATGGATCAAAGGGAAAAAACCCCGGACCGGCAAAAAAAAAAAAGTCCCACCGGGGGCGTGGATGTCTGTCTGTTGTGAGTGTTGTGTGTTGTCTGGTAGAGGTCTCTGCGACGAGCTGGTCCCTCGTCCAGAGGAGTCCTACCGACTGTGGTGTGTCTCAAATGTTTGTGACCATGAAACCTCGACGAAACGAGGAGGCCCAGGCCCAGATAAGGCTGTCGAGCCATAGGGAAAAAAATTGTTAGCATAAATAACATAAAGGTAAAGCAATAATATCGAGAAGAACGCAAAACAATGTCATAACACTAAATGGTGTCAGTGTAAACAAGTTATACCAATACATGTAAAGTACTAGGTATTAGCACATTTATCCGTTTAAGAGCTGCTCTCTCTACTTTAACGTGTTAAATTTTAAACGATAATATTTCTACTTGCGAAAACCTTTTTAAACTTTATTTCGCTTAAATATCCTTTACAGCCTGACACGGAATGCAGAGCGGTGCAAAATATATCAACCAGGACCACGAGTTCAGCGACTTAACATAGTTACAGTTATAACTGCTTAAGAAATTGCATCTGGCTGCATGGTAACCAACGGAAATATAACAAGGAGTTCAGAGAAGAATCTAAAACCGTAATTTTTTTATTGAATACATTTATAGTCACCGTTTGTGTTGTTAGTTCTATATTAGCCCTTATTTTAGTTCTTGTGAAGAACTAGGCTATTTTATTGAAGGGCCCCGCAGCGGATGCCACGGAAGCACCTCAGCCTTGAAGGCTTATTATGCAACCCTGTGAGGAAGATGATGAAGATGATGAGGTTTTCCTGTTTTTCCAGTTTAATGGAGCACCGGTGGAAAGAAATTGGCAGGGGAAAACCGAAGTACTCGGGGAAAAACCTGTCCCAGTGCCACTTTGCCCACCACAAATCCCACATGGACCGACCCGGGATCGAACCCGACCTTCCGCGGTGAGAGGTCGGCGACTAACCGCCTGAGCCATGGCACGGCCAACGACGTTGGGTTGCTCCAATGTCAAAATTTTCATAAGAAATTTCGTGATACGGGGTCAACGCCTTAAAATTCCAAATGTGTACACACATAGACAATATTGTAAAGTTGTAAGCTTGCGTTCTGCGTTTTAAGTGAAGAAAGAAAACTGAGGACTAAAATTAGTAGAATCGGTTTATTCAATATAATAAACAAAGATGCAAATAAAGCGGTAAGGGAATTTCAGTTCAGAAATCTGTCAAATTGTAGACAGCAATTAATTTTCTTTTTGTGTAAAGGGTGATTTTTCTTTTGTCCCATTTTGCTCAGCTCATGTTCTCCGATGTGCCTAGATCACGAGTGTTGCTAAGTGGCACCATACGCTGTTCAGTAGTTATAAGCGACTCGCATGAACTACAGGCTAAATGTCTCCGGGTCTGATGTTAGTAGATAAGAAAGGATTGTAAAAATTGGTGCAATGGGTAGCAGAAAACAACAAAAGTGTAAATATTCAAAGAAACGCAGATCAAGCACAGGAAGGAGATACTTTTATCTCGTAAGGGAGATATCAAGGCAGGGCTTATGTGTGCACACAACTGTACCATATGCAGCACCGGAATTCTAACACGTACCCCTGGGACTTGCATTGTATATCTTCCTACACATATTTAGACCTATCGACCAGTTCACATTACATATGTCTTGTATTCTACACAATGGGAAAGACGTATGAGAAATAGCATCTTCAGGGATTACGTTTGGAAAACTGAAAAAGAAAATATATCGTATATAAACAAATGCAACATCCTACTGCTGTAACAATGGGCTGCTTACTTCAAGGCAATTGAAATGTCTTTTCCAATTTATTCCTCCTCACTGATTCAAGCCCTTCAAGAACAGAATAACACTGAGACTGAATATCTGCAGCAGCGTATTATATCCTCAGTCGCAAATATAACTCTGCAAAGAACAGATATATTGATGTTGCTAGTTATTCAGCTACTTAATCAGAAAACAGTAAAAACTAATAAAATCTATACGACAAGTTAATGAAATATGCATCCATTTATAAATCCCTCAGTCTGCTGACATTTCTATCTACCTATCTAATTACCTATTTATTTTATTACCTCCGTATCAAGATACATCTCTCCTTTCCTTCCTATCTACCTACCTACCTACTACCTACATACCCGTCCACCTATCTACCTACCTACTCAGTCATGCATCGGCCTAAATGCCTGCAAATAAAATCCGCCACTTCAGCATTGCACCTCTATAGGCCATAGATTTCTACTGCACACTCCGCCTGTATTAACCATCCTAACACAAAACAAATATTTCTGTTCTGGTAACATTTTTTTCTGAGCTTCATAAGAAAAGCAACTAAGTTTTGGGAGAGATAACGGAAGAAATATCTCGTTATTTGAGTTTCTCACAGTGTTGTTGGCACAGTTTTAGTTTTTCTGGGACATAAGGGCCTGAAAATCAGTAATTAGTTACCGAAGTTTCGTAGAATTTTTTTCACAGTTGATGGAGGCAGCATGCCTCTCTGGAAGTTATAAACTAATTGTCGTTTTACAAGGCGTCATATTCCAGAAGAATTTAAATTTTTGAATACATAATTTTACAACGTTAACAGGTATAAAGCATAGTGTATTCTAAGAATGTGTCCAGTGGTTTATGGTATTAGGTGTTATTGTGAAAATCCAGTATGCTTCATAGTCATCAAAATCACTTTTCTTTAATTAACACAAGCCACCATTATAATTATGCTGAATGACATCACGGTTTAGGCCACTCAACTTATTCCCTTTCCATTGAAGACCCACTCTAACATTGTGCCTCTGTTCCCGAAGCCGCACGGCTAGCGGACTGCCTGTTTCACCAAAGGAGCTTCAAGTCATATTCGAAAGGAATCCTATAGACAAAAGGCGCCGTCTCTTGTGGATCCTATTCCAGTCTGGTCCTGTTCTCCTGAGCCAAATCCGAAGGGTACGCTTTGTTTTGAAGACTGTTCTAATGATGTAACCATACCCGATACTTTTGAACTTCTTAGAAATGCCTCCGAATAGGGCACAAGCATTGAACAAATAGACTTTGCTTTATTTTTGGATGATTTTTGCATCTAATCTTTAAGAAGTGTCGACGAATGATTTGGTATAACACTGAGCTGATTATTACCTCTAATTTTATCACTTTTATTGAAAAGCTCTTGCTGCTTTCGGAAAATGGTAGTGGCTCTGATACGTTGCCTCTAAATAACTCCTCTTGTAACTCGAAGTGGGTAACTAGATTCCAAATTTAAGGTACGGCCAAAGGGGCAGTATTCTGTAAAATTTGGTCGTCAGTACGATCTCCTGCTGATGACAAGAGCATCCAGAAAAAGAACTTTTGTGTCTAATTCTATTCTGATAGCGAATTAGATGGAAGGTCTTATATTACCTGTGTGACTGAATCCCTAACCAAGTGGTATTCAAGTTTTCGCTAAACCCTAATCTTTAATAAGCGACTTTCAGGAATTTTTCAAGCAAATTGCATTTATAATGGAATTGGTAAGTATAATTTCGATAATTATATGGCATCATTTTGCCCATAAATGGGGCTGGGTTGATTTAAATATAAATTACACATACAAAATTTAGTTTTTTATAAATACTCTTAGATGATTTATTTTTGTATAAAAAGTTTGTTTTTACAATTATTTCATTTTTGCACTCAGGTGCATGTTCACTTTACACGACTTCCGCTAAAATACCGAATTATTCACAAGGATTCCACAGAAATGTAGATCACTGCTCTAACCTAATGGACAATGTGGTCAGATCACAAATATGTCGTCCACATAAGGGAACAGCAGCGATGATTTTAATGTGCAGTGCCAAAAAACATTTTCCCAAAATTTTCCAAGAATATTTAATTCTGATGACAGAGAGAGATTTCTGACTTTGGAATACAAAACGATGGGCAATGAACAGAGACCCAGTAATTCCAAATACCCAGTTTTCCGTCTGAAACACCTTCGGACATTTTGTTTCCCAGACAAAGAAATTTAAGTTTCAAGTGCTCGCTGAAAGTGGTTAGAATTAACAACATGTAGAGAATAACCTTAAAGGTTAAGAAAGTAAAAAAAAAATGAAGATTTCATTAAGAAGGTTTAATAAATTACAAATATAGCGGACTTCAAAGAAAGGGTGTGTTTAGCATTGTAAGTAAATGTAAATGACAGTTCTACTATTTGCTGCTTGAGGCGAAGGAATTATTGAGAATTATACAGTGTGTTATTTCGTCAAGAAATTCCTAGTATCTTCCAAAAACGGGGTTTGAAGGGCCTTCACTGGATTAGTTTAATTCTCCAATGTACCCGTATTACTCTCAATCAACGTAGCTATTCCATTATTTCCGACTAAAATTTGGTATTTATTTTTCTTTAAGGCACGTGCATTACAATATCCGCTTGTTCCATCCTCATTGTTTTCATTATTATGGTAATATATGGCTAACAGCACAAATGTGAAGCTCCTTGTTATGCAATTTTCTCCCTCCTCCTGTCACTTTCTCCCTCTCAACCCAAAAATCTTTCTCAGAACCCTGTTCTCGAAAACCCTGGATGTATGTACGTGTGGAATATTTGCATAAAATATTCACAGTTTACCCTCCAAAATTTAGTTGCTCTACTGTAAATTTGAGTAAATATTTCTGCAGTAAATGCCTCAATATTCAGCCTCGACGCTTAAAAGGAAATTAATGAACACTTTTTTCACAAACTAGTCTCACGAATTAGGCTTCAGTTCAGCGTGTTTTAATTAAACCTGTTTCGTGAGAGAATATATTCTTCATTAACCCGCCAACATCTCTCTCCTTGTGATTTATCATTTCAGGCACACCTTGTAATTCTAACATCAGTTCTTTTCCCGAGAAGATGGCTCGAAATAAAATCAATGCCGTCAATAGAACAGTCGCACAGAGTATAATTCTCCCCATTAGTCAAATACTGTGTACTCAGATATCGGGCCGCACACACTTCACTCCATTCTTCTCCAGACTGCGGCAGCCTACGGCGAATCCTTGTGGTCTTTATGCGACACGATGCGTGCAAATTTGTGGGTAGAGGAGACGGTCTCCAGCTATGGACTACAGATTCTAATACGTTGAATAAGCAGTCGTGTCCAACTGACAAGGAGTAATCCTGAATGGCATGGACTGCCTTGTGATCACAGTAAAACAACCGGCTTTTTGTAAACGTCACAGATTAATCTAGTCTTGAATGAATTTTGTGAAATGGCCTAAGCAAAGGGAGTATGGGAGATGTAGCAAAACTAACGAAAATGCAAAATGAAGGGCTCCATATTTTGTGTTCGTTTTCCAGATATTATTGTAATTATACAAATAAATGAGGATGGTATGGAAATGGTGTGCAGCAGGCGTGGGAGAGGTGATAATTTCATACAATCTGTTTGTTTGGATGATCTGAAGGGAAGAGGTTTCTTGGGACACAAAGGCATCCATGAGAGGTTATTACAGCTCTGGGCCTGTGTAAAGAATAGTGTGAATGTACAAAATATATTGAATTGTTGAGGGACAGTGTCACGAAGAGCGCTGCTGTAAACACCGTACTTGTCCTCCACAAAAAAGGGGGGGGGCAGTGTTTTGATTATCAAAACAACTGGTAGTTTCTCAAGAAGGACCTGCTCTATGTAGTTGGTAAATACTTGGAGGAAACCACGCCCCTCTTTCTGATACAGAGTCCTTAATGATGTACGCTCACCACTTGCGAGGAATTAGACGAAATGCAAGTGGCTGCTCAACTTGTTGCCACATCCAAAGCCCGGGAGACCGCAAACGCAGCAGAAAGGTGGCTGACCGCAGCACACTCCACCTGGCTTCTGTGGCGGACGTCACTTCCGAGATCATTCAGCTGTTTAATGAGAAGTTCGACTTGTGTTACAGACATGCAAACCCCAGTTCATCAAGCCCCTTTCGATCTATCCACATTTGGAATAACACTCACCCAGACGTTACTTAAAACATATAGCTCTACGGAGCAAAGACAATTTGAGAAGTTTGCAGGCGATAGGTTGATCAAGAATCGCCCCTTCTTTTCTAGAACCAGATGGATTATTACACAGTTGACAAGACCCCGTCACTAGGCATATAATTGACCAACTGAATCAAATTCAAACCATCTTAAACTATTCATTTAAGATCAATCAGTGTATCATTATACTCTCAGTAACTACGTCTCCAAAATTTATTTTCCTTCATGGTTTAAAGACTAAACATTTTCACGGTTCTTGGGGCATTCATGTATTCTTCTAATTTTCCTGTTCATGTCATATTCCTTAATTCATTCAAATACCATATTTTGAATACGGCAATCTCAATATTTCCTGACTGCGTAAATTTCTAGACCAGTTGCTCCTTCCCCCCAGTTTGAAATACTTTACACAGCATTGTGCTGCCAGTGTATGTTCTTCCGCGTTTCGACAGACAAAATTTCACGCCCATGTTTATACAACCACCGACATGATTATAGTTTTGTATATTTTAAACTCTTCTTTTTAAATATCAGATGGCAAAACACAAGTTTATTAAATATATTATTTAACAGACTATACTGATGTTAAGAAATGTTTTCTTTATTACATAATCTCTGAACATTTCCCATGAGCCCACAGCTCTCTATATGAGCCCCTCCAATCATACAGCAGATGTTGATTCTATGTTCCACTAACAGCCCGCCCGACAGACCTTTGCCATGATATAGGTGGTAACAAAGCCCACTCAGTGATGTGTTTCAATTTCAGGAATATCTACTGTCAGTGGCGGCATAAGGATGGAATCCTTCACACTAAATAAACTAACTAACTAACTCCATGGAGCAGAGTCCTTCTTGAGAAGCTAGTAGGTCGTCAGCTAGTGAAGAAAATCCTTCACACTAACTAAACTAACTAACTCCATGGAGCAGAGTCCTTCTTGAGAAGCTAGTAGGTCGTCAGCTAGTCAAGAAAATCCTTCACACTAACTAAACTAACTAACTCCATGGAGCATAGTCCTTCTTGAGAAGCTAGTAGGTCGTCAGCTAGTCAAGAAAATCCTTCACACTAACTAAACTAACTCCATGGAGCAAAGTCCTTCTTGAGAAGCTAGTAGGTCGTCAGCTAGTCAAGAAAATCCTTCACACTAACTAAACTAACTAACTAACTCCATGGAGCATAGTCCTTCTTGAGAAGCTAGTAGGTCGTCAGCTAGTCAAGAAAATCCTTCACACTAACTAAACTAACTAACTCCATGGAGCAGAGTCCTTCTTGAGAAGCTAGTAGGTCGTCAGCTAGTCAAGAAAATCCTTCACACTAACTAAACTAACTCCATGGAGCAAAGTCCTTCTTGAGAAGCTAGTAGGTCGTCAGCTAGTCAAGAAAATCCTTCACACTAACTAAACTAACTAACTCCATGGAGCATAGTCCTTCTTGAGAAGCTAGTAGGTCGTCAGCTAGTCAAGAAAATCCTTCACACTAACTAAACTAACTAACTCCATGGAGCAGAGTCCTTCTTGAGAAGCTAGTAGGTCGTCAGCTAGTCAAGAAAATCCTTCACACTAACTAAACTAACTCCATGGAGCAAAGTCCTTCTTGAGAAGCTAGTAGGTCGTCAGCTAGTCAAAAAATCCTTCACACTAACTAAACTAACTAACTCCAAGGAGCAGAGTCCTTCTTGAGAAGCTAGTAGGTCGTCAGCTAGTCAAGAAAAGCCTTCACACTAACTAAACTAACTAACTCCATGGAGCAGAGTCCTTCTTGAGAAGCTAGTAGGTCGTCAGCTAGTCAAGAAAATCCTTCACACTAACTAAACTAACTAACTCCATGGAGCAGAGTCCTTGAGAAGCTAGTAGGTCGTCAGCTAGTCAAGAAAATCCTTCACACTAACTAAACTAACTAACTCCAAGGAGCAGAGTCCTTCTTGAGAAGCTAGTAGGTCGTCAGCTAGTCAAGAAAAGCCTTCACACTAACTAAACTAACTAACTCCATGGAGCAGAGTCCTTCTTGAGAAGCTAGTAGGTCGTCAGCTAGTCAAGAAAATCCTTCACACTAACTAAACTAACTAACTCCATGGAGCAGAGTCCTTCTTGAGAAGCTAGTAGGTCGTCAGCTAGTCAAGAAAATCCTTCACACTAACTAAACTAACTAACTCCATGGAGCAGAGTCCTTCTTGAGAAGCTAGTAGGTCGTCAGCTAGTCAAGAAAAGCCTTCACACTAACTAAACTAACTAACTCCATGGAGCAGAGTCCTTGAGAAGCTAGTAGGTCGTCAGCTAGTCAAGAAAATCCTTCACACAGCCCCACAAAAAGAAGTTACACGGTAGCTTTATGTGCAGCGTAGATCATCATGCAGGCACCTGAGACCCAGCAGCCCGAATGGTGTTTTCTAATAAGCCGAAAACTGTACGAGAATAAACAGAATATTTATTATATACTGAAAATGTAATTTGATGGATATTGATTGAATGTTACTTGTTGAGTACAGCGGAGGATTTGTCAGGTTTAAAATCCTTATTACTGCTCTTAAATTCCACAGGAAGTTACCCTCCTCCCCGCTTTTTATATTCCTTGCTGTTTTTATTTTGAATACAGTTTAAAAACAGCAATAATTTCAGAGGCGAACAAAAATAGCAAAACACGCTATTGTAGGATGGCCGTGTCTTGCAGACCGCCTGCGTAAAGAAGCCTGCCAGAAAACACAAAGACGAGAATTTATAAATGCATTATGATTGCTGTTATTAACCCTAAGCATGCTTTTGAATTATGCATCTGCCTCTTTCAACTTACGTATAATGTACAAATGCAAAATTTGGCAAATAGATCTTCCAAGTAAATAAACATTATTAATAACTATTTTATAAAAACTCTAAAAATTTAATATCTTCTGGGAAATGAAGGGGGTGTGATGTCTTGCAAGATCACATGTAGCTCTAGGTTAAGCACAAATACCACAGACAGCCCTCAGTCCCTCATACGTCGTTATGAATCGCGTAAGGGAAGCAAACAAGAATCGCATTACAGCGCTTCCTTGAGAAATGACAGTAGACAGATATTAAAGTTCGGTTTATATCCACAAAATCTATATTTCTAATGAGCAAAGTCAGATGTGCTTCAACCGAGGAAGGGGTTTACTTCACTTTAATCATACAAAGTACACAAACTCAACAGGCTACAATATTTTTATTCTTTTTAACATGTAAAAACATCTTCTTTCCCACAGTCCATCTTTCGCTTCCTGCAGCAATTCGCAATATATGACTTAAAGAAACTAGAGAACTAAACTTATTATTTCCACAAGTTCTACAATATCTAACTTATACTGTTTATTTCTTACTTGTCGACCCTCTTATTTGTTGTTTCAACGTTACTGCGATCAAGTGCCTGATCAATTTGACTCAAACTTTGTCATCGGCAAGTTTTAGAAACAAAAACAATATTGAAGACTTTCACTTGCAGCAGGCATGAAGGAAAGTGAAGTGTAAAGGCTCCAGTTATCTGGCTACAGTTACGCCATTATTTAGTCACTTTAAAAAGGACATTACATTACGATTTACTCTCTTCTTATTATTTCACTCAGGAATCGTAGAGATCCCACATTTCGTACTACGTATAAAAATCTTAAAAGAAACTTTTACCTCGTTTAGTGACTGGTCGGTTTAAAAGCATCCTCAGAAGCAAATCACATCAAATTGTGAAAATAAGAACTGAAATTTATAAATAAAAACAAATCACTAGACATTTAGATACCTTTACTGCATTGTGTTAATCTGATCTTGTGCCACGTAGGTTGTAATACCCTCAGAGTTACGAGTGGTCTCTCCTTTAGTGACCTGCCTTCCAGGTGCTATGAGGTGACAGTTCATTCCCTTAAGTACAAACAAGTTTTGATTCTGGGTAAGAACTTCATTCTGTTTCATCATATTCGTGATTCTTACTTAGGCGCTTTCGCAAAATTGCGAAAAGGGGATATTAGCTTCATCATGTGTGTGTATGTCTGTCTGTCTGTCTGCATGCCTGCCTGTCTCTGCTTCGTCTGTCCGTCCGCATGGAACTCGGCTCCCACTGCAGGGATTTTCATTAAATTTAATATTTGAGTATTTTTCGAAAATATGTTGAGAAAATCTATTTTTCTTTAAAATTTGATATTAATAATGGGTACTTTACACGAATACAGGTATAAATTTATGATAATATCTCGCTCAGTTCTTCTTAGAGTAAGAAATGTATCAGACGTGTTGTAGAGAAAATCAAAACACACATTTTATATTCAAATCATTTTTTTCCGAAAATTGTGCCTTTTATGAGATAATGTGAAAAAATATGGTAGAGCCAGACATGCCACAGATGAGGATGTAGTACTGTGCATGCGCATTGCAGTATTTAAACACCGATTTGTCCAGTCACTGTACCGAAATTATAAGCGATGGAAATAATTCCTGCATTCTGAGATCATCAATGAAAGACTTCTTCAGATGTGGAATAAATCCTAAAGTTCAATACTTCTAGAAATTTGGTACAACTCGTTGGACGATGACTGGCCCAGCTCCCTTTTGCACATACATATTTGAAACTGAGGACATGTGTCTTTACATACAACGGTATTTGTAAAGTCAGAGGGGTTACGCGATTTCTATCTCGAGGAGAGTGTACTATATCCATGTCAAAATACTAATCCTCTTGAGTACGAGCCATTGTCGAATTTGAACTAAAAGATCGGTAAATGAAATTGAATAAAAATGTGGTTCTTTCTGTCCGAAATTAAAGGATCACTATACGCAGCTCAGACCAGGACTGGAGTTCTCCTCGTCTAAAATTATTAGCCATTTGTATATTATTCATATGCGAGACAGTGCACTTTTGTTTTGGCATATCGTTGGCCGAACTCGGCAAATGGCATGTGTTTGTACATGTGCGTGCATTATTCCAGAACACTTAATTCAATTACGTGTATAATCATATTTAGAGTTTGCCTAGAGCAATTAGACTGGAAAGCAAGCATTTGCACGAGAGACAGATTTAATTATGAATGTGTTTGACATCGTAATTCATGCAAGAAAATAAGCCAATTAGAATATGCAATTGTAATTGTCAATTTGCTTCACAAGTAAGTACATATAAAACCAGTATGAGATGTAGTCTACAGATGTCAAACATCAGATATTAAAACTGAAGCACATACGCTGGCCTCATGTAAGGGGAAAGATTTCCAAATACACACTTCACAGGAGCCAAACAGGCCAACTGGCTAATTCATTCCATGGAAAAGAATCTTTCTTGAAAATGTCAATAGCCACAAAACAAGCCAAGAATCTCCCCGAAATTTATGGAAACCAAATCTTTCTTCCAGTTTTCACCAAGAGTCCGGCTCTTATTCCTACTCATAGGCCTGCTTATGGGGTGTGCCGTGTGTGCTCAGGCACACCATAATATCTGTTTATTCATGGTTATCACTAAAAAAAACTTGGTATTTTGTGTCGCATTATTAGAGTTGTATTTTTAAGTAGAGTTCTGTAGTTAATTAAAAAATTAAGTAAATTTAGTTTTTTACTTTTGGGTATGTAAAGGAACGTCCTTTATGGCTGAGTATTCAGTTGACCCTTCAAAGACTAAGTGAAAGTTCTTCCTATCCTTGATTTCCGAAAAAGCATTGGTTTTAGGAAGGTTCCCATGCTACGCCCCTTTGTCTATCTGGTAAGAAGCAACACGTAGATGAAGACGAGTATGGAGTATTGGTGTAATAATATAGACAGGGGAAAACCGAACTACTCGGAGAAAACCCTCTCTCAGTGCCACTTTGTCCAGCACAAATATCACATGGACCGACCTGCACTGGCCCGGGCCTCTGCGGTGAGGGCCCGAGCAATGGCACGGCCATTTAAAGTAACGTAAATTATATTTAAATATCAGCTCGTACTGCGCAGTAAACACTTCCCTTCTTGGTTATTAAAACATGCCAATTAGTGTTGTGTAGGGAAATACTCGCTGTTTGTTATGACAATAATAAACGCAAAAATAAATCTGTGGGCAGAAAGTGGAATTTTCTATGTGAAACCTGGTGGTACATAAAGTAACTACTAGGCTTTAAAAGGTTAATGCTCTTTTTAAAAAAAATTAAAAACAAAATTCCCTGGTAGCACAATGTAATGAAAGATGTTGGGCACGCTTATATCCCTATCCTAATCCACATGAATTCAGTCCACGTGTTCCCATTCTATTTGTTAAGGTCCATTTTAATATTATCTCCCTTCTACCTCTTATCTTCAAAGGTGTCTATATCCTTCAGGTTTCTCCACAAAAACTCTGTATGTATTTCACTTCTCCCCATGTGTGCCAAACAGATTCGTGTAGTTGTAAGTTTCGGAATTTCCATGTATCCGTTCGGAGTCTCAGAAATACTGCTTTTTCTAACTTAGCTGCTCGTGCTTCTTCTCCGTTTTAGGCGTAGTACAGTCAAACAGACGACACTAACCACCATACAAATCGTTACCTTCTAATGTTTCAGTATCATGTTCACATTATTATTATCGACTGTTTATTATAAAATGTCTGCATCGTCATTAAGTATGTTAAGATGCTGAATTAAGGATAATTATTTCGTTGTGCAAAGCCTCAGATTAACGACGGATATTCCTTCTCTGTCTTAATGGAGAAGAATTTTTAGATTTAGAAACAGCAAGGTAATCTTTAATTCAAATCTTCTGACAATTGTGTATTACAAATACTATTCTACAGTGACGCAGTTGGTTGAGACACGGTGCTCCAAGCCGGAGAGTCGCGGGTTCGATTCCCGATGGTATCATTGGAATTCTTCATTGACATAATAGCTGGGTTCCACTCAGCCTCAGCAAGATTTCCTGGGGGTAAAGGTGGCCGGTGCGTAAGGCTGACAACCTTACCGTTTTCAAGCGCCAAGTGTCTTTAAATCTGGGAGCCTCAGCTTCCTGGAACTCTCAGGGCCTCTCCAGGCATGTATAGGGATTGCTTTACCTTATCTTATTCTAATATCTCGTAAAGAACACTAAGTAGAGGACAACGGAATATTACAAGAAGTTACACAATGTATGCAGAGCTAAACTTCACGATAAGCCGCACCGTGGTTGTCGCTTTATTTTGTGCGGGGAAAAGACAGACGGAGAGATGGGCAGACAGAGCGAAACTAAGAGTCCCTTTCCGCAACTGCCTTTCAAACACACCTAAAAACCAGCAAATTTCTGCAGGACATTAGTTTTAATATTTGAACATCTCTAGTCTTCCTTGGCAGAGTATTGTTTGAGATACGTGAATGGTTAGCCATCTCGTTGTAGACTTGGTCTTTGCCTTTCTCTTCGTCTCCAGATGGTACCTTCTTATTGTTTCAGGTTTGCTTCAATATCACTCGATTCGCTAAAGGTTTTCCGAAACAGAATGCGATTCGCTTCCAGCCGAGGACTTGCATTGCCTTCAAGTAACAAGTTGGAGCTTATGGAAGCAAGTTGGCTCCCCTGAGGCTTTGTTCTGTGTGAAGTTCGAAGTCGTACTCTCAACTCCCTGCGTGAGGAACTTCTCCGATATAATACTACCCTACAACTCTACCCACAGAAACCGGCAAGGTCCGACCTCATACCCTTCCTCAGTTATAAGGCAGAATAAGGACAATGTTGGAGTGCTCGGTTTGGCATTAAGTTACAACTGTCATTCTAACTTCACTCCTAATACAGTCAGTGGTGATACAGTGACCTCCGTCTAGTGAAATTCTGATAATCTCGAAAGTAAAAAATTAATCTCTTCTATGCTACTTGCGAGACCCTTCGCTCAGCAGCATTTCCCTTGTAATCTCAATGTATCTTGCATTTGCACAAGCTCAATCAAATTAACTGAAATCAAAAATTGTCATTTCCACATAGAATTGCTAGCTTTATAACACGAGAATTAGCATTACCATGGAACAACTCAAAGAGAAGACTGGGACTATGGCTGGATGACCGAAAATCGGTGTTGAGCTTCTTTGGGTGAGGTGGAGGAATTTTTCTCTTCGTCCCTGCGTCCTGACCGACTCTTGAGTCATTAAGCCTCCTGTCTAGTGGTTAAGGTAGTTCTTTCCTCGGAGATAAAGTGGCCTGGCTATAAAAGTGACCACCTTCATGCATTTAGTACCAAGGGTTAAGAAAAAATGGAGCTTTACCTTCCTTCCCCCATCCATCTTCACGGAGAGGTGCTTAGTTAATTAAAATGTAAAAGGTAAATCAATCCCTATGCAGGCCTGTTCAGGCCCTTAGGGCTTCAGAAGGTTAAGGAAATCGGCATATGAAAGTGGTAATATTGTCAGCCCTAAGCACTTGCCGCTTTACTCCCCAGGAGATACTCCTGGTAATCATTTCTGTTAGAGGGTGTGCCGACCCCAGGGCCATAGTGCGACTGGAAGGATTAAGTCAATGTAAAATAGCAATAACCCTATCGGGAATCGAACCCGCAACCGTCCGGCTTGTAGCGCAGTGCCTCAACCACCTTCGCCACCGCGTACATTATACAGAGTAGAAACCTTAATATTTGAGGCATGATTAAAACTGCACTTCCGTGTCCTAATTTAATAGAAATTCAAGTTTAAAATATTGCATTAAAAGCCAGTGTGATTGCGTTTACTTTTATTTGTATACTAAGCGGAATGCTCTAAAAAATAAAATCGATATGCTGAAAATTAGGCAGATGGCAGATTGTATTGCAATGGGATAAGAAGCAAGAAGATACCCGTCTATATACGAAAAGAACAAAGACTTCAATTATTTAACTCTATAATGCCCATATTTTTAAAACCATAACATCATGAATGGATTTAAGAGTAGGTCTACAGTGAATTTAAAACAGTTCCGTCCTGGAGAGTAATTGGCATTTAAACTGTAGCGTCATTGAAATGTTAACAAACAAATTAACTAAGGTCTTCTCTGTTTAACATTCCAGAAGATCAAAGACCTCATTTACACCGCGACTGAAGCCTAACATCGCGCAATGAATAGTATAGTAAGAATAACACGAAGTAGAATAAAACATAAAAAATGGAAGAGAAGATGGCAAACTTGGAGAGCCGGCACGTACGTTGGTTGTAGTACCAGAAGACGTACACTGAACACAGACATCTACAAGACGTTCTTGGTATTTGTACACCTAGCCGCCATAATCTTATTTAACAGAAGAACTGCGTGCTTTCACGTAAGTGGACAATACAAAGGGATGAAAATAAAAACTTGCGCGCCTATATATATACTAAGGTGTGTGAAGAAGCTGTAGTGACTGACCAGGGCTGGATGACAGGGCTTCTTTTCTGGCCAATAAAGTGATTTCTTGGAAGTCACCATGACCATTTTTGTTCTGGGGAAGAATTCCAGCCCCTATTCAAAAGGTAAAGCGACTTTTTCCCCACCTTCAACTCCATGTCATCACGAGATACACCTCCACTTTTCTTATAAATGAGAGCGCGATTCTAAATTAAGCACAGGGTAAATTTCTCCTCTATGTTCAGAAGGCACGCAGAGATAAATGGGCTGGGGAGATAAACATAAAAATTAATTTTAGTGAAAGGATAGTGGAACTTGTGGATTATTTAAAGATATTTGGCCACAAATATTGATAGAGCAACTGACGGAGAATAATGTCAGTCAGGACAGTCGGCGTTCCTATAAAGATTTCAAATGAACGTATGCCGTAATACGACTATATTTCAAAAACTGTCGCTGCGAAATCATTTCCTTGAAAGTGTTTGAATATTTTACAGTATTTTCATACATAACCCTCATGCCGGCAGAACAAATGAGGTGAGGAAGGATATCATTATCTGAAAAAAATACATCAAAAGCCCGCTGGTCCAGAAGGAGCATATTGTGTATCTAAAAAGGACTCATATGAACAGTGCATAAAAAAGAACATGCCTTATTATGGAGACACAACCACCAAGAATGAACTGAATAGGATATGTAACGCAAATGAAAGGACCCATTTTGAACATATAGGCGTACATGAGAGTACTCCTTAACACAGGATTCAGATTTTGAAATTTGCTTCTTTGTTTTATAATTGTAGTGCGGTTTCATGACACACGTGTAAATGTTTATTTATTTACGACCATAAGGAAAATCTCAGCTTTATGCGCGCCTATTTTCACGAAACTCATAAGTGCTTAAGAGCATTATGTTCAGAAAAATGGTACCGAATTTCACACAAATCGGGGGAAAAAAATGGGAAAAGTACAGATACAAATTATTTTACGCCTCTAAGAAAATTATGACCTGCACTGTGCCGATTTATATAAAATCACAGCCAGTCAGTCAATTCTTGTGGATGTTTACGCCGCGGAATTTTATCCAAATCATAAGAAAAATAGAGAAATTGCGAGGGGTTCATTTCGGCACGAAGTTAAGTTTGGGTCTTACTGCACGGAATTCCTCGAAATACACATTTGCTTAACGGCATTACCTGGAGAAATTCTGTAACAAATTTTACTCAAATCAATTTAAAAATGTAAATCAGTAGTAACAAATCATTTAAGCTCTCAGGTAAAGTACGGCTGCTGCTGAATCGATTTTTACGAAACTCGTGTACACTTAGCAGTGTTTTATAAAAATAACTATACCGAATTTTACAAAAATCCGAAAAAACGGTTTAGTTATAGACAGTAGGTCACAGACGAAAGAAGGGATGGGCGATTGTGGTCTGCAAATAAGACGTTTTCTTCTACTTCGTAAAAAACGCCTCATATGAGTAAGAACATTTCAGTGAGCTTCATTCTTAACAAAGTAGGAGGAACTCAGTTTACTGTTGTTTGAAACTTAAACCAAGTATTTTCTTGCATGCATAGATTTCTGTGGCCCTAAGACGTAAGATGTTTCTAATCTTATTTTTAAAATAAAGAAGAATACAAGGGCAGACATGGAAAAAAGAGACGGAACAGAGATCAAAGAATACAGACCACTGAAAGAGTTAATTGCCTGAAATTTGTAACATTTGCCATTTATGGCTTTAGTTGATACTTATTTATAGATTTACTCATTTCAGCTTTATTTTCCTCATTGGCTTTGTCAACTCTACTGGCTTTAACAAATGACGAATCCCATACACCACCATCCCTTTTGAGCTTCTGATTTTGTTCAGAAAATCAAGAAATATCCTAATATTCAAGAACGAGTTTGGCAATTACCTTGTTTACAAGAACGCGAAAATGATGCAGTTGGATGCGAATTTTTAGCTGGAGATAATGAGGGAACGTGGCCTCATTTAAATTAAAATTCATGCACACTGCAGTGGTATTTAAAAAAATCAATGAAATCTTCTGCTAAGGCAAATAACCTACTGATGGAAACACGAAACGGAGCTCTCGCGAATAAGAACTGGGAGTGTAAACAGTAGGCTATGGAGTGACGTCAAATATTTCTTGCCTTGGCTTGCGTTTCAGGGATTGTTGGAACTGAAAATGAGTGCGAAGTGATATATGTTACTGAGTCGAGGAAGGTTACTGCAGTGTCTTACTGCTTGAGGTAGGGGATGCTAGGCAAACCGTGGCAAATGCATTGGTGAATATCTTCTTATTTCACTGCTTTTTTAATTTAATGCTAGGCATCACGTTGTGTTTTATGATGTTACAGAATTACGTAAGTGACCGTCCCCACAACTATAGTAACACTTAGTATCAATTGGTCAGATTATGCTCGTCGACATATTTCTCCATTTTTTGTGCGTGTTAAACGGCCCCGCAGCAGATGCTACGGACGCACTGCAGACTTGAGGCTTATTGTGCAAACCTGTGATGAAGATTAGTTTTTTTCCGCTTTTCCGTGTAATGGAGCACCGGTGGAATGAAATTGACAGGGGAAAACTGAAGTACTCGGGGAAAAACCTGTCCCAGTGCCACTTTGTCCACCACAAATCTCAAATGGACTAACCCGAGATGGAACCCGGGCCTCCGCGGTGAGAGGCCGGCGACTAACCGCCTGAGCCGTGGCACGGTCTTCTCCATATTACAAACAGTTGGTGAAAATTAATATAAATAACCTTTCGCGTTTTATTATTCCAACAAAATAATTTGTATTATATTACACTTGCTTCATATCCGGAACACGACAACATCACACATCAATTTGTATTATATTACTTATACTTGCTTCATATCCGGAACACAACAAACATCACACATCAATTTGTATTATATTACTTACACTTGCTTCATATCCGGAACACAACAACATCACACATCAATTTGTATTATATTACTTACACTTGCTTCATATCCGGAACACAACAACATCACACATCAATTTGTATTATTACTTACACTTGCTTCATATCCGGAACACAACAACAACATCACACATCAATTTGTATTATATTACTTACACTTGCTTCATATCCGGAACACGACAACATCACACATCAATTTGTATTATATTACTTACACTTGCTTCATATCCGGAACACGACAACATCACACATCAATTTCTGCTTAATATAAATGCCCGTCACCAAAGGAATAGATAATTATGGAAGATTTAACTTTTTACATACTTTGTTCTTTGAATACCAATATTTTAAAGCAGAAACTGTTATATACTAATGAATGTACGATGGAGATCTAAATGTAGTGGCATATATTTAATGTATTTGCATTATGTTTACATTTTCGTAATGACAGATTGCTTGAAGATGGCCATTTCCGTCGAAAACATGTCGCCACGCAAACATCTGACGAATTGATACTAAGTTCTAATAAAGTTGTGCAGACGGTCAATCAATTACTTCTTTACTGTTTCTTCTTATTCTTCTTTTCCTTCACCTCATGATATAAGCTATCAAGACTCTTCCGCTTTCATTTACACATTTCATCTTTTGCGAGGTCTTCCTCTGCATCGCCGTCGTTTTATTTATGCCATAAAATATGTTGCAGCATTTCTATTCGGCCATTCTATGCAAATGTTTTATCCAGTCTTTTCTTTATTCGTTTATTTTATTTTGCACTAATTCTATTTTCAGTTCCTTCCCTAATATCTTCACACGTATTGCGTCTGTTCCAGAAACGTATATTTGTGAACCGTAAAAAACCTCAATAATATAAATGGTTAAAATAGGAATTTTAAGTGGAAGCTTTATGATGGACAACAAGCATAAATTTTCAATTTAGAGTGTCTGTCACACTGAATAATTTCAGTTACCTTTAGGACATAAATTATTCCGCTAAGGACCTTTCTTTCGATGTGATAAATGTGAACTGAAATGATTCTAAGTGCAAGATAAAAACTGTTTTTCACTACATGTATTAACTGAGTCCTTCCTTATTAAGTAGATCTACTGTGAATCTTCAGTACTTGATACAGCACAGATAACTTTTACCAATAAGCATTTAAATCATCACAGAGAAAATTTGTCAATATATTTTAAAGTTTCAATCGACACATATTTATTAGGAAAATCGTCAACGACAATTTCACAGCCTTCCAGTTCTACCTTGTATCAGAAATAATGGTCTCAATTCAAAGCAGGCTTCTTTATGGCAACATGTCACGCTATTTATTCAGTCGTGCATCACAGAATACTCTTATATTTATGTCAAATAAAGTTGTTGTAATTTATGTAAACTTAAGAATCTATAGCAATCAATGAGAAAGCGCAACGCTTTATAAGCCGAAACTGCTGCCGTACGAAGAAGGGCGAAATAGAAGGCTTACTGAATGATATTACAACTTGGAAAGAAATGCAAGCGGAAAGACAGGACCGCCCGGAGGGGCTCCTCTTTTCTGATACAGCAAGCAAACGACGACCACACAACCAGACTTGCCAGATGCCCAGGGGCTAATTTGTAATTTTCATTGCTTATTGCTCTTCTGAAAAACAGCATATGAGGCAAGGCTTGGTCAGAAGTTAAAAATTAAGGGCTTCTGACCACTGTTACCTACTATTACGTTTTGTACAGAAATAATAAATATATAAGTATATAAATATATAAATATATATATAAATATATAAGTGAAGGTGTGCCTATCCTTCAGTCTGTAGGTATCATTTCTGAAATCAGTGAATAGATTATGATAAAATTTAGCATTGGAGTCAAAACCAAATATTTTGTGCAAATTTAATTTTAGTTCCTACCTGGCTTATACAATACCTTCTTTAAGGAAGCTGAAGTGAATTAATCTTGTACCACACTCAAAACTGAAAATGTTTTGTTATGGTAAATATTCGTATCATACAGAGAAATTAAATTATGATATTCTGCAAAGTTATATCGGTAATTAGACAAGGAATGCTATAATATATTTGTTTTTGAAGAAGTGAATATCCCATGCTACGAAGTATGCAGAGTAAGGGAATTATTTTTGCACAGTCGACTAGAGTTTTGAACTAACTTTTCCTACAACATAAAAAAGCGAAAGCTGTATTCCTTATTTACTATAATAGAAAGTCCATGTGTTTTACAGTTTTATTATCTTCTCTTTACAATTTTCACATTTATATATCATGCCAAATTAGACAAAACTAAACTCATTAAAAAAAGATGAAAGCTCTTATACGAATATTTCTGCATGGGTATGAGAAGAGTTTGATCGTATTTGGGTTATCATGTGGGTGTAAGTCATTATCTATTTTCTGACGCGAAATTTCCTAACCCTGATCACAACAGCCTGCTAATAAACCCTACACTAATTCAGTCGAAATCATTCCAAATCCCCACAAATATTTCCTTAATACTCGATTAAACATTTCCCCCCAAACTTAAGTCTGTCTCTCAAGGGTTTTTGTTCTTCAAGCCATACTACTAAAACGTAACACTGGCTCATCCATTCCCTGCAATCTGCGTGTTCTGTCCATCTAACACCGAGAGAATCCTCCACGGTATGTACAGCACTTGACTCCCACTGCAAAATTTGAGGCCAACGTAGCACTAAATGACAGAAAAAATTATTTAATATAATCGTATGTTTAAAATTTTATAGCTCGTAATGTACTTAAAAAAACAAGAACATAGCGAAAACAACTAAATGTATAGGCCTATATCTACCTTTAGTTATAGTGTTTAAAACTCTTAGATCATCGTGCACTACAAAGTTTATTATAAGGTTCAGTGCGAAAACAAGATTACACTGCATATACTTCGGGATCTTCATTTTAAGCTCGGATAAGAACAGGTTAGATATATCTGTACTATCATTCGCCTACCATTCCACATAGTCCCCGCCACAACGCAGGCATTTCACATGTCGTGGGAAGCACTTTTCTATTTCCTGGTACTAGAAGTCCTTTTCTTGTGTTATCGGCCATCGTGTCACAGCTGTTTAGATTTCGTGATCATCTCTAAATATGTGGCAGTCAAAATTTTGTTCAGCAGTGGAAACAGATGGTAACATCCGGGCGACGAATTCCGCTTATATAATCACAATCAGTGTAAGATCTATCTTTAAGAATTTGTGTCATATAAACTTAGTTTCTCTGAAAATTTCTTATGCTGATACTACACCTAACCGACTAATCATTTATTGAATTGCGGAAGGAATTGTATGGAAGAAGATACAAGTCTTCTGAGATGTTACGTCATGACGACTCGTAAATTCATCTTCAGGGTCAAGCAGGCCAAGTAAATTTATTATGCTCTTTCGAAAGGTCTATAGATCTTTACCAGTCTACACGATGTAATATCCCAGATATAAGCCTCCTGGGATGTTATGCTGCGTGGACTGGTATATATTTACAGACTTTTGGAACGGCATAATGTTTCCGTTTTCAGGATCAAGCAGTCCACTAAGAGGCCCCACACTCCTCCAAAACTTCTGTAATTATTTACCAGTTGACAAGGCTTGAAATCCCAGAAGTCTTGAATCTTCATCTGCAGTTCTGTGAAAAACTCAAACCTTGCACTTGGGTGGAAGACAGATTTGGGTTCACTTTACGATGCCATTTCTGCGACCTACCTCAAGGATCGTTAAATATTTAGATAAATTATGGACTACAAACTGGAACGTGACTGGAGGAAGGACATAATATTCCTAATATTACCTTTACCCATCATACACTTTTACATTTCAACCGAGACTGCATAACTTCAGAGTCCTAAAATAACTGCAGAAGAAATCCACTGCAAAGGGAGTTTGCCATAAGAGCGCAAGAAAATTTAAGTTTAAAAACTGCAATGCATTAAAACGTCTTGCCAATATTAACCACCAAGTTTTCGCCTGGCTAAGACAGAACTTTAGAACGATAAGCAGTGTTTAGTCTCAGGAAGTAATGTGTTGATTTGTGAGAAGTGTACGATCATAGTCAGTGCACATGCATTTCCATTGTCGTTCTAACGAGGAACGGTGGCAGTAATCGTCATCATAAATCTGCTGAAAACTTCTGAGGAAAAACTTGTCCTGCCGGTAGCCGGTTAGTAAAAAAGAAAGTGCTGAATTTCTACTTCTGAGCTCGCCAAATTCTCTGGTGTCAAAGTTTTTGCCTGTTGCGTGGTTGGCGGTAGCACTAGCCAGAGACGGACTGGCTCTACAGGTCGTCGGCGGGAAACTGTTCATATCACGTAAAACAATTTCCCACGAAATGGTTTTATGAGTTACGGAGATATTAAAATGTGGACAACTATAGCTAAAGGATCATTTTGTTTTTTCCTTCACTAATTACAAAAAATGCTATTAACTTAGCATCTTTTTACGTAACATTACAAGAATATAAACACACGATATCAACAAGCTATTATGTACATTTCCATGCCATCGGTAATAATTTTGTATAAAGTAATTTATACGTGAGAAACGATGTAAGAAAGACTAGCAGAAAATTTTAATTAAAGAACTGCCATTTAATACGAACTTCTGAAACTTTCTTCAAAAACATGGAACTTTGTCTAAGGAAATTTTCTTTTTTTTACGTTAAAAAAAATCAGGAGGCAGTGCGAATTTTATAACCCATTTTTATGACAGAGCTAAGAAACAACTGTAGGAGTCAGATATAAGTTAAGTGGTATTGAAAAACTCACAAATGTGTTCTGTACTGAAAGTTTTAAGAAATGTTGTGTATATGTGAAAAGAAACACAATGACTACAGTGAGGATGTTAGACGCTAAGAAAGTAGTTCAAAAATTTAACATAGTTGAGTTGTGTTTTACTGAGAGTTATGCAATGAACGGGTCACTAAAATGTGTTAGTACTTGCTTATGTGCTCACTTCATATACCGAAAAATTACAAAGAAAGTTATCGCCATAAAGACCTCAAAATCATTTTCTTTGATTATGTCCCTAAAAAATCCCCTCCTTTCTTAAAACACGAGATATCCACTGGCTTCTATCTAGAAACATATCAACCCAGCCAACAACCAACTATTCTGTCACTAAGATCCATTTTAATAGTAAGGTAAAGGTAAATTTCATCCTAGAACAGACCATGAAGGCCCAAAGGGAGAGTATGAGGTATAGATCTACTCTTTCTTTAACCCCGGAGCTAAATAGAGGTGGATGGTCAACCCTACGCCCCGTCCGACATACTCCCAGGAAAAAGACCCGGTATCCATTACACAGGAGGCGGGGTGGGCCTCGAGGCCGGTCTGGACGGGTGCGGAAAACCTCTTCCTCACAGGGTTTCGATCCCCGTACCCTCCAGCCTATACCGACTACGCTATTCCGGCCCACCCATTTTAATAGTAGCCTCAAATATATGCTTAGGCCTCCGATATGGCTCCTTTCCTTGAAATCTTTTGATTAGCCTTCTTTATACATTTTTTATGTCCCGGTGCTTGTATGTCTCGTTAGGTACTTCCTCTCTGTTTGCATCTCTGTACTTACGTATGTATTTGATCAAGAACACTGGAGAGAACGACACGATTCAGAATATTTGCACTGTCCATAATTCAGACTGCAGACGTTCAGAACAAGCACCAGAAACACTGTGTAACACATCAAAGTGTTAGACAACAATAGAACTCAAGTTAATTATTCAAGGGCACCGAGAAGAGCGAAGTAGATGGATAGCACTGATGATAGCTTACTTCAGTGTAACTACTACCCAGCGAAATGTATGAGGAGAAGAATTCCTTATTTATAAAGTTCTCTGCTCTTGATAAGTGTATAACTGGGTACCTCACTCTCACAAGCTAACGGCTGAGAGCAACGGCATATATACGAGTAAAATAATTCCAAGTGCCTTGAGAAAGAAATAAACTTAAAAAATAAAACAACATGTGACATTCTGTGCCCTTAAACAGAGGAAAGTGAACACTGCAGTAGCAGTGCCACGTGCTTGACCCCAAAACCACCTGAAGACACCTTGCAGTCAGATAGTCCGTCTGCAGGAGACACGTAAAACGTTGAGATACCAGCTTATAAAACATCGCACATCTATCACGCTGGGTTATCTAGTAAAAAGCAATCCATTATCTACTTGTGCCTGTATGTCACACACAGCTAATTTTGTTTTGCGACTTCACAGCGCCTTGATTAATGACTCTTAGACCCGACCACAACCGTCATGTTAGTATCGACACTACAGGAATCTCCCAAGAAACTGGCAACGGAATTCTTGCGCCTTTCAGTAACTGCTTCTGTTCATTTCAGCCTTTGGTCACACACGTTGCTGAAATAGGTAATGACGTAAAAACAGTGCTCAATATCAGAGATGAAATGCAAATATATTAATAAATCTTATGTACACAGCATTGCTAAGGTAAATGGGCAGTCTTCCACGTAACTTTGCTCTCAGTGTCTAAATACGGCCCTGCACTTTTTACAAAACAATGTGATGAAGGGACAGAGAACTGCCTCGAAGAAAATGGACTGATGAGTACCGAAATTTGAAAAATCTTAGGGTTTAGGGTTCTTGACCACAAAAATGGTGGCGACGATTATCCAGTTCCAGTAGTTTGAAAATTTTCGTGCAATTAAGAAGGCAATAAGTTTTAACTTGTGTTGTACAAAAAGATAATTGGAGTGAGGATTATAAGCTTCCTCACTCTATAATCAAGTTTTTAGATTTCACTCTCCATAAATGGAATGATATATATATATATATATATATATATATATATATACGTACATAAATACATACATACATATATATACACTAAGCTCTGAGATAAAATCTTCAGCGTTTTTTGTACGTTGTTACCGACGTTTCGAAAGGACGTTCGACTTTCATCTTTAGAACTAATATGAATAAACGCAATTAGATCCTGAAGTGATTAGGGAAATGTGATAGATGTGTCAACCAATAATTACAAAATTTTCAAAAGCAAAAAAATATATATATCATTTGAACGATAGCCTCCATAGAAGCCAAAATCTTTGCACTAAGTCTTTTCTGACCAAACATTTCATAACATTATAAAAATATGTGTAGCATTAATGCGTCTGTACATTTTAATAAAGGCGATTTATATGTATAGAAAGTTTAGACAGGTTTATATTTTTCCACTTTTCCAAATTAATTTCGAATAAGAATGTAACACATAGGTTAGGATTAATGGCTAAAATACAGTAGCAGAAGTTTGTAGTGCAGCTGATCTTGTCCTTATCACACCTCTAGGAAAAATGTTAGGCTATGCCTACAGGCTACCAACTTACAAATATATTCATAATCTTCGCGTTCATCAAATTCTTATAAGTAAAGAATTGCTTATCACTATTGAAAGGACAAAGGACCATACATCGAATCTGCAACATTGTAAGGCACATAAAGTAATTTAAAAGTAATGAGGGAAAATTAAGTCTATATATCGTGTCTCGTATTAATATGACATGAGTCGCCTTTGTGTCTTATAAACTTTAGTACATATTAACTTGGGATTAATTTGGGTCGATGTCGATCAAAATGCAATTTGCTTGGCCACTTTCAGCGTGAGTCAAAAGGTCTGTGACAAGGGCGAGTTGTTATGTTGACATGCATATTGGACACATTGCATTATATTAATAAAATAAAGTTGTTCTTGTACACACCGCGAAAGAAGTAAATTTATAGACAGCAAAATGAATGAATATAACATTTCAATCACATTACGCACTGATAAAACACGTTATAGGTCTATCCCAAATTAGAGGCTAGGGCCTAGAAACAGAACACTATCCGGTAAGGCATTCTTTATAATTTGAGGGAAACACATTGGGCAGAGCAAGAATAAAAGCACAATTCTAAACTTTATTCCTGTGCAGCGGAGGCGGTTTTATAGGGCTTTGGAAGAGAGGGTAAAGAAAGAACGAAGGTTTGCGCTATCAAAATTGCAGGTATCGAGTTTACAAAACATACAATATACGCCAGCCTCAAAGATTACTACTACGAGGCCAGAAAAATCTAATAGAAGCTTATGACGATAACACAGACGCCTATTATTATTCAGCTTACAAGAACAACTGAAAAACAGGGATCTCAGAGGCACGTTTCTGCATAATGAGAGGATCAGATCCGAGTGAGCACAGCCTACTGCGGCAAAGTGGCTTCTTTGTTTGACCACCTGTCAACGTCCGTAGTAAGTTTCAGTACTGAAGGAAAAACGCTTCATGAAATGAGGGTGGAATATGTTTACTTACGTGAAATAGTCTAGAATACAAAGCGCTGATAACACACAAGGTTCAAGGGAAGCAGCTGGGCATGACTTCCGGAACCAACTTTGATTTCAGGTTTTTTTTTTACCGTAGGACAATCTAAAATTCCAATGGGCTTATCCGGTATGTTTTTCTACATACATTAATCTAGTAACGTTTAAAGAAATTTTGTTGGAAATTCTTTATTAAATTAGGATTAAAAACAGCGTTTGTTTTGTAATTTAGAACTTAAAGAGTCTTAAACCTCTTCCATTTTAATTTTTTTTTCTTATCAACGCCTGGGTCTTCCAAGTGGTCTTTTTTCCCTCAGGTCTCTCCACCAAAATCGTGTGTGCACCTTTCCTCTCCCCCATATATACTACATGCCCCGTCCATCTCATTTTCTTGATTTGATCACCCGAATAGTATTTGATGAGGAACAGATATCATTAAACTCCTCCTTATGTAGTCTTCTCCAATCCTCTGTTACCCCGTCCCTCTTAGACCCAAGTACCTTCCTCAGCACCCTATTCTCGAACACCTTCAGCCTATGTTCCTCACTCAATGTGCGCGACCAAATTTCACACTCATACAAAACAACAGACAAAATTATAGTTTTGTATATCTTAATCTTTATATTTTTGGACAGCAAAGTGGAGACAAATGATTCTGCACCGAATGACAGCCAGCATTCCCTGACTTCAATCTGCTCTTAATTTTTTTCTCAATGGAATGTTGATTCGTTAGGGTTGTTCACAAATATTTGAAATGTTTCACACTTTCAAAGGATTTATTATCTCTCTTAATGTTGTGATTTTGGCCTGCATTCTGCTCTCGAGACATAACCATGTATTTGGTGTTAATTTCAAGGCCTCCTGGTTTGCCTAAACCCTCCTAATGGCATATTCTAAAGCAAAGTTGTAAGCAATGACGATAAAGCATTTCCTTGTTTCAAACCATTCCTAGCAGGAAACATGACAGACAAATGTTTGCCTACCCGGACCCTGCTATAGGTTTCATTTAGACATATTTTATTAGCCTTACTAGATTCATGGGGATACCAAACTCAATGAGAATATTATACAAGACCTCCCTCCTAACTAAATCATAGGCTTTCTTAAAGTCTAAAAATAGCTGATGTACTGCCTCGTTGTATTCCCATTTTGTCTCAAGTATTTGACGAAAGCAGTATATATGATGTAATGTTGCAAATACTTTGAAATATGTGGTAAAGTGCTCGGTTGTAGTTTCGGATGGCACACCGATTATTCCGTGCGGTTAGTCGTGGTTTGCCTCAGCCCTCAAGGTAAATGCTGGGGCAATATCTGTTATTAGAAAAGGTCTGAACCCATTTCCTTTCTTTTCTTTCCACTTCGTACTTAACTAATTATACTAAGGTTGAATGCTATATAATCTTAAATATTAATAACGTCGTTAAATAAACAATAGAAAGTAGTATTTGGTGGGACAGTGGGAAAGTCAATTTAATGGCCCCAACTTACACAGTAAGACGCGGCATTAAAAGCGTGGAAGTAGACCAAAGTGCATGTACCTAGCCGAAAAGCGATCAGTCAGACAATACTTGTAACGAGCCACCGTGATATTATAGGCCTATATTTACAGTTACCAGGTGCAAAAATTCTTCTTATGTAACGAAACATTTACAGGCAACCACGAGACTCTTGCCTTATAAAGACTTCCTCATATTTATTAGAAAATCCTGATACAATATTATGTGATAGACATCTACACGTATAAAGGGCCGTAACTATATTTTCTTCCGCGTGAGGCATGCTATTGAATTGCGCCCTTGCCCCGTACCTCACATTATATATTAATATTTTGCAGTACTCCATATCATATATTTTAAATTTATAATAAACAGCATTACACAATTTAAAATTCTATTTTTATAAGTTTACACCCCTCACTGTTCTGCGCCTGCGGTGACTGTCCTGCTTGTCCCTTGCTTGTCTCAATAAATTGTAAACCCAATCTCATGGGCCTAGAATCGATATGAGATATACGCCATATTTCTTTACTTGAGAAGAACCAATGTATTTGCCTTCTTGAAGCCCTCTCCCTCTTTTCAACTACAGAAGGGGCCCGGTTTACCTGTTACATGCCGGGGATAAAAATGAATCCACAAATACATTCTGGGCTGTCAGGAAAATCAAAATTAAATTCAAGTGTAAATATTTACTGTGAGAGTGATATTTCATTAAACTGGCGAGAAGGCAAAAAAAAATGTTTTCAGCAGTAAACAAACTAAGTGTTGAAAATCAAATATTCGTATAACTTATTATAACATTCAAGGTCACATTCTAATAGAGCACTACGTTAGAAGTAAAATAAACTTAGCTCAACATATTCTAAATATATTAAAGAATTTATGTTCCTTGTTGATTTGGTATGATGGATAACTTCGGTTAAGACCTTCGCCGAAATATATGTCGTGTTAAGTTCGTAAAGGTACGGCTAGAATTGCTTTTGTTTAGTCGTGTTTAAAATCATAAGAATTTTAAAAATATCCTATAAATGAAATGCGTTTTCATGCTCATGCACAAAATATGCTTGAAATGTTTATATTTCCAACAAAATTATCAATTTTCGCTTCATACAGGTGAAGATATGCAAGGAGATCTTTGCATAAAATGGCCGTCAGAAATGTGCTGTGTCAGTAAAAATATAAACTCCTTAAATATTTGTCATAACATTCTTCAGTATCAAGTTTCGTAAGTTCCTTTCATCGGTTCTAATATTATCATGTTCCTGCAAGTGCAAGCATAGAGGAGAGCAACATCAACAGTCTGTCCACAAGAACATTAAAGCGCCCGAGAGCACATAAATGCACCATCAGTTGCACTTCCTAAAATTACTGCAGAAACCATGGAGAAAACTACCGTAAATCAAAAATTGGAGCTACAAAAGGCACCGATAATGAGGACGAACACAAAATGATGTAATTTACAATATTTAAAAAACCCTCACTACAACTAAGCTATATTAAACAGCCACCAGCATCAAGAAATCCAATATTCATAAACCTCACTACAGCTAAGCTATGTTAAACAGCCACCAGCATCAAGAAATCCAATATTCATAAACCCTATAAAATGAATATTACGTTTTGGGGAACAAAAACCGCTACGAGAGTAAGTTTGGTGCAGATTCCCAAAAGCATATTTCAAAACATTTTGTTAATGACTTTCCATTAGAAAATAACTTTACAAAGCATATGTTGTTGGCTTTTTCGAGCTCTAACAACAGTTTAGATACTGCAATCCCAATATTATATAAGCTGCGCAACAACAACTCAGGTATTTATAACATCGTGCGACCAGTTTCTCTATTCCATGTTGTCGGAAGTCCGTGTCTTGTGTTACTGTTCACGGGCTCACAACTATTTCCACCTCGCAATGATCTTTACATTTGTGGCCGCCAAGACTTTTTTCAGAGCTGGAAACGTGTGGTAACGCTCGGCGAAGAATTTCCCTGACACAATCAGTGTATGTTTTTAATTTAACACGTTATACGCCGTGTCAGCGTACTTTCTGGCCAATTCTCATAAAAAAAGGACGGGAAAATGAAATTGAGAAAGAAATTAAATAACATAACAAAGAGAAAAAAGCGGAAAGTGTGGATGCAGGACAGCCGAGATATACGCAGCCACTGCGCGACTGTAGTGCGGGCAGTTTGCTGTGTAATTAGGTTGCTCCGTCGTCGTGGTGACAGCCTCGTAATCTGTCAAATTTGAAAACCTAGCGACAGTAATTATAGCTGTACAGTCTGAGTCATAAGTACGTGCAGGTGCGTTTATTCCAGAGTAGAAGAGGTGTCTTCCACACTGAAGATAGAGGCTGCAGGTTCCTCCGATAGGTAGTGGCGTCATATCCCGGAAGATCTACCGTCTTCAGAAACTCAAACCTGATCTAGATGTGTTTATGTCACCCTCATATCAATGTCTTCTACTTGCCGCTACATTCTTTGTGTTTGTTCACTACAGGAACTTCGAAGCAATTGAATGCTTGCGTTGTTCGGTTTGTTACAGTATATTTGAGTACGGCATTAAGTGACAGTATGTACACCGTAAATCCATATGATTGTACGGCAAGAATAAAGTTTTCTCTGTGAACGTCATGAAGGTGTATGGGGAAGAGAACACATAACTCCACTCATTTTTAACCTCAGCACTGGATAGGGGTTGTGTTCAACTTCAGGCACCGGCCGCCTTGGCAGTGGGGAAAATCCTCTTTTACCCATTGATTATGAGGCTAGGCTGGATTCAGGTCCGGTCCACACGTTTTGGAGAATATGTAAAGCTTTTTCCTCTGCTGGCAATAGATTCGCGATTCCAGGGACGACCAGCCCGTAGACTCGTCATTATACCGACTAAGCTATCCCGCTTCACATGTAATTATAATTAATGAATACAATAATAACTACACGCTCAGTGGAATTTACCATTTACAATGTCATACTTGCAACCTCTCTTATATAGGTTAAACTGGCCGTCGTTTTGAACAAAGATATAACCATCATATCCTATATATGTCCAATAACCCCCAATCTGCACATGCTCTCCACATTCTACATAATAAGCATGAATATGAACCCATGAATCTCACCATGTCCTTAATACGTCCAGCCTACAAAGGTTGACGAAGGACTTCATTAGAAAACTTCTACATTCAACTTTTCCTACGACGCAATACCATCATTAATGAACAATTTCAGAAGGATACTAACCTCCTCTGCGATCTCACACGATATACAAAGCATTCACTCATGTGCGTGATCCCCATCCACCTCTCTCCCTTCCGCTGTTTTAGTACAGAGTGGATTGCCGAACCAGTAGCATCAACACTCCTTTGCTTGGTACCTATTTGACCGACAGTCGTTTCATCTCCATATTACAGTATATAATTTTTATCTACCAATGTATTATCAATAACCTCCTACACACACTTATTTCTTTTCTTTCAGGATGGTGACATACTACACACTATCCACATATATAATTTGTTACACACTAGAATTAATAACAACAAATTTTTATCTGTATTTTAAATTTTAATTATATATTTTAAACCATGTATTTGTAAGACAGTGTTTTACATCTGTATTATGGTTCACAAATTTTGTAATGTCTCGATGTATCCATACTTTGTAACGAACCTCCCTGAGGATGGCCACATGAGTGGCTGAAATATGTAGGAGATATAATATGTTTATAATATATTTTCATACACTTAAATTACATTTGTTTGTTTCTAGCTACCATATATACTTTCTTTGAACATTCTTTGCAACTCAAAATTAGGAAGCCTTTCTAAATATGAATAATAGCCTAGAGTATTGGAAAAAATTTTATTGAAATAAACCAAGAGTCAATCAATAAAATTTCTATGTCGCTGGAATATATGTGATTCCTGAAGTTGAGACAGCAATGCTAAATAACCTAACAACCAACAGGTCCAAGAAACCGTTCTTTTATTCTCTTCTTTAAAATTAATTTTCTCTTGATATCAATCAGTTTCTCAGGAATCAAAAACTCTGTGACTCGTGTAGAGAAAAGGATGCTGACCTCAGAATAGGACCCTGAGGGAAGAGGTCTAGACGTCCGATCAGAAGCCTCGGTCTGCAGGCAATAACACTACGAATCTCTGTTTTCAAACAAAACGTTTCGTTGTGGCACTTTCTGTGCTCGGTTTGAATCCTGGAGGCATGTATTCTTAATTAGGGGATGCACGGTTCGTTGCGTTTGTTTTAGCTCAGATTTATTTGACTTTCTTCTGTTTGAAGAACAGAAATCGAATTGGGGAAGCAACAGGAAGTAGTATAAATAAAAAAGGAGGTTTGATTCTCGTTCGGCAATGTGGAACTCTGCAGAAATACGTCAAGCTGCGAAATGTTAACATGTTTTGACAAATCTTTTAATGCGTTCAACAAACTTGTTCCATGGTAAGCTGCAGTGAATTTGCAACGTCAGTTTCTGACAGGCTATACGTACGTTTATTTTCACTCAATTTCAACACCTTCACACACAGTTCAGCATGAAAGAAAATGTAGATCGTGGGAAAGTACTAACCGTATTAACATAAAGGAAGTAAAAGGCATGGAAAGATTTCTATCTAAATAACATGTAAATGTCACATGAAACACAACAAGATTGAGGCCTTATTGGAGTAACGTAACAGAATCCATTCAAATTCTGACAATGAGTGGGTAAAATCAGTGTACAACCACTGCATTAAATAGTGGACTTTAATGGCACTGGCATGTTGGCATTCATGCAGCAATAATTAAAATGAATATGATGTGAATATTGGCAAGGGCAGAAAAGACTGTAGGCTTCCTAACGTATTTGTGCATAAAATAGAAAAAAATAAAAAGCCTATAATATCCCATGAGAGCAAAGGCCTCCTACTATGTGCAGGGTGAGCTCTGAGAGTGCTCGCTAGGTGAGCTAGTCCTAGCAAGCTGTTGGGTACTAACACGTGATCCTACCAGATCTTAATTACAAATGGCCATGAGTTGGGGACTGAGACTGACCACAGAAAGTAGCTTGCATAATTTTCTTTACAATTAGTGTTTGGCTTTATCCCAGAGTCTTTTCTAGCATGATCTGCTTCTAGCCTGATATTTTGCCATAGCTTGCACAGTTTTCATAATTATAGTGTCTGAACCGTTCCTAGTGACTTCTCAAGTCTTCTCCATTCAGTCCTATTTGTGCATATAAGTCCGGAATTCTTATTGTGATACTGAGGAAATTGACGGAATATCTTATTAACAATAATTTACGCTGAAACAAAACAAAAACGGGCAGACTTCGGTATAAATGAGAAAGGTGGTGCTGCAATACGTAGAATTTTTTGGTTCCGAATATGAGAAGCTTATGTTAGAAAACGTCTCGAAAAGCTTGGGTGATAAACAGGGCGAGACATGAACCTTTGCCTGTCACCAAAGTTGTGACTTGATCTGAATCTCTTAGAAAATTTCACGAGACATTGAAAGATTTGAGGTTTCCACGGCAATGACTGCAAATTTCCTGGGGATATGACATAGAGTTACGTAGAACATTTTGAGGTTTCAGAGAAAACTGCTGCTTCCATCTTCAGGGTAAGAAATGGAGACAGGTAGTTCCTCCGAAACGCTGGAATATATCAACAAAGTTAAATGGAATCACATGCCAAGAAACCTTAATGTTGAAATATAAATTGCTTTTAAAAGAAATAAGTTGATTGATTATGCATTGCATTTTGTTGGCTTACGATAACCTCCAGAGTTTTGTAATAACGATTATAAACACTGCGTTTAATAAAATGCTGAGATTTTCTAATCAGATGAGCGAATATTAGCTTCTCAAGAACAACTCTCCTTAAGGGGTTGAAGTGACACTACGTAAAAGCTAAGTCAAATTGAAACTGTGTTTAAATAAATATCCGCCATGAAGGTATATGGAAATTTTGAGTTACAGGGCCACACATACTTAACTGCGCCACTATACACGCATCCCTCGCTTTTTGCGGGGTTTAAGTTCCAAGACACCCTGCGAAAAGCTAAAATCCGCGAATAATTGACCGCGTCCCCCATAAAACAAAGTTTAGTGTTTTTTTTAGTATTTTCTTTTCTTTGCAGAAACATTGTGATGAGAGCTGCTTCTTACTTTCTTCAGCTCCTTGAACACCATGCGGTGTAGCTTGAAGACCGATTCGAGTTGTCGAACAGTTTTGATGCTCCTGTCCATCATCCCACTGGCTACTACGTTCGATAATGCATTTAGTGAATCTGTTCGTGGATAAGACGTTATTTACAGTAGAAAATCGAGAAAGTAAACAGACAAATGCTTGCAGATCGCACTAAATTCTACACATATTTAGCTATGGTAGTAGTAATCGCTCAGCTAGTTAAGGTATTCCCTGCCCTTATGGAAACCGGAGGTTCAGTACCGTGTTCACAAAAGCCCGACACTGGATTTTTACCTGCGTCAGGTAAATTTAGTCTACACTCTCATACACCTTTTCTTTAAGACATAAGTTTTGCTACCCTCTCATCTACTCATTGAGCTCTTCTTTATAGAGTTTTGCTAAATAAAGTTTGTATGAAATTCTTGTCTCCTTCACGCGTGTCCTTTGTACCCGCCCTTCTCATTTTCCTTTATTTCATCCACCCAATACTTTTGTTGTTGTTGTTTTTGTCTCTTGTCTCAGGCCTTTTTCCTGGTACTTCTCTCTAGAGCCAATGGTGATCCCCACCACTCAGGCTTCAAGTGTCAGACTGCAGTAGGCCTACTTTTCACATTACATGTGATGTTGCAAGTTTAGCTGTCCTTTGTAATGAATCTATTGAATGTTTTGTTGGTATGGCTTACAAATTTTTCTTTAAACCTTTTGTTACTATTTCAATGACCCCAATTAGTACCGGTATACATAATGTTACACATTCACAGTGTATTATTTCATTTTTTTGCTTCCCTTTGCTTGACATGCCTTTCAGCTGGTATTGCTGCATCTATCAGTATGCATATTTTCTATTTTTGTTTTCAATTATTACATCTGGCCTATTTGCTAGAACTTCTCTCTCTGCTTGTACCCCTTGATTCCATAACAGTTTCAAATCTTTATGTTCACATACTGGCTTGTGTGTATGTGTGTGTGCGTGTTTACACTTTTTCTGTCGTTCGGATCTTTAGTGGTTTGCTTATTGAATGACGTATTCCGTCGTGCCTCCTATATTATTATTATTATTATTATTATTATTATTATTATTATTAAGTACATAATATCCTACAACCTCAACTTCTTTTCTCTTAGTACAGAATATTCTACTCAGCTCTCAGCTCTCAAAAAACTGAGAGAGATTAGCCCACGAAAATAAAAAGGGAAAAAGTGAAAATGTATTTGTGTTTAAATTAATCCATGGAGATTTAGACAAGAAGCGTGAATATGAAAGACTCTGAACCGAAAGGTAGGCCTTTCTACGAGGTTTTCTGATATTAATTTCAATAACGTAATTTTGATTCGTTATTTTCTTTCAAAAAACTTCTCTGCCTTTATTTCTAGAACAGCCTTCCTGCCAGCCTCTGATAGGAAGTTTTTATTCTCCATACCTTGTTTACATTTACGACAGGTAAGTTAACTTCATTAGCACGGAACAGAAACTGATGTGTCATAATGAAATAACTTCATCAATATAAACCAGAAGCTGATGTGCTGTACTAAATTCCATTTCCTGTTAATTTGCTCGAACCTTCCTAATTGCGCACTCTAATGAGAACTTGGAACAATTGAACATTTCAAAATCCCGGAAAACCCCTGTGTTTTCAACACGGGTAGAAACTGATTGACAACAAGCAGTTTATATAATTTTTATCAGATAAGAAGGGGGTTTATAAGACTCGTGTTATGCTTAAGGAATGGCACTAACAATACTGTGGCACTAGAGTTAGTGTTAGCTTTACGACGTACATGTAAGTTGTAAAATCTACATTTTTGATGAGGGGCGACCTACTAATTGGCCTCAAGTTTGGCTTGGAAGATGGAGCGGAAGGCTAATTGAAGCCTGTGGGGTAGATTTGGGTAGAATCTGCGAGAAAGGGAAATACCCCGTTGAACGTATCCCATTGCACTCATACCTTACAGGCAAAAGCATTGAAAAATATAGCCAAACGCTGTTCAGTGATGTCATACAGATGACGCTTTCGCTCTGTTATGTAAAGTATTATCATGTTAAAGCCATTGTTCAAATGTTTATGAATTACAAGTAAAAAAGTTTATCAACTTCAAATCATTATTATTATTATTATTATTATCACATTTTTATAGGGTGTTTTCAATTACGTACTGAAACAAACCACATTTAATGTCACAGCTATACTGTGGTTACAATATATTGTACATGTAATGCTATCTCGCATAATAAACGCCTCGTACTTTGACTTTAGTATTTTCCGAAGTATGTGCGCAGTGCCCATTGTGGTTTTTTCTGTAGTTCCTTGATTTTGTTCTTTCCAGTTGTGTTGTTCAGATATATTCTGAGAGATTTTGAAGTTGTTCCAGTTGCTCGTATTATTCCTGGCATCACAATTGTTTTTGCATTCCACATGCGCTCTATTTCCGTTATACGGTTCTTATATTTTAAAATCTTTTAAGTTTCTTCCTTGATCACTTTTCTACCTTTTTAAAATTCAGTGTCTATTAACAGGCATGTTCCTTTCTCAATATCATGGATAATGACGTCCCGTTCATTATTACAGATGGTACTGTCAGTTGTCACTTGTCGATTCCACACTGTCATAACTTGTTTATACTGGCTTTAGTACATGCTGATGCCACTGTTCCTGGTCTAATTTTAATCCCGTTTCCTTGCGTATGTTAAAGTGTGTTTGAAAACATATTCTCTATTTTTGCTTTATGTATTTTCTTTGCCAACATAGGGCACACTCATAAAATGTGTCTATATTCTAGTTTATATTATTATTATTATTATTATATGACTTTTAGACAATTTTCAGGCCATAGCCTTTCCGAGCCTGCCGGGATTTAAAAACAAACCCACGAATCTATTTTTAGCGGTGAAGTTTTAATATTTGTTCTAGGGCGATTTTTCAATAGGTAAATATGGGTTTATTGGAAAGAGACCTGCCAAACTTAATTTAATTTTAAGGCCGAGAATTCACGGGCGGAGCCAATAGCAGATTTCGTGACAGACATAGCGATTAAATTTTGAGACAAAAATTACCGTTCATTTAGCAACGTTATATAACATGTCATAAAGTTTTCAACTAAAGGACATTCTGCAAGTACCTGGCGAAAATTCCTCTTGAAAAATTAATAGGCTTGCAGTTCATTACATGTTTATTCGAGGCGCAGGTGGACCTTATTCTAAGCGATCTGACACCAATCTATGCCTTCAACATTTTTTCTTTAAGATACAGTTTTTGTGTAATATTATAACAAAGACACCTAAGTTTGACAAGCGATCACGTGATTGTGTTTGTTTCAAAATTAATATCGTTCTTGCATTTCTCAGCCATCTCATGCGTATTATAAATTCTGCTCGTCTTATCAAATTATTTTGTATTTTTCAAAGGATAAAAATTTTGCAGCATGTTATTGTAGGCACGCATTATACTCCATTCTGCTTCTATGGTCTCCTCTCAAGATCTAAATATTTTCTTCATCTCTCAATATACAACAACTCAGTCTGCGTCTTTCCGGACCGATGATATAGCGTCCGTATAAAACTACACAGAATACAAAACTTCGCATACTGAATAAACACTAAACAAATTCCATTATATTATTCTTAGAAATGAGCCGTTCAAAGTTATGTTTAATGCAAAATAACTTTAAATTCACCTTTATATATATGTGATGAAAGAGAATTTATTAAGATATAACATTAATTAAGATGTGCGTTATAAACAGACAAAGAAATTTAAGGCTTTAGCGAGATTTAGAAATTATGACGTCAAATGTTTACTCTTATGTACAGTCAGTTTGGCTATAAAAGAGGACATTCTGTTGTTGAGAAGTGGCGTCTCAATATTGAGAAGCAAAACCAATAAAAAATTTAAAACTCCAAAGTTTGTGAGGATGGGGAAAAAAAATTTGTCTTGCAGTTCCCCTAAATAAGACAATTTTAATTTATAATATAATGGCTCAGATTCTAAAAAAACATTCTTCTTTTTTTCAGCTGGCATACGGTAACGGCTGTAGTTTTTTCCTTCCTTCCGCTATTCTACGTAACAGAATCTGTTGCTGCCATACGAGGATGGCTAAACGCGGTACTTTACTGTAGAAGAAGAAGGAATAAAAATATATAAGCCTGCAAGAAAGACAAACACTATATGAATCAAGTTTTCTTAAATGGAAGGGAAAAGTGTAAAATTTCAAACTAAATTTCTCCTTTCCTCAAACATTTCTGCAAATATCTGATTTGTCTGTGACACATAAGATGGTGGAGAAGGAACAATGGGTGCGAAGTGTCAGAGGGTAATATCTACCAACTGGGTAGCAGGCAGGATGATTTCATTTAGTGTTTCCAATTCTAATCTGCATCACAAACAAGAACTTGCAACAGCTGACAGGTGACGACGGTAGATGCTGACTGTATGAATTCTCAGAGACGTTAGATGTTTCGCTGCTTGCACAAAGAGGAATGCAGTGGCTAATTTATAAGTAGAAGGAAGCACGCAGCGTCAATCAAAATTAATAGGCCTAGGTGTTTGTTACCACAAGTAAGGTACAAAAGGATGAATATTGTGTACTGTAGGTTTCGTCAGAGGTATTTAAAACAGGAAAGAGATATTACGTAAGGAGAAGCACAATACTTGACAAATGCAGGTACTGGGACCTGGTTTACATTACTGCGAGTGCAGATCTGTACAAACAATTGTCAATTTTGAGTCACAAAACTTGTATTAGTGCATAGCACTCATCCTTCCTTTTACGTCACAAAACTTGTATTAGTGCATAGCACTCATCCTTCCTTTTACGTCACAAAACTTGTATTAGTTCATAGCACTCATCCTTCCTTTTACGTCACAAAACTTGTATTAGTGCATAGCACTTATCCTTCCTTTTACGTCACAAAACTTGTATTAGTGCATAGCACTCATCCTTCCTTTTACGTCACAAAACTTGTATTAGTTCATAGCACTCATCCTTCCTTTTACGTCACAAAACTTGTATTAGTGCATAGCACTCATCCTTCCTTTTACGTCACAAAACTTGTATTAGTGCATAGCACTCATCCTTCCTTTTACGTCACAAACTTGTATTAGTACATAGCACTCATCCTTCCTTTTACGTCACAAAACTTGTATTAGTGCATAGCACTCATCCTTCCTTTTACGTCACAAAACTTGTATTAGTGCATAGCACTCATCCTTCCTTTTACGTCACAAAACTTGTATTAGTGCATAGCACTCATCCTTCCTTTTACGTCACAAAACTTGTATTAGTGCATAGCACTCATCCTTCCTTTTACGTCACAAAACTTGTATTAGTGCATAGCACTCATCCTTCCTTTTACGTCACAAAACTTGTATTAGTGCATAGCACTCATCCTTCCTTTCACGTTACTTCGTTAAAGAGATGAATACTGACATAAAAGGTTGTAATTCTCTGCAAGGGGATAATAAAGAATGTACACATAGGAAAAAACTGCACCTGCGATGGAGAAAAAAAAAGGAATTTGGAGACAGAAGCTTAATACTAAACTTCTCTAAACTTACTGATGCCAAAGTTATTATGACGGTCATTTCAAGTAGCATGAGATAGCGGGAGATGTAGAACAAATGGGAAGATGTGGGAAATGTATAAGTATTGGTCAACTGAAGAAATGATGGATGGACGGTCTAGACATCTAAAGAAGAACCTCACAGAACGGGGTTGTACAAGTGCGGATGAGTCTAGTGGTTCAGAATGTGGTCCAGTGAACACTGCAATTAACTTTTGTGTTGCATGTATGGTGGAACATTACTTGACCATCTGAGCAACTAGCAGTTTCTTAAGTAGAACTCTGCTGCAAGCATGACTTCAGGCTTCCGCCACGATGCAAATAATGTATTCGCTCCTCTGGGATGTTACGCAGTGTTGGTTGACAGTTAGGTCTGCTTGCGCCTTGAAGATGGGACCGATAGGCTGTCCCGAAATGTCGGTAACTATCAATAAACGCGGCGTAAATTCCCAGAAGAGCGAAGACCTCAACTCTACTTCATTTTGTCACTTGGAGCTTAGTATAAAGACAATACCCACACAAATTTCAGAGCATTCAGTGAATACAAAATTCCGCCAAAATCAGTCACATGGTTTGGAAGCTTACACATATCAGAAGCGGGAGCAGATGTGTCCTGCTTTTATGCGCTTATTTTGGGCAATGTTCGCAAAGGCGCTTAAAAACGAAGACCGGGTATGCAGCCCCATGATATGGTTTTATTCAGTTGATGTAACCTCGGTACTGTAGTCGGTGCAATGCCTAGGCTGCGGAATCGACAACCAATGAATCGTGGTTTGTTTCCCGGCACGTGATGACATTTACTGCTCTCCAAAGCTTCCAGACCAGGTCTGGGGTAACCAAGCTACATACTCATTGGGTGAAGGAAACTGATTCCCCCCTGGGTAAAGGGATAGAAAGCGAATCCAACCGCTCACATCGGCATAGTGCAGAGGTTATGAATGAGTGGAGCTATATCTCCACCACCGTACGCCTTCATTTCAGGCACAAAAACAACTTAACACAAGTTCGTTCTTTCGTTCAGAGGCACTAAGGGCACATGGAGGACAACATCCCGAAAGGCGGTTCTTTTCCTGTCTTCAACTGTGAAGTTACAGCATCAGACGCTCTGTTCTGCTAAATATCGACTCTTTCAGATTCAAAGTAATCCTGTTTTCTTAACTGTGGACGTCTCATTTTATCCATTTGTCTTAGGCTACAGTCCCATTAAAGAAACCTTTTTAGGCGCGTTCATAAATTGCGAAAAGCGACTATTAGCTACGTCGTGTCCCTCTGTGTGTCTCGTACGTCCGCCTGTGTGTCTGTCCGTCCACACGGAACAGCTCGATTGCCACTGGACGGACTTTCATGCAATTTGGTGTTTGAGCATTTTTCGAAAATCTGTTGACAAAATTCAAGATTTATTAGAATCTGACAAGAGTAACGGGTACTTTACGTGGCAATCTATGTACGTATAACATAATATTTCGCTGAATTCCTTTTAGAATAAAAAATATTTCAGAAAAAGTAGTACGGAAAATCAAAACAAAATTGTTTCTGTTCAATCAATATGTTCCGAAAAGCTTGCCTTTTATGACATAGTGTGGAAAAATAATGTAGGGCCAGACAGGCCAAAATATAATGCGGTGCAGAAAAGATGCGATCTGTATGCCAGGAAACTAAGGTAAGAATTCAAACACACACTCATAATATTTAATACTTGCTGCTTATCCGCGTCAACAATGGTTAAGCGAACGTACCTCAGTGTTATGTTATAAGCATATTGCCTATCATATTTATTTTTGACTCTGATATTCTGCCACTTCTGTGTTGCGTGTGTCTTCGGTGATCTGGTTTAAGTGTTGCTCCGGCCTCACGTGTACATACATGCATGTATTTTTTCTCATTTTCATGGTACACTGTGTCTGCTGTTCTATTTTCTTCTCTCTCCATTTATTTAAGCAAATAAGTAAGCCTTGTGAAGCACCGTGCTCTGTGTGTGTGTGTGTGTGTTGTGTTACTGCCTCTCTGTCAATCTCTCTGTCCGCCTTTCAGATTCAACTGGTACATAGCGTGCACACTTGCGAAACTTTACGAGAGCTTTAGTTTACTGTGGCACAAAGCAATTTGCAGAAACACCATGGGAGTCGACAGGCAAGGATCAGAAGCAACGAATCCTGTTTCATTTCGTTATGAAATTTATCCTTCTCTACGGTGGATTTTTGAAGAACAATTCAAGTCCACATTAAAATAAAACTAAATTAAATGCCTTTTCAGAATCTACGAAGGAGATTACACATGTAACATACAAGCCTGTTACGTTTCTTTTCGATAACTCAGAGAATTCGTAAATCCAGAATAGAAAGTATCTCATTCAATGTATTCATAGCAGACAAATTGTAAGATGGGCGAAGGTTTATCTCTCAATTAGACAGATCCAGGTTCTAATAAGAAGTGGGAATTTTGTCTGCAAAGGTCTAAAGGAATGTTATTTTTTTTGAAAATAATATCCGACAATTCTTGAATCTGATTACTTTCAAAGTATTATTCCAGCCACAAGTATTAAAATTAATTAATTCTAATATAAGTTGCATATAACATTTTGATTCAGATAGAGACTTTTCTATATGTGATGGAATACATGGAGCTAGTATGTGTTTTCGACATTCAGCGAAGTATCTAAACCCACAGAAATTAATTATAAATTAGGAGATTTTGTGAAAAAAAACATTCCGAGCTCCTAGAGGACTGGTTTATAAAGAACTCAATATCTCAATATGATTTGTATTCAATTAGAATTAGAGAAATTACAAATAAAAGACTGCAGTTAAAAAGTGCCTCCATATGTACACAATTCTCGAGTAAGAGAGGACGAGTCTATCAAGTTTTGGTTTCGAAATTGTTTTCAGTTACTTCTTTGTATTCGGATATTTCCAATTTATAAATTCAACTGCTGTAAAAGTTTGTAAAATTTTCCTGTTTTCCTTTCTTTCAGTATTGTCAGTTTAGAGTTTCAATGTAGCAACGTTTCTAAATTTTCCAAAATTAAGGGCATTAAGTTTTGCTTGTTGTGAATCTTTTCAGATGGATTTAAAGGTTTCCTATGTAGATCAATAACGCGACCGACTATGGGTTGCACCATGGGTCATTCGTTTCTAGAAAGGGTGGCGATTGGTCCGTTTGTAGTCACTTCAAATTCGACTCTAGGGCTTATCAAGTTCCTTCATTCAAATTGTATAAGTTTTAAGCGACCGTAGAAAATCACCTCCATTAAAGGTTTAGGTAAAATACGAAGGAGCCTTACCTTCTCTTCCCTATACGCTTGAGTAACGTAGTGCTTAAAAAATAGAAACATAGTCTTCCGAGGTGTAAGTGGAAGTACGCAGTTGCCGGACACGACATTTTTTGTTACAATGGGATCCCACAAAGCTGATTTTCCAACACCCAAACCTTTCGAAAACGCGTACATCATTCCCGTATCTACACAGTTCAGAAATAGCACACGCATTTAGGTAACAAAGGGAGAACATGACGTCAGGACCCTATTTTGTATTTTGTCAAAGCATTAGCTTCTCGGTCTATACGGCGAAAAGAGCGCCGAGGCCCTATCCAGTTCTTAATTAATCTCCTTCACAACTTTGCTAAATACAGCACGCGACAAAATTGTACGGATGTAGATTAAATGAGCGACAGATACGTACGTGATCCTATGTCAGTAATGTCGCCGTATTTACATTATTTGCAGTTCGTGGGCAATATTAGCAGGCCATTGAATTATTCGCACTTATGGAAATCGTAATTACTGCAAAAGTTTCACACTCAACAAATTTATTCTTGTCACGAACACGTTATAACATAACATGCGCTTTGAGTAAACAAAATACTACCAGGGTCACCGTAATGGTAGAAAAAACAAAGTTCGTCTAAAGGATAATAAATTTAGACTTAAATTTGAAACAGAGAAATGAAAATGTAATATATATAATGTTATAAATCTTTCAATTACAGGTCAAAATAAAGGCTTCCACGTTAGCTATGTGGCCTTGATATATAGCTAATTATTTTAAATGCCTAGATCTAGGGCAATAAAGCATATGGCACGCCTGCCCAATATATCGCGCGAGACAATTTCTTACTCATGCGTATTATATGCGCCGACGTATTTTGACACAAAAACAGTCTTCGCAAGTCACAAGCAGCAAAGAATCAATCGTCTTCTCTCGGTGCGGCATAGGCTGAACCGACTGAACTCTGTTAATTTAAAAGTAAAGAAAGTCGGAATAAAAAGTATTTGAACTTTCCTTACAAGTCTCCTAACAAATGTGTAAAGATGTATTATCTGTTTCAAAAAACAACTTTGAATCATAAAGGATAGGCAGCCCATAAAGGATGTTTTCTAAGATGTGACACCGTACATTCTTGTTCGCTAAATTCACACCAGGCTACATAGCGTTACGTCCTACTTTGAAGGTGGAGACAACTAGTTTCCCCCAAAATTCGGACAAGATTTTTCAGACTACCTGATACCGAGCAGCAAATTACAGCACCCTTCTAAATCATTGCTGTGAGAACCTCAAAGTTCTTTGGCAGATTCCATTCAACAAAGCTGACGTACAATTTCCAGAACAAAGTCCTTTATTAATTTGGCAATAAAAGTAAAGTTAAAGTCACGTTCACAAATTTTTCAAAGAAGACTTACCATTCAATTCGGGACTTCACATTGACGAAGAATCTTTGCGCCACTTATATCAAGACTTTATGTTTAAGCACGTAAGTTAGGGTTCTTGCAACATTAATTTGCTTCTGTTATGAATATTTGCCGCAGTCCTTTATAGTTATAACCCACAAGCCTCCGCCACAATTATTACCTCGACACAATTAAGCGACCAGCCTCCAAACCCGGTAATTAGTCCCAAGGAAGAGGAAGTTCATTCCGAAACTACTTGAAACGTGACGTCAGTTACGAGAGTTAGGACACCGAAATTTTAACAAACTTAACTACTAGACCAGGGGGGGGGGGGAGGGGGTTGTTGAATCTTCTCTAATATAAAATAAAGTTGCAATTTCGGAAATAAAACGCCAAACAAATACCAGACACTAGTCACAGAAGGTTTTATCGTGTTTGAACAGAATTTCTGTAGCATAACGTGATAAATAATTTACCAACAAGAAGATTAGTTTACGTTGAGACAAAGTAGACGAACACAAATGTAGCGCTGAATTTTGTGCTGGGTGCAGAAGCTGTTAAATATGAATATCACAAAGAATGCGCAACTTTCTGTAGCCTACCTAGTTGCATAGAGTGTTTGTGTATATATGTGTATATGCATGAGTGGTACATTCGTATGATATATAGCGGCGCTCTTTCAACTAAATATTTTACCTTTAAATGTATCAGGAAGAAGATAAAAATACTGAATGTGATTTTATTTGAAAGAACAATACATCTCAAGATTTTAAAAATCAACTAATGCCGCTATTTGCAAGAAGCTCTAAGTGGTATATGTTAAATTATGGCGTAAGTATAGAAACACCGTAGAAATCCAAAAAACACTTCAGAACTGGATATGTCTATAGTCAGGCTGACATGAAAACAGACAGGACTTAAACTAATATCTCCAGAATAGAAGCCTAGAGCGTTCCCACTACGCAAAACATTCATATATATAGAAATTATTACCTGCTAGACAGACGGGAAGATCTTCATCGCAAATTAATAAAAACGAATTTGGAGGGAGCTCTTCATGCCACTTCTACGTGCCGTTTCTGAATTCACTAAGCGAGAGCAGGGAATGTCATGAAATACCTGTAAAAGTAAGCCTTGTATTAAGAAAACCTTTTCGCACCCATAAAACTATTTTCAGTATTACAAACTTTACGTTAATATTCAGTGCGAAATCCAAGAGAAATTTTTTAAAGGAAATGTGCAATTTATATTTTTGAATCACATATTTTAAAATAAAAATTTCTTTTGAACAACTGTTAACACACCCAGCCCTCGTTTTATGCCCACATGTTTTACGCCTTTATACTTTAACGTCCCTTGCAAATTTACAACACTTCTTAATTTGCGCTCACCCATTTTCTTATTAACGCCCTATGACTAACTGCATTATGTTACGCTAACCCCTTACTTCTGATGGGAATATCATTTTTATTTACGCCTTTTTATTTACGCCCAATTTCCTAGGGAAGCAAATAGTGCGTAAAACATGCACTGGGTGTAGATATTGTTGAGATTTAAATATACGTTTCTGTTTCAAGAAAAATGTCCACAATGACAATTTAATTTCCTTACGTTCGTATTTCCCTTTATTCAGAAGGTAATATTCTTGTAAACACGATGTAAACAACCTATGTCAAATACTAACAAAATTACTTTTGCGAGACTTAGCTTCTCACAGACGTGTTACCAAATGTCGAAGTCTTATAGGACGTTGAGCTGTGTCGACTGGTACAGCTTTATCGAAGTTTCGACTGATCGTATTGCAGAGATGCTGGTTCAGTTTACTCAGAGCAAATAGCTTTCCCCGGATGTCGCTGTAATTACCTGTATCAGTTTACCTGGTTGGTTTTCCTGACTGTTACAATCTTTTGAAAGAGGCTAAGACTTTTTTATATAACATGTTCTTTAAAACTGCCCTTTCTAAATAAAATTCAAGTATCTTAATTTTTGTTTGTAAGATTCTTTACACTAGCCACTGCAATCAATAACTCGCTTGAAATCTACATCTACAAAGAATGTATTGATAAAGGATAGGTTAATGGATAAATTCGAAGGATGCATAAAAATAACTTTAATTTCTCGCTGTCTATAAAACTGCTACTAACCTTTCATAATATGCTTTAGTTACGTCACTGTACTAGTCTCTGCCTTCTCAAAAGCACTTTTGTTCTTTGTAAAAAACACAAAGTTTTCAACAAATAGCATCTAAGGATATGCGGAACCCGGATATTAGATGTTGTTACCAACTAGGGTTTTGATTCTTAAAATACGTCAGGTCTGAACGGAATAGTTGTTAGAAGTCTACGGATATTAGAGTTTCTTTCGTAAGTTTCACGTTTCAAAACAATAACGCAAGTAACTCCTAACGTTTTGCCTTCTGTATTTGTCACATTGTTTAATTTTGCGGTTGTTGTTCTAAAATTTTTGGATATTGTGTAAACTGTGATGTAAGTCTTTATTTAGACAGTGATATCTCGTTAGATATTTTTATATTTTTTGGAATTTTCATGTTATTTTTATATGATGACAATATGAGAGCACGTGTTTTTTATTTAGTAAATTACAGAGGGCAGAATTCTGCCGGCAGCTTTTTTTTACATTTCTATGTATAACATTTCTATAGTGTTTCTCCTGTATCGTAGATATAATTGCTGTATATTATGTGTTTTGTAAATATAAAATTTCTTTCCAATATATTTTCCGTTTATGTATTCTTACGTCCAATTTTAAATGCCCTATTTGTCAGTCTCTCAGACAACATCAGAATTCTTGCAGTTTAATTTGTATATTTCCACTTTGTGTAGAATACTAAGCCTTTGATGTTTTCCCTTTTCTGGAACAGTTTTCTCTTTATTGTTTTATCTTCATTTGTTTCTCTGCCCCCCTTATGCTTCACTCTACATCTTTACAGAATGACGAAATATTTTTAAACAAATACGTTACGATACACTCTAGACAATGAATCAGTTCAACACTAGCATAAAGCAAGAAATAAATTCTAGAGATCAAATATAAGCTTAAAAAAAGAAAGGCGTTAAACCTTTTGTAGGTCTTACACAATAGTCATCTTACACAATAGACAAAAACTAAATATATTCACTGAATCTACTTTTTAATATGTGGTCTAAGTAAAAATGTGGACAAGGCTAAAACATTCTTCATTCCCCAATTTTCATGTATTAGGTAATAGGGACAGGTGGCGGGCTCTTGTGAGTGCGGTAATGAACCTTCGGGTTCCATAAAACGCGGGACATGTATTGACTAGCTGACGATCTGTTAGCTTCTCTAGAAGGACTCTGCTCCATGGATTTAGTTAGGTAATCTCTTCTGTTACTGAAATTTATAAATCTTTTTGTTTTTCAAATTTGGCAGGACATCACTGGAAGGGACTCAGCCTGTCGTACGGCAGAAAAATATAAGAGGTCTGTCCAAAAAGTATCCGACCTTGGGCCGGGAAAAAAAAGTTCTGTATCTGGGTTGTTACAATACCTAATCCCCTTCAAAGTAGGCCCCTTGTGACTCCACACACTTAGCCCAGCGGTCCTTCCATCGCTGGAAGCAATTCTGGAAGGCTTGTTTTGGAATGGTGTGCAGCTGCGCCGTCGCGTTCTGTATGATGTCCCTTCTACCACTACGCTCAGTTTCCCCACCCTTTTGCCATTACTTACCGCGGGAAAAAATATAGTCGGATACTTTTTGGACAGCCCTCGTATTATGTAAAGAGTGACCTATGATTAAGCAAATTACTAATGTAGACGAAGTTGTGAAGAGTTAAAAAAAATTGTCAGTCGTTCCAGAAGATAAGCTATAAAGATCTGAGATTTTATTAATGTAATTAATGTGTGATATAATGCGAAAATGTAGCACGGATTTACTTTAACAGCTCTTCAATAATTAAACTGTTATACGTTTAGAAATTTCGCTCAGTAGGATAGAGAAATGCTTACATATTGGCTTAGTTACTTTTACCAAACCTATATATTACTGTGCTTGTATAATTATGTTCTTTCAATTAATTGCATACCCACACAGGCCTAATAGTTTACACACATAATTATGCATGGAAGTTGTCACGTCTAAATTTATTTTCTTAATTGTTATACGTTTCAAATCAGAACCACGCTGTAACAAGGAAGTGCCGAAAAGTCATCTGGAAACCTGGACATTATTTCCGTATCCTACTTTCATTTTGAGTCGATGGTCTGCAGCCGTTCGCTTGCTGGGATTGCGGGTTCAAATCCTTCAGTGGCATGGACGTTTGTCTTTTATGAGTGTTGTGTGTTGTCAGGTAGACGTCTCTGCGACCGGCTGATCACTCGTCCAGAGGAGTCCTGCCGAATGTGGTGCTTATTTTGACGAACACCTTAAAAGCTTCAAAAATCTTGCGGTTACTCTCTGTTATGCTTTTGTGTCAATCATCGCAGAATCACGCTAAACCTCTCATTTTAGACGCAACTGAGTTACCAGTTCCATGAACCAGACTTATTTCTGCGAAAGTAACAGTCCTCCGGCTGCTCGAGAAAACCTACTTTTCATAAAAATAAACTTATTGGAAGGAATTACCAACGGAATGCTGACATGAGCCAGTTAAACACGTCCATACTTTCGCAAACATAAGGCTTTATTACGTAACCATCTACACACGCTCACCGACTAGGTAAGGTTTTTGCCTCGTTCTATCTCATTGCCGGTAGATGTGTTCTCTTCGGGATACGGAGTGCGTTCATTATTTTAAACGAAGTTGCTTTTATTAATGGTACACTCGTATTTGCCAGTGACGTCTGTGTAACAGCTTTATAAATAGGTGATATTTCTACGAATCATCCGAAATTTTGCCCATTGGGTAAGACTGCTATTACACTCCCAAAACCAAACGCCCTTTTCTATAAGTCTTGAAATAAATTTACATTCTTGTGAGAACAATTCATTGTTATTCACACGGATCTAGCGGATTAAGGTTGGTTCCTTCATAATACTTTTGGAAGTCCCCATCATTGTTAAACAATTCACTTGGATGAGAAGGTCTGACTCTTATTGGTCCGTATATGGAGCTTTCTGTCACCTTGGTTTCGAGACTTACTGTTGCCAGGCCGTAACCATTCAACCCTCTGGTAAATGATAAGTACTTCAGCTTGACACCATTAATTTTAGGAATTAGTCAAGCTTGGAAGTGGCAGTTGCTAGCAGCGGGGAATAAAACCTTAAAGTTTTCTGGAGCACTGAAATGCTTTGCCTATCACATCTTCTTCGGTTTGAACGTTCTAATAATATTTTATGAGGAGTATATAACAGGAAGCTTCTTATTGCCAAATTATGTGCAATTTCCTATTACTTCCAAGCAATGAGGCTCAAATGATTTCTAAGCATCCTCTCTTAGAACACCCTCAGTTTAGGTTATTGTATTATCCTCAGAATTCAATTTTCACTTTCCTACAAAAAAGACAGAAAAAATTACAATTTTATGCATTTCAATATACAAGTTTCCTATAGAAAGGGGGAAGTATTCAGAATATTCTGAACCAAATAGTATCAGGCATTCCTGGAATTTAATCTACTAATTATTTTGCCGTGAATGACATTACGATTTGCTCGCGTTATTCCCAAATATTTAAAAAATTTTCACATTTTCAAAAGGTTTATACTACAATCATAAAGTAAAGCAATCCCTGTAGAGGCCTGGACAGGCCCTGAGGGTTCCAGGAAGTTGTGTTTCCCGGATTTTAAGAAAATCGGCACATGAAAATGGTGAGGTTGTCAGCCCTAGGCACCGGCCGCCTTTATCCACAAGGAAATTTTCCTGGTATTAATTTCTTTTTAGGCAGAATTGACCCCAGAGCCATAGTGCGGCCGGAAGGATTAATTCATTCTGCAGTCTGTCTTACGACAGGTCCGTTGCCTCTTCCAAAGCGAGTTCTCCACAGGGTGCGATCTAGTGTTTCTTCTTTCAATTTCCAGTAACTTCTCTTTTCCTTAAGGTCATCCAGAAGCTGCTTAACACTTCTTCCTCGTCTTCCCGTCATTTCAATCCTTTTCTCTAACTTTCCTTCAATCATGTGTTTTAGAAGGCAGTTTCCACGCAAGATGTGACCAATTCAATTAGCCTTTCTTCTCTTTATTGTATGTAGCATATTCCTCTCCTCCTTGACTGTGTGTAATACTTCATTTCTCACACGATCGGTTCAACTGATCTTTTCCATTCTTCTCCAACACCACGTTTCAAAACTTCCAAGTATTTCTGATCTACTTTCCGAAGTGTCCACGTTTCAGCACCATACAAAGCTATGCTCCAAATGTAGCACTTTACTAGTTTCTTTCTTAAATTTAAGTCCAATTCTTGGTGAAAAAAATCTCATTTTTAAACGCTGCTTTTCACATGGCAATTCTGGATTTAATTTCACGTGTACACCTTTCATCACGTGTTATCATGCTACCCAAATAATTTAAATATTCCACATTCTCCAATTGTTTTTGATCTATCATAATTTTCATTGGGGATGGTTGCCTTGAGATTTTCATTACTTTAGTTTTTCCCACATTCATTTCCATTCCATAGCTTCTTCCAATTTCAATGAGTCTATCAACCATGACCTGTAGCACCGTTTCTTCCCTAGCCAGTAGCACAGGGTCATCTGCATATTTCACAGCGCGAAATACGTGTCCTATTTTTAAGTATCCAAACCCTTCAAGAGCTTCCTTGGTAAAGTACTAGCCGTATAACTTAAACAGAATCGGTGACAAGCAGCAACCTTGTCTAACTCATCTTCCAATCTTCACACTTCTCGTCTCCCCTTGGTCCAGTCTTATTTTTACACTCTGTGACATGTAAAAGTTGCTGATCAATCTTCTTTCGCGCCAGTCTATCCCAATTTTCTTTATGCTCTGCATTAATTTGTTCCAGCTGACACGGTCAAATGCCTTCTGCCAGTCTACGAAGCAAGCACACAATTCCTCATCTACGAGTATAAGCAAGGTTCGTTCTGATATTATTCTCAGCATCCCAATTTCATCCCTAGTTCCTTTTGCTCTTCTAAATCCAAACTGATCTTCTCCAAGCACATCCTCAGTCTTCCTTTCAATCCTTCTTCTACGTATTCTCGCTACTATCTTTGCTGCATGTGCGATGATGCTGATTGCGCGATGGTCGATGCATTTTGTAGCTTTGGGCTTCTTCTTTAAGGCAAACATTGTAACTTCAATGAAATCTCTGGGCCACTCACCAGTTACATATATGCTCTTTGATCAGCTGTGTCATTGGTCTGAGACCATTAGGATTAGGTAAATGAAAAATTCCAGTGATAGTATCGCGATATTGCAGTCATAAAGCATCTTAACATGTCTGCTGTATTGAGAAGATGAAAAATTAGTCCCTTACGTTAAATAAAACTAGGCTGTATATTGAGGATATCTGAGGACACAGTGCCAAGACGAGTAAGAGCACCTCTTCTGTAAGGAGAGATGGAACGGGAATGCGAAATATTTATTCACGCTTATTTTCCCACGTGCCAGAATTCTAGGTATTTAGAGTTGTGCACAACAAGAAATAACTAGTTCGTCGCCTGCTACTACTACTGTCGAGTACTAATCTTCTTTCCCGTAACAAGAATTACACGAATGCTATCCTAAAGATTCCTTTGTTACATTGTCAATAATTCCCAGATTTAATCCGTATTTTCTTTGTAGTTTTCTCGTATTTATATATGATTCCTTTCTTTGTACGAGGTACATTTACCTGTGTTGCATGCAGTACGAAAGAACATGGCAACAAGCCTGGTGACACATAATTCATTCATCCATCCATTCATTCATTCTGTAGTCTGTCTTACGACAGGTCCATAGTGTCTTCCAAAGCGAGTTCTCCACAGACTGCAGTCTAGTGCTTCCTCATTCAATTTCCAGTATCTTCTCATTTCCTTAAGGTCATCCAGTAGCTGCTTACTTCTTCTTCCTCGTCTTCACGACATTTCTATACTTCTCTCTAACTTTCCTTCAATCACGTGTTTTGGAAGGTAAGTTTCTACCCAAGATGTGACCAAAAGAATTAGCCTTTCTTCTTTTGATTGTATATAGGATATTCCTCTCCTCCTTGACACAAAATTACCTCAAAAAATAGGCTCGTCATGTTACGCATATAAGTATAACATAGACTTGTATGAGACGCGACTAATTGTTTCTTTCTAGATAGCTTTATTCAGTGTTACTGTGATTCTTACTAACAACGGTCCCGTAATAACAATAGGTTGATACATTCAATAAAACTCCTCGGGCTAGCAGCCGCATCATGTGGCAGAAAGGTGAATACACCAGTGTTTCGAGAACCATCTCTGTCCTCGTCATCAGGGAACTGAATACCTCGAATTCCAGTCCGCTTTTTCTGTATACCTGCCCGAACCCCTGGCTCGTAGTTGGTGGCGAGCCTCTGAGTGTCGGTGGGCGGATTCAAGTGCTCCGTCATGCTGCATGTTCATGTTGGTTACCGGATCCCAGATCCGGCTTAATATGAAGCCACCGTCTCTGTTATACTATTCCGTGTTCAGGTGTATCTCAGTTCCTTCCTTTGCGAGGTGGTCCATATACGCTGATGTTCTGTCTAATATTGAGGTAGGACAGAAATCGATGATATGTTCTGCCACCGCCGAATTCTCTCTCGGGTTGATCCAGACGGATGTGCCTCTTGTGTTCTTTGCAGCTGGCCTCAATAGTTTTTCCGCTGTGTCCGACTTACACTTTACTGCACTCACACGGAATCCGATATATGCCCTGGACCGTCAGGTCCAGCCCTGCCTTGACAGATCGCAGTATCTGCACAGTTTTTAGGAGCTTTCGCAAAATTGCAAAAAGCGACTATTAGATTCGTCATGTCTGTCTGTCTCTCCGCATGGAACAACTTGGCTCCCACCGGACGGATTGTCATGAAATTTCGTATTTGAGAATTTTTCGAAAATCTGTCGAGAAAAGTCAAGTTTTATTAAAATCTGACAAAAATAACGGGTTCTTATACACATGATGACCTATGTAGATTTATGATAGTATCTCGCTGAATTTTTCTTAGAATGAGAAATGTTTCGGAAAAAGTTGTAGAGAAAATCAAAACACACATTTGATGCTCAGTACCGTTTTTCCGAAAATCGTGCCCTTTATGAGATAGCGTGGAATAATATGGTAGAGCCAGACAGGTCACAGATGACAATATAATAAGACGTATGCACATTGCACCCTGTATAATTAAGGCTACAGTCACACATTCAGAATAAGTAATAGTCAGGATATTGCTTTTCCACGGCAAAAATTGTTACGCGAAGGCGCCTCAATGTTACGTTTGTACGTATATTGCATGTCTTGTTCTCTTTGGGATATGAACCTTTCAGATATTATGCCTATGTAGAAGTCTACTAATTTAATTGCTCACAATGTGTTGATTTGGTATAATGACTTTATATCTTGGCTTTTTGTTCTCCAACTTAGGCTTCATTTTTGGGGTTAGGCCTCGTCTGATGTCACTAGTAGTATAGGCCTCGTCTGATGTCAGTAGTACTGTAGGCCTCGTCTGATGTCACTAGTACTGTGGGCCTCGTCTGATGTCACTAGTACTGTAGGCCTCGTCTGATATCAGTAGTACTGTAGGCCTCGTCTGATGTCACTAGTACTGTAGGCCTCGTCTGATGTCAGTAGTACTGTAGGCCTCGTCTGATGTCACTAGTACTGTAGGCCTCGTCTGATGTCACTAGTACTGTAGGCCTCGTCTGATGTCAGTAGTACTGTAGGCCTCGTCTGATGTCAGTAGTACTGTAGGCCTCGTCTGATGTCAGTAGTACTGTAGGCCTCGTCTGATGTCATAGTACTGTAGGCCTCGTCTGATGTCAGTAGTACTGTAGGCCTCGTCTGATGTCACTAGTACTGTAGGCCTCGTCTGATGTCACTAGTACTGTAGGCCTCGTCTGATGTCACTAGTACTGTAGGCCTCGTTTGATGTCACTAATGTAGGCCTCGTCCGATGTCAGTAGTACTTTACCCATCCCATTCAAAGGCCTTTTTAAGGTGTTGCAGCTCCTTCTTGAGATTATCAGCGTCACACAGCGTGTGAGCTCTTCGGACTACTGTGGTTAGTACAGCCCTTTCTGTGCAGGGAGGTGCTGTGACTTGGCGTGGAGGCAGAGCACCTATATACTATATACACCTATATACCTATATACTTCGTGTCCCAGTGTGTCATCCAATTTTCTGGTTACCAGGACGTCCATCAAGGGCAAAGTTCCGTTCTTCTCCATCTCCATTGTAAACCTGATGTTCTGAAGGATCCCCTGTAAGTGTCTCAGAAACTCATGTAGCCACTCCCTTACGTGTGACCATACAACAAACTGAAATGACAACCGAAGCATAGGTAGACTTTCACCTCATGACGACTTCATAACGACAAATGCTATCTGTCATAACTATCATCAACAAATCGCTCACCAGCGCTCCCACAAACCAAGTACTTTATATAAGGTAAATTACTTTGAAGAATGTGTACAAGTACTTAGGAAACCTAAAGGAATGGACAATTTGCGAGACAAGGTACAGAGGTGACAACAATATTAAAAACTGATCTTACGACGATATGGTGTAAGGGAATGGAATTAATTAAATTGGATCATTACAGAGCCCAGTGGTTGGTTCTTGTCAACACAGCAATAAAATCTTGTGTTTCTGTAAAGCTGGGGAATATGTTGGCTACCTGAAATACTATTAGAGTCATCAGATGGATTCTTACTTCAAAAAAGTTATTTACTTGAAAGATTTTCGCTTTCTTGGCAATGCAATGTTCCATTTCCTAAAGGTTCCAAAATCAAGTCTAACGGAAACAATTTTGGTTTCCTTTATAAAATGCATTTAGAAATAATAGACCTCTTTCTTCTACATCTGTAAAGATATATGACTGACACATGCTTGAGAATAAATACAATATTAAATGTAAAACCCTACATATTTCTGAATTTTAATCTGTTTGTTTAGGGAAATTTGTTCAGGTGCTTCAAAGAACACAATGGATTTCTTTAGCGTTATTTCTGTGTAGAAGCTTTTGCTTTAAAGAATAGGTGTCTAGTTGAAAAAGGGAGCAGTAAATTATCCAAACATCTTTCTCAGATCAAGAAAACTTTGTATTTTAAGTCAACTTATAAATTTCTCGATTTCAACAAAAAAAGGTTACTTTGTGCATACACTTCTGAAGGTTCTGAAAATGAAAGGAAAAAACTAAACAGTGAAGGAATTCATGATTTGCACAATTAAACAAGTTAACATTAACTAATTCCCTCATAATAGATCCCTTAGGTCCAAAGTCCTTAATAAAAGATCCTTAGAAATTTCGCGTGAGTGCTTTCAGAAAATTCGTCCAATTACGGGACTTCATCACACGTAGCTTAATGTAAATATTTAGTTCGGTGACTACGAAGACAGCCTACGCTCACACATGCACAATTACGCTCCGTGCCTGAAATCGGCGGTGAGAAACAGTGCACTTTATATGCAAACGAGCACCATTGTTTCTAAATCAAGGAGTCTGAGATGGCTGCATTACTTTGTTTGAAAGTTGAAGGGTGTTAAATTCTACCTGCCGTAAAAAGAAATAATTTTTCTGGCAATCTTATTCAGAAACATTTAAATTTTCCAGCAAATTAACCAAAACGTATGAAAAACATGTATGACGTTTGATAGAATATTGCAAAATCTATTAAAGCAATATCCGTCTGAGGACTGCGGAATAGAAAAACAGCATGGAAAAGAGGAGATCTGTCACACCGCGTGTGATTATATTTAAACTGACTTTTAGGTTAATATAGTGCATAGGCGTAACTTGGGGGAGCAAGGGGGGACAAATGCCCCTCAAATATTTTTTTTACCTAAGAATAATTTTTTGCTACTACGTTGAAGAAGGGCAATTAAAAATAGAAATATTTTCTAAACGATTACTTGGGTGGTGGATTTTGCTCCCCCTCCCCCCCCCCCCCCCCGCCCCAGTGTTATTAGCCAGTTACGCCAATGATATAGTCTACATAATTATTTAAAAAAGTGATTGACCGAAACGTCTCCGGAAGTGGTTCGACTGTGATGATTACATAGGTCCAGCTTTGGGTCCATGAAGAATATCTTTTATGGAGGGTTCCGTCCGCCTTCCAACGAGGTCGCCCGTCAGTAACTAATCATAATGAAACATGAGGGTGAGCTCTACATAACCATTTTCTGTCCACTGCACATGTTCAAAAAGAATAAACACGAGAGACTGTCGAAATTTATTCTTATTATCTTCTCACGTAGCAAGAAAAAGGCCCTACCAAGTTACACCCTACTGCCTAATACCAACAGCCACAAGCAATACTGGAAATAAATCCAATTCTTCTGGAATGTTACGCTGTATCTACTGGTAAATAGTAACCGATGTTTTAAAGAAAAATACTGCCTTCATTTACAGGGTCGAGCAGTCGAAGACGTAGGCATTACGTTCCTTCGAAACGTCGATAAATATTTACCAGTTGGCTCGACGTGACATCCTACGAGACTTGAATCTTCAGCAACTAGGCTTTGAGAACCTTAAATCTGGCAATAAAGGAAGAATTTTAATGTGTTGCTACGCATTGATGATCGCTGTCTGTAATCCAGCACCTTAACAGTTATTTTATTGAGGTATTTTGTAAACTCAGCAAATCTTTAATTTTACTAAGAAAGGTACGACTTGGCCTATGTACTTACACATCGGAAAGGGTAAAGTAAAAGCGTGTAAAGAAATATATACGTAAAATATTAAATCAAGTTAAAAATAATGAGTAAAATATAAATCTACTTTATATTAAAGGGTGCCATTTATTATGGGAATAAAAGAAATGTCCGCCACAAGGGTTACCATAACTCAAAAGCAACTTAATGCAGAAACCACCGAAAAGATGGCTTTGATGGTTCACACCACTTTAGCGAATTAAAAACGTCTGTACTCTCCATTGATGTATTAACGTGTAACACAAAAAAACATTATTGCTTGTATTCATTTATTTTACGGCGCTGCATCAAATATCTGCGATATTATCGTCGAATAGTGGTGTTCATAAAAGACAAATTAGGATGGATATAACAAAATCTGTCGCGCTTTTTAGGAATTCTATGGTGGTACTTGAAAATAAATTTTGACCACATAATGAGGAAAATGAACGAATATATAACGAATCTGAAAGAGCACCATTACCGCTCTGTTAACGAGGAAGTAATGACGGAATTATTTCATTTAATTAAGATGCTAAGAAGCTAAAATTATATAGCGTTGATGAGAGATTAACGAATAAACATGAAGCTTTTGTGGAGTGATACTGGCAGAGGAAGGCAGAAAGATTCAGTGCCACTTCGCCCATCTCAGGAAAACGTATCTTCTCCGTGTACTTCGGCTTTCAACTCGTTGAAATGTCTAGATGTTAGGGTTGATAAATGTATACTTTTATATTGATGAATGAATTAGTGGGTGAAGAATGGGTGAGTGTGTGGGTCAATGACGTGATGCTCGAGCATTAACAGTTTGCGAGTTGATGTATGGATATATGGGTTGGTGGATATATGAGTGTATGTGTGAATAGATAATAATTGTTTGAGTGTAATTAAATGATGAAGAACACCTGTTTTGAAACACTTCCGCTATTGTTTACTATTCAAATATAAACACCTCGATGACACCTGTTCTTGTTAGCAGGCAGTGTAGAGGTAATCGTGCTTGTGAATCAGCAGCTGATTGAATAATCAATCAATCATCCACAATGCACCATCTATTTTGTGAGATTAAACGAGTATAATATTTATTGTAGGCTCAAGTGCATGGACGGCAAAGTTTCACACCTTTACCAACAGTAACGTTTGAGGTTTTTTAAGCTTAAGTTTAATTAAGAAAAGAATAATGAAACGAAAATTTGTGAGTCTCCCATATGAAAGTGAGTAAACTTTATGGACTAGATGGAGAAACTATATACAGTTTTGCGCTTACACGTGTATAAAGTCCGATATTTGCCAATATTTATGTGCTCTGGTACATTTAGAAGGCTCGTTTTCCTGATTGTTCTAACATATTTTATTTTTCGTATTATTATTATTATTATTATTATTATTGTTTATATAAAGTGCCTTTTTTGCTTAATGTCTACCGTGGTTCAAAATTCTGCAATTTACAAGGCTCGTTTTCCTGATTGTTCTAACATATTTTATTTTTCGTATTATTATTATTATTATTATTATTATTATTATTATTATTGTTATATAAAGTGCCTTTTTTGCTTAATGTCTACCGTGGTTTAAAATTCTGCCATCGTAACGCAATGTTAAGTCCGTTTTGCTTAACCATGTATCAATTCAATTGCGCTGAATATAGGTGGTAGTACTTCATTATTTTCGTTTCATTATTTTCTTTGTGTTTCGTTATTTTTCATGTGCTACCCTTGTGCTTAGTTATATCTTGCATTTTTTATGTTCCTGTACTCGCCATGCAATTGGCCTTTTAGTTGTTTTGTCAGCACTTTAACAATAAAGAACTGAATTGAAATGAAATGAATAATTGTTTATAAAACAGTTTTCCTTTGTTGTGCACTGCCTCGATATAGCTGATTGCATACTGCCGCTATATATATGTATATATTTATTGTTATATATTTTATAATAAACTATGAAAACATTTCGCACAATTATTTACAGATGAATAAAAATTAAAGCACAAGGAGTTGTTTAAAATTTGGACACAAAGGAAAGCACAGCAACATAAAGAGTGAATACGTTAAAAAGAGAGTCATGGGGATGTACAGATCTCTTTGTTTTCAATTAAGAATCTAGATACCACGTGAAACTTTTATTTCATAAAAATTAAACCGATATTAATTAAACAGTAATTGCTTTATTTTCAATTTTCAGTGAGTTTTTATTTTCAGTTTTGTTAATATAATTATTATTTTACAGCTCATTTTCGGCCTGAAGAAATTTCCCCAAGCGCATTAGCGGAAATAGAATATATCTCATGCTGTACTGGATATTTGAAAAGAGTATTGATACAAGAAGAAACCAACAGTATTGTGTATCAAACAACACAGAATCGCTTGAGAAAGATGTCAATTTACACATTACAGTTATTGCCAAAACATATGAAACATTAGAAATTTTACGTTGTATTCACCGTGCATCTTGACATCAAATTTCAATTTCTTCAACCAACTAATGCACCTTTTTTATTTTTATTTTTTCATTTTTTTTCCTTTTTTGGTTCAAGAAATTGAAAGATTACGAAATGTCATGCACTTCAGGTATACGTGGTCGTCGAAACCGTCGACAACTTAGGAGTTGGGTGGTGTGTGTCTGTGTGTGTGTGTGTGTGTGTGATGTCCTTCGCTGCTCTGCGGGTTCGCTTCCCGGTCTCTTCTGGAGGTTTGGTCATGTCTCTGTATGATACACATGAAGCAGAGACCTTGGGACGCAACTGATACATTGCCTTATCTGGGGGGGTTCACAACTCGGGACGCAACTGATACATTGCCTTATCTGGGGGGGCTGACAACTCGGGACGCAACTGATACGCTTTCTTGACCGCGGGACGCAACTCGTACGTCCCCGCCTCAATATAGCTGATTGCATACTGCCGCTAGCACAACCCACATGTTGATAGTTCATTATACTGTCGAAACGCAGCCAATTGTAGGGCGGCAGCGGCGTCGGTATTTTACGTAGCTTCCGAATCACCTTGCAAAGAATATGCTGCAAATTCTGTGGATGGCAGAAGAGATTGGGAAGTGTGCCATGTTCTCTGTAACTAATTCTGGCCTGTCACAAGTGAATCCTAACTTTATGGTTCATAGACATTTATTACTTGTTGTTATTGTTGTTAGTTTTGGCATTGCCGCTCCCTGATCGAGAACAATGTCATTAATTGAACAGAGTCTGCTATCGACATACAGCAGCAACACGCCCCGCCTGAATGACGATTTCGCACCACACAATACAGATCGCTCTTTTGTTCTGTAGATCCAATTAACAGATTTAACAAATAAATAAAGACAAATCCGTCACTGACTACTGCATATACGTTTTGTAACTTAGCTACCAATATTCTCTTCACTTTTCTACCTTTAATGAACCTAAACAGGCTTAAGGTATCACTCTGATGTGTGTGTGTGTGTATATATACATATGCAACTGTTTTTCTCCCACTTCAATTTTTGTAACATAATATGTAGACAAACATTAAGGAATTGATAAAGCAAGCTTGCAGAAGTGGACTTTACGAAGTTTTCATGCTTGCGAGGTGCTATTTTTACCCCCTTTAGAATTTGCATATTTCAGGACGCATTTGTTGTTTGTGATTTATTTTACGGAAATATCAGTAGATCAGATTACGTAGCTTAAACACAGTGTTACATCAGGTATCCTTCCTCCACAAAAGCAACACTCTTCAAATTTTTATGCTTCTGTTTCACTTGATTTAAATATTTATGAGTACATATGTAAATTATGTAGAATGAAGTAGTATGGGAAGATAATGATGTAGGAGGGAGTGCTCATAAAACATTCCAGGATTTCAGAGGGTTTAACGGATATAATGGAAGAATCCAGTTTGAAAATCAAACACGTGGTTTTCCGAAGAGGAAACAGTCGTTCTCGTGCTCTACCATGATGCTCGGTGACTGATTCTTGATCGATTCTTCGATTATCTAAAGGTGCTTTTCCAAGTGTAGTGGTTATATAGTCTTTAGACGTTCGAAATATTTAGCTTTCAATGCTGTATTGAAAGCGGAAATGTTGTATAAAAAGTCAGGGGACTATTTTTGATTACATGATATTCGCAAAATTTATGTTTTTCATTTCGGTTTTGATGAAGATTCAGGTATTCTGGAATGTTACGCTGTTTGTCCTGGTAAATAGTTACCGACGTTTCGAAATATTGTTCTGCCTCTGCTAATGGTGTAATAGTCCAAGGAAAGGATTATTTTCTGTGACTGCTAGACTAAAGATGGAGGCAGCACGACCTTAAAAAATGTGGACAACTGTTTACCAGTCGACTTGGAGTAACAATGCAGAAGACTTGAGCATGTGTTAGACCATACTTTACCTTCAGCGAATAAGAGAAGACAAAATATCTCCAGTAAGTATAGTCGGTCTCCAAGCCAATTTCGAACCCAGGATGTAAAGAAAAAGAAGCAAAGCTGCTAACCATTCCACCGCTCGTTAGATCCACTTACCGAGTACGTTACAGTTTCGACGTTGTTCTTGAATCAGTCTGCATGTCTTTGTCTTAGCAATACACAAAAGTTTTCCAGCTACTTTAATTCCATTGGCATCGCATCCACCTTGCAAACCGTAGCAAATGTTGCCACAACTGTGGCACCGAAGTGGTAAATGAAATGACAACGATGCCGCATTGTGTATAAGCAGAAGTAAGTAGACTCAACAAACTTGAAACTTTGGTAAAACATTTCGTTCTAAGTGTGAGAGGTAAGGACTAAAACACAGCATATCCCACATACTGCAGCGCCATCTACTAATGTTAATCTCAAACACGTAGATTTCACAAGCTGCGTAGCTTACAAACACATTGAAAAAAAAAATAATTTAATTTTCTTTCTAAAATCTTTACCACCGTTCCTGCCTTTTCATCTGCTCACAGTCTGGAGAGAGACAGAGTCTGAAACCATTTTCACTGTTACATATACAGGCAGATAATAGCGTATGAATGCTGAAAGAAAGAGTCAGAAAATATGGACTGCGTTGATCTGTCTGAAGATCAGTGTAAGTGATAGGCTACTGTGCACAGCCTATAGAAATTTCTGTTTTCACAAAATGCGAAGTCTTTATTGACTGACTGAGAAACTATTGGCTTCTCGTGAAAGACTCTGCTGCAAGGAGTTCGTGAGGTACACATTAAAGAGGAAAAACATCGTAATTATAAATTTCCCTCTCGAGTCAAAATCCCATTAAAGACACACTGCAAATCGCGTACACAAGAAAAATGTAGAACACAGCTTGCTTTATACACACAAAAATGGAGAGCGCAATTAGTCTTTTAAGCTGGAACAGCCGTCCTGCAAACTAGTTGGCGTGTTTCTATGATACGAGTATGTCGTTACCAAAAACATTAATACAATTTAATACAAACAAACACAGAAAACATAAGAATGTCAAGATGAAGATGCAATTTAAAGAAAGAAAAACAAGATGTAGTATGACAGTTCAGTATTAAACGAAGCTAAAGAAGAAAAACGTCCTACTAATAGTAACTATCATGTATTCAAGATAACGAGTTTGAAAATTTAACCGAATAATAATAGTAGTAGCAATAATAATAATTTGTGTGTCTACTGACATGTAATAAACTAGCTAATTAAGGCTATGGAGCAGAATCCTTTGCGAAAAACGAACACTTTCGTAGCTAATAAAGAAATTCTCCTCATTTTATAGAAATCAAAATTTCGTTACTACATTTCAACAGCCCTCCAACCCTTCCTATCTTGTGCCAGATGAAACAAGTCCGTGTCCTCCGATCCTACCCCTGTAAGATCCGCTTTAATATTATCCTCCCATATATTCCTATGTCTTTTAAGTGGTCAATCTCCTTTAGGCTTCCTCAACAAAATCCTGTAACATATCTCTCCCCCGTAGGATCCACACATGACCTACATATCTCACCCTCCTTGACGTGATCACCAAAGTTAAAGTCACACAATTATATGCCATAGGAGGCACAGAGAAGGATTAGAGGCCTAGCTGTACTCATTCTTACCCGCTAAACTGGGGAGGGCAGTCAACGCCGCATCCCGACCACTTACCCTCAGGAAAGAAGGCCAGCAGGCAATGTAGAGAAAGCTGCTTAAGTTCCACGACTGGTCTGTACGGGTAAGGAGAAAAGAAAGTTTATTTTCCCCACCCGTAGCGAGTCGCTTAAACGAATGCTCTGTCCCGGTCCTCTTAACAATATTTGTCAAGGAGCATGAATTACGAAGTTCCTCATTATGCAGTTTTCTCCAGCATTATGGTATCTCCGTCTTAGGTCCAAATATATTCCTCTGTGACCTATTCTCGAACATTCTTCTCCTATGTTTTTCCAAATACTGACGTAAGAAATTAAAATATTAGACCCGACAATTTTACAATAATCATTTATAACGGATCGTTCCTGTCGGCTACCTGAATGTGATGTGTGTTGTAGCCGGAGGGTATACAGGTGTCCCCTCTTATACTTAAAATTCTTCCCTTCGGGAAGTAATATTTCAAAATATTGTGTAGTCAAGTCCGCAGTTAGGTGTTGTGTGACCAATCACTGACCGGGGAAAGTCATTCGAACTTGAGGCGGGGAGGCACCTGAGAGGAGAAGGAAGTTGCACGCCGAGGCGAGAAGGTGTTATTAGTCTGAGTAGTGAGTTCTGGGGGAGAGTAGATACTACGTCGTGAAGTTTTGGGATACTATTGGGAGGAGACGGCTCACTGTGCCGTCAGGGTGTTGCTCTCTGGCGGGGATTGTTTTGTTGAAATTCGTTGTGGTCGAATGTTAAACCGGTCAGTGTGATGACTGAGAAACCTAAGCTCATTAGACGGAGATCATGATAATTGTATGATACTGAGAGTATGATTTAATAAAGCCCATGTTTGTGAACCCGACCCAGTTTTCCGGAAAAACCCATAACGACCCTGAGATCCTTTCACCCAGTGCGGATTAACCGGAAGGTGAGTCCGGTGTACATTACAAAACATAATAGCTTTTCCACGTAAACCAGGAACCTGTGCTCGGGAGTAGAAACTGTAAAACAAGGTCTTCAAAAAATTTGCAAAAATGCTGGGCTAACAAATAACAAGGCAGATGAAAAAGGTTAATGTTTTATATATTCATAAACAAATACAACTACCTGAATAGCTTAATATCTTTTAATTGCATTCAAAATAAACATTTTATTTTAAGTGTATACAATGTTTTTCACCAACTAAATGCACTTATTATAAAAACACTAAAATATTCTAAAACTGTTTAATAAAAAACCCGGACATATTTCGGCTCACCAAACAGTTTTAGAATATTTTAGTGTTTTTATAACAAGTGCATTTAGTTGGTGAAAAACATTGTATATACTCGAAAAATGCACGGTGAAAATAGAATAAAATTTTATTTTAAGTATCGCCATGCAATATCCAAAGCAACTGAGCCCTATGACACCCTATATTTTAGTCACAGTATCCTGAACATGATTATAAAGTAGGTCCCAGTGATATGCAAGAACCTCTTTATCAGTCTGCAGAGATTTCTATACCGTTCGAGGCAGTTCCTCAACAGACTGTACTATTTGTCTCGAAATAGTTCCAGAGTGCTCCCTTCTTGCTGCTCCGCCTCGCCTGGTTACTTTCTAAATAAATTGCCCGCAATTTCTGCCTCTCACTCTTTTCCTCACCATACGATGTAAAGGTAGGAGATAAAACGAGAGTGGAAGACCAGAAAATATAGACAGGAAGCAAAAAATAAAGAAGGCAAAGTGTAAAGTTCAGATTTGGAATTTAAAGAAGCTCTGTTTGCTCGCTGCTTGATACTATGATCCTTCGGAACGTCTGTTATATCTATTTGCCAATTGACACGGTCTAACGTGGCAGAAGTCTTGAATCTTCAAGCATAATATGCTTTATTTTATTTGGGTAAAAGGACACGACAATGAACTTTACTAGATCCAGCCACCTGCTACCGTCTTGAGCCGTTTGAATCCAGTTTACAACCCTAAACATTTTTGAACAAAATTTGTATATTATTACTCCATCTAAGTCCAGGTCTGTCAAGTTGTCTTATTTCACTTTTTCCTGCAGAAACCTTCACGCACTTCCCTTCTCATGTCGCAAGTCTCGCCCACCTCATTTCCCTTTTCCTTGACGTAGTATTATTTGTTAAACAGTACAGTACACTTTAACAAGCACCTTAATTTACAGTTTTCTCCATCCTTCACTTATTTCCACCTTCTCAGTTCAATATTCTGCTCAGCATTTTGTCCTCAGATGACCTAAATTTATATTTTGCCTGACAGTAGAGACCTAATCTCATCTTCACATAAAACTGAAGTTACCTCATTGCTTCATTATGCAGCCATCTATGTAGAACTAGCTACAGGACACACACACGTAACTTCGTGGCAAGTACGTTACGTTACGTTACGTTACGTTATGTCGTAAATGTACGTAAATTTACTTTCAGCGTCTAATGGGAGTTCATCTGTGAATGATGAATTAAGCAGGATCAGGAAGTTTTGTTGGTGTACTTTAATAAGCTAAAAGTTGTTTGTTCGTAGCACCTGAGGAAAACCGCTAAAAACCTCGGGAGTATAACTCGCATCCGGGTCACATCTTGAACAAGAAACTTCCCCACTATAAAGCATAAATATTAACATCGCTATGATGCCATCTCGGCTTACAACGTAGTACCGTCTCGTATTCCGCTGGAGACGCAGCAAACCAGAGGTAGCTTAAATGGAAATAACCCAGTTCCAGATACCGTGGAACGAAATAAAATATACAATAAGTTAAATTATTTTGAGGGTGCTGTATTTACTATCGAGATTAGGCTACGGAACACGAACCAAAATGCAGGATTGATATCCCGAAACAGGAGCACAGCGATAAAAGAACCACTAAATCTGTCTGAAACAAATTTCCCCTTTCGTAGTCCACACCTAGCACTCGGGAATAGTGGCCACGGAATGTGAAGGAGCCGAAGCGTGAAACTGATGACTGACTTTCATCTAATGTCTAAGTGAATAAATCATGAGCTGTGCCTCTGGGGGAGCCATACACTTCACGAAACAGTACCGAAACATGCAGAGACAGTTTTGACTTAGCGTTTGTCACCACCAGCCTTTACTTTATCTGCAGTAAACCAGATAAGAGAGCTAAGGAAAACTAGGATTTATTACTGCCCTCTATTCTCCGTTCTCTCTTTAAGTGTTTTCCTATAAAGACGTTGCACGGCGTCTGCATACGTAAAGACATATTTCAAGGTTTCGCGTGATCTTGGTGTATTAAATATGTTGTCTTTTAATGAAGGAAGAAAAATGGCATGCCCTGAGATGACGATTTAGTAGAAGTGGGTGTTATTTATTAGGTGTTTATTAGCTTGAAGATAATAATTCCTACCGATTTCCGTAAAGGTGGAGATCAAGCAGAGATTCTTACACCAAACTTCCCGGTTACGGCCTTTGAGAGAAAAATAGTATTTAAATTGTAATATAAGGACTCCGAATTTAAACCCTCAGAGTTTCGAATAGTTAAGACAAGAATACTCTCTACAGGTTGATAGAAATTTGGTGTAACTTGAAAACAGTAAGTTGAAGACAATTTAATCCACTCTTATAAACACAAATACAGACTGAAAACCTGACATACATTGTATTAATGTTAATTTTTAGCTTCAATTTTAAACGTGCTTCACTAAATAAGTACAAACAACAAACACGCAGAGAACAATCCTTTACACATAAGAGTTCCCTAATTTCTACAACTAAATAAATAGGATTTTTGGAGAAAGAAAATGTGAAACTTCACCAAAAAAGTACTCCACGAAAATGTCGTATCGATTAATTTAAAAAGGGATTAACTACAGACAAGTGATGCACAATAATATGTTTAATTCCTTTCTCAGTGTATGAACAACAAAGTTCTTCTTTGGAACATTTCGATTCCAGTTCACTTCTATGTACCACGTAAGTATGGTCTGCCTTGTACAAAGCATAAACAGTGAAAGAATTTCTCTTACTCTATAATACCGGCAATGGAAGACTTTCAGAGCCGAATCAGACAGAAGCACGAAACAAAACGCCATCACAGAAATGTTAAAGACAAGTTTTACTATGTGTTCGCTCCCGCTGATGATATCAGCCACTTTGAGCACGTCAGAGTACGCCAAAGTAATTGCCGAATATGTCAGAAGGTTATTTGAGAGAAAACATAGTGCTGAATCAACAAAGATATTTCCGAGTTTATTAGATATCATCTTGTTTTCGTGGAAATTACACAGTTGTCTCTGTATTCTGAAGTAAACCTTTTGAATGTTAAGGACAACAGGCATGTAAAGAACAATAATCTGAGAATTAAACGTGTAGATCGTCATATTGTGTTTATGGCGGAGTGCACAAGCCTAAAGCCCCCACTCATTTATATTGGTTTTGAAGACAAATGGTCTAGCTAGCTACAGGAAAGCAGGAATAATTTTGTGCAATGAATCTTTGTAACTTCCCTGAAATGAAAGAGAATATCATACACAATTAAGTCTCTCCTGACAGGCTTCTCAGAAGAAGTTTCCTACTGGGGAATTAATATCTTTCCTCGTCAAAAATGCGGGTGATTAAAATGAAAATGATTTATCTTAATTGGTAAACCCATTCAAAATTATTTCAGTAGTTTCGAACATGAAAAATCCTACATACAAAGTAGTTACTTCTCCCGTTTTTTTACCTTCGTGCAAGTAACAAGATACAACAACCGCGAGCAATTGTTTCATGGAGCAGCAGCCCCTAGTGGGTCAGGGCCTCCTCATTATCGAGGCTTCACGATCACACTCGATAGGACAACTCTGGGCGAATGATCAGCCCGACGCGGAGACCGCTACCTGACAACACACAACACTCAGAAGAGACAGACCTCCATGCCACCGAGGTATTCGAATTCCGCCGGTGCACCGGCAAACAACAGCAAACTTCAGTAAGTGCTGCTATTATTTTGGGGTTATTGAAAACAAAAAGAAAATATGTAAACAACTAGCGTTTAATTATTTTTATCTTCAGAATGCCTTCTTTTCTATGGAAATATTTCACCTTTTAGAGAATGACAAATCATCCCTATATAAGAATTTCACTTTTAGTAAATTTCTCAAGAATTATGAAGTCCAGTATCGGCCAGTTACACTTTGAAACACTGAAATTAATACTAATTGTGGAGGATATTTTAGGTGAGTTTGCATAAGCATGAGCTAGCTTATGTCTCTTTGTTTTTGCAAACATAAGCGTCATAATCTGAAAACCCCATATTTAAAAGCTCAATTCATAACTCTCAGAGAACACAGTCCTTTTCCACATAAAATGCCAATCAGTGTTTCTTTAGGGAAATAAACTTTGTTCATCAGGAATATTAAGGATGTTAAAGGAATATAAAAATAGACTGTGTGGGAAAAATATGAAATTCTTACTTTTAAATATCGTGTTATGTACAGTAACAGCCTTTCAACTACTAATGTTTTCAATCAGCATTCTCACAAATCAGTTCTACCCCTTTTAAAAGAGGTGAAATTACATTAATATTGCGTATGAACCCAAAGTTCAGAATGTCAGATACTTTCATTAGTAACATTATATGTGCATACCAAAGTAGTCAAGTAAATAAAGTGTGAGAGGTCTTTGAGACAGGACACTAGGAGCGCTGGTTCAAGTCAGGTTTAGCATTATTTTGTCTTGCAATCTTAGGACTCAAAGAACTCTACATGTCCTTCTTAATAAGAATTTAGAAATCTCTACACCGGAAGAAATGTAAAGCCAAGACGGTGGAATGAAAGCACTAGCGAATAAACGTAAATTCGAGAAATTGCTGAGAAACGTCAGACACTGTGCACATTTGTACTTCATAATTTCACATAAAAGCATGTAAGGGAGGAGAGTAGAGAGGGGTGGGAGCTAGTGGATTGTGGTAATGACGATGTACACAGATATTACTGTCGTGGTAGTGTGCAATAGACGTAGAAAGTAAAGCATTTCAGATACTTGCTTATGCGTATTGTATCATCTTATTGGTTAGGAGTGTATGCGTGTCGAAGGAATAAATAATAAATCGTAAATAAGGCAGAGAAGAAAATTATTTTCAAACTAACGTAAAAAACCAAATATATGGGAGAAAAAAAAACAAATACAAAAATATTTAAAGTGAATTATCAAAAATATGAAGGGTGTGAGTCCACAAATATCTTGGATGTTTCATCAGAAAAAAATAATATAACTACGAAAAAGAAAAAGAAACCTTTAGTAGAAAATCCAAACAGTTAGATCTCAAGAAACAACTGAGCTGATGACATTTAGAAAGGTAGAAAAAATGAGTGCTCTGAAAAACGCTCACAAGTGAAAGTGAAAATATAACTTAAACTTTGAAAGAAGAAAATTAAGAAAGATCTATAGAACAGTTAAAGAAAATCGTACATGGAAACCATGGCCGAAAATATTTTTGAAATTTAGATTTGTTACAACATAAAATAAACATTAGGCTTTATAGGGTTAGAGGCAAGATTGTTTTTTATCTGCATGCAACAAGGAATTAATCTCAAACTTGTGCACATTTATAAATTCATTGACTCATTAAATTATTTCCCATTACTCTCCGCTTCCACTTTTCTCCATTTCTCCATACAATGTACTCTTATTTTTTCTTCCCCTTTATGTTTTATTTTTCATTGTGTACAAATTTCGCCGTGGGTAAAGCGGCCGGGGAATGAGGCTAACCTCTCATTTCCATCTATTACCAATGTTATGGGTGCGACTGTACCTGCACTCTCCCTGTGTGCATGGACAGACTTATATTTTTTGTACGAATTTAGTTTTCTATTAGTCTCCAACGCGAATTTTTCACTCTTTGAACTTTACTCTTTTACTTCAATTTTACTTCATTCTTTCACCTAATGATTATTCTGTTCTCTGTTTTTCATTTCAATTGTAGTTGTACAGCAGACAATTATAAATGTCTACCTTCACGCATGACAGAAGACAAGACAACAACACCGGCAAGCAAGAAATTCTTCTGAACTCAGTCAAGTTTGCAATTCACAGTTCCGGTGTCCAGATAAGCTTCTCCATTTAAGTAACCCCAGCAACACTGCAGGTTTTATTGTTGTTACTGACACTGAGAAATTCCAACCACGCGGGGGTCCGCCCGGCCCTCCATTACATCCGCACTTCATATGTCATGGTGACATCTCCACACCGCCTCCGCAATCCCCTCGTACCAGTGTCCGAGGAGTGTCTCTTCTATAGCAATAAATCCTCCACCCCTGCCGCAAGCTTCGCTGAATCATGATGGATGTTGGGAAGATTAAAACCGGCGAAACTTGATCTCCGCTTCGTTTGTTATTGTGAGGTCTGTCTGGAGACCCCTAAGAAAATTCTAGTGACAGGAACACAAGGTTCTAAATCGTTAAGGCACAATCCCTTTACTGAAGCTGTTCAGTTCTATAACTTGAAAAGACAAAGCACTGATACCGAGAACTTGAACACAAAATACAAAGCTCTGCAACTTAATTTAAAAAATAAGGAGTGTAAATGACAATGCAATGTAAGTAATTGTAAATAATACAATATAAGAGTAAAATGAGCCCCGAGTGTTGTTTCGTTTGGTAGTTGACCTACCATAATCTCACACCTGAGGATGATGTAATAAATTTATAAACATTTAGGGTCATATAATAATACATTTTATTTAAATTTGACTTTGTATAAGCTTTATTACGAGGCCTTTATTTTTTTAATACCTTGTTTTGTGGGAAAATTACCGGCAACACTCTTGTCGCATGCGCAGAACAGTTTTAAAAGAGGCATCTGCGCATCGTATAGCGTACTTTAGCCAATCCGCTCTGTTTCAGTGCTTTCAGTAATATTCTTCCGTTCTCTATATGTTTGCAAAACTTGATCTCTAACAGCAAAGTCGGAAGGTAACTTGAATTTTCTGGACAACGCACTGAGAAGGATATAGGCTGGGAAGAGGAAAAAAATAATAATTAGATGTTACTAGTTTTGTGTTCTTTGTTCGTCGACAAATATTCTTAGGATGGCGTAATCGAGACAATAAGAGAGGATGGGCATGTAGGATGCACGGGAGAGCTGACAAATAAATACAGAACTTTATTCGTGAAATCTGAAAGTAAGAGGTCACTGCGGAAGCAGTGGCGTATATTGGGGGATAATTATAAAAGGGAGTTTAAAAGAAAAGTGTTGTAACTTATTTCAGGTGGCTCGGGTTGACAGAACAACAAAGTAATAAATCTTCTTCACTTTCGCGTTCAATAAAAGGGAGCGAAAGGGTTTCTATCTGAGCAAGCATTAGTTTCTCAAAATAACTTGGCTTTTTCCCTCATATCGACATTCAAAAGGCAGCTTATGACGTGGTATTTCTGTTAATATATTCTAACACGAATTTTGAGATTAGGATTATCTAATACAAGGTATTGTTGGAATGATTATGAATGAATATCATACAAGTTTCCGCGGAGTCCTAGAATTCAACATACAGAAATCCCATGGAAAGTTATTTTTCTAACAGAGGGGTTATTTTCTATTAAAGGTAAAATTCGTAGCAAATGTAAGCTATCCTGTTGCCAACAGCAGGTAAATAAATAATTATTCCTGAGTGCCTGACTTTTATCATAAATAGTGCAAGCACACACGGACGTGTTTTGCCTTCCTTCGAAATGAGGCTCCCCCTAAATGTGATATACACTTGCGGTTCCTCTTGTGCAGTAAAGCCGTGAGGTTGTAGCTCAGTGCGGCTGCAGCGTCGGACGCAATTTGCCGAGATGTTTCGGCAACTGCAACAGACTATAGCGTTTGTGCCATTAATCACGTGGACGCTGAAGAAAGGTTGTTGCAAAGAATTCAATAAAAGGAACCTTCCCACTTATCATTGCTTAGATGTACAATAGTACAGATATTCTGTTATTCTTTTGTGTTATGTTTTTTAAGAAACTATACATTTGGTGGTATAGTGATAAAGATTCAAGAAATATTGCAGCAAGTTGTTAAAACCTGAATTAGTTTTAGGAATTACTCTTCTAATTCTAGCTGTGTCAAATTGTGCATGCAGGAGCCACAGTGACATGCACTTTCGACATGTTGAAGTCACAGCTCTAAGTCCAGTGTGTTCTATATGTAACACCACGTTTAACATTCAAGTACCCTGTATTTATTCCACACTTTGATACATGTGACTGCATGATCCTCACAATAAACACAGACTGGATTCCTAAAAAGGATTAATCGACTGGCATTAACAGTGGGAAACGGTCTGTTCTCCGTGAAGCAAAACTAAAATTTAGATCTAATTTGGACGGATTTTATTTTTAAAGTTCCAAAATACAATGAAAAGTACGTCTGCAGTAAGTACCACCGGCTATAATAATAAAATATATTATAAATTTTGCATCAATCTCAAAACAACCGTTTATTACTTCCCTACATAACTTGAGCCAAATGGTGCTTGCAATGACTTCATTCAAGTAGCTGCAGTATATTAATTATTAATTACAAACATTTAACAAAGGATGATATTTCAGACTCCATGTAATAAATCCTTTGAAATTTTGGCCAACTTGAAATATTTGGTAACGACACAAAGAAACAAAACTGCATTCACGAAGGCGTAAAGAAAAAATTGAATCACGAATGCTTGATACAATTTGATGTATAATTTGTCTTCCTATCCACCATCTAAAATCATAAAGAAGAAAATATTCAAAACCAAAATTGAGTATGGATATTAAAACATCAACTCTCACATTTAGAGAAGACTAGAGTCAGGGGTTTCTAGAAATGGAAGTAGAGGGAAATAGCTAGACTTAAGGGGAAGAAAGAAGTCATTTGGAAGATATAAACGTAGATGGAGTGTAATACTCACATGGATTTTAAAGAAATAAATGAGGAGTGGAATGGATTAATCTTGTTTAAGATAGGTTAAGAGTGACGGGTTTTGTGAACATGTTAATGATATTTTGGTTTCATAAAAAGCGAGAAATGTCTTGACTAAATGAAGAACGATCAGATTCTCTAAATGGACTCACGTGTTAGTTAATATCATCTTAACATTTGACACTACATAATCCATTGAGCTGAAAATTTCGTAAATAGCCCAGGAATCAACACAAGTGGAACACTAAACCATTGCTGGTTTCCTAATTAATCTGGAAAACAAATACAATTGGAGCGGAAACGGCAACAATGGCATGTTTTCTTGAATTATGGAGCTCCTCTGCTTCTGACTGGCTACAATTAATTACTGGTCGACCTATGGCAAACCAACTGAGCGGTACGGATGTTAAAACAACGGGAAGCTTCGCACATTAATGCCAAGAACTGGCGGGCTTTCTCGACAGACTTTACGGGAGAGAGATATGCTGTAACAAGAGTTGATCTCCTGTTTAATTGTGCGAAAGTCTCTTTCTGCTCTGACGCCTGTAACGTTCTAATTACTTCATTCAAGAGAACGTGCGCCCAAAAATGAAACAATTTAATTCTCATTGAAGTGACGTAGCAACGAACCGTAAAGAACTCCTCAAATACACCTACGTATGTTAAATGTCGGGCGGGTCGGTGAGCATTACTTCAAGCAGTGTGATGTGCTGTTGTATGCTGACCATAATTCGCTCTCCAACGTCAATAAAATTAGAGTGTGCTTTACATAATTAAGCGTCAGGATGTTAAAGGTGAGAGGACATAAGAACAGAAAGCACAGGTACGACTGTACCCAGTTTCATTTCTCTGGTAGCCTTTTCGATGAATTTGAAAGAAACTTGATATTGACAATACTGGAAAGGCGAACTATCCAACTGATCATTCAAGGCTTGTGGGATTTGAAGCAGTGTTGAGTAATAAATATTTAAATTTCAGAGTATCATAGTGCATTTGTCTTCAAGGTCAAGCTCTCTATTAGGCTGCTAGGGCTGTTTAACGCTAAATATGAAGGAAATATAATCCTCCGAAACGTCGGTAACTCAATACCAGTCGACATATGTAACATCCCAAAAGAATTTAATTTCAACAACACTGCTGTAAGAACCTCAAATGCCACAGTTGTTTATTAGATTAATTTACGAAAATGTCTTAGCTTGTCTATTTATATAGCTTTGAATTTGATACGGCAGAATAGGCCTAAGAATAAGATTGAGGCTTGTTAATGAACAGCGCGCTTACTAGCCAAATGTGACAGACTGGTAAAGAGACGGTAATACAACGTTTTATTCTAATCAATAAAGAAATATCAAATAGTCGTGGACTGTACAAAATGGGAGAAATTAAATTCTCATAGCGGTGTAGTTGAGGATGCAAGTCTTCTGGCATGTGATGCTGTGACGCTGTGATGCTCTAGCGCTGAGAAACTGGTTCCCGATACTTCGAAGGATCGTGATGCCTTCATCTACAAGCATAAATTTCTTGCTGGACTGCTTGTAAGGCGCCTGAACGCCTGGAACCATTCGCCCGACTCAGCTTCATATTCCAGACGATTTGAATCCTCAAGTCATACACAGACAACACAGACGTGTATAACGTTCCTTTTATTTAAGGCAATATGGCATTAATAATAGTGACAAATTTCAGGATAAACAATTTTCTGAATGAAAACTATGACAGAATTTGAAACTTGACTCTGACTTTCTGTTTTTTTTATTGAAACCTTGATAATAGTACTACTTCTGGCAAGTGACATGGCCACATAAATTTGTCTATGGAAAGAAGAAACTTTTTCTTCACCATAAAAAGCAGCATATTCGAATGTTTGCCGCTGTGATTTAATCATGGTCATTGTGAATGTTTATATTATTGGAAACTGTCTCTTTTTTTAAGTACATGCCATGTATCACCTTTTGATTTATACTTGAAATCAGTCTGTCAGTCACCACATTTATATCCATTGTTGTCTCCATTATTTAACAGCGAGTCAGTGGGGAGTAAACAGAGGAGAGCAAAAAAATGTTCTATCCTAACAGTGAAAACTGTAGCGTAGAAAGGAATTTGAGCTTTACAAAAGGACAAGTCTTGGCTTTCATGCAAAAAATCCTTCCGTTTTTTATAAAACTTAAGGTTCAAGTAAAAAAGGTAAAGCAAATTGTTACCTGCACATGCCATGAGGGCATGCAGTGTCAGTGGGATTATATATGCACTCATACGTAACCTCGACATTAGAAGGAAGTGAGTGGTTAACTTCACGTCCCGGCCGCTTTAACTCCAGGGAAGAACCCCAGTCACCGTTAAACAGTATATGATATGTTATGCACTTGAGGCAAAGAAGCATTAAACTAAAGAAGCAAGTTTAGGAAGCAGAGCTTTATCTATGTATATTCCATCAGTTGCTGCGAGAAACATGGCGACCATGAACTCAATAAATATTGTTAAGTACACAATTAGCGGCCGTGCCATAACTAAGGCGGTTAGTCGCCGGCCTCTCACCGCGGAGGCCCGGGTTCGATCCCTGGGTCGGTCCAGTGAGATTTGTGGTGGACAAAGTGGCACTGGAACAGGTTTTTCTCCGAGCACTTCGGTTTTCCCCTGTCAATTTCATTCCACCGGTGCTCCATTAAAATGGAAAAGCAGGAAAAATCTCATCATCTTCATCATAGGGTTGCACAATAAGCCTTCAAGACTGCGGTGCTTCCGTAGCATCTGCTGCGTGACCCTTCAATAAAAATAAGTACAAAATTACGTAAGGCAACTCGGTTTCCAGAAAACGTTTTATTGTTTTACGAGTTCAAGGGACACGTGTCGACTATACAGATTAAGAATAGAACAAGAAATGGCAAGGTGATTACCGGTTGGTAGACGAAACACGACAGACCACAACATACACTAATCGATCTTTCGGCCTAGAATTGAAAAGAAGCAGTAGTGTTAAGTCTGCAGTCTGACATTCCGCGGGGCGGTTTCTGATACTGTCTGGGGATCTCCTCCGGTGACAGGCAACTGAGCTGCTGTATTTGCTTTGCTTCGAGGCCGTGTCCTGCATTAAACGTGAAACCAAAATAAAGAAACTGTGGCACTAAAAATTTTTGAAGTGAATGCAATACTGACATCACTTTTTTGCAAGGCGGTACTTTGAACCATAATGCAGTCTTTACAGGGATCATGTTTTCATGACACATTTCTCTAAAATAACTGCAGAAAAGAAAAACTGTCTCTTAACCTGCCAAGCTGGGACTGCAGGGAGGTAGAAGTATAGCTCTACCCAAACTCGAATCAGGCGCTAGAAGGGTATGGGAGGTCAGGGCCACGCTCCAGCCCCTTTACTCCCAGGAATGAGACAAGTTATACATTTAGAAGAGGCTGGGTGGGCCTCGGGGCCGGTCTGGACGGATACGGAAAATCTCGCCCATACCGGGTTTCGAATCCCAGAGCCTCCAGCCTGTAGCAATTCGCTATACTGAGTGAGCCATCCCGGCCGCCCTGAAATAGCCGTATGATATAAAATTACAATTTGGTGGTAAATCGAGATTTTTTTTGTGTCATTGAGCCAAATAAAGAGAACAGTGACGTTTTCTGACCCAAAATATTATAATGTGACGATTAAAGGTCACGACATATTCTTCGTGTAAGTTAAAAATATCAATGTCGTTATGGAGGAGATTTCTAAGGTTAGGAGTTATACATTTATCATACCAACTCATGCACAATTTTACAATATTATTACTACACCCCTATACGTATTTCGGTGAAGTAATAATATTGTAAAATTGTGCATGAGTTGGTATGATAAATAAATAACTTCCAATTGCTATATAATGCACGGTCAATATAACGTAAAGTTTCTAAGGTTAGGTTTTCAAAATATCAGACTTATATTTTCTGGACGTGGCACTCAGAGTGTGTAAAAATGAGTTAAAACACATATCATTAAAAACTTTATGAATGTGTTTATAGAGATACCGAGAAAAACCTTAACACATGTAAATGGAAGCTGTAGACAGTAACGAGATTAACATTTCGCGATGTGTCATTTTTCCGTACAGTCCATTGTTTAAGGATAACAGCTTGTGCACAACAATGCTGACATTATGAACGCACTGGGCCCGCTTTCATCTCTTGTGACTGTCAGTTAAGTCTATACGTATCATGTATTTCCTTCATCAACAAGAGAGGTCTGCGTACCAAAACTCTGCCCATTAGGGAACAAATGAGATTAAACAAACGCTGTAATCACCCATTGTTACAGCATTATAGTAAGGTTGCTAATTAAACCAGAAATATTCTGCCTAACAGCGTAATGAGGATCTTTATGATTCAGAAACTCCACCAGCTGTTATTAGGACAATCAAATCAAAAATAACGATGTAGAGAATATGGGTATCAAGCATTGTACGGATGAAAAATTCCTACGATTTTAATCGGAAACTTTTAATGGAAGCACCATGACGACTGTCTGAAACTTTGACTTTGTTGTTGACGGCTTTCACATATTGTTACTAGGCTGTATTTATTATTATTATTATTATTAATTTCAGAAGATAAAGTTGTCCTTGTGTGCGCCACGAATAGATATGGAACGGTACACTCACGGCTCCACTCAGGCTTACCCTCGGAACTAGACGGAGGAGAATGGTCAGCTTCATATTCCAATCACCCCCACCCCAGGTACCGCTTGATTAGGGACCTGGTTGGGCCCTGGGGCCAGTCTGGAAGCACTGGAGTACATTTCTATTGATAATCACATTTAATTGGAACCCCAAAGGGAATAAATCTCTAACGAGACTTAGGTGTGAGAGTATTATATTAAAATTAGTCCTAAAGGAAAAGTGTGTGAAGTTGTAGGCTGGATCCTGTTTGTTAAAAATAGGAAAAAATGACGAATTTATATGAACATGGTAATGAAAGTTCGGGTTCTTCTCAAGAACCCTGTACCTGATGAAGCTGAACAGTGGGACAGCCACTAAAGCTATTGACCTTTATTTCACCCTTGCATTCCCGTTGAATGCGGACGGAAAAGTTTCCAAGGTAAGCGTAATGAATTCCACAAACCCGGATACGCCCTGTAATTAAGATCTTCTAACTCTCAGTATTTATACATCCCCACTCCACTATTTGTAAGACTGCCGGCAGTAGAACCACAGTGCTATCCTGCCACTTGTGAATCCTGCGCGGTCCTTCCTCATTAAGTCCGTCTGTAACTTCTTGTCTTGATTCGATTTGTAAATTCGCAGTGACGTGATAGAAATGCCACTGACGTCACATTAATTCAGCCCAAATAACGCAGCATCTTCATTCAGCTATCCTTAAAATCATGCCAATCCCAGTTTTTACTCTGACAAGCTGAAGAAAGCTGTCAGAATCCTGCTTATATCGCACGGTGCGTTACCTCAATTTAGGAAATATCAAGTAGTATGAATAATAATGTTTCGATACCGTTGGCCGTGCCGTCTTAAGCGTAGTTCTGCAGCCGTTCGATTGCTCGCGGGTTTGAATCCCGCTGAGTGCGTGATGCTTTGTGTTGGGACGGTAGCGACTTCTGCCACGAGTTGGTCACTCGTTCAAAGGAGTCCAGCCGCGTGTATGTGTGTCTAATTGTGTGTTTTCTAGAAGCCTCAACAGTGAGGAGGCCTAGGTCCAAGCTGAGCTGTTGCGTCACAAAAAGCAAATGAAAACTATGTTTTATTCAACAAAGGTTGACAAGGTCTTATATGTATATTTCGGTAAATATAAATTTTATTTCTATATAATGACTATTTGGAATTTTTTGACTAGCTGAGTACATGTAAGCTGCGCAAGAAGGGATCTGTTTAATTATGTCAATTAGTCCTAATTACTCTGTGTATGTGCATGTTAACAGAACCTCTTAACAAAACTCAGGCCTAGAACGTGGCTCTTCCAACAGCTGTAAACTTCTGTGTGTTAATTCCGTCTCAAACAATAGAAGACCAGTTTCCACCCAAGGTTTCGCGCCTTTGATAAGCGAGTAATGCAAATGATGCAAATTCAGCGCCTCAAAGAGCCAGCTGCAAGCCAACAGGCAGCGCCTTGGTCACATTTTCAATGGAGAACTGAGGGAATTCCGCCGCATGAATATGGAGAATTGACACCGCGGGTAAAAAAATCTTTTATTCATGACCCCTGGGGTTATGGAAGTAAACACAGATATTGAATTATTATAGTTTTTATGCAATAAAAATGTGGAAAACTATGTAACTGCGCCTCATGAGGTATTAAAGTATACTTCTTTCAAATTAATCCTGAGCTCTTAGGTTTATATTCACAATCACTGTTTAAATATTCAATATATACGGAATTCCAATGCCTATAGCTTCTTACTACGATCTGATTATGATTATCACCAAGGGTCATAAATATATGTTTTGTAATAACCGGCTACTCGCAAGTAAAATAAATATACATTAACTTCATACACAAAGTAAATTATTACTAGAAATTCAGTTCTTGATAGCCAACGAGACAAGTAATGTAGTAACAGCAAGCATTCTTTCTGCTGGCAACAAAATAAATCCTCACTATAAAAAATTCTTGATCTTCTGTTATTCACTTTGAAAGCGTAACACTTTTGCCCACTGAACGTATAACTTCAAGGACAATTATCCCTGAGATCCCACCTTTCAAATTATCCCGACGACTGCTTAACCTCATCGAAGGATTTTGTGATTTTTCTCAGACCCTCTGGTCGACTACCTTCAAAAGGGCGATTAATGGATTATCCTATGTCCTCTCAGAGTAACACGTACAGTCATCATCATCTGTGACAATCGACGGTTATTAACCGCAGACGTTAAAAGACAGTAAATTAACCGCTCGCAGTTTAAAGCTGCAGACCTTTATTTAGAAAGTACACGGTTCAAATCACAATAATTTACTGACTATCTGGAGTAAAATTACGATTTTCGTCAGTCTTTCCATGCAACTATCAGGACCGTATGTTCAAACAGCACAAAATTGTCAACTACCAAACCTTCATTTGCATATCAGAATAGAATATCAAATTTCGTTTCACACTGCGTAATCATAAAATGTGAAAGTTTACCATTAATACTTTTAAACATCGATTAGCCTAAAATAAAGGCCTAAAGGAAAGCAAAACAGAGTTCGATGAAGTGGTAAGTGAATAAAGGTCCATTGATTGGGTTCGTAGGCCTATATCTAGCTAATTTCAAGGAGTAGACTCCTTCTTGAGAAGTTAATAGGTCCTTTTTTAGTCAAGAATATCGCCGCATTTTATGCACCCCGAAGGTTCATCACTACGTTTAAAAGAGTCCGCCACTTGTCCCACTCCTAAGCCAGTCCATTCCACCCCCCTATCCTATTTCTTGAAGAACCATTTATTAAGCATCTTCGAAAAATTGGAAAAAGCGACTATTAGCTTTATGTCTGTCTACCCGTCCGTCCCCATAGACAACTCGGCTCCCAATGGAATGATTTTCATGAAATTTAATATTTGAATATTTTTCGAAAATCTGTCGAGATAATTCAAGTTTCATTAAAATCTGACAAGAATAACAGGTATTTTAGATGAAGAGCTAGGTACATTTATGATAGTATCTCGATTAATTCTTCTTAGAATGAAAAATGTCTCAGACACAAGTTGTAGAGAAAATCGAAACACATGGTTATGTTCAAAAACTTTTTTCCGAAATTCGTGCCGTTTGTGAGATACTGTGAAAAAATATGGTAGAGCCAGACAGGTCACAGATAATATAATACTGCGCATGCGCATTGCAATCTGGATAACTAAGTCTAGAAACACCCATACACAGAATCTATAATACTTATTGCTTTTCCGTGGCAACAATGGTTTCGCGAAGGTGTCTCAATGTTACGTTTATACGTACATTGCCTGTCTTATTCTACCATCGTCCCACCTACACCTAGGTGTTCCAATTCGTCTCTTTCCCTCAGGTTTTCCCACAGAATCCCAGCATTCACCTCTCCTCTCCCTCATAAGTGTCACACGGAAGCACGCATACGGTAGGAGGTATGTGACCTCAGAAAAAAGGTGTGAACACACTGACAAGATCAAAATATATTTCACTGCCAGACGATATTAAAACACTCGTCTGAGTTCTTAATGGATTGGTCGGGAATCAAGCAACTTTCGTTTGAAATCTTTTAGTTAGTGGGACGGAAATGAGGTGTTTAGTTGAACAAATAATATCAAATGTAAGGAAATTAAAAAAAGTAATATTAACTCTTGTTTCGTTGAGTGATCTTAGAAATAAAAAAATACATACATTGTACTACTTTCTTATCAGGTTTAGAGTCCCACGATTGTGAAATAAAGCCATAGAGACAAAAATAATGTTACGGAGAGTCAGTCGAGCTATTTATTCAACAGTAAATATTATGTTGCAGAAATGTGTAAGGCTAGATTAAATAAAAATTTCATTTATATTTTCGTGATGCAAATATCTCGAAATATGTTATATTAAAAAGAAGATAATATTAAAATAAAACTAAGATAACAGCGACTATTGATTTACTGTTGCAATTTGTTTGTTTGTTTGTTTGTTTGTTTATGTATTCATTTATTTATTCTTTCATTCATTCACTTATTCTTTTTTGTTATTGACTTATTCATACATTAATTAATTAATTTATTTATTTATTCATTCATTCATTCATTCATTCATTCATTGCCAGGTTGTTGGATTGTCTGGGAGAGTATTATAGATCGTTTTCTTTTGTGCAGTTTGCTTAGCTAATGTGTTGAAAGTGCTGCGGATTGACCGGTGGATTAGTGGTTCGGTTTGAAGTAGATCAACTACAAGGAATACTGTTGATTACAGTCAACAAATCAAAAAAATCAAGTCAATTTAGAACTTAAACTTCAACCAACATAATATAAAATTTGATGTAGTGTGAATATTTTATTTTCCAAGGGTGTCAATATCTCAGAATATATTATGGTTTCCGTGGCAGGATGATTGGTGGAAGATGAAATGTAAAACTTCGGAAGGAAGCATTCAAGAAGTAAAGTTGTACTTAATTCCGGCTGGCATTTCAGCTTTGCACTTTGCCGACAATATTTATCAGACTCTCTTTTAAGCAGTCTTAAAATTCATTACGTGAATATTCAGGAAGTTTTGATATCATGTTATCCGTCCAGAACTATAATATACGTGAACCGACCTATTAAAGGTGATATCTTGCAAAATCACAGATAGAGACTCCGTGGATAACCCAGTGAATATTTTCTTAACCCAGTTATATTACGGGGCATTGGCTAATGTTATAACTAATTAAGAGGTCCTTTGTAAGGAAATCTAATTATATTCAGTAAAAAATACTATCAGCCTCCTAGACGATGTGTGTGGTGTCAATACACCAGCCCGACGAAAGTCTCAAAAGTTTCACTGTCACTGCTCTTGCTTGTCCAAAACTTATCTTGTGCGTGCTTGATTACACTGTTCCTTCACATCAAGGTTAAAATAGAAAAGAACGGATATACACCTTATGAAATAAATGTACAGATATTATGAAACAGACGAGCAACCACAGTTTTTCAGGTGCGGAGTTGCTGGGGCGGCTGATCGTGAAGCTATATATAATTTATATTTGATTTTAAAAAATTGTGGCATAAAAATCATGTCGTAACTATAACTGTAACGTAACACTACTTGCAACTCCATACAAACATACAAATACAATTAAATATTGCATGACTCACTCGTCTAATTTAAATCATAAGGTCTAATATTCTTGCTTTTAGGTTTATTTAAGAATTCCCAAGTTTTTATTTTATTTTTAGACTTTCCAATGTACTTGTCATCAGCCAATTTCAGTGGTTGATTTTGCCTGAAAAGGTAAATCACGTAAAACCATTGACGTCATCAAATTTTTTATTTCGATTTGGTGGGGGGCGACAGACTGGCAGTCCCCCCCCCCCCTTTGGGTGCGCGCCTGTTACGAAATTTTTTTTTTGCAGATTTGCAGATCATCTAACAATCCATTATCTAAATGGACAGGTATAAACACGGAATTATGGAAGTTTGCTACTCTTGCTTGATCCCATGCCTGAGTCCAGTTGAGGATTCTCATATTATTAAATCGTTTCTGACAAGCCTTATTAGGAGCACGCTGAACTTCAGTCAGGAGGTTTCGGTTCTGACACAGTGAAGTCTGCTAAACGCTCCTGCTGGGAGTCGAGTTCAGAGCATAACGTTCCGATTCGATGGCGTCTTCAGTAATGACTAACCAGAGAGTGCGGTGAAGCCGTCAGAGGGAAATAACCTCTACAGTGTCTTCCGTGTTCTATTGGAAGGTGATAACAACAAAAAAGTGCTCATTGAACCGCGACGCCATTACCTGTTCAAGCATGATGGAGTTTTATTTTATAAAGGGAAGTTTTATTATGAATGCTTAAAATAAACTTTATAATTATTGACACGTGGAAAGGTCTTGTAGCTAGGGGGAATTGTAATAAAAAATGCTTCCATTTTCTGTCTATCTCTTTGTCTACCTAATCCATTTATTTCCTTTCTTATTGAGTCCCGTTATTACTTTCATTATGTCATTAGTTTTTTTCTTCTCATTATTAATTTCTTTCCGCATCCTTTTCCCTATTTAATTCAGTCATTCAGAATTCCTTCTTTTCGACATGTTCTTTCTATGTATTCCTTCACTTATTACTGAGTTTTCATGTTCTGCTGCTCACCCGGTTCTCCAAATCTGTATTTCTACTTTTAGTAATTTCTTCCTGCTAACTATCTTTTTATCAATTTCTACCCACCATTTTCAGTACGCCTTACACAGTTGTCTGTATTTAATAATTAATTGTGTCAAATAATATGAGGAAGAATAACAAATTGGAAAAGTTTTGAAAAGAAATGGTCCGTTCTGAACGGGATACTCTCCAGAATATCCTTATAAAGTACTGAGGAAAATCATGAAAACCTTCGTCGGGATAGCCGATCACCCGGACGAAATTGAAAACATGCATTCCCCGAATACACCTCCATATTAAAACACACAAACATCATCAAATATACGTTAGTATTAGATACGTACATTAGACAAGGCATAACTCATCCCCGACAGCTTTCGACCATGTAAGAGGCCACTATAAGGAGAAAACATTTATCAACTTCAAAATATGACTCAATAAATATTGCTGATATTGCACTCAGAAAAGTTCACTGCTATTTATACACTTAGTGATAAGTTAATATATAATTCCTGTGTATTACTACATTTTAATACACCTTGTACATTGTGTATCACCAGAAGTCATGCTGGACTGTTTACCGTGCGGAGACAATGTGTTCTTATTTGGGTATTGGAAGTTATCCGTAATTCATGAAACGTGACGTTATGAAAATGGTGTATGTTATTGTACCTTCATTTGAGGTAGCATTTTGTTGCTTATAAAGCCGGTAAGCCGTCGACATTCTTGGAGTGAAAGTTACGGCCAGCTGGTGGATACGTTGTGTATGTAACCCATAGGGTCTTCTCGGCTTTATTCTCCACCCCTCCTCTTGGGGCCAACTTCGTCTTTCACCTCTTTCATACAATAAGGAAGTATTTACCAGAAGGTGTTCATGCCACAAAACAGAGTTTATTTCTTTAAACTACTTTTTGTTCGTCGATTAATTATTTTTTCCCTTTTTCGCTAAGCAAGTGTATAATATTCATTAGCATGCCCCGATTGTTAACGGATCTGCTTTGGACAGAAATACAGAATGCTCGACACATGCTTCAAAGGACACGTGATAAATATCAAATACAACAAATTCTACAAAATATGCAATACATGCTCTTAATAATAATCATTCATGTGGCAGAAATAAGGATACTATTAAAAAGGAGAAGAAAGAGACAAAGAGATAAGGGTATTTCCAGACACTTCTATGTCATTTTGTCAATCTGTAAAATGGTCTCACAGCTATATGGGTTGTGCATGGAACATGGAGGATCTCACTTATAACTTTTGTAAATTCACTAAGTAATAAGGAAGTTTACTTTGTACATTGGACTAAGCGGTTAAACGACTTTTGGACCACTATATATTAATTGCATTTATGAATAAATCTTTCCACATAACAACTGAATTCCAGGCCTTATTACAGTATAATGCCTCTCCTTGCTGTAATGCCATCATGTATGAATGTACGAGTTTAAATGTAAAATATTCTACAACAATTCCAAAAGTTTTTGATGAATTTATATGACACTAATTAGTGCCGAGAGCCTGAACAGTGTTACCGTCAACTGTGTAAGCAACACATTAATTTAGATGATTTCCTTCTAACAAAGAAACTGACTAGGCAATTTTCAAAACTTTTGCCTGAGGACAGAAACAAATACAGTTTCCAAAACGATATGTCCTCTTCATAATAATAGCAGTTGGGCAGTTTCAGAAAATGAGAAATCCCATTTGAAACTTCTTTGTTGTGATTTATAAAAATATTTCTTTTCATTAAATGTAGACTTGCCGATCCCAGTGGCCGTGCGGTCTAAGGCGTGGGTCTTCGGCCGGTCGCTTACTAGGATTGTGGTTTCGAATCCCACCGGGGGCATGGATGTCTGTCTCTTGTGAGTGTTGTGTGTTGTCAGGTAGAGGTCTCTGCGACGAGCTGGTCCCTCGTCCAGAGGAGTCCTACCGAGTGTGGTGTGTCTAATGTGTGTGATCGTGAAGCCTCGACGAAACGAGGAGGCCCAGGCCCATATAAGGCTGTCGAGCCATAGAAAAAAATGTAGACTTGTCCCTGTGCTTAATTAAAAACCGCGCCATCAATACGTACTTTAGAGCCTAAGTACAGACCCACGCATTCTTAAATTTATCCGTGGAGTAAGAATGCTCGATACTTACTGTAGAGCAGGCACGGTGGAGAACACTAAAAGAAACATCTTTGAGTGTTCTCGGCCTATCGTCCATGTAAAGGGATAACATTAAATACTATGAGAAATACTAAAGACCAGTACACACCATGCCGACAGTAAGAAGTAATTTTTTTTTAGTCGTCCTCTTCTACCTACTCCGGTTTCCCGTTTCAGTGTCAAGGTTTGTAATTCCTTTTCATCACACTGAGAGACACACCACAGTCGGTAGGACTCCTCTGGACGAGGGATCGGCTAGTCGCAGAGGCCTCTACCTGACAACAACACTCACAAGAGACAAACATCCATGCCCCCGGTGGGATTCGAACCCACGATCCTAGCAAGCGAGCGGCCGAAGACCCACGCCTTAGACCGCACGGCCAAGAAGTAACTAATGGGGATAAATGTAAGTAAAAAAATTTCCTGATATACGAGTAATTACAAAGAAGGAAATAGTACAAATATATCCTTAAGTAAAATAATATTAAGATATATGCCTTTCATTAAAATTATAAATCAGAAGATATGAATAATAATAATAATTATTATATCGTTGTATCGATATCACTACGGACAGCGTCAAGATGTAACATACAAAGTTATGAATTCGAGTATAGCATAAATATGGCCAAGCAATATTGGTAATCTGAGTGCCGTGAGTTAAGTGAAAGCATGTGTTGCTAGTTCTGTGCAGTAGTGAAGTGGAGGTCTACCAAAATCATTAAGTTGCCATATATGTTTATGCATATAGATATATGTTATATCTTGACGCCGTACGAATCATTTTGGAGTGTTTAAATAGATAAATTTGGTGTCTCTGTAAAGTGTACCATCTTGGTTGCTTTATTTGACTCATAGCGTAGACTTATCAGTGACAGAGTCAGTAGCCATGAAGCAGAAAAGGTTACGCACAACTCTCTCTCTGATTCGTACAGGCAGTTCCATCTAACTGACCGCAGTAAATTGAACCGGGCTGTTCATGCTGATTACGTTATTTTAAAAAATCATATTTTTGGCCGGGATATTAACATCACCGGTCACGTGCAGCGACACGTGGAAATGCAATTTCATAGATCGATCCTCAGGAAGCCCTGTGCCCAGGGTACGTGTATGTATATACTTTTCAAATATGGACCCGGTTTGCAGTTCTGTCCAGATAACGTGACGCTTGCTGTTTCTTTGGGGATTTTCAGTTTGCTGCCCAATTAATTTTACCAGTAGTTCATTCAACCCAAAATATCGACACTACAATGTGGTACACAGGTAAGTCTGGATTAAATACACGTAACAATGCTGATTCTTCTAGAGCAGGATGATGCAATTATTTGGACCTAAGAGGAAATATTCAAAGGCTTGAGAAGTCTGAAAAATAGGGGGTCATTACTTCTACTCCACCTCAGATATTGTTACGGAGATGAAAAGAGGATGAAATTAGAGGTGAAGGTGACACATATGGAAAGATGAGAAATGCGTCTACTCTTTTGTTTGGAAAATTTAAAGGAAAGAGACGGCTTGCAGGACAAGACATACGAGTACATGACAGAATACTGAAATAGATATTGACCTTGTATGATGGCCTGTCGTCTATATGATCCATTTGGTTCAAGGTAAGCACAAGTTTCGGGCTCTTGCATATACTGTAATAAACATTCGGCTTCATAAACCTTGTGAAATTTCTTCAATAATTAAATATCTTTCCACTCTACAAGAAGACCCTTCGCCACGGAATTTAGCACTAAACTACACAATACTGGTGATAGTGGGCTCCACCCACTCTTTAATTTTCTCTGCTCAAAACGTTTAACATAATGACCCTTAAGATTTGAAATAAATGTCTAAACTTTTCAGGAAATATCCGTGTATCTGCACCACTCTGAGGTAAGTCGCTGTTTATTGTTAAGAGTAACAAGTTTTGAAAGGGAATTCAGCAGTGAATACTAAGCATGCGTCACAATTATTGCTACTCTACAGTATAAAGGCATTTCTCAGTTAGCTAGTGGGAAGACAAACTGCTGAACGCGCTTTTGTAAGAATCATTAATACATCTAAAATGGATTATTAGTGTAACGTGAAAAATTATTGCTGTAAAATGATGATTTATCAGGGCAGTTTAAATTAACTTGTAGAAGTAGTTTCGCTTACGGTTTTACTTCATTATAACTTGCATAAATCTTGTATGACGCCTCAGGTTTTTTCGAATTTAAAAAAGAATCTTTGCAACCAGATGTTGGGGGGAAGAAACAACATGATAAGGTTTATTACAAGATACTTGGAATATTGTGTTTCTGTTAGAAAAGTCTCGAGACAGAAATGAACAGCCGCCGATATATTTATATGTACTGTACAGCAAATCAGACTAGAGGCAAATAAAATGTAATTTTGGGCAAATACCTAATTCCTTATCCTGGGTGAAAACAGAAAACGTAAGAAAACTCGATTGGATAGCGATGAATTTGATGAAGCTGTAGTTTGAATGACAGTCTACACGGAGAAGCGAGTTCCAATTGTCGACACAATACTCGTAAGAGTTAAATTGAAAGAGGCTATCGATTTTGAAGGTGGGGACACTAGCGTACGAAGTAAACTGGGATTTCGTGGAAGAGAAGAAAACAAAACAAGCTACATTTCGATAAAAAAAAGAGGCCTTCGAAAAAATGATAAAATCACATTCGTGTGTGCTATCTTTGACAGAGTATAATTCTGACGATTGAGAAACTGTGTCTTTCGAAGAATTACGAGCCCTATCATGTTGTAACGCCGTTTGGGAGTGCCGATAAATTGTGTAACTTTCTAGCGCCCGTATTAGAGGCAGAAAGCCTGATTATGATTCATGCAAGACGGGATCATGATTTCCTTGCAAATGACTAACGTATGTGGGAGTCTCATTGGATAAGAGATGAAAATTATCTTCAGCTGGGAAGAAGACCTTTCTTAACTCAAAGCCGAAATCGGCTGTAGTTCTTGAGAATGCGCCTTTTAATAATGTGGCGTTATTTTACTTCATAACAATAGCAGGTAAAGCAATCCCATTACAGGCCTGGACAGGCCCTTACGGCTCCAAGACGTTGAGGCTCCCATAATTTCTAGACAATCGGCACATGAAGGTGATAATTTTGCCAGGAGATATTCCTGGAACTCATTTCTGTTGAGGCTGAGTCGACCCCAGGGATGTAATGCGGCCGAAAGAATTAATGACCCCATCGGAAATCGAACCCGCGACCTTCCGCTTTTTGGAACAGTGCCTCAACCAACTGCGCCACCGCGTGCCCTCAGACTCAGCGGTCAACTCATTCATTGGACGATTCACAAATACAATTAAAATATTCTTACATTTATAATTTCTATTTTAATTGTATTGTATTAATAATAAATATTACTCGAATTACGTGTATGTACAGACTGCAGGGTATGCGGTGACATATGACCAACCTGGTATAATGCAAATTATGTAAAAAAGAAAGTAAAAGAATAGTAAATCACAACTGAATGTTGGCAGTTACTTAATGTCAGTTGTGCTACATGTTTCGACCATACACAGCCATTATCAGGTACTTGAATTTATTAACATTAGTACTGATAATGGCTGTGTATGGTCGAAACATGTGGTTATATACAATTTTCTCAATATATTATTGAGAAAATTGTATATAACCACACAGTCCATAGGTAGTTTGATAAACAATTCTTACCTATGAATTTTGTCGATTTGTATGATTTTCTCAGTACGTTTTTGTACACACAAGTACCTGATAATGGCTTTGTAATGCCGAAATACGTAGTACATGTGGCATTACAGAATTGCCAAAATTTAGTTGATTGACCGTTCTGTTTCTTTCCCTTTTATACATCGTGCCACAATGGGATGAGTAGACAAAAGTTCATAATGCAAATTTTATTCTTCAAAAGATTTATACAGAAGCGAATGATGAAACGAAATTACATATAAACGGCTTGGACCAACGTTTGGGTGGGTATCTGCCACTGAAATCTATGTCTTCCATGTCACCCTAAATTTCCTTCGCACTTCCCGTAATACGGAGACGTACACGGGATATAACGCCGTACAACACACTAGCATCTAATTATCTTCCTGCCGGCGTTCTACACTCAGACAACAACCATCCATACCAGCTAGCCAGAACCCCAGTCGCTGGTCCTCGCTGTGTCCTCTTTTGTTTCGTATCACATTCGTATAATTACCTTCAACACAACACGGCACTTCTGACTTAACGCAGAACGTGAATTACGCGAGTTTCATATTTCTCATCAAGTAACTACAGCACAAGAAGCGAACAGCAACTGGAAACGATAATGTAATGTTGGACTGCATTAAACATATAGTCTATGGATCGAATATTCCCGCAAGAATAAAGGCATCTCGTGAGCCACAGCGAATAATTTTCTAAAGAAATACATATATTTCAAAACTGTATGTAACATGCGCAATGGCTTTGAAGATTTTCGAATACTATAAAAAGTAGAGTATTTATGGTAACAGGAACAAATTATGCATTTGGACTCTACTGGTGTCAAGTTAAAAATACTTAAAATTATTTAATAATGCAACGGGGATATGTCATCTTAAATTAATATTCTAATTCACATAATTAAACAATGTTAAATGCAATACAACAGTGAAGAAGTAAAGAATATTTGTAGCCATGCATAAAGACTGTAATTTACGCTCATAATGGTACAGCCTCCGGCAGACGACAGAATTATAACGTTAAGGAAAGTAGGTAAGAGGCCAGCCTAGGCGGCAGGTGATCAGGTTCTCTGAACAATTCGTCAAATATTCCCACCCAAAATTAAATGTAAATTTATGCTGGGAGCGTGAGTTTGAATGTACCATAGATTTTCAAGATACTTTATGGGCTTGTTATTGTGAACTAAAAGAATATTTCATGTGAAGAATCCTTCACTCATGACTAGGCCTCGGCTGAGAAAATTTCATCGACCGTATGCTACTGCCACAGCACTGGGAAAAGGCCTTTAATTGCTGAAGATCTCCTGGTTACCTAGTTTGAACAGGCTGTACTTGGTTTGCACCCACATTCGAAAACTTCCAAATTATAGGCTGAGAAATATTGGATTGAGAAGCTAAAGGCCTGGTACCAGTATAAAGGATCTTTCATTGTTATGCAGAATAATTAAAAGCTTTCACTCCTTCGACTTAGTTTTTTTACCAGCGTTTGCTGCTTTTTGTGATAAAGACAAAAAGCATTTGGATTCTAAATTTTCTCTGCGGATATATTTCAACGAAAAAACGTGCAACACGAGCGAAATTATCATGCTGTCTATACCGGTGAAATATGAGCTAATCAATTTTACGTTGTGTTCACAGTGCATTTTGATATCATTCAAAAATTAAACCAACAATTGCACTTTATTTCTTAAGCATGTCCAATAACCCTACGTATGTTTCGGCTGCAATAGAGCGATCATCAGGGGTTCAAGGTCACTTTCACTTCAACATTCACTAATCCATTTGGTATCACCACACATACATCACAATGTATGTCAAGTTTCTACTCGTATTAGCGGTTAGTAACACTCACTGTTTTCGTTTATAGAACCACACAATTTCTTTTAAATGTCTTGGCGTAGGTTGTTTTCCTTTTGAGTTAAAAGCATAAATGATGACAATACAATGTCATTAAAAGTTGTTAGAAACTATTAAAAATTGCTGGCAATTGGTTTGTGTACAAGTAGTGTTGCCCGAGCCCTGTTTTTGTTGTTAGTGCCTTGTGGTGTGGCTGTTACATTTAGTGAATATTGAAGTGAAAGTGACCTTGAACCTCTGATGATGGCTCTATTGCAGCCGAAACATATGTAGGGTTAATGGACATGCTTAAGAAATAAAGTGCATTTGTTGGTTTAATTGTTGAATGAGCCAATCAGTAGAAAAGAAATACCAGTTATTAGGTACTTATCCTGCGTTAAACATAACACAACACCAGAACAAAAGCACAGGAACACGACTTGTACTAGTGACGGTGAAGGGTCTATTGGAGGACAGACATAAGACTGCATTGGAGAGACAACAGACTGCATTGGAGAGACATCAGACTGCATTGGAGAGACAACAGACGGCATGGAGAGAAAACAGACTGCATTGGAGAGACATCAGACTGCATTGGAGAGACATCAGACTGCATTGGAGAGAAACAGACGGCATGGAGAGAAAACAGACTGCATTGAGAGACATCAGTCTCCATTAGATATACATCAGTCTGCATTAAGAAACATAAGGCTGCAGCGGAGACCCATATGGCAGCACTGAGAGATACAAGGCTGAATTAGAGAGACAGCACTCTGTGTTGGACAGATATAATACTGCGATGAAGAGACATCATTCTGAACTGGAGAGACCTCAAACTGCGTTAGAGATACATCAGTCTGCATTAGAGAGACGTAAGGCTGCACTGGATGGACACGAGGCTGCACAGGAGAGACAAAAGGCTATTGTACACCGACAGTTCGGCGCTGTTTGATGTAGCTATACCTCAATAAAAATCTGTCGCGACTAACTTGATTTTAGGAGTAGAACAATGTCCTTTTATTTTTCTGGGTAACTGGTAATCATTCTGTATAAAACTAGCGTCATTCCTGGTGTGCTGCTTAATTAACTAAGCACAGCACAGAGACCCTGTTACTTTAACCCACTTGAGTGCAGTTATTATCAAGTACCTTCCTCAAGCATAGACAGTCCATGTTTCTACCTTAATAAGATAGACCAAGATTTATACACGTAAAACAAAGATAAAATTATTATTTCGAACATTTTATTTCCATGTTTTAATTAGAAGAGCTGAAGACCGTGATTTCATCGGTTGAAATTAAACGTAGAGTCAGCTACCAATTAACATCTTCAAAACGTTAATTACATCAGTACAAGGTGGAAAAATTGCGACTTCATTAAAATAAGTACTTAGTGCGAATTAATAAAAAGACACAAATTCTGCGTCACATAAAATGTACCTTCCATAGAAAATTTATGAAAGAAGCTTAGAAGAAAACTGATTTCAAAGGCGAAATAAGACGTGAGAATTGTATGAATGGTAAGCGAGAAAGGGGTTAACACTCTGCTCTGTTCCGGCTAAGAGGAATTAGGGAACACCATGATAAAAATCCGGGTCTACCATGGGTTCACTTGTGTTGCAAGTCGCATTTTTATGAGATTATCTAAATCCGAAATCGTGACTCAGACTGCCTTAGTTGCTGTTTCCCGGAGAATTAAAGTGAAAGCTTGTTCTTTTATATGAGGGGAGAGAAGTACTTGAAAGTTATTTGTGCTACGGCCCTTTGTTCTCCGTGTGAGAGCTCGTGTTTAAAGCGGCTACACTAAAGCAACTTATTGTGCTTTCCTCCTCCATTAAGTATTTAAAATACGAGGTGGCGATATAATCTTGTTCTCTGTGTTCTGAAAGGCTTCGAAATTAATTATAAGCCGAGTCAGTCGGAAATTATAATACTCCCTACAAACAATTTCCAGATTTTATTCCTGAAGAACTTGATTTGAAAATTTCTCGTTAAAACCGGATAAGGGTTCGCATTATTTTCCTCTCCTGTCAATAGCCATATTATTTTCGCAGCTTCCTGATGGTTCATAAAGTCGAACCAATGTATTATTCATATTTCAAGCCGACAGCTCGCATAGAAATAAACAGGGATAACAGAAGGTAGGACTACACTTAACAATCAAAATGGCTTTTCATACATTCAGTTGGACAATAACTTTATTTTACCTAAGAATCCTTTCTCAATGTCGCTGTTTTCAGCGTAGACTGTAAATTGATTATCAGTATGTAAGAGAAAAAGTATGCGGGAAAAAATGTTTTGGCCACTGTTAAGTTTATACAGTTCTAGCATTCGCTTTTCGGGGAGTAAAGAAAATGACTAAATTTTTCTTCAGTATAACAAAATTCCGAAACTAGTGCAACAAGAATAAAAGAAAGAGTGCAAGAGAATCTGTGTTGCATTAACGAAATTTGAAACCATATTTCTCACCGCCTTACGCAATTTTCTCAATAAAAGCCTAAAGATTATGAGACTAATCTATAATTCTGAAGCAGGGTTTCCAATATCAGGTGCAACCATATTCCTAAGGACTGCTATTCAACGAGTGGAAAGACGCTGGGAGAGATACGCTAGACAGCTTACACGACTTGGCTTATTATAATAAGCAAATATGTCGCTGACAAATAATTATTTGTCAGCGACATATTTTAAACCACCCAATGTGATGGAAACCTTATATATGGCCTTACACACACACACACAATATATATAATATATAATAATAATAATAACCATGGCTCGACAGTCCTATATGGGCTTGGGCCTACTCTTTCCGAGGTTACGAGGTCTTTGTGCATTTGCGGCAGTGAGGGACCGGCTGACTGGCCGCGCTTTTCAACTCGATCCTGATGTGACTGCCAGAGCCTTCTGGCAGTCAGTCAGGAGACTTGGTTGAGAAATGGCCGCTTGAAATTAGCTTACGGACACTACTGGTTCTTCTTCATGCCCGAAGGTTCTTTTACATGCCGTAAATCTACGACATATATATATATATATATATATATAATTCTGACTCTTTCTCGGAAAACATCTCTCTCTGTTGAGATGGGCAAATGAAGAGACATCCCCTTCATTTCTTCAGTATGCGTATAATCTGAAAGTATTCGCACGTGTAATTTTATATCCACTTTTCTATAAACTGGGATTTTTTGGCCCTTTCTCAAGGTCAGGCAACTATAACAGGCTAAACTCCAGAAGAAGTATCTCGCTAAAAGGAATGACATAGCAACTGAAACTTGTATGCCAGCATTTCTCTTAAAGTCGACATACACTCAGCAAGTTTGTATTTCGAACATACCCTCGTGTCAGTAGAATTGTCAGCAAAGCGACTGAAATAAAACAATTTTAAAGGAAATCACAAATACGGCTAATCTTATAATAAATACATCAACAAAAATGCATCAATCCCTCTTTGTATCATACTACCACAAACGGAAGGTGTGTCGGGTTTTGTATAACGGTCAGTATTGTTTTTACTCCATACGAATTAATGTGTTACGCGATGCAGTTCACACCACAACAGGTGCACACATCAAGGGACTGAATCGCTGATGAGGGCTATAGGTGACTGTAGTCCCTCTCCGCAGTTTATACACGTTCCATATTCGTTACGCTTTCAGTCTAACTTCATTCAGCTGTCTAAATCGTCACCTGAACCAAAATGACAGTAGTCTACTGGTGTCGGCTGCAAAACTCCACAGGACACAACCCGCTGCATAATGCTGGAAAACGATGGATGTTTGCGTGAGTAGGTAAATGGCTGAATGGGTGGGAGGATGGACGGAAGAACGGACGGAGGGCTGGATGGAATGATGGGTCATGAGCCTGGCAGTGTGAGGAAAACTGGGCGGTAGGCAATTTCATGTGTAGGCGGATAGGCAAGGAGCCATATGGGGAAAGTAGAAAAACATAATTGCATGAAGGATAGTTCCTTGAAGTAGGTTACGGCAGGTTTATTCCACATTTGTTTTCCTTTCTGATGATCATAATCCTAACATTTCTCTTGGGAAACAATTGCAATTTATATAATGTATTCATGAAAAGAGTAAATGATACTACCAATAGTATATGAAACAAACCGACGAAAATGTCTACATATAAAGAAGAGTCGATGCTGGACGTTTGTGTAAAAATCAGATTTAACTGTTATTGAATTTACTTCCATATGTGTGAAAAACTTATTCAAGTGAAGAAATTATTATTTTAGGTGTCTTATTTTGGCATCTGTTTAGTGCACTTTCCCTAATTTTCCAGGTTCAGCTTTCTTTTCATCAAAACTTTGGTTCAATATATTTATCTCTGAAAATATTCCAGTCACATTTATGAAAGCATTCTCCTGTGAAGGGAAAATAATTTTTCCTCTGTTGATATCGCTGTTGTAATTGTTACTAGATTCCACCAATTAATCATAACATTAGTTTCAGATAATCCCTTTCATTTGAAATATCTGTGTTTCCATGTCGTGCTTAAGTTAAGCCTAAACAAGCATATTCAAAAATGCAGTGAAATTGGTGTGAAAGCGAATGAGATCCTGTAATAGATTTGAACAGTGCTTCTGGTAGAGAAACTGCTGTTGTTAGTTATATAAACATGACAGGTACATCTACAGCTTCAAACGCTATAAATAAAAAAAAATCCCACCGAGTTTATTAAAAAGAGAACTTGCTGCTCCACACAAGAATTATATAGCGCAATTACAAGTACTTGTAGAAAGAGAACAGGTTACCGAAGAGCAGATATTCAATGGTTGTTCCCAGCAATTAGGTAGTTTTGAAACTTGAATGTTTTTATAATTTATATTATATATGGAGGGTGATGTTAAGCGTGAGGGACTAAGCGTTGAGTAAAACCTCTTGCAGTGTCCTTTCTCACCCTGATTTTCTCAAAAAAAAAGAATGAACATACATATATACATCCAAAATCCCAATCACTGTTTTAAAAATGTGATTTGGCAAGAAATATCTAGAAAAGTGTAGTTATAACACATGAAATACGACAGAATAATAACAATTCAATTCAACGTGTATTTATTAACGTGCAGGCTTAACAGCACAGCCTCAATTCATTGGTAGGTTTGGTTGAGTATCACCTTTACGTTTTTTAAAGAAACACAAAGTAATAATAATAATTTGAGTCAGAAGTGCAGAGTCTGCACCTGCTAACGCTATGTTTTGCAGTATGGAAATCAGTGATATGATAAAATAGAGTAAGCTCATTCAAAACGAGATAAGCATTGGGGCGTACAAAGAGGCGGCAGGATACTCATCCCCAATTCATTAATTGATTTGGATGATTATCACCTTTATGTTTTTCAGGATAAAACAACATGTAAATTTATCATAACTTTTTTTAAAATAAACTGTATCTACTAATTTTGACAAACTTGTGACACGTGGTGTAATAAAATGTGGTACCGTTTATTAAGCGCTATTTCAAAATGTAAAAAGCACTAGCCTGAAAATGGCTCGTCAGGGCGAAACAAGTTTTTAAAATTATAAATATATTTAAAGCACCCATTATTTTTTGTGGCGATTGCAGTAATTTATTAACTTAGTTTACAATGATCATTCTCTAGAAGAAGACTTAGCTAATGCGGTATGAAATATAGACTGAAAAACTTACCAAGCTCACGACAGAACGTTTAACAGAAGAGCAATGAGAAAAGCACAGATTATTGTCCCAGTTTTTAATGGTACATAAGTAACATCAGCGAAGCTTCGCATTTCCTGTCCTTCGCAATATTACGCCTTCACACTCTCTGTATCAACACACAAAGCCTGCCGGTTCTGTTCAGACTATCCACAGCACCGTCAAGGCAGAGAAGTTGCCGCAGAAGCACGGCGTACTACCATCTAGGTCTTCGCTCTTCTGAGTTTTGGGCAGCGTTTGTTAGCAGTATACTGCTATCGTCAGTAAACAACTACCAATACACGCTGCGTAACAACGCTGAAGAGCGAAGACCTCATCTACATCGCAGCGGAGTCCGTACGGCGTACCTCACACGAATAAACACTTCAGAGCAATAAACAAGCCCAAATATTGAGCTGGTTGGTGCAGCAGTAATGTTGTTCTATGCTTATATTTAACAGCTACAAATTTCAATGGTTACCGGTTGTCAGGAACAAGTGGTTTCTGCATTGTTCTCCCTCTTTAATTAAATACCAGGAAGGCATACTGGTAAGAGCACGATAACCTTCTTCAAATTCCATATTTATTCTTTATTAATAATTTTGTCAAATTTATTTGACGCCATTTAAAGTTTGAACTTGAAGCAGCAGTGTAAAATGATTAATAACAAACAAGCCTACAAAATTGAACACACAAAAACTGAACACACTTATATAGAGTGTTTTGAAAATAAATTTATAGTATAGAAATAAAACAAACATAAAAGCCACTCAAACAGCAGGCCGTATTAAATTCACGAAATTCCTTTAAACTATCATCTATAAAGCCGAGCTCTTACTGTGCAAACACATAGCTGGTCTGCATACGCTTCCTACCTAATGCTGTAGATATTGAAGCTAGTGACAAAACACCTCACACAATTGTCCATCAATCATGCGGTGAAAACTGGCAAATAGCTAGGCAGAAACTAATCTAGCCAACGTTTAAAACATAACTTTCAGAAAGCGCTCGTGTTTAACTAATTAAACTTGCATTACGCAGCCTGCATTATCCAGAATATATAAGGTGCCATGTATGAATCCCCGGCTACTATATAGCAGTGTATAGTCTGTTATTCAACAAGTGGAAACGTGTATTTGAAGGAGTACACGCATATTTCAAGAGAACCATTTGTTCTTCTTTTGTACCTCTTAAAATGCTGTAGTTTATTTATTTCAAATACGGCGATGCTAATGGAATAAACTTTGATAAATCAATGTGAATTTTTTATAAATCCGATATCTGTCAATGGTATTCACAGAAAATCCTTTAATTAATCTAACATTTAAATCATAGCTCTTAATGGATACTTTGGTATCACAGCTTCGTAGAACAAGCAAGTTGTGAAATTGAATAATTGGACGGGATGATGATGATGATAATAATAACAATAATAATAATAATAATCTTAGATATATTTTTCCTTAAAAACATTGCTGTCCTATTTACCAATTTTTATCTCAACTTATTTCAATTTTCGTAAACTAAACCGGCAGCAGCAACATCTGCAGATATTTGAGGCACAGCGCAAATGATGCGGTTCATGGTCGTGTAGCAACAGGCGTGACCAAAGTGTTTTGAACGGCCGCTGTGCTGCGATGTGGAAAGGAAATGCAGAAACTGCCACATTATTACTTTTCCTGGATAGTCTATTTCCAAAATCCTCTATTGAAAGAAAGATAGAAGGGACGGGAAAAGAGGAAGAAGACTTACGCAGCTACTGGATGACCTTAAGGAAAATAGATGATATTAGGAATTGAAAGAGGAAGCACTAGATCACACTGTGTGGACAGCTCGCTTTGGAAGGGTCTGTAGACCTGTCGCAAGACAGACTAAGTAGGAATGAATGAAACAGTTCAAACAGTGAACATGTTACGCGTAAAATAGTGTAAAGGTAGTATAGCGTGTAAAGTGACGTTGCTACGTAATCTAGAGTTACTGTTCTCCAGTGCAGTCTACAAAATATACGAACTACTGCATGCTATGTTATGTTCTTTATTGCTGCCATATGATTTTGCTATCGTGCGTAGCTGAATTTTCATTTGGTTTCCACAGAAACGAAAGAGAAACTGACGGACAAACATCTCACCAAACAAATTACTGAAGAACTAATTTTTAATGATTTTGGGGGTTGAACCTTTGCCGGGTCTTTCCGCCAAACGTGATCACAGCATCGGTTTTTGCCTCTCCCACTGGGTTACCTGTGCCGATATTCCCGCATGATTGCATTTTGCAAAATGCCTTTTGTTGTAAAACATGGATTAGTTTTCCCTCGAAAACTGGGTGCTTCATATACCCTGACGTAAAATGTAATTCCACTAGGAAGAGTCAGAGGGACTTTAACAGATAGACCTCCGGATTTCAGATTCCCCCCCCCCCCCAAAAAAAATCCCTATTCAATATTTTATCAATAAAGAAAGAACAAATAGAGGGTTAATCTCAAGAAAATAAGTCTTTTATACAGGATATTAAAATATGGAAATCTGGGAGAAATCAGAGCTGGGCTTGTACATTGGTCCCGTAGGCCTCTTGCAACATCTTCCACAAGAAGTGGGAGTTTGAGGTAGATGACAAGAACTGCTGCAAAGTTAATAATACTACTGCCTTATAAAACCACAATTCTGCTCCTTTCTCAGCTATACGACTCAGTTATTACTGTCTTCAACATACCAACCTGATACTGGAAGAAAATAAAAAATATCTTATATAATACGTTTTGCTGAATCACGAAGAAAATGCCTTTTGGTGGATTTGTAAGAACGCATAAAATTTTGCCTATAATTTTCAGATTGACACAAATGAAGCGGTGGATCCTAGGACCAAGTTTTGGGAAACACTAATTTACACATCTTTAAATTGTGGACCTTAGGTACAGGAGCACTTAGCCTTCAGAACTAAGGAGGGGCACTTCTATTTAATATTTTACTAAAATTATGTATGATAAACATTTGCAATATGGCTGGACGGAAATTGTGTATCTTATCAAATGACAGATATTGAATTAATTGATTCTGGTAGCAGAGGTCACGTAATTACGATAACTTCTTTACAGAAGACTGTAACACACCTATGTTAGCCGCTTCACTGATTCACGATTTACAATTGTTTTCGTACTTTGTCAAGAACAAAGGAATGGACATGAAAGGAAAGTTAAGCGTTGATTCACAGAGCAATTCAGGCGAAAATGCGATGGAAATATTCCTGACACAAACATGTTTTGTGAAATGAATATAAGACAGCCACCTGGCAAAGAGTGGCCAGTTCCACTTACGCTTAATAGAGATTAAAATTACATCATATAATTTCACGGCGTTTAGAGACACTCTCAATAACCAAGACTACAAACGTAGAGTGATGGTACTAGTATATGAATAAATATCAGATTAGGTTACTGGTAGATAGTGAGAGGAAAACGAAGAAGTATTCTGAGAAAGAAACTGCCCCCTTAGCATTTTGTCCATCACAAATCTCATACGGTCTGTCCCGCAAATAAACGTGAAATGTTCTGAACCGCACACACACACACCGATAATCTGATCTTGATATTTAAAAGTAGCATTTTCTGCCAAAAAATAAAACTGACAAAAAGATCATTCCTTACAGTTCGGTGTGTTTAAAATTAAAGTTATTCGCAACCTACCCCTTTCGGCAATATAAATTTACCTTCTTCAGTAATGAATATTATTATCGAGAAACCTTTAAAAGCTCGTAATAACATTATAAACTAGTTATAAACATGTGTGTGAAAATACAGTGATAATTTCGTAAATTAACACAAGTTACTTTCACCTGCAAATTCCACATACAGGGAATGATTTTAGAAGACGAATACAAAATATGGATAGGTAAAATTTAGAAGGACGCAGTCATGGGTCGTCTCATAATTTGACGGGAGAGAACGAGGAAGCCCAGAAACCCTTAGTTAATTTATCCTATAAAATAGTCGAAAATCTGAAAAGTGGAACTTCATAATAGAAATCTGAGGTGGTATCGCTACACCAGCCAAACATGTTTAAAACTAGTTGACATAAATTGTGACAAACGTGGGTTGGTTCAAAGGTCTTAATTTATTTATTTCATTTTAATTTAATTGAAAGGTATATACAGTTTTAATTTTGGAGAAGGTGGTGCAAAAATTGTTCTAAGGTAATGTATTCACGTACAAAATACACCCTCAAAATAGTGAAATTTTAAGCCAAAGAAAATTCAGAATTGACAGTAATTGCTGGCAGTAACGATGCCGTTGGTGCCTGTAGTCAGTACGACGCCTCCTGCAGCAGTCGGATATAAGGCTGTGTGTTCTACAGAGTCAATTTGGATACTAGACAGAAATATTTGCCACATGCCAGGAATCAAAGCCCGGTTCCTCGTTCGTACAATCAACAACCCATCATTATAGCGAAAGGGCTACCCTGGTTCGACGTAGAGACCTTCGCCGACTTACGCAGTAATTACCTTCCGGAATGTCCAACGCCAGTCCAAATTTGCGCAAGTGAGAACTGATTATACATATAGTCAACTATGCGTATACTATATAAAGGGAGTCTAGTTGAAACCAATCTCCAACACACTGGCACAGCATCGGCCGCAGCATGACCGTCCCTCCGCCTGTGTTATCGCCCAGCATTAGTCTTCCGCCACCTTCATCTCATTGCGATTTTACTCCCGCAAAGAAAAAATTGGCGCCCATTGCAAAAATGTTATTTTGAACTGCGTAAGTCTGAAATTGAGTGACTTGATACTGTGTAAGCCTGAGAGTGTGCGTATAAACCCCAAACGTAATAAATGACTCAGCAACGAAAACACGGGACTCTCTTGAGCAGTAGGCCTATTGTGTGTTAGTGACAAACAAGAAGGGTAGCACAATAGAAAGGTGGAGGTTCCCCGCTGTGGTTATAGATTTTCAGCATAACCTTTAGTTCGAAAAATAGGCTTTATTTTGCTTCGTTCTCTTTCGTCCATGAGTTACATGTCGAAAGTTCTGAATTACACTCAAAAAAATTCTTTAAAAAATTCTCTATCTCTAAGCTCAGAGTTAGGGAAGTCTGCATAAGAACAAATGTAAGAAAACATAAAAAGGAATATGCCGAACAGGGCCCAAACCAGTCAGTTTTTTAAAATAAAGTATTCTCAGAAGTGTGGGCTTAGTCGGTCTAGCGGCTCGCTAGGGGCTGGACGGTCCGGGGATCAAATCCCGGTGGGGGTGAGGTTTTCCGCACCCATCCAGACCGGCCCTGGGGCCCATCCGGCCTCCTGTACAACGGGCACCGGTGTCTTTCCCTGAGGTAAAGCGGCCTGGACGTGGACTTGACCACGCCCTCCCATCTAGCGCCGAGGTTAAAAAAGGAGAAGGGCTAACCCTCAATCCCCCAATCCCCCCGCCCCTGCCTTCTGGGCCTACATAGTCTGTTCTAGGATGAACTTTACCTTTATTCTCAAAAGTACAAGTCCAAAGAGAAGATTTTCCGCCAAATATTTATTCGCGTTTACATATGTCCATAACGTAATTTCACATGGCTAGCTAAAGTGGTGTATCAGGTGTCACGAAAATTATAATATTTCCATTAATCATGTTCTTAGTTTCAATATTACAATTATCCCTTTACGAATTTTGTGAAATATTAATATCTGTATATATTTTCGGAATTGCCACAGAATAACATTCATGTTTCTGATATCTCGTAAAACTTGTTATGTTTAAATTGCAGGGAAATAGACACCTGGAGAAAGTATACTGAATTTCAAAAAACACGTCCAGGTAAATCACAATGTATTTATTTAGAGCAGATGATTTGGAACAAGCTCTGAAAAGAACGTAAAGATGTTTCTGTCTAATAGATAGGCCAACAGCAACCACAAAATAATAATAATGACGCAATATGAAGAACTGTCTGTATTCAAAATTTCAGCTAGTACAAATTAAGACTACGGAACTATTGTCAATTTAAAGTCCAAGTATTTCGCTTGTCCTTACTCGTTGTCATGTGGGAAAGAGATAAATATGACACCTGTTATTTCAAGCTCACTGTCTGATGACTTCTAATGCTAATGTAAGCACGCTGATGTTGTTAAATAAGGGACAGTAAATTATGAGGAAGAGCTCTAACGATTAGGGAAGAAACATGAAGAGGCGTGTTCATTTGTGGACATGCCACGCCCTTCACTATTACCCCGGATGTTTCATTCACCTCCAACACAATCACTGTCGTATTAATCCTCACTCCTGCTACATACACAAAAGGTTAATCACTAAAAGGCAGCAATTACTCCAACCCTTAAAACGCACCCCTGTGGGACTTACTGCAATCATAATTTATTTCTAACCACAAAGGATTATTACGAATTCTCTTGTTACATTCTTTTCACGAAAAGTGTATCAGTAGAAGATTGAGCCCCGCATTCTCCTAATATTTTCGTCTACCATAACATGAAAGCGTATGAAACTTTGAGCAAAACATATCACATCTTTGAAGAAGAAAGAAGAAAGGAATATTTATTACATATTATCATAAACGTCCTTGGTTCTTCACGTGAAGTACCTCATGTTGTGGTCAGATTGTAACAAAAGTTGAACTGTCTCAACAGGTTTCAACAACAGTCCTCAATTAAAACTTCACGTACATCCATTCAGCGGGAACAGACTTATTCCATGCGGACAGACAGAAAGATAGAAGGAAGGACGGACGGACACACAGACGGAAAGGCAGACGTGACTAAGCTAATAGATTACGTAAGTTTTCTAACAGGCCTAAGAAAATCACTTAATTGGCAAATCTTGTAATATTTTAGATGTATTACCTACAACATGCGAGAATTAATTCTTCTAAAATAATTTAATTTGGAAAGTTGTGTAATTATAATAATACTAATTCATCCGACAAAAAAGTAGTTTAAAATATTTATGTTGTTACTTTATATAACCCTATTCGTGGTGTGGTGACAAAAATAATATAATTACGTGGTTTATAATCCTATTTTGCAAATCTTGTATTGTGGAACGCCACGTCATTGTGAGGTTTAATATCAGCCCAAGAAGAACAGCATGTCTTTCTATCGCTCCATATAATAGAACTCGCACAGTTTCGTCACCTTCCACCTCACTGCGTCACCATACAGCTGGCCGATCAAATCATAAAACCCAATTTTCCTCTATGCTTTGTTTTTAGGCGTTGTCGCAAAAAATGTGTAAAAGGAAGTCTTAGCTCAATTGTTTCTGTCTCTCTGTCTGCCTGCCTGTCCGCATAGAACTCGACAACTGCTGAAAGTATTTTCATAAATATTTATGTTGGGGATTTTTACTAAAATCTTTGGTGCCTTTATCTTGGAGGTAAAACTGGCCAAGTATACTGGTAGTGCTCTCCTTTGACTGCTTGGTCCCAAAGATAAAGGTACTGGGTCCTTCGAATCGTCAGGAACTATTTACCGAACAACAAAGCGTAATATCTCAGAATACTTAAATCTTCAGGAAGTAGTCTTGGTCGGTTTTAATCTAATTATATTTATATTGTATATATTTTTTTGTATCCTACATGTGCAAGTGTTGAAAATAGCGAATTTTTATAGGAACTTCCTCGACTTCGACCTAAAAAGAGGAGGCAACAACTCCTCCGAAATTTCGACAATTGTACCATTTTGACATATTTTGATACTCAGAACAGTTTAAGATGAACAAGAATCGCCATGGAAACTTCACAGCTTACCGATTAACATCTATCATGAGCGTGTAATTGGTACGTTATGAAAGTGCGGACAAACAAATGGAAATTGTTAAGGTAATTAGAGTCTAAAGCATGCTTGTGAAACACGCTTCAAAGTTAGTCGACCCATTCGTCACGAGATGTTCAATTACTAGAAGCAGACATTGCCAGCAGGGAACGGTCGTATGATAGGGCCAATTTCATTACATAAAGATGACGGATGTATGCGTCCCTCTCGGTTACACATTTCTAAATTGAACAGTAAGTGATGAGTCCAATCATTCTATGAAGTCGCAGGGCCCAAAGTGGACATAACGGTTGAAATGAAACCAAGCGAATAGCTGTAAAGTATCTGGAAGTACTATCGCAGGAGCAGGCAGTTTTGTCATTACATTTCCACAACATGTTTCAAGACTTTGTATCTTTCGTTCCGTGCATTGCCGATAACCAAATCGCAACGCTCATACCAACATAATGCACAATATTTTTTCTTAGATATTTATATTATAATATCCCATAAAATATTCCTAATTTTGTTTTGTGCAGTATTGCTTTGGTTGGTTCCCTTGGGGATCAAAACATGTAGGAATATTTTATGTGATATTATAATATAAATATCTAAGGAACAATGTTGTGAATTTTGTTGGCCTGAGTGTTCTGCAATGTTTCAAGCCCTACTAGTAATCCTATTATAAAGATATAAGGCAAACAGGGTAACTTTAAACTCACTTGAAAACTTCAAAACTTTACAAGCATACTCTTATTAAAACCAGTATTGTCAAAAGCATAACAATTAACAGACAACATCCTAAAATTGTTTCTAATTTTTGTAAATCTCTGTTACTCATCTTACATGTCAACGGTTTTTCAAATATATCCGAATACTTCTAAGCATGATATAGGGCCTATTCCACTTGCTTTTTTAGCTCATGTAATTAGAGCTTCGATGTTCTTTGACATACAAGACACAATAGTGTACGACGTCCCTGAAGAAGGCAACAGACACGAGTAAAACATAAAGTCAGTTCTTACAGTGCATAAAACAGAGACTCGGGATTCAAGCCTTCTGGGATATGACGTCTGTAAATACCGTGATTCCTCCGTGTTCGGGGTTAAGCTATAATACTTGTACTGATTCAGCATGCAGAAGAAGGCAAATCTTGCAAAACGTGGGGGATTGCTGACCTAAAGACACGGCGCCTATGTTAGAAGAATTGAGTCTTCACCAGCACAGTTCTGAGAACTTCAAATCTCAACTACTCTTGCCGTCATTACAAACCAAACAATACGCGCCTTTTCGGAAATAGTCGCTGTTTGTTCCGAAAATCGTAGGGAAACCACAAGGATAATCTGCGCAGTGTTTGTGACTGTAGAAGCAGGTGGTGTACGTACGGTCCCTGCTCTACACTGAAGTGCTGCGTCAGGTGAATATGGCAGTCATAGGTCATGTGGATTATGTTCGTCAAGAGGACTGATACAAGAAGAATTGCCTTCCAAGCAGCTAACACACAAACATGTGGTAACTGCAATAAATATGAGAATGTACTCCACGCCTTACAGCAGATTTTGTGCTCAATGATTTAATAAAATATCCTCAAAAGAATGTGCTTGTTTTAATTAGGCATATTTGTATAAGACCAACATACAACAATTGTATATCCTTTATGCAATAACTACATATTTTGTACAAGATCTTATGTATTACAAGGGTGATCGAAAACTTGCAAAGGCCAAATTTAAAAATAAATTAAAAACGAAAACATAACTCAATATATTATATTATATATTACATATTAAAGATTTTCGTGGAGATTGCACTAAAGAATTCGGATGTTTTACACACTCACGTCATTTAGCACTGTAGGGCGACCAGAAAGTTTTCGATCACGCAAACCGCCTGTTTCACGAAGACGGGCTACTAAACGAAATACTGTTCGACTTATCTGATCTGGCACTTGGGACTTCGGGAAGGCACTGCTAAAATCATCCTGGCATTTCAAATAGGACGGAGATTGAAGATAGCGTTCAACAATAAAAACAGGCTGCGGTTGTGAGAGAGACGTGTCGGCAGACGCATAGTTTTACAGCCACTGCTGAGATGGCGTCAGGCCATGACTGTGCTTGCCCTTACACAGCTTCTGCACAGTCATACCAACACACTCATCCACCAATTCCACTTCATCGTACTCATTCCTAGCTATTATTAAATATCTAACTTTGGGTTGCGCGGCTTTTCGATCACCCTATATAATATACACTGCGACATGCTCATACTGGGACTATCATTCAACATCTTTAGAAATGTTTTCAGAAGGTACAAATATTATTAAGTGAAATATTATAGGCTATGATTATTATTTACTGTGTTAATTGAAAGCTTAGATGAAATGATGAATATAAATTGCAAAGACACTTGGTACAAATGACAAAAATACAAGAATGACCTACAAAGGAATGAATTAAAACTGACATACGAAATAAAAATGATAAAAGAGAGTAATATTGTGGTGTGGCGTGTGACGCAACAGCCCAGTATCGTGCCTTGGCCTCCTGTTCTTCAGGTTTCGAGACATGTCATGTTTTACGGATAGAGATTTTCAGCCCCTCGCCCAACCCCCAACCTGGAACGACCAAGTCTCAGTATTTATAACCTCCGGAAACAGGGTGGCCCAGATATACCCCTAGGCACTGGGTAGCTCGGGGCCTCGGGAGCGCCATTTCCCGTACTCACAATAATTGTGAGCCCCTGAGGTGATAGTAATGTTGTACAATAGCAATTATAGTTAAGTTAAAATCGTGACATCCTGTGTAAATCTATCAGCAAGTAATGTGTAATTTAGCAAGTGTCTGATTAATTAAGAGCTGAAACATCTCGGAAATTAGTTGTTTCCCTTCACTCCGTATTCGAAACTCGTATCGTCACGAAAAGATGACACCTGCCATATCCTTCCCAGGGGTGTGCAGTGTGTGTGCGGATGAGCGGTGCAACTCTCATTCATCTTATGCGTATCGAGATCACTGACAGTTCCATTCATATTTCATGAGCCCTTGCAATAAACTGGATGTAACTCAAAGTATCACGTAATTTGTTTCCATGGCACAACAATCCCTAGTAGGCCAGGGCTCCTCATTATCGAGGCTTCACGATCACACACAGACACACCACACTCGGTAGGACTCCTCTGGACGAGTGATCACCCGTGGCAGAGACCTCTACCTAACAACACACAACACTCACAAGAGATCAGACATCTATGCCCCCGGCGGGATTCCAACCCGCCATCCTATCAAGCGAGAGGCCGCAGACCCACGCCTTAAGTAACAAGTAATAGTGTCCAAAATTTTAAAATATCAGGAATACTAAAGCGGGAAAAGAATTTGGATAATCGCCTGAAACCAAGCCCTTAATAATGAATGTCGATATTACATTCGTCCTCAGCCTCGAACAGAAATAAGTACCAGGAGTGTTTGCTGGGGAGTAAAGGCGGCCGGTGCGTAGGGCTGACAACCTTACCACCTTCATGTGCCGATTGTCTAGAAATCTGGGTGCCTCAACCTCCTGGAACCATAAGGGCCTGTCCAGGCCTGTAATGGGATTGCTTTATATTTTTTACCTTTACCTTCATGTAGCTGTCGTACAATTTCGGGGTCATTTTACAACAGAGAATCTTTCTGGTACGCCGATCGCCGATTTGTCGGCTAGCGGCCTCTGTATTGCCTCGTGTGTAAATATGATACTGTGTCTGTTATTAAGCACGCAATGTCCTTGACTGTAGTTACAAACATCATCAAGTCCAAGGATGTTTACAAGAAGATTTGAGTTTCGAGTACAGAGTCTGACGTGATCATGAATGTCTAGGTTCAGGGTACAGCGATGAGTTTCTGCGACAGCGATATGAGGACGAGTAGCAGTGGAATTCTTCTTCCTCCAAGCGACTTTTATTCAATAAAATAGGTGCGTAGTAATGCATGTTGTTCTGCCATTAAGGCGCCCGCTTTCATTTACTTCTGGTACGTGACACTGGAATACATTCACTTAACGAGGATTCACCGAATTAGCGTCAAGAAAACATTCTCTACTTGTAAGCTATTTCACACTGTGTTATAAATAACCCTTTATGGACGCGTGGCAAATATATTTACCACCAGGTTTAACACTGAAGTATTCTATGTTTTACGTACTGAGTGCTTTTAGCGATTTTTCCCTATATATTAACTCACTAGTTTTCATAACCAAGAGGGAGTGTATTTATTGTGCTCTACAGCAAACCGTTAAATACATTTGCTTTTTTTTTATTTCAACTAGGACCGTGCCATAGCTCAAGCGGTTAATCGCCGGTCTCCCATTGCTGAGGCCCGAGTTTGATTCCAGGTCAGCCGTGTGAGATTCATGGTGGATGAATTGTCACTGCAGCAGGTTTTTCTGAGAGTACTCCCTGTTTCTCCTGTCTGTATCATTCCACCAAGCTCCACAACGTTCATCTTAAAAACTACTCTTAACAGAAGGACGAACGGGCGAAACTTGGAAACCTTCCAAAAATCAATGCTGTTTCGGAAATCAGGGAGCATTGGACAGAAAAATACCTTCGTTTAGTGTTTAACTGTTTCACTGTCGTTGCCGATTCCTTCATATTTAAAGCTTTACTTTTACTTGTAATATGCTGAAGTAATGTTGATCTGCAGTGTTACTAATCTTAACACTTAATGGACTGAGACAAGATCAAAACTGATTGCGTTGCTAGAGACAGCTCGAGTTAAACTCTGCACAAGTCAAGGGTATTGCACAGCGTGTACAAAGGGTTTATATTAAATCCTGCTTTCTCTTTCAAAATTCTTATGTAGATTATATATTTCGATTTGCTAAGAGCTCCCTCAAATAAGGGTAAGATTTAATTGTAGAGGTAGTCTACATGTTCTGCAGTAGAAGCCAAGCGTCCTAAAGTTTTGTGGGAATTGTCTCCTGTTGTCATGCAGGCTTCGACATACTTCCTGCAAATTCGGTTCCTGAAGCCATTTTAAGACTGTTTTTATCAGATAATAAAGCGGATTATGCCGTTCACAAGAACAGGGAAAAAAAGAGAAATGCTAAGAGAAAAATTGCTTCCAAATCCATTTTGTCCGCCAAAAAAATACGCAAGGACTTGAATACAGAGTCTCCGCGGTGAATATCCTGCAACTGCCCACCTGAATCACAGCACAGCCAAGTCGCACGCTTAATTCTTTGTGCAGATTCCCTTTTACAGCTGCCACGTTCCAAACGGCAAACCGCAAAGATTGTACTTCCAAACGTTTCCTTCCATATACCTTGTATTTTGTTTGCGTGAATATAAATAGTTAGCCTGAACTTTGTTATAGCTTCTGTAACAATCTCAATAAATCTTTCATAAGGAAAGTTCGATTGAGATACATTATAATACTTTTAACATATTTCTGGCGTATATATTATATAGGAAACTTTGGCTTTTATGAAGTCATAGGACGTAGCAGAAAGTAGGGACAGGTGTAGTGGAATAGGCAATTGTCCACTGGGTGAAATAGAAGGAGAAAAATGATAAAAAAGATCCACATTATTAAAAACTTAGTAACACATCTGCGACAAATAATGAGCGAAAACTTTTCAGTCTAACACGGTAGTAATTTGCAATCCTCACACGTTTGTCACCTCATGCCACATTAAGGGCACTTTTCAACACTTTTCTTTCTTATATCTTCATTCAAGACCCTAGCTGTATACCTTACGGTCCCTTCTCTTAACACTATACATATATTATCACAAATTTAGCATTGAATTTTTTTCGTATTCTGTAATTAAATTGACAATTATAGTATTGTCAAGTGTATAGGTTTGTGTGTGAGATAGATGGAGCGAGGGGTGTAGGAAAATATGTTCTCTAATAGCTTTTGAACAAGTGGCCGATTTTGATGAGTGTGTAAGCAGACATTTCCAATGGCGATCGCAAATATTTATGAGATTTAAAACCCTAACTTCTACATTGCCGTCATGACAGAACTAAAATAATACGCTCATGTAAAGTAGGCTGTTAAAGGTTTTGGTACAGAAAGTTTTTGAAAAAATAAATTTTTGAAGGCATTTATTGTATAATTCAATAACGAAAAATACTGATAATACGAAAACCACATATATTTTTCGTAAAAGTAAATTGTTTATTAGTGTAGGATAATTTAAATGATAGAGCTCCTAACATGTTATGAAAAAAATTGATATTCTTCCCCGCGCTAAGAATTATAAATACAGCAAAAATACAAATTTCTGAAATCGTTTCTGACATGTACTAGTAATATACGACACGCACAATTGCTAATAAAGACGGTCCCTATGCTATAAGCCGTGTAACTCTCAATACAGAAATCTCGCTAGCCTCTCTGTAGATGTCTAAGACACGAAAGCCTCATAGACTTGATGAAGCTGTTTTTAATTCCATGAGATACAACACCACACACAACGCTCTGGTTGGTCGCATGCGTAGATGAAGTAAATTTAATTAAATTGCCAGAGGCAGAACACAATAAAAAATATGATGAAATACCACTGTGAGGAAAATATGACTTGTACAGAACGTTTATCAAAATTCCTTTAATAAAGAACAAAAATAACCTAGGAGAATCAGAAAAGGCGTTTCGAGAATTCCCATTAATTTCAGTTAAACACAGCCATGCACTGACCTGGGTTTGGCGAAATATCGTAAAACAGCAAATCTTTTTTTTTTATGGCCAGTAAGTTTATTAAGCAATTCCCAGCATTAATTAATGTACTGGCAATTATACTGAAATCGTTCATTTCGCGTCACTAGATTTGTCAAATAGTTTATATTCATAGAGAATCGAAAGATGAATATTATTTAGTTAATTAAAATTTATTTGTTGAGCCTCATTTAAGTTCTTTGGATGCGACTGCTAACGCCAGGAAATGTCATTGATTCAGACAAGAGATTCTAATGGACTGTTTGTGATATCAGCCTTAAAATTTTCATTTCAAAAACGTAAACAAGCTTCCAAGAAAGTTTTGTATCGTTCACACCGTGCACTGTCGCTAATCAACTCACAACCCTCAGACCAACAAAATGCACTATATCGTTCCCAGATATTTTATATTACAATATCACGTTGAACACTGCTACATGTTTCGATCCCTTATGAGATCATCATCAGGGAATCACATTAAAGTAACACTGCACAAAACCGAACTAGCTATCCATGCGCACAATAAAAATATGTAAAAAGTCAACCAGTTAAAATGTAGTCGTTTGTTGTGTAATGGATCTGGTATACTGTGTGGTCCAATTTACACGGTCTTCCCCAACATCACTATAACTGTCGACCGATTAAAACCTGTAAATTATTTAATATCAGCCATTGATATATCAAGTAGCTAAGCACTATAAGAAGTTCAAGGCAAACCCACGTCTTTGCCTAAACTAATGGCTTATTTATCGGCGAATTAATAAAGTGTGATTCTAGAGTCTAAAAGTGGAGAAAAATACAATATAAATTCCAATCTCGAGTTAAAGCATTTTTTAAATAAGGTTGATGGTCATTTGTTACACACACACAAATATACTGCTCATTTATCCAGGGTACAAATGTGTTGGTAATTCATTGTAGATAAAAGCCTATTACTCATTCAATGCGGATTAAATCTATTGTCTTTTTAGTGTCGATAAAATTCTATTTTTCTCTTATCTCGGATGTAATGTCGGTTGTTCATTTATTTCCCAAACAAATCTATTGTCACTGTTGCGGAAGCGACCCTACACGAATCTGTTTACGTGTTCACTCATCAGCAATTCAGGCCTGTAGTCCATTTACAGCACATACCTTTTTCGCCACGTTCTACGAGTACAGATCTGTTTGGTTTTTTTTTTTTTTCGCTTTAAGAATTTAAATTCATTTTTTATTCATTGCGAGGACAGAAATGTTCTTTACACACTTACATTTATTCATTGCGACTAAACGTCTCTTAGAGATACAGCTACTCAATGACTTCCGATGTTTCAATCAAGTTACCCCGTATGGAGAAATGTTTCACATGAACATTTTCTGACAACCATTTTACGCCAAGAACGGAACGCAAGAAAATCCTTTTTTAACATATATTTTGTCAAGGTCGTCTGAAGCTTCATGTGGACCAGTTCAGACCAAATTAGCTTCTCGCGACACCTTGTAATATTGTCTAAACTAGATTCTCAGTCCACTCTATTGAGAGTTTAGAAGATGAAACATGCGGTTTTAGAGAAGGTAGTGTGTGACAGTCACGCAGCCACTTCTGAATTCGTATAAAAATCGAGAAAAGTGTTACGGCGTGTCCGTTACCTCTTATTGTTGCCGTGTGTTGGATTGTGGCACGAATATCGGATGGGCTACACACGCACACTACAAAGTCAAATTGACATTTCCATATCTCTGGTATGACACTGATCGATGTCTGTTAGTATTTATATATTACGTTCCACACTACGGAAATGATGATGAATGTTGGAATGATTGTCAATGGTATAATGCAAAGGGCGGGGGTACAATAGGTCGTCCCCCCTTCCAGGCTGGTTTGCAGTGATCAAACAAATGTGGCGATGAACACTGTGAGAGTTTCCATTATATGAATAGGTCGAATAGAATAAAACTTCCTAGCAAGGTAATGCCACTGTCGTGCTTAAAATTGAAGTCTCAGAATTCAACATTTTAAAAAAGGATGACAGCATGAAATTGATATGCTCTTACTGCAAGCAAGTAGACACTGATATTCGATGCAGCATCTCGCAAAAGTCAGTTGGCAGACGTCGGATCAGGTGGATATATATTTCAGTAGTTTTTTGTCAAACAGTAGTTCTGTCCAATTTGTTTTTAGTACTATAAAATTTCATTGTCACAAAGTTTCGATTTTTAAAAAATGAGAAAACAAATTTGCTCAGACATTCTAGGATTATTGTTGGGAAAAGCAGATATTTTCGAAAAAATAATCAATGGTGGACAAATTTTGGTATTCTCTTATGATTGAGGTATGAAGCCTCGACATTTCTCTGCAAACATCCCGAGTCTCCGAAACAGCATGGTGTGACGAATATAGCGCGGTCCATCTGTTGTTTGTGCTACTCACCTCGTACTGTGTGGCTCATTGCATCTTCCAGTTTTGAAAGCTTCTAAAATTCGCTCGACGAACATTTATCGTTTTCAGACGGCCAGAAAATTATTTAAATCAGTGTATATGTATGGTGCAGAACGCAGTAAGTTTCCGCACAAGAACTCTGGATTCAAATCCTAACCGCCGGTTTTTTGTTTGTTTGTTCCTTTCTTTGTTTGTTTCCCCACTCATATTAGGCATATTACTGTCGTCACGGCATGGCGTGACCTCAGGTCACGGATGGAGGACAGACCTCCAGATATGGAGGGTAGCTGCGAATATATTAAATAAGCTGTCGCGGACAGCCGACGAGGGGTGATCCTCCAACTTGGGGGGTTGGGCCAAGGGCTAGCAACTTCCCATCGTAAAAAATCAACATGCAACGATTTATTACATGAAGCTTCGCACTAGGCAACTCCTTTGGAATGACTCAAGCAATATAAATTGAACATTAATTTTTAAACTTGGAATGCAAGGCCTCTGTATAAATCTGGGTCACTGAAGACAGTTGCAATAGAATTATCGAAGTATAGGTTAGGTTTAATAGCAGTACAAGGGGTCAGATGGGACAAGGGCAGCACTGAACCAGCAGAGAATTGTAATTTTACAATCGAAAAGGAAAAAGATATAATCTATTACAGACACAATTTTTGTAGTAAGATAATCACATCAGCATTTAAGAGAATAACGCTTGTTAGTGTCGTCGCTGAGCCGATCCCAGTGGCCGTGCGGTCTAAGGCGTAGGTCTGCGGCCGCTCGCTTACTAGGATCGTGGGTTCGAATCCCGCCTAGGGCATGGATGTCTGTCTCTTGTGAGTGTTGTGTGTTGTCAGGTAGAGGTCTCTGCGACGGGCTGGTCCCTCGTCAGAGGAGTCCTACCGACTGTGGTGTGTCTCAAATGTGTGTGACCATGAAACCTCGACGAAACGAGGAGGCCCAGGCCCATATAGGGCTGTCAAGCCATAGAAAGAAAGAAAGAAAGAAAGAAAAAAAAGTGTCGTCGCTGTTGTGGTATTATTGTAAAGCGCAAGCTCCAACTAGCGATAAGACTGATAACTCAAAGGACAGTTACGATGAACCATATGCAAATGCTATTCGGAGATTTCAATGCAAAATTAGGGCGAGAAGATATTTTAAAATCAAAAACTGGACACAAGTGTCTACTTGGAAATAATGACAGTAACGCTGCCACAGTAGTAAGTTTCTCCGCATCAAAAAATCGAATTGTCAGATGCACAGTACCCCCCATCGAAACATTCATAAATATATTTGGACATCTCATCATGTGAAGATTCAAAATCAATTTGACCACATCTTGAAATATGGGAATTGGCATTCAAGTATATTTGATGTATGATTTTCAAAGAAGATGACAGTGTCACAGATCACTGTCTGGTGGTTTGCAAAAAGTTAGGCAGAGACTGCCAGTAAGAAAAGAATCAACGCTGATGCTTGAGGGCTAGGTTCACAGGATGACTTTCGTGAGTAAAATGTAAAGTTGTCCCTGTGCACGCCATGAAAGCATAGGAGGGAGTAGAGGTAAAGCTCCATACTTTCTTAACGTCAGCACTAGATAGAGGTGAAGTCAAGTTCCACGTCCAGTGCCCCTTTATTAGGAGTCTGGGTGGGCCCCAAAGCCGGTCTAGAGGTTCTGGAGGGAAAAGAGAAAAATATCTTGCCCGCTACCGTGAATCGAACACCGGATCTTCCAGCCCGCAGCCCAGTCACTATCCCGTCTGCAGAGATCCGTCAGTTCAAATGCGAAAATATTTATCCTGCCCCCTATGTTGGGGTTACATAAATATCGAAGAACACACCGCCATAAACAAAATACAAAACTCTGTGCAGAAGAATTTATGACAAAGTAACAGAACTAAATAAACAACAGAATTATGTCCAGGCAGTCTAAGGACAAAGAAAAATATATGACAATAATGACGCTAATAACCTCACGAAGCACACAAAACGTACCTTTCTGTCTCCCTCAGATAAAAAGAGAGGGTATATTACGCAGCAATATTAACCCAACAGGTAAAAACAGAAAATGCTTCTTAGTGATGAGAAAATGCCTCAAGTTTCAACAGACAAAGTACAATACTCTATGAAAATTGAGAACAAAACTGAAGCCATGAATAAAAAACTCGCCAGACAAGCAGCTAAGCCACAACAAGTAACGCAGCTGTAAGACACATGTGTAATAATACATATAAAACATCATATATTTACAAGTTTACCTAACTACCATAAATATATAGTAAATATACAATAAATATGTAATAAATACCTGATACGTTGTAGGAGATCCCCACTTGCTCACGTCTTCCATACTACCCACCACTCAAACAAAAATCACAAGAACAGCAGGACGAGAACGTTGTTTACACAAAGCGAACAAGTTCTAGACTGGGATCGAATGCAGCTACGAGAGCGATCTGGGTTACGAGCCTCACTCATAAGAACAAACAGGAAGGACGACAAAGGTGGGCAAGCTCAGGAATGTCCACATCCACTGCGCAAAAGAGAATGTACTTTCCGCATATTACCACCGATGCATTACGGCGGCAACAACGGACTTTTCGACCGAGTCAGAGCGGGCAGCGTCTACACGCATGAGGGTTACACAGAACCAATTTCACTATGACACTTTAAAGTGGGCCTAGGGAATCAAGTGGGTGGAGGTAACCTTCCGTAAAGAAATTCTATGCTTGAAAACAAAAGCCTTTTCTTTAGCTACTGTGTAGCACCAATTATATGGGCACGTTCATTTGTTCACATTAAATAAAGCCTCTCCAACTAAAGGGATTTTCACGAAATTTGGTACAGGTGACCTACAATGCAACGCGTTGCACATATATAATATTTAACTTCATCGGCTTATTTATATTCCCAAGTGACGACGTCGAATTCTCCACTAGGTTCCCGTCAAATGTAACATTGTCTGAATAACTGACCGACTGAATGATAGAATCTTCTAGGTGTCCTATTTCTTCTATTTGTGAGAGTTACTTACGGTTAATTATATCAAATTCTCTTTCTTAATCAACAAGACCAATGTGCATCTCTAAAGTACACTCTCTACATTTCTCATATAAAAACTTTCATCGTAAGCATGTCGTCGTTGTAGGATAGTGTTCCGTACCTAATGCCAGTACGTTTTTTTCTGTACCGAATTCCTGGCACAGCCTGCTGAGTTTTCTTAACTGTTTATTAATTTCAGCTGTGGAAAACAAATTGTCGATCCCCAATCGAACGACGGTATGCGTCACTGTTTGCAGCGTACTATCGGGTGTAATTCAGCGCAACACGACTAAAACAGACAAGATCATTAGTAATATATTACGTTTAATGGCAGACCAGAACACGTACATCTTTAACAACACTCGTTCTTCCTCCATGGAATCAGCAAATTCGTAAACTTTCCTCCGACGCATACTATTCTGATGATGCACTCTGTCATTCTTTACTAAAATTTACATCTTCTAAACATAAAAACTAGATCACAGACCGTTTTTAGGCGCGTTCGTAAATTGCAAAAAGCGACTATTAGTCTCGTCATGTTTGTCTGTCTGTCCGTCTGTGTATCTATCCGTCCACATGGAAGAACTCTGCTCTCACTGGACGGATTTTCGAGAAATTTGATATTTGAGGATTTTCCGAAAATCTGCCGAGAAAATTAAAGTTCCATTAAAATCTGACAAGAATAACGTGTACTTTACATGAACACCTATGTACATTATGATATCTCGCTCAGTTCTTCTTACAATGAGAAATGTTTCAGACAAAACTTGTAAAGAATATTAAAACACACACTACATGTTCAGTAACTTTTTTTTTTTTTTCGAAAAATGAGATATGGTAAAATATGGCCACAGATGACAATATAAGACGGCGCAGAAAAGGTGCAAGAATACATAAACTCATAATATTTAATACTTATTGCTTTTCCACGGCAACAATGGTTACGCGAACGCGCCTCAATGTTACGTTTACTTGTACATTGCCTGTTTTGTTCTCGTTTGGTACACATTATAAATGGAACAGCAATGCTAAACGTATCACAGTATTGTCACCAATCAAAAGGCAATGAAAAGCAGCTTTAGGTGTAAATGAATGGATGTTCATAATATTGACTGCTATTCTTTCAGTGCTGCCAACATAACTTTCGAAGTCAACTAAAACTGCCTTGGGACACGTTAGTACCTCCACCGCATGCCTATTACATGGTCATCGGTCTTTCTGTCCGTCTGTAGGCCTACTTACAAAACAACTCGAGATGCGCTTAACGGATTTTCGTGAAATTTATTGTTTTTGTAAGTTTGTGTGTTGTGTATTTTTTTGTGTGTTGTGTGTTACTGTTTGTGATGTATGTTATTCTGTGTTATGTCATTGTAGTACCACTGCCATCGGGTATAAACCCACTTGCAGTAATAAATTATATATATTATATATATATATAACGTTAGGCATTTTAACTGAATATTTGTCGCCCTACTCTACTGTTCGTTAAAATCGGGCTATGACAAGCGGACACTTTACACGAAGAACTGCACGCGTTGCTGCGCCCACCTCAAGTTTAACTCGCTGAATATTTACCAAATAGAAAAATGTTTCGAACAAAGTTTCAGAAAAAAATGAAGCAAGCATTGTACGCTCAATTGACGCCGTATGCAGATCGAGAACTGTTTGTTTTTATACATCAGAGATATATCAACAATACATCAAAACAGAAATCCTCAAACTGCATACACTCTACATATAATACACCAACATCACGAGTATGGACCCATAAAGGATAAACATACATTCTGTAGTCTGTCTTATGACAGGTCCGTAGCCTCTTCCAAAGCGATTCTCCACAGGGAGCTATCAAGTGCTTCCTCATTCAATTTCCAGTATCTTCTCTTTTCCTTAAGGTCATCCAGTAGCTGCTTAACCCTTCTTCCTCGTCTTCCCGTCATTTCTATCCTTCCCTCTAACTTTCCTTCTATCGCGTGTTTTAGAAGGCAGTTTCTACGCAAGATGTGACCAATCCAGTTAGCCTTTCTTCTTTTTTATTGTATGTAGGATATTCCTCTCCTCTTTGACTCTGTGTAATACTTCTTCATTTCTCACGCGATCGGTCCAACTGATCTTCTCCATTCTTCTCCAGCACCATATTTCAAAACTTTCCAGATACTTCTGATCCATTTTCCGAAGTGTCCACGTTTCAACACCATACAAAGCTATGCTCTAAATGTAGCACTTTTTTCACGTGTAAACCTTGCATCATTTGTTATCATGCTGCCTAAATAGTTGAAATATTCCACATTCTCCAACTGTTTTTGATCTATCATAATTTTCTTTGGGGATGGTTGCTTGAGATTTTCATTACCTTAGTTTTTTTCACATTAATTTCCATTCCATAGCATCTTCCAATTTCAATTAGTCTATCAACCATGTTCTGTAGTACCTTTTATTCCCTAGCCAGTAGCACAAGGTCATCTGCATATTTCACAGTGCGAATTACTTGTCCTATTTTGAAGTCTCCAAACCCTTCAACCACTTTATTTATAAACTAATCATATTTGCGTTTTAACTATTTTCAGGGCAAACCCTGAATAACAGGACTGATACTTTTGATACAGATGTTTGCATTTGAACAACAAAAAGTATCACGATGCATATGAATTCACATGAATGGACGTTCAGGCCCTTTTCATACTACACCAAACTTCCAAGTGCTGCTGGGCTTCAAAACATCTTAATCTAGGCCTGCATCCAGCCCATAGGCTACTACTTTACTGTACAAAAAAGATAATATAGAAACCGTCATTCACAACTCATATTTGCAGTTATTTAATACCAAATGCACAACATGTTACCTCCGTCCAAGGCCATAATCAGGTATCAATAATTATAAAAACACTTTGAGAAAATTATATGTAATCACAAAATTCATCGTAAGAATGGCAGCTCATTCTTACGATTTTCTCGAAGTATATTTAAAATTACTGATACTTGATTATGGCCTTGTAAGGCCGAAATATATTACATATTTGATATTAAATAAATTTAAATTTGAGCTGTGATTGACCGTTCCTGTATTACCTTATTTATATATCGTGTCACAACGGGATATGCACACGTATTACGTTGCTTGTCGAGATTTCGAAAATCTGAACTTATATCACAGGTAAAAAAATTACTGATGCACTCCAAATACTCATACTGTTAAGTCAATAACCAAAACAATAAAGAGAAGCTAGCCAGATGTTTTATTATTAAAACAATATGTACACACTTTGAAAGGCACAATAAGCACAGTTATTTTCATACACAACTTCAAACACACAAAAAATTCTTTCATTTTTAATATAATATATATTTTGGCACAAAATTTAATTATTACAAATATTGACCACAGCCAAAATATAGGCATATGATGTATATGAATATATAACAATGACTATGCATCACAAGAATACTGAGATTCCTAGGACTTAAATATTTCATCAAATAACAAAGCCAATGAGTCCTATTTTAGACATGGGAACACCTGGTAAAGTTATCACTAAAATAAGGTCAGACAACAAGAAATTTGTGGAAGAAATAATGACATGTAATTGCCATTAACTGTCTCCATCTGAAGGTAACAAGAATTCCCAAATGCACTTGGGATAGTGTTTAAAAGGGCTGCCCCCTTCCAAAAACATCAGTCCACTCTACAGGCTTATGCAATGCAAGTGGACAATAACCACAAAGCAGAGAAGAAAGGGAAACACCACATTCAATAGTGCACACTTAACACACTATGTTACACTAATGACATTCTTGAAGACAGTGAGTTTCAAGCACAGTGACAAAGGTTCTGGTCCATTTAGAAGTGCACCACCTGCCTACAAAAACTGGAGAAATTCAAAAATAAAAGGTCTTCTCTTCTCTATTCAATAACAACTCTGTTTTGCTGGACATTAACTGTACGCATATTGAATCTTACCCATCAAAGTGTTTGTTAGCTTCTTATGCATGCAGGTAGAGTCATGGACCAATTACAGGTCCCAAAATATGCTTTCATCGAGCATCATAATAACTAGAGACAGAATATGATACTGTTAGTACTGCCAGGTTGTGCTGTTGTGTTTCCACATAACCTGACTTCTAGACCAGGATTTGCCATTGCTTATAGATGAATGTTGTGTTCATTCAAGAGAATTTTCTCTCAAACTGATATCTGGACAGATAAGTCCATAAGGAGGATATGGCAAACAACGTACTTAGGCCTCAAAACAAATTAAGTGAACGAAACGTCTATATGGTAGTAGAAGATATAGGCCTGTGTGATGTTTGTAAATGTTATAAAAATCTGCGTGACAGGGATGATAGAGCTAACAGTTCAATCAGACTTTTAAGTATAGTGGCACTTTACATGAATTAAAGTGAACAGAACATTAAATATGATAATACTAGTATAATGTAAATAATGTAAAATGCAGGAGTGTCAAATTGAAGGTTATTATACAGTAGCGTTACTGAGATTTGTCTTCTGGGCTGTTAAGCCATGTTATCTTGCAAATGGTTACGAGTGTTTCAAAGGACTGTAGTACCATCCACATGGACATACTGTGACACCTGCAATACATAACATCAACTGCCCAACTCTGCCACCAAACCCACCTACCACCTTACAAAGACCCATCATACACTGACCATCAGGTTCTCATCTTGTAGAACTGCTGAGTAAACTGTGCACCTACATCAAACCAAACACCCTACTTTACATCCAATTCCATCTCTCCTTTGTGGATACACATCCACTGGCACCCAACTACCAAACTTCTGGCTACACAAAACACTCAACAGAGGCAAACAGTGAGCAGTTGCAAAATGGAACCCATCAGAGGATAATGGTTCAAGAGGGTTTTGTGAAAGTGACGCTCTAGATGGTTACACACAGATATACAATTATGAGAGAAATATGAGCAGTATATTATTGGAAGAAAATAAACTGTGATGTGACAATCTTGTCCCCCACCTCCCTGTATGTCCTAAAATACAAAATTTTCAACACAAGACCACCCAATCTAAACACGGAATACGTGAAAATGCTGGTGTGGGAAATCCCACAAATAATGCCATAAGAGAACCAAGAATTAAATAAATAACAAATAAATACATTTATTGTAATAGTAATCAAAACAAGAATAACCAACCAGTCACAGTTCTCAGTCAGAACACACACACACACACACACACACACACACACACCACACACACACATGTAACACAAACACAAGAATAACAATGCCCCACTAAACCTCACTGTAATACACAGCAAGGAATATAGGAAGGCTCCAAACTCTCTTATACACACAAAGTAAAATACTTGCATGGTGTTGCCAGCAACTCAAGAAATGAAGAAAGAAATACAGATAAAACTCAACAACACATAACACAAAAAGACCCAGAACACCAATCACCCACACCAAACCATAATTTAGAATTCTCAGTCTGAGACACAAATTTAGAAATGACTTGCCAAGTTGGAGGCTGTATAGAGGTGAGTTGCTAAGGCAGCAGCAGGTAGTACAAAGGGGAAGGTTTGGGAGGGGAAAAAGTAAGGAAACAAAGCAGACCGCATCGTAGGAAAGATAGTGGCTGTCCAGGAGTGTCATCCGCAGAGCGCAGTGATTAAAAGTGATGGTTGACATTTCACTGAAAAGATGCTGAATGGTACCATGAATCAGAATATACACAGCATTCAATTTACGATTTAAACATTACTTCACATGAATGGCGACAGGATAGAGTAACAAAGACATAAACAGTCACGAACATTAACGTAAGTGATGTGTCAATTCACTTCAATCTTGATGAAGACAAAGTGTGCACTACTTCCTAGTTCTGAATTGCACTGTATTGTTATTAAAAGAGGATCAATTAATAAACTCATTAAAATGAATCTAAAAATGTTATGGTTTTAATCATCTGAACAGAGAATGTCAATGGCAGTGTGCAAAAAGGAACATGTACCTCTCAAATTAATTGAGCTAGCAAAAGTAAGCCTAAGCATAAGTGAAAGTAATAGGTCTGGGATCCTACTGTGAGTTACTTCTGCTGTCTTATTTATTTTACACCAAACACCTTGCCAGGTTTCCCTTCCAAATAAGTTACAAAGAAGTAAGTCAATGAACAATCTGCTTATTAATTGTGCATATTATGAAAAACACATACAGCAGGGGTGCACAAATCCTGGATGCCAGGTTTCCATGGCAACTAATTATACAAGGTGGCTTCTAACATTTGTGGGTCCCTTCTGGCACCTATAATTTTGAGGTGGCTCCAAGATTTTTCAAAAATCTGTGCACCCCTGACATACACTATATATAAAATGGAATTACAAATCCAGCATAGGCATTACACTGGTAGCATTTAACCGGCCACTCCTTTGACACTGAGGTTTACTGATATATGATGTCACTAGTGTAGCGACATTTTGGGAGCAGGAAGGTTGTTCTGGTGCAGCTTATACGTTGGACCCCCTATATGATTATACCTCATGCTCAATCATCCCACAGACTGCTAAACCTTAAGACACCAAGAGTGCACTGCATCAGTGCACTCTTGTGAAGATGGGAGCAGCAAGTATCAGAACTGTGAAATTAAATAGCATAAACTTCAGGTCAATAAAATATTTTTGGATAATCCTGAGATCACTTTCCTAAACTATTTTCTTTTTACTTTGTATTTCTTTATTAATTTTTATACTGTATCTTTATGGCTGAGATTAAGGTAATATATTAGCAAAATAATATTTACAGTTAAATTTGGGATGCCTTGTGGCTTGGGATTGGGCTTGAGCCCCTCTGCACGAGTACTGGCCCCAGTCATCATACCTAAAAATATGTCCCTTTGTCTCCCTCCATCTCATTAGTACTGATAATTGACTTCCTACTGCACTCATTAAAGTAACCTATCAGGATATATATTCCTAATGGTACATTAATAGATGTTCATACATCTGTACCAAAAGCAAGGTTTTCAAAAATTACTGAAGGGGGTACACTAATTCATTTACTTACTAGGGTGTTTTAAAGTTCTTTAACTGTCCTGAACTTTGAAGGAATCACGTGTGGGAAACATTACATCAATATTTGTTTGAATTATGTAAGTACAGTAAAGTCTCAAAAATACATCTACTCATTCCAAACAGATTCAAAATTGTAACCGATAAATAACAATTTTCACTGTCATTTGTGTCACACAAGCATTTTTATCAAAGCATGTGATATGTGATGTTGTTTAAACTGGATGCTGAGTCCTGACTGTAATGTGCATCATTCTGACACAGCAAAAGGCATGACATTATGCTGTTGTTCTGGCAGTGTCTAATGAGCCTCCTATCACAAAAATACATTCTGTAACCCTTGAACAGTTTAAAAAGGACTTGGATCAAATCAAAGTTTCCTCAAATAATGGAAGAAATATAGACAACCCTCACCTAACAGTATTTTCATATAGTACTTGTTTGCACATGACACCTAATTCAGCAAATTTATGATGCTGGTGGCTGCAGTTGGTTAAAAAGGCATTTATTTGCTACAGCACACTAGTGCCATAAAGCCTCACTGTGACATTTAGAGACAGTATGTGTAGACATCTTGTTTTATCAACAGAATTTTGTGCTTCGTATTTCACATGCAATTTCTGTTCTTAAAATCAAACATCCTGAGTCAGAACACTCTCCTTAAGTCAATTGTATACACATGGATAGATTATTTAACACCTGAGCAAATATATGAAGAGATAATGATAATACAGTACCATTGATTTAAACTATTCTGATTGCAAGTCCCTTCCCAGTGGGTTATTTATGTTATACACCAAGCCTCTCACTGGCTCATTCCCACATCATGTACAAGAGACTTTAGTCATCTGCAGTTGCTATGTGGATTTTTCAAAATACATATTCTAACTACTGTCAATACAAGTAACACTATCACAAATTCAAATAAAAATTTCCTGATAAACCAGTTACACACAAGAAAACAATTTACAAATAGTGAAAACGTTTCAAGTAACACGTTCCAATTTACACAGTAAGAGAAAATGCAGAGGACATATGCAGAGAAAAAAAACTGCATGAAATTGATATATTCGAAACATTACCAAGAAAATCCTTGTCCTAACTTGCATAGCTAATATGTGTGTCTGCATTATTGGCACAAAATGCAGCAGAACTGCTGCACTTGTATCTGTATAAGACAACTGTCGTTCACAAACTATCCAACACTGAAGATCATAAAGTAAAACTGAATTTTGTGAATTGGTACCTTCAGAGGTTGCATGGTGGAAAAATTGTCTCCACACTCATTCTGTTTAGCAATTACGATTACTTTGATCTCAAAAGGGTAAGTGCACAATCAAATCCTCTCCAATTCCTTCTAAACTTTGTGAGGATAAAGAATTCCTGCAACAAAACAAAATGACAAAGTAATATGACTTCACATTCACAAACTGCTGAGAAAATCAAGAAACAGGAATAAGCACACCTTTTATAACCATCATCCTACTCTCTATGTAGGCAAAAAAGAAACAGACCATCAAACAATGGCATTACATTTGTTTAAAAATATATATTTTGTTGTGTGTAGAAAGCAAATAAAATAACCCACTATTCTCGCTGTTTTTGTGAAAGGGGTATTTGTATGGCACATTAACACTGAAATAACATACAGGAAAATGAATAAAGTAATATAAAAACTATAATAAACTAGATGGGAAATGGCTGCAGAGTGTAAAACTTCTGGTGCATTTGCTATATTGTTCTCCTTAGATCTCACACATATATGCAGGTATCTGTCTCAAAAGTCTGTTTTACCTCCAAAAGGGTGCAAGTTGCATTCAGAAACTTACTCTGAGTATAAGTTGACATGGTAAGTTCACAATCAATTAAATAACTTAACACTGTACTTCAGTAAATATGCTCAGAATAATAATATACATGGGATACTCAGCATGCTGTGAACTGCACTTCTATCTGGTCCTACCTGCCTCAAGTTAGTTTAGATGAACTTTATAGTCGTTCCAAGTGAAGTGTAATGCCAAGGTTAATAATGTCTGGGCCAGTACACCCATTTCCCTCTAAGTTTCATGACATGGTCTTTAGGCACATGGACAAATTTTAGCTTCCTAATATCACTTAGATATCAAAATAAGTAATTTTATAATACTGCTGCATGCTGAATTGCAAGTATTTACATAAATAATTGTGGAAAAATGTATGTCACTCTGGAGCTACTCTGCAAAACACTCAAATTCTCAAAATAAGGTAACAGCATTAAGAATGGTTTTGTGGAATAAAATTTAAATTGGCTTACCACCTTCAATATTAGTAGTTTGTTATTCGTAAAGTCAAAATAATTAAAAAACAAAAAAATTCAGGTGAAATACCCCTTTCATGCCCTCCTACACAGGTACAAGGGAATTAAACGGATGTCCACAATACTTCCATAAACTGTTACAGGGTTACATACCAGTATTGTCACACAAAGCTTAATACAGCATACTGAGCACATAATGTCCCATAACAATTAACTCCATTCACGTATGCTCACAACTCCTCCTGAGCCTAGAATCTGGTAAATTTTGTTTTCTGCACACACCTATAATACAGCGCTGCCACATCAGCAACTACCACACTTTGACTGTGGAGGATGCAGAATCACATCAGCTTCTTCATCTCCAGGTTTAGGTCTTCCACGTCGACCTGGCAACATGGCACGATCTACAGCCATCTCCATCCTCTTCATGACACGGTCCAGAAGCATTTCAACAGCTCGTGATACATTATGACCAGTTGCTGCACTCGTCTCCAAATACAACATGCTGTTGAGAGAAGTAACTGTCAACGCAAATTACAAGAGAAATGGTAGGCACCAATCACACCAAATTTCAAGGTCCTATCTGAGCACTGTTCTGGAAGAAGCGAAAAAAAATTATGATAAAGTTCAGCTGGGATAAAATAGTGCAGTGATTTAGGCTGAAACCAAAACACTACAGAATGCATGTCCCTGAGTTAACATGGTAACCGAATGCAGCAAAGACTTTACAGACAATCAGCCTCGTCAATATGGATTGACTGCCTATTCCACACTGACACTGATTTCCCAGCATGCCTCCACTGCAATTACTCGTAATCATAAGATGTCCGAGATATGCAAGGTATACGGCTCTTGTTGGTTCTTCAATTATAATACTATTTGTGTACAGCATTCAACAAGAAACATTTATACATGTAAAACATCTTTACCTGCGTTGAAGTTCAGACTTCAAGTCTAAGCTAGCTAGAGTAATTATTTTTACAAAACTCCTTCTGAAATAACAGTATAAGATCTGTCAAAAAAAAATGCCCTCGCTCAAAATTCTGTAGTAACTTAGAAGGTGAAAATTAGACTTAAACGCTCTTGGGCTCAAACCAGCCAATGTTTATGAAAATTTAGAAACAACTCTTCAATTCATACAAAATATGGAAGTCTATATTTCCTACAGGAAGCATGAGGTGACACACACGTCTGGAGATGAGAGTAAATTTTAGTATTATATTTCCAAAGATCTATAATAAAATAAACCTCTGTTGAATGAGTAAGACATTTACTGCTAACAGTTGGTTTGCAGCTCACAAAGGGTTTGGAGATTTTCAAGTGACCCTTGTGCAATAAAAGTTTGCTCCACACTGCTATATACCACACGCCAAGTAATCATCAATCATCCTAATCAGCCTAACAACTAGTTACTTCAAAAGTAATAAGTATAGAATCAGTGGGATCAGAGAAGGTTTAACTGAAGATTGTGGTTGTGTTATGTGTTGGGCGGTCAGGAATACCACATATTTAAGAGACACAAACAGACAGGTGTTACGTATTTGTAGAATGACTACAAGCCGAAGAAACTGAAATACTTGAAAATAAATCTGCACCCGCCTCACATTGCCCATGAAATATCCTAAACATACTAATACCAAGGCCTCCAAACAGACAGCTCAGCATGCAACCTCCAAATTACAAAATTATATTAAATTAAATTAATTATATTAAATATTATTATATTAAATTATCTCATTACATCACATTACATTAATACTGTAATGCACTCAGCCTACCCATACTTCTCAGCTGTCTCCTTGGCACGCTGCTCGCTGATAATTCTCCTGTCTTCTAAGTCACACTTGTTCCCACACAACACTACATCTGGATCCTCACAATAGGCATGAGTCTACAAAAACACACATCATTTGAATCTCATTCACATGTAAAGAGTTCACAACTGACAAAAAGGACTTTTCCAAACTCCCAAAACTTAAAAATATTAAAAACATGCATTCTGTACCAAAGAAAAGAGTTCCACATCTGTTCTTTGCACTTTGCATTCTGAATTTGCATTCAAGTGTATGTAAATTTCATAAAGTTAAAAGATTTATTATTACAATTAGTCTGCTTCCTACCACTACTATGATCACTACGGTTTAGCTTACTGCATTTTGGTAGTAATGCTACCGTCACTCCAACCTCATACGTTCATGCATCTGCCACACTGCTATTAGCAATTTTAGAAAATTAAAAAAATACAAATTTAGATTGGCATACAACTGCATAATGTACATACCAAATTCATACACATAGCAAAATCAACATCCATCCTGAAATTCTTGAGCTGAAACATGCAGATGGACAGACACAACCATCAATTTCCTTGCAAGCTGTGCAAAGAACAAAAACTGGCTTTACAGATAGCCACATTTGAGAACATAAAAGTGAGAGACTGTTCATGAACAAATATGAAGAATATGGTGAAGATCACAGCTTTCTGGGATGTGATGTCTTACAGTTTGGTAGAAAGGTAGCAATATTTTGGAGAAACCAGCTGCCTCCATCTTTGGGGCAGAAGATGGAGGCAGCTGGTTCCTCAGCAAAATTGTTACCTGTCTGCTGGACCATAATATGGCAATACAAACCAGAAGACCACAACCTTCTTAGTTATCAGCAAGAGACCTTAAAATCTCACAATATGTCATGAAGTGTAAATATACACTGCTGCACAATGAACCAAGCATGGAGAAAAAAGGGATGACAAAACAATCAACAAGTCATCAACTTCCACTTCACATACTTCACAAAGATGAATTGCCTTCTTCCTTCTAGATACATTTCACCTTAGCAAAAACAATATATATATATTTTAAACACAACAACAAGTTCAGTGTTTGACACTTTACACACTTTTGTGTGACAAAATATTTTGAGATGTATGGAGGAGCAAAGATACTGAAATTCTGTACACTGAATAACCTTAAACATTAATACTATAAGGATTTGTTCTTAGTCATTGTAACTTATTATTTCATACTACAAGTTTTACTGATTTTCCTTACTTATTGTTTGTATTATAGACTAAGAAATGTTTTAGTAAAAACATTTTATTTTATACTAATAAACTACAGCATCAGTATAAATAATAATAATAATAATAATAATAATAATAATAATAATAATCACACAATGCAGTTATTTTTTTTGTAATTTTATGACAGAACAGATGATGAACTTGTTGCAGGAAGAAACTATGGGATCCAGTGATGATGACATTCCAGGTTAAGATTTTTCTTCTCATCTGACAAAGAATAATGCTGTTTTTTAACGAACGCATCAAGAGTGGGCTACTCAACCTTCTTCTCTGTTCTACTAAAATGGACACTGTTATCAGTGTAAGTTATTCAGTGTAATAAGAATGGTGGCAGAGGACAACTGAGAGCAGTTTGAAAATGTCCAAAATATATTACTGGGTGCTGATTCACCTACACAGATGTCCACAAGAATTCTGCGGCTGTGGCATGGTGGGTGTACTTATTTTGTACATGTCATACAAGGAAAATTAAATCATGTCATTCTTGTTTAGCATGACATTATTTCATAACACATAAAATATATACATTTTTAAACTAATACAGAATACACACTTGTTCTACAGTGCAGAACAACAATGTTTTTAGCTTTTTGGTAAAATAATAACAACAAATCTTAAGTTTGCATAATGAAGCTGTCCTGCAATTTAAATTATTTCATTACTTATCAAACCTACAACTTTGGAAATGCTTAGCGGCAGTATACATGAGTGACACTGAGAAATAAAACTGGAAGTGAACATATTCAAGCATACTTGGAAAAGATCACTGAAAAGATTAAAGCAATATCTAAGAAGAATTCTTCGATACAGATTTTCATGACAGACACTGTTTTGTTTCAGAGGCCTATTGTAGGTGAGACTTGCAATGCCCACATACAAAATGGAGGGACTGATCTCAGCCTTGGAACAGGTCCTAAAAGTATGGCCCAAACCTTGTTTGGAATAAAAGTAAGAATCAGGCCCACAGGTTATGGAAATGGCCTATTTGTTACATGCATTAATAATTAACTTCTTATTTTCCAGTCCAAGAATTTACACTATCTGACCAGTAAAACCAAAAAAGAGGTATTATTATTATTATTGTTTGTTAAGATCACACATAGTTAATACCCTATTTAAATACAACAGCAAAACAAAAAGCACAGAGGCATTAGTACAATAATAATGTACATGAGCATTATATCAGGCAACAAAGTGAGGCCATGTAAGAAGATTAGACAGTCAGATATCTATATCACTCATCACACACACACATACACACACGTGTGTATATACACACACACACCATACACTACAACAAATATTGTGATCAAATGGGTAGTATACCTGCTTCACATTCAGGTAATCTCAGGTACTAATCTTGGCCCAAACACTGGCTATATAACTGAGGTTTGTTATAGTATACCTCAGTCTTGGCAGGCAAATGCAAGGATAATACCTCAAAGTAAGTCACAATCACTTCTTCCACATCCTGTACAATTCATTCAATGCTACAAATCACCTCAATTTAGGCCACAACTATTTCCACATCATTTCCAAATCATTCAATGCTAAGCAAGTAACAGCATCATTAAATGAACAGAATGTCAGAGTAATTATGGTGATGGTGGTGTTATTAGTAGGGGTATGAGGTTTCTAATGATGCTCGTCAACTTCAAAGGTTATGTAGAAAAAACGGTGTTTGAAGAAAATATAAGAGTAGGAATTTCAGAGTAGTTGTGGTAACTTTAAAGACATCATACTGGCATTCAACTGGACAGACTAGCTGAATCTATGACAAAGATTCCACTTCCATAAAATACAATGTAACTTTCCCTTAAAATACCTCAAAATTTCGCACAACACACACTTTGTATACAATAAATTAAAGATAAGTAGTAGGGCAAGTATAAATCCCAACCCAAAACTTTCAAAAGTCCACATTGTCAGCACACTGGTACTTTTAAAAAATCATACAAAATTCACAGACTTTTCACAGCTTATACCACTGATCAGCTATCATCAATGCAGTTTGGTATGTTCCATTTTACGCACAAGTTGCAGTAAGACATATCATCGTACAACATTACACTGAATGGTGTTTGGTTGCAGCCACCTTAAGATGCGTTCCTAATATTGCCAAATTGGTATCAGAAAAGGATTATTAAAAGCTATGGGCATGGATAAACTATAGCTATGGGCATGGGTGAACTATAACAACATGAACTCCACATTAAGTTGAAAGAAAACTGGCTAAGGACTGAACAGGCACACAGACACAAAGCATACATTACACTATGACAGAACATCCTTTTGAAAATCAGCTGTATAGAGACATGATCTTTGCACAAAGTTTTACAAAGACACTTTCATTAATTTTAAAACATTTAGATTCATTATATAAACACAGTCATTCTTTTGTACATTTTACATCCAGAAACAAAGTTTATAAAATCGGTTTCAACATTTAATAAAGCTCTGTTTACATTTTTGTGCCTTAACACCAGGAGAGACAAGACAAATATAATATACCCACTCAGTGACACTGTTCCACATTATTTTTACATCATTTCCTTCCATACCTTCAAGGAAAAATATATTCAAAGGGTTCTGATGAGGGTTTATTGCAATAAACATGACTAATTATTTTAACATTGTCCATCACCTAGGTTTATTAAAAACACAATGTTCAGAGACTGGATATGGGCACATCTAAGTTACAGAAGGCTCAAAAGAGCAGGATCACCAGCTCTCCACCTCACTTGAAGACAAAGACAGATCCAATCTCTAAAACGTTGTGTTTTTAACAAACCTCGATGATGGACAATGTCCAAAGCATCAGTCCAGTTCGTAAGAACCCAACAGAAATTTAGACTTGGAACAGTTCAACGTGATGAGTTAGAACCTTTGGCTGGGAGCAGAACAGTCATTACTGTGCAGGCCCAGGTGTTGGCACTTCTCTCCAGCAACAAAACAAATCACGATTTGCAACCATTATGAGAGAAGATGCACAGATTAAAACAGGAACCATAAGCCACTCATACACATTTACACATGCCATAAAAATTCTAGGCACTCAGGACTCTTTTATTTTAAAGAAATATATTCCTATGAAATCACAATCAAAATGTTAGCGTAGTCAGTATAGCGACTCACTACGGTCTGGACAGTCCGGGGATCGAATCCCAGTGGGGGCGAGATTTTTCACAGCCATCCAGACTGGCCCTGGAGCCCACCCAGCCTCCTGTACAATGGGTACCAGGTCTCTTTCCCGGGGGTAAAGCGGCCGGGGCGTGGAGTTGACCACCCACCCCCATCTAGTGTCAGGGTTAAAGAAAGAGTAGAGCTATACCTCTACTCCCCCTCTGGGCCTTCATGGCCTGTTCTAGGGAGAACTTTACCTTTACCTTATGCTGTAGGTGGGAATAAATTTTGTTTGCCGTTGCAGAACTGCCCAAATACATAGAGGCCATCCTTTGCTTGGAAACAACTGTGGACTTTCTTGGTAAAGGGGACACTGCATTACTGTCTTAATCATACCGTCCATTGCTGTTTATTGCTGTCATCTCACATGCCCATTCATACTTACTACATAATACACACATAATAATAAAGGAACAGTATTTTACACACAAGGACACCCTATAATGTTACAGCAATACAATTTCTTAATAGCCTACTGAAAGTTGTGAGCATGTAAATCTATAGTAGAAACTTCTCCTCTTAAATTTTAACACACTGCCTTTAAAAAGTTCATCATCCCTGGACTAAAAACTTCAGAAAGTGTTCACTGCATTCTGTTCAGAATGTACTACAGATGGTATTCTTATGATTTCACCCATACTTCAGTGTATACTGCATTGAGTTCTTTATTGTATATAAAGATGCAAAAGTTCCACACATCAAAAAATTATGCTGACATATGGAACTACCACCCTATGAACCAAGTCTTACAATCTCCTTTTATTCCCACCCCCTCCCCACAGGGAAGAGGAATAATAAGAGAAGTTTCTGACAACACATACACTCAAAAAAATTCTGAAGGTAAATTGGTGTTGTAAGTATAAAAGGCGAGATGTAAAGGTCAAAAGAAAGAATATATACACATGGGGGGAGGGGGGGGGGGGGAGTATGAAATATTGCATAATGTTCAAATGCAGAACAGTGTAGTGAATAGCAGCTGACATTTCTCCATTATGAAGGTTATGAAACACCAAGGATGAAAGGACTGTGTTAGTGCTGAATATGACAGGAAGAATGGATTCAGTAGTGGGGGAAGAAGCAGTTGTGGCCTATTTCAAGGTTTATCCCAGAATTTGTGTTGGGGATGAATGAAACCAGGAAAAGCCTAAGCCAGGGCAGTTGATTTCCAGGCTAAGATCTGAACCAGGTATGTCAAAAATGTAAGTCAAAAGCATTACTGCTTAGCCAACTTGCTGAGTTATGTCAGGTGATAGGATAATAATGTGAATGCTAAACTTGAAAAGACAGAGAAGTCAACAGTCAGGGTCTACTTTAAAGTAGTATCCCAGCATCTTGCTGGACAGACTGAGGGAAATCACAGAAACCTGTCAAGATAATGGGTGTCCAAGGTAAATTTGAAAAAAGGGCCTGCCATATATGAAGTGGGAGGGCTAACAAACATACCAAAATGTTTGGGGGCACTAATACTTTATCTAATACCTAGTAACAGGGTTGACAATGGTCAATGACTGCTTCCTACATAGAAGCTCATCATTCATGCTCATCTCACTCTCACCTCTTCCTTCACTTTGTAATATATGTGTGTTTCACAGTACATAAAAACATGTTAATAATTAGTGAAATGTTAATACAGTGGTTCAGACAAACATACATGACAGGCTTCATTAATGTTAGTGAGCCCATCATAATATGTAGTGCTGAACCACTTCCGTACCCTCAACTGGTCAAGCCAATTCCTTATTTCCAAGAAGGACTGCTCGTTAGTCAAGTCAAAGAGTAGCAAGAAGCCCATTGCATCTCTGTAGAAGGCGGTGGTTAGACTACGATATCTAAGGCAAGACAATACAAGGTTATTACAATACTACATTGGAACACTATTCATACAGCAAAAGCAATTAAAGGCAAGTTTAACACTAACTGGAAACTGTCACAGCTATTAGTCATGGCTGCCTATGTGATACAAAAAGTCTAAGGGAAAACTAAGTATGACAGTGCATGACAAAAAAATATTGCTCTTCAATTTATAAAATTACAGAACAACTAGTATTTCACTTATAGATCTATCACACTTAATGGTGCTTACATTTCTGATATAATTTGTATGTTAAATAAATATTAAATGTATTGCAATAGGTCTTATGTTTTATAAATCCAGATCAGACTTTATTGTTACTGGAACTGGTTAGCTGTAGTACAGATTCGTTTAGATATGTCAATAAAAACTTTACATGTCACACAAAAATGGTGTATCAGCAGTGGCATAGATAACCGTTATCGACCCCCCCCCCCCACTCCTACTCAATAATCGGGACTCCCCCCCATAATTAGTATCAAAGTTACTCCCATATCTCATAAGGGAATAATGCCTTCTATGAGACAAATTGAATTGAATAAACCCACAACAAATATGAATATCTTGTATGTTCAGGGGTCCCCCTGACCCAAGGCCCCCCCCCTCACACCATGGGGTCTCATAGGAAACTCATTTAAAGAACAAAGTTCTGTGTCATAAGTCTATCCATGTCTGAAATTATACCATTAGAAATTAAATACACAGAGGTAGAAAAACATTGCAGCATACTAATGAAAATGCCTATTCTTCACCAAATTCTTTATTCATTCCAGAGTCTCATAAATATATAATCCCAATGAACAAACTACATTACAAAAATCTTACTATTTTATTTTTCTGTTTCTTTTCCTGTTTCAAGTCTAGTCGATCTACAAAAGACCTTAAAGGCATCAATGTAAAATTTAATGGAGGTACCAGGAATTCATGCATGGTCACCTAGCAGATGGAAGAATAATGGACAACCAGACATCTCCCAAACCAATTTATATCAAGAACTTAAAAACTAAATCTCAGACACTGAGTGGAAAAGGTTTTAAAATGGCAATTTCTGAATTACAACATGCAAAAAATTAAAACTGCATGCCTCTTTTATGCATTTTATCAAATAAGTGTCATCAACCTACCAAAAGCTAAAGACCATCTTATTTGATACATTTTATTTTTCAGAATGTTATAGTACAGTATTTTCAATTAAAAGTCAGCACCTGGCAGTCAAAGAAAAGAAAGAGAAGATGTGGTGAATAGGAACAGAAATATAAGAGATACAACAGAACCATACTTCAGTATGGCTCCTGGCACAATACATGAAAGCAATCAAAGGAAGTTAATACTGCTCAAAAAAGTGCCACTATGTATTACAGACACTCCAATTCTTATACAGGTCTCAAAGCCCCATAAGACAAATAATTTAATATTTCCACCATATTCCCTTGCACTATTAATAACTGTGACTTTTCCACAGTAAACCATTCCAGCACTGCTAAAGTAGGAAAGATACTACTGGTTAAAGTTTCCCAGCAAATAAAAGTGTCTGGTAAAATGAATTTACTGCTGTCATGCCAAATGCAGTTTCTCAATCAAATACAGTGTACTGTTGATTATTATCTGTTCGTGGATTATTGAGTCTGCAGATTATCTTTGCACAATCGTAAGTTGCCAAAGACTAATGACGAAGGTGGGAAATAACATAATTTAGTGCCAAGTGCTCGAAAAAATCCTCAATACAGACAAAAATCATGGCCTACTTACATAAACAGTAAGTGTCTACTCATAAGCTACATATGTATTATGTACATAGTAAATGACAGTTTTACTTTTTGTTCATGGCTCATAAAGTATGTGTCCTAGATTATCCATGTTTCTCAATTATCCATGCACCTCCTCCCCACCATTACCCCAGATAATCAAGAGTACACTGTAATACCCTTCCAACATTCAGTAATGATACAGTGCAGCAAAATTATTTAAACCACACTACCAAGTGTTATGATGCCAAAGACTAATACGTGCATGGTATTGGTGAAGGATCAAAACACTAACACTTGCAGGAATCATATACATATCAGAAATGTAAAACTGCCAATATAACACACGTCTACAATATTAACAAATTAAAAAATGAATGCAAAGCATAATTATTATGGGGCACTTCCTCTCCAAAAAAAATCCAAGTAACAGTGCTGAAGTCTACGCACAGTTCCTATTACACTCCACTGTTGCATTGTTGTTAGGATACAGAAAAAACACAAATGTCTGGAGCAAAAAATTTCCACTTTTGGCACATGGAATTTAAATATGTGTTATACATTTATTTTCTTAACTTACATGATCGGAACTGCACATACACCACAAGGAGCCAATGCTCTGCATATGCACAGAACAGAGATGTGAATGTTCATGCCCATACAAACACATGTACATCTTTGTGTAACATGGTTGTTGAAATTGTCTAATCTAAACAAAAACTGAAATGGCTCAACAACTTTTCACGTAATTCTCAAATTTAAGATTTTATAAAGATCCTGGCAGCTGTTTTTGAGTTGTTATACGGGTTCAGATGGGCAGACAGATTAACATACTAGCCACTCTAATTAACTAACTAACTAAAAAATTCCATGGAGCAGAGTCCTTCTTGAGAAGCTAACATGTCCTCAGCTAGTCAAGAAATTCCCCGCATTTTACGGAACCCAAAGGTTCATTACCGCATTCACAAGAGCCCGCCACCTGTCCCTATCCTCTCTGCAAGGATGAAAATGCACCTAAAATATCCTCAGTATTACTAAGCAAATTTTTCTGGTAGGAAGAAACAGGTTCATATTTTTTGCTGCTGCCTTCTACGTAGTTTTCAAACGGGTGTAATTTACTTCTAACAGCAATACATGGAAAAGTGCTCAGCTAAATATATATAGACACCTAACAGTAACTGGTGATTTGTTTTTCTATGAAGTTCCTGCTAAGTACACCCACCTATAATGAAGGAAAAAATTACCTCCATTGAGACTCATTAAAAACTGGTTAATAAGATCTCACAATAACATAACTGACAAGTGAGAAAGCTGAGGTCTCTATTCTTCTGAGATGTGGCACCGCATCACTGGACGATCAATGCCCCCATATCTCAGAAGAATGTAAATCTCAACTACACAGATGTAGAAGCCTAAAAAAACTTGGAAGAATAAAGCTCTTTATGTATGAAGTATAAATTTCATCACTTCTGTGTTGAGAATGGGTGGGAAAATGAAGACAGAAGAGAGACTATGATGAAGATAATTTATTTCCACTGATCCTGAAGTCTGTGTGGTTACACGAAATTAAGAATACATCAAAGTTTTGAATCAAAACTTAAACCTCAGATAACAGGAAATGCAACTAATTACATTGTATGGCCACTACTAGAGTCCAAGAAAACATATTTTTGGACTGCATGTACAAAAAAAGGTGCAATAACAAATCTGCGCCACACTAGAGTACAGCAAAATTCCATTAATCCAACTCGCAAGGACAGGACAGGACAGGACAGGACAGGACAGGAGCCGAATTATTGAACGTTCTGGACTATCAAACAGTACCTACATTGCCCGAAGTTCTTAAAGGTAATTTTTTGTTACTGCTCCTATACTTGGACTGTAAAACTAATGAGAGGAGTATTCCATTTTGAAAGCTCCTACATATGCTGGTTCAGGGCCATCAGGGTCCTCTCCTGTGCTTTCTGGCATCTTCATAGCTAAAGAAATTGATCAAGTAGGAGACAAGGGGTCAGGAGACAGCATAATAGTTGATGTACGGACACTCTTTAAGACATTTTTTAACATGTCCCTGAGATCTGCCTCTTTCAATAATGAAGTTCTTTTCTGGCATAAAGCAAAACTTCCAGTCTTGAGATTATCAGGATTTCCAAATTATCCAATGTCAGGATATAAAAATTTTGCTGTATTTAACGACATATCTTCAGCATTTCAAAACCAAAGCACATCTTTCCATTTTTAGGCATGTTCGCAAAATTGCGAAAAGCAACTATTAAATTCATCATGTCTGTCTGTCTGTCTGTCCGCATGGAACAACTCAGCTTTCACCGGACGGATTTTCATACAATTTGATATCGAGGATTTTTCGAAAACCTGTATAGAAAATTCAAGTGTGATCAAAATCTAACAAGAATAACAGGCACTTTACATAAAGACCTATATACATTTATGATAATATCTCGCTCAATTCTTCTTAAAATGAAAAACGTTTCAGACAAAAGCTGTAGAGAATATCAAAACACACATTTTACATTCAATAAATTCTTTACTGAAAATCGTGCCATTTATGAGATAATGTGGAAAGGTATGGTAGAGCCAGACAGGCCACATATGACAATATTATACTGTGCAGAAAAGACACAATTTGCATGTCGGATAACAGCAAGAATATAGACGCACACTCATAATATTCAATACTTATTACTGTTAACAGCAGTATGAAATATTTGGTAGCACAACAACAGTGCAAAGAGAACCCATTGTTGCATTTCCATGGCAACACTGAACACATTTATATTGTTGACATCTACCTTTATACTCACAACAATAAAAAGGGAATTTATTGTTGCATTTCCACAATGTAACATTGTACATATTTTGTCTATCTTGTTATATCATACTTTCTACTGTACATACAGTAGAGACTTCTACCTGTAGTAGTTACAATCACAATGGAATATTTTAAACTATAAACAGATCTTTTCTGTGGTGCCAAGAGGCAACTAAAAATTCATTACTACGGACACATATATCTTACCTTGATTTCAACTCAAAATTGTAACTAGGGACTCTTCCCTAACTTTGTGGCCTACAGCTATATTTCCTGAATGTTACACACATTCATGCATATGAAATCAGTGATACATAATTATGTGCATGAAGTTTAGGCAAATCACAAGGGAAAAGCTTTCACAATTTGTCATGAAAACAACATGGTAATGTAAAATATATGTTACATCTGTGAATGAGGGAAAACGCCTAATACAATATGTTGCACACAGTCACTGACTAATAATACATGTACAAAATAAGTCAAGTACAATACTCAGGCTCATACAGAACGTGAGTACAGTGCTGTCATTTACAAGGAGGAAAAATGGTGACTAATCACACCAAACTGCATCAGAAGTTTATTTCTTATAAACGATGCACACAAAATGAAAATCTAGTGTCAGCAATGAAATAATTTTTGGTGCAGGAAAGTATGGTATGTTGAGCAGAAAATAAATGTGAAAACTTTCAAAAAAATTGACAATAAGTTTGATTTCTCCATCACAAACTCCACAACAAGAAATCAAACTCAGGTCCTTAAGGTGAAAACTTAGAAGTCATAAATTTTCTGGTCTTGGAAACAGATGCTGGAACCAGCAGCCTCTCAGACTTTCAGTATAGTATGTTGAATGCCAGATCATGCATCATGAAGTCATACTTACAATGTATGCAACAAATCTGGGGAGTGCTTTTACCCTAAAAAAAAAGCTTCATTATGATCTATTATTTCATAATAACTACAACTGCTACCACTAGACTTCACAGTACACTAATTTCATTACCATGAATATGTGTAAAATGGATTTACTTTGGGAACTGAGCAAGTACCACTTCAACCTGATGCCACAACTTACCTCTCTTGACCAGCTGTGTCCCACAGCTGCAGATGTACCCTCTGACTGCGGCCCTGAGACCGATATACCTGCAACATCATGAATCAGCAATGCTTACATTGTAAAAGTACATGTCAGCAGGACTGTCAAATGACATTCATAAGGAAGCACTGATATAGTACCTTCCACAACACCAGACTTGAACAAAACTACAGCCCAAAAGCTCATATTTCATCCCACAGTTCCACTGTGAGAATTTTGTATAACATACTTAAGACTGTCACAGCAGAACCCAAGTGTTCAAAATTGCTCACACCAAAGCCCCACAAAAACTATGTATGTGTTTCCTGTCTCCCACATCCTAGCCATATTCCCAGCCCACCTTACCTAAGGGTGTAAATAACTGTTTGCCCATACTTTCTAAATTTTTTGGTACCACTTGGATAAAATTTGGTAGAGAAGATCTACTGCTAACGCCATTTACCAAGTGTGAGTTTCCTGGTTCAACAGATCACAGCACTCAGTGAATCAGAATATGAAGAAAGATTCTGATGCTGCTGAGCAGAAACCTTAGCTGACTACCACTGGTCTGAAGAATGATCACCAGATGGCACACAATTTAGTCATTTCTTTGAAGTTGACCATTTCATGGACATGTGCCTGAAATTTAAGTATGAGATGGATGTTGTCATGGCACCATACCAGGATGTGTACAGAAGTAAAACAATCAAAGATCACCTCTTTCTTCACCAAGTCTTCTGTCTCCTCCTCTGCCATACACTCTTATTTCATTTGATCACCCTGACAATTTTCAGCCAGGAACACTGCAACTCCAACACACACACACACAAATGCTTTCAAGCTTATTAATCATTAATTTACATAGTGTCATGTTTCAGGTGTTTCCAGTTCCGCAACTCCATTTCAACCACAAGGTCTCAAATTCACACATTGCTGTGTCACACAGCATAACATTTTCAAGACTGTTGACTCCTGCAAATGGCAAGGGTTTCCTGTACAGTAAAGTTATTTTATTTTAAACTGTTAGAAATAAGGTGAAAAATTCAATCCAAGAATTAACTTACAAGTCTTTTTTCTCGGAAGTCTATGCCAACCGTTGAGATGAAACGGTTATTGAAGGTTCCATCTGTATACTGATAAAGGAAGCTCGTCTTTCCTACTCCAGAATCACCCAGAGCCAGAAATTTAATTAAGTAATCATAATCCATTGCAGACACGTAATCTTGGCTGTATGTGAAAAATAAAGACAACTTAAATACGGAAGTGCAATAATTGTATAATTACATTTGTGACACAAAGGAATGATGAGATATCCAATAACTCTATTTAAGAGAATATTTTATACACAACAAAAGTTTATCTTCATAAATGGGTCCATTTCATATACTATTCTTGAAAGCTATGGTAACCATGTTTACAACACTACAAGTTCATAACCTCATTTATGTTAGCTCCTGAAATCACGAGGACATTTTAACTCATTTATAAGCTTCGGATGTCGTCAAGTTTGAATTGTCTCAATGGCGTTCAGTTCTTCTTCTAAAAACTCATCGCTTATTTTTAAAAAGGACAATCTGGGGATCCCCTTTGAAGTTGGTTGTCCCATTTCCATTTCCATCACCATTTACCATCTACGCCCACACAATAGTTTATTGATTAGGTGAGGTTCTGTCAGCTCAAAACAAACTAGGGTCGAAAAATATCAGTCATTGCTTGCATTTCTTTGACACACCACACATCCCAAAACCGCATACGAACTATATCGAATCAATACCTCAGAAGTGCATTAACCTCTTCTCATATCTTCCACTTTATTGTGCAAAGTTGGCAGCACATCGATGTTTACTCCCACCACAGATGATGTCAAAACAAACTTCTACTTGTGTCTAAGTTTCCTAACGTTATTTATGAGTATTTATGTAGTCCAAACTATCAACTATTTTACGATTATTTCCATACTATCACATGAATTACTATGCACATTCACATCAAATGACGACGTACCTGTTGCACTATCAACGCCCTCTACGAAACAAATGACTGTGGCAAGGAACATAGAAAATAAAGAGATAAAACAGAGGGTATGTCACATGTTGTAATGTAATCATTGAACTGTCACTTGGTAGCTAGATGATCGGTGTTCGCAGCCAAGGATCAAGTCTCGCAGCTATCACAGATGATACGAGCAGCCATTTGTATGGCCACCGCTGATAGGAGCGCTGAGGGAGCTGGACGGTAGGTGTTGCTTGCGAACGGTAGTGACATGCGCTAACTGATCATCTGATTACATTTCGGATGTACGTCGAGTTCATAAGTGTGGATTAGCGAACGTCGGAGTGGGCGGTGAGGACTGGGGTATATTGTTGTGTGTGTTATACAGTAAGGCGCAACAGGGTATCACTAATCTGCGTTGCTGCGATTAAAAGTGGGCAAGTTAAAGAGTAATTAATAGTTTCGGTTTACGCAGTTTCAAACGAACCTTTAGCGTCATAACCGCATTCTAAGAAAAAAATGGACAAGATGGTTTTGGGAGACGGACCTGATAATTTACAACACAGATGGCGTCACCTTCGTAAAGTGTTGGAAAGATCAGGTCCTTTTTGCCATCCTGACTTTGACCCATCTCCAGATAATCTGAGTTTTGTGATGGGATCATGTAAGATTTTAGTTATTGGTGCCGGTGGGTTAGGTTGTGAACTGCTGAAAGATTTGGCCCTTATGGGGTTTAAAGACATCCATGTTATTGATATGGACACAATCGAGTTATCTAACCTGAATAGGCAGTTTCTGTTTAGAAGACGAGATATCGGACAGTCAAAAGCCGAAGTTGCAGCTAAATTCATAAGCACTAGAATTCCAGGTTGTCATGTCACCCCACATTTTTGTAAAATCCAAGATTTTGATGAGACATTTTACAGCAGTTTCCATGTTGTGGTATGTGGTCTTGATTCTATAGTGGCACGCCGTTGGATCAATGCTATGTTAATATCACTGCTGTCTTACAAAGATGGTGTCTTGGATCAGTCTGCTGTCATTCCAATGGTAGATGGAGGAACAGAAGGATTCAAGGGTAATGCTCGTGTTATCTTACCAGGTATCACAGCCTGCATAGAGTGCACTTTGGATCTTTTCCCACCTCAGGTGACTTTTCCGCTTTGCACCATTGCAAACACCCCTAGGCTACCTGAACATTGCATTGAATATGTGAAGGTTATTCAGTGGTCCAAGGAGAATCCATGGGACATACCTATTGATGGTGATGATCCGCAGCATATTAATTGGATATATGAGAAGTCTATGGAGAGGGCTGCCCAGTTTGGTATCCAAGGAACAACTTATCGACTGGTGCAGGGAGTTGTCAAGAATATAATTCCTGCAGTGGCATCAACAAATGCTGTAATAGCAGCAGCCTGTGCAACAGAAGTGTTCAAACTGGCAACAGGTTGCTGTGTTGCACTGGATAACTACATGGTATTCAATGATGTGGATGGTGTGTATACATACACATATCAGGCAGAACGTAAGGAAGACTGTTTAGCATGCAGTCAGAAGCCTAAAATGTTGGAAATACCAGGACCAGAGGCTAAACTTGAAGATCTCATCACAATTCTGTGTGAAAATCCTAAGTTTCAAATGAAGAGCCCGGGACTGACTGCCATCATTGACGGCAAGAATCGCACATTGTACATGCCTACAGTTACCAGCATTGAAGAGAAGACACGGGTCAATCTCAAGAAATCCCTCAGTGAACTTGGGTTGGAAGATGGATCACAGCTTATGGTGGCTGATTCCACATCACCAAACACACTCATTATTATACTCAAATTTGGCCCTCCACCTGATGTTGATATGAAGTGAATGCAGGCTGCTGAAGGGCAGTTTGAAGAATGTGAGCCTCTGTTGTTCTTTCTAAATAAGTGTGTGGGCAACTCCAACTTGGAAAAAGAGATTGCTATGTGATAACGTGTTGCATCTCTCTTTCCAGTTTATATTCAAAAGAAACATTTAACTCCAACAAGAAAACTATTTATACATAAGATTTCATTTCAGTGTGTTAAGTTCATTTGAAAATTAAAGTATCTCATTCTAAAAGTGTTGTGTGTTATGTTTAAGTATGGCTAAAAGTAAAGGATTTTGAAATATGAACAGGTTAGTTCTGTTGCTTAATGTTTAGCATATGTAACCTACAAGGCTGGAAATCCTCTCATGGACATAGCAGAATTCATGTTGAGAGGCTAGTTCTTCCCACTGACTATTCGGCACCTTTAGCGATTTGTGTGAAATCTGCTCAAAGTCATTAGTATCTATGGGGGCATTGATCATACACATTGGCCTTCATGAGCCCTCCACACACACATACATACAACTTTGGCAGTGTTAAGTGTGGAAAATTTGGAGGCCAAGTAATGGGCCCAGTGCAATCACAGCTGTTGCTGAATGAACCTTTTATTGGCCAATTTCTGTAGAATTACCATGAATTGTAAAACATGCGCACTAATGTGTGAGAAACCCACCATTTGTTAAACAAGTAGGGATTGTAATGCAAAAATATACTTTTCATTTAATAAGGTAAAGGTAAAGTTCTCCCTAGAACAGGCCATGAAGGCCCGGGGGGGGGGGGGGGGGGGGGTAGAGGTGTAGCTCTACTTTCTTTAACCCTGGCACTAGATGGGGGTGGGTGGTTAACTCCACGCCCCGGCCGGGAAAGAAACCCGTTACCCATTATTTAATTTAATGCCTAATTTTTTTTTTCATAACACTGTGAGGGTCTTGGAAGGTTAGTTCCCACAATCTTCATATTCTTCCCCCAAAAAACGAAAACAACTTTCAGATTTCATCATGAAACTTTGTGTTACGTGAAAGCATGTGGTCCGATAAGTCTGTTGCATACATTAAAGGAAAGAAATACAGAATTATATGAAGCGTGTAAATTTTAATAAGATAATGACTTCATTTGTATGGTAATCCTTCCAGTTACTAAATGTATACATTCATCACATACATTACATTCAAGGCATTGAACCAGGCATGTCAAAGTCAGTGTATATGGGCTGCAATGAGAGAAGTAAGATTTGAGGTTGTGCCATAACATTTTAAAAATACACAGAAAAGCAGGCTATAATACTATAAACTTACCATGATACCATAAATAAAAATCTAATGTTAATTCCCAGTTTAAAAGTACAAAAATCTAAATTAGTCTATCTCATGTCTAAACAGAAGATTTTCCAGAAACTTGACATCTTTTGATTTGTGTGTAGCATATTAATGACAGGTTTCAAATTTTTCTCAAATACCACTTTCATTATCGACAAATGTGTCCGTTGTTGTGTTTAGGAGTTCCTGTTTTGCTTCACGAGTGAAAATAATCTTTTACACAAATATATACCAATAAACACTGCCCACATTTGGCAGGCCACTGTTTTGCTACTAGGCTTATATTTTTTAATTCTTGTACTTTATCCAGATGGATGATTTCAGCTGTTTCAGTATACTTCTTGCTGCTGTTTCTAAAGATTATTCTAATTTGCACAATTTATCACTTCCACATTTTGCTGTGAATGCCATTTTTTGGTGGTGTGTGTGTTTTGTGATGACTGTTAACATTATTCTCAGTTTTTGTTGAAATGTGGCACCCTCATTTTCTGTATTTCTTCCAGTAGTAGACTATGTTAGTTTTGACATTGTTGGGTTTATTATTTAAATCATAAAAAACAATTCCACTACAACTACACTACAGGAAACATGAAAGAAACACATTTTTGGCAAATTATATTATATTAACTATAATTATTCCTGTGAGCACACACACACATCCTAACACTTCTAAGTGTAATACACTTTCACCACAGCAACAATGTAGTCACATATGGCCACAGTAAAATTGCACAAGCCTTTGCAGTTTCAATCTGATATTCAATTTTACAGTCTCTGAAAGGTTTGGTGGGCCACCAGTTTGATATTCCTGTATTAAATCATAAGGCAGAAATAATGACATGAATTTTTATTATAAAAAACTAAAAAATGGACGTATTGCAACATGTGTCACATTACTTGTTTAGTAATAAACATGTATTATAAACATATGCAGTTTCACTCAACAATTTGGCATTCAATTCTGTGATCTTTGAGAAGTCTCATGGTTCACCAATTTGATATGCCTATATTAAATCATAAAGCAAAATAATGTTATGAATGGGTACAACTTTGTAAAAATGAACTTCTTTTACACCTCCAGTACTTACTGTTTTCAGATGTCAGTATTCATTCAGATTACAACTGTAATCCTGTGCACTGCATTATAAAAATAAAATATAAAAAAATACCTATTTTAATATTTAGCACACTACATATTTAGTAATAAATATATTATATAATATACAACTTTAATAAATGCCAAACACAACAATTTTCAAACTGTCTTTACATTTTCTTACATTTAAGAGCCAATATAACATCATCTGACTTAAATGTCACCTGTTATTTACACTGATTTTCCTTGTTGCCATTTTGAATATCCTGGATACATCTATCATTTACACAACTCAATCATGTCTTGGTGTACTTGTTGACGACAGCAGATGAGACTATCCCACCAGGGTGGTAGCCGTGTCTGGTGGAGTGCAGGGGCCTGCTGGCTATGGGGGGGCCTACTGGCCTGTTATTGGTAAAAGAAACACGCTTTTTTACTACACCCAGACCAAAAACATCAGACATTTTGAATAGTGAGCAAGTGAACTGTGCATTATATTGTTTTGTGAGCTTTTGAACATATTCTAGACAGAAGTTCATGTAATTTGAAGGTGTTCAATAAATGTTGATGTGGGAAAACTCTTCACAGTGAGGCATGGGAAGTAAGAGCCAGCATAGTGAAGCTGTATGATGATGAATGCTTTCAGGATGTGTAGTAGCAACTCGCCACGCGCCACAAAATATTGCACATGCGCATCCACCCCGCATTCCTGGCAGGGATCTTCTCCTGAGCTGCGGTGAATAGGGCATGATTTCCTTGTACTTTTGTGTCTTGTTCCTTACTACTGCATGTGCACTGTTGCCATTGAAATGGTCTGGCAGGTTTCCGTATTGTGTCAAGATTCTGCATGTCTTCACACCAATGCAAAAAAAAAATATATATATATATATATATATACAGCTTGGTTGGAATATACTGGAGTGGAGGGCAGTTTTGTCAAATGGAACATGCAAGGGTCAAGTATGTGCCGTGACATAGTCGCGGCATTCCAAGGAGATCCACCTGACGATACCCTGCACCCCTTACTATCGCTAGTTGGACTGTTCTTTCAGCTCCTTTCCTCCCCTACCTTTCACTTTTGGGATCCGACCAGAGTTTACCTGGATAGCTGTGGATATCTGCTTGACCACTCTACAACCTGGCTCGGAGCAACGAGCAACTAATTCCAGTTTCGGCCTTCATATCAAAATTCTGTTTCGGCAAGGGATTGTTGGAGTCCTTGGTGGTGCCTATGTCTGGAGGTGTTTGTATAGACCGGCACTACCAAGTGTTTGAGATGGTAGAGCTGCTCTGGTAATCAGTCGACGAGTTTGGTTAGCGTATTTCATGCTGTATGTTGTGTACTACAAAGTCTGTAAGTAAGGATTTGAGTTATTCTATTTGTTATAAAATAAATCATTAAGTCTGATGTGGTGTATTGAGAATTTATGTGGGGTGATCTACCCGCTATACTGATCCACAGTAGTATTGCACGTTTCAAGTATTCAATGGAAATGTCAGCCATTTCTGAATTTTGCAAAAATGTTACAAACAATGCATACTGCTGACAATTTGCTGACTGCGCTTTGTTCCAAGCTAATTCAAACACCACTCAAATATAAATAATGCACTATTACCTGAAATGTGTTATATGACACAGGTTTATAGTCTAAGTGCTGACTGACATGTTCCATAAACCCTTAACGTTTAACCCTTTAAATCCTAATGTCGACTGCAGTGGACATGTAGTGTGCTGCTGAGAAAACTGAAGGTCAGACTCAAGTCATCACCAACACGAAGGCAAGTTTTTACAGCCCCGAGAAATCTGAAAAGCTGGGTTTATATTTGACCAGTACAATATAAAGTAAATCTAAATTCACCTGACAACTTTTAATGAAGACACCCAATATCAAATCTGAACAGAATATGATAAGCAGATTCGAGAGGACATGGGTAGACACAGCCTCCATATTATCATGTTCATGAACAAAAAAAAAAGCAAGTATGCAATGTACAAACGGACCGCTTCTGACACAGCATGGATATAATGCATTGTTCCTGGCGATGTAAAATACAACATGAGAAAACTGATATGACCTCAGCATAATGTATCACAAGGTATATATCATCAAAGGCACAGTCTGTAGTACTTTTTTGCTGTCTTGATTTCAGTCAGATGAAACAGTGTCTTCAGAATCAACGGCTCTTCCTAATTCTGATCAAGTACACTCAGTTTTGTGGTAACTTGGTCAATGTATTGGAAGTTGGTCTGTAAGCATGAGTGGATGTACACTGTATCTCTACTGTACATAAATAGTAACATATTTAGCTATGAAAGCTAGTTCTCCCACAGTGGAGTTTCTGGTTTAGTTAGATTTTTGCAGATGGCAGAATTTGAGATTGTGTTGGCCATTTCTAAGTAAAACCCAACCCCCCTGCACAACCAGATCGTCATCATCCCTGTTAAGGGTACCCAATCAGTTTGGTCACTTCAACCATTTAGCTCTGCTGACGAACTCTGGAGATCTTCTTGCTTTTGTCATTAGTTTTTGGTGGCAGTTGTCTATCTGAGGACATATGGCGGCTGTACACACTGCAGACAAAAAACCATGACGTATTACACTAAAAGCATAAGAACACTGTACTGACAGTAACACAAAAGCTCAAGTTAGTTAAAAAACTTGAGATGAGGAACTGGCACACAAGCGTGTGCACACACACACACTCACAAAGAAGAAGAAGACAAAGCTTACGGGAATGATGATACAAACCATACGACATAAACTACAAAAATTAAGTTCATTAAATTTGTAAGGAACTCTGATAGCGGTGCTGGACTTCCCAAATACAAGAGCATGAAAAAATCTTCATATGAAGAAGTGAATGCTGTCCTTCGGTGGTTCAACCAGAAGCAGGGACAAGGAACTTCAGTCTCTGGTCCCATGTGTGCCCAGCAAGCCAATTTTTTCATGAAGCTTTGGGATCTGAAGGCGAGTTCAATACCTCCTTTGCATGGCTGACTAGATTCAAGCTCAACTTCTCCCTTCCATTAGCCTGGATAATCGGTATTCTGCTGGGAGGCTGGCAGTATATGAAAGTCTCAAATAATATTAACTTCATTTTACCAAATATTTTTGGCTAAATTTTGGAAGTTATTATACTGTACTTGATTTTTTTTCTTCCAACATTTCTTGCCTGAAAGTACATACATTATATGGAGGCATAAATTGTTACACATTCTAAAAGCAAATGCAAAACCAAAAGGCTTGATTGTATAACAAATCATGTCAGATTCTAACACTGTTAAGAGATAAATGATACAATCAAAAAAATGGTGTAATAGCTACATGGAAAACATCAGCACCTAAATGCCACAGAACATTTCCTGGACAGACAATGTCAAAATTCAATAACACAAAGTCCCTCAATAAATACAGTCAAACTCGGTCATAATGTCATGAAAGGGACTGAATATGTCGTGTCATTATAAACGAGTGTTGTTATAACTGAGGAGTATAATGTTATTGTTAACACTGAGGAATTAACTGGTACCACAGAAAATCTGACATTATATATGAGGTGTCATATAAACTGATGTCATTACAACTGGGTTCAACTGTATTTAGTACATGAAAACACACATGAAGAACAGGCAGTATATGAGGGCCGAAAGTCTGTATTCATTGGTGGGGAAAAAGAGTTGAAATCTGTTCCACCCACAACAGTGATGAAGATTCATGTCTTCTGAATGTGACACTGTCATTGAGCGAGCAGTTCCTTACACTTCAAAGAATTGTAGTCTTCTTCAAAGTCAAGTGGTTGAAGACAAAAGATTCTTCTTGGACCACTTGACCCTGAAGATGAACGAACTATGATCCTTTCAAACGTTAGAAACTATTTGCCCAACAACACTGCGATCACATTTCTGAGATCTGAATTGTTAGCAAAACTGCTGTGAGAACCTCAAATCTTGCAAAAAGTTGGTGTCTGAATTTTAATTCAGCTAAATGAAAGCAACTTATTAGCCTCTGTTTGCAAGAAGCTGCTCTCTACTCTTACACTGATTTTAAGTAAAGGAGATACTTACTATCTGTATGTTTCTGTGCGGATGTACTCCATGACATGGGACACTCCTACCTGCAGCTGATCTGCAATGGGCGTCACCCATGGGTTGTTCTCCATCTTGAGAACAGACTTATTGCTTACCAAATCAAGATTGCCTGTAAAATGAAACCATACCACATGCTCAATAAGATACAGCAGTGGAAGCCGTCAGAATACATTCTTTATGCTAAAATCAAAGTAGCAGACTTTCAATTGGCATAAAGCATGAAATATTTATTTTGATACCAGTTTCCATTAAAGTATTACGAAACATTTACCTTACAATATCCTATAACTAAAGGTTTGTTGCTTTAAGTCTGTGGACTTTACGCTGACAATGCAGTTGAATTACAGAGGTTGTCCTTTGTTTCTTGTTTCAGTCCTGTTTCTAGTATTAATTTTCTATTAATCATTATATAAATCCCTGTCACATAAGCACATGCCTGTATTTAATTGGGATTTATGTACCAGAAAGGGCAGTGTGACATAAAATAAACTGTATTTGTTTCAACGCCACATAAAAAGTATAATATTAATAAAAAAAAACCATCAGTCTGTATACAAACTTTTTGAAACAGTCAAAGCACATTTCAATGCTTAACATAATTAAACTGTTGGCACACAATAAAACCTGATAAAAATTACTCTATGGGTCATGATTTTTACACTGGACTTCCAGTTACTGATCAGGTTTTATCAGTCATCAAATGTGGGTCTACTACAGTAAATCTCAGATAACTCTGTGTCCTGTATTTTGGGTGCTGTTACTTGTAGACTGTCAGGCGGACATGCAAGTTAACAGGTACTTCAGTTGTTTTCTGATGCACCCAGTAATCTCTCAGCCTCAACACAGAATTAAAAGCAGTAACACTGTATTTGTTCAATGTCTCATTTTGGTGACTACTAACCTAATATGTGTTGTTTGTTATTCATGTGGATACTCACCAATCTCCGGTGGCAGGACAGTAAGGCGATTACTCTGAATATGCAGCTCACGCAATCTAGTGAGATCACCAACTTCTTTGGGCAGCTCCACCAGGTCATTCTCACGAAGCACCAGCTGCAAACACAATATAGGACATTCCCATGTTTGGTCTTTCTTAAGGAAATGCTATGAACTTCTCAAAGTTCAGAATACTTAGTCACAGGGAAAAATTAAATCAAGGAATTGCTGGAAATATACAGCAATGACAGTAACTAAAAAGTCACACAATCCACTACAAAGTAATCATACACAGCTTAAAACTGGTCCAAAATTATCTACCTGATGTTCCTGCTTACCCAGCCAGGTTAACTTTGTGCAGAAATCTCCTGATTACCCAGTGCCGAAAATACTTCATTCATTAAAACACAAAACAAATGACTCACCAAAGGTTGTCATTTTCAATACTTGCTATATTTGTAATTAAAATTCTTCTGTAGAATTAGAACTTTACAAGCACTGGTATGCATGACTTTTCAATACCGTGGCATAACTTGTACCTGCCACTACTCACTAAATTCCCACATAACAAAATAAACTTAAATTCCTACATGACATCAAAACCCTTTCTCAGAAAATGTTTCACGTAAGTAGTTACATGACTTCAAAGTCTTCACATGCCCTTTCAGATGTGACATAAATATATAACTAAGGAAGCATCAGTCAGTTTAGCTCCTCTTTCAGTACTTCAAGTATGAAAATAATACTGGCAGTCCTTTGACAGCTATGATACTTTGCTTCTAATTCTCCTCCTCTACCACTACCACTTCCATAAATACTACCACCACCACTAATGCTGTTACTACCACTGCTGCCATTACAACTACTACAGGAGATTCAACTTGAATAAATTAAACATTCAAGAAATGGCACCATTACAGAACATGTGGTGGTCTGTAGAAGAAGCATGATGCACTAAGAAAAATTACTTACAATTTGCAGGTTCTTCAGCTGTCCAACTTCAGCTGGCAAAAACTCAAAATCGTTGTCACCAAGGTATAAGGCACGCAGAGTTTCTGCAACAAAGATACAGCTGCAACATTAAAACAAAACCTTTCACTTACAGACTCTTCACACAAAGCCAGGAGAAATGTGACTAGCCAGAAAACATATTGCAGTCTTTGGAAAATATCTGCCTATCCTTCAAATGAAACTTTTATAACATTCTGTATTGTATGTATGTATGTATGTATGTATGTTTCATGCAACAAACGTTTTAACCACTAGTACGAACATGTCAAAATGTCAGAAACCGACTGTTTTCTGAAGCTAGTTTCCCTAACTGGATATAATTGTTTCTGGATAGTTCTGACAAATTTTAGGTACATAATGAGCATTTTTAAAAAAATTATAGTAACATCCCTATTTAATAAATCTCTGAGAGAACAGCTGTTATTATAATAAGTCACGGTTTTTATTAATTGGGTTCATGCAAAACCACATAAAAAAACTGTTCATCTCCTTATAAAATTTACTGCACACAACGGTCTTTTAAGCAAGTAATTAATATAAAATAAACAATGACAAACGGTTTTTACAAAAAAAAGTACAATTACATAACCAATAATATGAAACACATTTATAAAATGATTTATGACATATGAAACAAAGACTGAAAGAACCTCAGATAGAAATCACAGCACCTATGATGCCTCAAATGACACAGATTCATTGTATGTTCACAACATGTGATATCACATGCCAAGCTTTATGGCTGTAGGTAACAATTTCTGGCAGACCAAAAATATGAATACTGATTATTGCATTGACCTCAGCAGTACTAAACTAAGGTACAGAAACTTTGGAAAATTCTTACACTAAATGATTACACACTAAATTAAAATTCACTAAACAGGGTGGAAAAATATGGCTAATACTGGGCTTTGCATGAAGCTCCCACCACACACCCCACCCCCAAAAAAACACTAAATTCGAATGTCACTGTATGTATTACATACAGCTATCAGAAAGTTGTGTGGCAGTAAAATGAGAGGTTTGTGGTGGTTCTTATTGATGTGCTAACAGCAATACAAAAGGCATATCCCTGATTCCAAACTATTAATTACGTATCTCCAACATCAGAGGTAAGTTTGCAGCTGTAAAATTTCACCAGACTACACACACCTCATATCTTCTAAAGTTCATAACAACTGCATTCAAGCAAGCATGAACTGGTTTCAGGAGTCCCAGAAGCTTCCTCTTTCATGCACACAACATGAGAAATAAGAAGACAGCTTTACCCATCATGAAGAAGTTCCCAGGCAAGTTGCTCTCATCCAAGTTGTTGTATGTCAGGTCTAACACTTCCAGCACAGGAAATGCCCCAAAACCTCGAGGCAGAACGCCCAGGCGATTCATGCTGAGAGCACAACAGTTTGGAGAATTTTACGTTGTGTTCACCGTGCATTTTGATAACATTCAACAATCAAACCAACAAATGCACTTTATTTCTTAAGTATGTATAAGTGGTGATACCAAATGGATTAGTGAAAGTTGAAGTGGACATACTTAAGAAATAAAGTGCATTTGTTGGTTTAACTGTTGAAAGTTTGGAGAATGTTGAGCACGCATTAGTTTCATTCCAGTAATCAAAGTTGTTAACCACTTGTGTCCTAATTTAAATAGCACACCAAATAGCCCATTTAAGTATATTTAAATTACCACAGACCACTTCAGAAGGTCCAACAAGTCATAGTGCAGTTCTTCGATTTCTCACTGCATCCCTCAGCTAAAGCTCCATATTAGGACACAAGGGGTTAATCCACAAAAACAGTAAAAGGTAAACTGTCCATATGCTTAAGCACCATATCATGAAGGTGCATTAGGAAGTGGAGGTAAATATCCACACACTCTCAGCCTTGGCACCAGATAGCAGTGAGTGTCGGCTACACAACCCATCTCATTTAGCCTCAGGGAGAGGGCCCTGGTACTCCATTAGATGGGAGGCTAGGTGGGCTCCAGAGCTGGTTTGGACACACTGGAGGAGAGGAACATCTCTTGCCCCTGCCAGGAATTAACTCTGATCCCTCAGTTGTCCCCCCTGTAGCCTAATCACTGTACAGACAGAGCTATCCTGGCAAACACTACACTGTATAAACAAGACAGGCAATGTACAAGTAACGTAACATTGTGGCATGTTCGCGTAGTGTTTATACCTCCTCAGCTATCCTAACTGCCTGCGACCATTTCACTCAAAGAGAGCGCTTTTATGCTGATTTAATGTCACCAGCAACAATACAATGTACTCAGGTCTTCATGTAAAGTGTTCGACATATTTGCCCAATTTTCAAGAAATTTTGAGTTTCTTGATAGATTTTCATGAAAGTCCCCAAGAGCAAATTTCACGGAAATCCATCCAGCAGGAACCGCACTGATATGTGCGGGCAGATGGACAAATGGATGGACTTGAAGCTAATATGTGCTTTTCACAACTCTGTGAATGCACCTGAAAAGGGCACATTAACCTTTAAAAGCCGGCGATTTAAATGCCCTGTACTGTCAGCGGACCGGAATTTTCTCTGGGGATTTAAACGTTTGTTGCAATGGTTAGGAAATTTTTGAATATCTTGAAGAATATTAACGCTGGATTGTGAAATAAATCGTATTTACTCAAGTAAAGCATGGAGAACACGGTAATGTATATCATAGTTTATTATAAAATATTTTGATGCAAAATAAGAATGAACCACTTCCCTAAGAGACAGAAATTTTAGTGATATGTTATGTTTCATTCTCTTCAGCCTTAAATTCTGGCTCCTTTCTCCTGAATTCGTCCCCACTTTCAAGGGAAAATATTTCTGTGAGGGTATTTTAACAACAGCGAAATGCTTTTCGTTGGTGTGATTTCTGTAAGGGTGTACTTACAAAGAGGTTTACAGTTTTACAACCATGAGGAATCTGACCTGCGAAAGGAAAAGTACGTTTCTCGGTATTCCTACCAGTGGCCACACTCTTTCAGTGTTTGTCGCACAGTGCAGTGACCCTGTCGCTTGTGAAAATTATTTCTTGTAAGTACATAATCAGCATCATGGCACGCAGAAGGCATATTCGTGATGGAGATATTGAATCACAGCTGATCTGTGATATTGATTCGGATGAGAACATCTAATAATAAGGTATGTAATAATTTCTGTAACAAGTAACTTCCTTCTGATGACGCATCATATACTGCCTTTCTCGAGTGAGCTATGTTTCATTCTTCCATCAAGTACGTAACGGTAAATACAGCTGGAAGCTTTTAATTTTTTTGTATATTTGGACAAATATATTGTGAAAATGTAATGAAAATTTTTCTGTGAGTACAAGCACGTGCTAGAACAGTGAATAAGTTATACGACTACCAGAAAGGAGATCAGGGTTCGGTTCCCGGAAAGTACATAAATATTTCTATCGACTCGTATAAATCTTAACTCGAACCTTCCGGCTTTTTAATCGATGGGTATCTGGGGCACATGAATGTACAGATGCTGGAGCATGAAGCTGAATACGCTCTAAACAGTGTTGAATACATAATTTTATGGTATATTACCTCCGCGCCCCAATACGCCCCCTTGGTATGAGGCACAACTGTAAAATTACCTTCAAGTCTATTGTATGTATACATAATATTTACACACGCTTATTGCCCCGCCAATATCGTATTTAATGCGAAAAGTTTACATATATATTTTTGGACAAAAATGTCCGTTTTGGCATTCATACCTACACATAACGATGGACATATTTGTCCGTTTCGGCTCTTAAAGGTTAAATACATTTATTTGGTTAGTAACCACTGCACCATATCACTGGGAAGATTACAGTCACTGTTTGGTATCCTTGTTACATCCCCAGATAGATGGGGTTGCTTATGACATGAAAGGAATTAAAACTTAAGAACAGTAAATCCTCAACACTCAAAAACTTTATGACAATATATCTTCACTCATCAACCTTTCTCACACAGGAATCGCAAATAAGGAAAAGAAAAAAAGTGACAGGAAACAGTCAAATACATCAACTAAAAGAACATGAGAATCAATTATTCTAATGAATATGACAACAAATCAAGAACATAAAAATTTCCAAAACTAACAACAGTACATAAGCATACAAAAATTACATCACATAACTAAATTAATCTCAATTTAAGCCGTCTAATTTTGGATAATATTAGGCTTGGTTTACTGATTATAATTAGAGGAGAAGCAGGAGGAGGGATGATGATGATGGTAATAATAATAATAATAATAAGAAGAAGGCAAGTTATTTGGTTCATGATGATGTCACACATCACTTATAATGGAGGACAAACACAAGGGAGATCAAGAGCAAAAGGTGTAGTGCATTATCTGGCTTACTGAAATACATTCATGTAAAACAGTAATAGTAACCAACCAGTAAAGGAATTTTGAGAATACTCACCCTACATTCAAGATACGTAACTTGGGCATAGAAGACAATGAAGTAGGAAGCTCTTCAATTTGATTGTTGAAAAGATTTAAGATTTCCAAATTAATCAGATTTGCAAGGCCAGGTGGTATGACTGAAAAGCAATCAGTGAACAGCGTTATCTTACATAAAATTTCTCTCTCGTCTGGTGTCTCCAATATGTTTGGATATCTATGTGGAGACATGATGGCCAGTTTGTCCAATGTAAACTTTGCCATGGTCACAAACCAGCCATCACATCTCCATTCAAATATCTGAACACACGTTCTCCTCCAAGCCTTCACAATGCATAACCCCTATCAGTACACGGCACCCTGCTTCACATGTGCCACCCTTAATCCCACAGTAATGTTCCAACCCTTCTCTTCAGCACACGTCCTGTTCCCTTTGAACAGCACAACACTCCACACCCGAAACCTTATTTCCAGTATAAGACTCACATAATGGTCCAGTTCCTCTTTCTAAACCCAAAAGGTGGGAGTTACACATGAGACACAGGCCATAAAACCCTACGGACAAAGCTCTGTAGCAGGGCAGCCTGATTTTGAATCCAAGGACTACCATCCCCAGATGAAAGGTGTGGTACTGCGTATATTATGAGGACTTAAGTGTGCATTCCTCTATAAACTTTCTGGCATGAGGGTCCTCAGATTACCACACAAACAACAGGCATACTGCGAGACCTTGAGCAGGTACCCAGGATAACGGGACTTAGCTTAGCACAGTGGAGGCAATCAGCAGTATGCCAAATAGTTGGTACGTAGACCTCAAGTAAAGACAAAAAATTTTCCTGGTTCGGAGTGGGACTGATTAAAAATCGAGCACGATAAAATTCCCTGAGTGGAGTTCGTATCTACCCTGAGATGATAGTTGGTGTCTCATTTCCACCTACTCGTATAACTCTCATCGGGCTTGAGTGAACTTCTGGCACCCAACAACAGTTAAATATTAGTAGTTATTGGGTGGAAGCGCAGTTACAGTTCCTTCTGGTAGACAAGCAACTGGGTTTGCTACCTATCCATGGTGGTGCACTGAATTTTACACTTAATTTATTTTTAAAAATAAAATAAAAAGTATCTGACTCACCCTGGATTTTGTTGTGACTTACAGTCAATCTTGTTATGTTGAGCATATTGACTGAAACAGTAAATAAAGTTTATCATTATAAAATTAACTGCATCATATAACTGTGCAATACACTTCATCCTAAAAACATATTATTAAAAGCACAAGTTGGATATTCTGCTAAATGGACTGATAATTGTTTGGCCATTTTCTAGGTAGGCCTATAAGCCTAAATGCCAATAGCTGAATGTGGGGTAGAGATAATGGCTTTTATCAGGGCTCTTGTTCTTTTACTGGGAACAGCTGGCACACACAGAAGTACCATTTTTTTCAAAGAAATCTTGACACATCTATTCGAACAATTAATATTCCCATCCTGACTGCCTAATTTGGTGGGAATGAGTATACATGTCAATATGTTAGCTAAACCATGCAATGTCTCCACCAAATATAAAGGGTATCAATGCATTCTCTTAAGAGCCAGGACAGAGTAGTTGGTACAGTGACTAGGATATGGATTGGAATCTGGGATTTGAATAGCAGCAGTGGCCGGAGATTTTTCTCATCTCCAAAACATCCAGACCAGCTCTGTGCGCCATCCAGCCTCCTATTCAGTGGGTACTAGGGTTCTTTCACAGGGGTAAAGCAGCAGGGGAATGAAGTTGATCACTCACCTCCATCTACTGCTGTGGTTAAGAATGAGTGGAGCAATGCCTTCATTGCATGGACAGGGGCAACTTTACCATTATCTTTACCAATGTGTTCTCTTCCTAAGAATCATTCACATGTGGTGAGCTTTCGTTTTTCTTGTCTATCACAGCAATGTGAAATGACCTACACCTGACATTCTCTGTAATGGACTTGTTCCAGACTGCAACAAGTCAAGTTAGCATCAGTCCAGGCCATGAACATGTACAGGTGGCCCTCGGTTTGCGCCGATTCAGAATAACGATGATTTTGAAACCAGTAGGTCAAACAGTGAAAAAAAATATATATTTTACTATTATTTATAACATTTTACAATTTTTCTCGTACTGCTTCTTATACTAAATCGTATTCCTTGCATCGTTGATTTTGAATAAAAATTATAAATACAGTTATCTCTGCAATGTATGTTTCCTTAAAGGCGAATTTGCTCTAATGAGATCGATTAATCGGTAAAAGCTGCTTGTAAAATGTAAACTTTTGCATATGCGAGTTTGCTCTTATGCGATTTCACTCCCGGCGCTTTAACCTATCAAAGGACAAATTTAATCTCTGCGGAGGTCCCGGGGTTATTTTTATTACGCGATTTTCTATAGGTCGGCGTCTTACATGAATGCAACTACAGTATCGCGTAATAGCAGAGATGACTGTACACATCAATCACACGAAAGAATTACAGTCAATCACGAGGACCAACGAATTATTATATTTACGTTATTTCAGAGCTTTAAATGCAATGCCATTATATTACTCGTCAATGTTTGGGTGCCGGGAACGTATGTCATTGACTTCCCATTGATTTATATTATAAAATCGTTTCAATTTACGCCGATTCCGATTACGCCGGTTCGTACACGAACGCATTCCCGGCCTTTGAGTGTTAATCACAATATTTTACTAAGCAAACTTCGATTCTATGGAATAGGAGGTAAATTTCATGATTTAATTACATCCTATTTGTCAGATAGATATCAGAGAGTTTTAATAGCAAGTACCGACTTGAGTCACATTGGTTGCTCTAATTGGGACATTGTCAGGTATGGAGTCCCTCAGGGGTCTATTCTTGGTCCTCTTCTTTTTCTTTTTTATATAAATGATTTACCTACAATTTTTAATAATTCAGTCAAATCAGTTTTATTTGCAGATGACACAAGTCTAGTCATTAGTAGTTACAATAATATACAGTATAAAAATGATGTCAATATTGCATTTGCTCGTCTGAATGATTGGTTCAATTCATACCTATTAACCTTAAATTATAATAAAACCAAACATGATCAATTTGCGGCAAAGTTCAGTTCTAATAAAGAAACTTCTGTTAGTTATCACAATAACACTATTTTAAGTAGCACAAATGTTAAATTCCTGGGAATAGTAATTGAAAGCTCATGTACTTGGAAAGCTCACACATCCCAACTTTTGCCTAAATTGTGCAAGGCTTGTTATCTAATGAGGGTGATTAAACCCATTATGCCCATTGAGACATTAAAAATAGTATATTACTCCTATTTCCATTCCCTTTTGACCTATGGAATTATTTTTTGGGGCAACTCCTCCTACAGCATACAAATTTTTAGAATTCAAAAGAGAATAATTAGTATTATGAGTGGTTTGAAACCCAGGGATTCTTGTAGGGATGCATTTAGGGTTTGGAGAATTTTGCCATTGCAGTCCCAATACATATTTTCCTTATTGACATTCATTGTGAATAACAAGGGTTTATATCATACATCACAGATACATGGTGTTAACACAAGGCGTAATTTCGATCTTTACCGCCCGCAGACAAATCTAACAACTTATCAGACAGGACCTTATTATTTTGGTATAAAACTCTTTAATCATCTTCCTTCAAATATAAAAGAGTTAGCCCATAATATTAAACAATTTAGAGCAGCTCTAAGTGCTTTCTTACATTCCAAATCCTTCTACACCTTAGAGAAATATTTTAGCCAAGGATAGCTCCTTGGATAGTCATGATTACATTGTCATATTTTACCTTATTGTCATGTATATATATTTTAATATATTGTATTGTTTAATACATGTATTGTAAATGTTATGTAGGTATAAGTAATGCATGACAACTAAATTTTATGTGCATGATTTTATTTCCTATTGTATTTATATGCATTGTTTAGATGACGCTTGCTGATTATAGCAAGTTCTTGTTGTGTGACAAGTTCTGTATCCAATGGCTTTTGCCTTGTATGGATGTGCTGGAATGTGTAATAAATACAATACAATATATCGAGGGCTACCTGTATATAAATCTATTGGCAAACTGCAGCTTGTTGATCCCACCAAATGAATCAGTAAAGACAAGGATATTAATTTAAGTGGATAAATGTTTTGTGTTTTCACAGCACAATTTAGGGGGGTAATAGGACTTTCAAAAGGTGAGTGAGTTTCAAACTTCTTAGTGTCTAGTGAGTTGTGAATAAAAACCATACATCTGAAAAAAAAAAAAAAAAAAAAAAAAAAAAAAAAAAAAAAAAAAAAAAAAAAATATATCTCCATAAATAAAAAAAAAAACAGAAGTGAAGAAGTAATGGAAAAATTGAATTATTGGCACCAATTCCTGTCCCTGTTTCATTTTATGATGGTAACTGCTGGCCTAGCAGCTGGGCAAATAAAAGTATTTTGCAAAATATTTGAGTATCTATTAACAACATGAAACCATGCTACATGCCATGCTGAAACACCCAGAGTCTTACAAAGGACAGGAATGAGACAAATGAGCAAACAACTGGACAGCATAATTTGAAACATTTAAAGACACTTATCAATCATAAGAAACTGTGGGACATAAAACTGGGTTGAAGTTAATTACAGAAGCCAACAGAGGGATCTTGTGAATGTGCCTTTAAAGACAATATCTCATGAAAAAGTGATCACCACAAAAATGTTTTGCACTGCGTATAAAGAGGCAAATGAAACCAATTGTTTAGCAATTCTGAATTTTAATTTAATTTACAAGAACTCAACATGGGTCATATTCTTCTTCTGTGAACACTTTATCAATACTGGAAATCGCAACAGTGATGGAAAAGAAGAGCAAAAAAGGGTTAAGTACAACAGTGTTCAAAAGCAAAATTTAACTGTCAATCACTGAGCAACTAACCAAGTTGTGTACATTCAAATTTGCCTTAGAAGTCAAGTGAACTCGTCAGTAAATTTATTTCTGAACTACGTAAAACTTCAAAGTGTTAATGCAAAAGGTATTTTTATTCTTTACTTGATTGTCTTCATTCTTATGGGCTAACAAAAGATTACTTTAAGCTACTGAAGGACAAACATCCTTCTTTAATAGTATGGCTGAGTGCTAAGGTTCAAGTCCTGTATCATGTATCTTCAAACGTTGCACAGAACTGCAAGTGTGCACAAGCTTGTGGAGTTTAAACTATTTAAACCTTGCTAAATTTTAATCATATGATGGATGGTATCCAGTGTCTGGTCAGGTTCAGCTATACTGAAGATTATGAAGCTTTGGTAAAACATTTTAAAAAAGCAAAGCATATCCTGCAAGAGACAAAAAAGAAGAATGCATATTTATGAGGTATTACAGTAAAAAATTACACACAGAGAGTGCAACATGAATCTTGTACTGAGAGGACAAAATGATACACATTCTCTAACAAGTCTTTGTAGGAAAACAAACCTGCCTACACTTTCATTATGACTATTCAATCAGTCACTAAAAATTTCTGTTTGCAATGAGTTTAACTTCACAAGAAGGGCTGTAAAAATGATACTCCAACTGATCCAGATGTTTGTTGTGAAGGTTGAAACAGCTGGAAAAAAACTACTTAATGAGAAAATTCCTAATTTAGCAAAATGGACTTGCGTGCTGGATCAAAAAGGGTTCCAATGACACTGACAATCAATTAACATTCAGTGAAATGACAAAAATCTGTAGAGCAGACTTCAATTAAACCATAAAGACAGAATTCACATATTTTGTAACTGGCCAAAAACATGTTATTAAAAGCATAGTTAAAATACTAACCTTCATGCTTTTATCAATAAAATGTAAACTTTGGGCAAATATGTAATTAAAAAGAAGCCTCAAAGTCTAACATCAGTGCTGTAATTATGGGTAAAATGAAATCTTGGTGTCTATGGGCCATGGCTGCCACACGCCTACTCAACAACAGTAGTGTAGTGGAGAGCATAAAAAGTGGGAAAAGCAAAATTGGCATTACAAAAGAAAATAATAGAAAAGTGGAGATTAAATACAAAAATTGGTGATGCACACATCAAATAAGCCCATCAACACACACACACAAGCAAGATTAACCTGTGCTACACATGAAAATTAAAAATAAAAACTAAAACAATAATCAATGTAAGTGGCCAGTTAATTACTCCACCCAACATATGGACCTTTAACTATAAAATGTTTACCTAATTTTTAACCTTTACTTAAGAACTAGCAATATAAAAACCATGAAACTGTGATTGGCACAATTTAACAGCTGCATGAGATTCTATCAATGTTACAATTTTATTGTAATATATACATTGTGATATTTGAGAAATCTTACACATGGCAAAACGTTACGTTGTTTTTAGAATTCGTATAACACGCCTGATGTTGATCGATAATGATCGAAAAATGTAGCCTTAAAACGAAATTAAAAAGTGTTGTGTCAGACGAGACGGAGTAGTGTGTATTTATATAACTGATTCAACACAACCGGATGATCAACAAATACGTAGCGAATATGTGATGCATATAAACGAAATAATAAATAACCAAATTATAACGCCAACGTCTGTGACAATCTAACAAAAATATCTTATTTCCAAAAGTACTAAAATTTGGTCTACAGTTCACATTACGTGCATGTTACCATACCATAAATTTGGTCTATATTTCACATTACGGGCATGTTATTAAGTTAATGTTACAGGACGAAGGGGTAACACACATCTAAATCAGGCTTCAATCGAAAGACGTATTTCCACACATCGGAGCCACGCCCCCACACATGCTCGCATCGCAACAGACGGAAGCAGTCACACAAGTTACCAAATTTGGTCATACATCACATTCACCTGACATCACAAGTACACTCACAGAGTCCTGGCATTTCTTCGAACGATGCTATCCCTTTATCTGCTAAATCCAACTCTGGATTCTGGATTTCTTTCGCTTCATCGATAACTTTCTTCGCCTTCAACATCTTCGCATTCGGTATACACGACACTGGTGCTTGTTCCATGATTGCGCGCGCAGCTGTACAATAGCGGATTATTCAACACGCTTGAGGTATCTTGAACGCAGACTGGTCTCACACTGTGCAGTATCGAAAGCATTCGCTAGGTGGCAGGAAAAGGGGTCGGTGCAGTGAACATCCTCTTCCACAGATTAGCAACTGCCAAGCAACGAAAGTCGACTACAGCACCATTAGTGGCGTTTACCTGCGTCACTGTAGCCGGCCTCTTTTACTGTTTCGTCTAAAAAGATTCTGCACCCCCATACGCTGCTCTCTAGGGCATTGCGTGAGTTCGCTGTAGCACCCTTGTTTCTCTTCTGGTTTAAGGCAAACAAGGGCGCTGCGAAATCAGAAACTGTTCACACCCCTTCCCCCCAAAGAAACTACTACTACCACCACCACCACCACCACTACTACCAATGACCGTAGTCATTGCTTATAAGGATGCTTTCTTACCTTACACTGAACTGAAAGAATAAATGGGGAATTACAGTGTGGTAGAGAACAGGCGGGTTCAACCCGCGTGATGGTAGATAAAAAAATTATGTTTTACATCACGAGCAGAATACATAACATCACTGTTTTAAATGTGGAGACACAAAGCCAAGGTTCAAATCCCATGAAGTCAGATGAGTCTTTTATTTATATCTTACTTCCAAGCATAACATATCCCAAGCTCTTAAAAATTTACATCTGATGAGAACCACCAGCCACCACTGGTGAGAAGTTTTGAAAATGCCTGGTATGCTTAAAAAATTTTGTTATGACACTATAAGCTGCCAGCCACTTAAATAACTGAAGGGGCTGGCCATTGTCCTTCTAAAACTTCTAATGAGGAATGCTAAAATCTCAATAAAACAGAATGATCATTGTACTACTGATAAAAAGTAACTAATCATAACCAGTGCCACTGTATTTCAATGAAATTTGTATTTGAATATAACCTGTTTATTACAGACAGACACACAGTCATGACATTTCAAGTTCTCATACTGGATTCCATAAATTGCAGGGTCTTTCTTGACTAGCTCAGCAACCATTCACTTCAAGATGTACTCTGCTCCATACGGTTAATTGTATATTTCATTTGACTTCAGGATCTTTTCCTCTTTTCATATGCATAGAATGATAGGAATAAGTTATTGTTAAAACAGGTGCATATTTTAAACACCGTGGTCTTAACATATGCCATACAGATGATGATGACAACAGCAATGAGGGTGTACAAACTGATGGCAAAACACATCCTCTTGCAGATTTTGTTTTCTCTGAGACGGACCTACACACATTTGGAAATCTTACAGGTAATGGAGAGAAACCTAATAAACCTTTAATGACACTGGGTTTTAAATACCAACTATTGCCCAGGATGGATGAGTTTTAAATTTATAATACTCTTAAATACATCGACAACCATACAGTGCACCAATGCCAGCGCTGAAGGGTTAAAGCCACTGAAAGTGACAAAAGTGATAGAGAAGAAAAATGAATTTGAACATATTCCTAGCAGAACAACCCAGCAGTCAATAAGATGCAATATGCAGCTACTATAAAAGTTGTCACTGCTCATGTACCACTACCATGAAAAATTAAAACTGACAAACTACAGTGCAAACTCAGCACTGCATAGAAATTTATAAAATCCATAATTGTGTTTGTTCTAGCAGGCACCAACAGTATCCAGAAATGGATCTTCAAGCCCATCTCCTAAATATAATTACAGCTGATTCCTGCTTAACTGGTAGAAAAAAAGATAAGTGATAGGACAGTTAACTTAAAACCTGCTTAAGGTAGACAGACAATAAATAAATAAATAAATAAATAAAATTCAAGACAATACAGCACAGAGTGAAAAATAATCATACTTACTAAGCATAACAATGATTTATCAATCATTACACGAAGTGGCAGATTTATCATGTCCCTAAGCAGGGGAAACTACGAATTTGGGTTGTACAGGTGTGCCAGGAAATTAGAAGAAATACAAAAAATCACCAAGGGCACTAGAAAGATACTACATGTAACAATGTATAAAATGAATCACCCAACAGCTGACACAGATAGGCTATAAGTAAAAGGGAAAGAAAGAGGAAGAAGCTTGGTACAAATTGGAGCAACATACAAGATCAATATTTCAGCATATTTGAACACAAAATATAAAGAAGACCAACTTGTATATATTGTTAAAAGCCATGAAAGCAATCAAACAAATACAAATTCAACAATTAATATAGCTGCAAAGGTTGTAGAAGAATTAAACCAAACAAATGAAAGCAGTGACACAAAAAAAGGCATACAACATACAAAAGCAAGATCAGGAGAGTTGTTAAAGAAAAAATGGGAAAGCTAAGTAATGCATGGAGAGTATATTAGAAATACAGATAGAGACCTTATTAGTGAAAAAGATACCGGACGTTCCTATGACTACTGAGGCGAGATCTGAAAGCAGAAATTGAAAGTGAAATAATAGCAGCACAAGATCAGGCGTTACAAACCAAATATCATGCAACAAAAATACTGAAAACAGCAAGTTCAAACTATGTCAACAATATGATGAGAAAACAGACAACATTATATCAGCATGCCCAAAATTGACAAAAGAATATATAAAGCAACATAATAAGAGTGTGTGCTCAACTACACTTCACCATACGCAAGGAAACAGGCATAAAATTAGAGAAGGAACACTAGTATGAGCATGTAGCAAAATCAGTAGAAACAAGTCATGAAAGTAAGATAACAATATTATGGAATCAACAAGTGAAAACTGACAGAACCATCCCTAACAATAAACCGCACACAATAATCCGCAACAATGAAAAAGACATGTCTGTTACAGACATTGTAATTTCAGGAGATAAAAATGTGATCAAGAAAGAAGCCCAAAAGATTTTAAAATATAAAGACCTTACAACAGAAATCAGCACAAATGTGAAATGCAAAAACAAAAGTAACTCAACAACTGACACACTCTGAGAAACATTTTAACTCATATAAACATTTTTAACTCTCAATCACTAGCCATGCAACATAAGTTACTAGACTGAAAAGTTCAGATGACATCAGGCAATGGATATTTTTCAGTGGCTGCAATCTGAAGGGGACTTAACACTGGAGCCTAATTCATGCTATATGTGGTCCTAAAAAACATCATACCCTATTGTGACTACGTAACATTTTGAGAAATAGGGTGATGTTTGTAAACTGCACAGAACAGCTCTGTGGACCTTGTAAGTGCTTCTGCCTCATGACTGAGTAAATTCTTCATTCAAACATACAACACTCAGATTCTGGAACACAGATTTTCTTCTCCTACTCAAGGGAGAGGTCCTGAAGGTTGGTTAATGGTACCCTTATGGACCATCCGCTATAAATAGCTTGGGTAACAAAACTGCAAGTACAACCAATGCAAAATGTTACGGGACAAAGACACAGAAGTGCCAGAAAAAAACCCTCATTTTATGCAGTCTTCTCAAGTATGTAACATTAAGAAACTGAAGGCACTGATGAGTTTTGCCATTACAGTGTTTTCATTATAAGCCATCTCATTCTTATGTCCTGCATACCATGTGGTTAGATAACTTAATATGCAGTCAAACCCTCTTCAGATATTTTTGGAGAAACTCAACACTTTAGCTTATTAAATGGGAAAACATTAACGTATTCAATTCAAAATAAGGTAAAACATTATTTTGTAAGTCTGTAATGAAACTGACATATCCTTTACTAGTCTACTATTCTATACAAATTCTACATTGATTCATTGTCACCATCAAACCACATGTCAAGTCTTACCTTCTTCAGAGATACTGACACATTCTTTACACAAGATTTTTCTTTCTTTCTTTCTTTCATCTTCTTTTTATTTTTTTATTTCTTTACAAGCACAACTGGTAGACAAACAGCTCATTCTTGCTGGAACTATTCCATATGCACTGATTTAATTTACTACATTTTACCATTTTTATCTCTTTTTTTGTATCACCTGTTCACTTGCAGACCGAGTAATGTGTCTTGTATTTTTAAGTTGAGGCCGAAATGCACAGTTCTTCAGTGATTTTCTTTTTTAAGAAAAATTGTAGGTAGCATCCACAGTTATTACAATATCCAACCTTTCTTCAATTGAATGCAGCTTACGTTTTATGGTAGGTTTTGATGTAGGAGCCATGCTGATCAATAGTTCAATAATTAAAGGTTATAGTGGATGAAAACGGCACACACATAGGCACTTGGAAGTGAACATAGGATGTACAGAAATTCTGCATACAGAGTGCTTCAAATTACTGAAATTAAAGTAAAACAGTTACAGTCACAATGTGGCCCATTAAACCCATAATTAGTTGTAGATTCCACACCCTCCATGATGTACCATTAGGCTTGTGAAATACACGTGTAGTAACTGTTAGCAGCACAGTCTGAATGTGAAATCATTTCCTGCCACATGTTTCCACAGATTAACATTGAGTTGCTTACCTGTCCCTACAATCAGTTGTGGAAATGACCTTGGGCATTAAGCTTTACAAACTGAGAACGTTATTTGGTCACTACATGTTGGTACAAACTGAACAAATGAAAATTAGTTTCAGATTCTGATGCAAAAACATACCAAATAAGTAAAAAATTCACTGCACCATGAACTACTCATGTTTCTTAGATGGGAAATCCTTTTAAGTGAGAATCATATTAAAAGTGCAACATATATGTTAATCATACAGGAAAATTTTGGCACTGAATTATTCTAACATCTTAGGCAGGGGCAACTTCAGTGGGTTTCACTGCATTTTGATGAAATACCAACACCCTTTCGTCACAACTGTGTGTCACATTCTACTGCAATTAGTCTACATGAAAAACTAGCACTCAAGTTAACAACTTCTGCTTTACGTTAGCTTTTACACACAGATTTCTAAACATTTTCAAGGAACTAACAACGCCAGTCAGCAAATCTATTAATAGTATCACATGTAATTCTTTTCAGTCACTAGACAAACAATGAACAATGTAAGACAGAAAATGTTCACCACAGCTACAGCAGATAATACTGTAATTTGTCTGCAAGAGTAGATTTGGAAATAGGTAATGGGAATATCAACTTCCACTCCAGACCTCTGATCATGCCACATATGGAAGAAGTCAATTACCCGCAACAATACAATTATTTAAAACCTAAACACTTCAAGAATATAAAAAGTAAACACTAACAGCCACACTTTGCCTGGCACAGGAATTATTCTCCAGCTGAAGATTTTAGCAACGATAAATGTTGTAGTTTTGCATTTATGAAAGTGCCTGTATTTTGTTTTCGTACGGCTTGACGCTGATTACCACATGAGTTTTCTCATTTATATGTTTCCTCGAACACAGCATCCTTATATTATTATAATTATTATTTAAATAACTACATATGCAGATCTAAAAAACGTAACATCTAAGACTGCAAAGAGCACAACTTACAGGCTTCCTGAACATTTTGTGTTGTAATCCATAATATGACAAGCACACACAGTTCTTTGAATCTTAAATTTCCACAGTTAAAATGTGTAAAATGCAAATATAATTACTAAAGTATCAGTAACAATAAATCAGAAAAATATGCAAATATTAAAACTATGACAAATTTGTAAATTAACATTTTGCAAGACTTGATGCCATCTGACAAATATGTTCTCAAACAGGCCTCAGACAAAGCCCATAAATGGACCTTATTTTATATGACTTGTTTCTACACAGTATCATAAGAATGATTACTTTTTGACTCAGTATTAGTTGATCATCAGATCAATCATTCCTTGCACATGCCTATCAACAAAGGAAATACTTTATAGTATGCCATAAAAATAAAGCTCACTTACGACTTTACACGTGAATACGTATGCATTCTAAAGAGTCCTGATTGGACAATCATTTGCTTTTAAATACAAGTTCACAGGCGATCACTTTTTGGTGGACAGCTGATTCCTATAACACCAGGAAATTCTTTATAAATTGCCTAAGACTGATGTTCTCACATATAACTCCACATCAGCAGAGGAATGCTGTCTGCAAGGCAACAGTCGGTTGATGACCGAGGCTTTCTAGCCTCTTCAGTAAGAGTTGTACAGCTGGAAAATACAAAATAATATGAACACATCAAAAGTAAATTACTGAGACAATACTACTACTACTACTATTACTACTCCTACTGCTGCTGCTGCTGCTGCTACCACCACCACCACCACCACCACTACCTTATTTTTACTTTACTTTAAAGCATATTAAGTGAGGAGCAAACCGTATTCCTACAAATATACATGGCAATAAGCTACACATAAATTTTATCTTCAAAGAAAACGTCTTTATTATGCATATCCTGGGATTTAATAAAGAATTTTATGTGGTGTGGGAAGGTAACTGTAAACAAAGGTTTCATATTTGACTACTTGCCAGTACTCTGGCTCTGTCTCCATTATCTCTATGGAGCTGGAGTTGGTCTCTGAAACGATGGTTGATTTGAACCACCCGTTGTGGCTGTAAGCCCGAGAAAATTTAACTGAATTACTTTTCTTGTTATTCTTTCAGTTTTATATTACCTCTTCAATTTACATTCACTGAACAGGTGCAAAAATTCAACATTCAAAGAACATGAGTACTCAGCCTTGGTATGAAGAAAAAAATATAAGAGACTGTAAAATAAATATATTCAGGGCTGATCCAGCAGATATGCTAACAGACACAAGTACATTCAGGCTTGGAACTGCAACAGCTCAAGAAACTGAACTTATTCAAACATGACAATCACAATGATGACAATGTTCATGGCCTAAGGAAGACAATATCAGTGATTAAAATGGGCTGATACTTTCAGTGCAAGAGAACTGTGCCAGTATCTTGAACCATTAAAGCTAACTAATTAACTCCCTAGTACAGGATATTCCCTGGGATGTTGATGAACATGAACTGTTCACAATAGACCCTGCACTCAAGGAACCTATACATTCATCAATAACAGTATGAGACAATACTCAAGTCACTGCAATACAGTGAACATTCTCACAACCCAGTGTGCCAAGAGTGTCACACAGATACAGACTGTGTTTATAATGATTGCATCAGGACATACCTTGTTTCTCTGAGGATTCAAGGAACAAACTCACAATGTTGAACCTGGGTAGCAATATGAGATTTTCCAGATATTCTAGGACCAACTCAGGTGCAAAATATTTCTCTAGGCAGAGAAGAATAGTGCTCAGCATTGGCCCATCAAGCTTATTTCCAAGAACTGTAAGAGGTGTGCAGTAAGTTAGTAAAGAAATGGAACAGCCATTTTCAAGATACACATGACTAAGAAATGGGCATTACAGTGGTGTGAGAAATTCAAATGATAGTAGTAGAGTACAAAATTATGATGGTTCAGTAACTATGAATCATTATCACGAGTGTTCTTTGCACTCCAAGAGTACCTAAGCCTCCAATGGCAGACTGTTTGTACCAACTTTAACTCTGTGGCGCCAAATGACACACATGCTACGCCGCAGGGTGGAATATTGAATTTCCTGGTGCAGCATATGTGTCAGCCAATTTTGGACATTCTTGTGCAGCCCTGTTTGAGTTTTTCCTTGGACTTTTGCTATTTTTTGTAAGATTGCATGAAAAAGTTAAATCCTGTAATTTAAATCCCAATGCTCTGCAGACTGCACCCGGAATTAATTTCAGCGCCAAAGAGTTAATGAAAACTGGCCTATAATATTAATATTTGTAAGTGGATAGCCAGCATATTTGCAGCCCATTAACATGGTTCAGAAGGAACACAGCACCAAATCTGAACACTGTTTTATTTTGTGGGTAAAATGGACTTTTAAGCTCAGAGTAGCCTAAAGGAACAAACACTCACCGGATTGGAGATCTGGAGGTGGAACAGACTGCAGCACTTTCGCATGTGCAGAGTGGTCTGTGTCCCCCTTGAGAGACTGCCAAATCTTCATAAACTCATATGGAGATGTAATTTTGTTTAATCTTTTGACCTCCACAAATGAGTCCTGCTTTGTAGTACACTGAAAAAACAAAGGATTACAAGGTATAATCATGTGGCAGAATGAAAATTTTGGGTTTTCTCACACAGAGTTATTCACTGAGACATAAAAATATTATTAATCCACTGCAGATAATGTACACATTGTTCTTCAGCTGAATTTATAGTTGTCATTATGTGTAGGGCCATTGCAATACTCAATGTGTATTTTATGTAGCATGCATTGTGAGTATACTTAAGATTTTCCCTTTGAAAACAAATTTTTTTCTTTATGCATCTCAAAAACAATGACCTGCTTCATCTAAATTATAGACTAGAAAGAAATTAGTCAGTTTGATGCCCACTTCTGTCAACCATTCTGTATATAAAATAAAACTGAAAATGTTACATATGAATCTGACAAATTGGTAAAGAATTTCAAGGGCGATATGGAACCACAAACAAAGTGCATCGTCACAGTTTTAGATTTTTGTCTTGGCGCTTTTTGAGTTTCTTTCACAGAAAATATGTACGCTTGTTCAAATTATGGAGAAAATTATTTAAAAATGAATTCTAATGAAAACCTTAGATGACTTCCTAATAAAAAAACTCAGTTTATTTAATGTGCATGACAAAGATTGGGGTTCATCCTAGGGAAATAAATTACTTCACATCACTTGAAACCAAGCACAAAATTTGTGTTTTGGGGTATTAACTGTGTAAAACAATGCCTTATTCACAAGTGTTACCGTATATTCTCGAATCTAATCCGCACTTTTTTTACAGTTTTAGAGGGCTAAAAAATCAGATGCGGATTAGATTCGCGTGCGGATTAGATTCGCGGTCTAGAGCTGGATTTTGGAAAAATGATTGAGCTGCTGTACAATATAACCATAACGTAATTAACGTAATTAATAAACAACGTAAGACCAATACAATACAATAATCTATTATTTTATTATTTATTATTACAATTTATTATTCATCAGGCTCGCCGTCATCACTCATAATTCGAGGAATGTTCAAAGATCTGGCCTTCTTTATCGCCTTCTCGCGAGTAGATCATAACTCACAAACAGTCCAGTCTTGCGTCTCTCTTGAAAGAACGTGAAGACTGCATCATCAATTTCAGGAAATCGTCCTTTCTTGGGTCCAGTGATTTTCCTTCGTGACGCCTCACACCCGCTGATCGCTGCCTTGTGTTTCCGCCATAGTCGAACGTTGCTTTCATCAACTCCAAAAATTGCAGCGGCTTTGCGGTTTCCATTCTCCTCTGTGCACCGAATAACTTCACGTTTGAACTTTGCCGTATATGAGAGTCGTTTAGATTTCAGGTGTCCCTCTTCCATAACTACGGTACACGACAAATTGGAACAAGCACCTCCCACGTTTCAACAACTAAAGATCAGCTGGCTTCAGACGAGATTGCGCACGTCTGTTGAGAAAGACCCCGCCTCTATCGGTATGACTCATCGGCCACAGGCGTAGCGTCGGATTTTAACGCATTGGTAACATCCAATATTATTCAATCAGTCGCCCCGTGGGCAAGGGGTGGTGGAAGGAAAGATGCGGATTAGAATCGCGAACTAACTTTTTTTCGTTTAAGAAGTCGCCAAAAACTGGGTGCGGATTAGATTCGGGTGCGGTTTAGATTCGAGAATATACGGTATGTGCCTCTCTATCCAACCACAACTTTCAATGTAAACACACATTAAATTCTAATGCTGATGAAAGCTGTTGAAGTTTCATTTTAGGCTTCTCTAATTGGATGGAATATTCAGTCACCATGACATGATACAGTCTTCACAAGAAAACAACACAGTTGATAGCAAGCAGAATATTGGAGTGTCACATGCATAGATCTCTCTGGCATCAGTCATAGCACACACACCTAACTTCGGACAAGTGGCTTCTAGGCTTAGCACAAAAAATAAATGCAAGTCTGAATATTCACTGTTTGCATCCTGTTGTAGTATGTGTGTAAATATAATAATTGTAACAAATGATCTCCTAGTATGACATGCTTCGACTTGTATAGGTCATTTTCAGGTTATTGTAAAATGCAATGAGGGTTTTTGTTGCTTATTGCACTTACATGACACTGTTAGTGATGTGGTGTGTGTACTGATTGTTACAATTATTATGAACAAATAATAATAATAATAATAATAATAATACAATAAAACACAGCTGTGCAGATAAGAAGCCAATATTTCCATTAAATACCTCCAAGTCTGAAATTCAAAACACACTGTACTGCAGAATTTAGAACCCTGTGAATTTAAAAATGTGTGTGTCAGCACATCCCTATTTTGAATAATGCTGATGCGAAGTCTCAACTTAAGAACACAGCGGATAAATGTACTTCAGGCTTTAAATAAGTTCAATATAAATTTAATAAAACTGGCTCTTTCAACAGGACATGCATCCACTATTTTGTTAAAGAAAATTACAGAAGCAATCCAATAAGAACAAATTCATATACAATGAAGTATGCTAGCCAAATTAAGCAGTCCTATACAGGAAACTATAAGATAAGGTTTATTTGGAATTTGATTCTTATTCCCAAAGAACGGGATGCAAATATCCTCATACAGATTACTATATAAGTGCCTGAAAAAGGACTAAAGTGACATAAAATGTTCAAGTAACAATGTATCTTGTGACTAAGAATTCATACCTCTGTAGATACCTCCCGTGATGTATTCACATTCATTTTGTACTTGTTAGCTACCTTCACTTTTGTTTGCATTACTTCTTCATTGTCAGTGCATCGTGAAACTATCTGGTGTGCATTGCTTAATCTGCAGGCTTCTGAAGATGTTTTCTTGTCTACACTTCCTTCCATCTGTTCTGTTTCATTACTGTTGTTATCTACTGAAACTTTTTCAGTTTTCAATTTACTTGCTTTTAGTGACGTGTTTCCTACTACTTTCATTCGGTTTGTATCCCCACTCTCTTTGGTTTGTATTGCCATGCTAATGTCACTGCTTAAAGGAGGTTTCTGCTTTACTTCTTTATTTGACTCCAGATTTCCCCTTTCTTCTACTTCCATTGCTAGATTATCATCAGAATTTGTAAAAACTTTCTCTTTTGCATCTTTCAATGTGTTTGCTTCTGCTACACTTTCTGCCAACCCCTTCTCATCTCTCAGATACCCATTTTCTTGCCTTGCCTCCAGTTCAGTACTTATCAGACTGTTCAAATGTGACAGTTCTAAATTTTCATGGACTATTTCCTCCACAATTTTCTCTGTTGCCCATACATCTCCACTTCCTTTCTCATCAACCTGCATCTGATCATTATTTCTGTTCTCATTACTTCTATCTGCTCTATCGTCATCAGCAGCAGTGACCTTCACAACAATACTATTGTTTCTGTCACTAAACCCTGAAGTCTCTTCAGTGGCTTCTAGTAACTTTTGCCTTTCCTCCTCTTTCTTTGCTCTCCGTTCAGCACGTTTCCTTTGACAGATCCTACACTTAGGAGGGGTCCTGCGTGACCATGCTGGAGTGCCACTGCATCGGCACATTGTCTTCGCTAACCCCCATTCATTAACTGCTATGTTTGGTCTCGGTGCAGGAAACACAAAGCCAGAAGATTGATCCTCAATGGTCATTCTAAAATAGAAATAACAACTCATGAGATTCAGACATAAGTTTCTTAAAACATAACTACTTGAATGACAAATTCACCTAACAATTTTAGGCCCCATGACTATGTGACTTTGACCACACTGCTCTGTGGGTATAGTTCTCCCTATATGATACACTTCTGTTCCAACTGCCTTCTCTATGCCATTACTTTAATATTGTAATTTGAATGTTATCACCAAAAGATACCTTTTGTTCTTAGTCTGTTTTCTGTGACAGCACATGCAGAGGATGGTCAACAGCTGCGAAAGTGTGGTCCTGGTACCCCCCTTCCAGTATTAATGTCCTTGAATGGTAAAAGCTTCAAAGACTGGCATTCAAGCTTGAAAACCTTTCTCAACCCAAAACATATTACATCATAGCCTTCAAAATTTACAAAGGATAAGGCATGGAACTGAGCACATAGTCTGTACAAGCAAGAACATGTACAGTGAAACCTCATCAATTTAAAACTGGTTCATTTGAAATAACATACAATTTGAAGTATGCGACATTCTCTGGCTTTAAACATAGGGTTTTGTGTATTTTTTAATGCAGTTAATTTGAAATGCAGTTAGTTTATAATGTGAAGCTATATTACAGACCTATGAGTATTAAAAGTTGAACAATTTTAAATATTATATTACTTCCTAGACAATTAATGTAAATAGCCAAGCATTACTGTAGACTAGTGCAGTTACTGTTCTTACAACATAGTGGTGAGGCTCAGACCACTGTTGGTAGCTCAGCCGGGCGACTCCACAATGCGACTGTTGCCCGTCATGGACTGTATGGACGAAAAGCTACCAACCATTGCGGGTGATAGTAATGTTTCGCTTTCTGGCAGGTGTGCACCCAGAATTTTTTCTTGGGGGGAGGGACTGACCCTGAGGCTATATATAATTTATGTTTGATTTTAAAAATTATGTTATACAAATCATGTTGTAAGTACAACACAACACTGTCTGCAACTGTATTTATATACATACAAATATAACTACATGTTCCATGATTCAATCATAGTGTCCTATCCTCTTGTTTTCTTTTTCATTTTATTAATTAATTTTTCAAAATTCTAATGTACTAGTCATCAGCTGATTTTGGCTGAAGGGGGAAATCATGTAAAACTTTTTATATCATAATATCTACAAAATCTGTGTTTTTTAAATTTCGGTTTTTGGGGGGTTTGGGGGGGCTGCAGCCCGGCAGCTCCCCTTCGGTGCACCCCTGCTTTCTGGCAATAGGCAAGCAATGAACTGAATGTTCATTTACCAAAAGTACTAACTCCTGTTGGCTCCAATGATTTAAGTTTTTAATAGATTAATTATATTTTCCAGGTGATTCATACCACAGTCTGCAGTACTTATTTCGCACACCCGCGTGTATAATCAGAATTATAATAAAGGAAGTATGCAGAGCCCGTTGGGGTGTTCTGAAGGATGAATATCTGAAGGTAGCAGAAATAGAAATGCCGCAATTTCATGATTGCATCCCTTATTAAACCAGTGCATTCAGTATATATTTTCAGATAGAACACAATAACAGACAATTACACTGTAAAGAGACAAGAAAAGTAGGCCTACATTCAACCAAACAGGTGGACTCTGTAATTCTAAATGAAAAATTAAAGAATGGTGTGCAGCGCCTCTAACCATTAATTGCCAACACATGCTTCTTTTTTCTCTGCCTTTATAATGCATGTGCCAGCTGTCCCAAATCTCCGGGCAAGATTCGTACAAACTTATACGCTGCATGGTTTCGTCTTTCGTCCACACCTTCCGAGACGCCATTTTTGCAGTTCCATTCACAGCTATACCAATCTTTTGGTCGAGTTGAGATTGCAGCTGAGAGGATGCATGGCACTAGTTTACACAGACAAAGGAAGTGCTCTCAAGCCAACTGTCCGCAAGTTACCATGACCTCGGAGATTTGGCTCTCGAAGGTGGTTACACGTGAGAAAGCGTCTCTAGAGCAACTGAGAGAGACTCACGCGAGTTTTACTCTCACATGTAACCCCAGCTTCAGGGTAACCAATTGATCCCAACCACCAATAACCATTTTGTGACATGAACAAACCATTGTGTAAATTACATATTTAGTGGAAATTCTTCTGCTTCATTCACACATTGTGTAATGGCAACAGAACATTGCATGAACTAAACTGCAACTGACACCAACCAACAACATTTCTGTGATACACACATTCCATGGATCCATAAGTTTGTCAAAATGACAGTAGGATGTGGAATAAGTCATAAGCATAAAATATATACAAGGTATGGAAATTATGTAGAATTACTACACTGCAAAATACTATAAACATTTTATATACAGTATTATGCATCATTTTTACATATAAGACATTTATTTACAAAGTAAAATGACTATGTACTGAAGTATCTTCTTAATGCTACTTTAAATTCTGCCTTTTCATTCTTGAGACTTGTGTGATACGTGGTAAACTGTCGAAAATTCTGACACCAGCATAGAATGTACTTTTCTGAAAACACGAAAAGCTGGCATCTGGTCTGTGACGATGGTACTTATTCCTGGTACTAGTACTGTGCAGAGATGAGTTTGTTTGAGATTTTCCTTCATTATTTACAATGAAGTTCATTAATGAAAATACATATTGGCACAGAACAGGTAAAATATCTTATTTTTCTTTAAATAGGCCTCTTCATGGAGTTCTAGGTCATGCACCGAGCATAATTTTTAAACTTTTCTTTTGTGAAGTAAATATGTTTCCACTGTTGGACAATATGAAAGTGCCACCACATATTCTACACATTTGGTCAACATTTTTCTGCGTTGTATAATACAGCAGAGTAACTTGGCTGAGCTACAACATTGGTCCAAGTCTCGCTGTCATGCTGCAAGAACAGTGACTGCACAATTCTACAGTAGTGCACTAAGAGCAAAGTCTGACAAACATTAAGACTCTTTACAGAAACATGAATAACATTAAATATTTAAACCACACAATCACTACAGTACTTCAAGATTATTACCTTCTAGGATGTGACACAATGTGTAGTCTGTTTACTGGCATTTCAGAGGTACCTGTTGTCTCCATCACTGGGGTAGAGTTTCATATCAGTAGGCCTACATATCTACCACACTACATGGCATCATGTCCTAAGGACAGTAATATGCATGGTCACTGATGTGTGAACCGCACCTCACATTATACTACTTGCTATGGCTCTGAAACTAAGTGAATCAACATGGCTCACCTCACACTCTTCAAATTATTTCCACACTTTGTCTTCATCTGCTCAGAAAGAGACTTTGCCAACCGGTTATCTGGTTCAAGCTCCACAACATGGCAGAAGTCTTCAAAAGCCTAGAACAAGGGCAGTGTGAGGATGGGTTGTGCATAATATACTGAAGTACAAACTCAATCCACCTCACAGCAAAGAAGGTTCCAAACTTTACAAAAATGTGACACCATCTATATCTGAATGCAAAGTTTTAGGACTGGTGAGTGGAAAAGAGGGATTATTTTATTGGTATTTTCAAATTAGAGAAACAATTATGAGCTTACACTTCCACAGGATTCTGTTAATGGATACCACATTTGGAGTCACTTACTTTTGTCCACTATCCTGTGTTAAAAATAAAAACACGACATTTAATGTACAGGATCAGTCCCAATCCCCAACCTAAAAATAAGGTTAAAACATACTTAGTTTTACTCTGAGGGTATGGACTGATCCTGTCCCTGAAAAGCAATGTTTTTATTTTTAATACAGGACTAAAGACAAAACCCATAAAATAAATTATTCCAAATTATAATCTTGTATTTCTGTCTTGGAAATAAAATATTCACAATCACATACATAGCTATAGGTTTATTCCGTATATTACATTAGTATCACTTTGGAAATTGTAACAGCATTTAGTTCAGCAGCAGAAGAGTTAAATCTTCCACTGTAGTGGCATTACCCTCCATTTACAATCCCTATAATGTCACCTCCCACCCCCCTCTCTCTCTCTCAGGACACCTGTAATGCACAACTCAGCACTCAGCAGTGAAATACGAAGGTGGGTCAAGAATCTTAAGAATTTTTTACCAGCTAATTTTGTGCAGATAGACTCAGTAAAGCTGACACTTTTCAACATAGTTCCCACCACATTCAATGCATGTACTCCAGTGTTTCACTAATTCCTGAATTCCTTGTGAAAAAAAAAAAAAACCCTTTGGGTCCATGTGTAGCCACTCATGTACTACCTCTAGCACTTCTTCATCAGATTGGAAAGTCTTTTCACCTACAGCCCAAAGACGTGACAGCCAAAAGTAGTGACATCAGGTGATTATGGAGGACACACACACAAAATGAATGACCTTGAAAGTCCCAGCTGTCACGAGCAATGTGTGGCCTAGTGTTGTCATGCTGCAACCTCACATCAGCACTGAGCAGTCCATGATGTTTTGATCTTATTGCTAGTCTCTTGCATGATTCCTAGGGCACTGGTGACTGTAGTACCCTTGGACATGTAGTGCTCCACAAGTGTGGGCCTTAGTAAACCCAGAATACTGTCAGTACCACTTTTCCTGAAGATGCCTGTATGTGTAATATTTTGGTTTTGGAAAGCTGGAATGGCACCATTCTCTGCTTGCCTTCCTTATTTCAGGCTGAATCTGACAAGCATTTATCTTATTTCCAAACTGCCATTGTCACTTAAACTTCCCAAATTGAACCCATATATATATATATATATATATAAACAATTATATACATGTAAATGCTGCAATTTCCAATTGCAACGAATCTGAAACAGGCCTGGCATTTTTAAGACACCCATTTCACTTTAACTTTGCAACTACTAAATATGAACACAAAATAATATGTACCTGTTCATAATTGTTCTTGTTCTGGTAGGCAATTCCCCGCCGCAGCAAAGCCTTTACATTTAACGGCTGTGCTTCCAGCACCTGGTTGCAATCTGCAAGTGCTGCCCCAAACTTGTGAAGCTTAAGATCTGAATTCAAACAAAGAATGGTTATAAGATGGACCTTAAACAAATACAGTGTAAGGATGTAAACTGGAATCAACTAGCTCAGTATAGAATCCAGTGGTGAGCTCTCGTGAACATATTAAGAAACCTTTTATTTCAGTAAAGGGCTGGATGACTTGTCACCTCCTCAAGAACTCTGCTCTGTGAAGACAGAAGCATAGGTCACCACAAATCTGTAAAATATTTGCTACATGATAAATATCATTGAGTGAATATTTAACACTCCACTTGCTATCAACAGTTTGAACTTCATACAACAACAGCTTCAATTTAAGTTATGTGCTGATTCTGACTTTGGACCTGTGGTTGGAAAACAACGTATTAGATCATATCACCATGAACTTTAATATTTTCTGCATGGAGTTTGGTCTGGTTGAATGTTGTATTCAGTGTTGCGTAAATTTAATGAGCTAATGCAGGCTTCATAACAAAGGTAAGTAATTTTTTGCTTCAAACTTTCTTTCTTTATTTCATCCTTTCTCTCTTTCTCATCCACTTAACAGACTACAGAACAGTACAAGCATAATATGACTCACATGCCATTGCTCTGTTGTTGTAAGCAGTTGGTGTAGGGTAGAGCAAAATGCTAGATGTGTAGTGTTTCACTGCCAAGTCATGTTCTCCACAACGATAATATTCATTGCCGCGATCCTTCTCTTGTGTTGCCATAAACTCTTTCTCTGTGGCTGAAAGGTTGTCTGCAACATGCCATATTTATCTGAATATAAGACAAACTTACACAACATATATATAATTTCAAAGAAGAATACTGACTCCAGAGAGACATTTGAAACGAAGAAGTGAGTGAAACTAGATGCCTCTTTCGTAAGCTAACTGATATATATGATAAATTTTACAATGTGGATGAAGTTACTGTGCTCTTCAATTGGAGTAATTTCCAAGCAATATTTATGAAGAATCATAATTGATTTTGTATGCGGTGTGATGACGTCATCGCACCGCAACCACACGACACGAACGTCACATGTACATACAGATGACCTTCTTAAGGCAATTTAAAATGCACATACAAAGAACCTCAAGACCAGACTGCCATTAATTTTCTTATTGACTACAAGCTATGTAACCATTTTAGCAACATTTTAATCCTTTTATAATAACTTATTTTACAATACTGTAAGAAGTGGACAATAATAGACCACTCATATTCTACATATACAATGTAACCACATATGAAATAACTGTATGGTCTATGCTAAATAATCTCTACAACCCCCTGAAGATGGTGGTTTAAACCACCGAAATATGTATAGTGGAATTTTAAGAATAAACTATTGCGAATAAAGTTTATGTGCATTAGTTGGTTTTTAATGAATATACCTGTAGTATTTGTAAATTTATCTTCCTCATCTTTTTTGTTCTTCTTCTTCTCTTTCTCTTGCTGCTTTTTCTTCTTCATGGCCTGCTCTTTCCTCCGCTCATCCTCTAACTCCATCTTGAGGAGCTCCATGTCGACATCGAACTTATCCCAGTCAGCATAATTTCGAGGTACCACACTCTTCACTCGTGATGGCCCAGCCTCCTGCTTCTCATTCTGCCAACCAATAAATTATCAAGCCAACATAAATTTTACAAATTTCTTGTTTGTCTTTCCTTTCATGATTTTATATTAAAAAAATCTAAATGACACTGTAAAGAAAAGGCCTTCTCAAGACAGTAATAACTGCTCAGCTAGTCAAAAAATTCCCAGTGTTTAGCAGTTGACGACTCTTTACCATACATAATTTAAAGCTTCCACAGCGACTAAATTCAATAAAATATTCTCGAGCTAGCAGCCACGCCAGGTGGTTGAATGGCAAGTAATAGAATAGAATAGAAGTAGGGCAGGCACCAGACCGTCCCATGCTCATCAACCATTCTTGATCCTGTGTCAGCAAAGAATGGTGAGTAAACCACCTGACACAGCTGCTAGCCTGAGAATATTTTATTGGATTCTTTACCATGTCCACAATGTCCCATGAGTGGTTCCTATTCTGAGCCAATTTAATCCAGTCCACACCATCCCCCCCCCCCTTCTTCTTGAATATTAATGTTAATAATATCCTTACATTTATGCCTACATTTTCCAAGTTGTCTCTTTCCTTCAGGTTCTATCAGCAAGCATTTATGTGCATTTCTTACATCTTTTACATGTGTTACATCCCTTGTCAATCCCATTCTCCAGTTTATCATCCTAATAATAATGGGTATGGAGTACAGTTTTAAAAAGCTTCTCATTATGCAATTTCCTCCAGCCTCCTGCTGCTTCCTTCCTCTGTTTTCCTAATCAGCTGTTTTCAAATATGGTTACAAAGGTACTTCTGGTTTGGGCATGTTATAATTAAAGGAAAATGACAGCTACAACAATCTGTGGTGGTTGACCAGATAGTTGTACGAACAAGTTTCTTCAGTCAAATGACAAGCAATTACCCAAAGCTGGGAGCAGACCCAAGTCACGAAATATTTCATAAGTAAAATGTTCCAAAGAAACATCCAACATATTTGAGTTTGAATGCAGTGGCTCTAACACTTCAGCAGTAATGTCAATGCACTAAGTACTCACATGAGAAACCTGTGTCTTGCTGCTTTGTATATTGCGCACAGCTGGAAGACCTTTTAAAGACTGACGAACATTGCTGCTCTCTTTCAGTTCATGTTCACGTGTTTTCATTTCACCAGTCCATTCCTGTCATGCACCACAAACACTGTAAAAACTGAAGTACAAGGCAGCCACCCAAACAAAACTTGTTAGTTTGAGTTGGCTGCTTAAAACAGGCACAGGGCAGGATAATGTTAAGTGGCTATTAAATTTAAATTACATTTCTAAAGTAGTGAATAAGAAAATCACCACAAATCAGTTTTCCATTGTAAAACACCAAAAGATCAATCACTGATGACAAAAACAATGCACGTAACCACAATTAAAAGTAAACGGTACCTACAAAGTGTTGGAGGGAAATATGTAAGAGTGGCTTACAGCACACTATAAACACTGTCTGACAGTAACAGGGCATATGTAACATCAAAGACTAATTAATGACAGCTTTAATAATGCAAGGGTTGACACCTGAAATAACTGTGTGAAACATGTGAGTACAATAAAACTGAATGTAGTAAGTGGACAAAATTAGACAACACTCTTCGTCATCATCAAACTATGTAAGAAAACTAACTGCTGATATAGTAACAATTAAAAATATGAAAATGATAAGGAAACAAAGCCACATTTATGTAGGAGAAGGCCTGTAGCAAGTACCCCATTTCCTTCCTCTCCATCCTTAACCCAGGTGTGTGTGTGTGTGTGTGGAAGGAATAACGTAGCTACCATAAACTGTCAAATGTACTTACATAATACTGTATATTTACATTTGTTCTCATAACAGTAAATCTACCACTTCATATTGGCAATGCAATAAGAGGAACTTGTTTCAAAATGCTGTACCACTAAACCTTCTTGTTTGACTACCTAGATCACCTGAATTCTGCTGGTAGTGTGTTGCAACATTACTGTTGTAACAGCCACAATCTAGTTCTACTGGTGGACAAGCAATAAACTACCTAGTACTCTTAACAAATACAGTAATCACCTAGAAAACAAGTAATAAATAAATTATAGCCTACAAATGTTTTGCTCCCTCCCAAATCACAATTTGCTCATTATAACATAAAGTGCACAAAGACACAAAGTAAGTCATATGAAGACAGAGTTACCCCCGTGCTTAATTACACATGCCAAAGAAGCATATTGGGGGGGGGGGGGGGGGTGCATGTATCACTCCATGCATTCTTAACTACACCCACAGCCAGTCTAAACTTTTAGGGAGCGATAAAAATGTCTTCCCCTGCAGGAAATTGAACCATGATTCCTTGGTCAGTCATACACTCCAAACAAATTCCATTCACACCCAGTTTCAAGTACAAGCATAACAATGAAAAACAGAACTACTTTTCCATTACCTTCTTGCTCACAACTGACAGATTTTGTTAGTTAACAAAAGCAAATTACAGGCAACTATACAAACATTTCATATTCAGACACATACAGCACATACTCATACCCTTATGTCATTAGAAACCTTGTTCCAGTGTTCTGGCTTCCAACACTGATTTGGTTAGTATGGGTTCCTCAGTTTGTAAAACACGACTCTCTGGAGCAACCTGCCTGAGCCGAGTTTCAGCACACTGGAGAAGCTGAGGAAAATGTCCTTCTTCACCAGATCTATCAGACATAAATAATTAATGTAAAACATAAATTACAATGTGGAATATTCACAGTATGACCATAAGTATAAATTATTCATTAAAACAAAAGACAATATACCAAATATAATTAATACAGCAAAACAAACATTTTACAGATAATAACACCTTTTATTAACACCTCAACATGTTTTGACTTAAATGGTAATCATCAGGAGGCTTTACTTTGTAACACAAAACACAATAGTAGTTGGTATTACATTATACAGTCACTGTTTTCTTTTGTGAATCTGTGATGATTCACTGTACATATGTAGTATTATGCTGGTGACCTTGTGCTATCAGAGTTAAAATCATAGGTAAAACATTGTCAATATAATATTTTTAATTAAAACAACAGTCAGTTATCTGCAGTTAAACCTTGCATTAAAACACAGAAATGTATTTACAATATACACATTTATTACTTTTATAAACCAGAAGGCTATTACTCATAACTAAAATCAGACTTTCATAACCAGTTAAGGATCTGTTTATGTTGGTTTTTGTTCTAGAGTGAAACTAATGCCCTTAAATTTGCGTACTGGTATGGGCAGTTATTAAAAAATGTACTCTCTTAACATCTTCCCTCTTCAGAAAGCATGATTGAACAAACTTAAAAAAAGCAAAAATTAGAAAAAGTTCTCAATTCAGTTCAGTAAAAATATTCTTACCTTAGTATTTTAATAATTTTTTCCATTTCTTTGCGATCGTTGCATTTTTCGACGTACTCGAAGGAAATGTGCTCAAGTGGAATTTCGTACTTCATCAACAAAGATTTTTTATTTTTCATAACCTCCTCCTGCTCAACCATGTTGTATTTTACAATGCCTGTAAAATGCGACTACTGTTATGAACGTACAGCTGAGTGCTATGCGTACGCAAACCTCACCTTATTAAAATCGTAACCGCAACTGGAAACGTTACTTCCATTCACAATCTCCATGCCCAGAAGACCTAGTACCAGTTGACAAGAAATTTCTGGCAACTGTCTCCATGGCAACGTACACATAATATTTGCCATACGTTTCAAGATTATTCATACACAATACCGCCAAAAGCAGATTCACCTCCTTAAATTTACTTAAAACGTCGTTATTTCCTTACCAAAATAACGTACCAAATTCAGAATTTCGAGGTTATACACAAATAACTTTCTTCTGTCTTCTACTTGAGTCAACACATTGCTGTTGTACACACAAGTCTCATCACCCAGCCATATATGAAATTCAAAGTACTATTCACAACGTTATGAAATGCACCGATCAGAGCTATTAGACCACAGATAAGAGAAGACAGGACGACAGACTTTCACTACCGCGGACTATACACATTTCACCACAGGGCATTTCACTGCCATTTATTCCCACGTACACATTTCCTACAAGTTCGGGAACGGTAACATGCTAGACCAATGGTGGCACGGATCCTTAAAATTAACCGCACGAGGGAAACCGTCGGTATAGAGATATCAGGGGTTAGAATTTTCACTACTACCACCACCAAGGTTTAAGCATTATGGTAAGCAGAGTTACCATATTCTTTTCCCAAACATGTCTTCTTTTAACAAATAAAATTTACCCCAGGGCAGATTTTTAAAAGGCTAAAGTGTCCAGGTTTTCAGTCATCGATCTTGCCACAAAAAAAAATTATAATTTAGATTAATACGGCTGATGAATGAAAAGAGCTGTTCTTACCACAGAGTAAACATTACCATACATTATATTACATTTACATTTCATTGATCCATCAGTTTGCCTTATGGTTCTGGATATGAAACATGTCATATATCATAATTCATGATTGCACAAGCAATGACTAATCATTGTAAAAACACAAGAAACCAAGCAGATGATTTAAATTGCATGAAAACTCCACTCCAAAACCAAATGTAATTAACTCTTGCCATTTTACTTTTTTTTCCATGTTTACTAGTGTTCTCCAATATATTAGTATAATTCCTCTTCCTTTTTGAATGTCTTCTATTCATTTCAGGACTGGTGTTAGAGTATAGGCAGCAAATAAAAAGTACTGGGAGGAAGTAGATTTACAAACACCAGTGATAATCGCACTTGGTGGCTTAATAAATAAAATACAAATGTCATGTTATTGTAACTTTTGCAAAATATTAAATTGTTAAGGTCTGAAAGAGCACATTCTTATGTGTCCCTCATGATGTCAAGAGGATCGATTTTGAAGTACGACTGAAAATGTTAGCCCTGCTCTCTTGCTATGTCAGTGTCATAAAAAAATCTTTCAGTCATTATGAAAACTAAATCTTAATACGTTAAATGCTGATCCACTGTTGTTACGTGTTGAGATAATTTCATGTTCTAGGGAGGGAGCCATTACACACGTTAATAGGAGGAGGCTGGCAGGGGATGCTCTGAACAGAGTTGTGTAATCTCACTATCCAGTAGGTGGTTTTTGATATATGTCATGCTTATGTACCGGAAAACTGTGACTATAACAAAACAACATTCATGGGGTATTTTTCTTTATAACCATAATGCAAATAGGAGAGGTAACACTTGTAACAATGTCCCAAGAACCACAAACTTAAGCCTTCTTATATTAAAACACAGATTACTCATTTTTAATAGAAAGCAAAATTTATGTAACATTTCCAAAACACTTTTACCTTACTTCATGTTGTTTGTTCTCTACACTGTTGATAACCAATTCATAAGACTCAACATTGTGCACTTTTACCCTACCTAACAATTTTTGTAATGGCTGTTGCAGCAATTTTTATCACTTGAATGGCAGAACATCCTGGTTGATGTAGGACCATTTCCACATCCTTGGTTTGTTACCTGTATACGGATATACGGAAAATAAAAGAATGAATATGAATATGAATATGTTCATCTGTGAGTGAGGGTGCGTTCCTTGGGCTCCCTTTTGAAAAGACAGTTCAGGGCTTTTTGCATGCCTACTTGATATTGGGCTTGCAAACTATCACACTAGCATGTCATAGCATCTCTTACAATCCATGATACCTGTAAAGAATGATAAAAAAGAATGATATGCATATTAAGATTCATCATTAAGTCAGTACACTCAAAAATGCTTTGTAGTACCATAAACTCCTTCTGTTTAGAAAATTGTGATAATCTCTAGGCCTGCTCCTTTACAAGTTTGCTAATTCAGCAAAATCTTCTTTTCCTAGTGACACAGCATGTGGTTCCAACAGCTCTTCCACATAAGTGTCTTGTATTTCTAAACCTGCCTCCATTGTTAGTTTGACTATATCACCATATATTTTCATGCCAAATGCCAGTTATGCATTGCATGAGGACACTCTGGGAATTGGCACTTAGCAGGTGAAAATGCCAAGCTTGCAACTGAATGACAAGAGGAGCCATAACAAGTCCACAAAGTTTGGTCATAGGAACGCTGTTCAGACAGACCTTGGCCTTCATAGATGGAGGCACAAGTCAAACCTTGGACAAATAGCCCATGTATATAAACCACCCTATAGTCCACACAAGCATAAAGGAGCTCTGCAATGTACCCATGACACACAAGGGCACATGTATCACCTCTCACACCTACAAAGTTGAAGCTCAGGGACTTGTTGTGTGATATGCCAGGGTGGAAGAGACTAGAATCTAATCATTTTGAATGTGGGAATGAACACATAAATCTGAATGTCCTTTGGAGGAACTAAAACTTTATTGACACTGCCATTTGCTACATAAGCCTGCTTTTATTGAATGAACTGTCATTGCTCATCCTTGAAGACAGACTAAGGTCAGAACCTGAAGTCCCTCAGTGGTTTAAGCAGTACATCCAGAAGCAGTGAAGCACCATAAGTTGTAGACATCAGAACTAGATCAAGACAATGGGCTGGTATCACAATCAACAGCTGTATTTTGTTTGTAGGGTGCACCTACAGAGTCTGGAGCTTGACCCAGAGACTAGGTAGTTAGATTTTTCAAGGTTTTCCTCAGAACCTCCAGGAATGTGCTGATATAGTATTCTCCTTGCTACCTCCTTCTGCATCCTTACCTTGTGTGCTCCCTATATGATTTTTTGCCTTATGTGTTCATGGCATGGTGCTCAGTTAAGCAGAGGGATGATAACTACCTAACTCCAAGGAACAGAGTCCTTCTTGAGAAATGTATAGGTCCTCAGCTAGTCAAGAAATTCCCCACATTTTATGGAACCCAAAAGTTAAGTATCGCATTCACAAGCACCCGCTACCTTTCCCTATCCTCAGCCAGATCAATCCAGTCCATGCTTCCCCAAGCCACTTCTTTAAGATACATTTCAATATTCTCCTCCCATCTACACCTGTATCTTCCAAGTGGTCTCCTTACCTCAGGTCTCTCCACTAAATCTCTGTATGCACCTGTCCTGTCTCCCATACATGCCACATGCCCCACCCATCTCATTCGTCTTGACTTGATCACCCAAACAATATTTGGTGAAGAGTACAAATCATAAAAGCTCCTCATTATGTAGTCTTATCCACTCCCGTTATCCTCATCCCACTTAGGCCCAAATATCCTCCTCAGTACCCTATTTGAAGGGGCAATAGTACTTTTAATATCTACATAGATTTTCTTTCTCACCTATGATCTGAAAGAATTACTATGTATATTGGCACAGCACAACACATAAGTAATCTTCTGTAGTGTAAAGAAAAGTGATAAGAAGAAAGCATAATCAGATGAAAAAAGATTGGATTAATACTTCTGAATGAAAGTCAGTTGCAAAATGCATTGTACTAAATTAATTTTGAAATTATAGCATGAAAATTAATTTCACGCCAGTATCCTATAAACTCTGGCACAAGAAAGAGGTGATTTGCACTGATGAAGATACATTTTCTTAAGATGTAACTGTTTATTCTTATATTGAAAATTATGTTCAGAAAAATATACAAGAAATTATGTACAGCTTGGTATTTACAATGATTTCAATATGTGTAAAACATTTTGGTAACAAACACAACCATTGTTTAAGTGTTGTCATGGTTTGTAACATGCAAATATACATATGAGATACAAAGCTATATATTAAAAATGTTTTGACACTAAAGTAATAATAGTATGTAGCAATAAATCTTTACCAGCAAAAATGTGATGCATAACAATGACATACAGTAAAAGTGCACATGTCTTTGAGTGTGTTAATCTTCTACTCCATGAAGTTATTTGAAGGCATTGATATTAAAAACACACATAAAACATATGAAACATACATTATAATACTTGAGGCAATATGAAAATTGCATGGATACATCCACATTGATGAATTACAAGCACAGTTGAAGTACAAACACTAGGTCAGGAGTTGGCAACTTCTACTATACGATACAGATACCTCACAAATACCACGTTTCAATGAAAAAAGAACCACAGGGCTTTCATATCCATATACCTTAATATTTCTCTGTGCATTATCTGTTTTCCTAACATAAAAAGAAGTCAATAATCACAAAAACTGAATTATTTTCATACTATATGATTTCAGTTATTAGTATCCAAATGTTATACACAGGTTGAACAATTTTTAAAGGAATAATGTTTTCATTTTTAGAAATACTTTTCCTTAAATATAACACTTCACACCAACTGTGAAAAGTTTTGGCAGTAAAAGAAAAGGCAAATAAGGACTACTGGCAACAATACAGTAACTATGGATTGGATAACCAAGGAATCAGATCTATATTGACTCTGGGGCCATCCAGCCTCCTATTCAGTGGGTACTAGTGATCCTTCCCGGGAATAACACAGCCAGTACGTGAGCTGACCACTCACCTCCATCTAGTGCCAAAGGTAAAGAATACATGGAATTATACTTCCACTCCCCAATAAGCCACTGTTTAATTCAGCACAGCAACAACATTACTTTTATGTTACTCTAGTTTTACTGAGAGTAAAATAATGATGTGCAGAATGTTCTGGAATAGTAATAAACTATAAAGAATGTACCATGACCCAGTCAGTATTTCAACCTGCAGTTTCAATAATTCAAATTTACCATTGTATTACAGCTAATTTTTGTACTACTGTTATTTGGTTTACACATGGAGGATACCGTTGGAAAGCCACTGAATAGCTTGGATGTGCCCCACATGCATACACGTCAAGGCAACTGGTGCCCACAACCTAAGAGTGAGTGCAAAATAATTTGTATGACTGCCCTATTTAGTTGTGCCATTTATGAGGTGGCCAAGATCACTCGTTTACACCTGATGTTTATTGTAGCAATGACTGAAGTGAAGTACACCACTGCCTCTAAGACTTGCAAACTTTAACATAAATGTTAGTTAAAGACATCCTGAATATTTACCCAGAAGTGTTTAGCTGATTTCAAGAAACCTAACTATCACAGTTCACAATCACAATCACCATCATAATCATAATTATCATCACCATCATCATCATCAGCAAGTAAGCAATTTGGATACAATCATTCCATTCCAGCTCCTACATCAGTCCCTGTCAAAGAGTCTGACTACACTTGGATGATGAAACCACATCACCAGAGATAATAAATTACACTATAACCTTTATAAATGTATGACATTTTAACATTTATTTATGATATACATTCCAACTATTTTGGTCATGTGAAAAATATTAATAAACAGACCACTAAGTGAGAAATTCGGCAATGATGATACCATTCAAAATTAATCTCAGCAGTAGTGTGAATAGACTCTACCCTCAGCAAACTGCATCATGTCAGGAAGAACAGAAAATGAATTGTATTTACACATAAAAATAACTGATTACAAAGGAATATTAAAAACCCAGATTAATTTGATGTCATAAGAATCCAGCACAAACAAAATAAATAGTTAAGGAGCAAAGCCAAAAAATGTGGGACAATGACGAAGTACATACTTTATGGTAACAGTTCCATGTGCAGTACATACGGATTAGGAAGCCATTAGGCTGACAAGTCTCCAGTAATACGAGATTTTAGAGTCTCGCAGAGGTGTTACTGAGGACTGAGGTTTCCTGGATAAGACACCGTTGTCGTGAGAGTAGTTTCAGACATTCTGAAGGCAACGTGAGCCTTTGAAATGTCAGGAACTACTTTCCCAATGACATAGAGTCATACACATGCCAGAAGAACTAAATCCACAAGTCTCCAGTAACTTTTAGTGTCATTATTTTTCCTCTACTGGTATTACAACACACAGTGCCATATCATTATTTATATTAACACTGTACATTTCAATCTGAGATGATGGTAATACACTTGTCACCTACTTTAACAGTACTTCATTGTTGGTTTTCTCCTTATATCTTCTCAGTTTTGGTAAATTTTGCTATTCTATTATGTGTTGTTTTGTTCATGTGTGTCAGTGTGTAGGTGTGGTGGTGCTGTAAGCCTGTGTTAATACAATTTTTACATGTAGTAAATTTGTACTTGCGTCTGAAAAATACGTTATTGACCGAGACTAAATATGGCAAAGAAATATCTGATTATTTATATTACTGTTTTAGTATATTTATGAAGTTGAAATGCTCATATTTTCTTGGATGTTTTCATTGCAAACACCATCTCTCATAACCGTTTCTGGACTTACATTATGCCACAGTTACTGTAAATTAAGAAAAATGAAGAACAAATTTTCATGAGGCAAATTTAACAAAATTTTGGGTTTTCAAATTAGTCCTGAAAGTGTTCTGATATTAAAATCAAAGTATGATGACAAAACATTCTGTACTGAAGTATAAAGCACAGTAGTTAAATGAATCAATGGATCACTTTCACTTATTACAGCTGGAAAATTGACAAGAGACCAGGCACTGACTTACATGTACATTTCAACTTCCTTGTTATTTTAGTTTTCTTCATGAGCATTAAACGCTAATGGTCCATTTTACATTACACCAGTATACCCCTGCAGTTGTAAAGGCAAAATGAATGTGGATTGTGGCACATGAGGACTGTAAATAAACTTCCTAAGAAGCCTTCACTTCAAACCCTTGATTATGATTTGAAATAATGCTGGAGACTGATAAACTTACGAAGCTAGTTCACAGTAAAAGTGTATTTCAAAATTTTTATAGCATCACTAGGCACTAACAGACCTAAAGAGTCCAAAGATACAAAGTGAAATTCTAGTCTACACAGCATTCTTACAGTTTATTTAGTTGACTATTTGCTTGTACATCTTACATACACTAAGAGGCTTACTTCACCAGGCATTTAATCCTGGTTATTTATGTAACATGCACTTTATTCTTATGGTGTATTTTCAGATAAAACCACTAAATGATTCTATGAGGAGACTAGGGAATCTAGGACGTTAAATAATTGGAAAATAGGAGAAACAGGGTGAACTACCTGATTCATCATTAACGTAATTTGAAAGACATAGTATACCCAGTGTAAATCATTCATTATTAGATATGTATCTTTACCTGTATTTGTGCCAAGTTATCCAATCTCCATTTTCAAAATTCATACCATCTCGCTTTCATGAACACCCTCTTGCATCAATCTTCCTTACATTAGTATTCATCATTCATACTTTTCCTCCTTCAATTTTCACTCCTAAGACATTGAAATTGGGACTGCTTCCTTTACATCTCTCCACCCTCTGGTCATTGCAAAAATACTGAGATCAATAATAACCAACTTACTTTGTGAGTTTTGAGGTCTTCACGGCAGTGTAGATGAGCATTCCATTTTTCTGGGATATCATGCTGCATTGTGGGGAACCTGAACCTCGACGTTTCGAAGGAACATACTGCCTTAATCTTCAGTGGTCAATAGGTCCTAGAAGAATCTTCTAAAACCTACTGACCGTTGAAGATAAAGTATGTTCCTTCAAAATGCTAGAATCACATTACCCTGTGACACTGTCATATCTCACAAAAACGGAATCTTCAAAATCTACTTATATATACAGTCCAATTCAAGTTTTCTTACATGTAGTTTCCACAGCATAGAGCAGACTCATAAAACAAATATTAAAATGAGATATGTACCACTTCCATCAACAAGAAAAATTATCCACAAATTAAAAAACACCCATAAATAAAACATATTTTGTGCTCAATAAGAACCCTTGTTATACCTCACTTTCTTTATGTAAGTCACACTTCTATCCTTGTCATTTTTTTATTCCAAATAACTGAAATAATTTTAAGGTTGTTCATTCTGTGCATTGTTCTGATGAATTATAGTCAATTTATTAATGTAATATTTATATGCGAATAGTTGTGTGCATTTAGTTAGATTAATAAACTGACTATAATTCAACTGAAATAATATTAATTCATAGAACCATCTTCAAATAAAGATCCACATTTTTTATACACAAGCAATGACAGATCATATTGTAACAGAATTGTTGTCTGTACAACAGGCGTGCACCCAAATGGCAGCTGCTAGGTTGTAGCCCCCTTCAAATCAAAATTTAAAAAAAACAAAGATTTTGTAAACGCATTGCTATCAACGGTTTTACATGATTTACCCTTCAGCCAAAATCACCCACTGGAATCAGCTGATGTACATTGGGATTTTGAAAAATAAAATAAAAAAACGTAGGAAGTCCTACATATCATTAAAAAAAAAACAAGAAGATTAGACTTTGTAATTTAAATAATGTGAGTGAGTCATGGAACATGTAGTTATGTTTATATGCATATAAATGCAGATACAAATAGTGTGATGTTACAGTTATATTTAAGACATGATCTTTATAACACAGTTTTTAAAATCAAACATAAATTATACATAGCCTTAAGTTCAGCCCCCCAGTGAAAAGCTGTGGGTATGTGCCAGTTGCACATGTTTAATTAGGAAACAAGCTACTATGAAAAGTGTGTAAAAGTAAAGAAATACCAGAGCACATATTTCTATGACACAACAACTAATCTTCCGAGAAAAATGTTGAGAGTGACTACGAATTTAAATTCTAACAATGACACAATCTAGTGGACATTGTAAAGGTCCATGGTTTATGAAAGGCACTGGGTACTTCACCGAATAATAATAATAATAATAATAATAATAATAATAATATTATTATTATTATTATATATAGGTAAAAAGTAAAGAAACCTCAAAACTAAAATTAATGACTGTGAACAATCAGCTGGTAGGGAGTAGGGCTTAAAAAACATGTAACATCATGCAATGAAGCTTTCTCAGATAAGCAGTCATGTTGGTACACGGCAAAAGTCTTGACATTCTGGAGACTGTCTCTGCCATCATACAGTACTGGCCAAAAGAATTGGGTATATGTATCACCTATTACAGGATGCCATTGAGATCTGGCACTTAAAAAAAACAATGACAACGGATTAAACCAAACTGATCATGGACATCTGTTGATAACATGCTTCAACAATCAAAATCTGTTGCACACTCAACAGGAGTGACAGTCCATGGACTACCAACTACTTCCACTCAGAGAGCTACCAGGTTAAAACAGAGGATAGTCTATTGTGTGAGCAGTGCAATCTGTGAGTCTATGATGCCACTGGAGAGGGAAAACAATAAGCACAAAGTAAAAACACTTGTTGCTGACTGATATATATGACCAATTAGTGTAAGGTAATGGTCCTTTGTGCTGGTCCAATAACCTAAATTGAAGGACTACCTCCCACATTGAGTTCACAGAAATGATCTTGACTTTGACTGCAAGAAGAAAAATTACTGTGCCTGAATAAACAAACCATTTGGTTTTAGAAAGAGTCAATAACCCTCACTTGAATTAAAACTACTGTGCGATTGTAAATTTTTACTTTTTGTGAACATCTGAGTTTGGAAGGCGACAGATATTAACATCACTTCATTTTTATTATCTTTACAACAAAATTTTTATAAAACTTCTTCCTGTTTAGAATAATGCATAGATGTGTACAACAAAATAATACTTTGTTACATTATTTAATGTACACATGCAAGCACATAAGAAAGTATGAATAGTACAACAGAAATATAACATTTTTAATCAAAATTATAACTTGAGATGATCACTATACTGATCTACACAGCAACCTATATTTGGCAGAATTTCCACGATTTAAACAAAATTTAAAAAGAAATCAGATCACAAGAATTAGGGTAACTTGTAATGACAGCAGAATTAAAGTCAAATGAAAGAGTAAAAACAAAAATATCACATTCTTGCATAGAGCCATTTAAAGATGACTATTGGTATCAACTTAAAACTACCGATATAAAAGATTAAAATGGTAACAGATATATACATGCAAATTCTCACAGTTTTATAGATATGAGGAAAAATTACTGGTAATGACTACACTAAATGCACATGGGATTAATGACACTAGGTGGCCTAATATGCATACAGCTGAGCCATTCTAAGGGAGTTATTTATGGCATATCATTGAAATGGCTGAGAATACTGTGCTCAGAGGTGCATTCAGGTTACAAGCAAACACTCTGGATGGCTTATGTATTACATAATGCTTAATTTATCTTTACATCAGTACTTTTTTTTAAATTCTTCATTAAGAACCCTTATTTCTGGCATGTCTTTATCTTAGTTTCAAAATACCATGATCTCATAACTTTTCCAGATTGAAATCATGTTAAAGAGATTATTTCACTCAAAAGCACTCGAGTAATACAGTAGAACCCAGATAAGAAGTCCCCGCATAAGAAGTTTTCCCCTGTAAAAAGTCTCATTTTTAAAGTCCCAAAATCCTATTGCTTTTAATAAGCTTCCCTCTTAATAAGTCTTCCCGCTTAAGGAGTCCCTAACCCTCTGGTCCCTTGAAAGACTTCTTAACAGGGTTCTACTGTATATTCCAGAAATTTGGTAGATTCCACCTGAAACACTCTGTACATGCACACAGATACTAAAGCCTTAAAAATGTGGTTTAAGTCCAAATATTTGTGAACAACAATATTCACGAAGAAACTAAACTGGGGTCATGATTGCTATCATTCAGTTCAGCATATTTTAGCTTCACATTTCTGACCTAAAAACATGCAAATTAAAATACACACAACTACAATTTTACATATTATTTTAATACATGTAAATTTGGTCTTACTCTCAAGCCAGAACACAGAGAGAGGGTATAAGAAAACAAGGTACTGACAAAAATATTTTTGGAGAAAAAGGTAGCAGAAGGATGAAGAAAATTACGCAATCAGATAGGAGAGAAAATAAATGCATACAAAAGTTTGATCAGGAAGACTGAAGGGATGACACCTCTTGAACTAGGTGTGAAAGGGGTAGGTAGAAATACATTCACATTCTCATATATCTGTACGTCTGCCCCATATTTATGAATCTATAAAGAAATTAACACTATTCAGGTGGAGTGTGGTTTTTCCTCAATCGCTCTGGCATATTCTTAGAAGGAACCAAGTACTGCATTCTCAGTTTAAAGAACTTGAATTTTGTCAATTACTGTGGGCTGTAAATTTTATCTACATTTTAGAAACCAAAAATTAATCTTTCATTGTGTATATAAAAAAACATAGACAGGGAAACTTTCCCAAAGTATAAAAAGCCAAAACATATCTTCTAGTGGTACTTGGGAGTAATCAGGGGATAATATTTTGTGACTTCAACAATTCTTGAAATATCAATTTTTGCTTAACATATAAAAGCTAATTCAGCAGAAAAAAATACTTAACTGAACACAATCCTCTTCCTAAGCTTTGAAATAATATTTTGTGCCTTTTACAATGGTCCAACAATCAATTTTTGCTTAAGACATGAAAGTTAGTTCAGCAAAGAATTTTTTATTTCACTGAACAACACCATCTTCTTCCTGAGCTTTGAAATAAAGTACATATTTAAAGGCATGAATTTTAATTGTGAATTTTTCTCCCAAAGCCCAGAACATTAGTAAATGTACTTAGTCTTGTAGTGAGTACACTGGGTCTATGAGAGCTAGAGAAATATAAAGTTTGTTTACTTAAAGGCACTGACTGCTTTTATTCCCTCCTTCCCACTATGTTCCCAGTACTCTTACTACATCCACCTAGTAGCCTGTAGCACTCAAAATTCTCAGCATGTCATATGCAGCTGTTAAATACTTCCACCCGTGGGTACAACAAACTTGTTGTGCTCAACTCAGGTCACTTCTCTAACATAAATTTTAAATTTATTTTTGCACATATGTTAAGATACTAATTGAAGAAGGAAAAAGTTCTGAACAGGACAGCGAAGAGCCCAACTGATTGCTGGAAGCACTTATTCACTGAGGAAATGCTCAAAGTTGTGGTTGAGCAAAGTAACACATACACACACACACCTCCATGTAAGCACATGTCCTAAAAAAGCAATTATACCCAAGAGAAAGAGATAAAAATTAAAGGCAAAGCCAAACATAAGCTTTGATTGGCATATTTTACCTTGCATGATCAACACTTCCAAGACATTTGAAGATTTTTTTATTGCACCACTTGAGGTCTGATTACTGTGAAATAAGTGAGGAAAATGTACTAACAAGTTGGCAGTGATTTGTGTAATTTTTGAATAATTCACTCCAGAGACCACAGTCACTACTGAGAAGATAATAGTTGCTCAAATAAGAGAGAATGCTGCCCCCCTGTTTTCTTAAGATTCATTTTAATATCATTCTTCTATCTATGCCTACATCTTCCAAGTGGTCTCTTTCTTTCAGATTTTTGTTAAAAAACTTTACATGCATTTGTATTCTTTCCCATGTGCCTCACCCTTCTCATCCTTCTTGAATTGATCACCCTAGCAATATTTAGTAATATTTAGTGGAGGAGTATAAACCATTCTGGAACAACATGTTTTAAACTGGTACACTTGTTACAGTAAAGAACACTGTATTTTGGGATGTGATGCCAAGTAATCTGGTAGCCAGTTACCAACGTTTCAGAGGGATTTGCTCCTCTATCTTCAGGGTCCCGTAAGTTGGAGGCAACAGGTTACTTGGAAACATTCATAGAACAGCCAGCACTGGATCAAAAATAATTTCTGAGAACTTGTTAAAAAAAAAGTTTGAACATGTCCTTTCCAGACTCATAAAGATGATATAAAACTACAGCAGTGAGGTGAAAAATTCCAGAAAAAGACTTTTCCAACATTTGTAAAAAGAAGATGTCAGCTATGGCCATAGGACAGCAGAGAAATCAATTTGTGCAAGAAGTGCTTCAAATATATTTATGCTTGCAGCATGCAGTTAACTTTATTGAATTATGTTCTATGAGGGATGAAGACTTCAAATAATTGCTCAAAGAAAAAGTTTGTTTTTTATTCCACTTATGTTTTTTACGTTTATTTTAGTGTAGAAACTAAGCATGTGATTCCACGGTGACTGCTATGATAGACATTTGTTTTTAAAAGTAAATACCAAAATAAATCAAATTAATACCTTCATAAGTAGCTTCTCATTTCAAATATGTAACATTCTTGCTGAAACATGACATAGTATAATACCTACTAAGTTCAAGTAAATATGTCTGTTCTTCATAATTTGCATTATTTGCCTAGGTTAATATCTATGTCTATCAAATCCAGCATGCCTGCTCATGTCACATATTTGGGCACACCCACTGAAAGGTTAATAATGGAGTTCACAGTTATGTCTGGATAATAAATATTTTTACTTAGTAAATGGACTTCTGACATCAGCATGGATATCCTATATTTAACCAAGAAATGACTGTAGTGAATGTGTATTTCATTTCATGCTCTCATGGATTTTGGTTAGCATGTGTTATGGATCAGTTTCTTTGATGGCTTGAATTTATGTGAAAAATCTTCAATATAAGGCAGATGTAATGTATATTTTATATTCACCCCCTCTGATATACTACACATCATGTTCCAGGACAGCCTTGTAATCAACCAGCATATATAACACAAATGTAACCAACTCCATTCAGAATATTTGGCTAAAATATATAAAGCTTACGTATACATCATTCCCACCATATCACAATGTGTTTTCAGTTACAAAATAAAGTCCTGGTTACCTACCAGTGCTCTCCTGGTCTCCTATCTGACCTCTTGCATCACGAAAAACCACAACAATAATCATGAATAGGTACATATATGGTACTGTATTCTTATGTCATACTGGAATCAGGATAGGAAACTGGAGCCAGAAGTGAACGGGATGTTGTAACATACGGAACAGTGGAAGCTGGTCACATCACACCAAGCAGGGCATTTTCCATATCCATCCAGTAATACCTTTCTTTCATGAAAGGAACTGAGCAGCATTGCTACCTATCCTGTCACTACCTGAAATAATTTAGACACAGAACTGTACCACAGACATAATTTCTTTGTTTATATACCTCTGCTTTTAATACCACTAAATGCTTCAGTGTAGCATCTGGTTCTAAAATTCCTAATAATTTCCAGTACCTGGAAAATATCCAAGAGGCCGGAAATTGAATAACCCCAATTAAAGAACATCTGAAACTTCTCTATAATTCTGTTCAGGTACTTTCATGTCACTGAAAAACATAACACACGAGGTTTATGCAGAGGAAAGGAAAGAAAATTCTGCAATATTCCTATGAAATCTGCACATGAAATTGAAGAACAATATCAAACAACAATACAATCATAGAAACTTTCAATTTAAACCCCTTAATTTTTTTCAAATGAGAAGGATGCACTTACACAAATAAAACATGTTACTCAAATTCACAATTTCATGAACATGGTTTGACCATAATTATATTAAGAGAACCAAAATGAAACAGCTACATTCTCTGCAAATATTTAAAATTCAAAAATCCAAACATAAGAAAGTACTAATTTTTTTAACTGATGTCAACATTTTGACCCAGAGAGTGGGAGTTCTAAGTGAAAGGAAGAAGAAGCTGTTGCCTCAGCAATAACAACATGACAAAATCTGAGGCAGCTTTGAGTAAAAGAAAGAAGTCACTTAACTACTCTCAATGGAGGAGTATCTGTAATCATGGCTGCCAATTCTAACACTTACACACATCTGGCTTACAACCTTCTCACAAGGTAGAGGTAAAAGCAGACAGAAATCTCATCTACTTGTTAAATGTACAGTGTAAAAAAGAAATAATTTACACATACATGAATATCTGCATTAACCAGATACAAACATCATTATACTGAAACATCTGTATGGTACAGCACTGGTTGTAATGAAAACAACAAAAGTTAGCAACACAACAAATATGGGTCAAAATAAAAACTATGTACCTTTAACGTCAATTATTCTTAACAACCTTATACTCTCAAAAAATAACAAAGAGTATGACTAATATTATCTGAGCACAACAGCTTCAAAATGTCAAGAAGGACAAAATAAATTTATATATACATAACACATGTGCAAACTTCCTACCTACATACAGCATCATGAACACATCAATTCATATATTTTGCTTCACTTAGCAACCAAGGGACTGAAGGTCATGGTAATGCTGTGACTATCCAGCTTGTTTCCAGTCCCTCATACACCACAACAGTTTAGACACCTCCAAATATTTACCTTTGCTAAATTACAGAGCCTATTTAATAAAACTCTTTCTTCTAGCAGCAAATATTTCTACATAGTCTTGTACTTTAAAACAAAATGATATTTCACCAAGCAACTCAAAATCTATGAGCCAGGGTAAAATTTACATCCAGCCATATAAACACGCACATAAAATAGCAAGAGAATCAATTTTAAGTTTCATGGTGACTTAATGTTAATGTCAGTCCTGTTAAAGGTATTGGCACAGCGTTGGGATAGTGCCCAGAAAAATAAGAAAAAAAACAGCCCTTTTCAGGGCCATCATATGAACCAAAACCAATGGTACATGGTGTCCATAATTGATAGGGCCTAACCCCTCCCGATAGTCACTGATGATTCATTATATGACTAAGTTGACTGCAGCCAGAGAGGGTAGGTAGCAGACTGGCATAATGACAGAGGCCACTCACAGACCACATGACAAAATATCTGAAGGGATAAAGGGGGAGAGCAGTGAAGAGTTCATATTGCTTTAGCAAACAGGTTTGGCAAACAGTACTGTCACCTACATCTAGCTGTATCTTTGCCTCATTAGTATATGCTCTTCACAGAATTTCTGTTTCCTTTGGTGTCCATTTTGTTCCCCTTTACCATTGTGTCTGATACAGACTTTAATATTACTATTTAAGCTATATGCCAAAACACTGTATGGTTATTGAATATTGCTATATTACAAGTGTGTAGGACTGAAACAGTGTAAGAGTTCTAATTAAGACATACAGTAACTAAAACCACTGTAAAGATAAATTTTAAACTTCTGTCAAGTGATACAGATATTGGCTATAGAGTGGCTCAATTTACACGCACTTTCTGTGTCTACATTACTCCTGCTGGTGTTTGTAGGCTACTGCATGCACAAACCAGAAGGCTTGGAGCAATACACGATAAGCTACAGCTCACAGGAAAAAATGACATGGCTAGCAGTAAAACTAAACAAACATATCAGTGCATGCATCTATAAACAACTACTCCAAGCCTTTCACCATTAATCACAACACTGTTAGAACATTGTAATATCAACTGAATCCTCAAATTACAAACACCAAGTAATGTAAAAGGTAAAGTTGACCCTATACATGCCATTAAAGCATAAGATGGAGTGGAGGTATAGCTCCAAGCATTCTTAAAACTCATCACTAGATGGAGGTGAGTAGTCAGTGTCACAGCCCTGCTGCTTTACCCACAGGAAAGAGTTCCTGGTACCCAGCGAATAGCAGAATGGGTGGGCCCCAGAGCAAGTAATCGAATCGCTATCGATTCCTTGATTGTCCAGCCCATAGTTCACAGAGAACTCAAAAAGTACATATATTTTAATCCACATCAATGTCATATCATAATAAGAGGTGCAAGGTGAAACTAATCACTGACACTCAGCTGCTAGAAAGAAAGCAATGAGGTGCACACTACAGAACATGATATTGGTCCTGAGATTAATAACTAATTATGTAATATCTAAAGTTGTGTGACTCCGGTGATACATTACACCGGTATTATTTTGGATACTGTCCAAAGTCTGAGACATACTTGATATAGAGAACATTTTGGAATTGGCCCTGTTCCCATCCTCAAGTGATCATTTTATCACTGACACGTGAAACTTCATCCTTTAGAGCAGACCTGCTCAACCCGCAACCTACAGGCAACATGTTGTCTGCGACAAAGTGTTATGTTGCTCGTGGAGAGATTTTAAATGAGAAAATGCCTTTTAATGCCTTCTCTGGCAAAGCCGAGACAGAACGCCTAAGCAATTTTGAAAACTTGTGAGCCCTTTATTTATGGAGACATACATTACATTAACAATCTACTTTTGCAAAAATGAGCTAAAGTAGAGACACCATAGTCTACATTGAAAATTACATTTCTTTATGCAATTTTCCTATTATTATCAGTACATTCTGTATTGCACATGATGTAAAGCAAACATAAGTAAAATTATACATATGATTATATGGATACTTATTCATCCTTCACTATGTGCATTGAATTTCATGTTGTCTGCATCACATACAAGGTTGAGCAGGCCTATTCTAGGGTTTAGTCACAGCACCTGCTGAAGCCATTCCAATGTTCCAGCATACAATGTAGTGGGAGAATGAGGTCTTACAGTGGTAATAAAGGTGGATGGTATGAGTGTACTGCTATCCAATGGGAAGGGCACATGGTCCAATATGTGAGGTTTGCAGCAGGAGCAAAAGTGAGGGTATGGAGTACAGTGCTATCCAATATGAGGGGGCCATGGTCCAATACAAGAGTTTTGCAGCACGAGCAAAAGTGGCAGTGTGGAGTACCAATGGAAAAGGGCCATGTGGTTCAGAATTACGTTAGGAGGAAAAAAGTGAGACCAGACTTTACTCACTTTGTAACCGTTCTCATGGTTGAAGCTGTACAGGTGTTTGATTACTTCACTGGTTTCCAAGATATTTGCCATGGCTTGTGTTTTGTTGAATCTGAAGCCAAGACTGACCTTCAAAGAGTATCTGGCTATTGCAGAGTGTTGGTTCCATTGAGGTTTGCCAGAGATTCTATTTAGTGAAATCTGTAGCCATATTATCCCTTGGTGGAGTGTACACCTACCACAGATCACTGGTTCCAACAATGTTTACCATGGCTTATATTTTGTTAAATTTGATGCCATGTTTGGTCATGGTTGAGCATTTGGTTACTGCAATTCACAGTAATTAAACATTCCAATAACACTAAATAGAACATAAAACTGAACAAACCAGAAGTCCAGCAAAACATCAACACTTACTGTCCGTGCATCATCTGGGAAGGCACTGAAGTAGATGAACACCCTCACAACTTCAACCATTAAGATGGATAAAAACTGAGCAGAGCCTGATTTTCATCTCTTTTCCTCCACATTTTCTTCTTAACCACAACGCCCCTTCTCACAGGGGTAGCATGACACTCCACACCCCCACCGTTACTCCACTGTGAGGGTTTTATATAAAAAGTCATGGCCTCCCGGTATGGGGTCACATCATGCTCCGCAGCCCATCCCGTCTCACACTGCAAGACCTATATACTGGGTCACACCCTCTTTCCACCTCTTTTGCCCTGAAGATGGTGAATGAAATGCACCCTGAAACATTGGAAAACCTTCAACGCAATGCAGCCCAAACCCAAAATCCGCAGTTACACATCAGATGGAGGCTGTGAAAACCTACGGGCATGAATGTTATAAAGTACTTGAAACGTATCACTGTTTATTGTGAACAGACAATCAAAAGTATTAAAATCAAATGCCAACAATTGTACAGATATAAGTTATATAAATATTTTTTTCTTATTTTGATGGCTTCTTATTTCTGTTCATCTAACTACAATAGGTTAGTTGCAGTTAGTTATGAGTCTCTTTCCTTTAGAAAATCTTTTACATCACCATTCATGGTCAGCCTCGTGTGCACATAAAACTACCTGAATACTATATTTTACAGGCATCTTGTGTGAGCCCCACCAATGACATGCATGAGCCGTCTTGTGGCCACCCCTGGTGTATTGCATTAGTATTCAGGAATCACTGTGTTCAGTCCCAAACATGCACACTAATATTACAATAAAAAGGGCAATAGAAGTTTTGTCAGTATGCTGACAACCAATCACTCAAGGATGGGAGTACAGCCAGCCATATCATGTATGCAACCAAATATACTTCGAATAACAGACAGCTCAACATTACAGTAGTATACTTATTAACGTACTTAAGTTGCCTGTAACAGCTTTGGCATGTCATGACAGTGCTGTGGCATAGTAAATGTTATTGTAATCATGAATACACACTGTGCTGGGCTGTGATGTACAAACATTATCACCGTCTGATGCTGCAAGGAGCTACATCATCAAGCATCATGTAACTTTTGGTATGACTGTGAGGAGTGAGCATTTAACCCATGCTATGCTAAAATTGCTCTAAACTTTGATGACTGAACCTACCATACTGATGAGACATAAATTACAAAATTCCAAAACTTGGAAGATAAAATTTGTGACATAATATAAAAACGTCAATGTTACATTCCAAAAGCTCATGTCTTTGGCTTCACAAAATATGTTTTTATCTATAAGCAGAGAATAGCATTGCAGATGCAGTCTTCCTGTGACATAGTGTTGAAAAAATCAATGCTGCCACACATTTAGATTAAAAGAAGGGTTTCATGTAAAACTCAAACAGATTAGTTGAAGATTCAAGTCTTCTCAGATGTTATGCCATGCCGACTGGTAAACAGTTACTGAAGTTTCGAATGATCACAGTGCCTTCATCTTCAGGGTCATGCAGTCTAAGAAGACTGCTTGGCCCTGAAGAAGAAGGCACTACCAGTCAACACGGCATAACATCACAGAACACTTGAATCTTCAGTAACATTGCTGCAAGAACCTCAAATCTTATAACACATTAGTCATTATAACACATAATTATACCTTTCAAGAGCACAGGTTTCAAACATTACTCTATAAAAATTTGTGAATGCTGTTGTAAGCTATGCTGCCATGGTTATTACAACTTACAATCTTACTAATGGCAAGACAACTTACCATATTGTGCAACTGTGTTATCTGTAGAATATCCTGGTATTGTTCATGGGATGGCTTGGTCATACAAAATAAATGAAAGAACAGTCTAGCATTTATCATGTCTAAAATATGAACAGTGAAAGAAAATTTGAAAGCAATATAGGTAAGTTTAAAACCAGACTACAACTTAATGATGTAACTCCAGGCAATGGAATTGGTGACATCTGAAGACCCTGTTGGAGGCTGACACAATTTTCAGGACTTGGAGTATGTTAACTTCTCCCTTCCACAAACAACATCAACTCAAACAGCTTACTACACTGCACTTTACTGCATGCTGTTTCGACTGTTTGAATATCATTTTCACATGGAAGATCACCAATTTAAAAAAGTGCACATCACTTGCAAGATGTGGAACCTATTTAATTTCCAGTAGGGAATCTTGAACATCCCTACAAAATGCTAACCATCTCAGAAACAAGGTATGACCTAATATACTGCACTTACCAACAAACAACATTCACTAACCTAATAAGCAGTGCCTCCACTGCCTAACAGAGAGTAGGCAAATTGGGGCTGGGGCTAAAGGACAAATTTAAGGAACAAAAACACCAGAATTATTTTCATATGGTAAATATGACAAGAAAAAAATATCTCACGTATACCTGTTAAGCAAAAACTATGAATGTTTTGCATTATGAACAAATTTTGGCCCATTAGCTGTTTCTTCATTTCTGTTTCATGAAATGGGCATGTAGTCCTTTAAAAATGTTATTACGAAATTATTTTTCTTTTCCTTACAACAGTAAGTCTTACCTTGTTTTGACATTATAACACCTCACCTACTTAATACCTTCACTTGTTCAAGCAAAACTCCTTATGGCCAGCTACATGAGTGTTCATAAACTGTGCTGGCCATACAGAAACAATCAATCGAAAAGACAAAATAAAACAAACAAAAAATATTACATACTCATTTCTGAAAATGTCTTCTTCAGAATAGAATAATACTTACCACACCACTTGTAATTGAAGCTACCGCAAAACACATTAAGCTCTCCAGCGCTGTTATGGTAACAAAGCATCTTCCTCACAAGTGATGGGAGTTTCATATAGTTAATAAATTACATTTAAATATGGGGAATCCACAACAGCATGGCTGTTATCAGTTTGTATTGCTATGATCACATCTGCTGACTAGAATATTAGAATATCACATCACGGCCATCCACACACCTAACAAGGCATGCCACCAATACCTCAACACATCTTATTTTTTCTCAACTGCCAAAACTAACAATGTCCTATTAAGAAACTGCTTCAGACAGTATTATTATAACTGAAAATTACACTCTTTACAGAGTCTTCAACAGACTGGTTTATTCTGATAAAATGAACTGTGTTGACAATTTGTGAGTGACTGTACATTCTACAAGCCGTAGTGTAAGAGGCCAACTTATATATGATTCCGTTGTGTGACAGTGTGTGAAATGGCAACACTTCATGGACACTTGTTTTATTCACAACTACTCTTACGAGAATCCTTTGTAGTGTATGAAAAAGAAGATGAGAAAGACAGCATAGGCAATTGGAAATGTGATCCTGGCAATGACATCAATAGTCTTCGCTACTCGGATTGGATGTGGAGGTTCCTTCTTTCGCACCTATAAGAAGATAAACAGTTATCTCAATATAGTATAGTGGTATATTTCCCAATACATAAAATAGCAGATGTGAGTTACTCCCTTGGTGTGAGTCATATACTGGCATGTGTTACACTTCACTGCCATGGTTACCCGTTTCCATAGTTACTGGGTTGTGACATCAAACCACATCTGCTACGGTTACTGGTTGCCATGGTTATTGGGTTGTGATGTCACACCAGGGTTGGCATGTCTGACAGTTTCCAAAGTTAGTGGGTTGTAACTTCATAATACAGAGAACTCTGTTAGTAAGCAGTCATATTGAAGTGATTCTTACCCATCATAAGACTGGCACATGTTTAATATGAATAAACATATAAAAGTTAATTTTATTTGAAAATCACTTCTATATTTTAACACACACTGCCATAAACCTTCAGTCTTATAATACCCAATATACATATGAAATATTTAAAGTCCGACACATGTACAATTTAATCACACTATTTGTGCACTTTCACCGTCCTACATGTTTCAAACCCCTTAACCTGGGTTCATCTTCAGAGACACATTATCTAAAATCGCACACTAGTTACACCAACTGGCACAATTATTTAATGAGTTCTTTACAATTGTTCAGATATACTGTTTAAAACAAATAAAAGTTAAAAAGTTAAAAATTGTGGTTCTTGGTTGTTAAAAATTAAAGTTGAACAATCTATGCTGTTTGATATCCTGAAAGATAAAATTGCTATTTGTGTTTAAGTTTTTATCTTAGATATTGTATGTTTCAGCATATTAAAACAGCATAGATTGTTCAACTTTAATTTTTAACAACCAAGAACCACAATTTTTAACTTTTTAACTTTTATTTGTTTTAAACAGTATATCTGAACAATTGTAAAGAACTCATTAAATAATTCTGCCAGTTGGTGTAACTAGTGTGCGATTTTAGATAATGTGTCCCTGAAGATGAACCCAGGTTAAGGGGTTCGAAACATGTAGGACGGTGAAAGTGCACAAATAGTGTGATTAAATTGTACATGTGTCGGACTTAAAATATAAAGTTAAAATGTATGGAATGAATAATATTAAGTTTATACATATGAAAGTTCTGGGTCCTGGTAAAATAGAATACATTTATACAGAAGTCCAGTTTCATACACACAAAGCTCCTATATACAAAGACCAAACATTTGTGTTACTTTAACTTTGCTACACTACTATAGTTTTAATACTGTGCAATAAGAAAAACAAATTGTAGGATATTTCTGCTTTGGTAAGGAACAGGGGTAATAAACTACAGCTAGTGGCTAGTCACTGCCTTTTAATCACATGTAACTAACTCCGTAATTACTACATCAGTGCTTGCCCAGTACAATGTGACCCTGGACCATGGGTTTATTTTTTAACGTATCTATATACACACAAACACCCACATGTGTAAGACTGTCACAACTAGCAGTAAGTTTTACTATTTCACTACAGTTTATTTTAAGAAAAACCCAGAAAAGCAGTAAACACTTCTGGTAATTATTCTTTTTTTGTCAATGGGGGTACAGATTTTTAAGACTGCCATAATAAAAAAATATTTCATTATCATTATTTTAAGAAAAACCTGAGAGAAGAATGGGTGCTTTTGCTGCTTACAGTATATCACAATAGCACTTCTTACATTTATAATGCAGAACTCACTGTAACATACCTCAGGAGCACATCCATTGTTAGCGGTGTGTGTACACGGGTTGGGACCGCAGTTTGTGCAACTAACAATCTCATTGGGACCAGAAGTTTCCCGTTTGTTTTTGTCACCCTGCACACAAAAAAATGCATGTATACAATTTGAAGCTCATCTTGATGTAAGACATGCTGTATAGGAATGGTTAGTAGAGTCAGACAGTACAAACAGTAATCAAGTGTAGCCACCCAGCCTCTCTTTATGAAGTCCAAAGAAACCTATATGGTCCTAACCAGTGGCATTCGCCTGTTGGTTCTGTGTGAACTCTACATGGCCATCTGTATAAAGTCATTTACATTAAGAACAATAAGGGTTTTATTTACGCAATTTAACTTTCCTCTGCAACCATTTATCGCAGAATTATATGATTCAGAAATGGTTCCAGTAAAACCTGTTATGACCACTTCTACAAAGCAAGCTACAAAACTAACGTAATCAGGTTGTAAAACTCTCAAAATCAAAGTCATTTTGAAAATGGTTGCAAATAAAAGTCATACAGAACTAGATATACAGACATTTTAAATTGATCATATGAACTACTGCCAATTGAGAAGTCTGAATGAGACCAGTTCATGTGTCAATTTACAGTGGTGCCACATCAACATGCAAACAATACTGCCATTCTCCAGCACCAAATATATTTTGTCCCAGGTTAGAGCATATGCTGGAGTTTGGTACTTCAGGCACACCAACAAACAAATACACTATTGATTAGGAAGATGGTACAGATGGCAGACACATGCAGATGTACAATGTTTACTGTGGTTACACATTGCGCAGCAAACTAATCTATGGCAACCTAACCAAAGCTCTTGAATTAGTTCTTAAAGAGCCAAGACTAAGAAAAAGTGCGTAACACAACTAAATCTGTTCACAGGATTCCATGTTTGTACCCCCACCCCCACTCCCATTATCAATTTTTGGTGGCAGTCTAGCAACAATTCTGACAAGCATCAGTGACACAGAAGCAGCAGATGCGGATGCTATGAAGACAACCAAAGCATTTATCTTGTTCTGCACAGCTACAACACAGCACATCATTCAGGAGGAGGGAGAAACTTTCAGTACTGTCCTGCAGTTGAGCCTTCAAACAGCAATGACCACATCCAAAGGACAGACAACTTCCAGCTGTTCCAGATGCCACTACCATTGAAAGCATATGCCAGAAGCTAGAAAGGCTAGTGTCTATCTACCCAATATCTTGTAAGAAGTATAGCTACCATATTTTTGTATGTTTATTCAGATTTTGAATCTTCTTTCCCTTGAAAACGAATTCCCCACAAATTCAATTAGTGAACTATAGCTAATAAACAAATCATGTAATTATCTCATGTGTGTTGAATGTTTGTATGGATGCAGTTCACATGAGGTCCTAAGCTAGTCACATTCTCTGCAAGAGCAAGCAAGAAAAGCCCTGTTCCATATATACATAGCACATACAATAACATATGCTCAAATGACATCTAAATCCAATGTTGTCAAACACAAATATGTTCTTTTTACAGCGAAATGAATTAGTAAAATCTGTTAAAATATGTACAGAGAAATTCCCATTCTTATTAGGAAGATAGTGGCTCCTGAACCTGGCTTTCTCCTTGCTCTTGCATACAGTGGTAATGACATTCCACACTGGACCCTGACATGTCCTCTATATTATTATTTTAAATAAAAAGAACATATAGTAATTAATACCAATAATGTTAGAAGTTCACTGTGGGATCCCATATTTCTCTGGCACACCTGTTTAAAACAAGACGAGGAATCAGACACATTACTACTTTATTGTTTAACACTTCTCATGCACACTCATTTATGGAAGCCAATGGTGGCTCACTCCTTCAGAATGATGAAAGCTTCATGTGAGCCACCACTGGCTGCAGAAATATCTGTACCCTGTGGCATGTGGCCCTGCACAGCAGGGTGGTGGCTTGTTGAATACTATGACAAGGGGCTTGAACCCAGTGCTTTAATGCAGCATGTTGGTAATACACAGACCTATAAATTTATCATGATTTAAATTAATTAATGCTGGGTTTGTGTATGTTGCTATTGCTAAGGGTCATGTCACAGATAAAGCAAGCTGTATATTGAACATCATAAAACTCTTTACATCATGTCATGCTTTATCTCTGGCATGCCCTGCAGATGAATGCAGTTCCAGGTAAAGTAATATATGTTACATTTCAGGTTGGTCTTAACTGCTGACCCTATATGCATCACATCTGCATGTCATGCCAATACAGTGAAAGCATTTCTCAAGTGATTTAAATGCTTGCATTTCATGCTCTGGTGCCTCCACCTTACCTTTGCCATGGCAGCAAGGCAGATGATGTTACGGAATATTTTAAAACTGTTCTCTGTTTCTTGCACTGAGACCCAAAATCCATCCAATTAACAGCTGGCATTAATATTGTTTAAAAACTATGACACATACCATTATTTTAATGCAAGAGAAGACCATCAGACAATGTTTACAGATATTACAGGATAAAATGCTTATAAAAGTGTCACATTAAAATGCTGGTGTACTTTACTGTATCTTATCTACACAGCATTCCTTCATTTGGCATTATAAATAAAACCATTTGACATATAATGTGGATAAACCTCACTATCTGAAATCACACATTATAAATAAATGTTCATTACATATGGTAGTCATGATCATTATATCTGCATTCAATCTGAATTGAGTTGAATTGAACCAGGGTCTACCTGACTAAAGGTTAACAGTTTATATGAGCGAAATGAGAGTGAGAATTCTATACAGAAAACACAATTATGTTTGTTGTAATTTTCCCCTGGAGTATCATAAACAAGTAACACCATTTAAAATGACTTCACAACCTATTGCTAAAAATAACATGATTTGAAACTGCCCAGTACTGCCCATAGCACTATACCTCATTATGAATGGAGCAGTGTGCAACTTACAGTGTTTCAGTCATGTCTGTTTCATAACGATATAACAATATGACACCCATCCTCTTGCTGACATGCGTACAAATGTTAACATGCATACCCTTTCAATAAAATCATAAAAATCTCTTAAACTCTTCAGGACAACATTTACACATGTCACATAAAAGTGCATCTAAACAATAAAAATCAATTTAATGTACCATTAATTAAGAGAAAGCCAAACACAGCAGCAACAATCTCTATGGTCCTAAAAACAAGTGAACATTCACTCAAATACAGCAACACAACATAATAAATGCGAACCTCCAACTCAAAGTCTGACATCTCCATGCAATGGACTGTACTTCAGAAACAATTCTCACACTCTGCTTTGTTTTGTGAGCATGTGCTATACAACAGAAGATGAGTGCAATCTCAGTGAGGAAACCTTCCACCAGAGCACAAAATAACCTCCCTCTACTAACACGTCTTCTCAGGCAATACAAAATGCCTAGCTATAAAACCAACAAATTCTCTCTACCTCAACCCATCATATAGATACTCATGGAAAAAAATGGTTAGGTGATAAATCCAAAACAAAAGGTGCCAAGGTAAACTAATCCATGGGGTTTTAACCCCTTAATATTACTCTATGTTATTGTTTCAATGTTGTACTATATCCACTAAAAAACAAACTGCTTTGCTTACAGATGCCATCTACAACTTCAAATTAAAAGCAACTGTTCATAATTGATAAAACAAAATGTGCAATAACAAACTTTGTTATTACAGATACTACAGAGATGGCCAATAGTTCATCGTCCACAAGAAAGGAACTTTTCTATTTCTATTTTTATTTTTTTTTAATTTTAAGATTCAAGTCTCCTGGGATGTTGCACTATGCCCACTGGTAAATAGCTACCAATGTTCTGTAGGAATGCTGTTCCTCAGTCTTCAAAATCAAGCAGTCCAAGGCGAGTGAAATCTTTTTTAATATTTTATCATTGGTGTAGCAAAACACATGTGTTAAATACTAATAATACAGCAACATGCAAAATCCTGTAACTGATAACCCACATGTTTAATTTAATTTCACACTGTAAACAAACATATTACGATGAAATTAACCAACCCACCAACAAACTCCATACAGCAGGGTAATCTCTAATAAGCTGACAATCTTTCAAACTGCCAAGAAATTCCCAGCTTTTTATAGGTAGTAGGTACCTTAAAGTTCTTAACTGTGTTCACAACAGTCTGCCACTAGACCATATATTCATCTCGTTATAACTACTTCATAATATCACATCCCTTCTTTAGGAGCAATTCTCACATCACCATCCCATCTATACCAGATCCCACAAGTGGTCTCTTCGTTTCAGGCTTTCTGGCTAAAATTTTGTATCCGTTTCTCATATTCTCATGTGTGTGCTACATGACATCTTGCTTGACACAATCATTCTAATAATATCTCTGTAGTTTTCTCCATTATCTTATTACTTATTTTTTCTATGTCCAAATATTCTGTTCTCTATTTAGTTCTCAAACTCCTTCAATATCTAGTCTACCCACTGGTTAGAGGACAAAGTTTGACACCCAAGTAAAAAACCAGGTAACATTAGTTTCATATATTTTAATCTTTAGGTTTTTATGTCACAGAAGGGAAGGAAAATCTAGAACTGAATAGTAGCAAGCAATCCCTGAATTTACCATGCTCTTACCCTCTTTCTAAATGTAATTCTCATGTGTTATTCATGTCCCCAGATATTTAATCTGTGGCACAATTTCAAACAATTTATTAGCTACAGTATCTGTATATTATGATTTTGTCCTGTACTGTAATTAATTTCCCTGTTATTAATATGAGATAAGGATAACTATGCAACGTCACAATAATTCTAATCTTAGTACCTTAGATTATCAACTCAAAGTAACATATTGTAACCCTTTATGGCCACCATACATTCAGGGCTTTTGAAATGTCAAACTTAATCAAAATAAAAGCAATATTACAGTAGTTTACAACAAACATATTTCCATTTGCGAATGATACTGAAAACAGTTAAATTGTCCTTTGCAAAGCCAGCAAATTGCTAAATGGAACTAGCTTCGGTTAGATGACATTCTTTGTTTTAAACTCACATAAAACAATGAATTACAAAATACAACACGTGGTTTAAGGCAATGTTTTATGTTGTGAAGATATTACACCACAATGACTCCAAAATCTAACATGGTTGTACTATTGACTGGTGCATGGTATGCTTGGAATTATATTCTGAATGAAATTCAAACTAGGTGTGTGGTGATAAGAAGCCCAATTATGCCAAAATGAAGAAGTCACAAAATGTTAGAATTAAACAAAGAATCTACATCCAATACGCATTACTTTATTCTTTCTTCAAGTACTGTTACTTGCTCTGATATAAAATTTTTATGCATACACCCAAACCAAATGAATAGTTATATGCAATATACATGGACTGTACTAAAATGCAATACATATTATCGTAAGACTATATGTTAGAGCTATTATTTTCAAAAAACCACATCTGAAGAAACTGATGCTCCTGAATACTTGTTTCATTCAGAATCTGTAGCAATAATTCTTAAATTCCAGCTTTCAAGACCATAACTCAATCTGAATTATGCACCACAAATTTAAGTTTTGATGTCTCAGAAGTGTTAGATCTGACTGACTAATGTAATAAAAATAAGCAGGAGCCTAAACATTTTTTTCAGTATTTTTAATTACCAAATTTCAAACCTCAACTGAAACCCAACCTGAAGATTTAATTAAGTATGTTTTGACATTCCTGTAAGTGACATCACTGGCTGTCCAATTTAGCACACAAGGTAAAACAAGTTTATGATTTTGTAATACAGCCTAAAATATAAAATTTCAAGCACATGCTATGTTGAGTTACCACACATGGCACAGAATCATAATATTGTGCAAATTATACGAATAGACCTATAAGAACCTAAAATGTTAATTCAATCAAAACCTTTAAGTTTATAGGTTATAGTATTTCTCCATGATATAAAAAAGGAGACTGAACAAAAGGAGATTTCACTTACATTTAGCAGTAATATTTAGATGCCAGAAATATCAAAATTAATTCAAAATCCATAGCCTTACAAGTTAATTCCATAAGTAAAAGCAGTGCTAAGTACATTATGTTGTACCTGTTATTAAGAGAAATATATAACAATAAAATAAATACACTGACCATGGCATATAATTAAACATTTCAAGTCATTTCTAAATTAATAAATTGAATTCAGTATTTAGAAATGTATCCATATTTATGACTTATATAAAAATAATTGTGAATTAGATAATATTATGTGTGTGTTAATATTTAAGATATATATCTTATATATGAGTGGCAATTCAGAGTTTTTTGTATGGCAGTTGTCAAAGGTCATTTTTGCACAAGTGAACACCCTACAGACATAGTATCAATGCTGGCCACACATATTAGGTCATGAGCAAAACGGCTGTGTACACTTAAGTGGTGCTGATTATGGACTGAGAGCAGCTGCTAGTCAGTACTGAGCATACAGATTTGAAAACAATTCCCACACTTCCCATGTTGTTGGGAAAAATGCCATGCAAGTGTCATAACTTTCTGAAGGAAGGTTTAGGGATCCAGCCTGTCAGAGGAGACTGTTTGATAGAGGATGAATGCCATCAACACTGTTCCTGGCATTGCACCAGCTACAGCCACTGCTGTTGCACATGTGAATGCATGCACAGTGAAATGCACATAACACCATTTAGTTTTCAGCAAGTACAGCAGAACCCCACTTAACGTTCCTGGGTTTAAAATATTCCTTCATTTAATGTTCAGTTTCAATTATCCCAAGGCAATATCCTCTCTGCTTAATTACTTCAACTGCAGATTTTCCTCAGTTTAGTGTTCAAACCCACTGCTTCCAAAGTAAATCTTACATACAAGTTTTGCTTCACAACATAGTGGAAATTTTGCTGGTATGTCTTTTTCAAATTGTCACCAAACACTTGGGGAAGTGGAATCCTCATGTTGAACATGCTCTATGCATTGTTACATGTACCCATTTCCAACATTGGAAAAAGGTGGAAAATGTGTTCCTATATCACGCTTTGATAGATGACAAGTTAATGGATGTATTCATTCAATCAGAACCAAAGTGGAGAAATGTGAAAGGCAGTCCCCTTCCTCACCATGGAAAGGGATTGTATGATACAGTCAGGAAACTCTGAAAGTCATGCATGTAATGGTGTTCACTTGTTACAAATTTGTGCTTGACCATCCTGTGTCACTCCTTGTCACTGTTAATGATCGCATGTATTATGTAGCATTCCAGCATGATTAAGTGGTGCAACCGGTAAAGTCAAAAGCAACCGTAACTGTTGGAACAGAGTCATTTTCCTCTATGACAATTCATGAACCCTGTTGCCAATTCCATGTGATGATCAGTGCAAGTCTGGGATTGTGAGGTGCTGACACCACCACCTTAGTTCTGTGACGTACAATGAGTACTTATTGTTTGTGTAGGTGAAGGAGCCGGACACCAGTTTCAATTTGCAGACACCAACAATAGGGCTGCTTAGAGCATCATTACACTGTCTATGCACAGGCTACTGCAATGGTGCAACTGACTGTCTGAATTACTGATGGCAAAAGGGTGTTACCTTGGTGGTGATTTATACACAGAAGTGTGTCATGACAACGAGTGTTGAGTGATCTGTTGTGTTTGTGGTTTGTACTGATCACATGCAGGAAACTTCTAAAAAGCCCCTTGTATTTAAGTATTCACATCCATTAATTCTGCCATCATGAAACAGTGAAAAGGAATGTTGTTTGACAGACAGAAACTGTATTAATAACCTGAGTATTACTAAATTAAAAGTTGTTTAAGTTCTAACACATTCTTAACCCAATATGAATTTGTCAAATTACAGTACAGAAATAAAGAAATATGGGAATCATACATTTATGTATGAAAAACAGTTTGAATTCCAGTTCCTTTTCAGTACATAAAAAATTCTAACATATCCATATGTTGCACAGATAGTAACAGAACAATTTAATAAAATTATCTACATTATGCTCACTGATTATTCAGTTAAAGTGTAGGTCAGACCCATTATCTGCACCTAAATGACATCAGGTCTAAGTAGCAAGATTATTTATGTGTTATGTATTTAGTTATGGTTAGTAACCTAACTTAAGAACAAACTGCAACCCACCGATTCTCCAGCCATAATCATAATCATAACACTAGTACAGCTGTTTAACACAACATCTAGTACATGCAGGCTTATCTTGGAAAAGGAAAGTCAACAGACACAGCACCACACCACATCACAGCACCTCCTCTCAATTAAGGTTCCTGCTGTTTGGTCAGTTTTCTTGAAATGTGAATATACATTCATTGTTGCTATTAAAAACTCTTGTAGTTACATAAATGAAAATGTGTTGAGCATTACAAGTGTTAATAAGATGGGCTGCTACACCAACAAGAAGTTGAAGGTTATATAAAAAGACTTGTCGAACATGTATGTATTAATTAGTGTGCTCATCAGTACAGCATCAGTAAAGGCCATTTATCACCTCAGATGATGTAAAAATATAAGGAAAGAACATGATGAGGTACAGGAATCTAAAAACAAAGTAAAAAGGAGAGAAGATGTATCAGCTTAAGAATCCAAGGGTAAAAGTTGATAAAGATTTTGAGTCTTCTGAGATGTTATGCCACATGAATTGGTAAATACTAGTCACTGATGTTCCAAAGGATTACAACACCTAAAATCCTTCTACAATCCTTTGGAACATCAGTAACTACTTAATCAGGCAACATGGCATAACATCCCAGAAGACGTTCACGTTCAGCAATACTGCTGTGAAAACCTAAAATCTGGCATAAAAAATTTTAAGGGTTAGTAACTTCAAACAGACCAAACACAAAAAACGCCTTTCAAATACTTTAGGCTCTTATATTTGGAAGAATCATCACTCTGACCTTCCATCTTATCTCTCAAAAGTGACTCAAATTCACTCTGTGTCCTAGTTTCCATGCACACACATACCCACACCAGCACACATACAATTACAACACCTGACAGCTATACCATACATCAGACAGCCATACTACATACCAAACAGCTCTCCATATATCAGATGGCCATACCAATATAACAGACAGCTGTACCATACATGAGACAGCTGTACCATATATCAGACAGCTTTACCACATATCAGACAGCCATACATACATCAGACAGCTGTGCCATATATCACACAGCCGTACCATATATCAGACAGCTGTACCATACATCAGAATGCTATACACCATATATCAGACAGCTCCACCATATGGCAGACAGCTATACCACACATCAAAGATGACTGTTGGTCTCCAACAAGACAAGAACCACATATGTGTAACATCTTTTTTGTAACAGACATGCACTATGACAAAGAACATTTGATGTTTTGAATTTTAAGAGAAAATAGAATTCAGCACTCATGAAAACTGTAACTAGTATTCACATAATATTGTGGCTCTAAACTGTTCTCAAAAACCAACATACTATCACCATTCACCTTCAAATGAAAATTTCTGTTTTACTTCTCTTTAGTATTATTATGAAAGTATTTAAGAGAAGAAGTTCCAGAACTTACACCAACATGTTTTCCATATGGTTCTGCACCACAGTGTCAATAGTACAATATGCTGGTATTATCTTTCCTTAATGTGTGCCTAGAAAAGTGCTGTAACAGAAGTAAAACCCCTAACTGAGAAGTAAGGTTATGATGTACTGGGTGACTGAACTTTTAATACCCACCTCAGTGGTGGTGATAAACAATATAGACCACTGGTAGAATAATATATTGGAAGATCATGTATGTAATACTTGAAAAAGAAAGTTACCTCAGTGCCATAATTGCCTACCACAAATCCTTACATAAAGCTTCCTGAGAATGAACCTAGGCATTTGTGACAAGAAGTTGGTATCTAACAGCATGAGGTGAATATGAAATCACACAGCACATTAGTACTTAACTGCCTATGACTACACATCACTTTTACTGTCCACCATGTTTAAAATTATCTACTTCCATTGTTGCTATACAGTACAACCTAATCTTAAACAATAGCTCAATATAACATGCAGGTTCAATTTATCTGTATTAAATTTTCATCAACTTTTTCTCTATCCTTTTAATTCATTATGCAGTGCTAACATATGATTGATTGATTTTATTCCATTGGATCCAGTACAGGTCTAACAACTAGAGGATATAGAATACTTCATACATCTGCATGAAGACTATATTTCCTTTAATTCTGATAAGAGTACACATGGTAATGAGAATGAATTATATTGGTGTACAAATTTTGAGCACTAGATACAATTCTGAATTATTTTCTCTTAAGTGATGATATATCAACAACATGCATCTCTCGAAGTATGCTGCTTGGTAACAGCATGTCCTAACTAGTTTCATCATTCTTGCAACAGATGAAGACATCTTTGTTGTTTTGCCTATATTCCCATACTTTTTGCACAAGTGTCAATTCATGAAGACAGTATAACATTCCACTCTACTCTAACATAAAGCACATTTCATGCCTACAGCTCACAGCAGAATGTTTTCCACATTATTAACTTATAAACAATTTTCAGTCCTTTTGGGGCAATTTTACATAAATATGTTGCAATGTTTTCTGATGTCTGAGAACAGAATTTTGAAACATTCATTTTGGTCATGCCTTCAAGGTCTGTCCTGACTTTGTCTTGGAGGCAACATGCAACATGCACATATACATGTATACCACCACAGCAATAGTTAGAGGTACATCCTGCATATGTTTCCAGAAGTTAGGTCCCCAAAACATGCAAGATGCAATGTGTTTTGCAATGCAATTTTTGTTTGGTTTTGGTTGGCAGCACTGCACAGCACGTCTACAAATCGAATGTGCTACCTGTCTTACCAGCGGGCTTGCCATTATAATGCCTATCCTGCTCAGAACAGCTGGCAGTCGCTGGAACAGGACACAAACACACAACTCAACAACACTCTAATTGAGAAGCAAGTTCATGAAAGGTTCAAAATTCACAGAAGTGATAGCCCAGATTAATAATTATTGTAATATTTCTCTGGAATTTGCAATGATTTGTACTGATCTGTACTGGACTAATAAGAGAATACATATCAGTCCAAATTTTATTCAGACATAACTGTTGCAATGCCAGAGAAATGTTGCCTTCCTTTATCTCAGCTATCACTCTGTGGATTTGGTGCCCTTTGCAAACAAGCATCTCATTTCATCTTGGTTCCTGTCAGCTGGGAAAACAATGACTGCGCTGGAGATAGTCCACCTTAAATCTCAATGTAAGAACACAGACTTGAATGACTAATAACGTATAAACATAGGACTGCCATCACATGAAATCACTGTTTCCCTGCTTCTTATGGAATCAAGCTTAATGTTAATTATTCTTAAACAACAAATTCTTGATGTACTGTTATATTAGGCCTACAGTATGTAACATAATAATGCTTTTATTTATGTTAAATTTATAAAAGAAAAGTAGGTTTTACTGCTCTATGTATCATCATTCCATAGTGATATTATGTTTCAGACAATGTCTATTGTTCAATAAGTCTACCAAGTGTATAAGTACATATTTATATTTTGCAAAACAATATCTCATATTTTAGTGTTGTTTGTACCACGATTGAAAAACAGAATCATATTTCATATTGAATTATGCTTCATAAGTGTTTTTATTTAATGTTTAATAGTATTTTTTACAATAAATATTTTCATTTTAATACTCCATTTTCATGACTGATTCTTATAAAAATATGACTGTCTATTAAAATAGGATTTTTACACTGTCTAAATGAAAACCACACATTACCACATTGGATACTGTTCATTTAGCCCAAGAGAAAAGTTCTTATGGCATCACTTATCCACCAAAATTATACTTTAATATTATGTGTGATCCAGGATAGCAGAGTCAGTACAGTGACTAGGCTATGAGCTGGATGATCTGGATTTTGATACCCAGCACAGGCAAGAGATGCTTCTGTTCCCCAAAATGCCCAGACTGGCTCTGGGACCAGCCCAGCCTCCTATTCAATGAGTACCAGGAGATCTTTCACCAGTGGTAAAGCGGCCAGGGAGTGAAGTTGACCACTCACCTCTGTCTAGTGAGGAGGTTAGGAATGAGTAGAGCTATACCTCTACTCACCTTATGTCCTTTCATAGTGTGGACAGGGAAAACTTTACATTTTATAACATTATGCACCCCTGTAGTCTTAATTACAGTTTGTGTGTTTTAAAATTAATTATACTGTAGCACTAATGTCAAAAAACCTAATCCTGATTATAAGACTGTTTATAATTAAATTAAATTAAATTAAAAATTAAATTAAAACTGCATTTAATATCATTTATGAGCCAGCACAGCACAGACAACACACGGACTATAAAGTGGACAACCGATAAACTGCAGTATGATTGCTGGTGGGGGTAAGAAATTTTTCTCTTCTTCAAAGTGTCCAGACCAGCCCCTGGTAATGGAGGCATCCTCCCTGGGAGTAAAGCGGCTAGGGCATGAATCTGACCACTCACCTCAACTCAATGCTGAGGTTAAGAATAAGTGGGGCTATATATTTGGTTTCAGGCATGCATCATCAACAGACATTGCGTCCTATAAGTTGACCAATAATATACTGACTGACAGCATTAAACAATAAATTGCTAGTTGGTGGTATTTTTTGTGACCTCATAAGGCATTTGACTGTGTCAATTATGATATCTTGCTGTCAAAAATGGAATTCTATGGTATTTCAGGAAAAGCTTATAACCTAATCAAATCCTACCTACAAGATAGATATCAAAGAGTATTGGTTGACCTTGATTCAAAAAAATATTACTCCGAATGGGAATCTGTTACAGATGGAGTCCCTCAAGGATCCATACTAGGTCCCCTGCTTTTTCTTTTATATGTTAATCACTTAGCAAAAGCAATATCTGATATATCCAACCCAGTTCTGTATGCTGATGATACTAGCTTGATAATCACTAATTCTGACAACCAACAACCAAACCAATAAAGAAAGGAACAAACGTTTGAAAAAGACATAAACACTGCTATACTACAATTAAATAGAGGGTTCCATAGTAATCTATTATTATTAAATTTGGAAAAAACTTATTTCCTTCAATTTGCAACCAAAAACACTAATACAATAGACTTACACATATCATACGAAAATAAACAAATCTCTAGTATACAAAGCACTAAATTTTTAGGATTAATGATTGATAATAATTTATCATGGCATTGCCATATTGATCAAATGATATCTAAACTAAATAAAGCAACTTACATAATCAGATCTCTGAAACGCTCTTGTCTTCTGAGTCTTTAAAGATGGTTTATTTCTCAACAGTTCATTCAATCATATCGTATGGTATAATATTCTGGGGTATATCAACTCACAGTAAAATTACATTCAAAATCCAAAAAAGGATAATAAGAATTATTACGAACTCCAGTAACAAGGACTCTTGTAGAGATTTATTTAAAAAACTATATATTCTCCCTCTTCAGCCTAATACATATTTTCTCTACTTCTGTTTGTTGTTAAGAATAAAGACTTTTTCAAAACGAACTCGGATGTTCATAATTTTAATACAAGATCCAATTATGATTTACATATTCCAGTGGCAAATCTGACAGTATTTCAGAAAGGAGTGTGGTATTCTGGCATCAAAATCTATAACCATCTTCCATTAACCCTTAAACAACTATCATATGACATTTTTAAATTTAAAGTGGCCCTAAAAAGATTTCTTGTCACAAATTCCTTCTACACAGTGGAGGAATATTATAGCTGGAAATAAGGATCTTGGTTCTTAGTGTTACATTTTAATAACATTACAAAGTATTGTATTGTTGTTCAGTTACTGTTTAATTTAAATTACTTATGATTATACATATGTTTTTGATGACTATTTCTATTTTCAACATTGGTCCATAAGGCCATGTAAAGAGTGATGAATTGAGCTGTGCTGAATAATTGTCTGAAGAGTGAACAGATTGGGATATGAATAAATAATTAATCTGGAAGAATGAATGTTGAACTCATGGAATTGAAGAACTCTGTATAGAGGCTGCCAACTGAAGAAGTAGTGTAGTGCAGGGAATGGATGGTTTTAAATGTAACAACTACAGATGGATCTTTTTAATCTATAGATTGAGATTGTTAACACTGTATACTGATATTTTTATACATTGTTGCATATTGGAGAGGATGAAGAAAACAGACCTTTAAATACTGATGTGAAGTATGCATCTAAATTACTGAAAAATTATCATTTTCATGTTACTTTACATTGCTGTTATCTAAAACTAAGAACAACCTCACTAAGATCGTGATCTTAATATTTCCTGCTGTGAGAACCAAAACTCTCACAGCTTTTTAACTGTCAGTGTTGTACTTACTTTTCAGTTCTTTGCAACATATGGCAATGGGTAATGTTCCTGACATTTTTGATAACCTTGCTGCCTCCAACGTAAGGGCTGAAGTGATTACAGAATCTGAACACCTTCTTTCCCTACTCAAATCACCCCTGGAGATGGAGGTAGCTAGTTCCTCTAAAAACATGCCAACACAACCCATGGCCACACGGCGAAAAAACAGCACACCAGGATCAACATTAACAATGAATCACTGTGAAAGCTTAAAGTAATTTATAACTCCCTAACTCTCCACAAACAGAAAATGTAGGTTTGGCACCACAACTTTACATGGTCCTGCATCAGTTCCATCTACCTTCCATCCTCATAACCCACTACCCTAACATACATCTTAACTCCTTAATGGTCTTCCAAGCTACCATCTTGTTAAAGGTTCCCACCACCAACATTTGCCCAGTCCTTTTTAACATCCCTGACTTTGCTATTCTAAAAATACTATGTGAGCTGTATGTATCAAAGAGTTCTTCAGGATGTAATATATTTCCATTTTGCCTTCTTTCATCACTGATATTTTAACCACTACAGACAAGTAATTGCTAAAAGTTATTTTTTTATACACTTTTATGTTCAGTGTTTTGGAAAGTATGTGAAATAATCAACAGTATCTGAACTGCATAATGAAGAAGCATTTCTAGAATTTCATCTTCTCTTCTTTTCATCATGAATATCATTTACCATTGTCATCATCATCACAATCATTATCTGCATTGATTTTAAAATTGGACATTACGCTGCTGAGTGAGCAAGTTATCGGATAATGAATCAAATTGAACTGAATTGAATTATTATTTCACATCAATGTAATATAGCTAGAAAGTATCTTGTTAATGATGTAATATGCCTGGAGTTACAGTATTATTCTCTGGCAGTGCAACAGACATGATGCCATGTCCTCAGCACACGAAGACATCAACAAGCCACACAACTCAAAATAGTGTACATTTTATTCAAATGCCATATGCACCAAAATCAGGTTGCTGATGTGCACATTTCTATTCAGCAGTTCAACTTCAATTAAAATGAAACAAATATGCAGACCCATGGCTGATTACAGTATGATAGGTTTTGTGTACCACTGTATTATGAAAGCTGAGTTGCTTAGGTGTCATTTTGAGTCAAGTTAGAACTAATCAGGCAGAAAATACGAAAAATCAAGCCAACATGAAATGCTTTCAGGACACGTAGAAGATCAAAGATGTGAGTGGGAATCAAGACCACAACTACAGTTACAACTCTGTACAAGGAGACCTGGTTGACTGAAACCCTCTGATTTGGCTCCAGTGTTGCAGTAGGACAGTGGACCCTCCTCTCACTTACTGGCCAAACAATTGGACGTTGACACTCCTCAGTTTCTATGTAATAAACAGTTATACCTTCTATGTTTTTCACTTTTAGTTCATAAGCCTCAGGGTTTGATTCTTGGTAAAGTTATCTTTTTTTTAACCTTTCACTCATGCTGGGGTTTAAATTTCAACTACCGCCCAGGAAGGAGCATTTTAAATTTACAGCACTCTTAAATGCGTTCCTGACCATACAGTGCACTGAGGCCAGCAGCGGGGGAAGGGTTAAAGGTCTACAATGCACTGAGGCTGGCAATGAACGGTTAATCACCATGTCTGTAATGGTTTTGCAGGCCATACAGAATTCTGTTAATATCAGACTCACATGTCTAACAAAATTAATGTTGTTCATGAGACTACAAGTGTAATGATTTCTGTCATGTGTGATCTAACCCAGCAAGCAAATACTCAGCCAACTCACTCTTGGTGTCAGAAATATTTGTGTTTTCCTTGCACTTATCACAAACAAAGCCAAAGCTATACCTGTGAGTACTAAATGTCCAAACTCTGATCATGACAGAGCCAGACTGGTACAGAATCATAACATGCTATAAAAACTGTAAGCCTGTTTAAACTTTATAACACCTGAAGATCCATCCCCAGAAGAAAAAGCTGAACACTTTACAAGATGCTAAAGAAGAAATGACAGCAATGTATACCGGTACATGAGTTGCTTTACCTCCCCCCCCCCCCCCTCATAAAAATGAACATGCAGATCTCGTCCTGTCAGAGAGACTTCACATGTACAACATTAATCAGTTTAACAATTAAACAATTCACATCATGTCCTTCAAAACAACTTGGTGGTGGATGCCTTCTACTATCTATGGATTGTGTTAGGTACAGCAATGCCAGTACATGGCACGTCAATTATAATTTTTATACTTACTGATTAAAATTGAATTTTGTATATATTTACTGTCACAATTTGCTTTTGGAAGTTTTTATATAGAAACACTAAATTCTAGTTTAGAAATCAGCACATTATATGCATTACACAAGGGCCAACATTTATTAAACCTTCCTTCAAATAACCAGATAATTCATACTTATAACATAATTTTATACCTGATTTATGTAATGTGTGGACTAAATCAAATACAGTAATAACTTTATTATGAAGGAACATAAACTCCTGCAAACGAACTACCAGGACTGTGTGATGTAAATCATCTGAATGTGTCATTTTTTGTAGTTTCTGTGGTACTGAGCCATCTGATTCATATCATGACAACAAGCAGTCCTGACCGTGCAAAACAAGACATGCAGAAAGACACAGAAAGAAAAGAAATAAAATGGACATCTTTCACACTTGTCACACCAAAACGGCAATGTCAGTTCTAAGAAAATTTATGTGTAGTGTTGTTATATACATCAGACTGGGGTTCACAAAGATCTCTGTAATGCAGGCAGTCGAGAGCCAAATCCATCTCGTAATCCTGCTCATCTTAACATTGTTCTGTACAGTCATGTATTACAAATGTACACCTTAGAGCCAAAATGTACATTACCAATACAGAAGGCAGTATGGCAAAATATATAACTAAAGGGAAAATATTAGTTACACACAAATGTAGAACTCATGCTGGATGCCTTCTCTTGGTAGGTGCAGTGAAAGTGTTAGCTATGGATCTTCTTCTGCTACAATAATGTTCAAGTATCAATTACCACAACAGGTGTAACATTATAACGTGTAACATCTCGTTTCTTTCAGTTGTCAATGTTATAAGTTCCTTGCCCTGTCCTACACAGTTTCCCAGGATAAAACAAACATGCCACAAGTAGGCTAGAATCATAGATTCTTCCATGAATGTGCTGCTCATTTGACAGGTCAAAGTAAAAGGGTGCATCACAGGCTGAAATACTGTGATCAAGAGTGAAAACAAACGTCAAATCTAAATTTCCATTATCACACCTCTTAAATGCTATCCTTGTCTGCAAATTTATTCAGATTATGCTTTGTCAGCAACTTTATTCAGACATGCATATGTAAGCTTGTCACTGCTGAGAAAGGTGAGAAAAATAATGACATTTCAAATTAACTTTCACTTCAAACAACAAATGGTATAAAAGTATGATTTATGAATTGTTTGTAAAGAGTTGAAGGAAATAACCAGTTAGGTTATATGCAGTGACAGGTTCTTATGCACAACAGAAATATAACGGCCATGTATCGATGGGACTAAATCAATACTTAACTAGCTGTCTCTTTTCTTACTCTTAGTGACTTAAATGATCAAATGTTGACATACACATTTATATGCCAATAAGAAAATTCTGATCACTTCCAAAGAATGAAAATATACTCCAGCAGAAACTAAACTTACAACACATTGCATGAACAAATCAAATGAGGAAATGAAAACAAGACATACCCATGTTTTGGAGAAAGTGATCAAAAAAATTTGTTCTCCTGAAGTCTAGATCTCATACAGAAATTTCATCAATGCCAATATTTGTACTGCCTCTTGAATTTTTACACAGTTGTGGACAATGGAACACTGACCATGTCACATAAAGGTCATATCCCATTTCTTTTACCATAATAACAAACTGCAGTATCTGCTTGTGATACTGTAGTATATGTCTGCTTCCTATCGTTATCCCTTTCACAGTCAGGTATCCTACAAAGCCGACACTCATATGTTGAGTTTTCGCCAAGCATTACAACAAACCACTTATAGGTTCCAATCTCATGGAATTTTAATCAAGTTAAGCACATATGAAGAAATGCCCCAAATTTAAGCATTATTTAGTCTGAAATGATTATGGTTTCATATGAAGGCAGTACCATATACACTCACTCCCCAACAGGTTTTGAGCACTGTGGTATAACCTGGAAACAAAGAATATAAATTTTGAAGCCCAACACTATGTTTGTCTTTCAAGATAACAATGGTCATCTCTTTAAAAACTGTGACCTCAAAGTTTTAAACCGAATGAAAAGCTTCCAGAATCGACTATTTTACTCATCTCTCAGACACATGTCACATGAGAAGCTTGGAACATTTTTTTAATCCAACTAACACCCAACTGTGCTATAATGACACACACATGTGCACACACACCATATCCACATGCAGGGATCTGCATCATGACTGTGAAAGGGTAAATGACCAATTTTTGCACTTTTCCAATGACTGCAACCAGTAACATAACACAGACCATCTATTTGATAGTTTTAAATACAATAACTTCAAAAACACAGTGGCAAATAAGTTTCTGTGAACATTGTAAACACTACCATTTACATAATCAAGAAAATTAGATTGCAATAATACAGTAAACTTACAACACCAGCAATATGGCCTATGTGGGAATCTGTTATGTACAATGCAAGTACAATGACCTAACAACAAGAACAACAACAATAGCATATTTAACCACCAACAAAATACACTTATAAAGTCAGTGCAGATACCTAATATTTTATATCACACATTGTAATCTCCCTGATGATGGTTCAGTTAGAACCGAAACATGTTGGACAATGTATGATATAGAGTATTAGGTACCTACATTTACCTGACACGTATATTCTATTGGTGGTTAATAAATACTGAATTACAAATACACAGAATATGCAACACTTTAAGAAAAACAGTATCTCATAAATAAGGACAAATTCAAATTCAAAATCCCTCCAGAAGAAGATATATCGAAAAACAAAACTGGCCTAGCACCAACTGCCTTGCACATTAAATGGAGACAAGGGACTCAAATACAACAAAAAATACACTGTCCGATCATTCTTTTGAACACATAATTGCAGGAAACTTATTTTCAAACCAAGAGGTTGTAGAAATCCATGCACATGCCCCACACAGATGAGCTTCTCAATGTTTTCAATCCTTGATTTGAATATGAAAGACAATGCTGACAGAGACATAAAGCAAGGGAATATCATTGCTACAAAGCTACAGGTATCAATGTAGTAAACAAGCAGTTTCTAAGCAGTAAGAAAAGGCAGGAAGACTCATCCTTGAGGGAGAGAGATGAAGTTCCGCTGTTCCTTACACTAGTTGTTCAGTAGAACACAGTGGCAGTGAGGTTAATAAAAATAAGTTTGCAAGATTTCAGGCTTCTGCCACAGTGTAACTGAGGCCGTTGCTCTTCTGGGCTGTTACGAAGCATAGGTTGGTAGTTATTAACCAGCATTTTGTGACAGCTGTCAAGCAGTCCAAGAACACTGCTGGGCAACAGGTGTGTGTGTGTGTGTGTGTAAAATGTATCCACCTGTTGTTTGGCATTCTTCTTTGACTGCCTGACCCTTGAAGATGGGACCAACAGACTGTCCCAAAATGTCGATTAATAACTATAAACCGACGCTGCATAACAGCCTAGAAGAACAAAGACCCCCAACATAAATTTCTTCTCCCAATCGAATGTGTAGTAAACAGATGAGGATTTCATATACTGTAGGTTTCAAATTAAATATGATAAAATATGCAAAAGGGGGGAAATAGCACAACCAAAAGACATTTTGGTCCACCTCTGTCTGAAAGAAGACATGAGGAAGAATTAAAAAATTTAGAGAAGAATAAAAACTCTTTCTGTACACATATTGCAAAATGGCCTAACCTAGGAGCAGAGGTGAAGAATTGAATGACTGACCACCTGACATAACGAAATTTCTGTGCCTACAAAAATGCCCATTCCTGAAGCGAGAAGATAGGCAGTTGCACACAGCACTGTTGATTCTGCTGGGACAGCTTCTTGGTACTACACACTTATGAACAGACAGGGACTAAGCATGACTACTTGAACTAGAATAGCAGAAAAAATGCTAGCCAAGTACAAAACGAATAATTTGCAATTTCAGAAATTCATTACTGCTACTAGGAAGAAACAGTGTTTTGAAAATTTGAGACTAAAATGTGAATAAAAATTCTTGTCCCATAAATCTGCCTTCTAAGACCTTATGGTCTGGTGCATCTCATGGTCCATGAAATACGGTAACTTGATCATCTCAAATTGTTTTTCACGGTATAATAATTTCATTTGTTTATTTATTTATTGTTTTGTTCTAGGTGAAAACATGTAATATCGTTTGCACAGTGTTACTAAAACAAAAAACAGGGGAGGCCATAGGCAGAAAATGAACCAAAGAGCATAGGAAGAAGTTACTAAAATAATGGAAAGAAAAAAAACCGATCAAATACATTAGGCCCTGGATTGGTATAAATGCTGTGAAGTTAGACATGATTTACAATAGTAATTCATGATTGGTCAGATGCAACACCCATAGTATAATTTATGGATGTGCATGAGAAGGAGATAAAGTGAGAAATTGTGAAGAATCAGTAAAACATTACTCAGACTTATTATGAGAATAATATTATCTTCAAAAGTAAGTGACAAATGTCTCAGCTTACAAGTATGCCACATATTGAAAAATATGCTACAATGAAAATGGGAAGTCAGTCAGGAAAGTGTCAATTCTTGAAAAAAGGAAGTATTGTAAGTTTGTCATCAGGTTAATTGTAACTGCCTGAAATGCAGCATTCTGCAGACCCACTCCCTGACTGGTGAGGCTGTCTCTATTAATGCAACTCGAACATAAAACAATCCACATCTCAGGAATAGGTGTACCTTTCATCAGTTTGAATACAACTGCAGTTAGACTGAGTGGAGACATTTCACACCTACACCTTGGTCAAAGCTGAACAAACATGTAAAGTAGGATGATGACATCACGCTGATTCTACAGTTCTGTTAAATACACCTATCTTTACTGTAATTGAGTAAAGTATATGGTTCTGATAAGTGGGACAGCCACAGACAAACCACATGCATAAATTTAAATCACTTTGCATGAATATACAGTGGCATTACAAAGGTGATTTTTCTGCTGAAATTCTTTTCACAATTAGAACATTCTCCTTTCAATAATATGTAAAATGAAAGCATTTATGACTAACTGAAACCAGAGAAAGGAGAAACTTTATTCAACCTTGCTTACAATTTCCTGGTTCCAGTACACGTGTATTTTTGAATACATACAGGCACTCTTCTTCTGTCCCCATTTTTTCATTTACAGTCATACACAATTTACATGAACTGTTAAATCTTAAGAAACTCTTAACCTATGAGGAGAAACATGTAAAAAAGTAATGATGGAACAACCCCAAAGGAACATAGCTGAAACGAAAATTCACATTCATCAGAAGGTAGACTTGCCTTGGAAGTCAATATGACAGTTAAATTGACTCATAAAATTACAGTCTTCTGGGATATGATACCATGTAGTTTGGTAGATAGGTACAACATTTCAGAAAAACTTGCTGCCTTCATCTTCAGGGTCAGGCTACAAGTGTTACCAGAGTACATGACATCACAACCCATAAGACCACATGCTCTTCATACTCATCACTGAGTGAATCTCACATCTGAATTTGCTTTGTTTCTGAGACAGGCATATATTGTTAAGAAACAACTTTGATTACTCACACCTTGTGTTTTATGAGTAACATGTGCTCCCTCTTTCCAGGGTCTATTTATTTTTTTTAACAAAGACACTGAAATGTCATTCAATAAAGGAAGAATGGCAAGACATTCTTTTCCATCACAAGGTGACAATGCAGTAGGAACAAGGCATCAACCAAACCCCACCATAACAAAGCACAAGCAAATGCATACAATCTTTTAAGTTTGACAAAGGTCTTACCTGTGTCACTGGATTCTCTCCAGGCCGATACACCACGTTGTGCAATGGTCGTTTACGTCCCACATAATTCACGCATACAAATTCCAGTAGACTTGCATATATGAAACACATACATACACCATCCCAGACATTCATCGCTGTCAGGTTTGATACCACTGGCAATGCACCTCGGAAACTATTCGAGGTGGTGAAAAAGTTGAGCATCGTTGTCACACCTTTAACAAAAAGACTGTTAATGTGAGAGAATTGTACAAATTAATTTATATCATATAATTTTAATTACAAAACTCTGTTCACTCCTGGACTTGCCAGTCAATCGAAATAACCTGCCACCTATGACAACAAACATTTTCTAAAATTCTACGAAGCAACTACATGTCAGTGAGTCCACTGTTAAACAATTCTTCATGACAAAAAATTACATCACAGAGGAAAGACCAAACATTGTGGTCACAATATAACATTCATGAAAATACCTGAAAGAAAAACTAAAAGGTATTTTTATTAATGTTTTTATATTTGGAGTGAAGCAGGTGTACCTTGTGGGCTGTTTACTGTTCCTAAGTAATATCAAACAAGTCCACATCCTCACACCCCACCTCTTTCAAATTAATTATTATATTAATGTCCCATACATGCCTAGTTCTCCAAAGTGGCATATTTATTTCAGCTATTCAAACCTGAAGTGTATGCAGTTATCATCTCCTCCATGCAAGCAACATGTTCCATTCAACTCATCCTCTTTTACTTGATCATCCTAACAGTATCTGGAGAGGTATACAAATTATGAAGTAGATCATTATGAATCTTCCTCCAGCCCCTAATTACTTCTATATTGTAAGTATGTATAAATATTCTCCTTAGCACCCTTCCTCAAACACCTCCAATCTATGCTGTTGTCATAGAGTGAGGCACCAAGTTACACACCAATACAAAACAAGAGTAAAATTACAATTCTGTTATTTTATTTTATGCCTTGAAAACCTAACGACAAGCAAAAGCAGATATAAGTCAAATCGCCACATTTATTTCATTGTCTTTGAATACAAGTGTGCACTTATATATGACTGCATCATGTTGTACTGTTAATTAGATCTACAGGACTCTGAACACTATGTAGAACAGAAAGCTAGTGCAGAAAATTGTTTAAATTCTGGTGAACATTGGAAAATTTCATTATGTTACTGCATACAACTGCATGTTACTGTGGTTCTTTTATCATGTACTATGTCATTAATTTCAATGACTATTTCTATTATCCTATGCAGTTCATTTACATACCTGAAGTACTGAACCACAAATCTGCAGACACAGTGGAACAATCATAACATGGGTGACAAAGCTTCCACACACATTTGAACAATTATTTTGGATTTATGCCTCAATAAAGTCTTTGTACTGAAGGGAACACTTGAGAAACAATGGCTCAAATGGGAGGGTAATATGAGTCCTATAATGCATCTTGGGGAGCCAGCATAGTCTAGCTGGTATAGTAACTAGGCTAAGGGCTGTATGATCTGGGGTTAGAATCCTGGCAGGAGAATGAGAGTTTTCTCCAAGAACGTCCAGGCTGGCCCTGCGGCCCAACCAGCCCCTGTTTCAAGGGGCTCTTCCTCTGGGGGTTTAAGCGGCCAAGGCATGAGGCTGACCACTCACCTCCATCTAATGCCGAGGTTAAGAACGAGTGAAGCTATACCTCCACTCCCCCATGTGCATTCACAGCATGAACAGAGAAAACTTTACCTTTTTCACCTTTATTAAGATGGCTCTTAAGGGTGTTATATAGACTGAAGTCATCAGGCTCAGCATACAGCCTTCTGACAGTCTTGGTAATGACTCTCAGGGCACCCAGCTGAGTGACTGCTAACTTTTCAATCACTCTGCTACATGCACCTTATTATGTACTGGTAATGTTTTTTAAACTATAATGGGCACAGTACACAACACCTGCTCTTATGCAAGTTTCTGAGGTTTGTAAATATAGAAGTAAGCGTACCGATCATGACTCGTGCAGGGACAGCGTTCCACTCGAGCCAGAATGTGATGAAAGATGATGTGACCAATATGATGCCTGGTATGAACACTGTTGTGAAGTAGAATGCTCTGTCACGAGTAAATATCAGATCGACCTTAAGGCAACTGTAGTTCCCTGTAAGAAATTAAGTATGAGTTACAAAACAGATACTAGTATGCTGTATACTGGCCTTCATTTGGTCCATTCCACTAAGCATCCCACAGCTTTAGAGACTGCAATGTGACTTACCAGCAGAATTTTGAATACTTAGTAATTCTTCAAATATGTTCAATGTATAACAAAAGAAAGGCATTTGTTTAGCAACCACAAACATGTGTACACTCTTAATTCAGTCACTGATTGACTGATTCATTAATTTGAAACAACACTTTCTGCCAGTTTGAGATTACCAACTTATTATCGGGAAAAGTGAATTCTGTTAGAAGGCAGGATAATTTTGTTTCAAGAAATATCTCTTACACATTACAAATATAAAACTGAAGTGTAGTACTTCTTTTTCCTAGTTTTCTTTCTCATTACATTACCTCTGTGAACTAGAAGCTGGGACTGTCATGATAAAATTACACATAACAAATCTCCTCTTCAAATGGGCAGCAATCGGAATGGTTCCAGAAAAAAACACACAAAGAACAGGACCGTTAAGTGTAACTCATACATTGGTATTTATGATCTAACCACAGCCTTGTTAAATTAAATTAACCTTTAACTGCTGTTTAGAACAGTGCTTTCACCTACATCATGTGTGAATGGCATATTATGCTAAAAGCTAAATTATACAAACATTATGATGGTTTAATGGAACAAGTTACAACATACACAGAAAAAATGGAGATTTCTTACAAAGCTCAGTAAAAAGTTACAATGATCCTAAGAATTTTACTGGGGTATCAGTCATACCTCTTCTATAAATCCCTTGTTGGTAGGGGTGTGCTGAAATCAGGTCTGCTGATGAGGATGAACTTCTTAATTGGACAATATCCATTGCATCATCAGAATCCCTATAACCTGCAGAACATGAATCTGATGGAGGTAGGAGCATCCCTGTTTCTTTTGTTATTGTACACATGACATGCCACCACAAGTATAATTTGCAACATTTATACAATGGAATGTGTCCATTTAAAAGGTTCTAGAAATCTCTTGAAAGCATTTTCCACAATTTAAGATCATACAGCATACATAATATGCAGGATCAAGGCACAATATAACAGAAATGTGAGGTTCATAACAAATGTAATGAAAATTCTTTGGAAAAGACGCTATACTTCACTACAAGTTTGCAGTCTTACATCTGCCACCAAAATACCCTCAATTATACAAGTTTTCATTGGTAGGCAGGGTATCAAAAAGAATAATCTTACAAAATCCTGACTGAAGAAAAAAACATACTGGGTCAGAATAAAAACGTCCAGTGGTATTCAGGTTCACGAAAAGGATCACCTAAACACACACACTGCCAAAAATGGTAGTTCAAAAACAGTGGGCAGTTAACCATAAATCAATTTCACATTATCTTCAATGGACAACATCCATTTACCACAAAACCTTCACAGATAACAGAACTAACTTTGAAGAACCGAAGCTTTCATGGCAGACATATTCATTGAACTGTGTCAATGATGGGCTAAAAATCAACATTTTGTAGACCTACTCTGTTCCTGTCATCAGGGTCAATGTGGCGAGATGCTGCCAAGTCACACACACACACATACATCTCAGTGACTTGTGTACCAGTCTGTCAGTCTACTAACTGACCTCAACTGGCTTGCCTGTCAACCAGGGAGACTGTCTGATTGGGTAGTCCTCTTTTCTTGTTGTGCACAGTAGCTTATAACTGAACCTCAAGGATGCTCCTTCATCTGTTGAAGGTGCCCTTCCCAGTGCTCTGCCTGATTCTTCACATGCCTGCAGTGGCAGAGCACACCACTGAATTGAGCCATCAGATCGAGTTCCAGGACACTTAAATACCTGCCATAACACCAGGCTACACAGACAGACTGATCAACGAGTTAACAAATATGATTGCATTGAAATAATTTTAACAGAGAAGATGGATTCAAACTGAACCAAAAATGGAACCCCATCACAAAGACTCCTACAGCATTCAGGTATGAGACAGGCCCTGGAACGATCAGGCAGAGCAATGGGAAGGAGACTATCAACAGACAATGGAGTATCCTTCAGGTTCAGTCACAAGATATCCTGCACAAGAAGTGAGGACTGCCCCATCTGATACTCTTCCTGATTGACTAGTGAACCAATAACGATCACTTATTAAATTCATGAACTGATACATATGAATATATATATATATATGTATATACGAATGATTTGTGGCTCCTCACCACATCACCCCTGATGATGGGGAGAGACCAGGTCTATGACATGTTAGTTTATAGCCCATCACTGACATGGTTGATAGTCTGAGAACAATTCAGTGAAAAATCAAAATATGTCTATAAACTTTAACCTTTAAAGCATCAGGCATCAGAAGACCTGTATCCCTTGCTGTCCCCATTTAAATCTGGTCCAACTAGAAAGACCAGTGCTGTGGCATAAAAGACACAGTGGACCTTTAAATGTTAAAAGCAAATCTGACACAACTCTGCTTTTCAATTCAAACTGTGTTTGCCCGGCAGTGAATACGTAAACACAACAGAATAAGAAAACCACACTGGGTCAAATAAAAATGTTCTTAGGACAATAACAACAGGGTTCAAACTTCTGTAAGTCTGTCTTAATCCTGCACAAGCAACATGCCATACACCAATGCGTTTGGTAATGTGGAAGGAAGCAAAGTACATGACTCACAATAAAGGCACAGTGATGCAGTGTCTATGTGTAACACATCTCTGCTGGTACTACAGGCTGCATGGTAATGTGATGGTCTTGACTAACACAAGTCACTTACATGTTCCTTGTTGACTAGAGACAGCTCCCTCTTACACAACAGATATGTTAGACGGGGCAAGACAACATCTGTTATGATCACATCACAAACAGTATGCACTCAAAACGCAGAAACATTTTCTTGATTTTTTTGTATTTGGGACTCTGCCAAATTTGGCATTCATTGCAGGATCCACACTCTCTGAAGAGGAATTGAAACAGGTGCCAAAACTTTACACAGATTCCCAGTGGAATTTTAAGATTTATGAAATCTGATGATGAATAATATATAACATAGTTCATATGTCGAGGCTTACACTACATTAGTGACCATGTGATTACAGCCAGGATTTGCATGGTACTGATGGCTAGAACCTACAATTTCAGTTTAATATGATGCCATTAATGTCATGCACAGTTTAGAAGCATGTGATCACTGCAGACGTCTAACTGAAGACACAGTTCTGAATTTCTGAGCAGGCATATGCTTCAATGATACATATCCCTAAAATTCAAAGCATAATGCACTTCTAACTTGGATCTGAAAGACAACAAACTTTAATAAATAGAATTCAAAAATACAGTATGGCCAGTAATAATACAAAAATGTGCTTGAAACAAAAAACATCAAAATAAAGTTTCCATTCTAATTCCTTCAGTGTGTTGTGCCCCAAACTGCTACAGGTTGCAGTGGCGGGACAACACACAAGCACTGAGCCATCAGAAAATGGGGGAGTTTCAAGACAACCACTCAGGGACAGGAAGCAAACTAGTCCCACAATTTGTTTGACTGCTACTCTGGTCATTCCATATTGGTGAGAGGTGAAAGGAGACAGGGGCAGCACATAGCCAGTTACCTTGCTCCTCGAAGCGTCTCTGGCACAGAGAACACTTGCAGTCTTCCGACGTTTCATCATCAGGATCAGACTCATCATAGTCGACTGCAAGAGAAAGGGGAGGCTCTCTCTCTCTTGTCACATCAACACAACAACATGGAATGGATGGGGCTATGGCTCTCTTACTAAATAAGGTCCATCTTTCGCATCACAAATTTCTAATTGTATGTAATTTATCTATAATACCACACAAATTTAACTTTAAATGAATGAAAAGAAAAATTTTATGTACAATTTTTTATAGTTCAGAGTGTTGACTCTATTCCAACGCCATTAATTAATTCTGACTAGCTGTGCTACAAAATTAAGGTTAAATAAAAGACATACACAAACATATACAGACGGACCCCGACTTACGTAGCTCCAACATACGTAGATCCGGACTTACGTAAAAACCTTCTTGTGCCACTACCACCACTACTACCATTCCAACCACCACCACACCTACCCCTACCTCTGCCTCAATTGAATATGACAGTGACTCCAGTATCGATTATTAATTATTATTATGTTTTTATTAATTGTTATTAAAATTATTATTAATTATTACTATATCAATTATTATTATTGTTTATGATGTATATAATAAAACATGGCTCCGAGTTACGTAAAAATCGACTTACGCATAGGGTTGCAGAACGATCCACTTACGTAAGTTGGGGACTTTCTGTATATTGTATCTCAGTTCTTTGTTTTAACAGTCGGCTTTGGGCTAAAAGCCAGACAAACTGCACAGATGAACATTTAGCTCAAGTACAGCCTTACTGAGTCCAAGCAGAACTTAATATAATCATTGTAATTGACTGCTGTTAGAAAGAAACCTTTAGCAAAGGTACTAAATCCACAGTATAATAGTACTGCTGAGTGACAATGTAAATACTACAAAATAATATTCCTGTTACTTTTTATATAAATGAAAAAGAACAATTTAAAAGTGCACAAAATTGTTTGAATAAAATTATTTCCTTTCCAAATATTTAATATTAGGTAAATTCTGATATACTGACTGTACAACATTTTTTGTTATGGAAACTATACCCAACTGTGGAAATTGTAATATGAATGACTTTTCCAATGTTAATACTCAAAACAAAATCATATGTGGTGTGGACATAGGGGTGGTATTTTGAATGTAAGAAAGGCATACAATGACAAATGATGTACATTCAGGGTCAATGTACTTGAAACAAAGTGTTGTAATATGATTCAAAACACCCGAAGTTTTATAAAAACTGGGCTCTGATAATGTGTGCCCCTCATTATGAAAGCTAACACACCAGTCTGCATTTAATGCAAATATGAAATAGTGCAACAGAGTAACTGTATGAAAATGATTAACCCTTCTGTGCCGAACGTTGACCACAGTCGACGTGCAGTGTGTAGTAGAGAATACCAAAGTCAGTGAAAGTCGTCACCAGTAACATGCACAGTAATGGTGGCCATTTAAATTCTTGGCTTTTTCAGAGTACTCCTGGGCATTTAATTCTGGCCCCAAAGGGTTAAGATAGGTCCTAAATCAATTATTATAGTATTTACAGTTACAACTACAGTTCTATTCTTTGCAAATTACATCAGAAATGTACACAACATAGTGTTTGTGTCATGACACAGATACAGCAAACCTTAATGTTCATAATGGAAATGTGAATTTTCAGCTGAATAGTAGATAATTTTGCAACCAAATGTATCAGACTAACAACAAAACAAAATAATTGTCACTTTGATAAGAGAGTCAAACAGCTGGTGTACAGGCAACTTCAAGGAAAGGAGCAGAAGGACACCATGTAGCAAGACCAAGCCATCACCATAAAAAGCCTTGATAACCATTATCAGAAGAAATATGAAGCCATGCATCTGCAATGTTAGAGTTCTACCTGAAAAATATTCATAATGAATGGACAAGCTTCATTATGAATCACGTTCTTTTACCAAGGCAGAGAGAAACACTGCATCCATTCCTACACGAAATTTTTGGGTCCCACTTCAGAATTTCTTCAAAAGAACCACTGGCATTCTCAGCGTAGCATATCCCCAGCTAGGATATGAACCAGATACCTACCAGTTATGAATCACACACTAGACATTTTATCACTGTGCCAGTCCAAGTCCAGTGAGTTATTATCAGTACTGTTGTGGGTAATGTAAGATATGTTGCATTCTGGCTGCTGTTGAATTTCTGTGCTGAGTTAATAACTGAATGTTAATATGATGTAAGTATTTTATTATCATTAATTGCACATTATTTGGAGTGTCTCTTCTAAAGGGCATATTAGTGAAAATACATAGTTTGCTGTAAAAAGGAAAATATATGAAACGTTTTTCCTTATTCATGTTTATATCTTTTCATTACGAAAGTACTGTACTCCTTAACTTATTCAACAGTTGTGCTTTAAAAAAACACATAATGAAATTGCCCACCTGAACATAATTTCCTCGTAAATACCTTAGATATGCTACAATAAGTGACAATATTTTTGCTGTTGGTTCTGCTGTTCTAGTAGAACTTGCGCAGTTATACCTCATTTCTTCTGCAGTATTACAAACATTCCTCAGTGCAGACTCTTGTATTCCTAGGGTGCAAACAATGACTATGCTGCATGCTGCGGGCAGGACAACCAAGGAATCATGGTTTGATACCAGCAGGGGCAAGAGATTTTTCCTGTCTACAAATTGTTCATATAGCCTCCTATTCAAAGGGCAGCAGGGGCACGTTCACTGAGGATAAAGACACTGAGGCGTGAAGGTGACCATTCACCTCCACCTAGTGCCAAGTTTAAAAATGAGTGCAGCAACATCTCCACTCCCCCATATGCCTTCATGGCGTTTAAAAGTACAATTTTACCTACCTGTAGCTTTACTTTAGTGCACACATCTCCTGATTCATTTAGGAAAGTGGTGAAGTAGTCCATGTGTCTTGGCACACTGCCACAAAAGTGTGGAGGTAAAATGATAATTCCACAAATTCCCATACCAAATTTCAACAGAACCCATCATGTAATATAGGAACTGATAAAGATTTATGGACACAAAGCATCCATAAGGGTTGTTATTATTTTTACATATAAATAATACCAAAGCAAAAATAATGTTATCATTCAACATATGAATCATGTACAATAGTAATGTCAAGTTGGGCAACATAATTGTACAACATCAAAAATCAAATATACCTCAGAGAAGGCCCAGTGTTAAACATAATACTGATGCATTTAAATTCTTCAGCTTCATCTGACTATTTTATGGCAATTCTTTCACTCAGACTTACTGTAATCACAGAAACAGAAGTTGTGCACAGGTTCGTGCAAGTGAGATTTGAAGTTCTCCCAGTAGTGGCCATGAAGACACTTTCTTCTGGAATGTGATGCCATGTACTGTCATAGTAGTGTGCAGACATTTCAGGGAGACCTGCTGCATCCATCATGAGAGTATACAATGGAGGCAGCAGGTTTCCGTGAGACGCTGTTACACTTCTATTAGATTATGTGGCATCACATGCCATACTACCTACAGTCTGATATACATTCACAGTTGATTGAAAAACCAAGGCATTTTGTGGGTAAATTCGACAGTGAGATGTACAAAGGACAGTGGCTGTCAATGAGACTGAACAGCATATTAAGCAAAGTGTGATTACTGATATAATAAGTAACAGTCTTCCACAAGTAAGTGAGACTCTTGAAATGTCAATGCCTGCTGAATCTTACAACAGTAACTTCACTAAATCATACATGTTTATATATTTGTAAATCCTTATTGTGTCAATGCTACTGGTCTCATAATAACAGACTACATTCAAATATATACACCACTACAGCTGCAACAGGAATAACACCTGGAAGGGAGTCTTGATCATAAAACCTGCTGGAATTTCATGTAAAAGAGTCCACAACATTCTAATTCATCATGACAGAAGGATTCCATGATTCTTCCACATAGACATATATAGCTAGTCCACCTCTCTGCCTTGAAACACTGGGACAAAAACACATTAGCGGGACATGCATCTGGACAAATTCAAGCTGCCAAGAAGTTCATAAGCAGATTATGTAAGGGTAACATAAAATCACTTATCACTTTAGAGAGAGAGAGAGGAGGGAGGGAGGGCAGGAGAAATTAAATTGAAAACTACAACATGGAGCAAAACTTAGTAAGCCTCTGTACTGGGCTGACGTGCTGAAGCCCAAGAACTTAATTTGAAACTACAAGCACAGCAGTGGGAAAGCTCTGTGTGTGTGTGTGTGTGTGTGTGTGTGTGTGTGTGTGTGTGTGTGTGACATAAGAGGTACACTGATCTCTGTACACATAGACATATCCCTTTCAGCACTCAGCAGAGCTTTGCTTGCAGTGTAGTTCACTTACATCACACATTCTGTACCATTCTCATACAACATATGCTACATATTATATTCTAACAATATTTACACACCAATTTAAGTGGTCTCAAATGATACTGTGAAACCTGCAACTGTAAGAACTGACACTTACAAGATTTATAATCAATTTATATAAGAACATTTTCTTTTTTTAAATTTTAATTTCTGCTCAAGAAACAATATAGACTATTCCAACAACAGAAATGAGACACATTGCAAAGTGAAACCAAGGTGGAAAAATTCTCAAACCTTTTGAAAGAAGGTGAAGTTTACATGCACTTGCACATTTCTTCAATCAGTACTTTAAATGTTACACACCTTTCATGCATTTAATGTCTCAAGCAATTTCCCAATGCTACACAGCCTTGAAACAATGTGCCTCACATACACTATAACTTCAAAATCAACATAATTTGATGTTTCAAACTGATTACTCTTCCTCATACAGGTCTTGATATGCTTGGTCTAGTAAATGACTATCAAAAGAGGTGTGGGGATGGACTTCTGTTTCCATACACTTTGACAGTTGGGGTAATGTATACTGACACATTTTTCTTGTCAAAATAGTGATTATAAAACACATGATGTGGCTCATGCTCAGAGCAAATAAAGAATAAAATTGTATTAACACTTGTATCTAATGACTGTTGTATATGCAATTTAACTGTATTTAGCAGTAAGCATATTAATGTGCATTTCTATACATATTTTAAGAAGCTCAGAAAGACATCTTTTATATCATTATGATATGAAACTGTAAATACTCTGCAGTAGGGCAAGAATTTATTACAGACTTCAACAAATTAAATTCCAGTGGAGATCAGACAAAACAGGTGGCTGTGAACCTCTTATGTATGGTAGTATATTAGTGAGATGGGATGCACACTACGCAAGTGAGAATGAGTTAATGGCACAAGATTTTTAAAAAGCTGTGCTTCACTACTTTTACAGCTTCTCTTTTGTTTTATGTTTATACAATTAATTACAAAACTAGCCACATGCCTGTGATAAGATGGACTGCATAATATTTATATGCCATTCCACATCCTCTTTCATCAATTTTCTTGGTTGATGATGATTTATTAACTCATTATACTAATGGTTGTTCAATTATTATTGCACTTTAAACACTGAGATCCACTAATCTCAACTTTCAAGATTAGGTTGAGCACTATGAGTGATCCTGTTATTACCATCAAACATTATGAGCCATGAAAATATTTTAACCACTTTTTATGAATGATGCACATGCAAACAATAACAAACCTATTAAATACAAACTTAATAATCACTTAAATATAACCGTGCACTAAAACAGTTCTCTGTATCATGAAGTTACAATTTATTAACCACAGAAACTACCAAACATGCCAACTGAGGTGTGACATTACAACCCTGTAATCATGGTAATGAAGTGTGGCACAAACCAATGTGATATTTGCACCAAGAGTAGGACTCACACGCTGTATTATATAATTTAGATAACTATGCTTGAGCACTGCATCATAACTTCATAAACAGGCTGTAAGAATAACAGATTCACAATTCTACAGCCATGATGTACAGCTGACTGATTTCTTGTATAGTTTTCAGAATAAAGATAGCACTAAACCAAGTGACTGTATGATGCCTGATTGGTTATACGAGTACAGCAATAATTATGAATGCAGGCAGGATGTAACTGTTAGCTTCATGGCCTCAAGCCACAGCCACAGGCAAAAAAAAGTTATGTCAGTTAAGCCTACTGAATTATTTACATTACAACTGGAGATTGTCCACAAATAAAAACAACTTACTAACGATATGTAACATGCATGGAGATGAGAAATGCGATCAAAATTTCAGTCAGAAAACGTGAAGAATAGGCACCACGTGGGAGATCTAAGCATGGACTGGATGGCAATATTAAAATGGATCTTAAAGAAAGATAGTGTGTGGATTGCTTTCAGATGACTCGACAGGATCCAATGCTGGGATTTTGTAAATGTGGCAAATGGATATTTGGAATGCATAAAGTTAAGGAATTTCTTGACCAGTTGATTACTGTCACGGTCTCAACAACAACTGTGTTCTATGAAGTTAGTCAGCCTAATGCTAACATGGAAACATAAACTGCTGAAGAGTTAAGTGGCATCACAGCAGAGATCAGAAATGCTGTGGTAGTGCCTTGTGCACTGGAGAGAGCTATGATAATAAGCCGTTAATAGAAAAGATATTGTATTGATGAATGATTTGAGTTCTTCCATGGAAACATAAACTGCTGAAGAGTTAAGTGGCATCACAGCAGAGATCAGAAATGCTGTGGTAGTACCTTGTGCACTGGAGAGAGCTATGATAATAAGCCGTTAATAGAAAAGATATTGTATTGATGAATGATTGAGTTCTTTGGAAGTGATAGGTTGTATACTGCTGTATATTATTTTGTTGTATTTAATGTGTTGGCATGATAAACATTGTGACTGATGATACGACAAGTGCTTTGCATTCTATTGTATGTATATGTATATATGTCCTCAATTTAGTGTTTATATCCTTATATGTTGAATGACTGTTTCCATATCTGTAGATTTATGGAAGGTAAAATAAATAATAATGATAAAAATGAACCCCGTTGAAGTTCTGGGCTAAACAGTGGATAGGGCTTTCCAAACTGCTGATAAGGATACTACTACACAAGACATCTGACATGTTCCTGAAAGAAAATGTGTTAGAAACCTCTGATAAGAACCTACCTTAAAACAAAATACATTAAGTATTTGAAGAAATATGCATCATTCCCCACCCAGTTACTTTTATATACACACAATAATTGGTCTGTTATGATGAATTTCACTTTTATTATTCTTTCAATGTAAAAATGTACATAAAATTGAACACCCGTAAGTGTCACAGCATCAGATTATTTCTACGTAATAAACAGAAATTGAACTGCAGTCATGCAACCTTTCTGAACTTACATTACTTACATTCACTGTAAATATACTACACTCATACATTTGTTTAAAGCTGTCATTTTAAAAGCAGTGGATAAATCTTTACATCCATATCAGGTTCAAACATTGCCAAACCTTGACCCAAACTGGGGTCATATCATCTGTATAGGATAAGCCAATTTAGAGCAGACAAGGAATTTATATAAGAAAAATGTACAAGACTGTGAATGTGGGAAAAGAAATAGGTGGGTACAATAGGGCAAGAATGATAATAGAGTAAAACCCGGATAAGAAGTCCCTGCATAAGAAGTTTTCCCCTGTAAGAAGTCTGATTTTTAAAGTCCTGAAATCCTATTGCTTTTAATAAGCTTCCCTCTTAATAAGTCTTCCCGCTTAAGGAATCCCTAATCCTCTGGTCCCTTGAAAGACTTCTTAACAGGGTTCTACTGTATGTCCTCCCTTCAAATAGATTTGATCTTTTGTGCAGTCATCTGTCCTGCCTGCCTTATATCTAAACAGAATCCTGGATGCAAGCTGAGGCTTGTGATGTTTCAAACGACTTCTCAATGTACACACATGCTACGTGGTGCTAGGTCTGCACACTCACCTCTCCAGCTTGACTTGGTTGGGCATGTGACAGTCCGGTTTGAGATGAGATAGGCATTGAGTGTTGACAGACTTGGAGACTTGCGCAGTGTGTCCTCATCATTCTTCCACACATATGTGATAGCAGTCTGCTCATATGAAACTAATATTAAACAAAACTAAATCTTAGGTTCCAATTACAATTGGCTGGTGGATGTGTAACACATTTCTACTTTAATTTACCATAAAATTAACACTGTTACAATGTCAGTTATAATTACAAACACCACAACAATTTAGTCTATAAATAAAACTACATGAACTTACCAGAATATGTACTCCAGAACTGACAGGCAGTCCTTGTCTAATGTGGCCCTGAACAACACTGTTTTGTCTTTAACACTGACAAATTTCAGTGACCAAAGATTTGAGTAATATTGCCCAGACTTGGATTAATGTTTTCTCAAGCATTTTAACTAATTATTATGGGAAAAAAGTTTCCATCCTAAGTTATTTTGTTCTACATTGCGATTTTCAGGAACATAACTCCAACATTAAATGAGGACAGTCTTATGCTAAAGCCTGGTTTTATTCAAAGCCATCTTCTGAATGGTCTCTCTGTATCTTTACATCTCTTTTCTCTGTAAAAAAGTGACATCTTGGAATTCTGTTATTATTTTATGTTCAAGTGGATTGACTATTTTACTTTGTAATTATCTAATCCTCCATTTGCTAAACGAACATTTGTTCATGATATCCTAGGAACTAATGAAGTCAGATCAGGTACATCACTTGATACTCATTCAAAGCTCAGTTTCTGTTTGTTGAATTTTATTAATATTTTTATTTTCCATCAAAGCTTCACTTGCATGTAAAAGTGTGGGAAATGGAATAACTTCATAATGTACCTTCGATTGTAGGTGCATTACAAATTGTTGTAATGGAAAATATAACTGCTGACAATTACAGAATTAAAGTACAACAACAACAACAACAATGATGGTGACAAGAAAGGTGGTGGTGGTGGTGATAATGATGTGGTAACTTCTCTTTCTTTTTTTAGTAGGGAATGAGGGTAAGTTACATACTGAAAATACAATACTTACTACTTTCCATGGCAAAGGAGCACTGAGGGTCATCAAATGGAAAGATATGGAGGTGTCCTTGGCATGAGAGGATTAGATGACGGCTGCAAATAAAAAAATCAGTGTCAAGTCAATGGAAAAACCCAAGCTTGAAAATTTGTAAGACATTTCTCACAATTTTGCCCAAGTACTTTCATAAAGGTAAAGGTAAAAACTGTCCCAATGCATGTCATGAGGGCATACTGGTGGAGCAAAAGTAAAGTTTCACTCACTCTTAAACTTAGGACTACTCATTAGGCTTTTAATGTTCCAAAGTGGGTAGTCAACACTGTTTCTGAGAAATGTTATTATTGGGGTCGGAAGGGGGGGGGGGAACTTCTTGAACATATTGGTCCATACAATAATACGTTAATGATTGCTCCGGTTGTGTTCTTACTTCGTGCAATGGGCGAGTGTGACTCTAGTTCAACAACATCTTCTTACCGCATAAGATACGAGACTGTGCCATTACGATAGATGCGAAGAGCAAAGTGAACAGGAATGAGTGGGTCCTTGAAATCACCGTGCATGATAAAGTATGTGTCTGGCAGCCAGATGTCTTTATGGTGGTGAATTGCATTGAGAAACTCGTATTCACTCTTATTGGAGTATTTGAGGCGTGGGTCAAACCACTGCTGCTGCAGAAGGAACTCTACTTCATATTTCTGCAACACAACAAAGTAACAATCATAAAAATAAACTACCAAACACAGTGACAATATCTGGCCATGTTCAAAAACATTGTGAAGAACATAAAGTAAAAGAGCTTACTAAGATACATTACTAGAAGTCTATAAGGTAATGGCTGCCCCATGGAAATGGAAGTTAAACTTGTGTCACGACAAAAACTGAAGTCAGCTCACTGACACTTTGTATTAAAGACGTGAATGTGCATATTTTGGACCTGTCTCCATACAACAAGATATATTAATGTGACACAGAGGGGACCACATATGAAGGTAAAAGTTCACCCTAGAATAGGTCATGAAGGCCCAGAGGGGAGTAGAGGTATAGCTCTACTCTTTCTTTAACCTCGGCAATTGATGGGGGTGGGTGGTCAATGCCACACCCTGGCCAATTTACCCCTGGGAAAGAGATCCGGTACCCATTGACCAGGAGGCTGGGTGGGCCCCAGGGCCGGTCTGGATGGGTGCAGAAAATCTTGCCCCCATTGGGATTCGATCCCTGGACCATCAAGCCTGTAGCAGCTATACCGATTACGCTATCCTGGCCCTGACCAAATATGAAAGTAAGTAAAAAACTGTACATGCTTTTAACACAAATAAAACAAAATAATCATAGACTAGCTAGAGACAATACTTAATTCGTTTAAACAATAGACCTTATTTTCAATGAGTTAAGTCAAATAATCCATAAGATTCCTGACTTTATCAGAATAAATGTTATTAGTTGGGTCTAAAGGTATTTTGTGCCAACTGCTTCCATGAACAATGCTCATTTTAGATGCATGTCTTGGATATGCTGATCAACTGCCTCTCAAGGAGCAAATGCTACAGTCATTGGATCCAGAATATGCAACAGTGATGCTTATATGCCCTTCAGTGATTCTTTCCATTCAGTCCTCAAGTTTTACCTGCTCCATATAATTACTAGCCTCCTATACAATGGGTACCGGGTCTCTTTCCTGGGGGTAAAGCGGCTAGGGCATAGAGTTGACCACCCACCCTCATCTAGTGCCAGGGTTAAAGAAAGAGTAGAGCTAAACCTCTACTTCCCCTCTGGGCCTTCGTGGCCTGTTCTAGGGAGAACTTTACCTTTAACTTACCATACAATTACTGCCATACTGAAGCATTATGCTTCTATAAATTCCACTCGCTCATTAACGGTGAACACAATACTGAACCTTCATGTTCCATAGAAGGCTAGGAACTTTTTGACCATACAAGTGACTACTAAGTTTCAAGAATGGCCGTGCTCCATACAGTTATTTAGTATTCAGTCTGACACAAAAGTCCCAGACAGATGGAGAAGACAAGAGGTCTGAGACAGAAAACAAACATAACATTCCAGCAAATTGGGTCTCTTCCTCAAAACTCTCTTTGAGTGTTGTGGTCATTCTGTTCAGCGTCTTCAAGTGACTTTGAAACATACCTCTTTACAGTCCTTAAGTCTGAGGAAGAGACAAAGTTGTTAGAGGCCATGATAGGAGAACTTGGGAACATGTGGAATTTGTCAAAAACTCCTTTACTCTTACTGAATTGTGCACTGGCACATTGCCTTGGTGAAGATTCGAGCAGTCTGGCCAAACATTTAACCTTTTCCTGCAAGTTGCATATCTCATTGATGGAACACTTAAGGTAGCCCTGTATCTTTGAGCTCTGTGAAAAAGATTCAAACCAATTTGAGAGTTTTCATGTTCCAGCAACACAAATGTACATCCTGCCCCTCCCACTGCTCCCTGATTGGCCCCTTAACTTTTCCAGTCAGCCAATCACTGGCTGCATTATCCCTATATATTCATGCTTCCACCTGCTTCAAACATTCTTCTTGGATATTTGGACCCTTGTAAATGAGACCATTACATTGTCCCTAAACATCAAAAGTGAACCAATTACCCAGTGATGCAGCATCATTTGCCAGGAAACCAAAAAACTCAAACAAATATCCTTCCACCTCAAAATTTTTATCATCAGTATGCATTTTTCAGAATTACCTTCACATCAACCTCGTTTATTCACACTCTGGTTGTCTGGATTATGACATCATGTAGCCCAGTATGTGAGTACCAATATTTTGCAGGAACATGCTGCTTCCAGTTTCTAGGTAAAAGTGACATACCCAGAAGATGGAGGAAGTATGTTCCTCCAAAACGCTGGTACCCACCTAACAAACTACATGTTATAACCCAGAAGACGACAACCATGAATGTTTAATCTTATAAACCTTCTTAATGTTAACTTGCCAAATAAACTATACCATTCAAACGACATGTTCAAATGCCAACCCATCAATCACACTTTCTCTCTGAATAAGTTCTGTATCTGTCCACATAATTTTATGGGCTGCACAACAGTTTGGTCATCCACATCATCCATTACCATGCCTTCTGTACCTTCTTTGATCTTTCTAAACCAATCAAAAGCTCGTGTTCTTGCATATCCTTGTCACCATGGCTGTTTTGTATCACTCCTCTTATTTTGTTTTACCGAACACCAGGCCAGGAAGGAAGAGGGGGAATGTTCTAGATGGGCCACAATATATAAAGTGTCACACAAGTCAACATTGCTAGGTCATCTGGAGTTAAAGTTCCTTTAAATAAACAGTTGAACCTGGTCATAACAACGTCAGTTTATGTGGTACTTCATCTATTGCATTGGATATTCTGTGGTACAAATTAATTCCTCACATTAGAACAACCCTCGTTTACAACACAAAATACTGAGTCCCTTTCATGACATTATAACTGAGTCTGACTGTACTCAAATGTCCAAAGTGCAATCACTATTTCAAATTACTGAGCAACAGTTAAGTTTATACTGCCAAATTTCCTTTGATTTCATGCATTTAACTCACATTTTCCTGGTTCATACCCACATTTCTGTAAACTTAATGTACAAAAGAAACCCCTTTCAAATTTAAATTTGAAGTACTACATTGTACCAAATTCTAGTACAGTGCATTCAGAAAGACAGGAGTGAAGGAAACTAATCATAACTACGTAAAAAATTTTGATATTCAGTGGAAAATTTACAGTTTCTAACACGTCAACATGAGATATACTACACTTGATTAAACATGATTGAACCTACATAGTTGATTAAAGATCTACAATTACCTCCTTTACAAATGTGCAGGTTGAGTAAGTAGCTTTTGCTTAATGGACATGTCTACCTTTTTTCTATGTCCCTGATTTGATGAACAGACACCTATATGGCTAAATGTAGAAACTACACAGTTACAAAACACCACAATGTACAGCTTGGTCTTTCAACCTCCTGGAAGAATATAAACTTAGTGTCTTTACAAACGTAGTTCTGAGGTGACTATGCGGGCCTGCAAAACAGAAAGTGACAAGAGGATGGAAGAAATTAAATAAATAGGACTTCATAGCTTGAACCTTTTGGAAGATGATTTAGGGGAATAAATCAAGGATATGACATGCTGGGCATGCAGCACACATGGGAGAGGTGTGAAATCCTACTCAGTAGTGAAAGTGGAAGGCAATAAACCTCTTCAGAGACCTGTGCTTATATGGAAGAATAATATTAAAATGGATTATACTGACAGTGCACAGTGGATTAAATTGGCTTAGGATAGGGTCAAGAGGTCTGGTCTTGTGCACACAGTAATATACCTTCCAGTTTCACCAAATCTGAAAACTCTTTAATTAGTTGAGCAACAATCACCTATCAAGCTGCTCAATGGAGTTAGTTAAAAATCTTGCTGAGTTTTTAGAACAACCAGTTGTAACACTATATAGTGCTTTGAAAAGCATATCTAGTTGCTTGCTGGGTAAAGGGACAGCTGTAGACATTCCTGTCATCCGTGACAGCATTTAGTTATACAGCCAAATAGAGTACAATGTGCTCAGACTGACAGCTGAGGCTGGATTGCTATGCTCATTACACCAGGGAAGGTTAGCTCTTTACCTATCTTATTCCTTTAGATGCAGTTTTACGTTATCAGGTCTTCAAGTGGTCTCTCCCACTGACGTTTTCTGATCTACATGCTGTATGCATTTTTCACTGCCACCATGCATGCTACATGTCCAACTCATCTCATTCTCCTTGATTTGGTCACCCTAATATCTGGTGAAAGGTAGAACTTATAAAGCTCCCAATTTTCCAGTTTTCTGCACCCTCTAGCTACTTACTTCGTCTGTTTTAGGAAAAAACATTCGCTGCAGCATCCTGTCCTAAAACACACCCAACCCATGTTCTTCCTTCAATAGACAGACAAAACCCACACAAAACATAGAGCAGAATCACAGTCTGTGCATTCTCTGAAGTCACGTATGATCTGAATTTTGTGAACATATTTAGTTTTGTGCTGACAATCCCAAAATGTTCTATTGTTAGGTACTTTAACCTTGTGTTCTTTCTTCAGTTAAGGTGGTTACTTGTGAGGTTGGAGTGACATTAAGCCCTCAAGACAGGGCCCTGAAATTATGTATGGTAGTACACATTCAAAAACACTGTTCTTGTAGAATGTACAACATGGTCATAGCATAAAACCTATACTTCACTTACAAGTTGTCTGCAGTAACTAATGAAATACATATCTTTTGCCTGACTCAGCCACAAGTCCTCAGGCTGAGTTCTGGAGTACCAAAAATCACTAACAATAAAGTGAAAATTATCGTATTACCACATTTCAGTGTACCAATTTCAGTAGAATGTACATTATTGTGAAGCTCATACCATGTATTTATTAGGTCTTCTGGGGTGTGTTGCTGTGTATTTTGATAGGTACTAACGCTCTTAACGGACCTGCTGCCTCCATCTTCAGAGGGCAGTTCTCTTCACTCCATACTTCTCACAAGAGTATGGGACATCAACGCCCAGGGCTCTGTCGTCACTAGTGGTTTGTGGTCCATTTATTTCCCGTAGGAGAGTGGAACATGCAATTTTGAATTCAACAACTATTTCCTAAGTTACGTTGCGCACTTACGCATGTTCGAATTATTCGTTGACCCTGACAGGCCTCAATGCAAGTTTCTGTTAAAGGTGTGCATGCGGATGGAAACTTCATGTTGGGTCTGCATTTGATTTACGGAACGACGACAAATACAGTACCAAACATACAGCATATTAGTAGGCATTAAATTACATGCAGCGCGACTCTATATGTTAACCGACAATGGGCATTGTAAGTCATGAAGTAACGGTACGTAGCGATACTTGATACTTTATTCAGCATTCCACACGATCCATTACAATATTGGATATGAAACAGGTCATAATATAAATAGTTCTCTTTGGTCGTAAAGTAACAACGGCCCATTCCGAGAACGAATATATAGGCTAGTAAGAAATAAACTGCAAATAATTTCATGTTATGTCATTTTAGATTCTCACCATCAATGAACATAACATTGCTAGCTCGGATCCGTTTGGCTACGGTCTTCTGGGATGTGACGCTGTGGTCTCGCATGAATGTACAATTTCGAGGAACCTGCTACACCATACTCTGGGAAGAAGATAGAAGGCAGAACATTTCTCAAAAATGTTAGTACCTTTCTACCAGACTACACGGCATCACAAGATAGGCGACAATAATTTTCACTTTCTAGTATTGTACACATTGTATTAGAATACACTGCACAGTGCACTAAGATGTATACAGTAAAACAAAATTGTTTGTAACTCAATACATTTAGTTAGTTTCACAATAAAAATTCAAATTTCGGGTAGTATTTCTCTCATAATGTAAGAGGGCCGGTCCCAAAATTAGAGTGCATGTCGTATAATGTCGTAACTAAAGATCAAGCACTGACACTAACTACATGGGGGAATTCGTAACCATTGTTAGATAATATGTGTTGGCAACCCTGCCATCTGCCATCTATCTTTCACTGTTTGTGGGTTGGTGGTAACATGTCGGCGCGATTGGATCAGTGGTCCAAGCAGGAGGTTCGTGCTGTGATTCGATTTTTGAATGCCAGAAATGTATCCGCGGCAGAAATTCACCGCCAGCTGGTGGAAGTTTACGGAGAAGATGTAATGACTCGGCAGAGTGTAGCAAAATGGTGTGTCCACTTTCGAGCCGGGAGAGTGATTATGGAGGATAGTGAAAGATGTGGTAGACCCGCAACGGCAAACACAGCAGACAACAGGACACTTGTAGAAAACGCGATTCGCGGTAACAGTAGGATTACGGTGCGTGAGCTGCATCAAGACTTAAATCTGTCGCACGGAACAGTTATCAAGATAATTCGGGAGTTAGGGTTCCACAAAGTGTGTGCAGAGTGGGTGCCTCGTAATTAGAATTACATTAACTGTAAAAATTACTATTTTACAACTGTCTAGTGTCACTTTGTTTTCCTTCAGCAACTAAACTCTTTACTCATTTATTCATTCATTGGAATGTTAGATTAGATGATGGATAATGGAAATTATTGGTGTATCTTGTGTTGATGCCATGAATCTCAGAATTAGATTTAAATTGTTCTCTATTTTTAGCCATGAATAACATGATGAACATCACGTCATGCCACTCTTCTTTTTGTAGGGTTTAACTGTATGACAGTGCTAAGAGAGATGACATGTCGTTGTGGAGTTTGTCACCTGTATCTCTCAGAAATGGGGAGGCTGTCCCATGTTACAAACTTGTGTTCTTTGTGGGCAGCTGTGTCAGGCACAAATGTTCCTTCATTCATAATTTTAAATTGTGAATGTTTACAGCGAATCATAACGTAGATTCAATATTAATACCACAGAGTGGCATTACTTATTATACATATGTTTAGATGTGCTACTAGTAATTAGATTTGTATCCTGCATTTTCTGTTGCAAGGTGAGACTGACATTTAATGGTCCTTGGAATACCTGCTATTGTACCTGTCTGGATAAAAATGGTCAGTAATTGTTGCCCTAGAATAGCTGAATTCAAATAAGTGGAACAGAAACATTTGATTTGAAATTAGAGTATACTGTAATTTGTACTTACCAAGCTGGACTCATCTGGTGAGGCAAGACTAAGAAGGAGAACGCTTACATTTACTGTCAGGGGTCCTCCTGTAACAGTCACAATACATACACATTACAATGAACATGTGAAAGAGACAATTCTGTAAGTAATCTGACAGCAATCAAAACATGCCACCACTTTCTCTGCAGTTTCAAACAACATATAAGCAGGGAGTCACATTCATCTTTGAATTGAAGAATAAATAAAAATCTTAACAGAACAGCCATGTTTGTATATGTATCTTCAGTAACAGTATTTGCAGTTTGGTTTTGCTGTGAATGACACAGAGTCAAAGTCAGACAAAATGACAGTGCTTGATCTATTTCATTTAGCAAGTAGGACAAAGTCACTGACTAATCCTTGAGAAGTGTAGCAAACTTCAAATATTTTGGAACAACAGTAACAGATCAAAATTGCATTTGTGAAAAAATTAAGAGTAGACTAAATTCAGGGAACACTTGCTAGCACTGGGTTCAGAATCTTTTGTTTTCCTGTCTTCTGTCTAAAAACATTAAGATCAAACTTAAAAAAAAAAAAACTTATTGTTACTTGTGTATGGATTTGAACCCATTCTCTCACATTAAGGGTAGAACACAGATTGAGGGTGTTTGAGAACATGATGCTGAGGAAAATATGAGGACCTAAAAGGGAGGAAGTAACAGAGTCTGCAGAAAATTGTAGAGATAGTGGGATGATTCATAATGTTTACTGTTCACAAAACAAGATGTAGGGTTCTCAGTGAGGACTAGGAAGATCCTGTTTTTTAGGCTGAATGCACTTATTCTTCTGCCCTGAAGATACAGGCAGCAGGTTCTTCTCAAATGTCAGTAAATAACACACTACATCACATCTCACAAAGCAGTAGTCTTTATTATTGGGATGTTTTAAGTAGAAGAGGATGAGATAGGCTGGTAGCACACACTGGCAGATATGAGAAATGGACATGTAATTTCAGTTATGGAATCTGAAGGGAATAGACTATTTGGAAGACATGTGTAGATGGCATGATAGTATTAAAATGGATCTTTTAGTAGTGTGTGTCAAAAGTATGCACAGGCTTCATTTGGTTCAGGGTAGGGACCAGTGCTGGTCTGTTAAGAATGGGGTAATGAACCTTCAGTTTCTGTAAAGGCAAAGAAATTGTGAGCACTGTAATGTCTGTTAACTTCTGAAAAAGGACTTTGCTCCACGGATTTAGTTAAAGCTTGTGTAAGTCTTGATATTAAAACGTCTTAGTATACCATGATTCTTAACCTTTATCAGCCGAAGGGGTTGCCTATGTTCTGTTAAATGTCACTCTTCACGGAAAAGAGGGGGAGAACGCCGTCATCCACAGGTGTGGGTGTGGGCATTTAAAAATGAAAGTAACTCCAGCTGTCAGCAGCTACATTGAGATTTAAAGGCCAGATGATTGAGGTTAACTAGCCATATTTTGTCATGTGTCGGGCAGTCATAATATTCACATGCTGCCCCATTGTCTCTTTTATTAATTTTTCTTGGCTTATGGTAATTTATAAGTCAATACAGTAACGGTTATTTAGTCACTGTTGTATTTTAAACATACCTGAATGCTCACATTTTTACTGCAACACAGTGACACATTTTATGAATTTAGGAAGCACAAGGAAGTCCCATGACAAAGCAGGAAAATGTTCAAGACCTGCTAGGAATAAGATGGGTGCATTCTAGGACATGACAATACATAGTCTGGTAGCTATGCAGCAACATTTCAGAGGAACTTACCTGTCCCACTCTAGAAGAGTATTCTGTAAGGGGCAGTCCAAAAATAAGTTTACAAGTCTCATATTCTGAACTTTTATTTCTGCTTCTAAAAAAAAACAATGCACTTGCAATTTTATGACTGCCACTTTACTTTTTAGCATAAACCCTGCCAAGATTGAGGCATTTGTTGTATCACAAAACTAGCTTTTCGATTCTCTGTTTATAGAAATGTGTCCTGTAGTTGCAACCACCGTATCACAGCTGTCTTCACATCATCATCACTCTGAAATACAGGGCATACACAAAAGAATGGTGTGGTATCAAAAGTTTCACTTTTGATACCGCACCATTCTTTTGTGTATGCCCTGTATGTAACCACCAAGATGACCCTTTAGAGATGGTAGTCACCTGGTGCTAGATCAAGGTTGTATGTCTGATGTTCGAAGGTTTTATACCAGAAGCACTGCAGGAGTTGTTGAGTCATGTTGGCACTGTGCAGCCAAGTGTTGTCATGCAGAGGCAAAACACCTTTAGTAAGGGGCCCAGGACATTTTTATTTAAGGGAGCTCTTAACCGTTCCTGTGTCATGCAGTGTGCACCTGCATTGATTGTTCCCTGTTGCATGAAGTCTACCAATAACACACCTTCAAGGTCCTTAAACCTGATGGCCATCACTGCCAGCAGACTTCACAGCTGTTATCTTCTTCAGTTGCGGGAACCCAGGATGTTTCGACTCCATGCTGCCACATTTTGTCTCTGGGGTATGGTGATGAACTCATTTCTCGTCTCCAGTGACAAAGCGCTCGAGAAATTTGTGGTCAGTAACAGAATACTGTTGCAGCAATGAGAGGGCACAAGCCATGCCTTGCACCTTGTGGTTTTCTGAATGTGCAGGACCCATCGTGTACACACCCTGTGGAATCCAAACCCCTAAATGATCCTGATAACTGTTCCATGGTACAGACTCAAGTTTTGTTATATTTCACTGATCACTATTCTTCTATTTTCGAGAACTGTGTTTTTCACATGTCTTCTTGTCTGGTGTGCTTGCTCTTGTGGGTCTGCCACTTCTGTTACAATTGTCCATACTGATTTGTCAGGTTATAAAATGTGCACACCATTTTGCCGCATTCTGCTGACTCATCACATTGTTCTCATAAACTTTGATGATGTGACAAATTTATCCTGCAGACACATTTCTTGCATGCAAAAACTGAATTACTGCTGGGACCTTATGCTTAAACCACTGCTCCAGTCGAGTTGCTGTCACCACACGTGCAGTGCAAAGTGATGACTTTCAATGCTGTGTTGCCAACGGAGAATAGACAATTGTTTTGTAACAAATTTGATCAGTCCAAGATAAGTTGTAATGACATTATGTACCTTGTAAATTCATTTTTGGACCACCCCGCATAGCCTGAAGATGGAGGAAGTTGGTTCTTCCAAAATGTTGGTAAATAGCTACCAGACTACATGGTGTCAAACACCAGAGTCAGTAATCTTCACAGTCACTGCTGTGATAACCTCAAATTTTGTGACTGTTAGGCTGCTATCTACATTTCAGTGCACATGAACTTGACTTAGCTCATTGGAATTGTGAGGCATAAAGCAATGATTAAAGTTCACTGAATTTACTTACAGAATATGTGCATACACTAAATCTACTATTACCGCAGAAATGTAATTAAAATAGATTCACTAACCTTCTTTCACAAATTTTGAAGGTTTATAAAAATTTCAGTTTTTATGACTATGCAGATATGGAAAGTTTGCCTTATAAAATCCAATTAAGCTGTTGGCAAGAATAATATGAATCTCAAATTCCATGTAATCCTAAAAAAAAATTCTCTCTGTTTAGACACACAGAAATTAAAACTGGAATTTTCATATGCATTACTCAATGAAGGGATAAGAAGTTTTACAAAAACTGGCATTGTAAGCAGTTGACTGATCAATAAAGAAATTCCAGAGAAGGAACAAGATCCTGCAATAATGAACTGAAGTCCACAGTAAATAATAAACACATAACATGCCATTTTGTATAATGGAAACATTGATATAAAGTGGGCTATTATCCTACTTTTAAAAACTGCAACACCATCTTTCTAACTGTAACTTTGTATTCCATGGATGACATATACAGTGAAGTGAAATTTGAAATGTTTGAATATAAGGTAAATGTCCACATTCTCACCAGTTTTATATTTTGGGTGTGCTGGAGAAAATAGAGAATTATTTGGAGGTATAGGAGCATACATTGTGAGTGCACCTTGAATAAATAAATATTGACATATTCTGTTCCTGTGAAACTGCTCTGTTCTGTAACTCAAACATGCCAAACATGCAGTAATGATTTTTAAAACTTCCTCCTCCAACTGCACAGATTAAATTCCACTTCTCAGTTCTGGTTTGATGTTTTATGGCCCTTAGATTGTCCTATGTACAGCCAGATATACTCATTTATATACAGTTGTCACACACTGAAGTTTATCATAAAATGAAATTGTTGCATTAATTTAGATATTACTGTAGAATGCAGAAAATCTTGTTCTTTAGTGATGTAATATATGTAGGATTAATAAAACTGTGATAGTTACATGCACACAGAATGACACCAACACCATGGCTGTAGAGCTGTGTCTGCCTGTGACATAACAATGCAATGCAATGCAATGAGGACTGTACTTGTAGTTAGCAGGCATGAACAAAGCCTCAAGACAGAAGGTCAGAATGTTTCTACCTCATAATATTAAATGTTATAACATTTGTTAAACATGATACTGTAGTTCTGTAAATAGATTATTGTCTCATATTTGGATGGTTTGTTTGTTGAATGATAACAGTTTTATGTTGGTGTACTTTGTATATGCAAATAATAATAACCCTTATGAATGCACTAGCCAGATGGATTGTGATGAAAGCTGGTATGTGAAATTGTGGAGTTACCATTCTACCTACACACTTTTGTAGCATGGTGCCAGGACACAGGGGCAACATTACCTCTTCCCGTTTGAATTTACTTATCTGAAGGCCCAAATAATACAAAAGACATGCACTATATCAGCATTAGTTGTGTAAGGAAAGATGTAAAACTAAGTGATGAGAAACATTTTGTATATTTTTTGTTTACTGCAAGCTACATATTTTCAATAAAATGCCCTTCAGAATAAAGACACTGACTTACAACTGACTAACCGAATAATGACAATAAAATGCTCAAATCATATTAATGTGTATTTTTTAAGTCAACACAGAAATTCAACAGCAGCCAGAATGCAGTTATGTTGTATACCCACAACATAGCAATTGTAACTCACTGAACTGACTGGAATGGCATAGTGATAAATGCCTGTTTTGTGATTTGTAACCAGTAGGTACCTGGTTCAAATCCTAGCTGGAGGTATGCTATGCTGAGCATGTTAATGGTTCTCTCAGTCTTGCCAAAGAGATGTTCAAGTGGGACCATAAAATTTGACAATTCTATCCACATCCTTCCAAATTCACCATTCACAGTCACTCTACTATATCACATTTCATACCACATGACCCTTGCAATTGATAGATCATCATAAAGTAATCACAATTATTCAACCAAAAATTCACTGAAATTATTGCAGAAACCTACACCCTTCTGCAGCTATAAAGAATACCAGTACATAAAAGTTCTCCCTAGAACAAGCCATGAAGGCTCAGAGGGGGAGCAGAGGTATAGCTCTACTCTTTTTTTAACCTCAGTACTAGATGGGGGTGGGTGGTCACCGTCACGCTCCGGCCGCTTTATCCCAGGGAAAGATACCTGGTACCCATTGTACAGGAGTCTGGGTGGGCCCTAGAGCCAGTCTGGGCGGGTGCAGAAAATCTAGCCCCCACAGGGATTCGATCTCCAGACTGTCCAGCCCATAGTGAGTTGCTATGGTACTGACTACGGTATCCCAGCCCACCAGAATACCATTACATGCTCAACATATTTTAGCATGGAACACACCTTTCCTCCTTGTTATCTTGGTAGAATAACCTGCTTGTATTTAGAGGACAATGATGCCATACATATTCTGAAAGCAAAATGTTAAATATTTTGGAGCTCAAAACAGCAGGTTATTGTGACTTGTAAGCTGATGCAACAGTCTTAAAATCTCATTAATCAGTGCTGGCTGAAATGCAGATTCATTTTGGCTGTTCTTCATGGTGGCAAAGATAACTGTAAGAATAAACGTTTTCTTAACAAGACTACACTTTTAACTAATACAAATTTGCTGTCAAACACAGGATATCTCCATATGACCCTGATACAAGAGTGCAACACACATGGAACAGAAAATAGTGCTTGTCACAACAATCATGCTGCAGGCCCATTTATCATAACAGATAACCCTACTGGTATGTGTTTGACCTGCCCACACATTTACTTCACAAATATAGTATATGAAATTCTGAAACAGTGCCTTTTCATCTTGCATGAAAATTAGCTGTGTTCATCGTAAGACATGCTTTCAATTTTTATAGAAACCCATCCCGACCCACCATACAAATTCCTACACTGGACATTCCATAATAATGTTTTGTTCTAGTGAAACAAATAGAAAATGTAACTGTATTAGTCCTCTTAGGAAATTGGTACCTTAAATGTCTACAGTGGTATGAAAGTATAATGCTATTCCTGTTTGGATAGAAATTCACATTACACAATTTAATACAATTTGAAAAATTCTTTCCTGGACCCCGAAGCCTTTGAAGATGAAGGCACTACATCTTTTGAATATCGGGAAACACTAACCAGGGACACTGTGTCACATCCCAGAGGACCTGAATCCTCAGCAACACTGCTGTGGAAACCTTATCTCATTCAGAGAAAAACTTTGATTGATTACAGATCACTGATGGATGGAAAAACAGGCAGACATGGACTCCTCAGAAGGCAACATCATAGGTGCAGCTGCTAGTCTTCCTGGCATAACACAGCTCATTATGTTATTAACAGGTACTGACATGTAAAGTCATGCCTTCTCTCAGTCTTCCTACTGCAGATTGCCAAAAAGAATTTATAGTTTGAATACAGTACTTTGACAAACTTTATAAAGACTGGAAACATTTTATTTGTTGCATTTTCTGCAATGTTAACAGCTTCAGCAGTAGGACTTTTCAAAATCTGACTTTTCAATCAATTGGAGACATAGGTTTTTGTGGAAGGAGTTTGTCTTTCCAAGTTTCCAATATATGATTTGGATCACCATATTAAAATGTGACTTACATTATAGCAAGTAAGCTAGAATGAGTCACTTTTCATATTCATGGTATAAATATTGGACAAAGATGAGCCCAAGAATGCAGAAAAAAGGCACTACAACAAAAGATTGCTAGGATACCATTTAAAATACTTGTCAAACTGGTGCTATGTAATTGATTAATTTACATCCCGAGTAATGACAGATGTACTACAGAACAGACAGGAAAATTTAAAGGAATTCCTTTTTTGTCAGATGAGCCCCAAAGAAACGTATGGAAGCAGACTGTTTTATTAAGATTATGGGTGTTCTGGGATGTAATGTATATAGTCCAGCAAGTAGGTACCAACATTTCAGAGGAATCTGCTTACTCCATCTTGAGGATAATATACCTTAAAAGTGGGAGAAAGAAAATGGGTCATGGAGTACAGAGTGTTCTTTTCTACCTGCTGTTATCTACCCAGCGACCTTCCCAAAATGGCTGCATTTAACACTAAAGGTGTAGGAATATGTTCCTCTGAAATGGTAGTAACCATATTTTACCAAATTTCACTGTGTCACATCCCAGATGACCACCTTTCAGCTACACACCAGTTCTAATTTCACACTTATAGTGCATCTCTTTTTCTGAATCTGAGAATAAAGAAACTTCTTCCCTTCTGTGGATAAATTCTGCAGTATGAACATACACAGAAACGTTTAGCTGCTGGTAAGTAGGTGCTAACACAGAATGACACAAGCGAATGGGAACTGGAGAATCTGTGGAAATAATTAAAATTAACACATCTGAGATGAGATGAGGAATATAAAGGCACATAGCAGTATGAACAGAAAATAAATTAAGAAATGTGTCCCCTATATTTGGGCACAATCACCTGAATAACATAAATAAAAATTTTGCACTGTTGCCATTTTTATAGCTGGTGACCAGTAATTTTATATGTAATGTGCGAGTATGTTTACACTCTATCTCTGTACCAAATCTTACATGTCCACCTCAAATGGATCAGAGTTACTGCCATGAATCCAAAATCTAATGACAATTTTTGTGAATATTTGTAAATGGTTCAGAAGTTGAAATGGGGGGAGGAAGGGCACAGACAGTGTGGTGATCTCATAATAATCTTACTTTCTCACCTGGAAAATAAATTTGGCAAAAAACAAATTAGAAATATCTGTGCAACATAAATAACAAATTTGTGAAATGAAAAGAAACTATGTTGTATAAAACCGAATTGAAATCTTTAAGAAAAGAGAAACTGTGTCTTAAGTACGACAAAGCAAAATATGGAAAAGGTGAAAACATGAGTATTACTTTGGACTGTCTATCATTGTGGGTTTTTTCAAACACAGTGTTTTTTAAAATGTTAAACATGACGTATTTGGGGTTGTATATCATCATGGGGGTTTTCATACACAATACATTTGAAAATGGATGTTTCCATCAGTAAAGTGTACAGGTTCCTTGGTGGCTGCCCCTTTTAGTGACACAAGTTTATCAGTGTTAACCATGGTACTTATTCTGTTAATTGCAAATGTCATCAGCAGGTGATAAGAATTGAAAAAACTGCCAAAACAATTATTCAGAGATGGCAAGAAGATGAAACACCTATACCTTTTTACAGTATTTAGGGTTAAAATCCAAGAGTGGACACCAGCAGCACCTAAAAACGAGAATGAGCTGGGAACTGAAAAACAACAACATTCTTACTTACAGGAAAACCACACTTTTTTAAATTTTACAAAATGAGCACAAAATGCTCAGGTAGGTTAAATCAACCTGTTCTATAACTTTCTCACCTTCTTGCTGAGCAATGTAGGTTACAGTGAGCCAGACATGAGTACGCCGCTTTTGGAAAGAAAAAATATAAAAACTAAGAGATTTAGTAAATAAAATCAGGGTCATGTACCCAATATCAGTGCCATTAAATCTACTTATTAAACCCGTGTGTTTTAATAATGACAGCCTCAACTCTTAGGGCAATATTTAAGAACATTCTTAAATGATGAGACACAAATCTGTAAGCAAATTTCCTGGGTCTCCTACTTAGAAAGAGTTCTGACAGTGCCTGTTAATAGCTAAGGACATAAAAGTTTTGCTGTTAATGTAAAACAAAAAACTAGTTCACAATATTTATAACAAAAGTAGTGTACAGTAATATGTCCAATACTATTAGCTGCAGCAATCCTTTACAGAGAGAATAAACAGAATAAAATAGAATTAAGTGAATGACGAGTTAATGTTTTTCTCTCCATCTACTTGACACCTAGTTTTAACGCCACATTCACTTCTGACAAACTCCATTCCAGCTTTATTTGCCCCTTCCCCACCATAGTAATCCTATTTCTATAAGATATAAAATGTTTCACATGACTATGGAATCTTTTGCATTTTCGTGTTAACTGAACAGCTGGGAGTAAATTTTCTCATTCCAGTTGAAATATAGTTTCACACAAGAACTTACAAAACCATTTCTGGATAGGGAACAGATGGGGATCTTAGCAATGCTATGCTGTGAAGAGATCATGCACAAACAAGAAACAAACTGGACAGAGGAATTGACACGGAAGTGATGCTACTCTTTGTATTGCTAGACTTCACCACCAACAGAAGCCATGCTTTCATGTGCATCATCATGAGAAAGTCACTCTCCTCCTGCTAGCAGCTAGAACACCAGCAGGGTCCTCATATTCCCATGATAGATTAGCCCAGACCACATTCAGCGCTGTCATGAAGGAAACATCCATCATATCCTTTACACATACACACACAGACAAGTAACAAACAGGCACTAAGTGATAAAATAAAAAAGAAAAGAGACAGAGAGATTGAGAGATGAAAGAAGACACTGGTGAGAGACGGACCAGGAATGTGTTTCCGGGAAGATCCCGGGGTCCGGGGATCTGACGGTGACCGCATCCCGCAGCAAAAATCAGCATCTGCAACACAACAGTGTGTCCACTACACCAAAGTTGCTCTCACACAAGTCACTGATCCTGAAGGAAAAATCACATTTACAGTAGCTTCTGGAAATGTTTAGTAATGTCTTGCTATCCCTTCTAACAAATAATGTTAACTAGTAATAACAACACAATTCATTCTACACATCATACAAGCACAAAAAGTGACTGAAATGTCAAATAATGTTTGTCATGTGCTATTGTAAATGTAACTGCCTTTCAGGATTCAGAGAAGGTTGAGAGAAATGGCTGCAGAATACTGCCATATTGACTCTTGACTGATTACCACACATAAAATAAAGTGGGCTGCATCTGTTATTCAAAAGCACAATAAGAAGTCTTACATAGTTTTCAAGCTAACTATTTAAAATATACTGTGTAGCAAAAACATACACAGTTATAATGAGAGATGATCTTCACTGGATTTCCCATGAAGTAGTTATGGGGACATTTGATGGGGAAGAGAGAAATAGCATGCAAATGACCACTGTTACTGTAACGAGGAGAAAGTTGTAATTTAATTTTATAATCATTTAATAAACAAACACATGTTGGCTTAGTATTTTTTAGAGAATTAGAACAATATGACTACAGCTAGGGCTACTTCCATCCAATCAGTTTGGTAATGCCATTACAACAGTGGGAGGCATTGAATCCATGATTTTCCCAAACCATGTCATATGGAATTTCATTGCTCTGAAAAGACTTTTCTAGAAAGTCCAGTGATTAAAATTAATACCAAAAAGCTAATCCTATCCCCACTACATCTTTCGTAGTGTGCTTCTCATCCAAGAACATGGAAAGCAAGAATTGTGTACATTTCTTGAAGGTGGATTATTTTTTAAATAAAAAATGATTTTGAGCATGAGAAGAACGTTACCTTTTACTGACTGCCACGTAAATGATTATGCTCTTGAATTTCAATAATTGCATAACTTCCTTGCATTGTATTACTCATGGAGAAAATGTTGTGAGCAAAAACCTTTTCATAATTTCAGTGAGCCCAATTGAGATAGCAGTGCAAGATGACTACAGTTTGTTTGTCATGACTCTTCATTCTAAACTGATGCGAAGATTCATTGCCATATTTATGTATTAAACTGTGTGGTCGTAAATTTTTTATATAAAAACAAAATGCTAGACTACAGGATGCTGCACATACCATCAGAATCTAATATCAACATGACCTAAAATATTCTACCATTTTCTGACATACTTAAAAAAGAAATTTTCCATTTTAATTTCTTGTGCCTCATTCTTTTTGACTATTATATATATATATGCAGTTTTTAATAAAATTCTATAAGGTTCTGTCCCAGAAATGTAGTTCTGCATTAATTGTATACTTTTAATACATGATACGATGGAAACAGCCCATGAATTTATGAGTCCAGTTGCAGCTTTTAGTTCCGGCTGTGGTTCCACCAGTATGTCTTCTAGTCAAAATGTTTTCACATTATAAAAGCTTAAGAAAGTACTGTCCTATTAAAGGTCTAGATGAACCAATCAGAGTTTGGGCTCTCAAACTGTTGCTTTTATTTTTGAACACAAAATGAAGTAAGTCTACTGACTGTAATAACTACAAAATATATGCTTTAAGTGGCAATAGTTCAACAGTGTATGCAGGTAACATCTTGTAGATCACTAGTTCCAATCTAAGGCCTACAGAAACAGTGTTCTGCACCAATGCTCAACTTGCTATGCTGTATTATGTAGTTCTACTCTTGTTTTGTCACAGATCTGAGGAAACATGAACTTTGAGAGATATTAGGTAAGTGATACAGAGTTAAGAAAACACCTGTTTACATATGAGGTTTTAAGGTAATAAAGGTAACTGCATGATACGGATGGAGTTTTTTTAGATATTACAGAGCTCAACAAACCCATTTATTTGTCACTTTGCCCATGACAATTGAAAATCAGGACTGAAGAGTGGAAATATCTTTTATTATATTTATTAACAATTTTTCACCCTCTTTTTCGTCTTATCCACAGATACCGAACAGTAAATGATATCTTGTATGCATATTATGTAGGTGATTGGAAATATGCACATCTGAAGTCTTGCTGAATATAAAAAGAATGTTTGGCACTGTAAAGTAGTACTATAAACTACATTGTGTTGTGTACTTCTGTCAACTGCATTTCTGAAGAAGAGAGGTCCAGTCACTGGGTGACATGAACCAGCAATCATACCCCAATATTTTGATAATGTAAGGGCATTTCATGCAAAACATGAGAATTTCCATTATCCATATGCTGCTGTTCTGGCAATGTGTGTAACCACTCAAGTGGAACCAAGCTTCATCATTGAAGAACACACAATCCAAAATGTCAGTTCTGTTTGGATCAATAAAGATGGGGAAACTGGGGACAATAATAGAGTCCTTTGTCATTAAGTGCTTTATGTCTTTGCATTACATGAATACAATAAGAATTTTGGCCTCGCTTCTTCACAGCCCTTTATGTGCTTGAATAAGACATACCCATTTTCAGTGAAGGTCTTTTCAGGAGTTTTGGGTGAATGCAAGAAACATTGATTAATATTTTCAAGTTTACTTCAGTTATGAATGACAAGCATTCAGCTTCTTTTGTTGCAATATCTGTTTCTCAAAAAATTGCCTACTAATCACGAAATTGTTGATTTATTTGGTACTTCTCTAGCTGTGGTTTACATGGATTACCCTTCCCATGATCTACTACTATACATTCCATTTTTACATATTACATCAAAACATGCATTTAAGTCACAATTTCACTGAATACAGTATGCACACTATGTAACTTTTTTCAGCAAAGGTCAAGACTTTAATACCCACTGAAGAAAAGTACCTCCCACTGTTGATTATTGCTGTCATATTTGGTACCTTTTCTTCACTGTTACTACTGATCCACATTCAGGAATAATGCGTGTACAACCACCCACCACCACCACACCACACACACACACCACACACACACACACACACACACAATATACAAGCACTCAATTATAAACTGCATCCCTTTTTGCACATAGATAAGTGCCAGTAGTGACAGTATTTTTTATACCTTGTACGTTATGTGATGGTAAGTAGAGGTCTCAGGTGGTTAGTAACCGGTCCTTCACTGCGGAGGCCTGGGTTTGATATCAGGTCTGGCCATGTGAAATTTGTGATGGATAAAGTGGGACAATTTTCTCTGAGTATATGCACATTACCCACTCATTATCATTCCACTAGTGCTGCTACTCATATTTATGTCATCACAACTGATGCTATATAATCTTAGCCATTGATGGCATTATTAAATAAAACTCTTCTCTCTCTTTCTTTGTCCCTGACATAGGCAAACACAATTTCTCAAGTTGAAATACATTTCGTGAGTAGACTTTTTGTCTGACTACTCAAATTACACAAAACTAAATATGTGTGTGTGTGTGTGTGTATAAAAATAACTGTGAGTCTCAGAATGAATGTAAGTGAAGTGAAATGATGATGAAAGCGTGCGTGCCTGCACTCACACACACAGAAATGAAAATGTTCTCAATATGACATTTATATAGGGTTAGAGTTACACTGTTACACTAAAATTACTGGAGTCAAACACGTGGATGCAAAAGAAGTAGATTTAAATTCTTACTGCATCAAAATTCATGACAGTAATACACAAATAAGTAAATTTTACCCTATAACATGCAATGAAGGCAAAAGCGGTACTGAAGTTATAGCTCTACACTTTCTTTAACCTCGGCATTAGATGCGGGGGTGGGTGACCAACGCTACGCCCCGACCACTTTACCCCCGGACAGGAGCCCCTGTACCCAATGTATAGGAGGCTGGGTGGGCCCCAGGCCGGTGTGGATGGGTGCGGAAAATCTCGCCAACAACGGGATTCGATCCTGGGACCATCCAGGCTGTAGCAAGTTGCTATACCAACTGCTCTCCTGGCCCATAATATACATACACTGACATAAAAAAATTCAAGTAATTTCTTGTGTTCAAGAGTAACTTCTATTAGTTTCACATCAGGTAGCAAAGGAGGCCTACTGTAGTGTTTCATTAACTCCAAAAGAGAAAGAACTTTGCACAAAGTCCACGAACACCTGCTGTTTTAACAAATCACACATCTTCAGCTACATTTATTGATACTTATTTTTGTCTGTAATTCATTCCTACAGATCATTCTTCTTTGTATTGCAGAGTACATATGTAGCTCTTACTACACTGCACACTAGACATTTCACTTAAGAAAAATGACATTCTACTCCAAAATTATTTGCTGTTTAAGTTGATGAATGCAAGACACCACGCCCATTTTTTCTAAATGTTAAGGCAAGTGTCCACAGATTTGACAGAAGTCTAGATGCACCCTTCAAATTCTAAGCGCCAGAAAGGTGGCACAAACCAAGAAAACTGAAATAATTAAATAAAAAACAAATAGTGCCACCACAGAAAGTCTAGACACTAGGGCAACATGGTGCCCAGAATTTGCAGACCCCTGTCTTAAGGTAGTATCTTTAGACTTTCAAAAATATATTTTATATATTTTCATGGAAATACACCGACAGAAGAAACTTCTAATTTAAAGAAACCAATGTGATATAATTTTGCTTCCAGATGCACAATTAACATCACAGTGATACAACACTATATGGCTTAATGTGGTCTACCAACCACAGTTTGTGAACTACTACGAGACATGTATGTGACAAGCTACTTATAGGAGGCAGGCAGCACTTGCTGTAGCTTCTGGGGCTAAGCAGTAACATGACAGCAGATGTGTAAGACTAGAATATCAAAAACATGTCAGCAGAGGCACCATGCTGTGCTCAGTTCATAAGCAAGGTTAATTTATCATGGACATGACACACTGAACCTTGTGCTTAAGGGTGCAAACACATATTCAGGGATATATGTGTGTAATACAGTGAGAGGATTATCATTATAATAATATTAGTTGCTTGTTGCTGCAAAAGCTGCAGTGATGAATTTCTTTCATATAAATCATTCTATGAAACTTACACAAGGCAAAAATAATCTCTACTTCCATTTCTTCCAATCCAATTAAAAACAGCGTGTTTGTCAATATTTGCAGCTGTTGGATCAAACTGTCTTTAAAGAAACACAAATGTATCAAACAAACCTCCATCTTTTGTGCACAAATTACATACGTGACAATTTTAAAAACTTTTGAATGATATTTCCAATGCTCTGACAGAAAATAAATGTTTATACTTGGCTGGCAGCCAAGCTCATGTTGAAGCATGGCCATTATGATTTGCGAAGTTAACATCACAAATCTGATTAAGAAATATTTATTTTTTCTGGTTTCAGAGATACATTAGCTATTTAATGAGTGATAGCGCAACTCTGTAGATGGTTTTTTCGCTCATAAATTTAATTTAAAGAAAGCGTAGAACTATACCTCTACTCCCCCTCTGGGCCTTCATGGCCCGTTATGGGGTCAACTTTACCTTTAAATTTACCATAATTTTAATTAATGCAAACTGATTACAGAATTCTATATATATATACACCGTATATTCTCGAATCTAATCCGCACCCTTTTTACAGTTTTAGAGGGCTAAAAAATCAGATGCGGATTAGATTCGCGGTCTAGAGCTGGATTTTGGAAAATGATTGAGCTGCTGTACGTGCCGTAAGAACAATACAATACAATAATCTATTATTTTATTATTTATTATTATAATTTATTATTCATCAGACTCGCCGTCATCACTCATAACTGAACATAACACATAAGTGAATTTCCTTCGTGACGCCTCACACCCGCTGATCGCTGCCTTGTGTTTCCGCCATAGTCGAACGTTGCTTTCATCAACTCCAAAATTTGCAGCGGCTTTGCGGTTTCCATTCTCCTCTGCGCACCGAATAACTTCACGTTTGAACTTTGCCGTATATGAGAGTCGTTTAGATTTCAGGTGTCCCTCTTCCATAACTACGGTACACAACAAATTGGAACAAGCACCTCCCACGTTTCAACAACTAAGGCTCAGCTGGCTTCAGACAAGATTGCGCACGTCCGTTGAGAAAGGCCCCGCCTCTATCGGTATGACTCATCGGCCACAGGTGTAGCGTCGGATTTTAACGCATTGGTAACATCCAATATTATTCAATCAGTCGCCCCGTGGGCAAGGGGTGGTTGAAGGAAAGGTGCGGATTAGAATCGCGAACTAACTTTTTTTCGTTTAAGAAGTCGCCAAAAACTGGGTGCGGATTAGATTCGGATGCGGATTAGATTCGAGAATATACGGTATATACTATATACTATATATATATATATATAGAATATATATGTTGAATGCTTTATTTAGTCTTCTTTAAAAAGGAGTGCTCTAAAACCGAGGAAGCCAGCACCTTATAATTTCAAAATAAAAAGCATTATATGGGCTGCAAGATCTGGGGTTCGATTCCAAAGACGGACAAGAGACTTTTCTTCCCGTCCTGATCGTCCATACCGGCCATGAGGACGAGCCAGCATCCTATTCCATGTGTATTATGGGTTCTTTCCTTGTGTATAATGAGGTCGTGGTGTGAAGCTGACCATTCACTGAGGAGAAAAAGTGCATGGGCATGGGCACACACTCGCACACATGCTCTCTCTCACTCTGTCTCTCTCTGTCTAGTATTCTTAAAATTTACAAAATATTTTGCTCACAAACTTCCACCACCAATTTAAAAACTACACTTGTAAAATTTGAGGTTCGCAGGCCAAGAATATGACACTGTATGAGCTGGAAGATGTTGCATCCTAGAAGAATGTAATTTTTAAGTTATTCCTTTATTCTCAAAAGAACTATGCTATCAGTTTCAGTTAACAACTATGTTACAATGAACTAATTTCTTTTACATATTGTGAAACAAACATTACATTTTCAAGTGTGCATATGATGTTGAATAAAGTGTTTTAAAGTTTTTCAGATTAAAACAGTATATTCATTTATGCCATGTTTCCTGCAAGGGAAACACATAGACTGGAAGAAGGTAGAGGAGTGTGGTTTCCATTTACTTGTAGAATATGACCTCAAAGCCCTATGGTATCATAAAGTTGGTGCCATTTTGAATGATAAACAAACGTGTTCACGAAACTTATAGACATACTTATTATCTTTAACCACAATAAATTTTAAATCCTAGACACAATGGTTCATCAGTTGTCATCATAAAATTGAAAATTGTGGCTCATATATTCAATTTTTCATTTCAGAGATAAAATGGCAACAGAAGAATGGAATATAATAACTTTACCGTGCAACCATTTAGCTACAAAATAATGTCATATTGGAACTGTTATGCCAACAAAAGGTATGGTGTGGCAGTGGGATAATGAAGGTTGGAATTGTATGAATTACCAGTCACATGTAAGTTTCTGTATCACATAACATAAAATGATCATAAAAACTGATCTTGAAAAATAAATTGCCATAGACTTTAGTGTTGGCTAATATGTGCAGGTATGAAAATGCTCTACCAATATTTACATGGCCATAATTTTGTCCTTTGTTTCTTATATGTGAGGAACTTTGTCTCTTAAGTAGAAGAAAGAAGGCGAGGTTGTTTAAGAACATGGTTCTGAAAACGTATTTGAAACTAAAGTGAAAGAAGCAACAACCTACGTAAAAAATTCAACACAATATTGTGAAAACAGAGAAAGTCATAACGACATAAAATCACTTCAACAACCACTATGAGTTTATCTGCATATCTCCAATGTGAGCTCCCTTGATTAACCTACATTTGTCACAACGACAGTCTAATTTTTCCAACACTCACCACAGCACATCTCGTTCCACCTGGTTTACAGGCTCTGTGATGCTAGGATTTCAAAAATGGTGCCATGATTTTTCAACAGGATGGCGCACAGCCACGTTTCCAGACAGAGGTCTGTGCTTATCTAAAGATAGTGTTTCCTCGGGTCCATTCCACGACCTCTGTGTTCCCAAGACCTGACTCCTTTACATTTTAGTTTCTGGTGATTTGTGAAGGAGGTGGGCCTGATGCATACAGTTTTTGTAAGCTGCAGCAGTGAATCACACAAGAAAAGTTGGATTGAGATATGCTGTGGTGAATATGGGAAGAGTTAGAATACAGTTGGGACATCTAATGAGTAACTAACGGAACTCACATTGAGCACCTGCAGATGAAATTAAAGTATTTATTCATATTGTGTAAATGGTTTAATGTCGCTGGGCTTTCTGTATTTTTAGAATATTTCATTAAAGCTTTCAAGCAGGTCCTAGCCCACTCCATATTAAAGCTTATCTTCAGGAAACACTAATCCCGAAGTCGGATGGGAAGGTGTGGCCTGGAATCACCTGATGAATGCTCTGCCTGTGGCTGTTGTGAATAAGGTAATGAACTTTCAGGGGCAATTAAATGTGTCAAATTTGTTGACTAGCTGAAGAACTATTACCTTCAGAATAAGGACTGTTCCACGCAGTCAATTCCAACACGTATACTAGTAATAGAGATAGAAAGAAGACGGTTATAAAGTTTTTTTTTCTTTTTATCTGACTTCCTTGCTATTTGTGAACATGACAGTCACATGTTAATGCAATAAGAAGAAACACTTTTACGAAATAAAACATTTTATTTAGATCAAATTTCATAAAGATTAAGGCGGTTTAGGCATTAAGCACTGCCATGGAAAACATAAACAATATAACATCCTGGGAAGGTATTCTCCTACAGAAGGAATTCACATACACTTCTATACACAGTCTATCACGTTGTGTATCTCGGATCTAATAATGCTATTGGGTGTCAACGTAAAAAGATGCTCGTTCCAAAAATAAGAAATCTGAAAAAGTGTTAATTTTGCTGTTACGTGCATGGGTTGGAGCCCTGAGTCAATTTATTTCCGCAACAAAAATAATTAGGTCAGTGACCGCAATAGGTACCCTTATAACCACTGAGAAACCAATTGGCTAGTAATTTAATACAGGCTACTTTATTGATGCATAAGTTAGAGTAGTAGGGTTACGGACAACGGACGTTTACTGCTTACGTAGCCATGCGAGCTACTGGAGAACTTGGGCTTCTTCCATGAATATGGTGGCAGACACAATGAATAACAGTCGAACAGAGCACGACAAACAAGAAACATTCTTCTTCACATTCTAACGGTACTCTAGTAACATCATAAGAAATAGGGGATAATCAGCGCGATAGATGCGAGGTGACTCCATGTAATAGCCATATTTAAAGGTGAAAAAATTTAACGTGCCGTGACCTTACAAAGTACAAATACACGCTCAAATGAAACTAAACAAGGAATTTAAACAACTGATATTACGTGATTTCAGACTTCCGCCGCGATGTTGATAAGATCTGCACTCTTCTGGGATATTACGCAGCATCGAGTGGTAATCCTTTACCACTCGACGCTGCGTAATATCCCAGAAGAGTGAAGACTTCAACTGATATTACGTGTATATAAAATATAAAGGTTAAGCTTTTCCGTAACAAGTCATGAAGACTCAGAAAGGACATGGAATGATCGGCTTCTACCCGTACCTTGACATTCGGCACAACTAGGACGGCAGAGTATAAAACACGGAAATATGGGCACCAACTTTAGTTTTAAAATCCTGCCTCCTCCTCACCTCCGAACTAGGCTTATGCTACTGCTTTTAGGCAAAATGGTGCAGTTACATTGCTGTAATACTGTTATATTTCATTATATATTTGGCAACGTATGTAGGCCTACAACTGAAACGCTGATAAAACATATTACCATAGACAGACAGCTACAGTACTAGAGACGGAGACGGGCGTGGCATTTCCCTTATTGGATTTCGTATTCAAATTTACATGTAGAAATATTCCGAATTTCGCCCAGCAGGGACAGCTGCCACCGGTAACCACACGCCCAGACTGACTGTGGGTCTCACTCGACCTCTTAATACAATCGCTACCGGAAAATGTCTTCTCATGGAAAAAGGCTATAGCACGAAGTTACACCTCTTCCTTACTGACGGTACACTCACTTCCACTTACAGCTGGGACAGCTCAGTGGGTAGAATGTTTAGGCTATGGGTTGGACGACCAAGCAATCGTGATTCACTTCCCGACAGAGGCCAGGTATGTTTCTCTTCCCCAAAGGGTCCACACCGACTATGGGGCCTAACCAGCCTCCTGTTCATTTGAGACCGAGGATCTTTGTCAGGGGCCAAACGGCAGGACATGAATCTGACCACCTACATGCATCTAGTGCAGAAATTAGGAAATCGTGGAGCTATATCATTACTCATCCACACTCCTGCATGTCGTAGTGCTGAAGTATTTACGGACTCGGGTTGACCTGGATTGACTAATCATGTGGCGCACCGTCCTACTTGTGACATGGCTGTTTCTCAGGGATTTATTACGTTTGGCCATTACGTGGATTGCAAGAGAGTTAAGATTTAGGGCCATACCTACTGGTGTAACGGCTAATGTAAAGTAATTTCCTGGAGGGTGCTCTACGGGCGAAAGCAGTGGCGTAGATAAGGCATTCACAGACCCCCCCCCCCCCCCCCCCGCGCAGGAGTCCTGTGAGCCACGAGGATCCCAGACGTACAGAATACTAACATTTTTGTGGGTTCTTTCTCACTGAATTCCTTTCTTCTGACAGAAGGCGGTATTCCGAAAGATCTGTGAGTAACTTCGCTCATAATTACAGGTGGGCCCCTAATTACCGAGTTGAGGGTTATCCCCGACCGTTATCTCTGCCACTGGATGAAAGGACCAGGTATGGAGTCAGGAAACCTCCAAACAAAGGTCAGTGTAGTCATGATTATATAAATTATCTCCTTCAGAAATGGCTTCGTGAACTTAATATATAAATAGGTGATGAATAATGAACACGTCAGCCACAGCCAAATTTGAACAATATTTTATTATTTAGTGTGCAACACTTTCGGCTCTAATTATAAGCCATCATCACATCCGGATGTCTTGCCCAAAGTTTAATACATAAATTATGTTCAATGAACTTTCTAATGTATGAATACAAAAGTTTACGAAGTAAATACACTTCCACTTCTATGTCTTTACATATAATCTGATGTCAAAATATTGTCGATTATAAAAATTCAGGTTATTGGATTTCTAATAGAGATTGCAGCTAAAAGGTGCCTGCGTCATGTGTGGTCGAAATGTACTTACTTCCGAGAAGCCATTCTAGGCGAGTGAACTGTGTGATATTGTGATACCAAACCTGTCAAATTACTTAAATCAGTGCACAGAGTCTCAATTGCTCATTATTCAGACCAGATCAGGAAAGCTCCCTCATCACAGATAGGCTCCAAGGCGTCTGGGCGGGAGAAATAATAATTGGGAATTATCAGCCCAATACAAGTACCTTAGTACACTTGTTCCTCCAAAACCGGCGTTCTTCTTGAGAGGCAGTTGCAAACAACTCGTGAGGGAATTACAGTCTTCTGGAATAAGACAACGTTTCGATTGGTAAAGAACTCGCTGTTCTTGGCTTGCACGGAACCTGAAGATGGAGAGATTAAGCTACTCCGAAATGTCGGTAACTATTTACTAATAGACAACGCGTCATATCCCAGAAGACTTGAATCTTCATCGCCAGTTCTCTGAGAACATAAAATCTCGTAAATTCGTGAGAAACCTTTACATTTTCCATCTTCATATACAGGTGGGGATTTACTGGTCTTAACTGTGTTTATGGTGTTTGTAACAAATATTTCAGATGCCTAACCCAGTGAATAGCCCTGCTAAGGGTGCAAGACATTGGGACGTGAAACGCGGGGTCCAGTACAGACCTGGAGACTGACTGCAAAGATGGTCTCTTGCCTCCATTTAGTGCTGAATATATAAATGCTGGCAGCTCTACCTTCGTTCCCTATCGGGCGTGACATTTAGGAACACAGATAAATGTACTTTTTTAAGCGCACATGCATAATCGCGAAAAGCGTTATTAGCTTTGTGATGTCTGTCCGTCTGTCCACATGTATCAGCGCGTCTCCCACTGGATGGATTTCCGTTAAATTTGATGTTGAGGGCTTTTATGACAATCTGTCAAGAAAATCCAAATTTGGTTAAAATACGTCAAAAATGTCAGGCACTTTATATGAAGACTCAGTAAGTTTTATTGTTGCCGGCGACATTACATCGCCATAAAAGCGCTCTCTTCGAGTAAAATTGCATCAGGCTGTTAAGAGAATCGATGAGGTACAAATGTTACGCGAATGCGCCACAATATTACGTTAAACGTACATTACCTACCTTGTTGTACTTACTTAACATACAGCCCATACAATTAAACTCAACTATTCTACATATCATCTGTTCGTAACCAAAGTTAATTTCGCATCTACATTCTCACAATAACAATGTGAATGCAGACATAGACACATTACTTTCATCAGTATCTGTCAATTGCATAGGCATATCGCAGATACCGGGAATTAGATTAGTTGGTGCTCTATCAAGTTATATAAACATTTAATTAATCATCACTCCATAAACGTTTCCTTCAACCGAATATTACTCTGCTTTATAAAAAACGGTAAAGCAAAAAAAGGCAAAATTGCCCCTGTCCACGCCATGAAGGCATATAAGGGGAGTAGATGTGTAGCTCCACTCGTCCTCGGCACTTGATGGAGACCAGTGGTCAGCTTCACGCTCCGGCCGCTTCACCCAACCATATTGTTATTTTACATTCTACAAATATCGCCTTAAAATCTTACACTTGTTTCGAATACCTATTGTCACGAGTCACTTCACTGTCACAAATTAAGTGTCGCTGTCGGTAGAACGTTACAAGTTAACGAAGCTTATATCTTCTTCGAAGGCAAAACTTTCGTAACAAATTTCGTGAAAATCGGCCGACTGTCGGGGGAACTTATTCCTTAAGAAAGACGAGTAGTCTAACAAACTAAAGGACCAAACATTTTTTCCCAAGCAAAAGACGTACAGAGACACTGTTTGGCTGTCTGTGACGATGTCTTTATGTCGGCTACTGACAGATTAAGTTGCATGTTACCATGCCGCGGCTCTGAAACACATCACGTCGTGAATCAGAAATATTTTTACACAATACTAGTGGTCAAAATGTTGTTGCCTATGTGAGCTGGCTGCATGAAAAGAGCAAGTACATTATCCAAACGCACAGGCATATTTGCAACTCTAGTCCTGTGTTTGTGTTTCATGTACTTCAAATTTATGACAGTTAACCCGAATAAGAATCTTGATTCAAATGTGGCAACTACTGTACCACGACGGTCGTAAATAAGGGATTTAATTAATTATAGCAGCTTTTTCTGGTTACGCTGTCTTACAGTTCCTCTTCCTCTTATAATACACGACCAGACTGCAGCGCCAGCCCTTAGACAAGAATTATGCTGGAAACGTAACATAAAATACTTTTTTTTAAGGGCCCCGCAGCAGATGCTACGGACGCACCGCAGACTTGAGGCTTATTGTGCAACCCTGTGATGAAGATGATTAGTGTTTTTCTTTTTTCCGTGTAATGGAGCACCGGCGGAAAGAAACTGACAGGGGAGAACCGAAGTACTCGGGGAAAATCTTGTCCCAGTGCCACTTGGTCCACCACAAATCCCACATGGACTGACCTGGGATCGAACCCGGGCCACCGCGGTGAGAGGCCGGCGACTAACCGCCTGAGCGATGACACGGCCTAAAATACCTTAAGGCGCAAGTGGGATAAATTTTTATGAACTAAACTGCAATGTTAATTTCGAGAGCCGCATAGTATTGCTGATGTAGGTGGAAAACGAAAATGAAACCAATTACACACAAGCTCTAAAACAATCGCTAAAATAAGAATTATTATCTAATATTCTGAAAATTAATTTCTGGTAAACAAATATGTTGCATTTATGACTAGGCCGCGTAGATTTGATAGACTGAAACATTCATACAAATTAAATTCAACCTCAGTTTCTAATATCTTTAAACCTGCCATAAAGTGCTCCCTGAAGATGGTACACTTGTACCGAAACATGTAGTAGGAGCTACGTCGTTAATATTCATGGGTATTTAATAATGTGAATTTGGTTGTTACAATAAATTAAATACATTGATTAATTTCCATGTGCTTACCTCCTTGTCATCAGCGTCACCCACAAAGTACTGGACAAGCCTACGCCAAAAAGTAGCATCTACAAGATCTTAAAAGCTGGGATTATTTTGGACTTCAGTATTCCTTTCTTGCGATCTTGTCTTTCGCATAGCAAATATCAATCCTGAGTGCTCGCCCGCCTGAATGTTGAATAAACGCGACAGCAGATTTGTCATTAGTTGAACTGTGATATTTCGTGACACAAATGTTTCCATGCATTGCGGTTGCTATCATTTGGTCCACGTTCTTATAATGTTGTAACGAATCCAAAAATTTCAACCAAACAAAGTTATATAAATGAATTAAGAAATTCTGATTGCAGCTTACCTTGAACAGTTGGCCGCAGTCTCTTGTCATATCGCGTAGTTACTAACAGAGTGTCCAGAATTTCTTTATCTGACTTTCCTTCTTCGAAACTGAAAAGAAAGGTACAGTTATCAACAAATGAAGAATGGAAAATGAGAATGTACTAATCAGAGATCGTATATTTTAGCGTCATGTTGTACTATCTAAGGATTACATACTTTTCAGTCAAATACAACCATATATCAAGTAAATACTTTTGTCAGTGATAAAGAAGCTAACGAGGCTCAACACAGGGCCAAATCATAGTTACATTTTGTTATTATACATTTTGTGTATCGTACTTTATTCTTTAATCAGTTTCAAGAACACGTCATTTATTGCACCCAAAATGTTCACCTGAAGATGGTTTGCTGTACCGAAACATGTAGCAAATTTGTAGTGTGAAATAATAGTGAAGTAAAGTATGGCTGCAGGTGACTGAAAACTATAGTAATACTAGTCGTTTGTTCTGAGTGTCGTGCAGTTAAGACACGGCGCAACACGTAGAACAAACTTTATTTAACCCACAGGCTAAAGAACGTTTTATTATGCGGGTAGTATTATACTTTGCCGATCGGCTGAAAATTTGTGTCAGAAAATGCCGCAGAGTCTGAGGCCTAAAACCCAAAATAATACAACATTGACTGTAAAAGTCTTAATTCACCGTGCATTTTTATTATTCTAGACATTCACGAACAAAATTCACAAATCATTAACAAGGTGCAAATCAGCCCCTTATCATATTGAAAACTATTGAAAAGCCCCTGATGATGTCTCATAGAGAGCCGAAACATGTGTAGGGTTTGATTATGATAAGGGGCTGATTTGCACCTTGTTAGTGATTTGTGCATTTTGTTGGTGAATGTCTAGAAATTGACTGTAAAAGCTCATGTAACGTTATGTAAATTCTTGTCACATCATTGTTAATTTCATTTTAGATTTCACTTATCTGTAAGCCTGGGAATCTAATCTAACACAGAAACGTTTAATCGTTACGTCAGAAAGGAACTTGAATGAAACATCTAAATCTGTACTATCCGTACAACTGTCAAGCTGTAAGAACTTCCATGAAACATGTCTGCTCCCTCAAGCTTACCCTGCGTACACAAATTCTGTAATATTCTTCAACATGAATGCACTTCACTTCCATTCATCGCGCAGCGATATAAGCAGGGAAAACGGTTGTAATATTTGCCGACAAGTAACAAAATAGGAACTAGATTTACTTCAGATGCGAATAATTTCTAATTTAATTATCACAACATGGAGAGCGCAAGCATTTGTGAGGAGACAGCGACAGTAGAGGCACTTAATTTAGGTACTTGAAGTGATGCAGTGTAAAAGATCTTCGAAAAAATAACAATTTTGCAGAGATCAGTTTTTGTACAATTCAAAACAACTTCATGGCGGTTGAAAAAAATAATATATATGTATATATATACTTTAAAGTAACATTTTATTGAAGATAAGTTCTTCCAAGTAGCATAATAGTGATATCTCGTACTAATCATTTTTCTGATAACAAAATTCCCAGTAAATTGGCATACTCGTATGATAGTTGTATTTAAAGAACTTCCCATTTTTATATTGCAATAGATCAGTCTGGTGGCGACTGAATAAGTCGAAAAATATGTCGGTATAGTTAACGTAAACAGGATCTGTTTACTAATAAAGGCTGTGTTCGACGGTGGCAAAGTACGGTTTGTTAATAAAAATTCTACGAAACTAAACTAAATTTCGCACATTTCCTACAGTTTTAGTCCAATAAGGAATTTTAATTAAAGGACAACTATATCCCTATCTTGTCCAGTAATGATCATTAAATATCTGGTCACTTTACTAATACGTAGTGTGCACCACCGCAAAGAATTCATGCCAGCTCCGATGGTCCTAAACTTTTCGAGCATGAGGATCTATTCTTCACTCAAGAAAACATGTTAGGTTCATTTGTCTGGAAAGCACCTAAGTACAAGAAGTATCAGGAACTCAGTAACCGTTCTAATTGAATCCACATTACACTATCACAATAACAAATGAAATATCTGAAAGATGCCTCACTCGCAGCGGCCGAGTACAAAAGGAAACCAAGCACTGGCTGAAGACACACGTTTTACTCCTAAACTTTGTGAATTCATGAAAAACTTAGAATGACCACCACGGTCCCCAGGTGTTCCTTTGCCCACACGTTGACAATCACTGGACTACAGAAACCTCTTTGTGTTTATGTAGAAGGGAAATTTCCAGGGCTTTTGCCGGATATTTCATCCCATCCACCAGTGAAGAGCTACCACAAACTTCACTCAGAATCTCTCCTCAAGTTGTAAAAGCTAAGTTTCAAGGACGATAAACCGAGACCAACTATTTTCCTACGGACGCCATGGGAAGTATTTATAAAAAGTAAAAAAAAAATAATCCTTGAGCGCATTTTAAATAGAATATTGCGTCGGTTTCCTTGTCTGCGATTCGTTTGCTTCATTTACACACATCTGACTTCCACATTTCACTAGCTTTCTCTCTCTGAACGGCTAACAGCTGCTGGTCCCCTCGTGCAGGAATACACAACAACGTACAATGCTCGAAGTGCGATGTTTGTGTGCGAGGCTTTGGCCCATCTGTGTGTAGTAACTCAGGTTTAGATAACTGGAGCCCTAAGAAAGGTGTTATTGGGAACAGTCACTCAAACATCCGTAATTCAACGATCAAATATAAACAACGTGAACCACCTAACTAAAAGCCAAGTAACTCCACTGAAAAAAAAAAAAAGGACTCCTTCTTGAGAAGCCGACAGTCGCTAAGTGATCCTGAAATTCCTTACCTTTCATAGGGAATTACAAGGTTCATTGTCATGTTCACAACAGCCCGTCCCTTGGCGCTATCCTGAGCCAACTGAAACTAATCCATATACCCATAATCTATTCCAGTCTACATCAAATTTCGGGGTTTCCGACTAAAGTGCTTTATGAGTTTCTCTCCTTAACATGCATGTGTACAGCCCACTTCATCATCACTGATCTGATCATCCCCCGTATCTGTTACTTCGTGTATCTCAGGTCCACATATTCTCATCACCCGTTCTCACACATTCTGACATGGAAGTCACTACACAAACATTTTTAGCAAAATCGCGTTCAGCAGCCCACTGATCTCTATTCTTAATACTATAATGATTATCTAACTGTTAAAATGTGTGATGTGCGTTTCTTTCACCACAACTAATATTCGGTCATGTATATTCATTGAAATATAAACAATTATTCTTTTCCTTAAATTATAAAATTCTTTTCCTCAGAACCTTATAGAAAGTATTTAGTGACTTCTCCTGAAACAAACGGTAGGTTCTTGTCTTAGGATGACACACCATGTTCCACACTCACGCAAAACGACAAGTAACTTGTACTTTAATTTAGGCACATTTTAATACTTACCTTTCCAGACGTTAGATGGAAAGTAAAATATTCAAAACTGAATGCTTTAGCAAACATTCTCCGAATTTACTCTGTTAGTAATTTAATTTTGAACGCAATTCTAAATTCTTAACCGTGTTTCCCATAATTTAACTTACCTCAATTTCGAAACATTTATTAGCCCACTTTCAATTGCAATTTTGTGCTGCATTCTGGTGAGGAGACATAAACACATAGAAACCTACTTAGTATTATTTGCAGAATGACCAAATTCATCGATGACATCTTAAATCTGCTCACTGAACTCCGTTATTGGTTTTTTAAAATAAACGAAATGGGAGCCAGTGAAATTTGTTCACATATGGTCAATCCTCGTGAACTTTTTTTCTATTAAGTTGCGCGATTCACCTAGCCATTTCTTCGTAACAAGATTTAGTGTCACTTCAAGGGGTCTGCATTTGCGGGGGATGATACTCTGCAAGCCGTCTAAACACAAAACTTTCTTCCGTTCCGATAATCAGCCTATAAGAATTTACCGTTCTCACAACGTTAATGGGACAATTTATCCTTCTGTAAGTCTATAATGATGCATGCGACGTTATTCTATACCAGTGGTTCCCAACCTCTGGTCTCGACCCAAATTAGGGTCGTGGGGTTTTGACATAGGGTCGCGTAAGGGTTTTATGGAGAACTAGATAATTATGAAAAAAATAAAAATTTGTACCTAAATTTAAAATAAATAAATAAATAAAATAAATTTAAAATAAAAACACATGTATAAAGTTTTTCAGTCACTAAATGTTTGACATTATTGTTCTATTCATTTTGTGTAAGGTTCCATATGTTCAGTATTTCACAAGTTTCTATTTAGAAGCAAATGATTGGTCTAACCAGCATATGTATAAGCTATTTAAATAAATATTTGTTTCTTGCATGTTTTGTGTATTTAATAATGTCCTAAAAATATTGCATTTGACAAGTAACGTTAAAAATTTAATATTTTTTATTAAGTGGCAATGTTACGTAGTGTTCAAGAAAAGGCATTAGTATTAGTTCATTTACAGTAAATATCACTGACTATTTCCGTTCCATGGTAGGGTCGCGGGTCACATACCGTTTGCTATTTTAGGGTCACACACATCAAACTTTGGGAACCGCTACTCTATATGGAGGACTTCTGTGGAATTTCTTCAGGCTTTCACGTAAAGTGACAGATTCGATTTGCTGACGTAATCTTGATATATCCCTCATGAAAGTTTTCTTTATAAATAGAACACTACGCCCATAGAATACGATAAAATGCTACTTTTACGTTTATATTCATCACAGTCTGCATAAACACAGGGGCAGGTTCGTTGCGTCGTGGTTCAAGAATTGTATCGACAGCCCCAGCCCACTCTGTTGACAAAGTGGTACATCTCCGTAACGTTTGCCAACAGACATTTTCTGACTGCAGTAACAGCCTCTTATTACTTTGTGAACAACGGCAGGACACTTTCTCGTCGGAACAGGGATGTAAACGTGAATGCATGAGTTTGAGATATGTCTTCAAATTCTTCTCTTACACTTTGGCCATCCGAAGTTCAACCATGTATTCGTTACAACCCTTGAGGCCTTTCTTTATACGGGCTCATATATTACTTTCATTCAATAAAAAGTTTTACTTTAGGAAACCATAATATTTTCTTAATAGCTTCTGCATTGTAGAGATAAAATGTGCGCTTCACGTTAACAGAATGTTCTCTGCTTAACAAAACCGCACAAAAAGCACGTCCTATATATCGTTATACAGGGTATACACAAAAGAATGGTGCGGTTTATATGTATATATACATATAAAACGCACCATTATTTTGTGTATACCCTGTACAGGTCTATATTATTATTTATCACCTTCGTAACCGAAACTCAAACTCCGTTGTTTAACACACGCACACATGCCCTATAAATTTCTTAATTATTCATTTACTTAATAAGTCGGTTCATCTCACCACAGTCAGAGTCACTGGCGACGAACTGGCTCGGCGGGTTTCAATTACTTCGTACAATTCTCTTTTTAAATTGGTTTTAATTTTTCAGCAATGGAACTTTTAAACTTCCCTTCATTGCTGCGAATATTGCCCCTTCGGTAAAAGAAAAGTGTAGCAGCGATAAAAGTGACATATCCGACAGGAAGAATGGATTTAATCATGGCTTGAAATTTATGAATTTTTAATGCAAAATACCTTGCCATTATGAGCGTTCAACTAACATTTTAACGTATATTAATTCGCTGATTGACAGTTTCCGTGCATTAGACAGATTTGACGGCTTTGCCTGTGTAGACATTTAATGTCTTCAGAATTTACAGATTCAACAGAAATGTTGAGGTAACGATATACACTTGCGGCCAGTTCGTAAATGTATTTCTTTCCCAGTGCTTAATATATGAAAGCAAGAAAACAATTAAAGTTTGTTACGAACGCTTGAAACAAACGGAAAATATCCGAACTTTTCAATGCTATCCGTGTTACAACTAGGCAGACAAGTAAGTTCTATGTACGCAGCAATCTATACTAAATATTTATAAAAGGTAAAGGTCAATTTTTCTCTGCCCACCTTATGAAAGTATATAGGGGAAGCAGATGTATAGCCCCACTCATTCTTAACTTCGGCACTAGATGGAGGCTAGGGTTAACTTCACGTTCGAGCAGCTTTAACCTGGGAAAGAACTCCGGTACCCATTGAATACGAGGTTGAGTGGGCCCTAGAACCGGTCCGGACGTTTTAGAGAAGAGACAAATCTCTTGTTCTTACCAAAATTCGAACCCAGGACCGCCCAGCATGTAGTCTAGTCTCTGTAACTGATTATTTATATATGCATTCAATTTTGAGCTCACAGCACTCTAATATATTGAGGATCACAATGTCTATAACATCGTAATATGATCACTTACATCAAAGGAAGTCAGTCAAGTCGATTTCAAACGTGATCTTGGCACTAGGCCTGCTGAAAGTATGGTAATACAATTATAAGCACCATTAACTCTTCGAAGACTAAGATTAATGTACGTTATGCATAAGCTTCAGTTCCGCATCAAAGAGAACGCAGTGTGGTTTCATTAGAAAGTCCAACCAGATATGGAATGTAGTCTATAGGGAAAAAATGTTAATTTATTATCAGAATCATACGAACTACACCAGCACACTGTGTGTACAGAAGTTTGTGTGTACCCTGGCCGTATATATCCACTTCCTAACCACTAGGTTTTACAGGGTTATTGTTTCCTAATCTGCACTTCCTGGTCTTATTGTCTCTTGAGTAGTGACTATAATGTAACCTGTTTAACAAGAGTGCTCCATTAATACGTGTATAAATGCACCATAGAACTGTGTCTGTGGTACCATTTCTATGGGCTAAGGATGTGAAGTTTACGGATGCAAACAGTTTAGTGTAGCTGTAACTCTGTTAGCCTGCGGAAAGTTTTAATATTGGATGAAAAGGTCCAGAGGAGGAGAGATGATTCGCCTTCTGATCGGCAATCTATTCGAATCCGTGTTGAAGATAATATGAAGACCGATCAGCGAGTGCAAGAAAACTGCAGAATAGCGATTGATTAAGTTTCACCTGAGTTGTGTGTCAGTCATAAAGTGAGGATTGCAAGGAGAATTTATTGTCCAATGGAAAACTTTATACCATGATCGAATCTGTTAACGTGTGGACCAGTAAATAAAATGCAATGGAGAGCAAGACAACTGGGCGTACACAGACAAATCGTCTAATTCCTGCGTATTTTTAAGGAACTTATAATAAAACCGCTTTCAATTTCTATAAAATTTTACAAATTCAAAGACATATGAACCGCCACGAAATAGCGCTGAACACTGAGTTTATAAATACGTGCTGGGTAAAATTTAAGAATTGTTTTTGCCCGTAATTATACTAACTAACTAACTAAATAACTAAGTAAATCCATGGAGCAGAGTCATTCTTGAGAACCTAACCGGTGCACAGCTAGTCAAGAAATTCCCGCATTTTATGAAATCTAACGTTTCATTACTGCAATCACAAAAGCCCGCCACCTGTCCCTATCCTGAGCCAGATACATCCAGTTCATGAAACTCCATCCCACTACTTGAAGATCAATTTTAAACTCCCATCTATGCCTTGGTCTTCCAAGTGGTTCTTTCAGGTTTCCCCAGCACAACCCGATACGTATCTCTCCTCTCCCCAATACGTGTTACATGTTCGTAATTATGCTGGATTATTAGAACGATAGTTATATATGTCAATATCCCTTTCACTCAACTGTTAGTGATGAAAACGGGTATTTAAACTGTAAAACTGTTGTCGTGGATAATACTAAATGACTATTATAAACGTACAAACAGTAGAATCCTACCACAAATTCATTCATTTTCTCATACTCTGAGTAACACGGGGAACCCACTATAAGGGAAACCAAAATTATGAACATTACTTGAATAAAAAGTTATGCATAAGTATGTCCAGACCTTGAAGCCAGCAACAAGACAGAATAGTTATTTCTCCTACATGGGCGCCGGTCTACAGTCTGCTAATCTTTCTCTGAATGACCTGTAATAAATACTTCTTTGCCGCCCGATTACAATCCATATTTGGCACTCTGCGAATTCCATCTATTTGTGATTCTGAAAGGAGCACTTAAGGAGGGAATATTGTCTGGTCGAACGACGAGCTGAAGGATGAGCTCCTGAAACAGCGTCGACATCCATTTACAGATTTCTTTGCACTGAAACGAGGGAGTTTCCAGAGCACGGAACGAATGTATACAGAAGCAGCACATCAGGAATCCACTGAAATATACTAATGCACTAGCAACACCAGCTCTCTTTAAAGAATGGAGTCAAAAGTCTTCGCATAGTGAAGGACGAGTATAATTCTGATTTGTTTTTATCTGTGTTAATTAATGACAAAATCCAATTGCATAAGTTGTGAGAGAAGGATGCACGTAAGAACTTGGATACCGACTTTCACTTGAAAAGAAACGGGAAAGTCTCAAATATCATCGCTAATTATAAAAAGGAAGAGAATAAGTTTTGTGATCATTAGTGAACAATTTGAACGCTTTTATATAGAGATGGAAAAATATAAAACAAAACACAGATAAGTTCTTTCCTGGAACTTGCATATTTTCCTTTTCCATGTTATAAGTGAGATATTTGGCACACAATAGTTCCTACTACCACTCTGAACATCTTTAATATTTGAAATCTGCGGTCTTATGGGTAATTACACGGCGTCGTGTGGTAATTATTTACCGACGTTTCGGGACAACGTATCGGTCCCATCTTCACGGGTCAAGATTCCAAGAGGAAAGAAAGCCTGTAGCAAGGAAACTGGTCAGCATAGCGGGGTGGGGAAACGTGCGATGTGACGACAAGCCAATAGGATGAGAGCGGGGGTGGGTGGGTACAAGGTCACAATTTAATGATATAATGGAATACAAATGCTCCTGTCATTTTTTTGACATTTATAGATAAGGTATAAATATTTTGTAGCTTACATTTAGAAACTTTTTACGAAACCATGAGGAAAACGAAAAGGAACATTTTCCATTAAATTTAAGAAGTTCTAGGTGTTATATCGGAAAGCAATCGAAATTCTTCCTAATAGAATCAATTCCGGTAGGCAGCAGGTATTCTTTTTTTTGACAGACTATGTATTTAAATACTGTATCAAAGTGCTGATAAATTTAGTATCTATGTCAATGGTGACAGCGATAGAGCTATGATAACAACTGCCACTGTAAATTCCAAACCCCAAACCCCAATAGTTTGTGTACCCTACACGTCATAGGTCACCTGCGATTATCCTCCTGTTTTCACACACGTATCGACAAATATGACTCCCTAGGTAGCAGTTGGACTACAGTAAACCAGACAATTTGCACCGCAAATGATAGCACCTGAAAATGAAGGAAAGGTTTATGCCTCAACATTTATTTTTTTACAAATCTCATACGTGTAAGCTATTTTATCAGCGAGCAGGTTGGGGAAATAACTGAAGCGAGTCTCGTTCGGGCTCTTGGCTATTATTAAATGTGGTATTTCATAGTTTTCCTGATTAACTCCAAACAATTTTCAGGTAATACCTTAAAATAATTTGGAATCTCCTCCATGCACATCCTCGCCAACTCGCGATTTATGGCCATGCTCTCATTCGACGGTATACAACTTCTTCACTTGTAACAGCGACATTCAATAACACTAGACTCAAAAATTTTATTTTATTAGTACAAAGTAGTACTAATGTAAAATAGTGCAATCCCGTCTCGGTCGTGTGTTGTGAGAAGGTATTGAGTGAGTGAAGCCTCAATAGTTATATTAATTCCGGCAATAAATAATAGTGAATTGTCTAATTACATTATGGTCCCTTTACTTTTTGATCAGTAAGACATTGGAAGTGACTGCAGGCATAATATTCCCAACACCCCTCTGGGAAATCCAATCACTGACGCCAGTAAGTGGATTGAGATGTGACGACTCGCAAAAAAAGAAATTTAATAATACTTACAAATCCGATCCGCGGACGTGCCATAGAGTGAGAAATATGGCGGACCACGCGAAGCAGCTCCACAAATAAACCCATCTTAGGACATCTGAAACGAAAGAGAGTTGTGAGTTATTTGTTGATATTTACAATAACAGTTCGACTCCAGAAGTGGGGTGAGTGCGTTAAAGTGCGTCAGTGCAGTTCCGTGTCTAATAAGAATGAGTTTAAGTTTAGTAATAAACATAACAGGGAACACGGGCAATATGAAGCAATGTATAACAAAACAAATATAGAATTTTGCAAAACAAGTAACTAATTAACGTACTAAAATAGAGATTAATTAACCAGGAAATTAACCAGTTCAACATAACAGAGCAGCCAGCCAGTGAAAGCGCCAATAAACCATCTCTTGCCGTGAAGGTTAAATATATCACGTCACAAAGAAACAAAACAACACTTTTATGATAACATTTGTAATAAAGGAGAGAACTGAAATGCAATAAGTTGGCTAAAGTACTATGTCTAGAAGGCACGGAGATAAAGCTATGCGCCGACATACTCTAGATCTAGATAATCTGTGCTCTAGATGTCACCACAAGATGGAAATGTGTCGTCTTTACTTTTTTACCCTCGGGGAAAAAGAGTTTCCCATGCCTTTCGGTTATCTGTCTACGGCTTGGGAGATATGCTGGCTATGTGGTAGCGTCATGCATATGTAACAGAGAGAGTGGTATAATGCGGCCAGAAACATTGACGGTATCTCTCGCTCTGACAATAATAACTTACCCCACAGCTCATCGGTTCTTAGAGTATTTGTGCTATTTCTGATTCTGAATAATCGTTTGCATTGCAATCCAACAGGCCGTTGTCGTAAATACAGCACTAAAGGAATATATTCAACATTATAAGCGATAAGCGGTAGAATATTTTCACAAAATAAATCTCAACATCTTAGCTTTACTACTTTACTTACAGCTTGTAAAGCCGAAGAAAAGTAACCGAACTGTAATCTTTCAATGGGAAAATGGTTTGGCCTCAGAATCGATCAGGATGAGGTAGTATGTTATTTCCTATAGCGAATTGATCCAATGACCCTCCAGTACGTAGCTAGTAATTTAAAGGATTGCGGTATACTGGCCTATCTGTAAAATTATGTAAAATATATGTTCACCTCCCTGTGTAGGCTAAGACTTTAGCTATTTTTCGCCTTAAAGTTTTTGTAATATCCTCTTATAGGCCTGAATATCTTCATGAATTGCAAATGCAGTCGAACTCGGTTATAACGTCATGAAAGGGACTGACTATTTTGTGTCGTTATAAACGAGTGTTGTTATAACCGAAGCTTTTAATGTTACAGTTAATAGTGAGAAATTAATTGCTACCACAGAATATCTGACGTTACAGGCGAGTTGTCGTATAAACCGATGTCGTTATAACCGGGTTCGACTATAATATGACAGCGACGGAAGAAGAAGTAATTCACATAGAGTACTTGAAGAAATTCGAGACAATTCTCAGTCATTACGGACAGTTGCAACTGGAATACGACAAGATTAACTTACGAATATGACGGCAGACAAAGTTGGTTTAGTTGTGTTGCGAAGGAAGCGTTTAATCAAGGTGTAGGTTCTTCAGAACCGAGTGATAAAATGTGACTGAACGAAAATAAACAGGTACACATGCCTTTCTGTAAGAACAGAGAGAAAGAGGAAAGAAAAACTGTTACAATTATAAAGTAAATCAGGTTATCAGGACGTGGATTTCTGAGTAAAACGTACATGGAAGAATGGGGACTTTGGTAAACAACATTTCTGGGTTGCTTTGAAGAATGTTCGGTTTGTAGTCTTTGAAAATGGAAATTGGACTTAAATAAAATGGAAATAATAATGGAGCTTCATAAAGTAAATAAGCTTTCCTCCTACGACTTTTTTTTTAAATATCAAGAAGCGTTTCAACAAAGGCAGAAATGGACAAACAGAGAGAAGTAATAAGCAAACACGAAGGAAGCGAGTGAACAGGTTCTTGGTATCCGAGATATAGTTTTAATTTTGTGATTTTTCACATTACCTTCAGGAAAATTTCGCATACATTGTCTACCTTGAGTATGGGTAAATAATGGGTCGAGCCCTTGCGGTCTCGATGCACGTAGGCCTTTGACAGGCCCTTTGTGCCCCTTGCAGTGTCAACCTTACCACAGATAAAGGCACCACCACATCCAGATTTACCGTCCACCTTTAAAATTTGTTTGGAATTTACATAAACTCTGATTTGTAAGATGTTCAGATTGGGCCTTCTGCTCTGTTCCGAATTACAATTAACTTTGAAACTATTAATGTGAAATACTCGACAGAATTCCTTGCCTGGGACATCATAATTGGAAATCAACGTAAGGTCTCTGTCTGCGAAAAACAATATAATGCAGAAACTGCAAAACCCTTCCGCATGTTTAGCAGGATTTGAACCTACTTGAACACAAAATCTACTGTAAACGATTCTTATAAATTCATGGCCGATCTACATTACATAAAATCTGTACGCGGTACGATATTATGCTTGTCATTTTCGTTGTCAGCACACCTGACGTGGTAAAAAAAACAGCTAATTTCATCCACGTTGTCTGAAGAAAGCTTGAAAATTGTTAACTAATGTAAAATTACTGATGTGTGCGTACAATATTCTAGGTTGTGGTCACCGTTTTTAAAGCACGAAATATATGTTTATGCTCTCAAACCCTTTTTTTCCCCTCGATGTACAATATATTGCCATAAATATTTATGAATTCACGGCAGATCCCCTTCACACGTGCCGTATTAGCTTTCATCCCTCCAGCTGGCACTTTCGTCCCTGTTGCCCGCTCATCTTCTCCTTTCCTTTCTTCCTTGCCTTTCACTTTTGGTCCCTGACATTGACCTCGACCCTGACTAAGCAGTCACAAAACATGTGTTCTGCTTGCCATTCAAATTCCTTTTCTGTGGGGTCCTGCTGAGGATCGATGCTCATAGCACCGTGGTTCTGAGGTGGAGACAAGAGCGACACAACTGCAGTCTGGAGCGAGGAAAGGTACCTACGGTAGAACACAAAATCTGGGCGTGTTGAGATATTTTGCTTGTCACTGTCATTCTTAGAACCATAGGCGTAACTTGGCTAATGACAATGAGGGGGGTGGGGTGCAAAGTCGACCGTGGATATTAGGAACTTTACGAAGGAGTCAAGTCAGAAAGATTTGGCAGATTCGTCTGAACCAGAGAATTTACGGTGCATGTCTTCATTTGCAAATGGGTGACTCAGATGCCTCTATTCTGTGTCCCGTATAACGCAGGTTTTTCATTTTTACTGTCTTTACACCACCCATATAATTACTTATAAAATATTTCTATTTTATTTATTTGCCCCTCTTCAACTCAACAGCCAAAAGTCTATTCTTAGGTAGAAAAAGTATTGGAAGGGCGTTTGCCTCCCTGGCACCCCCTAAGTTACGCATATGCTCAGCACACCTAAATTAGTAAAAAAAACACGTAATTTCGTATGTTTTGTTGAAAAAGTTGAAAACTGTTGACTTTACAAGAAGATACGTATATATACACACACATACACACAAATATTTACGGCATCATTTCCAGCGCAACTCTCTAGACATTTACGAAGCGAAAAATATTTCGAACAAACATTACACAGGAGACAGAAGCATACATTTCTGCATACATATTGCCGTACGTTGTGTGGTTTTAGAGATAATTATGTATCAGAAGCCCTGTACGTACAGTTCCGAATATGTATACGCGTATGGAACAATTCAAAATGTCTTCGAATGTACGTCCACTCATCCCCCCATGCGAGAACAAAAAGGAGTCTTTAGTGCGTTGAAACTACACAGAAAAGAGGTCTGATTTATTGTTTTAATTTAGTTATTTATTAAAATTCGACACTGAAGAACATGTTAAATGAGGTACGCAAGACATATATGTATAGGCCTTTATTTACAACTTTTCTTCAGAGCGTGAAATAACATTGTATAACGTAGGTTTAATATTGATGATTTATTCATTCAGTACATAAGTTATTTTTGGCTTTTTGCAATTTTAATAAGAATTCGCTAATAAAGAAAAATTTCTTGTGAAATTAACGTTTACTTGCTACAAGGGAAGAAGAATTCGTAGCAGTTTTTATATTACTCGCACCGTGCACTGTCGATAATCAAGTCACACAACATACAGTCCAACAAAATGCATCAGTTGTTTTCAGATATTCTATATTTATTGTTAGTCAATCCTACATGTTTCGAATCGTCATTAGGGATTCACAACAAAGTAGCATTTCACAAAACTGAACTAGCAATGCACATACATATTAAACGTATAAAAAGACGATCAGTTAAGATGTAGGAGAGTTGTTTGTGACGGATCCCTGGTATACTATGTTTTGGAGGCGATCCATCACACAGCAACTCGCTACATCTTAACGGATCATCTTTTTATACATGTGCATTGCTAGTTCAGTTTTGTGAAATGCTACTTTGATATGAATCCCTGATTATGATCCCATGAGTGATCGAAACATGTAGGATTGACTAGCAAGAAATATAGAATACATGAAAACAACTGAGTGCATTTTGTTGGACTGAATATTATGTGAGACTTCATTGTAGTTTGCTTGCTTTCTGTTCACATGATTGACGCCCAGGCGTCTTTGTGTAAAAATCGGAAAGACACATTTAAAATGAGATTCAAGTCGTCCGGGACATTACGGAATGTCGAGTGTACTTTGGGGGCGTCCTAAATACCATACTCCATTTAGGGCAACGACACAGAGCAGAAAATGTTTGAAAAAACAAGCGAAAACTCATTACTTTCAGGCATGCCAAAAGTGAAGAACATGTGAAAGCAAATCAAACCACTTAGTACACAAACAAAGTGTAGTAAACTTGTAGAATATTTCACATCGTATGCTTGTACGGAGTTGACTGGTATCGATCAGGTGGACACGGCTGAATAACGGAGCGGAAATACATACATACATACATACACACACACATAAATTCAGCATACATACATACATAAACACACATACATACATACATACATACATACAACATACATACATACATACATACATACATACACACATACATACATACATACATACATAAACACACATACATACATACATACATACATAACACACATACATACATACATACATAAACACACATACATACATACATACATAACACACATACATACATACATACATACATACACACATACACACAACACATACATACATACATACATACATACACACATACATACATACATACATACATACATAAACACACATACATACATACATACATACATACATACACACATACACACATACATACATACATACATACACACATACATACATACTACTCGGGAAACTTCATGCCAAATGAACCAGTTAACAGTGCAAGGTTAAACTGCGCGTATTTTACAATTCCAGGCTAAATTTTGAGTGCCGACTATACACTATGACGCAGACTGTAGATTCGTTTAAATAATGAAACGCATAAATGATGGGCAGAACAATGCCGACATTGAATCCTTCATAAAAGGGGCTTCCATCGAACTCGGAAGGATAACAAACGAATTGTACTCCACACAGAGAAGACAGAACTACGATCGAGTGTTAACACGTAAATCAGATTGAGTGTTTTTTCTTGAAGAGAGTATGGACTTTATAAGTATTATTTAAGCAGCTTTGTCTTACATATGTTTGAAGACACTGTTTTATCTTCTGTGACAGTGCGGCAACTTCTCCTACTCATTTTCGTGGCGTGTGGCCTAATAGTTAGGAGATACTGCATGTTGTATTTAATTACATATCAAAAGGCCTTCTTGCCTTGCAATTTACTAGATTTCAGTAAATTAAACAGTCACATTTACGATTAGTTAGTGACTGTACGCGAGAAAATGGAGAACATATGTCGAGATGCTCGAAGGACGCAATCTGGAGCAGCCTTTCAAGTGAAGAATTGTGTTGATAATGTTGAGTGTTCGACGGAGTAAACAGACAACACGCTTATATGTTCGTCGAAAGAAAGTTTTCACGAAAACGACCACTTATCATATCACGGCAAAGGCCTGCACTCCATTCCCCAGCTTCACTTTTGTCTTCGTCTCCTATTCCGATGGTCCAATTCTTTGTATAATGTGATCCGAGCTTAGGTACCGACTGCCAATTAACACATTCGTAACTACAGTTATGTACCATTAGCTGTAATACAAAGATATGTTGCGTTTTGTCGCACAGGGTTTGTATGCATTTCGTTTTATTCCCACAATAAATACAGATCATTTGTCTAAACAGCATTAATCAGGAACTGAAATTTGTACACATGTAGATAAAAGCCGGTATTGGAAGTATTAATTCTAGTAAAGTAATTAATCATATGGATACATATTGTGCTGTTTGCAGTGTTACTGCAGTCACACTGCTTAATTTTCTTCAATAACACAGTAGCGATTTTTTATTATTCCTCTAATCAAATACTTAAGTGCCAGTTATATGTATACTAGCATAGACTTCCTAGGCTTTGCAATGTGAAATTGTCAAAAACAAACATTGCCAAAAAAACAAATTTAGTTTACATTAAAAACGGAATTTGGAACCCAGCTGTAAATTTGTTAATAGTGGAACAATGCCAGCAACTGAGGTGAAGACCAAACTGCAATACGTTTAATACAGCTCGTGTGCATTCAGTTGTCCTCCTCTACTAGAGGGCGATAAAGCGCGGTAAAATTGCTTGTCCTACGAGCTGTATAACTCATTGTCTTGTCTACGAGCAGCAAATGCATTAGTCTACATCACCAAAGGTCGCATTAAACGGTCCAATAAAATTATTAATACCTAAATTTGTTGTGGCTAAAATACATACTCTTAAATTTTATTGTAGTTAGTGTTTACTATTAATACACAGTCATTTGAATAGAAATGTATACTTTGTTACTATTGTTTTACGCATGTGGAAGCCCCTTCAGGAAGAATAAACTTTCGACTTTTACCCAAATCAACCGTATTATGTTATCCTATTTCTTGACTGAAGTATTTAATCTGTATGGTGAAATTTAAAAAGGGATTTCCATGCAGAACCATACCATCCTACTGCACAGACTTCAAGCGCTGTAAATTTGTTTATATTAATATTACGCTAGACAACAAAAGAACAGAACTAAATTGTTTTCGGTGTTCTTTAATTGTTGTATTGTTACAATCAAGATTATAATTAACATAATGTGAATTTTAGTTTTAGCAGTATCAATACTATATTTGGCAGTAAAATTATTTGTTTCGTGGAAAACCCTATTTTGTAACTACAGATACTGATTCTTTTAAATTTGTCAGATATAATAAGAAAGATTCGCACTGTTACCTCCTCTGTAACTAACTGCTTGCAAGTATACAATCTGTCTTATTTTAAAGTTCTGTGTTACTAGTACTGTATTTAGTTAGTTATTGCTGTTAAACTGAAAGAGAATCCACCATTTTCGCATGACCGACATTTTTAATTTTGGATTCTACATGTAAGAAGCCTTAAGAAAACTTGCGTTTTGTGAACGCCTGTTACCCTACATACGGTCAAGAACTTAAGTTAAAAGGAGCTAGAGTCACAGCAACGTAACGACCTTTTTCCTCCACCATGCTGTCCTTTCTGATTGCAGAAATTTATAATTTATATGCTTCGAATTGTACCCAATGGCATGGCAAATGTAGTGAAAAGTTGTTGAGTGGTTCAAAACAGGAAAGGGGCACACACACAGGTACAAAAAGACATATAAAAAGAGATAATCGTAGACTTAGAAGCCCAGGAAAACCTTCCATACGCAAGGGAAATGTGCTAAAAAGTGAATTCACTGTTAAGTCGACATGTCATTTATTTGAGGTTCCCACTTTCGTGTATGTCTACGGATTCACAAACATGGCTGCCTTCTATAGAATTCAAAACATCGAAAATATTTTGAGGCTAAATTCATGCAAGGTAACGTAACATGAAGAACGTTGTCTTTGGGGATGTGACGCCGTGTAGTCCTGTATAAGCGTGTAGACATTACAAGAGGATCCTATTAACCAACGCAGATGATGCAGGTTGAAGGATCCTCTGAAAGGTCGGTACGTTTCTGACAGGTTACACTGCGTCTTATCTCAGATTACACCGTTTGAATGCCCATAAGACAGAAAGTATTCTATTTTCAAAGCGCCACCCCCCTCTTCCAGAACATGTTCAATTGTTTACACATCTGTTCCCTGGACCTCGGACGAAAAATATTTAGGCCTTCTTCTAGACTACACCAAGCACTGACGTACCGTTACCAACAAAGCCACAGGCACTCTTTGTAACATCTTCCCCCTCCTTACTCGAGACTCCACACTCTCTCAAACCTCCAAATTAACCCTATATAAATTACTCATCCGATCCCTTCTTACTTACATCGCCCCTGTCTGCAATGCCACACGTGATTCAAACTACCTCAAACTGCAAGTCGTCCAAAACAACAGCTTACGAGTGACCGGTGTCTATCCCAGGGGAACTCACATCTCCCATTTGCACGACACCCTTAATATCGAACCTATCCGAGATTTCATCCACCAACTTACGGCCAAATGTTTGCTAACTGTCCATCCCATCCTAACTCCCTGGTTCAACAAATCGGAAATTACACTCTGGACGACCTGAACTCTTTATACAAAACTTACAAACATAAACTACCGAAACATATCCTGCTGTAATCAGCTCACCATCAGGAAAAGTGGTTTTAGTCCTTTTTCACTTACGTTACTTACATTTCCCTCTCTTTACAATCTGTTACACGCATAATTTAGCTAAATTGGTTGCAGGAACAATTTTGTGACTTTTCTTTTTAAAAATGAAATTAACAAATAAAAAAGTCTGTAGACAGTCTCAGACTACAGCGATCTTTGTAGTCACCGACGTGTGACATTCCAGTCTTAATGAATAGTTGAATAGCCTGTGTAGGAAATACATTTTCAGGCCGAATGTGCGCGAAAGACTAGGTAAAATTTTTTGTTTCACACAAAACTCTGCCCTATAGGACGGTTCGTCTTTCGTGGAAGCAATACGGTACAAAAAGCAAAGATGAATCGTCAACCTGTTTAATTATATAATATATCCCGCAGGTAAAATGTGCGACAATAAAGAGAAACCTCAGCTAATTATCATGAAAGTAGCGCTCCTTAGATTTCACGAGACGACCAGAATTCACTTGCAGCTCATAATATCCTTGCCACGAACTGTAAGGAGATGTAATTTCCGTACGTAGATGTCTGCTATTAGGCACGTGTAGGCTGATGCGAAAGAGTCTTGATAAAATATCTGACACTAACTACACTGAGTGAAGTAAATTTTAAAAAGTTTATAGTAGCTCAGGTAGTTAAGGATTTCCCCATAATTTATACAATATGCAAGTTAATCGCCGTGTTCACAATACCTGAGCATTATGCTGTATGCTCAGCTAGCTACTACTAGTCCATGCCCCACAAGAAGCTGTTTTAAGATTCATTTCCATACTATTAAAAAATCTATGCCTATATCTCCGAAAAAACTTTTCGCATCTGGTATTTCCGATAAAAGTTCTCTATGCATCTCTGAGCTTCTCGATGATCTGAGAATACTTTATTTCTAAATAAAATTGCTTATCTTATTGAAAGAAAACAGATGGGCAATTCGAAAGTAATTTCACTTCTGGGCATGTCTTAGACGGAATATTAAACCCACATTAAAACGGCTTGGGTTTATGAATTACGCGGTCCAGACAACAGACCGCCCTAACAACCCGTGTATTGGATTGTGGGAACGGGAGTTTTTAAGTTCCCAGTTTCTTTCTGCCGGTCGTACCAAGCTCTCTTATTCCGCCTGAAGTACTTGCAAGTACCCATGTCGCAATCACTAAGGTCTTCTGGCTCCCCATCTAAGGTACACCATACCGACATTTTCCTAGAACGACTAAGGGAAGTGACAAAGCCTCAGTCAGCATAGTTTGTGTACCGGCAGAGCTTAAATCCCAGCACCTCTCGAATGCCAGTCAGACGCGTTATGACTTCAGCCAAATTGCTCGATCAAGAGCAGTGTTGCAGCTTTGCTGCTGCTTTTCTTTTTCACAAGATATAAACCTCTACTCAGTCAATTTGCTCTTCTCAACTATCCTCTGCAGCTGATACAGCATTCTTAAGCTAATGATGATGATAATAACAATGATGATCACAGCAATAGGAACAGAATGTTGTTAAACAACAGTCCGAAGGCCGCGGTGTTGTCCTGAATACCGGATTTCAGCGTAAGGAATTTTTTGGTCGATTAGCAGCCGGAAGACTGGCTAACTTGACAGAAAATTACGGTTATATTACATGAAATTACGGTTATATTACATGAATTTACTTATATATTATATGAAGTTACGGTTATATTACAAGAAGTTACGGTTGTTGCATGAAGTTACGTTTATATTACACGAAGTTACGGTTATATTACATGAAGTTACGTTTATATTACATGAAGTTACGGTTATATTACAAGAAATTACGGTTGTTGCATGAAGTTACGTTTATATTACATGAAGTTACGGTTATATTACATGAAGTTACGGTTATATTACATGAAGTTACGTTTATATTACATGAAGTTACGGTTATATTACATGAAGTTACGGTTATATTACATGAAGTTACGGTTATATTACATTAAGTTAGGGTTATATTACATGAAGTTACGGTTATATTACATGAAGTTACGGTTAATTACATGAAGTTACGGTTGTTGCATGAAGTTACGTTTATATTACATGAAGTTACGGTTATATTACATGAAGTTACGTTTATATTACATGAAGTTACGGTTATATTACATGAAGTTACGGTTATATTACATGAAGTTACGGTTATATTACATTAAGTTAGGGTTATATTACATGAAGTTACGGTTATATTACATGAAGTTACGGTTATATCACATGAAGTTACGGTTGTTGCATGAAGTTACGTTTATATTACATGAAGTTACGGTTATATTACATGAAGTTACGGTTATATTACATAAAGTTACGTTTATATTACATGAAGTTACGGTTATATTACATGAAGTTACGTTTATATTACATGACGTTACGGTTATATTACATGAAGTTACGGTTATATTACATGAAGCTCTCACAGAGCTGTTACGGTCTTCTGGGATATGATACCGTGTAGGTTGGCAAACAGGTACCAAAGTTTCAGAGCAGCTTGCTGCCTCCACCTTCAACTACCTTGAACATTGAGACAAGAAGCTCCCGAATTTTGCATAACCTCTATGACACAGTGCTTCTAATGGCAATGTATCTACCACACTGCACAAGCTGCGACTTTGCTCTTTGCCTTCTTCACCGAGCGCAGAACTATGAGTCCCTGTAGTGCACTTTCGAACATTTCGTATCTCTTGTATTCACAGCTCAAGCCGCAGAAGCAATGCGAACGGAGAAACATTTCTGAATACGATCATGTCCGACCGCTGTGGGACGTGTGACGAGGCAATGTGGATAAGCTGTCCCTGGCCGATCAATAGCACGTTGCAGTAGAGGTCATGTGGACCGCACCTGTACACGGCAGGCAGTGATTTTTGAAACCAGCTCGCCCACAAGCAGCTTTCTTAACTAGTACTTGGATGTGACTGAATAAATATTTAGCCCCTTCAGGTAATTAGACAGGGATATATAATTGGAAAGAAACTTAAAACATTTTCTTTAAAAATTCGTATATGCGTGACAAAATAATGGTATTCTTTGTAAGAAAGTTGCCGAAAATTGGTTGAAGACAAGTGTCAACTCGCAGCTAAAGTCTTGAGGATATTTTGTTCTCTCAGAATATTTGCATCTCAACTGATTCCAGATCTTCTCTCGTGTGGATTATTCGTATAGGTTTACTTTATCCCGCTTGTATCAGGTTTGGCACATTTAGTTCTCCTTTCTTTCTCACGTAATCATGTAAAAGCCTGTTACCTTATTCCCTTCCAGTACAAAACTCGATTAACTGTACAAATATTTGCACTTGCTCCCACTACTGATTCTGTACTTTCCTTTCTTCGAAACTCTTTTCCAAACCTGTGTAAGATATCGTTATTCTTAGTGCAATGTAATGTAATGTAATGTAATGTTAACAAGACAAATTATACAATATGTTCTAAATATAAGAACAAAGTAAGGTAAAAAAAAGTGAAGTTCACCCTAGAACAGGCCATGAAGGTCCAGAGGGGGAGTAGAGGTATAGCTCTACTCTTTCTTTAACCACACTTTTCTCAAACCAACAAAATGCACACTTCTAATTTATTATACAATATAACTTCTTTTTACAATAAAATCAATCCGACACGTTTCGGTTCCTTATTATGGAACCATCATCAGGGATCTATATCTTGAGTTACACAAATTTACAACACAACAAGTAATGACACATATTAAAGGTTCAAGATGTAAAATGTGGGGTTTCTCAATTGTTATATGTGGGTCCACTGCGTGTCAGAAATTTTGTTTGTCTATGGAAGGCTAGTCCTAGCCTTCCATAGACAAACAAAATTGTGCATTTTTTGGTTTGAAAAATGTGTGATCAAATGAAAATGCAAGGTATGAACAATATAAAGTTTATCTTTCTTTAACCTCGGCGCTGGATAAGGTTAGGTGGTTAACGCCACGCTCCGACCGCTTTACCCCCAGAAATGAAACACGGTACCCATTGTATAGGAGGCTGGGTAGGCCCCAGGGCGGTCTGGACGGGTGTGAAAACTCTCGCCCCCACCGGGACCCGATCCCCGGACCGTCCAGTCCGTAGCAAGTCGCTATACAGCCTGCGCTATCCCGGCCCACAAATATCAGAAGAAGCTCAAATTTGAGTTATGCACTATATGCCTATCATCTTAACGAAATATAATCCATAGTTGCTACTGATCAATCAACTAAATACCTAACTTCATGCAGAAGAATCTTTCTTGAGAAGGTAATAATTCCTCAGCTAGTAAAAAATTACCCGCATTTTCAGCAACCCGTAGATAATTACAGTGTTCAAAAGAGCCCCCCACCTTTCTTGATCCTCAGCCAGAAGAATCCATTCCACGTCTTGTCACCCTACTACGTTACGAACCATTTTAATATTATTCTCACTACGCCTAGGCTTTCTAAGCGGTCTCTTCCATTCATGTTTTTATCTACCAAAACACTGTATGCATTTCTATTGTCCTGCATGTCCCGCTCATCTCATACCAAGTTATGGCTCTACATGTATGGTAGCTTCCAACTTCGATAATTGTCACTAGAGATGTTCACTGGGTACGAGACTAGCCGGATCCATCTGTTCCGGATGTAATGAAAAGCAAAGTAAAATAACTCGAAATTCTCGGTCCACAAATTGTAAACCTGTTGCCTCTCCGGACCATGGCAACAAGCTGCAGTAGGCTGAAACGCTCCGTCCGTCTTAGCTTTAGAAGGGAGTGGAGCCGCAGGAAGTTGTAACTGTGCGAGCAGCTATATGGAAGGTTTCTACTACAGCGGGGGGGGAAAGAACCCGTCAAATGTAGATTCGCCTTTAACAGTGAGTTCTAGAAAGGCATCTGTTTAAAGCAGGGGTTCTTAACCTTCCATGTGTCATGGACTCCTTTAAGAGTCTGGTGAAACCTACGGACCCCTCCTCAGAAAAAAGTATTTAAATGCATAAAATAAAATACATGGGTATAGAATCTGTATGTGCTAAATGTGTATTATATATTGTATTAAAAAGGAAACCAATTTTGCTCAAATACAGTTTTCAAAATATTAAAAAATAACAAATATATAATACGGTGAAATATGTGCTTCGTTATTAATGCATTAATGCAATAACAGGACAATAAATAAATTTAAAATATAGGTAAGTTGAAATTAAATTTCATTTTTTAAAAAAACATTTCAGCGCGAAGGCAAATGTGTTCTGGTTTCTCTTTTTTAGGCTATAATAACTTCACATAGTGAGATTTATTGAAGTTAACAAACACGTTTGGATTCTACAGGTCACAAATTACTTGACTGCCTACATTCATTGTTTAATGAAAAGCTAAATTTCAGTTAGAGGTTAGTGAAAATAAGATTGTTATTTTTTCCCCACCCAAGTTCACGGACCCCTTGAAATCTATCTACGGACCCCGTGGACACCAGGTTAAGAAGGGCTGCTTTCAATTATCACGTGAAATATTAATAATTATGGAAAATGATGATCTACTTCTTTCCATATTTTCACTACTTCCCACATTCAATAGATGGAAAGATACAAGATGTTGCTATGAGATGTATGCTTCATTTTCATTAAAAATTACGGTACATGTAACACATGTAGTGTGTTTATACATTAAAATCAATTGCTTTTATTATAAGCGTTGGCACAATTAGTACTGGTTTAACCTCAGCCAATTAACTGTGGTACGAGTAGCAGAAATTCAAGTTTCCAAATACAGGTATTCCTCGTTTAAATGTGGGTTTTTATTATGGTTCGACAGCCCTATATGGGCCTAGTCCTCCTCGTTTCGTCGAGGCTTCACGATCACACACTTTAGACACACCGCATTCGGTAGGACTCCTCTGGACGAGTGACCAGCTCGTCGCACAGACCTCTACCTGACAACACACAACGCTCAAAAGAGACAGACATCCATGCCCCCGGTGGTATTCGAACCCACGATCCTAGTAAGCGAGCGGCCGAAGACCCACGCCTTAAGCCGGGATTAGATGGCGCGTGGCTCGGCTCGTTTTACGTCATAACTGACGTCATTGACAAAGAATCGTATTCAAACGCGCCGTGTAACCGGCCTGGCGCTGCGCGGCGTGTGATTGGTGGAGCGAGGCTCGTTGGATCGCCTCAGAAGCGGTTTTTTCACGATCCTCAAAGGGACTCGGCGCGGGCAGCTTTAGCGGCTACACGGCGCTTGCAGTCTACGCGCCAAGCCAGTCTCGTCCAAGCCTGTATACACTTAGGTCTGGTCTTTGTTTTCTGCTGTCGGGGTGCGCGAAGAGTGAAATTTTCTGTCCCACAATTGGTATTGGCTAGAATGGAGTGGTCAAACGAGGACATTTTTAAGTTCATAGAACAACACGACTTATTCCACAAGCCGAGCCGAACCTACCCGAGCAAGGCCGCTGGTCCGCCATTTGCCGAGCTGCGCCGCGTCGTGTAGCCAGATTGTCGTTGGCCGAGCAAGTGACGTCACGTCACTGGACGAGCCACGCGCCGTCTAATCCCGGCTTTAGACCGCACGGCCACTGGGATCGGCTTAAATGTGGGGTTAGGTTCCTGAAAATAGCAACGTGCAGCGAAACAACACAGAAATACGCAACAACAAAAACCACCTGAACAGCTGACTCTGGTCGTTGAAAATCGCGCCAGCTGTCAGCAAACACCTTAGTCCGATGCCGTGCAATGTTCGTCGAATATTCTGCACCGAAATTTTTGAACGCTAAAATCAAACAATGTTTTTGGGACAACGTTAAAAGAGGACTGCCTATAGGACCTACCGTTATCATAAAAGCCCGCCATGGGACACGATCCTCGGCCAGTTCCAGCCACCTCCCACCCTTACAAACCCTCCATCTAAAATCCATCTTCACTCCATCCTGCAATCACTTTATAGAACCTAGACCTAACAAGCAGGCTTTTCTCTGCGGTCTGTGTGCTGTAACTGCCTCCCATATCGTAGTCAAATGCACAGCCCATCGCAGCCCTTTCAATGTTACTATCCTAGAAATTTTCGGTGGCCTGTAATTTATCTATCATTTTTTATTTATTTAATAACACACTCAACTGTTATAGTTTCGAACGTTAGTAACTAATGAGTACTAAACTACAAAATATGTGGATGGAAGTGGTCGTGGTCTAATTTATGTTGCTATCACAAATGAGAAAACCACGAAAGTCCTCAATGAGGATAATCGGTTTTCGGTGAGAGATGTGGATCTGAGACTTCCCGAATATGATGCAAGAATGCCGACCATTCGACGGCAAAATTTCTGACAGGTACTCTCTAAAATTACTAAGTCCCTCGTTGAGTACCCATATTAATAACATCAAACAAGAGTTTTCGTCCATTACTCTTAATTTGGACCTTCCTACCGCTCTTTATTTTACTTAGAGGTAATTAAATTCTAAAATATTACCCACTTGTTACATATATCTTAATTATATTGTTACATACTTGCTAAAGTATTCTAAAATGTTAAGTTGAAAATAGCTCGAATCAGTTTTACCTGGATTCACTTTTACAACTTTTTTACCGGCCTATAGAAAAATTTATGACATAGGTTCACAGCAATAAACACAAAAATCCAGGCGATATTTTTCGTAACAGATTGTTCATTAATCCTTTTCCAGAAGTATGTATATAAATGCTCAAACACCAAACGAATGGAAGAAGAGTATTACTGTGCCAACAGTTGAAAAAGTTTCAACAATATTCAATGATAAGGGTTTCTCAGTCAGTGTTGTTGGAAACGTACGATAAAAATTAATTTAGTATGCACACAGTGGAAAGTTGTCTGAATTGACTAAACAATATCGCTGAAAATAATCTATAGTTATGTTTTCAGCGAAGAGAAGACTTGATGTGTTTTATTAAGGGAACTGAAATCGATAGTTATTCAGGCTGTCTGTGAAGTGCCTTTCGACATAAAGCGAAACACATACTGTATGGAATTGGACATTACGAAGCCATTAGCACTACATGAGTACTGAATGGAAAACAATTTTCTTTGTACTGTAAAGACAGATGTCGACACTGATATGTGTCTACTGAGCAACAATAAACGAAACTTGCAGCTTTTCCGAAGGTCGATATCTACTCTTCTTTCCCGATTCAATTCTATCCACGGTCCAATAAATTTATATACTAGGTCGCACGACTTATGTTATCATAACAGTATTATCCAACGCTAAGCAGTGGTGTATCTTACCACAAGCCGTACATTCTGCAACTTCATATAAGATATGAGTTATTCTTACATAATGTACTGAAGTTGTTTGTTGTACATACAGAGGTCAAGTTTTCTGCATCAATGCCACGAAGGGATACTGAGGGAGTAGATGTATAGCTCCGCTCATTCTTAGCCTCGGTGCTAGATAAAGGTGAGTGGTCAAATTCACGCCCCAGCCGCTTCGATTCGCCTGGATTCGAACCCCAGACAGCCCAGATATTACCAAGTCGCTATACCGAGTACGTTATTCCGGTGCCTGCTTCTTGTACTCGTATCTTCAGTTACTAATTGTTGCCTGGCGACCTTCACTACTTCTAGATTAAGCACAGGCTGGCTGTTTCCTTTTGTCATTTGTCTGTTATTTAGAAACCAAGGTTCAAACGTGACGAGCCTGTACGAATGAGAGATCGTACATCTCAAAGCTTCTCTAGTGATCTATGTTCAAAAACAAAAGTATTTTGAAAAAGACAGGCAATGCACGTATAACGTAACACTGAGGTGCTTTAGCGCAACCATTGTTGCCGTGGAAAAGCAATAAGTAGGCCTACTAAATATTATAAGAGTGTGTCTGTATACGTGTCTTAGTTATCCGGCCTGCAAAGCGCATCTTTTCTGCTCTGTATTATATTGTCATCTGTAGCCTGTCTGGCTGTACCATATTTCTCCACATTATCTCAAGAAAGGCACATTTTCGGGGGGAAAAAAAAATTAAATATAAAATGTTTAAAAATTTTCTCTACAAGTTTTGCCTGAAACATTTCGCATTCTAAGGAGAATTCAGCGAGATATTGTCATTTAATGTACGCCGGTCTTCATGTAGAGTACCCGTTATTCTTGTCAGATTTCAATGAATCTTGAATTTTCTCGACACATTTTCGAAAAATTCTCAAATATCAAATTGCAGGAAAGTCTGTCCAGTGGGAACCGAGCTGTTCCAGGCGGACAGACAGACGGAAGGCTAGACAGACATGAGGAAGCTAATAGTCGCTTTTCGCAATTTTGCGAAAGCGACTAAAAATTATTTCATAAAACGTAAATAAAGACGTGTACATAAGGAATGTATGTACGCATGTCTCTTGATAAGTGCAGTTGTACATACACATTTATACGCATACTTACGTGCGTACACACGTACACAATCGTTCATAATCTTGAACATATATCTGTTAGGATGAAGGTAGGTAACTGGTGACTATCCACAGTCACCAAAGTTTAATAATGGTATAATATTGGCTAGGGATGTCGTAACAGACTGTACATATTATTGGATTCGTCGGTGAATAGGCCTATATAGGTCAATAATGTAATTGAGAATATGTGACAAATTTTAGACTACTTTATAAATCAAGTAATTCTGCTGCACTAACAGCTTCGGTTCAAGAACACATCCCGTGTCCTTACGCTCGTAACTTGACTGAAGGACTGCACAGCAACACTCAGGACACATTTTACGCGGCTAGAGGACATCGCCTTTGTTTATTGTACGTGCCTGCAGAATAATTATACATGCTGACACTCTTATGAAACTAAGGGAATCTAACATATAGGCACATACAGAGCGTAAAAGAAACAAGATATAACCTTTAGCCTACACGTATCCTGTTTACAGAAATTTTACCGGTTTTGGCTGTAAAATAATGTTACAACTGGAACGGTGAGATACACACCATGACATTATTATGACAAAACGCAATACCCGACAGTAAAGTTGCAACTATTCATTGACACAGACTCTGGTATTAACATTTCCACAAGCACGCAAAAATGATAAACTGAAAACAACAAGCAACCTGTCCTAGTCATGCATTTATATAAAAAAAAAAATAATATTTTCACTGCATTACATAAGGATATCTCCATTTACTTACTGCGCATACCTGTCACCCTGATGTTTTCAGAACATCCACGTAGTTCATAATTTCGTTTTATAAGAAGGCAATTCCACGGACCCGCAACTAAAGACAATTCCCGCGTATGTTACTAGACACTACGGTATATCAACAGTTGACACATTATACTTACATAAACCGGAAGTCATCTGGCAGTAATTTCATTTAAGGGAAACAAGCAAAAAAGTATCATATTTTATTGAGTTTTTAGGCGCGTTCGCATAGTTTCATAAAGCTCCTATCAGCTTTGTCAACTCCGTCCGTCTGTCTGTTCGTCTGTTCGCATGTATCAGCGCGGTCCCTAGTAGACGGATTTCCGTAAAATTCGATATTGTGTGCTTTCATGAAAGTCTGTGGAGAAAATCCAAATTTGTTTAAAATCGGACAAAAGTATGGGACACTTTACATGAAGACCTACGTATTTTATTGTTGCCGCCTACACAAATTCGCAATAAAAGCATTGCTGTGCAGTACTCAATATTTTTATATTGTCGACAGTCATATGTAGGTCAACAATACCCACACAATGCTTTGTTGCTTTTCCGCTATAAAAATCGTTACACGAATGCGCCACAATGTTAAGTTATACGCAGAACGCCTATCTTCTTAAAATAGTGCGGGCACTGCATAGCAGAGATCAGTTTCGAGGCCATAAATGTCACTTTAAAAATGAACAATGACAGCCTCTTTTTTACGTACGTCCTAATTTATCATGCACACATTTATAAAGCGTAACTTTTATACTTCCCGTTTTTCTATTTCATGATCCTTATAGTGAGATTAATAAAGAACGCCCCCAAAATATGATGGAATATTCTCCTTAATCTTACCAATTTATACGGTAGCTAAGATATGTGCAAGTGTTTTTGAATTAACTATTTATGTCCGTACAATTGATATTTTATACGATTATCAAAATAAATAAAGCATCGAACACAACATTATTACATATATCTATTGGATGAAACCATTAACATATTCCCAACATTTTTCAAAGAACAAAGTGTCATCGTCGGGTAAACACCATTACAAACATATTTTATGCATAAAATACAGTTAAAATTAAAAACTTGTTTACATGACTGATAGTAGAATGTAAATCCTGTACCTACTTAAAAGCCTGTTGTTTATAAAGACTAAGGAGTGGTCCAGCTTTGCTACCCATTTATAACATTGGCTATATTTATGAAAGAAATTAGAATTTTCATTTGTCTCTTATGTTTAATTACTTAATTTGTAATCCTTCTTCTTTGAAGTATAATCTACTAGCCTATACATGTATATTGTAATATTTACAAGAAATGCTGTAAAAAGGTGTGAATGCTTTTGTAAGGTGTGAAAGCTTTTGTAAGGTGTGGATGTTTTTGTAATGTGTGTAGGGTGTTCTAATGTGTGTACTTGTATTTACTGTAGGTATTTTGTTTTGTATGCGTATGGGTGTTTTTGTAAGGTGTGGATGTATTTGTAAGGTGTGGATGTTTTTGTAAGGTGTGGATGCTTTTGTAAGGAGTGGATGCTTTTGTAAGGTGTGGATGTTTTTGTAATGTGTGTACGGTGTTCTAATGTTTGTACTTGTGTTTACTGTATGCATTTTGTTTTGTAATTGTGTATAGTTTGTTTTGTATTGTTATTTTTATGTATATTTATGTCCATTTGTATTGTGTGTACTAGTGTAAGGACTACTGCCACCGGGTGAAAACCCAATTGCAGTAAATAATAATAATAATAATAAAATAATAATACAAAATTACGACAAAAAAATGGGTGCTTTGTAGTTCAAAATAACGCTCCCACTCAACATGTGCCATAGACAAAGTCTCGTAAAATATGCTAAGAAAAAACGTAAAACACAATACTCAGAAAGGTCACTGCAGCCACAATTACGTCACATGATACCGACGTGATTTCCAACGCACTCTGCCTCCCAAGGGAGCACTAAATTGTCCGTCCATTCGACAATTTGCATGAGACGAGTTTAGTATACGCGTTGGGTACTTCATGTATTTGTAGGCTAACGTTACAGCATGGGGAGGGAACTTCGCATGATGAAGGCACAGGAGAAGGGAGGCACTCTTCTTCTAAAAACAAATTTCGTAACTTTATTTAGGGCTATATGAAACGACACGTAACATGCTTGTGTATTATAATTTGCTTACGTAGCTAATGCTCTCGTTACGGCTACTACGAAAGAACGCTGTTCGCTCTGTGTATATTTGCTATAACGAGAAAGAGGAATGGAGGATGTGGGTAGCCAAGTGTTCAGATTTATCAGCTTCATTAAGCAGAAGCACGATTGCCTAAACCCTCTTTAAGCATGTCGAAACTGATGCATCTCAAATTCGATTCCCGGCTATTTAATGTGGGATTGGTGGCGGACAAATTAGCACTGGGGTAGTTGGTAGGCCTACTCCGGGTGCTTCCGTCTCCCTCTGTATCACGCTCCATATTCATCCTGTTCATTTCTTTTTGGCGAAAGTCCCCGCAACAGATGATATGGACGCACCGCAGCCTTGAGGCTTAATGTGCAACCCTGCGATGAAGAGGATGATTTTTTTCGTTTTTCCAAGTAATGGTGCACTGGTGGAATCAAAGTGACATGGAAAAACCGAAGTGCCATTTTGTCCACCACAAATCCCACATGGAATGACCCCGGGATCGAACCCGGACATCCGTGGTGAGAGGCTGGCAACTAACGGCCTGATCCATGGCACGGCCCATGTTCATTCATTTACTATGGACGCTATGTAATGTACAACTATACTGACAGCGTAACTAAATAAAAAGTATAGAGACAAAACAAACACGAAGCTGCGTAATGCACTCTTCTCTATATATAAGGCTGGCCACTTCAGCGAACTGCCGTCAGTCACTACGATACGCAGTTCGCAGTGTGTTGCTGCGATTGCAACATGCCGATACAAAAGTTGGACTACAGGCTTCTGTCGGCACTGGTATCTACTAACGTTAATGGAATTACGAACTGTAACAAGCTAACACAAACACCGGCCATTACTTCCTGCAAATAACAGTGGAAATCCGACTGAAACCAAACCAAACGAAACCAAACCAAACCAAAGCAAACAATCCCAAACTAAAAGAAACAAACCCAACAGCACAAACCAGACGAAACCAAACAAAACCAACCCACCAACCAGTCAACCAATCAACCAAACAGCCAGCCAACGAGACAAGGAATGTATTTAGCTTAGGTTTAGAGTAGCGAGAAGAGATATGCACCCGCTACAAAGTTCCAGGGTTCATGGGTTCATTACAATAATAACAAAAGTGTGCCACTTCATTCTATCCTAATCTGGCTCAATTCACTTCAAAAACTCAATGCGCATTTCTCTGAGACCCATCGTCCTTTTGTCAGTCCACGCAAAGCCACATATCTTCGAGACTCTTTACCTGTACTTTCGTATTCACGTATCTTAATGGATATCATGTTATTTATATATATGTTATGCAGACAAATGTACACAGTATTATGTTATTTAACAAAATTTTATTAAATGTTGCCCAACATGTTTCTAGCCTATATAAGGCTCATCTTCAGGGGCTCTTTTGTTGAAATTACAACAGCTATATTATTGGTATATAAAATTCTTAAATAGCCGTTAGATGTATTTGGTTATTGGTATCTGTACCGGTCATGCTGCTTTCACTATATATTAGTTGGAGGCCTCCAACTAATCTTCTGGGATATTACGTGGCGTCGTGTGGTAATTGTTTACCGACGTTTCGGGACAACGTATCGATCCCATCTTCACGGGTCAAGAGTTTTTAGTGGTTTTCCTAAACTGTGTAGAAAATTTGAATCCTATTTTTTTCATCAGACAGAATAAGGTTAACACAATTCATATAGAATAACTATATGAATTTAGTATCTCTTAGTTCAGGAAATAATTACTACAAATTATTGCAGATTAAATTTCTGTGCTGGGCTTTTTTGTATTACAAAAATGACCGTTGCATCTTTTATAATGCCCTACAATTTTCCTTCAGGATTCTGGTAGGCCTGGTAAGTAGCTTTCAATTATGTACCACATTACATATTTCTGCAGAGAAATATACTAAATGTGTAATTAATCATTAATTTTTCTGGTTCGTACAACAATTTTTCTCTTACCTTAGACAAAGAACATAGGTAGCTGTGCTTGAGAACAAAGAGCTATGTAGAATACTGAAGCCTACTACGGTGGAAGTAATATCATACTAAAGAAAATTTCATAGCTAATTATGTGTTTCGGAATTAGGACTCTTCGACTTGTAATTTACAGCGATTAAGTCAAAAACATGATATGGTCGGAATAAAGCCTACACAATTTTCATCAAAGTACCTGAAGGGTTGAGATTACTTGGAGGATATAGATGGAGATGGGAGTAGAATATTAAAATTATTTTCAGGGAACATGTCTGTGGGGGATATGAACTGGATTCCTCTGATTCAGGGTAGGCCCATTGCAATGCTTTTGTGAGTACGGTAAGGGATATGCAGCTCTCATAAAAGGAGAGGGATTTCGTGACTATCTGTGTACCTCTCAATGTTTCAATAACATCCTGTAGTTACTTTGGTTGGCACACAAAACCGATAAAGTTAGAATATATCTGCTAATTTGTAACAATAAAGGCAAACAGAATTTATAGCAGCATAATATGCAATAGAAAGGATATTAAAGACCAGCGGTAGTAGAAAAGAGTTGCTGCGATCGTGCGGTCCACATTCCAGCAGCATGCTTTATGGATATGATTATACAATTTGATTATGAATAACGAGACGAGAAGGATGGAATTATAAGCCCAACATTGCTGGTTAATGGATAGCATTGCAAAATGTCACATTTTAAATTTCTGACAAATACATATATATAGGCCATGTCCATTTCATGTTGTTTGTTTGTACTGTTGATAGTACTAATCGTGGTAATCAATAAACGTCATTAATTATAATAATGGCAGTATAAAACCCTCTATGTATATTAGATTAGCGAATACTTGTGGTGGATGGCGTGTAAGCAATGACATGGACACAATCTATAATGAAAACACAAGCAGTGGACAAGCAACACATCTGTCTCTTGTCAGCGTGAAAATATTCTATGACCTCTCAACCACTGAAAATGACGGCATACGGAACGTTTGGATCTGTTAACCCCACTACAGAGCGTTACAACCCTAAGACCACAGTCCTCAATATTAAGGCTGTGGAAACCTAAAACCTCGCTACAGCAGACAAATTTATTGTGTTAAATGGCCTACGACGACGACAGCGGTCTTACAGTTGTCTTTAAAGTCAGTAAACGTCGGCTGGATCAGAAACGGTGAATGTAAATATATTGACCTCACACGCGATTTCTCCTCTAATTCGGCGTGAGGTTGAAATGTGACCAACGAAAGGGTATAAACAGAGACACGGATTGACTGTGTTACTTTCCCATCTCTATTATCGTGCAGATAGTCTGACTGACAAGTAAACCTCTAGTTTTTTTCATAATATTCATTGCTTGTGGGCCGAAACACAATGTATGTATATCGTACTCGGCAATTCTCGATGTCTAGAATAACAGTATTGTATTATCACTACAATATGTATTATTATTTATATGAATATAGGTAATTTTATTCTAATTATTAATTAGATTTCTGTTATTACACTGAACAACAGTGAAAATGTTTCGGAGGTGAGAGTAGTACATCTTTACTAATTTTGGGGCGCTGAGCACGAATATAACAATTAAAATTGTCAATTGGCTCTACTTTCATAGATCTGGGATGGGCCCCATTTTCTACACTTTACACTGCTTTTGACGTTGAGCGGCTTAGAGCAACGATCTGGCAATTCTTAACGTGAAGAGAATGATGCAGTCAGCATCCAGGCATTGCGTCAGCCTACTTGCTGTTCATCAGAAGGGTGAAGCAGTGCAGAGGGACAAAGTGGATGATGAAATCAGCTCCCAAGTATTGCCACTTCCAACGCTTTGCATTTTAGTTCCTTCCAGGGAGTTGCATTGTACACACGTGTGTTTCTCATTTCAAAAAATTGTCTTTCGCAGCTTGAAGTGTTTATAAATGCCTTAAAAGTTTTATACAGCTGTTTCATAACCGAATCCCAATAAGGATGCAGCGAAAATGCGTGAAGAGTGCAGATAATTTTTGTTATATTTGTGGGGAGGTGACGTTTTCATCACAGAAGCGTGCCGCACATTTGCTGCAACACTTGTGCCGCAAACCTTCGAAAATGGTTGAGCCGCAAAAGGCGATCAATGCCTTTTGCCATACCCATGGTGTGGAGAGACCAGACGAATCATATCAGTGACTGTTACTTCTGCACGGTGCCTCCCCTCCGGCAAGGTTTTTCGAAGAAGAAAAAGTGGACCTTACTTTATCCGAATATACCATCTGCTATGTGGCCAGTACCTCACGGTGAAGGACTTCCCGTTCCGGAACCTTCAGAAATAGTTACATTGAAATCGGAAAAAGAAAAGGATGACGAAATTTGTGATAATCTGAGTCACCAACATCAAAATCATGAGTTCGCACACAACTTGATGTCAGCTGAACCATACAGGATCACACAGAATGAATTAAACAATCTTGTCAGAAATCTGGAACTTCGAAGGGTAAAGCAAAACTGTTGGCGTCGAGACTACAACAGTGGAATCTCCTCCATGACAATGTGAAACTGTCTGCGTTCCGTTCCCACCAAAAACGTCTGGCTCAGTTCTTTAAGAAGGAAGGTAACATTGTCGCCTGCAACGATGATGATGGTCTGATGACAGCCCTGAATATTAATCATAAGCCTGAGGAATGGAGACTGTTTATAGACTCATCGAAGTGAAGTCTGAAAGCTGTTTTGCTCCATAATGTCAAAGTGTTGCCATCAATTCCAGTTGGTTATGCAGTCAATATGAAGGAATCATATGACAACATGATGCTCATTCTAAACTGCGTAAACTACAAGAAATACCAATGGCAGCTTTGTGGAGACTTGAAAGTTGTTGCTGTATTGTTTGGACTGCAGCAGGGCTACACGATGTTTTACAGTTTCTAATGTGAATGGGACAGTCGGGCAAAGACTTCCCATTACAAGAGGAGGGACTGGCCTTCCCGACAATCACTACAACCGGGAACAAAGAATGTACAGCACCTATCGCTGGTAGAATCCAGCAGCATTTCGCTGCCTTCTCTGCACATCAAACTAGAACTAATGAAGAACTTCGTTAAGGCTATGGATCAGACACGGTCAGCTACATACAAAGAGGGCAATATATATAGGAGGATTAATTCTCAAATTATCATTGTCGTGGCGATAATGCCTTTGAATTTTTCAACCAACTCACAGAGAACACACAAAGACGGTTAACAATGACAGCGAAATGTTACTCCCTCAACCACTCACACATGCACTAAATACATGGGGATTAACATAAAGATTATCATTATCATTACGACAATAACCTTAAGTTTTGTAAAAACTCAGTGAACACAAGAACAGAGTAATTATGGCAAATTAAGTCTTACTTAGATGATCAGAAAAAAGGTATTATATACAGGAAGATTAATACTGACATTGTTATTGTCATGGCAACAATGCCTCTAAACTTTAACAAACACACAAAAACAACAGCAATACTGGAATATGTGGCAACGATATGTGTATGATACGGACTTCTAGCTCTGGGTGCATCTACTTCACATTTCTGTTAATCCGCTTCCTGTAGTTAGAGAACTTACGCTTTTCTTAAACATGTGTTGGCCCATACTGTTGTGTGTTCGTGTGAAGTGGGCGTAAGTTTTTTCACATAATCTCCTCAACTACAGTCACAGTAACTTCTGCAACAATTTTATTACCTTTCCGGGGTAGTGAAGCCCAGATGTGGCCTAATGAGATGAGGTGAAATGCGGCGCCATTTGCATGCCAGGACCTGAAACAACACAATAATGCAAGTTATATTCTCAATCTATACAGACAAACACAACAACATTTCCCTGATTCTCGACTTTATTATTGTCTTACGACATATTTCGATCGTAAAGGAGACCATCATCAGGCAAGAATACCACAACTGTAAAGGAAAGTAAGTGTTATGGCGGAAACCTCCCGTTTTACAGTAAAATGGAAAATTATTTCCGTGATAATTGTTCCTCCGGTTCGTGGCACGGTGGCTCTGAAACAAGGAAGAGTGTGACGATAGAATAATAGACGCAGCAGTCACCAAGATAGCCCTAGTACCTGGTAATTTTGAGATCATACGATATACCTGGCGGTGACATGTTAAATATAACACTGTGGGCCTGCTGTTAGGATACGTCAGTTCAGTGCTAACTGTTATGTACTAAGAGCAGAGAAAACTGAGTGTATGTTCATGTCAGGCTAGTAGAATACACGACATTGTACTATAAATATAAAAGCTAAATTCCGCGGACATACGGCAGTTCAAGTAGTAGGGATGACAGAAACGAAACATACATTCGCAAATACTTTAAGAAGATATTTAGGTGGAAAAAAATTCACATCCCCTTATAACATTTTAAAAGCCTAAATAAAGATTACAGTACACTCAACTATAAGAAGTGTTAGTGTGAGTGTTACACTGTACGAATGACAAGCTCGGTCTGGGGCCCTAATGGTGGAAGCAGGCTCTGTAGTTGAGAAGAGAGTGCTGAAAAAAACATTTGAACCTAAAATGTAGGAAATAAGAGAGGGATAAAAAGTTACATATCGAAAGCATAAAAATTTTATTCGTCATCAGATATTGTCATGGAAAACTACTTGGGAACCTAGTAGTAGATAGGAGTGTAATATAAAAATAATTCTTATAAGAACGGTGCAAAGATATAAATTGGGCTAATCTTCCTCAGGATTGGGCCCAATTCAGGGCTACTGTAAAACCGTAACAAATTAATGGCATGTATATTTTAAACAGCTCAGTGTATCAGGTTGTCAACAAGAACTCTGCAATACCCTGTTAGGTACATAGTTCTGTAGCTATAATTTTGTTTATACGAAGATCGCGTCCGAGAATAAACAAGAAAATAACGTAAAATCACACTGCGCTACTCAATCCAGACTTACATTCATAAAGTTCTGTCACATTCTGCCTCTTTCTTTTCAAAGGTATATTTTCCTTAAAAGGGTACTACGTTCTGTAAGATTCTCTACGGGCCACCAATCAAAATGCAGAGTTTCACAGCGACTGGCACGGCATTGTTCTCTGAATGTTGAGAAAAAAGCCACGAGGAAACATATACACCAAGATTCTAAACAGTTCGCAACAAGACAATGTACGTATAACGTAACATTGAGGTGCTTTTGTCTAAACCATTGTTGCCGTGGAAAGGCAATAAGTATTACATATTCTGTATTTTTGCCTCATTTATCCGGCATGCAAAGCGCATGCGCCGTATTATATTGTCATCTGCGGCCTGTCTGGCTCTACCAAATTTTTCCACATTACTCAAAAACGGCACGATTTTCGGGAAAAAAGTTACTGAACATGTGATGTGTGTTTTAATATTCTTTACAACTTTTGTCTGAAACATTTCTCATTCTAAGGAGAATTCAGCGAGATGTTACCATAAATGTATATAGGTATTCATGTAGAGTACCCATCATTCTTATCAGATTTAATGAACCTTGAGTTTTCAAGTCAGATTTTCGAAAAATTCTCAAAGATCAAATTTCAGGAAAACCTGTAGAGTGGGTGCGGAGTTGTTCCATGCGGACGGACAGAGAGACAGACAAACATGATGAAGCTAATAGTCACTTTTCGCAATTTTGCGAACGCGCCTAAAAGTGAGATCTGAGCTCTTCTGGGATTTTACGAGGTGTAGAACGGTAATTTCGTAGCGACGTTTCGGGACAAACTATCGGTCCCATCTTCATTATTCTTGGGCTACTTTAACCTTGAAGATGGAACAGATAGGCTGTTCCGAAACGTCGGCAAAGAATTACCATTCTACGCCGCGTAAGATCCTAGAAGATCGCAGATCTCTTTTACATCGCGGCGGAAGCCTGAGATCACGCGCTTAAAAGTGGCCACAATATTTTACAAACGTACGTTTATGTTCACTGCGAATGAAAGACGCAGTGACAGACACAGTTCACTCACATTCTGCCAAACTGGCTATAAATTCCATCCCAAAATTTCACATCCGAAGTTACGTTAAATTGTTACTTGGCACAATTATCGTAAAATAAACCAAGAACAGTGCAATTCTACTTAACAATGTTCTTGTTACATTGCCGGGAAAACACAAATATTCATTTCTTTATACTATTCATACCGTGCAGTGTCATTTGAACACACAACACTTGACCAACAAATGCACTATTATTATACGTTTTTGTATTTACAATACAGTCGCGTGATCTAGTCCGACATGTTTCGCTCCCTTGTTGGGACCATCATCAGGGACTTTTTAATTTATAAATTACACATTACAAACTAGCAATATGGGTACGTATTAAAAGTACAAAATGTATAAAGGTTAAAGCTGTAGGCTGTAGCCTAGAGCTGTAACCTTTATACATTATTTTAATTTAACTAATTAACTAACTCCATGTAGCAGAGTCCTTCTTGAGAAGCTAACAGGTCTTCAGCTAGTCAAGAAATTCCCCGCGTTTTATAGAACCCGAAGGTTCATTACCGCACTCACAAGAGCCCGACACCTGTCCCTATCATTATTTTAATTTATAATTAAAAAAGTCCCTGATGACGGTCCCAACAAGGGATCGAGAATGTCGGACTAGTTCACAGCGACAGTATTGTAAATACAAAAACGTATAATAAGAGTGCATCTGTTGGTAAAGTGTTATGTGTACAAAATATACATTCAGATTTCTCTGCACGGAGCACTCTAGTCTTGTTCCATTTGAGAGCCATAAAACAATATTCTTACACTTATTAATTATCATGATCTGTCACTGTGATCTTAGTATATGACTGTATTTCTCTCGTATTAAATTTAACCTTCCTTAGAGGCCAAAACTGGAGAAAAATGGGGCATAGGAAGCAAAATTACGTGAGAAAGTTTAAAAGACTATGAAGAATGTAAACGCAAGCAACATGTGGACGAAAGGAACGAATTATGAGGTTCATAAATACATAAATGTAGTAGGCCTAATACTTTGTTCTCTTAGCAACGCCATTTTTGCACTCAGCACCCTTCTCATTCCATATTCGTCCCTCAACTGGAAGCGCGGCGTCTTCTAATTATTTAACATGGAAACGACTCATGAATATTCCCTGCAAGGAGGTCAGCCAGTTTTATTGTCATGGGGGAGAGCGAATTTAAAAATTCTGCTTTTTGATCTTTCTTTGGACTCTCGGTTTACAATTGCGTCGCTTTCTAAGCACACAACAAAAGAAGATCGCAAATTACTTCGCTACAGGAAGGAGTACAGAAACAGACACTCTACTAAAAGAACAATATTGAGGATGTTACGAAATAGATGGCATCACAAACATGATTATCATTCTGGCCTGACTAGGTTTATGCTGCGACAAAATCTTCATTGGCGAATAGGCATGTCAACGCGGAGTCGAAATTCCAGCGTTTAGCAAAACTTTTTGCCTCGATTATCAGGGTACTTCTTCACAATTCTTTCTATGAAGAGGGAAAAAATAACGTCTTTAAAGTATTGGAGTTCGACTCCGAACTGCAGGTGCGTAACCAGATTTTTTTTGGGGGGGGGGGCCTGACCCTGAGACTGTATATAATTTACGTTTGATTTTAAAAATTATGTTATACAAATAATGTCATACGTATAACTGTAACATAACACTGTTTGCATCTGCATTTATATACATACAAATATAACTACATACTCCATGACTCACTCACGAATTTTAAATCACAATTTTTAATATTCTTGGTTTTTTAAATTTCATTTAAGACATTCTGAGGTTTTTATTTTGTTTTTCAAAATTTTAATGTACTAGTCATCAGCAGACTTCAGTGGCTAATTTCGGCTGAAGGGTAAATCACGTAAAACCTTTAATATTATCGTGTCTACAAAACCTGTCTGTTTAAATTTCGATCTTTAGAAGGGCTACAGCTCCGCAGCCCCCCTCCCGTGGGTGCGCCCCTGCCGAACTGACACGGCCTGTGGTCTCAGAAGATTTATCACTTTTCAATCCTGCAGAAAATTCCAAGTTTTATACTTTGATTCCGTTTGATATTACTTGAAACCTTCATACGTTACAGTGAAAAGGCCAAAAATACAGACATGACTTCAGTCCAAGCACGTGAGTGACACACACCATTTAGGAGACTAGACGTAGATTTTAATACAGTATTAAAACTAACTATAGTGGAGTGTAATATTAGTGTGAAAACTGTTTTAAGGTGTTTACGAATAGAGTTTTATTAACATTGAAATAAAATGTAAAGCTGGATAAAGCGTGAATTTTGACAATATCAGCGGTTATATCTTTCTTAAGAAAAACTCTCCTCCATAATAGTGAAGTTAAACAAACATGTAGTTCGTACTGACGTATGTGCTGAACCTACTTTCTTGTCGATAAACGAGTAGGCACTAAGTCTTGGAAAAGTGACTGCGAAGTCCCCCAAACAGTATCTTCTATCTCTACCCACCATAATTTGAAATTTACTGGTTATTGAAACATGTGGTAGTACGAGATTGACCTGGGTTCTTCTAGACGGAGTTAGGAAAGCATACAACCACGGGAAGTTTCTCAAATCGCTCTAACGACGCTGCAGTTTTATAAGGCGCTCGCTCTAACGAGACTTTAATGTTACTACTGTGTCATTTGTTAGAGAGGGGAAACATCATTTAACCTAATCGCGATCCAAAATATATTGAGGCCAAGGTAATACTGGTGGGGAAGATGACGTGCGCGGCTTCGCCCCCCCCCCCCCCCCCAGCTAACTAATATTTTCGTACTGACTATCCGTTGTATGTTAACCAGCACAAATCTCTTGCAGATAGCAAAGGTGTTACGATTCGGACGTAACACTACAAATCAGAGTTTTCCAAACTAGGGCCCGAAACTATGTTTCTTATCTTAGGTAATAAATTATATCACAAAACTGCAAACTTCAAGTCATATTAAAGCTATGTCAGTCTGTCCGCAGTCGGCTGTGCGACGGCATCTCGCCACATCAAGTATTAATCTAGAGTTATTACAAATATCTGAATTAGTGAGGTTACTAAACATTTAAACGGAAATTTTGCGTAACTTCTGTGGCAGTCATATATGGAACCTGTAAAACAGTTTTTTTTTTCAAATAGAAAAAAGGTAGTCATCTCAACAGTGAGTAACCAGTGCCATGGCTGAGGTGGTTATTCGCCGGCCTGTCACCGTGGAAAGCCGGGTTCAATCCTAGGTCATTCCATTTCCGATTTGTAGGGAACAAAGTGGCAACGGGACTGTTTTTCTCAGATTACGTCCGTTTTATCCTGTCACTATCGCTACACCAGAACTCCATACTCATCTTTTCGTCCATCACATACGCTACATAATTTTAACAAAGTCAGATCTTCGTTAAATACAATAGAGTGCAAAAGTGAGTAACCTCGTAGCTTAGGTCTGTTGGCTGGCTATGTGATTGGCCGGTCAAGTTGAAATAATAAGCACAGATGGAAAAATACTTTTTCCCAGACATTTCCTTCTAGATGTGAAGTATAATCTCCCCCCCCCCCATGGCGCAACAGCCCCTAATGGGCTAGGATCTCCTCATTATCGAGGCTTCATATCACACTTTTTAGACACATCACACTCGGTAGGACTCCTCTGGACGAGGGACCAGCTCGTCGCAGAGACCTCTACCTGACAACACACAACACTCACAAGAGACAGATATCTTGCCCCGGCGGGATTCGAACCCACAATCCCAGCAAGCGAACGGCCGCAGATCCATGCCTTAGACCGCGAGGCCACTGGGATCGGCGTGAAGTATAATACATCGAAATGAAAATAAAGAGAAGTGAATCCTGAGTGTCGAGTGTTAAAGAAGACTAATGTGAAATTTTTGGTACATTATTCTCCTAATTGACAAATCTCACAGTCGAATGGACAGCAACCCTCTTTCGTATTCCGGAAATCCCGGGTTCAAATTTCAACCCGGACAGTATCAATATTCACCAAGGATTTTCGATGTTTTCCTCACGTCCTTTAAACTAGAACTGCCGCATTCTACACCTTCCACGCTTCATTATTCCCTAACAATTCATTCAGTGCTGCAAGATACACACTATCGAAAGCGTCGTTACATTAAACGGGAATAAATATAACAAATTTCCTTAAATGTGCCTTTTAGCTGCAATCGGTTCAAGGAATCTGTTATCGCTAACAGTACATTTAACCCATGAAGAGAACATAAATAGAAGTCTACAATTTCCACAACCCTGAAGATGGCGGATAGGCCGAAACATTTTAGAGTGTTTACACAGATAATTCTGGTATTTGTATACACTGTACCTTGTTGGTTGTATTGTTTGATTAAATTGGAGCATACGGCAATAATTTATTACAAAATTGTCATTGATAGTGAAATTTTATATGCGAATATACAAACAAATTCAGGCGAATATCAATCTGAACCCAGATGGATCAGTAGAAAAGAAGGTAAAATCACACTTAGTGAGAAAGGGAGGGAGATAAAGGTGAGGAATCGAGGGTATAGATAAAATCCAGGAGCGTAAGTGACAGACAAATTAATTCTTGGCGAGGGGATTATCACAATTTTAGAAAGTTCCTAGATTTCCTCCGCTTCTCCCTCTTATAAGAAGAGTAAAGGTGCTAGAGCTAAAGACATCAGCAGCGGAATGTTCATATTTCAGGCTAATAAAATGGAAATAAAAGAAATTGATGCGTCTTATAGAAATGGGATTTGATTTCGACAAACCTGTCGACGTAAAAAGGCGGGAGGGTGCCGCACTTTGGACTCCGACCACAGAATAAAGTAGCCCCTAATGCTATACAGAAAAGGCTGTGCTATTTTGTATGCCGTTAGCCGATACATTCTCGTCATGAGGCATTGGTGTCTAACATAAGCAGTTGTCTGTGGGGTAAAACTGCACAGAATCCAGTTACTTAACCACTATTGCTACGTCTGAAAAGAAAGCACGTAGAGTTGTGTATTCCCACAACCCATTACACTCTCTACTTTTACCGCTTTTTTTTATGGTTTCTACTGAACAAACAATGTCTTTGTAGGAGAGTATGGGAGTCCAAGTCGTGTGGCTTCCGACTGCGCGAAATAATTTCACATAATGAGAGTGTTGTGTGACAGGGTGAGTACAGAATGTGGTTAGCCGTGTTACTAGACACGGTAGGCCGAGTTATGCGATTTCGAGTGCCTCAGTAGCGTCATTAGCACGGTTTGACATACGCTGCCGCTCACGTTTCATTATTGGAGAACGCAGCTTAACTGAAGCAGCGTTCATCGGGGTTAAAGCCGCGTTCCAACAAATGGTGTGTTTGACGAACATTTGTAAATGTCTGATATTTGCCACACTGTGGAAACCGTGCACTTGTAGAAATATTGGCCCCTCTCCTTTCCCATCGAACGTCGATAGATGTTACAGAAGCAATGGTAACCAACAATATTTTTTTACTAATTCGAGAGATTTTGTTGCGTTCCCAGGACTCATTTATAATTGACAATGAGATAGGCGGCTTGTGTGTGGACAATCTGTGTCATTCGGCACCTCCTCACATACCCTGGCCACGTTAAACGAGTCGTGGAACGCGGCTTTACACACATCATTCCTGATGTCTGTCACACACACACACACACACATATAAAAAATTATTATATATATAATATGGAGATAATTTGGACCGATCGCGTGAGAAATGAAGAAGTATTACAGAGAGTCAAGGAGAAGAGGAATATCCTAATACAATAAAAAGAAGAAAGGCTAACTGGATTGGTCACATCTTGCGTAGAAACTGCCTTCTAACACACGTTATTAAAGCAAATTTAGGGGGAAGGATAGAAATGACGGGAAGACGGAAAGAAGGCGTAAGCAGCTACTGGATGACCTTAAGGAAAAGAGAAGATACTGGAAATTGCAAGAGGATGCACTAGATCGCACCCTGTGGAGAACTCGCTTTGGAAGAGGCTACGGACCTGTCGTAAGACAGACTACAGAATGAATGATGATGAATGAATATATGCTTAAGACAAACACTTAGTGAGCTCGCAGACCTGACAAACATTGTACGTCTGGCCAATTTGCGTTGTAATAATTGCCTTTGTATCATGTATTCATTATTTGCCGGGCGTTTCATATAATGCTTGAGCATGTACGTAGTTCTGAAAATTCGTTTCCACCCCCTACACGTAAGCGCACGTGATGGAATGCTTTTATTCGGCCTATAAGCTGACAATTCAGCATTAATGCCTTTTAAAGAAACGAATGTCTCTTTACATCCCCTCTTTTTCTTCTTTTTTCTTCTTCTTCTCTTCTTCTTCTCCTTCTTCAAGCAGTTGAATTATGACTGATGTCAGCGCAGTTAACTTTGTTACGTCACCTGTACTAAACTACAGACAGTTCAAGGAGCTCCCTGATGAAATTGAAAGTATATCTTTCAACTGAAGCGGCTTGAACTAGTTCTGACCTGGCAATACAGCACTTTCCGTGACTCAGTACACGGCGGGTGTGTGCATTTCAAATTCGACCGTTCATTCGAATTCTCAAGAGCTTAAAAAGAGTTTAACAAAAGGCATTTAGGCGGGACACAGTGTAATTCAGTGAAAGTGAGGGGGAACGCCATTTGAAAGTTGGAAGGAGCTACCACTTGAGCAAGGCTGCCCACAATGGTCAATGTAATCATATCACGCAGTCGTCCGAATTTCTAACGTAAACTTTTCTCTTAAATTGATGGAAGAACACAGATTAAGGGATCTGAGAACAAGATGCTGAGGAGAACAATCGGACATAAGAGAGAGGAAGTTAACAGAAGACTGGAGAAAACATCATCAGGAGGATATTCACAATTTGTACTTTTAAACAAATATTCTAGAGCGACTATATCAAGGAGGATAAAATAGGGGGCGTCATATTCAATATCTTGGTAAGATAAAAATGCATACCAAATTTTAGTCGTAAAACCCGAAGAGAAGACACTTCGTGGGGGGATATGGCGTAAACTGGAGGAATATATTGAAAGGATCTTAAAGACACGGCGAGGCCGTGCCATGGCTCAGGCCGTTAGTCGCTGGCCTCACACCGCGGAGGCCCGGGTTCGATCCTGGGTCAGTCTATGTGGGATTTGTGGTGGACAAAGTGGCACTGGGACAGGTTTTTCCCCCCAGTAATTCGGTTTTCCCCTGTTAATTTCATTCCACCGGTGCTCCATTACTTGGGAAAAATGAAAAAAAACGAATCACCTTCATCCTTCATCACAGGGTTGCACAATAAGCTTTAAGGCTGCGGTGCGTCCGTAGCATCTGCTGCGGGACCCTTCACCACAAAAAAAAAAGAAAGACACGATGTGTGAAGTGGCTGTGGGCAGAGTGCTATGGCAGACTTCTCTGAACCTGTAATAAACATCTGGGTTCTTGAAGAGACGGGTAATTTCTTGACACGCTGACCGACAATTTGCTTCTGAAGATGGTCTCTGCTCCATGGAGTTGAAGATCAAGTAACTAGGCTACTACCCCACTCGAAACTATGTGACACTATTCATGATTTTCAGGACCTGAAACAGCAGCGCAATAGCCGCTAAGTTCTTGGTCCAGTGAGACTCCAAGCGCAATGGTGTGCAGATATGCACGGGGCTGTACTGTGGGTTCTAACAGCACGGAAAGCAAATAAACCACCTTTACTTATGCAGGAAGAGGGAGGACGGTCTAGACGATTCTGACTGCAAAGAACAAACTCATGTTACGTGTAATATCACGAAGGCGTGTGGTGGTGGCTCCGTTGTGCGTCTCCTGCGACCGGTCGATTCTTATGCGACGTCACTGCGGAATGTGTGACGTCACAACCTGAAGGCGGTCGCTTGTACGTCCGCGATTCTATAGCAGCCCTCACTATAGAGATTCTATGTCACTTTCCTCAATTCTAAATAGTATGATTAGAGAAGACGTAACAATCTCGTGTTCCAATCATGCCGCATAAAACGTCGCGACTCTGTCTTTGTGTCCTAAGTAAGTAATTAACACTATACATGACATGAGTATTCAGCAATTTTGACAGCTTCTCGCCTGATTTCATTTCCGGTAAACCACTTTCTGTAAAATGAAATTGGGCTGAAAAAATTTGCCGTTCAAATTAACCATTTACAGAATTCCTGTTATTCCACACATATTGAAATATATCTGCAGATAAATTGAGTAGGCATTTTTTGTGTAAAGTGTTTATATAAGTGTCAATATTTAATTACTGGTGATTGCGTTGGGTTGAAAAATGTAGATATTTCTTCCTGTAATTTATGAATATTATAATATATAATATTAATATATACTACATAATATATAATTTATATTATGTAATATTACTTACGAGACGCTTCTCAGAAGTTGTTATTTTGCCTATTAATGCTTCGATATCTCTGTTAGTATAAACAAAAGTAACCATCTATATTTAATTTTATATAATTTTAGGTGACTTCACGTAGCCGCTAAAAGTCCCTATTACTTTCGTCATGTCCTCCGTCTGTCCGCATGTATCAGCGTGGATCTCACTTGACGGATTTCCTTAAAAATTTATATTGGGAGCTTTTATGAAAACTGGTCGACAAAATCCAAATTTTGGCAAGAATATTGGGCACTTTACATGAGACCTACGTACGCTGTACTGTTGGAGGCGACATTACATCACCATAAGTGCGCTCTTTTCGACGGAAATGGTATCAGGCTGTTAACCGTCCATCCTCCCGCACCTCTGGCCTGCTGTCCGCATGGATCAGCGCCGCTCTCACTGGGCGGATTGACGTGAAATTTGATATAGGGGACTTTTATGAACATCTGTCGAGAAGTTTCACATTTGGTTAAAATCGGGCAAAAACATGGACACTTCACATAAATACATAAGTAAGTTCCACTGTTGCCTGCTAAATTAAATCGCCATTAAAAGCACGCTCTAACTAACTAACTAACTAACTAACTCCATGGAGCAGAATCCTTCTTGGGAAGCTAACAGGTCGTCAGCTAGTCAAGAAATTCCCCGCGTTTTATGGAACCCGAAGGTTCATTACCGCACTCACAAGAGCCCGCCACCTGTCCCTATCCTGAGCCATATCAATCCAGTCCATGCCCCCCATCCCACTTCTTGAAGATAAATTTTAATATTTTCCTCCCATCTATGCCTGGGTCTTCCAAATGGTCAACTTCCCTCAGGTCTCCCCACCAAAATCCTGTATGCACCTCTCCCCTCACCCATACATGCTACATGCCCCGCCCACCTCATTCTTCTTGTTTTGATCACTCGAATAATAGTTGGTGATGAGTACAGATCATAAAGCTCCTCGTTATGTAGTCTTCTCCACTCCCTTGTTACCTCGTCCCCCTTAGGCCCAAATATCCTCCTCAGCACCCTATTCTCGAACACCCTCAGCCTATGTTCCTCCCTCAGTGTGGGAGACCAAGTCTCACGCCCATACAAAACAGGAAAAATTATATTTCTGTATATCTTAATCTTTGTAAAAGCACGCTCTAGGAATGAAATGGTATGACGTTGCCAGGAAAGCTGTGGAGGTACAAACATAAAGCGAACGCGCCAAAATATTATGTTAGACGTACGTTGTTTTACGCGTTTGTTGCTGAGTGCTTGCAGAGACAGCGATCTTTGTGGCTGTGCCCCTTCCTTAGGTATAGAATGGATTGATTTTAAAGGGGCGTAAGCTACACTTATGTTAGTAGGTTTACCTCTGTTGATACCGCCAACAAGACACAATGTCAAATATCGGATAAGGTGTAAATGCCTATATTTTTTATTTGCGTTCCCACTTTACTGGCTGTATATAATGTACATGGACTCTTTCGAAAGTGTTCACGTATTATTTTGCTCACCGATACGTAGCCTAGTATTACTATTACGTCACCAACGTTGCCAAAATAACGTTTACTATCTAATATACGTTGCGCAAATATTAAGTGAAGATTTATTACTCCATACTGCCTAGGCAGGTTCATTGTATCTAGTTCAAAATTTACACCTGTCTGTCTCATGTAACTAGACAAATTTTTACATTTTAATTTGACAGTATTCTTACACTGACCACTCGTTCTTCAATATGCAGGTTTCACAATGCTGTTTGTTGTGTGTGATATTTTTAGATTTGTACGTGGTGTGTTTGAATAGTTCTGTTGTACTTCTTACTTGTTTAACACGTATGTAAGTATGTTCCATATTTTTATAAAGTGTTTCATTTTCTGTAGACTAATTACAAGTCGGAGGCGTGGGGCTACGACCCCACCTCGTAAAAATATCACTGTCACGCAACCTCAAGGAGATAAAGCCGGACAGTTTATTGGACATAGACAAGGAAAGTATAAAGGTAAACAAATGATAATATGATCAAAGGATTTGCTTGTAGGCACTTGGAATGTGTTAGGGTGGATGAAAGTGACCCTGTAAGGAAAGTCCTTTGTCCTAAACCGGGAGGAATTGGAGGTAGAAAAAGAGACAGACCAAAGTTGAGGTGGTGCGACGAGTTAGAGGAGGACGTCGTACGAGTTGGTTGTAGAAATTGGAGACTTAATGCACAGTCAAGAGAGGAGTGGCGGAAGCTCTTTGAGGAGGTCAAGTCCCACCCAGGGATGTAGCGCAATTGGGAGAAGAAGAAGAATTACAAGTCGAAAAATTTAACACAAAATATATACTAAATTTTGTTAAAACATTGAGACTCAAAATTTACACAGACGAAGTGAATTAAATTTTACTTATCTCGAAAATTATTCAAGTATATTATCATAAAACAATGGCGCTAAAGACTATTTTCCGTCAAATTCTCTGCATGGGAAGGATGAATTGTGTTAAGGGTGAAAACTTAAAATGCCAGCTTTTTACTCCTTGTTTAGTGCCTCTGAATTTCGCCGAAGATCCTTGAACTCCCCCTTCCCGCCTTTCTCACTGCCAGGTTTTCACATGACGACGCAGGTAACAGCTCTCGGCATTGTTTCGTACCCCACTTAATCAACCACAATATAATACAAATACTTTAACAGAATAGTCACGATAAATTATTGGTCTCTACACAACATGTATGCCGATCCCAGTGGCCGTGCGGTCTAAGGCGTGGGTCTGCGGCCGCTCGCTTACTGGGATTGTGGGTTCGAATCCCACCGGGGGCATGGATGTCTGTGTTGTGTTTGTTGTAAGGACGGTAGTATGAAACGTAAAGTGACGTGAAGGACGAAAAGGATTTAAACAGTACAAAAATGGATCAAAGGGGAAAAACCCCGGACAGGCAAAAAAAAAAAAAATCTCGCCGGGGGCATGGATATTTGTGTTGTGTTGTTGTATAAGGACAGTAGTATGGAACATGAAGGACAGAAGCATTTAAAAGTACAAAAAATGGATCAAAGGAGAAAACGGGACATGGAAAAAAAAAATCCCGCCTAGGGCATGGATGTCTGTCTCTTGTGAGTGTTGTGTGTTGTCAAGTAGTGGTCTCTGCGACAAGCTGGTCCCTCGTCCAGAGGAGTCCTACCGAGTGTGGTGTGCCTAAACTGTGTGATCGTGAAGCCTCGAAAAATGATGCGGCCTAGGCCCCCAAGGGGCTGTCGAGCCATTGAAAAAAAAACATGTATAAGTAAGTGGAAATTAATTTACAGCACCTGTACCAACTGCACAACTCTTGCCTCATTAAACAACTTTGTGCTGGTGAAATTCATCAATGAACAGGGGTGGAAACATACTAACATCGCTACCAATGCAGTTACCTTACTTGTCAGAAGTCGAACAAGGATCCGACGTGTATGAGATGGGTGTTCTCTCCCACGCGCCTCAGACAAGCGAGTTGACATACACCTTCTTATTGGACTAAGGAAACTCTCAATTCCGCACCGTTCAAGCGCCTCGTCCCAGGGGAATTTCGTGCATGTCGACACAAATCCTCGGAATCCGCAAGAACGATCAGGCGACATGTGCGGGGATTCCCCTCCGATCAAAATAAACCACACGGTCTCAAGGGCTGTAGATTACTTCAAATATAGAAGCTGGCTGTCGTCCGCGTCTTGTCCTTTACGTAGTGTCCCAATTCGATTCTATGCTTGGCCACATTGTGACGGTTGTATCTGTACATCTCGAGAACTGCTGGGTTGAGTGTGACAAAATTTGATATAAAATTTATGTCACTGGAGGCCACACCACATAAATAATATTTAGTTTCATACAATCTGCAACAGTAACATGGTAAAGGCAAAGCAATCCCTGTACAGGCCTGGGCAGGTCCTGAGGGTTCCAGGAGGTTGAAGTTCCCACATTTCAAGACAATCGGCACATGAAGGTGGTAAGGTTGTCAGCCCTAAGCCCCACCCGCCTTTACCCCCCAGAAAATATTCCTGGTACTCATTTCTGTTAGAGGCTGAGTCGACCACAGGGCCATAGTGCGGCCGGAAGGATTATGTCAATGAAAAATTCCAATGACGTCATCGGGAATTGTAGCGCAGTGCCTCAACCAACTGCGCCACTGCGTGACCCAACATTAACACGGTAAAAAAAGGTAAAGCAATCCCATTACAGGCCTTGGCAGGCCCTTAGGGCTCCAGGAGTTCGAGGCTCCCAGGTTTTTAGACAATCGGCTCATGAAGGTGGTAAGGTTGTCAGCCCTACGCACCGGCCGCCTTTACCCCCAGGAAAGATTCCTGGTACTCATTTCTGTTAGAGGTGAGTCGACCTCAGGGCCATAGTGCGACCGAAACGATTATGTCAGTGAAAAATTCCAGTGACACCATCGGGAATCGAACCCGCGACGTTCCGGTTTGTAGCGTAGTGCCTCTACCAACTGCGTCACCGCGTGCCCCCAACATTAACATGGAGGATGTACGAATTAGTGCGGTCGCAGCAATACTACAGCAATTACCAATATGCAGTAACCATGATAAACAGTAGTAGCCACGATACACAGAGACAGCACATTAAATACAGCGCTAGTAACTAGGAGGGATGGTACTGATATCAAGCACAGTAATGAAGGTATCCACAGCAATGAAGTTTAGAGCTGTGCGATGTACAGTTGGGTTGGTTACACTCGAATACGCTTTTAGAATGCAAAGGTGCAAAGCAGACACGCGAAAATATGAATATTCAGTTGAGGATTACACTTTTCCAGGATTGTTAAAACTGTTCAACGTGTCATTTAGTGTCAACCAACCCGTTTCTAAGTCCAAGTGTATTTGACCCTCAGGCCGAGATTAAATTGATTATAACGATTCGACACAATTCGATCGCTGCTTGTGGTCGGACGTCCCTCACATATGTTGCCTTTATTATTCCTACTAACCAACCAACCACTAGACTAACCTACTGTCTGCGTAATCCCAAGCTTCCACCGTGTTGTAAATGAGTTCTTCGCTCTTCTCGAATATTACGCAGCGTTGATTGGTAGTTGGTTACCGAAGTTTCTGGACAACATCGGTCCCATCTTAAAAGGCACGCCTTGATAATGTGACCGATAGTTTGTCCCGAAACGTCGGTAACTAACTACCAATCAACGCTGCGTTACATCCCAAAAGAGCGAAGATATTAACCTACTGTCTGACTGAGTACTGAAGGAGGCTGTTATTTTCTACTACTTTGCCTGCCAAGGTGTCTGAACTAGTACCGTCAACGAAGATACTTCACGCCTCCCCCCACTCTTCGCAGCCATTGTCCTTCACTACTTAAGACAGTACTAGCTGAGCAGATAATTATCTCACTAAATTCTTTGTAAATTATATCAGTATAGCGGACGGGGTGCCCATTTTATTGTGACCCTGAACGGCAGCTGGGCCATGGGCATCCTGCATTCGCTTGCAGCAGTGGTTCCCGACCTCAGGTAGCGACCTAAATCAGGGTCACAGGGGGCCTGACGTAGGGTCGCGATAGAATTTTATGGAGAACTCGATAATTATGAAAAAATCAAAATTGTGTCTAAATTCAAACAGAATGATCGAGAAAATGTGTTTATAGAATTTATGTTTAATAATTTTAAACATACTGCAGCAATTCCATTTTAAATAACTAATGAACACACTTTGTTATTGTACGGTTACGTAGTATTAGTTCATTTATAGTAAATATCACTGACTATTGCCGTTTCCATGGTAGTGTCGCGGGTCACATACATTGCTACTTCAGAGTCACACACATCAAAGTTTGGGAACCGCTGGCTTACAATTTCTTTTTTACTTTGCACTTTTTTACTTTGCACTTCAATGTACCTGTTTTCATAGACGCATGTCGAAGTGTTCAGAACTCCCGGCGGATGCAGACGGTAGAGCCGCCGCGCTAAGGCATGCGATAAAATGGACACTGCATCAGAACCTATCAATAGGAATTGAACTGTTCTGTAATGTGCTGATGTGAGTCACTGAAGACCACCGACTTCTGGCTCTGGATCTCATCCCGAATCAGATCACAATCTCTCATCTCCGCCATGATGTTACACGTTCCATTGATAGGTTATGTGGCAATAAAACGTATATGTGTCTGTGAAGTTCCGTTATAAATTGTTGTGGATGAACCGGTGGACAGTGTAAAGTGGCGTCTGCCATATTAATTCGTGCACAAAGACTACAGTGCAGCCTCTTTGTGATCCTTGAACAATCAACATACCTAATACTCAAAGCCTTTGTAGTGACATTGTTTAACATGATATTTAACGTGACAGGATTTTCACGAAACGACTTTATTTTACGTAACTTCTACTTCAGCAATCACATTACAAAAGTAAAACCACGGCCAGTTACGTGATGATGCAGACATCAGTATGTCCTCCACTATCGGAACATTTTTAATATGCCCATTCTACTCTTACATGACACGGTGTATATTTACACACAAGGACATTTTGCAATGTACATCCAAAAACATTTTTACCGATGTAACCGGTTACGGTTACTACGATTGTTACCGGTGACTAAGTACTTCATATTTCACACTCCGATACCTTAAAAAGACTACCATAGACACGACCTTTAAGAAACCCCACAAAAAGTTTCAAAGGATTGGTGTGAGAGGAATACACATATGAATGACATTTCTACACGTAAAAACCGCCTGACTTATTGTGCCTTCCTTGTTAAAGACGTAAAGTTTCGGAAGCTATTTCTTCTTCCGTCATGAGGCAAAATACTAAGAAATTGCTCTGCTGGATCTGGTAGATTGAGACAGTGCAAAAGTCCAGTACATTTGTAGGATTAATCGGAACGAGACGTACATGTAAACCTTCTCGAAAGCAAGATTTTCCAAACCTGTAACACAGAACTACCGTGTGAAACCAAAGAGATACAGCTTGTACTCAGGATGTGCACAAATCCATGGAGCAGACTCCTTCTTGAGAAGCCAACAGGTCCTCAGCTAGTCAGGTAATTCTTCGCATTTTATGGAACCCGAAGGTTCATCACCGCGTTCACACAAGTGCCCGCCACCCATCCCTGTCCTGAGCCAGGCCAGTAGAGTGTGATAGGGGGGGGGGGGGGTGGAGGACTGGTATATTTTGAATTGGAATGATAAAATTTGTACAAATACATTAATTATTTATACACTCCAACGTGTTTCAGCCTTATCGGTCATCTTTAGGGATACCATTAAATACTAAAAAAAAGATCCTCAGAACTAATATCATCGAAATATGTTATAGTATTAAGGATCTTCTTGTGGTATCAAATGGTATCCCTGAAGAAGGCCAATAAGGCCGAAACATGTTGGTGTGTTTAAATAATTAATGTATTTATATAAATTGTACCTTGTTCGTTGTATTATCTGATTTCTTACGCTCTATTAATTCTAAGTTATTAACCATTTATAAAGAAAACATGAAGTAAAGACACCATTTAAAGGACTTGAAAATAGACGGAAGGAGGAAATTAAATATATTTTCGAGAAATAATGATTAAATGTTGAATTTATGTGATCCAGGAGAATGTCTGACGGGGTCTCTCGTCAACACACAAATTAATATTTGTTTCAATAAGATGTGGGGAATTATGGATCAGTACAGCAACTATCAGCTTCTCAATAACACTGTATCATGGGGTCAAAAGATGTAGCAAATAACACTGTCCATGTGCTTCATGACGACGTTATGAAATGTGCAGGGGCATGAAAGTGGAGGTCCACGCATTTCAACGACACCAGACGAAGGTGAGTGACCAGGTTCATGCTCTTGTCCCTTTAAACACGGGAAATGTGTAGTTGGATAAGTGGATAGGTGAGCCTCTATTGTCGGTCTGGTTGTGGTGGGAAAGAGAAAATTCTATGCCTCAGCCTGACGGTTGCCAGTTGACAAACTCGTAGCGAGTTACTACACTGGCTGAGATATTCGCAGTTAATTAGTTCAGTAGCAGGACATTGGATGTTGGTAGACTCTGCAAACGTTGGTCGCCTAGTATTTAGCCTGCTGCTGTAAGTTAATGTGACAGGTGTACATAAAATTAATTTACAAGCTCTTGCATGACAAAGCAAATGATGAGCTCAGCGGTCCCCTTGAATCGACTAGAAAAGATGCAGACAGGATGGATGGCATATAGTTGAACAGCTATGAATTACAGCTTGAGAATTAAATACCTCATAGGCATTTCAATTTAAGATAAAATCTCAATAATTTAGTGACTCTCTATGACGGTATAGAACGTTGCATAAAATGTGACAATACATTTGAATATTCTGGACTATAAGACGTAAGGTAAGAAATATTCATAACCTACTTTAAGATACTATTATATTGCACGTCGATACAGACATTGTTTATTTGTTAGTAGAAGCAAGAAAATATTTCCTGCACATTCAGGATATGTTTTTCAGAAGGACGTAAGCAATATAAATGTTCTTGAGGTCTGCGCTCTTCTGGGATATTACGCAGCGTCGAGTGGTAATCCCAGAAGAGCGCAGATCTCATCAACACCGCGGCGGAAGCCTGAAATAAAGTAAAAGTTCTTGTGTAAAGCACTGCATATATTTACTTCTAAATCCAAATGTTACCTCAAAATGACTTTGGTCCTGAACAAAGTTTCTTTAGCTCCACATCAGGTAAAAAAAAACTCAAGTTTCCTATAGCCGCTAAAGTCAGCTGACCATGTCGAAATACAAACTTCTTCGAGGCGATTGCGAATATATATGTAGTTTCAGATTTCCCATGGTACTTAATTTCACTCTGTAGTGCACATTCTTTTATTTCTCATAAAATGTGGTGGAAAGTTACTCAGTAGCATTACTTCCAAAGTACTTTGTCCAAAACCTTAAGACTTCTATGCTAACTGAATTCGATTATACGTATACACTAGAGGCTGTTCAACTGAAACCACGTAATGACAAAACCAATTCGTTAGTATGCCGGAAGGTAACTATCAATTAGGCGTTTCTGCAGCAACGTGGGAGCCGGGATAGCTCAGACGGTATAGTGACTAGGCTACATGCTACTCTTCCTAGGAATCTTGGTTCGATTCCTGACAGGGAAAGAAATTTATCTCTTCTCTAAAAAGGTCAAGACCGGGTTTGGTGCCACCAGCTTCGTATATAGTGCGAACAGGAAGCATTTTCCATACAGGTAAAGCCGCCAGGGCGTGAAGCTGACCGTTCACCCCATCTAGTGCCGAGGTTCAGAATGAGTAGAGCTTTACCTCCACTCTCCCATACGCCTTCAGTGCGTGCACAGTAATAACTTTAATTTAGTTGCGGCCATAAGGATCTTCCGCAAATGCAAACAGACGAAAGCGATGATCCCTAAAAAAATGTTGAAATTCACATCTGAATTCGAATAAATCTTGATAATTAGTCATACGACGGCTATCTAATTGCTGTGTGTTTAAAAGTGGTAACATTAACACTACACATCTCTTCGCACAAAGACCGGTACCATAATTAAGAGATACTTTAATTGTTAAGATATTGCTTCGCTGCAACAGCTTATATGTGAATGCTTAACGAGTTCCTGAGGCATTTTCCGCCTACACTGAGGCATAAATGCGGCAAACTCTGAACATTATGATTCAACGGCACAACTGATAAGACCAGTTACAATTAATTTTACTATGTAAGGCAAGAGTTGATGTCCGTAAAATTTCATTAGCATTTGTGAAATATTAGGCCTATATAGAAACCGGCCGTGCAGGTGTAAAATGGAGGTAACTAACAGAAGTACAGTGCAAGTTTAGGACTTTATGGCAAGAGTGATTCATAATAACGGAGAAGTTACTGAATACTTGACTGCATGCAACTTTCCAGGAAATACACTAAACCAACTAGAAATTGTTTAGCCTATTAGGTACGAAATTATATAAAGCACACTCCTGTAATATGAGAAGAATAACGGAACTGCCTAACCAGGTTTCCACAGCAAGACAGTATTAAAAAAGATACACAACTTTTCAGGGATATGACGTCGTGTATATTGGTAAATAAACACCAGCAGTCACAAGTCAACACGGCATCATATCTCAGAAGACTTGCAAATGCAATAATGAAATTATTAATCAATTGAATTTTAGATCAAGGGAAACTCCCAAATGCAAATCAGGAATTAACATATTGGGTATATCACTGAAGAGCAGTGATGGCAGGCCCCTCTAGTGATGTGGTAGTAATTCAATTTCAGCATTGTGAAGTGTGTTACTGGCCTGTAGAGCTGAACCCCTCGTTCTCACTTCAGAACGACATTCTTCTTCAGATGTTATATTTGTGAGAAAACAGAACATTGCTTGAGCAGTATAATGTTCGTATGTTAATATAAAGCTGGCCAATGGGAACACATACATACACGTACATGCACGCATACCTGCATATAACTTACTATACATACGATTTAAATAATGTATCTTTTACTAAAGGGAATATAAACCTGTTTGGTGACACAGAATATCTTTCAGTGGGAATACATATTAATGATATTATCTTAGTAAATGCGCATTTTCGTTGTTTTAAGTCAATTGAGTTTATGTGGGAACCTCTTGATCATGGTGCTAGTTACTTCTTTTCACGTTGTGTGCTGTAGGACAAATACACACAAATATTACAAACCATCCCTTTGATATTGCTGTTATGGCGCCGTGGCCCGACCTTCCCGTTGTTCCTTCTAACTTCGGTAAATCGCGCCCAGCGACGTTACTAAAAGAACCAGGTGTCTGACTCCGGTTCAGAAACCTGATTCTTTTTAGTAACGTCCTTATTTACCGAAGTTAGAAGGTACAACGGGAAGGACGGGCCACGGCGCCATAACAATTGCTTTTAGCGAATAATTCCCATACATTTACGGATGTGCTGGCATGTTGTTTACCACTGTAAGGAACTACATTCTCATGCATTTAGAAGTCCAAGAGAATTTGAGGAGGATTATTAGGAGCAATGTTAGAATAAGAAAGTTAATAACAACATAACAAAATTACGCACAATGAGTGCGAGAGGATAGATGGTGAAGTAAGTTCGGAGGATTACGTAATCAGCAAGTGTAACATTAAGTCGTGATGTAAAACTGCAATAAATATAGCATACAGTAATTTGAAAAAATAAGGAAGTTTATCGATTGGAGTACCTGTAAAAATAAAGTAAGAGAAATTACAGACTCTTAACCAAGACTATGTAAGGATATAAGGGAGATTTATTGGTAAATACATGGCTGTCGAATTTCAAACAACTGTGGGACTAGCACTGCACTTGAGGCTGTTTGCGGTCTGTATTACAAAAATAATTTTCTTTTCAATAGCTGAAAGGTTTGACCTTCAGTTTTAAATCTTTCAAGCAGAGGTATATGAATAAGACCTGGACATATAAATTTACACATATATTAAAATTAATATATTTTAATGCTACTATCAAAATAGAAACATTCAACGAATTCCTTTCTGAAAAAGAAAAACACCTACTCGGAAATGTTTTCATTTCGGTATAGTGGATGAACATTGTCCTTTAGGGCAATGGTATTCAACCTTTTTTGTTCGCGTACCCCCACATATAATTTCTCTTCAACTTTGTACCCCCAAAGTTGTTGGGAGCATAATTCAAGTTGTACAGATTCTATAATCTACATCTAAAATAAGTTAAATAAATTATATCCAAAATAATGTATTAAATAATAAGTTTTAAATGAAAAAAGCAGAATCAAGCTATTAAATAACAAATATATTATTGCCTATCATATAAAATTAATAAAGGAACAAAGGTATTTTAGCAAAGCAAAATTATATGCACTATGCGGAATAAAATGAAAACTAGCCGCCCAGATAAGAATCGCATAAAGGAGAGAGAGAGAGAGAGAGAGAGAAATGGCGCTCCCAAATCGCATGTCCTTACGTCCGGGTCTCTCGTGGCTAACCCTAAATCTGGCCCTGATTATTCAGTGTTTATCATGAAATAATACATATTTTTTTTAATTTTACGTACCCCCTAAGAAGTCCTCGCTTACCCCCAGGAGTACGCGTACCCCAGGTTAAATACCACTGCTTTAGGGTACTAGATACGTGTATGTACTTCACGTTGTATTCACCGTGCATCGTTATATAACTGATTATCATTCACCAACAAATGCACAAAGATAATTTTTCACTAATTACTTTATTAAAGAATTTCCCCTATACGTATTTCGGCAATCTATATTGCCATCTTCAGGGGGTAATTTTGGTTTGTACATAGACCAATGTACTTATGTCAATAATGGTTATTACACCTTCTATAAGATTGTATAAAATTGTGTAAAATTGTATTATAATATTAAAATAGTATTAAAATAATCTTCACAATTCATATTCATCACCAAGTAGTTATAATATTTGGTTGCTCAGACCAAGGATAATGAGATAGATGGGGTATGTGCATCACATGGGGTGAGGTGCAGACGAGGGTGTTGAAGGGAAAACCTGATAGAGGCACAAATTTATAAAGACCTATGCGTAGGCTGGAAGATAATATTGAAATGGAGTTTAAAGAAATGTGATTGGAAGACGTGGGCTAGACTAATCTATCTCACGGTATGGTCAAGTGGTAGTCTCTGTAAACGTGGTAATAAAACCTCGTGTTCCATAAAACGAGTTATTTGACTAGCTGAGAAACTTCTATCATTTATGGGAAGACTCTGTTTAATGGAGTTAGTTACTTTGTTAGTTAAGAGTAAACTGAATCAGTGGGGACGAGATTCACTTGTTCGTGAACAACTTCTTCGAAGACCCTTCCGAGTTAGCCGCTGACGGTTTGCTGGACGCTCTTGATATTGCGTATGCTAGTGCCACACATTTCTATGCTATTTATTAGACGGCGAAATAATTCAAATGAGAAATGACAAAAAGTTTGGTAAAAAATCTTTGCAAAGTTTTTCCGAAAATACTTGTCGCATTTCTGTTCAAGATCTGGAAAGTGTTAGTATATATTTTGGGGAATGGATTTCTCGCGGGCCCCAGAAACCAAATGGCGGAACGCATGAGGCCCGAGTGCCACACGCCGTGAGCCCGTCTGGAAAATGCCGAGGAATGAAATATGCAGTTACTTAGAATAAAGTATTGACGTTGCTGTGGGTACTAGGAGTAAGAAAGTGGATTACGAAGTAAGCAGAGCCATTAGCTTTTGCATGCAGCTTTCGCCCTCTGAATTTTTTAGTTCCCGACAAGGTAATACTAAGCTCTTGATGTATACCAGCATGCAGAATAAATACTGTTCCTAAGTATGTCATTACAGCGATATCATAATAACAAATTCCGGCGATGTCGTAGTTTCTTCTTTACCAACATTCGTCTTGTATTGCGAGAGGCAGACTTGTGGTACCACAAAGTATACGCGTGACTATGAATACGTTTGCCAATAATAACGTCTGAACCAACTGATCAATTTTCTTTGCATTTCTTCTAAAAGTCATAAATAACAAGAACATGATGTTTCTGCAAACACTGAGGTGCAAGTAGTAGAATCTAATTTTAGTTTCTTCATCTTTCAACTTTGTAATTCTTGTGTGAGTCCTACCAAATAAACCCCTCCATCCACATCTGTCTTCCCAAAACTCCTCCTCTGTAATTTCCATCCTTGCCCCCCCCCCCCCGTGCGTGATATCTTGCCCAAACTGTTTTTTATAATCTGACCTCAGTCTTCCTATTGCCCGGTTTTCGTTTAGTTACATGCTTATAATGTTCTTAGGAATTGTATCTTCGTTCCTTCGTTAGACATGCTCTTATCGTCTAATAGGATTACTGTTACTCTTAAATATCTTCCAGCCTTGATTTTGACAACTTCTTAAAAATTCCGTCTCAGCTACCGTTATTCTCGTCTGTCTATAACGTCTATACGTGGCTACAGGGAAATTTGCAGAGCAAGTAAGCTGCTGTGAAGCTGAAAACTGCTTTCAATAATAACCAGTTCTAGGAAGAACTCTTCATATAACCATACAAATGTGAGATATGACAATTTTTAAAATTGTACACTGTATCTGATGGAATTCTATACAGCACATAAAAATGTTTGGCCACATGAACTCTATACTCAACTTCGTTTCACAGCTTTAACTGATGAAAAATTGTAATTGACTAATAATGTGGGAGCAGAAATTACAGATTCGACACCCCTAATAGAAAGCCTACCACCGAGCATGACCCTCAACCAGTTCCATCCACCTCCTCTCCTCAAAACGTACTTGAGATCAACCTTAACGTAAACTTCCCACTCCATTTAGGTCTCTTACAACAGCATTTTCCAGCAAAATTCTGCACACATTTGTTGTTTTACCCGTCCCAGTCACAAAAGAGAATTCATATATTTAAAAATCGTAGCAGTACCAGATGAAAAGTATTCTGTAACTCCACGACGTTTCAGGTTATTTTGTCATATTTTCTCACTTACTTTAGCATAGGCCTGTCCGAACATTTCTCTCACAATGCTGTCTAAAGTACTTCCTTCCAACTAACAGAGGGCATCTTCCACCCACACACAACTACCGGTCATTATTTTGCATAGGCACTCGTCTGCCTACAGAATTTTGTAAATCATAAACAGTTTTCGCCCCTTAAAAAGTTACAGAGACATGGGTGCACAAATCCCGGATACCAAGTCGCCCTGACGACTAAAATTTGTACGGTGGCGCCTAATGTTTATGAGTTCTCAGTATGGAACTTCATGTTATCCTTCTGGGGCCTAAAGTTTAGCAGTGGTTTCCAGTTGTTCTTTTGGAAAATTTTTGTACCACTGTATATAGGATATTATCCTTATCTTTTTCATGAAATATGTTTTGAGTAGCGAACACGACGAGAGGACACAACAAATTGCAACCTTAGTTAATCATATAACTAACTAACCAACCAACCAACTCATGAAGAAGAGTCCTTCTTGAGAAACTAATGATTCCCGAGTTAGACAAAAAATTCCAGGATTGTATAGGACCAAAATCTCATTACCTTGTTCACAAGTGCCCGTCACATTTTTCTGTCCTGAGCTAGATAAATCCAGCCTACACCTTCCCATCATATTTCTGTCAGACCCACTTTGATATTATCCACTCGTATATCTTTCAAGTAACTTCTTTTTCAGATTTACTTGCATGCGTTTCTCTTCTTCTCCGCACGTGCCACACTTAATCTTCCTCGATTTGATCACCATAACATTTGGTGAGGATTGCGAGTCTGCAAGATATTGTAAAATAATGCAAGTAACAATCGTCGCATGCGATATCACGGAAAGCATTTTTTATATATTTCGTTTCAGTAAATACGCCCATCTTGCGCTGCTGTTGTTTATTTCAGCGATATGCAATAAAGTTTATATTTGTATATTATGACTTATTCCACATCCAGCTGTCACTTCGACAGTCTTATGGATCCATGGAATGGTATGTATGTATGTATTGTATGTATGTATGGCTAACGAATGTCCTGGACAAGTTGTTGTACCTTCTGCTTCGTACTTCGATCACGATCCACAGACGACACTTCCGAAAGAGGACACCAGCTGTCCTTCTCAATACTCCAAGAACATCTTGGGGTAGTATCACAAAAGTCACCTTTGTTTTTCAAGTCTTCCCAGTACATCATTCACAAAAACTCCTATCGACGATACGTAATTTGAGCAGCTCAAAAGTTATCATGAACACACCAACACGACAAACTCAGTCTCAAATATGACGACGTTTTATTGCGTAACAACACACCGTAAGATTTTGTGACGGCAAATTAAAAGCAACGGTCCATTGCAACCCCCGCAAAATACTGCGGAGCTATTGCTGGCATCGAAAGTAGCTTAGGGGCTGTTAAACCGGAGACTCAGGCGTACGTGCGAGTTAAAAATACATTTCAAATTCTCAACTTGCAAATACTTTTCAATGGAGTAGTAACGGGGCTACTGACTGGAAGACCGAGGACAAGGGGTTACATTCCTGGCATGGGTAAGAGATTATTTTCGTCTTTATAGCTCTGGTTCTAGAGCCCACCGAGTCTCTTACTTAAAGGGCACAGGGGTCTCTTTCCACGGAGGTAAAGCGGCCAAGGCCTGAAGCTAATTATTCTCGAACACTTAGTACAAACGTACGAATGCACGCAGCTAGACTTCCACATGCCTTCCAGATATGGTATGTATTTAAGCCCTTTGTGGGAAAATGAATAAACATAATTAAATTCTCTAAGATTCTGATCATCAGAGTCGCTTTGAGATGTTCCTCGGAAAACTTCTGGTTCTACGAAAGATGAAATGGGCTGAGTTAGAGACTTAAAATAGTACAAGATGGAAAATACTTTGTTTTATACAGGTCAACGAGATTTGTAAGGGAAGTGGACCGAACGTGATAGGTGAAAAGAATGCGGACGGAATTTGTTTTTGGAAAAACATCTTAAAAAACGGCCATTTGAAAAGCTGGGGGGGGGGGGGGATGGAAGAATAAGAATAATAAAGTTGGTTCTTAAGCAGATACTTAGTGAAGCTGGGGGATAGATTAAAATGGTTGGAATTATTTCCAATTGTAGGCTTTGCTACTAACGGTGTTAAACATATGATTTTTTCAACACAGTGTTGGTCAGATTTTTTGTGTGGTTAAGGGCCCCGCAGCAGAAGCTACGAACGCACCGCAGCCCTGAGTCTTCTTGTGCAACCGTGTGATAAAGATGATTAGTTTTTTCCGTTTTTTCCGTGTAATGGAGCACCGGTGGAATAAAATTGACAGGGGAAAACCGAAGTACTCGGGGAAAAATCTGTCCCAGTGACATTTTGTCCACCACAAATCCCACATGGACTGACCAGGGATCGAAACCGGGCGTCCGCGGTGGGAGGCCGGCGACTAACCGCCCGAGCCATGGCACGGCCTGGTTAGATTTTATCTGGCTAATAATTTTATGACAAAATTGACACACTTTTTTTTTTGGAATAGTCTCTTAGGATGCGAGTGAAAATGCAGATATAGGAAGAAAGCATAATATTGCGTGACTTTCTAGAAATTATCCCACACCTTCTCAACCATGAGGGGTAATCGAAGTTTCTAAAATGTTGATAGGGTAGCTTCCCAGAAACCAGTCAACCAGTACTGATCGATGCCATTTTGGCTGTTTCCAAGATGGTATGAGAAGGAATTGTTTTATGGCGTCCAGGAGCTTACATAATGTAAAAGCTCTAAGAATGTTGACTGTCATGTTCTAGATATTGAGTGACAAGATACTTGTAGCATGTATGACACTGCCTATTAAACACAACTGTATTTGAAGCGTGATAAGTGCATAAATAAAGCCCAATAAAATTACATTAATGCATCTTAAAATCTGCCGAAACCACTGCGATCACGGTAGTACAGTATAAATATATATAATTAAATGTAGTAATTACTTACTTTAAATACTTAATGCACTCTAATTTCAATGCTAATGTTCACCAGAGTTGCTTTAAAGCAAAATTCACCGCTGAGGAAGACACATTAGTGTCAAAACTCGGAGGCTTTATCATATAAAAATATGAAAGCATTTTACAAGATTGTATTGCTTTGGAGTAGCAGTAGTGGATAGTTTTTTATTATTTTATTCACTGTTGTACTTTAAATTCAATTCCCTGGACTCTGCCGTGTCAGCCACTCATGGTCACTGGTCACCACACAAACACTAGCATTGACTGTCTGAAGCCACGTCTGGACAAGATATTTGTTGACTACCTGTACTCAACAAAGGCCTTGTGTGGACCTGACACCCATTACATAATTCTACAACTTGTCGATATAATTTTTATTTAACGATCCTTTATTAACTGCGTCCATGATAAATGGATCCCTGTCACTACGGCATGGCCATCCTCAGGTTGCGGTTGGAGGAGACGGCCTACAGATAAGGGAGGAAGCGGCGAATATATTGAAAAAGCAGTCGCAGGCAGCCGAAAATGAGTGGTCTCCCAGGTTAGGGGTTGGAGAGAGCTAAAAACTCCATACTGTAAAAAATTAACTTGACACGAAATAATCTGCATGGCCTTGGATTTGAAGAGATCCTTTGGCTGAGTAAACAAATCAAGGAGATTTTATGTTATTCATACCGTACATTTTTTGATTATTTAGGTTCTATCCTACAAATGTACACTTTTATTTTCTATTATTTAATACATATATTTCATTGAAGATGGTCCAACATGTTTCGAAACTTATATGAGGTTCATCTTCAGAGACATCTGTTTTAAATTACACCAGCCTTCTTCAAAGGTACATGTTAGGTTATACAGTTTAAAATGTTGTCTTTGTTGTCTTGTGGTTACTACATATCAGGTTGTATGTTCGTTTGTGGATGGTTGGGACAGTACATAGAAACTAAAAAATCAAGGAGAATGATATAGGCAGGGCATGTGTCACGTATGAGAAACGAGAAATGCATACAAGGTTTTGGTAGGACACCTGAAGTAAAGAGACATCTTAGAATACCTAGAAGTAGATGGGAGGATAATATTAAACTATGTCTTAAACAAATAATATGGGAAAGCGTAAGTTGGATTGATATGGTTTAGGATATTTACAAGCGGTGGGCTCTTGCAAAAACAGTAATAAACTTACGGGACTCAAACAAATTGGAATTTGTTGACTAGCTGAGGAACTGAGCTTCTCAAGAAATGGGTCTACCGGCTCCATGGACTTCCTTAGTTTGTTAGTCAACGACTGCGTAAGTTATGCAGAACATGGGGTTTGTAAGACCTCTGCAGCGCATGCGACCCTTGATGGAATGGTGCTGTACACAGGACTCATTCATTACTGATTCTACGGAAATTCCATCTATTACCATTTACTGAAAGGCTTTAAATCAATCACGACATCTGACACATTCTAACACGGTTAGTTTTTGGTTGATTTATGCAATATGTCCTTTGTTAGCTCATAAAGGCATCGTAGTATCAAATACTGTGTTGTTACACTGGCTATAAGCTCCACTGAGTAACGAACGAAAATTTTGTTGGTCCTATTGTTGAGCGGTATCAGCCACAACTGTGTAACACGCACAGTAAACAATCTGCTACAAACTCGATTGTTGACGCCCACTGATCTCAATGGCATCTCCTACAGCAATGGAATATATACAGTACACAATGTGGTACAAACTCAAAATGTTTACAGAAATGTCAATGCCCCTTAATCTCCATTATTGTCCATCTGAGGCTCTCTTATTAAAAGAACTTAGCATTACGTCTGTTTAGAGTAAGGAACACTTTCCATTCAAAACGGAAACAAAAGGGCTGTTAATAACTACAACTGGAGAAGCAAACACAAACGGAAAGCACAGCATCCCCGCACAGCATCCCCTAGTTATAGTCTATCATTGCCCGCATCTATAATTAAGAGAGGGCAGACAGAATGGTCGTGTTTATCCCCGGTTGCCATGGTACACGAGACAAATGGAAGTGGCATATCGATTTCTGTTATTAGAATTGTGCGGTTTTGAGGATGATATTTATAGAATTTCGTGTGACATCAGTGAAATTGAAATACTGACAGAGTTTACAGGGGTGTGCAACTTAACATTTTGATATAACTTGACATTACTTTCACCGTGCACCATTATGATAAATTGTATTTATATACCAACATGTATTACAACTCTTAACAATACCAAAGGAAGTTTACGGTGAAGCATACAAACCAGCAACCCCTGATGATGGACCATTTGGGCCGAAACACGTGTCGGGTGAAGTGATAAGTTTATCTAGTTATAATTTTGTGCAATACATGTTGGTATATAAATACAATTTTGATATAAAATTGAAATTGTTTTTTAGATTATATTAAGCACATTTTATTATTCCGAGAAGAAAATTGTTGTCTTATAACACCGGAACTGAATAACACAAAGGATATCATGCATAGACTATTTGAAGTTGTATATCAAAGAGCTTCATAATTTCCTCCCGTCATCAAATACTATTAAGTCAATGAAGTCATGGAGGTTCAGATGGATGGCGCATGTACCTTGCATACAATATTTTAGTCTGCAAAGTTAAAAGGAAGGTGCTATTTTACAGCAGTACCTTTACCGTGTAAAGGTACTGCTTGGGAGACCTGTGTCCAAGTGGTAGAATAATATTAAAAATAATAATTCAGGTCCTCGCGACGTGATGCTCTGTCACTGGGTTAGTGACAAGGAGCTTCAATTGGACTCCTTGACAGTTTAAGATGAAGGCAATATATTCCTTCGAAACGTCGAGAACCACCAACCCAGTGACATAGAGTCATATCCCAGGGAATCTGAATCCTCAATTACACTGCTGTGCTAACCTCAGATGTCCTAACATTATAACAGAACGTAATTGAATCGGATGTGAGGTTACGGACTGGATTCAACCGACTCAGGATAGGCTCTATTGGTGGGCTCTTTTGAACAGGAAAATAAACTGTGGGGTTCAATGAAACGCAGGGAAATTCATTTTCACGCATGCACGTAGCATCAGATTACACGTGATTACGGTAAAGATGTTTGAAGAAGCCATGCATACGTAGGTTCATGTGGAGTGGACTAAAACTATAATAGGAGGGATAAATATCCGTGCCATAGGTCAGGCAGTCAAGCTCTGGTTGTTCACCGCAGAGGCACGGGTGCAATTCCAGGACAGTCAATGTGAGATTTGTGTTGGATATAGTGACATTTGGACAGACTTTCGTCTGAGTACTTCGGCTTTCCATTGTCAATAAATAATCATGTAACCGATGCTCTACATTCGGTCATACATTAATCATGCGAGGGCTGGACAGGGTCCATTAGAGGCTTCAGTTCCACAGAGACATCATCTGGAAAAAGTAAAAAACCCCAATGAATTAAGGTGTTAGCGTGTTCTACACACCCATAGGTGGATGGATTTCTACTTTCGATAGGAAATTAAACCAGACGTGAATAAAAATCTGCCGGAACATTCCCAGCATCTGAGCCAGTCAAATGAACATTACTTTGCCGAAGGGTGGAACTTAGGAAGCCTGGAAAGACGCGGGATTTGACGTTGCTCCAAGCAAGCATTTCATTATAGATTTCGATGACAGTATACGTTATTTATTTTTCTGTTAGGAATATCACGATATGCAAAAAGTTTTAATTTCATTGCGAGTTTAAAATAAGGATCATGCAGTTAACTGCACACTTTCAAATACTGCCATTCTGATACCCGTACAGTAAGGCAGTAAGATTATTCTATAAAAAAGCAATCCCATTACAGGCCTGGACAGGCCCTTAGGGTTCCAGGAGGTTGAGGCTCCCAGATTTCTAGACAATCGGCACATGAAGGTGGTAAGGTTGTCAGCCCTACGCACCGGCCGCCTTTACCCCCCAGGAAAGATTCCTGGTACTCATTTCTGTTAGAGGCTGAGTCGGCCCAAGGCCATAGTGCGACCGAAACGATTATGTCAATGAAAAATTCCAGTGACACCATCGGGAATCGAACCCGCGACGTTCCGGCTTGTAGCGCAGTGCCTCAACCAACTGCGCCACCGCGTGCCCCAGAAATAATTGGTACGGTGGGTCACGGCCTTTACGTAGATACAGTCACGGGGGTGAGATGTTTAAGACACGAACATAATAATTGGTACGGTGGGTCACGGCCTTTACGTAGAACAGTCACGGGGGTGAGATGTTTAAGACACGAACATAATAATTGGTACGGTGGGTCACAGCCTTTACGCAGATACAGTCAAGGGGGTGAGATGTTTAAGACACGAACATAATAATTGGTACGGTGGGTCACAGCCTTTACGCAGATACAGTCAAGGGGGTGAGATGTTTAAGACACGAACATAATAATTGGTACGGTGGGTCACAGCCTTTACGTCAGATACAGTCAAGGGGGTGAGATGTTTAAGACAGAACATAATAATTGGTACGGTGGGTCACAGCCTTTACGCAGATACAGTCAGGGGGTGAGATGTTTAAGACACGAACATAATAATTGGTACGGTGGGTCACAGCCTTTACGCAGATACAGTCAAGGGGGTGAGATGTTTAAGACAGGAACATAATAATTGGTACGGTGGGTCACAGCCTTTACGCAGATACAGTCAAGGGGGTGAGATGTTTAAGACAGAACATAATAATTGGTACGGTGGGTCACAGCCTTTACGCAGATACAGTCAAGGGGGTGAGATGTTTAAGACAGAACATAATAATTGGTACGGTGGGTCACGCCTTTACGCAGATACAGTCACGGGGGTGAGATGTTTAAGACACGAACATAATAATTGGTACGGTGGGTCACGCCTTTACGCAGATACAGTCAAGGGGGTGAGATGTTTAAGACAGGAACATAATAATTGGTACGGTGGGTCACGGCCTTTACGCAGATACAGTCAAGGGGGTGAGATGTTTAAGACAGGAACATAATAATTGGTACGGTGGGTCACGGCCTTTACGTAGATACAGTCAAGGGGGTGAGATGTTTAAGACAGAACATAATAATTGGTACGGTGGGTCACGGCCTTTACGTAGATACAGTCAAGGGGGTGAGATGTTTAAGACACGAACATAATAATTGGTACGGTGGGTCACGGCCTTTACGCAGATAGTCACGGGGGTGAGATGTTTAAGACACGAACAAAGGACGGGGAAAATGAGAACTGCAGGTAACAGTCTGATTGGAAAATCTGATGTGAAAGGCAAACACAAAGGGTAGTTACAGCTTTGTGAAATGAAAGCGGAAGAATGTCATGGAATTCTGCGTCACTGTGCAGTAAACCCCCAAAAATCACTGATTTTGTGATGTGTGAGGCTTCTGGAAGGCATAGCCCTAGAGTTAACCTGTTATCCGAGGTTAACATCTGTGAAAACTTAGACTTTTAACCAAGTTTTAAGCCATGATTCAGTTTAGTACTAAGTGTAAGTAACCCAGTATTTCTAAGTTGCAGTTTACAATGGGTAAGAATATATAAGAATATATAATAAGGAAAAAGAAGCAGTTGATAATGTAAGGACATATAACTGGCTATTGCTTAGTTAGCTGCCTACATCCCGTTCAGAAGGTCACTGGGGTCGTGCGTTGAAATGCGTTAAACTGAATACCGGTACTACACTTTAAATGATCAACGATTTCTTTCCTTTCCATTACCTGTCGATATAATATTTACTATCATGTTCTGCAATTTAAAGTCCCCTACAGACAATATAAAGTACCAATTCATTAGACGGTTCTTTCGTTCCTTCTACGGTTACTTAATGTAGCTGCATGAAATATTTACTCTGCGTGTCGGTAAATGAGAACTTTCAGCACGGTTCAAAATAATGCCAAGAAAGCCGAGGAAGGCGAAGCACGAAACATTGACAATTAATTTCGAATTTGGTTAACAGGCTATTTAATGACACTGTACTATCTGTGGTCTACGGTGTGCTACTCTAAAAGCGGTAATGGACCCTTGGCTAACACGAGAACAGTGGGCATTTTGGCTAACTGAGTGACCATCAGATTCTTATACAGTCTGTAATTACACAACTGCGTTTACGTATGCGGAATCAGATAGGTTGACCATAACTGTTTCAGAAGGGCTGCGAGATGAGGTGGCCGTACCCCGTTCCAAAACATGTTCCGGCAAAGGTCCGCAGTGAGTAACGAAGGCAATGAAAGCCCTAGGATCAGGTTAGTGGCTCTTCGGTCTAGTTTCGAGCCAGGTACCTATAAGCATACTATGTGTTCCACACCTCGATTTATTTTAAGAATCTTCCTGGAATTCAACTAAATGAAAAGCAGAACTCAAGTTCTGGCAATACTGAAACGAATCAATAGTAATTACTGTGCCATGCTCCATTTCTTTTTCTTTTTTTTTTTCCTATGGCTCAACAGCCCCTTTTCGGGTGCATTGGCCTCCTCATTTCGAGGTTTCATGATCACACACTTTAGACACACCACATTCGGTAGGACTCCTCTGGACGAGGGACCAGCTCGTCGCAGAGACCTCTACCTGACAACACACAACACTCACATGCCCCCGTTGGGATTTTTTTTTGTATGTCCGGGGTTTTTCCCCTTTGATCCATTTTTGTACTGTATTAAATCCTTTTCGTCTTTCATGTCACTTATGTTCCATACTACCGTATAACACAACACAAACATCCATGCCCCCGGTGGGATTCGAACCCACGATCCTAGTAAGCGAGCGGCCGCAGACCCACGCCTTAGACCGCACGGCCACTGGGATTGGCAGATTCGAACCCACGATCCTAGTAAGCGAGCGGCCGCAGACCCACGCCTTAGACCGCACGGCCACTGGGATAGGCAGATTCGAACCCACGATCCTAGTAACGAGCGGCCGCAGACCCACGCCTTAGACCGCACGGCCACTGGGATCGGCGCCATGCTCCATAGTTTGATGTATTTCTCTTGCGCAGTGGTGAAGACAGACCAAAGGTCTGCCGTTGCGTTACATTAGACTCATCACTTCTCTGCCCTATAACAGCGTTCTTGCAATCCGAATTAGACCTAGTGTTACACATTATGTATTCGCTGCAAAGTTACCGCAATGTGTTCGCGCGCGCGCATGCACTCATAACAAGTCGCTAGAGGGAAACGCAGTAACTACAGTGTGCTTTTAATACGAAGCATCTGCAAGTCTAATTATTATGGTTCGTTTATTTTCTCGCTGACGGGTCGATGCATCTCTGTCAAGTCAACTTTACTCTGACAAGCGCTACAAAATTCACGATTATGAAGAATGAACTCTCAGACCCTGTAAATTCGAAATTCGAAGGTGCAAAATAATGATAAGAACACCGCTGAGAAATCCGTGTTCAGGCTTCCGCCGCCATGTTGATGAGATCTACGCTCTTCTGGGGTATTACGCAGCGTCGAATGGTAATCCTTTACCGACGTTTCGGGACAACGAATCGCTTCCATCTTCAAGGGAACCTTAAAGATGGGACCGATACGTTGTCCCAAAATGTCGGTAAAGCACTATAATTCGACGCCGCGTAATACCCCAGAAGAGCCAGATCTCACCGCTGAGCAAATTTACGAAATACCATCCAATTCGCACTTTTATTTACGCTACTTCTGTGTCATTTCTCAGAACAAGAGTTTTCTTGTAGGGAGGTGTCTATCGTGGATCCAAATTTTTTACGGAGAAAGCTGAGGTGATACGTCGTGGTGTTAAAATAATAACCAATTAAAGCCTACAACTAAATATAAATAATGTATGTGCAGGCTAGTAGTGTTGCTCAGGTTCTGGGCAACATTTGTATATAGTCCGGATTGCCTTGCCCCCACATGACGTTATTCTGTCTGCGTCTGCATTCCTACATCTCTGTAAGGCATGGACAGTATCTTTCCTATTCTTTCAAGGAAATTCATATCTACAAACTCAAGCAAATCTTGAACTCTTAATCTGAAACAATCGTCACGATTTTCGTCAAGCACGTCGTTAAGTACGAAATGATTTTCTAAAAAAAAACAACAACAAATAGCCCTTTAAAGTTCGGACTCAATTCGCTTTACGTTTTTTGAGTATCATATAGATTCCAACGTCCAGACCGGTCCTGCGGCCTATCCAGACGCCTGTACAATGGGTACCGGGTCATTCCCGGGGATAAAGCGGCTGGTGCGTAGCGTTAACCACCCACCTCCATCTAGTGTCGAGGTTAAATAAAGAGTAGAGCTATACCTCTACTCCCCCTCTAGGTCTTCATGGACTGTTCTAGGGTGGACTTTACTTACATTATATTCTAAACATCGTGGTTCACTAGAATACTTTCATGGATATTCAGATCTTTGATTCTCGACCCGGATACCGACTATACTGTCTGAAGATTTCGTGGGATTCAAAGAGTTATTTTAGGAAAGATACTAGGATAATATATTTAAATTAACAACGACGGCTTCCCGTCACGTTATTGAAAAGTCTATCTCACTGACACTTTGATTCGTCGTTTTAATCAATGAAACTCAGCAGGCACAGTTCAACAGATAACAAATTACGCAATGCAATAAGATACATTTATCAAAAGGCTGAGTTTTACTCAGTCATTAATAACAATGATGAAAATGAGAATAGTGTCGTTAAGTGAATAAAATAGTGAAATAACTAGGGTTACTGATGAACATGTCGTTAATTTAAAAAATCAGCAAAATAACCAGGAGTGTTTTTGATAACTTGATGCTTATATACCTATACACACCGTGCGGGAAAACAACCAGCTGAATGAGCATGGGACTAAACAATTATGACGACAACTGAAATTTGTCATGACTTCATGCCCGTAGGTGCTAATCACAACGTAAACTCTGAAGATCAGAAAACCTCGCTTAAGTAGGCTAAGAGAGTGGGCCCATAGTAAGTAGGGCTACGCGTGACAAACTGATGCATCACAGTCATCAACACAACATAAGAAACTGAAATGATTCGTTAAACGCACTTACAATAAAATGGTGTAATATATAGGCTTATGTGAGATAAATTTATATCCTTCAATATTAATATAACACAAAAGATGTAGAAGCTTCGTGGAATAGCGGAAAGCAGTACAATACGCATCTTATTTGCGACTGCTTAATAACTCTCAGTCATGAAAACAATTTCTGAAACTGAGAAGACTTCCTTGTCTAAGACAATATATTAGGAGGACTGTTTCTGACGATTCAATGTCCCTAGATCCAACTGCGAGTGTCAGCACACAACATTCTTTTGAACTCTGTTATTACTAAAGTGAGAAATATATTTATGGAAAAAGTATTTGACTTTTCCTTTCTGCCTAGATAGAAGAGTATTATTTCTGCCTGTGAAAAATCCAGGACTCCTATGCAGTGACGGAATTTTATTACAAGCAGTCGCTGAATTATGCATATACTGCATGAAGACGCTGGGACTGTAGTGTAAGAATGCAGCCATAACAGGAAAACGTAGAGCGTCAAAGACACCGCGAAGATACATGTACATATCGGCTGAGGTGTGAGGAGCTCGGTGTTGTTTCATTTAACTGAGCTGACAGTTGGTAAGCTTATACAGTGTCAATAGTAGCTGCAAAAAAAAAAAAGGTACTGACCATTCGTGGAATAACAGTGACAGGGAAAACGGAATAACTGAGAAAAACCTACCTCAGTGTCACCTTATACAACAACAAAAACCTTACGTGGATCTTCTGGGATCGATCCCGGGCATCTGGGATGAGACCAGCTTGAACATTGGCATGCCCGGAGGAAACATGCAGTCTTGCACCCTGTTCAGAAAACTGTGGCTGCTCAGTTGTCTTTCAAATTACGACTTAATATGTAGTGTTTGTTGAATGATGCGTGATTCTTTACTGAGACGTGTTCTTTAGGACATGCAGTCTTCATGGCCTACTTTAAGGCGCTCCTTCACAGTCTTGCGTAACCAAGGGTCCGCGCACTCTGAGATGTCTACTGCTTGTTTTATGTCGATTCGTGAGGTAGTTTTTTTTTTCCAGAGGCACTACAGCCCCTAGTGGGCCAGGGCCTCCTCATTATCGAGGTTCCACGATCACATTCAGACACACCACATTCGGAAGGAATCCTCTGGACGAGTGATCAGCCCGACGCAGAAAACTCTACCTAACAACACACGACACTTTTAAGATACAGATATCCATGCACCCGACGAAATTCGAACCCGCAATCCCAGAAAGCGAGCGGCCGCAGACCCACGCCTTAAACCGCGCGGTCACTGGGATCGGTTGAGTTAGACTTAGAACTTCTAATATCGCAGTTTAAAATAAACTATTTTAAAAGCTCGGCGTTTAGTTTTTTACACCGTGTTTTATAGCGAATCTGTTTCTTCCTTCCCCCGTTCCAAAGCTCTGACCGGCCAAAGTCCTTGTCACAACCACTACAGCTTCCACCTGAACCAAATTCCATCATCGTAAAGATGGTGGAAGCAGATGCCTATGAAATATAGGGAAAAACTCACTGTTACACGGTGAAAAAAAAAACTAGCAGGCCATCATCTGAGTAACTCTCGCACTGAAAACCTGGAAACTTATATTTACTACTCTTTTCTCTTTCTTTCCTTTTAGCGAATAAATTGTCTAAGCTGAACTGTACTGCACTTCTGCACAATCTTATCACTAGTAAGTAAACCGACTATACTGTAGTTCCATTACATTTTTTCCCCAATGGCGCAACAGCCCTATTGGGCCAGGGCCTTCTCATTATCGAGGCTTCACAATCACACTGAGACACACCACACTTGACTCCTCTGGACGAGTGATCAGCCCGACGTAGAGACTTCTACCTGACAGACGACACACTACGCCCCCAGCAGACAGACTTCCATGCCACCAGCGGGATTCGAACCCGCAATCCCAGCAAGGGAACGCCGCAGACACACCCCTTAGACGGCGCATCCACTAGGATCGACAGTTCCATTACACAGGGCAAAGAAAAAATCATGATATCTTAAATGTCCTCTATGCCGTCCATGTGTACCTTCAACTGAGAATGTTAAGTGCGGGCGATTATGAAATCTACTTTTAAAAACGTCTATTTCTAGAGCTTAAATAAGCAGAAAGGCCAGTATATGCTTGTTCTCAGAAATTTCACTGCCATTTTACCGAAGCATGGAATAGAAAACGTTAAGTGCCACTGCTGCCGCGATCGATTGCTTTTGGCGTCTGTCTGTTCTGTGACAAAATCATCTTGCATGTCACTTTTGACAACATGCCAATAACAAGCAGTCAGGAAAACGGTGAAGTTAAGGGCTGGACGACAATGGTTTGATTCCCGGCAGTTGCAGCAACTTCTCTCTTCATCATCACAACCAATCCAGCTCTGAGGCCCAGTTTAAAAGTGCACAGAATTACACGTTAAACCTCCCACAGGTCCCAATCATTTTAGGCACGGTTAAGGGAAACCTCCTTTATAGACACGTTGACCTCCCTAACGAGCGCTTTTAAAACGATACTGTTCTTCAGTTTGTACAAAAAAGAAACTCGAAAAATCTTTCAGTATATTTTTATGAAATCTGGTATTTGAGAGTTTTAAAAAACCTGTTAACCTATTTAAATTTTTAAGCATATTGGACACTTTCAATTACCATTTTGCATAATTTCCTGTAGGGATTTTTGCGTGTATCTGGAGCGAAAAATATTTCAGACCAACTATGTACAGAAAATAAAGATCACAATGAATGTGCACTACACCTCTTTCTTAAACTTTAAAGTTTTCGAAATAATAAGGCAAGAAAAGCGTTATAAGCACATTTCTGAACTTACAGGTTATTAAACCAAATACACCTATTCTAAAACGTGAAAAACAAAATGAACTAATGCAAAAGCTTGGAAGTTGGAATAAATTGTTTTTATATTTTAATGTCGAATACGACTATGGAGCATGTTTTTAACTGCGTGTGCACCCACATAAACAAGACGCGCGTGGGCGAGGTTCGTCCAGAAAGTAAGTTTACATGGTGCACAATTTCGTAAGCAAGGAACACGCACTGACTGATTATATCAGAAAAATTCGTCTCCGAGCAATTACCCGTATGCTTCCTGCACTGAAGCAAATACTTGGCGGCCACAAATTGGAAGACAATCAGAATGTGGAAACAGCTGTGACGTATAGCTGCTAACAGTCCTATCAACATGAATACAAAACTTCGTCCCATTGTAAGATAAATATCTCAACTATGGCGGAGACTGTGGCAACTTAGTGGGACAGCAATACAATGCAATCTGAGCTATACAAATAAGAGTTAACAATTAACCCAAAATCTATGCATTGTGAGCTTATTTCCTGACTGACCCTCGTGTGTGTGTTTTTAACACAAGAGGATTACGTTTCATGTTGTTGAGCACTTAAATAACAATCTAATTTAATATCATACATGTTCCGTGCAGTTGCTTTACATATAGTTTTTTATTATTACCAATCACTGCACAATAATTCTTTTTACTCCTACATGTTTCGGCTACGCATCGTAGTAATCATCAGGGAGTTACTTTTCACAGACGTGCACAGCTTTCAGTATGTCAATGAATGGTAATATGCACATTAATTATTTACAGCAGTAGTCACTATATAGTATCAATATTTATATACAATTTAAATTGTGTATGACATTAAAATATAGTATGTTAATACATAATATATAATATATATATATATAAAAGTCTGTCTCCAAACATCTGTCTTGCAAATCACTTCTAGTTTTGTCCAGTGGAGGCTCCCTGCTATGGTATCTGATGTTTATTTAATGCATAATATCTCTGTACTCTGTACATACTATACGCTGCGCAGGTCTGTGAAAAGTGACTCCCTGATGATGGCTACGATGGCTAGCCGAAACATGTAGGAGTAAAAAAATTATTATTTAGTGGTTGGTAATAATGAAAAAATCTACGCTAAATTTCTTTTAATGTATTAACTGTCTACGAAATCAGACAACCAGAGCCTGTGCCTGTGTCGCGCACTCACAGTGCCTTGTCTACACCTTGACCTCACACTTCAGACAGGACAAGACTGTGATGAATTACGGGACAGCTGAATAAGAGACATGCCAAGGCTTCATTTATATAGCGTAAGGTCCAGAACTCATTCTCCACCTATATATCATCTTCTATGTCTACCAGAAAGTACAATTTAGTCCCTGACGTACACTTCCTCACAGACAATCTGTTTCGAAAAGAGTGTACGGGACATGAAATACAGGGCATACACAAAAGAATGGTGCGGTTTCAAAAGTAATAAAAATTTATGTCTCACATTACACGGGCACAACATACACCGTCAGCGGCGGCAACTGTCCAAGTTTCTCATGCGCTACCAGCAGTTCGCTTCTCATGCTTACTGCGGAGCTCCCCCCCCCCCCCCATTTTCACAGGAATGTACGAGTGCTTCTCAATCGTGTTCTTCCACAGCGCTGGTTCGGACGTGCTGCTGCAAATGGAGACAAGAACCTTCTCCCTTGGCCACCCCGTTCGCCAGATCTTACACCGTGCGATTTCTTTCTTTGGGGGTTCGTTAAAGACAGCGTTTATGTACCACCATTGCCCACGTCCATCCATGAAATTCGTGATCGGATAACGCATGCACTGCAGGCCATTAGAGCGGACATGCTACACCGGGTCTGGGATGAGTTTGATTACCGTGTGGATGTGTGTCGTGTGACCCAGGGTGCATACATTGAAGGATTGTAATTACCAAATGAGAAACTTGGACAGTTGCCGCCGCTGAAGGTGTATGTTGTGCCCGTGTAAGCTGAGAAATAAATTTTTATTCACTTTTGAAACCGCACCATTCTTTTGTGTATGCCCTGTATTTACATCACTGCAGTCTACAAAATTTTCCTGGAAACATCTGCCTCTTCTCAATTTCTCTGTAATTTATTATCTTGTGCTAAGCCTCCTAGACAGTTCTATTAAGACACACGCAATACAATGTCACAGAATTATGGCCATGATGATGATGATGGTGATTAATGACGGAACTGACACATAGCAGTTGCGGTCTTTGTGTAATGATCTAATACAGATATCATCTGGATCCTTAGATTATTTCCAATGAAGCATTAACTGAAGACAATATGACTGACGAGTTATTAATTTAAATCGCCACTTAAAATGTTGATATTTCACAGTGTCGACTGTCAAAGATTGTGAGTGACGAACAGGAAATTATACGGAAGGAAACGGTCGTCAATTATGATAAGGCCCTAATATGGAACTTGCCTGAAATGGAAAATGTGCATTTGGACTTCAGTTAAGTGTTATGCTTGCTCACATTAATTTGGAATATCTAATAAATTAGTTATAATGGCAGAAAATCAACCAACCAGCGGACAGAAAATTAATTTTTGTAGTAAGAGGACCCTAAGCTCCAACCCCTCAATAAGCCTACAAAACCCCGACAATGGAAAGAATATAATTTAAAAAATTCGTGCAATTTCCTGGCATTTGTAGAAGTTTCACCTTAGAATCTTTTAGGTGACGGGTCCTTAGCAGTAAGCATGTTTCAAACCAGCGGACCGCGCGGTGTCAGCTGCCCACAACTTCTTATTAGACATATCAGCTCTTCATACCGGAAGGTCCTCTCCTCCATTCTTCCGCGAAGGCAAGGGTTCCGTCCCAAACCTGTCCAGAGGGATTTATGTTGGACGAATTGACAGTGGAGCAGGATGACAGGTCTTCCTCTCTTGCTTATATTCCACCTATGTTCCACGCTGAAGTCATTCCTGTATCACCGACATTATACTGTTAATTTTGTGTAACAGAAAACGTTAAATAACACTCTTAAAAATTCTTCCATCTTTTTAAGGGGATCTCTTGGGATTAAAGTGGATTTTATGGGACACTCTTATAAGATTGGCAGTAAACGAAACCGTAAGAGAATAATGTTTGGTATTAGCCGGGTTGAAACTTCCGTGTTCCGTTACCGCAGCTTTCGTTCTTTTCATTCTCTCTATGCATCGTTTTCCAGTTTATAGTCTTCATCATAAATGAATTAATTACCTCCTTCATATTAATCTTCAACTTTATAAGACGGTAAATAAAATACCACGAAACGAATTTAAATGCATTTTTGAGAATTCACAATATTATCAGGCTTTTAAACAAAATTTTCATTTATAGGATCTATCCGACTTATTGTCACATTTCATATTCTTATACACAAACACACAAATATATACATATATATTTTTTTTTTATGGCTCGACAGCCCTATATGGGCCTGGGCCTCCTCGTTTCGTTGAGGTTTCATGATCACACACATTTGAGACACACCACAGTCGGTAGGACTCCTCTGGACGAGGGACCAGCTCGTCGCAGAGACCTCTACCTGACAACACACAACACTCACAAGAGACAGACATCCATGCCCCCGGTGGGATTCAAACCCACGATCCTAGTAAGCGAGCGGCCGCAGACCCACGCCTTAGACCGCACGGCCACTGGGATCGGCATATACATATATTGACTTACCTATATATTGTCTATCATAAACAAAATGTTTCATAGCACTAAGTGACTGAGAGATTAAATCTCTTCGTAATATTATGCCTAGTCAGTCCTGAACTTACAGCAATGAAAAGGGAAGGCAGTATCCTAATGACTCTCTACTGCAGCAAATGTTACAATTGCTAGGTAGGAGAAACAAATAGTAATAAAGATAAATAGTGTGTGCCTACATGTAGCCAGATCATCCACGTTCTTAAGCCAGATTACATATTTGAAATAATGCAATATTTCGACTGTGTTCATTGCCCCTTGTTTAAAATACAATATTCTGTGGACAGGATGGATTTCCGCCCTCAGACAAAGGAGAAAGGGAAGCATCCATAGTGTTGGGTCCAATAGGAAAAGTAATTCTGAACGTCTGGGTGTTTAAGCTTATAATAGCTGGTCCTGTCGGTACTAAATATGTCTTTACTTCAGTCTTTTGCCTGAGGACGGAAAGCGGTTCTATCCTGGAAATTCCATTACAAAGACCAACCGGTTACTGCTGTTTAAGGATATATCGGCATTTGTTTCGGAATTCGTACAAAACTCATACAGGCCTATCCACTGTGTAACAATATACACGTTTTGAACGTTGCGGCATACGAGATTCTCACAGCGGTGCTAAGACTATCATTTCAGCAGGTGTTGTATTTAGTTACCACTGTTCTTCAGAAAGTTGACCGTTATAATAAAGTGTTCAATGACGCCTTATACCTAAGTAAACACTCGATGCCCGAACAGCACTCTAAAGAGGAATACGATAGTGTCCCTCTACATCCGTTTCAAAACATGATTCACACACTACGGTACCATTCCGCGCTACATTATCTGCACGGCGGTCAGGGCCTGTTGTTGATCGCTCACCTGCATCTAGCTCCAAGGTTAAGAAGTATTGGAGCTATGCCGCTATTCCCCCTATATGCCTTCATGGCGTGGACAGGAAACTTTCAATGACAGCGTCGCTAAATAAAAAATAAATAATCAGATAGAAATTTAGACAACTTTATACTGGTAGTTTGCTTTCCGAATCGAAGCAATAGGGCAAAGGAATATAGGCCTGCCTTCCATGCTGTGATGCCAAGTTTCTCGGTATATACAGGGCATACACAAAAGAATGGTGCGGTATCAAAAGTGAATCACTTTTGAAACCGCACCATTCTTTTGTGTATGTCCTGTATATGTAACAAGTTAAAGAGAAATCCGCATCCTCCATCTTCAGAGTGAGACGATAAAAAGAGCGGGATCCTCCAAAACTTTGGTTCTCATGTACTAAATGGTATAACGACACATGCCAGTAGGCAGTAATCTTGAGAGATCCCGCCATGAGAACTCAGCTTAAAATGTAGGCTGTACAGAATTGTTGGTAACATACTGAAAGACAAGACAAAGTATATCGCTAGCTGCTGCCTATCGATAAAAATACTTACGTAACTCTTACGAAGGTCGATCAGAAAATAACCTAATCCAATTAGGTTTATATCGATGGACATGGCCACCGAATGATTTTCTTTACAGCGTTGCAGCGAAATATTAGCTGCCACAGATATTGAGATGATCGCCAGGCAAAACGATTTGTGGTACGACGGCTGAAAACGCGGGACAAAAGACTTCTGTCTGTAGGCAATAGAAAATGTCGTTGCACGATAAGATAACTGTGGCGGGGACTACGTGTAAAAGTTGTGGTATAGAAGTACTGTTAAATCTGAGCAGTTCTCGTTAGAGGTGAAAGCAAAGAACCTACAATATATGCATTGTAACCACATTTGCAGACCTACCATTTATTTGTCTGGATTATACATAAAGCGTAGTACCAACAAAATATTTTAATTTACGAAATAAAAGTAAAAAAATCCCGGTCGCGCAAACAGTTGTATTTGGCAAAATCATAAAAATGCCCACTTCTCAAATATATAGTAATAATATTATCTTTAATAAAACGGTTAAAAACCTTCTTGTTCTCATCCTAATTATTCCTAGAAAACATTTTGTGCAAAGAAAAGACACAGTCACTTTACACGAAACCCCGTCTTATATTCAGACAGGCATTAACGTATTGATCTATTTCATATTCAAGTTCTATCAAAGAGAGCTTATGCCCGATTTGTCCGCAGTTCTTGCTGTTCGTCTCAACACTATCAGTTAGAATTAACGGCGGATCTGCAGAATGAAGAATCACTAACCAAAGCAGTTTCGACATGTCTTTAATATCTGCCCTGTTACATTAGACTACTGAATTGTCACATCCCATTACCTACCATGCACGTTGCTATTTTGAGGGACAAATGACTGATTATTTCTTGCAGGCGTTAGTGTTTGCTCTCTATGTCAATGAAACCACTGCATGGGCCAGAATGTTCCAGTAAAATGTTTCAGTTTTAGGTCAGGTACAAAGTAATAGTTATATTATACGGACATTTATACTTAAACTTAAAACTCGCGTCAGAAATTCATGCAGTTTATTACTACATTTACGACACTAGTGCAAGTGGATTTGCCAAATTGTCCCAGCGAGAGTTACAGCTGAATAAGTGTTCTCCTGATATGAGAACATTTATTTGACCTACTTCTTCCTTCCTTTCCTTTTATGTGTGAAGGGAGAACCATAAAAGAAGACGAAGGGTCTGCAATCTGCAAAATCTCTTCAAACAGTATTTTTTAAGTTTTCTTAAAACTGCGCTCGAAATTTGTATCATGGCAGTAGAGAACTGAAGTTTAAAAATTCTCTGTCTCCAGAGTTGTAACGTGGTAACGACAAAATATTATGGGATGGAAGCAGATATATCTGCATATATGATGCAGGAAATTTTAACACTGAAGGAACCGAAAGGGCAGGTGTAGAGGTAACTTTACAGACTTTCATTCGAGCGACACATATTTCGATTCTCGATTGCGTTATCGACTATTCTAACTCGCAGTCTCTACAGGAAAATTAAGATACAGTATTTCAAGGAGGCTGTGTTCGCTTCAATTCAAATTCATCATTCATGATTCAACCTATCGCAGGGCACATTACTGGCTGTATGGTCAACTAAATCACATACGAATTAATGTTAAAATTAAAGACTGTAATAAAAGTGTTTTCGTCTTAGCTGCAAAACAATTTTTCGGTAATGACAGAATGAAAGCCTACACATTCCAATTGATATCATAACATTTAAGTCCCACGATTAAAAGAAATTTCTCACTCTTCAAAATATGATAGGTATTTGTGTTAAGAGTAACACGGAACTTGCGCCAAAACTTGTGGTATATACATTTGTTGAATTTCAGGTCCTGAAATTTTGAATTGTGTTTCACACATGTATATATACGTTAAGTTATGAACCACCAATTTACACATTTGGACAGATTCTTTATTTAGGCGGAGAGAGCAAGAAATGTAGCTGATATTAGTTGCTCCTTAAACTTCTGTGTGTGTTCTCTTTACAAAGTGTCAGAGTAATGTGTTAACAATTTCCATGCACGAAAAACTGTGAGAAAATACGCTGCATTACGTATGTGACACAATTTCAAAGTGTGAATGTTGTTTGCCTTCTGACATAGTTCCCCTGAAAAGCAAGGAAGCCAGCTTACACAGGGTTAGTAATTACAGACTGAAACGGTTTTCCACCTGTTCTGTGCCCAGAGTGCAGAAAAAGAACCAAGAATATAAACGACTCGCCAGCTTACAGGTCCATATTTTTAATTTCCTTGACTGACAATTCACCATCACCCTGTCATACTTTATTCAAAGCCAAGTGATTTCAGCTCTTGTCACATCATCGCAAAATAACAAAATAGGTAAACTATAAACCAAGCGGAATTAATTTTTCATTACGAGCGGGCGATGGATTAGCAATTTGTGGAAGGGAAGGGCCATGATCTCAAAAGACCGCCATGCAATGTCCACAATCCAGCGTTTGAATGAAAAGCGGAACGTTACATCTACTGTGGCCTTCTGACAAAGTTAAGGGAGTAAAATTGGACTAATAAAAAGAAAACCCCTCGGGCACCAAGTCAACCTTATTCTCTCGTAACAAGGAAAATAATCAGCCACATTTATGGACGCGCTGAACCACATCTGATGCCTACTTCGTACCTTAGGCCTCTTCTATCGATAGTAAAGTGTAAATATGTTGAAATGTGTTCAAATCTGGCTACGGCACCAATCAATACAATTCGTTACCGTGCGGATTAGTAACGTAGCGACAAGTTCGAACAGCGCTATCAGTTTGCAAAGAAACATTAGGGGTGCTGAGATAAGATTTATACTTGAACGATTCTAGTAAATATTTATGGCACGTGCCTTTGTGTTTTCATGTGCTAATTGTGCGTTGTACACAAACTATGGAGACTCTGTGATTTAAAACGTCTGGCCGCACATCACAGCTGAACATTCGACAACAATAACAAAAATTACGTCTTTGTAAAAAATCTGGTCACACAGGAGTTCCTCTTTCTACAGAATAGCTGTTTTTCGCAAAGTACTTGGTCATACTGTCTACAATGTTCAGGAGTTTATCAAAATAAATGATACAGTTGGGTTTAGACTACTCCAGCACTATTTACGTTACAACGGATTCTCATTCCATGTGTATATTAATCAATTATGATTCATCGAATTTATTCTTATCCTCCGCGCAACATCAATGCCTGCGAGGCACTCGTTTTAACCCTTCCTTTCTTTCACAAACTTTCATGTGACTGAGATAAGCCTTAATTATCGTCAGAGTGAGCTGTCGTTCTTCCGTAAATGTCACTAGTTTTCAACCCTCTGACCATAAATAATCGGATCAAAACCCTTCTTTGGCGCATTCTACCAACGGAGCAGTCACTTTTAGCTCGTCACATGATTATAAACACAAAAGACATAACGCATTTGAAGGAAAATTAATATTTGTGTATTCTCCATCGCTTTCAGTGTTGGCAACCCCACTTCTGATACAAGAAAATTTGCCTTTACTTTCGGAGTTCAGTCGTATATTTTAAAAGTGTCAGAAGTTTGGTACCTTCCGGGTACTTAACAAATGTCATGTCCTAAATACCTGACATTTTATTTTCTCACTGATTTTCATACTACTCGTACTGCACTATCATTATATTGTGTCTTGACTCTGTATTTATAGACAGAAATAACAATTAATATCATTCGAATGAGCGATCAATATTGGAATTTCTTTCTTCAAGTAAATCAATGTTCTCCTGAAGATTAAAGTCTTCGGAGAACGTCAAAAATCATATTTTATTGTTTTATTTGTTGGCCTGTCTACATAAATTACTCTTCTGAGGAAGAAGAGTGACATCGTTTCCTTGAAATTAGAAACAAATATTAAATAATGTTTAGATGGTGTTCTATTTACAACGACTTTATGCGATTACTGACAATGATAACGATATGACCGACGAGGAAACGCACCTTCGCCTGAAAAGACATATTTAGACTAACCGGCTTACAGCTGTGTTGGTATTGTAAGTGTAGACGCTGGAAGTGGCCAAAATGCAAAAGCTGATGGTGCTGGTGCTCATGGATAATCATGGATAATCCTGTTCCTTTACAGTGAGTTGTAAAATTCTCCTGCCATCTACGTCTAGTTATCCCAAGCGGTCTCTTTCTTTCAGAAATGAACGCAAATAACGTAATTCCTACCTGTCCTACTGGAAATTAAAACAGTCAAGAGGTGGGCTATATTTTTTTAATTTTACGAAAACGTCTGAGCTGAAATGGAGTACAAATATGTTCTGGGTGCAATAGTAATGTCCTTAGTGTCAACCCGCATGTTAATCGTTTTTATAAGGACGCATTACATGGAGTAACGCCGAATTAAAACAAAATGTGAGCGAAGTAGCATAAAAATTCGAAAGCGATGCTGATAAAATTATTTGTTCTCTTTCTGTTTTTTTCGAAAAATGCCAACGGGAATACTAAGATAACAGGTTTTTACTGAACAGTATCATTATAATTCACGAGATAGGTCTCGTGATCCATTCCGACTGTGAAAGAAGGCTTGCTTTTTCTACGAAATCCTACATATTTTCGACCAACAGGTTTCTACGACAAATTCCTTTGATGCATTGCATTTGTTGTTGTGGTAAAGGGCCCCGCAGCAGATGCTACGGACGCATCGCAGCCTTGAGGCTTATTGTGCAACCCTGTAATGAAGATAAAGAAAAAGATGATCAGTTGTTTTCATTTTTCCAAGCAATGGAGCACCGGTGGAATGAAATTTACAGGGAAAAACCGAAGTAGTCATGGAAGAACCTGTCCCAGTGCCACTTTGTCCACCACAAATCTCACATGGATTGACCCGGGATCGAAACCGGGCCTCCGCATGTATTGCATTTAGCCCATGCTTATAACACTGTACAACAAATGTTGACTTTTTTCTGATTCGGAAAAGAAATGTGTTTCCCTTTATAGATTTTGGGACGCTGAACACGAAAATTGTCACGAAAAGGTTTGATTGGCTACAGTTTAAAAAAATTATCTTAGTTATACATGCCTGACCCACCATATTCTTGACATAGTGTTTACTGACTGGCTTGCCTTGATTAAATGTGCTGCCTCTTCGCCTGCACTTTGTACGCAAGTCCAGGAGAATCCCTTGTTACCGTCCAGGAATAGTCGGCTAACATCGATGAACTCCACTTTCCCTGGTATCTCTTCTCCATTGCTGCGATATCACGATGAAAACGTTCACCGTGCTCATCGCTCAATGCCCCACAGTTTTCAGGGAAAAAATCCAGGTGAGAGTGCAGAAAATTGATCTTTAAAGACTTATTGCAGCCTAATTCCTCATAGGACAACAACAGGTTTTCAACAAGTTCCTTGTAGTTGCCAGCCTTATTATTTCCTAGAAAGTTAGTTGCTACAAGACGGAAATCATTCCACGCCCTCTTCTCGTTGCCACTGAGAATGTGGTCGAACTGTTCGTCTCTGAAGAGCTTGCGGATCTGAGGACCGATGAAAACGCCCTACTTGATTTTTGCAGCTCTGATTTCTGGGAATTTCTCAGCGAGGTACCTAAACGCTGGCCGTGTCTGATCCACAGCCTTAACGAAGTTCTTCATTAGTCTTAGTTTGATGTGCAGAGAAGGCAGCAAAATGTTGCTGGATTCTACCAGCGGTAGGTGCTGAACATTCTTTGTTCCCGGTTCTAGTGATTGGTGGCCGGTCCCTCCTCTTGTAATGGGAAGTCTTTGCCCGACTGTCCCATTCACATTAGAAACTGCAAAACTTCGTGTAGCCCTGCTGCAGTCCAAGCAATACAGCAACAACTTTCAAGTCTCCACAAAGCTGCCATTGGTATTTCTTGCAGTTTACGCAGTTCAGAATAAGCTTCATGTTGTCATATTATTCCTTCATATTGACTGCATAATCAACTGAAATTGAAGGCAACACATTGCCATTATGGAGCAGAACAGCTTTCAGACTTCACTTCGATGAGTCTATAAACAGTCTCCATTCCTCAGGCTTATAATTAATATTCAGGGCTGTCATCAGACAAGGTTACCTTCCTTCTTAAGAAACGAGCCAGACGTTTTTGGCGGGATCGGAACGCAGACACATTCACATTGTCATCGAGGAGATTCCACTGTTGTAGTCTCGACGCCAACAGTTCCAGATATCTGACAAGATAGTTTAATTCATTCTTGTGATCCTGTGAGGTTCAGCAGACATCACGTTGTCTGCGAACTCATGATCTTTTGATGTTGATGGCTCAGATATATCACAAATTTCGTCATCCTCTTCTTTTTCCGCTTCCAGTGTAACTATTTCTGGAGGTTCCGGAACGGGACATCCTTCACCGTGAGGTACTGGCCGCGTAGCAGATGGTATATTCGGATAGCGTAAGGTCCACTTTTTCTTCTTCAAAAAACCTTGCCGGAGGGGAGGAACCATGCAAAAGTAACAGTCACTGATATGATTCGTCTGTTCTCTCCACACCATGGGTATGGCAAAAGGCATTGATCGCTTTTTGCGGCTCAACCATTTTCGAAGGTTTGCTTCACAAGAATTGGAGCATATGTGCGGGGCCCAGCTCTTGTCCTGGTCCCCAATCTGGCATCCAAATTAAAGATGGTAGGCTTTCCTGATGATCGGGGTTATGCCACGCGTCTGTGATAAAAACGTCACCTCCCCACAAATATAACAAAAATTATCTGCACTCTTCACGCATTTTCGCTGCATCCTTATTGGGATTCGGTTATGAAACATCTGTATAATACTTTTAAGGCATTTATAAACACTTCACGCTGCGAAAGACAACTTTTTAAAATGAGAAATACACGTGTGTACAATGCAACTCCCTGGAAAGAACTGAAATGCAAAGCGTTAGGAGTGGCAATACTTGGGAGCTGATTTCATCATCCAATTTGCCCCTCTGCACTGCTTCACCCTTCTGATGAACAGCAAGTAGGCTGATGCAATGCCTGGATGCTGACTGCATCATTCTCTTCACGTTAAGAGTTGCCAGATCCTTGCTCTAAGCCGCTCAACGCCAAAAGCAGTGTAAAGTGTAGAAATTGGGGCCCATCCCAGATCTTTGATAGTAGAGCCAAATAACAATTTTAATTGTCATATCCGTGCTCAGCGCCCCAAAATTAGTAATGATTTACTACTTTCACCTCCGAAGCATTTTCACTGTTGTTCAGTGTAATTTTTGTCTTGTTGTGCTTTCTTTCGGTTTAAAAATACCTAGTTAAATGTTTATTGTGTTCTATATACGTATTTATTAAACTTCATGTTGAGAAATACGTGCTACAAATTTCGCTTCTGCTGTCTATTGTTTATCAGCTGTATTTAAAGCACACCTTTTGCAAACATATAAAAATGTCGAAACTGTTCAGAATACTTGAAATTGTTAATTTTGGCTGTTTCCTGATCGTATTTCCTAATGTTTTATAGATATTTTCACAGAAAGTTTACATTTAAATCTAAATTATCACAGTCGTAAAACATACCAAGTTGTATTTGCATAGCATAAGATTTACACAGTGCTATTTAGTGTTCATAAAAAGATAATTATATTTACGTATTTGTATATTCATCTTGAAAGCTAAAAGTGATTATTTTTAAAAGGCAAACACCCAGTAATATGGAAGATAATGACAAAATATTATTTGTTTGTGTAATTAAAATACACGCTGGAAAAGTTTCAGAGGAACGTGCTACCTCATTATTCAAGGTAAAAATACTTCCACCCTGAAGGATGTAGCACAGCAATTTCCTTCGAAACACTGACGCCTATGTACCAAACTATATGGCATTACATCCCATACGACTATGTTCTTCATGTGCCACCATCTTTAACAGCTTTTATAAGCAAGTAAATATCGTAATGACAAGCTATATTAACCTGTTCATTGACACATGAATGCACTACAACAAAAAAAGAAACAAAACTTACCGCCGAAGTATTTTTTACTTATTGATTTAAAGTCATAGAAACGAAAATACTTTTCTTCCTAAAGAGGGAAAATTCAGTTTGTATGATTCCCATGCTCTCTGCGTGTTTGCATTTCAGCTATAACACAACAGACAGATTTTCACTAAAGGTGGTACGAAAATTATGCTACTGTAGGGCACCACATCCTTCTAACTTACACTTCCTACGAATAGTAATCACATGTCGGATGTCCGAAATTATGAAATGGGTGCGACACTTACCTTAAGGCCCTCGAATAATGTATAGTAACATATCTTGCAAAAGTACGCAAAATTTACAGAGTAATATTTGCGTTTAATTTAAACACTAAGGTGGCCACCACGGAAAATGTTTCCCTAGGCGTCGGCTGATCACGGTAACTAATGAACCACTGCAACCAGGCATTGAAAATTCGTACACGGGCGGACAATAAAAATAACTACCCATTTTTGTTTGTGTGTAAATCAATAATTAAAAGACAGCGACGATGTGATATTTTTAGACTATGCCTGAGAGAGTTACAGGAGAGTCTACAGAAAATACGTACCGAAGAAACAAATTTTGACTAAAAGCAAATAAAATAAAATAAATAATACTAGCAGGTACAATATACTACAGAGATTTATGCAAGACGAAAGTAGACCTATGAGTTTTATTCGGAAGTCATTTAACCCCGCGGCATCATATAGTAATAAATCTTGTCAACCCTAAATAGCAGATTCCCTTGTGCATAAAACTGCCAAATGCACAGCTTCGAAATATTAAACCATGTCTAAATACCTAACAAAGATACAGTGGTTGGCATAGTGGGCTTTACGCATTGTACCACACATGAATTCCTACAAGCCACCAGAAAGAAGAAAAAAGAAAAGAGAAACAGAAATATATATAACTGCAATGAAAATATATAATCCAGTTTTCTGAATGCCTTATTAAGCATTATATTTAACAGGGTAAATAATGTAAAATGCCCAGGACCATCTGTGTGCATAATTAATTGCTCATCCCATTTAATCTGCTGGATAAATTTTTATATAGAAAATACACATCAGACGTGTTCGGCATATTTCATGTGATTTATGGACAGTGACCGTAAACCGTAAGATTAAAGAACGCCAAATCTAACCTGATCGAACACCTACTAAGGGCTGATAAAAGTCAGTAAACAAGAATTACTGCCGATCCCAGTCTAAGACGTGGGTCTGGGGCCTCTTGCTTGTAGGGATTGTGGGTTCGAAACCCGCCGGTGGCATGGATGTCTGTCTCTTGCGAGTGTCGTGTGCTCTCTGTTAGGTAGAGGTCTCTGCGTCGGGCTGATCACTCGTCCAAAGGATTCAAGTGTGGTTTGTGTGAGTGTGATCGTGAAACCTCGATAATGAGGAGACCCTAGCCCACGAGGGGCTGTTGCGCCATGAAAAAAAAAAACAAGAATTACGACCACATCATCTGAGATGAAAATCTACTACCTGCACGAGAGTCATATTTGTTGACGTGTTTAGAGATACGACCATGAAAAATAACAGACTTTTCCGGAAGTGAATGTCACACATTCGCTAAGTTCTCTTACATTTACGATCAAACGATTAGGTGACATGCAGCACGTAGCCTACAATAAATAATTAGTAGAATGGTAAACCCTCGTTCATAAATCGCATAATTAAATGTCTCTTGTACGAGTTTTCCCGTATTTTTTCATATAGTCATACAGGTAGTGTTTAGGTGATATGCGTGTTATTACTTATAAAGTTCTCTGAAAAAATGTAACTCAAACGCACCTCTGTTTCCAACTGTTTCCAACTTCCATCATTTCTTTATTTCGTGCAATGTCTGGATGCAGTAATCGATACCAAAGATACTTTTCAAATCTTCCGAACATGTCAAACATCTTACATACGGTAGATTTATTACATTGTGTAAATTTTACCTTAACTGCAATGATAACACTCTGTTCTACGAGTTTTAATTTCTCTTAATTAGAAAGATAATTGCAAGATCTGTCAGTTTAGAAAAATCCACTGAACAAAAGAGACCACCATCAGCTTTCAATATTATGTACCTGTCCCATTACAGGACTAGACAGGCCCTTAAAGCTACAGGAGGTTGAGGCTCCCAGAATTTCCAGACAATCGGCATATGAAGGTGGTAAGATTGTCAGTCATACGCACCGGCCGCCTTTACCCTCCCCCCCCCCCCCCCCCTCCGAAGATATCCAAGGTACTTATTTCTGTTAGAGGCTGAGTGCGGCTGGAAGCATTAAGTCCATGAAAAATACCGATGACACCGTTGGATATCGAATCCGCGACCTCCCGTCTTTTAGCGCAGTGCGTCAACCAACTGCGCCACCGTGTGCACCACTTCCATTATTAGGCACATGACAATTAATATCTCTTCTGGTTGAAGTGCGTAATTTTGTAGGGCTTCCAACTTTCATTTTTCTTCTTCGACTGTAAATGCGAACTGTTTTGGGACATGGCACTCCTTCAGTCTCTCAAGATATTCTCTCCTCTTTTCTGCTGCCAGGAGCCCCATGTGTAAAGTTGTATTATTTAGTTACCTTGCACTATACTCACTCGTATATTATTCTCTCAGTGAAACGTCTGCTAATGGCCTCAGGAAAAACATTTTAGCAGTTTCAGCCCTATTATTCTCCATTTTCATCCTCCCATTTCCTTTAGAAGAACACATCTTGTCAGTGTAATTATTATATACGTAACCCTAAGAACTTCATGTTTTACATGTGATGCAATATCAGGAGTTTTAAAAATGTTCTCTCTACTCGTACATCCTTTTTCATAAACAGTTAAATTAGCTATCTCGCATTTTTAGGCCACTCGATAGCAATTGTTTGTGTTCCTGTACATTCTTCCGCCCCCTCCCCCCAAATTTTGAATTCCCTTTCGCAATACGATCTTGAAAGATATAAAATTCCTATATAAGCTGCCTTGACCGGGGCTGGCGCTGGCGTCTATGTAAATTATAATCTAGTCTCTCCCTTCGAAGAAAAGCGCATTCATCACGGCACTCTCTCTTCGCCCCGAGCAAAGTTTCTGGTCATAAACAAAGCATGACTTTATTAATCGTTGAACGGATTAAGTTTAACTTTGTAAATAAGAGGAAGTGCTACTCTACATCTGCGAGACTTGAGTTTCTCCGACGGCTCAGCTTCCCAGAAAACTTGAGTCTTCTACCTTACGTCTTTAGAGGTCACAGACACATTCAGCCTGAAATCGGCCGTGACCAGTCCAAGTCGGTAGAAAATCGAGGGACACAAAACGTTTATCAGTTTTACCCTTTGCTTCGAAATAATGCTGCAGAATATGATACTACACTGCCACATAACCACGACTTTTCGAACCTCCCCCCCCCCCCCAACAGTTCTCTTTGCGTGTAAGAGAGACAGAGCTCTTACGCCCTTAAAATCAGCCATACAAAATGCTTATCTATTAACAGCAGAAAAATCCATGAAGCCGCTTATGAAATTACTAAGTTACACTACTTATGACTGAATGATGGGTGGCATGATTAACAGGAACGGTAAATAAGAAGCCGGTAAAGTGAATATGTTTGTGCATAACGTAGTATGTTTCGAAAAAGGAAACAAGGTCGAATATATGAACAGACGGAAGGATCACTTGTTCAGCTGTACAAGGTTCTAACGATGGTAAGCATCGCTTCGTTTGTTCAAGTGTGTAAGTTTCTGACGATGGCAAGTACACTCAGGAGTGCTTGGTCTCTATCGACTGTTCCAGAAGAACACAACGCTCTGTGCAGTGATCTGTTGCTACTCAGTGCCTAGATGCCTCGCCATGCTTTCGCCCGGATTAAGTGCCTCCCAGTCCTTCGCAACTGAGGACAGAAACAGACGTACTGTCATGAAAGTTGTGTAGCTTCTGGAACACTATACGTTGGACAAGTCCAGAGGCCGAGTAACTCTCAGTACCATTTGGTACACATACGCTGCACGAAAAGGTGTTTGCACTTCTTTGCTTGACAAAACATGAAGAAATTTAAGACACAATCTGAAGAGCTAACAATAATTTAAAAGCCTTCTCTCTTGCCTTGTCTAATTTATATTTTATCCAAATAAAGGACGTTTATTTGGATAAGAAAACTGATAAAAAGCGCCTACTTATAAAGTCTTCACTACAGCTACTACTATTACTACTACTAGTACTACTACTATTGATGATACTCCTACAGCTACTACAGCTACCACTGCTACTACTACTAGTACTACTACTATTGATGATACTCCTACAGCTACTACTGCTGCTACTACTACTAGTACAAATTGGGTAATTAACTACTATTTAAAACAATATACCCGTATATCCTATGTATGGTGTGTGTTGTATCTGTACTATTGTACAAAGAAAATTAATTCCGAAAATAAATATTAAGTCAGCTTTCTTGTTACACAGACAGCGCGATAAATATTTGACTCCATTAATGTTACTAATATTTAATTTTACTTTTGCGAAAAACAGGAAAAGAGTTCTTCCTGGAACTCCCTTTTTATTGTTCCGAGCTCTTTCTAAATAAAAAGAAAGCACACAGACAGGGCCATATCTTCCTACAAGTCCGGCAGTCATGTATTTAAACTCAAGACCACCGAACTGCTTTTCCCTAAATCTAATACGAAATTTATGCCCTTTGAAACTACCCAGATGTCATACTATTATTTTTAATTTCCCAGAATCGCTAATGTCTAAGGCAGGAAGGCACAGATCAAAAGAAGGTAGAGACAGCAGCGCAATTACCGAAATAAGCTTATAATGACAATTTTTGCAGTAATTTGGTAAGGATAGTGACCTTAATAATGACAGAAATGAAGTAAGAAGAATAACGAGTTTTAAAGTTTTAGGAATCACACGCAAAATAGGAATGTAAAGATGCAAAGGATACACATGTAAACGTGTTTATTCTGTTACAGATCGCACCTTGCGAATCTTCTTTCTAATGCACTGATTCAGTGCTTTGACTGCTGGTGCAGAGCGCAAGTCTACAGCTATTACATTGCCACTTTGAGAAACTAAATACGGCAATACAAAAGCGTAGAATCTACTTCATGTTGCTGTCTGTAGAATCGCTTACATTTTCTTTCTAACATGCTGCAAATCCGATGTACGAGGTACACACGGACGGCACCTCTAACCCACAAGAGCCTCTACTGACCGAGATGTCACGTACCTGCCATGTGTTGACTAATACACCGCTGCAATATTTACTTCGTTAGCATGCGCCGACTGAGTGGCATAATCGATGCGGCTCCACCCGCACAGGGTTGGGACACCGCGGCCGGGTCAACGGTTGCTTCATGTGACATCAACTTAACTGTTAATTTGGTGTAGATCTGAAGAATGTGACAGCCACAATACAAGCACAGTGTAATTATGCAAACGAGGATTAAAAATCAATGATCTTTAAGAGCTTCTTCCAAGAATTTAAGAAGCCGAATAAGTTTATGTGTTATCTTGTGCAAGTGTGTTATTTAAGAACGCTATCAATTGGTAATGTTATATAGCGTCGGTGATGAATGAATGAGTGTGAAAAATTGTGAAATGAAACCGACAGGAGGAAATTGAAGTACTCGGATATAAACCTGAGCTGGTGGCACTTTGTCCACCATAAAGCACATTTGGGCTGACCTGGGCTTCAACACAAGCCTCCGCAGTCAATGGCCGGTGAACAGCCACGCGAACCGCGGCATGGCCCACTATCTGCTCTCATTTTTACAAAAGATGAATGGAAATTACTAGCAATGCATGGTGATTCATATTTGTGCTTAAGATTAACTAGTACAGATTATAAATTACTGAAATTAGTGAGATATATATACCTAAAAACTGGGTGTTTAAAAAGCGTATAAGACGTTTATACAAAATGGAAATAGATTTATCTTCCACAATTTACAAATCTCAAACTTTCTCAACGTGTTCCCTGCCACGCACTCGCTAGTCCTCTCGGCTCTGGCTGGTGGTCTGGGAGACCAAATACGATTTTAATGCATAAACCGATCTATTTCAAATGCGGTTTTCTCACTAAGCAGTTATATGCAAACGGATGTAAAGAGCAAATTATTCGATACATGCATGATATACAAGAAGCGGCAACAGCGTGTGGCGTGACAGATTTCGCTTTAGAACATTAATTTAATGGTAAGAATAAGTGATTATTAAGAATTTATTGAAAAGGTTTATCGTTACATATTTTTGTGCAAAGCCAATGACGTAAGTACCCAATTGTTTCTAATTATTTTTGTTTCTATTAAGAAATCAAATTGTTAAGGGTAATGTAGTAAGGAATGGGGTAATGTAGCGTGTTGCTAGAAAAGGGAATATACAAATTTATTATTTCATTACGTTTCGATTTAAGGAAAGGTAAATGTAAAGGTAAAGCCATCCCTGTACATGCCTATTACAGTCCCTGTGGGTTCCAGGAGTTTGAAGCTCCTAGATTTCAAGACAATCGACACACGAAGGTGGTAAGGTTGTCAGCCCTACGCACCGGCCACCTTTACCACCCAGGAAACATTCCTGGTACTCATTTCCGTTAGAGGCTGAGTCCATCCCAGGGCCATAGTGTGGCCGGAAGAATTATGTTATCGGGAATCGAACCCGCGACCTTCCGGCTTGTAGCGCAATGCCTCAATCAACTGCGCCACCGCGTGTCACCTCGTTTTACAGAAAGACAAGAATACAGAAGGGCGGTGTTCACTAGCAACCTGATATATTACAAATGTTATACTTGTAGTAGAAAACGTTAGCCTGTTATCTCATAAAACAGAGATATACGTGTATGTATGTTCCTTTAGAGGCACAAGGTGTTCTTAGTTTATGCAAGCACACACGTACACACATGTCCTTTCTTAATAATATAAAATCTAAATTTCCCAGTACTAGAACAAAAATGTAAGAAAGCTGTCTGATAATATTTCATACCCATTTCACTTTCTGCCCTTCTTACCTTACAAAACTCATTCCGAAAAGCACAGTATATTAAAAACGTGCAAAGTAAGATCTTCAAAAGTTTTCTCATTACACTTCCGAAATTTTCAGCGCAGAACACGCTTTAGGAAATAAACAAGATATCGGAAAATAAATACATTTTACATTAGCTTCTGATATCCTAAGTTACATAAAAGAGCTGTGCAACTGACACATACCTCTTTTTGTCTTTACATAAATACGTCTCTTTGAGGAAAATTTCAACATCTATAAAACCTACGGTGACAGAAGTCGTTACTTATTAAATCCCTTGAATGCAAACCCAATTTATTTCAAAAGGTCTTTATGCATCGCCGAATACAGTCTTGTAACAAAATTATTTATAAAAAATTAAACTTCTACTTGCTGGATTTAAAGAAACCCAGCTATTGAGTTGATTACTGAACTAAGATATACAGCGCTGTAGTATTTTATGCGAGGGATAAATTCTTGAAGACCCCCTGTAATTCGAAACTCGCACAATTCGAGAATAGTTTTCCCATGGAAAGTGATGTAAAGAAGGGGTGATGCGTTCTCGGAGAGCATAAACCTGTAACTATGTCGCGTATTTTTTTTTCTAAACATACTTTTCAAGCACAATGTAAATAAACAGTTAAGTTAATTTAACGACAGTTTTATTAATTAATGCAGTACACTGCCTGAAAAAAATCACGAAAAGTCATCACATTCTGAAAACTGAGAAGGAATAGGAGATGCAACAGCCGCCTAATTAAAACGCGTTATATTCCTACGTGATGTTGAAGACTGGTCTGACTGCACTGGTACCCTTTTGCTGAAGAAATAATCAAAATAAATCGCAACACTCTTACTTAATGAAGGATAACACAGTACTGTATTAACTTTCGTTAAGTACGTAGGCTGCCTCCGAGATACTGTATACCAAGATCCAGTATACGTATAAAACTACATTACAAATAAATCTCTACATTTCAACTATTTGACTTTTACATCATGGCTACTGTATACAACAGTTGCGAATTTAGTTGTATGCAGTACTGCTTTGGTTGTTTCCCGGATGATGATCCGTCGGGAATCGAAACACGTAGGAATATTTTATGTGCTATTAAAATGGTAGGAATGAGGAAAGTCAAACTTATTGGACATTTGTTGAGACATAATGGTTTTGTTAGCAACATCATGGAAGGTAGAGTGTTGGGGAAGAAAAGTAGAGGACGACCAAGGCTCTCTTACATCAAGAATCTGATGAAGGAACTCTTTTGCAACTCCTACGCCGAAATGAAGAGACTGGCACAAGAGAGACATCTATGGTTGCAGCGACAAGGCTTAGCCTTTAGAGAATGATGATGATGATGATTATTAAAATATAAATATCTAAAAAACAATATTGTACATTTTGTTGGTCTGTGTGTTGCGAATGAACAATATAAAGAATGTAACATGTACTGAGTTAGTTCTGCCGTTCTTTCTCTGAGGATTTCTTTGTATACATACACGCTTATTATCATCTGCCGCGCCACCAATTTTAATTTTTCGGATTCACATTGTTTCAAATTTTGCTCATGAAGTAAAACCTTATTAAAACTTTTTTTTATTGCAATATTTCAAATTCGCAAAAAAAAAAAAAATGCAACCTCAATGTGCAGCAAAGCCTATCACAGTTATAGCCGAATAGGGTACTTGTGAACAATGGATAAAAATAAATATTGCAAGGTTATATTTACTATCCCTAAATGTCTTATAAATTTCTGAATAAAAATGACAACGCGGAGTTCATTTTCTTCTCGATTTTCACGTCAAACAATTTTTCTTTCTTTATGTTTTTGGAAAGCTTTAATATCAGGGAGAATGCACAATGTTGGTCCAAAAATACTTAATTGTCATACGAACTGAAATATTTCTTATTTTTCCCGATAGGGATATAGTACAAGAGGTCCCTATGTACAAGAGGTCCATATGTACAAGAGGTTCCTATGTACAAGAGGTCCCTATGTACAAGAGGTTCCTATGTACAAAAGGTCCCTATGTACAAGAGGTCCCTATGTACAAGAGGTCCCTATGCACAAAAGGTCCCTATGTACAAGAGGATCCACAGTAATCATTATCAGCAACAGGGTATAAGCCATTCCTGGTTTGTTACTTCTTCATGCGTGCTGATCTCCCCAGTCCGGCCATTTCCATGTAGATTAACCATAAGTGAAACTTCTGTTGCAGCGTCATGAGATTAAGTCTACGTTCATATAAAGCCACGAAACATGGAAAACGGTTGTTGGTCACACAGGGAGTTTGAACCAAGGGGCTCATCTCAGGGTCAATACTGTGGCATTGTAATAGGAAAAATACATGAAAAATACCTTCCGAGCTCTTAGATATCGACACTCCTTTCCTACGGTACAGTTATGCTCCAGAAAACAACATACCGAGAAAGATATTTTTAGGCCTGGTAAGTGTGGATCCTGTACATAATTTCTGTGAATTCCTCTCCACAGGAATTCCAGTTGCTCCGCGATAATTGCTTTCCTAACAACCACCAGAGATATTTCAAGAAGGGGAATCTGTACTGTAAGGAAATTAGGCCTTCAATATAAATTGTTTGTCTCAAGTATGGATTTCCTTTCATCTTATCAGAACTTCTCTGAATTTCTGAAGAATTTGACCTACGCAAGTTATAATAATTATTTTACTGATACTCCTTATTTTAGAAAAAAAACTTGTTCAGTATATAGTAATCTATCAACACGTACTTCTTTCTGTTAAAAATTAATCTCCTAATTACTGGTTTGTGGTGTTTCAAATCTCGTTTTAAGGCGCTTTCGCAAACTTGCGAAAAGCTACTATTAGCTTCGTCATGTCTGTGTGTCTGTCAGCATGGAACAATTACGCTCCCACTAAACGGACTTTCATGAAATTTGATATTTGAATATTTTTCGAAAATCTGTCGAGAAATTTCAAGTTTCACAAAACTCTGACAAGAATAACGAGCACTTTACATAAGGACCCATGTACATTTATGATCATATCTCCATTAATTCTTCTTAGAATGAGAAATTTTTAGGACAAAACACACATTTTATGTTCAAAAATGTTTTCCGAAAATCATGTCGTTTATGAGATAATGAAGAAAAATGTGGTAGCGCCTGACAGGCCACGGATGACAATGTAATACGGCGCATGCGCTTTGCATGCTGGATAATTAGCGCTACAGACACACACTCTGAATAATCATTGCTTTTCCACGGCAACAATAGCTACGCGAAAGCGCCTTAATATTACGTTATACGTACATTGCCTATCTAGTCAGTCTTTATATATATCTATTGGCTTAATTATTTATCTACTTTAATTGTGAAAAATTTCAAGCTTATAAAGAGGAATACTACGAAAGTGTGAGGGGATTTGCTAATGATCTTGAAACCTCTTAGGCTGTCCGGAGATGTTGGCACCACATCTTATGTTGGTTGAGATTTCGTGTTAAAATTATAATTGGCCAACAGTAAGACAGATATAAGCCATATATTACCTCGTTTCTTATAACTGACTTTTCAGCTCGAGAGACTTCTCAGGAGCGCACACTGATTCACGGTGACGAATTGTGAGGTCATGTGTTCGTTGGTAGCACAATTCCTACCAACCGAATTACTCTTTGATGATCAGGGAATAGCCGACTTGCAATGGCATTACTTTAGTCTCTCTGTGGAGGCAGGTTCCTGATCTGAATACGCGAATTTGTGAGCCGGTGTCTTCGAAAACTTAAGTTCTTATTTGGACGGTGAAATAAAAACCACTAACATGATGCGTTTTATATACAGAGTGAACAAAATATTTTATAACAGCCTCATAGTGTAATTACTTGTTAAAGAAAGTTAAATTTTGCCCACAGCGATCACCAAACATGAAAATTACGGGTAGAAAAATCATTTGCGCCCTTACGTAGTGCATGACTGTCTTTACGCCTATAAATACAAAACTCACGCTTGCTTGACAGTTTGTTTTGTGAAGAACACCTGTACCGAAATTCATGATAATCGGACAGACGGTTTAGACACATACAAACGAAGGCAGAAAATCAGACGGACGTGATCTCCCACCTAATGAATTCCCTTGTATTTAATAAAGAGCAAATACAAAGACTGTGTAAGATAATGGTTTTCGATAAATCTTTTGCTAGTGCTCTTTAGCGAAACTCTCGGTATCTGAACTATAAAACGTCGATGGTAGATGAATGAATATGGGGTACTGAAGGAATAATAATTTATAGGGGAGACCGAAGTGCTCAGAGTACGACCCATTTGTAACGCCCCTTTTTCCACCACAAATCCCAAACGTCCTGCCCTGGGAACAAATGCAAGCTTTCGCAGTGTAAAAAATGCAATATTTGTACGCTTAAATTAAAAACACAGAAGTGCCTAAACTGTAAGAAGTATGTTATATCAGCTTTCGTCACTCCGCATATGCGTAACTTGTCATATGGAGATAACAATTTTACGAATCAGTTATGTCTAAACAATATACATAATCATAAGAGAAATACTCATACATCTCCAGTATGACTGTCTCCATATCATAAAGCAACGCAAAGCGACACGAATAGCTTGGGCTCGGTGAATTCCGGATGCAAGATCAACATGGCCCCTAAGTATAAATTCTGTCAGGGTGCCTTATATTTTCGAGAGTAATTATTTTTATTATTTTACCCTTTTTACTTTTAACAAAATTCCTGGCCAACAATTAATAAACCATATTACTGCAATAAAAATAATAAAAAATAATAATAATTGCAATTTCAGGTGATAAAAATATGATAAATGAAGAATCCGAAAACATTTAAAAAATAAACACCTTAGAATAAAAATAGAGGGTATGCGGAATGTAAAAACGAAAGTAACACCAGAAATAAAAGGGGCAACTGGAACCATCTCAAAATCATTCAGTGAATATCTGAACAACACACCTGGAAAGCAGATCAAGGAATCACAGAAAACATTCGTACTGGGTACTGTGCACATACTGCGGAAAGTACTAAAGTAAAAATACAAATCCTTTGTTATGGGAAGTAACATTACATGTAGACCTACCACAATCTGTAACCACAGAACAGCTGTAACATTATATACCCTAGAAACAAGGTCTATTTCAGGCACGTAATTGTAAATACCCTGTATCAAGGTGATATAACAATAACAATTATAATAACTCGGGGAATTTAACACCCTTTTAGCCTTCATGTCCGTTGGTGTATATGAATATCTGGCGAATGTGTCGTTTGAAATTCTATTAGGTGTCACGAAATTTGGCTTGTGGCCTGATAGGAATATGTAGACCAATTCGTAAGAATCACCCACATGCATTCGTAAGTGTAGTCTGAAGGCGAAAATTAATTTTTTCACATATTTGCAGCTGACTTCCATTTCGACTAAGAAAGTGTCATGCCCTACACAACACAACTGAAACGTCCCAATACCCATTTTAAGTTAAGTTCATGCATGACTGTTGATTTGGTCCGCCGCTTTGCAAGTGCAGAACTGGACCTGTAGAACTTGGTAGATGTTCCGGAATAGCAGGAAAACACGTGTGAATGAGAAGCACGTATTATCAGGGAAATTAAAACTGTGTAATTTCCAGAATTCGTTCCTACGTACAGGCCTATCGCTGTAGGGAACTACAGTTAGTACGTCTGAAAGCAATGCAATTAGCCGTGTTAAAGAGAGCGCTCTGGAATCAAGCAGATGGGGTGTAGGCACGTTTCCAATACTGCAATCTTGTTTAAGTTTCTCCACCAAAGGCTTTGGATCTCCCATCATTCTGCATGAACCTAATTAACCACGCTGATTTAAAGAGTTGACCACAAACATGAAACACACTTATTTTCCAGCAGACTATACAATACTCTGTTTCGTATTGGAGACAAATTTATAATGCTGTCGGATTAAACTGGCATTAAAATACGCTTACTTTTCAGAAGCTAAGACTACAGTATTTTTCTTAGAATATATTTGTCTTGTTTCACGATAAAACTCTTACCTGGAATGAGAAATACTACTCAGATTTCTGTAAGAGACATGGATGTCTGAGACGTGGCTTAGAATACTCTTGTGCCTGAAGAACACGAGAAAACTTGTCTCATCTCATCATCACATAGAGACACCCTCAGCCTGACAAGTGTGCTTACGTCTAGGTAATTCAGCGAAGGGTTTAAGATATCAACCACTTGAAACAAAGCACAGATATTGACCGTGAAAGATGGATGTGATACTTTAATATTCTGAAGCATAGTTCATCTTAATATTATGTTAGAAGTTATATAACGTACACACGTAGCTTAATGTTCCTTAATCTTTAGACATTGTTAAATAAATGTCTCTAAAACCGTAAGACTTGCGGAGATATGTATCAGACAAAAAATCACTGTTTTATTCTATTGTATAAAGTTTGGGTGCAATACTCTTTTCATGGCAAATCTTCAGAGAGATACGCTCAAGGCTGTGGTATAAATGAAATTAAGTGATCACGTAAAATGTATGTTAATGACTTCATATTTAAATCAAAATTAGTTAGTATCGACAAATTGATGTGAAAATCCCCAATTACAAGTTTCATTAAACTCCTTTCCGCGATTTTGGAATTGTTACACATATTCGGATAAACAAACGGGCAAGATGCAGATGAAATAAAGACTTTTGCAACTTTCCGTTGCACATGATCAAACTTAGTCCAGTCTCGACAAAAAAACACAGTTTCTCCAGTACAAAACAACGCCATAAGCTGCAGAGTATAGGGACATAATGCGAGAATCATACAAAGTCCATAAACATATTGCAGAGTTTTTATGTTATATATACCGTGCATTTTAATAATTAATTAATTAATTATTTGTTTTATTCCAACAAATGCACTGCACTATTTTAGTGTTTTTTTGTACCTGCATATGTTTCGGCACACTTTGTGCTATTTTATACTACGCCTGTCTTCATTTATAAAGTTTTAATTATTCTATTCTAATAAAACACGAAAGAAGATAAGCTAACCACCATGAACAAGAATATAAGTGATATACAGTGATAGTGAATTATATGTTGTGAAAGTGAATTGGATGCATTGAAAATTGTGAATCCTCGACGACAACACTGAGGATGGCACAAGGAGTGCCGAAACATATGTAGGGACAAGAAAACACTAAAATAGTGCAGTTCATTTGTTGTTGTTTTAATGGTTCGACAGCCCCTTGGGGGCCTAGGCCGCCTCGTTTTTTTTCGAGGCTTCACGATCACACACATTAGACACATCACATTCGGTAGGACTCCTCTGGACGAGGGACCAGCTCGTCGCAGAGACCTCTACCTGACAACACACAACAATCACAAGGGACAGACATCCATGCCCCAGGTGGATTTTTTTTTTGCCTGTCCGGGGGGTTTTTTCCCCCTTTGATCCATTTTTGTACTGTTTAAATCCTTTCGTCCTTCATGTCACTTTACGTTCCATACTACCGTCCTTATACAACAAACACAACACAAACATCCATGCCCCCGGTGGGATTTTTTTTTTCTCTGTCCGGGGTTTTTCCCCTTTGATCCATTTTTTGTACTGTTTAAATCCTTTTCGTCCTTCATGTCACTTTATGTTCCATGCTACCGTCCTTATACAACAAACACAACACAAACATCCATGCCCCCGGTGGGATTTTTTTTTGTCTGTCCGGGGTTTTTCCCCTTTGATCCATTTTTTGTACTGTTTAAATCCTTTTCGTCCTTCATGTCACTTTACGTTCCATACTACCGTCCTTACGACAAACACAACACAAACATCCATGCCCCCGGTGGGATTTTTTTTTTCTCTGTCCGGGGTTTTTCCCCTTTGATCCATTTTTTGTACTGTTTAAATCCTTTTCGTCCTTCATGTCACTTTATGTTCCATGCTACCGTCCTTATACAACAAACACAACACAAACATCCATGCCCCCGGTGGGATTCGAACCCACAATCCCAGTAAGCGAGCGGCCGTAGACCCACGCCTTAGACCGCGCGGCCACTGGGATCGCCCATTTGTTGGTATAAATTAATTAACATTGCACAGCATTTCCTTTAAAGTATCTGATATTCATGGTTACACATATCCTTTAATAAGGTAAAACTTGTAGGCTTTGGTGAACGCTGTAGTAAACATTCAGTTCCATAAAAGGAGCAGCAACTTTTGAGTACCTGGACAACTCTCACTTAAAACACGATCGGCAATGTACATACAAGTTTAACAAAGTGATGGGTTCGCGTAATGCTTACACCAACTCGCCTACCCTTAACAGGCTGATTTTTCACTCGAAGAGAGCGCATTTATGAAGATTTAATGTCGCCGGCAACAATAAATCCTACTTCGGTCTTCACGTAAAGTACCCGATAATTTTTCCCGCTTTCAACCAATTTTATTATCTCGACATATTTATATACAGGTCCCAAATATCAAATTTGACGTAAATGCGTGCAGTGCGAGCCGCGTTGATACATGCGGACAGACGGACGGACATGACGACACTACTAGGCGCTTTTCGCGACGGTGCGAACGCTCGTAAAAAGGGTTGCTGATGTGTGTAATTAGTTAAAGTAATGACGGAGCAGATAACGTAAAGGCAAGCCGGGTAGAGCCCACGTACCATCGCGTAACTGTCCACGGTTTACAGCGCTCGTATGCCCAATGCATTATCGGACCTCTTCCTAACGGACAGCCGGCAAATAACGTGTCCGTTTTGACGTGCTTCGTAATTCGCAGACTTAGGGTTTTTGACGTTGGGAGAGAAACCAATTTGAATTTGTCAATTAAAATGAAATATGATTACGTATCTCGCTCGTCAGTTTAGCTATGACAAAGCCAGTGTAATGACGTGAAATTCTAACTCTTGATTAAAATTTATAGAGGTCGTAATTGCAGTTTTGGGCGGATTAAGTTCCTGAATCGTTCTGTCCACAAATATATTAATGTCATTGATCTTCCTACGTGCAACTAGTGTAGTGGCCCAACCCATGTCACAGATTTTCTTCAAAATAAACTCTATTCAAATAATGGAAATGCTTGTTTATTATAAGAATCTTATGAACCTGTGTTCCTTATACCATACACAGTACAAGAAATGTGCTGTAGCGCGGCAGAAACAGTGCATGGGTAAATTCATCCTTGCACACACACCAAGAAGGCGTAAGTGGAATTAGGTACATGGCTGCACTCAATCTTAAACTCGGCCGCGGGGAAAGAGCCCCCGGTACGCAATAAATAGGAGGCTTGGTGAGATTTCAAAATCAGAACATTAAGTTCGGGGCCTCGCCATGTTGAGTTTCAACTACAAATTGGAATTATGTCATGTTGTGAATTCACTTACATAAAATATCAGTACTACTGTTATAATTATTATTTATTAGTAATCACTGTTTCTTCAAAATCGCGTTGCCAAGCGTCTGCTGGTAGATCAGGTACTAACCACTACTTACCATAAGCATGTAGGAAAGTTACGTGTGCATATATCCCATATTGCTACTTTATTCTATAGTCTTTGAATCTATGCATATTTGTGAGAAATGTCTACGGTTCAGGTCTTATCAGTCTTTCTGTTCTCTCTCCCCACCCAGTGTAACAAGCAACAGACAACTACTGTGAAGTTATTTTCGCGTGGAATATCATTCGCACCATTTTAGTTTCCTGTCAAACTACTGTCGTGAAAGTGACCAATCCCACGCTAATTCAGACGATACTGTCAGTTGTGGGTATCGTGGGAATGGAGTCTATTTGTGGAAATGTGGTGAGAGCCGCTGTAACATGCGGCTCGCAGGTGACAGGCATCTCCAAGCCTGCCAGAGGCACGGAAATACGTCACAGCAAATATCTGCATGGCAGTGCCAACCACTCTATGTCTTTAATGAAGGCGACGCTATGATGCTGCAATGACAACTGAAAATCTGGCATAGTAACTTTACGCAGAGAAAATGCTATTACCTTTCCTACTTTCAAAGTGAAATGCGATTGATATGTTGGCAGCATTGCCTATTACTGATACATTGATATAGTAAACGTAATTCACAATACTTTCATTTAGCTCTTCTTCACAATGTCATACAAAGGCAGCTTCATTTTACATATCTACGTCGGTAAGTTTCATGTACAAAGGTAAAGCTGTCCTCTTGTTTTCTCTGTCCACGCCATAAAGGCATACAGCTCCACTCATTGGCACTAGACGGAGGTGAGTGGTTAACTTCACGCCCCGGCCGCTTTATCCCCGGGAAATAACCCCGGTACCTGTGAATAGAAAGCTTGTTTGGCCCAGAGCCGGCCGGTCTGGATATTGTGGAGAAGATAAAAATCTCTTGCCCCTACCGGGATTCGAAACCCGGACCATCCAGGCCATAGCCTACCCACTGTACCGACTACGCTTCTCCGGCTCCTAGACATACGAGGGAGAAGAGGTGTAGCTCCATCCTTTTTAACTTCGGTACTAGACAGAAGTGAGTGGTCAGCTTCTAGCCCCGGCCACTTTACTTCTGGCGGAAAAAGCTCTAGGTGCCCAAAGTACAGGAAGCTGGGTGGGCTTTAGAGCTGGTCTGGATGATCTGGAGAAGAGAAAAATCTCTTCAACAGATCGATGAAAAACCAGTTACACAGCTTTACATTAATCATTACATGTGAAGTAATTTTTATTGCTAATAGGAGAACGGCTATATGTTTCGGCTAGTGTTATTCTCAAGCCTTTTCCAGATCATGAAGATTCCATGTACTGATTAATGTAACAGCTCTGTAATTGGGTTTTTATGAATCTGTTGGCCTACATTAATAAAAACAGCAGTCCACGCCGAACAGATACAATGAAACCCGTTTATAACGACATCGGTTTATGCGAAACCTCGTCTATCGCGTCAGATATTCTGTGGTACCAATTAATTCTCACTGTTAATCACTACATTATGCTCCTCGATTATAACAACACTTTTTTACAATGACACAAAGTATTCAGTCCCTTTCATGATGTTATAACAGAGTTCGACTCTATTAGAATAAAAAATTTCTTGCCCTACCACTAATGGAAACACGATTCAACCAGCCTGTAGCCTAGTCGCTATAATAGCCACGCTATACTTGCACCAGAAACACTTTGCGTGGATTCAAAAGCACTCACAGTCTCTCGTATTTCAAAGTTGCTTTGCCGGTTTTCATGGCATCAATAACAAAGTAAGGAATTACAGCAAGAATCATACAAGTCCGTTTACAGCAGGCACAGAAACTTTTATTGATTTGGAAGACACAGTGTCCAAATGCTCATTTTACTACTGCGCATCCCTCAACATTGATCTTACATAAAAAGCCAAATTCTTTCTGTTTAGTTCAAAATGAAATCTACTATAGAATTTCCATGGTTCCTTCGTAAATCTAATAAATATGCGGTTTAAATGGTTAACAACTCTGTTCACATATGGGAAATCCCAATTCGAATATAGTCAGAGACGGGTTGTTCTGATTGACAGTTTTCGGGCTTTTTGTTTCAGTTTTCCCTGGACGTTACTAGGTCATTATGTCCAAACAGACCGAGACAATCTCAAATCCCGTTCAAGTCTTCGTTTAAAGCTTCTAAAGTCGTAAGTTAAATAATTAATAAAGTTGAAAAGCGTTGTTAAATAAATTACGAGTAAAGTCTACTCATGGATGAATATATCGTGTGTTAAAAAACGAAGAATACATAATCTAGAAACATTATTCAGAGCGGAAAGAATAGACTGACGTGAGAGAGAATTGAGAGAAAATTCTACCAAGCGGCAAAGTCATAAATGTTGTTAGCAAAAGTCTTTAGCAATACAGGAATAGCTATGGAGAGAGAACTCACTCTTACTTAGTTTACTTACATAGATAACATACCGAAAAATAAAGTTACATATCTGATAAGTTATGCGCTATGTATGTCTTTCTCTTTCGCTGATTTCTAACTGGGAAAATCGACAATGTTAAATTTTAGTGTCTTGAAAATTACGGAAATTGTAAGTCTAAAATAAAAAAAAACACAAACTGTACTTTAGATTCCACCCACACGTTCATTCTAAATCAGCCAAGTGGCTTGGCACATAAACGTTTTTACGATTATGATATGATAATTGTGTTGTAACTGCATGAAATTAATGCAAACAAAACATAAAAAAGACATAATTTCGATTAAAATTGTAACAAGTCTCTAGTTCACTAACATAATCAACCACATATTATTAAAGATTACGACAGCGTCTGTGTTTATAAGTAATGGTAGAATTATGATGGGTCTACAATTCACTAACATAATCAACCATATATTGTTAAAGATTACGACAGCGTCTGTGTTTATAAGTAATGGTAGAATTATGATAGGTCTACAATTCAATAACATAATCAACCATATATTGTTAAAGATTACGACAGCGTCTGTGTTTATAAGTAATGGTAGTATTATGATAGGTCTACAATTCACTAACATAATCAACCATATATTGTTAAAGATTACGACAGCGTCTGTGTTTATAAGTAATGGTAGTATTATGATAGGTCTACAATTCACTAACATAATCAACCATATATTGTTAAAGATTACGACAGCGTCTGTGTTTATAAGTAATGGTAGAATTATGATGGGTCTACAATCCACTAACATAATCAACCACATATTATTAAAGATTACGACAGCGTCTGTGTTTATAAGTAATGGTAGAATTATGATGGGTCTACAATTCACTAACATAAACAACCACATATTGTTAAGGATCATGACAGCATCTCTCTTTACAAGTAATGGTAGAATTTTTTAAACACTTAGCCACGCATGCAGGCCTATTTTAGTCAGCAGACAATGTTGCTCAGTAAGATCTGGCACCTTGCTCTCTCTCGTTTCTCCTAATCGCGAAAGATTCACTTCTTTTTGGCGTATTGTTTGTTACGAAGACATCAGGTAACAGGTAAGGGAAAAGGTCAAATTTAAATGAGAGCTTAGTCAAGTTGTTACGACGCACTAGTTATGTTGGCCTTAAAGTCTCTGGATGCATTTCACCATTTCCTTTGTGACACAAATGATCAACTGAGACTGTTAGAATTCCACAAGCCATAACTCGGATCGTACAATGGCTAATATTTGCATTCCAAAAACTTTCGGTCGCCTCTGACGACCAGGCGATCTATTTTTCGACACTTTTTAACAGGACATTCTTGAGGTAGCCCATTGGGATTCCCTTACGACTTGAATGTAATTTCATTCGCCCGGAGGACAGCATCAGGAATACGAATTTACCTTCCGTTTCGTGTTCTCTTTCAGCGTTCCGCTGGAAGGACTGAAATGTCGAATCAAAGAAAGCAAAAGAGCAAAGCGCTACGTGTTACAGCAGCAACCCACAGAGAAAATAAACTAGTCGTACCGGAAAGGCGTGATGTGCACAGAATTAGTGTTGTTTTTCACAAAGCGTTTCATGGAGACGTGAATAACGTATTCGCTTCATCAAGTTAGTCAATTCCCAGGGCTTGAATGCGTCTGTTTGGCAAAGTTCCATTACAGCGGTCTCCGTTTAACGACACAACGGCAGAAAAACAACATGCGATATATCAGCAACTTACAGCTTCCGAGGATCAGGAAAGACACTGTTGTTGTCTACTGCAGTTCTTCTCAGTGCACAATATATATTCAAAAACTTTTCCATTTATGTTTTGCCTCCCCTGCCCCCAGGACGCAACAGCCCCTAGTGGGCCAGGGCCTCCTCAATATCGAGGTTTCACGATCGCATACAGACACACCACACTCGGTAGGACTCCTCTGGACGACTGATTAGCCCGATGAAGAGACCTCTACCGCACAACATACAACACTCACAAGAGACAGAATTCGGGATTTGGGATTCGAACCCGCAATGCAGCAATCGACCGGCCGCAGACCCACGCCTTAGACCGCGCGGCCACTGGGATCTGCTTTATGTGTTGCCTATTTTAGGTAAATTAACTAAAATGCCTACAATGCTATGTTTAGGTAGCATCAAATGTGAAACAGAAGAATTATTAATGAATGATAATTGTATGTGACTTTAACACCACAGAACATGAAAATAGACTGATTATAGCCAGTTTCGAATCCGGTGAAGTGGATTCAACTGGCACACCGATTGGTGGCCTCTTTCTTACCAGCACGGTAAAAAGAGGCATGGAATTTCTTTCATTACTAAATGTCCGATTACCAGGTTCTGAAGAAGAATTCTGCTCCCATGGATTTCGTTACCGCGACTGAAGGGTCGAAGAAAGAAGTGACCGACAGTGGGACGAGAAAACCTGATTTTAAAACTGTCCAGTCTTTGTTGCCGCACTCAAATATATTCTCTTAAGCAGTTCATTTTTATAGATCAGTTTCCATGATCAAAGGCCAAATTAATATTTATCATGCCTATTTAAACATTATAATTTTTCGCGCTCTTCTCAAAATACTGTTAAGCTGATACGATCAAGGAAAATAAAATAGTCGTCTTTGAGGTAAGAGGTGAAGAACACATAAACATTTATTTGGGAAACACAGACACAGAAGTCAGAAGAATATTAAAATGGATCTTAAGACGTCAGTGAATTGTCGGGTACCATAAGAGGTACGGAAAAAAGGAGTTTCTTGCCAATTCACATTTGTAAAAAAAGGACTCTCCTCAATGAAACTTCTTGGTTAGTTTCATAACTGGCCACGGATTATTCACTAATGCATTAAGTTAACAATAATCTGCCTTCTAAAACACAGCAAGTCGCTAAATTTATATTATTCATACTGTGCATTGTCACTGATCAAACACACAACACTCAACAAACAATCGCACTCATATATTTTTTTAGATATAATATATTACAATCCCTGTAAACCAGTCCAACATGTTTCGATTCCCTCCTGGGATTATCATCAGGGACTCTTGTGAGTGTATGAATTACACCAACAAAACTAACATTATAAGTACATGTTAAAAATATAAAATGTATAAGAGATCTTTTATACATGATAGACTAGATTACGGAGATTGTAATATACAATATCTAAAAACAATATAAGAGTGCATTTGTTGGTTGAGTATTGTGTGTTTGCTAAATTTAATTTATATGTTATGAAAACCGTACATTTATTGGTATTCCTTGTTATATTAAAACCTGATCGAATGCAGGAAAGCTATTGGTTCCTTGTTGGTTCATAAACGAAGAATTTTGAACGGAATAGGCAGCAGCAGTAGCAGTAGCAGGAGCAGCAGCAGCAGCAGCAGTAGTAGTAGTAGTAGTAGTAGTAGTAGTAGTAGTAGTAGTAGTAGTAGTAGTAGTAGTAGTAGTAGTAGTAGTAGTAGTAGTAGTAGTAGTAGTAGTAGTAGTAGTAGTAGTAGTAGTAGTAGTAGTAGTAGTAGTAGTAGTAGTAGTTAATCCTCTGCCTTCTCACATCACTAATGGGCATGAACAATTTTCGGACAACTTCCTAATAATCTACGTTGATTATGAATTTACAAGAAAATAAATATAAAAATGACAGTTGGTCCTTTTTTCGTTGTGCATAGTAACGACTCACCCGTTAGTCTGTAATGGTCTACTGCCTATCTATCACTCTACAATGACCCTCATTTTTCTTCGACATTGGACATTGTCAGATCTATGCTGACGAAGACTCAAGACTTTTGAGACGCCAGGCCGCTCAAACTGGTAAATAGTTGCCCAGGCTTTCCAAGATTGTAATGACTGCCTAAAGTTGTCAAATATATAACAGTTGAAGTCCCGCAAGACTTGAAACTTCAGCTTTATTTTATGTGCGCGGACTTGGGCTGTAGTGTCGGATAATCCTCCCATTAAGTCGGACGCACCCAGAATGCACTTCGCAGTAATATAAAAGAACACAACGCAGGATGCTATTTAAAACCTCAGATTGAAATCGATCTTTTGGCTCCCCGAACAGGAGCTACCTCGGTACGTATTCCTGCCGCAATACTGGGAGCGAGAGAGTGACACCACACGAAACAAACTTGTCTGGTATTGTCAGTTTTAGACAATGAAGAACATGAAGGTGAAATACGAAAAATAAATTAGATTCCCTAAAGTTATATTTATTCAAGATACTATAAGCATTACGTTTTACGTAATTGTTTGAATATACTATCGCAACAGCGGACAAGAGTCCATTACTCCGTCTGCGTTATGATTTCATTTGCGAGGGAAAAGGTCAAAGATTGGAATAAATCGAAGCAAATGTTGATGTGTTGCAAGAAACCAAGCCTATAAATCAACTACAAATGTCCGACAGCGTTACGTAGTCTACACAGACATAAGAGCTATTGGGGTTCCAAAAATACACTGGTTCATTAATCACAGGGAAGCTAACGCTGACCGATAACAAATTCCTTATACGTCTTCGTCTAATAAGTAGGCCATGTATTCTGTTAGGCAGCTATCTGATTCAATATTACTTCTAGAACACTGGAAAGTCTGCTATGGCAAACCTCATTATACTTTTGTAGTTGTTTATACATGACGAAAGACCGTTCGGTTTTGTTATTTCTAATCTGATTCCCGGATGTGCGGATCCTGAAGTTACCTCACAGGTTTCTGATGGCAGAATGCTTATATTTCAAACACGAAAACGCTTATTCTAGTGGGTTCTGACGAAGGTATACAATTATTACGCTCGACATTGTTTGGTTTGTGGAGGTTTGTGCATCATATTTTATTAAAAACAAAACACAACATATTGGAAACAGTATCTGTTCCAGTCTTCAGTTGGAAGATGATAAAAGGCACCTAGGCAGATGCGTCCAACAGAGAGAGTTTTCCCAGTTACTGTGTCCAGTGACTAAGAGCTGCTGATTGTATCGGACCCAGCTGTGCAGGTGCCTCCTCACACTTTCACATGAGAAAGGGGAACGCTCTAGTCTTCGAATTAATGTAATGTCGCTCTGATGCAAGAAAATCGACAAACTCCAATAACTCCAGAAACCAAGTAATCCTGAATATCAAAGACAAAATTAAATAAATATGTTAGACATAAATAGGCTGGTATTATTTTGATTTCGGGAGTGTTATTTGAGAACGAAATTTGTAGCTCGTCAGATATCTAACAAATATTTCATCTGCTGTCATGTGCACTACAAAGTATATTCGTAAATTTTTCTGCAGTTTCCGACGTCCTTGGTAGCGAAATCTTGTTTGAATAATAGACTATATCCTTTACATAATTCCCCAAAATATAATAAACAATATAGTGAGATAAGGTCGAAGATGAACCAAGAATTTGATCTTCCTTCTTACACATATTAATTCGGCGACTTAATAAAAAAATGGCAATTAACTGTACACATACAACTAATTCCTAGTTTCATTCTTATAATTACTTCCACCGCAAAGTGTTATTTAAGCCTCACTGTTACAAATTATCATCCATTGGTAAAACAATCGTAGGACTTTTTGGAGGCTACAAATATTTCTTAAGTTGGCGCAAATTTTTAATGGATGAGACTACCTTGTTGTTTGGTTGATGCAGCGATGAAGGTCAGCAGTAAAGACAAACTTATGCCTCTATCAACACAAATAAATACGTCAAACAATCAAACTAATAATAGAAATTATTTTGGACAACTCCACGATTTAAATTCTTGGCTAAGCGATACCACCCCCGCGTTTTGTTATTCTAATTTCCATATAAATTATTCGCGTGCAGACGGTAATACATCAAACGAGGAATTAACACCATACAATTCAACTCATATATGCCATGTCAAGGAACACGTATCGTGTCACACGTCGGTCTGAGAATCGATCCAGTAAATCGGTATTTGTTTTAACTACGTACACAAATTAACGACAACAGAATTCTAATACCTGCTTCATACTACGAAGCAAAACAGACAATTTTAATGAAAAAGAAAATCTTCGCTACACAAATTTAATGAATCCAGGCTATTGAAAAAAAAACTTTGACTTACAAATTTGGAATTGTATCATGTCTAGTTCTATCGATTATTAATTGTCCCTATTTGAATTTAGTTTGCATATTCTGTTGTTGTGACACACAAAATAACGCAATCCACATTCCGTGCAATAGATAACATAGAGTGTTTGATCCAATAAACTGCACAACCAATAATAAATAATAATTTGTCACGTGTGTCACTCCGACATGTTGCGACATACACAAAGTCATCATAAGGAAATTATATACGAAGTCACACGAGTACAGCAAATTCTGTCAAAGATGGGGTTGTGTAGAGTTAAAATTAAATACTCTTAATTAAAGTTACAAAAATGCTTACAATATACGAAACAAATATTTCTTACAATTCTAAAAAAATATTTCATTTTATCTTCCATTGCCGACAAACATCTGTGCAACTTTTTGTCATCTTCATTCAAAGCGAATATCCCTGTGTAGACTGGTTAGTGTTTATGCCACGGTGCATCACTGAGTACTCAGTACTTTGAGGAAGGTTGATTTCAACGGTTGCAATTAATCTACCTCAAAGTGTTGGCCATGCAGGCCGAAATATGTAGTATTAAATATCAAATAACTGGAAAAAATTGAGTTGTGATCGACGATTCTATTTATTAATTTAATCCCAAATTAAAGTGTATAATTATTTCAACTCTTTGGCCTTTAGTAATTTATACCAATTTCCTGATCCCGATACATAGCTGAAGTTACTTTATGTGATAAAGATACTGGGATGTGAAAGAAGCTCGTGTCCATAATGTGTCGGAACAGGGACATGATAGACGATCAATACACAGCGACCTATTTTTCTGGTATCGAGACCATAATTCGACATTAAATCCCAGCTGAATCCTTGCACGTGCTGCACGTTAATGTCAGAAAGATACGCTACCTGGTTCCATTTCCGTCCACATACAGACTAATCTCTTGTTCGCCCAAAATAATAGGCTACTACATGAAGTGACATGGAAACAGAATTTCGTTTCTTCTCAAAAGGTATGTTAGCAAAACTGTAGACGATAGAGGAAACGTCCTTACTCGTAAATAGTATATACTTGCATTTTAATGCCTTAGTAATGGCAATGACATCGGCCGTGCCATGGATCAGGCGGTTAGTCGCTGGCCTCTCACCGCGGAGGCCCTGGTTCGATCCCGGGTCCGTCCATGTGGGATTTGTGGTGGACAAAGTGGCTCTGGGACAGGTTTTTCTCCGAGTACTTTGGTTTTCCCCTGTAAATTTCATTCCACCGATGCTCAATTATACGGAAAAACAGAAAAAACACCTAACCATCATCTTCACAGGGTTGCACAATAAGTCTCAAGGCTGCTGTACGTCCGTAGCATCTGCTGCGGGGCCCTTCACAAAAAAGAAAAAGGCAATGCCATAACTTACCCCGCATGGCAACTTCATTTTTGGGACGCACCATAGGATGGAATACCTGTGATCATATGTTTGTGGTCAAAAATTTCGAAGGCAACAACATCCAGGATGAAAGCAACTGTGTAAGTCTGGAAATCAAGAATCAATAGAAAGATTAAAAACGGACCAAAAATATTGATAATTTTAAGGAGCAATAACGCACGGTTATTTGAATTACCAACAGCCTGTCTACACCTTGTAACCATTCACAAGTAACATGCGTTTCGACGCTTAATTAGCTTCATCGTCAGTGATCATTCTACCACAGTTAAGATGTGATTTGAAATATTATACTTACATTATCAGTTTTACCCCTTTTGACATTGTTATTGTCTTTGTTCGGCCCTTTCTTTATTTAATTTTGAAATTAAGTACTTTTTCCTGTAAATAACTTTCTCTATTTAGCTCATAATATTTACTAAATCTTTTAAAAATATAATAAATTTATGGAGCAATATCTCTACGTCTCCGGGACAGTCGAAGAGATCAACATTGGTAAATCTAAAACTCAAGTGGTTGTCATTGCGTTAATAGCGCAACAGCCGGCAGAGAACTTTGTATTTGTCTGATGGAACATAGATAGTGTGTGAACAAGTAAGATATATGAAGGTATGTGTGATTCTTCTTTCAAAATCAAGTATTTATTTTTTATGTTTTATTTATCTTCATAGATTAAAATCCTTTTCCACAATTTTCTCATCCTGCATCCCTTGACATCATTATATGGATCATTATAACGTTCATAAGTCGAATCTCAAAATCCTAAATATTTTTTCCAGCACCTCAAATAACTTCAAATGAAATTAAAACACTTTAAAAAAGACAACAAAATCTACGACGGTGTGTGGCTGCTTTGAAACTAAGGCAATCTTCTTGATTTTCCTCACACTCTTACCGACGGGTGTCGGAGTGGTCGAGCGGTTAACAATCCTGCTTCATATTTCGGAGATCTGAAGTTCAAGCCTCGATTCGGAAGCCGACTATCCTGATTGTTTTCGTGCATTTCCACAGTAATTCAGGCCAATGCTGGGACAACAGGTTAACTAAGAACACAACCACTTCTTCCCACGTTCGTTTCCACAAACAAGATGTCAACTAAAACAAGATTAATAAACTAAATTAATTTAAAAAGGCTGGAGGAGTTTGAGGGAAATAAAGTTCCCGCATCGAAGCCGCAAGCAACAAATCAATTCCAATTCTTACATAACAAACAATTAGGCCTATATTAAACTGGGTCATGACGAAAGAAAGGACCGGGAACAACAGGGCGTTTGTTCCCTCCAGGCGTCCTGTGTTTAAATTCATGCATAGCGCATGCGCTCCATGCCATTCTGTAGGTCGCAGGCGGGTCAAGCATCAGACGAAGGCCGTATCGATCTCGTAACAATGTAACGAAACAATGCGGACAGATACCCAACCAGACAGCGTGTTGGTCCGGATAAACGGGAATGTGATAATCTTGTGTTTACGCTAAATCACAAATCATAATGTTGTTTTGCAACTTCAAACAAGTTACGTAACAAACAAATGATCCAGCAATGAGGCTTAAACGGCACCGGTTTTGACTTGTACTTGGGAGATGCACAGTTCGAATTTCGCCTATCACACAGACTACCTTGACTATGTTCTTGTCCGTCCTCAATCCGTCTTGGCAAATGCCGGGTTGGTACCTCAAATTAAACAACCACCGCCTTCCTCCAAATCCTTCCCAGTTCATAGTTCACTGTCATACGGTTATTAGAGGCTAGCTGTAATAAACTTCATATAAACACAAACTTGTGATTTGGGGAGATAAATTTTATTACTTACTGAAATGAAACTAGCCATACCCGTCTGTATTTTTTATTAATTTTTCAGAAACATGCATGGTTTAAAATATATTTAATATTGAATTATAATTATAATTTAATTAATATTTAATTGTAATCAATATTTTATGTTTGTGCATTGGTTTCAAAAACTTTTGTAATATTTCGATGTCTGTATACTTTGTAATGCACCTCTCTGAAGATGGCCGCATGAGTGGCCGAAACATGTAGGAGGTATACAGTGTGTGTAACATATTTTCATACACTTATGTGCATCTGTTGGTTTTGATATCATATCTAATTTCTCAATGCACTGTTATGGAACATTTAAAATTCATGTGACCAGTTTTATAATGGGTCACTGATTAGGCCTACCACAGTGAAACGTAAAGCTAAACACTGTCCTTGCGTGGCCGCGATGTTTTACATTCTGCAAAAAGAGTATCTTAACAATAGTTACACTTTTAAATGAGAGCAACGGAACTACTCTCTGTCCTTAATTACTTATTAGGAAAGGGGAAAACCAAACTAGGCAGGGCAATCCATGTTACAAAGTCTTTCTCTTTCTTCCTCAGAAGTGTTTTTAACGATTTTGCCGTGTTGATAATTCTTGCGAGCTAAAATTACTCTCCTCCGCATGAATAAGTAATTTAATAATGACAGCTGCAAATTTAACTGCCTGCCATATGAAGATTGCGTGATGAATTCTGACGGAAAATGCGCGGAACGAAAGAATGTGAAACAAGGTTTTATAAATGTAATGTGTCAAGTCTTGCAGCTGGATGTTAACATGCCACTAGTTCGTTAGATGGCAACACTTTATATAAAGCCTGAAAACCCATTTAATATTTATTATGTGCCTCCACTTCAGGTGGAAACATCTTTAGAAATAAACTGTCATCTTCTCTAGGCTTATAACCACCAAACAACCGCATGCTAGCACCGAGTCATCAGACAGAAATAGGTAGAAGAGTTCAGAAGCGCCCTTAGAACCGAAGATATAACACTTGAAGCACTAACACTTTGCTGGGAGACAGCCGATTGCTGTTCTTCCACGAACTGCAAGACACGCACAAGCCTACACGAAAGTCCCACCATGATGCAGTTCAAGAGCTACTCGAGGAATGAGATTTATTAGGACCATGAATCTGTTTGGAGCTCTCGCAAAGAAAGGTGGCAACTTTCAGCAATTAGCTTCGATGTATCATTTGTCTGACTGCATGTAATAATTCGAGAAACGCTAAATGGATTTCCATAAAATTCGATATTAAGAAGGTTTACGGAGGCTTATCGATAAACTACAGCCTGGGATAATATCAGAATAGAGCAACGGATACTTCGCATGGAGACCTTTATTCGATTGTGAGCGAATCACAAGGGTAACGCGCGTAATTCTCTAAATACTTATGGGTGTTAAAAAAGTTTATAAAAAACATTTTGGAGAAAACATGAACATACATTTACATTCAGAGTATTTTCCTGCAACTGTTACAGTTTTTTATAGTATATAAGAACATCTAATTTCATACTTATCATGTTATAACTTGAAAAATTTACAACATAAAGAATGTGCCAGGAAAGCCGGAACATAAAATGTAACCTAAAGAAAACAAAAGTGATGATACTAAAAAAAAGGGGGGGGGGGAAAGATATAAAAGAATAAAGGCTGTTGCAATTTCCTAACTTCTTTAAAAATGATGTTATAATATTCACTAAGTGTGCTCCTTGCAGTCCTTTGTATATCGGATTTATTTCCTAGTAGTAAAAGAACAATCAATTTTCGGGGCTTCGAGATGATTTTTCCCCCTCTACACGAAAAATTGTTTGCAAAAAAAAGCTCAACCAACAGTCTACCACAGAGACGTACTAAAAGGCTCAACCAACAGTCTACCACAGAGATATACTAAAAGGCTAAAACAACAGTCTACCACAGAGACGTACTAAAAGGCTCAACCAACAGTCTACCACAGAGAGACGTACTAAAAGGCTCAAACAACAGTCTACCACAGAGATGTACTAAAAGGCTCAACCAAGTCTACCACAGAGAATACTAAAAGGCTAAAACAACAGTCTACCACAGAGACATACTAAAAGGCTCAACCAACAGTCTACCACAGAGATGTACTAAAAGGCTCAACCAACAGTCTACCACAGAGACATCTAAAAGGCTCAAACAACAGTCTACCACAGAGACGTACTAAAAGGCTCAACCAACAGTCTACCACAGAGACATACTAAAAGGCTCAAACAACAGTCTACCACAGAGACATACTAAAAGGTTCAAACAAGTCTACCACAGAGACGTACTAAAAGGCTCAAACAACAGTCTACCACAGAGACGTACTAAAAGGCTCAACCAACAGTCTACCACAGAGACATACTAAAAGGTTCAAACAACAGTCTACCACAGAGACGTACTAAAAGGCTCAAACAACAGTCTACCACAGAGACATACTAAAAGGCTCAACCAACAGTCTACCACAGAGACATACTAAAAGGCTCAAACAACAGTCTACCACAGAGACGTACTAAAAGGCTCAACCAACAGTATACCACAGAGACATACCAAAAAGCTAAAACAACAGTCTACCACAGAGACATACTAATAGGCTCAAAACAACAAGTCTACCACAGAGACGTACTAAAGGTCAACACAGTTCACAGAACGTCAAGCTACAAAGTCTACCAGAGTCTAAGGCTAACAAATCTACCACAGAGTCTAAGCTACAACAGACACAGAGACATACTAAAAGGCTCAACCAACAGTCTACCACAGAGACGTTCTAAAAGGCTCAACCAACAGTCTACCACAGAGACATACTAAGGACGCGCTGCAGCATGAGTTAATCGTTCGTCATTCCTTTTTGCTAAATGATTTATTGACCCTCTCGTGAATAAATTAACTTCCAAAACAATTAATTTATTAACTCCATAGAACAGAGTTTTTCCTGAAAATTGACAATTGTTCAGTTACTTAACTCCACGTCGTTTAAGGAGCCAGAAACGTTATTACCGTGTTCACACAAAACAGCCCTTTGACCCTACCCTGAGGCAGTAGAATGCGGTCCAAAACTTGACATCCTCTCTAAGATCCATTATTCTCACATCTACTTCCTTATTTCAGAAGTGTTTTCAGCTTTTCCAACTAAAATCTGTCTGACATTCTCATCTGTCATTTATGACTAAAGGTCGTGCCCATCACATCCTCGTTGACTTTATCAAGGTTATAACATTATTTTGATTCAACTCACGTCGCTACAGGTCTGCATTATTAAACCTTGAATAACTGTGACGTCTTCTTCTAAGAAAATTCGTTTTCTTAGAAAGTTCGTTCAGCCAGTTGGCTGCTTATGCGACTGGCTAACGACTTTCATGAAAGTAGACACGTATTGATCCATGACATAAAATAGGCTATAATAAGAACGTAACATAACTCTTTGAAGAATACCTTTCATCCACGTTCAATATGCAAATTCGGTTAATACCTCACAGTGTGTCCATTTACAGACACATCGGTTTAGGAAAACCGTCACTGTTTATTTTAAGAATCACAGGAAAAACATAAATGTACTGCGTGGATAAATGCAGAGTTTATTACTGTTGCAGCAAAGATTACGTACTGTTACCACTAATTTTATAAGGTTTGTGGTAATTTTTAACATCTCAAAAATATTTCTGTGGTGTGACTAAACAGACGGAGAGAGAGTAAAATTATGGCCTCAATATTTTGTAGGATTTTATTTAATCGTTTTCCTGGAGAAAGTGAATTAAACTTCTGATTCGAACAACAGTTTCTTTGAGTAAATAACAACAAATAACTAAAAATAATGGATGGAAGAAAGTCAAAGTGTTATGTCATAATTGCGTAACAAGCACGTGGGACGCGTAGGAAGTTTCTTTCTCGGTAAGGACAAGGCAAATATAGAGGCACCTTGACTGGTTTTACAGACTGTCACGACATGAGAGAAGCGTGGAGTGTGCGTGTGTTGCTGGATCCGAGATTTTGACATGTTACTATCTCTTGGCAATGGAAGTAGCTGTTCTACATTGGGCGTCAAATTTTAAGATAAAAAAATAAATTGGAAACTAGAATTTACGCTTTTCACCTCAAAGTTCATAAATTGGTATGCAATGTGAAGGCCATATCCTATGTTTATCCGCACGCCTCATTATCAATTGGTCCAAAAAAAGTTCATGACATTTTTAGAAGTGTCCTCTTGTTCCGCACAGTTATAATGCAGTCTCTATTTTGCATAAGGCGCTTATGAACTTTGCGTTATTTTCATAAATTTAGAATCATCTAATTGTAAAAAAAATTGGAAAATGCTAAAAACATAAGTGTGATTAAATTTTGCGAATTTTACGCTTTTATAGACGGTGTCTAAAAAAAAGGCAATATAAGATAATTCGTGACTTACTAGTAGCTACTTTATATTTGTAATATAGGTTATATTTCACTTTGTTTTTCATTTAACGACACTCTCTGTATCTACACCAGTGGTTCTCAGTCGGTGTGCCCCGCGCTTTTATAATTTGTGCCTCGGGTCTTAGAATGGAAGAAAAGTCTTATAAAATCGAATATTCAAATTAAAATTTTATGCAGACGTGGATATGCAAAATGAAGTGAGGGGTGAGGATTTGGTGAAGTCTTTGTTTAAGCTTAGAAATTCCATTAAACAAACTTTGGGGAAAAAATACTTCCTTAAGTTTCTCAAATTTATATTTGTATCAGAACTTCACGATATTTCTGCTTCAGGATAATTTTAAGTTTTATGTACAATAAAAGCTAACGTTTAAAACATGTCCTTTCATTGCAAATTTGAGTTTTATAATCAAATTGTAGTGTGCTGTGAGCAAAATAAGGTTGCGAACCACTGATGTAGACTACATAGCTTCGATGGACAATAGTGAAATTATATTTAAAAAGAAGCGCCTAAGCACCCGGAGGTAAATGTGCCCCAGTGCGCCTTAAATTTAAAAAACACTGCTGAGGCAATAGTAGTAGGTTATATTTTAAAATAGTAGTTTACGTACCTACGCTTTCCTTAGTGAAGAACTACCATTTAGCTCAAGTTTCAGTAGAAACATCTGAGTATTTGCTTAACTCATCGACATATTTATTTTTCACGCTTCTGACAGCTGAAGGTTGAAGATGACGGACAGATCAGAAGTTATCACCAATATCCGGAGCACGTTTTGTATCGGCGATTGATAACTGTCTAGCAAGTCAGCCCATCCTCCTCTCTTTGTCGAGGTACATTTAACGATTATAGTTTCCCTCAAAGTATATTTATAATTTTTGTTTCTTAGATTATTCTCAATTGAAGCTTGAATTTTTTCAGTGGCACAACAGCCCAAATTGGGCTCAGGCCGCCTCATTGTTGTGGTTTCTAGACCACACACAGACACACATTCGGTAGGACTCCTCTGAAAGAGTGATTATCTCTTCGCACAGGCCGCTACCTACACAACACAAAAAAACACAAGAGACAAACATCCATGCCCTCAGCGGGATTCGAACCCGCGATCCCAGCAATCAAGCGGCTTCAAACCTGCGCCTTAGACCGCACGGCCACCGAGATCGGTGAAGCTTAAAATGGAATTTAATAATACGTCAGTTTATCGTCCACTATAGCAAATATTCATTACAGCGGAACGGTTTATTTAGTACAATCACCTACCAATTAATCTAATGAAATGGGGTTCTAATTCAGAATCTGATAGTCGTCAAACTAGTTAAGAAATTCTCGTCTTTATGGACCCAGAATTTTAGTGTTTATAAAATCACACCCCAAATTCTGTTACGAAAAAGACGACACAAATAGTCTTGTGCTAATCCTGTAACATCGATTATCGTATTATAAATCCATCTAAACTTACGTCTCTCAACTGCTCTTTTAACTCAAGATTTGTGACCACAATTTATTAAAAATTCCTTATAGCCACGTACGTGTTACAGGAGTCACTACCCCCTACTCTTACAAATTATGTAAATTCCGCATTATGCAGTTCTTTCCATTTTCCTGTTATACTAACTTGGACCAAAAATTCCAGTTTAGCATTTTATTCTCAAGAACGCTCAATATAACTCATTTCCTTCGGCTGAGAGACCAGATTCCGCACCTAAACATATCGTAGGCAAAACTAAAACTATAGTATTTTTATCAGTTCTTAGATACTAGATGGCAAATAAAAAACATTTCTAAAATAATTCGCCACACAATTTTAACATGATTAATTCCATACTGTGTTATTCTAACACGTATAGCGTGATTTTTTTTTTGTCGTGAAGGGCCCCGCAGCAGATTAAGATGATTAGTTTTTTCCGTTTTTCCGTGTAACGGAGCCCCGGTGGAATGAAATAGACAGGGGAAAACCGAAGTACTCGGGAAGAAAACCTGTCTCAGTGCCACTTTGTCCACCACAAATCCCACATTCACTGACCCGGGATCGAACCCGGGCATCCGCGGTGAGAGGCCGGCGACTAACCGCCTGAGCCATGGCGTGATATTAACAAGCTACATTTACTTAGGTATGGCTACTTCTTTTATGTTAGTCGGTGAAAGCTTCAAGAAGCATCAAGTCAAAATTCAACACAAATTTACACTAGTTACACGTCACGTTTTCAGGTACGGTTTCTTAACTGCACTTATGACAAAGTCCACAAACTTACAATTTTCTGACTGTCGACGCGCAAGTGTATGATAAATGTCCAGTGTTCAGCCGTCGTCACAAACAAAAAATGTGCGGATTTCTAGAAATGAGTACAACTTCCTACCGTGACAATTCTCACCACAGTATCCTTAAACACATTTTTTTTTAATTGCCCCGCAGCAGATGCTACGGACGCACCGCAGCCTTGAAGTCTTATTGTGCAATCCTGTGATGAAGATAATGAGGTTGTTTCAGCTTTTACATTTTAATGGGGAAAACCGAAGATGGAACAGCCCTGGAGCTTTAAACAGTTTAGAACTTTTCTCTGATCCTTTATAGAAGGATTTTTCGAATTGTTCTAACTTATACCAAATATTGTAAATAGTAAAACGTAAGGAAAGGTGTTAAACTTTACTAAAAACCAAGGAGTTTTATGCGTAGACTAACAAAAGCAATAAACGAAGATATGTTAGCAGCATGCAAGACACAGCTGAAGAAAGAAGGAATAAGAGGAGAGAATGGAAGGAGGTTACAAGCTGAAAATATGGTATTTCACAAGTATCCAAAATATATAACATTAGCAGAGAAACTATGATGAGATGGATAAGAAGATTTAAGGAAGGAGGAAATTCTGGGAGAAAAACCTGCTCCAGTGCCACTTTATCCATCACAAATCCCACATGCAACGTCCCGGGATCGAACCCGAGCTTTCCGCGATGAGAGGCGGGCGACTAACTTCCTGAACCATGGCACGACCCCCTTAAACAACTTCCTTTAGATACATCTTCAAACATCTAGTGCACTTAACTTGAACTGTTTTTTTAGAAAATCCTTGTTTCTCACGGCGTATGAAGATCCCAGTCTGTGTCAATTGCCAGGATTTAATTGACCTAACAAAACTAGCGAGGGTTAAATACTATGACGATTATTGTGTCTCATGCCTCTGTTCGCTCATCTCTTCAACTCCCTACTCACAAATGTTGTTTCATCAGTGTGAGAGTCCAATAAACTTCACTTCCCCAGTAAACAAACAAGTTTTGAGAACTGTAAACATCATCTCCCTCAGCTTATTTTGACGACGCTGTAGGCCAGTAAAGTTGGTAAGCTAATGTAATGCCATGGGAAGTTTGTGAAGTAATTATGGTCGGTTCGTCAAGAAGAATGTTAGAACTGAAATACTGCACCCTGTAACACTCCTCGAGAAACAAATGTAACTCACGAAAAAGTCAGTCGTGTTGCTTACAATCATGGAGAGAGTTCCATGCAAACAAACATGCAAATTTAAAGGGCGCTGGGGCGTTTGCAAAAGAGTCTGGCACATCATATGCCTTCTACAATCGAATATATTACAGTTGTTAGAATGATGTTTCCTCTGTGCTTACGACAAAGTTTAATGCAACAAGTTTCCAATGTTTCATGTAAAACCAAGAAGGTTTCTAATGTACAGTCGCTCAGTGCGTTACTTATATTTCAAAAAGTTAAATTTAGAGAAAGTTTCGTACAGCGCTGAAGTTCTCGGCAACACTTCGAAAGGAAACTGTGAAACAAGTACAATTTTGACATTCAAAGATAAATGTAGTAACGTGTTTCCGATATATTAATTTCCGCTAAAACCAGAAATTTAATTGATGTGTACTTCATAAAACTTCCTGGCAAAACATATTTTTAACTTGGCCCGGTGGGAATACTCTTGGGTTTGCGCCGTTGAATACCCTTATTCTCAACACATGCAACAAAAAATTCTTTAAAAATCGGTAAACGTGTTGTTATATTTAACCCAGATTTTATGATTCACAAAACTGTTGAATCAATTCTTATCTAAAATATTAAGGAGCGAAGTATATCAAGCTATCGTTTATCTTATTTATTTCATAAACATATGTGAAATTTGACCTCTCATCACAGAAGAATATAGGCCTATGTTGAGGATGTCGGATAAAAGGATGCTGAGGATAATATCTAGATCTTAGATTAAGTAACAAGAACTCAGGCAATAAATCATGATGGCATGCTATAAAAATATATCTTTTTCAACTGTTATTATACCGAATATATAAAAATAAATAAGATGGTAAGTGCATATAGCATTCGAGGGGTAACAGAAATATTTCATACAAAATATGTTGGACGATCTAGAGGGGAGACATCACTTGGAATACAGAGGCACAAGTGGGAATATAATCTTAAACTGGCCTTTAATATATAGTCTGAGAGGGCGTAGAATGGACCGATTTGAATCAGACATGATGTAAGTGGGCTTGATTAAGGTGACGAATCTTAAAGTTCCATAAACGGAGGAGAATTTGTGTATCTGATGTTCCGAGTATTCAGAAGAGGGGTTGTTTTCTTAAGTGCACAATTACGAGCGCTGGTCATAAGGTCATAAAATAAGTTTATATAACGTATAATTTTGTACAAAAAAAACCTTGAATCATAGCGAATTCCGCCCTAATATGTCGCCGAGGAATTATCATCTGCTTCCAGCACTGCAGCAAATTCTTAGCGGTCACAACTTTAAAGCTAATCGGGAGGTGGAGTCATTTGTAACACGATGGTTTGTAACAGAGGACAAGGACTCATGTCGACAGAAAACAGTAAAGATCTTCCTACAGTATGTAAAATGCCTTAATTTTAGAGGGGAAGGACTAAGAGGGAAAGTAACGGCCGGGATAGCGTACCGGTAGAGCGACTCGCTACGGGCTTTAAGTTCCGAGGATAGAATCCCGGTGTGGACGAGATTTTTCGTGCTCGTCCAGACAGGTTCCTAGGCCCACACAGCCTCCTGTACAGTGGGTAGTTACTGGGGGTAAAAGCGGCAGGGACGTGGTTTTGAGCAGCCACCGCCTTCTAGCTCCAACGAAGGGAATGCCTGCTCAGGCATGCCATGCGGTGACCTTTACCTTTGTGGGAAAGTAGTAGGATAGCAGGACAATTAAAGCTGGACTGTTCTTACTAGATTTGAAAATAACCAAAAACGTGAGCTCTGTACATTTTTCTCAAATACCCTCGTATGTGTTGCGTGAAAGTCGTGGTGTTTTTCTATTACATAATTTATTTTTAACAAAAATTCATATCTATTAGCAATACGTATGTATCAGCCTGTAACAAATTTCAAAATCCCCTGTTTAATTGTGCACCCTTAAGATAAATTCGCAATACCGTTGTTTTCGAATTACTGAAAATGAGAATTGGACAATTTTAAATAAATTTAGATCTTCATGAGAAGGAAGGTTCTTATAAATTTCTCATGAAGTATTCAGTAATATTTTGATTAGACTTGCTCGTGTAGGGCGCATTCAACTATCCAGTGAGCCAACAAAATCGGGTGCAGTATGAGGCAATGCAGTCCCTTTGCGAACAGATAAACCCTCTTCTCGTGCTGCAGACCCAGGTCGGGCTAAGCAATGCGAGTTACGTGACCAGCACAGAGAGAGCGTACATGTACACACGGCTACAAGGAAACACGATACTTTCTCATACTATATTATACTCTTTCAGTCTCTGACATTACAAGTGTAAGTAAGTGTATCTTGCTCACAACAAAGTATCTTAACTTCGTCTTTTCTACATCCATCATCACGAAAGCTTTTTTTCTGTACCTCTTGTTTCTTCCTCTAATCTTCTGTCGCAAGCTACAAGCACCTTCCCCTCCCCCATCCCTCCGCTTTAAATTAAACAGTAGCTAGGGCATTCAGTTTAATGGCATTCTTATCTAATGTTATAACCTTCCAATTCTGCGAGTTCCTCTTGATTCGTGTTATTAAAACGTATTCTCTACCATATTAATTACTTCGTTGTCTGTCATTTTGCATCCTGCGACTGCCATGAGGAAACCAAATTTTTCCGTTTCTGTTCTTATTTATCCTTTCATTTACATTCAAATTTGGGGTCCATATAAAATCACAAGTATAGTTATTACGCTGCAATATTTGTAATTTTGATATTTTACATACCTTCATCACATTAAGAGAAAAAAACTGCAAAGATGCGCTAACAAATTTATGCCTTGTTTTCGCCTTTTTTTTCCTATGGCTCAACAGCCCCTTTTCGGGTGTCTAGACCTCCTCATTTCGATGTTTCATGATCACACACATTAGACACACCACACTCGGTAGGACTCCTCTGGACGAGGGACCAGCCCGTCGCAGAGACCTCTACCTGACAACACACAACACTCACAAGAGACAGACATCCATGCCCCCGGTGGGATTCGAACCCATAATCCTAGTAAGCGAGAGGCTGCAGACCCACGCCTTAGACCGCACGGCCACTGGGATTTGTTTTCGCCTTAGTGTACTGAAATATAAACAAATAATTAGTACCTTACCGATCACGGGGGTTAAGTATCGTCAATCATTATTGATGTCAGGTAATAAGGCTAAGTTGGACATGATTTAGTAAGAAACGTTTTCAACGGCATGAAAAATTTGCTTTGAAAATCGAAGAAATCTCAGGGTACTCGATTTATTTACGGGTACTTCCAACGTAAAAATAAGGAACTCTATTTTAAGCTAAATGTGATAGGCCATGACAGCATACAAAGGAGTAAAAGTGTAGTTGGCTTAAACTTAATCCCGGCACTAGATGGAAGTGGTAACGTTCAGGCACCGGCCGCCTTACCTCTTGGGAAAGAACCCCCAGCACCCACTGAATAGTACTTTTATGTGAGCACAAGATCCGTTAAGGACTTTTTGAGAAAAAATCGAATAGTGTTTACAACTTCAATACGCTTCTAGGGACTATGTAAGTTTAGAGCACACGTCATAGGGACATCTACTTCCAACATCGCGGCCACTACAAAGTGAAGCTTCCGTTCGTGTTTTCCACAGAGCGACTTCACACAGTTTCTCTTGCACAAGACACAAATTCATCACAGTTTGCTCGCTTTAAAGGAAGTTTTCGATTTTACTTTCCCTCTCATCAATTTAGCAATGTCCAAAGAATTTATACTTGTATCTGTCACACTGGAGATCTGCAGCGTGTTACCGCAGCGTACTGACAGTTCCATGAAGCGTACATATGGAAAAGTGCTCAGAAGTAAGGACATACTGCTCAGAACCCTTTAAGCTACAGAGATAAAGCTTCCGAGAAATTCACAAGTGTTTGTGTAAGTGAAACTCATAAAAGTACAGATATTAAAAGAACTTTATTTCACACAGAAGGGATGCCTTTAACATAAATTTCAGTAGTAAAATACGAATTTTCACAGCTCTACTTCAGGGCAAATGTTAGCGTCTCACGAAAGACTGTACCGCGTAGTTATTTTGTTCCGTGGCGCAACAGCACAACTCGGGCCAAGACTGCCGCATTTCTGAGGTTCCTACATCACACACAGTTAAACATACACATTTGCTAGGACTCCACTGAACGAGTGATCAGCTCCTCGCAGAGGCCGCTACCTACCCAACACTCAACATAAGAGAACATCCACGCCCTCAGCGAGATTCGAACCTGCGATGCCAGCAACTGAGCGGCCGCGTACCTTGTCTTAAACCGCACGGCCACCGAGATCGGCAGTTATTTAGTAACATAACTTTGGCATGGTGCATTTTATTTAAATAGTACAACATGTAATGCGATGAATGTTAAATGTTATTTTAGACAACGCAATAACTAAACATCAAATTATCAAAAAATATAACATGCCAGTAATTAATTTACAATTTGTATATGTTTAGCAATATTTTAATTGGTAGCAATGTATTTTAACTTCATAATATATATATATATATATATATATATATACCTTTGACAGCATTTATTATAAATGTATTGTTTTGTAAATTACCTTACTAAATATAGGCTATAGACGCCGAAACATATAGAAGTAGCATCACAAAATAACAAAAGGTTTTTTGTGGTTACTTGTGCAATTTATTCCTATGGCGCAACAGCCCCTAGTGGGCCAGGGCCTCTCATTATCGAGGCTTCACGATCACACTGTTTAGACACACCACACTCGGTAGGACTCTTCTGGACGAGTGATCAGCCCGACACAGAGACTTCTACCTGACAACACACAACGCTCACAAGAGAGAGATATCCATGCCCCCGGCGGAATTCGAACCCGCAATCCCAGCAAGCCTTGGACAGAACGGCCACTGGGACTGGCATCTGTGCAATTATTTATATTAAATAATGTACAGCACTCGACACAATTTTAAAACGTTGCACCTCCATACAGATGTACAGATTACCTGGATATATGACTGAAATCACACGGGAAATCCAGAACCTGGTTTTACTTAGGTGGTACAAGGTTAAAAGTTTTGGTTATATGGGGTTGAAGTGTGACCACTGAATAACAGAAGGAGGAACAAAAGTGTAGCTAAATTAGATTACTTAATAAGATAGCTCCAGGCGAAAAGACGAAATAGAGTGAGAAATAAACATCGCATGATGAAACAGATGTTTCTTAATCAGTAATAAGTTACCCAACAAATACACAACTGAGGTAATATGGCAATATAATAATAATAATAATAATAATAATAATAATAATTTGAAGATCTGCGTGTAAGTGAAAAATACATTCTAAGTTCAGAACTGAAGTTCTACAATTATTTTTGGAAGATGGAGACTGGGGAACAGATAAATGAGGAATTTGAAGGCTAAAATCCTAAGAAAAGTAAAATGCAAATAAATACAATTTGACTATCACCAATACATTCCTACTAAGAATTCTATTCAAACTCCTGCAATTCATACAGCTCCATAAAATAACCTGGAATATGAGGCACAATAAATGACACCAATGCCAGAAATGTCAATTAGGCTCGTTGTTCGAAAAATAGATTCACTTAGAGATAGGCACGCAACCACACGGACGTGCTACCATTAGCCTCGTTTCCCTTATATAATATGGAAAGTAGCCTAAAGTGGACATATTTATGGTAGGCTAATAACAATCGCTTGACACCTGGTCAGGAAAATAAAAGAGGTCGTTAGTTTTCACTGTTCGAGAGATTAATTCAAGCAAAAAGGTATAGACAGTACATTTACAACATAAGAAAAGAGAAATAATAACATTTATGTTTGGAAACCTCATGTCCATAAAGCATGATAGTAGGCTTAGTTATACACAGGACAAAAACGAGAACAAAGATTTTAATGTCTGACCAAACTGAACGATTTCAGAACAGTGTCAGCGATGGGTTTTTTTATATTGAAGAGCCCCGCAGGCTTGAGGCTTATTGTGCAACCCTTTGATGAAGATGATTAGTGTTTTTTTCGTTTTTCCGAGTAATGGAGCACCGGTAGAATGAAATTAACATGTGAAAACCGAAGTACTCCGAGAAAAACCTGTCCCAGTGCCACATTGTCCACCACAAATCCCACATGGACCGAACCGGGATCGAACCCGAGCCTCCTCGATGAGAGGCCGGCGACTAACAGCCTGAGCCATGGCACGGCCCAGCGATGGGCTTAACTAACACTAGGATGAATATTTGTTTTGCATAATAACAGCAGTGTGGCTGTTGTATGTTGAAAACAGAGCTAGTTCTATGAAGGTATTTTAAAATTGTTATTTAACTACGTCAATTACGAGGATTACATAGCATCGGTGAGATGAACGGATTAATATGGAGCCTGAGATGGGAAAACCACGGAGAGAAAACCGTGTCATTTTCCCAACTACAAATCCCACTTGGATTGGACTAAAATCGAACCTGGGCCTCCGGAGTGAGATATCCGCATGAGCCATGGCTATTCCGAGACAGTTTGTCACTTCCTTCTTTGTTTACTTATGACGATTTAGTCGGTACTTTCGCTGAGTTCGTTAGTTGTTTGGACGGTTGCTTAGTAGGTTTGTTTGGAACTTATGAGACAGACTTTCATGCCAGCTGTATCTCATGGTAAGCCAGATTTATCCTGGCTTACCACAGCCATTTAATCTGCTTCCAAGTAAACACACAGAAACTAGTCTATACTGTGCTACGTCATTCGCAAGTACATTTTAGAGAACAGCACATGTGCTCGTAGGACAATACAGGTTATTTAAGCAGAAGCAAAGTCAATAGAATATTTACACGATTTTGATAGAAAATATGTTAGTATTCAAAACTCTTCATCAAACTCCACTGCACAGGTGTATTTTAACGGTATACATTCCCTGAATACGTAATTGAACGTCTCCCTTCTGTTCTGGTAAATGAAATAACATTAAAATTGAGCGATGTAGAGATCTACTATATCAATATGGAGAACGGTAACCGGAGACACACGGTGGGGTAGAAAGCATGATAAAAGATTTGCATATCCGGTAGCACGCACTCTTATTTCACAGCCTTCTGTAGTACAAGCGGTCAGACCTGCAAATCGTATAGGGATAGAACGAATAAAAATACTCGTTTGACTGCCACAAATTCAACAAGGCTTTAATTGAGAATGGGTTGAATGCCATTCCGCTTATGTGCCTATGCGTCTTTCAAGTAATTCCCTCTAAGGTGACTGCACTTACGAACTGACATATGGCTCGATTCATTTCCTTCGTAGAAAAGTTACAGGGTGTTCAAACAGGGCTACTTTGAAGGTACTCAGCTCTGTACACGAAATACTTGCAAACTACAAATTAGATGCTTCCATTAATTTCTCTCCCGCGGCTACATTTGCCTGCTTTGTGCAGCAATCATTCTAATGTTCAAACAAAAGTCTGCTCTGTTAGTAAGCAATATCTTCAAATGCATACGCTCTAAAACAACTCTCTTTTTTAAGTGTGTCAATTCATTATATCTTATAGCGGCGATGATAGGCGAATGAATGAGCTTGGAAAACCGGTGGAATGATACGGGAGCAAGCCAAACTACTCGCAGACAAACCTGTCCCATTGCCATCTGGTCCACCACAAATCCCATACGTACTGGCCACGGACTGAACTCGGGCATCTGCAGTGAAACTACACTCTGAAACTCTCCTTGCAGATTGTATTACACAAAGTTTTAATAAGGACGTTGCTTATGTCAATCTGGTAGGTCGAATTTCCATCGGCATATATAAAGTAAAAGGATATTCGAGAACAAAATCTTCATAGTGAGATTCCTTGTTCAAAAATAAGTCGAAAATGTTACACTACATACGTCCTTAGACGTTTATTTTGACAGCTACACGTTACCGTCACGTGGCGCAAGGTAAACATGAAGTCAAGGGCGCCTCCTAGCTGCAATAGGTGTTAGAAGCAGTCGGCGTTTTATCTTGTGGCCTGCGGCAGGTGTGTAGGTTTTAAAATCATATTTGTTAAGACAAATCCTTGTTGTGATTAGCCAAAACTTCCAGAATGAAATTGAAATAATTTAGAAATAGATAAGATGTTTATTATATCTGTGTGCCTTTCACCGTGGATACGTCCAAGCCATGAGTCAAAATAGCCACCAAACTACATGAAGGTGTAGAATTACCACAGGTTTCTTCCTCCAAAATATTTTTGTCTGAGAAATCATAAAATATACGGCAGGTACCGAAGTCTACATAAGAGAACGTGAACTAATTAACTAAACATCAAATAATTTACAAGTTATTATTGTAGAATTATCTGAAATGTATGGATTTTAACTGTTAAATCACTTATTTCTTGGCTTTTCTGGAGCTTCAACTGTAAATCTCAACATGTAACGTGTGTGTCTACAGAAGCGCACGGAAGTCCAGCGTCATTATACACGTTCGTACTATACATGTCGTAAATTCCACAAAACAAGGAGCAAAACTTACTGCATTCAGACATCCATAAATGTCCAAACCAAATAAGAGCAGTGAAAGATGTGGGTTGTAAAGGGTAGTGACTCGATGTAATGTGGAAAGCATCCGTCATTTTCAGTACGTCAGCTTGAAGCTGTAAAGTTACTTTCCCGAGAACATGGATGGCAGGACACTAACGAAGTTGTTATACCGAAGAATGCACTGGTCCCTGGAATATTACTATACAGCTTCAAGTTGAGGTACTGAAAATGGTTGGAGCTTTCCATATTACATCGAGTTACTGCCTTTCACTGCTCACATCGATCATTGTGTTTTCTATTTGCCTCAGTATGACAGATTTATGACCGTGTTTATACAGCAGGTTTTTACATGCCTACTTGATTTGTTGTATGCTGTGGTACATTTGGTTGAGGCGCTGCGCTACAAGCCGGAAGGTCGTAGGTTCGATTCCCGATGGCGTCATTGGAATTTTCCATTGACATAATCCCTCCGACAACACAATGGTCCTGAGATTGACTCAACCCCTAACAGAAATGAATACCAGGGGTGTCTTCTGGGGTGTAAAGGCGACCGGTGCGTAGGACTGACAACCTTGCCACCTTCATGTGCCGACTGTCCAGAAATTCTAGGAACCTCAAACTCCTGGAGCCCTAAGGGCCTGTAAAGGTATTGCTTTTACTTGATTTGTTAAATTCACGATGTGCAAAGGGCGGACACTCATAATGCTGGTACTATGCTAGGTTTATAAAAATGAAAACGTTACACTTGCACAAACACATGCTTTTAAAACGGTGGGATTTACAACATATATTCTTTGACGCAGTTAAAACTTAAAACATGCTTAAATTAAAAAAAATAAATTTAGGAAGTAAAATAGATATATTTTACACTATCTTGACACTAATAACTATTACATAAATTTTATTTGTTTACTTAATTTACATGTGTTTACGTAAATTTTGGTACTTTCTGTTTATATTTATAATTGCTGGCCCAAACATGTTCGAGGAAGGAAAAGGTTGTAATTCTACAGTTCTACACTAAGTAAGAAACTTTCGATTCCACTAAGTTTTCAAGTTGAAGAAGACTGCAAGAAAATTCCGAATTTAAGTAAATTAAACTTACAGATCTTCAAGTGTATTGGACATTAAAGTGTGACATCGCCAGCCTATCTCAAATTAGGATAACTCGTAAAAGAAGTGGAGTTGTTATTTTAAAGTACTGGTTGTAGTTTAGTCACTTAAATTAAATTTTATATTATCTGTAATTAAGACAACCTTAACGGCGTGAAATATGTAAAATATAGCGCAGGTTTATTCGTGCACTTTTCACTCTCTTACACAACAACAGAGCTCTTGCGACATTCAAAGAATATTTCTTTCGTTACAGACTAACTGAGTATTACTTAATTCGTGCAGGGTGTCTCCAAACAAACCACTAAAATATTAATATCCCGACGATATATTAAATGTAAATTAGATACATTTCAAGGATAGAAATGACGGAAAGACGAGGAAGAAGGCGTACGCAGCTACTGGATAACCTTAAGGAAAAGAAAAGATAATGGAAATTGAAATAGGAAGCACTAGATCGCACCCTATGGAGAACTGGCTTTGGAAGAGGCTGCGGACCTGTCGTAAGACAGACTACAGAATGAATTAGATACATTTCAGCCATGGCAGCTATGAAGGCACAAAGGGGAAGCAGAAGTATATTCCTACCCATTCTTAACGTCGGCACTAGATTGGTGTGGGTCCACGATATATTAAAGCAGATCGAAATGAGGAAACCATCACTCATGTCGGTCAAATATGTGGCGCTTAATGAGACGTGGAGGTTTATTGTGCCGAACGTACAGAAACCTACCAAAACAGCAGTCAGGGCCAATATTAGGGAATTACCGCGGCGTTCATACGGAGCAACTGAGAAAAGTAACTTATCAAGCCGTAAATCTGGGTTTAAAAACTGGTACTTTCAGAATTTCAATCAGATGGATGAATGGTATCTTAACACGACTAGTAAAGAATCAGCTACGTGAATATCAAAACAGGTTACGGGCTAAATCCGAAAACCGACTTAACATTTGTTCCAAGTCATATATCACAGTCCATCATCTTCCTTTATTTGTTAATTGCTGAATATGGAAAAACGCAATAATCTAAAATATTCCCTGTATTCAACTTTACAGGACATCCTGAGCAACACGCAACAAAAGTAAGGGCAATGAAACTTCATAAACATCGAAATATAAGACGGCCGTAGCACAAAGCTCTGCATGGCGCATGCGGCCCGCAGTCGATTTCTTAACAGGCCTGTAATAAATAAAAGAGCGAAGCGTGAAAGAATATTGTTTTATGTGTCAAGTTAACCAGTTACACAAAAATGGTGTGGCGTGTAGGGTATGAAATGTGGACCGCAAGAAAGGTTGAACAGTGAAGACATTTGTTTACAGATGGGCTGTTCCATGGGTGAAAGCACTAGTTGATTGATTAACTATTTGATTCGCTGATTAATGGTTGGATGTACGTACGAACAGACGAAGAGAAGGGGTAGATACAAGGGTGAGTGAAGTAAAAGGAATAAACAGAAAAAGTATAAGAATAATAAGAACAAGTGGCTGCACAAAGTGAACTTGATGACTTGTGTTCATAAAGGAAAAATCTAGGCATAAAAATAGGCGATAAAAGTACGTGTTTCATGTCCTTGTCATTCGAGTTCTCTTCATAAACGTACGGTATATTTTACATTCTCATCAAACACCAGAGAAGATCCCCCTGTGATTACTTAATAACAGAACAGAAATTATTGTAATAGTGTACTGTGATTGAAAGACTCTGTTAAAGGCATTTAAATACTTAAGAACAATGTTTCCTTTCAGGTTCACACGTCGATTATCTATAATGAGAGACAGAAAGAACGCAACACGCAAATGCAAAGTCGAGGTGTGTATGACTCATACCTTCTTGAATGTGTTCCAATAGACTTGCATGCAAGAGTGTAGTATTTCTCTCTGGCCAGACTTAATAACGTCATTTTTTGAGATCTGCTTTCTTCTGGGATATTACGCAGCGTCGAGTGGTAATCCTTTACCGACATTACGGGACAACGTATCGATCCCATCTTCTGATGATGGGACCTATACGTTGTCCCGAAACGTCGGTAAACCGTCAGATATATATTGCAGTCCAAAATACTTTGTGGTAAACGAATTACGTGTCTTTATAATGTCTAAATTTTGATTTTACATACTTGTTTGTAGTCCCTTCTATACACGTTAACTACATTCGCCCTTTTACGCTTGTGTCTGTGGTAGTGATATGCAATAACTACCTACAGTTCGGTTTTAACATACCAGGGCTTCTTGCTGGGGGTAAAGCGGCCGTGGCTTGAAGGCACTCACCTCCAGATAGTGTCGAGGTTAAGAAAGAGTGGAGCCATAATTCTACTCCGCCTATATACCTTTATGGCGTGCAGAGAGACGAGTTTACCTGTGCATCAGTTTATTTATCATAAATATCACTTACTGTTATGTTGAAAGAGTTTATGTACGCTATTATTGACGTTACGAATGACCAGTATTCGAAAGAAAAGAAAATCTGGTCGCAGCCACGAAGCGAGAATTATTATAAATGAGTCAGCAATGTGAATGGGTGGAACGGAGAGCAACCTTCTTCTGCCGATCTCTCGTGCTACTGACAGAACATCCAGTTGTTGTTATGTTCCTTTACCTACAGTAAACCAGATTAGATGGGAAAGCAGATACAAACAACGAGTGTTCTGTGCGGGATTCGGGGGGCCACGAAAACTTCACACGAATATACATTTTGGCAACTTTGTGATGTGAAAAGTACAGCCTTGGACTTAGGCATTAATTTTAAACTTCCAAATTATAAAAGAAAAATCACATTTCAGCCCTCGGGGAAAATCACTAAGAAGATTACTGTGCAAAAGAGATTTTAAGCGGACTAGATGCTAGAGAAAGGGGACCTTTTTGATAAAGCGACCAGGACTTGCCGAACGACGTTGCAGTTATATTCTCATATTAAAGAGCTTCGAACTGAGGAGCGGAACAGTATTTCACTTGGAGGAAACTTGGATAGACAGTAACATGACATTCAGAGAGTGTTGAGAGAGTGGTGAGTTTAAAGGCGTCATGTCAGACAGCGCCTTCACTACCAATTTTGCACGTAGGATCGAAGTATGGAGTAGCTTTGGGCATGTAAACAAATTACAAAGCCCGGAAAGTAAGCGTCGACTATTATGGCCAGATGATAAATTTATAATTTACAGAGGAATCTTCATGACCTAACTCACCAGAAAAATCAGTGGCCATTTTTTGTAGCCAGTACTAAAACAAATTGGACAAATTTTCAGGTAAATATGCTGTGATTTCAGAGACGCTTTCACGGCTTCGAATATGTGTTGTCAGATGTAATGGCACCATCAGAAAACACGAAATTAACCAATTAACAGAAATTAATACCTCTGCACTCAAATACTACAGAAATGAACAAACTGCTCTTAAATGTGTTCGCTTGTTCCATACAAATGTGAGCTTAAGAGAACTGAACGGGAGTGGGTTAAGGTAAAATGTTCATCAGATTGAAAAATGTAAACAGAAGTTCTGTTTTAAATCATGTGTGTGAAATTAAGGCTGAAATATTTTCACTTGGTGATAAGGACTGCAAAGTTTACTGTTATCACACCAGGAAACTGAAGGAAGTGTACGTACATTAAAAAGGACGGTTTGGTTTCTAGTCTGGTAGACAGTGTTAGCGAAAAGAAAACTCCTTCCTAGGCCTGGCCTGTGTCTTTTAAAGAGACTAACAGTGATTCCTCCAATTCTGAGGTGGAAAACCGATCTATGAAGTCCCAACGAGCAACATGAGTCAATCTTTTATTTAAACATGAACATACTGAAAAGAATCTACTGGCACTGTGAATGCAATTTTAATTAAAATATTTTAGGCAAACACAAATGTGCATCCCATTGGCTGATATAGCAAGTAGACTACATTCAAAAATTTTGTCGTATATTTTATCCTTTAAGTCGCATTATGTAAGGCCAGTGTGAGGTCGATATGTTTTTTTACATAGATGTTTACGTCTCCGTCCTAACATTAGTAGGGGTGGAACTGCAACCAGCAAGCCGGAGGAATCTCAGCACGTCAGTAATCATCAGTAACACATAAGTGCAAGAGTACTCAAATGTAAGTTACAGTGTCTATTGTCATCTCGTTTCTTATCGCCTAAAGCGAAACGAGACTACTTCATATTACACTCACTCTAAAATAATAAGACAGTCGACTTGAAGAGAACAAAACAAATGGAACGGAAGGCAGCATAAGCAAACATGCCACTACTTCCGCCCAATTTGAACATATATGAAATTCGAATCATTTGTTAATTTATTCGATCATGACTGCTAGAATGTAGTATACAGACTTATTTATTTATTTATTGAATTTTCACTCAAAATATTAATGAGAAAGTTAACAGACTGCGTCAGAATTCACGTTATCCGCATTACTTGTTAATATTTGAATAAAAGTAAATAATTTATTAGGCCGTGCCATGGCTCACGCGGTTAGTCGCCGGCCTTTGACCACGGAGGCCAGGGTTCGATCCCGGGTCATTCCATGTGGGATTTGTGGTGGACAAAGTGGCAATGGGACAGGTTTATCCCCGAGTACTTCGGTTTTCCCCTGTTAGTTTCACTCCACCGGTGCTCTATTACTTAGAAGAAAAAAAAAACTGATTATCTTTTTCTTCATCTTCATCACAAGGGCTGCACAATAAGCCTTCAGGCTGCGTGCGTCCGTAGCTTCTGCTGCGGGGCCCTTCTCCACAAAAGAAATGTATTATCAATTACAACTGCCGTTTCTGTAATAATATACTAAGTGTGACGTGATTTGTAATTGACCCGATTTTGAAATCACGAGTGTTAATTTTTTAATGTGCCCGTGTGCTGTAAAGTGATTGGTCTGCCACCTTTTACCTGAACAGAAAATATACTATTAGAAAACGTAATACAGCAATATCTGGGTCCCACCCAGGCTCTTTTTCAATAGGTGCAGGGGTTCTTTCCCGGATGTAAAGCAGCCGGGGAGTAAAGTTAACGACTCATCTCCTAATTCCAAGGGTAAGAATGAGTGGAACTATACGTCTAGTCCTCCTGTATGCCCACGAGGCGTGGAAAGGGACGACGTTCCTTTTTTTATAATAAGGAGGTAACGCGACTTCTAATCCGTTCTGTAAATCCTCCCATAGTGAATGTAATACATTACCGTTCTAACCACTCCCACAGAATATATACCCCTCGAAGCTCACGACACACTTACATTATGCTTATCTACCTTCCTGCAGTAATGAGATACATTCATGAAAATGTTCGAAACTCCTCATAGAGAATGTGACGCTTCTGTTATACGATTCTACCATTCCATCTCTTCCCAGAATAAAGGAGCTACTTACAATATTGATCTGGCTCTTCTCTGTTTGAACTGGATACATGTATTATCTTCCTATCCATGCTCGGAGTCAATTAGACGTTACATCAACATTCTGTCATTTCTCACACTAAATGGGATACTCTGTTTATCGTTTTACCTCCTACATGATGGGTCGATACACACGTACAAATGTGACGTTTCTCCATTTGTCCGGCGTGAAGCTGTACGTTATTGTAAGATATTTGTGTAAATGTACTGTATTTGTCCGGGGCACGCGGTGGCGCAGTTGGTTGAGGCACTGCGCTACAAACCGGAAGGTCGCGGGTTCGAGACGTCTGCAATAGTCCATCCACGCCGATCCCAGTGGCCGTGCGGTCTAAGGCGTGGGTCTTCGGCCGCTCGCTTACTAGGATCGTGGGTTCGAATCCCACCGGGGGCATGGATGTTTGTGTTGTGTTAGATTTATGGACGATAGCATGAAACATAAGGTGACATGCAGGACAAAAAGGACTTCAACAGTACAAATGGATCAAAGGGGAAAACCCAGGAATTAATAAAAAAAAAAAAAAAAAAAAAAATTCCCGATGGTGTCATTGGAATTTTTCATTGACATAATCCTTTCGGTCGCACTACGGCCCTGGGGTCGACTCAGCCTCCAACAGAAATGAGTACCAGGAGTATTTCCTGGGGGGTAAAGGCGGCCGATGCGTACGGCTGACACCTTACCACCTTCATGTGCCGATTGTCTAGAAATCTGGGAGCCTCAGCCTCCTGGAACCCTAAAGGCCTGTCCAGGCCTATAATGGGATTGCTTTACCTTTTTTTTCTGTCTTTGTCCAGAGACAATGTGACACCATGTTTGTCCAACAAGTCCAACGGGATTAACATGTGTCTTCATTCTATCCCATGCTACAGTAAGATACTATACAGTACTGTATGATTTAAAACTTTAACTGATACTGTTAAAGCTCGCATGGGGAAAATCATAATATCACATTTTAACCAATACATACGAGTAGAATCTTTTTGAATTTTAATATTAGACATCCCCGTTAGTATGTACATGCAAAAGTATATTTCACTCTTATCCATAGCACAATCACAACCAACACATACACCTTAAACACGTAATCAGGCTACCGGTTTCAGCTCAAAGAGCCATCATCAAGCCTATGGCAGAATATTTCTTATATTTTTTATATTCACATTTTAATACGTATATATTTTTTATAATTTACATCTTTTATATTTACATTTTAACATATACGTCTATTAGGCAGCACTTTTATATATTGATATACATTTTGTATATGTAATTGTACAAAAGGGGGAGTTTTTCTTCTTATCAAATTATGGAGTTTGATTTTCATAGTTTTCTGTCATAGGCTTAATTATGTCTCTTTAAGCATAAACCGGTAGCCTGATTACGTGTCGCAAGTGTATGTGCTTGTTGTGACTGTGCTATTGATAAGAGTAAAATCTTTTTTTAAAGTTTAGAGCATTATGTTCATAACAGCCATTCATGCAGACGCTCAAAAATTATCGCAAATGAAGAACAGTATGGGTGCTGCAGTAGTCCACAGCAAGGCACGCCACAACATTCCCTCGTTATATGTGCAGAAATATTCACAGCCGAGCAGGCAGGCTGAGAGAGCCAGCCACAGCATCTCATAATGAGGCAGGGTATACCGCACAGCCAGTAAGCAAGGCAGACAGTATGAGGCAGGACATATCGCACAGCCAGTAAGCAAGGCAGACAGTATGAGGCAGGATATATCGCACAGCCAGTAAGCAAGGCAGACAGTATGAGGCAGGATATATCGCACAGCCAGTAAGCAAGGCAAACAGTATGAGGCAGGATATATCGCACAGCCAGTAAGCAAGGCAGACAGAATGAGGCAGGATATATCGCACAGCCAGTAAGCAAGGCAGACAGAATGAGGCAGGATATATCGCACAGCCAGTAAGCAAGGCAGACAGTATGAGGCAGGGTATATCGCACAGCCAGTAAGCAAGGCAGACAGAATGAGGCAGGATATATCGCACAGCCAGTAAGCAAGGCAGACAGTATGAGGCAGGACATATCGCACAGCCAGTAAGCAAGGCAGACAGTATGAGGCAGGATATATCGCACAGCCAGTAAGCAAGGCAGACAGTATGAGGCAGGATATATCGCACAGCCAGTAAGCAAGGCAAACAGTATGAGGCAGGATATATCGCACAGCCAGTAAGCAAGGCAGACAGTGGGAGGCAGGATATATCGCACAGCCAGTAAGCAAGGCAGACAGAATGAGGCAGGATAGATCGCACAGCCAGTAAGCAAGGCAGACAGAATGAGGCAGGATATATCGCACAGCCAGTAAGCAAGGCAGACAGTATGAGGCAGGGTATATCGCACAGCCAGTAAGCAAGGCAGACAGAATGAGGCAGGATATATCGCACAGCCAGTAAGCAAGGCAGACAGAATGAGGAAGGATATATCGCACAGCCAGTAAGCAAGGCAGACAGTATGAGGCAGGGTATATCGCACAGCCAGTAAGCAAGGTAGACAGTATGAGGCAGGATATATCGCACAGCCAGTAAGCAAGGCAGACAGTATGAGGCAGGGTATATCGCACAGCCAGTAAGCAAGGCAGACAGAATGAGGCAGGATATATCGCACAGCCAGTAAGCAAGGCAGACAGTATGAGGCAGGAAATATCGCACAGCCAGTAAGCAAGGCAGACAGTATGAGGCAGGATATATCGCACAGCCAGTAAGCAAGGCAGACAGTATGAGGCAGGATATATCGCACAGCCAGTAAGCAAGGCAAACAGTATGAGGCAGGATATATCGCACAGCCAGTAAGCAAGGCAGACAGTGGGAGGCAGGATAAATCGCACAGCGAGTAAGCAAGGCAGACAGAATGAGGCAGGATATATCGCACAGCCAGTAAGCAACGCAGACAGTATGAGGCAGGATATATCGCACAGCCAGTAAGCAAGGCAGACAGTATGAGGCAGGATATATCGCACAGCCAGTAAGCAAGACAGACAGTATGAGGCAGGATATATCGCACAGCCAGTAAGCAAGACAGACAGTATGAGGCAAGATATATCGCACAGCCAGTAAGCAAGGCAGACAGTACTCAGAAACCCCTGATCGGATTTAGGACTAGAAAAAGGTTTGCAGAGACCTATTTTGTGACTTTAAGCTTTTTCTTGTACGTGCGTGTAATAAAGAACAATGTCCTCTAACACTTAAAGTTTCCAACACCCGTCCTTGTAATGTCCCCACATGTATCCACACACACATTATGGGTTTTCTGTGTTGTTTCTTTGTTATAGGACCGAGCTTCCTCTAAGCATTGTCTGAAGCTTCTGCTGGATCACTTTGGGATTTGGTTTCTGAAACGTTGTAGTGTTGCATTTTCGGTGTATATAGTTCCAAATGTCTATTGTTTAACCACCCTAACACACCACATCAGGTAACATTTTATATAACATATTTACTCCGACATGTTTCGGTTCCTATGCGACTATTATCAAGCAGCCAAAATAATGCAGGGAGTCAAGATGTAATACGAACTGTCAGATACTTGTTACCTGATATATTGTATTATGTTGGTTATAAAAAAAACAATGTTTCTGAGAATTCTGTCAATTAACGATCTTTTGAAGCGTGGAGTCTGATATTATGGAAGAAACAGGCTGAAGGTGTTCGAGAACTGAAGAAGATATTTATACCTACGCCGAAGGAAGTAACAGGAGACTGAAAATATTACATCATGAGGAGGTTCACAATTTGTACTCCTCAGCAAACATTATTCCGGTGGTCGGATCAGGGAGGATGAGATGGAAGGGAATGTGGCACATATGGGGTAGAAGAAAATGTATACAGGGATTTTATGGGGAAGCGTGAGGGTAATGGGACATGAAGCTGTGAATTAGATTAATCTGGTTTAGGATAGGGATTAGTGCCAGGCTCATACGGCTACGGCAATGAACCATTATGTTCAATCAAACGCGAAGACATTTCTTGATGAGATGGAAAAATACGTGGCACGTATGTGAGAGAAGGGATGTTCATACAGGGTTCTGGTGGGGAAACTTGAAGGCAAGAGGACACTTTAACGACCTCGGCGTTGATGGAAGCCTACTATTACAATTTATCTTAAAGAAATCAGTTGGGTGGGCGTGGACTGGCTTTATCTGGCTCACGATGGGGATTCGTGGTGGGGAATTTTTAAAGTGAAGATGAAAATATACATTCCAAGAAAACGCGAAGAATGTCTTGACTAGCTGAGAGAATATATACTTTTGCTGATCCAAGGAGTTAGGAAGACAGATAGCAGAAATTTCAAAAAGGAGTCTGATTCATGTAGTTAGTGTCAGTTCAAGACATTATTTGACGCTGAATGAGATTAGTGGGGGTAACATATGTTGAAACTGAAAGAACGCAGGCAAAGGGATCGTGGCCTACTTCAGACTAATTTGGTGTTTCCATTGAATGAGGCAGAAGTCCACAAAAATAAATAGAGCCTTTGTTCCGAACGATCGTACGCGTAAAACTCTCTGAACCAAAGTGTCAGAGATTCGAAACAAGTACCGTTTCAAATACATGCCTAGGCCGTGCCATGGCTCAGGCGGTTAGTTGCCGGCCTCTCACTGCGGAGGCCTGGGTTCGATCCCGGGTCAGTCCATGTGGGGTTTGTGGTGGACAAAGTGACACTGGGACAGGTTTTTCTCCGAGTTGTCGGTTTTCCCCTGTCAATTTCATTCCACTGGTGCTCCATTACTTGTAAAACTTGGTAAAAAAAACTGCTCACCTTCATCTCCATCATAGGGTTGCACAAAAATCCTTAAGGCTGTGGTGCGTCCGTAGCATCTGCTGCGGGGCCCTTCACCATGTAAAAAAATGCATGCAACATTACCGCATTACCGTGTCAGTAAACGTTGCTTTTGAATTCACGCTTTTAGGAAAGTATTTGAAGGGCTCTCAGATGTTTCTTACTGGCAGGAAGTGCCCTCGTGTGTAACTGAATGGATCCGTTAATTTACATGTGTATTGAAAGAGTTCCAGGTTGTACCTTAGGCTGAGGCGCTGGTTCATGAAATATGCAAGCATCGCTACGAGGACGGAGTAGAAAATGGGATGCGAATAGTTCAAGACGACATGTGTTATAATAAAATATGAGCAGGTGCAAGGTGTCAGCATGCTAGCTTCTCGTTGGGGCAAACAACGGCGTAAGGCATTTCATTCATTCATTCATTCATTCATTCATTCTGTAGTCTGTCTTTCGACAGGTCCGTAGCCTCTTCCGAAGCGAGTTCCCCACAGGATGCAATCTAGTGCTTCCTCTTTCAATTTCCAGTACCTTCTCTTTTCCGTAAGGTCATCCAGTAGCTGCTTACGCCTTCTTCCTAGTCTTCCCGTCATTTCTATCATTCCCTCTAACTTTCCTTCAATCACATGTTTTAGAAGGCAGTTTCTACGCAAGATGTGACCAATCCAGTTAGCCTTTCTTCTTTTTACTGTATGTAGGATATTCCTCTCCTCCTTGACTCTATGTAATACTTCTTCATTTCTCACACGATCGGTCCAACTGATCTTCATTCTTCTCCAGCACCACATTTCAAAACTTTCCAGGTATTTCTGATCTACTTTCCAAATTGTCCAAGTTTCAGCACCATATAAAGCTATGCTGCAAATGTAGCACTTTACTAGTTTCTTCCTCAAATTTAAGTCCAATTTGCTGGTGAAAAGAGTCTTCTTCTTGTTGAATGCTGCTTTTGCCATGGTAGTTCTGGATTTAATTTCACTTGTACAGCTTGCATCATCTGTTATCGTGCTAACCAAATAATTTAAATATTCCACATTCTCCAGCAGTTTTGATTCCCATAATTTTTATTGGGGATGGTTGCCTTGAGATTCTCGTAAGGCATTTATTAGTACGAAATTCCGATACCGAAGCTGGGTGTTCCTAACTAATCAATCGATTATTTAGCAATGTAATTAAGCAAATGAATCACTCACTCACTACCTAACTAACTTACTATCTACTTAACTAACCGACTGACTGGATAATGTATTCAATTTATTTCTTCACTCAGCGTTAAATTTTCTTTCCATGGCATAACAGCACCTAGTGGACCAGGGTCTCCTCATGATCGAGGCTTTACGAACGCACTCAGTTAGACAAACCACACTCGGCAGGATTCCTCTGTACGAGTGATCAGCCCGACGCAGAGACCTCTACCTGACAACAAGCAACATTCACAACAGACAGACATCCATGTCCCCGGCGGGATTCGAAACCGCAATCCAAGCAAGGGAGCGACCGCAGACCTTCGCCTTAGACCGCACAGCCACTGGGATCGGCTCTTTAAAAAATACCGTCACCTATTATTTAAATGCCAAGTAGGGCAGCTACAATCTGCAGTTTACTGAGGCACTTTCAATAAACTGACACGCACACACTTGCCCGGTAGATATACTGAAAACTCTCTTCATATAGGGTCTCTATGAGAACAATGATAGGCCCAGTTACGTACAATTCATCTATCTATGTATCTATCTACCTATTTGTCTTTCTACCTTTTCTATCTCTCTATCTAGGTGTCTTTCTGTCTGTCTGTCTACCTGCCCATCTATCTATCTATATATGTCTTTCTACCTGTCTGTCTACCTGACAGTCTGTGTCTTTCTGTCTGTCTGTCTGTCTGCCTGCTTATCCATCCATCTATCTATCTATCTACCTGTCTATCTGCTTATGTATGTCTATCTCCTGCTTATCCACAGTGCCCTATATCCGTGGTGTCACAGGCCCAAAGCGGCTCAAGGCAGGTTTCTGAATCTTTCTTGTAGACATCTGGTCGAACTTAGAGGAGGTGTCGGACTGTCGCAACGCTTCTGTCTACGCAGTACAAGACAAAGACAAACAGGACGCACACATCTATGCCCCAAGTGCAATTAGGACTCACGACCAGAGTGTTCGGGAGGTAGAAGGCAGTACTCGGCTTGGCTTCCACTGCGCGGCACTTGTGATGTCCTTACTATCGAAGCACAGATTAATTTCTACCTCAATATATTATCCTTGTTCTTAAAATATCGATAGATATTTTCTTACTATGTCGATTATGCAGAAATTTGACGTTGAATCGACAGCAAAATTTGGGGCGGGGGGGGGGGGGGGGGGAAGGGAGGTGGAGAGAAAACAGACTGTGAACCACACAAAGTTAACTTTATGTCTTTGGTGTGGCTTAAGCATCCGTGTGTCTGTTGTGTCCGCAAACCACTGAAAAGGCTGAAGGTACAAGCAGAAATCCATACTTCAGACGATAAATTGAATTAGCTGAATTTCCGTTTTGCCACGCAACAGTCATATATACTGTCCGTGGTAAGATGTAATGGTTGAGTCACATCCAGGTTGCCATAGTTACCCAGCTCTCTCGGTTACGATAGAGTTTTGTTTGTGAGTGACGTCACAACCGGGTTTTTTGAACGTTTCCATGGTTACCGGGTTGCCATGAATGATAGATTTTGGTTTCTGAGTGACGTCATAACTTGGGTTTGAATGGGGACCGGGTTCCCATTGTCACGACAGAGCTTGGTTTGCGAGTTACGTCAAAGCCCTGGTTTCAATTATTGCGTTACAGTCAGATCACAGATGGAGTGGATTAGAGCGTTAGTTTTATGTTCACGTCGTCATATGACGGGTCGTTACTAGTATAGTTTATAACACACAGCAGGTTAACGTGGCTGATTGCTCTGGACTTATATTTATAACGTATCCAGTTTGGATTGGCAGAGATCTGTGGTTTTCATCAGCTTCAGTAAATACAGGAGAACAACATCCAAACTGGCCGTGTTCTCCTGCTTACAGAATCCATAACTAACTAACAATTCACCTATGGTATTAGGCCGTGCCATGGCTCAGGTGATTAGTCGCCGGCCACTCACCGTGGAGACCGGGTTCTATCCTGGGTCAGTTCATGAGGGATTTGTGGTGAACAAAGTGGCACTGGGAAAGGTTTTTCCCCGAGTACTTCGATTTTTTCCTGTCAGTTTCATTCCACCGGCGCTCCATTACATGGAAAAACAAAAAAAACTAATTATCTTTATCACAGGTTTACACAATAAGCCTCAAGGCAGAGGTTGGTCCGTAGCATTTGCTGCGGGGCCCTTCACCACAAAAAAAACCTATGATATTATGATGAACAGAAATAAGAAGCCATCAAATAAGGCAAAATTATTTTATTTTATCAATTCACGGCTTTGCCTAAGTTGCCTCCTACGTGCGGACGGCGAAGCCCATGTAGCTGACCACCCCTACACTAGACAACCCCCAACGTGATCTCAAATTCGATAGACATGTGTATTTGTAATTCCTAATGTGTGAAGCGTTTCTTCCTCATTTAACATTACACTACTTTCAGATTTATACCACCACCACTACCACCACAACTGTTATTATTGTTATTGTCATTATTATTATTATTATATTATTATTATTACTATTAATATTATTTGGGTAGCATAATGACAAATGATACAAGGTGTACACGTGAAATTAAATCCAGAACTACCATGGCAAAAGCGGCATTCAACAAGAAGAAGACTCTTTTCACCAGCAAATTGGACTTAAATTTGAGGAAGAAACTAGTAAAGTGCTACATTTGCAGCATAGCTTTATATGGTGCTGAAACTTGGACACTTTGGAAATTAGATCAGAAATACCTGGAAAGTTTTGAAATGTGGTGCTGGAGAAGAATGGAGAAGATCAGTTGGACCGATCGTGTGAGAAATGAAGAAGTATTACACAGAGTCAAGGAGGAGAGGAACATGCTACATACAATAAAAAGAAGAAAGGCTAACTGGATTGGTCACATCTTGCGTAGAAACTGCCTTCTAAAACATGTGATTGAAGGAAAGTTAGAGGGAATGATAAAAATGACGGGAAGACGAGGAAGAAGGGTTAAGCAGCTACTGGATGACCTTAAGGAAAAGAGAAGGTACTGGAAATTGAAAGAGGAAACACTAGATCGCACTCTGTGGAGAACTCGCTTTGGAAGAGGCTATGGACCTGTCGTAAGACAGACTACAGAATGAATAAATGAATGAATGAATTGCTATTACTATAACTACTGCTTGCTACTACTGCTATCGCCATACTTATCAACGCAGTGACTTCAGACCGAAGTCGTCACTCAGTTTCATCTGTAGGCTTATCACCTGTAACTTGCAAGTTTTCCATCGTAATTTCCTCTGAAGAACTTCACAAACAGCAAAGACATCTGTAATCTACATCCATATTTTTAATATTTCCGTCTGTCTCTTTGGGTTTGAATGATGAATAAGTTTTGGAACTCTGTATGTATGGAATCGTATCTAAGCGGGTTAACCATTTACTCTGCAATCAATTAATCTCTCACTTAGAGCAAAGATATTTAATTTCTTCCGTACGCTCCTGTTTTTAATTTTGTATATTGTAGTAAATTCCTTTACACTGAGTCATTTAAATATTCCGTTTCTTGTCCTTTAATTCTGTAGAAGTTATGCTATTCTTGAACAAAGTTTCATTTCCATACAAAAGTTGTGGCTAATCCTACAACTTCATTCCAAATTTTTCTCCTTCTTTACTTTTGCTTTAAAGTCTCTTACACATACATCCAGTTCTTATGTTTTTTTTGTATTTGCACTTCCTAACTACCTTCAAAAAGTGCAATTTTTTTTATAATAAATTTAAAGAATATTTTGCAGCTGAATGGGCATTTTATTTAAAAGCCAACATTTCAGTTTTAGATGTAGATAATTTCATATAACATAGGAGAAAGAGGTTTTGCAAAATAAAAGGAGACTTAAATCGTTCACAGATTAATGAATGTTAGTTACATCATCACCAAAGACAACGATCTTTGTTTACCTTAATTCTTTTGATTCCATACTGTGACGTCTATGGTGTGTGTCTAGCGTAGGTCAAGCCAGTGAAAGCGGATTACCGCTATTTTAAGTGTGTGAAACGTCTTGCATTTAGCTGTTCTGGTAGTTCGGATATGAGCAATAAAGCCCAGTCGTAATTGTATGTATCAACTGCTATAACACTATACAATTATGCACTTTGTCATACAGTGTAGGCATATTTATGTGTTTTGCACGATTCTCTACGTCATACGGCTTTAACCAGGTGGTATTTCTAATAGGCAGCAAATGTGCGACTTTGTTTTTTGCGAAGCGGGGACTGTATGTTTATAACTTACACAATTTGGATGAGTTTCAGACTTCCAAGTGCTATTTAGCATCTAAAGTGCCAGAATTAGAATTACGGAGTCAAAACTATTTCAATAACAGTTGGGAAAATGCGACAGATTTTCTTTCTTCCAAGGCTTTAAGATTAATTCCAGTTGGTAGTCAGAAATACCTCACTCATAGAAACTTGCTCCGCTTACATTGGTTGAGCTCATTTCTGCACAAACACAAGTGGATAAAGAAAAATACCAAAGAAAGTACAGAAAAATAAGGAATACAGTTGGGGGGGTTATCGAAAATTTTTATGATGTTATATGATTATATTTCTGATGTCAAAGTTGGAAGATAATATAAGACAATATGAGAAGAACGAGTGACTGAGAGAGGTAGGTATCTGACTCGGGGTCATTCGAGTTTGTGCAACTGGACTGCGTGGGGAAGGGGTTTAAATACACAGGCTGATTGACGATGGTGGCCAAATTTAATTTCACTAAGACTTGTAATCTGTGGTCTTTTGGGTAATTACACGGCGTCGTGTGGTAATTATTTACCGACGTTTCGGGACAACGTTTACTTTTCATTCATTTCCGGCCGTTCCACTTTCAGTGTCGCTGCATTCCAGACATATTTCTCCCATTTCTCACCCCGCCACAGTACAGCATATTGTGACCTTGCATCCAAACCCCCCACCCTCTCATCCTATTGGCTATTGTCACATCGCACGGTTCTCCACCCCGCTATGCTGCCAAGTTTCCTTGTCATCGGCTTTCTTTCCTCCTTGGAATCTTGACCCGTGAAGATGGGACCGACACGTTGTCCCGAAACGTCGGTAAATAATTACCACACGATGCCGTGTAATTACCCAAAAGACCACAGATTACATCAACATCGCGGCGGAAGCCTGAAATCAAGGTCACTAAGACTTATGCGAGAGTGTTGTAGAATAAAGAATGACAGGCTTAAATGCCCCATCCTCTGTGTAAAATGTTGAAGCAGATGATATAAAAATGCATGGTAGCATATTTATTTTACATTTTACACATTACGGCTCTTTTTGAGCATTACAAACAGCTGCATGAGGTCCAGCTGAGGCCCCACACCCCGGTTTAGAGAGAAGCTCCACCAGTTGTGTTTGATATGTATGGCCGGTGGCTTTTACCAGTCTTGTGGTCCATTATGATTTTCTCCCGTCGTTAGATTTTCCATTCCTTTTTTCCTTTACAAACAGGTATATAAAATGTGTGTTAGAGCAAACTATCGCCGTTCGCGCGGGTTACATCTTTGTAAAATCCTGCCAATAGTAAAGTCACGTTGCGCGAAATTAAGCCCTTATGAGAAAAATTGGGTTAGGAAATCTAAAAACATATAAATATTATTTGAACATTAATGATTCTTAAATACAAAGCATTTGTTTGGTGTTTATTGGAATGACTTTTATATGCCTGGCTAAAAGTTGTTAGGGTGATCGAAGAGCAATATAGAAGACTTGGAGAAGAAAGAAATGATTTCTAATTCCGTTGTCTTCTGCATATCATTACACATCTCGCTGTATGGAGCCGCGACAGAATTGCTCTCTGGCTTAAATTTCAGGCACGTACCCACGAAACGGTCGACCTAAAAGAAATGTTCGACCAAGTCATCCTCCAACTGGAGGTCTTTCTTCATAGCACTGGTAGTTAGCTGAGGCATCTCCACAACAGCGTCCCAATCTTCTATATTTTCTGGTTCCCTGACGGCTCATAGCTTTTCGCGGTCCTTCTCAATTGACTCAGTACCCTTCAAGGTATTATTTAGACTAGTGTCGCTGGCAGATAAATAAATATAAATATATAACAATAACCAAATATGGCCTCGTGCGTGTGTGTTAACTGCGAATCAAATCTCACAACTGCATATGCGAGTCACTAAGTCTGAACACACGATTTCGTAACATATACCGCTACAAGGACTGGCGCAGAAAACTTATTCTGTCCATAAAACTGTTCACATATTTTATCAACCAATCTCTATGAATCACTGTCATTACCACACATCAAGGTAAAAATATCCGAAGTTACGGAATGCGAATATTCATAACTAGGTCATAATAGAAATATAAAGCAAATTCCGTCATCAGAATTTATTGTGTTTATAGTTAGTATGTTATTAACAATTTTAAGCGAAACAGTTTTGTAATTAATAATAACAATAATAACAATAATCTGCCTACTGATGCGACAACAAAACAAAACGCATAGAAGCCGATAACTGCATAAGTATTAGCTTATAATATATAAACTTACCACGAATGACAAAATGATTATACCAAATTTCATTCTAATTGGCAGAATGTAAATTAGCAACAACACTTGCAACGCTTAATACTTCTTACTAGCCAAATATATTCTGAGACTTTTATTAATCTGATTTTATCAAATGTGTGTAAAGAGACTGACATCTTGTCTACTCGCTTTCTCTCTTGTCTCTGGTGTCTGCTGTTTGTAATCCTGAGGCAAGCTTAACAAGAAACAAGACCGCCAATTACGATAATGTAATGGCCTCAATTACGACAAAACAGACTACCAGAGGGCTTTGTTTCGCTGTTGTCATGACGACTTCAAGGCACCCTGCAAAATGGTCGATACTCTCTGTCTCGAATGTCATTTCGATATTGCCTCTCTGCTTACGATGATGCGAATGAAATGGCTAGATAACAAACGTAAACAAATGTCCCGCCTGGACAGTGCATCTTGTCACTAAACGTATGTTTATTTGTACTTTAAAGTGTTCGCGACAGTTTACGAGTACATTTACACTTCCCATCTTCTTCTTCTTCTATGGCTCGACAGCCCTATATGGGCCTGGGCCTCCTCGTTTCGTCGAGGTTTCATGATCACACACATTTGAGACACACCACAGTCGGTAGGACTCCTCTGGACGAGTGACCAGCTCGTCGCAGAGACCTCTACCTGACAACACAACACTCACAACAGACAGACATCCATGCCCCCGGTGGGATTCGAACCCACGATCCTAGTAAGCGAGCAACCGTAGACACACGCCTTAGACGGCACGGCCACTGGGATCGGCACACTTCCCATCACCTGGAGGAAATATGAAGGTAACACATATGAAGCAAATCGCAAAAGGAACAAGGGAAAGAAATAAAGAATAACAAGAAAATGTAGTGATGGTATAATGGAAGGATGAAAAGAAGAAAGAGATAAAAGACAGAGAGAGAGTAAAATTGTAGAGGAAATATACTTTTAATTGCGTAGTGGCTAGCTTACAGTGAGCTGGGGTCCCTGCTGGATTCTGTCACTTATAATGTAGCGGCAGCTGGTTCTACGCTGTTATTTTATTAGGGAGAACTTCACTTTAGCGACAATTTTAAGTCACATTAATGTAAGAAATGTAATACTCAGAACTACCTACATAGACGAACATCAACCACAATATACTGTGCAAAAAACAGTAAATATTTATCACATGCTTAAGATATAAAATCAATAACTAAGACAGCAATAATAATTTTTAAAACAGAAAGTTCTGTGAAGAACTTGCCACGCCTATTAACCCTCAGATGCGTCAATCTTCACAGTGAAGCAAACAAGAGTTAAAATTAATTATTTAAACCATCATTCTGACTGCGATTCTTCTAGGTATACACATTCCCATTAAGTTACGTTTGTAAGTTAGAAGTCGCATCTGGCATATTCGCATAGTTGCAGTGCTTGTATTTATTAACATATAAGAACATGCTAAATACAAAATTCGTAGATGTGTTATGGTCGACTTACATACAACTTTTGAAGTCAATAACGAAATCTAGAGACTGACATACTCGTACGTGAGGTATCGTGCGGACACCAATTTTGTGATTTACATTCTAGAAAAAATTACTATGTACGTATTATGACACAAAATCTTGATAAACTACGTTATGTACCACACCTGTCTCTAAAGGCCTCATGGCCGCCATTTGGTAGAATAGCAGGAAATTAGTAAAGTACAAAAAACCTTTTATACTCTCGTGACATAATATTCACACTAAATTTTATGAAAATCAAGCGGTTCAAATATTACGGAGGAAACCCCACGGGCCGGCATTCGGATGTGATGGGAAATAGAATGAAAAATGTATCAAAATAAATCGTATAGCGAGATTTCTATTTCTCAAGAAAATTATTGCCCGTCCTCTTTTCTCGAAACTCGTAAACAAATATTCAAAGACTCTTCTGGAACGTAACCTTGCTGGTTAAAATAACTGTGGTGTTTGACACAACAAAGCGAAATATATAATTCTCACAAAACGCCTATATTTCTGACAGCCTTATTTAGTTTTACTGCTGTTACATGTAATGTTATAATCGTCTGTCCGTCAAAGAAAAGTTCATGTGAATGTAAGTAATTTTGGTGTCAACGTAAAATTTCGATGAAGGGGATGTTTCTTCTTCTGCTTTAAAAATTTTCAATGCATAGATTTAAAAAAATATATCAATAAAACATTTTTCTTGTGCAGCAATAACATATCAATATTATATCACACCATGTCGGAGCGTGTACGAATATATTACCACATGATTACACACTCATTATTATGTAGATGCAATGATAAAAAGCTAACGTAACTGATATATGAATGAATAAGTGAATGTATGTATGTATGTGTACAAAACATGGATTTTTATCTGCAACACTTACGATAGGACCGGAAGTTACTGTATAGTTGACGAGTCAAACCCTCCTGAAACGCTATGCTTTATCGCCTTGTAAGTACTTCAGATGTTCCGAAGGAGTGCAGGTCTTCCTTCTACAGAGTCCAGAACTCCAAAGAAAGTAGAAGCATTACGTTCCATCGCAAACATCGGTAAGTATTTTACAATGGCACAGCGTAAAGCCCCAGAAGACGAATCTTCATCACCACTGCTGTGAGTACGGTGAAGTCATTAGCAGTCCTTTTGCTAGGCAGGTGGCAGTTCAAGTCCAGTGTATTTTGCCTGTCTTGAGAGAAATTTGCTTGCAGGCAATCAATCACTTCCTTCAGAGGAACGCTGGAGTGATACGTTAATATCAAAGCCGTGCCATGGCTCAGGCAGTTATTCGCCGGCCTCTCACCACGGAGGATCGGGTTCGATCCCGGGTCAATCCATTTGCGATTTGTGGTAAACAAAGTGGCACTGGAACAGGTTTTTCTCCGAGTACTTCGGTTTTCCCCATGTCAATTTCATTCCACCGTCGCTCCATTACAAGGAAAAAGAAAAAGAATAATCATCTTCGTCACAGGGTTGTACAATAAGCCTCAAGTCTGCGGTGCGTCCGTAGCATCTGCTGCGGGGCCCTTCACCACAAAAAAAACCCCAAAGTCAAACTTAATCATTTGTGATTAATAAATAACACCAATGTTTTCAACGTCTAGCTTATAACACAGTTCAGACCGTTAAAACTGTAGCTAATGCAACACAAACTGTTTCGTTATGAATTCCATTATTTCTGCCTCAAACAATATGAAATGACGTAATATATGCTTGTGAGTCAACATAATTCCTGAAACGTTTGTTACAACCATGTTTTTCAATTCAGAATTAATATGTTTCTGCACTTGGTCACTCTCTGGTATTGTACACAAGAACACGACCTTTCGGAAACTGGATCTGTTTCCGTCCACAGGCAGAAGACTGGGAAGGCACCTATTGATTAGGGTCCGATACACACAGCTGTGTTCTTTTGTGCAATATTTGACGGTGGACAGAACCCAGGAAGCAAGGAAATCTAAGTGCAATTATACCATCGTCAAAAACCTCTACAAGATTCTCAATGCTGAGAACTCGAGCTCTTCCATGCAGATATATTAGCCACGGAACTGCCTTTGATGTATCCGGTTGTGCCCCTTCCGCGAACCTGCTCGCAATGAATGTGAGAAAGCTATAGAGTGCTATAGAGAGCACACAGGAGAATTCAATTATCATGCAAACTCGCTCTACAAGTCTCACAGAACACTATTTTGTTTAAAGTGTCGCCATGGAGATGGACGAGTATGGCCTATGAAATTATGATGTCATCAAGCCCAGTTGTGCTTCAACCAATTAAAATGACGACGTGCCATAAACAGTGAAAACTTTTAAGGCAATAATAAACGACAGGTGGCAATTACTACCGCGCTTCCAGCCGAGTTCTATAACCATAATTGGTAGCTCTTGAATAAATAGGCACATAAATATATGAAAAACTCACGGCAGAATTGAAGGCACATACTTTTTCTTTGCAGCACGCGTTTTACACAATCTAAAAAATTCACATAAACACCACAATGGTAAACTTTTATTGAAGTATCTCTTGCAAAATAACTTTTATAAAGTTTCACAACCACAAACCTTGTTTTCATTTGAACATACAAAACAACATTAAAATGCCAATGTCGAAGACAGAAATGATGATGATGTTGATAATAATAATAATAATAATAATAATAGCTCATTTATTCCAGTAAATAGCCTACTGATCTATGGCACGTAATCGTGTTTTTTAAAATAACAAATATTCCTCAAACCATAAAACTGACTGCATTAATATGCAGAAAACTTCTGAATTATCCAATTCAATTGCTGATTTCTGCCATAAGGTCTATTGAAAAACAAATTCCAATGTAAAAATATTGATGGTGGCCTGGTAAATTAGGAATACGAGGTCTCATAAATGTACTGGTCTAAGTAATTTCGAAATAGTATGGTGCATGCGAATTGGCGTATGTTTTTTTGCATTTTGCTTTCACACACCTATCCCTGTCTACTAAAATTCACGGATGTAATTCAAGAAGTACGAATCCTCTTGAGGGTACAGAATTCTATGAAATGAACCGTTCCCATTTTATGCAACTATCTGAAATCTCGGTCATCGATTTCCCACACTGGGAGAATTAATTCCGACAGATATAATTTTAATTTAGAATTCCCCTCAACGAAAGAAGGAAAATCTGTACGTATTGCAAAAAATCCTGGAACTGTGCATGTTATGCATATATACTGGCAAATAACAGTAACAAGTGTATGGCAAGGTGATCAATTATGAATCGTCTCGTTTTATCGTAAGTCTAAATCAAACAACAAATGCACAAGATTATTGGCAATTATAAGATTGTATTTGCAACCCCTATATATGTTTCGGCAAATAGATTGCCATCTTCAGTTGGTATGTATCAAATAACTGCAAGTGCTATCTGCATCCAAATATACAATATATGGTTTCACAGTAAAAGTTCTTAAGCATGCCAACAATTCAAGATATATAGCTGGACAAAATTATGAATTAAAAACAATAATATACTGCGTCTCAAGTAGTAGTAATAAATAAATATGCATTCAGATCCCAGAGTATAAAGTACATACAAACAGTTTTCATGAATCGATGTTAAAATTTTAAACATTTAAAAGGTTTTAGTGGTTTTTAGAACTAGTTATTGGCCATGCATAGAAGAGTTGTGGTTGATCTGTTGTCGATCTCTTCCTGTAGCGTAGTGTATTGCGTGAGCGGTGAGGTATGGCGTACTGCGCTACAAGAAGTGTCCCTAGTAGAATTCTGTACACATTCCAAACCTTGGAATCCTAACCACATGCAAAGGCATTGTAGCTCCTAATTTCAGTACCTAGGTAACTTTTATAAATCACAAAGCTCCTTTATATGTAAAGTACTAAATTTATCACTTGCTTTTTTCCTTTTTTTAAATAAATATGAACGCATAAAAATAAACTGAGTTAGCGTTCGAATACTTGTGTAAACGAAATTATGAAGCCTCCAATTATACTGAACAATCTCAAGCGCAAAAAAAAAATGGGCGGAACTTTCCAATCACTTCCAATCCCTTCTACAGCTAGAGTTTTCACACGTAATTCTCCTTCCATTCACACGTACACATCACGATTTCAATTAATGTGCATGATATAAACAATAGACATCTGTTTGTAATGTCGAGGCTGCACTGCCGACTGAAGCACAGGTACCACTCACTGGAGCCTTGTTTTCCTGTCTGCAACTGCTAATAATTTTAACTTCTAATTTACAACGGTATAAAAACAATCGGGACAAAATTACTACCCATAGGCTGCCAAATACAGAATATATAGATTCGAATGATGTTACATCTTATTCCGATAAGGGGGATAAAGTTTTAAATTGTTTATGTTAAGGTGCATAAAAGTGTACAAAACATAATACAATATAAGAGAGAGCTGAATAATTCACCACTGCTTTATACTTCTTAACGTTAGTATTTTAGTACTGTAAATAAATACATACGAAAGCCTAAGACTTAAAATTCTTTCGTTATTCTGCCCCATGTTTAAAGCCATTCTTGTAGTTATGAATACGCGCACCATGTGGCAGTGTGGCTGATGTTATGAAGCAGACGAGAAGCACCTATGCTTCTATAACTATTGCAAACTCGAACATTTTCGACAAAACGTTATCTCTAGGTAGCTGCACTTGTATTTTTTCAGGATGCTTTTAAAGAAATTTTCAGATTCATGAAACGCATATTCATGAAAACAAGCTATGAGTTCATAGTGTCCTTCAAGGACTGTATCAATGAAAATCCCAGCTGCAGGTGGGAAATGTCAATTAATCCCGCTAAAACTTCAACGGTCTATATAATACTATATATGTTGGTCCATTCAAAACTATACCCAAGTGAAATACCGATTTTTATAGCCGCTCCGTCAGTCCTTTTTTTTCTGTCTGTATGCTTATAATAACTGGAGAAACACTGAACGAATTTAAAAAAAATTTAAACTTTGGAAATTTAATTCCAGTCTTTTGACCCATTCAAATTTTGGTCAAAACTGGAAAACAACAGACACTGTACACGAAGCCGTACATCAATTCCCGGGCGCATTTCGAAATTAACCCGCTACATGTTATGTAGAAAGAAAAATATTTTGAACAGGAATTGTGGAAAAAATGTAACATATTTTATATTCGCTGTAGACCTACTTTTCTATAGTCTTACGGTTTTCAGACACAAAACAAAAGGGACTGAATGCGGCATGACAGTTACACTGCCATGTTAATTACACAGGCTCGCAACACAGCGTAATTCAGCGAGGAGTTAACTTTCAGTCAGGGATTATATTAGTCTCAGTGACCTTACTGGCGCTCCGCGCCCTGTGTATACGGATTAAGTTTCCTCACAGTTTCCCAAAGGGCTAACTTAAGCTTATACATCATAAGAAGAAGTGACGTAATAACCAGTAAGTTATGAAAGTGGACAGATACTTTTGTAAATCAATTACAAAGTCATAAAAACAAAATAAATATTATTCACATGAAATCCAGATGGTCTTTCCAGCTTGGTACTTTTCATATACATTTTACACTTCTCCATCATAAGTTACAATTCACACAATAGGAAATCACTGACAGACGGACAGACGTACTTTGAAAATGATGCAGCAATACTTAAAGATAAAAACGATATTGTGATATTTAGTGACACTGTAACAAAACTAAATAAAGTTGGGAGATGATTATAATTATGGGTGTGGATCAATGTGAAATAAAACTGAAATAGCCTACCTCAAGTAACTGTTCCGTAAACGGCCGCGTGAAAAATTTAAATCTTTGGACCCTTGGTTCTGAGATCCATATTGGAATCGGGAGTCTGTAAAACGGCCGCTCATTTAAACCTGCTTGATTACCTCATTTTAGGATGACAGAATAAAGTATAACTGCCACAGGATCCATTTTTGGACTTCGTTCCCTTGTCTCCTTTTCTCAAGTTGCTAGGTGACCACATACAAAAATAAAGGGTTAGTTTTTTTAGACACTGCATGACAATCCTAGCGCTTTCGTTCTGCTATTGCCCCTACATTTTCAATTCGTGCATGTTAACTTTTAATGCTGTTATAAAAAGCGCAATGGTTGTTTATTTATTATAAGCTCCAAGGTCTGTTTTAATGGACCATTACATTAAAAGAATAAACACAGCAGTATAAACACAATTGGAGCTTTATCTCTGCGTTTGCTTCAGAAGATGCGTAGGACAATGAGACTTCCTTCTATTTTTCACGTGGGATAATACGATGTGAAGATTATAGATGAATAACATTATAATAAGTATGACAAAGCTGCAAATTATTGAGCCATTCTTCTATAACTTTCCTCTTCTTCCCTTCATCTGTTTCTTTTCTTAAAGTTTAGTTACTCACTTGATATTAAATATATTCCGTGCAGTCATTATGCATATATAAGTTTATTCACACAACCTACTACAGACAAATTACATATATTAATTCTATATATTCTTACATGTTTCGGCTGACATTCTCAGCCATCATCAGGGAGTCCTCTTCTATAAACCTAAGTAGCATGCAGCTTGTCATTGAATGGTAAGATATATACACATATATGCATATACGAGTACATATACAACAACACAAAGGGTATTATTGGATTTCATAAATATGGCTGTAATGTATGTGTATGTGTATGTACATGTAGGAGTATACAGAATGAATATATGTAATTGGTGTGCAGTAGTTTGTGTGAATAAACTTACATATTCAGTTACTCAATTCAGCACTTAGTTTTTCTCGAATTTCTTCATTGTCTGTCCTTATTTAGAATAAGAGACCTGAAAAGAATTAACATTTTAAATCACAAATTTCTACATTCTACTCCTCAGTCTTTACGTTGGATAGGATAAAATCATATATTCTAAAGTGAATGAGCTCAAGCATTTCCCGAATTTAATGCTATTAAATTCCGTCTTAATTATTGTTTTGCCGATCCCGGAGCCCGCGCCCTCTAAGGCGAAGGTCCGCGGCCGCTCCCTTGTTGGGATTGCGCGGGGGTGACATGGACGTTTGTCTCCTGTGAATATTGTGTGTTGTGCAGGTAGAGGCCTCTGGGACTGGCCGATCCCTCAGCCAGGGGAGTCCTACTGAGTGTGTGTCACTGAGTGTGATCAGGTGCAACAATAACCCTTTGCACCTAAAATGAGTACGTAGAATAGGTCAGACTTAGAAAGAAAGAATATTTTTTTTTAATTTGCTAAGACGCTTGTTCTTTGACTTTAACCCTTCCTGACATTCTTCAATTTTCGCAATATCGAAGCTGAAAAAGAAGACAACACAACAAAATCTTCTCAGTTTAAATAGCATGTTGCGACAGACAATAAGAATATGTGTTTGGTTGTAGGACAGAGGACACAACAGGGGTATCGAAAAATCACATGTTGAAGTTCTTTTAAATTTGCACCTTTCTCCAAATACTCCAGATTTCTACACACTGATTTTATGAGTGTAAATTGTGCTTTATGGTTCTTCCGGTGTATACCGGAGGAAGGTACGATTCTCCCCCTTAGAGCACGCTCAAACAAATACAACTGAGTTATTAGAGACAAAATTAAGGAGAATGAGGTGGAACAGACACGTAACAATGAAGAGTGAGAATATGAAGTCGTATAAAATTATGGTCTGAAAACTAAAAGGGAAGATATCACTTGGAAGATCCTGGCGTAAATGTAAGAATAATATTAAAATAGGTAACAATGTCAAAGGGTGGTCTGGATTTGACTAGATCAGGATAAGGTCAAAAGGTCAGCTGCTTTAACACGGTAAAGATACTTCGGATTCCATAAGGGAGGGAAATTTCTTAACCGCTGAGTTGGCAAATCAGTGAAGAAGTAACGCCTAAGTCTATGGACTACTGTACTACAGTCGTTCTTGAGAAGCTGACACTTTCTCAGCTAGTCCAGAAATTCCCAATAATTTATACAGCCCGATAGTTCATGACCGTGTTCACAAGAGCCCGCCATTTATCTCTATCCGGAGTAGATAAAACACGCCCAGGGCTTTCCATTCCATGACTTTAATTTCCATTTGAATATTACATTCCGAAATACGCCAAGGTGTTCGAAACAGTCTCTTCCCTTCAGGTTTCCACACCAAAACCCTAAATGCATTTCTCTTCTCGCCCAAGTCTGGAATAAGACCCACCCACCTTAACTTTTTTGATTCAATCACGCTACTAACATTTGCTCAGGAAACTGGTGATCGAGGGACATAAACAGTATTTCAGTAGCGCACAGCGTTCACGAGAATGAAAGTTATTGAACAAATCAGGCGGGAAGCAGCTGAGTACTAAACCTTCTGAGCTTAAACCTGCAGGAACAGGTTTTTTCATATGTTTACAACTTCGTGTGTGGGCGCAAGTATTAAGTCAACTAGACCTCAATAAAATGAAACAAATCACTTTAGAAAGAAAAGGGAAAGTTTAAATTTATCCTTTGTGTACGTACACAGCAGTGAAAACTTACGGGGAAACGGCGTATATAAAACTCCATTCCACTGCTTAGATAACCTAGATATTCGAAGAGACTTTGCAGAAGTTTGTGTTCCGGGTGTCTTAATACACAGATATTGACAGAGTAGCTGACTGTTCTTCACACGACAGAGAAAGAAAAATCACGAAATTCCATTCGGAAACAAAACGTCGGTCGTTGAGTCCGTAGTTCCTTTAGTGAATAACATTGTGTTTCACTCTCCACAGGATTTTAATTAAAAATGACGGAGAACACAGGTGACCAAAACAAACCAACTGATCGTCAACTGTATAGAGCTGCTGGAAGGAGAAATACAATTTAAAGGAAGAGGCAAAGCAATAAAAATAATCTGATGAAACGGGACTTGCATTACAGAGCCGAGAATGGCGGTCTATAAAATGTGGAAACTCTGAGGAGAAAGATGATTCTGATGATTTGACTCGCCGTGTCTATTCGGCAACTTCTCTGACGCCAGTGTCTGGCGTGCAGTCTAAACACAGAATTTAAGGGTTATATTATATTTCCTATCTGACATTTCGATTACGATTGTTCTTCGGTCTGATAACGTTCAACAGATCATTGCTTCTGAAACATGCAAATAACGCTGATGGAATTTTGCAACAGGTCTGACAAGTGACAATACTTACGGTCTTGTATGATCACTGGCGATTTACCGCGTGATGGATTACGCGAAAACGTGTTTCAGAAGTTACACAACACAACGTTCTGGGATGAACTTTGTGTTATGGTTACAGCAGTTTAAGGTCAGAGGCTTTGTCCGTAAAAAGTACTGAAACATTACAGCAAGACTACCGATAGAACAAAATATTTCGAAAAAAGAAAACAATGATCTCTCGACAGTTTTCTTTTCTACATTACGACTCAGATATGGATAGCGAAAGGACCTTACCTTTGAAGAAGTCCAAACTATCCGACAGCAAAAGAAGAGTCACTGGAAAATAAAAGGTAAAAATATTCTGAAGCATATTTATATCAAAGGAACATTAATAATCAACAAAACATCCACCCTTAAACTTTTATATGCAACTTTTACCGTAATGCACCTGTCAGAAAAGACAAGATCTTATCCGCACACTTAGCCTATAATTTACATCATGACAAAGAAATTTTCCTACAGTAAACTGTCCAGAGCGAGTTCGAGAAAGGATAAAAACATATAAATACCGTTGCTTAAAAGCACCCCGCACCCCGTACTCCCAGATTTGGAGACCCCGTTCCAAATTATTATTTTAAATCACTTAAAACATTATAAACACTGCGAAGAAAATAATGCAAGTAGTTTCAAAGGAAGTTTTGTTGTAACCATGTCTCCAAACATGGAAAAGGCGCTGAAATGCGGGTAAAAAATCAGAAAATATATTCTGAAGGTTAATGTTATACTTCGGTGACATTATTTGTTTAAAGAATATGTCCTGTAATTTTAATGCTAAATCTTCAATGGCAAAGAAGTTTAAGCACTGTCCCTCTTTAAAATAACCCTGTTTATATGGAGATCTACATAAATTCCCTCACTACTCAACTTTACACATAAACGGAATCTTCAAATAACGTTAATTACGCGAAAAGTTTCCTCACATTATTTTTCTTAAGCTCAGAACTCGGAACTTACATTTCATGAATATGAAATGTGTAAGATAAACTGTGTTGTGATACGGTCTTAGAGGAGAATTATTCAGTAACTAATTAATGGGACGCGATACAGAACTTTATTGTGATAGCCCAGCATTGAAGGTCGCAATCACGGCCTACTAGATCATGAATGTAACACACTGAAAAGAAACTTCAGCCTTAACTGTGTAACGTACTCCGTGATTTCTTCAGACTTTCAGGTTGAATTCCGGAAGGGTACATTCAACTAGATAATGGCCGCCGCGTCCTAAATCCTTCCTACTCAGAATTCATAATCATTTTTTATTCCCGCCTATATATCAGTAGTTTAAGGCACGTAGATTACAGCCTTCGAATGAGTCAATCAATCATTAATATTACATGTAAAACAGCGTCTGAAGAAAGAGACCTTTATACTTCTTTACGCTAAACAAAAGCCTGGTTCATATGGTTCGTACATAATGCTGTCTTTCTTTGACATATATTTATTAATTTATCTGACAATATGATTTCCATTACTTCGTACAGAGTTATTTATGTATTCAATAACTTTTCCCTTTGTCCTATTAAAATACTCTAAACAAAAGTTTTTCAAGTTAGTTGTAAGTGCTATATACTATGCGATGAAAATAATTTGGGACCTGCTTCAATCATCAGAGAAATATTAAAACCAGCTAAAAATGTTACAATTTTTTTTTCAATGACTGAAATTCTTGTCGTAATGGTAACACATTTGATTTGTATTAAGAGACACCCAGTTCTGACATCGGTCGAAGACCAGCCAATTTCATGAATTTTCTTGCGTTTTTCTCAAGAAAATTAAAACGGTTCACCACCACTTACTATCAATATTATTGTTTTGTAAGCCTTCTATCACATCTCATTTGATGCTGTATCACAACAGTAGATGCAGTACCGAAACATTTAAACACAACAGAACTTTATTTAAAAAATCTCAAGCCTTGATTTGAATTTTCAACGCAATGCAAAACTTGCATCAAATAAACAGGCTACGTGGCTTCTATGACATCGAATTGTGAGAACTGAGTGAATGATCAGAAATATACAAATATAATTTTATAGCTAACACAAAAAAATGGAACAGGCAGAAAGCAATATTTGCATGCCAGGAAGCCTCACATTTCTTACTACTGATCATATATTACTAGGATGACAATCAAAGACACTCGGACAGGACATTAAACACGTGCTGGGAGAACAGAGAGTCATAAAACGTCTAGTCACGGAAATGTAATGGGAGACAGTACTTGGGGTATTGGGAAATGGATGGGTGGAACAGTGTTAAGACAGACATAAAAATGGGGCGTGGATGTGAAATGTATTAATCTGACTCAGGGTACAATCGAGTGGCGGGCTGTTTTGAACACTGTAATAAGTCTTCACAACCCACAATAAGTGAAGAATTTAGATATCAGCTGAGTGAATGCCAACATCCCGAAAAAGTGTTCTACTTCATACATTTGGAGGGATAATGTGAAAGTAAAGGTGAAAAGTGGAGTAAGAGGATAACATGAAGAAACAGTTTTCTACCCTAGTTTTCCATCCTCTCACTGTCCAGCTTCTAAAACCTTTAACAGCCCGTAACACCTGTAAGTTTTTCCTGTACGGAGTCAAAAGTAAAATATATGTGTTTAATTTGGGACTATTGTAAATTAGCACAGCATTCCCCCGGTGTGAAGTGGTAGGGAGAAGTGCAGGTTAAGCTATGTTTTGTGGGTAAAAGTCCTCTTATAGCAGTGACTGAGATATGGTTAGCTAGCTGGCTGTATAGAAAGCTAATTGACGATTCTGTTTAAACTCATAGACTTAAATGGGGTTATAATTACAAGTAAAACTAGGAATGGCCTGCACTCTTCAAACACCGTTCGATAGTTCTCCTGGAGTGTCTGACGATAGTTGATTCGTTAGTAATGGTACTTAATATTCTCACGCCTGACGACGTCCTTTATGACGTCTGCCAGAAGTAGTTTCAGGTCCCTATGACCGTCATATAACGTCATCTGAATTCAAAATTCGTATCAAAATCTATACCGAACATCAAGTTAAAACATACGGCACAGATGAACAGTGTAACCCAATTGATGAGCGCGAACAACATTACATGTCATGTCACTTTAACTACTGTATACTTGGAGCCTCTGAATGGAACAAAATATTAATGACAAGAGAGGAAATATACGTATAAAGCAATGTAGAGGTGCGTTCGCGTAACCAATGTCACCGTGGAAAAGCAATAAGTATTCCATATTATGAGTGTGTGTCTGTAGCCTTAGTTATCCAGCATGCAAAGCGCATGCGCCGTATTTTATTGTCGTCTGTGGCCTGTCCAGCTCTACCATATTTTTCCACGTTGTCTCATATACGGTACGATTTTCGGAAAAAAGTAACAGAACATAAAATGTGTTATAATTTTCTCTACAAATTTGTCTAAAACATTTCTCATTCTGAGGGGTATTCAGCGAGATATTATCATAAATTTTCATAGGTCTTCATGTAAAGTGCCTGTTACTCTTGTCAAATTTTAATGAAAGTTGCATTTGGCCGGCAGATTTTCCAATACCCAAATATCATGAAAATCCGTCCACTGAGAGCCGAGTTATTCCTCGCGGACGGAGAGATGGACAGACAGACATGACGAAGCTAATAGTTGCTTTTCGCAATTTTACGAATGAGTCTAAAAATGTGTCAAGTGTTTAGGCTAATAGCATGCCTCGAATGAGATATGAAACTAATTACAAAGGATAAGATGGAGTCCTTGGGAGACCGAGTATGATCAGTCAGGCTTGTCGGTTCTAAACCGGAACTGAAGAAATATAAACCGTCAGAAAGTGGTTCGCAGACTTTTTCTCCACGCTCCAGAATTGTAAAACACGGTAAAAATAGTACCATAGTACACAGATTTACAGGACAATGTCATGGTGCGTCTTTAATACCAGTGCTCACAAGGCTAAAATCATTTCAATGTCGCTATTGTTAGCTACAAAACTTACAATTCACATGCTAAGATTTTATTCTTCGTCAGTCCGTAAGTACAACTTTGTACGTAAACATCTTTTATAGTAAAAATATTTCACTTTTATAAAATTTTGATATTTTTATTTCATACGGCAAAATTTAAATGGTGAAAGAGACTATTTTTTGCGGGACTGTGTTGTACTGTCTGCTTGTGTTCCAATTCCTTTCCCGGCTGCGTTCAATGCGTAATATTCGTACTGCTCTCTATTTCACAGGCCCACAAGCAGAATATAAATGATTTAACCCTTTGAAGATTGAAGCTGTGCAGTCATTGTATATGGGTGAATTTTTATATTTTCATTCCGAGAGTTGCGTTATGGGTTAATATCGAAGACTGAAAGTCATCTGCCTGATGTATTAAAAGTTAGGCCCAGTCCCTCAGATAACAAATTTCATATCCTGTACAAAGACCAATCAAAAAAAAATTTTTAAGGAAATAATCCGTGCTAATTAAGAGAATCGTGCGAAACACATACATGCGTTCTTCCTGGACAAATACACCCGAAGATGGAAGCATCTAGTTCCATGGAAACGTCGGTATTTATGAAAATAACTTAAATGGCGTCATATCCCAGAGGAAGTGAAACTTCATCAGCACCGCTGTGAGAACCTCAAATCACGCATGCATGCATGCATGCATACATACACACACATACACACACATACATACATACATACATACATGCACACACATACATACATACATACACGTACATATATACATACAAACATACATACATATATACATACGTGCATACATGCATTACATACATAATGTACGCAAAATGTTGAGATTACTGATATTACAGCAGACGGTACGTGTATTTACCACTGGTAATTAAACGTATAATAATAGGTAAATGAACGTTTTACACAGAGTCCTTAACACCTGCTGTTTCTTACACGTGGCATGTGAGTTTCTGTGTTAAAATCACGTCCCACATGTCGGTTATTCTGACGTACGAATCGTAGTTTCACTTGGCTTCTTGAAGTGAATACAAAGACAGTGACTTAAAAGTCGGTTTCGACCGGTAATTTTCACGTAATTTTCAGTTCGCCATTTATGACCATTGACATCGACGTTTTGTACAGTAAACAGTTCAAAACAAGCTGCTGACTGGATGAACAGACGGTCAATTCGTCAGCGAAAAGTCGCCTGCATTTCACCTACCTAGCTCAATTGTTCCCAACCCTTCCCGTAAGAGGACCGCTTGTTAACTTAATTTTGCGCACCCCCGCATATTAATAGCCGTAGTTCTAGGATCCACTAATTTATAAGGTACCTTCTTAAAAATGTATTGTAATCTCAGGAACGTAAATGGATTTATATTTTTTCGTCCCGATAATAACGGCAGAGACTAACAAAGGAATTCAACCGCTGTCTGATGGAGCAAGAATTTCTGGGAGATTATGCGAATTCTCGGAGTCTTTGAGATAATGGTACGGCTCACACGTTTGGCGCCAGTGCGCCTCGAACTTGGCCTGTCACTATAAGCGAAGGACCCAAAAATGTGCATGGGATGTTCGTGAACGCGGTGATGAAGAGTATATTGGGGCCTTAAAGGGAGGAACAAACAAGAGTTTCGGGAATATTCATATAAACATGAAAATATATAAATTTTAGTATTTACAAAAATTATTAGCCTTAGCAAAGCAAGAAAGAGCATGCCTGGGGAAGATGATAATTTTCCAAAACTGTTAACCGAGAAACCTGAAGGTAGAGACCACACGGAAAGTGCAAACATAAATGGGATGAGAGTATAGAACTTAATTTTAAAGGAACGGGTTGCAAGTGCTGCTGGCTGTGGGTAGGACACAGTGACGGGTTCTTAGAATTAACGCAATGAATCATGTTAGTGTGTCACAAAAAGACGAAGCCTTTGTTAAGAATCAGAATCTTTATCATTTTCTCACGGATTAATAACTTTTGTGGGGTTATTCAGTTTCTTTGTTTGGTAGATACAGAACGACACGGGACTCTAAAACGTTAGCCTAGATACTAATTCTTATTGTGTCTATTAATTTCAATTAACTGCTCTTTTTCAAAGAATGTTAAAATATGTTTACAAGAACATCGCTTTAAAAACAGTAATCAGATACACAGAGAATCCTCATCTAGTTGAGCCATATTTTGTAATAATAGAGTTTTTGGTTAGAAAATATAGGTCTATCTGATATTTATAATATTAACATAATCAATAGTGATTGAAGGCTTCTCCTTAACACCTGAAGAAGGGACTGGATCCAGTTCGAGCAAAATAAGACACTGGACGTGTTCAGTGCTGTAATGAAGTCAGGTTACAACGTTTCAGGAATTTATTTATGACGTTCTTCTCAATAATTTGACACTGCTTCACAATTCCTTTACCGTTGACTCTGTGTAGAACAGCTGGTCTCTGAATGCTGACTACTTAATACTTTAAAGCCTATTGGTTACTTTATACACCACCAGGCCTAACACTCAGAAGTTCTACATTGTCAACAAGGTATATTTATGTGTTTTGTAAGGACCTTAGAAGAAACAGCAATTTTTTTCCTGTACAGCATTAACTGACTGACTTTCATAACCGCGACAGACTGTATTTACTACCCGGTAGAAACTGAATATTAAATATAATTCTCATTAACTGGAATCTTTAAAGGGTTTAATAACCTACTAATTTCCTTGAAATGCATTCAATTCTAAATAACATCAATATTCCGAGGAACTTTCTTTGTCTACAAATGCGGGGTGTTTCAGGCCTTGAGGGATTTAAGTGTCATAGGAACGTACACAAATGTTGATTATGCCAACAGATTTTACAGAAAATAATATATACTTCTCAGAACAGAGATTTATCACTTCTCGTTTTGTTATCATTGCAATAAGAGAGTTGTATCCACGCCGGCGTCTTTGTGCCGTGAGATACATCGCCATATCCCCTACATTTGTTTCTCTGAACAGAAGTGGCCCTTGGAGCACTGCCCCTTGTACCGCTCTTGTATACCATCAGTCGCAATGACGTAGACAGGAAACATTACACAAAACTGCGTTTGTAATAAAGGGAGTATAATGATGGTATAAAGATGAAATGGACTGAATGCATAGCAAGAAATATTCAAGTAAGTTGGAGAAAGAAGGAAGCATTCGAATCGTTTCAATCTTGAATAGAGCAAGAGTCAGTTGTTGATTTCGGCTTGTGACACGCACTGCATGGAATACAGTCACTCTCAAGTAGCGAATAATGGAGCGGCTGGTCAAGCAACTGCCCGCGTTTTATGGAACCGGAAAACGAAACACCGTGTTCATAGAAACCCGTCACTGGACAGTTATTTTTAGAATGTTCAATGAAGCCCACACACACGCACGCACACATCCTGCTCCTTTAAGAATTAGTTAAATTATTACCCTCCAATCTAAGCTATGTAAGTCGTCAAGTGGTTTGATATCGCCCACTTTATCTTCTTTGATTTGAGTACCCCACTAATCTCTGGTGCAGGATACCAGTTTTCGTCGCTCTACTCTTGCATTGTCTGACTTTTGTCCAAATATTTTCCTCAGAACTTTCTTCTCTAATCCCTTTCTGCAGATGGGAAAGTACTGAACAATCTGGCGGATTTTAGGAAACACTTCTGAAGTAATCCAACTGTGTGAAAAGGGAAAATGTCCCCCCCCCCAAATTCTATATTACACTGTCCTGCCATATTTTTCATATCGTACCTTAGAAATACTTGCTTCAAATATTTATGCGACTGCTTACTCTAAAGCTTCAATTTACAATAATCTGCTCGCGTCTTTCCGAAATTATTTTCGATGCAGTCCGAATATATTAATGTAATATGAAAGCAGAGGAAAATAGTTAACGTCAAATAACAAAGTACTTTTAAAAGCAAATTAATTTTCTTTAAAATATTTCTTATTTATTTACAGTAGCGGCATCAATACAGTAATTAACAAATATTTACGTACAGATTTTTAAGAGACGTAGGTCTTTAAGAAAATTATGTCTTATTTATTATGATTAGTGTGTTACATATTTGTCTTATAAATTATCCTCAGTAGGAATGTCCACTCAGATTTCTTCCGTATTTTAGAATAGTGGGTCCGTCAACTGTAAAAGCTCATAAGAAACTACGACGGCCGACTTGGATATTATATTGGAACATAACCAGAATTTCTGAAAACATTACTGAGAAACTTGGAAGGACAGTTCAAGAGAGAACCAGACTTAACGAAAGAGTATGGCACCATGAATCTAGAGTTTGGAAGCATGGTTAAAGAAAGTCTACTGTATGCGTGCTTCAAGAATACTGAAGGATAGATACTGGAAATTGCAAGCATTACTCTTGAATTAAGACACAGGAATTTGTTACATGCATACTGTCTATATATTCATATAATTAAAATTATTCATATCCCCTGACTTATCTCAAATCTGAAAGTTGGGCTTATACTGATAATCAAGAGTGCACTGGGGAATTAAAATTATCCTTTAATTCCACTTTTTATCGCCTCAATTTCGTAAATTTCTTTAGTATTTTGCTATTCGCTGTTACAGAAAGCAATAACCAACTTATAAATTAATAAGAAATTTGTTGTTCTTCACAGCACTTTCGGGCGTTTTATGATATAATTAAATTAGCTTTGGCATAGAGAATAAGAATTTGCTGCGTTTTGAGGGAATGGCGTTCCTAAGTAGGATCCTGCATTGTATAGACGTTTCACATTCCAGAATACAGATTTCTTGGAAACCAATTCAGAGTTATGTACATTTACAGCAGTTGCCAAACTCAAACGATGTTTTTCAGTGATGCAAGCCTATCCGCCTAAGAGAATTCGTGAACCGTTTGAAGTCTGAAATTCTTATAAATAACATTCAAAAACTGAGTTCCTAATTCACGGAAAATAAATTTTGTCTTTATTATTACAAAGGTCGGTGCCAGTGGCCGCGCGGTCTAAGGCGTTGGTCTGCGGCCGCTCGCTTGCTCTGACTGCGGGATCTAATCCCACCGGGAGCATGAATGTCTGTATGTTGTCAGATAGAGGTCTCTGCGTCGGGCTGATCACTCCTCTAGAGGATTCCTACCGAGTTTGTTGTGTCTGAATGTGATCGTGAAGCCTCGAAAACGAGGAAGCCCTGGTCCGCGAAGGGCTGTTGGCATTGAAAAAAAAATTATTACAAAGACAAATCTGGTAATTAAGTGAGGAAAATAATCACTGTTTATTGCGAAAATTATGCAAAAAAACACTGTGAACATAATGCAGAGCTTCTTAGAATTAAAGAAGGTGGCATATATATCAACTTCGGTGTTTCAAAAGATTAGTATGTGTATGTAATGAAACTCAAGAACAAGTAATGTCATGAACAGCGATGTCAGACAACAGCATATTTATACCAATCATAAAACAGAAAAGTAATGAAGCTTCATTCGACGGCACCCAGCTAATGACGCAATGATTATATGTAAATGTTTGTGTCTGTACCTTACATGTTCTTTCATCAAAGCTATATCTTCTTTCGGAATCGGAAAGCAAGAAAAAGTCTATAAAAACAGAAATTAAACTTTTTTGTATTTAAATGGTTAGATTCTTAGATAGGGGGCGAGAAGATCATAGTTTCAGAACTGGATCACAGTAGGTGCTGTACGAATTTATGTGTTCTTTACTCTTCAATAACTCTAATTTATTACTTCCTTCTCTAAATATTTGAACTCTGGCTTATTTACGGCATGATTTATTATTCTATTTACATTATGAACTTCTACTTGATATCAGTATTCAGGATTATTGCAAGTACATATCGCCTTTACCTTCCTATCCCCAAAGAAGTAATGGGAGGATGCTTCGGAAGAAGAAAGCCCGTGGGAAACTTTGGAATAGATGGAAGGATGCTGTCTGGAGGAGAGAAAATTGAAGGAAAAAGGTTCGGGAGCCATGACACGAAAGTGGGCAGAAGAACCACAGAAGTAGGAGACAGATCTGCTCACAAGATATCATGGAACTGCATACAATTTATATAGTCTTTCTCCAACTTTGCCTTCTCAAAACACTATGTCAGCAATATGGAAGACAAGAAATAAAGTTTATGGGTTCGACTGCATTGCTCTGTATTGCAGACTAACATTTAATACATTACAATGGATTTAAAATACATCAGTTTCGCAAAGACCTACAGACTACCCTCAAGATGGAGAAAGTAAGATCCCCCGAATAGTCGGTACCCTATACCAGTTTCTAAGGCGCCATATCCCATAATAGGAAACCATCCTCAGCATCGCTGTGAGGACCTCGAATCTGGTATGATAACGATGTTCCCCTTCCTTACGTCATGTCAAACAATGCCGACATGCAATATACGTACTCGTACGATTACGGACAGACAGTTCGCAGAAATTTGCCTGATATCCACAGCTCTATTAATTCCTGTTCTATTCTTGTCACTATTACTCACAGTGTAAAGAACCCATGCAACCCTGTTAACACACTTAAGCTTTAAAGATTTGGTTCATTTTACATCAGAACTGACATGAAAATTAAAAAAACTATCGAGAAAAATAGCACGAATTTAGTTTTTATATATTATCCTCTTTCTATGAAACACGCACTGTCACCGCCACGTATACAGCATTCTACAATCAAATGCACGGATTGGTACTCTAAACTAATCTATCATATCACTAGCATATATAGCGGTAAAATTCTAGACTTGTACTCGGGAGGTAAGCTAGTCCAGTCTGTCAGAGTAACTGCCACGTACTCGGGAGGTAAGATAGTCCAGTCTCTGTCGGAGTAACTGCCACGTACTCGGGAGGTAAGATAGTCCAGTCTCTGTCGGAGTAACTGCCACGTACTCGGGAGGTAAGATAGTCCAGTCTCTGTTGGAGTAACTGCCACGTACTCGGGAGGTAAGATAGTCCAGTCTCTGTCAGAGTAAATGCCACGTACTCGGGAGGTAAGATAGTCCAGTCTCTGTCGGAGTACCTGCCACGTACTCGGGAGGTAAGATAGTCCAGTCTCTGTTGGAGTAACTGCCACGTACTCGGAAGGTAAGATAGTCCAGTCTCTGTCGGAGTAAATGCCACGTACTCGGGGGGAGGTAAGATAGTCCAGTCTCTGTCGGAGTAAATGCCACGTACTCGGGAGGTAAGATAGTCCAGTCTCTGTCGGAGTAACTGTCACGTGCTCGGGAGGTAAGATAGTCCAGTCTCTGTCGGAGTAACTGCCACGTACTCGGGAGGTAAGATAGTCCAGTCTCTGTCGGAGTAACTACCACGTACTCGGGAGGTAAGATAGTCCAGTCTCTGTCGGAGTAACAACCACCCTGGTTGATTTTTTCATTATCTCGGCGGAAGACGGCAAAGTGTAATGACAGAGCCTACGGCCATCTCATGCCGTATCCTTGCGAATTAACTTTCGTGAACATCTTACAAGCCCATTTCATATTACACAACTTCAGTACTTTAAACACCATCATCATATATCCGAATATACAACCATTAATAAAGGAAATAAAATTTCTTCCTCTTATCCCAGCATGCAACGAGGGCAACCTAGTTCAGAAGTTAGAAGTATTTGTTCTTTAACTGGAAAGAATTTAAAGGCGACGGCCAGAGGCAGCCTTGAGAGAAAATTATGCAGTTTAAAAGAATGCTATCCTTCAAAACTAAGATTTACTTAATATCTGAATTATATTCAAACATTCCTTTCGTACCGCTAAGTAAACACACTCCGCCTCAGTTACAAAAACCAGTTAGTTAATGCCGTTAGGGACACATACGCTGTCTGTCTCACTCTGTAGAAAGAACGTACATATTTTGAGTGTTGAACCTGATGCTACATAAGTAACCCGTAGGATTTAAAGGTTTAATTTGCATATACATTCCTTGTGAAAAGTGTTCCTGGAACGGCTAGCATATCGTCATATTTCCTACAAATGTTGTTTGAAGACAGCGAAGTTTGTTTAAAAAATACATTTAGGCCTTGGTTTCATGAGTTGTGTTAGCAGTAAGTAATGGTTTATATTAGCCAATGTCGGAACATGTTCCATTATCGTCAAAAATATTTGTTTGTAAATGGAACCAATGTTATACAGCATTTCATGAAAACCTTTAATCAGGAAAAGGCTAATCATCTAATTTTATCTGAAATGACTACTAATATTCTTACTTAAATACAATTCAGCGTCTGTACACTGTACTACAGTTGTTACACAGCAAAAGACTACAATATCAATGTTTGCAGAACTGAAACCCTAAAACTTCATGGATTTATTGTTTTTGTCAAGACGGTGCTGAACAGAATGTCTGGAACAAAACGAAAGCGCGTAACATAACGATGGAGAAAGAACATAATGAATGGCTGTTTATTTATCACAATTAAAATTAAGTCAATCAAGAAGTGTGCGACAAGGTTTACATGCAGATATACAATAAGTTCGTTTGGAAAAACCTGGGGTTTGTTGTGTGTTAACACACTAAAAATAGATACATATATAGAAACAGTGACGTAGCAAACATCTAAAAGGTTGTGTTAAGTAAGACGAGTCATGTTACAGGAACTCTCCCCCCCCCCCCCTCCCATTAATCTCCCGACCGCCACTCGTATCTTCCTGGATTTCAATCTCGGACTCATACTGACCACTTACTATGATAGGCCAAGCAATCTGTCCGCACAGTCTGAGGTGGTAAGACATCGCCACGGGTATGGCCATAAAGCGTGCAGTAAATCTGCTGACTCGCTGTAATCAGTTCTGGAGTTATGGATATCATAATACAGTAAGGAACAGAGATGCCTGTCGATACTGTTAAAAGGAGAAAGAATAAACGCTCCCTTGTGGCAGCCTTAATAAGGAGCGCTTCGCTTGCACGTGACGCCCGTCTTGAGTCTTGGTATTAATATGAATGATACACACACCGCAGTACGTGTAAAATACAAGTACTGTATTTCAAATTTTACCTAAGGTGCAAAACACACATTAAGATCGACTTAATGCCATAAGTGAAGTGGCCTCTAAATGAATTAAGTCCAGTGACACACGATATCACTCATGTGACAGAAGTGCCTAATTCAAATCCCATTAAACTTCTTAATTTATTTAAAATATAGTAAGCTGAAGTCCTTTAAAGCCCAAAGTTAAATGACTATCACAATAAACTAAGGCCAATTTAACTTATAAGTAACAAAACTAGTATAACAGGATAGGTAAATATCACGTTACTATATAATTTGTTAAAGATCTCAGAAAACAATATGATAAACCAGAATACTCAAAAATCGAAGCAGCCCCGTAAAATGTTGTGATCTCCCATACCAATTTGGAAAGAAGTCCGTTAATCGGGAGATGGCTGAATCGAGACTAGGCAGGGAAACGGGCCATTCTAACTGAGGACTTCCTCATTCCCTCCATGCAAAGGCAGCAACAGCACCTCAAATTAAGCCATGAGTAGTTTCTTCTACTTCCTTTCCATTCCACTGCCTATTAAATCAACCCACCATTTCACGATATATATATATATATATTAAGCTACTGACAGCGCCGTTAAATAAGCCACAGATACATAAAAGAGGTTCGTCTGGTAATACTGCACGTCACTTCTTCAATACAAGCTTCATTTGTTTATTCGTAAGTGGCTTATTTAGGGACGCTGTCGGTAGATGTGACAAGATAGCATCGAATGTTAGGATAAACAGCGAAAGACGAATTGGCAAGGATGCGAAAGGAAGAGGGCGTGGTCTAATTTGATGTAATCCTCCAGCAGTTGCCTAGAGCCTGAAGGAAACACGACAAACTTCGGAGTAGCCACCTCAACATCACGATTTAAACCCGGGGACTCCGGAATCGAAAGCATGATTGTCACCTACTGAAACGCAGCGTTAGGAAAAAAATAACTGCATACAAGTACAATAATTTTATGTACAGAATTCATTCCTTAAGTGGTCCGCTTTTCTGTCTGAATTCCTTTCACTTCCTCTTGTCGCTGTACGGTCATAACCGAGTTAATAGCGGAAAATGTGACCTTTGCCACCCTGTTTTGTCCCTTGAAATTTATCACTATTCATGTCGATACCAAATTAGATAAGAAGACACATCTCTATGGCATGGAAATAATAATGAATATATTAAAAAATTTTGAGTTTTGCCGGCCCGAATAAAACCCCTTCCAAGATATGTTGAATTTAAACATATTTCATTCGAGATGTGGCGTTGTCTGCGATCAACTACGGTACTTCTTTCCATAAAATGACTGACACAGTGGTCTGAAGCTTCTTCATACAAGTTCTCACGGTGTCACAATAAATAGCTTACAAGTAATGCCGAATGTTACCGGTAGGAAAATTGAGCAGATTGTTCAAAAGCGTCGATAGTTTTAACTTACCATCCTGCATATCTCTATAAAACATAAACTTGTATCTTAGAGTTGTCCAAAAACGTGTCCGGAGTATCGATTGCCGAGGATTAAATAGGGCAAACGTTTGTTGGAATTTATTTACTATTTCAGCAATTTGATAAGTTTACAGTTATCTGTAAAACTGAGACTTTGCAACATTTGTATAAAGAAATATAAAGGTATAAATTTGATTTCTAAAGTGTGTCTTGAGATCTATTCCACACAAAGTACGTATCACACGAACATTATGCTGCACCATGGTCATACATAGACAATTCGTCAACTGGTAGCGACTAGACCTATATTCAGAAATAGGCATAATAAACAAATTGCTTATTATTTCGATGTTTGAAGCACCAAAGTCAGGGGTTGTGCAAATTATTGTCTTCTGGGATGTGACACGGTTAGTTCCCAGATAATTACCGACGTGTCGGAGAAACCGTGGTAAATTTCCACCAGACTGCAGAGAATCGCATCCCACAGAGCAGTATTATTCTTTATTTCCGTGTACTTTCGTCAACTAAAATCCCTTTGGAATAATTCTCGCTTTCTATAGTTAAAAAAGTTCTTCACTGAGAATGGCGCTTGTCATCATTGTATAAATGGGCAGAAGCCACCTACGGGCATTTCACGCTATTCTTTTCGTTACAAAAGCTGAAGACTGACGGAATTATCGACGTGTTAGCTCCCCGTACCAACCGGAGTCAGAAGATTCCTCCTGAATAACATGGATGTCATTCCTCTGTTCAGTTTATCATACTCCATTTCCTGTGTCCAGTTTATTACACTCCGACGCAGACTTAGACTCTCGATTACTGCAAAGAATATTAACCTCTCTGGGTAAAATAAGCTGACAGCTGCTTCTTCTGTGGTGAAGATACTAAACTTCTGTTGTTGGACAATACGAAAGTTTCGTGTTAACTTAGAGACATTTAATTAAAACACTCAAAATTAATTTATTCGGATATTTTCATAGCATAATGCACATAATATGCCGATCCCAGTGGCCCTGCGGTCCAAGGCGTGGGTCTTCGGCCGCTCGCTTACTAGGATCGTGGGTTCGAATGCCGATCCCAGTGGTCGCGCGGTCTAAGGCGTAGGTCTGCGGCCGCTCGCTTGCTGGGATTGTGGGTTCGAATCCCGCCGGGGGCATGGATGTTTGTGTTGTGCTTGTTGTATAAGGACAATAATATGGAACGTGAAGGACAGAAGGACTTAAAAGTACAAAATGGATCAAAGAAAAAAAAAGGGACAGAAAAAAAAATCCCGCCGGGGGCATGGATGTTTGTGTTGTGTTTGTTGTAAAAACGGTAGTATGGAACGTAAAGTGACATGAAGGACGAAAGGATTTAAACAGTACAAAAATGGATCAAAGGGGGATAAAACCCCGGACAGGCAAAAAAAATCCCGCCGGGGGCATGGATGTTTTGTGTTGTGTTTGTTGTAAGGACGGTAGTATGGAACGTAAAGTGACATGAAGGACGAAAGGATTTAAACAGTACAAAAATGGATCAAAGGGGGATAAAACCCCGGACAGGCAAAAAATAAAAATCCCGCCGGGGGCATGGATGTTTGTGTTGTGTTTGTTGTAAGGACGGTAGTATGGAACGTAAAATGACGTGAAGGACGAAAGGATTTAAACAGTACAAAAATGGATCAAAGGGGAATAAAACCCCGTACAGGCAAAAAAAATCCCGCCGGAGGCATGGATGTTTGTGTTGTGTTTGTTGTAAGGACGGTAGTATGGAACGTAAAGTGACATGAAGGACGAAAGGATTTAAACAGTACAAAAATGGATCAAAGGGGGATAAAACCCCGGACAGAAAAAAAAATCCCGCCGGGGGCATGGATGTTTGTGTTGTGTTTGTTGTAAGGACGGTAGTATGGAACGTAAAGTGACATGAAGGACGAAAGGATTTAAACAGTACAAAAATGGGAAAAAACCCCGGACAGAAAAAAAAATCCCACCGGGGGCATGGATGTCTGTCTCTTGTGAGTGTTGTGTGTTGTCAGGTAGAGGTCTCTGCGACGAGCTGATCCCTCGTCCAGAGGAGTTCTACCGACTGTGGTGTGTCTCAAATGTGTGACCATGTAACCTCGACGAAACGAGGAGGCCCAGACCCATATCAGGCTGTCGAGCCATACAAAAATGCACATAATATACCAGCCTGAATGGATAATACCAATATTCGTCCCTTCTTTACCTTACCTTAATAAATATTAGGAGAAAGTTCATCAGGCTATCCAGTTTGATTAACCCTCTACAGCACCGACAATGTGAAACTACTTTCTGTCAATTGATGTTCGATAGCCAAAAGAGCATTGCTTTTCCTGAATGTTCCCAGGCTTCGCCCAGTTGTTCTTCTGGTAAGAGTAATATTAAGAGGAAGATGAGTACTTGACAGAATATACGTTCCAGGTAAAAAGCATTTAACACGTGTTTTTAACCTCACACACAACGCAGTCTCCATGACATAGATCATTCAATTAATGAAGCATAGGGACAAAATTCCTCTTATTTTGTGATATCATACGAAATGCTTAAATATAACGTGCCGTCAAGACAGAGAGGTCTCCTGTGTTTGGGTCAGCCCACTATGTAGAATTTTTAGAAAATCTGTTTTTGGGCATTTGAGTCGACACAACTTACTGATGAAAAATGAGGTGGCTATATCTTTCAGCTTTCTATCGAAGCTATCAATAGGCCGAACATAAAAACATTAAAACACACAGGAAACGTTGAGTTAATTCAGATATTACAAGGCACTCTCATTAACTGAGTATTTCTTGTATGCTTTAATGTTCTTTTATTCGGCCTGATGACAGCTTCGACAGAAAGGCAAAATTTGTAGCCATCTTATTTTTAACGAGAATGTTTTGTCGAATCTACTAGCGTCTGAGAGAGTTTCGGAGTTTTAAAGTAAGCAGCCTCTGTAGTAACCAATGTTTTTAAATGGTTAATTGCTGTACCTTATTTTTCGGAAAGGCTCAAGGCAAACATTTCTCGAGAATAAAACATAGAAAAATTTATAGAAATAAAGCGAATATTTGTGTACCTACAGTATAATATCCTTCGGTATAGCAACTCACTGGAATTTATACGTCCCGTGGATTTAGGTTTTAATGCATTTAGCGATCTCTCTGGTATACACAACTAAGATTTATTACAATTTCCACCTCCCTTTCAACACACACACACACACACATATATCATAGATTAAACCACACACATGTCTCGGTACATACCCAACACTAGAATGTGTCACTGATGCCAGCAAAGGCTACATATGTGCATGGCAAATATGCTCCTAAACAAATGGGTCATTGCAAATTCCGCTATTGAAACCGTACATCTTTTGGATACTAAAAAGTAAGAAACAAAAACGTAAACAATTTATAAATGTGTTCAACCATTTGAAAATTCACGAATACTATTATTGCTATATTCAAATTCTTATTTCCTCATAAAACTGGTAATGACGAGGTTTTAAAGCTTTTATAAACAGTTTACTTTTCATTTTTTACTTTTCAACATCCTATTGGTGCACAGTTCAGACAGCGGACATTGCCAGGCCTCAGCTGTGTAACGGAATTTTGCCAGGCACGCGTGCAACTTTCGCTGGAATAGTGACACTGATATAGGTGCCGGGTGTGCATCAACACGCGAATTATACATGTCGAAATGCTGTACCAAATTGTAATTAATCTTAGGTACATTGTAGACATAAGGAATTCAATACCTGAAGTGGCATTCATCACATATCTCCATGCCACACGAAGTCATTAAAAAATAAAAGTGTGATGGCACATCTTTTCTTTTCCTAACGAGTAACAACTCTGCGCCTCTCTGTTCAGTGCTAATATGTCACTGGAGAAGCTGATGTGAACTGTCATTATTTACACTACTTAAGAAATTCATTAAAACTACATGCTAAATACAATTACAAGTACAGTACAATTCCACTGCAGGTGTTTTTCCTTTTGTATAAAACACGGCAGAGTGTCACATGCACAATCTCTGAAGAAATAATACGCCGTATTTTAATTATTGTAAACTAAAATTAAGAGTGTTTGTAACACTGATTCTTTCGTTTTAATCGAACTTCCTTTCAGAGAATCTCGTAATAATCCTCTCCAGATAGTAAATTTCATTGGGACAGGATATTATTCATAATTAGTCGGCAAGTCTCTACCACAGGCACAGTGTAGTGCTTTTCTACACTTCATCTTGTTATGTTCAGTACATGATACAAAGAGATTTATTGAAGCACACACAACACACCCGGAGAAGAGACAAATATCATTAACTTACCCACACTACCGTCACGGACACACGTCGAGGTGAATAATAAAATGCGTCATGAAAGCTTTAACCATACTGCACTGTAATTAAACAGTGGTCAGCTGAGTCGATGTGAAATTTGAAACTCTAATGGCAAACACTATGAAGTTCACTGTTTTCATTTCAGCCGAGGTTTTAATGTTTTTATGTACTTAATTAACTCTTAGGAAAACTATTATAAGAGGTTTCAGATAAAGAACTCTACATACTACAGAGAAAGTAACAACTTTGTGTCCTGTACAATACCTAGCTTTTGTCGTAATGAGGACAAGAAATAGAAGTCAGACTCTGAGATACGACAACTAAGAACTTCACATCCAATTAGTATAGCCTATGTTAATCATTCTAAGCTGTGGCACTGGAACAGGTTTTTCCCCGAGTACTTCGCTTTGCACTGTCAGTTTCATTCTACCGGTGCCCCATTACTTACAAAAATGAAAAAACTGATCATCTTTATCTTCATCTTCATCACAGGGTTGCAAAATAAGCCTCAAGGCTACGGTGCGTCCGTAGCTTCTGCTGCGGGGCCCTTCTCCATAAAAAAACAATAATTCTAAGATAGCACCAGAATTAAAGCCAAAACGAGGAGTGACTTAATATGAAAAAATTAGGAACATCAGAAATTTCCAAAATCACAACATCAAGGAAATTAATCAAATTAAATGAATACATATAAAACCTATGTCGCTACAGCAAAACACGTTTTCACATTACGGAGTATAGGTGGTGTCCGTAAAAGAAGGCTGATGCGAATGTACTGAAAGGAGCAATAGATGGTCTCCATACATGAGGTAGATGCGAATACTGAATGGAGCAACAGATGATCTTCATACATGGAGGTAGAGGCAAATATATTGAAAGGAACAACAGGTGGTCTCCATATACGTAGGTGACTGCGAATACAGTATATTGAAAGAAAAAACAGGTGGTCTTCATGTATGGAGGTAAATGCGAATATATTAAAAAAGCAGTCGCGAGTAGCCAAGAATTGGCGGCCCTCCATTTGGGGCTTGGGTGAGGCGTTAGAATCACTTCACTACAAAACAAAACTAGTATACTATAAAATGTAACAGAGGACCTCGATATTTGACGAATTCTTTGGAAACTGTCAGGACCCAAGCGACAGGAATGAGAGTAGACTGCACAACCTGCATGACGAGAAGTTCCACGGTACGTAGACTTCGCGCCATTCTTATTACACTGATAAAATCAAGGAGAACGAAATGGGTGAGACATACAGCACGCATCGGGGAGAAGAAACATGCATACAAATTTGTTGTAGGCACAAAAAGTGGCTGGCTCTTGTGAACACGGTTGTGATGCTGCGTGTTCCGTACCATGCGAAAAAAATTCGTGATTACATGAGCAAATATCAGCTTCTAAAAGTTCCCTGTGCTCCATGGAATTATTTTGGTATTTTGTAGCATGGGTCGATGGAAATACCTGCATTGTTCACCGACTTTGGCACAGTGCGCGATGCAAGGTAAAGAGGAGTGCAGATAAAGTGTGATACAAATTTAAGCCAGTGCCTCTTTAAATAAACACTGTTTTAACGACGACCGTAGGATTCGTGCGGTGTGTTTGTTTTGCTTCACCTACTGAGCTCGTTGAAAAAAAATCAGCCACTCTTATTGTAGTGAAAGTTAGTTATAACCTGAGCATTCTATGTGAACATTTGAGGCTGAATTACATACTGCCAAAAAGCGATTTTCGGACAAGAAACGGATTCTCCACTCATATATCACTTGAAATGAAACTGGCAGTCGTAAACCTGAAGGCTCTGAATGACAACAGCTTCGTTTTTGAATTATATGACAAATTGAAAATATAATTACTGCTACAGAAGTTGTTGCGTGGAAGCCAATTTATATGTATACATTAAAAATGGTAATTTCTTGCTGGGAGGGGAAATATGTAAATATATCAGTAATATTAATGTGTTGAAGGGGTGACGTGTACCGTAAATGATTAACATAAAAATTTCCACCACAACAGAAAATAAACAAAGCCTTGAGTAAATATGATTAAAATTAATCTGCGAACACGACCACTAACAAAATCTGAAAAAAAACGTAATAATTACACATGATAAATCACTTAAAGGTGATTGAAGAATTAAACATTTTGAAACATCACCACAAAACATTAAAAGAGGTTCGTAACAAAATTAGGCAAAGAGTACACTGAGGAAGCCAGAAAGTCGCGGGTTCGATTCCTGATGGAGTCAGTAAGATTTTTCTTTGACTTAATCCTTAAGGCCGCACTGTGGCCCTGGGGTTGACTTAGCTTCTAACATAATTGAGTACAAGGGGTATATCCTAGAGGGTAAAGGCGGCCGGTGCGTAGACTGACAACCTTACCACCTTCAAGTGCCGATTGTCTAGAAATTCTGGGAGTCTCAACCTCCTGGAGAACTAAGGGCTTTTCCAGGTCTGTAATGGGATTGCTTTTATATATTGAGGAAGTGTCTGTTGCTTTTCATTTCGACAAGAGTTTCAGCGTGTACTTTACATAGCGCCAAAGATGAGGGCATACGAAACAATTCTCCAAATGTGAATCTCTCTTTTTTCAAAAGAGGAAAAAAGTTACAAGCCTTCGAAAGCGAAATTTATTTATAGTGGAAGTATGTCTCCGACCTTCCTGGAGTGTTGATGAGGTCCTGTATGAGACGAATACGTCGAGAATTTTGGTGGGAAATTCTACTCGCCAATTTCCACTTCAAAGACCGAGGAGATGAATGAAGAATAACTTTATCTCGTGAGGATGGGAGGTGGGTGGTACAGTGTTAGGGGTGTGCAAATGGCAGGATTTGGTATTAGTCATGTTGAATCTTCGCATTCTGCTGATTAGTTATACGTTATGTACTCCTAGATAAACGACTTCTGATTTCATGCCATGTGAGAAGAAGGCATAAGTGGTCGACCATTTTTAACTAGAAGGCAGTCTCAACAATAGCAATCACACAACGTTTATATTCTAGTTTCATCTAAGGGAAGGAATTGATGAACGTCGCAGAAACAATAGCTGAAGACCTACAGTACACTGCAAATCCTATCACGTATAACAGAGCGAATATACACGCATTTAAATTTCACGTTAGTATTTATATTATGCGTATAGGTTTTATAGGCCTACGTATAAATTGTTTATAACTCATACGTGACTGATGGGCTTTATATACTTTAAGCTTATATTGTAACTTTAAATTTTATTTTGAACTAAGCTTATATTATGGTCTTTATCAGTCTTTCATACAAGGTGGCTAGCCAGACATATAGAATTTCTGACTTAAAATAAATCTACTTATTCTGGTGTACGTTCATTATATTTTTTACGTTATGTACTCGTTCACAATATGTCATAAAATTGGTAAGATATGTTTAGATCTCTGTCAACTGATTTTACCAATTTTGTTATTCGTTACATAGTCTGAGTAGTAATGTCACGGTGATTCTCTGTTAACACTGATCCAGTTTCGGAGTTTCTGCAAAGTGAAGCAATGCACTGTGTTTCCGATGTTTCTTAGGAAGTTATTTCATTTTCAGGATTGAAGTAAGTAGAGAGTGCAAAACCGCTCGTTATATAGGCAGGAGGTCCCTCAGACACACAGGAAGGGAAAAGGCGAGATACTGCCCGAATAGGACTGAAAAATATTCTCTTTTCCTCCTTCCTTGTGTCTGAGCAAAGCTTACTTATGTAGCCTGCAATCCTGCTCTCTCTACATGTTTCTACTCGGGAGATGGAGGCAAAAATTCCTTAGAACTTTCGGCAACACAGCTCACTACCACATGGTGCGAAACCCCAGAACAAGATCAGAATTTTCTCAGTGTCAGAAGAGTTTGCGGTGAATTATCACCAATAAAATGATGGAAAATGAAAGGCACATTTATGACATCCTTCTCGAATTTTGCTGAAAATGTTTAACCCTTTAAAGTCCAGTGATTTGACATTAAGTTTTAAGTTTCGCCTTCACAATATATTTATGTGTTTTACATGAATCTCAGAACCAACAGTGATTATTTCCCTACCCGGCGTTAACTTTTTTACGTTTAACCAAGATGGTGTGTTTTCTGCGCTGTACGAGTCCAATCTTTAAATATAATTCAGGTTACATTTAGTCTTCAAAGGGTTAATTAATCGAAATATTTGCCGATACTGGGCTGGCAGCAGAATTATACTCACTACCGAAAAAAGGACATTGTCAGATCGTTTATCACACTGTTTGTCACATTTTGAACTCGCAACTCTGAGTGGCTTGGTATGCAGAACAATGAGGCACACAATTATTCACTGCAGAATCCGTTACGAAGGATGTATGGCGAACGTAACTGTAACAGAATTTTTAAAGTACTGACACAAGTATCTATACTGACAATTTCAGTGCGCAACAGATGTCTCATATTCAGTACCATGAAGAACCAGTGCTATCAAAAAACAGAAATTCATACGTGAAGTTTCCTGAGGCTTGAAAGTAAATTATACAAGATAATATTTACACCTCTGCCATAGATGAAAATATTCATAACCAGAAACATTTTAGCAAATCACATGTAATCTCTGAACATCTGCATGGCCGAGTTAAATTTTGCTAAAGGTATAGATATATTCCTGTGATCACAATATTCTATGTTATACAGCGCAGGTTTAGAACCCTACGCGGAAGAGGCCACTCATATCCAAGTATTAGTGATATGTGCTTCTGTCCAACTGAACTGATATGAGCCATTTCACTTGCGGACCCTATTGTAGTGATGATTAATCAAGAAACTGGTTTGTCAGTTTTAGAATGCTAAATTTTACAACGAGGCACTTACTGAAATAAATAACATTTCACCTAAGATATTAGTCAAGATCGGTTCCATTCAGATTTGCAACCATCCAGTCCGCTCTGGGGTTAAGCTAGTACAGGGTAACTATAGACTTATGTAATGAGTTTAATTATTTTAAGAGGATGTTGTTACATCTACGAAGGTGAATACTACTCAGACTTATGAAAATATACCCCCACATTACTGTAGTTATCCTGTGTCCGTTCTTTACTAGTGCATTGTTCTGGTAAGAAAATGCATTCAGTAAAATTGCCTGGCAAGTGGTTTACCGGTAGTAACAAAATCCCATGTTCGCTGGAATTACCAGAATCTTTCATTTATTCGTTACTTACTTCCGTGACTACTATAGCGAACGTCACTGAAACTCTAAAGATGCTACGTAATTACTCAACACAGACAGCAAGCGAAAGTGAGCATGCTTAGCAGAATTTAGCTCTCTACACGAAGATATGTAAGGAGACGAGGGGATGCAGTTTGTGATTTGGTGTCTAGTGTGGGTGTAACCGTTCAGGGCAAAAGCCTTATTTGGTATCTAGTGTGGGTGTCACCGTTCAGGGCAAAAGCCTTATTTGGTATGTAGCGTGGGTGTCACCGTTGAGGGCAAAAGCCTTATTTGGTATCTAGTGTGGGTGTCACCGTTGAGGGCAAAAGCCTTATTTAATAAAATACCCGAGTTTTTCGCATGTTGACTGAAAGTTTTGTTTACAATCTTTAATCCTCTTACACTTCCAATAAGTAATCCAAAAAATACTAATAGAGAGGAGGTAATAAATATATTGATGTGTATGGCACTTTACTGATAAAACCATTGCTTGCCTCTGCTGCTTACTTTTGTTCTTTTCAATATTATTATTATTATTATTATTATTAACTATGCTTCCTCTAGGCTTCTTACGCGTGTTCCTGTTCTTGTAAAAAAACATTTGTGCTTCAACTGTCCTGAAATAGGCACTTTATGAATTACCTAAGCATTCTTTAGAATAAACAGTTGAGGTGATAACTTTTTTTCTCAGTGCGTATTGTACTTTAAAGGTTTATTTGAATATTTCACATTTCTACTTTAATAAGATAAACTTATTATGTAAGTTTATAATTACGCTGAATTTACAATGGGAGTAACGAATGCCTGTCTGTATTATCATGTGAGCACAGTATATAAATTAGGAAAATTCTTATCAAGAGAAGTAACAATGTTCATCTCAAAATAAAAAGAATGTGTCGTGTATGTTACCCATTTTAGACTTTTATTACCCAAAGCGTGTATTAAAAAGGTAAGAAACAAAAACCATCTAACATACTAAATAACAGTGCTATCATAAACTAACTACGTTCAAGATTCACATTATACTCACCGTGCATTCTGTCTTATATAATAGCTTTTATTTTAACCAACACTTGCACTACAATTTTGTCGTCTTATATACCCCTACATATGTTTCGACTACTTATTAGTCATCATCAGGGGGATCTCGTGTTGTGGCTTTGTCGGTTGTTGCCATTAACAGTGATGTGGATATATTTAGGTGTCAGATGCTCTGCTCTACACGTTTTATTGAACCAAATAGATGCAATAGTTCTGTGTAACTTCTCTTTGATTCTACGATAGTTGTGGATCGCTTTTGCCTGTTGGGCGTTGCCAAATTTCACTTTATATTCATCGTGCATTCTGTCTTATGTAATAGCTTTTATTTGAACCAACATGCACTACAATTTTATCGTCTTATATACCCCTACATATGTTTCGACTACTTATTAGTCATCATCATGACTAATAAGTAGTCGAAACATATGTAGGGGTATATAAGACGATAAAATTGTAGTGCATGTGTTGGTTCAAATAAAAGCTATTACGTTCAAGATTGTTCCAAAAGTGGGTCCAAAACTCTGAAACTGATATTTAAGTTCCTCTCACCATTTTGCAGAATACTCTGGCCAATTTGTTCCACAGGTGTCTGACGGCCCATATCTTGAGCTTTCCTAATATCGTCGGCAAAGGAAGAACAGGCAAATCGTCCTTAACAAATCTCCGGAAGAAACAAATTTATTTTTGTGAGATACAGTGATCTCAGGAGGCATTCAATGCGACCAAGCCATTTTCGTTGGATAAGTTCATCCAGGCACGTCCTCTCTTCCGTACGGAACTATGTGGGGCCCGGTCTGTGTGCGAAATCAAATTTGGAATCTTTTTCTGCTGCAGCAGCCGATGTTTTCAACCAGCTTATACAGACAGTAGGGCAGACTGCGAGAAAAAGGTTAGGCCGACCACACAGCAACAGCTGGGCAGCATCGTCTGTGACCCGGAAGAACATGCACGTCCACCACACAGGCAAATCACCGTCAAAGTGTCCATACCACCGAAAGGACAGGATCAGCAAGGACGAGTTTGACTTTTATTCAGAAGGGACTTTGTTCAAGAGGTGAGGACACCGGCTACCTTCATGGCACTGTACTATGCTTATCGGTTCTTCCATCTGCACTTCCAAGCGAATAACTAGTTACTATCTCGAAATAAGAGGAAAGCATGACCAACTATTTATCTCTCACAATTAAAATCAGACCTATATAATTTTCATTTCACCCCTTCAGACGCCATAAGAACTTTCAGTTGACACAGTGTCGCTGAATAATCAAGTAACACACTACCTGTATAACCAGTATACTTTCGCAACAAATAAACTTTCTTTGATTCCAGGCTTCCTCTGCGATGTTGATGAGATCTACTCTCTTCTCGGATATTACGCGGCGTCGTGTGGTAATTGTTTACCGACGTTTCGGGACAACGTGTCGGTCCAATCTTCACGGATCAGGAGTCCAGGACGTTGTCCCGAAACGTTGGTAAACAATTACCACAAGACGCAGCATAATATTCCAAAGAGCGTAGATCTCGATAAGCTTTCTGCTAATGACAAGATAATACTGCGTTACACTGCGACTCTGTGCGTCTTTATGGTTCCTCTTGCTTCTTATTCCGGAACCCTAAATGTCGACTGTTTGTGCTTTTCTGAGTCTGTTCCTCTGATTCAACCACAAATATCACTTTTATTAACACTAATAGAAAGACGCAGATTAAATCCACTATAAACACTTCATATACGCCTAAGTAAGTAAAACATTTGGGTCGATATTTCGTAACAAATTGTGACCGTCTACGAAAGTGTTATAATACCAAAAATTACACATAAAGTGCACTATGAAGAAACGTATTTATTTATTAAAGATGCAACATATTTCGGCGGGTAGCCATTATCCGGTATCGTGTAATGATTTATAGACCATGTCATTTAGGCTGAGATAAAAGAGAAAATAGAGAAAGCTGTTAAATATTACATATTAAATTTTCAAAAACTTACGCGAAACAGATATTACCTAACTGCTTACGCAAGAGTCATACACCTGTATGTCATGTCAAGGTTATATGTATACATATGTATCATAACATGTTGATTATTACTGCACAATCGAGTTAAAATGCGGCTGTTCGGCACACCTTTTTAGAAGCTTGTTTATATACAATTTTATAGCTGTAGACGATTAATGTTTTATCCCAGCCCATTTCATACGTATTTATACGATACTTTTTGATGACGGCCCGCCGAAATATGCTGGATATTTAATCAACAAACACCTACGTTAATAGTGTGCTATTTTGATATTTCTTGTAACATTTGTTTCGGTAATTCCAAATCAGAAAGAATTTTGGCTTGTCTAAACGGAATATATACGTAATTTCTCAAAGGTTCATATTTATTTCTACAGCTATTTGTTTTTGTATGTGCATTTTATGCAGAGCCGAAAGAAACTGATGGACTGAGTAACGAATAAGTGAAGAAATAAGACAGTAATGGTGACTGATTTTAATATGACTATTATCCCGAAGCTTGGTTGAAGGGACAAAATCACTTTATAACAGATTGCTGGGCCCATAATACAGACACATATTTCTCTAGTGTTATATAATTATTCCACTACTAAGAAAATCAATTGGAGTTCCTAATCTGATGTGTCGTTTCTTGCTAGACTCAAGAGATTAAATGTTGTCAACATACGATGTGTTTTCTGTCCGAAAAAATCTTAAATGACGTCTCAACAGGGCCTGCGAAGAAATAAGAAGAGTTTTACAACGTGAAGAAAAAGTTTAGAATTTCAGCCATTAATTTTTTGTGAGGCCGCCATTGGCCTTTCTATCGGTTGCAGCACGTAGCTGTTCTGCAGTGGTCGGAACGGGAGCTCAGAAATAGAGCCACTATTTTCAGCCCCTTGGGCCGAGGAGGTCTGGCCACAAATACACTGACCAGTAGAAGAGCGCTATGATGAAAACATATTGAAATATTACGCTGTTCATTGTCACAAGTACCCCAGTTAAAGTGCACGCAGTGGCGCAGTTGGTTGAGGCACTGCACTGCGCTACAAACCGGAACGTCGCGGGTTCGATCCCTGATGGTGTCACTGGAATTTTTCATTGACATAATCGTTTCGGTCGCACTATGGCCCTGGGGTCGACTCAGCCTCTAACAGAAATAAGTACCAGGAATCTTTCCTGGGGGATAAAGGCGGCCGGTGCGTAGGGCTGAAAACCTTACCACCTTCATGTGCCGATTGTCTAAAAATCTGGGAGGCTCAACCTCCTGGGACCCTAAGGGCCTGTCAAGGCCGGTAATGGGTTTCCTTTACCTTTTACCCCAGTTAAAGTAAACCATTTCATTGCTTCAATTTTAAAGCGAAAGGAAATCGGAAATTAAATTCACATGTTATAAAAATATATTTTATCCCATATGTGGGAGAAAACTGCTATCATATTTGGGGAGTGTACTCGGGTAAAACAACCTAGTGAAATGTGTTATGAATGACATCAAATAATGATAATAATAATAGTAATAATAATAATACAGAAGCAAACACATCCAAACATTTTACTTCGAATTTTATGGTTTTATTTAGGAAGTAAAAATTAAGTATCTTGACAAATGAAAAATTCTGAAAGTTTAAAAATTATACCAGCGGCTCAATTGTTCAGCAATTCTTGCCACAGTAAAGAACTGGCGGCCTCATTTAAAGCAAATCTGATTCGGAACTAGAAGTCAGAATGTATGATAAACTACGAATCGATGATGGACTGACAGGAAATTTCACAACACCACATGCAAATTTTCTGTTAAATGACATACTGGAATGACACATTTTGGGAAACACATGTAAATTGCTGGAAATTGTGTTGAATTTCTTAAAAACATTCAAGGTGATAAGTGATAAAATTTGGGGTTCCATTAACATCAGTGGAAGTCACTCAAACATTCGAATATATTCTACCGGTCAGAAAATACCCTCTGTCATGGAACGTACCACAGAGATAGAATTAACATCATAGGTGACAAAAAAATTGAAACACGATGACTGGAAAAATGTCGTGATTGAGATTCGTAAGGATGGGTTTAGAATATTGGCATTCGTTTTAGGACAGAAATCAGATGCCTCCCTAATACAAGTAGAATGCCCTTATTCCGAGCCAATCTCTGCGATATACTAAAATCCTTCCATCTTGCAAGTGTATGAAAATATGTGCTAGTTCATTCTATTAAGTTGGTAAGGCTTTTATAAAATCTTTAACAAACAAGTCTTGTTCTAATACTTTATTTTATTTTTCAGAAATTCTACAAAATATTTTAAAATTCTGAAATGGGTTTAATACAAAATATTCTTGCTTATTTAATTTAAAATATTCGGTATTTAAATACATATCTATTTTTAAGTGTAAGTATTTGTAGATCATCATAACAGAAATTAACATTCATTTTGCATATCTAAGGGCCGGATGCTATAGAAAAAAACAAAATAAATGCTTCTGGGGATTCAGAACTTGAAGGCCACTACAAACAAAGCGCCACATATTAGCCAATTCTGGGATTTTTTGTTTTTATTCTATTTCGTATATCATATTCTTTTATTTTACATTTCGTCTTGTACAGTCAGGGAGACTGTGCGTGGGAATGCATTGTGAGTACACAGACAGACGTTGTGTGGAGACACAGACAGACGTTGTGTGGAGACACAGACAGAAATTGTGTGGAGACAGACAGAAGTTTTGTGAGGACATAGGTAGACGTTGTGTGAGGACACAGAAGTTGTGTGGGGAAACAGACAGAAGTTGTGTGGGGACACAGGCAGACGTTGTGTGAGGACACAGAAGTTGTGTGGGGACACAGACAGAAGTTGTGTGGGGAAACAGACAGAAGTTGTGTGGGGAAACAGACAGAAGTTTTGTGGGGACACAGGCAGACGTTGTGTGAGGCCACAGGCAGACGTTGTTTGAGAACACAGAAGTTGTGTGGGGACACAGACAAAAGTTGTTTGTGGACACAGACAGACGTTGTGTGAGGACACAGGCAGACGTTGTTTGAGGACACAGAAGTTGTGTGGGGATACAGACGTTGTGTGAGAACACAGAAGTTGTGTGGGACACAGACAGAAGTTGTGTGGGGACAAAAAGTGAAGGTCTGTGAAACACACACTCTACATGTGTGAGGACACAGGCTAAAAATGTGTGAAAAAACTGCTAAAAAGAACGCCTAAAACACTGGACGTGACAAGATCATGTGTAAAACAGCACGATAAGTAGCCTTATGACGCCTATTGGTCGACGAATGTTGTGATGATGATAAAACCAAGCAAAATGAAATAGGGTAATAGGCAAGACACGTAATAGGAATACGGAGATGAAATATTTTGTTCAGGAAATTTCAAGTTTGGCACACTCCTTTAGTTATAAATGGATGTTACATTCAAGAAGAGGTATTCAACGCAATTTACATGGAATAAAAAGAAGCACAATAAAATTACATATACATTTTCCTGTGGGAAAAATAAAATACGTATGTAGTTACCAGATAAATTGTGATAGGAATTTATGACTACAAAATATGATCCTGCGTGCTGTTAACTGTCTGAATTCGATTATAAAATAGTCTAAGGTGTAAAGATTATTCCAGTACCTAGGTACTTTAGCAGTTACGTTCCTCGGACTGTCATTGCATTAACAGGCATGAAACTTAAGATTCAAGTATTACGGTTTGTTACGCCGTGTCGAGTTGTAAATAATTACCAACGTTACGAACGATCGCATAAGGCACTACAATCCCTCGAAACGTCGGTAACTATTTACCAGTCGAAACGGCGTAACATCCCAGAAGACTTGCATCTTCAGCAACACAGCTGTGCGAACCTTACGACTCGCAGCCATGACACTGCAGCAACTTCTCTGGCAGCGGTGCACAGCAAGAAGCCTGCACATTGTCATGCAGGCGCAGTTCAAGACCTTCCCTTAGATCACGTACTGCTTCACAGTTCGTCGATTTTCAGTGAGTTCAATTTTGGAGAAATTTCACAGAATAGACGTCTGGTTGGAAGTTGTACACTTAATCACAATTTCATTTGGGGGAGGGAGTGGAGTTTCCTGTAACCTTCCTACAATAGCGTCAGAAAAGAGGCAACAGGAAAATGACTGCAGTGATAAATGCTTACACCAAAATGCTAGCTCCAATTTGTTCGGAAAGTAAATGTACAGAAAACTGAGCACGTTACATGTTCGTGCCTCGTCACAAAAATAAGGAACAAATTCATAATTTAAAAACAGCCATTATATCCTAAGAAAATATGCTAATTTCAAATATTTGGGAACGGTTATAAAAAATCAAGATTACATTAACCGATATATTAATCCGGTTTAAATGCGGTGAACGTTTTGCTACAAGTCACTTCATAATATCACATTTTCGTCACCTATTAAAAACGTCTTTCTACTACAGCTTGGGTAATTTATTACCCGTTGCGAATCAAAAAAATCCTGACCCTAACATAGCAAAAACTGAAGGAAACGAATTTATAATTTTACCTCTAATTTCTGATCAGTTAAATCTGGCCTCTGACTTTGAGAAGAGATTAAAGAGTGAGGGCCTTTAAGAATGGGGCGATAAGTAAAATATTTTGTTATAAGGAAGAGTAACCAAAATGAGGACCGAGAAAACTCTTTGACGAAAGACTTTATAAACTGTATTCTTCACCAAATATTATCGGGCAGATAACATTAAGAAGGACTAGACGGATGAGACATTTAGCATTTAAGAAATAAACAATAAATACAAAGAACATTTGGTCAAAACCCCTGAAGGGAATAGACCTTTTACAAAGTGTACATTTAAATGGGTGTTAAGGAAACAGAAGTTCGGCTGTGGACTGAAGTCACCCGGCTCTGGATAAGGACGAGTAGCAAACACGCCAATGAAGCTTCGAATCCCTTAAAAGGCGGGACATATCTTGACAGACTGGGCGGCTGTTAGCGTCTTAAGAAAGATTGTCCTCTACGGAATCAGATCTTGACACTGCAATATAAACTTGTCTTTGTTTATTGATCTGAAAACCAAAACCTCTGCTGCAAATTAGGGATATTGATTACCTAGTTTGTCCAACGTTTCCTTGTGTTTTCGCTCCACTTTGTAAAGAACTTTGTTCCAAATAGACGTCCGGATTGCTCTGTTTCTGTCACGCGCGGCTTTTGGGTGTGATTTATTTCTTTCAAATAAAAAACACATGAATACGCCAGGAAGATGGACAAGTAAAAGATGTGCAATACTGCGGGCATATGTTAACCTGAAATATTCTTTACAGTTCAATAATTAAAATTATCAGTTTCGAGAATGCAAAGCAAAAAGGCAAGCTTTTTAAGGGTATAACCGGTATATTTGGTATACGGGTGTAAGGGCAAAATCCAATTGTATGTGTACAGAAACAAAATGATAAAATTATTGGGAATGACTACCAGAAGATACGATAGTGTTATTTAAATAACGGATAATTTGATGTGACATAGCGTCCTAAAATTTGAGACACCGAAGTGACACAATCACATAACATGATGCACCAATCGAAAGAAGTGAAACTTTGAAATGACATCTATACAAGGCACAGAACTCTGAAAAATGGGAGATGAAAAAGTGTTAGTTTTACATGAAACAGAATTCAGAAAAAGTGATATGTTAAGATGGCAGATCATTTTGTATGACACACATTCCGGAAAAAAGGAAGACGGTAGGTTGGTGGATCATTCTATGTCACAGAAATTTACAAATGATATAGTAAAGTTGCGGATGATTTAACATGGCACCGAATTGTAGAAAGATAGTATGGAAGATGGCAGATAATTTCACATGACAGAGATTTCTGTAAAACTGTATAGTAAACTGACAGATTATTTTAGGGAACTATATCAATAAAGCTACAAAATAAATCGCAAGTACACGTATTTTATTGAATATCATAGTCAGAACTTTCCAGCGGCTTGTTTTCTGTTCTTGTTTTATAGTAAACCTGTATTATGAAGTTCAGCACTTGCTGTAAACCATGTCGAGACGACCACTCGCACTAAGGTAGTGCAGTATGAGCACAAGCAAACGATAAACGATTGTAATTATGCGCTACTATTCGCGAAGCCAAAAAGATGCCACTCATTGCTATCACTTCGAAATACTTAAATGAATTCGACCTGTGCAGAAAGAAAGTCGACGGGTATCTTCCTGCATAAGTTTACGCTTTCGTGCCAAAATTGTATGTATAAATTGAGCTTCTGTTTGAGTGCTGAAATGAGATAACGGTGTCAAGTCGTCTCGTAAATTATGATTAGGGCTGAAGTGAATAGGAAGAGGTTGTTATAGCTATGTTACGAAACACAACTCAAGCATTCTTGACACTGTAATGAACACCTTAAATATCCAGGCTCGCTATCTTCCTCCGAGCTTCATTGTCATACACTTCCAAACTCGTTAACCGCACAGCAATTTTAATTACACTGTCCAGTTTTAGTTATGGCACTGAAAATGCATCATAACTTCACACTGAAATAATGTTTTTTTTTAATGGCGCAACAGTCGCTAGTGTGTCAGGGCCTTCTCATTGTCGAGGTTTCACGATCACATTAAGTTAGACACACCACACTCAGTAGGACTCCTCTAGATGAGTGATCAGCCCGACGCAGAAATATCAACCTGACAACACACACAACATTCACAAGAGACAGATATCCATGCCCCCCCGTGGGATTCGAACCCAAAATCCCAGCAAGCGAACGGCCGCAGACCCACACCTTAGACCGCGAGGCCACTGGGATCGGCGAAATAATGGCTTAGGACTTTCGATATAGATAAATAAAATTCATTACCACATTCACAACATCCCGACTGTTGACTTTACCCTGAGCCAGTTAAATTAACTCGAAGTTCTTAAACCAAATTTCTTTAAGATGCCTTGTGATATTATCTACCTATATAAGTCCAAATTCCCAAAATGGCCTCTTTCCTTTAAGTTCTCCGGCTAGAAATGTTTATGTATTGGCTTTATCTCATATATGCTTTGTTCATATACCACATATCTCACTTTTCGTTACATAACTAATAGGGAAAAAGAACTCAAACAAACGCACAGCTTCTTTTGGTAAAACAGCAGATGGTGGTGAAACTTTCTTAGGTAAATATTCTTACTGAATTCAAAATATTTCAATGTGCATTGTCTGAGAAGAGCTCACACAGAATTTAGAGCTTTAGGAATTATGCTCTATTCATCAGTTTTCTTTCCCTTTGCCATCGCGAGCATTATAATTCACCATATTTCAGTCGGTAATTTTGCCTTTATATAGACTACAATGTAAATCATTTTCAGGGCCATGCAAATCTAAAACACCCCTTGTCAGGATTTACATGTCCGCACAATTATACAGTTTCACAAAACACGAAGCATTCTATTCTTACTGTTTACACTAACTCAATATGCCTACTGCGCCAACTCGAAATGTTTCAATGACATATGCTTTTCTATCAAAACTTTGGAAACGTAAATTCATGACCAAACGCTTAGAGGTCAATAGAAACATGTCAGACACATACTCTAAAAGTTAATTTTGAATATTTGTCTGTTTACTTCGCTTTCACAAATGTATCGATCACAAAGACGAGTTTTTAACGTCACTGATATAGTGGAAAGAGCGACATACATATACAAAGTTTGCTCACACTCGGAGGACAGGCATTGACACAGGTCATGGCAATGAGGATTAACGCAAAAACACGATAATTATAAACAACCATTACGCGTGGAAAACTTTTGATAAAACAGTCATTCTGTAACAAATTATTTCAACCAAAGGCTTTAATTTAAATTTAATTAATTACAAATTATAGGACTTTAAACAACTGTGTTGGAGAAACGATTCAACAATTAGCAGTAAAAGCTTGTGACAAAGCGTAACAGGTCCGTGTGTAATGATGTAACGAATTCGCCAGATTGACGTTACATTAGTTATAAATACAAACATCTGAATGGCTGAAAAACCGATAAAACACAGATAAATCTCACACATAGGACAAATACACATGGCATGTTATTTTCACTTTGAAAGTCCAACTAACTTATGAGATATTCTTCCCTTCAGCACATAACCTAATGAAAGAGAAATACATTTCTTTGCTTTTCTAGTTCAGTGTTTCAGAGCAACAACATGTGACAACACAAGAGTACAGAAGGCATTACAATGATAACGGAAGCTTATGTGAAGAAGAATGAAAAGGGTTACGATCGTTTTTGGTGGAAAATTAATTTCTGAAAACAAAAAAATACAATAAACACTTTTTAACCAACAGATGCACTATTAACGTAGATTGTCACTTAAAATCACTTAAAATTCCCTACATATGTAAGTGTTGATTAATACCACAATGCACGGTGAACAAAGAGTAAAGTTAAAAAAATACAAATTCTGATATTGTTTGAGGGGATATTAAACTACTCGTTGTATATGTAATTAAACACAAAACAATTTTACAGAGAAAGTAGACAGACAGCTCAATACGACACTGAATCTGACTGCCGTGTCTTTGCCCAAAATGTCTGTAAAGCAATTTTAGTAACAATTTTTCTTCTTCGTGTATTTGCTTCTTAATAATTCATCGCATCTCGCCTTCAATTCCCACAAGCTTACATAGAGGCTATAAGCGATGTACGTTCCTTCACGATCACAGTATCGCAAGCTACCTTATCTTTTACACGTATATACCTACAAATATGTAAATCTTCTTTTTCCGGTTGTTGTCTCCGCGCTTCCTATCACGAACCCAACAGAACTCCTCACAACATCACCATATTTCCTCCTCCGTCTCTCAGTTAATAACTAGCAGAGAACAAACTCTCTCCATTACAAGGACCAATCGGTTATGTGTTGAGAAAATCAATTTATTCATACTCAATCGAAATCCTTAAGTACAAAATACAAAATAAAAAGACTTTCATGTTAAAAGGCAAGTGAAACCCGTACTGGTAACCAATATGCTTTATTGGTAAAGGCAGTGAGAAAGTACTGCCATACAGTGCGTGGATCTTTCTGGACGTTCTTCATCCCCATATTTTAAATTCTTGTACTTCTCATATTATATCCCAATTTTATTTCCTAATTACATGAATAAATGTCAGTTAAGCCCCTGTGCCATACTTAAGGAACTGTTTGCGTATTTATATGCCTCCTTTGTGATATTTACAAGGAAATCAATGATATCTCGAGCTTATAATTTGTAATTCTGCTAGTATTCGAATAAAGGGACCCGCATTAAATTAATACATTGGTAAACGGTCACTTAACGATCACAGAAGTACGCAATATCTTGATCTGGTTTATGTAGGGCGGTATCAGTATCTATAATGTAAACGTCGAATGATGAATTAGAAAGGATTTTCATCAATGACCATGCCATCACCGAGTTACTACCCCGAAATTTGCCTTTATGTACTGAGAAACCCCACTAAAAGCCTCAGTCAGGACAGTCGGTGTCCTGACGGTGATTCGAACATAGTACCTCCTGTATACACGTCTGTAGCGTTACTGCCATACCAGACGGCTCCATTATACTCATTATTGTCATATTACCGATGACTTACCAAGTGGGAAAGAATGGAAAATAAACAGACTCAGAGTCAAACCCAGGCATGACAAAGCAAAATTAACACTTTTTTCGAGATTCCTTTTCTAAGTGAACACATCTGTATTTACATTTTTATGCTATCTTTATTAGTTTGCAAGTTACATGCGTATGAAGGACAAATTAAGGATTTTATAAATTGTACACAGTATAGCCTACAGAGTAAATAGCACAGGTAATGTAAATGGTGCCGATCCCAGTGGCCGTGCGGTCTAAGGCGTGGGTCTTCGGCCGCTCGCTTACTAGGATCGTGGGTTCGATTTCCACCGGGGATGGATGTCTGTCTCTTGTGATTGTTGTGTGTTGTCAGGTAGAGGTCTCTGCGACGAGCTGGTCCCTCGTCCAGAGGAGTCCTACCGACTGTGGTGTGTCTCAAATGTGTGTGACCATGAAACCTCGATGAAACGAGGAGGCCCAGGCCCATATAAGGCTGTCGAGCCATAAAAAAAAAAATGTAAATGGTAACACCAACGGAGGTGTGACCGTGTATATTCTCAGCACCGATCTACGAAGGCATGTGTTATATACACAGCTTCCATTAACCCTGCACCTTCATTCAATATGGTGACAGCCGCACGCTATATGTGATTAATGGCATTTACTGAATACACAGACAACGAAATAAAGTAAAGCACATTCGCATTTTTCTACATAAAATAAATTTATTACTAAAATTTTGAAAGAATTAGTTATAAATTTAAATTGTGTTGTGTCCAAAAGTAGCATTTTTGTCGGAAGAACTTGAAATAATAATAATAATAGTTTCAGGTTATGGTAATATTAAATTGGTTGAAGGATGCAGACTTGATTAAACTGGCTCAGGACAGGATCCAGGGGTGGGCAGTTTTTGTACAAGAAGAGAAAATTCTTGACCAGATGAATGTCAGTTACTTAAGCGGTACTCCACTCCATGTTGTTAGTGGTGTTGACAAGTAGCGTTGCTTGCTTGGGATACTGCACAGCGTCGAGTGGTAATCCTTTACCGACGTTTCGGGACAGCCTATAGGTACCATCTTCAAGGGTCAAGAAGTCCTGATCCTTGAAGATGGGATACGTTGTCCCGAAACGTCGGTAAAGGATTACCACTCGACGCTGTGCAGTATCCCAAAAAAGCGCAGATCTAAAAGAGAATGCAGCATTATAAAACTGAAAATCCTTGTTGGAACTGTGACAGATTGCGACTCAGCACGTCTTTGGAAACATTCACGTACACCATTAAATTCAGATGGGTTTAACCTTCCAGATTCACCCAGAAACTATCAAATGGATACAGAGTGATATTATGGCGAGGCAAATACTGCTGTAAACTGACTCTGTCCACTGACCAACACTTACAGCCGAGACCTTCCTACTCTAGTTTTTTCCACTTCTCGCACCAACAGATATCTATCGTCAGTTGTTTGTATAGAGCATTAGCTGCAATAAACTGATTTGTAACGAAATGAAAGAGAATTTCGTTTCATTGTTAGGGACACTGGGATATTTTTCTCTTCGTGATCTCCAGAGCCACAGCTGATATCCTGTCCAAAGAGGCTCAGGAACGGACATAATGTGATACTGACTGCAACATTTCGTGAAGAAAAAATCAAGAATTCATGGAAATTTAACCTCCTCTGAAGTGTAAGTACTGATCGCCAAGTGCTTAGACACAGCAGAAAATTAATATATTAAGTGCATTATCCCCTACAGCACGACACTTGTTCAATCACATACATCAGGTTAATTTGCGTAGGCTATGTTAAAAAAAATAAGATGGCGCTATGAATTTTATATTGTATAACAAGGAGAGAACAAACGATATTTTGATATTGGATATATTTTTGGGGATAAGAAATTTAGACTTAAAGTCGTTTTCACGTAGTAAAGGGCCTGTACGTTAGCCATCAAACAGATGAAAGAATAACGTTAAAGACTGTGGAACTAATGGCGGAAGACGCACAATTGTCCCTATAAATAACACTAATGACATGGCCAAGAATAAATCCCCCAACATCCACGACATAGCTTTTAGTTTTACCGAGTTATTACTGTTATTTAATAATACCTCAGTTGCAGACGTAAATCGACAGCAATAACAATCATAAAATAAGCAGCTCTGTCTAGGGCAATATGAAGAATGTTTAGCCTTCCATACACGGACGTGCAAATGACGGGAAGCGTCTGATCACTTGCGTTGTTCTCTGTGAACTGCCTTCCTCAGGTCAATCTCACGTCCGTGTACGGACAGCAAAAGCTGATTTTGTGGTAATGGACTTAAGCGTGACTAACTACGTGTCAAAGGCCGTGCCATGGCTCAGGCTGTTAGTCTCACCGCGGAGGCCCGGGTTCGATTCCGGGTCAGTCCATGTGGGATTTGTGGTGGACAAAGTGGCACTGGGACAGTTTTCCCAGAGTACTTCGGTTTTCCCGGTCAATTTCATTCCACTAGTGCTCCATTACAAGGAAAAACTGAAAAAAATCATCTTCTCCATCACCTTCATCACAGAGTTGCACAATAAGCCTCAAGGCTGCGGTGCGTCCGTAGTATCTGCTGCGGGGCCCTTCACCACAAAAGAAACTACGTTTCAAAATCGGAATAGAAATACAGTGGGAATATGTAGGTAGTGTTAACACAAATTAAGGGCACCAACAGAGGGGTCCAAAACAAGACATAACCGGGGTTCTAATCCTTATGTGTTTCTCTATCGATAATACAGCTTTTTTCTTTTTTGGTGAAGGGCCACGCAGCAGATGCTACGGAAGCACCGCAGCCTTGAGGCTTATTGTGCAACTCTGTGATGAAAATGATTAGTTTTTTCGTTTTTACTGTAATGGAGCACCGGTGGAATGAAATTGACAGGGAAAACCCGACGTACTCGGGGAAAAACCTGTCCCAGTGCCAATTTGTCCACCACTAATCCCACATGGACCGACCCGGGATCGAACCCGAGCCTCCGCGGTGAGAGGCCGGCGACTAACCGCCTGAGCCATGGCACGGCCTAATACATCCTTAGTAAGAACTGAAAATCTCGTGCAGATAATCGTAAGAACGAGGCGGACAGAACACAGTTCAATAAAACACGGGAACGTATTGACAGAACGTGTATCGCTGAGTGACTGAATGGAAACCAGCCGGCGCAATAGAGCCTTCAGTGGAGGAACGGATCGATGTGTTGTGTACTGCAGTGCTCTGTGTAAGGTCACAGCACACTCTGACCCAAATTTGGTCCTAAAATCACCAAGAACGACGCTTCGATCGCCTACGGATTTTAGTACCAACCTTCCGGAAAATACCAGCAGAGAATTCCTGGCAGAAATTATAAAGCATAATGTCCTGTTGCGTAGATGTCTAGTCCAACAGATATGCCGATGAATTGTCACCTTATTGACTTTGTTTCTTTGTTGGATTTTTATGACTAACTTACTACTTAGACACATATTCTCTATACTTCAAATTTGTCGCAAAGGATCCGAACGTCAAAAAATAAGCATTCGAATTTTCATTCCAATTTATTATGCCTTAGCTACTTGCTTCAGTCCCAATTTAAATTGCCTTCAAGCTACTGTATAAAACTTTTAAAAATAAAGGTAAATTCCTACAAAAAAAATACACTTCATTTGTGAGATCTCACAATTGCGAATCATTCATTACAGTTACCATAGTCGATCCGTAATTCTGAGATCTCACAAAAGAAAGGTGCATTTTTGTAAGCTTTTATCTTTACTTTTAAAAGTTTTACGCAATAGCCTGACGATGGTCAAATTGGGACCGAAACAAGCAACTAAGCAATTATAAGTACATAAATTTTATGTTATTAATGCATAGTTGTGTCAGACGGAAAATTTGAATGCTTATTTATTTATCTAGAATAACAACGGGATGACAATCGTGAAGTTAGTTCAAACGTTGCTATATTTGTGCCTGTTGACAAATAATAATTAAATTCAACAGATGTACAAACAAATTACAGACATGTGTACATCTGTTGGATTGTATTAATTAACACAGCGGAATACACCACACGCATATTAAAAACAATAACTCACACACAAGGTGCAGGCATATTCAAAATTATCTCCGTAACAAATTTCGCAAGCTTAGCTCCTACGTTTCATTACCTAATGCCCTACAACCAAACCTTAAGAAAACTGTCGAATGCCTACCACGTTGCTACTTTATACTTCATAAAAATACTGCCATAACACAGGTTGCGCATTTACCAAAATTCATTACAGTGCATCACGTTAAGTCATTCGCGTGCCGCCATGTTGTAAATACTGAATCGGTGTTGGAGTGGTCCCCTGTACTGTCCTGAAAATGCTGGCGGCAGGTTCCTTCCAAAAGTGGTACTTCGCAAAAACCCTCACAATCTTAATTTCGACAGATAAGAAATCTTCAAACTTTCATGTTATTAATAATATAAAGACGCTCATAAATGTAGCCAATAGGCTTACACGTACTATCGTGAATTACTCGTCGACCCATCTACACGCATGTTTCCCCGAACCGGCTCACAAAACATTGCACTCATTAACAAGCACCACATAGGACCTATGGTTTCACATTTTAGTTTCTGTAATTACAGTACCGTTTAGTTTCGCGGCAGTACATATCTCCGAAACGTCGGGACTCACCTGCTGGGCCCAAGAAACAGCAATAAGTATATTCACTGTCGTGAAAACATCAAATCGCCTATGGCTTACATGACGAAAAAATGTTTCACTTCCAACAGCCCCACCCGTAAGAAGTCTGAATTCTCGGGCTTTTTTCTCACACAGGGCCCTAACAAAGTCATTTTTCAGCACAGCCCAACCGTGAAGCGAAATTATGCGTTGTGAGGCGGCCCGTCTTCGGAGGACGCAAATCAATAACTGTGTGTAGGTATAATATTAAAAGGAATACACAGTTTATCCGTTTGCATGGAAGTTTTAAATTTTTATGTAATGTCAAAAACAAGAAGAAGAATATTATATTAATTACTTTAGATTGTCACTACACTGAACGCTAAATATATCACTGCTCACTGTTGTAAATATTCTCACACGATCAGTCTACAACGCAACAGAGCTGTTAAAAAGTTTTAGCTTTCTGTTTTACCGTGGTGCTAGGATGTGTGTGTCGCTATGTAATGATTAAGGACGGCGCCGTACGTATATCGTACATTGTACAGCTGCTTAGAACCGAAGAACGGCGAACTGTTCTGCATGTTTTCAAATGTACTAAAAATAAATTCCCGAGAAATTTAATTCTCACTGCAAGTTGCTGAACGTACAGACATTTCGGCAGTTTCCATTCGTTTGGAAATGACAGCGCCTGCAATAAATTGTCCCGTAAGTTAATATGCCTTAATTTTTGCTTCTTCTTATATAACAACGACCTCAGGCTGACGACAAAACTACAGTCACGACTGGAATTCTGGACATTTTCCATCTTCTGAGACAAATGCACCCTACAAAGTTTCGGAGGCTGGATTTGTCTCCATCTTCAGTTGGAAGGAAAAACGTGCAGTCCGTAATCTAATGGGCCGGTTAGAAATAACTGTTCTTATGTCCGCGACTATGAAGTGATACCATCACAAGAAACCTTTGAAGTTAAAATACGAGAAGAGAGGCCCAGGGGACGTGCCTTTAAACTGTAATCTGAAGTGTCTCTACAGCACCATTATGTCTCTTTACGCTTAGCACTCTTCTTTGTACATGCCGGAAAGAACATCACACAGAGTAGTTGCGTTTATCTACTACACATAACTTGGAGGTGCTCTCAGAGCCATGTTATTGGTTTTCAAAATTAATAATTCACAAAAACGTTCTAGATATATTGCAATCTTGGCACCTTTCTGGCCAAAATAATTAGGATTATAGGTAATAAACAATCATGCTTTTTATGTTGTTATTATTATATTTTAGATAATCATTTGTTTGGGATTTCATATGTAAATAATTTAGAACCATACCGATTTTTAGCATCTTACAGTAAATTGCGGTGTGAGAATTATTGTTACATGAAAATTTCTTTCAACAGTGATGCTAGCAAGATGAGGGAGACAACAAATACGAGGCTGTAATGACATTCATACAGATATTTTCAAAGATCATACAGTTCAATTACTAACTAAATTGGAGACATAGCCATCGGCCCACGTCGTACTATATGACTGCTTCTAGTTACGGAAAGCAAACTTAAAATTATATTATAAAGGAAGTAATGAAAAAGTTACATAATACTGATTCCACGTCATGAGTTTTCCAGCACTTCCATAATTGACAACTCTGCCATAAAATGAAGCAGTCGGAAGCTGTTATAAATTAACAGCATTAAAGTCCTTAAAAATGAGCAGACCTACGGACGTCAGCATCCTTAATTTTTTGCGGCGAATCAACTTCAGTAGGAAGAAGACTTTCAGTTTCACAGAACTTATATTTGAAAGAAATTGCAGTGCAAACACTCTCAAGAAACTCGTATTGGTTTAAAATTATAAGCGTATATCCTATTAGCATGGTCTCCTCTCACGCAATAATAGTGAGAATATATTGCACTAGGCCACTTCTACAATTACCTCAAAATTTTGAGTGACCTACAATGAGTGTTTGGTATAGGAATCGGTTGATTAAACTGAATGTTTGAGTACTAATGTTACAGTAATCATTTCTTCAAGATCAGTCAATTACATAACAACACAGATGTGAAACTAACACGCGTTCCTAACACAATTTTGTAGTCTGACTGAAACAATCTGCTCTTGTTTCGAAATCTCAGCTGATTCGCCAGCTTGAATAGACTTAAAATGAGATTTCATATAGTTGTAAACATTAATAATATACTACGATGGTAATATCTCTACAAAGGCCATACATATGGACATGCAAAGCACCAGACTTTGGTGTATAAAAGTGATAATAAAACGCCTATTACCAATTCATTTCGCGTCCTCTGTAATATAGAGCATATAAGAAGATAATAAAGGCAAAGGTAAAGCTCACCCTATAACATGCCATGAAGGCACAGAGGAGTAGAGGTACAGCTCTACTTTTTCTTTAACCTCGGCGCCAGATGGGGGTGCGTGGTTAACGCCATGTCCCGGTCGCTTTACCCCCGGGAATGGTATCTTACAGCGTAGCACTTTCATATGTTGAGGCTTGTGTCACTCTTACTGTCAGCCAACAAATACGAAAACTTAAATAAGTATCTTACGTTTGTTGTAAGTGAAAAAGATAAACAGTGGACATAAACACAACGAAATATTCGTATATTAAGCCCCTGGCACTTGACTCAAAGCAATGTTTTCATTAGAATAAACCCCAGATATCATAACAATATGCATCTTGTCATGTTAAATAAACAAATGTCATTTCATTATTAAACAAATCTTTTCCTAAACAGTAAATTAAATTTACGTCCAATAATAAACTTCATCCAGGCTAGATGTGAAAGGATTCATATTCTCTGTAGATTGTATGAAGTTGTTTTGAATGGAAAAACTACAAGACACGGCCACCTCATATTTCATTCAATAAACAAAATTAAAACTCCCGAAAACGGAAGTTTGTTAAATACGAACTGCGAAAGCCATATATTTTACGTAAATAAATTATGTTTTACGACGGATCAAACTTCAGTTAAATGAACGTAAAGGGAGAAAGTTTGAAGTGAAGTTTTCCCGTTATTTGAATGTTCTGTCATGGACTTCGAACATCTATCCAACTTGTATGGAAAAACTTTTCACACAGGTGGCTTACGTGTGGCTGGATATCTACAGCCACTGGGGACGGTCATCGAAAGACAAAATCGAGAAGCTAGTACTGTGAGTAGCACTGAGGCATATGCACTGTAAGTAATGAAGTTCTACTGCTTGGCGTCTGAGCTGTGGAGACTGGCGGCGTGCTATGTGCATGCACAAGTCTGTACTGTCTTTGTACTTACGCATCTGTCTGCAAATCTAGCACAAGTTTTATCTACTGAGCCGGTCAACAGTGTCTCCATCTGTGTAACTACGTGCTTTTGTCGCAGATTTTGGCACTTGACCATTTTTCACATCGTAACATCTCACCTCACTCGGGCCGTGACATGCCTCAGGCAGTTAGTCGCCAGACTCTCACCGCGGAGGCCCGAGTTCAGTCCCACCCCGGTCCATGTGGGGTTTGTGGTGGAAAAAATGTGGCACTAGAGCAGGTTATTCTCCTAGTACTTCGGTTTTCCCCTGTTAGTATCATTCCACCGATGCTCCATGCTCATTCAGTCAATCGTCGACGCTAAATATTCTCAACAATTGACAGCGTCGTTAAATAACACATTCTTCACTTCACCTCACACTGAAACAGTATTTCCCCAAGGTCAAACACCGCTGATACTAAAGCTTTTTGTTAGATATAACACAGAGCCAGTTCGATCCACAGCCCATCCTACATAATTCAGCTCGTCTTTTGCTGTACTCTAAAAACAGCACCCTTCAGACAGATCACCTGACCAGTACATAAAATTACAAATCGTACGCCCAATAGACCCTGCCAATTGCACGATGCATGGAGTACAGAGTTTTTGGGCCTTTCCTTGACTAAATAAACATGTTATATGCCGCAATAAAATAAACTCCAAAATCCTTTCGCTATTCTAGAAACAAATAAGGTGAAATAAAACTTGGGCCAAGCCAAGCCGTTACATGGTTACACGGCATATCATAGCGACAAGCTAACCTGGCACATGCTTTACACATCACTCCACACCATACGTTCTCGTGTATTATAGGCCTATACTGTGCAAAGGCATGCATAAGTGTGCTAACACATGAACACATAAAAACAGATCAAAATACATGCACTTATCCTTACATATACACGAAAATACAAATACGTATACATGCAAACTTACAAAAATACATAAATGGACAGAATAATTCACTCAGTTAATCTATTACGCGTGTTTCGTTAACGCGAATTGGCTATGATGAGACTGACGAATAGGTGAAAACTGTTTGTACAACGCGAACTATCGCATACGAGTGTTGGCTTTCACGCGATTTCAACGGCCATATTACTTTCGATGACGGGTCAAAGTGTTCTGATCTGACCCTACTTTTATTACGCAATTTTCTACCACGCGAGGTATCACAATAACGTGACTACCGCGTCATAGCAGGACTGCATAATACACAGCACACTATAATATGCATACACACACAGACATATAAATAGGCTATATGCAGAGTGACAGTTCTGAGTACGGACTAAAGTAAAACCTCGCGCAATACATTGCAACGCGCTCATACTGCAAAACTTTGAAATTTACTACGCGTAGCGATTTCATATTTTTTTAAAAACCTTTAGTTTCTCCTTCTTTGTATACATCATACCAGCCGGCATATTACATATAGATCATACAATTGTTCCATTAACCATCTGTTTCGGAATCCTATTCTCGGTATCTCCCCCCGGCCTATACGTGTAATGCTTGGCATCAAAGTAGCTGTAGTGAAAAATTCTAACTATATCAAAAAAACACTACCCACTAACTCTACTCTACTTACAGCAAGGCATGTTTCGGTCTTTTATGCATATATTTTTTATACATAGAGTGTAAGTCGGACAGCTCATATTGTCCTATGGCCCCAAAGAGGGGGTTAGTGTGGGATGTGCACTGATCGTAAAATCGGGCCGCTAGTTTCAGAATATACGTACGAATATAGTTGATGTCCAAAGAGGAGTGTAGGCTAATGATGGGTGTACATTTCGGGGAATTAGAGATGACCCTCAAGCATTTATTCTGTATTATTTGTAGTTGTTGATATGTGGAGTCACTAATGGAACACCAAACCGGGGCAGTGTACGACAATGTAGATCGGATAGATGTTGTGTATAAAAGAAGCTTCGTTGATGGTGACAATGTTGAGTCCCTGGCCAGAAGAGGGAAAAGTTTTATGAGATTCCCAAGCGTCGTACCGGTCCGTCTCTTGATGTGAGCGGAGTAATTCAGCGTGGGAGCGATTTCATATAAGCATCATGTGATTCGTGGGAAATATTATACGGCATTGAATGAACAACAACGAGAATCCTGGGTTCCACAGTTTGCGTGGGTAGGCGCATAACAACAGCTGAACGTTGCGTCCGAAAATCACCAAACGCAGTTTATCACAATTCGGCAGAACCGGTTACGTCACCAAGCCACACGCCGGTGGACGAGACATGTGACAATCCGCCATTAATGCCGAGCTGCACGAAAAGCGTGCAGGCTATGCGCTGATGTACATAACCTGTCATCTGCATTGCCTACACCACAAAACCGACACTGCGATCTCTTTTTAGAATTCTAACCCAGTTCATATACTGACATATCCCTTTACCCATTAAGGACGAAATGTGTCTGTTTTATACAAGGACTCAGTGCGTACCGCTCAGTAAACACTCTCCATCTCGGTCATACAAAACCTACTTGTTAATAATGTATAAGGCAAAAGTCGCTGTTTGTTCTCAGATCCATACGAAACGCATAAACGTCATGTAAGCATCATGCAGAATTTCTGAGAGTTAAACCTAGTAGTACGTAAAGTAACCCCTAGGCTTTAAAAGGTCAGTTTTAACACTTCGTCTCTCCCACGTCATAGACTCACGGAAACACTATAGTATATGCGAGATTCGACACGCCTACGTTGTGATAAAGCTGAAAACTGAGATGAATGGACTAGTGTTTATTTAACGACGCCAAATCAATGTCAATTATTCTAGGTATAAATGATAGCAGTGTAGTGAGCGTTGGGGCTTGCGTCAAAATGATTTTCAAGTACTGTAAATCACTGATGGCCGGGTTGGAGTATAAATTACGTTCGATTATTGGCAAGTCTTTGATCTCGATCAGAGGTGAACTACTGGAAACCTGTGGGACGAATTCGGCTAACGAACATTTATATTCACGGCCCAGTAGCCTATAACGTTTCATTTAGACCAGTGCAGAGAGTTTAAAAAATTCAACAACTCAACGTTACGTTGCACGAGCTGCGTGGTCTCTCGGTATTTCCGACTAAAACTGTGTATGCGATTATTTCCCCACCCCCCTACGTTCTACAAATCCTACCTATACGCCATTCTTCATTTGATATACTGTACTAAGCAGGGGCGTAGCTGCGGGTGGGGCCGCCATGGGCTGCAGAGTCAAAGGGGAACATTATGAACGAAAAAAATCGACTTTCTGAGCTCACAGATTTTTAAATTATTGAGCCAAATAAACGGAAATTCAGTAACTAATTGTGATTTTTTCAAGTTCATAATTTCTGCTACTGGCAGACATTGTGATTACTCGCCCCGAGCGCCAAAAACCTAGCTACGCCACTGAACTTAAGAAATATCGCTCATGAAGCGGTAAGTTGTCGTAACCCACACAATTCGTCAAACTGAGATTCCCGCATTGCTAGACAGCTGTGTTACAAACACACCTTCTGTCAAAATGTTGTGTCCACAAAACAATTGCTTGACCTTATATTTTCCTAAAAGCATAACGTGCTTAAGTGTTGGTCTATTGAGGGATCGGTCAAGTTTTGTCTGTCTCCTGTAAAACCGTGTAACGGCGGGTTACGATAAATTGCTGTTTCGTGGGCGATATGGCAAAAACTGCAGTTGGACTGAAGAAGTTGCGCACAATAAAGGGAAGAATGTTAACCGTCTTGTAAGCCCCTCAATTTATTGGAAGTTTTCTCCTAAACATGATTAGAGAGAACCTGCTTATGAAGAACGACAAGCATCGTTGAAAGAAGGAGACTTTCAGGTTACATTACACACCTCCTAGAAGACTTCACAGAGTTTAAATACCACTCGCAGATCTTGCTGGTGGAATTCAGGAAGTAAACTTCCGAATCGCTGGAGTCTGGTCCCAATTTAATTACTGTAATGACGAATACGTGACAAAGCACAGTTAGTTGCACCAAATAAGTTTTACCAAAATAACATGACAACTCAATTACACTGAAATTCGGCTAATCCCCAATGCTGTTATATGGAACCAGTTTTCGCAGTCCTTGTGACTTAAGTTCATGGCCCATAATCTACAAAATGGCTGTTCCAGTAACGTTCAAAATAATTATATAAGTCGAGCCGCTTAGCTGACACTGACGACTGAGGGACCTCGGTTCAGTTCCAATAGAGGACCAACTGGAACGTCAGACTGCAATTATAATCTTGTCGTAACTTCGCCTTAAAATGCCCTTAGGCCCCATGTTGTCGCTAAGTCCCTGCTTAAACGTGATGTTCACAAAGCTCCCAGTGTGTCACACAGACTTATTCAAAAACTAAAATTCAGTACCTGACATTAGTAATCTGAAGTCAAATGCTACGTCACTTGAAACCTTCAGTTACACTTTTGCATCTGTGCACTTGATTGTCGCTACTTGCGTATATGAAAACGTAATTTTTCACTTAACGTTTGGTTATTTAAGAGCGCATACTTATGTATCTATGTCCTTATATGAAATTCATGTCTGTGCTGTTCGAATTCGGATCAGAATTATGTCAAAGTTTAGAAATGAAAACTCGCGTGTATTAAATTCCGTCTATCCATTTGAACATTATCGCATATGAATATGACGACTTATATGGTGACGTCCTCATATCTGTGAACCCACTTAAACCCTCTATGGAAGACTGAGCCCTCGTATGTCTTGCAAAGATTAAATTTGTCCCTGTCCATGCCATGAAGGCATACAGGGGCAGTAGAGGTACAGCTCCACTAATTCTTAACCTCGGCACCAGATGGAAGTCAATGGTCAACTTCATGTCCCGGCCGATTTACCCCTAGAAAAGAAATTCGGTATCGAATAAACAGGAGGCTTAGCGGGACCCTGAGCCCATAGGGACTTTTTTTGGACAGGCAGTGGATTTCTCTGTCCCCGTCCCAATAATTTCCAAAGTTCCCTCTTCACTAGAAGAAGTTGTGGCCCCTGTCGTTCCAGCTTATTGTTTACGCGGCATTCTTTACATATCAGGTAAGCAATGCACCAGTTTTCACCACGACGTCAAGCAAGTAACTGACGAAGCCTGATAAAACTCTAATGTTGTCTGTTACGGAACACACTACTGTGAGCTCCAGTTCAAAGACAAGAAAGGCTAAAGGCCGTATGATTCGTTGCCTGCACGGTGTGTTGTAACTTACTTTTCTTACTTTTCAACGAAAAACAATTTTATGAAATAACGCCTACGTCGGTGCATGTTTTTATGTTACTGGTTGCTTCCACTAATGGCTTCTCTAGCAACTGACCGACTTTCATGAAATTTAGTACTAATGGCGTCCGTGCCCTTTGAAAGCCCCACATCTTCGTAGCTCCTAAATCCTTGCTATCAATACAATCTGGCAACAATGCAAGTTTTTGAGGTAGAGGAAACCTTAACACAACGCTCGTGAAAGAGCATTTTCTTTAATCCACCCACACACAGTTTTACGGGAGACAGAAAAAACTTGACCGATCCTCAATAGACCAACACTTAAGCATGTTATATTTTTACGAAAATATAAGGACAAGCAATAGTTTTGTGGACACAACATTTTGACAGAAGGTGTGTTTGTAACCAAACTGTCTAATAGGCCTAATGCTGGAATCTCGGTTTGACGAATTGTATGGGTTACGACAAATTACTGTATTATGAGAGATAATATAATGTAAAATCCAAATTTGTATTCACTCATTGGCCTGAAAAATTAAGGAACTGTTTGTGTCTTCCTCTTAGAATGAAAAATGAAAACAAATGAAAGCACGATGACCTATAAATACATATAGAACTCCGTTTGGTAGCGGCAATGCAAGAACCACTGCAGAAAAACACATGGACTTTGGTACAGAGATATGTCATACACACAGAAAATTTGTACCAGTAACAACTGCAAAGGGAGAAACAGAGTGAATTTCTGAGGTCATGCCGAACAATATAAGGATATGAAAATCCTGTTCATGGAAACTATGGATGTAGATTACTAAGTTTACACTTAATAGTTTTTGTTCAAGCTGTCTTAAATATGAAAAGATAGGAAAAGGCTTCTTATTATTTAAAAACCAACTACATGCACGTGAAAATTTTTACGTGCATGTAGTTGGTTTCTTAATAAGTATAATATGTTGCACGTTATGAACAATATCAGAAGAGGAAAACGACGTTATGCTTTATTCTGGGAATGTGTTGTGTGATATACAATAGTCCCAAAATGTGTTGTGTGAGATACAGTAGTCCCAAAATGTGTTGTGTGATATACAGTAATCCCAAAATGTGTTGTGTGATATACAGTAATCCCAAAATGTGTTGTGTGATATACAGTAGTCCCAAAATGTGTTGTGTGATATACAGTAGACCCAAAATGTGTTGTGTGATATACAGTAGACCCAAAATCATTCGCCGTCAAATCCTATAGGTCAGTCGAATTCATCACAATACTTCTGCTGTGATTATGACACGAATGTCTGTCTATTCACCTAACATATTTCTGTCAGTTCACAGTATCATGCCTTCTGGTTGCTGTTCTGACATAACAAACATTAAACAACACTTCTGTCTTCATTTAGAATTTAACGACAAGAACATGAATGAAGAGACTCCGTCCGTCATACCGACTCCCGTGCTTCGGAAATCCTTTAATCTTTCCCCTTTTTCACATTCACTCCAAGCGAATCCTGGCTATAGTGACAAAATTCTCAAAATTCCTGGCGGTTCTTGCCCTGTAAGATTAGTGCTAAAATACGTCTAGAGCAATATCAATACATCAAAAGTAAATACGGGCTACATTAAGCCCATTTTCTTCAGGATTTCAGTTTTCCTGGCTTGATGACTGGCCTTATACACAACGTCCCCTTTCTGTGGCACACAGCCAGCAGTCGCAAGCGGGCACCGATCGATTCCAGAGTTCACCGAGGCAGCCTGCACCGCACCGTATAAGGTTATATCTAAAAGGTGTCTACAAAACTTGGGGGTGAGTTATACATATATATTGCAAAATAATACAGAGAGTTTATACGAACAACGGCCCGTAAAAGCTTCCTTTTAGAATTAAGCCCTGAAAGAATTTATAAGTGTGATGTATTCAAAACAGGTGTTGAGAGTGTTCTCCGTGAGAAACACTACACTCCTGAACACATATAATTAACAAACACGTCCAAAGATGCCACGGTTGTTGCGTGAAAATGTGCTGCTGAAGTGTTTCTGTGTCCTTAATAGTAGATAAATAAATAAATAAATAAACAAATAACTGTTTCCAACTGCTTCCACTCGAAGCAATCAAGACGATTCAAGTCAGGTGAGAGCGGGGACGCAACTGGTTCCTCCACAACCAATCCATCGGTCACGATAGGTGCTGCTCAGAACATCCCGAGCGACAAGACTGTGATGACGCATCCTCAAGCATGGACCACATGAAATAAGTGTCCTCGATCTGGCAAATCGGACGACATGAAACACTGTGTTCGTCGTAAATATTCAGAATACAGAAGCATCTCTCCAGTCGGTCTTATACTAACAACAGAACTCTCCACAACGCGGTCCATTTATACGAGCAAGGTGTTCCAATGACTTTCTCTCTCCCTAATTGAGAGAAACGCCGATCCCAGTAGCCGTGCGGTCTAAGACGTGGGTCTTCGGCCGCTCGCTTACTAGGATCGTGGGTTCGAATCCCACCGGGGGCATGGATGTCTGTTTCTTGTGAGTGTTGTGTGTTGTCAGGTCTCTGCGACGAGCTGGTCACTCGTCCAGAGGAGTCCTACCGACTGTGGTGTGTCTAATGTGTGTGATCATGAAACCTCGACGAAACGAGGAGGCGTTCCAGCGTAAGTCGGCGATCCGTGTCGGGAAATGTTTAATGGTTTGGAAGCTGTGGGATGAGAATTTTCACTGGTACAGGCCCCTAGCCTCTAGATTATTGGCGGGATGCAACTCGAAAGGAAGCTTTTGCAGACCCTTGTTCATAACAAGTTTATGTACCACTTTGCCATATAGAACACTCCAAAAATTTGTACAGAAATCTTATGTACTTCCTATATGCGTAAAATGCCAGTAAGCTAGGGAGTGGCTGTCAGTGAAAACGACAAACATTTTTGCATGATTTTATGAGACTTATGCTTACGGTGAACATTAGGATGAGTAAAAACATGAAACTGGCACGCGTCAATTATATTTCATTTTAACACATTAACCGCTATTCGCCTGAAAATGCTGCAACACAGAGAACTATTTGCACTGCTCGATTCAGTACCCTACGTAATCATATGTAAAAGTACATACTTGACATCTGTAGTTACGAGTGTTATATCTGAATATCGGTGAGGACATGGCCATGAAACGAGCCGAACAGCCACAGGAAGAAGCAGAATATTTGAAATTCTGACACTCTCATGCACGAAGCATCCTGTACCGAACTGTCACTTTGAGGAAGAGCACGACCCAACCTTCAGCCTTTGATCTATATCAAATTCGCGTTTATTTAATACGCACAATTAAACACAATAATAGGCAGTGTCAGAGTTAGGTGCGATTTCTAGTCATCTTAAACTCATAAAACAAATTCCTATCACGCGTCGTACGTACAGTCGATAGGACAGAAAATTTAGCTTCTTAATTCTTGTTTGAATTTGCATAATATAGTGTCATTGTTAAGCCACGTTTTTCTAATCACTGAAGCTCTACTTCTATGAGGTACATATAAGAAGAGAGTACATTTAATCTGTAATTAATTATTATCTTTTAAAAATATTTCTTTAGATATTATATATAATTATGCTTGTGGGTGTTACATATGGGCGAGCGTGGGCTTGAAAAATCGCGTTCCTACAGGATATTTAACCTTGGTTTACCTGGTACATTACGTGTACATTGCTACTGGGTTTGAATCTCAGTTGAAATTCTACCCTGACTAAGCTTCTCGTTTGCCTTCCAGAAGACATCTTCCTTCCCTGTCCATAAAAGGTAAAGGTAAAGTTCACCCTAGAACGGGCCATGAAGGCCCAGATGGGAAGTACAGGTATAGCTCTAATCTTTCTTTAACCCTGGCACTAGATGAGGGTGGGTGGTCAACTCCACGCCCCGGCCGCTTTACCCCTGGGAAAGAGACCCGGACCCATTTTATAGGAGGCTCGGTGGGCCCCAGTGCCGGTCTGGACGGCTGCGGAAAATCTCGCCTCCGCCGGGATTCGATCCCCGGACCGTCCAGCCCGTAGAGAGTCGCTATACCGACTGAGCTATCCCGGCCCACCCTTCCCTGTCCATATTAATCATTAACTTTTAGTCATAATCGGGTGTATCATTAATTCCTGCACAACAGGTTCATTCATTTTGAACAAAAGTGATACTAATAACCTAAAATCAGAAATATCTACAAGGCTGCAAATTTCATTGGCATCAGTGGCAATAAACTACAGCGCGTACATCAATTGCTAATACAAAGTCAACTATCTCCAGTAGCATGTCCAAAGCAAACCTGTCAGTCTCCATATCAACCATTCAAGGACGTGCAATAGTCACGTGATCATATCAGCTGCTAAGAAGTTTAGTAAATGAATCCATGAAAACTCGTCGTATATTTTACACTTAGTGAGCTTTTGCTAATACAGTATAACTGTTTTGGTGCACATTACGTGTTAGTTGCGACGGGAATTTTTCACAATGTTTATATTTTGGTCCGACACAGGCACAAACATCATACACATTTGAAAAGGTATCCTTCCGATTTCAAGTGTGTCGTCTGCTTTACCATCAAAATCAAGAATATGCAAATAAACTGGCAATTATTACATTTTACATTTTTCCTATAATAAAACCAATTTGTTTTTTAGAATTTTGTAATGTTTATTTTACAGCAACAAATATTTCCCATCCTGTTACAACTTTATTTTTCACTGCGTGAGAGGTAATAAGCATTTTCATGTAAACTCTTAACAGGGCCAGTGCTTACACATTAATATCATGAAAGCATGGAGAACAAAAATAATAAAGAGGTGTCAGAAGTTTGGGTCAGTACAAGTCAAATAATCTACATTTTTAATAACTGTTTCAAATCTCTAGATACCTTGACTTAAGAACAAGCAATCTCCAGCTCTTACAAATTCAAAGCCTGCTGTTATTTAGATTAAAATAACTGAAAAATATCCATGAATTTTAAAACTCTTTTTCTTGCTTAAAGATAGTGAAGTGCTCATCAGTCTATAAATAAAAAATGAGCTTCTTATCAATATGGCAAGTATGTAAAACAAGTTCTATTCTCTAATGAAAAGTAAATCACATTAAAATAGCTGGGCTTGATTTTAGGGTCTCTATTATGAGGTTCCAGCCCTACAACCTACCCTTAATTGGATATCCAAAATCAGAAGTGCAGTTTAAGCTGAACTCTCGTTTGGGATTAACAGAATTCTGAAGCAGGCTATCTATACATCTCCCAACAATTTCCTTAAACAAAATTGTCAATAATCAGGGACTTTGTTCAGTTTATACCGACAGCTTCCTGGAAATAATGAAGGAATAATGAGTGAAAACGAGTGGAGAAGTGGCCTGTTGTTTATAAAGATACAGCAAACTTAAGGCTTGAAGGGATTAACTAAAAATTGAGAACTTTAAGTCAAGGTCCGGTCCCAGACTTGAACCCAGAAACGCTAAATACAAATCAGGAAGGCTAGACACCACAACCACAAAGTTCCTTAACAATTAAAACTTATATACTTCTCCACAACAAGTAGGTGCATCAAGTGTTGAGTTACTCGCGCTTACCTGCCATTTAAGCCATGGGTTTAGGAATCAGGTCCTACTTAACACAGTTTAAAAAATAAATTATATGCCTGTAACATGCAATACGTCAGTGGCTCGTAAAAAGGCTGAAACTCTGTTCAAATCATGAGGATCATAGGAGAGTAGGCCACTGACAGCGAGTGGCAGGCGAATACCGTTATATAGCTCAGTTTTTCATCTCTTTGTCAGGCCAGAAATTGATTATGAATACAATCTGATTATTTATAATATGTAAAGGGCACTAGTCATTTTACTGCCTCTAACGCGATAGTCTAGAATCGAAATGTAACGTCACAGCGTGTTGAATTTCACCCCCCAATTAGATATCGGCGGCAATCGAATAACATAGAAGCCGAGGGACGCATTATTCTGACCGGTAATTATTTTGGTTTTTCTGTCCGACGCAATTGCCGGAGAGCACTTCAAAGGAAACTTATCTCCTTCCCCCTATGTTCACTTCAATACACCACCCACAACGTCTTACTCGAGACTAATGCACTGCAAATCAAATACTGCCGTAAAATAACATAAATGGTGCACTGCAGACATAAAAATATAATCACCAGGAAGTTAACTAACTATACGCCATAAAATATATCTGTGATGATTGCTCCAGAATTAACCGTTTAAAGCACGGTGGTAACTGTACGTATAACGCAATATTGTGCCGCGTTCGCGTAACCATTCTTGCCATGTAACAACAACAGCAACGGCACGTTGTAACGTACAGGTGGCTGTCGACAATATAAAAGTGTTTAGTTTTGCCAAGGAAACGCATCAATAGGTCCCTTTGCACTGCTATCGGGCTAAAATATATTTCGTACCGCTTTTAACAATATAAACGTAACTAGATCTGCATGTAAAGTGCTCAATATTTTTGTCCGATTTTAACCTAACTTGGATTTTCTCGACAGAGTTTTGTAAAATTCCCCAACATCAAATTTCACGAAAATCTGTCCACTAGGAGCCGCGCCGATACTTGCGGACAGACGGACATGACGGAGATAACACGTGCTTTTCGAGACTTAGGTAAACGCGCCTACAAAAAGCTGCTTTTCCCCCACATTAAATATTTCGTGCGATTCACACGATATTCCTTTTACACCATTCATTAACTGGTATTTTTAGTGGAGATTCAGAGAGCTTCCTATGTAGCAAGGTCTTAGCTTTTAAATATTCGTTACATGAAATTCGTGTTTCAAAGGCTTGACTAAAAGATGTATAATGCTACTGCAAGAATTTAAATAAATGTTTCGCATGTTACACAGAATCAGAATATTCTGGATTTTTTCAAGCAAGTTACAAATTTTGAGTTTGAAAAGTCTCTCAGAAACATTTTCTGTAAAATCTTTCAATGTTCTATATACAATTTGATTTCTTTTACTTTCAAAGTTTATGTTCAAAGACAACAGTTCAGTGGAGTTTCGAAAATTTTAGTGTAAAATTGGCTCTTTTAAGAGTTGAGTCAAATGAACCCTTGAGGAAGATTCTTAGTGTTCGTTGTACCCTAAGTTGACCTAATATGATGAAGCCCTTAATAATAAAGGAGACGGTGTACACTCACAACTGCTCTACTTTAGGGCGCTAGGTAGCATAATTATTCTCATTCTTAAGTGCCTTCTTTTTCTAAATAGAAATGTTGTCGAAAATCACAGACTACCCAACTCTCCGAATAAGAACTATTCTTCAGCATTACCTGCATAATCTATTTTACCTGTTGAAGCTGCATTAACTTTAGATAGTATCTTGTAGAATTGGTCTTGGCTGATGCGGAGGAAGGCGATCGCTGCCTGTGTTAGCTGTGCTGCCTCAAAATTCACCAGGAGAAAATAAGATACCACACAACACTTGTCAGCACAGCAGACGGAGGTTAGAAACTTGTGTCATTCCAGTACGAAGTAGCGATGTGATAAATTCAGCAAGCAAAGAGTCTGCTAATGGTTAATTTAAGACAAAACATGTAATCATGGTTCATACCAGTGAATAAAGATAACTTGATATTTTACCTACAATAACTGTGAAATGGGAATGCATTCATTTGTATCAAATAAACACAGCGAAATACATTAAACAAATACAAAGCTCAGAAATGCTTTTAATACTCATTCATTTCTATATCAAGCCCTACACGTTACTTTTTTTTCTGTGAAATAATGAAAATAATGGGCTTTAAAATGATGAAAGCTGAAAATGGTAACCATTATTTTCCTTAATGTGCCAATCGCGCAATTATATCCTGAGACCTAAAATAAGCATTATAACCTCGAACATGGGCTTTCACATTGCGAATCAGCACATATCGGTGTATGTTAACAGTTACACACAAAAAATACACAGATTGTCCGGAGGTATGACGCGTTTTACGAGTCAATGCAGAACGGAACTTCTGCTGTTGGGTTTTTCAAACACTAAGTCCGAAAATCATACTTACACTCGCTAGTAACATCACTACTGTGTGTGTGGTGTGTAAATTATCTTTCATGGAATTCTGTGTATAGTTATCTTGTCAGCGTTCATATTTTTGATTGTGTTTGTAACTCTTTTTAACCAATCAGGCACATTATATTATCTGGCAACTCGCATCACTCTTCACTCAGACCATTTCGTGTGATGGCAGGCAGCCAACGGTCGCCGCTATTCCATTGTGCCGTGAGTCAGGATCCATGAGTAATAGTTCACTTTGTTGCGGTTAACAAACCACATTTCGCCTTCCCGCGATACAACCTGTTTTTACAAACGAGGCTCTGACGACCGAGTATCAGCTACATAACTGTAACATCCAGAAAAGAATAAACTCTGTTCTCTAAGCCTGTCTAGAGGCTCTGAAGGTAGCAGCCCTACCACTAGACTTGCTCCCTGTGTTTTGCCAGCACCCCACTGGAACGACCCCGCTTTTTGTGCTTTCAAATCAAAACAGACTGTAACAGACCACACGGTCTAACACATGGTTGGAAGATGATGATGATGATGACAAACCACATTTAATGAAAGTGCTGAAAACATTTTCCTTCATCTCGCAGACATGCGCCACATCTAACAAGCACGTTGTTCACTATACATCGGATTCATGCTGGTAAAAATAACGACGCTGGATCTTGAATACCTTTCTTCAGATCGTGTTCAGTACGAGGAATATTACTACACACTTTTCCCCTCAGCAATCGCCATAAGTAAAAATCGCAAAGATGCAGGTGTGGCGAACCTGTAAGCCACAGTCCCCTGCTTATTACTCTATCGCCTGAAACATTCTGTAAACTACGCATTGAATTGTGAGCTTTGCACTCTTGCTGACAGGTGTTCATAGTGACTGCACGTGTCTCCTAAAGAACTGACGAACTCTTTGATATGCTGTGTTAAAACGAGCGGGTGGGCGAGCCGGGTTTTACGAGTATAAATTAAGCGAACCGATGGGAAGTAACTAGGGACAGTTGTCAGATAAAGTAATGTCCATACAGCAGAGGCGTACCATGCCCCACCTTATCGTTTGGAGAGAAGCCTAAGCTCTGGTAACAGTGAAACAAATGTTTATGGATTTTCTTCAAACTAAACTAGCGCAAAAACATGTATCCGACTCAATTGCCGATTGAGCAAGTTAGCACTAGTAACGCTTTTGGCTTGTATTTGGGGGGTAAAGGTGTGAATCTCAGTGAGGATACCTACGAGTACTATCGTGCCTGCGGTTTTTTTTTTTTTTGTGGTTTTGCTTAATCCCGCCAGAAAAAAAATGGCGAGATACTGCCTTAAATTACCACCCGACCGTTTCCTGTCGCATTCTAAGTCTCCATTCCTTATTCTCTCTGCATTCGATGTTTCATAACCCGAGGTACGAAAACATCCTGAAATATACTAACACCTACAAACATAAACAAATTTAATATATGATCTGAAACTCCCACGGTGCCTAAATTCGTTTAAGTCTTCACGGGCCAACAGCTATGTCAAACGGTATCATGATACCATGACATCATGGTCGTCTTCATCATAAGAGGCCTGATATCAGGGACTGTGGTGGCCTCTGAAACGGTGGCTTCATTGTATCACTTGAGGCAGGAAGCCCAAGACGAATGGATAAAAAAGACTCTTATGTTTGATAATTAAATCTTACCTGTACTTATGGCTGGCAGCATGACTAAACTACAGCGCTCATTCTTAACACATAAAACACTACGTTTTATGAAAGCTCACAAAATAAACACAAAAGAGAAAAATGTCGGACCACACAGAAAGTCTGTTTAAGACACGTTACGGAATGAAAAACTAGCACCACATTACAGACACGTATCGACACCTGTAAATTCCAATGATCGATTTTCCAATTACAGCGATATTCCAAATATCGATTTCGCATGACACAAAAAAATGCTACTTCAAAAAACACACGCATCTGAAATAAGGCATTCATTTTGTAATAACAAATTAAGTTGCATTTATTTGCTGTGTTTTACCTGAATCCTGATGCGTCATCTCAAGCCGACACGCTGGATCATTGAGTCACTGCAGGCAGGTGATCTTCCACAACATACACCAACCACGATACCAACTCAACTGACGAAACAAGCGACTCCGCCTAGCGACTGTGACGCTCTCAGGTGGAAAATCGAAACAACCAAATTAAAACAATGGCCCAGAATGTCAGATTCTGTACGTACTGATAACACATTGAAAAAACCCGTGAATGCAGTTATAGCTAGTATTAGAAAATGGAATAAATTTATAAGAAAATATCATTCATTTAATCTTAAATTTCAAAACACGGATTATAAAATAAAAAAAATTAGGAAATTTGCACATAGCTTAACAATTTTGACGCGTTCACTCCGCTATTGCATCTAGAGTAACTATTGCTTATTATATCGAAAACTGTAATACTTTGTGTAAAAACTGTACCACTGGTTGTAAAACATATGTTTCATTTTTCTCTACAACTTTTCGTTTAAACGTATGTTTCGTTTCGGTAAACATTTAGCACCGTAGCGCGTGTAAATCTTCATGGAAATTGTGCCTGCTATTTGTCCGATTTTAACCACACTTAGATAGTGTTAAAAAATTTTAGCAGAAATGCCTCTCTCAAATTTCACAAACATCCGTTCAACTGTCAAAACACACACACACACACAAGAATATAACACGCGCCACTCTGAAAATCTTCGACGTTCGATTTTAGATAACCTGCAACGCTATGTCCATTACTTTAATTACTTAATTAATTACTTTAATAAGAATTTTTTCCAAACGTAAACAGTGAGCATTTTTAAATGTGTTTTTATCTATAAGTTACTCTAAATATTTCAGTAATTCGCCTGACATATTAGCAAATGCCCGAATCTCTATTATATTTCTGTTATGTGTGTATTTTGGAAGTCTAGTTTCTGTGTATCAGTATCAGTAGCAGTGAAGCTTTTGATATAAAGCTTCTCATAAATCACTTCTTTTTCGTCACTTGGTATTACCTTTATACTCTGCGAATGTTAAAACTTTGGTACGTGTTAGAAGTGTCAGCTAAATATACGTTCTACTCGTATCCCTTTTCCACTTGGAGTTTACTTATATTTTCCGCTATATATAACGGCGACGAGATAGCGCAGTCGGTAGCGCGACAAGCTACGGGCTACACAGTTGGGGTTCGAACCCCGGTGGGGGCAACAACGTTTCTCTTCTCCATACCTGTCCAGACTGGCAAGCCTCCTACAGCAACCGGGGTGTGGCCTTGACCACCCATTCGAATTTGGCGCCAATGTTCAGAATGAGTACAGCTACATCTCCTTTCCTCTTTTGTGCCTGCACGGCATGTTACATGAAGACCAATTACCCAAACGGAAATTCAGAGTTTAAAAACTATTTATTTACTTATTTATTTATTTATGGTAACTCGTGTTACTTAGCGTTGAAGGGTAGGGTGATCACTAAAAATCTGATTGGAATGGATGTGGAAAGGAGTAGTCGTGCGCAGTTTCAGGCAGTGTGCCGCAGTTTTCCACAGTCCTAAGGACTGTGGAAAACTGCGAAAGTCCTGAGTCAGTATAGCCAGCCTCTAGGTAACGATTTGAAATCGGTATTTCCCGAGTTCGAAGGGGAGGAGGGAGGCTATACACTTTACTGCGACTTTCGGCATTAGATACGAAGTACCTATTAAAATACGATGTATAGAAATCTACATATAGCTACTATACACACTTTTTCTAACTGGTAAACAAATAATTCCCGGCAGAACTCATAAAGCCTACTTTTCTACAGCCTGTATTAACATGAAATTCGCGTGCAAGATTGATATATTGTGATTCTCTGTTATAAAAGAATAAATAATACGTCGAAAGCGTTGTATACAACGTACGTCTTGAGACGTTTAGTTTTCGAGATACTCGTCGCCGTGAAATGGGGTAACAACCTTCCTAGCAGTGCTGTCACGATGATAAAGCGTGTTGTTATGTGTGCTCGAGAAGCAAAATGGATAGCACGGCTCATTTTTGATCGAATGATCACAGATGACACAAACTGCGACATGCTCGTAAAGCTCTGTGTGTCTAACATTCCAGCTGGTGCTAATAAACGGCTATGACGCGCTGCATTATCCTGGTCTATGTCCTTCGACAGTTACAGCAGCGTCCCCAGTGTAACGTCTAAGGCATCTGCGAAAACAGGTCGCCCACAGACTGCGAGATACCGCCCAATGAAGATGCCATAATTGCAGCTGTGAAACGAGAGCCGTACGATAGCTCACGTGGTATCGCATGACAATTGGGGCTGTGCCAACCAAGGGTCTTGACTCTCAATAGCATCCGTAATGCTACTCAGACAATATTCTGTGTGTCCCTTGTTGCGGTGCAACACGGGACACACACAACATAAAAAGCAGGACATAATTACTTTAATGACCATCCAAATATATACAAAACCAAGACCAAAACCGAAAAACTAGCCAAGGTGAAGATATGACATAATAATATACAACGTTGCACTTTACCATTTTAACACGAATATCGACGAATTTTTAAGGATTTTTTTATATGCTGTGGTTTTTATACATACTTCAAATACAGACTTTGTAAGTGATTGTAATTTATATACAAAGAGATTGGACTAGTTTAATGACAGATGGAACATTGGATGTAAAGTGACCGTAGTTTATGAACGCCCTGAAGATGGCCTTACATAAGACCGAAACATATGTAGGGGTAGATGAATAAATAATAAAAGTTAAAGTGTAGTGCATTTCGTTGGTTTCTAACAGTGAATTGTAAAAAATGCACGGTGCGACTAATATAAAAAAATACATTTATTACTGTGTAAATGCCTGTTGCATTTATTCAGTCCAACTTGTTTAAATCCGCTTAAATCTAACTTAAAACCAACACAATTGGACTTCTGAAGTTAAATTCACTGTCACAATAACTAGGACTTCAAAACGCATTTGAGAATCATGTATTCTCCATTGTGTCTGAAAGATGCATGTACTTGAAAGCTGAAAACCATGTCATAAGAAAAATGTTATCCACGATTAGCTACAAAATTTGAATTCAAGCATGGGTTCTGGTTGGCCCAGAAACTATCCACGCCCATGATATATGACTTTGGGAACCAGTCCATTTCAATTTCATCTCCTCAGGGCAAGATCATGTTATGCCATTACAGAATCTGCTTCAGCTTAAAACTTCCATGCACAAATAGGATGTTGTGTTTGAATGCAGTGTTTATCCATCAAGGGACCATAACTTAAGGTGTTTAAAAATAGGCAGAGTGTTTAAAAACTTCACAGATGGGCAGACGGGTTGTTCTTAAAATCCACTTTTTATTTGAACTTTTATTTCAAAAACTAATAGATATTTAAAAAACTGTGTTACATACAATGCAGAATATGACCAGGTGCAAAAATGGGCATTTAAGTACAAAGAATGGTTAAGTGAGTCAAATTTAAGAGGTTGTACAATACAGGCTGATTTCAACTCTTCCTCTAGTTTACAAAAACCAGATCAATATCTGAACACTCTGGTTTATACTCTTCCATTTTGTGATAATTTATTCGAGAGGTGAACCCAGGATCAGCCTGTCACAAAACTAAATTAAGCTGGGTAAAACAGTAATTGGGGTTTGTTTCTTTTCCTTCAACTGAAAGAAATCACAAATATCACCTTTGTGCTGCCAAAATATGAAATATTCAAGTGTTTACAATTCCTACAATTCCTTCACAGTGCCAGTAGATAAAGATTGGTGATGACATGTGCTATCCCTGTTGCTTCCACATGCTACAGAACAAAGCTGTTTATGATGTTTGCTGTTTCACGGTTGTTGAGAATGGTTTTATGATTGCCTTCGACCATCCTGATATTGACTGTCTGCTTGAAAAACTGCAACAAGACAGAAGTTTTAGTCACAGTGAAAGAAAGACCTTCTATTAAAACAAATTTTAACAAAAAGAATTCTTACATGTATTCTCATCAAAGGAAATATAAGAACTAATTAAACAGTAAAATATTTTGAAAAATAAAATTCCAATGGACCTTGAAAATTTACTGCAGTGGAAATGTGTAAAAAGTGTACTTTTATTGGAACTAACAGTAAAGGACAATGTCATACACAGTGAAAGTTAAATTAGCATCTCTCTATACTTCCTGATCATTAGAAATATTATTAGAGAACATATACAAAGTGCAAATGTTACCTCAGTGAGGCCACAGTTGTGTTCAGTTTCACCTGCAGGTCGCACTAAGGTCACTTTCCCACATAGAAGTGTTCCTGTGTGCTTGTAACAAAGTATAGATGAAATACAGTCTGTGATAGCTGTGAGTGCAATTATGATATGCTTCTCCTTGTTGTGCATCTTGTGAGGTAGTTCTGACAGAGCACGACTCAGTCTAGATGACCAATCTGGCAGCCGCAGCAATTCTTCATGTACCTGACATTAAAACGCTCTTGATAAACAGTTCCTGTACAAATTCTTTTTAAGTTCAGAGTTACAATTGTTACATAACATACAACTTGAAAACTCTGAAATTATTTTGAAGTGAAGCAGAACATAGTCATGCATGTGTGACTTCAGGATGATACAGGTAGTTCAGCCACAGTGAGCTAATTTCTACAATGACTTTAGTCCCATTTGGTCAGTTTCTCTGGCATAGGACAACTTGAAACCAAGCACTACTTCTTCCACCATAAATTATGGATGGGATGGCTAATATTTCTGTTTATTGCTGGTCTTCCACCATAAATCATATAACCTTCCTCAATTTTTACACACAAGAGGTAAATCGAAATTTAGGTTCTCACATCAGTTTTAACATATATCCTAAAGGGGTGGGTATTTAAATTTCAGCACATGGTTTATAAAACACATGAGTATTATTTGAACAGGAAAAGATAAAATTATGAAATAAACAGCATTTTGTGGAAAATAAAACAAAGCTTATGCAGTATGTCTTTCAAAATGCAAAACATTTCCTTGTTTCCTAAATATATAAAATTGATGTTCAGAGGTGTTTCCTGTGTGCATTTGCATATGCAAATGCAGAGAGTTAAAAGGCTGATTAAGGGCCCAGTCTTCTGGGCTATGACGCCGTGTAGATTGGTACGCGGGTACCAACGTTTCGCAAGTGCTTGCCGCCTCCATCTTCACGGTATTCCATGAAGAATTGGAGTGTTTCACTACCTGCAAATGAAGGCATTAAACTCCTCTGAAATGTTGGTGCCTACATACATAACAATCTACATGGCAAACTATCCTAGAAGAATGGAATCTTCAAGATGTAAATCAATGACATGTCATTTGGTGGAAAGCCAAATCTAATCCTTCTTTATTGGTGCTACATACATCATACACAAAGCGATTGATCTTAATACTGACAAATGTGGAAATAGGGAGTACAGTTTACAATGTATTAAATATGCATATGTGGAAAAACAATATGCAGATTGGTGTCTACCTTCGTACTCTTTATTTGCAGCAACCTACAGATGAGGTTTGCGTCTAGCTTTGATCCCTTGTTGAGTAGTTCCAGCTTGCTGTGTATTGTCTCCATTGCTCCATCTAGCAGCATTACCCGAGTCTCTGCTCCCTCTGCCTCTAGCATCCTGGCCAATTCTAGCATAAGGACACCACCACATGACACACCCACCAAGTTGTAGGGGCCCTTTTTCTGGGATTCCTGAACATGCTAAAATAACAGAAGTTTGAAATATAACTCGACTGAATTTTATACTACTCATACCATGCACATTCTTACATTTAATACATCAACCAACAAATGCACTTAATAAAATACAATTCATAAAAGGTAAAGGTAAAGTTCACCCTAGAAAAGGCCATGAAGGCCCAGAGGGGGAGCAGAGGTATAGCTCTACTCTTTCTTTAACCTCAGCGCTAGAGAGTCAACTCCATGCCCCGGCCACTTTACCCCCGGGAATGACCCAGTACCCATTGTACAAGAGACTGGGTAGGCCCCAGGGCCGGTCTGGACGGTCCTACATGTTTCACTAATGGGGTGCCGTCCTCAGGGAGTTTTAGAACAAAGGAATATAAGCCCAACACGTTAGTCTAGGTATTACCTAGACTAAATATTATATCTATATATATTAGAATTTTAACATTTTAAATATTTCAGTACTACTACCTACGTGTTGGGTTTATATTCATTTGTTCTATGACTACCTGAGGATGGCACCCTGGTGCCGAAACATGTAGGAGTTTTAATAATTGTTACGAGTTGTATTTTATTAAGCGCATTTGTTGGTGGATGTATTAAATGAGTCAACTGAATCTTCCTGCCTTGACCTTTGGCATATAAGTAACATCTTCCAGTAGTTTCTGAAGATCTCTCTAATAATTATCCTTCGTTCAAATCAGTTAGTTGGGACAGTTCCTTTTCCATCGATATGGTTATGTTTTATTTTATGAACAAGTATATAGGAAGAAAAACCACAGACAAAAAACACAACACTATTTTGTTTTCCTGAAGAATGCTTAACTAGAATATTTACATTCGTCAAAACTCACACATTTAAGAGTTAATCAGTGGCGTAGCAGTTTTGACAAAATGTGAAGATGAAATCATTTATATTGCCTTAGAAATTAAGTTAGGCTTATTGCTCTAAGAAAAGTCAGCAACATTCCCTTTAGTACCTACAGCCCCAAGCACAAAATATGTGGCATCTACCCTGACTTCAGCAATAATTATCCAAATTCTGTGTAACAGTTGGTCCAGGTTAATATTTCTTCTAAAATTCTTAATTGAAAAACAGTTGCAAAAATTTCCAAACTATTATTTTGAACCTTCACTGCCCTCTGCAGCTGAAATACGCCACTAGAACATTCTCTCTGCCTCCAATTCAAAATGTGAAACAGTGACACATAAGGCACATAGGCCTCACACAGTGCATGAGTCAGAAAGTGTTAGCATTCAAGATGGGAGGGATAAAAAATAGAGAAGGGAGATAATGGAATGTGATATAAGATGACCATTCATGGGAGATCAGAGAAGAATGGAGAAGGCATTGTCCTCGAGGATATATCGGTGCCTGACAGTGATATCTTGTCTCAAAATGCTTATTCAATTCTTGATAAAAAGTTTATTCTGATTATCCCCAAAAACTGAGGTAAAGCAGACTTTAACTATGTACATGCAATTTACCTTAACCAACATGCTAGCAGTTTCAGACAATGAAGACCCAGTATAAGGTAACTTGGCACAGAGCACAGGGTATATGATCTGCCTTGCCAGGAGTTTCAGCACATCAGCTGGAGGACCCTGAAGTCCTGGAATAAGGAACACTGATGGAACTTCCTTAACGAAAGACTTTCCAGGACTCAGTGATGGCAACTCCTCAAAACAGCACGTGGAATACGTTGCCAGGTCTTCACCAAGTGCCACCAATTCCTCTAAGGAGGCAGGCAGGAATGAATCTAAGGAGGAAACTGTGACATCTGAAACATTTACAATGAGATATGCAGTGTAGGTGTGGATATGTCAGTTTTCTTTTGACCCAACCAAAAGTAAATTTTCTATTAATAACAAAGTACTGGGACTAATTAACATATAACTGACTTCATGGAGAACAGTCCTTCTTGTGAGGGTCACAGTCAGGTGCCCAAGAAATGTACTGGTATTGTAAATTTCACATTATATGCTCCGTGCATTCTGATATCAAATCACAAATAACGGATGTTAAGTATATGTAAACCTTGGACCCCCTGATGATGGCTTGGTAAAGCTGAAACATATATAGGGGCATTAGACTATACTTGTGAAAATACAGTGCATTTGTTGGTTTTTTAATTTGTGATTTGTACTGGTATTGTGTTTTATTGAACTTAACAATTAATTACTGCACTCAAAGGAGCTTACCATTTGACCACAATTTTGATCCAGTTGAATCTATACCACATCCTCCCACAATCTTAATATTATCCTCCTATCTATGTCTAGAACTCCCAATTGCTCCAGGTTTTCTGACAAAAATATTTATACATTTTTCCTTTTCCTCTGCCTACTATACATCCCCCATCTAACCATCACTGATTAATCATCTACACGATATTATGGGTAGAGTACCTGTGCCCAACTTCTCATTACATTAACTTATCCATTCTCCTGTTACTTCCTCTATCTAGGCTCAACAATTTGCTTCAACACTTCACTCTCCAACACTTCGCCCACATTCTTTCCCTAGAGTGAAAGATCAAGTTTCACATCCATACAAAACAACAAATAAATTTATAGTTTTGTACATTTTAATATTTATGTTATATTCCATACACTGGAAGATAAAAATACCTTTGCTTCTACTCCCAGCACACTTCTCCTCTGTCACTACCACAACAACATCATCATTTTCTGCAGTCAGCAACGTATCCAGGACCTGAAGTGAATGTCGTAAGTTAAATCCTTTCGCCTTGCTATTAGGCCAGTACACTGCAAGAGCTGGCAAGCCTTCATGATGTCTCATTTCACAAGTTCTCCAGCTTCCTTCCGACAGCAAACACACAAAGTGGCGTAGTGTCTTGATGCCACGTGACGCACTGTCCAGATGTGACACTGTTGAGCCTGTGACACCATTTTCATGGCCTGTTGGTTCCTAAAGCAGACATTCCAGTAAAAACCATCTTCCAAAATAGCAGTTTTTAAACACAGCTGCTTGATATATGGCATCAACATCTTGACTGGGAAGCTGGATGGGCAACAAAAATACATTAAAACTGATGTCTTTTCATAAACTTAAGATGTTTGGTCAGTAAATAACTGCAATAAAATAAATTACAAAATACTGTCAAATAAACTGAAGCTCAATAATTCAGATGAGCCCTTTACCAAATGTCCCACCGACAGTCTTATGTGTTAGAAAAAAAAAAAACTCTAAATCTTTCCTAAAACACTGCATGTTTAATAATTTATTGAATTTGAAACGGTACCAAAATCAAGAAATGCAAAACTCCAAATGCAGCAATATTCAATTTTATTTTCTGTAGAAAATTTCACAGGTAAATATGCACAAGCCCTACAAAATTCTTCAAGAAAGTTGGCCAGATGTAAACACACAAAACCCAAGTTTATGTTCATGTGCTGTCACCAAAATGCAAAACAAAATCATTATATGAGATTTGAGGGTACAACAGCAGCATGGCTGAAGATGCAAGCCTTCAGGGACGTTACAACATGTTGAATGGTAACTATGTACCAGTTGACGTGGCATAACACCCCAGAAGACTTGACTAAAATAATTATAATAATAAATCATCTGCAAATGTCTAGGAGTGACGGCAACAAATCGAAAGTGAATTCACAATGAAATTGAGAGCAAACTAAATTGGGAAGTGCTTGGCGCCATTCAGTTAGAATTTCTGTCCTCCCATTCCATTTGAAATATTTTTTACATAGACTGAGGTTGTTTGAAATCAGCTGCTGAGGGGAATATCTGGAGAGGCTAGAGAAAATTTTACACACAACAAGCAGCCTTACAATTCATATTCCTCACTAAATATTATTAATATGATCAAATTAAGGATGATGGGATGAGTGGGGCATGTAGCATGTAAGGAAGACAGGAAATATACACAAAAAACTAGTCATACAACGTTAAGGGAAGAGACTGCATGGAAGCTTTGGGGTATAAGAGAAAATAATATTACAATGCATATTTAAAAAGTAGGGTATAAGGGTGTGGACTGGATTCATCTGGCTTAGGATGGGAACCACTGGTGAAATGTTGTGACAACATAAGCAACATTCAGATTCCATAAAATGAAGGGAATTTCTTGATTAGTGGAATAAATATCAGCTTCTCAAGGAGGCCTGTATTCCATACATTTAATTTATTTTTTAAGTGTGTTATTGAATGATACTGTCAATTGCTACAATTACATAACACTAAAGATAAAAAAAATGAGTAAATATAGAGCATTGGTGGAATAATACTGATAGAGGAAAACCAGAATAGCACTTGGAGAAAAAACTGTCCCTGTGCCACATGGAGTGGACAAGGATCGAACCCAGACCTCCATGTTGAGGGGATGGTGACTAACTTCATAATCCATTGCACAGTTTGTACAGTTAGTTCGGTTACTTAGGTGTATCACTGCTGAACCCAACAGTACAAGCAGAAACTCACAAGAGGCAGAACGAAAATGGCTGCCAAACTTCCTCCTATTGCAGAGGTAGCTTCTTGTAGCAGGTTGGTTGCAATGGCAGCTGTAGTGGCTGCAGGGGTAGACACTACTACTACATGAGCATTGTGGTATGATCGCAGCAGACCGATTCGTCGTGTCACCTGGTTAGACACTGATTTAGAGCATAAAGCAATCACCACATAACAAGCTCCACGCAGCACCAACCACTCTGCAACATCCACACACTGCTCAGCCTTTCCACCTACAACAAATAGCATTCAATAATAAGTCTTAAAATTATGTATGTCCGTATAAGATGAAAAATAAATTCAAGAAGCACCACAGATTTTAATTTTCATATGGAGAAAACTGACAGCATAATTTAAGGCAATTTTATGCTGATATTAACTTTCAAGTTAAGATTTTGACAAATCTGACACATAAAAGGTGGCCCATCAGACACAAAGCAATTAAACTTGAAGGAGTCATCAGAACATTTTATATATGATGGTAACAAACTAATGTAGATGAAATAAGGAACTAATGAAATCCATAAGATCAATTAATGAATGAAATAAATTGAATTGAAATAACGCAAGCATTTATTATGACAATCTTATACATAATTATATATTTATTTAGTGCTGACCAAAGGAGGCAAAAACAGCTGCCTACCTCTAATATGGCATTACACAAAAATGGTACAGGTAAATGTACAGTTGTCCTTGTAAATGCTATGAAGGCATAGGGAGAGGTAGAGGTACAGCTCTAAACATTCTTAACCTTGGCACTAGATGAGGTGAGTAGTGTCCTTAATAGTCTGGCAGCTTTACCTCCAGAAAAAGAGTCCCCATTACCCAGTGCAGAGGAGGCTGGGTGGGCACAGAGCCTGTATGGAAGCTTTGGAAAAGAGATAAATCTCTTGCCCCTGGCAGGAATCAAACCATGATTTCTCAGACATCCAGCCCATAGCTTAGTCAGTATACTCGTATTGATTACACTATCAAAGCTCCAGCACAGAAGATGTGATATCAGAAACCTTTAATCATCTTAATTAAGGCTTGTATCTACAATACATGTATTGTGGATTAATGTTATACATTCATCTACAACAAAATTCATAAAAAATATACATAATATCATCAAATTAAACCCCATAACTGATACATGAAAGTTACTTTACTGCAAGACATAAACAATTAATTATTCTTAGTTATCATTAAATTCATGTTAAAAAAGGCAAGGCTGTCCCAGCACACTTTATGTTATACATCATCATGGCACCATATGGTAATAAGACTTGCAAATACCAAATTCAATCCTTTATATACTAAATTGTAAATGGTTGCCTAGCAATGAATTGGTGATAGACATAGGTCATGTTATGCATTATGCTCTTATTGTATTGGTCTTCTACCAAAAGCCAAAAAGAGGATAGAAGGAAATGGGCAGACATAAGAAATAACTAATATAGACTGATACTGATGCTACTTTTATACAGACACACAAGGACATAGCTAGGGCAGGCAAAGTTGTGCAGCCATCCTGGGCAGCAGAGTCCAAAAGGTGGCAAAATGGGCGGAAAAATGAATATTTTAGACAAAAATATTTTAGAGGGAAATGTTTTATTTTCTGCACTCAACAAATTTTAAATTATTGAGGCGCATAAAAGGAAATTCAATTAATCATTGTGACTTTTTTAAAGTTCATAATTTCTGTCAGGGGTGGCCATTGTGATTCTTGCCCTGGGCATCGAAAGACCTAGCTATGCCACTGCAGACATATGAACAACCACTGTCTGAATTAGGCAGTTTTTGGAGTATAGATCATTGTTCAAAGTCACATTCTTTTATTATCCTGTATCTAATCATAATTCTAAGTTCTATTTGTACTTGCCAGCCACTAGATAGGAACTCTTTGGATCACATCTGAACTTGCAATGCTGTGCCTTGGAGTCAGCAAATGCAGAAGCTCTGAGCAACACCTTGCCAATATGATGGACATCTGACAAGGTTCTAGAAAAGTGCACACAACCAAATAAGCATTACTTCCACAAGAATGGTAAAATGGTTTCTTGCAATAATCATGTCAGCACAACATGGCAAATAGTCAGGTGGCATATGGAGGAGAGGGACTCCCAATGTGGAAGACGGTGTTGAATATATTAGATAAATCTTTTCAAGGGCCAACAAGTGAAGATCCTTCAGTTTGGGGGTTCGGCAAGGGGCTAACAACTTCTGACCGTAAGAAAGCAGCATGTTCTGAAATTTTACACAGGGTCTCAGACTAGGGCAGAGTCTTTGGAGAATATCAGATATAAGAGGAACAAATAACAGGAGGTTCAAAAAACGTGTGTCATAATTTGTAGTCCTCGCCAAATATCATTTGGATTATCAAATCAAGGAGAATAAGATGAGTAGGAAAAACAGCACATATGGGAGAGAAGAGAAATGCATACAGAGTTCTGACAGTAAAACCTGAAGGAAGGAGATCACTTGGAAGACTTAAGCACACATGGAAGCATATCAAAATGAATCCTAAAGAAAGAAGATGGCAGGGCATGGTCTGGGTTCATCTAGCTCAGGACAGGAACCAGTGGCTGCCTGTTATGAACATGTGACGAAATTTAATGTTCCATAAAATGTGAAGACTTTCTTGTCTAGCTACAAAATTCTTAGTCTCTCCATGGAGTTAGATACACAGGAAGTTCACTTGAAAACTGAACCCAGAGACATGGCAAACTTAATGGTCTTACATTTCCACATACCGTATATTCTCGAATCTAATCCGCACCCGAATCTAATCCGCACCCAGTTTTTGGCGATTTCTTAAACGAAAAAAGTTAGTTAGCGATTCTAATCCGCACCTTTCCTTCAACCACCCCTTGCCCACGGGGCGACTGATTGAATAATATTGGATGTTACCAATGCGTTAAAATCCGACGCTACGCCTGTGGCCGATGAGTCATACTGATAGAGGCGGGGCCTTTCTCAACAGACGTGCGCAATCTCGTCTGAAGCCAGCTGATCTTTAGTTGTTGAAACGTGGGAGGTGCTTGTTCCAATTTATCGTGTACCGTAGTTATGGAAGAGGGACACCTGAAATCTAAACGACTCTCATATACGGCAAAGTTCAAACGTGAAGTTATTCGGTGCGCAGAGGAGAATGGAAACCGCAAAGCCGCTGCAATTTTTGGAGTTGATGAAAGCAACGTTCGACTATGGCGGAAACACAAGGCAGCGATCAGCGGGTGTGAGGCGTCACGAAGGAAATTCACTGGACCCAAGAAAGGACGATTTCCTGAAATTGATGATGCAGTCTTCACGTTTTTTCAAGAGAGAAAGCAAGACTGGACTGTTTGTGAGTTATGATCTACTCGCGAGGAGGCGATAAAGAAGGCCAGATCTTTGAACATTCCTCGAATTATGAGTGATGACGGCGAGTCTGGTGAATAATAAATTATAATAATAAATAATAAAATAATAGATTATTGTATTGTATTGTTCTTACGTTGTTTATTAATTACGTTAATTACGTTATTGTTATATTGTACAGCAGCTCAATCATTTTTCCAAAATCCAGCTCTAGACCGCGAATCTAATCCGCATCTGATTTTTAGCCCTCTAAAACTGTAAAAAAAGTGCGGATTAGATTCGAGAATATACGGTACATATAGAATATATTATGTATATAATATATATAAAACTTACTGCATGTTAGAGTGTGTGTTGGAAATGACCTCCTTCAACTCTCAGACATGTATGATTCTGAAAAAACTGGAACACCGAAAATCTGTATTCTAAGTTGCCCAAGACACTTTTCTGACGACTTCTTCCTTATGTAAATTTCCACAGTGAAAATTCTCTGCATTAAACTGTACCGCATACTGACACTCAAAACAAATTTACATTACACTGTGCTTCAAATGTCTGTCACACAGCTGAATAAACTGAAACACGTGACTGAGGTGATTCAATATAACTGGACATGAAACAATATTACTGGGTGTGTGTGAATCACACAGTGGCCATTTCATCATACGTGCAGTGTTGAAAATTTCTAGGCAAGAACTGCAAACCGTATTTAATGATTTGTTCAGAAGGTGTCAAGCAGGTGTGAGAGTTGAAGAAGGTCATTTCCAACACCTATTCTAACAAGCAGTAAGTTGTATTATATATACTATATGTAAAAATGTAAGGCCACTTAACCTGCTGCATGCCCGGTTTCGGTTTTCCATTGACCTCCCTTTACAAGAAGTGTGAAGATGCACACATACAGTGTCCACTAACTTTCTGCATGATGAAGTAAAATTTTATAAAATTTTCACATCATCTTAAATCCAAAAATGTGGCATAAAATATATTACAATGTTTAATTTTTGATTTTGTGTATACATATATTTCAGAACCAGGAATATTAATTTATGCCTTGTCATTATACATCTAGGGAGTGAGACAGGATTACCTGAATGCCAGTTGTGCGTGTTGTCTGGGGAACACTGCACACTCTAGGGGCTGCACCACTCCTCTCTTTATTGCATCTTGAAGACCCATGTGTAGTGCTTCCTTCCACTCAGGTGGCATATTTAAAAGGTTTTTTGTTACAACTCCAAACATGGCTGTGCCATTCATAAACACTTCCATACCTGTATAGTTCACATGATTTTTGATTAGGCATATAAAGTGAAGGAGTTTTGCAACACTCGTGTATTTTGTACTGTTACCATGTCTGGTTGGTAGGCTCACATCCAGGATGCAGTATCAACCACAGAATTTAGGCACAGTCCGAGAGATAGACAGACAGACAGACAGAGAAGTTTTGCAGATTTACATGTTAAAATGCAGGGATCTACTCTAACAGATAATTCTCAATTTCTGATATCACCTTGACAAAAGTATTTGCCACCTCTTTTCCTCAAGCTGCACCCAGAAAATGGAAGCACTGATTTAAAATTATATTTTATTGTATATTTTAAAATCCAAAACAAATTGATTCTATTTCAGTTACCCCCAGAGTTATTATCCAGTCTTCCTCCAATTTACATTGAATTTTAAAATAGAAAGTTAATAGTGTGATCCAAATATTTAATTAAAATTTAATAATTGAACACATACTGTCAGGCTTTGTCTTACCCATGCTCTTGTTTCTGGTTATATCTGCTTGAACAAGCTGTACGCAGTGACCATATCTAGCAAGACAACGCATGGTACAACAAATGTCAGGACCGCTCACAGTGTTCAGTATCACATGACAACCTTTTCCCTTTGTTTTCATTCCCAGTGAAATATCAAAGTCTTCTAGATTCAAAATGTTGCAGTCCAGCAGCTGCAAACACCAAGACAATTTCCTATTTCACACAAAAAGATTAAAATAAGCCCTTGCCAATCCTTGGTTTTCAATAATAAAGCACACAGAATTTAATGTCCTTTGTATTACAGTGTTTTGATTTGACAGGCCATTTTAACTAACTATATTAAATTGTATTAGGTGTATGTAACAGTATAAGGCAACAGCTTCAGAGCCTACATGGCCAAATTTGGTATAATGAAACATGTAACCAGGTATGATAATGACACAAATCCTTGATGTGAGAATTATGTGTCAGTAAAGGATATTTCTTGCACAAGTGTCATAACCCAGAATACCATACTTCAAATGTACATACTATGGTAGGAATGGAAAGAGCATTTTTTTGCACACTAAGATGAAAATAGTCACATTTTATGTGAAATATTTTTACTCCCATTTATGTATATGTGGTTGACAGTGAAAAAATAAATTAAGAATCAAATAATGTGGAAAATTTATTTTGGAAACAGAAAGTTATTTCAAGGTATGATCCATTAATAAAACGTTTAATGAAAAGTAACTGGACAATCAAAGAGGATTTACACCCATTACAAGAAATGTAAAACAAGTTAGAACATAAAGAAGGGCAGTCACTGAAAACCATATTCTTCAAAAGAAAACAGGAACAGCCTATGGCATTAACTTCCCGAGACAATGACTCACCAAACCCTGCAGTTTAATCTCACATTTTGTGTGCTGTATACTACTGTATTTGCTGCATCAGTTTTCATACTGTTTTCCTCATAAAAACACTTGAAATGACATACATGTATGTACTAATATATTTATAATTGATTTTCCTTGTTTAAGGGATGATAATATGAGGGTCTGCGGGGGGGGGGGGGGGGGGGGGGTTCTGCTTATATGCAATTTTGGGTATATGTGCTACATCAGGAACCTAACTACCACATAAAACATGACTCTACCATAATGACATGATGATAACAAGAGATAGCTTGTTCACAATATGAAATTTATCAGTCAGGTGGCAATACACTCTAGTACAAAGTACATGCATAAAAACACATGCTCATGCGCAAACACATACACATATTCGCCCCCCCCCCTCCCCCCCCCCAACACACACACACACACACACATACACACATGCACAGGCACATCACCAAATCTCTAAAACTATGTTTGCCAGTATTCTAATAAAAAATGAAGCACACAATACACTGGCAGACATGTTGAAAAGAATGTGCTGTGCATCATACGTATATGGTGCTCAACCTTCAAAATTTGCCTTTATAACTATGTTAAAAATGACACTAACTTGAGGGAACCGACACTTGATGAAAGTTCTCTGCTCCTGGTTGGCAAATGTTGTGAAAACTGTACAGTTGTAGTCAAGAGCCAGTGTTATTGCAGCTTGTCCAGTGCAGCTCCAACCTGCATGGATCATTATCCTTTGTTCTTTCTTCATTCTTGCTGCCAGAACCAGTGAATAATAAGCCTGCAGATAAGGGTATTGTGTACACATTGGTGACAATTTTACAGTGAAACTCCATTTAAGATGTATTTGGGGTGCAGTGGATTTGAACACTAAACTGAGGAGTTTTAAATGGTGGTAATTTAACAATGAAAATGCTATTATTGAAATTAAAAACAAAAAAACAGAGGCAAAACATTAAAACAAGGAACACTTCATGGAGGTATGTATATGAATGTCTGCAACATACAGTAAACCCCTGATTTAATGATCCTGCATTTAGTGAAATCCCGGATTTAGTGATGATTTTTTCATGTCCCAACAATAGCTCCATATAAACAATAAACCTCCATTTAATGAAAACCTCAATTTAGTGAAATATATTCTAATCCCCCAGCAATTCATTAAATAGGGGTTTTACTGTATATAACTAAATAATTCCATGCATAATTTGGTAGATGCTCAACTAATAAACAAATTTTTCACTTTTTATAGAGGCCAAACAGTCCTTACTGTTTACACAAGAGCCCACTGCCAGACCTTACTTTCAGTCATCCAATTTACGTCCACATCATCACATCATACATTTTTAAAATCAGTTTCAATATTAGCCCTCATTCTAAGTTCAAGTCTTAAAAGTGGTGTCTTATGACTCAAAATCTGTACACATTTCTCAATCTGTCCCATGCATGCTACATGTTATGCCCATTTCAATGTACTCAATTGATCACCCTAATAATATTTGGCAAAGACTACAAATCATGAAACTCCTCATCATATAATTTTCACCACCCTCCTACTAGATCCAAACATTCTCATTACCACACTGTGCTCAAACAACCTCCCACATACATTCTTCCCTTAATGTGAGAGATCAAATTTCACAAAAACGTAAAACAACATACAAAATCAAAAACTTAATGGTAAGAAGTATTCCCAAATTTAATTTGCTCTTAATTTGGTTGAGAATGTAATTCTTATTAGTTACTAATGTTCCCAAATATGCTAAATACATACATATACACGTGGCCTGAATTAGTTACAGAACATTTAACTTGTTGTAACCACTTGATAATTTTTGTACATACTCATTTATATCTTTATATTTACTATAACCGAGGTCTGAGAAACTGCAGTGATGACTGCTCACCATGGAGTAAGCCAGTGGTACTGTTGCAGCCTGCTTCAGGTTCCAGCTATGAGGAATATTCCATGTCAGATGTTGCAGCTTTGTTAGATATTGCCCAGAGAAGCAAGCAATTCCCATCACTCGGTGCCCATCTGTGGAGCTTCCAGAAAACTCCACCAAATCAGCATGTGTGTCAGCCTGAAAGAAGCAACATACTACATATATGATTAAAAGTACAAATAAAGTTGTCCCTGTATACACCATGAAGGCATACAGGGGGAGATGGAGGGTTAAAACCTTTTGAACTTCAGAGTAGGAAGCAATTCCCAAATTTTAATTGCTCTTAACTTCTTCAAGAATGTAATTTAAATTTGTTACATTTGTTTCAAACTGTTTTAAATCTGCAACGCATTCCAAGGATTTATTACATTGCTGAGGCTGTACTGAAAAATCTGTACAGGTCTGAGATCCTGTACAATATTATTTATTCGAAAACATTTATTCCATTAACCTTTCACACAGTTATGCAGGGAACTGAACAGACAACAATGCTTGTTAAACTTCAAAATTTCCTTTCTTTTATACACATGTAATTACTGTTTCACCAACCATCCACCTAATAAGATGTAAATTCACCTAAAAATAAACATTCCATGTAACATGTAATCAGATACCTCACCTCATCACTCTCCTCAAGATCTGTATTTTTTGCACTGAGTCCCAGGTACTGAACTTCCACATCTTCAATACTGTAACAAAACATATGCCAACTTTCAGTCTTACTGGCAAAATAAAAATGTTACAATACAAGAAGTCTTGTTGAGTCATCAGCCATACTCATGTGGCACAACCTTCCAGTGTTTCAGAGGCCATTTCTGCCTCCACCACCATCACCAGGAAGACCACACTGCTTTCAGTTACTGTCAAAGTTTGAAACTCTAAATATTACAGAAGCAAGAAAACCATAAAGTGAAGTGTGTTAACTGACCATTCAAGAAATAAATATTACAGAAGGAAATCATATCTCCATCACGTCAATCTATTTCAACCAATTTATCCATTTATTTATAGTATGGAATCTTTAATACACAAATGTGTTGAACAGTGAAGAACATTCCAAATGCACAGCGTCTCAGCAGCACTCCAGGTCATAGGTTATGATTCTAATGACAGATTTCTTATTTTGTAACTTGTGGCAATTGCTGTCACTAAACTTGGAATGTTCTGAATAATAAACTAGGTCACCAACCACTACATAACTGGGGTGGCCCAGGAACGGTTTCTATTACAATTCAATTCATGATAAGTCCTGTCTCATGTAAGACAGAGCAATACAAAACTATAAGCATGAATGTCTGATGGCCTTGCTGTTGTCCTGATGACACCTTTGGTTTCCTAGTGAATTGAATTGAATTTATTTACATTCCGTAAATCCAAGCACTGGTTGACACCATAGGATATGGAACAATTCAAATACAATTACATAATATCTGTACAATATGGTTTTGCTAATTTACTTAGATTCTAATACAATTTAATATTACCCTGATTACTGGATACACATAGCCAAATCTAAAAAAGGAACAAGTAATATAGTAATATGCTTGAAAATACACTTTAGCTTAGAGATGACACTAATTATTGTTTATTTACATTGAGGTATTCATCTATGTAGTAGAAAGAGTGAGTATGTAGGTAATGTTTCAATGCTGTTTTAAATTGCTTGCTATTATCAGTTAATTTTTTTAAATTTTGAGGGAGGTTATTATACATTTTGACGCCGAAGGAGTAAACTCCTTTTTGATAAAGAGATAGATTTGATGAATGTTGGTGGAAGTTCAGTTTTTGCCTAGTATTAATGTTACGGATGTCAAAATTTAATTTGTACATGCTTTTGTTATTTACCACAAATAATAAAAGTGAAAGTATGTATTGTGAGTGAAACGTAGTATGTTTAAGTTTTTAAATAAAGTTCTGCAAGAGTCTCTATTCCTTTTCCCTGTAATAATTCTTATAGCCCATTTTTGCATTTTGAAAATTTTAAGGCTATCTGTAGAGTTTCCCCAAAATATTATATCGTATGACATAGTACAGTGAAAATATGCGTAGTAAACCATTTTTATTGTATCTAGTGACAGTGCTCTTGTTTTCCTCTCTGTAGATGATTTCATGATTTCTGCTTTACCATATTGTACTCAATGATCCTCATGCCAGGAGTGTTATGCTATTTCGACATGAAAGTAGTTACATTTCTCTTTTTGTTGTATTTCCACTCAGTGATTTGGATTTGAATTCATTTTCCTGTCTCTCTCATATTTCTTACCATATTTGAAGACAGGCAAGCTCAATCAACATAGTAACTGGACTATGGGCTGAATGATTGGGATTACATTTGCAGCTTCAATGATAAGCAGTTTTTACTTACAAGAGCTACAGATTTAACCTACTTAGTAACAATTATTACAGCTATCTAGTAAGCAAAGTGGACAGCTGAATAAAGCAGTTACAGAATAATTTAAGAAAGTAAAAACTTAACACTCCTGAATATGGACCACTTTGTACTTATAAAATATGTTTCTGAGCTCCAACATACAACATACATACCACTGAAGTGACAGCAAATGTGAGTCGAATGTTTGTGTTCCCACAGTGTTAGCACAATCTCGAGAAACACTGTGAAAACCGCCCCAAGCTCCATTATGATACACACTGACAACAAGATCTTGGGACAACTGTTGATAGTAGGGACTTCTGTGCAGACAAAATTTTGGGGCAGTTTTGTCTGACAAAAACAAACACCTGAAAAACATAGAACTAATTAGTCTGACATACTGATTGACAGTCTTACAATAAGAGGTCCATGGAGCAGAGTCCTTCTACAGAAGCTGACAATCCTCAGAAGTCTAAGATATTCTCTGCCTTAGACATAATCTTAAGTCCATTTCCATGTTCACACAATATCCCCACTGAACTCCATATTGAGACATGAATCCAGTCCACGCTCTCCCATCCTGTTTGTTTAAGATAAATTTTAGTACCATCCTTGCATCTGTGCCTAGGTATATAAAGTGGGCTCTTTCCTTTAGACATCCTGACTAAAATGTTATATGCATTTACCACCTACTCATGCATGCCACATATCCCGCTCATCTTGACTTCCCATTCCCTTCAGATATTCTGGCTAAACTTTCATATGCTTTTATCATATTATCATGCATGCCACATATCCCGCCCATCTTGACTTCCAATTCCCTTCAGATATTCTGGCTAAACTTTCATATGCTTTTATCATATTATCATGCATGATAAATGTTCAGTCCCTCTCACCCTCTTAGTTCCTTCAGATATTCTGGCTAAAATTTCATACTCATATTCTTTCAACATTTGCTCAAGTATGCTAAACGTCTATCCCATCCTCCTTCATTTGATGACACTAACATTACTTTGTGGACATTGATAAGTACAAAACTCTCTGTTATGAAATTCTTTCCAGCCCCTTGCACTCTCTCATGCCCAAGTACTCTCCTCAGATAGACAATAATATTGATCATAATTTACAAGTGTGGTCAACACTATGTTGTATTTCTGTTGTCTAGATCTAACAGTAAAAGTGTGTCATACGGTGATAACTTGTTATAATTGGAACTCATTTCAATTTTTAGCAACAAGTTATAAATCATATTCCTGTTACAAATAACTGCATAAGAGTATCGCTGTCTTCAGTATTAATCATTTTCTGTAATGCAAAGCCACTGAAAACATGCCCTCAGCTTATAAACAGAAGGTGTTTTTACTATATAATAAATCACTCAGGGTGACAACCAACAACACAACTTAGTCAAAGCCTTGTATATCCACTTACCTCACATGGGTAAGCTCTGGATCTGCCACTAACTGCTTCACAAATGCTGGCAATATGCCTATTCCATGTGACCTAATTTCTGCCACAAGGTACAGTCTCTTGCAAGGTCCAGTTATTCTCAGCTGCTCCAGCCATGAAGAGGCATCTCCAGTTGGATGCAACACACTGACTGTCTCCTTGTTCAGGGTATAAGACTGCATCACACAAAATTACAGCATCACAATGGCAGAGAATACATTATAATGGGATAGTTATTAAAATAAAGTTATACCTCATTTAAGGTGTGGGTAGGAAAAGTGATAAGAGCATGTTGGGCAAAGCTGCACTGTGCAAATTTCTTGTGAGAGAAAAAGGGTTTCATAAATGTGGATGCTTATGGACCCTCTAGTCGCTTAAAATATACAGATTTTTGGACAATAAACATTTACACAGTGCTTGAGTAGCTTCTGCTGCCAGCTTCTGCTGCAGTTAATTGATCATAGTAGGGAGCATCAGCTGGGAGACACTGCCTGTGTTTAGCTGTGTGTATTTAAACTTTTCAACATTTGGAAATTTCTTCTGCCATATGTTGAATTATTTTTAAAGCAGCACTGGGTGAGGGGCTAACTGTACATCAATACAAAATTATATTTTCAAAACTTTCATCATGAACACAAATTTTTAGGAAGAACTTATAATGCAACCTACTTTCTTTCAGACGCTGCATTCTACACAGTTAGCCTGGCAGAACTATAATATAAAAATTACTCGATTAGTATTTGATTAGTTTCCAAGATGTACACTCAGAACTTCACAATGTAGCCACTTTTGTAACTCTCAGTACATAAGAAAGGTTCCACACTGAATTTGCAGTTCAATACAATTAACCTCAACACAAAAATCCCACATGCCAAGTCCTAGCTGTCAATTATTTATAGCCATCAAATGGAAAGCAAAATATATATTTCCCTCACTGTAATATCTTTTCTTTAAATTCTACCAGTAGTCAAAAAAATAAATAAATAAAACCCAAAAAAATAGTTACAATAAAATAAAAAACTAGACAGGGGTACATTTTCCTAAGACCTACTACCACACAACATTTAATGACCATATATTACATTTGTGTTAATGTTGCACCCACCCTACAAGGTTGCATAGTTCCCATGATGGTGTTATTTGTGATAAGAAAGTTAAAAAGAAGAAAAGTGGAATGGTCTCTGGATGTGTGATGTTCACACCATGTTTCTCAAAAATCCAAGAATTGGAACAAAGTTATTACGAAGAACAAATTTGGATGATATGGATACATGGACATTATGATAACACAAGAAGATAAAAGAAACTAAAATATGATAACTTGAAGCTTCCTTCCAAATCCTTTCCAATTCATTATTCATCAATCATCCTACCACTTGGTACTACAAATATACTCTGGGATACTTACAATGTTGTAAAATAAACTACAGAAAATTTTCAGACAGAAAAAAAAAAAAAGAAGTTTATGTAAGAGAATTAAATAACTATAATACACATTTTAGAATAATGGCATAAATAATGGAGAGCATGCTCCACAACTTTACAAACACGTGGTATGATCCAGGGAAATTACAGTATAATACAACTGTGTTGGTTAAAGTTTTCTACAGCCCACCCAGCGTTATGAACAATGACACAAAACAAACACCACCGCCAACAGCCAAATGACGATTGATGATGATGATGTCAACGATGAAGACGACGACAATCTCTGCCACCACTACCACCACTGTCACTAGCATCGCTGCCTACACCACCGCCATCACTACCACCATCATAGCTGCCGCCACCGCCACCACCACCACCACCACCACCACCAACACGCAACAATGACAATTATGACAATGACAACAACAGTTTAATTGTCATAATTCACTCTTATACTCTGAAGATTGAGGCAGGACATTCCTTCAATATCAGCAAATTTCTACCAGACAATTCAGCGTCACATTCCAGAAGACAATATTCTTCACAAAAAGAATTACTCAAACATATCTCAGTAATCCAGGGCAACAAGATTGTCATAAAAGTTGGCACATTTTTTACATAATTCCATAACATTCTGGTAAAACTATAGATATGATCACAAACTAACACAGAGAAGTGTGACATAAAAATGCAGCTACAGAACACTAAAATATGTCTTGCCCCCATACAACACTTAGTTACAATCTCTCACCTTTCTGAGAAGTATGAACTTCCTGTCCATGCAGCAGTACTCTGCCACAGTGACAAGGCTACTGTCAGTGCACCACACTTCTTTCTCTCCCATACTGAAGAGCAGGAAGCCACATTGTAGCAATGCCAGACCCTCTCTGAGAGTATTCTTGCTTGTCACGACTACCAAACAACAGGACGATCTTTCCTCAGCACTGATGCACTGAAGGTCACCAGCAGGAACTGTCTTCAAGTCAACCTGTGATGTATAACATGCATAAGAATCTGTGAAACTATCAAAATGAGCAAGATACTTGTAGAAGGGCAAAATTTGTAAATAACTCTGTTTTACCTAGCTTCAAAATGCAAAACATTTAAAACAATTCAATTTGTAAATAACTTTGTTTTACTTAACTTTAAAATTCAAAAGAGTTAAAACAAATCAAAAGATATTTGAAAGCAAATTAATTTAGAAAACTCGCCATTTTTTGAAACAAAAAAAACATGACTAATAGATATGAAGTTAAGCTTTTTTCTTAACTGCTGCAAAAATGTAATCACACACACACATACACAGTCCTCTCTCTCTCTCTCTCTCTCTCTCTTTGAACAAATACTACAACGAAAATTATTGTAACTGCAAAATAAGGGAATATCTAGACTTGATGGAGAAAAGTGTGTTCTTTTTAATTTCTCCAGGGGGGAGGGGGAGTAGGCGGTTGTATCTGTGACCCTTCCGGTGAAGATATTGCTGTTGCAAATTTCCACTGTTGGCTGATACACATATTTTGCCCACATTACTGCATTAGTGTGATGTGAGGACAGAGCAAGAGGCTTTGGGATATTGTATCAGGCTCAGAACACCTTAAATCTCGAGAAAGCATAGGAGATACACTGATGTCTCAAGTTGCTGTCTCATTCTGTAAGGTTTTGGAGTTGTTGCCAATTCTTTTGGAATATTTATTTTTGTGGCATGGTGCCCACAACTTTCATTAAATGGATATTAGCATCACAGATACATACACCATACAAATAAGCAGTGTTCTTCCTTCCCTCTGCCTCTCAACAGGTTTCAACATCAAAATTACTTAATAATTTTATAAGGGTTGCCACATAAATTTAATGCTGGTTCAAGTTGGTCTGTTAAAGTCACTATTTTGAATAAGTACATTTCTAAACAAATAATAAAACCAACGAATGCACTATATTGACCACTTTTATTATGGCCTATTTCCCTCACCCTACACGTGTTTCGGAACTTTAAAGTTCCATCCTCAGGGGTTTGTCGTGTGCTACCAATTATTCACATATTAAAACAAATACACAATATGTACAATTGTCTGTTAAAGTCTTAAAACCATAGGTAAATGAATATTCAGAACCCTTTTAAAATTGTACGATATGTACGGTAGTCTGTTAGAATCTTAAAATCTCACGTAAATGTATATTTAAAACCTATTTTAAAAAGTTGTGAACTGTCCGTAATATTCACTGTTTGTTTACGGAACACTGTAGGGTGAGGGGAAATAGGCCATAATAAAAGTGGTCAATATAGTGCATTCGTTGGTTTTATTATTTGATTAAAAAATGCACGGTGGTAATACTGTGAAAAAAAAAAAAAAAAAAAGTACATTTCTGTTTTAAATCTGTCAAACATGAAACAACTCAAGAAGTGCTCAAACAAAATGCATAGATTTTGACAGTGTATATACTGTAGGCACATCATTTCACTTTGATGCACATCTTTATTTTAGAAATTTGAAAAATAATTCTAATTTCAACATAAAGAAGTTGTAAATATGTGTTGACCACAGATTTTGCCAACTGTGGATCCTTGATCTCTACATTAAGTACATTTTTCTACGTATGTAATAAATGTCAAGAATTAAAGTGTTTGTACAGACAGATAGCAAGGTAAGACACGTGTATGAGAACTACAAGAGGTAATTAAAGTATCCCTTTTACCTGAAGATAGTAAGGCACAAGAGTCTTCAGGTGAGAGGTGAGGGTTTCCAGATTATGGTGGTTGGTTAGCTCAATTACTGTCACATTGGTGTTTCTACCTGGCCACTGGCAGTTCTCCATTGCCAGCTGTAGACACATCTCCACAAAATGCTGTATGTTCTGTGAAGAGAAATAATTATGCAAAATATAACTGAAAGTGTTAAAAAGATGAGAATGTCATACAAATAGTTTGAGAGAAGGACAACAAACACACATTCACATATTGTACACAAAGAACAAATGAAAAAGTAAGACATTGTCCCTACAGTTACATGTCACATCACATGCAGGAGTGGATGTAAAAGTTCATTCATTCTTAACTTTGGCAGAACATGGAAGGAAAAGAAAAAGATCCCTCCCCACGTTGGGAAATGAACCATAGTTGAAATTATACTTACTGTATGAAAACAAATAATGCATTTAGTTTGGTTCAAGTGTAAATTTATTCAAGTTAGAGTAATTGATTTATCCTTCAGTTATATACTGTATTAATGTTTTTTTTCAGTTATACAGTTAAAAAGCATTAAATTCTAGGAAGATCATGAGAATGATAAATGGAAATACTATAGAAGGAAGCAGTTATGGCACAGTGTAAGGTTATAATAACAGCATTTGCTGAATGGAGAAAAGAAAAATAAACAAAATTTTCAACACAGCTATGAGTTCTGAAAAAAAGCACTAAAATTTCTGACATAAGCCTAGACTTTATTATGTTTGTGACAAGGACCAATAATACAAGTTATTTTATCAGCACAAAACAGTCATAAGTTCCAAGATTTGAGATTTTCATGGTGCTGGCTATGAGGGTGACTGTCTTTTGGAATGTAATGCCATGTACTCTGGTAGAAATGTACCAAAATTTCAGAAGAACCTGCTGCCTACATCGGGATGGTGGATCTTCAATCATAATTCCTTCACTTACTTTCTGTTTAGAGTTTGGTGTTTTAGCACAGGAAATTATTTAACCCTTCGTCCATTCCATATAAACTACTAATCCACTGTGTTACAAACCCAGATATTACAATTTTACAAGAGTTTTTAGGGTGTTAGAATGAGCAGGGCCTTTTTCATTTTATTATATTCTAATACATTTAGAACAGCATATTATTAATGTTGATAAATATCTCTGAGGTACTTTAACTATAAATTTCAGTGTGGATTCTAGGAATTTCGTTCATTTAAACTGCTCTCAGCCTATCTATCTCACCTGAACTTCTGGGTTGATGTGCGGTAAAAACTTTACAGTTTGCAATTTGAAGTTCAGCTGGGAGACAGACGACAGCCCCAGAGGTGTTGTTTTCATGTTATGCACTTCAAAGCTACCACAGTGCACCACACCCAGGGAACGGTGAAACACTGCTTCAAGCTCTGTGAGCAAAACATTATATATGCACATAATTTGATTGTAAAATTCAGCAGTTGACACAGTGCCCCAAAAATATCAGAATAGCCTTCAAAATAACTTAACAATACACACTGATATACAGTAAAATCTAACATTGGTCTACTGATGCATTATCAGCCTAGCAGCACCATTGCTACAATTGAAGTAGACTCTTCTATGTCTAGCTAACTCCATGCAGAAAGTTCTTCTCAAAAAGCTAACAGGTCCTCAGCTAGTCAAGGAATTCCCCACATTTTATGGAACCTGCAAGTTCACTATCTTCACTATCGCAATCAGAAGAGCCTGCCACCTGTAACTATCCTGAGCGATATCAATCCAGTCCATGCCCCCATCCCACTTCTTGAAGATCCATTTTAATATTAGCCTCCCATTTATGCCTAGGTCTTTCAAGTGGTCTCTTTCCCTCAGGTTTCACAACCACAACCCCTATGCACCTCTCCTCTCCCCCATATATGCTACATGCCCCCCCTCCACCCCTCTCTCGTTCTTCTCTATTTGATCACTCAAATAATATTTGGTGAGGAGTACAGATCATAAAGGTCTTCATTATGTAGTCTTCTCCACTCCCTTTTTATCTTCTCCCTCTTAGGCCCGAAAAACTGCCTCAGGATCCTGTTCTCAAACCCCCTCAGCTCATGTTTGACTCTTCTTTGTCTTGAATTAAAAATGCTTATGTAATATTACATATCAACAATTTCACCCCATGCTTGACAAGAATGAAGGAATTCCCTTCTAAGATCAAAGCACCATATTCATTCTGGTGACAGGACAAAGATGCTGGTTACGGGGAGCACCTCATATGAACAGGTGAATGGTGGTTCCCACATAGACAAGAATTAACAATGTCAGAGGTAAGGAATAGGAGAGACAGAGTGACTGACTTACTAACTAACTAACTAACTAACTCCACTTAGCAGAGTCCTTCTTGAAAAGCTATAGTTCCTCCACTACTCAAGGAATTATCCACATTTTATGGAAACTGAATTTTCAATTTTGTACTCAAAGAAGTCTGCCACTTCACCTTTTCCTGAACCAGATGAATCCCATCCTATTTCTTTATGATCAATTTAATGTTATTCTCTCGTCTATGCCTAAGTCTTCCAAGTGGTTTCTTACCTTCAAGTTTCCCCACCACAATCCTTGTACCCATTTCTCTTCTTCCCCATACCTGTCACATGCCCTGCTGAATTCACTGTCTTTGATCTTGTCATGCTAATGATATTTGGTGTGGAGTACAACTCCTGAAACTCCTCATTACGCCATTATTTCAATCCTGCTGTTATGGGTGTGAAACTCAGTCTGTCACATTAAGGAAATAATGTGACAGATCAAGTTTTACACCCATATAAAACAACAAAACTCTGGGCTGAACTTGAAACTTATCACTATACAAAACCACTGTTTCTGTTTGACTGCCCAGCAAGTCACAAACACATGTAATCAACAAACCCTGAGTTTTATCCTGATGCTCCAGTGGGTTGATTATTATCTTCTCTATGGCCACAGGCAAGTGCAGTGTCTGGTTGCATTCTGCAGACTGTAGCATTACCAGCTGCAAGAGTGTCTCTCCAAAAGCAACCCAGTTGTCTGACCACTGCACTTTGGCTATACAGCCTATAATTAAAGCAATACACATCTGATTACTTTGTTCAAAAGAAATGTTAGTTTTAAGTTTTATACAACTGCAAATCAGAGTTCTGAACTACGTACTGTAACATACTTCAACAAATTAAATAAAACAGCTTAACACGTAAAGGTACAGATTAACTTAAAAATAAAAGAACATGATACTGATAGTTGTTATACAGCAACCATATTTTACGAGCAACTATTTAGTGACACTTAAAACCATCATATAATTTTGCACTGACATTGGTTTGACACTTCTCTCCAGGAATGCAATTTTACATTTACTGGCATAATTTTCATTCTTCCACAATTTCTGCAACCAACATTTTATAGGCAGGAAATATGTTCCATTCATGTATGTGTTGAAGAAATGCAGAAGCAACAATAATGTATTTAATGATTAGGTCTATAAATTTAAATTCCTCCACAAATATAATTACAACAAATAAAAGACATGCTTTCTCTGACAAAGTGGGGTTTGACAATGAAGACATAAAGTGTACATGAACAGTATAAATTATCTCATTAAAATTTGGCTCTTGTCATTGACTTTTTAAACCTTCCAGAATTAAATCCACAGCAAACAGCTCTATAAAAGTGAGAAGCAATCAAGCTGTACACATCAGCATGTGTTAATTTTGTTACTGAAAATTCTTTAGTTGTGCATTTTAAAGTGGAATTTTGTAGGAATGCACAGCAGAGAGTTAACCAGAAAACAAACATTATTAAAATACCGTTGAGTTGTTGCAATAACAGAGCATCACACAGAAGTTTATGTAATTAACTTAATAATACTAAATTTTTGTAACATATTGTTACTGCTTTGCCTCCAATGATAGATGTTTCAGAGTAAACCAAGCAGTTATAGCAATTGCACAGAAAGAGCAGTTTTGAAGTTATGTGGAGCTTAGCCATAAACACATGATAATCAATTAATCCTTTGTATGAATTACTTCTCACTGCAGACAAAACATATTTTTAAAACACATAGCAGCATTCTGCTGATGTGGGAAGAGACTTCATTTCTTAAATGAAATGCTACATAAAATTTGAGTGAAATATGGTGACAAATTACCTAGGCCAAAAATACAATGTCAAAATGAGAGTTAAGTATATTTTTGTTGAATAATGTTTGTTGAATAATCTTGAAGAAAGTGTACTGGAAGATATTTTGTTTTCACATGACACATGCTTCTCACCCTGTTTCATAAGCTTGGCCTCAAGGATTCCTCTGAAGAGGCCTCTGTATTGGTAACCCCTCTGCTCAAGTTCTCCATACACCTCCTCTCCAGCCAAACTGAGGTTCTCACTTCCATCTGGTGTTGGGAAATTTCTGATATACTCTTCTCTGATGTTCTTTGGTACTCTAACTCTTCCTGAAGCAAAGAGTGTGCGATCCTTGCAGATCTCAAATTCGCCACTTGCCCGTTGAACCATTACATAGAGGTGAAGAGTACCTGGATCAAAACAGGCAATTGCCGTAGATGATCTTCAGAAACACTGATATTCTTCATGGCAAATGTAATTCAGCTTTGGCTGTTATTGTATCCAAGTTCAGTCACTTTTCAACATAAGCATGCTAATCTTAATAAATGAGATTCAATATACATGGAGTAGCCATTTACTGTCTCAGTCATTGAATGAAAGTCACATAATTTACATTAAACCTTAATAGAGCCTAATAGCTGTCACAATATGTCACCAGTCTAATATTTATAAAGGTTTTCTGATAGGAGGTCAGCTGTTAATATCCACTAAGGTGTAAATCAGGTGCAGAATTTATATCAATAGCAATGAAGCTTTCTATACAAGAAATCAAAAAATCTCTACACAATAACAGGATTTTATTCTGCTTGAAATTCTTGTTATTATGTACAGAAAGGGAAACAGTTTTCCTACAGCCAAATTTATTCAAAATTCATGATGAAATTGAAAAGCTGGGCACAACTTAAGATTTTGGACCCCATACATGATTATAGCTTGTGCTTCCTTATCTCACTCAACTGATGTCAGCTCTAAACTGGAATAGCTCACACATTCATTACCAATAATTTAAACTGCAAAAACCTTTTTATAAAAGTTAAAGTAAATGATAATACAAGTGTTTAATTTACATTGTTAGGTACAAAATGCAATTAAGAGATGACATAAAACATAGAAACATTGATATTAAATAATGTACAAATATGAAATAGAAATACAGGACAATTAGCAAAATTAAAAACATTCACCGTTTAATTTGGGCTGAATGAAGGTAGAAAGGGACCCCCTCTCACCACACCAAGACTCAGTGATCAGATGCAGCCAAGCTTTCCAAACCACAGCATCTGTGCTCCCGACATGAGCAGTATGATATAATGACTTTTACTAAAAATGCATGCTGTTCTCTTGTGTATGTCATCTTATTAAACACTGTTTTGTGATGTTGCCACTTGCACAGTCACTCATCTATGCACTGCTCTGATCAGTGACATCATACACAATATCTGTCATATTTTAGCAATATAAATACAACTGGAACTAAAAGAATCATTTGAAATATTCTAAAAATAAATATGGTACTAATCAATTGAACCATCTATAAGACAAGTGTTTCTTCAGATTTGAAGAATTCCAGTTTCTATTACATTTGTATTGTACTCTCATATACATACCTTGCTCAGGAATTTCCAGAGGTTTGAGAATTCTGACATTTTCAAATACGACAGGCAAGTTTTTGTATGATCTGCCTTGCAAAACAGCTAAGGTATTCCACACAATTTTCTAAACAGAAACAAACGTACCAAGTGACTATATATCCATAAAAATGGCAAAACAAAAAAATTGAGACAGTCACCCACATACCACTACATGTAACTACAAAGAAAGTTATGACAAAATAATCATTTTATTTTTCTGAACAGCCCCTACACACACTACTTTCCCATGCATCTTGTCTAGTGGTCTACAAGGTTCCTGATTCCAACCATTTTCAGATGAGTTTTAAGCCATTCCTGAAATTCTTCTTTCCCTTCATTATCACCAGAGCATTTCCAACACCACAATGTCCCTTTAATGGCCCAAAAGGGTGGTAAGTCAAGTGAATACAGTGGATGTTGGGAGACTCCACACTTCATGTCATCAATGGTTTTCACAATGTGAGCAGCTACGTGGGAGTCAAAACTGTTTTGGGTCAGAAGCTCAATTTTGCAAGCAATCTGCTCTGGAATAACATATGTAGAATTGTTGGCTTCAGTCAGTCAGTCAGTTATATGGTACGTTGCAGTACAGACCATTAATAACTCTTGAACTATTCTCTACACAATAAACTATTTATAGTACTATACTCATGAAATCTCAGAAAATTATCATCCCATTTTCTGCTGAATATTCAGACAAGAAATCTTTAGCATTAGAGGACGTGTGCATCCATTGCATTGTTTACATACTAGTCAACATGATAAGGTGTCTGATAATGTCCAATTGTATTCTACTGCCAGCTGTTTCAGCTGTTTCCTTTATTTTGTGGCATCTGAGCTGATCACAAATTATGTTACAGGCAAAACAAAATCTGATGTTAATTTCATATGCAACTTCATCAATACCAATTGTTTGGTTGTTCTGGACACGTTAATTAATTCACTTCTTAACCTCAGCCCATATTAGAGTTGTTGCCCAGAATGTGCACCGTATACAACATGTGTCCATCTTTCCTTACTCCACAAATATCACCACCCTGAACTGCCTTTCTTCAATAAATTCCACAAATTTTCACATCCTCTGACTATAAAAACTGGACTACAGATCATTGATTTTCTTTTATACACTCATCAATGAAACAGACAAGTGCCACGGTACTATTCCTCCACGAAAACCAACACAATGAAAATAAAAAAAAAAGGTTTACATTTTTTAAATCTGCTATCCTGCAAGGTTGCTACTACCATTGTTTAAGTAATTAAAAGTGTTCTTAACATTTGCTTTTACTTTCCATTGCTGTGTGGACTTATTTTAGAGCAGAAAGACGCACAATTTTTTTTTAAGGAAGGAACTGGAATTTTTACAAGGATAAAACCAGAGAGACAGCCTCATGGATGGGCACAATATTCTGCGAAATGTGACAATACATATGGAAATTTGGTAACGAAATGACAACGAATCATGTACAGAAGAACCCGGATAAGAAGTCCCCACATAAGAAGTTTTCCCCTGTAAGAAGTCTGATTTTTAAAGTCCCGAAATCCTATTGCTTTTAATAAGCTTCCCTCTTAATAAGTCTTCCCGCTTAAGGAGTCCCTAATCCTCTGGTCCCTTGAAAGACTTCTTAACAGGGTTCTACTGTATTACAATTTCTTCTTCCATACTCCTGCAAGCAAACATACAGTTTGTGGCAATATTAAATATCAAATACAAATATCAACACATTTGTACAGTTCAGTGATTATGGTCACACATACAGTACAATAGACAGAGGCACAATGACATTAAATATTAAGCAGTATTGAAAATTGATAGGTTGGTACATGTCTCTACCTTGTCTAGGGGAAAAAATTGCCGGTACTAACTCCTTGACAAACTAAATGGTCTAGTATATTCACACCTTGAGAGAAAAAAGTGCTAGAACTCCCTCCTTGACAGATGGTAAAGATGAAAATGCCCTTTGTCTTTTGTGTGTGTCTGTGTTTGCAAAAGTATTTGTTGATATTATTGTTTCATATTGTGATAATATTGTTGGAATAAAAGCAACATGTAAGATCTGTTTTTCCCCATTTCTAAGTCTGTAATATTCATCTAATGAATCACCATCTTTAAAGATGCCAGTATGATGTACTGTTACATACCATCACAAAAAAGAAACACTGGTACATTTAGAGTACTGGCTGGACGATCCAGGGTTCAAATCCCGGTTGGAGCAAGATACTTTTCTGTTCCTTTCCCAGAAGTTAACCACTCACTTCCATCTAGTGCCGAGGTTAAGAATGAGTGGAGCTATACCTCTACTCCCCCATATGCCTTCATGGCGTGGACAGGAAAAACTTTACCTTAAACTTTACGGATTTTTTCTTTTACTTTTATGTCTGCCACTTTATTTCTCTCATGCTTACCGAGATTATGATAAATAAAGAATATCAAGACAACTGACTGGGGGAAAAATTATATAGAATAATTTCATGTTCCACCTCTCTACTGAATGGTTGGCACTGAGAGAAACTACAAAAATGTCAGAATAATCAGATTCACAATTTGATGTACAGATCTTTCAAACTGTTCTAGTAAAGAGCTACGTCACTTAGTTTCATAAAAACAAAACATAAACACATTTAAACTCACGTTCTCAAAATTACCACAATAACAGTATACTGAAAACAAGTTTCAATTTGCACCATTAGTCTCCGTCTGTTGGGCAACAACTGTAAATCACAAATTAATGTAAGAATTACACATTTTCTAACACTAACATCATGTCATATTTGTAACATTTCATGAAAACAAATTAAATTTTTCAGCTGTTATGAGTCTAGTGACTTCTGCATCTTGTTGAAGTTCAACACTGACTGTTCAATGACTCTGCATCTATGATGTGGAATGTCACCAAATTAATGTGAGGAAAATTTTAAATGTAGAAAAGCAGCCTTCAGATTCACAGGTGGTATCCACCATACATGTATGCAATTTGAAATCATTGTGTATTGTGACCTATAAATATGACTATAAGGATCTATTTAAAAGGATTATTATCACAGAATCTACCGGGGGGGGGGGGGAACGAAGTTATGAAAAATCCTCAATCATAAAAGTCATGTATTGAGCAGATATACAAAGTGTCCTGTATATCCCCCACAAAAGTCAAATAACTTACTACACAGCTGAACTGGTTACAGAGTCAAGTAACTTCTCTTGTACTGCTTTAAAAATGTTGAGATAATGTAATATAAAAAATCTTACCAGATATGCAAAGGTAGGGAACAGAATTCGACCATCAATGACATGCCCAGCATACACTCGGTCTTGGACATGACTCAGGCTCACTGACACATCATCTTCCCCAGAGGTAGTGTTTACCTTCATGAAAATAAATCAGTATTTGTTTCAAGTGTGCATGCAGATTTTTTTTTTTTTGGGTGGTGGGGGGGGTTACCCTGAATGTGTATACACACACATGCACGCACACACACATGCACGCACGCACACATATTATATATATATATATGTATGTATGTATAATTGTTTGATTTTAAAAATCATGTTATAAAAATCATGTTGTAAGTATAACTGTAAGTTGCAACTGCACTTATATAAACACAAATATAATTACATGTTCCATGACTCACTCACCTAATTTAAATCACAATGACTAACATGCTTGGATTTTTTAATTTCATCTAAGACAACCTAAGTTTTCTATTTTATTTTTCAAAATTCTAATGTACTAGTCAACAGCTGATTTTAGTGGCAGATTTCAGCTGAAGGGTAAATCACACAAAACATGTAATATAATTGTGTCTACAAAATCTGTGTCTTTTAAATTTAGATTTGTGGGGGGGGGGGGGGGCTGCAGCTTGGCAATCCCCCCCCACCACCCTTGGGTGCGCCCTGATTTGCTTTATGAAAAAAGGCACAGAATAAGATGTTTGTTGTATCACAACAGTAACGTGGATAGTGACTAGTCCAATCACAGTCCCCGTTGTCATTATTTTCATATCTCCCCCTGGAGAAGTCTGAAAAAAAGATGACCGTTATATTTCCCATTGGTTCAGAACAATCCTATCTACTCTTCCCGCCTTTTGTAGCTGTACACACATTTTCTTTCTCCTTGTCACTTCAGCAACCACCTGAACCATTCAGTCACCATGAAGATAAAGGTAGTACATTCCTCCAAATTGTCAGAACATTCAACCACCACTTGGTGCAGAAACCCAAAGCAAGATCATCAGTTTATTAACAACTGTGATAAAAGCCCAAAAACTTGTATAGATAAGAGTAACTTAAACAAACTGAAAGTATTTTACCTTCTCAGAAAAAATACATACAGACAGCAGAGCCACTAGTGCCTGAACCCAGTGCTTTGAGGTTGAGATAGCTATTGAAAAGCTAGAAAGGCACAAATCACCAGGTATTGATCAAATTCCAACAGAACTGATTAAAGCAGGAGGTAGGACAATTCGTTCTGAGATCCATAAACTTATTAATTCTATTTGGAATAACAAGGAATTGCCTGAGCAGTGGAAGGAGTCAATCATTGTACCTATTTATATGAAGGGTGATAAAACAGGTTACAGTAATTATCAAGGCATATCACTTTTGTCAACCACATACAAAATTCTATCCAAACATCCTTCTGTCAAGGTTAACTCCATATGCAGAGGAAATTATTGGGGAGCATCAGTGTGGATTTAGACGTAACAGGTCAACTACTGATCATATACAATTCAATTTAATTCAATTCAATTCAATACTGATCATATACTCTGCATTCATCAAATACTTGAGAAAAAATGGGAATGAAATGAGGCAGTACATCAGCTATTTATAGACTTCAAGAAAACCTATCATTCTGTTAGGAGGGAGGTCTTGTATAATATTCTCATTGAGTTTGGTATCCCCATGAAACTAGTAAGGCTAGTAAAAATGTGTCTAAATGAAACCTATAGCAGAATCCTGGTAGACAAACATTTGTCTGACACATTTACTATTAAGAATGGTTTCAAACAAGAAGATGCTTTATCGCCATTGCTTTTCAACTTTGCTTTGGAATATGCCATTAGGAGGGTTCAGACAAACCAGGAGGGCTTGAAATTAAATGGTACACATCAGCTTCTATTTTATGCTGATGATGTTAATATATTGGGCGGAAGCGTACAAGCTATAAAGAAAAACACAGAAGCTTTGGTAGTCGCTAGTAAGGAGATTGGTCTAGAAGTAAATGCTGAGAAAACTACGTACATGGTCATGTCTCACAATCAGAATGCAGGACAAAATTACAACATAAAGGTAGATAAAGCCTTTGAAAGGGTGGAACAGTTCAAATATTTGAGAACAACCCTAACAAATCAAAATTCCATTCAGGAAGAAATTAAGAGCAGATTGAAGTCGGGGAATGCTTGTTATTATTTGGTGCAGGATCTTCTGTCTTCCAGTTTGCTATCCAAAAATACAAAAGATTAAGATACATACAACTTTAATTTTGCCTGTTGCTTTGTGTGGGTGTGAAACTTGGTCTCTCACACTGAGGGAGGAACATAGGCTGAGGTGTTTGAGAATAGGGGCTGAGGAGGATATTTGGGCCTAAGAGGGACGAGGTAACAGGGGAGTGTAGAAGACTACATAACGAGGAACTTGATGATCTGTACTCATCACCAAATATTATTCGGGTGATCAAATCACGAAGAATGAGGTGGGTGGGGCATGTAGCACATATGGGGGAGGGGAGAGGTGCATACAGAATTTTGGTGGGGAGACCTGAGGGAAGGAACCACTTGGAAGACCCAGGCATAGATGGAAGGATAATATTAAAATGGATCTTCAAGAAGTGGGATGGGTGGGCATGGACTGGATTGATATGGTTCAGGATAGGGACAGGTGGCGGGCTGTTGTGAATGTGGTAATAAACCTTCGGGTTCCATAAAACGCAGGGAATTTCTTGACTAGCTGAGGACCTGTTAGCTTCTCAAGAAGGACTCTGCTCCATGGAGTTATTTAGTCACTTGCTTAGTTAGTTAGCTATTTAGTTAGTTCATTAGTTAATTAGGAAAAATATGTTTTATTACCGATATATAAAAGCAAGAAGTTTCCACATTTCCTTCTCTCTTTTTCATGGTGGCCATTACAACAACTACTTACAATAGCGACATCATCTAAAATATGCCAGTTTTCGATATGGTCCCAGCTGACTAGTGGAGATATGGATGGTGTGCCTCTGCTTACAGGAAACTGCACAGCAGGGTACAACTTGGACACTTGAGGTATAGGTCCTGCCATATAGATTCTGTAACAGCACAAGGCACTGAAATGGTATGCTAGTTAAAACAAAATATACCAGTTTTATTAACACTCTGACAACTATAGACTGTCCCATTTACTTGGAGCCATGGGGTTATGCAGTGTCTGTGCATGAATGGTTTGACCAACAGTTCCCAGGTCACTGGAGAGGAAGAACAGCATCACAGGAATGGCCACTATGATCACCAGACTTGTGGCCCTTGGAATCCCTTTTGTGGGGACATCTCAAGATTTTGGAATACTTGGAGAAGGTGTGTGACTTGGACCGCCTGCAGCACCAGATCACTGCAGCTGGCATGGCAATGACAAGTGACAAGTTGAAGGCATTGCGACAGCATTGTATCACTCACAAGCATGTACCAACCAAAACATCAAGCATATTTCCTCATGGTTCCAAGCACATGGGACACCCTGAACATGTGTACATTTACAAAACATGAGCTGAACAGAATATAACTACAACATAATGAAACATGCTGCTGTAGTCAACACAACGTCCATAATGTATTTTATAAGTGGTTAAGACAATATGTTTCAATCTTTCCTATCGTGTCATTTTCAGGTACATGTAAATGAAAAAATCACAGAAAAACTAAAATAAATTTTTGTGTATATGGATCTGAAGATGACCTAACAGAAAAGGTCGAAACATGCCGCCTTAACTATTTACAAAATACAGTACAGTAGTTGTGCTGGCTGCAGAAATTGTTTTCATTATTTAAAAGTAAATGTATAACTCAGTGGAATGCCACATTCTCAGATAATGAATGGAATATGCACAAAATGTATATTACATACCTTTATTTCAGATAGAATGTATACAGTTTTTACAGTGCCTTATTTTTTATTAGTTCTGGCACAATTTATCATAAAACTGTACAGATTTCTCTGTGTTTGTCAGTATTAGTTCCTGACATTGCAAATAGCAAACTTTTCATATAAAAACACAGTTTCTGACAAATAAATGTATGTATCATCTAATAAATTATGTATTATGTATTATTATTTAAAAAACTCACATTAATGGGTTGAAAGTCACTGTTCAATATTAAGATTTAAACACTTCCCTGGTCTCAGTTTGTGTCCAACTTCATCAGAGAATTTGTATAATAAAAGTATAGATTCCTAAAGAGGCTTAAGTGACACAAGTCAGAGAAGTGTAATGACAACATACTTGCCAATAGCTGAGAGCAGGAAATGGAGTGCTTGAGGATGTGCACGCTGAGTAAGAGCAATGTTTGTGCATTCAGGACTGAGAGAGCGACGAAGGATTGCCTGCAGGAGACCATGTGGTGCCACTTCAATTACAATGGCATTCTTTGGAATATGTCTGCTGGCCTCCTCAAATAACACAGCACCCAGAAGATTGTTGGTGTGGTACTCTGCTGAGCAATAGCGTGCTAGAGATGAATCCCACTGTTCCTCGGAACAGATGAGCATATCCAACGGGCTGACCGCAATTTTGGGTTTTGGATAACCTGAAACAGTTAAAAACCAAGTATTAAATTGAATGATTCCTCAGTAATATGTAACAGGCTCTTCTTACAGGGACTGGAGTGATGAAGAGCATAAAATAAGCATTAAAAATTCCTGAATGGAGTGTCTGGTGTCACATATTATGCTATAGTCAGCACAGTACAGCAAAGCATAGAATGCAAAACTTCACACAAGACACAACTGTGTAACAGTAAATTATAATTTCATTACACATTGCATAATTTGTGATTTTGTATCCTGCACATTTTCTGGTACTCATTTACTACATAAAGCATCTACTGGTAAGAGGGCAAAATGGGAGTAGAAAATTACACTCAACAGAAGAATCCATTTTCTCCTGTATATCCTTAAGCAGAAAACATATCAAAACCATTGTGTTTTTGGATGTGACACCACATGGTTGGGTACTAGTATCACATTCCAGAAGACAGTAATCTTGATAGATACTGCCAAGAGAACGTCAAATTTCACATAAACCACATTTCAGAGTGTTTCAAATATTGTCATCTGATTTATGCTTTATGTCACGTTCCTACTGTTTTTCTTTTGGTACAAACTGGGCTAATCAGAATAAGATGCCAGGATGCAATTACAATAAAAGAAAGGATGAAATATTTTGTGCATAAAATTTGATATTCATTCTGGGATGTGACACCTGTAGTTTGGTAAAATGTTCCAATACTTCAGAGGAATCTGAATCTTTGTCTTCAGGACCCTGAAGATGGAAGCAGCAGCTTCCTTCGAAACGTTGCTCCCTATCTATCAAACGTCATTGATCTCAGAAGTCATAATCTTAATACTGCATGCATGTCTAGACTTTTCTATAAATATTGTGTTCATCGATTTTCACTGACTGACATTGAATAGTGTGAATTTCATACGTATTGGTTCCAGCATTAGCATAAGTTAAGCCCTTTTGCTTGTAATATAACTTTTCTTTCATCAGGCTTCCCTGTGACTCTTTTTTATGTGACTTGAGATTGTGAAATTAAGTCTGACCTTCTTGAGGTACTTCAGTAAAAGAGGTGCAGCAGGTTGTATGTAGCGACTGTGATATGCAATGTTGGCAACATTGACTACTCGAGCAAATACACCTTTTTTTTTAAGGTCAGCCACAAATCTTTTCACAGAATCAACAGGACCGGAGATTGTGCTGCTCTGCTGACTGTTGTGGCACGCCACATCAATATCTGGAGGCAACATGTCCTTCACCTGGTCATACCCCAGACCTGCAAAATACAGACCACTCTCACCTGAATTTGTACACACTTCTAACGGAATAAATGAGGAATGCATCATGCCAAATGATGGTTTTATTTTTCCCTGGGAAGAAAAGTGTTCCTAATGGAATAAGATTAAATGTGAGTAGGAAGAGATGTACATTTCTTAAATTAATGTGATAAAGCCCAGTGCTTACTTTATGTACAAACAGGTTTCCAAATAAACAAGATAGGCAATTTACATACAAAGTAACATTGTGGTACGTTCACATAACCATTCTTGCAGTGGAAACACAACAATGCATTATTCTGTGTGTATTGTTGAGCTACAAGTCACTGTCAACTATATAAAAATATTGAGTGTTGCACAACAGTGCTTTTATGGCACATTTATGTCACCGGCAACAATAAAACATACATAGGTCTTCATGTAAAGTATCCGATGCCGCACTGAAACCAAAGAATGTTCGTTAGCTCATGGCCTTCTTTAGACGTACAATTTGGCTCAACATATTTTAATGACAAATAAGTCGTTGTGCAGTTCTCAGTTTTTGTAAGTGTTGCCACAAAACATTTTACATCAGACAGAATTAATGAATTATGAAGCAGGAAGTATTAAATATTATGAGCATATGTCTGTATCTTGCCTGAGTTATACAGCATGCAAATCACGTCTTTTCTATGCAGCATTACATTGCCATGTGTGGCCTGTCCTGCTCTACCATACTTTTCCACATTATCTCACAAAGGGCATGATTTAAAAAAAAAAAAAGTTACTGAACATAAAATGTGTTTTTCTATTTTTCTGTAACTTGCGTCTCAAATATTTCTCATTCTAAGAAGAATTCAGCGAGATATTGTCAGAAATCTACATAGGGCATCATGTAAAGTACCCGTTATTCTTGTCAGATTTTAATCAAACTTGAATTTTCTTGACAGATTTTCGAAGAATACTCAAATATCAATTTCATAAAAATCTGTCCAGTGGGAGCCAAGTTATTCCACACAAACAGATGTACAGACAGACATGATGAAGCTAACTGTCACTTTTTTCAATTTTGTGAATGCACCTAGAAATTGCAAGTTCTGCCCACAGTGTGTATTTCTGTGTTCCCTATTGTTCCCTATGATTTTTATAATAAATAGCCATTACTTCCCTGTACAATATAAACTGATTTGTTTTTATAATTGAGGAAGATAGTGTTTATTGTGTGAAACAAATTGAGTTTTTAAATGTATTTCATGTTTATTTTCATTTTTAAAGGGTTACAATAGAAAGTTCTGTACATAAGTCAACTTTAGTAATTATTAGTAACAGATCATGTTAATACTTTCTCTCTTTTATGACAGAAGGTCCTAGCAGGCCACTTTTCTGCTATGAGATAAATTACAAAATAATGTCAGATTTAACACATTGCATAAATAACATTCCACAAAATGCTATACATGCAAATGTAAAAAATACATTGGAAGAATAAGCTCTGATAACATACCCTCCCTATAAAGTAGGCAAGTAATATATTTCACCCGGGGGGGAGGGGGGGGGGGGAAACCGGTGCACTCCCCATGTCAGAAGAACTGCTGTAAAAAGATATTCTACTTTGTAATAGGTCAACTAGACCTATAATTGGAAAGGGTGATGAGAATAACAATAATAATGGTGAATTTTCCCTTTTAAAACTTGTATTACATATAATCATAACATAATAATGAAACTTGTAAAATGCAAAGAGCAAAAGAACTGCCTATATGTTTCTTACTGCATCTACACCATGTCAGATATAACCTAATTTAGTTACTGCACTGACAATGGAAGTTTTAATACTATGAACATTGTTCCCTTCTGGGATGTTATATCATTCACCTACCCTCATGAATGAGATAGCCGGTTCCTCTGAAAAACTGGTACATTTCCACCAGTCTGCATGGAGTTACATCTCAAAAGCAGTCTCTGTTGTCACCAAGACGAAAGCCTCAAATCTCACTATATAATAGTATGATCTATATAATTACACACCACAGTCTGGAAGCATATCTTGTCTTTTGATTTGTATTTTGTAAAAAATGGCTGGATTGCAGGGACTGTGCAAGCTTCATGAGATGGGTTGATGAGTGAGGAGCCATATTGCCAACAGGCTGTAGAAGTGGCGTTAGTCAGTGACCATGTATGCCAGAAAGTGATAAGACTATTATAATATAACAGAAGGGAGGAAAACACACAGAAAATCTGTCATCACTACCACCACTACTATCTACACCAAAATCAACTTATATTGTCTTTCTAGCCTATAAAGTATGTAATACACATCTCACCTATTGGTGAGATAACCCAGACAAATTTGTGCAAATGGAATCAGGATCTACAAGAAAAATTTATATCTGAAAATTGCAGAACAGAAGGGATTTGAAACATCCTGAATGACATACCATAAAAACAAGATGTTATGAATATAAATACTGTATCTGGTTTAGGACAAAAGGAAACAAAATCACAACACTCCATCCAAAGTACAAGTCTTTTAAGAGTATTTAACCTAGGATGGAAATTCTAATGGTCAATCTAAAAAGTCTCATTTTCTGTTTTTCAATTCCATATTAAACTTTCACAACAAAATGAACACACTTCACTGTATGACAGCATGTCCAATCTTATATCAACCATGAAAAGTGGTTATGTGAAAGTACTACCTCAGCTAGATAGTAGGGAGGAGAAATGGGGAGGAAGCAAAGAAAAGAGAGTGGGTGCCACTGGGACACAAGTGTGCATTAGCAATAAAAACATCATGTGGACATGTACAGAAGATGTAAAAATATAGGAAATCATTAAGCACTGCCACAATTTCAAGACAAGGAGTGTGGATAACCATTTATGGATAATGAAGTCAATCATATTGAACAATATGCATTAGGTATACAAAATATGTGATTCAGAAAAAGAAAATAAATAACAAAGTTCTTTGTGATACACAGTAAACATGTACAGGTGGTGAATGTTTTATGAATTTTATCATCTTCTACTCCCTCAACAAAAATACTGTTAAATTTAGAATCATGACAAAATTTACTGCTTAACAAGCAGCAACAGATGCCTCACCAATTGCAGCCATATATCCTGTGATTAGATTGGACTCTATTGAAGCCATGCCTCGGTAGTATGCTGCCAGCAACATTTCCTCCAGAGTGAAACATCCATCAGCATATGCACAGCCCAACTCCCCCACTGAGTGTCCAATCATTCCATCAGGAACAATCCCCACAGCTGTGAGTGCATCCAGCAGTGCCAGCTGTTGCAGAACAAAACTACATACTTTGTTACTCAGTTAAGGTTAGTCTCACTAAAAATGAGTATATTTGAGCTTTGACAGATCATAAGCATATTTTGTAACATATTTTTGCCTTTTAATACACAATATCATGTGGCTGAAATTTACCGACATTTTGGAGGAAATTGCTGCCTACAGTATTTAGGTCACTCAACACCTCTTTTATCCTAAGCATAGGGCATCAGGTTCCTCTGAAATGGCGATAAACTTCTGCCACATTAGGTGGCATGAAATCCAAAAAGACAGCATTATTCACAATCATCAAAACCATAAAGACAGTATATTTTGCAGTACCTAAAATAAGAATCAGTTTCAACATTTTTGCACCTGCCTACATGGTAACTCTGAAGGAATGCACTTCAGAAGTGGGAATCAACACAGGAAAGGAATCTGTTTACTCCCAATGATATGATAATGATTACAGCTAACAGAGAAGCGTTATAGGCTAACATGGACCTTGACATACACCTATATCAGGGCTCCTAGTATCTCCCACATTCAAGACGCTGTAATGTGAGGAAAGAAAAATGCACATAGAAGAATTCACTACCAGATTCAAAAGTCATGTCAGACTACCAGATTTTGCTTATAGGAATTATTATTTTTAGTTCAATAAAACTTCCTGGGGATAGCAGCCATGTCAGGTGGTTGAATGGTTGAACATTTCAAGAACTTCTTGAGAACCCTCAAACAGCAGCAGCACACACTTTCAAAGATAGGAGATGCAGTTAGCCCAAATTAGTGGATACTTTTTATTAAAATAGGTCATTAAGGTACATGTATTTTTGAATTCAAATTTTGGAATTACATAAAGGAAACCTGGTGTCATGCATTCTTTAGAAAATATTTTGTGTCTACATTTCATTTATTGTTATAAGAAAAATATATCAAACAATTACATTAGCTGTGGGTAGCAGATCCTAAAGGTTGAACAATGCTATTACTGAAATCCACAAATGAACATTAACCTGAACTAGTTCAATCTACCTCACTGTGCCCGAAAATCTGCGGAAACTGTAACGTTCGTACAGTACATATATACACATAACCTAATAAATTCTTTACAATACTGTGTATTTCTAAATTATTAGCAGCAATGTTACTCAAAAACAAAAACTTTTACAGCATATAAATGTAAGTAATATACTCCCACCTGAATTGCTGCAATACCAACAAAGGAGTGTAAAATGGTGTCAAACACCGAGGCATCATCAGTTGTAATTATGTGTTTCAGATCCAGTCCCTTATCTTTGAGAATGTCATGACACTTCTCTATTGTAGCAGCACACACTGGTAACTTCAAAAGGTCACGGCCCATGCCTGACCATTGGCTGCCCATACCAGAGAATACAAACCAGACTGGGCGCTTTGTACTATCTACATGCTGCAAAGAAACAGTCTCATTTACAATATACGTAATATTTAACAATGATGAAAGTGAACCTACATGTTACATAAGTAAGTCCGAAAGTAGATCTGAAAGTAGAGTTTTGTAAAACAATTAACACTCCCTCTCTTTTTGTTGAAAGTCCTGGAATATAATTGTCTAATGTCTTACACACAAAGAAGCTAGGATTCAACACCAAAAGTAGCCTGTTTGACCTTCATAAAAATGGTAAACCATCTTTAACACTTGTAGAAGAAATGTGAAATACAAGTACAGCAACCCACAATTTGCCATTTGTATCCAGTTTTGCTAACTGCCATCTTTGAGTTCATATACCTTTGTTTCTAGCTTATTTTCCTTCAAGGAAAGTAACCAGGCTAATAAAATCATCATGCTTGGTGCGTGTGTGCATGCACACACATGGTTTAACAATGTTTTCTTAAATATTCACACAATCATGAAAGTGTTAAAAAAAAGGTACAGGCTATAGAATAATAAAATATGTATTTTATTTTGTATACATTATTGCTAAAAATGTGACATTTTCAAATAATTCCTTTGTAATTATGCCCCATTGTATCTACAGAACAAAACATATTTTAAAGTGTTGTGTGCTGGCTTAGACCTTACTTATCATTATACTTATTTTCTGTACTATCTCACCCTTCATTTCGTTTCATTTATTTTATAACATTCCATAAATCCATAAAATGGCATATGTTGGATTCACAACATGTCAACAGAAACACATACACACTATCAACAAACATACTTAGAAAATAGCGTAATAAGTAAAATTGTTAACAATTTAAATGTGTGGCAACATATATGGAAAACAAAATACTCGTTTGTTCCAAGTCAAGTACAAGACAGTGTTAACATACACAATAACAGAGCAATTTGGGCCAGAGTACCAAGACATATAGGGTCTCTAAAATATAGCTATAGACAAATACACTATATGCCAAAGGAAAAGAAATTACCTAGAAAATGACGTGGCTTCAGACAGTCAAATGTCCTCAACAATAAGGCTTGTGAGCATTACAAAACAGTATAATAATTTCATAAAATAATATTTAACATTATAATATAAAATAATATAAAAAAATTTTATATAATTTATAAAATTAGGGTGACTATAAAAATATAAGTGCTGCTATATTGACATAATTTTACGATGAATGGTTGGTTCACTTATACTGTTTGTTGCACATTCTCTCTGAAAATTATCTGTTTATAGTTACTGTACATAAATGACATAATATTTCCAAGCTTGTTTTGAGACTTTGCCCACAGCTTTGTACATCAGTTTCCCCACACTGGTCAAATTAACAACTGGCCAATGACATTAATTCTTCCTTTACACAACTCTTTATTTCTGTATTAAACTCACAGAGTAACATGTTACGGCCGAAAACTATCAGCCAATCATCAGCTTGTATATTCATATACAAAAAATAATTTTGTAGGAATCAGTTGTTATTTATTTTCATTTGCAAGTAATGTGCAAGTTCCTCAATTAAGTGTTTTGCACACTAAAAATGGAAGTTCAACAGACTCGTTCATGGACGTACCTGAATATCATGGAATGGTTTCTCACCCAGTGGAACGATGGTGTAACCACGAAACATATGGTTGCTTATAGGGGATGAGTGTATGTCATGCATCAGTCTGATGAATTCCACATCAAGTGGCATTGACTCCAACTGTAAACAATGTAAATATGACATCTAGAAATAGCAGATTGGTGTCACACAAGTCACACAATTTTTTTCACACTCTCTGCTACCATGCTGTCAAAAAAGTCCAACAAATTTAAATGGCAGGATTCATGACTTGAAAACATATACTGTTATGTACAATACCTATTTATTTATGGTCCATAATTTACTTTTGGTTTAAAGTTTTATTTGTTCATTGTGTAGCCTGAAATTATTGATACCAGGAAAACATATAGCCCATTTTGGCCTAATTCAGCAATGTAAAATAAGTCAATGGTTAAACTAGAAAAATAATTTTATGCTGATAATAAAATTATAGATGATGAGTGATCTGTCACAGAGAGGAGGAACAGAATGGAAAATGTTGATTACAGCACATCTTGTGGAGCACCATGGAGAACACTGAGTGACAAGATTTGAAGGAATGGGCAAAAAGAAGTCTAATGACCAAATCTGGTAGAGGAAAAGGATCCATTCCTGCAACATTTGAGGTTGACATAGTGGTGTTGCTTTAGATTCTCAAATCTTCTGAAAAGCTACAGTGTGTCAACTCATAAAGAAGATAAAGATATTTTGAAGGAATGTAGTGCCTTCATGCTCAGGGTCAAGTAGTCCAAGAAGGTAAGAATTCTTCTTGGACTGCTTGACTCTGTACATAATGGCAATATATTCCTTCAAAACCTCATACGGAAAGAATATGAGCTCATTACAACCATTTCATACAAAATAATGTAACAGGTGAACTTAATAACATTACTTTATGCAAATAAATCATATATGTATCCAAAAGCTAATGAGCAGAACACATGAATTCCAGACTAATAATGAAAAATTCAGTGTAAAGCTGCAACCTAAATTTCACATAGAAGAAAATTGGTTAATTTGTCCCTCATAAGTTAAAGCATATGAAGAAATCCAAGTGCAAAATTGTGGACAAATTACTGTGTCTTGTTTTCATCACTGCCAAACTGCTATGGAATTAGGCCATTGTTTTACAAATTTTGGCCTGTTGTCCAATAGTGTCCCTCATAAGTTAAAGCATATGAAGAAATCCAAGTGCAAAATTGTGGACAAATTACTGTGTCTTGTTTTCATCACTGCCAAACTGCTATGGAATTAGGCCATTGTTTTACAAATTTTGGCCTCTTGTCCAATAGTGTCTTCAAGATTCCTTGAGTGCTTTCATTGGCCTGACTTCTATTTTCTATTGCTTAATATTAAACAAAGCTACCTACTGCTTAAAGAGTATAAAGTGATAAAGTTTGGGTTTTATTATTGATGGAGAAAATCCAAATATCATAGGTGATCTATTAAAATAATTCATCCTCTATTTTTTATTCAGTAACCAACAAATGCACAAACATAAACTACTTTATAGTTTTTATTAATATTGATATATTCCCCTACACGTGTTTCGATCCATAGACCATCTTCAGGGGGGTAACAAGCTACTACGTGTAGGGGAATGCATCGATATTAATAAAAACTATAAAGTAGTTTATGTTTGTGCATTTGTTGGTTATTGAATAATAAGTGAAAATGCACGGTGAAACCAATATAAAATTCATCCTCTATTTACAAACAGAGTTATTCCCCTGAACATGGCCAAACACATTTCATAATTCCTGCCTTCAAAAGAGTAAACTTGTGTCATAGTTACATACTTTACAGAGCAAGTCTTCCATTCCTTCATGCGTCCTCCCAGAGACTACAACAAGTCTTGGAATTCTGTCATCATGTTTATCCTTTTGAGTGTGATAATCACAGGATTTTAACAGCAAGTGTCCGTACATTCCAGTCATACTAATTGCATTCACTGCTGCCAACTCACAATTCCACGGTGTTGCCTCTGTTACAACCTGCACAGACACAGCTGCTCAGACAGACTTACAGATTTACATGGTATTTACAACTGATGATTCAGTGGTCTGACAAGTAAATCCAACTTCTCCAGATCCCTTAGCAGAGAAATTTTTGGATTTCTGTCTCTTCAGGTCATTATGATTGTTTGAGAAGAAAATGTGATGTAAATGTAGATGATGATGATGATGATGATGATGATGATTGGTGCTACTGATGATGATAATTCCAGTTCAACAATCACAATAACAATAACAACACTACCAATAATGAGCACACAAATAATTTTCTAACAAATGTAATCAAGTTTTGAGGTTTTTGCAGTGGTGTACATGAGGATCTGTTCTTCTGGGATATGATGCTACATTCCGATGTTTTTAGGCAAATAGTTTCCTCATCTTAAAGGACTGGTAAGTCCAAAACAAGACATTTCAACCTTTGAAGATGAGGACACTACATTGCCTTTAAAACATCAGGATCTGACTAGCCATTAACCCAGTGTTACATCCCAGAAGAATGGAATCCTAAAATACAGTACTTCTTGATAATGCAAAGACTTTATCTGAAACATATTTTGTTCATAAAATATATATTTTACAAGATTAATGACCCTCAAGTATTACACTGACGAGCTGAAAATATAAACTGAAGACAAGTGTATGAGTGACTCTTTGCCAAATCTGTTAATGACTTATATTCAGAAAAGAAAATTATAACTCACATATTCATTCTGTCATGCCAGTATAATTTGCAAACCGTATTATACCAGCACATAAAAATTCAGTTTCAAAAATTCCACTATAATTTGATGCTACCTAGCAAATTTTGTTTTAACACTGATTCTGTATTTTCAGACTATACCCACCTGAACTCTATGAAGTAACCACAGTTCAGTGAGTCAAATGTAATGTTCAACACTACTCACCTTAAGTCTGTTATCAATAAGTGCTGGAATATTGGGTGATGGCTGCTTGTAATTAATGTTGGGTGGGATCTGACCTGTCTGCATGGCTATCAGCACCTTGGCAACTGAAAAAAATGTGGATGCTGCATTTGCATGCCCCAGATTGGACTTGATTGAGCCAATGAGTAGAGGAGATTTACGGTTGTGAAGAAAGACCTTGTCCACTGCATTTAGCTCCTCTTCATCCCACGTCTACACAGTCAATATCCAAAGACAAGCACTCTTTTAATTTTAAAATAACTTCACATTCCACTTACCAGTATGTTTGTTTTTTTAATAAAACTTTGTTGGGTTAGCAGCTGCATCAGGTGGTTGAACCATGAGTGAACCAATGTTTTTAAGAATGATCTCTGTTGTCATCAAGTTTGTTCACCATTCAACCATGTGATGTGGCTGCTAGTCCGGGAAAAGTTTTTGTTATTGAATTCAGTCACTGTGACAGCTTTCAATTATAAAAAGATATATTTTCCACAGGAAGTTAATGAAGACCAGCAGCAATACAGAAATATCTGTATGACACATACTGCAAGATTATGGTTCAGTAGATTTCTCAATGATTTTCCACTCCATCCACTCCATGACAAGTGGGCACCTTGTTCAGAAAGGATAAAACATCTTCAAATTGTGAATGGAGATGGCTTCCAGATATGGAGGATAATTGTGAACGTATGGAATGGGCTCTTCAAAGGTTTGGAGACTTCAAAATAGAAGGGCAAGTAATTCACACTGCGAAAAATGCAGATAACCTTGTACTACTGACTAAGGAAGAAGCAGTGCTACAAGACATGATTGATTGACTTACTAAAACTGGATTATGCTATGGAATGGAAATGAATGTGGAAAAAATTAAGGTAATCAGAATCTCAATGCAACCATCCGTAGTATCAATTATGACAGATCAAAAATAGCCGGAGAATGAGGAATATTTCAACTATTTGGGTAGAATGATAACAAATGATGCAAGATGTACACGTGGAATTAAATCCAGGATTGCCATGGCAAAAGCAGCACTCAATAAGAAGAAGGCTCTTTTCACCAGCAAATTGGACTTAAATTTAAGGAAGAAACTAGTAAAGTGCTACATTTGGAGCATAGCTTTGTATGGTGCTGAAACTTGGACACTTTAGAAAGATCAGAGATACCTAGAAAGTTTTGAAATGTGATGCTGGAGAAGGATGGAAAAGATCAGTTGGACCGATCATGGGGAAATGAAGACGTATTACAAAGAGTCAAGGAGGAGAGGAATATCCTACAAACAATAAAAAGAAGGAAGGCTAACTGGATTAGTCACATCTTGCATAAAAACTGCCTTCTAAAACAAGTTATTGAAGGAAAGATAGAGGGAAGGATAGAAGTGATGGGAAGATGAGGAAGATGTAAGAAGGTACTGGATGACCTTAAGGAAAAGAGAGGATGCTGGAAATTGAAAGAGGAAGCACTAGATCGCAATCTGTGGGGAACGTGCTTCGGAAGAGGCTATGGACCTGTTCTAAGACAGACAACAGAATGAATGATGGAATGGGTACCCATGAGCCACTCATAAGGAGCAGCCATCCAGGTTGCAGATTTTGTGGTGTGCTAAGAAGTCCTCATTGTAAAAATCCAGCATGTTATACAATGCTACACTGGGCCTTGTTCTTAAACAGATTGGCTGGAATCATCTAAGCAACTGAAAATGGACGTAATTTTTGGAACTTTGAAACGTTAGGAGTCTCTACAGATCAGGTTCATTGAAAACAGTAGTAGAATTAGATGGGACAAGAGAAGCATTAAACCAGCAAACAATTATATATTTTTCTATAGCAATAGGACTGCTAACCATAACTTAGGAACAAGCTTTTCTGTGCAAAAGGAAATCTTATTAGCAGCTACAAAGGCAGAGCTCATTACTTACACGATGTCACATACAAAATTAAGATCTCGTTGGTGTCATATTGTTCAAGTATGTATGCTTCAACTGATGATAAAGATTTCATAAGAAAAACAGCTTTTATAAGGAAGTTGAGCATGAATTCACTCAATGGCCTAAGAGTCAAATAAAAATTTTAATATGGATTCAGTGCAAAATCAAAAAGAGAAAATTTTCTCTAACACAAAATTACAAATAAGGGTTAACATGAAACGAGTACTATTAAGAGGGCTACAATACTAACAAACAAGGATATAAAACACAACTAGTGTATATTATATACTTTATTGTGGCAATATGTTTCGACCTAATTCGGTCATCTTCAGGCCACTTATATTAAAACTCACAAAAGTACTTTATATACATGTATTAGATGGTATTAATAATTAATACTTCTATGAATTTTAGTATAAATGGCCAGAAGATGGCCGAAGTAGATTGAAACATGTTGCCGCAGTAAAGTACATAATATACTCGTACATTTGCTGTGTTTGACGGTATCTAAATTATTCTTTGTTGCAAAATAATACAAGAAGGCTTGACTCGAAGCGGGTTATGGAAACCTCTCTTTCACCTCCTTAGAGAAAGTAGACGGCGACCCCCACCCCCATTAGTGGTGACTAGCCCACAGTCCTTGTGAGGACCACATTCTCCCTCTTCCTGTTCCATGTTCTCCCATTTTCCAGTGCTGCTTTTCCTTTAGCTGCATCAGTTTCTGTAATTCTCTTTCTTCCCCCCCGGCTCCAGCTGCTCTTCACCCTCGTTTCTTTCCCTCCATCTGCTGTCTGGTTCCTTTTCATTCTTATTCTTACTTTTTGTATTCACATTTGTTATTTTATAGATTGATTTATTTTTATATATTTCTATATTTTTTACATTCTGTATTTTTAATTTTTCTTTACTTTTCACCATGATAAGTGGGTCCCTGTCACCATGGCATGGTGCGTCCTAAGACTGCGGATGGAGGAACGGCCTCCGGATATGGAGGGTAGCTGCAAATACATTGAATAAGCAGTCACGGACAGACGACAAGGGGTGGTCCTCCAGCTTGGGGGTTGGGTGAGGTGCTAACAACTCCTAACCATAAAAAATTATCACGTTACGAATCATCTGACAAAGCCTCAGATCTGGACTGATTCTTTGGTACAACTTAAGCAATGGAAAAGGAATATGAGATTTGTGACATGGAATGTGAAGAGCCTGTATAGGTCAGGGTCACTTATGACAGTGGCCAGGGAATTAGCGAGGTATAAATTAGATTTATTGGGTATACAGGAGGTTAGGTGGAACAAAGAAGGTGCAGTAAGATCAGGGGATTATACTTTTTCTATGGAAAAGGAAATGAAAGTCACCAGTTGGGAACAGGTTTCTTTGTACACCAGAGAATAGTATCAGCAATTAAGAGAATACAGTTTGTTAGTGATATGATTTCATATATGGTGCTGAGAGGTCGCTGGTGTAATATCATTGTTCTGAATACGCATGCACCAACTGAGGAGAAAAGTGATGACTCAAAGGACAGTTTCTATGAGGAATTAGAACAGGTTTTGATCATTTTCCTAAGTACCATATGAAAATTCTGTAGGAGATTTTAATGCAAAATTGGGAGAGAGGATAGATTCAAACCGACGATCAGGAAGGAGAGTTTACATGAGGATAGTAATGATAATGGTGTTAGAGTAGTAAACATTGCCACATCAAAAAATCTGGTTGTTAAGAGCACGATGTTCCTGCACCAAAATATTCATAAATATACCTGGACCTCTCCTGATGGGAAGACTCATAATCAGATCGATCACGTATTGATAGATAGGAGATGGCAGTCAAGTATACTCGATGTAAGATCTCTCAGGGGAGCTCACTGTGATACTGATCACTATCTGGTGGTTGCAAAAGTTAGGGAAAGACTGGCGGTAAGTAAACAAGCAGCACAGAAGTTTGATGCGGAGAGATTTCATCTCAACAATCCAAGTGAACTAGAAGTTAGGAAACAGTACCAGATAAAGATCTCAGACAGATTTGAAGCTTTGGAGAACTTAAATGTTAGTGAGGACATAAATAGGGCTTGGGAAAACATTAAAGAGAGTATCAAAATCTCAGCTAAAGAGAGTCTAGGGCTGTATGAAAGGAAGCAGCATACACCATGGTTTGACGAAGAATGTTCAAAATTTTTAGATCAAAGGAAGCAGGCTAAAATGCAGTGGTTACAGAATCCAAACCAAAGTAATGTAGATGATCTGAACAATGTAAGACGTGAAGTTAGTAGACATTTCAGGAACAAAAAGAAGGAATATCTGAAAGCTAAAATTAATTAACTTGAAACAAACAGTAAGAACAAGAATATCAGAGATTTGTATAGGGCATCAATGACTTTAAGTAGGGTTACCAGTCTAGAAATAATGTAGTAAAGGATGAGAAGGGTGATCTGGTTGCAGACTCCCACAGTATTTTGGCTAGGTGTAGGAATCATTTCTTTCTGCTATTGAATGTACATGGGGTTAATGATGTTAGGCAGACTGAAATACATACAGCAGAGCCATTGGTACCTGAGCCCAGTGACTCTGAGGTTGAGATGGCTATTTAAAAGTTAAAAAGGCACAAATCACCAGGTATTGATCAAATTCCAGCAGAACTGATTAAAGCAGGAGGTAGGACAATTCGTTCTGAGATCCATAAAATTATTAACTCTATTTGGCATAAAGAGGAATTGCCTGAGCAGTGGAAGGAGTCAATCATTGTACCTATTTATAAGAAGGGTGATAAAACAGATTGCAGTAATTATCAAGGCATATCACTTCTGTCAACCACATACAAAATCCTATCCAAACATCCTTCTGTCAAGGTTAACTCCATATGCAGAGGAAATTATTGGGGAGCATCAGTGTGGATTTAGATGTAACAGGTCAACTTCCAATTTTAACTCTCTTATTTTCATTCAATAGATTCTTACAAGGGTTAAAACAACCCATAGGATGTAGAATTAGTACTGATCATATATTATGCATTCGTCAAATACTTGAGAAAAAAATGGGAATACAATGAGGCAGTGCATCAGCTATTTATAGACTTCAAGAAAACTTATCATTCTGTTAGGAGGGAGGTCTTGCATAATATTCTCATTGAGTTTGGTATCCCCATGAAACTAGTAAGCTAGTAAAAATGTGTCTAAATGAAACCTATAGCAGAGTCCTGGTAGGCAAACATATGTCTGACACATTTCCTATTAGAATGGTTTCAAACAAGGAGATGCTTTATCGCCATTGCTTTTCAAATTTGCTTTGGAATATGCCATTAGGAGGGTTCAGACAAACCAGGAGGGCTTGAAATTACCGTATATTCTCGAATCTAATCCGCATCCGAATCTAATCCGCACTCAGGTTTTGGCGATTTCTTAAACGAAAAAAGTTAGTTCGCGATTCTAATCCGCACCTTTCCTTCAACCACCCCTTGCCCACGGGGCGACTGATTGAATAATATTGGATGTTACCAATGCGTTAAAATCCGACGCTACGCCTGTGGCCGATGAGTCATACCGATAGAGATGGGGCCTTTCTCAACAGACGTGCGCAATCTCGTCTGAAGCCAGCTGAGCCTTAGTTGTTGAAACGTGGGAGGTGCTTGTTCCAATTTGTCGTGTACCGTAGTTATGGAAGAGGAACGCCTGAAATCTAAACGACTCTCATATACGGCAAAGTTCAAACGTGAAGTTATTCGGTGCGCAGAGGAGAATGGAAACCGCAAAGCCGCTGCAAATTTTGGAGTTGATGAAAGCAACGTTCGACTATGGCGGAAACACAAGGCAGCGATGACATTGTATGGGAGGACGATGTTGAAGATAAAGATGATAGTGACTGGGTGGAGAGCACGGATAACGATTCAGTTATGAGTGATGACGGCGAGTCTGATGAATAATAAATTATAATAACAAATAATAAAATAATAGATTATTGTATTGTATTGTTCTTACGGCACGTACAGCAGCTCAATCATTTTTCCAAAATCCAGCTCTAGACCGCGAATCTAATCCGCATCTAATTTTTAGCCCTCTAAAACTGTAAAAAAGGGTGCGGATTAGATTCGAGAATATACGGTAAATGGTACACATCAGCTTCTATTTTATGCTGATGACGTTAATATATTGGACGGAAGCGCACGCTCTAGTAGTCGCTGGTAAGGAGATTGGTCTAGAAGTACATGCTGAGAAAACTAAGTACATGGTCATGTCTCGAGATCAGAATGCGGGACAAAATCACAACATAAAGGTAGATAACAAAGCCTTTGAAAGGGTGGAACAGTTCAAATATTTGGGAACAACCCTAACGAATCAAAATTCCATTCAGGAAGAAAATAAGAGCAGATTGAAGTCAGGGAATGCTTGTTATCATTCGGTGCAGGATCTTCTGTCTTCCAGTTTGCTATCCAAAAATACAAGGAGGAACATAGGCTGATGGTGGATATTTGGGCCTAAGAGGGACGAGGTAACAGGGGAGTGGAGAAGACTACATAACGAGGAACTTAATGATCTGTATTCATCACCAAATATTATTCGGGTGAACAAATCAAGAAGAACGAGGTGGGCGGGGCATGTAGCATGTATGGGGGAGGGGAGAGGTGCATACAGGATTTTGGTGGGGAGACCTGAGGGAAGGAGACCACTTGGAAGACCCAGGCGTAGATGGGAAGATAATATTAAAATGGATCTTCAAGAAGTGGGATGGGGGGCATGGACTGGATTGATATGGCTCAGGATAGGGACAGGTGCCGGGCTCTTGTGAATGCGGTAATGAACCTTCAAGTTCCATAAAATACGGGGAATTTCTTGACTAGCTGAGGACCTGCTAGCTTCTCAAGAAGGACTCTGCTCCATGGAGTTAGTTTACTTTTTCATACTTTTTATTATTTATCACAAATTTATTTTTTATTCTTATCTTTATTTTTATGCTTATTTTGTTTATTTTTATTTTTTAGTTTCTGTTGACTTTTATTTTTTATTTATTTCTTTATTCTTATTTTTATTTGTATTCTTTATTTGTATTTATTCTATTTTATTATTATTATTTTTACATTTTTTTCTTATTAGTCCTCTATTTGTTGTATTTCTATTTTTACTTTTTTATTTATTTAATTAGTTATTTATTATTGCCTTTTTTCATTTTCACATCCTTCATTTGATATACTTCCCTTCCTTGTTATTGCTGCATTCCATACATTTTTCTCCCATTATTCTCACCCTGCTAAACTGGCAACAAATTAGCCGCCCTGGGACCGGTTCTCGCCCAGGTATCCCACTAGCCACTTTACACGTCTCTCTTCCCCTCCCCTCCTTCTTCCTGTTTTGGGTTTCTATTCTCCTAATTTGTTTATTTTTATTTTTAATTTTTATATTTTTTGTTTTATTTGTATCTTATTTATTTAGCTTTATCTTAATATTTTCTTCCCTTACTCTTACTTCTCTCGATACCCCTAGTGCCTAACATTGTCTCCATCCACCCCTCTCTTACCCTGGTTCAACCTTATTGGCTCTCGTCACGCCTACTGATTACCACACCGCGTGCACCTTCCCATTTAGAATCTATGTTACAGGTTTCTGGCTTTCTTTTATTCTCAGACTCTTGACCTGTGAAGATGGGACTGATACGTTGCCCTGAAACGTTGGTAAACAATTACTACACGACACCGTGTAATATCCCAGAAAAGCGGAGATCTCTTACCACCACACTTGCTAGGAAAGAAACCTACACAGCTACCTAACCTACTTAACCCTTTGAATGAGCCCTGGTTGCAGACAGTTTCATGGCCTTAAACTCTTATGATGAATTCTGATGGCTGTGTGTAATTATTTGTGTAGGCACTTGCATTCATTCATATTCTAGAGAAGCTACATATTTATGAACAGTACAGACACATGATTTCGAAACCTCCCTGCTTGTATTTCTGTAAATCTGATTCACAGACAATGTGAAACCATTTTCTTATGTAGTACATGCACAGTAAAACTTTGATTATCCGTCAGTTTCTCTTAACCATCATGGTGTGTGTGGGAGATGTAGGAGGAAAAGTGCATGCATTCTTTATCACATGGTTTGTAGTATGTAATTAAGAGGGCATTTTTTTAATCTTTACCTATTCTGTAATGTTCATATTTAAATATATACAATGTAGTACGTAATATACTAAAGAATTTTATTTGTATTAGGCAGTGTGTAATTTTTAAGCACTTACTCTATTATCCATCTATTCTCATATCCATCATTGCTTCGGTCCCAACCCCTGATGGATAATCATAGATTTACTGTATTTAAATCTGATTTATATTACCTGAGAGGCATTTAAACCAGATAAGACTGGGTTAAGTGACTGAAAAATTTTGGTTCCTGCATAAATTATTCAATTGAACATAACATATTTGAAAAAATTCTTACCAATACTTTGGACTAAAATTAACCTTTTCTTACAGATTTGACACTTCTATTTCTGCAACTCTACTGACCTTAATTCCACTGCCATCGGCTTCCAAAAACTGCACTGTTGTGGGGTCAACACCACATGTCTCATAGAACTGTTCCAGCAATTTAATGAAGGGCTCTCTCATTGGTGAAATGAGGGGTGTCATCCTGTCCCCACAGATCTCCACTGCAGAGTGCACTATTGTTGCATATATTCGCTTAGCCAACTTTGCCTTCTGGAGAAGCATTACAGCCACACCATCACTCCGGGCATAACCATCAGCTAGAGTGCAGACACACTTAACTACATATTTTGCTAGACAGTATCAGTATATGTTCTTCTTTTAGGATGAAAAACTCAGTATCACACCCACATAAAATAAGGAAAAATTATTCAAATTATTCATTACAATATTATGGACAACAACTTTCAACCCTTCGCTTGCTTCCTGAATATTTATTGCTTCTTATAGAATCAGAGCCACTAATTCCATATCTGGCAACAAAATCAAAAAAATTAAAAAAAGAGTGAAAGACCTATAAGATATTTTCACCATCATTTCATGTTTCAAGTTAATGCTTCAGATTATGGTCTTCTATGTTCCTCTGTCACTACTCAGCGATGCAAAGAAAGAAATTTTTGAGATGAGAGCTCCTACCAAGTTTATTCCACCGCTCCTATATAGGTCTAATTCAATTCAATTCAATTTATTTCATCCCTTTGACAACTGCTTGTATAGGATACATCAATATTTCTATTTTATTCTAAAATCTATGTGTGAATTCTCACATACGTCTTACATAAAATGTATATACCCTTACACATACATATATAACTTGTAAACCATTGATCTTTTATAGTTATTATACAAAATGCTTAACCAATCTGTCATATCTATATCACCTACTTTTATACAAACAATATTCTTCTACTGAATAAAAAGATTGCTGCAGTAAAAACAATTTCAGCTTCCTTCTAAAATGTTGGATGTCTTCTATAGATTTAATATGGTTTGGCAATTTATTATACAATATCTTTGCTAAGTTTTAAACAGAATTTTTAAATACGTCTCTTCTCCAGTATTGAATATGAAAATCTTCTCTTTGAAGGGTATTATGATCATGTACAACTGAAATTTGTTCATACTTTCCTATATTTACTTTTACATAACACAAGACTTCCAAGATATATATATATATATATACAAGGGACTGTAAGTATATTCCATCTTTTAAACAGCTCCCTACACGATGTAGTTCTGCTCACATTGCTAATTATTCGTATCACTCTTTTTCGAAGCTTAAACACTTTTTTGCTTTCCCCATTATTCCCCCCAAAAAATAATACCATACCTTATATATGAATGAAAATGAGCAAAATACATACTCCTCCAAATATTTGTACCTGTGGTATACCACGTATTTGAGGGACTGAAGTACATAGAAACTTTTATTCATCTTGATACTCAGATATCTGATATGAACTTCCCATTTTAAACATTCAGTTAAGTGTAGACCCAGAAATTTTGTTTCAGCCGAATAATTAACATCTCTGTTATTAAATATAATTCGAGGTTTTAATGGAATCTTGTTCTGCCAGGTGTGAAAAGATAATGTTATTGATTTTTCAGTATTTATCACCAAACCATTTGTATCAAACCAATTGTAAAGAACTTCCATTGTACTATTTATTTTTTGTTCTAAAACCTTTCCATCTTCAGCCTGTACCAAAATATTAGTGTTGTCCACAAATAATACCGTTTCTGCTTCCAAAATATTTGTTGTTAAGTCATTAATATATAGCAGAAACAGTACTGGACCCAATATTAAGCCCTGCGGAACTCCATTTTTTATTTCTTTTAAACCCGATAAACATTTTTCTAAAATTGTTTTCTTGTTTCTTATGTACTTTATTTCAACACACTGTCTACGTCCTGTTAGATATGATTTAAACCTTTGATTCACTACTCCATGGAATCCATATGCTTCCAATATATCAAGCAATATTTTATGATTAATTACATCATAAGCTTTTCATAAATCTAGAAAAATACCAACTGTACTTATTTTTTTTTACAGTTGGCACACAGGACACATAACTTAATGTGGGCTCAGATCCACAGAAGTCAGTTGTAAGTTGAGAATTCAATCTCTTTACAACAGGAGTGCGCAAAATATATGATCAGGGACTAAACCTGAACTATTCTAACCAAAAACATGGTGTCTTAATGTGAGACCATCAGTTCCCTGAATAAAAGTACCTTCAGTTCTCAGTAACCTAGAGAAAAGGAAATCACTGAAATTGAAAAATATTATAAATTAATTATTCTTTTATACAAATTGCATGATACACATTAGTTGGATGCATATGGTGCATCATTAAGTACAAATTTTAAAAACCTCTACAACATTATATTGGAGAAATCGTTTGCATTCTGGCTGCATTTTATCTACAGCAGTATCACCAGGATGACTTACACCAACATACTAACCTGATGCATCAAATGATTTTGTCTTCCCATCTGGAGAAATAAGGCCAAGTTCTCTATAATGGTACGATGCTTCAGGCAGCAACACAAGGCTAACTGACCCAATAAGTGCTGCATCAAAATGCCCACTTTTGATTGCTTTATATGCTTCTGTGATAGCTTCAAGTCCACCAGTCTCCATTGATGTTAAAGCATGGCTGGTGGCTGGAAAATATTAAAGAGGGTCAACTTCATGCAATTATACTTTAACATCCATTATATAAAATAAACGCATAATTGCAAACAGTAACTATATGGGGAAAACAATAATTTTTGAACTGGCAAAAAAAACAGCAGACAAGGTAATTTTATGGTATTTATCCCAACTTTTACACATAAAAACCGAGAAAATTATACAAACGCATTCATTCAGGAGAGAAAATTATGAGCAGAATTGGAATTGGGCATCTGCTAATAAAAGTCATGTTAACCATTAACAGGTGAAGTAGCCCATGTGCATATCATGAAGGCACACAGGGGAGTGCAAGTATAGCACCACACACTCTTAAGCTTGGCACTAGATGGAGGTGAGTGGTCAGCTTGAGGCCCTGGTCACTTTACTACTGGAGAAACAGCAGCTGGCACCCACTGAATAGGAGGGTGGGTGGGCTCCGGAGCCCACCTGAACATTTCAGAGAAGAGAAATCTGTTAGCAGCTAGGACCTGAACCAAAATTCCTTGGCCATCTAGCCTGTAGCCCAGTTACTAGAAAGACTATGCCATCCTGGCTTTGGAATGTTAATCATTATGAAGGCACACATTGCAAATTAAAACATATAGACATACAAATTAAGATCTACTTCCATGCATACCTTCAAACACTTAGGCCAACCCATTTTACTCTGAAAGTTTATCCAATCATTATGTTCAGAAATATTAAAGTAGACAAGATTTTCATAACACATTATTGCCTTCTGGGTATGACACTATGTTGCAGCCTGGGAAATTAGCACCAACATTTTGTACGACGTACTGCCTCCATCTCCAGGGTTGAAGTTCAACTCTGAAGGTGGGTAAAGGTAAAGGTAAAGTTCTCCCTAGAACAGGCCACGAAGGCCCAGAGGGGAGTAGAGGTATAGTTCTACTCTTTCTTTAACCCTGGCACTAGATGGGGGTGGGTGGTCAACTCCACGCCTCAGCCGCTTTACCCCCGGGAAATAGACCTGGTACCCATTGTATAGGAGGCTGGGTTGGCCCCAGGGCCAATCTGGACGGCTGCGAAAAATCTCGCCCCAACCAGGATTCGATTCCCGGACCGTCCAGCCGGTAGCGAGTCGCTATACTGACTACGCTATCCCAGCCCGTCTAAAGGTGTGTACCAGCATTTTGTAGGTCACACTGCCTCCCATCTCTACGGTTGAATTAAACTCTGTAAGTGGGTACCAGCAGTTTGTAGGACATACTTCCTCCATCTCCAGGGTTGAAGTTCAACAGGGTGGAGGTAACACATTTCTCTGAAACACTGGTATCCAACTACCACACTACATGGTGTCATAAATCAGAAGCCTACAATATGAATATTTACTGCCATGAAAACTTCAAATATGAAAAAGTTACTTTAATGCGTAGTCATGACATAACCACACCAACTTTCAAATCCTAGCTAAGCTAATGTACTTTATTTATAAATGTCTTCAAATAGAAAATTAAATACACCATAAACATTGGTTTAACAGACAACTTTTTAAGCTTGAAAGGACCCCTGAGAAACTAGGGATCATCTTATACAGGGAACATAAAATGTGAACCGTAATTGCTGTTTGACATTTAACAACTGCTGTTTATCATTTTAACTCCCACCATGGTTATTTCCCATTGAAAATCATGGTTGATGTATGTAATTAACACAGAGACTATATAAAAAATGATGTGTGGTAGGACAGCATAATCATAATTATCACAACATCACATTCAACAGGATAAACTCAACACCACATGAGATTTGCAACAGCTGACATAGCATGAAGAAACACCAGAATTAATCAGCATTCCAGGCAACTACAACATTGGCATTAATAACCTTATCGATACTTAAGAGCATAAATCATGGGTAAGAGGTAAATGCTACAGCCAAGCCTCCATCTCAGGCCATCATTCTTGCATACTAGGTTGTAAGCTCTACAGGATTTTAATTGAAGATTCATGCCATCTTATACACCAAGTCACCATGCACATCAGTGCATATGGTAAATTTACATAGTCATAACATTGTTCTTTAAAATTTTACATGCACAGAAAATAAAATTTACAAATCTTGCATATTTTCCAAAAATACACAGTTGCAGAAATAGTCAGGTACTTTCATAGCATAAGCAGACAGAATGAAGGCACTACAGAAACATCTGTCAGCACTAGCTGAAGTTGAAATTAGACACTGTAGAGTGCTGTACTCTTTGCAGTTATCCTGTGTAGTTGTCCCTTACCATTTATATTCAGCCAGAAGGATATCCTATTGGCCAGCATGGCACGGCTATGCCCCAGAAATTCTAAGCCACTGTGGTCGTTACTGTATATCCATGTGTTCTCGGACTCACTGATACTAGCGCTTGTAAGTACTGCTGTGTTGGTCTTTTGCAAATCACTGGGGTTTAAACCTGCATCATATTGAAGAAAACTGTTACATACAAGTCTTGATCTTCTCACAGTAGTGTGGTTGAAAATTCTGCCCTTTTGGGATATGATGCTGCTCAATGGGTAATTGGTTCCCCAGGGACATAGCACCATATTCCAGAAGAATGGAGTCTTAAAACCATTAGATATTTTATCTTATATTTACATTGCCTTATCAACTACATACATTTAAAAGTCAAAGTTCTCAAAGTGATTATATGCAACAATTTCTTCTAAAGTGATCTACAATGTCAATTTAAAACAGAGGTCTTTACACTGGCTCTCTCTCAGTCACTATGGACAGGTCAGTGCCTGGAATGTTCCACAGTGACATGGCTAACTGCTAAGAAGACATCATTTTATCATGAAGATTTACACATGTGTATTACGTTTTATAACATTATGATTATTTGCCATACCACTCTATGTTACAATGCTTAATGAAAATGGTATCAAAGCAAATATTTCTCTCCAAACAAATTACAGTACTTCAAATTTTTTCATTCCACTCTGTACAATAACACAAATATATGTTCCTTGGACACAGATGTGTCAAAGGAACACATATTTCTATTTACTTCAAATTACAGTAATTAAAACTGAACTACAAAATGGGAAGTATGACATATCAACTTCCTGCATAGATTTCACTAACCCCAGAGACAAATACAGTGAAACCTCGTTCCACCGTCGTTTTCCCGCATGTATCGTCTGCCTTATTTGGTCCCGAAATTAGCCCCATATAAATAACAATATTTTCCCGCCTGCATCGTTCCCGCATCAATCGTTGAAAAATCACGGTCCTGACGCATTTTCCCGCATTGATAGTTTTTTTTAAATTTGAAGCGATGGTTTAGTGCGCTGCGCGCGCGTGTATTGCTTTCTTAGTGCTTTCTTAGTCTTGTCATGGTGGGAAAAACTGTAAAGACAGACTTACTGTTTTACTTTGTGTTAACAGTAATGGAAGTGACAAACAAGTGCCGATTGTTATCGGAAAATCTCCGAAACCGCGATGTTTCAGAATGTAAAAAAATTACCCGCCGCAAACAATAAAGCATGGATGACCACACACATTTTTTCTTAATTTCTGCGTTCATTAGATGCAAGTATGGGTGCGCAAAACAGGAACATTCTCCCCTTTATGGACAATTGTGCTGCACATCCAAAGGATACATCGTTTCTAAGAAATGTAAAAGTCATACGGTACCCGGCAAATTGTACAAGTGTGCTCCAGCCCCTTGATTTAGGGGTAATATAGTGTTATAAGCAGCTTTATAGAAAACGCCTCGTGCAAACAGCTGTTTGCTTAATGGATGCAGGTAAAGATGCGAAAAAGAAGATAAACGTGTTGGAAGCTTTGCACTACACTGTGGCAGCCTTGCAACAAGTAACCCAGCAGACAATCGAAAATTGTTTTCGGAAAGCTGGTTACGTGCAGGGACAATCTTCAGGCGATAGTGACGTCGTATTGACCAACGATGACGACGATTTCCGCCAAGACTGGGAAAAGTTCAGTGGCATGAACAAAGATAAATTCGAGGACTACGTCTCGTGGACAGTCACGTGGCAACCTGTGGTGTAGAAACAGTGCATGAGCTGTGCGTGAGCCTCGTGGCGTCTGGGAGTGTGGAGGGGGAAGGAGGAGAAGAAGAAGATGGCGAATCCGAAGTTGTGCCGAGCTTTGCTGAGACGCATGAAGCGCTGATGAAAGTAAATCTTTCTTTTATGCGCACAGTACGAGTGACAGTGATCGTGAATGTGTTCTAGGCCTTGAAAAATCGTACTTTGAATTGAGGAGTAAAGTTTGCACAAAACAAACGTCAATGAAAGATTTTCTCAGCAAGAAGTAATAATAATCATTAAATTGTTCTTATCTATAATTTTAATGGTTTCCCGGTTTCCCGTATGTATCGTTTTTTGTTTTCCATCCCGCTGAAAAACGATAGATAGAGGTTTTACTGTAATTATAAACGTACAGTAATCTACAAACAGGCTGCCCTGTCCCAGGTTTACAAACTGAGCAACATGTAGCTAAGGCTCAATGACCTATGTACTGATATGGAATAAATCACAGGTATGCCACCTAGGAATGAACAGGTTTCTTCTGCACATTCCTATCATTTTCAAATAATCAGTCAAAATAGGCAAACTATAAATCTACACAGCTAATGCCTAACATTCTAGACAAATAGGGCAATAAATGAGTCACAATATTTATGCTGATTTTTATAAATTTGTATAACGTTAATTCTGTAATAAATCAAATTAAATCATACTCACGATTCAGTTCCTGTTAGATTTGTCCTTCCAGTTTATAAAAATAGTTTCAAATTATAGCAATAAAGTAATAAATAAATAACATGTGTTTTAAGGAATTTAATGTCTTTGAGCCAGGCCACATAACTGCCAAAATGATATAAAACAAGGTTTTATACCAAATAAAAAATATCATAATTTGGTTTAATATTTACACATTTTTACAGCAGATAATGTCACAGTTTATATTAGGAACTTACCAGCATCAACAATGGCTTCATATGACCTCTCCAAAATGAGGCGAGTCATGACATCAAGAGAGGTGGTGTGTTTGCGGTGGATTCCAAAGAAACTAGCATCAAATTTGTCCTTCTTGCTGATCTGCCCCACATGCAGTGGCACATGCAGTTTCCCTGTATTCATTATTAGGCGCTATACAGCCATTATATGTCACAGATATCATCTGAGTTTTTGTTAGACTAAATTCACTTAAATTTATATTATTGCACACTTCAAACATAAAACGGTATTAAAAACATAGTAGTGAAATTTCAATTAAAAAACACTGGTTTTACTCTAGTCAGTACACAAATCTTTATTGTATCTTAAACAATTACATAAAAATTACGACATATTTCGGCCTACTGAGGTCACCTTCTTGTACACTTCAGCCATAAAACTGTATTAAAAACACAGTAGTGAAAGTTCACTTAAAAAATACTGGGGTTTCATTCTAGTCAGTACAACAATCTTTATCATACCTTAAACAATTACACAAAAATTACGACATATTTCGGCTTTTTTGAGGTCATCTTCAGGTAAAGTCTATTTAAAAAAAGGAAGATAATTCATGTGATGTTGGGTTTTTTTGTGTGTTGTAGTTTTTTGTTCTTTTTGCTAAGTGTACTCAAGTCTGTTTTCTTTTCTTGATTTACTTATTATGTTTAGTGGTGGTGGACCCCCACTAAACATTATTTTTTTATTTGTTCTACTGTAGGTTCAGCACTCTCCATGACTGACAAACTTCTGCAGGTAAAAAATCTGAGAAACTGATCTGGCACATCCAACTAACAGGCACATTTCTTATTAAACTGCCATATTTGCCATTTTAACTTTTGGCAGCATATTAAAAACAAGTTGGCATCAATGTCCTTGTATTTCATGTTGTTACAGGTATCTGTGTTTTGGCTTAAATGCTCTCACACATTACACAAACAACAATTTTTGACTACAATTCAAAAGTATCAAGCTATGCAATCCAATCAGTTAAACAGAAAACAGGATTCTAGTTACACATTGGTAACATGATAGTCAGTCAGAAAATTAGTTTACAAAGCATATGTTTTGCAGTTATTATTTTCGACTCTAAAAAGAACAGTTTAGATTTAATTGTACTGCTATCCCAATACTTTTCCACACAGTCCCTTCAAGTCCCTGCCAAAATTGTGGCACTTCTCATATCGTGTGACAAGCCTTTTTTATTTCTTGTTGATTGAAGCCCATGTCCTGTGTTATCAGCCATCATAATACAACTGTTCTCACTTCATGATCATCTTTAAATTTGTGGCCACCAGCATTTCGTTTCAACACTGGAAACAGGTTCTAATGGCTTGATGAAGAATTCCCATGATATAATCATAATCAGTGTTAGTTTTTTAATTACAAAATTACATGCCATATAAACCTATTCTCTGACCCACCCTTGCACTTATGGGAAAATTCAGTGCTACATTTTCTCCCAGTTGCTCAATTAACAGTTACAATGTAGCCAAAAGGTACCAGAAATTAATGCTGTGACAGTCTCTTCAATACATAACATAGGAGACGAACAAGGCATTTTTTACTCCAGCAGCCTGCAGGATAAACCATAGGATTTTGCATATCATATGGTTTATCATACTTGAGGCACTTCCTAATTTTCCTCAGTCACTCCCCAGATAGTACCTTCAAATAGGCCAACACCACCGTGTTCCAAATCCTTACTTAACCTCTTTTCTTGATCATTTTCCCAACTAACATGATGTTACATAATCCATACAGTTGAAACAGCATCATTAAATAACCGAAAATGCAATCACTAGACCAATAAACCAATAAGTCAATCAATCAATCTAAGTAAATCCCACTCAGACTAGTTACAATGACAGTTATGTTTATGGAACACCCACCATTTTTCCATTTGTGGTCCTCCATTGGCTGCACCAAATCTGCCATGCTGAACAGATTCTCTTTAAGCTCATCAATGTTGTCTGACATTGGAAACCGGCCACTAAAGCCAGATATGACAACATCATTGTCTGCTGCAGCATGATTCACATCTATAGTCACCATTTTTGTGTCTGCTTAAACAGTGCACCTGTAACAGTACAAAATGAAAAAATGTGGTGCGATTACATGCGTCTTTAACAACACACAGCACCTAAAATAAGCCAATGGTACTGGTAACACTACTGCCTATTCTTATAGCATTTACATTCACATTCATTACAATTCAGTATTTAATAACTACTTAACTGAAATTTCAAGTCTTCTAGGATGTGAACATGTGTTGTTGCATGAGTAGTTTCTGGCGTTCTGAAGGTTCATGGTGCCTTCAAAACATTCAGAACTACTTGCACAGTGACACAGTACCACATCCCAGAAGATTTAAATCTTCGGTAATACTGCTGTAAGAACCCCAAATCTTGCAAGCCTTTATTACACAAGATCCCATATACAGACAAGCACGGCTGCACAAGTGATGCACACGTCCACACACTTACAAAAATGATGCACACTATTTATTTATTTACTGCTGGACAAGGTGAAAGATGCAGCACGTTTAGCAATGGTTTTCATTCAAAACACAACATGTGTGCCTGACTGTTCTCATACTTGTGCATGACTGCACTTGACCATGTTTGTCCCTGGTTATACAATACCTTTCAGGCTGTGAAAAGTCCTGGGAGTTACACTGAATAAGTGTCGGTTTCTGCCAATGGATCATGGCTTGTCTGAATGATAACTACACCAGGAAAACTATCAACTACCACATCTCTTGTTTCTAGCTACACACCCTTGTATCTTGATTCTGACAAACAAGACAGCCTACATATTAAAGTCTTCTGGGTCGTGATACTGTGTCACTGAGTGAGTACTGCTTAACATTTTGACGCACTATGAACCGTCAGAATGCCAGGAACTGTTCACCCAATGACATAGTGTAACCCCACAAGACTGAAGCTTCAGCATCACTACTGCTAGAACCTCAAACCTCGCACAATAGAGCCAGAAGCTCATCACTCACGTGAAGACTGTGAAATCCTACACTCGTATCCCCTGATAATCTTGTACCCTGATATTCTGTTTCCTCAATCTAATCCACAAACATGGCAATTCAGATTCTTATGACAATGCACACAAATGTGTCCATATGTGCACACACACACACACACACCTTCAGTCAGGATCCTCTCCTACCTTACAGCCACTAACTGTGCCTGTTCATTCTCAATTTGGTTCCCTTTATCCTACCTCTTAACATCATTTTGGCTGCTCATAGTCTTCCCTACCTCTAAGCAAATAGCTTTCATGCTCATAACCTCTCTGGCTTTGTGGTGTGAAACAAATTATCCTTCACCAGCTTTCTAATAACACATACCTCCTGCACATAGGCATAACTTGGCTAATAACAATAAAGGGGCAAAATCAACCATGGGTATTAGGAACTTTACAAAGCAGTCAAGTTAGAATGACGGGAAGATTGGTTTGTACCTGTCCTTAATACACAGACACCCCTTTCCCACACACTTACCCCAATTTTTTTTTATTTGCCCCTCTTCAACTCAGTAGCAAAAAAAACTATTCTTAGGTAGAAAAAATACTGGGGGGGCATTTGCCCCCCCTTGCGCCCCTCCAAGTTATGCCTATGCTCCTGCATATTTATTTACTCTGTTCCAGCATAACTTGTTTACCCATGTCTAAACACTTCCTCCAAACAGTGGCAACCTTTATAATCCACCTGTAATTTATCATTTGACACTGTAACCTATGCAGTGGACATAATGTTGTTGGAAGGTAAATTAAGAAACCAAAGAAGCATTAAGGTGACACATATAAAATCATAAGACGGTGTGACCATATATGTGTAAATGCTTGAAAATGGAACTAAGAACCCTCTCTAATAGAGATATGAAAAATGTTCTAATCTGTTTTATAATTTTAATCTTTCTAGAAAAATGCTACAGTTTGCTTGGAATAGTTAACAGAAATGTTATTTCCTGGAAAAAGAATTAATGTTTTATCCTTCTTCTTTACATATGTGTGGAACAAACTTCCTACAGCTGTTGTGTCAATTCTTTCTTGCAAATAAAAATTACATTCCTTGTACTGGAACAATTTAATTTTACCACAGTTAATCATTACCTAATTCCATCAAAACTCAACTCTGGAACTGATGGGTATGCACTAAGCAATTCATGGTGTCTACATCAATCAGCTACAAAAGTAGCTGGTATCCTACATATACCACATTAATTTGTCAACATACAGTATTCAGAATAGTGTGTGAATCAGCAAGTAGATCACTATTACGAAGTTTGTGTTAAACCGACCTTAAATTCAAACATAATGTCTCAGGACTTAAGGTCAATACTTCAGAATTTAATTCCAGAGCTAATCCTGAGTCAGAAATGTCACATACACGTGGGTCTGATTTGCAACAGTTACGGAGTTTGCAGTAGTTGAACTGTAGGGGATATGGGCAGGCGTGGGTGTACTCATGTAATTGCAACAACCGGTAACAACGCTACTAGTACGTCAGATAGGAAACAGTGCAGTTAGTTCGTGCTGTAATAAGTGTTCTGTGAGATGTAACTGCAAACATACCGTTCTCATATGAAGAATACGCCGATATGCATTTTGTGTACGGGTTTTGCAACGGTAACGCCACTGCTGCTGTTGAAGAATAACGGCAACGAGGCCGTGCCATGGCTCAGGCGGTTAGTCGCCGGCCTCCCACCGCGGAGGCCCGGGTTCGATCCCGGGTTAGTCCATGTGGGATTTGTGGTGGACAAAGTGGCACTGGGACAGGTTTTTCCTCGAGTACTTCTGTTTTCCCCTGTCAATTTCATTCCACCGGTGCTCCATTACTTGTAAAACTGAAAAAAACTGATCATCTTTCATCATCAAAGGGTCGCACAAGAAGCCTTGAGGCTGCGGTACGTCCGCAGCATCTGCTGCGGGGCCCTTCACCACAAAAAAAGTAAATAAATAACGGCAACGATATTCTCGACGACGGATCTCTGATCGACTTGTGTTCACTCGTGTTCGCCATCACCTGTGAGAAAAGGGCTGCTTTCCGTGTGTAAACCGCCGTGCTGAACGTCAAGTACAACGAAACATAGAGGAAGATGAAAAAAATTATTGACATGGTACAGCGAAATCCAGGCGCTAGTACAAGAAGAATTTCTGCCCGCCTGAATGTTCCGCGCATGACAGTCTGAAGAACGTTACACACAGAAGGATTGTATCCGTACCTTATCCAGCACATTCAGCATCTTGAACCTGTGGATATGGGTAGCCGGTTGGAATTCTGCCATTGGATTAATGCTAACCCCATAGGATTCGAAACATTGTGTTTACCAGCGAGGCCCATTTTCCCGCGATGGAGTCAACAAGAAAATTCCATTTATTGGGTCATGATAATCCACACGCAACTGTCGAAAGTAACTACAACATGGCCGTGCCATGGCTCAGGCGGTTAGTCTCACCGCGGAGGCCCGGGTCAGTCCATGTGGGATTTGTGGTGGACAAAGTGGCACTGGGACAGGTTTTCCCCGAGTACTTCGGTTTTCCCCCGTCAGTTTCATTCTACCTGTGTTCCATTACTTGCAAAACGAAAAAACTAATCTTCATCACAGGGTTGCGTCCGTAACATCACCACAAAAACAACTACAGCACCGCTTGTCCATAGACGTGTGGTGTGACGTCACTGGTGACCAGCTCACTGGAATGTACATCTTGCCGCAACATGAACTCCCAGCTCCTTGGAGAACATTCCAGTACGAACACGACGTCAGAGGTATTATCAGCATGACGGAGCATTTAGGTTGCGTCGTCCCGCAGTATCTGAATCAGCAATTCCCTAACCGATGTGTTCGCGAATTGTCAGCGCTGCAAATGCATCAATAACGCTGCAGTGCTTCGCAAGGTTACGAGTTTGCTGGTAACACGAGTCAAAAACGTACCCAAACGAGCCGCTTTGAACAACTTGCATGAGTGGAGAACTACCCATCTGTAACTGTACAACCAATGTCAATAAACTTACAATGCACCTCTTTCCTTTGTAATTTATTTTATGTATGAGAAATGCTCATAGCTCATTAACCGTTACGAATTTCACCCATGTGTATATGGCATTTCTGACTCAGAAATAGCTCTGGAATTAAATCCTGAATTACTGACCTTAAGCTGTGGGACACGCTGGATATGCCTATGTTAAGTTCCAAGATTTTCATGGCAGGGGTTCCAACACTATGTAGTCTTGCAGGTGCATACTGATATCTCAGAGAAACTGGCTGTCTCCATTTTCTTGGTTGAAGGGTTATGTCCAAGTCTGAACTGAAATTATTTGGGTCAGGGAGCAGCTTGGTTGCACAGGTGGGTGGCAAAGAACGCAGCCATCAGAATCACAGGAGGGCAGAGATATAAAACAGCCCAGTCTATGTCAGTAGGAATGGTGAAATAGGAAATGCAAGAAACCAGGAACCAGAGCAACTGTTGTCAGAATCACAAGTATGGGCAGTGGAACCAGGAGGATGACACAGAAAAATACACGTGGCACATATAATGAAGTGTCACATCAGCCGCACAAGACTGTTTTGTCTTTGCAGTGTCTCCATATAACCCAAGCTACTTTTTCACCCTAATCACACCAGTATCAAATTTGGACATAATCCAACCCTGAAGATGAAGGCAGCAATTTCATACAAAACATTGGCAAACAACTACAAGACTAAGTGGTGTCACAACCCAGATGATCACCATGTGAATCATTTGTGCCTGATATTTTTGTTTTTACCATTTCTTTCCATCTCTTTTTGCTTTTGTTCCCTTTGTTACTTTAGTACCATGCTGTGAAGTTATTGCAGGTTGCTGTGTGCTCCACCAAATTTTTTATGTCTACACTAGATGAAGGTAAATAGTCAACTACATATCCAGCTCCTTGTTCCTTAAACATAATTTAGGTTATCATTTTACAGTACTATTCTTATCTCCATTTACTTTATAAAGAGACCTCTACCCTCTGCATCCTAGTCTTCTTCCTTTTTTTCAACCAATGCACATAATTTTTCATAAAACTGTGGTATATTCTGTAAAATTTTTTAATATCCTTCATTTTCCACATAAACGTGAAACCTTTTAATATCAGAGGTTTTTTATGTTGATTCCATACTTTATATTTTTGTTCTAAATCTTCTAAAACTGCAAAATTTGCAAGACTTTGATCTGGTACTACCCTTTAATATTTACTTAAAATGTGTTTTTAAATTCAGCTTGTTCATATAATATACTCCTGCTGTATTGCTATCCCACAGATCAGCAGTAACTACACAGTGCCCTGAGTCATAGTCAGCCTGCACAAGATACAAGAATGCCTTCTTTTCTTCATCACAGTAGATAAATTGTGATTTTTATAAATGAAATATTATTTGAAGCTACCAGCATACAGACTGTGACTGATGCCACAATCAAGACAAATTAACCATGAAATGCTCACAGCACAAAACCCTGTTAAGGATATATAAAACTCACAAGTTCAGTATACTGCTACTGCTGTGTAGAAATCAGACCAGTGTACCCTGCAGGACAGTACTTTTATTTGACCCTTTCATGTTACATGCATTAAAGTTTCCAATCATAAGACAAACCTGACATGAACAACGGGTGGCATTCACTCTCCAAAACACATACAAGAAATGAGAAACACTCTGCAGCACTTTGAAAAAAAAATGAAGCAGCTCCTTGCTATATATAACTATTAACATCACTTTTATAACATTCATGCAATTCATGTGACATTGTGTATTCTTCATAATGATATGCAGTACAGGAACAATAGCTTCCCTGCAATTTGCATAACAAAAGGCAATTAGCATATGAACTCAAGATCAAGACCCTCACACCAATATACCTTGGTCTTCAACTTGAACAGGTGACATTATTGATCTGATTAAATATGAACTATTCATTGCTTAGAAAGTATCCAGAGGTTATTCACATGGTAGTCATAATAAATGAATTCCTTCCATGCCATGGATTCATTTAATACACTTAGTTCATCTCCAATAAGAGCATTTATACACTCAACCAGTGTCACTTTTTCCCAACAACAATGCATTTTTATGCCTTTTCAGGGATCATCTTCAGTGCTTCTTTTCATTACAAAAACTACACGTGATTTAGTGTGCATTTATGTGTACAGTATTAGTTTTTTATTTATTATGTTCATGTTTGTCATTAATTAAAACACTGTTAAATAAATTCAATATATGAAAAATATAAAGCACATATAACACCCAACAACACAATGGCATGTATTGCAATTGTCTGTTTTTGTTAATTATATTCCACACACTCATAATGCACATGTTATATGACTAGTGTATTTGCAACAACATCTAACACAGTCACAAACAGTGAAGTCACATTATGTATGTACATCATGGTAGTTACTTGTTTTTAATGTGGTGCATTCACATTATGTAATCATATGTTGATCTTATGTGTGAATAAAACATCCACTTTGTATATGTATATACATATAATAGAGCACATACTGTTTTCTATAAGTAATATTAAATGGAACCTCTAGCCTTCATTCTCTGACAAGTAGTTCTCTATTTTGTCATGCCTTACATTTTTGTCATGCTCTGGATCATCTTTTTTTTATCTTTTATTCTGTTTGTATCTGCAGCATTGCTGTGTATGTTAATTGTCATAGGGTCATACTCAGAATGAAGGTTAAGGGTTCCGGATTAGGTACTGGAAAACAATAATAGGGCCTGTAGACATATAAGTATGCAAATATATGTGTCATACATACATCACATTGTTGTATGACCACAAAACAAGAGGATCATGTATAGTATATGGGGAATGCACCACATCAGAAACAAATGGCTACCATGACATACACAAATAGTGTGAGTAAACTGTTTTTTGGCTGTGTTAAATACATTAGTCATATCACACACGCACCCTGTGTGTGGAGTAAGCTTAACAAAATAGCATTACATGCCATAGTGCCCTTGGATAATTGAAATGTTTAACAGTTTTAATAAGTTTAATTTAATTAACATTATTTTAATTAATGACAAACATAAACATGAACATAATAAATACAACCTACGTACAATTAAGGGGTCGCGGTGGCGCAGTTGGTTGAGGCACTGCGCTACAAACCGGAACGTCGCGGGTTCGATTCCCGATGGTGTCACTGGAATTTTTCACATAATCGTTTCGGTCGCACTATGGCCCTGGGGTCGACTCAGCCTCTAACAGAAATGAGTACCAGGAATATTTCCTGGGGGTAAAGGCGGCCGGTGCGTAGGGCTGACAATCTTACCACCTTCATGTGCCGATTATCTAAAAACCTGGGAGCCTCGACCTCCTGGAGCCCTAAGGGCCTGTCAAGGCCTGTAATGGGATTGCTTTACCTTTACCTTTACGTACATATAAACAGACACGAAATCATATGTAATTCTTGGCAACAACAAAAAAAAAGACACTGAAGATGATGCATGGAAACAATGAAAATGCTTCTGTTGGTGTTAAAGTAACACCCCTGCAATGTATAAAGACTAATGGCAGCAATAAACAGAAGTAAATGAATCAATAACTGTAACAAGTCACAGTCAGCTGTTGGAATGTCTATGCTCCTTAGGCTCCTGTTTGGGCAGAGAGAAGGGTACACTCAAGCTTTGCATTTGAGTTGTCTGTGAACAAATATATGCAAGTTGCATCAGAGACATGCAGTAGGGCCACAGAGATAGCTCTCTACTGGTGCAACAGGAAATAAATTATTACCTAAATTAATAGTTCAAATAAACATATTAGACAATTTCTGTTATGTCATACATGACAGATAATAAATGAATGATGATAATGAAAGTGATGTGGGGAGGTGAAACATATATACAAGAAGTGGCAATTAGAAGAAATGGTGCTAAATTGTTTCATACACAATCTATTATGTAAGCATAATTGCAAAGTTTTAAATAACTTTTGTTACTCAATTTATCTGCAATCTGAACAGACTGCATATGACATATTCCTTTCCTCTATTACATTACTTCTTTTTCTATTCTATTACACATATGTCACAATTTTATCACAATTCCTCCATATTTTGTTAGTTACATATTTAATTTGCTGGTCCTGTTGAGCTTGCTTCTTAGTATCCATTAGTGCCTTCTTTATGTGATCAATATTAAGACATTTTAGGAACAAAGAAAGAGAATACCAAAGACAAAATTATCTTAAAACAAACAGCAAAAACAAGAATGACTGGAATTGTTAAAATACGTAAATGTATGAATGTTACACATTTGAACATTATGCTGTAACATAATGGTGTAATGCAACACATGCCTGACTTTTACAATATGTTACAAGGTTCAGATGGGTATGACAGCTAATGTGCTTTCAAATAAACAAGCTGCATGCATGTGATCCCCCAGACAGCATAGGAACAGTTTAAGAAAGATAATAGAATAATAATTTATGAGAAGACTGGATGATACTTTAGTGTGTGACTTGAGCCTTTTATTGTAGTGAAGATTCACACAGTTGTCTTGTGGTTTATGACAAATACTGCGATCTTCATTGTCAAGGTGCAAGTGGGCCAAGCAGGCAAAAGGTCCCATTACATATGAGGAGTTGGAGAAAAATGAACTGCAGAGGTCAAGTGGCCAATGAGAGGCAGGAATGGGACAGGTAAAGAGGAATCACGGACCCCATTCATGGAGAGAAAAATCAGGTAAGCGTGGGAGATTCAGCCCATCCCGACATGAGCAGCCATGTCCCCCCCCCCCCCCCCCCCGCCAACAGCCCATGGAAGACTTCCGTTCACACCCTGAAGGAATGTAAGAAGGCTCTTTCAAAGGACAAGCTTGACTTGGCTTTCCTCTCCTGTGAACCTTTTATAATTGCCTGTTTAAGGGTCTTCTCCTCTTTCCTTCCTCCTGTCCTAAAGTTAAATTTTACCAACCTATTATGGAATGGAGCTCTGAAATCCCTCAAAAGAACCTTCCTTGCTACTCGCACCTCCAAACTCAAAGAAATTACATGAATTACTTTGAACACAATGGTTACATGTTACTCTGTGTGGACCACATATCACAGATTCACGTAGATTGTTGTGGTATTAATAAAGCCTCTGGTATGACCAATTATATAAATCTTTTAGGCTTTTTTTTATTCTTTTATTAATGAAGGATGTCCAAATGAAAACCATTTGTGACACTGGTACTAGGGGATACAGACAGTTGCATGTGACCACAGGGTTGTGCATACAACACACCAGCATTTGACCATAAACTGTGCAACAGAATGGGTGAATCAGAGCAAATGGGAAAAGTGCAGGACAGATAAATGCTGCTGTTCCAGGTGCAGAATCTGTCCAAACATGACCAACACATTGTCACCCGCTTCTTGGTGCTGAGGGTTGTCAACAATTGTAAGGTTGCATCAGGGGTTCCATTCATGCGCACAGGGAATGAATGATGAGGCATGGCCAGGGTATGCCCACATCATTACAGCACCCAAAAATATCCATGCAGAGACATTGGAGCATCCGTGTATTAGCAGTGCAATTCGATAAGAGTGTTAGTACTATGCACACAATTGTGTTACACCCAGGATATCACAAATGTGCACAGAATGGTTCACATGAATGCTCACAGATAGTCACAGGCAACAGCATATGGCACTATTGCCGGAGTATTAGCGGTGCTACCAGGCTGAAGGTGATGTACTTTGTGATTGATTGTGGCAGGCAATAACATGTGGTGCCACTATGTTCAAGAAACGGCAAAAGCTGAAAGCATGAAATATGACTACTCATCCTCTCCCTACACTAAGAAATTCAAGTCCAAACCATCTGCAGGGAAGGTCGTGCTAATTGTTGTCTTTACAATCAGTGGGCTGTTTATGCTGGTGTTCAAGAACCCTGACATCACCATCACTGCACATCACTATTGTTGATCTCTGTGCAATCAACAGTGGAGACCTAAATCTACTAATTATGGTCACGCAAAAAAGGCTTGGGACATGGAGCAAGAACCCATCCTTTTAATGGGGACTGATAGAATGATACTGAGATATGAATTTCATAAACCATTCAAGATTCACCTTACTAACAGGCATGAATGGAAGAATGGATTTAATCCAGACAATAAAGGAGGCCTGGTATGGTATACAGACGGGTCTAAGACCAATGAGGGCACTGGTGCTGGGGTGTATAGATGGGAATCAGGGAGGGGGCATAGCTTCAGCCTCGGGCACCACACAAGTATTCCAGGCGGAAATATATGCCATTAAGGCATGTATAATGGAGAATATAGAAAAGGGCTACAAAGGTAGGAACATCTATATTCTCTCAGACAGCCAAGCAGCCATTAAGGCGCTTAATAACTTCCAGATTAATTCCAAACTAGTCTGGGATTGCCATCAATCCCTGATGAAACTGGCAGAACATAACAGAGTTCAACTGATATGAGTGCCGGGACATATGGGAATTGACGGGAATGAAATGGCTGATAAACTAGCTAGACAGGGCTCCTCACGTCCATTTATAGGACCTGAGCCTGCACTGGGCATATCTGCTAAGACTGCCAGGGAGGTGATCAGGGGATGGACGAATAGGAAACATACAGAATATTGGCAGTCCATTTATGGACAAAGACAGGCAAGAAACTTTCTTGAAAGACCCTCAGCCAGAAGAGCTAGAGAACTACTTAGTTTGAGCAGAAACCAGCTAAGGATACTGACAGGGCTGGTTACAGGACACTGTCATTTAAAGGGACACTTGTTTAAATTGGGGCTGGCAGACAGTCCTGAGTGTGAGATGCAAACAGGCATCTAAAACGGCCTTGCATGTCCTGGGTGACAGAGAGGCCTTGGCAGCAATAAGATTCAGACACCTGGGCATCACTTTATGAAACCAGGGGACTTTAAGGACATTTCTGTAAGCAGGTTACTGCACTTTGCTCAAAGTGCGGGGCTGTTAAACAAATGAATACAAGGGCTGCACAAAGGATCATATTGGTCGATGTGCATGGGACACTCTGACGCCCGCCCAGCTACTATTCTATTCTATTCTATTGTTGATCTCTCTGAGAGCTTCATACCACCATCAACTGAAAGCATTCTGGCATGTTCTGTCATGCTCACAAGGAGCGCTGTCATGTTACACAACAGATGGCCCACACTGTTTAGTACACACCGCTGTCCATAAATTGTAATGTGTTTGAAATCTCCCATACAGCCTGGATCTTTCACGGTGTGAGTTTCATGTGTTTGGGCCTCTAAACAAAGTGCTAACAGCCATATATTGTGGTCAGCCAGAGAGTAAATTCCATGGTGGTGCAATGGTTCCAGAATGGACTTCCTTCTAAATACAGAAAGGATACTTGATAATTCATGAAATAACAATTGTCTACAGCTCTGCATCAGTTACATCACGTCTTTTGCTTCCTCATTAAGAGCTTTCTCACCATTACAATGCAAAGGATGGCAACGACACTGACAATGACAATATGCAAGTATGAATATTTGAACACGTCACCAAAATGTAATCGAAGTCTTCAGATTAACCAGAGGATTGCTCCTGTATTTATAAAAGTTTCATAAGACCAAAACAACCAAGTAGGCACTAACAACCACGAATAGCCACAATATGTATATCACTACTACATGACAGTAGTTACTGGATTATGATCCTGGACCATGATACAGAAATATTTTGTCAGAAAGTAAATGAACTGTAATAGTGCAAACTGCAATAGGATGCTCATATTTTAAGAAGCTATCCATTTGTAGTTACAAATCAACTGCCAGTGGCTCGTCAGCCATCATGGAATGTTGTGAATGTGAATGCTGGAAGGATTTCCATTTACCAGGAGGTTTCTGGACTAAGGTACGACTTATTTCAAGCAGCAGTCAGACCATTTCTTTTCTAAATATACACACTTTAATAAACAAAACAAACAGTACACAATGTATTAATAGTTACAAGACAGCAGTACATGTGCATTCTAAACATGTCTTTTTATGCCTCATTTTTTTATTTCTTTTACTTCAGTATTATTGCCCTTTACTTTTAACACTATTATAATAGCAGTAATAAAACATCTGATTTTTGGTTCCTTTTTAATTTTCCAAATGAATAACCTACAAATATATCTCCTTACCCATTTCAGCTTGAGGGCTTCCTGATGAGTGTACAAGTTTGTTTCCACAACCCCTTAGACTGTCTCAATGGTTGTGTTCAAATGTACCATGCATATCCTGCATGGATTGAAAGAACTGTGTATGTGAGCACCATCTGTTAACTGTTATACCAAGCTAATGAGTTAACAGACAACATTCCATTCTGCTGGAGATGTGGCTCAGTCTTATGGCAAAAATACTTTGTTTGTAACAAAAGTAAAACAGAGGCGTACTTTTAAAACCTGTTCCTAGAGGTAAATGCCAGGCTTGAGACGGTTAAACATGACTAAAGACAATGAACCATTAAGTCCTATTGTCTTTTACAAATTCTGGGATAAAATTATTTCAGTTGCCTATTAAATCAGATACACTACTTTAAATCTTAGAATTGTGCTTGCACCAAATTACTAGAAACTGTATTATAAATTTTAAACAGATCTACAATTATAACATCATAGCTACTTCTTAGTTCCTTGAATTTAAGTTGACATACCACATCCTACACTTCAGATATTATTTGGTAGAGTTCAACAGTTCTCCATCAGCCAGATTATTGGTGTACTGATGATCAAATTGTTTGAACATCTTTTCCATTAGAAATTTGTTCCCCAACAAGCTGAAATGTGTACATGATGTTCCACTCTAATAGCAAGCAAGAAGCACTAACAACACAGAATTTTATTCATAGTTTATTCATAGTATATTTTGTTTTGGTTCATTCTTTTTGATTTGCCATGTGATGACAATAATAAAAGCATCACCCTGAATAATAACATTTATTTACAAAGATTCCCCATCCTTCTTCCCCTCCCAATAACGTTTTAATTAAATTTTGCCATCCCTGATTGATGGAGACATGAGAAAAAAAAACATGACTAGCCCGTCTCATGTCAGATAACATTAATATATAGCCACTTAAGAAATTTCCAACCAGAAACAAATTCAATAAAAGAACCACTGATTAGTTCTAATCACAAAGTACCACATTTGTTCTCGTCAACTTTGTATTACACGCAGGTGTATCTGTTCCAATACACACAAATTTGGCACCTTTAGAACGCTAGTCCTCTACCCTCCCCAGTCAAAAAATATTAAAAACACATAAAAACAATACTGATTTGAACAACCATGCTCTCATATGCAGTTTCATTCTTACACAACTACTTATTATGTTTTAATTATTTACTTATTTAAATATGTTAGTTATGACCCTGTTCATTAAAGGCTAGAAAAATCTTCTCTTCGCTCACATGCACTGTGGTAGCCTTGGTTTGGGTTTTAGATAGGGTTTCTCATTTTTATGATCAGATGGTTGGATATTTCAGGAGGGTTTTTGAGGTCTATTAACATTCGGTATTCTTACATCTCAATTTCGTGACTTCAGTGCATTCTACTCCTATGTCAGGCATGTATGTCAAAATCAATACTAAGGTTGGTTTACATTTGAAGCTATTTGTCTTACACTAGTCTCAGGGCTGTTGATGGAAGATGGAGTACTCTATACACTTCTAACAACTGTAATGAAAACAACTGTTACAACAGTAGCAATAACTGGCAGTTCTGCTCAGCATGTACACCCTTTATCCACCTCCCCACATTCCAGCAAATACTAAACTACAAATCAAAAAACTGGGGAGATGAAGTTTTCTTGAAGTCATAAATCTCCGAGGTATGTAATACCTTAATGAACATCCCCCATCAGGTACAAGAAACAATAAATTTGTCTCATAAATAAATACATCCTTGTGGTAACAGGTAAAAACAGCCTCGTAATTATGCAAGATTTAACATTCTCACAGTGGTGTTGCTGGAAATTCAAGTCTTATGGAATGTTCTACTATGTCAACTGGCAAAGAGTTCCCGATATTTTGGAGGAGCATGCCGCCTCCATCTTCAGTGTCTAACAGGCACAGTGTTCTTGGACTACTAGACCCTGAAGATGAAGGCACTATGTTCCTTTGAAACAACAGTAACTATGTATCAGCAGGCATGGCATAACATCCTAGAAGACTTGAATCTTCAGCCTCATTATTACACATTTAACTGAAACTCTCATCAGTAGGACTTATGCAGCAGCAAGCAACTGAGACATATAGCAAATATTTTCATAAACCTGACATAGAAGAAAGACTGCAGAGGTCAGCAGTGCAACAGGTACAATCAGTTTCCTGAGCTATACATGTTTAACATTACAACCTGATGATTCAGGTCCTACCACACATCAGGTGAAGTGGTTCAAAGTATTTGGCACAAACTTCAATTTACAAATATTTGGCACATTAATTTGACTTGCAAACCTCAATGTTTTGCCCATCACCTGTATGCCATAGGCAGAAGCTGTCTCGTCAGAAAAACAATGCATGCCAAACAATCTCCTGAAAGACTCTGTAACAAGGGAATCTACCGAAGTATCAAAATTGAACAGAAGGAAACATCTTCTAGTGGCAAAACTTGGTATAGCTTCATTCTGGAGACCACACTGTCTGGCATGATGCAGGGATACCAATAAAAACTACATAATATGTCACTTGTAAGCAAATGGCTGACTTTAAGATTAAGAATAATAACCTAAGATCTTAATGAATCTTGAAAATGAGATATGTATTTAAGTTGTTCTTCACAGCCACCTTGAATATATAAAACAAATAATTTGTGTCTTAAAACTGGTGTTACCTTCATTTTATAAAAGATGGTAAGTACATGGTAAAGAACACGCCTGACAGTGTTTTAAAACAATTTCATCGTCAACACGTGTTATGAGTCATGCTATTAGTAACAAGTCATTATTACAGCCAAATGAGGTCTACATGAAGCCAACCAAGATTAGCTTCACTAGAATCTAACAATTTGACTTATGGATCATTTACAAGTTGAACACTGCATCAATAAAGAAACATATTATGTACAATTCCTACAAAAAAGATGTTCAGTGTTAGGCAGTGTTTTATCCAATAATTAATAACATCACTGGTCTCTTTCCATGTCCCTTAGATTTCACTTAAAACAAAACATAGCACCTGCCTCAAAATTGAAGGCCAGCATTCTGTTCTTACGTCCAGACTCATAAACAAGATTCAGTAACTACATAATCTTCCATTTTATTATCAGCAGTGAGTGAATGTACAGATTTCATAATGAACTAACAAAGCTTCCCTTAAGAGAACAGTTTAAAATACAAACAGCTTTTTATATTGTTAATAAAGAATCAACATTGTTAGATATATTTTTAAGGATTATTTTCTTTTGGAAAAAAGGTACGTTATTAGTATTATATTACTTGATTGCCTTGCATACAAATGTCCAAATGGGCTTACATTCAATGAAAAATAAAATATAAACAACTCAAAGGTTTTCCTTTTCTTTCATTAAAAAAATCTGTCAGCATAGAATTAATGTTAAGGCCCCTGTGCTCCATGACATATATCACTTCTGATTCATCCAACTCTCACTGAAATCAAGATACATATAATAGTTTCTGATTATTGCTCTGAGCTCAATTGTAAACTACTCCCTGCATTGAAAATTAAACTGAAACAAGGATATGCCACATAGAAGGTTATCCTGGCCTCACACAGAGTGTTTCCAAGTCCACTAGTATCCTGTGACCAAGCTGGAAACATTCTGCCAATCATGGTAACACCAGGTGCTGTCCAGAAAGGTCATGGGTAAGGGCACAACATTTTGTCTTCACACCAGTTCACTGGCTAGAACACAGACAGGGGGGTAGAGGGATGGGCATCTACCGGTTTTCTTTGCCTTAGACAAATGGTTGACGTTCATGTCACGGGGACAAGGTCCTGAGAGACTTCACCACCGACTCTTTTTATCTCAACAACAACAAAAAAAAAGTAGGGAGCTGATAATATTTTGTTACCTATCCGAAACCACAGCCATTAACAGTGGTGGAATCACTAATGAGATACATAATGAAGTACAACATTACTGACATAAATATATGTATGGAGGAGAAAAAAGCTTTCTTGACCTCCTGTGCCATCACTGCACCTGAAGAAATCTTTAAACAGGCAAAAAATAAAACCATTTTCAACCATACTCTTTTAAGCTCAACTGGAATATATAAAAGTAATCTTTTTTCTCCTGCCATTAATATTTTATGCATTATGATGCAAACTATTTGCCTAATAGATCTGGAAACTTCTTTAATCTACCTAGTCTCAAAACATTCTATGTAAAGGAAGAAATCTTAAATGGGTACCCATAATGAACATCTAATAATTCTGTATAATTAGGTAATGCCTTGAAACTGCTATTGATTTGGGTCACAGAAAGTTTTACTTTCAATGTGATTTGTCTTCTGGGTAAAAAAGGAGAGTTAAAAAGTCTAACAAGTCCAAGCAAAAGACCGCTCCAATAGTCACATACCTCTTTACAAGTATTTGGCTCATTCGAAATGGGTATCCATTTAAGGGAGAGACAAAAGTGCATTGTGTTAAAACCAACTGTCAACATGGCAAATGATGTAAAGGTGCAAGACAGAGAGAGAGACAGACAGGGCTACACTATCTTGGTGCTTTGCATTAATGGGACAAATTTTATCAGTACACATTATGTAATAATACCATCATTGGCTTAGATAAAATCATTTGCTCTTTGCACAAAAATATCTTTTCAGTCAAGATATTCCTTTTTATATAGTACAAAACACTGGTACATAACAATTATATTATTCTGATTAAAAAATTGCAGAACATTGCAGATATCTCCTAAAAAAAAAAGATTCTACATCTCTAAAAGTGTAACCAATATACCAACACTCATTCATAATAAAGGAAGTGCGACAACACATTAATCGACACAAAACAATATTTAGATTGTCCATGTTGTTATCAAGTTCATCTATCTAACTGTCAATAAATCCTGAGCACGACACATTAACTTGTCAGTGCAGCGTGCTCCTCATATGTACACACTGGCAACTGGATATATCTGCACCCAGTTCAGTCCTATCTTATCAGGATAAATTTAAAGCTTATCATCTCTATGAATGATATGAAGCTATTTCAAGTGAAATTCTTTTTCAAAGATATGTCTTTACCTTTGCTTTGTGAGCATAAAACTGTTTCTTTCCTGGAAATCATTTTTTTAATAAAATGCAGAGAAAAATGTATATTTTATATCCTCAGTGAACTTAATTCATTCCTGCATTATCACATGTGATATGTTCTACATGCATAATGTTCTACTGGTCAGTATCACATGTGAAATATCTTACATGTTATTCCAACTACGAATGGGATATGTATTACATATTCCATTATCACATGGGATATGCCTTACACATTACCCTCAAACACTTTTGTCACCCCTTTCAGATAAAAAAATTAACATATGCAGCAAAATCTCTTCCATCAATGGTAACACAACATGAATACAGTATCCTTACCCTTGAGTATCATCTGCATCCTGACAGAAACTGCCCCAATACAATAATAACATTATTAAGCTATTACTAATCACAGCAACAGTATTTGCCAGTCGCTACTGCTGTCATTAATATATATTTGTGACTTAGTCCTTGCTAAAACAACAATGATACATTTGTTAGACAAAGAATCTGCACACAAAATAAAATACTTTCTAAACTATGTTTTTTGTTCTTAAATGGAGATTTCTCTAAAATGTGATTCTACCTTTTACTTACAAATTATGCTTTCTTTCTTAAAGATGAGCATTAAATTGGTTACTTTCTTATTAAAAACTGGATTATAGTAAATAGGGTTTGGCACATTTGAATATTAAAAGGGTATAACATTAAATGGAAGATATGATCAAGAAGCAATGGAAGAAGAGGGATATGTACTACAACAGGTCACCTGGAGCCTAGCTTCCTGCAAATTTTTGTTGGGAGGAACATACTTAGAAAACTGACGTCCATCTGTTCCACACTAAAAAAAGGAGGCTATAACATAAGCGCATTAATTATGTAAATAACCGTATTGTCCCACATGTGGTTTCTATCCATTCTAAATTAACGTTATCCAACTAACTTTTGAAAATTATTACAGTAGCCTTGACATGTTATAATCAAGATGTGATATGGTAAGAAATATGTGATGTTTCAGACAGCATCACACAGCTGACACTGCATTCGTCAAACCTATGCTTTGTAAGAACATTGCCACATCTTGCTGTACATTATTTTGTTGTGCATATGCGAGTAGTGTCAGCTATGTAGCTCTTCCTCTGCCATGTGAGCAAATCTCAGCCAGGCTGTATCCTGGATTGATATGGTCAATTTGACATTTTCTTTTCAGATTTGGCTTTATTACTTTTCTTAGGAAGACACTAACAGAGATATAGCAATTAGAATAAGTGTTAGTATGGTGAACAGGTCTGTGACTATCAGTATTAACATTTCATGGATAAATTAAACACGTCTAGAAAAATCAATGTCCTAGTATCGAAATATCTAGTTTGTTTAAAGAACAATTCACATCAAACTACGTGCTATTGTGAGAAATATTTCACTCCTAAATTGATTGCTACTCTAGGTGTTATGCAAATTGTTACTGAAAGTCAAACATTCAAGGACAAAAAGAATTGTTACAGAAGGGAGATTTTATACTGTAATATATATATATAGAAGTAGCAGTAGTAGTAGTAATAGTAGTAGCAATAGTAACAGAATAGTAATACTAATAATAAATAATATATAACATTTCTAATATAATAATAACAATAATAATAATAATAATAAACAACAAAAAAAATCACAAATCTTTGGCTTGTTCCCTTTACCACCACGCAACTTACTCAGTACAAAACATGTGTGGCAAGTATTGTGTTCAAACCAGAAAACACTACATGCTCTCACTGTTGTTTTTATGACTGTACAGTACAACATACAGAAGTGTGATACAAGCATTATTTTAAACTCAGATAATACTACTTGCAATCTGTCCTTCACACCAACCCAGCATACTGCTACAGAAACACTTGGCAAGCATTACTTTCAAACCTGAAAATACTACTGGCCCTCACTCCTGGCATAAAAACCAACAAATGGCAAGCATTATTTTAAACCTGGAAAATATTACTTGCACTCTTTCTCCTTTAACAGATGCTTTCTCTCTCCTTCTCACACAAAACATCTGCAAACTAATTTGTTCACAACAATCAAGTGAAAATTACCCTCCTTGCTTTTTCCAACACAAACTTCCCTCACATATTTTTTCTGCTTTTGTCTTTGCAAATCCTACACAAGTATTTCCTTCTTTGTTTGAGATTGAAAAAGAAACACTTGGGCAGAGCTCCCTAACATTATTACAATACATTATACATTAGTGTATTGGAGCCTTGACAATGTGATTGGGTGTTATATAGTGGTACCCAGGCATTGGCATCCCAGCTGTCTCCATAGATATCCTGCAACAAACACAAATCCAGCATCATGCACACTGTCCCAAGAAAGGGAGGTACTAAAATTCAATGCCAAGAGATACGTAAAAGTTAACCTCATGAGCATCAAACATGCAAAATATTTACTTCTGTCAAGGTAATTAAACATCTCAGAACTGTAAACAGATTTAATGCATAGCATTAAGTTATATTCAAAAATTATACTAAAATTTCTACCTAAAATATATATTTTCTATCTAGATTATACAAATATCACTTCATGGGAAATATACAGCAAAATAATGACCTCTAAAATATAAAGATATACACAGCTCAATTCCTGTTGTACAGGATGTTCTGTCATACCTAACCAACCTACTAACGTCAAATTTTATATTATCTTCACCGTGCATTTTTTAAAAACTCACAAATTACACACCAACAAAATGCACTATATTTTCACTTTTTATTCTTTAACCCCTACATATGTTTCAGCCTCTACAAGGCCATTTTCAGGGAGCTCGTAATCTACATTTACTTTACATCCATTGTTTATGTCTGCTATTATGTTATATATCACATCTAGTCAAGTTTCATTATCATTTATGGATTACAGTTATTTCCAATTTCTGTATTTAAATATATAAAACACAGAATATAAAATCCTTAAATGAGGTTCGTCAATTTTCGTAATAAAATGAAGCTATATGGGTTTTTTAGGATGTATCTTCTACCATTAGCTCGTTTTTTTAAATTCTGGCTGTTGGTTCTGTATATATAGGTAATCAGTTAAGTAAATCAGGTCCTGTTTGTGTTGTAGTAAGTGTCCAGTGGTGTGGTTTGTACTCACCACTCCGCACTCTCAACCCCACCACTGGCACACAAACAGGACCTGATTTACTTAACTGATTACCTATATATACAGAACCAACAACCAGAACTTAAAAAACAAGCTAATGGTAGAATATACATCCTAAAAAAACCATATAGCTTCATTTTATTACGAAAATTGACAAACCTCATTTAAGGATTTTATATTCTGTTTTATATATTTAAATATAGAAAATGTAAATAACTGTAATCTATAAATGATAATGAAATTTGACTACATGTGATATATAATAGCAGACATAAACAATGGATGTAAAGTAAATGTAGATTACGAGCCCCCTGAAGATGGCCTTGTAAAGACTGAAACATATGTAGGGGTTAATGAATAAAAAGTGAAAATATAGTGCATTTCATTGGTGTGTAATTTGTGAGCTACTAATGTCAGTAAACACTTTCAATCTGAAAGGTGCAGGAGGTAACAAATACCTGGCTCAGAAATTGCCCATGAATTTTAAAATTTGCAGGTATGTTTCTTGTTAACAATAATTGGATTAGTACAGGACAGTAGTGTATAATTAGAATAAAAATATATGGGACTGAAAAGACTAAAGCATACATTTATCCAATTTCTTTCTACCCATGCATGTGTCTGAATTTACATCATCCCTTAATACTGTTGCCTGTAATGTAACAACACATGCACTTTTATCACATATCTACTATATATATATAAGCCAGTGGTGTATGGCTGTATGAACGTTTGTCTTTAGTTGGTATTTCATTCAGTGTATAACACTGATAATGATTAAAAGTTTTGATATTTTGGGGAGGTTGTTTCAAACAGCAGGTCATTCCTGAAGGTCAACAAAATATAACTAACTCCAAGGAGCAGAGTCCTTCTTTGAGAAGCTAACAGGTCCTCAGCTAGTCAAGAAATTCCCCGCGTTTTATGGAACCCGAAGGTTCATTACTGCATTCACAAGAGCCCGCCACATGTCCCTATCCTGAGCCATATCAATCCAGTCCATGTCCCCCCATCCCACTTCTTGAAGATCCATTTTAATATTATCCTCCCATCTATGTCTGGTCTTCCAAGTGGTCTCCTTCCCTCAGGTCTCCCCACTAAAATCCTGTATGCACCTCTCCCCTCACCCATACGTGCTACATGCCACGCCCACCTCATTCTTCTTGATTTGATCACCTGGTTAATATTTGGTGATGAGTACAGATCATTAAGTTCCTCATTATGTAGTCTTCTCCACTCCCCTGTTACCTCATCCCTCTTAGGCCCAAATATCCTCCTCAGCACCCTATTCTCGAATACCCTCAGCCTATGTTCCTCCCTCAGTGTGAGACCAAGTCTCACACCCATACAACACAACAGGAAAAATTACAGTTCTGTATATCTTAATCTTTGTATTTTTGGAAAGCAAACTGTAAGACAGAAGATCCTGCACCGAATGATAACAAGCATTCCCAGACTTCAATCTTCTCTTAATTTCTTCCTGAATGGAATTTTGATTCGTTAGGGTTGTTTCCAAATATTTGAAACAAAATATAACAGCACTTTAAAGTTTCGATAAGTGAAATTGGTTTGAATCCAGGTTCTCAAAAAATTATGCAAGATTTTCTTCTTATGCTCAAATTGTAGAGGTTAGTTCGACTTATATGACTTTGTTGTGCTCTGCCACCCCCCCCCCCCCCTACAAAAACAGCACATTAATTTTAAAAAATATCGAGTTATTTCAGTCCAAATCTGACTACAGTCCCTTGAACAATCACCCTACAATAATAGTTTAATGTGTTAAAAAAATCACAGAACTGACTATAAACATGAAATACTATTCAATTTGCAAACAATATACAATACACTTAATCAATAGATATTTAATTAAAATCTGATGCAAAGATTTGCATAACTAGAATTACATTATATACGAACATCTTTATGCAAAATTCAATAATTTCACAATACACTTGAATACAAATTGCACTGACATATATCAACTAGTTAATGCGTGAGTATTCTGCGAAACACTTATGAATGGAAAAAAATAACACTAAGTGCTATACTTAGCTGCCTAAATTGTATATATTTTTATGGTATAACACAATTTACAAATGTGGCCGCGAGCCACATAATATAACCAGGCGGAGAGCAGGGTTTGAGACCCATGTCTTAAGCTAATCGGCGCTCTTTGTTACATAACATCACTAGCGGACAACAAATGTGCGCGCATGCATATCACGTTTGTTCCTCTTTTCCCTCACGTATAGAGGTTACAACATGAGTCCCTCGCTGGCATATGAAAAGAGATGCAGGTAAATGCGCACATCGGTGGTATCGTACAGCCTGGCCCTGTACGTGGACCCTACACAAATTTTGTCAATCAGGATAAATAAAAAATACAAAACTTTGCTGGATCGTAGGTTTTACATGACTGGATAGTAAGCAATTAGCTGTGTAGCAAGCAGACAGTGTGTACTGCATCCATGTAAATTCGTCAATCGTAAACAAGGTGCTGCTCAGATGAATAACATGTATTTGCGAAACTGAAGTTCAAGCTGTTAACAAGAGATGCATACAAACACGACAGTTCCGATCCCAAGGTCGTCACGGCGATTGGTAGGTTTTCATCAGCGATGTTAATGAAGATTCAAGTTTTTTGGGATATGATGTCCTGTCGATTAGTAAATATTCACGGACGTTGCAGAGGAGCAGTGGACTGCTTAGACCCAGAAGATGGAGGCAGCAAGCTCCTCTGGGAACGTCGGTAACTACTTACCATCCAATACAGTGCCTTATCCCAGAAGACTACAGAATCTTCACAACAGTTCGACAATTAAACTGAGGGTGGAGTAAACAAGCAGCATTTTATTTTATTGTTCATGTTTTATATAACAACACCAAAGTTACAGGCGGTGATTGCTTTATGTTTTACTGTTCTACATAATCAACTCTGTATTTGAGAACCAATTGTACATCCACAACCAATGTATACACCACACGCCAAATGCAGCCACTGAGTTACAAGTCTGACAGCAGTTAAACTTTTCATAGTAAAATAATATAACAAATACAGAGCTGATCCTTGCCTTAACTATCCAACTCATGGAGCAGTGTATGTTGAGAAGCTAACAGTCACTCAGCTGGTCAAGAAATTCCCCCTGTTCATGGGCCCCTATCCTGAACTAGATGGATAGTCCACATGCTCCCTCACAAAGAAGTGTTTCTTATCTCTCCCTTGCAAGTTCATCCCCCATATCATCATCCTCAGTCATCTTAGCAGTACCAGTATTTGGTCAACTTACCTCAACACAGTGCAAATAATGACTCAGGTTCAACAGCATTACTAAGACACTTTAATATGGTGTTTGTCTCAGAATTATCAAAAATACCAAGCATGTTACATACTAAAGTTTTAAAACATTTTTGGGGTGTAGGCCATATATGATGTGTATAAGGGAAAAATTTGTGACATGCTGCTTCACTCTGAAAGGAGACAGAAAAATATAAATATGGAATACATTCTGTTCAACAAAGCCAAAAAACACATTTTAGCAAGCAATTTAGTCTTTGTTATCTTGAATCTAACGTCATTTTAAGTATCGTGTTCCTACAAAGAACGAAGCAGGTATGCAGAGCATATTTATACCTAATGTAAGTGGCACATAGCTGTATGCACACTCTGACCACCAAAATTGGGTAAATTAGATTTCTGCTGTGGATTTTGCAACTGCCCCAATCTCAGCCTACAGTAATACCACAAACATTTCATAAGATGCATGATTCGAGGTTCTCACAGTAGTGGTGATGAAGAAAGTCTTCTGGGATATGATGCCACATACACACAGTTACTGACATTTCAGAGACAATTGCCACCTCCATCTTCAGGGCCCAGCTTGTCTAAGAACTACTTGAACTCTGAAGATGGAAGCAGAAACCTCCTCCAAAGTGTGTGTAACAATTCAGCAATCAACACAGCATCATATCCAGATGACTTACACATTTATTTTATAGTATGTCATCATAAATTATTATATCCAGACAGATAGGAAATATTGGGAATGAATTGTTAAACAACTAAGACACAGATGGTTTCTCTGCAGTAATTCCTTGTATATTACTACTTTGCCCTTGTGTGCTTCTGGTAACTGACATTGTACTAACTGTAGAAGTTACCTGGATATGAGATGTGATGATTATTAACAGTGAATTGGAAAGGAGTTAAGAAGAACCAGTCATGGTCTACTTCAGTGCACTAAACTATTAACTGAAAGGGTGCCAAGAGGAGGCAGTCCCTCAGATCTAAGAATCCTAGTCCACATTCTACCTGGGTATCACTCAAATACAAGTCAGCTGTCTGGTCTGTCATGAGGCCAGTTCTCTTCATTAGCTGATTTCATGTACGCAACATATAGAAAGTGACAAATTGGTATCCAGGACCTTGTTGGTGGCCCCCCTCCACAGTACGACTGTGATTGCAGTAACACCAGAAATGCCTAGCTCTTGTGATCTGTACTTGAGCACTTATTCTAAGCCAACTCGATCCACTTCATATTTTCATAGCCTCTTTACTAAGACTGTCTTCTTCAGCTTTGACAGATTCTGAAATTATGAAATGATGGTGAATGTGCCCATAATAAGGCCTGCAGGAGAACACAATAGACAAATATGTGGACACACATCCATGCCTTGGGTAGAATTCAAATCCATTATTACTGTGTTTGAGCAGTCCAAACAGTACACATCTTAAGACTACGAAACCACTGTCAGTTATCAGTTTCTCTTAAAAGATCTATATAAATATTACCCTCCTACCTATGCCTCTGTCTCTGAAGACGTTAATTCTGTGAAGTTCCAAGCAAAAACACTGTTATGTCATTTTATGGTGTCCTTATGCATACCACATTTCCAAAGACAATAATAACAAATGCTTTTCAGATCAACAACAAATTACAGAAGCATGTTATGGCATACAGGTTAATAAAGTTTGTTTCTGTATCCATACAAGTGATATTATTTTAGCATTATGCAACAAATTAAATTCAGATTCTACTGCTGTATCTTCTGTACTCAACTTGCACAGTTTATGCTGTGAGGTCTCAAACTGTACACATTTATAACCTATTCAATGTCAGTGTTGTATTTTTCAGTTACAAATAAAGTAAATAGAATGGCGCTGCTGGTCAACTTCAAATTATTCCAACATAGCACAGCATTAGACACAGGATGTATCACTACACACCTCACCTGAAATTATTATTACCATGTTTATCTGAATAATTATTTTTACTTAAACACAAAACAGTACATTAGCATGAACTAACAAGTCTAAAATTGTCCAATTCCACATCACAATATACAAATGTGGACGAGTTTAACTAACCCCAATGTATGACAAAACTGTTCCAACATTTCGGTGTGCACTACAGCTGTCATCTGCGAGGAGGAGGAGGAGGAAGGAAGTGGACTCACACATCTTGCTACGATACTAGGGATAAGGGGTGGGGGAGTGGAGCATGATGGTGCCCAACGGATAGGGGCTGTATGGTTAAAAAAAGATGGGTTAAATGAGAAGACATGAAACCACACTTAATCTCTACACCTTCATGGTTGAAGGTGTTTGATTATTTCAGTGGCTTGTCTGATAATGTGGGGATGGTAGCTTGGTCTTCATGTTCAAAGATAACACTGTCTTCTATCTCAGTGGAGTCACTGGCTATTGCTTGAAGAATGGCTCAGCAGGCTGGTGTGCGTACTGCCACAGGACTTTTGTGATGGATGTTGCTTGTCCCACAACGAACCAAGATATATCGTCGTTTTGTTCAAGGATTTAGGAATGGTATATATCCCTTTTCTCTGAGCAGCCTAGCAATAAAGTCTGTTCCTTGAATGTGAGGGGTATACGGTATATTGTGGTTTTGCTCCTTGATGTCTTGATCAGATTTTACCCAGACAATTCCATGGGACATTCCATATACAAAAGACCCACTCACAGGTAGCCTCACACTATCCAGGTCTCCAGACCAAAACACATCAACCCTATTCTAGAAGCCAATGGTTATTTCACCAATGACATCACTAGAGAATCCATGACAGTCACTATAAATATGAAAAACAAAGTTCAAATGGCATCTATTCCTTATGTCCAGGAAACAAGACGCTGTTGCCAGGTCACTTTGGGAAAAAGGATCCACACCAAACATAAACCCTTCAACAGGACGGTGACCTTCTGATGCGTCAAGGACAAAATGCTCCAGACACAAAAATCTGTGATTTGGTACAATTACCTGCTTCTGTAGCAAAACAAACATCAGGAACTTCTCCACAAGAATCTTGGACTATATCACATACCAGATTACAAAACTAATGATGAGTGATAGCCAAATACTCCGAGACCAACTACAGCATCAGGTTGGGACAGACAGGCAATGTACATGCAACGTAACATGGAGGCACATTCGCATAACCATTGTTGCCATGGAAGAACAGTAAGTATTAAATAGTGTGTGTGTCTGTATTCTTGCCTTAGTAATCTGCCATGAAAACTGCATCTTTGCCATGCCACATTATATTGCCATCTGTGGCCTGCCTAGCTCTACCACATTTTTCCACATTATTTCATAAACAGCACAATTTTCGGGAAAAACTGATCGAACATAAAATGTGTTTTTTTATTTTCTCTACAACTTTCTTCTGAAACATTTCTCATTCTGAGAATTCAGAGATATATTATCATAAACATATATAGGTCTTCATGCAAAGTATCTGTTATTTGTCAGATTTTAATCAAACTTCAATTTTCTAGACAGGCTTTCAAAACCTCAAATATCAATTCCATGAAAATCCATCCAGTGGGAACTGAGTTGTTCCATGCAGACAGATGGACAGACAGACAGACATGACGAAGCTAATAGTTGCTTTTTACAGTTTTGTGAATGCGCCTAACAAAATACAAGTCCTAAATAAAATATACGCTTACTGTCATTGCATGATGAGACAAGAAACGGAAATAATCAAACATCCCCACAACTTCAAAAGTGAAGATGGGTAGAGACTGAGCAAAGTTTGGTCTTACTTCTTTCCTTTACACTCTTCTTAACTAGTGGAGATTTACCGTACTCCACTCTCCATCCTTACTCCCACTGTGGGACATACTTATCAGCCCAGTTCTCCCTTCTGCTTGCTATTCACTGACAATGACATATGCAAGGTCCACGAGAGCCTTGAAACAGCTGTAACACACTACACAGCTAAACCCAAAAAGCTCGGGTTATATTTCAATTTCTTTTGATAAATTTATACATTACGAAAATTTCATACTAGCAAATGAATTTGTATCAGTGATATTTAACATTTTATTTTCTTGGCAACAAATATGTTGCAGTAAAACATATTACATTAACACCAGTTTTGTCAGCTTTCATGTCTAAGTACATTACTATGGTTTTCTGTTGTTGGGCCAAACCACATTCTTTTTACTGTGGGTACATGAGGCCTGGTCTTTGTCGCATCAACTACAACTGTGCCCCAAACTATGGTCTATCATGTTTCAACTGAACAGACCATTCTTCTACTGGTTTGAAAACAACACACATTCAATTAGGATATTATGTGCATATCTCCCTCTTACTTTATCAGAAATTGCAGCATAAGAATTTCAAACAAGCAACAGTTCATGAAAATAAAGAGTATCTGTTTTGTAAATAGAAACCTGAAATACAAGTTAAATCTTGCACACTGATATCTCAGTTCTGATATAAGCAGCATTACGTACAAACAACCTAGAAGTTTGGTAGACAATGATAAAAAGGTAGAAGATAACTGATCCAATGATGGGTAGGTAATGCAAAGTTTCTCAGACAATGATAAATGGATACACAGCAATCTCTAAGCCGATAAAATATTTTTATCATACTTAATGTCAGTGGGAAGTAGGGTAGCTAAGATGGTATTGTGATTGCGCTACAGGCTGGACATTCAAGGAACTGTGGTTCATTTCCATGTAGCTGCAAAGAGCAAGAGATTTATCTCTTCTCCAGTGTCCAGACCAGCTCTGGGACCCACCCAGCCTCATATTCAATGTGCTTTGGGCACACTCTACCCACACGTACAGCCTTCATGGTGTGTACAGAGACAACATGACTTCAGTACTTTAATTTGATTAAAATCTAACGGATCTCTTCTTCATGGGTAGCTGGCAACTCCAGGAATCTATATCTTTGTGAAGTCTGCTTTAGTATGAAGCTCATAGGGATGTAGTGCTTTATCAGATAAACAATACATTGACAGAGGTCACAAGACATTAAAGAAGCATACGCAAGTCTCACCATCATTACATAATTAGTGTAAGCAGATAATGGTTTCTTTGTTACTGTCATTCATTTCCATGGAAACCAAATTAAACCATCAAGAGAATGCTGGAATGCATGCTTTATTTGGTTATTACTATTATGTCCACCACTGCTGGGGGGGGGAAAAAAAAACTGCTCTACATCACACAGAAACACTGCCGATTGTGTCAGGCTGTCTACAGACCATGCAAAGTGGGCCATGTTAACTGTTTTAAATGCTCAGTGTGCACTCAGAGGAGGGGGGGGGGGGGGGGGGGGCTCAAATGAAATTCTAATGAACAGAGCAGCAGTTTCTTCCTGGGGAAAAAGTACCTTTAGATCATCGTCATCACCACCTTATACAGGATACTAACAATTACAAACCTCAAACAAACCATGTGCCTTGGGTATATAATTTTGCAGCTATCCTGTGGTTACAGTATACGGTACGCATAATATTTCTCATGATAAACGTTTTGTACTTCTATTAAACGAGTAGCGAGGTATGTGCGCAGTGCCCAATATGGCTGTTTTCTGTAGTTCCTTGATGTCATGCATTCCACGCACGTTGTCCAGATATTTTCCGAATGATTTTCGATAGTTCCAAGAGCCCCTACTAATACTGGTACCGCTTTTGTTTTTACATTCCACATACGCTGTATTTCTATTGTCAACAATTCACTATTTGTCAAGGCCTCTTCTGGAATTAAAATTTAATTCAAGTGTTATGCTGATGGACAACACTTAACTTAGTTCATAACAGTTACTAGATCATTTAAAATTGCTTGTACCTTGCCTTTTTGGCTTTTGTCACTTCTTGTAATGTTAAATCTGCAGCTATTGTAAGTTTATCATATTCTCTAATAACCTGGAATGCTGTACAACATCTTCATCACTAATGCATTTCATGTGCTCACTGTCATTTACTTTATTTGTATTGCACGCTGTTGGTTTTCATTGATGTCTCATCACTATTCCTTGTTGATGTTGGTGATATTGTTCATTGTCCTGTGTTATAATTTTATAGAGCTTCTTTGTTATTGGGTCCTGTGATCTTTCCACACTTTCCATTCATTGGCTTCTTCTTGCAGCTTGTGTGTTGTTATTTTCCTGTGAGTATGCTCACTCTCCTGGTAGTTATAATGCCCCCTGCTGTAATTGTGCATTCTATGTATTGGGACCCCACAATTCCCCCTCTTAGTCAAACAGTGTGCACATGCATGCAACCCCCCAAACAGAGAGAGAGAGAGAGAGAGAGAGAGAGACCGTATGTGGCCACATTCATGGCACCTTCCTGTTATGTGTTTAGTATAAGTGGAGACAACTCTATTATTCTTGACATCCTTTGTATGTTGAATTGGTGTTTTCTATTGGTTCTGAGGTTTTGCAGTGCAGTGCTCCTAACTTTGTAAGGTATTCTTCAATTGGTATTCCTAAACACTTTGGTAACTGTCCTCAAATGTTTGTCCGCGCACACGTGAATTTAATACATTTCTTGTTCTTACTACCTTATTATTGGTCTTCATCATCATCATCATCATCATTTATTCACATTCCATAAATCCAAGTTTACAAGAAACAAAGGAATAGAATTGGTCACATGAAATAAAATAAGTTACAAAAGGAATAGCAAATATGATATACAAAATAAGATAAAAACAATAAAAACATTGCACTGAACTTATACAAAACTAGATACAATAAAATGTCTGATTCACTTCTAATTTTTTTGTTCAAAATATTCCTGTAATGAATAGAATGAATGGAGATAAAGAAAATTTTTAAGGCTACTTTATATAGTTTGACATTATTGACAAGTGCCTTTATTTCAAAAGGAAGGTTATTAAAACACCTAATTCCCATATAAAAGGTTCCCTTCTGATATGTTGTTAACCTGGGAGATGGCAGGTGGAGATCAAAACTGTGTCTAGTATTATTATTGTAGACTTAAGAATTATTCTTGAATAGGTGGATGTTATTGGCTACAAACAATAGTATAGATAATAAGTATTGTGATGGAAGGGGTAGTATTTTGAGTTTTTTAAAATAATCTCTACATAAATCTCTATTAATAATACCAGTAATAATCCTTATGGCCTTTTTTTAAGGCGGAAAATATTAATAGAGTATGAAGAGCTTCCCCAGAAAATTAAGCCATAGCTCATTAATGAATGAAAATAGGCGTGATATACCATAATTAAAGTGTTGACTGACATAAAAGGTTTAATGGTCCTTATAGCATAACAGGCCCTACTTAATTTAGTAGTTAAGTGGTCGAGATGGGTGTTCCAAGATAAAGTATTTTGTATGGTTATGCCTAGGAATTTAGTATGATGGATATTAGTAATTAAATTGTTGTGGTATCCTATTTGAATATCAAAAAGGGATGCATTTCTGGTTTTAAAGTGAATGAAATGAGTTTTTTGAGGTTTAATGATAATAAATTACTGTTAAACCATCTGAGTAATTGTTTAAAGGACTCAATTGCACTTTTTTCAAGATCTTCCGGTCTAGGGACTGTTATAAGTACACTGGTATCATCAGCAAAGAGAATGGGTATAGAATTATTGATGAAAGTACTCGGTAGATCGTTGATATAAATTAAAAAAAAGGGTCCAAGGATGGATCCCTGAGGGACACCCTTAGAATTTACACCCCAATTGGAATATGTATCCTGGTTTGAGATTTTAGAGTTAATTATAACACGCTGATACCTTCCTGTTAAATATGAATGCATTAAAGAGTACATGAAGCCATTAATCCCATAAAATTTCAGTTTAGATAGCAGTATGACAGTGCTATTCTGTAATAATCATCTTGTTTTGCTTCAGGTATGGATGGTATTTGTTTTATTCTATTGAACATGTATTTGACGGCTGGTATTTTGTCCTTTATCAGATGCTTTCATGTATCCTGTATTATGATGCTGGTCTTTGCAGGTTTACGGTATGTCTCCAATGTGAAGTTCAAGTCACCTCTGAATACGTCATGTCCAGAAAATGTAGGTTTCCGCTGTTTTCCACTTCCATTTAGTATTCCTGTACGTTATGTTGTGATTGTTCAGAATTTATTCTGTGGTTGTCTTTTCCTCATTGTAAATTACAATGTCATCAACACATATTCTCACAAATTACACTTTTACAGTCATTCCTCATTCAACATTGCCCCAAACAACAGTGTTTTGCTTTAACATTGACAAATATTAGTGACCAAATATTTGCTGAACATTGTCTGGACTATTAATGTTTTCACCAGCAGCCTGCAAGATCCTCATGGCCAGACTCTCAGATATTTTAATTAATTATGAGAAAAAATTATCCAGTTTGTCTTGTTTCACTGTAATCTTGTGATTTTCCCAAATGTTAATTAAATGAGGACTTTCTGTGCTGTTTGTCATTGTTGGGTAATACCGTCCTTCAAAGTTTTGAATGATTGTGGTGACAGTATGGAGATGGGTGATCCCATAGTGGTGCCCTCTACTTGTGACCAATATTCACTGTTAACTTCCAAGTAATTTTGTTTTACTGTGACTGTAGTTAGTCCTTTGGAGCCTAACCTTAACTACAGTTGATGTGCAGTGTCCTACTTGAAACACCAAAGGCTGGCCAAAACTGAGGCCAAGAACATGCCAAGCATGGAACATTTCTATACAGCCCTGTGGAATATGGACACCCCTGTATCTGGTGTGATGCCGCCACCAAAATGAGATGGGGTTTTTTTTTTAGCCAGTTTGTTCCCAATTAATTCCGGTACCAAAGGGTTGGTGTTAGAATTTCCTCAGTTTTTCTGGTATTTAGTAGTGCATCACCTATTAATTTCTGGATACAATATGTACCACTCCATGTGCTGGTATATTTTTGTTTTCAATGTCTAGTGTTCAGCATCCTATATGTGACATGTATGTGCACGTTTGTCAATGCCAGTGTGCATGTTCTGTAATACCTGATGCTGCAGGTGCATTTTAGATCCATCAATGTATTCTCTCAGTCATGACTTTTGCTAGTTTGTAGGCTGGGGCCTTGTACTAGTCGATTATTGATCTTATTTATACTTCCATATTGTGCAATTTAGCTATATAAGTGATGCCTTCCTGTAATATTTGGTTTTAACTATGAACTGCAGAAGAGGCCTGATGACGAAAAACAAAAACCATGTCAAGAGCAAAATACAAACTGAAGCCATTTTTAAATGTTAATAACTGTTATGAGCTAAGCAACGTATGTGATATTCATCAGTACAATACTTAATTTTAAATTTGAGTTGCAGAAGAGGCCAAAGAAAGATGACAGACAACAACGTTAACAAGATAAAACTGATAATGTTAATAAAATATTACCAAACATATGTTAAGTGTGGTAATACAAGCAGCACCTGAGGATGACATTGAAGCAGTGTATGGTTATAGTTAAAAGGAGCAGAAAGGCTGGTGGTCCCTCCAATAATCTTGTTGGCTATTATCAAAACCATACGGTGTGCAGCATTCACAATGAAATACGTGACAAGCTAACATCTCATCCTCATCATGCCTGTCAGTCTGAAATAACACTGCTCCTACTGGATGGATTTTGTGAAATTTAATATTTGGAATTCCTCCTACAATTTGATACCCCTCAGTTTTGGTTAAAATTGGACAAAAGCAATAGACACTTTACACACAGACCCACACATACATTAATGATAACACACCATTTACAGGGTAAGTATAATAAACATGGCAGAGCATAACATTCCATAACATGGTGACTGCATTCAGACCGTATTGAAGGACTTTTTTTCTCCCTCTCCCCACAATTTTTAGCAGTGCTCTACTAAACCATGATTCTGTAACTTAATCTACAGCTATACACAGACCTAATATACATTTTCTCCACAATCTAGCAATAACATTACAATCCAGCACAACAGACTGTAAAATGCCCAACAATAATGCCGTTGCCATGATATGGGAAAAACATACAGTGTGCTGTGTACAAGTATTTCTTGAAATTGTTCATGAACATAAAAACTAGGGAGAATAAATGCATGAACATGCCAAAAAAACACACACACACACATGCACACACACTGGCGCACTCATGATCAAGTGCAGATATGCTGCACAGATCCAGCAGAGATTTCAGAGATCAGTACTGTTGAAATGCCTACAGCAAACGAAACCATCCACCTCCTACTAGATAATGTATTAGAGTGAAAGAAACATTAGTTCAGTCCACGCCAAAGAATGATCTTCCTACAATAACTTTGTAGCTTCAGAATTAATCCAACAAAGAGTAGCCCCAGAACTTTCCCGGTACAGACCTCAAATTGCCATCAAATCTTACTCTTCATTCAACAAAAGAAACTGAACACTGAAGTGCAAGACCATATCAGAGAGTTCTTCATTATTCTAAATTTTTATGAAAAACACTCTCTTGCAAGCTTTTTTGAAGTAGTGTGCCTGTTGTGAATTTTGACAATTATACTAACGACAACCATAAACCCTGAAAGGGTATTTTTATGCCAAACACAATTAAGTCCTTCCTTGGAAGTAAATTGGGCAACAGTTGCCAACATTCAATAGCCATCTGTGAACTGGTTCATGCAGACAGTAAGCAAATATGTAGGAATCTGGATAAAACGTTACATAGTGGTGCTGCAAATGAATGCAATGCTAAAAAGCCATAATGAAGAAATGATCTACTTACAATTAACCTTTTAAATACCTGTGCTGCAAAACAAAAACTCATGTAGGAAAACACCCCTAGAAATTCATTTTATATATTTAGACAAGGAAATTTACTGCATTTGTAAGACATCCTGCATAATGTTTTATTTTCCACAAAATGTCATTTATTTCATAATTTTATCTTTTTGTTTTCAATAATATGTTTTTCACACCATGGGCTAAAATTTAAATACCCACCCCAGTTGGCTAAAGGTTAAGAGGAAGGTGTCATCACAACAGGATGGAAGGAGTCGGGTGAACTACATTTCCATCTATTGTATCACAGTACTTGGCTTCTTATCTTTCATTTAAGAGCAATAATAATATGCAAAAATATGTTGTCATACACATTTTGTGAAAATGATATGGTAATATTTATATGTTGTTCAGGTAATACACATTCTTAGTAGCAGTCAGTTTAATTGATTCCGGAATGCCCCGTACCCAAATCTCATACTATTAAACAGCAGTACTGAAATCATGTGACCTTACCATGCTCACTGTACAGATGCTAAAATGATGCACAAGCTACCACTGATTGCAGGGGACACAATTTCAAGATAATTTGGGACAGCTAATAACAGATCAGATAGTCAATGAAAAGGCTGTTGATTAAAAAAAAAGTATTATTTCAACTATACCCATGCAATTCAATGATGTCTATATAAAAGAATAATGTGCCCTAGTGGAAGTCATGCTCTTTTTGTAACAGACCATATGATTCAGATGCAAGGACTGTTATCTGAACCTGTACTACATACACTGCACACCAGGTCACGCAACAAATGAAATTATTTTATTTGTTGCAATTAGTACATTGCAAACAAATTTTATTTGAATTGTTGCAAGACTCTTTCATAAATTTCAAATATTAAACAAAAGCAATCCTATATATCTTTCAGTTTATTTTCCTTAATAAACTAAATACACGTATGACACAGAACCTTGCAAACAAAAAGCAGTGGTCTAAGCAAACCAATATGATATGTTCGAGTCCAGTTCCTCACAAATGTTCAACGTAAAACGTTCACTTTATCGCCACTGATCATCAGTCTGGCCACTTTACAAAACTCAAAATGTTAAAATAATAATAAAAAATCATCCTAAACCATATCACAAAACGTTTGGAATCAATACCACTGTAACAAAAGAACAAACACTGCCTGGCAAAACTTCCTATAAAAGTCACACTACTGACATCTAATCTGTCTTCCTGCGGCTTAATCTACGTAACTTGGAATAATAAAAACTTACAGAAGAAAAAAGTAACAGTAATAATTATAATAGTGAACTACTCCTTAGACATGAAGATGATAGTAATGATTGTACCTAGGGTAAGACTTGTGAGATGCTCCTCCTTTCTTTGCCATAATGGTACAGAGAAACACCACACTGCCAAAACTTAAGACTAACTCAACTGCACTTTCAAAAATGATCAGAAAAGTAAAATCTCATCAATTCAGAACACCATGTGTTTGGCTGCCATGGCACAATGCCAACATTGCAAGCATCTCCACAATCTGATACGAAAAGGTTCAGTAGTGAATGTACTCAATGAATACATTTATCAAAGATTAATAGATGACAAAATACACTCAATATTGACGAGATTTTACCATGTTCTACCCCACTAAATTGTGAGTTACCATTACATAAACATTATTAATTTTGTCCTGTAATTAATGTAACCTGTTGGCCAGCACCCCTGTGCTACAGAGCAGGGTTGGCAGGTGTTTGGGTGAGCAGGATAATGAATGCATTCTAGTAGGGAGCAAACTTGCTCCTCTCAGATTTAATTTTGGAATTATCCTGCGATCCCATGCCTCCACCTGGGCTCCGCAACCTGGGTGTATAGGTCTTATGTGAACGGTGAACGCCTGTGGTCTGGACAGGGGCTGAGGCACCTGTGCCCCCCAGAAGCTCCGTGAGTCCCCCCAGGGCACTGAGACTTGACAGTGCGTTGAGGGCGCCAGGTTTGGAGAGCAGCTGGGCGAGGGGAATAGCACTGGCCAGAGGGGAGGCGGCCGCGGAAGAGGGACCACTCGAACTTGAGCCAGGGGTTGAAGTGCCCGGACCTCCGGGGGTTGCGGGATTTTGGGCCTCAAGGTTAGCTTTCTGCAGTTCGACACTGGGGGAAAAGAGACAACGGACATAATGGCAAAGGATTAAAAAACCAGGTTGTGAATTTAATTAATTAAAAAAAATATGTAATACTGTGTGACACATCATGGGTGTATTTGTTAACCAGGAATCAGGAACAAGTTGTTCGGGCATGGCAAGGTTGTGTAGGAAGGTGATGCCTTTCCACCTCTTGTCCCTAGACCCCAGAGCAAACAAATGCAGCCAATGTGCGCCAAGTGGAATAATCTAGCACACACTGCACTTCCACAGTGTGAGGAAAGTGCACAGAACTCCTGAACATCATCTAAGAATGCCACTAAAATCTTACAACTATCAATGTGTTTCATCATGCTACATTTGCATGCACTGTATGACCGAAACAAGTGATTGGCATTCTTAAAAGTTAAGATCTGGTGTGTTTATACATGAAGTTACGGACTGTAAAATAGAAACCATAATAAAAGAGAATGACAACTCACTACAGCAGCGATGATGCACCCTCAATAACGTTATGAAACTTGGCTTAAAACGTTCATCTTAATGAGGTCTTGCTATGTTACAGGTAATTTTGTTATGTGCAGCATTCTACAGTTACTGGCTCACAGCAACACAAGACCAGTTGCTTATGGCTTCAACAGTGGTTCCTCAGTTCTAACCATTCTGCTAAACATCACTGCTACTATGCAGCAATAAGAATAGTTTTATAACCTGGGGCTTTTGACTTCAACTATCCACATCCTGCAAGATTTGTAGCCATATACAAAATGACCACTTTAAGCCAAACTAGGATGAAATGATGAAACAAAAATTCCCACGAAAATGTAGGAGCAGAAACAGGACATCCAAACACTGAAAAACAAGAAAACCAAAACCTACGTTTGCAGTCCCTGAGTAATGACAAACCTGGAGGACAATTTGGTTGAATGAAGTAAATTTTTGACACTCAAAAAAGTTTTAAGGACGTTAATAAGCAAGGTACAAATTTCAACAAAACGTTTAAGCAATGTACCCTGAACAATGTGGAAAGTACTAGAACAGTCCCACCAAGTACTAGCTTTATGTGCAGGCCTAACAAATGGTTACATGACATGGGTATGTATCTTGGAAGATTCTGTGGCAGAAAGTAGAGGGATGATATCATGCACGTATGGCACTATCAATATTCATAACTCAAGGGAAAAAGAAACTGTTATTCAATTTTACACTACCACAGTTTAATCCAACAGTCTGGTATGAGAGAATACTGCAATATGAGCTTCAGTTTCTCTCACCATTTTCTACACCCATGGGGCAGACATAACCCAAGGTTAGAATATGCAACATAGCACCATCATATGGCCATGTTACAGGTGGGCTGTTCAAGCTTGTGACTACACACTGTTAACACTTAAACGTTATATACTTGTAATGCTTGAACATATCCTTAATTCCTATCTTCATGTTACTTCAAAACAAAACAAACAACACAAAGAGGAATTATTCCAGCTGGAATTATGATGAGGGCAGACAGGAGCACTGCAGAAAAATGTCCTTGTCTGGAGAGGGTGCAGTGGGGGCATAAGAATGGCTGCAGAGAACAGGAAGTTAGTGCTTTGTAACAAAGAATAGGAGACCTGGAAAGAATGATAGGTCACGTATCTTCTTTGTGCTGACTGATGCTGAAGTCTTCACTTGCATCTTCAGATGATCCCACTGCAATCCCTACCTCCTCCATCAAACCACATACTTGCAGTTACTGAGCACAAAGAAACACAGAACCCATGTCCCTAGCTTAGCTCAGCAAGTAGTAAATAAAATTTCTGGATAAACTCAATATTCAAAATCATGCCAAGCATTAAAATAAAGAAAACTCTCCAGTCTTTAACAGTTGTTATGAAACGAAGGACTACTCATTTCAGAAGCTGTAGACTGGAAGTAACAATTTACATGCAATGAAGCAGTCATAAGAATTCAAGTTTGTTACATTTCATGGAAGCAAAGGTATGTGGGACAGTGTCCCAATGGTTTCAACAGCTGAACAATCAGTAAAGGTCATGGACATGGGTCTGCATTCCTCCTGCTCAACTCTCTATGCTATCAGGCTACAAGACAATGAATTGTTCCTACCTCATGTTGATCAGATACTGTGCAAGCGCCACTGCATCAGGATTGCCTGTGATTGTAATGGTTCTGTCTGTGCTACCACCTTCACGTTCTTCACAGTTTGAGATGCGAATCATAGCCCCACTAATTTGCCTGGACCGAAAAAAAAGTCTCATTGTCATTTATTCTTCATTTATCTGATGCTTTCAAAGGTTAAGATTATAGCAATGTATAACACGATTCACAATTTGAGAGGTGAATTGTAGTCTCACTAATTTGCCTGGAAAAAGAAAGTCTCGTTATTTATTCTTTATTCTTGGTTTATCTGATGCTTCCAACTGTTACAATTATAGCAATGTACAACATGATTCACATAACTTACCTGCTGACACAAAACAGAAATGCTTTAAATAACATACATCCACTTGTATATAGCCTGTAGGAGAAAAGGCACACACCAACAATGGGGATGGGGATGGGCTGGAAACTTCAAAACCAAATGCAAAAAACAACAACCCCTCACCCCCTTAAGGAATCATTACTGAAAATAACATAGTAAGAGAGGAATGTCAAGTGGACAATCAAGTAGCACAGAGACTGGTGGCAGTGGTCTAGGCCCTAGTTCAGGTCACATTTTGTTCCGTTCTGAAGTTTTATATTAGTTTCACCATTCATGTGCGTCCCATGATTAGTGGGTCCCTGTCGCCACGGCATGGTGCATCCTCGGGTTGCGGATGGAGGAACGGCCTCTGAATATGGAGGGTACCTGCAAATATGCAGTCGCAGACAGCCGACAAGGGGTGGTCCTCCAGCTTGGGGGTTGGGCGAGGTGCTAACAACTCCTCACCGTAAAAAATTACCATGTTACGAAACACTATACAGAGCCTCGGACCTGGACTGATTCTTTGTTACAACTTAAGCAATGGAAAAGGAACATGAGATTTGGAACTTGGAATGTAAGGAGCCTGTATAGGTCAGGGTCACTTATGACAGTGGCCAGGGAATTAGCTAGGTACAAATTAGATTTAGTGAGTGTACAGGAGGTTAGGTGGGACAAAGGAGACACAGTAAGAGCAGGGGATTATACTTTTTCTATGGTAAAGGAAATGAAAGTCATCAACTGGGAACAGGTTTTTTTGTACATCAGAGAATAGTATCAGCAATTAAGAGAGTAGAGTTTGTTAGTGACAGGATGTCATATATGGTGCTGAGAGGTCGCTGGTGTAATATCATTGTTCTGAATGTGCATGCACCAACTGAGGAGAAAAGTGATGACTCAAAGGACAGTTTCTATGAGGAATTAGAACAGGTTTTTGATCATTTTCCTAAGTACCATATGAAAATTCTGTTAGGAGATTTTAATGCAAAATTGGGGAGGGAGGATACTTTCAAACTGACGATTGGGAATGAGAGTTTACATGAGGATAGTAATGATAATGGTGTTAGAGTTGTAAACTTTGCCACATCAAAAAATCTAGTCATTAAGAGCATGATGTCCCCACACCGAAATATTCATAAATACACCTGGACCTCTCCTGATGGGAAGACTCATAATGAGATTGATCACATATTGATAGATAGGAGATGGCATTCAAGTATACTTGATGTGCGATCTTTCAGGGGAACTGACGGTGATACTGATCACTATCTGGTGGTTGCAAAAGTTAGGGAAAGACTGGCGTAAGTAAACAAGCAGCACAGAAGTTTGATGCGGAGAGATTTAATCACAACAATCCAAGTGAACTAGAGGTTAAGAACCAGTATCAGATGAAGATCTCAAACAGGTTTGCAGCTTTGGAGAACTTAAATGTTAGTGAGGACATAAATAGGGCTTGGGAAAACATTAAAGAGAGTATCAAAATCTCAGCTAAAGAGAGTCTAGGGCTGTATGAAAGGAAGCAGCATAAACCATGGTTTGACGAAGAATGTTCAAAATTTTTAGATCAAAGGAAGCAGGCTAAAATGCAGTGGTTACAGAATCCAAACCAAAGTAATGTAGATGATCTGAACAATGTAAGACGTGAAGTTAGTAGACATTTCAGGAACAAAAAGAAGGAATATCTGAAAGCTAAAATTAATTAACTTGAAACAAACAGTAAGAACAAGAATATCAGAGATTTGTATAGGGCATCAATGACTTTAAGTAGGGTTACCAGTCTAGAAATAATGTAGTAAAGGATGAGAAGGGTGATCTGGTTGCAGACTCCCACAGTATTTTGGCTAGGTGTAGGAATCATTTCTTTCTGCTATTGAATGTACATGGGGTTAATGATGTTAGGCAGACTGAAATACATACAGCAGAGCCACTGGTACCTGAGCCCAGTGACTCTGAGGTTGAGATGGCTATTTAAAAGTTAAAAAGGCACAAATCACCAGGTATTGATCAAATTCCAGCAGAACTGATTAAAGCAGGAGGTAGGACAATTCGTTCTGAGATCCATAAAATTATTAACTCTATTTGGCATAAAGAGGAATTGCCTGAGCAGTGGAAGGAGTCAATCATTGTACCTATTTATAAGAAGGGTGATAAAACAGATTGCAGTAATTATCAAGGCATATCACTTCTGTCAACCACATACAAAATTCTATCCAACATCCTTCTGTCAAGGTTAACTCCATATGCAGAGGAAATTATTGGGGAGCATCAGTGTGGATTTAGACGTAACAGGTCGACTACTGATCATATATTCTGCATTCGTCAAATACTTGAGAAAAAATGGGAATACAATGAGGCAGTTCATCAGCTATTTATAACTTCAAGAAAGCCTATGATTCAGTTAGGAGGGAGGTCTTGTATAATATTCTCATTGAATTTGGTATCCCTATGAAACTAGTAAAGCTCATAAAAATGCATCTAAATGAAACCTATAGCAGAGTCCAGGTAGGCAAACATTTGTCTGACACATTTCCTATTAAGAATGGTTTGAAACAAGGAGATGCTTTATCGCCATTGCTTTGGAATATGCCATTAGGAGGGTTCAGGCAAACCAGGAGGGCTTAAAATTGAATGGTACACATCAGCTTCTAGTTTATGCTGATGATGTTAATTATATTGGGTGGAAGCGTACATGCTATGAAGAAAAACACAGAAGCTTTGGTAGTCGCTAGTAAGGAGATTGGTCTAGAAGTAAATGCTGAGAAAACTAAGTACATGGTCATGTCTCACAATCAGAATGCAGGACAAAATCACAACATAAAGTTAGATAATAAATCCTTTGAAAGGGTGGAACAGTTCAAATATTTGGGAACAACCCTAACAAATCAAAATTCCATTCAGGAAGAAATTAAGAGCAGATTGAAGTCGGGGAGTGCTGGTTATCATTTTGTGCAGGATCTTCTGTCTTCCAGTTTGCTATCCAAAAATACAAAGATTAAGATATACAGAACTGTAATTTTGCCTGTTGTTTTGTATGGGTGTGAGACTTGGTCTCTCACACTGAGGGAGGAACAGAAGCTGAGGGTGTTCGAGAATAGGGTGCTGAGGAGGATATTTGGGCCTAAGAGGGAAGAGGTAACAGGGGAGTGGAGAAGACTACATAACGAGGAACTTAATGATCTGTACTCATCACCAATTATTATTCGGGTGATCAAATGAAGAATGAGGTGGGCGGGGCATGTAGCACGTATGGGTGAGGGGAGAGGTGCATACAGGGTTTTGGTGGGGAGACTGCGGGAAGGAGACCACTTGGAAGACCCAGGTGTAGATGGGAGGATAATATTAAAATGGATCTTCAAGAAGTGGGATGGGGGGGGGGGCATGGACTGGATTATATGGCTCAGGATAGGGACAGGTGGCGGGCTCTTGTGAGTGTGGTAATGAACCTTCGGGTTCCATAAAACGCGGGGAATTTCTTGACTAGCTGATGACCTGTTAACTTCTCAAGAAGGACTCTGCTCCATGGAGTTAGTTAGTTAGTTATTCATGTGCGTCACTTGTTGCTCCATTTTATGGTAACACAATGATTCATTCTAAGAATTTGTGGCTTTGTGGTGCTGTATTTTTCTGTTTTCTACCAATTCCTGTTATGTATATGTGTGCCATTCTGTTTCTCCACTGGACACTTATGCAATGATTTCTTCTACAATTGTTCCTTTGACTTTTGTTTCCTTTTGAGGTTTTCTACCTGTCTCCACAGTTTCTGTCAATCACTTTTCTCACATCCTGTATAAAATAATTATATGTGGTTGTAAACAGAAGCCAAGTTGCCATTCTTGTACTGCCACATTTATATATGACACACTCGGCAACAATGATACAAAGTGTACTCTTATTTCACTAGGAAACAAAAAATTAATGCTGAAATACAAAACTGAGGCACTAATTGTTCCCACAGAAATTAAGTACGTATATACTTCATGCACTTAAAATGGTGATCACACAGTAAAACAATCTCCACCGAAAAACCTCCAAACAACCACAGAAGTTTATAATTGTCCAAAGGTGAAACAACCTTTCTAGGAAAATGCCAACAATCAGTAACATGAACTCTGTGCTAAAAGTAACACTGAAAATAACTTTCTGTTTTAACATAACTCTTGCAAGATATTCAAATGGAAAACTAATAGATTCATTACTTCTGGGCCTAATATCAAAATTAACCTCAGTTACTAAGACACTCGACCACTGTGATGGCAGCTAGGCTGGAGATATGTGTCTTTCTGGTACTTCAAAAGCAACATAAAATAATGAGTCAAAGCTGTGAAAAAAAAACTCCCACAGAAACCGAAGGAAGCCCATAATGATAAACCACACATTTGAAAGAAGCTGGGCTGGATGTAGCGTAACAAACTACAACAAATACAGTGGCTGTCTTAGATGGTAAACAGTGCCTATTTATTCAACAATAGAGAGCAGTATGACAGTGAATATAAAATAAAATATACTCTGCTTCCCCATTCTGCTCTCCATGTGGTGATATCTGATGTCACTTCCCTCAGTATGTCCACTGATCAAGACTAGCCCTTTCTAATCAGCCCAAATGAGCCAAAACCCTCCCGTCCTAACACATGATTTATGAAATTATCAAGTATCAAAAAGATTGTTCTGAAAAAATATGAAGTGATGGAGCATGTCCAAAATAAGTTACATTCATCACAAAACTCCGATTAGTGTTACATACAAAGTGCTGTGACAGGCTGTAATGAACATGCATTAACAGCAGGAATTTAAACTCATCAGACGAACTCCGATTAGTGTTACATACAAAGTGCTGTGACAGGCTGTAATGAACATGCATTAACAGCAGGAATTTAAACTCATCAGACGAACTCCGATTAGTGTTACATACAAAGTGCTGTGACAGGCTGTAATGAACATGCATTAACAGCAGGAATTTACATATGTACATGCATTATGTCAAGTCTTCTTGTAAAGATTTTTTACTCAATTCCATGACATGGGGACAAAATTCAGCTTCCAAGAATTTACATATGTACATACATTATATCAGTCTTCTCTTAACAGATTTTTACTTAATTCCATGACATGCGGACACAATTCAGCTTCCAAGAATTTGGTTTTTCAAACTTGACTAAATTAGCCACTGAAAATACCAGTATTACTAGGAGCACACCAATAAATTACAGTACTTAATTAAATTTTGTACTGTGTACAAATACTGTGTTTTGGATGTCAACTTTTCTGTAACCCTTCAATTTAACACATTCTGCATTGTCGTATAAATTCTGCAAATCTACCACTGCACATAAAAACTTACAATATCCCTGCAAAAGAAATTACACACTGCGACTCTCACTCATTAGGTTCAAACTTCCAGTCCTCCACTCATTCCTTCGGTCCCCACAGAGATGAAAACCACTAGAAGCCAAGTCTGGATTATGTTATGTCTTACACACCACTTCCCACCCACTTTATCAAGAACTTTGTCATGGGACATATCCTGATACAATAAATGCATGTATTAGTGACAAGAATTGGTGGTGCACTACTTCTAGTCCCCTCAATATTGAATTTTTGGCCTTCAAAGAAGTGTACAAGCCATTCAAACAACATGGAGGATGATCATTACTTTTATCAAACACTGCAGACAGTTGAATACTGAAACTGGATACCCCACCAGCAAAAGAAAAACTTCACAACAGAGTGTTCTCTTATTGTACAGCATTATCATAAAACACTGGAAACAATAATGCATAAAACAATTAAATGCTAAAAACTCAATCTTTTGCCACTAGATGTCACAAACATAAAACCTGTCTTGTGTGCGGTTTTATCACCTCATTTCAAGCACTACAGGATGGGACTCTTCACATTTACCATGTGCACCTCATTACTACTCCAAAAAAAAAAAAAACATAATTTACCAACTACACATACCTGATCTCTGCAATCTTTGTGCCACCCTTGCCAATGATGCAACCAATCAATTCATTGGGAACTGTCATTTCATGTGTCTGCTGATTTGCTCCAGGCTGATTGCGGTTTTGGTTGTTTGTTCGCAGTTGACTACCAGCAAGGGCAGCAAGAGCTGTGCCAACAGACAATACTGCTCAAAGAAATATCACGTATGTTAACTTTGCAATATGGAAGGCTTCAAATTTAATAGGAACAATTTGCAACTTCCTACAAAGATAACAAACAATACAGTGTTATCTACAAATCGAGACATACTACTTTAATCCCCCACCTAGAAAATACAAATGCCCAACACAAAATGTGTACATTTAATCCGTTGGCACCAAAGTTGACTACAGTCGACGTTCCGAATGCCGCACTGACATGATCAGCCAAAAACGTACAAATGGACAGCCATTTAAATTATGGGTATTTTGCAGAGTACACTCAATTCTGGCTTCAAAGGGTTAATATGACAAAACAAAATACAGCAGACCCTCCTGTTTGGATTCGTACATCTTTGCTTATAGATCGAAGAATTATTGTGGCAACCTCATGCTTCATGGTGTAGGACCCTCACTCACTTGTGGTTGTGCTGGCATATGCAAACAGAATAATGCAGAGGAGGCTGCATCTGCTTGCCTGTCTCACAAAGTACCTATCTAGATAATGTGCAATATGCAATGTACTTTGACTGTATTTTATACTTTTTAAAAATAATTGTTGCCATTATGTTTTAATTATGCATGGTGAAGTGCTTATGAAAAGCCTAAGGATTAAAAGAAAGTGATGTCTGTTACAGAAATTTACAAATTGGATAGGTTGGAGAGGGGAATGGGCACTGCGCTAAGTCAGATGCTATTATTGCGTAAATGCCAATTCATTTCATCAACAAAAATGAATGCACGAGTTCTTTGAATATGTTGTCACGACTCCTTTGAAAAGAGGGAAAGGGCTTTGTGTGTACAACAGTTCTGGGGATTAACACAAATATGTGGTACACATATTCAAATATTCCAGTATACAAAACATAAAAAAAAGGTCATGTATAAATATGGTCAGTATTAAACTGTTATATGACTAACAAGTGTACGGTGTGAATTAAACTTGAATACCTGACCCGTGAATTTTTGGGTCTGAAAATAGATACAAAGTTGACATACTTTGTCTTTATATTGTCAATATACTGTCTTCATATTGTTTATTTTTGTCTTATCAAGCATTCCTGTCCATTTCAATACTTAAAAACAAGGGAAGAGACTGCATGCAACATGCTTCAAGAATCACAATTACCTGCAGGATTCAGGCCACCAGTGTTGCCAGTGTTCAGGCCTCCCAAGCCAAGAGCTGCCAAGCCGGCCAATGGAGAATTGCCCATCCCCATCTTCTGGAAATATTCAAATATGGCGCACCTCCATACATCTCTGCCATAAGGCAAACATCTGCACCGACACTCATCAAATATCAAGACCTCATTTCTCATACCACAGTACGACAAAGAACACGCGCTGCCAACTAAGAATTTGAAATGATGTGTTCAAGATACCACAATCAATGTAATGCAAAATTATCTTAAGACACCCCTACAGGCATCAATGACACTACAGTGAAATTTTTCTTTAGAGGACAGAAGATGATCTTAGCCCAGACTGTATACTGTGTTCAAACTGCAGAAACTGTAACTTAAGTGGGGCATTAACCTTCACTGGCTGCATACTCCACTACTGTAAGGGTGCATGCTGTCCAGCTGCCTCAGTGTACCACGTTTTCTACACCAATACCATTATTTCAGAGTTAAAATCTGGCCCTGAAACACTGGTGGCATTTAAATCTGTTCTTGGATAGTAAAGATTAAACAGAGATTCCACCATTCCTCCATCATCATCATCAATTTGGTGCCTGTGTGGGGTACATTCTTTCTCCTAGATGCTGTCGCTGTACTAGCTGCCACCGTTCACAGTCAGTAACCCACAACAGCAGTAAGACTAACACTACCTTACAGTGAAAGTTACTGGCCTACCTTACAGCACCTGCTTTACATATATTTCAGAATTAATTGCACTGGCAGTAAAACATCACCCATAATCCTCCATCAACTTAGGATGCACTGAACATTAACTCTCACATCATGTACTACATGTGAACCCCTGTGCTCTAGCATCTGCATTGTGTGCGTGCATGTTCATCCTGATGAAACAAAGCCTCTCCCAACAGAATGACAACTCAGGACCTGGTTCACGACAATGAACTACTGATGTTACGACTGACAGAAATTACTGGACCGTGTGGCTGCAAAAAGTGAATAACTGTGGTGTTGTAAAGCTGTGGTTTTAACAGACAAATAAGCAGCTGGATCATCAATCACAATTTACATTTTCAGAGAATATCTTTTACTGTCCAAAATGTGCTACATGTTTGGCTCTTTCCTAAAGCCATCATTCATTAGGCACAAGCATAAAAATGTATGAAAAGACAAACACTTGTTACACAAATCATTACTAATCAACAAAGAATGAGGGGGAGGCAGAGAGACAATAAGAGACAGTGTATGAAAATGCAGTTGTAATTGATGGTCCATCTGTTCGATCATTCATCACAATGGGATGTCTCACCCTCAGACTGTGGTTGTGATAATTTTGTTGTGGTTCTCTCAATCCACTTTAAAACTCCAATTCTTTGTGCACAGCACTTAAGATGCTTGGAAGGCAAATGTTTAAGCCAAGCTCATATACTGTCCAAGTTTTAGGTGATAATAACTGATGATGACAACTTGGTTTCCTGTTGTTCAGGTACCACTGTCCCCACTCTATGGAAGAGTCTGAAAACTGTTCATGTGTGGGCCCTGAGTCCTTGAAGTTTTATTCTGAACTTCCTGAGACATTTTCTAGAGGATTTACATTTCACACAAAATGCATATCAAACATTTGATTCTCAAAGTGTCAACGTACCTATGTCCAACACAACTTGCAAGAACCACAATTTTTTTTAAACTACTGTTTTAAAACGGTTGTGCACGCGTTGCAACACAAGCTTCAGTAATTTCTGGGCCTGTTATGTTCAGTCAGTTCACAACTGCAAGCTTGATCCAAAGTTGATACTTTTAGCATAAGTAATGCTTAGTTTTAACTGGACATGGGAACACATAAGTGGACAGTGAAGCACAATATATCCACGACTTACGCTACTTATGCAAACGCGGATATCTGATGTATCTGGCGCATATTAAATGCAAAGATTGTAGTCCCCAAAATTTATGCAGTTACTTCACTGATCTGTAAGGTGCATACTGCAGGTGGACTAGTAACCTTAACTCTAGGATGTAGCGCCAAGTACTGTACTGATGAGAAGAAAAGAAGGTAACCAATGCAATGAGTGCACATAGTTTAAAGACCATGCTTTGGCACAGCTGCCAAATAGCCTCCCTGTAGTTGAATGACACTGATACAGATGTCAAATAGAACAACTCATGCTGAGGATTATGTTTGATTGTGAATAGGTGTGTGTGTGTGTGTGTGTGTGTGAGGGAGGGAGGGAGGGAGGGAGAGAGAGAGAGAGAGAGAGAGAGAGAGAGAGAGAGAGAGAGAGAGAGAGAGAGAGAGAGAGAAGATTAATATTACTAATTAAGAATATCTCTATTACTTGGTGTCCATGTGTAACTGTGGTAGCCATAACTTGTCAGAAAATAAAAGACAAGAATATGAAATTTTGGCAGCAATTTTAGAATTATTATGGGATGTGTCACACAAAATATAAACAGAACTGGTCCACAGGAACGAGGTCAGGACATGGTGTCTATCCCATGAAATGACGGGCTACAATTTAAATTAGGCACAAAAAGAGCACAATGCATCTCAATTCAAAGCTCTCATTCTAGCAAACAGAACAAAGCATATCAAAACCCCGTCAAACACTAAAAAAATAGGATTAATAAAAGGATTGCTTTGAGTTAAACCTTATTTCAATTGGCTTGCTCAAACAAATCTTTTAAAGCATAAAATTGGCTGAAATAAAAAATCGATGACTGAAAGGGGTAACACGAAGGAATAATACAAAAAATATTTTGATTTGTACATTTTGTAAAAGGCCTCAGTTTGGCCAAGTAAGTTATCTGACTATGCAAGTACATTATGCTGCTCCGCTCAGTAGTGGTTTCGATAACTCTGGGTTCAAAACTGCACCAAGGATAAAGATTTAACTTAATGTTTTAACCTTTAAGGATAAACAGGGCAATGTTCCGTTAAATGTACATCCTTCTTCTCTGAACAGGAAAACACTGTCCTACTGTTGGCAATAAAACTGCATTGTGCTCTGGCCACAGAAGAAACCTAGTATTTAAAAAGTCATACCCTAAACATTAAGGGAGAAAGGAGGAAACAGGATAATGGAATGTAGTGATGATGGATGAAGATAGAAATGAAAAAATTACCTGTTGAATTTCAGTGGGCATTTCCATTAGTTAACCTTTCATGTAGGTATGGCATTTCAAATGCATTCTGTTGCAGTCAGAGCACTATTCAATTGAAATGCCCACTGTGGGACTGCGTTTTCCCTTTCGGCCAAAAAGGATGCATATTTAATGGGAAAACATCATGTTTTTCTCTAAAGGTTAATAATATATGTAAAATGTGTGTTGGTATAAAATAATACTTATATATAATCCTTGAATAATAACTTAAGGTCTTATCACAAATACCAAGACTGAATACATACAATATCAAACTGTACAGATACAGCTGAGTCCAGATATTTTATGCCATGACCGTGTGTGCTTAACCTTTAAAAGCCGGCGATTTAAATACCCTGTACTGTCAGCGGACCGGAATTTTCTCTGGGCATTTAAACGTTTGTTGCAATGGTTAGGAAAATTTTGAATATCTTGAAGAATATTAACGCTGGATCTGTGAAATAAATCGTATTTACTCAAGTAAAGCATGGAGAACACGGTAATGTATATCATAGTTTATTATAAAATATTTTGATGCAAAATAAGAATGAACCACTTCCCTAAGAGACAGAAATTTTAGTAATATGTTATGTTTCGTTCTCTTTAGCCTTAAATTCTGGCTCCTTTCTCCTGAATTCGTCCCCACTTTCAAGGGAAAATATTTCTGTGAGGTTATTTTAACAACAGCGAAATGCTTTTCGTTGGTGTGATTTCTGTAAGGGTGTACTTACAAAGAGGTTTACAGTTTTACAACCATGAGGAATCTGACCTGCGAAAGGAAAAGTACGTTTCTCGGTATTCCTACCAGTGGCCACACTCTTTCAGTGTTTGTCGCACAGTGCAGTGACCCTGTCGCTTGTGAAAATTATTTCTTGTGAGTACATAATCAGCATCATGGCTCGCAGAAGGCATATTCGTGATGAAGATATTGAATCACAGCTGATCTGTGATATTGACTCGGATGAGAACATCTAATAATAAGGTATGTAATAATTTCTGTAACAAGTAACTTCCTTCTGATGATGCATCATATTCTGCCTTTCTCGGGTGAGCTATGTTTCATTCTTCCATCAAGTACGTAAGGGCAAATACAGCCGGAAGCTTTTAATTTTTTCGTATATTTGGACAAATATATTGTGAAAATGTATTGAAAATTTTTCTGTGAGTACAAACACGGGCTAGAACAGTGAATAAGTTATACGACTACCAGAAAGGAGATCAGGGTTCGGTTCCCGGAAAGTACATAAATATTTCTATCGACTCGTATAAATCTTAACTCGATCCTACCGGCTTTTTAATAGATGGGTGTCTGGGGCACATGAGTGTACAGATGCTGGAGCATGAAGCTGAATACGCTCTAAACAGTGTTGAATACATCATTTTATGGTATATTACCTCCGCGCCCCAATACGCCCTCTTGGTATGAGGCACAACTGTAAAATTACCTTGAAGTCTGTTGTATGTATACATAATATTTACACACACTTATTGCCCCGCCAATATCGTATTTAATGCGAAAAGTTTACATATATATTTTTGGACAAAAATGTCCGTTTTGGCATTCATACCTACACATAACGATGGACAGATTTGTCCGTTTCGGCTCTTAAAGGTTAATCTTCATTCCACAGCCTCAGCCATTCATGGTCAGTGTGTACAGCCCTGCCTGTCATGTTTTTGTTTTAACAACGTCCATGACTACAGAATGTATGTACATTACATTCTGCAGGTTAGAACAGAATGATAATAAAACATTATAAAAATGGCATTCACCTGATGCAAAAAAGAACTGAGCATCAGTGGTTTTGTTGGTTGAAAACGGGATGAATATGTCAAGAACAATAGCATCCTCAACACCATTTCAACCAGTATAAATGAAGAACTGATACTTGAGGAGTGTGTGTGTGTGTGTGTGTGTGTGTGTGTGTGTGTGTGTGAGAGAGAGAGAGAGAGAGAGAGAGAGAGAGAGAGAGAGAGAGAGAGAGAGAGAGAAGGGGTAGGGGGGGGGATGAGAGAGTGATTTAATGCAAAGTTGCAGGAGACTGCCTCTTTATGAAATGGCTTAACAAGTAGGCATTTCTTACAGCCACCATTTTCACTATAGATTTGGGGATAAGGACTCTATCAAGCTCATTCTAAGACTACTGACACAGGCACAGAAGGAAAACCATTTGTCTGTGGAATGTGACTAGTATGCATGAACCAATAGACTTCTTTAAAAACTATGTAGTAGGCACTGAAATATCAGTCTAAGTGTTACAGCCACAGAACCAAGGCAGTTGTCACTACAGTGGCAATCTCTTACCTTGCACCAAGCAAAACAAGCATGTCAAATGCACTGGAACATAAAGGTGGTGCTGATTGTTCTCTTTTATCGCCAGGAGGTTGTGGTCTGTGAGAATACTTCTCAAGACCAGAATATTCACCAATATTTCTATGTGCTAGTATGTTCCTGTGATACAGTGCCTCATACATCTGGGAAGTGAGAAATTCACCATGACAATGCACCTATCCACTTAGACCAGTCTGAGTGCTCTATGTTGAAAAATGTGGTAATCTGCCAATGACACAGCCTCCCTGCTCACCAGAATTGGCTCACTGTGCCTTCTTGTCTGTCTCTCAAATCACAAAAGATTTTGTCATATGGCATGGCCAGAGTAAGACTAAAGCACTCCGAGTAAAATCTGTCTACTTAGTCTGCTGCTAATCCCATACACACCACCCTGACAGTGAACCTGGTCTCTGAGGAAAGAAGATGGCAACCACCACCAGAGCTATGGCACAGCCACACATACTGCACTAAAGAAGAACTTCTAAGACTAAGAATGAAACATATGAACAGAAAAGGAAGGACTAGATCTGTGCGACAGCAAGAAAGATAAACTGTGCCTGACCGGAATATAAAGCCAATAATTACTATGTCTGAGTGAGCATGAGAAAATGCACAACTGCAATTGTGGTTACTCCTGTAAATTCTATATACAATCCTCCAGCAACAACCCTCACTGCCTACAAATAAATTAATAGATCACATACCAGAAGTCAAGTCCCTGTGTTGTTTCAAAACTGATAATAGGGCAATCAGGTGTGAAGAAGTGGCTAGTTAAAAATATATACACACTATAATATGTCCACTCCCAATTCAAACTGCAGAACAGTGGAATCTCTTCACCAGAATTTACGACAGTCATACCAACCTCAATCTTCTTATACACCCGCTACTATTACTATTCAAGTTCACGCACATTACAAAATACATACATGGAAGCCTTGAAGAACAGCACATATACTGTACACAGTCTAATATAACCAGTGAACTACAATAAGTTGCAACTGAAAGTTTGCATTAAATCATTAACTCCTAAAATGACTGTTATCATCCTGGAAATAAAGTAAGACCATAAAGTGTATAAGTATGGCATAAGGCCATGGTCAGAGATTTACAAAATCTTACGCAATTCCCCCATGATAAACACCAGTCTTGATATTATTAAGCAGTAAAATGTGTGATATTTTGAATTAATGGCCCTTTCTGCAAATTCTAACACTCCAATTCTGAACAGTACATCCACCAAATTTCCCCCAGCTGCAGGTATAAGCCAGCAACATTGCGATGCTATTATGAATACTTATTCTTTTTACATACATAATGACACTGTTACTGCAATTTTATTCAAAAACAGTCATGAACACTCCATAACACAAATTACACAATCTGAAAATAAAGTTAGAAACCGATACAAGTAAGAAAACAAGGGAATGTCAATAAAATTGCAAATGACAACCTTTGCTTCTTTCCCAATCTTCTCATAGTGTCGGTGCAGAATGTTATGTTTTCTCAACTTCAACAACCTACTTATCTATCCACTGGCTTCTGGCAGTAAGGAGAGGTTCTCGGCGGATAAAAACCAAGGCTAGGGCTAGAAAAGTTCCACACTACATCATAATATTAAAATAACACAACCATGTAAATGTCCACACTTGCACAAATAAAAAAAAAAGTATCTGGGTTGCAATGATGTTAACAGGAGAGAGCTCGTTAAGTTTGTACTGGGTAGGATATGTAACAGAACCGGTTTCCTCTTCATATTCTCTGAACCCCACAAACAACTGCTTTCTTTTTAACGTGCAGCAATTTCTTAAGAAGACCGATCCACAATATGAACAATGCCATTTCCTAACATGAAATACAATATCTAAATTAATTTAACTTTCTTTACAAATTAGACTGTAATACATAACAATGCCACATTACAGTTGTGTCTGCAGTACACTTTTGTGAGTTTCAAGATCATTTTCCACATAACTGAAGCCCCCACCATCACGTAATGATGATAAGGGCATGTATTATTACCAATTTTATGATAATCTTGGAAATCTGAAAACACTGATCACTGTGAACCAGCTTCTATTAAGGGGGTGCAACAGGGCAACAGGTCTGTCCTGTAGTACCCGCAGTTAAGTGTTTGCTATATAATGGTTCATTCACCAAAACACTTGTGGTATATGTACAAACAATGCACATTTCTGTGCCTAGCTTTCTAATACACATTAAACACAGAATAGACTAGGTTTGGTTAGACAGCATGCTGATCATAAGGTAATGAATGGGTAAAGTTTTTACATGTTTGGACATGCCTGAGGCACCCCAGGCATGTTCAAAGCTATGGATCAGTACATTTTAAAAAATGATGGACAAACTGGTACAGGGTTAAAAACAGCGATCATCAAAATATGAATCAAGTCCTTTAACATCTTGTTTTTATTTAAATGATGTGTGTACAGTTCACACACCTTGAACTACTTTTTACTTGCTGCAACACAAGGAAAAATTCGGTACTGATCATACTGACAAATCTCGTTACTCCAAACAGTGAAAACAGAATTTCATATTTCATATACATTTGATGAAATGTTGCTTGGATTTAAATTGTAAAAATGTGAAAACTTGAAATTTGGTTTATTCACGATAGATGTGTGCTTCACAACTAACATACTTGCATACTATGCAGAGAACTACGCAAGGCTCAAAATCACTCCTCCCTTAATTACTGACATACACTTAACAGATACGATAACAATAATTTCTTGTTACATACCAGCAATGGAACACACAAACAATGCTCAACTTTACTAACGAAAGGCACAGATGGCTAAAGGACTAAAGGCAATATGTTTCTATCAGATGATACAAATTCTTTCATCACAACAACCTGGATCACATAAACAATGGCCCAGAAAGGTTTCACTAAATGTAACATGGTCACGCAGGCACTCATTCTTTCATGTAACAAGGTCACTGAATCTCACTTGCTACAATATATGTGCACACCTTACCCACAACTGCTCCTCCATCCAATATGGAATATCACTTCTACAGACAGAAACATGTACTTGCCTATGCTTACCTGCTTCATGTATGCAGTTACAGGGAATGTTCAAAACAAGTCTACAAAGGGAAGGGCAGTGGGTGTAAAGGTGACACAACAAACAAAAGTGTGGACACTTACATGAGCAGAAACTAGAAAACTAGAGTCAGTCATATCCTGGCCTGCACAGGCTGCTGATCGGGCAACCCCGTTGGGTGACCCCTCCCCTCTGAGGTCAGTGCAATCACCTTACCGAACAGGTATACAGACCTTACCCCACTTAATTTCTTGTGCCACTGAACAAACAAGAGATGGTGTGCAATAAATATCATGGAAAAAAAAAAGCCATGCACAATGTATGTTATTTGTTTCCCGATGTATCAATTTTTCAGTCATGGGAATATAGAGGTGGACCTGCATGGATTGGGTCAATTGAGTGCCAGAAGAGGAGCTCCAACAAAGCAGCAGAATTTGTAACTAGAAAATGTTCATTGCAAGAAAAAAGATCCATAAGCTTCCTTATGCTGACATGACACCACAGTAAGCTAACTTAAAACACATCAGTCTCACACTACCATACCACACTAGGGATGTTTCAGTGAGACGGGAGTATCCGTGGATGCCACACCAACGCCAACAGAACACATCCATTTTCAAAAGTATTTCCTTCCAAATATTAAAATACACAATAAACCGGATCCTATTGCATGTTAGTCTGGCATCCCTTCAAACCATACAAACATCAGGGCAGAAGGGAAGATAAGTGTGAAAAGAGGTGCAAACTCCCAACTGAAATTCATTAGCATAACCCGAGCTTTCACGCTATCATACTGCAGAGAAGTTATAACCATATTTATTATTTTATTCAAAACAAGAAACTATCATACATGAAAAAACTGTTTACCATATGAAGTGCAACATATATAAATATCTGCAGGTAAATTTTGTGTGTGTGTGTGTGTGTGTAGATGGAGCAAGTTCAAACCATACATTGTGGAAGAATAAACACATCTTGTTTTCTCGTTTACAGAAAGCCCTCCAGAAAACTACCATATATTCTCGAATCTAAACCGCACCCGAATCTAATCCGCACCCAGTTTTTGGCGACTTCTTAAACGAAAAAAAGTTAGTTCGCGATTCTAATCCGCACCTTTCCTTCAACCACCCCTTGCCCACGGGGTGACTGATTGAATAATATTGGATGTTACCAATGTGTTAAAATCCGACGCTACGCCTGTGGCCGATGAGTCATACCGATAGAGGCGGGGCCTTTCTCAACAGACGTGCGCAATCTCGTCTGAAGACAGCTGATCTTTAGTTGTTGAAACGTGGGAGGTGCTTGTTCCAATTTGTCGTGTACCGTAGTTATGGAAGAGGGACACCTGAAATCTAAACGACTCTCATATACGGCAAAGTTCAAACGTGAAGTTATTTGGTGCGCAGAGGAGAATGGAAACCGCAAAGCCGCTGCAATTTTTGGAGTTGATGAAAGCAACGTTCGACTATGGCGGAAACACAAGGCAGCGATCAGCGGGTGTGAGGCGTCACGAAGGAAATTCACTGGACCCAAGAAAGGACAATTTCCTGAAATTGATGATGCAGTCTTCACGTTTTTTCAAGAGAGACACAAGACTGGACTGTTTGTGAGTTATGATCTACTCGCGAGGAGGCGATAAAAAAGGCCAGATCTTTGAACATTCCTCGAATTATGAGTGATGACGGCGAGTCTGATGAGTAATAAATTATAATAATAAATAATAAAATAATAGATTATTGTATTGTATTGTTCTTACGTTTTTTATTAATTACGTTAATTACGTTATTGTTATATTGTACAGCAGCTCAATCATTTTCCAAAATCCAGCTCTAGACCGCGAATCTAATCCGCATCTGATTATTTAGCCCTCTAAAACTGTAAAAAAAGTGCGGATTAGATTCGAGAATATACGGTACGTTCTTGTTTGGTAAGAATGCAACACTACCAGCAGCCACAATCTTGAAGCGTGTCTCTCAGTCCACAATATTTCATGACAATTGCTACATGATATGAAGTTGTTCGCTTTGTATCTCAAATCTACACCTAAGACATGATTCTCGACAACAGTACCACTCAACACAGAGAGATGAAGATCAAACATGCTGACAGATGGGAATTGGCACCTCAAACTAATAAGTTAACTAGCTCCAGGTCCCAGGGCAACAAAGGACTAGCAAGCAGATGTTAGTTGCACCACACCCTGGAAGCTGCAGCAACATAAACCTGAAGGAAAAACTTGGCATGCCACATCATTGCTGTTAAGTGTACACCTCAATATTATCAACATATTCACACAGTATTAATATTCACAAGCTTTTCCTTCATTTTGCATGCCCACAAAGATGTCTGGGTGGGGTGGGGGATTATAACAGAAAAGATGTGTACATGTGTATGTGGGGGGAGGGGGTTAGCTGCACCCAAAGACTTACGTCGGCCAGATGCGCGGGCGGTAATGCAGCTTGCAAGTGTCCGTTCTTCAGCAGCGGATCTGCCGCCAGCCCCGCGGTATGGAGGAGTGGGGAGGGGGGCAGGCCCAACGGGGTGTGTCCGGCGGCAACCGGAGCCAAGCCTGGGAACAAGGGCATTGTACTTACGTCGGCATGGGCAGGCACGGCATAGTTACCCTGGATAGTGTAAGCTTGTCCGCCAGCTAGGATCACTGGCCCAGCCACTTGGGGTTTGGGACGATAGGGAATCGTGGCACCTTTAGGAGGGGACTGCAACAGAAGAAAAAACACAATGCAATGTGCACTTCTGAAATAAGTACACGAGTGTAACAAGATTCAAAGGGGTGTATTTCATAATATAGCATACAATATTACCAAAGGTATTCTCCACAGTTTATTATGCTTGCTTAAAAATGGGAATGAAATGAAACCCAGTTAAAGCGTCCTACATCTGGGGAAGGTCCATTTGCAGCTTTATGCAAACTATACTCTATTATTAATCAGCATGCTGGAAATTAGAACTTCATGACAATTTCCGGTGGTCTCCCATACAGAATTGAGTAAGATCTGTAAAACACTTTGCATGATAAAAGGAAGAGACATTCTTAAAAATATGTTTGAAGTTACTGGATTTGTTACATGCATAAATTGTTCCTCATTGTGTGCTGTCTGCAAATGAGAACACAAATGAAGTGATAATTACTTTACTTCAGTCCCATGGCCCATCACAATCTTTCCTTTATCCTTTTATGCCCTAATATCCTACATATTCCTTACGCAGCACTTACAATGAAGTGGAGCCAAGAACCACAGTGTGATGTCCATGTGCAATGACAAACTTTGATGGTGAGTTACCCACTGAAGCAGTACTACAAACAATGAAGTGAACAAACATGCAACTGGGACACAATGTGCGTTTACCTCCACAGCTACAGCAAGGACTTGTTAAGTAGTCTTACATCCTCCCATTAATATTCTTTCTGGCTTGTGAAGAGTGCAACTGTCTAATTACATATTTTCATAATTCAAAATTGGTGCATTGCTGGGATATTAAATGGTGCATGAAATATATGTGGGTCAATCAGGAAATAAGATTAGGGGGCATATAATTTCATAACTCAAGAACACAAAATAATTAAGTATATAAGGGCAACCTGTCACCATGCAATTATCATGTTTCCAGTGCTGAAGCAAAATCTTTGCAGCCACAAATTTAACCCTTTGCTGCCAGACTTAAGTGTCTTGTGACAGCTGTGGAAGACCAGAACTTAAATGAGATCTACAAAAGGAAGATCATTAAATGCCGTCACCTTAACACTGCGTGAGGGGTATACTTGACGATAGGCACCAAAGGGAGAAAAATGATAGCAACAAAGCGACAGCTGTGACATGATGGCTGGCAGTAAAGGGCATAAACTCCTACAAATACACTACAGAAGAGCTCAATCCATGACATGATAAATGCCTCAACTGTGGCAGGGATTGTGCAGAAGCAGTGGGATAAGCATACAACTACATCTGAACTCTTCTTATTACAGGTGAAAATAAAGAACCCAAAACATATGCAGCATGAACTTATTTTAAAAGGCAATGTTAACTTACTTTTACAACTCTCCCCCCCCCCCCCAACCAATAGTAAATCCACAGGGCATATGGCTGGAAACAGCATATACAGTAATCAGATTTCCAGAAAACATTGGTTTTGCTCTCTAGACTTAATAAAGCAGAGCTATGGGACCTCTTAGGCAAGAAATTTTGCCTACAATTCCTGAACTTTGAAAATTTCAGACCACCAACATTTTGAAACTATTACATCCAAAACTGGTATGGATACACACATCCATTATACCTAAGACACCTGCTATCTTCATGTGACTCAGTGCAGGTCAAGACGGGAACCAAGTTCATATACCTCAGAATGGTCCTGTGTAAATACATTTTTATGGGCTACTTAAAAACAAGATCCATTCAACGTCTTCAAGGCTACAGTACACAGGAATGGAAAAGGGTTAAAATTCTGAGGAAATGTTAGCAAACAACATTACTATGCAACAAATATGTTATGCAAATGAAGACACTTGCACTTATAATTGCAGACCTGCTGACATAATTACAAAGACAGCAACGGTATGAGGCTTATTCCATTCTGCCACTGGATACATTACAGTTCCTCTTGCAGAGTTAAAACAGTAACAGACATCTCTGACAAACTGTGATTCCTATTAACCACATTTACCAAAATCTATGCCAATTTTTTCCCAAATTCATCTAAAAAATGGGACAGTCACCTTATAATCACACACAAAGTTACGCATGTTCATATACTATTTTCCAGAGATCTGAAACCTATGAAGGATGGTACTTAACTCACCAGTACAGACACAACCTACATAGGCATAATAAACAACTGCAGCTCTCCTCCTATACTGCCAAACATCAACTGTGTGGTTCCATGAATGACTCAACAGAACTCTGATATATATTATGAAGGCATAAACTGACTCATTTAAATGTAACAGTGCATCACTTCTTACCTCGAGCATAACACAACAGATGTGGTAAATGCACTGTGTGATGGCCTCGCTGGTGCCAGAGATGGTTACCGCACGTTCTGTTGAGTTAGGCAGCATCTCCGATGCCACCTGTATTGATGCTCCAGTCACCTCACGAATCTCCTTGATCTTAGACCCACCCTTGCCAATGAGGGAACCACACTGTGATGCAGGCACAATGAGACGTAAGGTGATCGGAGGACGTGGGATACCTGACCCATTGGGAGCTCCCTGCATCTCCTGGAACTGGTAACAGCAACAGACATTCCCATCACCAACTAGCAAAAGCTCATCCCACAACCAAATTTCTAGCTTCATAATAAAAAGCACAGAAGTTTCAGGCCAGCTAACAAACTGACAGCACCATGTAAAATACTGCTAACGTGTTTGACAGAATACTGTAAGACTGTGTGGCACCACAGCAAATAGCACATGCAGACCACAATTTGCAAAAACCCCTCTAGTATGCAAAACAGAATTTAAATAAATGTACTTTGGCTCAATACAAACTTATTCTTTAAAGTCCTGAGGCTTTCAGTGTGGAGTTCCTAGATATTACACTAGACCTGGTTCAGCATTCAGTTGCGGCCACTTACTACACAGAAAGTAGTCACTATAGCTGCTGTCCTGCAAACACTGGGTTTTACTCAAAGATTTGGGGTTGCCAGTAAGTCCAGTCTTCTGGGATATGATTCCCAGTAGATAGATTAGAACCAACCAATCTTTTTGAGAAACTTACTGTTTTCCTATGTTACATCTCAAATGCCACAGAACAGCCAATGTATTTATACTGAGAGTAGCAGCGTGGCAACTGGCAATAAGTACATAGTCTCAACTGATTACTGAACACAGAATAGCCAAACACGCCAATGAAGAATTTTTCTTGACAATAGAAGCTATTTAATCTAACAAGCTCATCAATCCACGACATTTTCCAAGTTTCCTTCATCTTATTTCACAGCACAAACAAAATACACAAGAGGCACAACACTACACAACTACCAACCTAGTTTACTAATTGTATCAAATTCTTCTTGTAACAGTTTATTACACACTATGATAAAATAATTTCCAGTGTACTTTTTTCTTTGTCACACCTGCATTTACCATCTATTCCATTCAGTCCCCTTCAACTTAACTCTGTGACTTAACTGAGCCATTCCAATCTGCAACTGTTCATCAATCGTGATACCAAAAAATAAGTCTCTTCACCTTTGTGCCAACCTGAGTTTTAGAAAAAGAAAAGTCACACAGGGAACTGTGGGTGTCTCTGTTGTCACTTAGCAAGATCCTGACACAATCAACAGCACTGTTCATCAGGCAGCAGATGAGACAATCCACTGCATGTTCATATCTTGTTTTAAAGACTTGCCATGACACATATCAGATCACCACCACTCAACAGTCAAACTGCAGATAGTAATGTGTCTGTTTCCATGAAGCTCCACGATTCATGTCATATTTTCCTGCACTTGCTAATGGATAATGTCCTGAATGCTCAGCACTTAAACTGATGGCACACCACTTTTGAATTTATACAATGAATCAAATATTTGAATTCGGCCAACTGTTTCCTTCCCAAAAGCAAGTTTTAACTTCTTGTAGATTTCTGCAGCATGCTGCCTAGTCTGAAATAAAACGTGATGCTTGTGCACAGTCCTTTGAAACGTAAAATTATTTTTTAAAACACAGTGTCAAAGGGCATGACCTCACTTCACATGTTACTACTCAGTGATGCAACATGCATGGCAAATGACTCAGCAGATCCTATTCCACTTCCACCCAGCAGACCACTGATTACCGCCTGCAGTAGTGTCACACACTGGCCTGGATAGAAACTAATTTATAGTGTGTATTGATATACTCTAGTTTTCTGGAAGAACTGCAAAAACTACTTCATTTATTTTAATCAAAGAATCACATTGAAAACCTCCAGACTAATTTTCTGCAACTTAAATGGACACTGCTGTTAAGAAAAAAAAAAACACCTCTGATGAAAAATGTTTCCTTTTTCTTCATCTAAGCACTATTAAAGGAGGAAACTTCCATTACTAGCCTTGTGTTATTGAACACAGAACTGTTAAGTGCATGTATCCCCTGTATCCCCTTCATGAAAGAGCAGACTACTTTAATGTACAGTATGACTTTTTTCTTTTTGTAGGAGCATTAGATCTGATGTTGGTACACTTGTGTGAACTACCACTGGGTGTTTAGTGCAACAGCTTCAACTGTGGTAATGGTATTCTACAATACAGAACAGCAGGTATTTATTTATTCTGAAAACAGTTTAGCATGCAAGTGTGGAAAAATTACCAGCAACATTTTAATGTCCATATTGCTCCTCATTTAAGAAATTTTGTAATAAGTTTGGCATGAAAGCTTGAGGTAGCTGGCTAAAATAATCTCAAACATGCTACTGGACTTAAGTGAACAGCAGGAACTGATTAAATCAAGCAACATGCATTTGCAGTCAATTTAATGTACTGAACCAATGACACAATTTCTCAAAGAAGCACCATGAATATTCACCATCAGCAGCATCAGGGTATGAGCCATTCCAGGCTTGTGCTACCTACACAGATGCAATGTTGTCAATTTCTCTGCACCTTCATGACATTTACAATAAATGCCACCTGTTCTGTAGTGCAAGGTGCCTCTTCATAACTAATGCTGTCAAACTAAACCCCTATCATTATTTTAAATAAGTATACAAACATCAGATCAACTGGGCCTACAAAAAGGAGACAACAAGAAACTTAAAACAGTCTGTATTGTCACGAAGGCCCTGCACATGATCTTCCATTCATTTTGCTTTATATTCCCATAAATAAAATGCTAAACTTGGATCTTCTGTTGTTATGTATGTTATCAAGTAGTCATGAACTGGGACAACATATGGCAAAAGTGGAAGGGGTGCTTGTGATGGTATAATAGTGTGAACCATTGCCAAAAAAGAGCATCCAGGTATCAGCCCGAGGTAATGTACATTTACAATTTTTTCAGAACTTTTAAGTTATTGGGGTTAGGCATTTTTTATGAAATGATGTTAACAGATCTTCCATTGAAATTTTGAAAGGATTTTAACACATTTCAAAGAGGATCACCACTCTCTCACTAACACTTAAAAAGTGAAAATAAGGAGCATAAAGTAGGACATAAACAGCTCTCCCACATGTTTTGATTTAACTGTTTATGGGTTATTTGGAGACAAACCAAGTATATTAGGTACGCAGCACACAATTCACATATCCTTAAAATGGAACTGAAACACAAAACACTGCTAATAAAAGCAATTAAAATTCATATTTTCAAAATAAGAAGCAAGAAATCAAGAGACATGCTGATACTGAAATATGTGACTCTTAAAACAAATATGAATATGATCCACATGTACAGAAGAGTAGCCAATTCTTCACAAGTTCACCAACTACAACATAAAGATATCTCTATATTGCTTAATTTTACACGCACAAAACATTTTTGTTCACCTCAAATCCAAATAATGTGAACAGGAGACAGTTATGTCCTGCCAAGCATGTCTGGAACTTATATTACCACCAAAGCACAATGCAAAATTTTGATGAATTCTTTAACTAAAAATGTACAAAATTTTCAAAGCTGAATATTTAAAAATTCTATAAGCAGCTCTGCAAATTTTGACATTAATTTGGCACCGCTCTGTTACCAGTGCAGCATAATGTACCACCTTGGTCCTTGGTATGTGGTGCATGTCCCTATATACAAAAGGGTACTAGAAACTAAATTTCCAGTTCTTAACTTCTTTAATGACAACCTCTAGAAGCAAGACATCCTAAAGTACTGTGCCAAGTTTGAAAGTTCCAAGAACAAAATCTCTACTTACAACTTATTTTACAAAATACATGTAAAACTATACAAGTTTTCAGGCTTTCACATCACGTTATTCAAACTAGAGTCTTGGGGGTTATTACACTGTGTGGAGCAACAAGTACATTCCAACATTTCAGAGGAGCATGTTGCCTTGCCCACAATGCCGACAATTTATTTCAGGACGCTGAAGTGATTTGCAGGAGAAAATGTACTGCTTATACACAACAGTTGCAAGGATTGTGGCCAATAAGTGCTATGGAGCTCTGACTAGCCAGTTTGTTCCTCCAAAAAACTTGGAACAAACTACCTACTTATCCTATGTGGTGTAATAACACTGAAGGTTTTGATATGATTTTGCTTACTATTTCACACACAAATAATTTTTAAATTTGAAAACAACAAAATCTGAACAATCCAATATTTTGTGCCAATTTCTATACAATGTGCATTCTTTAAAAAAAGAATTCAAATGTCATCTTCTTTACAGTGTATTCTTTTATCATTTTTCACAACACAGTTCTACTGATATTTAGGAAAAACATGTTCCATCATCATCCTTCACAGATGTCATTTATTACACTTATGCATGCTGAATCTATTCCCTTGCATTTGCACAAATTTGACAGTGAAGATGCAGAATACTTCTCTTCATTCTGCTTTGTGGAACAATTATTTTACAAACATACTACTAGAAGTTTTGCTCATATAATTTCTAGTTTCAAAATGTATAAATTGAAGCATTAAATTACACATTAGGTTAGAATTCCATGTACTCACTTTTTTTACATACACCTACAAAGTTTTACAATGCTTCAAGGAAGAGTTTACCAGTTTCACAGATTTTATGGAAACGCTGCACATGGGCTCTTTCATTAGTGACAAAAATCATTGCCACAGTAAATTTCTTGGTGTTCATTCTACCCCAAGCATTTTTCTTGCATATCCTTTCTATGGAACCTGGAGAAAGTTAATATGATGCTGAAGAACATGCTATGCATGTCACTCTGATTCAAACTATTCAGCAGACTTGTGACGCAAACGAGAAGTTGCAGGTTGCAGGAGGGGTATGATTTGATCTCAACAGCTCTCATTTCTGCAGTCACTGTCTCCATTATCAAGACAATCAACATGTAGACCAACAGAACTTCAATATGAATATGAATTTATCTGTGATGGGCACGGTCACACAATTTGTTTATTGGAGTGGACTTAGTGGGACACGGCAAATGTCACTTGATATTATATCTTTACATATTACCCCTTCAAAAATCCCTTTACACAGGGGCATATTTTAAAATTACATCAAATATCATTCTACACATGGACCACTTAGATGGAAGGCAATGATGCAATCACCATTGCTCCACTTTACCATGCGTCAGGGCCCACGCATTTTAGTGCAAAGCATTGAAGTTGCTACTAGGTTTTGTTATGGTAATTATGATAATGATAATAATAGTAATATAATCATTTGCCAAAATCCTGGCTAAAGGGGAAACTGCCGACATGTGTCCAGTTTCCTTAGTCTTTTCACGCTTGTATTAATAGTGTCAGCGTAGGTGTTGTTGTTGTCGTCACCGCCGCCACCGTAATCATCGTCATTGCTGCTGTTCTGCTGCTGCTGCCGCCACCTAAAACTGTGCTGTTAGAAACAGCAGCTTGCAACACTAAACACTTGATGAGCACAAAAATGTGTAGCCTGTAATCTCATTCATTTCAATGTCAATGCAAGAACACCCAAATAACTGCTTGGTTTTTCTCGATGCATCCAGAGGTAAACTGTCATGTTACAGTGGAAAATACAGTAGTATATCACTTTCATCTGACTGGAACATTAAGAGTAGCATAAAAGAAGGGAAAAGAACAAAGTGGAAAGTAAACCGCAAACAAAAGTGTGAAGCCTTACCTCTTCAAACTTCTTGCAGATGAGTGTGAATGCCTTAAAAATGGCATTTGTTGGCCCTGTGACTGTGACGATGCGTTCAGGGCAAGAGCCATCTGAGATGTTGATTTTAGCACCTGACTGCAAGCATAAATTATACAATTAAAATCACATTCATCAATGCATAAAGCACAACTACAACTAATAAAAAATAAGAACAGATCATTTCCTCCCCTGCCCCATGGCATGAAAGAACTGGTTCCAATGTGATGAATGCTCAACTACAGCTGTTTTAGAGCCGAAATGACACTCTTCCATTCTATTTCTATAAAAACCATTCTAAGATTATCCTCCCATCTATGCCTGCATCAAGGTGGTCTCCTCCCTTCAGGTCTTCCCACCAAAAGCTTGAATGTGTTTCTCTTCTCTCCCATCTCAACCTCCTTGATTTGATAAGCATAATGATATTTCTCAAAGAGTACAAATTTATATCTCATGCGCTTGCGTGTGTGTGTATAAATGTACCTTCTCTGTACTATAAATACCTGACAATATGGCATTTACTTAACCTTTTACCACTGGGGTTGGACATTTAGATTTTACCATGCCCTTTATGTAAAACATGAGTATTATATAAATCAAAAACATTATGAAAAACATGGCATTTTGTGGGAAAAAGAACAGAGATTGTGCAGCATGTCTTAAAAACATGCAGTAAGAGTCCTTGTTGCCTTCTTGGGTTATAGCCCTACTTGCATCCTATATATATATATATATATATATATATATATAGGATGCCTGGAAGCCAAGTGTTAATATCTCCAGTTACAACCTCCTGATAAATAAATTGTATCTCCATTACAAAGACCAGTCTGTTCATGCTGTTTAGGTAAATAATTGCTGTTTACACTACAGATCATAAAAATGCATAACTATGCACTGTGGGTGAAATGCATTTCTTTAATGCTGAAACAGACAATAACTATAATAATTACCATGGTTTCATCTTTATCCTACAAGCATGTTATATTTATGACGCACACAGGACAACAGCCCTAGAAATTCGTTTTACATATTTAGGCAACAATGATACCGCATTTTTAAGATAGGCTGCAAAATCTTCATTGCTCAGCCTCATTCAGTACATTCTGTATTTAATTCAAACACTGAGTACTGTAACAAAACAGAAGAAGAAAAACTTTCTAAACTCTTGCAGTATGACATAAAAATGCAGTTATGGTATCATAAAAGCAGACACTATACATTAGGGTGGAATGAAAATGTACGGTTTTTACACTTTTTTAAATTTCCGTTATGGAATAGTGCTTAAAAGCTGCTTTATTATGCCACTAAGGCATGTGCGAAAAATTGGTTCTCTACATTTAAGTTTTGAGGTGCCCCGAAGGTCTCGGACTTTCAGAGATTTTGAATTTCTTGCGCATTTCTTATTTTTTTTTATTTAATTAAATAATAAGAAAATTAAGCTAGAATAGTCGTTACATCGTAACATGAACCTCAAAATGACAGTGTATAAATTTTCATTGCCCTTACCTAGAGCTAAGAGGTGCCCCAAAGGCCCAAACTTCAAGATTTTTCGCAAGAAAATAGTGAAAGAAAGTTGTTGAGCTCTTGTAGGCTTTTATTAGTTGATATTATAAAATGTTTGTTTACACAATTAAAAAAATCAAAAGATACAATTACGTAGTATAATCTCTCTTTGTTTCAAACGAGGGCATGTTTTTGCGGGATAAAAGCCTGCCCCTTATAAAACCATCTCGCTTTTCATAACCGCAGACTGCTCCTGAAGCCTCTGTCACCAGCTTAATGCATCGTTCAACTGTTTGGATGTGACATGGGAAGAGAGTTATGTTGTCTCCTGTTTCAAATCCACATTCAGCCATACTTCTTAATGTTTCAGCAGATAAATTTGCAGTTAAAGGTGGTTCGGTGACTTGAGACTCTTGCCAAAAAATGATTTCCGTATAATCAGAAGCCTCAAAATTGAAGAAAGGTATTTTGAACTTTCGAATGCCAGCTATTTTTTGAGATCTTGCTTTTAAAATACGACGAAAGGCTAGTTCTCTAATAATCTTCTTTTCATCTGCTAGCATAGCTATAAGAAGGTTTTCAGGATGACCATAATATCCATTTCTTTGGATGACGGGATCAATTACCCTTTTTAAGTCATTGCTAAGATAACGGCTGTAATTTATGGTTGACCACAAATGTTTTGCTCCTTTTGTGCATGAAGAATTGCACTTGATTTCAAACCACATTCGTCCATATACTTTTAAAAAAAAGTTGCCAGAGTTTTCAGATTTTCACCTGGATCAATCTTAGCTGCGTATAAAAGTAAGATTCTATTTGCAGTTGTGACCCATCTGGAATGATTTAGTGGACCTGGGTCCTTATTTGCCAAATCGGAAGAAAATATTCCTGTTGAAATTGCTGTCATTATATCGAATAGGTATTTTTGGTCTGTACTGAGATTTTCGTCCGTTATTGTAGGAAGTGTCGTAGATATAATTTCAAATTGAACTACAGGAAGTTTTTCGCATTGTTGCAGTTCAGTCCCTATTTCACCTGAGAAACAACGGGGCCCTGTGGTTTGACCATCTAAATGTAGCATTAAATGGCGCAGAGGTAACTCGTTTGCGTGAAGTTGACAGACCAACCACTGCAACGGTCTCTTAAGTTCTTCTTCTAAGAGCCGAATGACACCTCCTCTGGGTCCTGTGTTAACAACGGTTCCATCGCAGCCAACAACAGATAAGAGACTTGCGTCAACGGACTTGTCATTTAAATAATTTATTATGCTAGTTTTGATGTTTGCTGCTGATCCTGAATGACAAGTTACATGGCCAAAATAATTATCGCCTGGTTCCGATACGAGAACATAGTGTTCTTCAAATTGTATTTTTCGGTAGTTTTTAGACCCTCTCTTTTCCACTGTCATTGTTTTGTCCCTCCTGCCATCGAAATACAGACCAAGCATGGGCTCTATTACTTTATCTTGTTTTAACTGAGATCGCTTTTTAAATCTTTCGCGCTGAACCTTAGAACGATCTACTACAAGACTTTTATCATCTGACGTGATAATTCCAACATCGTGTAGCACGGCAGACACTATAATTGCAGCAGACCTATCAGACACTCCAGTACGGTCGCAGGCAAGAGCAAGAGAAGGAAGACTAATTCGCATTTGTTTAGCTGGTCGTTCCTGGATATCATCTTGCAGTGGCAGCGGATTTTCTGGTGGACCTGAGCTGCATACTTGTACTTGTATCTCTATTGACTGAACAGAGGACCTTACTTCTAGTGGATCTGATACATCGGTCATCTCACTTTCAACTGATGTAAGCCCATAGGAACAAGAAGGTTTCGGAAAATCCACGTCTCGCTGAGCGAGGGATAAATCTCTCTTCTTTCTCGCTATTCTATTATTTTCCTTTTTGGTTGCAACTAAATCAATGCACCCAATTATCATCTTTCTTTCTGTTCTTTGATCGATTAGAAAATCTATTTCACTTTTTGGAATTCGGCGATTTTTTTCACAGTTACAGTTACCTATACTACACTTTCAATTACAAACGTCAAACAGTCGTTTTGAATTTTCTTGGAATATATTAATTTTTTCTTTATAATTTTCGTTCGCTTGACGTTCCTTATATGGTTTCATTAAATTTCTGTATTTATCGTGATAGGCCCTAATCATTTGTAGAATCCTTTTGTGAATTACTGTTGGGATAGACGCTTTCTCCCAAATGTCACGAATTCTGACAGCAACTCTTTCTGATATTTGTGTTACAGTAGGTTCTTTCGATGTTATTTCCGGTTTTAATTCATGTTTGACAAAAAGGTAGTATTTCATGACATCACGGTAAGTAGGTAGCTGAGACGGCCATAACTCCTCGGGCGTGCCAAATATGGGGCAATTAGTACTTTTTCTTGTCTTTATTTGAGCCATATTATGGTTATAACTTATAAAAAATCATAACATCATAATTTAAGTTTAGATGATATCGTGGCCAAAATACTACTGAGAATAAAAATATCTCACCTTGCTTGTAGCAGACACAAGTTGAACACTATTCACGAAATTGTTACACAATTAAATCGATGCGGTAAATTCTGGAGAAACGTACGAGACCTCTCCTCGCAATTGTTAGTTTCTGACTGAGTGACTGACTGGCGGGTACGAGAGGGCGGTTAGTGGCGGTGGCTGTGGAAGAAAGTTGCGTTCGGTACAAGTATTTCACGACCATAGCAGACAAGTTTTACAGTGCAGCCACTTTAGGCCAACTGTAGTGAAAGTCAGAAATCTTCGATTTTTTCAAAATATTACGATTTTTATCGCGGTGGGGGCACCTCAATACGTGAAGCAAAACAAAAAATATTTTAACCAGTTCTTAGTGACCCCTCTCCCCAAATTTCCCCAAGTATTCCGAACCGTTTATAGAAAATTAATATTTTCGCTCCACCCTACTATACATGCTGTCAAGAGTAAATCTTGCTTCACAATCTGAGGACTGCAAAGGACTAAGAAAGACCACTAAAAAGATGTAAACCTATAACCAAATAAGTGGATTCAGCTGTGTTATGCAGTGACCTAACACTCTGATACAAGGTACAAAGGTTGGTGATAATAATGCATAAGATGCAGTATGACCAAGCTCACACACTGCACACATCTTCTGGCTTATCAGGAGTCTTCCAACACACACCATGAGTAGATGATACACGAATTCTTCACTGGCCTAATCATTTCCCCTGCCGAGGGAAGTGTAAATAATCCAATCAAACAGGCAATGCTAAGGTAGAGAAGGCATGCCACATTCATATCTTAATGGTGTGTGAGTGGCCATAAATCAATGCCTGGCAGGTTAAAAGAAATTACACATTTCAAGTTCAGCAATGAACACAAAAAGTTCATTCATGCATGTGTATGATGCACATTCCAAGTGTGAAATTTTCTCACAGACACAACTAGACATATTGTAAGAGTAACACTCAAAATATGAAAAAAAGTGTCATATTATATAATATGGCAGTTTAAAGAATAAGCGTGCAATACAAATTACAGTGAAATCACAGATTAATGAGGATATGCAGCCACTGTGGAAAGTGAAGGTTCAATAACAGTCCAAACAGGCTTCATTCAATTAATGCTCTTTGAATTTAGCTTCAAAATTCAGTGTTCACAACACACATAATACAAAATGCACGTATGTCTGATGGTCAACTGTGGTCCAACTAAAAAAAAAAATTCTGGAAGGCTCAGCAGTCAACAGTTTGACAAAAAGTACACTCAAAACAGCCAGGGTGATTGTGAAAGGGGCACAGCTATAAAATTATAAACATGTCACATCAATACCATGATCAATCCATTTCATATCTGTACATGGCTGATTGACATCATCACATGTGCGGGCATTTCCTTGCTATCTTTACACTGCTGAACACTTCACATAATACTACAAGTCTGTCAGCATACCATGTACACCTTAATATGTTACTGTAAACATGGGCTTTTAATTAGTAAAGTATGATTGCATTTTATACAGTCTTTCTTACTACAAGTTTGTAACAGCTGCTATGAGAACTAAGCAATTCTGAAACTTTCCAATGTAATGTTTTTACTTGTCTGTAAAAATACAGATCACAAGCCTGACATAGCTGTGTATATTTCAGTGGTATTATTTTCAATGTACAGGTGGACTCACTAGTTTCATTGAAAAGCTTCTCACTCTAAAGTGTTATACTGGTCTGTCCTCCCCAAGAATCAAGTATTAGAAGAAGTTAACTCTACAACTGAGCTACCATGGATGTGGTCACACCTGCTTACAATACTTAGAAAGAAAAGGTCAATAATGTGGAAGTAAGAAGGTGTATTACAAATAAACCGTTCAGTGTGAACACTGAATATTCGGACAAAGACATCTGAAGAGGACCCCACTGCTAACCACAAAACTACAACCACATTGAAAGGTTTCAATAGATGGGCCTCCTCCTCAGTGACTGTGACAGTCCTATCAACACTGAAAGTGTGCTGCAATAATGATCTTGGAAGGAGCCTCGTCATTTTGCAAATTAAGATTCTAAAACGAGTATAATTTGCACCATACCTCTTCACGAAATCTCTTCACAATTTCACCTTTCTTGCCAATGATACTGCCAACTTCCTGCAAGAAAAACAAAACAAATTAAAACAAAAACCTACTGAATGTGAAACAAGAGCAGCAGATTTCCAAGTTTTAACAGTAAATCAGGAACATAATGTATTCCGTGTGAAGAAACCATCATCACATAGTTTCTGTCCTGTAATTAACACTGTAGAGACCAAAATGCCCCCTCATATCACATATTCTAATATCATACAAAGAGCAAAACATATCTTCCGCTTTCATTTATGGGCAAGCTGGCACATAATACCATATTTTTTTATGGCAGACAAGTACTGAAGTCAAAAAACTTGCAAAAATTTAAGAAAACCAAAAGTACCAACTCATAATTTGGAAATAATGACACTCAATTTCTTGCAGCATGCATCTCCCATTCCACACCATGATGAAAAGAATTATATTTAAAGCAATTCATGTTCATCAAAAGTATGTGAATACATCTTGCCAGCAACCCAGAACTGGGATATGAGATTAGGCCCTTTAAAACAGGTTAAAATGACGAGCACGTCTCATCTTCTGTGAAAGAATGTAATGAGTGGAAACTATTAATAGTGTCAACTGCAAACAAAACAACCTGGGATTTGACAGGAAGCATCCACATTCAAAACTGCGAGCAGGTGGAAAGAACTAGAAAACCTTCCATTTATTACATTACTACGCAATTCAGAGCCACTTAATTTACCACACCGATATTATCCAACAAGGTATTTTGTAATGTTCCACCAATAAACCCTACTGCAAACCAATCAACACATGGGCACAGGAAGCTCTCCATGAAGAACAATGTTTCGTATAAAGCTGCTCATTAAAGTGGGAACATAAATATGTACTGTCTTCTACAAGAGCTGCACTTTAGTTAAGCATCATGTTGTTAATGCAAACTAATAATAAATAATAAATATTCATGTAAAATTGTGAGTGCATTCTTTGTAAAAATACAATAGAGATATTCAGCTGACAGTGAATACCAGGTGGTTTGTTGGATATCCACATTTATTTCAGACAACAGCAGCTAGATGCCTGGGACAAGAGTCTCAAGCAACAAACCACACATCAAACACAAAGCAAGCAATTGCTATCAGACTAGCAGCCATCACACCAGAAAAATTCATAGGAGTGCTGAACTTTTTGTTCTTTTGTTTTCAGGAATGTGTTGGCAGGGAATGTACCAGATTGACCTGACCCTAGCCGAGTTATATTTAGTGCTGCTCTAGGTAGAATAAAAGTTGGCTGTTGTTTTAAATTAGACCAACTCCTGCACACAGTGACAAATACTGAAGATCACAATCTCATTAGACATACTGCCAAATTTGGCCAAAATAAACCACATTAAATTAATAATAATAATAAATAATAAACATCAACTGAAAGTAATACACTCATCACGATTTCAAAATATAAAAATTAAAGACATTACAAAATTAACGCCCACAATTCCTCTGGTTACCAACACCCACATCATCTCCACTTTTCCTATTCATAAAGGGAAGAACACTCACAGAAAACACAAATGGCAGCAAAGTGTTACCATAAAATAAGGAACAATGGAAATGTTTCACATGCCTCAAAAGATCAATAAGCTCTAGTTTCAAGGTACCAGAAAAACTATTACTTTTGAAATATGTGTTAGGAGAACAAATTGGCAATATACAGCCCCTGAATGGAAGTAAAATACCAAGCTGTCTACAGCCTGCCCACGACACCATGCAACATGAAATAACCTTTCATATGATGGCAACTGCAAATATATCTGGCTCCTACCCAAATGAGACTATTTATAAATACCAACATTCAGTGTACTCTATGACAGCACACACAAGCAATTAGTTAACAATGCAACAGCCAGTAGCATAAACTGGATGCAGAGCGATACATAAACACTGACAGCCACAGGTGACACTGTGTGCAGCTTCGTTATGTATTTAAGAATGCAAGAACACCAGATATGCACAACTAAAACTTCACCTAAGACACACTACTGCAATAGACATGCCTCCACAGATCAATTCTGAGATACCAGTCAGTATTTGGTATCAGAATACAGCCTCAAAAGAAACAAAATTGCATCATCTACAAAGTAAGACAACAATCATATAACACTGTCCCATGGCATGACAACATTTTCACAAAATTGAAAAACCTCTTACTTCCATGAAGTACAGGTTGCAATGCAACAAATGCTGTAAAATCTTGACATGTAACACAGTGCAAATCGGTGTCAATGCACTTGATTAGTGTAAAACAAAATAAGGAATCAATGGCTGAATGATGGCTGCAGGAGAAAGCATCACACTTCTGAATTTCATATAAAAATATGGAGCAATGTTTTAAGTGTCCAACTAATGCCAATGTATATTAACATACGTTCCATTCCATCAAGTACTTTCTGTTGCAGATCTGTCAATAGGATGCATAAGATGCCCTGATGAATATAAAATACCTCAAACAAGAATGATGAAATGTCAACGATGATCAGAAATACCTGAAAAAAACTCCATGTTCTTCAGACTAATTTCTGTTGTCCTATTACCCACATTTAAGACCATGGTTGCTAGCCAAGACTGGCAGGACATTGCCAACAGAATCCTCATACAGAATGAGTGGTGCAAGTCCACTGAAGGGGAAGCTAGCAATGTCAAACAGGACAGTACTCAGACTGCAGTCTTGTGGACTGTGAAACCATGTCGTCTTGTACGTGAACCAATGTTCAGAAAAAACATGCTGCCTCCACCTGTGGGGCAAGAGTGGGTGTAGTATGCATGTGCATGGGTTATATAGGCAAGGTAATACCAATGATGGGCACTCAAAAACATTGAAAGAGTAGAGGAGATACAGCCCTGTCTGGCCTAATAGCAACAGTGAATACAAAATGAGACAAGAATACAGGCAATGTACGTATAACATAACATTGAGGTGCGTTTGCATAAACACTGTTGCCGTGGAAAAGCAATAAGTATTACATATTCTGAGTGTGTCTGTAGCCTTGGTTATCCAGCAATAAGCGTGTGCCATATTATGTCATCTGCAGCCTGTCTGGCTTTACCATACTTTTCCACATTATCTCATAAAACAGCACGATTTTGGGAATAAAATTATTAAAAATAAAACGTGTGTTTTGATTTGCTCTACAACTTTTGTCTGAAACATTTCTCATCTAAGAAGAATTCAGCGAGAAAATATCATAAATGTGCATAGGTCTTCACATAAAGCACCTGTTACTTGTATCTGATTTTAATCAAACTCAAATTTTCTTCGACAGATTTTTTTAGAAATACTCAAATATCAAATTTCATGAAAATCCATCCGTGGGAGTCGAGTTTTTCCATGTGGACAGATGGACAGACATGACAAAGCTAATAGTCGCTTTTCACAATTTTGCAAATGTGCCTCAAAATTACTCTTTTCAGGCCAGTGCAGGCAGGAAAATTGCAAACAAGCCATATTAATGTCAGCACAGAGGAGTGTTTATCACAAATGCCCTGTTCTTACAGGAAACTACATTCCATTCCTTACTAAAGATTTTCTCCTGTGTGGTGTGATAAATTATTTTCCTGGCAGGCTGCAATATGGTATTACTGTTGGTATAGTCAAAATCCTCTGCTACGTGGAGGTAGAATAGAATCCAGTCAGTCATTTGAAACAACTCTTTGCATGCATCAAGCTCTGCTGCAAACTAGGAAATGCTGCTACAGGAACCTTACAAAGTTTCAGATATTGCCTTTGGAAAGAAAACAATATGCAGAACTAAAAACATGATTGGTCCCCAAGATGAAAAGTGCAGGACATCGGTTAACAATGATAGTACTGGATTACCCATCAGTACAACAGATGAAAGTGTAGTGTGAATCAAGGAACATATTCATGAAAACAGATATCACTATCTGGTACATATTTGTACCTGTCAAAGTGTTCTGATACAAGATCCAAGTAGGTGACATCCAGACTGCCACAAAATTCATGCCGTGTATGCATCTTCATGACCAAAAGCAAAACTGTGACAATGAGTGAGAAGATCTTTAGACACCCACAATTCCAACTATCATAGTGGATGTGTAGTCTGTGTTTATATACTTTGATCCCCCTGATGATGACTAATAAGTAGTCGAAACATATGTAGGGGTATATATGACACAAAGGTGTAGTGCATATGTTGGTTAAAATAAAAGCTATTATATAAGACAGAATGCACGGTGAATATAATGTGAAATTTCCAACATCTTTGTTGTCTTTCCATAATGCATGATGGAAGTGGAGAGGAGTATATTTGATGACATCAAAATGATTCAAGAATAAGTGCAAGATGCACATATGTTCAACACACAAGACACATGTAAGGACTTCCTGTAATGGCACAATCACGGACTCCCTGCACTAAGTTACATGGGAACTACTTTGAAGGGGATAGCATGGATAGACAGTAAATGCACTTATAACAGAGGAAAAATTGCAATCCAGAAATTACGTATTCCACCAAACCACGTACTTCCTTCTGACATTGACATTCATCTGCATTGTCTCTGAAAAGGCTTGTTTTCTCATAAATTCCTGTGCATTGTTCCTATTTGTCCACACAGGGCTCAACTCCCTGTGGTTCTAAATGACCGCAATCCATGTCAACCTGCTATATAACAATAATTAATTTGTACATTCATATGCATTGTTGGCTTCAGCATTTGCTGGTGCTCATCACAGATAATCAATACACCAAGCCACCTACTGAACACCATTATGCATGGTTTTCCTTCAGCAGTTGATACGTATTAAAACTGAAGATGAAGTTCCTTGTTTTGAAAGAACCAGAAAGTTCTTTTCTTCATTCACAGGACCATGCTGGTGAAATCTACCCACAGCCAGCTCAATCCTGTCCATATCTTTAGAACATCCCTCTAAAATTAATTTTAGTATCACTCTGAAAATTGATGTATGGAATTTCCATGGCCCCCAGGTGTGTTACACATACTGCCCCTCTCCACAATTTAATCAGCCTAACATCAGGTAAATAATTAAATTATGAAGCTCCTCAATATACAATTTCCTCTATGCTTATTACGTTTTTTTGTCCTGCTCACTTTTCAAATACAACTTAGCCCCTGAGCAATAAACATATCTACAGAATTCCTGCAACACAGTCAACCATGCAAAATTTCATATTCTCACAGTGATCTTGATGAACAAGTCCAGTCTTCTGGGATATAATGCCATGCCATCTGCTAAATAATTACCAGTGTCTCAGAGCAGGTCCTCTGAAATATCAAGTATTTACCAATGAACATGGAATCATGTCCCAGAAGACCTGAACTTTCACACTCAACCCCATACCTTCCTAATTAATGATTAGATGATGGGAACTAAAACGTCTGCAGGAATCCCTGTAATGGCTTCTTTAACAAGATTAGAGAAACCTTACAACTATGATACCCTACAACGCTGGGGTCACACTGGTATCCAGCAGACGAATGTAAATTTACATTATGCACTATTCATGCAACTGAGGTGAAAGAGACTGTAATGCATACACAATGCCCTTATGTACAGTGCCTTGGAGAGGGAGTGTGAATGAAACAATTTCATGTGTATTTTACTAACACCACTGAAAAATAAGTACCCCATCCATTAAAAGAAAGAGGACATGGCATCAGGAAAGCAAACAGAAATGTGACTGTCTTCTGGAATGTGATGCCATGTAGTGTGGTAGATAAGTAAAAATGAACAATGCCAAGTAAGTAAACACAAATACATTTGAATGCAATCTTCTGGGATGGCATACCATGTAGGCTATGTACAGACACTTCAGAGGAAACTGCTGCCTCCACTTTCAGGGTCTGTCACATCACATCCCAGAAGACTCTCATTTCAACTGCATGGAAAATCACATTATACTTCACTCATGACAGTACTTTGGAAGCAAGCCCCTCCTTCCCACATGAGCTCCAATATGCCCAGTTAAACTTTTCAAGTTTCACTCAATATAGAGTGTACTTTCTTTTGTTGGACTGCACACTGTAGAGTGGACAATATTGCTGCCGCATAGTGACCAATGATTCTACCCACTCTGCAGTGCCTAGTCCGTGACAAAAACCATTCTCTGTACTTTACTTTATCCAATAAGCATCTGAGTGAGTTTATATATAATTCTTGACACTGGGATGCAAGAACCGAAAGCTTCATCAAACGTTACAGTGGCCGACAAAACGTTTTCCCCATGACGATCAGATTTCAGACAGCCTGAGGAAACAGCGACATTTTGCAATGTTCAGATTCTGTACAATTACAAAACTCAAAGCTTGAGGGGTTCAACTGGGTTATCTTTAACTAAACTTACATGCAGCTCAATTTGATAGACTGAGAAAAAGTACTAATGAAAGTTGAACATAAACGTTTACAAAGGCCTGCAACTGAAGTTCTGCTGTTTGTGACTTTGAAGGGGATCAATTACAAACTTAACATAACAGCAAGAAATACACTGTAACATTACAAAACTAGAGCAAAACAGCTTATCCTGACATTGTGGCACACAGCTTTCTTGTAGTTAATATTAGGTTTTGTATTCACTATATTTAACATAGGTGCTGGAAATGATTTCCTTCAGATCACAGACATGTGTTACATCATAAAGGTTGTACATTACACAGCAAAGTTCTCCCAGTGAAACAACTGCAATACATGACACGTGCCTTTTTTCAAATTATCTGCGGTGCAACGATTACTGCAATACACTTTATCTTTCTTTCTTTTTTTTTACATTACCCACAAGTAAAAATCACAAGGGTTGATATCTGGCAAATGACAACAGTACTTTAACATTTTTATGTGATTCATACCATGCATATCCTTATAATTAATACATTAACCAACTCATGCACTTAATAAAACACAATCAAAAGTAAGTATAAGACTCCTACATGTTTCGGCATAGACGTGCCATCACCAGGGAGCTATCCAAACAAAGTAAACATTTTAATGAGGGTGATGCAATACCTACATGAGCGTGCTGGCCTTGTATTCTCCTTTGTTTGGATAGCTCCCTGATGATGGCACCTTGGTGCCAAAACATGTAGGAGTTTTATACTTACTTTTGAATGTATTTTATTGAGTGCATAAGTTGGTTAATGTATTAATTAAACTAATTTAACAACTGATTTTTAATACTGGTCAATCTCACACAGTTTTCATGATAGCATTTGGTGAGTTCAAATAACTTCCAGTCCTCTGTAATAACCACATATACCCTCCATGCCACACTGTCCCTGATAAAGTAGTTCCCTTGTGAGCTGATGTGAATCCAGTACATGAGCAACCCTGTAAAAATCCGTAGGGTCCTCTATTCTGAACTCAACAAAGGGCAATCTCTATACTGTTCTTCAATCATGATGGTGTCATCCGATGCCCTCACCATCTGTGGCAAATTCAGATGCAGGAAAGAAAAACATCATGTGGTGTTAGACCTGGGAATTATGGAAGAGAGAAGTCATGCCATTTCTGCCAGACATTCATGCACAAAGCAGAGTGACAAGGAAAGCATGGCTGTGATGAAGAAACCAATTTTTCAGAAATGCACTGCATGTTCAGATCACGTGTCACAATAGTCTGGCACGATTTTCAACCTCATTAGACAATTCATGGACAGTGATGCATTTGTGCGAGTTTTTGGGTTCTTAGGGTGGCAGCTAGGAAGAATACTGTATTCTGGGATGTGCAGCATGCAGTCTTGTACAAATTTACTGAAGTGTCAGGAGGAATTTGCAGCTGCTAAATAAGCGTACACGGATGGTTGGAGGTGGAGTGGTAGGTGTGGCAGCATGTTTCTGCAAAAATGTTGGTAAATTTCCATCAGGCCACATGGTTTCACAACCCAGAAGAACAGCATTCTTCACTGACATCTCTGTTTCGTGAACAAGCTCCTTGATCTGTGCAACATTCTCACCTGTTTTGGTGGTGGATGGATGTCCTTAATGCTCAGCACTTCTTATCTGATTTCACTCAACTTTTAAACTTGTAAAATAATCAAATATTTGGTTTCAACTCACTATTTTTTCTTAGAAGCACATTTTAAGTGCTCTTGTAAGTTTCTGCAGAAATGTTGCCAAAGAAGCAAAAATTAACCACAAGCACTCTTCTTTGTTATCTGCCACATTTTGATCAAACACAAACTGTAGAGACCACAAGACATGATCTCACTTCACAAAGCATTACTTCTGAATGTTACAATCTACAATTTTGAAATAAATTCTAATCTAGCTCCGTCATGAAGAGGGGTGTTCTCATAAATGCAGTAGTGTCATATGGCAGTCAGCCCAGAAACTAACTAAATGACACCACATTAAGATTGTATGCCAAAACACAGTCATCTTGGAGTGATGGGTACTTGGTACGTGACATTACAACTGACAAGGTTATACTCAAAGTTAATTACAACAGCTGTTCAAAATTGCCACCTGCCAAAGTTACTTAAATCCACACTTCACTGGTAGGCAACAAATTTAATTACGGTAGCTGCTCACACCCATGCACCATTACAAATTCCTCACACTGTTTCCATCAGTTTCAAAGCCTACAAGCCAAACTGTACTGAATAATGAAATCAAACAGTACTGCATGACTATTTATGAACCATATGTCCATCTTAGATGAGCCAACAACACACATCAAAAATATGGATATATATGATAGGGGTCAATAAAACATACAATTAATAAGCACTTTACATGTGAGGTACATTCTGAAATTGATCTTAAAAACTGCTTGAACAGTTGCAGCCAAAGTCCCACGTCCTGTTTAAAGTGGATGAGGTTCACATGGCCCAGGATGTGTGTTCTGTACATACCTTGCCTTGCATGATAAGCCTAATGGTAAGGGTGACAGTAGGGTCATCATTGGGCAGAGGCTTGTCCATGGTATCCATGCTGTGGTGATGTCTGGTCGGTATAGAGGGGGTAGTATGGCGACACTGAGCTCGCTTCAGTCTGCGGACCAAACAAACATACAGCTAGTTAGTGGGAGAGAGTAGGGTCATTTTGGTAATTCTGGGGTACTACCTAGAATAGGGTGTCACCACTTCACTAGCCAATTCTTATTCTATACACAACAGCTGTTATAAGCCCTGCAGCAACACACCATGGCTCATGACAACTGTAAGAGGGCCTTTAGATTATGGTCTTCTATGATAAGACACTGTGTAGTCTGGTAGACATGTACTAATGTTTTGAAGGAACCTGCTCCCTCCTCCATATTCTTTCAAACCTGAGAATGGAGACAGCACATTCCTCCAAAACGGTGGTACCCATTTATTAGATTACAAAGTGTCACATCCCAGAAGACAGTAATCTTAACATTCACTGCCCTAAGAATCTCAGTCCTCGTATTTGTTATGGCCCATTTGAGAAGAGATCAAAACTGGTCACAAATTTTGTTTCACTTAGAATCCTTATATATACACTATCACTCACTCTGGTCTAGGTAGTGCTAACAGTAAATCAACTTTGTGGAATGGAGGGTATATGCAGGATGCCATACAAATGCTGTGGAGGATCACGCTTGCATGCATGCATATACATGCGCATGCGCATGCGCACACGCACACACAGACATATGTGTATGCAAAAATTTGTTGAAAATACTTCTTAGTAGTGTGTGTGTGTGCACAATATGTAAAAGACTACAAATAACGCCTATTTATTTAGGAACTAGCTGTCTTAATACAAATACTAACAGCTTCAAACAACATTTCTGAGAGTTACATAATATCTCAGGTAAATAATGCAACAATTATGATGGATAAAAGAGTAAAAATAATTTGCCCAATCTATAGCAGTTGAAAGCATGTTACTTTATTGACACGGGAGTTGGAGGCATGTTATTTTACTAACAGACAAAAGTATCATTCAGTCATTCTGTAGTCTGTCTTATGACAGGTCCATAGCCTCTTCCAAAACAAGTTCTCCATAGGGTGCAATCTAGTGCTTCCTCTTTCAATTTCCAGTATCATCAAGTATAATAGTAGGAAAATTATAGGAAGGGTGATTTCTGTGCACAGATGGGCATTACTACACATAACTGCTGAAGACTTTATGTTTACAGTACCACAGGTGATCCCTGATATGTCCCCTGCCCCCCACCATGTGCATTTCCCTGAACTTAAATTTCAACTAATTCAGGAAATATATACAAGAATTTCCTGCACCGACAACATTAACTTTTGTGCATAAAAACAGAAGATTAAGGTTTCATGCCTGTGCCATCTTAGCATCGCTTGCCAGCATGCTCACAAGCTTCTTCTCCATCTCACTCTGTTGTATCTCACACCAACATACTCCTCAGCATTAGTAGCGGGATGAGAGGCTCAATGGATCAGCAGTTCTCGCATCCCAATACCATGCAGAAGTCTACAAAGTCACCCCTACTGCCACGGGTAAATGGACATGTTACTGTTTTCAGTACCCAAAGGAAAACAAAGGAACATGATCCTACACTGCTGTCATGGCTGTACCACCATGACAGCAGCCAAAAAGCTAGTTTCTTAGCAAACGTCAGTGTGTATACTATTAAGAAGCTGCCACCATCATGATATTTTTTTTAAATGTGGATGTCACATGTCATAACAAAAAGTAACATTTTAAAGGACAGCACTAATGAGGAAATGAAATGTATTCAATCAATTTCCTAATTACCACAAGAACATATGTAAGTAATTTCAATGCTGAGCAGGGAGAAAAGGTTATTTTCAAACTGGCATGGAAATGGTAATTGTATTTAATCTAGTAACGATATCAGTTTTAGTCATGAACATTGCCACATCCAAAAATCTAATAGTCAAGAGTGCAAATTTCAACATCATAACATTTATAAATACACTTCACCCTCTCCTGATGGGATCACACACAATCAGACATCACACTTTAACAGATATAATATATCATTCAAATGTAGTGGATGTGTGATCTTCCTTTCAGATGAGGTGACTTTGATCTGATAACTAACAGGTGGTTCCAAAACTCAAGGACAAACTGTCAGCAGGCAAAAAGCCATGCAAAAGTCTGATATGAATAGATTTGATTTCAAGAAACTAAATCACGTTGAAATTAAGAACAGTATCATATTAAAATCTTGAAATCTGCAGCTTTGGAAAAGCTGGATGATAATGTGGACACGAACACACTTGGGATAGGTGTTAACACAAAATATCAAAATTTCAGCCCAAAAGAGTCTACGGCAGGCCTGTGCAACCTTTCATGTGGTGTAAGAAACTTCGACAAAATTTTGTCTGCATGTGGGCTACATGAAATTCCAACACTCAGTATGAGAAGGAATAAGTGGATGTATAATTTTACCTGTGTATTTTCTAAACATCACATGCAATAAAAATATGTCTACTGTTAATAACAGGAAACATTTATAAAACGTGCAGTTCATAACACATTTTTACAAAATTAATTTCTAAGTAATGTATATCTCCATAAATAAACAGCTCAAAGTTTTTCAAAATTGCTTCAGCATTCTATCTTGGCTTTGCCAGGGAAGGGTTAAAAAATGTTTTCTCATTTCAAATGTCTCCATGGGCAACAACACTGAATCCTGGGCAGCATGTTGCCCGCGATCTACAGGATGAGAGGGTCTGGTCTACGGTATAAGAAATAAAGCAGCATCAACCATGGCTTCATAAAGCATTCAGAATTAGTACATAAAAGAAACTGGGCTAAACTGCAATAGTTACTGAATACAAGCACCTGGCAATTGTGCTGTTCTCATTCCAGAGTTCCCCACACTAGCAATGTCTGCAACAACTTCCAAATCTCAATCATGTGACATTCTTAAAGTGGACCAGTATGGATCAAGAGACTTGGAAACACGCCGTACAACATGCATTTACAAGGACTGCTCATCCAATACTACACTGCACATTACCCCAAACCTGCTAGTGGTTTTGTTCTATGAAAACAACCATGTACATGAAACTGGCTGTGTTTACTGAAAATTATAAACATGGCAATACCAAATTCTGGGTACACAAAACTTTCATGTAACAAAAGAAGATACTGGCAGAAACGTTGGCTATAGCTCCAACTACAACCTAGTCATCAGCTGAGGCATTTCATAAGATCAACATACTGCTGAAACATAATGCACATGATGACAATGTAGCTGGCCACTCTGTTGGTCAGTAATGCTAATAAACAAAGTGACAGGCTTCACATTAACCTTTGCAAGTCATAACATGAAAGGGTACTAATGTAAGTTTCCTTTTAATCACTTTTCTGAAGTAGTTACAGTTAAGACCAAACTCAAAATGTTCACAGAGATCCTGACATGAACGACAATGTGAACTTCGCCAGCTTGATAATACTCAGGTCTCTCACATACCTCAAAAATAGTGTGTGAGACTGTGGACAGGAGTCATGTAGCCCAATAAAGGGTCAGTTCTCCTTTTCAGTGCAGACATGAACTGGGAATTTCTTAGCCTACTGAATCTCGATGACTATAAACTTCCAAGCCGAACTCTATTCTGTGGTATTGGTTTAGGTACATTAAAGAAAATTAAACAAGCAAATCTGGACCATACAGAAACGGACCTCAATCCAATGTGCACAATTAAAATGTGTGCACACAAATTCAGAACTGAACACTGTGCATCACATTTGTACAACAGGCACCATAACTACCAGACTACAGAAAAACAAGACTCTAAAAAGTAGACATGAATTTAGCAAGAATTATAAATGACATAATATCCACATCCTACAAATGACTAATAAAAAGGAAATGTAGCTAAGGTGAAAAGGGAGTGATACCCCTCCTTTATAGTAAAAAAAACATAAATTTGCCGCAAGTATTTACTGCTTGCTGATACTAAGACCCATTCATGCTGACCACTAGGCAAAATATATACTGAACAAATAGACTATCAATATTAAGAACTTAATGTTCACTGTTATTACACCTTAGAAAATTAAATATTCATATTACTTTTTTACATGTTCCTCCAAGTCCTACTGTACTAGCGCACTACATTCGATAAAGAAAACAATGAGTTCAATGCTGTCTACATGCAATTAAGACTTTCTGTTTTTCTCATGGAAGCATGGGTATATTTGGAAGACCAATGCTGCTTCTTCAATACATTAATTCAGAAATGTACATAGAAGTGTCCCTCTCATTTAATTATGTTGAAAACAGCCAAGTCTTAAGGAAAATGTATTGAACGTGCACTTCATTCTTCCCTACAATAAATGTTTTTCACTGCAATACACATTCAGCTGGACAAAACTGGTGTTACACTGGATATATCTCCAAGAAAGTCTCTGGCCCAACTTGCACAGCAAATGTGTGCATGTTACCAAGTTACACTAGAAATGCACACAGAACTGCAGGCAGGTTTTCACATAAAATTATTATTACATTTGATTTGCCTAAATACAGATTCTGAGTCTGGCAATTTTTCATAAAGTTCTGTAATACAAAATTTTGTGAAAACCAACACACAATTGACTTGGTACATGCATACAGATAGGGAAATGTATTTTAATAGGCCATTCAATGCAAAGTGAATGCAACTAAAAGGGTTACAACACAATACGAGTCACCCAGTAGAGTGGTGCCACTTGAGGGCAGCAGTACATGAGACGTGATCAAGTGTGCTGAGCTATGCAAACTTGAGAGGTTGACACCATGTACCTCAAAAATCCAGTCACTGATTCTATAGAACACCTTGCACTGATTTCCTGAAGCTCATTATTAACCAACACATCCTAAATTATTTTGTTGAGAATTTCATTATTCCACAGATTATGAATCCCTCCATATTTCCGTGTACTACTGCAGTTCGTGCTGATAATCATTCAAGGCAGCCGCAGTACGATGCAGGGCCAATGATCTCAGAAGACTACCAATACCCACCCTATGCATCAAGTCCAACTCATAGAATTTGCATTACAATATGCAGCAAAACACAGCCTTGAAAATGTTAAGTGGGTTTGTACAATAAATCTGTCTCACACTGTAAACAGACCCTGTTACACCTCATGCTAAAATACACACCAAAAATATGATTAACAAAACCTTTCCACATTTTAAAAAAGAAATGTTCGTCCCAAAAATTAGCTCAAAAAATGTAGAAACTAACCAGAATGGCTGCAAATTTAAACTACACACATGGCAAGGCCTTGAGAGACACAGAATATGTTCCAACAAGTTTTTTGTTTAAATAATTACCCTACTGAGTTTTTCAAACCAGAACACACACAAGAGAACTCGAGGCCACTAACTTACAGTGAATATGCAAATTTATTACGTGAATCTGTGCAATTACCCACAAAGTTTCCTTTCTGTATTCAAACGGCAATAACGAAGCAGCATTAAGTGTTTAGATTCCATCTCACATAACAATTCAAGAATATCTGCCAACAGGAAATCCATGTCTGGCCTCTCTGGAATTTAAAAAATTCTAATAGTAGAGTTACAAATTCATTACACATATTTCACGTTCTACGACAGGCACAAAATGTTGACAGGGAATAAACACAAGCCATGTCTGTAGGGATGCTGGTGCTGATCAACTGTAATAGACTTGTCATCGGAAATGGCTACACACCGTCATTTTTGACTCCTTAGATGCAAGAAGATTAATAAGTTGCAATACCAAATCTGGACATATTTTAAAAGGCATGCACTTTTTGTGGCATATGTAAAAATCAAATGTGCTTGATTTGAACACTGTAACAATAACCCATGTAAAAATGGCAGCTCCTTTCTAAGCAGACAGACAGATAGACAGACAAACACACAGTCTGAAACATTAATATGAAAAGAACACCATGTATCACTCAAAATTAAGGACTATACAATTCATTTTGACCTTAGACTGTCTCCTCTGTGAGCTACAAGCCGAGGCCAAAGAAAACAGCTGACGATCTAAAAGTAACAGACTGTCATGCCTTACGAACATTTCCTGACTTTTTAAAATTTCGGGCACGATATTAGGCACCTGAAGAGACTCACCCCTCTAGCCCTCTAAGCTGATTAGTTTTCGATATATATAATTTCACTGTTTTCATCATTTGGTCAAATTCGCCTCACGCTTGACCACTTCGTGCACAATATCTCCGGAACAGTCTGAGGTAGAGCGCTCAATAAGAACTCACTTTAAAGCTAATATTATGTGATTTACACCAGTGTACAATATATTTGAATTATTTTAAATGTAAGTAGAGGATTGTGAATATTTATTTTTTTACTCTTATTTTCACCCTCTATCCAAAATTCGCCAAGGGGGAAAATGCTACCAAATACTTGTATGCTGCCACACAGCATGCCTTTTAGAATAGAGCACGGCCGACACTGAAAATGTCAAAAATGCCGCGCAGCTGATAAGTAGATGGCTTCAGGCCACATAAATCAGTGTTCGGGGCAAACTCCGTACAACTAGTAGTATCGCTTGCATATTTACACTTTCATAAGATGCATGAGGATGGAAAAACATAGAATAGGAAAAAGCCGCCATAGAAATAATTTTAAAGGTGTAAAGCACAAAAAGTACAAGTAAACAATCATGTAGTACAATATTGGCAGGGCAGTCGTTTCGGAATTTGTTACCCAAATAAACGAAACGCTGAAGTCTCTCGGGGAGCGTCCGGTGGAGAAAAAAATGGCACAACTGAAGTGCACAAAACAGGAACTGAAAACTGGATAAATCCTTTTCCTTTTTTCAATTTGCATCACACTCAAGCCAAAGCCAGGGAGAATGTGGTTACAAACTACAGTTTTCAAGAGTTCAATGATGCAATGGACACACAATATCTCGAAATGTTTAACTGGGCTTCAGAAAAATCCAAGAAGAGTTCAATGCCACAACACATGTAGCCCGCGTGAAAGCAGAATCGTATATTTTCACGACATCACATGCGAAAAGGATCATGGCATGGCATCTGGGTACAAGAAAGAGAAGCGCGTCAAGAGCCAACTAACCACCAGAGTGCTGCGTAGGACCAAATACTGAACCCAGCCTACTTGTATCACTGGGCAAAAGGCAATATCAATTTCTCTATACGACATATGACCATGACAGGTATCAAAAGGCGTTAGAAAACGAACTCAAACGCGCGTGCACTGGACGAAACTGTCTCAGCACATGCTTATTTCCTGCATCGCACAGGAAACATAAATTAAAGAGGTTCCTTTTCTTTCGGAGTGTTTAGATGCAATCATCTGGTACAAATAGGCAGGCCATGTTAAGAAAAACGATTGATGCTCTGTCATAATTCTTCGTCCCTCCGCTTTTCCTACTTTACACCTATCAAATTGATTTCTCTTTGCCATTCTCCCTATTTAACGCTCTTATATACTCACACATCTCATAAAAGTATAATTATGAAATCGATACTACCAGCTGATACCGAGTTTTCCTGGAACAATGATTGATGTGGTGTGGAAACGCCCACATATCCGCCTCCCTGCTCGCAGCCCCATGAACGTTCAGTTTTCTTCCTGTGGTTCTCAGCGTTTATACCACTCTATTCCAAAACAAATTTTAGGGCAGAAAACATGTAATCTGGTGCTATTTTCCCCCTTTATGTCGGATTTGGAATAGCGGGAGAAAATAAAAGCAAACGGCTCTAATTAAATATGAACTACGAGCTTTCCTACAGTACTCTGCCTTAAAAAATTCCGAAGACAATGTATTTGAAAGAGTCGCGCGCGCGCGGGGCGAATATGACGAAGTTACGAAAACTCGACTGGACATATCGAAAACTAATCGGCCTAGAGCGATCAAATTTCACGACAATTGTTTTCGATGTCCAACTACAGCAAAAAATTAAAACACTGAATATAAGGGTCATTTCCCCTGTTTTTGTGTGATCTGACGATAAGAAACATCGAACAACAAATGCGCGCACGCATGCACGCACCCACACACTGAGTTTTCGTTGTAACATGAAATACTGCTGTGTTTCCCATTCAGACCACTAAAAGATGAGAAATAAAATGCAAAAGGGCCTTACTCGAAAAGTACGACTTTATTTGTGTGCAACCCCATTGCTGGCGACACAGGCCTTACAACGCAAATTCTCAAGAAAAAACACAGCAATCTATGCATCGATTTAGTGACGAACAGAATTACCGATTTTCTGTCGGTTGACAAATTATCAGCTCTACGGAGATTTCCAGTAATTCAAATACCAGCCAGAGTACCTGGTACAGATCTGCTGCATTCGCTCTCCTTATTTCCGAGTATTGATTACAGTTCAGAACGCCCAAGGGTAGCACTAAACCAAAACCTGGTGGACCTACACATGTTCCTATGGAAATGGGAATGCTAGTCATCAATTACGGACATCCTTTGAATACGTAAGGGAGTTACATCACCTATTAAAGGGTACAATCTGTTAGTGACAAGACATCATATGTAACTACAAGAGGTTGTCGGTGTAGTATTATTATTGTTAAAGTGTGCTGTGGAGGTAAAGGCAAACTTTTATACGTAAGCAAGCATGCACAAGATAAATTCCGTATGCACCACACGGGTTTCTTAGGTTTCAACGCCGAAGTACGGACAGAACGATACGTATTTACAAACCAACCGCTCTAAACGATGCTTTACGTGAACCTAGCAAACAAAGTTTCTCTACCCTCTTTTTTCTTTTTTGACCTCAGTGCGGTAGAGCGGGGGACATCATCGGTCGCTGTGCAGCAACAGATGTCGTCCGCTCTACAAACAGCAATCCCGCGTTAACCCGGGACTCAGCAGGCCTATTGCAGAACGGGCAGCGTCATCGGTTGCTACGTAGCAATGCCGCGTTCAGCTGAACACTCCGTATAAGCTTACAGCAGTAAGCTTTGCCACGTCCAAAAATGTAACCGTCAAAAGTGTAACGTCTCCACATTATAACATTCATAAATACACTTTTACATCTTTAGATGGGACGACACTACATGGCTGATCACGTCCTGAAAAAAAAAATAATATGGCATTCAAATATATTGCATGCCCGACCTTTTAGAGCATCTATCTAGTTGTAATACAGAATGCGACAATAGAATGTGACGATTTTCAGATCGCTGTTTTGATGAATTGGGTTGAATATAAGAAACAAAAGAATGCGGAGTGTCAGTAGTAAAATGCCATTTAAGGTACGCTTATTTTAAAAAATACGTCCCCTAAGTGGTCTTCCTGCCGATCCCAGTAGCCGCGCGGTCTAAGGTGTGGATTGTGGGTTCGAATCCCGCCCGGGGCATGGATGTCTGTCTGTCTCTTGTGGGTTTTGTGTGTTGTCAGTTAGAGGTCTCTGCGTCGGGCTGATCACTCGTCTAGAGGAGTCATACCGAATGTGGTGTCTAAATGAGTGTGATCGTGAAGCCTCGATAATGAGGAGGCCCTGGCCCACTACGGGCTGTTGTGCCATGGAAAAAAAAAAAGTGGTCTTCCTGGCATGCAATACATTCCTGTAATTGTGATCTGAAATTAACCATAACTTGGCAACAGACGTTTATCTGTGTCTCTAATCTCGACCCCGACGTGCTCTTTCGTCCCTTAACGTGGTGATATTCAGAACTCAACTGTAACTAGCGTACTGCAACGGCAGGGGCAAGTTGTGTACCTCTGTGCAGTTATGGTTAATTTCAGACCACGATTACAGGAATGTACTGCATGCCAGGAAACCCACTTCAGTGATGTGATTTTTAAAAGTAGAGCGTATATTAAATGGCATTTTACTACTGACACTCCGTAATTTTTTGTGTTTCTTGCATTCAACCCGATTCCTCAAAACAGTGATGTGAAAATCGTCACATTCTGCTGCCGCACCCTGTACTTTCTAATGGCTGAATGAGGCACGTAGAGCCAATAAGAAATCAGCAACGCAGAAGTCTGATACGAACAGATTAAATCTTTAGTATAAAAACGCAGTAGGAGTTAGAGAAGTTGAAATTTCAATCAGTCGCGCAGTTTTGTACAGATTTAGTCCGAAAGTGGACACCGACTGGCGGGGGAAAAGTACTAGAGGACATATCAAAATTCTAGCTGCAGTGTGTGAACAATTATCAGTTAATGCAACACAGACCACAGTTTGATAAAACCTGCTTAAAATTACTTATCAAAGCCAGCTCTATAAACAGCAATGGCTGTAAAAACGAAGCAAAATGTATGGAAACGGTCTGAACAAAGTAAACCGAGACAAGAGTAAACACTTCAGGGAGGTTAACGGAATACTTCAAAGACAAAATTAACTTAAAACAAGTACGAAATAATGCTCACAGCAAAACTCATACAACCACTCAGATTTTGGAAACTTCCCGTCATCTGGTGTTCCAAAAACACAGTAATTCCTCAACAATCCCAACTCGGTCTCGAAGCTCAAAGATAAAACGAAGCCCTTACAGTCAGAAAAGACATTAACATTACTAACACATATTCACAGAATTCTTGAATGCTTTGCATTTCACACCTATTACATTATTTGCCACCCAGTATATCTATTGCGAAAAAACAAACAGCTAACTTTCCTTATATCACCACTGTATAGTGTCCAGTTTGTGGTAAATAATGTGGTCAAAGACGCTGATTTTGCTTTCGGAGACTGCTGAAGTCAAAAGCAGCTGTTTATAACCTTGCACACCACTTTTTGCCGTCTGTGCTGTTTCACGAAACACTAAAGGATTCTGTGGTGTTTGCGAGGTCGGTCAACTCAGTAGCGTTTTCTGAAAAAGTAACTACTTTTCTATAGTAATTTCTTTAGAAACAATGGATCAAGCATCTAGGAAAATAAGACTACTCAGAAGGAAACTGCAAAACAGTGTGACGTCAGATCGAGAGCTGTTAACAAGATTACATTGCTAAAAAAATGAGTAGTTCGATTGCATCAGAAAGGCAGGGGCAAGGAGGTAAAAAAGGATAATCTTTAAAGATTTCGTTTTTTCTCAGGCAGAGTAAAACAGATCCTTCCTAGTTTTCATCTAAAAAAAAAAAGGTGAGCTACAGCCTGAGTTTGCGTACGCATCTCAACCGTCTGCCATATACTTCTCGACGCTGCACAGTGGGTCAAATTAAGCGAAAGCTGGCCAAAATTCAAATTGTTCGACTTCGATGAGGTGCTTAAAAATCTACCTAAGGGGCAATAGAAAGCTCCCAGGATAAAGAAAATGTAAGTTTTATGACATTTTGGGTGGATTTGTTCCCGATACAGGCACATAAACAGAGCGTTTTATGCAGTGGGTCGGAGGGTGCTTTGTACACAAATTCCGGCAGTGACTTTGTAATTATTTTTACGGTCACAATTTAATTTATTAAGGGAACTGATTACAGAGCAGAGAGATAGAGGTAAGTAATGTGTAACCTAATTAAGAACATGGTATTTTATACGAAATAAATAATTTTTTATCAATTTATATGACGCTAATGTTTTGTGGCATAAAATTAAGTCCATTATTTACACAGCTGCAAAATTGGTCTGAGCCGATCCAGCTCCGTTTGTTGTATTGTTGTGTAGCTTTAAACATTATTATTATATCAAAAAATTAGCTGCTAATACGTGCTACTCTGGAAGTTATGAACTAAAGCATAAAGTAGTGACAGGTACTTACAAAATTTAATCATGGCGTTTGACATGTAATCTACCAGTTTGAGTGCCCACGGTCGATTTTAATAAATATTAATGGAGCATAGATGACTAACCAAGCTTACACATTATGTATGTTATGTTTATACATATATTATATTCCTATGCATATACATATATATTTTTGTTCTATATTGTAGAATAAAGTATGAAAAAATTGGACAATTATTTAGATACAGAATTACAGCGCAAAGAGTTGTTTGAGCTTTGGATACAAAGAAAAGGCGACCAAGGCAACATCAAGACTGAATACGTTCAAATTAGTGTCATAGGTATGTACAGATATTTGTTTGTAAATAAGAATATACGTACCATTTGTAGATTTCGTTTATAAAAATTAAACCAATATTAATGAAACAGTAATTGCTTTATTTTCAATTTTCAAACAGTTTTTATTGTCAGTTTGGTTAATATAATCATAATTATTATGTTACAGCTCGTTTTGGGCTGGAAGAAAATTCTCCCTGTGCATTAAGGGAAATTCGTCGGAATATATCTCGTATTTGTAGTGAATTTTTTTAAAATGGATTGATGCGAGAAGAACCCAACAGTATTTTGTATCAAACAACACAGTATGGTTGGAGCAAGTAATCAATTTACACATTAAAGTTATTGCTAAACCGAATGAAACAGATTACGAAATGTCAAGCACTTCAGGTATACGTGGTCGTCGAAAACTGGCGTTTGAAGAGAGAAGCCAAAGGAGCAAACGCAGAAAATCAAAAGAACTTCGACAAACTGGTGGCTTTCCTGAACCAACTCATGCCACTAAAATGAGTCTTACGATCTGCTGGTAAAACGAATGCCGCTAAACTTTTCAGTGAAGCCTTAGCAGCAACTCCAAAGAGAGCGTTAAGAATCAGGAAAGCTTGGGCTGCTCATGCTAAAAATATTTTGGTACCGTATACTCCCGAAGAAGCACTGTCTTTATTTATTGAAGCTCATTTGACAAAAAGTCAATAAACAAAAATTCGAAGCCAAGCAAAAATGAAGAACTGCAGTCACCACGTAATTAAAACTGCTAAAGAAGAATGTTATCCTCCTAAGGATAAAATACTCATCACGGAATCTTTTTAATACAAGTGGATCTGCAACCCTACTAGATAACACAGCTTCAAGAATTATCGTGGCTCAAAAAAAGTCATACATATTGTTCTGGACGATACTTCCAAAGAATTCGTTTCTCAATGGGGTTGCGATGGAAGCACTGGACGCAGCGAATACAAGCAACGGTCACTGGAAGTTGTTAGTGACAGTGACATTTTTATCACATCTGTAGTTCCTCTTCAGTTGTATTCAACAAAAATATCTGGAGATAAAATTATTCTTTGGCAAAATCCAAGGCCTTCTTCGGTGAGGTACTGTCGTCCCATCCGGATGCAGTTTAAGAGGAAAACAGCCGAGTTAGCGAAAGAAAAAATATCGATTGTTGAAGAATGAATAAAAAAGCTTAAAACAACAGTGATAACTTTGGAGGAACAAAATAGTGTTGTATCTGTGAGTCATAACATGGTGTTAACAATGACAGATGGCAAAATTTGTAACGCGGTCACTTCACCATCTGCCTAAGTTTGCTATGTATGTGGCGCTGCACCAAAACAGATGAATCGTATCGATAAAATTGTTAAAAGAGATGTCGACGTAACAACCTACAAATTCGGGCTATCTACACTTCACGCATGGATTAGGTTTTTCGAATGTTTGCTCATCTCATATCGTTTAGAAATAAAAAAAACAGCAAGCAAGAGGAGGAGAAGACCAACGAAAGGTACAAAATAAAAAACAAGCTATTCAAACCCCCTTAAAAAATGAAATGGATCTTCTGGTCGATAAAGCTAAGCCTGGCGGAAGCGGAAGTCAAACGGCGGGAATACAGCTAGAAAGTTTTTTTTTTAAATTATCGAGAATCTGCTAGAATTACTGGAGTCAACGAAGATCTTATTCGCAGATTCTATGTAATTCTGCAGAGTATTTCATCAGGATATGAACTGGACACTGAAGAATTCGACAAGTATACAAATGACACGGCTAAATTGTTTGTTCAAGCATATCCATGGTTCTACATGCCAGCCAGCGTTCATAAAGTACTGGTCCATGGAGCCGATATTATTTCTGGGGCCATTTTGCCTATTGGGCAATTGTCCGGGGAAGCCCAGGAATCTAGAAACAAGGACCTCCAAGTCCTTCAGACGAAGTCATTCGAGAAAAACGTCTCGATCATCAACGAATGAAGATGTTTTTAATTGACTTCTTGTTTCCTCGGATCCACTTATCTCGAGTTTGAGAGAAGTGCCCAAAAAATGCTACCAATACATATTTGCCAGAAGAATTAAAACTATTAGATGTTCCGAAAGAATGGGAAGATTTGAGTAGTTCTGAAGCTACTGCCACAGAAGATGATTCTGATACCTCCAGCGAATAAATTTTAATTAGTTTCATTCAGAGTAAAAACCTTTATATGTTTGTGTTTTTAATGAATACAGTTTTAAAATGAAAAAATTGTGTTTCCAGCAGTAGTCAGAATTTTGGCCAGCTTTTTTGCACTTTGACCCACTGTGCGTTGGGAGGAAAGCTCGAAAAGTAATCAAGAAACAATTTTAGACTGAGGTTATGAAGAAAAAAGACTCGGAGGAAAGAATACAAAAACTGGACTTCACCATATTGGAGAAAGCCTCTGTTGTGGTGGAAGTCATTTTGAAGCTCACAGTTCTAGAGCAACTCATGTGGAGATGAGATGGAGATGTGTATACACAAAACGCATGGAGCAGGCACCACACCCGGAGATTTGAGATTCTCAAGCCTGTTTTTATGAAGATTAGGATCTTCTGGGATGTCAATGTGTAGGTTGATATACAGGCACAGTTTGAGCAGTTTGCTGCGTCTGTCTTCAAGGTAGTCAAAAAAGGACCGCAAATTGGAGGCGACGTGCTCCAAAACAATGGTACCTATAAGCCAATCTACCGGATCCCTGGCCGCTCGCTTGTTGGAATTGCGGGTTCGAATCCTGCCGGGGGGACGGATGTGTCCTTGTGAGTGTTGTGTGTTGTCAGGTACAGGTCTCCACGACGGGCCGATCACTCCTCCAGAGGAGTCCTACCGAGTGTGGTGTGTCTGAGTATGACCGAGAAACTTCACGGAGGAGGACCACGCCCACTAGGGCTGTCGAGCCATAAAAAATACAAAATCCAATCTACACCGTGCCATATAACAGAATAAAGTAATCTTCAACAAGACACCAATTACAAATACGTTCTGGGGTTGTTTTTCGTACCACAGCACTGGTCCCTTGGTACCCGTTGTGGAATAGGTCAATTTCTGGGACCCACACGTCTCCTGAACTTAAAACATTTGGTGCATTTGGAGGGAATTGTTTTCAACAACATCGTGCTCCATACCATGGTATCCAAGAAAACGAAAAATCAGTTATCTTAAAATAAAAAACAGTAAACAGGAAATTCTCCAGGCCGTAACCCCACAGAAAAATATTTGCGTAATTTGCAAAGATGGGTTCTGTAGTAAGAAATTTGGGTTGTACAACAAAAAAGAAATAATGTGCTCTAAGATCTACAAATTAAGAAACTTGTAAAAAAAGGTTTGTGGACTGAGCGCCTGAAAACTTACAGCAAGGATATATATCAAAGTACCAAATGATGAGCTCTGTGCTATTTCTACGTTTGTAACAAAATGAAGTTTTAAGCGGAAAAGGGCATTTGTTCACATGAATGTGCACGGCATTCTAATTCTTTCCTTAAGTTTGTTATTATGGCCTCCAAACAGTACGCTCTAGCATGTGGTTAGCACAGAAACAGTACACCGGAGCAGGTCTGGAAAATTACTGGAATAATGCCCTTCATCATGGAATTCAAATTTCAAACGTGCCGGAAAATACTGACTTTCCACGTCTTTATAAGCATTTTACGCGGCTTAGATTGAGGCCAAAACGTACGGATGTTAACACAGTTCGATAGGACACAAGCGCCTTAAGCACATTACTTGAAAACTATATGCATTCAGTATTTCAGTATCAAAGCTACAGACCTTCTGATACTCAAAAGGACGCAGTACATCTCAGTTACAACAAACGTAAAATTCAATGAAACTGCTAGATTAAAACGACTGTGTTGAATTCTGCATTATTTTGATCCCAAGCACGATGTTCAAAATAACGCACAATCCTACTTACAAAATAAAAACTGTTAGGCCACCCAAAATCAAAATGCCAACATATTAATGCCACAGTAATTATATTCAATACAAGTGAATGACGTCACACGCGCGTCATAGCCCGACAATCAATGCGTGGCGCTGCCATGGCAACCCGTTGCCTAGCAGCCGTTTTGGGAGGGGATGGATGGGGCGTTCAGGCAGTGGGTGGCCGATACGTACAAGCTAATGTACTGCACACGGGCTGATCGAGTTATGCATGCTCTTAAACATCCATTACGGTTCAAATACGCTATACACGGCCTAAAAATATGGGACACTGTCTCACAAAAATGAAACTGCCGCGCGCAACAATTCAGGTTCTGACCCAAGATTTTTCATGCTCCGCCAGTCACCCCTTGAGAGCGCAGTGAAAGTGTCACATCAAGGGCATGTAGTAGCTCTGCTATCCTACCATACCGTACTTGCATGGGATGAGAACCACCGTCCTGCCAATGCCGTTGTAATGAAAATGTCCTTCGCCAATGCATTTACCAATTTCGTTCCTTGAAGTGATGTGCCTTAACTCTACGATGTTTAGGTAATAATAATAATAATAATATAATAATAATAATAATATAATAATAATATGGTACAGAAGTTATGGCAAATAGGCCAGATATAATAATTAAACACAAAAAAAACAGAAAACATGCATACTGATGTGGCAATACCAGCGGACAGGAAAGTCACGCAAAAGGAAGCAGAAAAGAAACTAAAATACAAGAGTTTATGTATCGGGATACAACGAATGTGGCACATGAAATGTATGATTATACCGGTACCAACTGAAGCCATCGGAATAGTAACAAGAGGTTTTAAAGAAAAATTTGGAAGCCATGCCAGGAAAACATTCAATAGATTCACTACAAAAGACTTGGAACATCACACATAATACGGAAAGTACTGCAGTCTGAAACTTGTAGCCTGAGTGGTGGGGAACACCGCTGATTCAAGAGATGTACCAGGGAGAAAAGGCCTGACAAGAGACAGCATTATTATTATTATTATTATTATATATTTTCAGGCGTCTCTACTGAATTATGAGATACACAGAAGTCACTGCATTCCTCGTTCAAATTTATTTTGCCATAAAATGTATGTACAACTCAAAAGTTACAAGAAAAATGCGTGGCAACAATGGTTTTGATTTGGCAAAAAAAAAAAGTTTATAAAAGGTGCAAAACACAGTACTTCACGTGCATATGATATCACGTGATTTCAGCAGAACTCATCGGCGTCAGATGAAAACTTTAGGGAAGTAACCTTCAGTCTTTCTTAACCATAAATAAAGACGCAATTTGCAAACGTAAACTATCCACTCTCTCGAAAATATGCGTATCAATTAATGTCAGCACGTTGTAAATGTGCTTTACAGAGGCTTAGAGAACGGAATGACTGCATTCGACTGCAAACTGCAACATCCATTATGGTCAGTCTCTTTTCGTCCATGACAAAAAAAAATAAGAAATGGGGTTATTTGGTCGCCTGTACTTATTCAATACATCATCACAGAAATCGGACGAGCGCGGATGGAGAGATACACGTAGCCATGCAGGCGTAATCTAAGGCTGCAGTGCCTAAGGCCTCATCAATTCTGTAAGAGTGGGTTTGAATGCCGCTCACAGCTTGTATGTCGTCGTTGCCCTGTGTATGCAGAAACTCTGAGACCGACCCATCCATCGTCCTACCAAATGTCTAGAGCTTCAGGCGTTAAATTCCGAACCTGTACAGGCGAAAGCGCCCAATCCGCATGCGCACGAAGAAACAGCTCTTTTATTACGACCTGTCATCTTGAAGCTTATTTTGGCCCTGTGTTTGGACACTGATCTCACTCACAAACGATAGGACATCTTGGAATGTGCGAGGTTGTAATGTGATCCATGCCCTTTGGCTCTCATTCCACCAATGTCATCCTGACTCATAACAAACTCCAAAATTTAGTGCGGCATAATACAGCCCGTGGCCTGCTACATTGTATTTATCATGGTATATGGAAACTGGTTCTTAGTCTGTGTGGCCGAATCCCGGTGTCTGACAAAAGCTGGCTTAAAATAAATCCTTCTTGCCGCTCGACCACTCACTGCATATCCCTGTCATAATTGTCGTGTTGAAGTGTTCTCACAACCTGTAGGTATGAGATCTTAGTTCTCACGGCGGTTACTACGAAAATAATTGTCTTTCTGGGATGTGGCGTCGTGTTCTTTGGTATGAATGTACAGACGTTTCAGAGGAACCTGCTTGTTACATCACCAGGGTAGACAATACGAGATGAGGTTCTCACGGAGGTTTTGTTGGGGATTAAAGTCTACTGGGACTGCTAAGCAGTTACTGATGATGAAGATGAAGGCATTAAGACCCTTCGAAACGACGGTATCAAACACTGACACGAAATAACGTCTCAGACGACCTGAATTTTCAGAACAGATGGTCAAACGGTATCACATTCGAGAAGACAGCAATCTTCACATTGAGTGGATATTTAAACATCCCATCGTGCCAAAAATTTACCTGCCTAGAAGCAACAGTTTCAAAGTCAGTATTATTAAAATCGAAGAGCAAACTGACAGTTCCTTCAAACCTGACTCATTAATGTTATAAAAGGCGGGATGGAAGCACGTCACACAACTTCATTCTATACACGTTAGAATGTAAGGCGATCCAACAAACAAGCATTTACCACTGAATAACGGAATAAAACATGGTCACCCTAGGTCGTCAATTTTTATAGCCTGCTTTCCTTCATAAAAATAAAGAAGTATGGAAAGCTTGCAAGATTATCGCGCTGTCTTCCCCTACATTTCATCTCTGACCCAGATGATCGATTTTTACTGAATGTGGTGTGATAATGCCATAAAGACACTCCCAACGCCGTATGATTTTCATTTCCTACAATCACTACCAGCACAGCGGACGCCCGTACTTGTAAGCCACAACAGTAACACTTTAGGGTTCTGAAACAGTGTGTGGTAATAGAGCTTGAACAAATACACAACTTGTACGAGATATTATTTGTAGGATTTAAAAACAACTGACGGCAGTGCGAAATATTTCTTTACCTTTGTGTCTGATCGTAGTAAGGAAGCATTACAGCAAGGCAAGCGACGTCTGGTAGACAGACATACACGTTACGTACGATACTAAAATATGCAGGCCTATAAATCTATGCGTTACGAGGAGTGCACGCTGTATGAGATCTGTACATAAAAACTTGTTCTAGCTTTAACCTCCGAAATCAATGTGTAATCCATGTTTATTTGACCATGAGTAGAAGTATCCCACGACAAGTGGGTCCTCCGAATTCGGAAAAGGTGTCCTGATACGGGAAGTCAGCTGAGATACTCGTATCGTAAAAAAGAATTTGCGTGCAGCCGGCAAGGGAATGGTCCTCCAGCTTGGGCCATGAGTGGGGTTGAACAATCCCACACTGTAAAAAAAATCCGGCATGTTACTAACGCAAACTACAGCCTTCTAGGACACCATGTAATGACTGTAGGGATACGCCAGCATTTCGTGCTGCCTCCATTTTCAGGGTGCAGGAATTACGTATACAAATACGCCGACGTATTTCGGCGAAAGAAGTATGCCGGTTACATAGGCAGGTTGCAAAGAATTTGGGCAATCAGCAGTCGGAATAGGAAAAGCGTGGATAGATCATTTTCCGAGCCAATATGAATTCCACCCACATTCTTTTCAACATGCGTACATAACTCATACCCTTATTTCCCAGAAACACTTCTATGTCTACAGACATAATAATGCCATCCTGAAGCTGACGACAGAACGATCGTCAAAAAGTCGGTGTCTACCTCCCAGAAGACTATCACCTGATCAATATCCGTCGTCAGAGCAAGAGAACCTGTATGTTGCCGAATATTACATATAGAGGGTAGTTAAGACATTCCTATTAGGGTAATTAAGCCACTTAAAATGTATTTAAAACCCCCCATATGAAATACCAAATATGTAAACTCTGATGCCTTTCCCACTCAGGATGGTCTTGAACAAGACAATACCTTATTACCACTACTTTTCCACTTTCACTAAATCATTAGCACAATGCAACTGAGACACTTTAGCTTCTGGTCTACACTAAAGATGTTAATTCACTCGGCAGAAACATCCTAACATGCCTACCACAAACTAATATAAAGAAGCTGATAAATCCTTGGCAAATGTGGCACAGTTAAAAGATCTGAGAAAATCAAAATTCCATTCGTGGAGAAATTACGAGACTGCTTTCAGCCATTCAATTCAGAATCGTTTGACTTCTGGTCTGCTGTTTCTTTTGTGAGCTGCTTCACGACGCTGTCAGTACTGGGACAGTGCATAGGAACTGATGAACTGGAAAAGATATGAAGGAAGCGATCGTGTGATACTACAATATCTGCCTCCAAGGAAGTAAGATAACCATCAAGGTCTGTTAGGATTGCCAGTGTTCCGGCTGTGATTCAAACCCCGCACCTCCCAAATACAAACGCTGTGCGTTATCGCTACGCCTATTTGCTGTCTAAAAGCGTAGAATAAGCACTAGAATATACAAAACCATAATTGTAAATGTTCTGTATGATGTAAAACGGTCTCACGCATTAAGAAAAGGACATATACTCGAGACGTTTTGTTTTGTGTTCTGCGTGATTGTTTATTGCTTCTGTGTCTTAATCTGCATGGAGAGTGTACTGACCGTTAACTTAGCCCTAAAATATCTAGATCCTGCATGTTCGGGAACGCAAACCCTCCTTATTACACGTGAAAAGTTCCCCACCTTACGCGTTTTCGATCTAAGGTGCAATTCCCGCCACAAACGTAAGACAACCGCCTGCAAAACCAAATAATTACAGTACTACGTTTATTCATTACGATTAACATTACGTTCACCTTTTTAAGTTTATTTAATCATGATACATAAATCCTTGACTCTTGAGGCCCACTGGTTACTGACGATAACTATCTCATGCGCCAACTACTCCAGAACACACACTGCTCAGCGTGTCGGCAGACTGAGACGGCCACAGTGACTTAGCACAGACAAGTCGCAAAAATAATGTGCACGGCGGCAAGAATCCAAAACGCAAATATTCCGTATATACCTAAAGTGCGGGTCCAGAATATAAGACTGTCTTCATCCCGAAAACTTCAGTTCACACCCTCGAACCTTATTTAAGAAACAGCTGATTACTTGCACTTACATTTACGTGTAGGTGTTCCCAATGGTCCCTTTTTTCAGGTGTTCCAACTAAAAGCCTGTATGCATTAACTTAGTTTCCATTCGTGCAACATGTCTCTCCCATCTCATCCAATCGCATCACCCTAATTTCTATTTTCTGGGGTGGAGTACAATAAAGTTCTTAATTATGCAATGTTCTCCGTTCTTGTAACATCCTCTTAGGTCCAAAAATGTTCCTCAGCACCTTGTTCTCGTACAACCTCAGTTTATGCTGTTCACTTAATGTGCGTGACCAAGTTTCACACACACGAGCGCGCGCGCGAAGCAACAGGCAAAATGACGATTTGGCACATTTTAGTCTTTACGTTTCTTGATAGCAGATAGGAAGGCAAACGATTCTTAGCCTTATGGTAGACAGCATTCCCCGAATTTAATCTGCTCTTAATTTAATCGTGAACTCAGTTTTTATTTGTTGGCATCATTCCCAAATATCTGAACTCTGCCACATTTTCAAAGGATTTATTAGCAATCTGTATGTTCAGATTTTGTCCTACATTCTGTTGAAGAGACGTGAACATATGCCAAGCTCTCTCAACAATTACTTCCAGATCAGCCTCCTTACAGTGTTATTCCGCAGATCTATGTTTGCGCCCCATAAATTATCGTCAGCGTAAACCCAAAACTGACATGTCCAATTCAATTCCATCTCTTGTTCCTAACATGTAGTACGATTAGTTCCATTATTTTAAACTTCTCCTCTGGAATACAGTATTACATAATTACATAAAAATAATTTGCTAAAACGCGGTAATATATAGGACGCAGGCTACACGATAAAGCTGTAGTGCTCACAGACACAACAGGACGGACAATCTGTATAAAGTAACTAAGTTAAATTTTCAGTAACCCGTAAAGCGCAGCCCAGTCAATTACTTTACACGACCCACTACTGTGGGCCAACGACCCGCAGTTTGAAAAAGAGCTGTAAACAACTAATAACCAGGCTTTTATAAATTGCAGTTTAACCTAACCTAACGGAACACGGCTAAGAACAATTTAATCCGCACACTGTGCGACGGAATTCCATACTTATACCACGACCGCAGAAAATAAACTGTCGATACACAGTGCTTAACAGTACACACAGAGGTACAATGCGAATGATGTAACTGTCATTATAATCAACTAAATGCAGCACAACTACTACAAAGTAGTCCCATCTGTTTTTCCCATTAGTATGCAAACAAGCAGGTTCATGAAATCACTATATTACTGGCGTCCCCATCTTCAAAAAGCTGACCGGATTTCACGGAATTTGCTACGAATATCACGTCGCTTTACTTCTTAATTGCTCTTAATCAGTCAAGGTGGATGTACGAACTAATGAGGGCGCGATCCTAGCGAAACTGTAGGCCTATATAGGGTCCTGAAATGATGTATAACTAGCACTACGAATGTGAAATTTTGTAGGTAGACAGATTATAAACATTCGTATAAACTTACAAAGGTGTGCAAAATTTTATTCGCAAGTCCGCAATTACAAACCTCATTATTTGGAGTTACATCTGACAAATTTAATGTAGACGACGACAATTATGATGACAATTACCTCACAGAATCGCGAACAACAAAAACAGTCACACTGGATTCGACCATCGCCGCACACTCACATATAACCCAAACTGCAATTCATGTTGGATCATAAACTTCCACAACATAAATACAACATTAACAAAGCTTTATGAGTTCTGTACGGACGTCTTCCTACCTCTTCAACGTGCCTATGTCTGTTCGCATGTTACATGCACAACGGCTGATCGTTGGGTCTAGTTTTATAAATTCTGCCAAGGAAGCTTTTCGATTTGTAGAAAACGTAATGAAATATACATTAATTCGGCAAAACGGAAACCGCCAAGTGTCAATCTACGTTGAATATTACGGACAAATAACTATCAACAACATTTACTGTAAGCAACTGAAAGCCCCAGTGAACGAAATTACCAATTAATGGACACCTTTCACTCTAAAACACAAAACTGCGTTTTCAACATTGATGTATGGCACAGGCGACCACCTGGTTAATTTTGTGCGTCCACATCGCAACAGAATCACTTCCTTGTGGTTACCCATCCCTACAATTTCCAACTCAGCTTATTGGAACAACAATGCTACAATCTGCAACGATTTCCCCAGGCACTTAAAAACGTAGACCATATCTGGAAGACACCTGGAAAAAGATGACTGCTTCCTCCTGTGTCCTTCGCACACCCATATACACAACCTTTTCCATATCTCATTTGCTACACAACTAACACTGAAATACCGCCGTTAAATAAAAAAGAAAAATAACGAATAGCAGCAAACGCAAAACACTTCCGAGGCCGTAAGCAACTGTACATCAAATGCAGTATCGAATATTCGTCAAGAAAGGCAAATATCCAAGCAGCTACCTGAACCTCCGAATACCAACAAGCATAATTTATATGCCATCCCCCAGGACGGTAATTAATTCGCGAAAAGTTATAAAATGACGATCATGCTGCCTTCAGCAGGCTCGCACGGGCAACAACTTTATTGCAGTGCAAAGGGAAAGTCACTCTCTACAATCAAGAATGGAGCATGCAAGAGGGGCACAATTAAAACATTTCTTCTAAGCACTCTTCTCCTCTTTCGACGCAAACCTACTCGCGAGACACAACGAAGATCTGATTGTGACACACTCGACATATGTTCTTGTAGTATTGCCCTCATATCTGCGGCACGTCGACAGATACAAGTATATCGTCAAGGAGCAGCAGGAGGACCTGATGTCCCTGTAGGGCTACATGCCCACGTTGTGTAATTTTTCTTTGTGGCTCACAGGCTGACAATTTGTGCATCTGTTCTATATACCTGTCCAAACACAATTCGATCTCTGGGCTCTTCCATATTGATACACAGCTACACAAATCGACAATATATTATTATTCGTGTGTTTCTGGACTCAGTTGTTCACCAAACGACATAAGTAACAACGTAACTGTGTTACGACGACAACTCAGACGCAAATCCTCGTATGGACACAAACAGTCTGATTACTCCCTCATGCTGTCTGTCCGAGTTCATTGAAATGTGTGCATATCGGAAGATGATGACGATCAATAAATCTGACAAGTGGTCATCGTTTCGGAAAACGCCCGGAAGCATATTACTGAAAAGAATTCAAAGTACCCAGTCCTCGTCTTGCCTATCACCCATACGCCACCCCGTACCTTCTCCTTTTAACCAATGGAAACTAACTTCGCCGAATTGGTCTGGTAGAGGTGAATTGTTGCCCCCGTGGGGGGGGGGGGGGGGGAAGAAAAAAAAACTAAAAATTAAAACCAACTGCATGGTCTATTCAGTCTCAAATGCAATAAACGTATTACATTACAATGCTGAGGCGTAAAAGACTCAGTCGTTAAGTTAGTCGACAGCTCGTGCAAACTGTACACGTACATCGTCTACACAGTGATATGGCTATCAACAATCTGAATTCGCTAAGATAAATATACTACGGATGATGTGACTGTGTAAGACTAGCGACTGGTGTGTATAATGAGCATCAATAAACGTTACAGGTGACGTACTGAGACAAATTCTCAGACGATAAAGAATATAAACGTAGGACAGACACTGCCAAATCACGCTTTCCCTGACAAGTAGTATCGGCACAGCAATAAAGAGCACGTTTCCTGATCGACTGCTGGAAAAACTAAACAAAGCGTTTGCATTAATAACATCCATCCGCTGCAACATGATAGGCCTATTGCAAACAAGTAACTAAAACATGGGGGACTTATTAGCATTTAAGACGTAAAAGCACCAAATACAGTAACATTCTCTGGTGCTCCCACTGTCTCTCAAACAAACACAACGGAGTGCATACAGTCCAACAAGTAACTTCAGCTTATTATGATATGGAGGATTTAAATCTGCAGAATACAATAACGCACTGTAATAGATTTATCTTCTTTAAAAATTGAAAGACGTGAGCTCCGAAATAGGAGTGACCTTGTTACCCAGACTCAGGTACGATTTTATTTTTGTACAGCCCGGTAACGGAAATCAATGCATCAACCAATAAAACACTGCACAAGGTGACAAATTAAAACAAATCAGTTATTTATGTCTTTTGCTTAATAACGCGGAGGGGGAACACACATGCTAAGAAACACGCGGCCCCATTATCATCATTGTCATTATTAATCCACCTTCCCCATCCTACTTATAATGAAATATGAGGGAATCTTTCGAAACGTGTTTTTGTACCTACAACTCCAATATTCAACCCCAGTCTCCAATCACACCTAAACAAAAAAGAATATCGATGGCAACATGTGAACCTGCGCATATAAGACAAAAACTGTCTCGTCACTATTATGGCAGAATGTCCCTACAAACAACACACCTGAAACAAATTTCACACTGCAGATACCTAAATTACAATTGGAAATACACTGCATGATCTGCCACATATTAACTATACTTTCCTCTCCCATTTATGCAGTTTCACGTTGGAATGAAGGTTATTCTAATATGTATGCGATGAACAAAACTGAGATCAGATAACTACCGAAATAAACTGAAACTTCCGAGGGCCCAAAATCGAATTCATATCGGACGGGTTACTGGCACTGAAAGGATCACGCGTTCGTAACTACACCTTATGGCCACATCGGGTTTCGAACTCTGCTTACAAAGCCAAGAAGCGTTCCCCGATCCTTTTAACGCCCGTACAATTCAATACTGAGAACCCAAAACCAAATGGAAGGTTGGGGGAGGAGGGAAGTTCTTGGTTTCAGTTCAGGCACTCTACATATAAAAGCATTTTTAAACATAAGCAAAATGAAAACACCCAACGAGCAACGTCTTGTCGTCAGGTCTCGAACACACTGCGTGCACTTTGTTACATTGGAATATTGTACCGACCTTTAAACGCCGCCAGAGGAAGAAGATACACACAAGCAATGGCCAAACAAACGCTTGCCATGTAACAGAAGCTGCCACACACACTGACTCCACTGCACTCACTGCACTATCTGTTTGCTTTGCAGGCTTCGAGGTGATTCTGGCCGGCCGCACGGAGATGGAGGTGAGAGAGGGGGTCGGGCTGTCACACACTACAGGTAAAAATAAAATTTGTGCGATGCGGAACAGGGCAATGGGACTCTCTCTAGTAGTGAAATGAATTGAGCTGGTTTGGCCGAGGACTGAACCTACGTGCTCAAGACTGTACGTGTTCGCTCCTACTCCTCGCCAGTTGTATCCCCTCCACTTCGCACACTATACCACCGCTCACCCTGGACCACGCGTCGCGTCCCAGCCCGGCCAGACCGTAGGTAGCTACAAGGATGTTGGATCAATGTCTACATGGGAACCCTGGATCAATCGTTCCTATCTTCATGAGACACTCGACCCAATCTTCATTGCGAAAATTCTCACGTATCTTCGTGAGACACGTTTACAGATACATTTTCGATGTGTTTCGTTGGGATGACTGCTCTATCAGGGGGCATCACTTTCACGAGACGTTCTGCCCTCTACACTTCTTTGCACTTTCCTTCATTATACTATATTTACAAAACTATTACTTTCCATGTGACTCACAAATCCACAAGTTAGTAAAAAAACACTCACCGTCCTACCCGTGCCCCACTAGAGGCAACTTTCGGGCGTTATTTCCTTCTCCGATTCTCTTTAACAAACACAATCAGCCAACCCCATTTAACTGCAAAACTTAAGTACGACGCGCTAAAAGGGAGATCGAAAAAGTCTCCACTCAGCAATAGGAACTGGGATAACCGTGTAAGCGCTGTGACTTCTCCCACAACACCGTGCTGCATATAGTTCAAACAGCGTCGCAGGGGCAAGGTCAAGAATATTCTACGAGGCCAAAAGGCAGAATTTCGATTTCGTCAAACTTAAAAACTTAAAACTAAAAAGCATCGTATAAACTACATTTTCTTTACCTCTGCAATTCGTGTGTAGTACAGAGATATAACCCTCACTCAAAGCAAATGAATTACGGGCCGTCATATAAGGTCATGTCCAACCTGTGCGATGGTTCCGCGAAATTATGCAACTTTAAAAGCCGAACCAGGCTAGGATCCAGTACTACTTATTGGACATCCAACTTTAAGCTCCTGTGTAGCTTACAGGTTTATCAAGCTCTCACATATCGGCTTCATCTACCCATCTCTTTGACTTAATGAAGTGGTATCAGACACATGGAAGCCTCTCCCCGAAAATGTTTATCAGCTAGGTGAATCCACAACGTGAACAATCAGTTTTTGGTGGAGTGTTCCATTCCTTACACGCAGAAAAATAAGACGTTACTCTCATATTGCAGTCATGTGTTTCGACACCGTGGTGTTATGTACGCTGGCATCGACGTTTCAGTGGAACATGCTGCCTCCATCTTCAGGGCTGAAGAATGAGGGTCAATGTTGACGACGAAGTGATTAGGGTGACAATGACTCGATTATATGGGCACTGCAAGGAACGTAACCAATCATAAATATAGGAGGGGAGAGGGGACAGAGCCCGGTCCGGGCAAAGAAGCAAAATGGCATTCTACGAATTGTTCAGCCAACATGGTAAGCTAATCAAATCGCATATGCAGCAGGATGTTTGAATTGATGATTAAATGACTTTCTCCGCAAGGTCGCGATTCGTCCAATACAGATCTGAAGGATATTTATGAATGTCAAAGCTCAATGGAAGGATGAAATGTATAGACATACGCGTTTGCCAATTCTTACTGCTCGTCGTCTTCAAGAGAACTAAACTGGTACAAGTCTGAACGACAGCTTACTCTCAGGAATGCCAAATGTTCTTGCACAATTTTGAAGAACAGCTTTCAAAATTTTCACGGTACATCAAATGAAGTATTTCCTTTCGACAAAAAAAACCCTCACATCTGACGCTGCAAACAGTGAAATTTATCAAAATAATAAACGCTACAGCAATCAAATTGGCATTTTCATTTCCGAAAACTGAATTTTGGGTTCGCGAGGCTAGTGGATTATCCAGCACTTGGAAATATTTCATTTTTTTTTATTCTTCTGCCCTTTGCAACTAGAGTGTGACTTGAACATAAGGCAAACTCAATGCGGAAGACGATCTTCGATGCGATCTTGCTTCAGCTATCCAAACGACCAAGACACTAGCAGAAGCAGTACAAATGCAACCTTCCCATAACGCAGGGCATCCCAGTCAGTTTCCCACTTCCGTATGCGAGGTCTGTTCAAAACGTTCTCGGACGGATTACGTAAGTCCAGAATGAATCAGTTAAATTTTATTAAACATTATACGCATGGGAGCAGACCTCTACTAAATTAATACGACTCCAAAAACTTCCCATCTCTTCCCCATTTTGAGGAACTATGGGTCAGTTGCTCCAGCGTCTTTTCTTGTATCTCTTCAACTGATGTAAATCCACATCCTTTTAAACTAATCTTATATTTCGGGGACAGGAAAAAGTATGCTGGAGAGAGATCAGGGCTGTAGGGTGGCTGTGGAACCCCTTGAGTTTTGTTTTTCGAAACATCCTGATAAAGAGCGCCTTGCGCGCGGAAGCGTTGTCGTGCTGACAACAAAAGCTGTGTTGCCTGCAAAGATCCGGTCATTTCTTTCGCACTGATCTTGCTGACGCCGTGGAAGGGTCAGACAGAATTCGTGATCCAATATTTGACCTCTAGGAACGAGCTCAAAATGCACCGAGCTTTCGGAGTCGAGGAAAATAATGACCATAGCCTACTTTTTGGTTTCACAGACATCTTACACGCTGTGTTAATTCCATATTGGTGTACGTAAATGTTACCATTCGACGGCAAAATTCAGTTTAGATTATGGGCTAGCGTGCGGGAACTGAGCGTACGTGTAAAAAGAGCGTACGCGGATAAGTTACGTTTGTACTGCTTGGAACAGCAGATACATTATTATTATATTATTATTATAAGTTATTATTATTATTATTATTATTATTATGCCTATGTAAAATTTGTCGGACTGAGTTTTCACACCGTCGCCATGTCTCAGACTGTTGACTAATCAACACACAGTCCAGACCAACTTCCTGAAAACGTTTATCCAAGCCCGTACAAAATCACGTTCCTTGTTCTACCGGTTCGTTATCAGCATCAAACCAAAAGCTAAAGAGATTACATGCAGCAGTCATTTAATTGTATCACATTCTACAGATAAAAAAGCCCCAATCAAAGCCGCATTGTCCCATTTTCCATGTTATGTACATAGAAAACATGACGCAGCACTCCGCTGACTGGCCTTGCGTTACCGAGCGCCTTTTTTTCCCCCATATGCTCAAACCCGGAGATTAAATATACTCTAAGCCTTACCACACACAATTACAAAGCCCTGGGTCAAGCAGTACGAGTATTGGTCCCAACTCATGCGTTGTGTCCACCCTGTTACCATCGATTGTAGGAAATTAAGACCTACGAGGAACTGGCCTGATAGTACACATTCCGTATCAAGTTTTGTGAAACTCAGTCCTGTATTTAAAAAGCTCAAAAGGGAGACGGACACAGAGTAACTCTAACGCCCCTCTTTACAAAAGGAATTAGAATAGAAGAAAAACAGACAATGGCACTGAACACACATAGCAGAATTAGGCGTTCGGTATATTAGCCATAAGGAAAGCGTCCCTGGCCTTCACTGCTAAGTTTTCGTAAGCACCAAGACAATCCGCAGTACTTTGATGAGGTGAAAACTGATAGGCCTGATTACAGGTGCCACCTCAAGCACTGAAGAAACTAAAGAGGTGACACGACTAACGCACGTCGAAGCACGAACTTCCCGAACAAAATACGAAAGCGAGGAATCATACACAGTACCTCCACGCGAGCAGATTTGAAGCGCGACTACGTGTGACGGTACAGGTACGTTTATGACTAAATCGCGCCGTCAGACAGCTTCATTGTCATTTTGACTTCATGCTCGAGGCACCTCATACATAACATCCGCACTAGATGGAAGTGACTGGTCAGCTTAACGCCCCGGCCGCTTTACCCCTGGGTCCGATCAACTAGGAGGCTGGGTGTGAGTCTCAGAGCCAGCCGCGATGCTTCGGAAGACAAAAATCTCTTGCCCCTATTGGGAATCGAACTGCGATTCATCGGTCGTCCAGTCGGCAGCCTGGTAAATGTACTGACTGCATGGATATTAGTTGATTCATAGTCTGTTTTGCGTGTCTGCTCTTTACTTTCGCTGCTACAGGACTCCTACCAACACTTCAAACTCCACCAAACCACTGAACAACATTCATTGGCCAGGACTTTTTGCCTGACATGCCCCAAACTTCTTTTCTGTGCTCAATGTTATTCCACGTTAGTTATTTCCTTTGCAATTGCACTTTGTATCATTTCGAACTGTACATATTCTACGAAAACAGTAACATATGACCACAAGCACAAGAGTAAGTACGTAATTGGACTTTGTTTGAAAATCCAAAAATTCGTTCCTTTAGAGACTCCTGGCTAAAAACTACATGTTGCAAGACAATACGGGACAGATTTAAATGAAATTCCAATACTGCCACCGCGTCAGACACCCACGGTGTGTCGACTGCAAAGTGAGCCCGAGAGAGCATTTAGAAGGTACATATAACGGACAGACGAGCGCAAAGTTTTCAATTTGTACAGACGGGCAAAAAAAAAAAAAGGTGAGATATGACCCACAGTGACAAAGAGTACGCAGACGATGAAAACGGCCTTTGCTTGAAAATCCAAAATTCGCTTTCTTTACATACACCTGGGTAAGAACAGGACAAACGGCCGTATTTCCAAAGGAGGCTCCATATAACGCTACCGCCCCACTGACAAAGGGTTTGGAAAGTTCCAGTGTCTATCGATTACAACAAAAAAAAACCTTAATGCTGTATTTGACTGGAGTGTGTGACACACGAGTGGACAGGTTTTCTTTTGTATGGACTGGTACAAAAAACTGTCACTCTTCTTTGTGGCCAACATAGAAGGGTTGAAAACGTACAGCAACATAGCACAAAGTGCAAGAAGGTGGACAAGACAGACATGTGAACAAGTTAAAGAGGACTATGTGCCAATTATTACCATTCTGACAGTTCCGTAAACATGCGGCCGACCCACAGATTTCATTGTACTCGTGTATTCCATTTTTCTAACCCCAGCACATTACTCATGAGTCCACTTCTTACTAGACACGCATTTGATCACGTTCGCCTCCGAAATCTCTTCGCATATTTCACAGAACAAAGATTCCTCTGGAATGTTACGTGACCATTTACGTCTTTTCTACTGCTTACATATCAAACTGACACAACAAGTTTTGAGAATCTGCGTCTTCGTAACCCCTTCTGTAGGAAGAGGTAGCTAGACTGCCTTCTCGGACATTCGACCCCGTGCTTCTTTCAGTAACAGAAACAGCATCGCTTTTTAAAAGCGGTTATAGTACCATTTCTTTACAGCAACCGGTTTTTCCTGCATTGCATCTGTGAGGCAAATGAGTTAATTCAGAAATGATTCCAGTTGTAAAATACGGTTAACCAATTCCTCTTCAAAATGTGGAGTATTACCTCCCACGCTACCAGCCACTTGAGTGTTCCCACTGCAAAAGATATTTTCCCATGCAAGTTTCTTTTCAAGACAGCGTTTGGAGCTGAGTATTCACAAGACGTTGCATTTAAACTAACGTGACCGTTTCGAACTGCTTCAAGAGTTATCCCCATATCTTCTTCAGGCACCCACCTTCGAGAATACACATCGTTTGCCATCTTATACATCAAGCTGAAAGTCAGTTCCTCACTATACGTACATCACTATAAGACCTTCAGCTAAATTCTATACCTACGACGCATAATCATGTAACAACGTCTGCATGTACTAATGTAGACTCGTTACCGTTTTAAAACAGGCCCGACAGAACTGTAAAATACTGGCACTCAGCACAAGAATGCATGGTACCATCGAACTACAGTACACTCAAGGAGCCAAGTGATGGCATATCAATTGCATCTATGCCATTTTGTTTTATTGTAGTCGAGTCTCCGAAGCTTCACTAAGTTAACGAAGAGAAAACCACTACCGTAAACGACACTGTAGAGAACACACTTTTACCTAGTATAGGCAAAAACCACTTGCTTACTTTCTGAGATACTACATAAACGCAGGGGAATCAGCCGAAATAGTAACACAAATGTCATAAATTTATGTGGCTAATTTTCTCACTTCCCCTTTCAGGTACCAAACTGAAACAAACAGCAGCACGCAATTGCACATCACTCGCTGCCCTGAACGTGAATGCTCCATCAACAAAATTTGACAGATCACGGTGGTCCATCGGTTGTGCCTGTTCAACGACGGAAACGTAAACCCCACTGTCCTCGTTACTAGTGACAGTATTCGCGCCTTCTACTGCTTACATAAAGCCATAAACGCAACACTAAACTAGGAATATCGACGGAATGTAATACCTGTAACTGCTTGTCTAGCCACAGATGAAACATAAACGGATAATTCCATCCACTGTTCACGTGCCGAAAGCGCAGCAGATCCACCAACTCCACAAAACTCAACAAATGCAGATGAACTACCGTTTTATGGCCAGCAGTTCCCACTTCAAAGAAAGCATTCATGTAAATACCTTCAAAATGCACTGCAACAGTTTCGGCTATTGTGTGTGTGTGTGTGCGTGCGTGAAGAGGCGCGTCAGCGTAGAATGCTATTTTTGACTATTCTTTCCCTCATTTCTGACAATATGAAAACAGGTTACGAAAGCCGTAGGTCGGCTCAACGTCGTCAAGGCCATTTATATTGACACAAATATATAACGCGATCATTTGGTAAAGAAACACTGAAAATAAGCCATGCCTCCAAGTCAAAAATTTCTGTACACATGACCGTCGAATCTGCGAATATATATTGTAACATCCGCCAGGGCCTTCGCTGTTCTAGGATGTTACGCAGCGTATGTTGCTAGTTGTTCATCCACGTTTCGGGACAGTCTATTGGTCCCATCTTCAAGGATCAAGCAGTCCAAGAAGAATGCCGTGCAGCCGCTGGATCCTTTATTGTATAATACGAGTATAACACACCGCTGCGGAAGCCTGAAGTATCTACTTCCGGCAACTTAAGTCAGACCCTACATTACGTAACAACCCCGATTAAAATGACGTGGATAGCATCACTTATACACACATTATGAAACTCTTCGGATTCGAGCATCCAATAATACAGGTGTCACGGCAGAAGCATTCATAATCGACACGATCCAACGATTTATCATTAACTTTCCCCTGCAAACGCCTTCCGTGATGGGCACAGAATGGTCCTTGTCCATCTAATACGTAGGTATATATAATTGCGTACAAAATTAACCAGTTGTCTACATAAGTATTTCCTCTGTAAAGGGATATAATTTTAAAGTATCTGCAGTATTGTGCAGGTGCCAATAAATCCGTGCAGTTTTAATGTTTCATGCTGCTATGGATATGCCTTCGAAACATTCCCGTAATACATCAAGTACTGGAACTATGTTGGCCTAGACTTGATGCCGGTGACAGTTTAATTTTTTTCTGTCAGGGGTTTTTACAGTTTCATGATACTTAGCTTACTGTTCTAGATTGTGTGGCCAGAAATCCCTACCAGACAAATACCCCTCTTCCTTGCTACGTTCTCGTGTGTGGCTAGTTATAATATGGCCTACATTAATCAGTAATTTACTGATTTTAAGGTTTCGTGGTGATTCACTGTTAATGGTAAGCCTATTCTGGCATTTTTGCACCGTGTAAAAGTGGGCTGTGTTGCCGAAATTTTAGAGGAACATGCTGCCTCCACTTTCAGGGTCAGAGTATATAGGATACGCACGTTACGCCATGCATAGACAGGTGTGGTCCTCCAAGACTCACACGAATCTATCAAGCCATTCGTTGCCCCATGCAAGTACCTTAACGGCCTAACGGTTTAAAACCGATCTGGAACACATCAGAACAGAGATGCATTTCGTTAACGGGTGAGAATATGAAGCAGTTTCCCCCCTCCCCCCATCCCGAAATGGACACCTTTCAGCCATAAATTCTCGGTCTCCTAACAGTGTAGTAGCTTGACATGTCCAGGTCGCTGCATGTTGATATGAAACCAGATTCTCTTTCTGCTGGATGCAAGGGAGAAACGGGAAAAGGTTTTCATGCAACAAGTGAAATGCTTCACACACGCTGCGAAGGAGACGAAGGAATTCTCGTCCTACTTTTTAATGCGTGACGAGGCCTGTGCTTTAGATGTCCAGCTGAAAACTAATCGTCGGACTTATTCTGCAGACCCTCCGGGGAGCGACGTCTTGGTCAATGGTAGGAACGTCTACAAGACAGCCAACAGCAGCAGACCAAAGTTCCTGAGTTGGCAGACTAAGAATACGTATTAACCAATGTCACCGGCCGCAGGGCAGGGCAGGCTAGGCCTGGACTTGGATGGTCTGGAGTGCCATCGTGCAGATTCGGACTCAGTGTCTCCATTAACTACCTAGCTATCGTGCCAAGCCTGGAGTCCATGTTCTAAAAACAAACACGCGATGACATCGCTAAACTCCCATTTTTGCGCTCGCACCTGACACCCGAGAGCGGCAAGGTTCTGATCTACCGCTGAGGAAGGTTAGTTACCGGCATTTTCAACGGCCATTCGGGTCTTCTCCGTCCCTAGACAATTTAAACGCAAGGCACGTAACAGGCACATGATCTATTTGTTGAGTTGCACATTTCCAAAGAATGACGACGATCCAAGGCGCCCAATAATAAGACAGTGGTTGAGGGAATATGAGGTAATACAACAAAAACATCACACGAACAGCCATTAAAAAGGCAGATGATGATACAACAGTTGCAAAACAATAGAACAGGATAACCTGTAACCATATCTTCATCTCATCGCTACATAATCAATGAATACGACGCAGTCACGTCAAGGAACATAAACAACTAAAACCACAGACGACTTCGTCATGTTATGACCTACGGCACGTTACGTTCACAGAGAAACTTCATTTTTGACAGAAATGCATCATGGTCACAAACCGTTCAAGCCGCTTCGAACATCCACGTGCAACATAACGCACATGAAAATAAAATTACCAGACCTCTACGATAGAACGGCAACCTCTATCATTTCTAATAAATCATCCTGATTTTCATTACCACCAGACGTTAGCGAAGTAGGTCACATTTCTCACTAATGCGAGTACTAGAACGACCCCGTAGTCAGCATACGATCAATAAACATGGAGTGTCATTCTCCTGTTCTACTCAACACTGTCAGATCGTAGTCATAGCAACCCCGCTGTTTGTATAGAACGTACGCTATCAACCGAAGTGTTTACGTCATACACACAGAAATGAAATCAATTTGTATATGACTCCTCGATACAGACTCGTAATTCAATTACCAGACTTCTCGGGCTTACACCTTACCTTCAGAAGCTAATTCAACTACCCATATTCACAGTTTTTCTCAAATTCCCTGGAGATTAACATCTCAAGAGTAATCACATCCTCCCAGATTTAGAATGTTTATTCTTCATGATATCAAGCACTTTAAAATCTTGGTGACGCAAACAAAATTAGGCATGGGTAATAAGGAAACGAACTATCTGTTGTAAGAACTCTAATAAACCTGATGAAGCTAACCTCCATCTTACCAGATTCAATCCAGTATTTATTCAGAGATGAAGTCCAATTCCCCAGTTCACTGCTCGAAACCGCTTCCGCGATACCTATTTGGTTCACCAAAAATACACAGTCGGTTACAGTGCAGGCATATAAATTTTAGGTAAAAGCACGCGTTTAATAAAATGTCTTACACGCAAGTCCCTTCGCAAGTAGAACAGGATTCGAATACAAAATAGTCATACTCTGGCCAAGAACTTCTTACTTCAACTTCAAGTTTTGTATGGAACTTGGCTACCTTCTCCGGTGCCAAAAGAGTTATTTTTAGAGGCCATGTGGCCTACACTGTGATCCGTCCCCTGGAAACCCAATAAAGTATGAGCCTGACAGGTTTCATTATACTATATTCTGCATTTAAGGATCTATCACGGTACCTTATACATCAAATGTTGAATAGTTTTGGTCGTAACACTGTTCACACATTATTCTCCTTTAACCCAGAATATAAAAGAAAATCGTCAGGAAGTTTTAAAAGAATAAGAACTGTATTTACATAGACCAGTATCTGCCAAACAATCCGTTTATTTTAGTCTCTTGACTAAACTCACGTGGTTTAAGAACCTGACTAACGCATCAGATTTTAAAATGTTAAACTTAATTCCGCGAATGCATATTGGCTCATTTCTCTAACAGACAAGAAATGGGAATATAAATTTGTCTGACGAGGTAAAGAAACAGGGAGAGTGCAATCAAGTCCAGTCACGTCATATCGATCAGTAGCGCGAGCTCAGCATCCTAACTACCCGCCACGTGAGGCACAGGATCGAGTAGTGATTAATATTACACCCACACGTCGTCGTTGCAGCGAGGTTCTTTTTTCAATGCTCCGCAAAGACATGACGTCACATGACGTCCTGTGCAAGCACTGACGGATCGAATTCCGTACAGTCCGAACCAATCGTCGTGGATAAGGAATTCCGTATAGTCCGAACCAATCGTCGTGGATAAGGAAGTAGGTGTTTATGCTACACAAAATTAACTACAGCAGCGTGTTACACCTCGTCACCACGTAGTCTGTTTTACGACAGGTTCATAGCCATTCCAAAGCGAGTTCTCCAGACAGTGCACTCCATGCTTCCCTTTTCAACTTCTAGTATCTTCTCGTTTCTTTAACGTCAGTCAGTAGCTGCTTACGCCTTCTTCCTTGTCTTTCCGTCCCTTGTATCTTTTCTTCAATAACGTGTTTTATAAGGCAGTTCCGACGCAAGATGTGACCAATCCAGTTCACCTTCCTTCGTTTTATTGTGTTACATCTACGTAACGTGAAATAGATCTTGTTAACATCATAGCCTAGGCTTGGCCCACGCAGTCCGTAACATCTTTTAAAACCAGCTTACTAATAAACAATTTACACTTCGTGGCACATGACCGAGAAGAAACATTCGAAATCGTGGGATCATGAAACAATGATTCGAGCCGCAGGCCTTATCAGGAAGAAGCAAAATGGGGTTGAATAAGGCCCAAAAAAAGATTTCTGTCTTTCCAACACACCACTTCGTTAGAAACTACTCTTAGAAAAATAAACGGAAATCTGTTTTCTCCAAAACTATGTAAGAGGAGGTCGTATATGATGGAAAACAAACATGATGGCCCCACAGGCTGGACGTCAAAATGACTTTGCCGCTGGCTAAAAGATTATAAACACATTCTTCTGAACTGAAGGCATGTGCTTGGGTGGGAGCGCTGGGTCTGTAGTTCTTTAAACCGTAGAAGAACCAATTTAAATTCGAACTGCAACAAAACCTTCAGAACCCACAAAAAATGGCCTGACCCTTACTGTTACATTATTGAAACAGAGTTAGAAACACAGCCATAATTCCGACAGAATCTTCGATGTGGACGGAAGTAGACTGCCAACTGTTTAGAGCAAAACTTCTGAAGGTGGTGCATGGTGCACTGGAGGTAAAAAAACAGGTCGGTACAACCTCGGTAGAAAGGGGATTACTGATTACAGTTACCGTCTTCATGACTGTTGTTGGAATTCAAGTCCCTCCAAATATTAGTCCCCTGATTCAGTGAGCCCCGCCGCCAACAATCGTATCATCCGGCTTAACACACAGCAGTGTGCTTTGCTAATGGTCCGATCGCTTCTTCCGCAGCGTCAGACACATACACAACAGACCAGTCCGCTGGTCATAGATGGTCACCACGGCCGTATAAGATACACCGACTTGAGAGGCAGAACAGCGAACTACATAAATTTTATTTGTATTCCCTCACATAGCACGCAAGAACGACTCTCTCTTGAGACATTTACGGCAGTACTGGAACACAATTACTGTGAACACTATCTTCGTGCTAGGGGCCGGTCACATACAGACTACGACAATCAGCAGTTCGAACTTACAGGTAGCGCTGTCCTTGTACATAATTAAGTGCCACGCCACGAAGGCACAAGGTTTTTTGGAGGTGTAACTCCACTCATTCTTAAGTTCGGCACTACATGGCGATGAGTGGTCAGCTTCACGCCCCGGCCGAATTATCCCCTGGAAAGACTCCTGGTATCCGTTGAATAAAAGGCTAGGTGAACCTGTGCCGGTCTATTTAGCTTCTTTAGCCTCTGCCGCAAACCAAACCACGACTCCTCGGTCGTCCAGCCAGTAAACTGGTCGCGCTGTTCGAAAGAGCATACTATAAGGATGAGATAAAAACGCTGCGAATGGATTTCGAGCAACTAGAATTTAGCCACTTAACGGTGTGTTCCCTAACGTAAATTTCGCTCCAACATGAGGAAGGTAACGCCGAAATGGATTCCGCAACAGGAAAACAAAAAGAATCGGGCGATCTCAGCAGTTTAACAAGTAAATTCAGGTTAGCTCAGTAGCTTCTTCTGTGGCCTGCATTGGCTACTGCCACGAAAATTGTTGCGGGACAATTGCATGCCATTAATATACAGCTAAATCATCTAGAATTAAGAACTTTTAGCGACATTAAACAAACATGTGTTCTCGTGTTCAGATTATCCATTACTCCTGATTTTCATATTTTGGGTCGTACATCCCTTCGCCAACGATTTGTTCCCTATTTGTAACATGCCCCAATACCTTAACAAACTGGTTTGGAATCCAGACTTGATATCACACTGAAAGAGGGCAAAGTGTAGCGAGGCACAGTTCCCCAAACTAGTGCAGCTAAAGTGGACTTTCAACTGTTATGAGAATTTGTGTGACTTCCGAAAATGGGTATTCTGGAGCAATTCTGTAGTTTTCGATAACAGCCGTCAACTGGTCACTATTATAAAAATATTAAACAAAGATAAATATATATGAACATTCTAAACCACATTAGTCAAGAAACCTGTAGAGATCACTTGGGAGACCAGGAGTGCGTGGGGTAATATTTAAAGTAAGAACTTTAAAGATTTAAACTAGATTAATCTGGCTCAACATACAGACCAGTGGCGGGCTCTTGTTAATATGGTAACGGTAGAGGGCGGAGAATTTATGACCTGTTAAACAACTACCAATTTCTCAAGGAAAGTGGAATTTTAAATCTTCCTTACTACAGGTTTCCAGAAGAAATATGTTTAAAGTGCAGTAAGTGTCTGTACCTTACAGTAACCATTATTAAAACACAGCACTGTATATACGACCATTTCATATGAACGTAAAGACATCGGTACATACCGTGACACCTTCAAAACCTCCCAGGCTCACCTGCTACTCTAATCCAGCGTCAAGTTTCTGAGATTAACTCAACAGAGAAACCTGGTACACTCACGAACCCCACATCCTTACTGCACACTTCTGGTCCAGCAAACAGTGCTGTCCTAATGTCTTACCTTGAGGGAATGTACATTTATACTCCAACAGGAACACTCAGCTCGTGCTAAAACGCTGGACTGCGTGCAAATGGCTATAAGATCGAATCGTAGTGTAGTCATACATGTACTGCTTGCATTTGCAAACGTCACTGTATGGTCGTTATCATCATCAACAACACAAAAGACTAAATTTGTGTAATACAGAAGAAAACAGAATTCATCGTCAGATACTTAAAAGTTTTTCACCACGCAGACATGATGCAGGATGACAGCTTGCACCTCTGGCTACATGCAGCAACAGAATTGCCAAAATATCCAATTTTCTGGCAACAAACATCCAACACTGAGCAGAAAATAAGGCTTCCAAACAACTGTCAGTACCCCGATATTTGTGAACATTTTGGCCCGATGGCATTCTCAAAGTAAAGCAACATAAATAGTGGAAGTGGGTTATAGTAACTAGAGAAATTAAACCACACCGTGTTCTCGCCGAGGCAAGAACGTAAGCCTGTACAAACGCTGTTAAACCATCCTGACCCCGGGGGGAAAAAAAAAAAAAAAAAAAAAAAAAAAAAAGCACTTAAAAATCTGAAATTAATTCTGGGCAACATTCGACATCTCAACAACAAACTACTTCCAATCAGATACACTGTTCACGAACCAGAAAAACACGGCAGACTGACGGGAACTGGTCCTTGTTGCACGTTTATACGCCAGTGGCCAGTATGCACACAAGAACTAAAATTTTTTGGGTTACCACGTTTACCCAATCGAGATGTCTGCTACAATAATATACCTATTTCTTACAGACTGAGTGTTTCCATACTTTCAAAAGTGGGGTAACATCCTGGAAACATGAACAATGATAATTTTGTTGCTGCAATGTTTGACGACAGTTCGGCTAATACAAAGCGTAACGCTGGCATGTAAAGTTGTTACTGTGCACGCCTTTAAGGCATACGGAGTGCTGGGTACAGCTGCAATCGTTCTAAACCTTGGGGCGGGGGAGCGGCTTCACACCCCGGCCTGTTTACCTCCCGGGGAAAGCGTCCCCGATACCCACTGAATAGGAGGCTGGGAGGTCCCCAGTCGGTCCGTACGCTTTAGACGAACAGTGAATCTGGAAATTTCCTCAAGACACCGACTGTCGATATGGCTGCGATGTGCGTTGTAGCAGACAAAACAGCCAGGAATGAAGGGGAGGCTGAGAAAATTGACGACGCCATGGAACAAAGTTCCACTTAGTTTGCGCCGAGGTATTTTGAACGTCAGCCAAAACAGTACAATGCGAAACGGAGTACACATACCCTCGGCGCAGTAGTTCCAAACTCTCCATCCAGTTACAAACTTACAAAAACCAATACTGCAATCCTGTCATATCTCTCTAAAGGACCATAACACATAAGAATCTAACACAAAAATTCTCACCCCTATCGCCAAATTCGATTTGAGATTCATGTCAAGTGTGGGCTGAATTTCACTGATGCAGGCCACAATTTAAATCGCGATGAAGACATTTCAGATCTCCCGTACCCAATGTAACAGAAAACCGTCAAGTACCTTCGGAGATGAACGTGCATATAAACATGATCTTCCCATTATGGATTACTTGTTAAACTTTTGTGAACACGTATGAAACAGACACTCATAACAATCTGAGCTGTTCAGTTCCACGAAAATATTTTTATTTCCTCCCTCCCACTTTCACCTCTCATGTTTCGTGCCACTTTGCCCATGGGCGTAAAGAAATAAGACATTATACAGACGCTGCCAGGTTATACCAAGACATCCCTCAGAATCTTCAAGTTTTCCCTGTTTCACAACTCCAAAATACCTTGGCTTATATCGGCCTATGCGGCCTCGCGGACTACGAGCCTGCGGTGTGGACAGCCATTAATTCCGCTAGGTACAATGATTTACAATACAGTATGCTCTGTAACAAACACTACACGATTCAGGTCCAACAGCTTCAATTCCCAACTATGATGCCACGCTCCTTTACTAAGGGCCACTTAACTGGCTAGCTTCTTGTAACTCTCGTGCCCCGGAAATCCATGAGCAGTAAGCTCGAATATGCTACAATATACAAAATTTCTTCTTGTACATATGAAGGGCATTCAACAATCCGTCTCAGTTATCTGCGTATTCCGTCTTGACACATAAACAAGAACACCGGCTGAGCACTGAAAATCGCAAATCGCGGAAAAAATGGATCGTCTAATACCGTGAGTGCCACATTAATTTGGCCTGCAGCCACGAGACAATCCTGGCACTATCCTCCACAACTCGAAAGCGTAAGCTCGGGCGGAGAGCCGCGCCAATTTGGCAACATCGAAGTCGATAACTACTCGTCGATAATACGTTCCAGCACAGTGACCTTTGCTATAATCATAAAGGTCCAAAGCTTCTTCGACGGATTGAGGCAGCGGATTTCAGTGTCATCGAGGCGACAACTTCAGTTACGGATCGTCTCGGGGCAAGGACGTATACGTACCCGAAACCAGCTTTCTAATCATACAGATTATCAATGCGGTACATACCTTCGTAATATGTAATATATTTTGAGTAACAAGCCCGTAGTTTTGGATTTTACGTTCACTGAAGAAAGACAGAGTAGATGAGCAGGATTAACGTAGTCGGCATAGTGAGTAGGCTACGGGGTGGACAAAGCAGACATCCTGGTTCGATCCCCGGCAGGGGCAACAGATTTTTCTCTTCTCCAAAACGTCCACGCCGATTCTGGGGCACATCCCTATTCCCAGTTAATGGGAAACAGGGGTTCTTTCCCTTAGGTGAACTTCACGCCCACTACCCTTCGTCTACAGCTGAAGTTAAGAATGTGTGGAACTGTACCTCGCCTCCACCATATCTTCATGACATGCTCAGGGACAACTTTACCTTACAAGTTACGCAGGCTTACATGCACGTTAAACAGAAACACAATTCCCCCAACCCCAAATATCCTTATCCTGCCGACCGCGGGATTTCTGAAGACCGTAACTCCCCTGGGTTGCGAGAAATTACTGTCAACCAGTAGAGAGAACCTGAAGATGGCTAGAGATGTTTCAAAAATTTACAAAATGTTGCGAACAGAGCCTTTGCAGACTACTGTACAGTAAGGCGGTTGCAACAAATATTTCGATAATGTATTTATAAAAAAAAAACTGTAGTAGGTACGTACAAGAAAATCGGTATTGCGGGGTGCACAGATCCTGGGGACCTATCAGTTTTGTACGGTGGCGCCTAATATTTGTGGACCCTCAAGATGGAACTTTCTTCACGTCACCGAAGCCTAGAATGTTAGGTGGCTCCTACATATTTGAAAAATGTGTGTTATGGTATCAGCTGCTTGTGCTTGCATATTACGGGCATGCCAACAGCATAATGTTACCTCAACCCAGTGTAGAACAACCTTTCATTGCACAAGGGTCATTTGCAAATCTCCAACATCTGCCCGGGTCGCAAACCAATTGTTAACAACGAAAGCCTCTTTTGAGGGAAATATTTTGCACCCAGCAATTAGAGGACTAAAATTATTCTTAATTAATTTTTAGTAAAACAAATTAATATCGCAAATTATTTATTATTTGATTTTTAGAACTTACGTTTATTTTTAAAAATGGAATATCAATAAGAAACTTGCCCTCTTTCTTTGTGACTGATATTTTTAAGGAATACACGGAATTCCATTATATGAAATTATGACTGGAATAACCTTGCGCTAATTATTACTAACACATAAAATTGAAAGAGTAAGGAGGATGGTGAAGCTTACCACTCCGCATTTTTCTCGCTCCTCCCACTGTAACGTTTCCAACATACCAATACTTGCCAATGCAACATGCACAAATCCCGTCACAACTCAAATATTGTTTACCAAATTTACCTACGCGTGTGAAGGTCGCCAACTCACTGCAGGAATTTAACATACGAGTATATTCTGACTGAGGAGCATACGTTAAATGTGTTCAAAACCTCTCGCGGGCCGCAGACATACCTTCGGCTACCGCAGGTTTTACATCACCGTCTTAAACCTTTGAACGACATTCATCTGAATAATATTTAAGGATTCAATTTCCGTCTCACAGCACACATCGTCACACATTTTTTACTTCTCGGATATGACCACACTGTGTCATACCCTAGAAAACGGACATCATCACCAAAACCGCCGTGAGGACTTCGTATCTCAACGGTCTGCATTACAAGAGCCACTCAGTTAATGGCGTTTAAGGGTATTTTCACAAATTATTGAGGCTCGCATGGTACAGGTAGACCTAAATACACTACGTGATCAACGTTCAGCTTTTGTGATATTAAACGCGCCCTGTCCTCGACCAATTACATGCATTAGAAATATGCTAACGGAAATTTTACGCCACACTGAATCACCTACTACATATGAACAATGGTGTTCTTGGAGGTGATGCCGTGTAGTTTACCGTCCTACAAGACCGTAAGCATTACTATCATCGTTGTGAGAACCCGCCTCAGTCATGAATAAATTTTGCTGGTCCGTCCATGAATATATGAAAGAAGGGACGTCATTTACGTATGGCAGTCAAAAAGTTCTCGGAATTCCCCTGCAGACGGAGAATGAGAGATAAGATAGCGTACGCAGTGTTGTGGTGGGGAGCTCAGCATGTCTGCTCGCAGGTGCAACAGGTCTGGACAGGTTTCGGCGTGCAGTGTCGTTACTGTTCCGTTCGAGTTAGACGTGAGTGTTGGCCATTCGGCGCAAGGTCGCAGTTCGAACAGCGTGCGAACATCAAGTTCATGTTCAAATTGGGAAAATCTGCTTCAGAGACGCTATCGGCCCTGCAGCAAGTTTACGGTGATACTGCACTAAAGAAATCCGCAGTTTACGACTGGTTTTCCCGGTTTAAGAATGTACAGGAGACGTTGGAGGATGACCAGCGCAGCGGGAGGCCTTCGACATCCAGAACCGAAGAAATTATTGAAAAAGTGCGACAACTGATTCGATCTGATCGAAGAATGACCATCACGGAGTTGGGGCAAGAAGTTGGTATCTCTCACGGATCCATTCATGCGATTTTGTCCGACGATTTTGCAGAGGTTGCGCGATGCAGTTCGGAGGAAGCGGCGCGACAAGTGGCATGGACAGTGGTTTCTGCATCACGATAACGCACCGAGCCACTCATCGCCTGTTGTGCAGCAATTCCTCGCCGAGAAAAACATTCCTGTCATCACCCAACCACCGTACTCTCCGGATCTCGCTCCGAGTGACTTTTGGCTGTTCCCTACTATGAAAATGGGCATCAAGGGGACACGTTTCGCAACCGTGGAGGACATCAAATCGAATGCGACGGCCGAACTCCGGAAGCTTCCAAAAGAAGCCTTCCGCCGGTGCTTCCAACAATGGCAGGATCGATGGAGCAAGTGTGTGTGCGCGCAAGGGTCCTACTTTGAAGGTGATTAGGTAAGCGTTGCCGTATGTTCTACCATTACAGTGCAATACCACCATTCCGGGAACTTTTTGAATGCCCCTCGTATAGTAGGCCTAGATAGTTTTTTTCTTTGTTAACAACGCATTTTAATACAGAATTTATAAATACGAATTCTGTAAACCAGAGTCAAAACATACCGCTGCCTAATCCAATTGTGCTTCCTTTAATTACGTTTTACGGCACCATGTACAACCAGTCTGAAAGCGATCTTTTACCTCGAAACTAAGAGAATGTCCGGTTCACATATCCGGCATTTCCGCCTGGGTACGACCCGTACGCTTTAGTAGCCACTTATCGCTCAAGCCGCCCCCAAGTGATGCGGTTATGATCCCGCCCACTTCTCTAGATTGCAACAGACTGTAGTGCTCGGCTCAATGAAAGCTCGAAACAAAGATGTGAGGTTCTCACAGCAGTGCGATGAAGATTCCAGTCACCTGCGATATGATCAATGTTTCGGAGGAGCTTTCTGTTTCCGTCTTCAGAGCAGTTACTTGGACGTACAATTTTTGTGTGAGCTGTTTTAAAGTACAGACAGCCGGAACGGGCAACAGACATTTTACAACTAGCAGTTTTCACTGTATCCTCTGGAATACATATATGTCTAAAAGACGTCTCAAAACATCCTCCCTGAAAAGGGTCTGAAAATTCGATCTGCGCTGTTCGCGAGAATCAGAACTCGCCGCGTTGAAATAAAACAGGTGCTTGTACGAAACCGTGCGATGTGGTGTCGTAAAGCTGAAGTACTGCATTGGCTAAAAAAGACATTTTGTTCGGTGATGCTGAGATCTGTATATTCCACTAAGTTTACACTGCAGAAGCACATCCTGTCCTTCTGTAACGACAGCGCCGCTGTTCGACTTACCGAGCGTCACACGTCATGCAGAAACACAGAAATACAAATCAGAATGGCTCGGATAGTCGCCTTTACAGTTAACGAGATTTTGCTTTACATTATTCTGGAAATAAAGCAGTGGATGGAAACCACTCACTGTTATTATTATTATTATCATCATTATTAATTCTTGTCATGCTAAATTACTGGAGTGGGTGGTGTTATTTTCACTACACAATTCAAGATGTATAACGAAGACTCCGAGAAGTGATCGCCTCATAACAATCCTACAACTACGCCAGTGTGCTGAGAATTACTATCAGAAAGGGAGGTCTAGGGTACAAAGTACAAAGTAAAGTAAATTTCAACGACTCTGAAGCAGTCTTATGCCATGGCATTTTATTAGCACCTAGCCCATCGATTGTAGCACCGTCCATCGCAAGGACGGATTTATTTTCTCGACTGTTCGAACAACTTCATAGGCGTAAAATGGGCAACTGGACATGCTGTGTCCTTGTAGTAATTCTACGGCTATGAGTAACATTTTGATCAGACTCATTATTTTATTAACACAGCGCTAATTGCAGAAGGTATGCCACATGCAATGTGAGACAGCGCCATGATCACTTGCGAGTATGTAGGTGGGTGCCAGTGTCTAAAACACTGACCTGGTGGTACAAAAGGAAGGAGATTGCAGTACCAGACCGGGATTCTCGTCTGACACACCCCCTACATAGCGACCTTCACAGACAACGTCAAGTTTCGAGCAAAATGGTCCGTGTCTGATATCGTCTTAAGTTCACCGTGCTGCGGTAGCTTTCCCGGTAGTCAACAGGGCATAACTGCCAGACGGACTGGGAGTGAAACGCATCAAGACATTTCCCGCTCACATTCATTTATGTATTGTAAATTATAACTTACCATGACTAGGTAACTACTGACATTTGACAACATACCAATACGTTTGCCCATACAATCTAAACCTACTTGTGACTTATTAAGAACCATAAGATGTATTTTCAACCCCTACATGTTTCGGTAAGTAAATTGCCATCTTCAGAATTTGAATGCAATAAGTACTTGAAGTTCCTTGATAAATACCCCCTGAGGATGGCAATTTACTTGCCGAAACATATGTAGGGGTTGAAAATACATCTTATGCTTCTCAATAATCTTGTGCATTTGTTGGTTTCGACTTAAACACACGATCAAATGCACGGTACATACAGCATAACAAATCTATTTGTGCCTTATTCACTTAACATGAATAAGGAATTACTAGTGACTGACTTGACGGCATAAGTGTCAATACGTTGCCCACACAATCACATCCTACTGGCTGATTACTTACTCAACAAGATTAAAGATGTGCTGTAGAGTCAATAATATCAACGGTTGTATAAGAAACAACACTTCAGTTGTGCAACAAATACGATAGAAACGAAATATACATTTCAAACGGAATGGAAACAACCGAACTTCAGTAAGACACTTTTGAAGCTACTGCTCAAATTATGCGACAGCAGACTGAACATAAGAGAATATTTCCCTCGTTTTCAACAAACTATCTCAGAAAAACATTTAACAGTTCAAAGTTTAAATAACAAAATGGTACGGGGTGGTGCATTAAAACCTCCTTCAAACAATCTCTTCAATCTGTTCTGTGTTACATACTGTCGTAAATTTTGTAAAGGCATTAACGCCCACCGGATTCAAAACTGCAACACTGTATCACATCAGCCTGAAACAGTGAGGAAAACAGACTACACGGCTCTCTTCAATTCGATGTATAATGCCGATATGTTCCATTATGTTAACTAGACATCACAGTAAATGTGAGATGAATTACAAAGTACTATAACAAAATAAGTGTATCATACATAAACAGAGGAGAAGATCAGGTTTTCATGAAACCATTTCAGTGTTGGAATCACTATACTGCCCCAAAAGCATGGTACTGTCATGTTGTCTCCGCATCTATACGCGCCCGTTAGTTCCCCAGGCCTAAAAGACAAGCTATCTTTGGGGAAGCCCGGATAATTCCTTAGCCCCTGGCCCATGGCTAAAAATAACAATCAAAAGACAAGATGCATTATAATAGTACGATGTGGCAGCACGCGACAACTCGCTCTACCAGTCACAACCTGCAACTGAAAGAGGACATCGCTCAATACAACTGTCACAGCAGGATAAGCAGGATAAGCACCTTCCAAACTGCGCCGTGGAGTTGTCTTGCTTTTAATGTTCTATCACCTGTCGGTCCGCACTATCACATCCAGACAACTTTTGTATTTCTTTGGACAATAAGCGCCCTATCACTTTTTTTCAAACAAAGTTACAATGAGAGGAGAAACACGCGGTCCTACTGTTTAAAAGTTAGGGAATGTAGGCATAGCGAGAACAATTCTAAACCTTTCGCTGCCTTTTGTTTAATTATCTCTAAAACGGTAGGAACAAGGGTCAGAGTGTATTGGGCATAAAACGTGTTTCAATTTTCTCTAAAATTTCACATTTTTCTCTCCGATACGAATTCAACAAATTCAGAAACGCGTGTAACTCGTGTTGAGAAGGCTATGTGTAACCGCAGTCCCATTCTAACCAAAACTGAAATGAGTCGTACTGCACAACTTGAACTCTGTGGTAACAACGTCAGTACGTACTTCACAACAATATATATTAACACCAACTCGTACACAACACAGTGTACGAGTTGGTGTTAATATATACTGTTGTAATATACGCACGCACACGGTATGGACAATGTTAACATCAGTATGCACGGTTTTAACCTGACGACGGCCTACATGCATAGTACCATTTCGTACTATTTCCACCGGTTTAAATGTTAAATTAGTAAAACAAGGGGTTAAAGGTTTGTAAAGCATGTCATTAAAAACAAACTTTCTTTCCAAATAGACAAACACCTGGTGTTAGCAGGCGAAGTCCCCTGAACTCTGTATTTTGTATTTTACATTTCGTAATGATATATTGCTGACTCAACTAATAAATATTTTATTCTAAAACAATGGATAAACTGTATCTAGGAATATAACTCAATGGAGCAGTCTTTCTTGAGAAGCTACCAGTTCCTAAGCTAGTCAAGAAATCCCCTGCATTTTAAGGAACTCAAAGGTTCAATACCGTGCTCACACAAGAGCCTGAGACGTGTCCCTATCCTGAGCCAGATCAAACCAGTCCACGCCCTCCCAACGGACTTTTTTAAGATCCATTCTAGTATTACCCCCCCCCCCCCCCGATCTACACCTAGGTCTTCCAAGTGGACCCTTCCCCTCTGGTCTCCCCACCAAAACCCTGAATCCACCTCTCCTGTCTCCCATACGTGCCGCATGCCCCGCCCATCTCATTCTTGTTGATTTCACCACCCGGATAATATTTGATGAGTACAAGACATTGAGTCCCTAAATGTACAATTGTTTCCCCTGTTACCTAGTCTCAATTAGGCCCAAATATCTTCCTCAGCACCGTTCTCGAACGCCCTCAGCCTGTGTTCCTCACTCAATGAGCGAAACCAGATTTCATAACCACATAAAACAACAGGCAAGATTATAGTTCTGTATATTTTAATATTTATGTTTTTGGAAAGCAAACGAGAAGACATTAGAGTAACGTCTTTTATTTCTACCAACATGTGCACTACAATTATGTCGTATTATACACCCCTACATATGTTTCGACTATTTAATAGTCATCATCAGGGGGATCAAAGCGTGTAAACACAGACTATACATCAATTACAATTAGTTTGTTCATCATTCAGAGTTAAAACGAGATAAAACTATGTACACTGTAAAAATATGTACACTGTAAAAACTTGTAGCATTTGTTACATCGATGGTTAAAATACAAGTGTGTTGTTTTCTTTTTAAAAATTATTGGCAGGTGGTCTTGTTTTCGTCTCAATAGGTTGTTGTAGTTATCTGTGACGTGTTGTTGTGTGTCTTGTACTGTAGGCTTCGCCGGTTGGCTGCGTTTTGACTGATTGTGTTGGTAAAAATAAAAGACGTTACTCAAAGACAGAATGTACGCTGAATATAATGTGAAATTTGAGAAGACATTAGATTCTGGACCGAAAGTTAGCAGACATTCCCGGAGTTATGTCTGCTGTTAATTTCTTAATGAACGCAATTTTGATTTGTTAGGATTGTCCCCAACTATCTGAACTTTGCCACACTTTCAAAGGACTTACCGCTTATCTTTATGTTGTGATTTTGTCCTGCCTGCTGTTCAAGAGATATGACCATATATTTAATTTTCTCAGCACTTCTAGACCCATCTTCCTACTAGCGACCAATGAAGCTTCTGTATTTTTCTTTATAGAATGTATGCTTCCATCCAATAAATTAACATCATCAGCAGAAACCAATAGATGATGTGTACCATTCAATTTCAATCCATTCTGGCCCGCCTGAACCCTCTTGACGGCATATTCTAAAACCTGTTTCCCGACTATTCTTAAAGGGAAATTTATCGACAAAATTTGTTTTCTCGTACAAAATTAAACACATAGTGCAATGTTCTTTCTTGTCTAAATGCTTGCGAATAATTTAGTTGAGCAACACACAACAAAGGTTTCCAGACAGGCTTTCACATAATTCAATGGAGAAATGCTCCTTGATAGACCAGTTAATAAAGTCCTCGCCTTTCATGAAAACCAGAGTTCATTATCGTGTTCACAACAGACCACCATCTGGCAGTTTGGACATTAAAAACCCAAAACACGTTACGTTATTGTATGAAACAATGATATATTCACCCTGAATGCCACGTCACAAGCATACGTACAACGGTGAATGCCACTGCAATGAATGACGGTGTATGAGATCACATAATTCAATTTATGGGATGAAGAGGCGATTAGGTACGTATAGAACATATTCAAAGAAAGTAAAGACACTTAAACAATTTATATGATCCTGTGTCCATACGTCAGGTTGCTTTTGTGGCGTATTAAGTTACAATATGAGTGTATAACAAGAAATGACTTACAGCTTATTTAGGCGCTCGTTTTATTTCATTTGTATTGCTGCTTAAGACTTCCTGGAAACATTACGACGAAAATCTACAAATAGCCTCATGCTATGATAGTACTATTGTAGTAAGAAGGGCGAATTAATTTAAATCGTACATTTTACGTTTGTGGCGCATGTAACAGATGCATACGTATCTGTGTTTAAACTGGTTTTTCCAACTCGCTCTCTTTAGAAAAACGGCCATGTTTAAAAACATGCAACATTCCTAAAGTTGTTAGACACAAAACATGATTTTTTTTTCGCGAATGTCGGGTTGTAAAACGTGCCTAAGGATAAACGATCCAATTAAATCAGCTGTAAGTGTAGTACACGGAGGGGCTATCGGTTTGCTTAAAACTTCAAACCTGTTTAATATACTGAGGAACAATAAACTATCACGTTAAGAAAACGTGGGTGATGTCCAAACACTGCACAAACATTTATATCTATGACTGTGTTTGTTTCTAGTTTCAAAACATATTTGTCCCGGCGTCGTCAATATGTTTTAATACGGAAATATTTAAAATTAGTTGCAACACTATTATTTACAGCATACACTCTTCCCCTATATTATAATCGTATCTCAGCCTCTGCAACGGGGCCCAAAGACAAAGTGGACTACATTTTCCATTTGTAACTGCAAATTTCAGTCATGCAATCTTCCATGTACTGAATACATACATATTCGGCCCTCTTTCGTTCTGACTGCCTAACTGGCACATCAGGCATTATCCGCATGTCGGTGTATCGGGGTCCGAGAGCTTGTTTCGAGTTTCACACTTCTGCTGCAGTCGTTGTGGATGTTAATACGAACTGATTCTGAACTGGGGACGATGATGCCTTCATTATGGTGAAAAATGTGAAAACCAGCACCAAAGCTACTTAAGTTCTAGGATGAAATACAACAAAAAGTGCACTACATTAATTAACGGAACGTTCACTTATTAGAGGCACTACGATAGGATTGAAGTCTGCACATATAAAACATCCGTCCGTAAAATTCAATCTCCAAAGAGTCACGTAATTACAAAACAAAACAAGCAGTTCAAAGCACAACTCGTGAAGTTTACGAATCGTACTTTTCTGTGACATTTGTCCTACAAATTCATTATAATCATTACTGTCGTTTAACTTTACAGCTATGAAGAACTACTTAAAATACGCTCTACAGCGTATTCATGTCTAAACCTTGGGAATCTTTTGATCCAAATTAACTAGAAGATTGTATGTCACCACCACAGATGTTTGAATACAGCACATACGCGAATTTAACATTCATTTGTATTATAATTTAATACAGTTTTAACACTGTATCTAATTACAGACTGACAACACCATTTTAACACTGTATATAATTATAGACAGCAATATGTACATCTTTACCATTTACATACGACTACTTGCAGTATATGCCGCATACGTCTAAGAAGGTTGTAGCTCCCTGAAGATGGCCATGTTCTATGGCCGAAACACGTAGCAGTAAATAATAAATATTTCGCAAGTTGGAAGTGAGAGTTTACGCATATGTACGCCAAAATCTTCAATCGCAGATCAGATGTGCCTTCCCTTTTTTGCTCGTCTACACGATACTCTTAAAATTATTCCGCAAAAATTATTAATAAATGCACGTTACAAACCTCCTTCGGCGTCATTCGTGAGCCGTTAACTTTGTCCTTCCACGTAAACGGAACATACACACATTCAAATTTTATTTAAGTCTAACAAAACGTAACTGCAAAAGGTAAGGAGGGTGGGAGATAATTACCTATGGGAACCATTTTATTAGAAAAGCCGTTCAACAGAATGCTATTACGGCGCAACCCGACACTAACTCCACATCTGCAATCTGTCCGTCTGTATCTCTGGTGTTACGAGAAAGTTACTTCTGTAAACAATGCCTTATAGACGTATAAAGAATTATACCTCAACGTTGCATAAAGAAGTCGGTCACTAGTATAGATATATAAAAATAAGCACGCACAAATTTACAGAAGTTTGACTCATCAGTCTAAGACCTAAACTTTTGTATTCCTCGTGTATCAGCTCACTTCGACCTCTTACCGGTGGGACTAACAGTAGTTTCAGTAACCCAGATTCCAGGTCACTGAAACGACTGTGACACCGGTAACAGACCGAAGTGAGCTGATACACGACAATACAAAAGTAGAGCAACTGTGAGGAATGCCAGGGAACACAAATTACTGAAACTTTTAAGTCAGCGAAAACAACACAAACCATTACTTTTCCACTGGCCTATTTACGCACATGACCCTAGGTTCTGAGCGATTTTCTGCTAACATCAAGAGCAGATACGTATGCACGGTAGTTTAATGACCAACAGCTCCTTTCATCACCACTCCAGCATCCTCCAACACCTGGACGAAGCAAATGAGACGTAAATGTCCGAACTGCATACAATCCTAGCACAGCGATAAATCACGAAGTTGCGGTCAACGCAACCCTCAAACGTCGGTTCATAAAGGTCAGGCCAGCGTTTGCTTTTAGAACTACTACTTTATTATGTGTTTTGCGCATGATGTGCAGAAAATGAACGCGTATAAAACTGGTCTGTCTGTCCGTCCGTCCACGTGTTTCATCTGGAGAAACGATATTTGAAATTTGGAATGAACGTTATGCTATCGGAGGTGACCCATGCTCACATTTTTTATTTCCTACAATCGCCAGTAACAACATGGCAGATGGGCAAACTTTTGAGGTGACACTAAAACCACTTAATGTACGTAGAATCCAGAAATGAAGTGAGGTAATGTAATTTTAACGTCTTGTAATTCCACCCATCCCATCGCAAAAAAGTGAAGTACAAGGTACGGGAACCACAACCAATATATCAGCAAGAAAAACTACTCCATAACATCCGCACACCTGAAGCTATACAGACTACAGTAACACAACAACCAAGGACCATAACGCGAACTACGGTGGGGAGGAAGATGTAACCCAGTCCTAGGCACTCTTACGTGAGACGTCCCGGCTGCATTCAAATTCGAGCAAATCAAACATCCTGCGCCGAGTAAATGTTTTTCTTCTAATCTTCGTCGGACAGGAACATTTGTTGTGTATACTGTTCTACGATATGGCTGTACCAGTCCGCCTCTGCACACGACACTTGGAGACTCGGTTCGATGAACACTAAAGGATGGGTGGGCAGGCAGTATGAATTAAAACCATACTGGTAGTGCTCGTCTGTTTGACAGGTGAACCGACCAGTAATTCCAGCGCCAATAATCCCTCTTTGATAAAGGGCGGGCGGGCAAGTTTGTTCGGCCAGATAACGACTAAGCCAATCACCACCTGCACAACTTAATAACGACTCCAATTGCAACATTGTTTCTCTGCGGATTAAAAAAATCAATGTGGCACCACAGATTCAATTCAGTAACAGAAATAAAAACACTGTCTCCCTCCTTCAACATATTCCCGTATATCTGACGTGCCAGTAAGCCCACGCCCAGTAAGAAAAAAGAGAAATATAGTCAGTCCAACATGTTTCCAACTTCTAATACTCCATCGCCCGTAGTAGTACGGTTACCGGTGACAATGCTGATGCGAATGGCAGCAACTGCAGCCAGCAATTGAGAAGTGACGATTCAAACAGAGCGGGCTGTCCCTTGCCAGCCGTCAAACGCACTGCTCCCAACGTAATACAGTAACTGACAGCATGCGAGCCTTTGGCTGGGTAGACTAACCGATGGATACTTTCATCCGTAACCAATTTCGAAATCTGGATATACAAATGGTGCCCAAAAGCGTTGAAGTTTTTGGAATGATCTACGTCTAAAATGACTAATCATATCTGCCGAATGCTGCAATAAAATTCACCCAGTACTGTAAAATAAAACATGCATTTGTTTTACTGAGGGTAAGGAAGATTATGTACACTGTTCAGGTGAATAATGCCCGTATTAGCGCGTATCTCCATTATACGAGGCACGTAAGCCTACATTCTGGCGACGCTGTGTCAGAGCAGATGGCGCAGCTACGCTTCTGACTCGGTGAACACATTGGCAGGCACTTGGGCAGCAAGTTGACTGGGTGAACACCTAATATGGCCATTACAGCATAGGTTAGGATGGCGCACCTGGCAGTGAATCCGTCCAAACAGGACCAGAGGGCCAACGAGCGAACCCCCCTCCCCTTTTCAAACCCCAAATCACGTAACGACAGTCAGTGCAAACCGTTAGGTACTGTCAAACGTCTCAGAAGCTGCGGAGGATGAACAAACGTCGGGATGAACTCACTGACGGCATCATCCTGCTGCATGACACTGCCCGTCCCCATGCAGCCCACAGGGTGTCGGACCATTGAATGCCGTGCTGCGACAGGAGATCTTCGAACTTACTGCATACAGCCTGGACTTACCGCCATACAATTTTCACGCCTCTGTACCATTACAGAAAGCCCTCAAAGGCCTATTTTCACGTCGGATGACGTACTGTAACGGTGCTACTGCAGGTCTGACAACTTTTTGAAAGAGACTGATGAGGCACGAATATGTGAACATTACTTTCAACATAGCAACAAAGGCATTCTCAAACTCAACCCAACGATGATGATCGTTGTGTGCACTCTTATCCAAGTACTATCACAGTGATACCATCCAGGAACATGTCCTTGTCTCGACATTCAGCATGTGATATGCACCCAAAATTCTAGTCAGCAAGCCCGAAGAGAACATGTGAAACCCTGGGGTAAATAAAAGGATATTAAAGCGTGTCAAACTCCGTAGTGGGTCCAGTGAATGCAGGAATAAACTCTCAGATTCCATTCTTGACAAGCTCCGGAAATACTTGCTACTCAACAAGCAGTCCGTTCCATTCAGTTACCAAAAATAAACCGAAAGTCATTACTATGTAATTATAATCCAACAAGCGTGTAACAATACTACACACTAAGCTCAGAACACAAAATATGAAACTCTGGTAGTGTGCGTGGTTTTTATTTTTTTGCATCGGACAGTAACATCTACATCAATGGTTTGCGAAAAAAGCTGTGCAAAGTCAAAAGGCAGATGGACAAGTCCATCCATCCACATAATGCTAGATTTTTTATTCTGCAACATCACTTCATTAAACTCAGCATGGATGAACACTTTATCAACAAGTCGGGTGTGTACCTTCTAATGCATCAAAAGGAGTACGCAAGCAGAACAAACTGCACAAGGGAAACGACTATGAAAGCAGCAACGTCAAAATAAACAATGCTCTGGGTTGGAAAGTAACCATAAAACGTTCCTTCCGCTGGAAAAGAACAGAGATGGGAAGATTTGCATCAATGAAATCACATCAACACAGCACTCGCGTCCTTCCAACTTCAGTATGTGTGAACCGCAGTTCACACTTCAGCATTTCTCAAGCACGCACTTTCCTGTCCGGTGTAAAATTACTCAACGTAACAGCAGCGGCAGCAATAACAACAATAATAATAATAATAATAATAATAACCAAGAACGTAAGTATATATTTGAGTAACACGATGTGGAGTAGATTATTCTGGCTCAAGACACTGGTCAGTAATACGTGTCTTGGGGACAACGTAACTAAGTTTAGGTTCCATGGTGAAGTGGCTAGTAAACTGGCAATTATATCCATGGAATGCGTATATAAGAATAAGAATAATAATAATAATAATAATAATAAAGACTGGTAGTTTTAATATACGTTTTTAAAATCTTCAGACATTCTGACATGTGCTACGATAAGCAAACGACCACCCCAAAAACGTTTAAGAGCCTCCCCACTCAATGTACCTGAAAAGCCTAAACCACATGTTATAAAACACCTAGACCACATGAAGAAAGGCTATTTTGACAATGGTACACTTTCTACTTCTATAGTTGGTGAATGCCCGCCCTAAAAATTAACTGGACCACGTTAAGTTAGTCGCTTGTCACTAAACTGCATTGCGCATCCCCAGGTTACGGTTAGTGTCGACGGCGTCTAAGTAAGAAGGGTAGCCGTGAATATACTGAACAAGCAGGAAGGGGCAGCCGGCAAGAGGACATCCTCTCAACTTGTGGTTTGGGGGGGGGGGGGGAGGAAAATAAACACAGAAAATATCCTAGCGTAACATATTGTTATACAGGGCCTCGGACTTCGAGGACAGGCATAAATGGGAGGATGCTATTAAAATGAATCTTACACACATGGGGTATAATCGTGGAGTCTTGATTCAGCTGGCTCAGGATAGGGTCAAACACGGCAGCGTTCGGATGCCACGAAATGAAATTGTTAGTCTAGGAGAAACTTCCTTCACACACATTACAAAATTCCATCGTTCGTGTCTACAGCTGTAGTAGTAAGCACACACTACACTTTACAGGTCATGTTTTCTTTTTCTCAATTCCCACGAAAATGAACACAAATTACACTCTTTATGAAGATTTATCTGCGTAACACATATCAAGAACGCATCCAGTATCAGTATCTTGTAAGACCATTCAACCAGAACACAAGTGAGCAATTTTTAGGCGCGTTCGCACAGTCGCGATAAGCGCCTATCAGCTTCGTCATGTCCGTCCGTCTGTCCGCATGAATCAGCGCGGCTCCCACTGGATGGGTTTCCGTGACATTTGATATTGGGGACTTTTATGAAAGTCTGTCGAGAAAACCCAAATTTCATTAAAATCAGGCAAGAATGTCGGGCATTTTACATGAAGTCGTACGTTTTGTTGTTGCCGGCAACATGCCATAAAAGCGCTGTTCGAGTGAAATGGTTATCAGGCTGCTAGGACCGTCGAGGACGTATAAACATTACGCGAACGCATCACGCTGTTACGTTACACGCACACTGCCTATCTTGTTATTAATGCCAATCACAACTTCGACGTGTTCTGACCACCATGCGTCATCCTCAAAAGGCACCTCAATAACAACGATGTTACACTCACAAATTACACTGTCACAGTTTTTGTTGTACTGGTCTGCTGAACGGTACGGCGCGTCGTTTTATTGTTCTGCCAAAATAAGAAACCAGTGTTAAATTATCAGAAGGATGCACTGAACAGCTCTATTATCGAGAGAAGTTACTTCACATCGCCATGCAGCGGCGTAGGTAACCCCCGCACACCGCGCGGCGTGGTCAGCCCGTCGGTCGGGGGGACTCCCGAACGTACAGAATATTAAGATCTGTCGTGGGTTCTTTCGGATTGGAGTGCCTTCTTCTGACAGAAGGCAGTATTCTGGATCTCTGTTGTGAGAACTGAGAGTAATTTCGCTAATAAAGATAAGGGGGCCATGATGGCCGAGTCGCAGGTGGGAGGGGATAGCCAACCGGTTATCTACGCCACTGTGGCCACGTTACCTTCGACAGAAAAATTAATACAAACTCTAGGGTTATCTTTAACTTATAACATTTCACAACGTGGCCTACCAAACTAAAGTTCAGGCCATTAACAGGCAACATGGCCTACCTACATGTGTACCTGAACTTCCACTATCCATGCGCATGGCACGCTGAAAGTACCAAACGTGAACCGTCAAAAAAAACGCCCACAGCCTTTACAAGCGTTTCGGCAAGATCAATTAAATCTGCTGTTCCAAATACAGAGTAAGGTAGAAGGAAAAATTACATATCCATAGATAGATACATAGATTTTTTTCCTGGCCTTCATTTTGCTCGTGACATTGCCATACTAGTAGCTCCATTGGCCCTACATCATGCCGTAACGAAAAAATCGCATATAGATGGCTAACTCGCACCCACACGCTGCCTGACCAACTCAACTCGCGCGGTACTAACACAACTATCCCATTAACTCTGTCCAAATAATTTTCAGTTACATACAGTCAAACCCCGACATAGCGCCAGTGTTTCTTCGCTCTAGTTTGTGGCGGTATATCGAGGGAGGCGGTAAATCGAAATATTGTACAACAGGGAATTCTTATTCAAAAACTTCTATGGGCGCTAAGTGAAGGTGGCGCTATATCGGCGTTTAACTGTATAAACAAAGACAAAACGTATACCGACTTTAAATTAAAATGGTCAGCCCTGTTCAAAGAAGTGGTCTGGTTAACACCTTCGGTCCCTACTTTCCGTCTCTAAAAGGGGAAAAAAGGCTTATGAAATCAATATGTTATCTCGCCAGCCCTCATTTAAAATTTTCACCCGGCTGACCGATTTTCACGCTACTTGGAATCGACATTACGCCACTTGAGAGCACCCCAACGCCATTCTTTGTATTTCCTACAGCCTTGTCTGGTCCTGTGAGACGACATCGACACTAGCACCACCTACTACAGGATCTTGACTTACACGCCAAACTGTACTGAACAACTTCTTTACAATAATAATGTACTGAATCTTTTGGATTAGACATATATACAAAAGGGAAGTAGATTTGTTGAGTTCTGTTCGGAAACTTTCATTAAAAAAAGCTTTCCAAAATAAAGAAACATCAATTCCAGAAGTAGTGTACTGCTCATTCAAATACACCGTATATTTAACACCCACAAAAGCACATTAAAGTATTCCAACCCTACTGTTAAATACCGCAACACAATATATTCCAGGCTGGCTGGAATGTTTGCATGACTGCTGGGCAACCCTACCTCCTCCCATCAAATCAATAGCAGTCTGGCAGCCCGGGCGAAGGCATAAAACCCCTTCCCTCCTCTGCCAGCACCGATCTCACAAGTAATTCCCATGTATTTCATAAAGCCAGAGAAAATGATTACATTTTAGTAGCATGTCACGTGTGCTTTTGAAATGATGGCACGTCTGTCTGCGTATGATATACCTTGTGCTAGAAATAGAATTAATTCTATATGACAATTTCAATAGATGAGTGACATATCACTAGTATACATCTTTCCTCGTTCGTTGCAACTATTGTCTAGCTTTCATATACATGTGTTTATTACCACTGCACAGAGTCCACATACTCAAAACTCCGTTCTATGTTGTCATCATAACTACACAGTTGGAACAAAGTACAATCTGGTGTAGTGATGTCATCCCAAAGGTAACCACAAAAAACACCCAGCACCCTTTCTGACAGGCACAGAACACGGATTAATTCACATTTACATCTTTATACTGTTTCACCAGAATCAGCAAGAATGAAAACTTCAATTTGACACCCATCTACGCTACATTACCACAAACCACGCAAAATTTACTGCAAAAATATACTGATCTGGTGGGTCTAGGGTGGAAATGGGAAGATGGTAGGCCTACTTTACAAATGACGTGAAATTATAAAAAATGTCACAAACGCTGAGTTTCAATTAGAACAGTGAAATGGGGCGTGCCATGACTCAGACTAATCGCAGGCCACTTTATCACGGAGGGCCGGGTTCAATCCCAGGCCAATCCGAGGTTAATGCTGGACAAATGTCACTGATTAATTTTTTTTTCGAGTACTTCCCCGGGCTTCCCCTGTCGGTATCATTCCACCACTGCTCCATACTCATTCATACATCACCGACGCTACACAACCAAAAAAATCGACAGCGTCGTGAAATTAAATGTAATAATCACTAAACAGGTAGGAATTAGAACTACCGAGATGGAAAGATGTGCATCGAAGAACTCTGTATTGTAATCTTACTTACATATTGTATTTAAAGAGAAAGAAAAAGAAAAGCATGCGAATTTCCCTTACGTCAAATATTCGCACCGAATTGTGATTCAGACTGAAGATACGTATGTTGGGGAAGTACGTATTTTACACAAATTACTTGTACGTACAACAAGGATTAAGCAAAAATCGAAGTTCGATTTGACCTTCACCTTCAGTAGGACTTTCAGCTTACGGATATGATCCAAAATTAAGTTTCCCTACTTTTCATGCATAACTCCTATAAATGTGTCTATCGCGTGAACAAATACACCATCAATCACAACTATAATTTAAGACGATATCTTTCATTGTCTAGAGTGCTACATGTTTCGGCTTATTCGCAAGCCATCATCACGCCATCACGTACAGGCATATTACATTGTTGATTAAAATGGTCAACAATGCAGTTAAGGACTTTCCTCTTTATATTTTCGCACCGATTGATGTAAGACGTCTGACTAGCAGAAACAGTCTTCGGGGAGACATCTACACCTAAGCCTGATGATGGCTTGCGAATAAGCCGAAACACATAGCAGTCGAGGCAATAAGACATTTTGTCTAAAAGATACAGTTATGACTGGCGTCCATTTGTTAATTTGTTTACTTACGCATCACAACGGGACGTCTCACCCTAAAGATGTCTCTATCGTGCTCACTTTGTGCTCTATATGCATACTACAAAAAAAATACCGTTTCTTCCCCACGGTCTAATACCAACGAGAACACAAAAATATTGCTAACACAAGAGAATACCGCCCTGACCTACTTCAAGAAAATTTATGTATGAAACCAATATTGCCTATGGAACCCAGAATCAGAAAATCTGAATTAAACGGACCGATCACGGCCAACCCCGAAGTATGAGACAACAGCCAGCTCATACCATACTCACTGCTGGAGATGGATCGCGATGAGTTGACCCCTGAACCCATGGCATTTTTTAGAAACTACAAGATCGTGGTCCCCGTCTTCGTCGCAGTAACCTGAAATTTAAGCCTTTGCTACAGCAGAAAAATATACTTCATATAGTATCCTGTAAACGATCTACGTTCGCATATGGTAACGCACGATAAAAACACTCCTTGAAATTAATTTTATATATTTAGGCAACAAGGAAACGTACTGCACTTTTAAGACGGGTTACATAATCTGTTTTATTTTCCACAAGATGCCGTTTTTTCATAATTTTTTATGTTCAATAATGCGTTTTCCGTAAACAATGAGCAAAAATTTAAATACCAACCAAGTCGTTTAAAGGGTGTTAATTTAAATTTAAAAAACATTGTGGTTCACATTGTATACAGTTTCCCATAATACACAATTTGTAATGACACTACGCCTTAATCACGCAACTATTTATAATAATAATAATAATCTGTCCGAGGGCACTCCATTCTAGAATTGGCGAGTTGGTAACAAGAAGGTCGCTAGCCAACTTATCTAACCCCCGCGGGCAGTACGTACATTCAGTGATAAAGAGATGTGCAGTTACTTAACAGTAGTACGGCACAGCAAGGGTAAGCAAGGTCACACCTTCAACAGCCGATACGCGCTGCCGTAACAATGAAGGCATTGGTGACGGTAGGCCCCTCTCCCAGGTGCACTACGAGTTGTTGCAGCCCTGGAAGTAAGGAGACGCACGGAAACACCCCCGCCCCCGGGGTGAGCTGCGCCAGAGCAATCAAGACAATGCAACACATTACTCACTAGTTCCACATCAGTTAATTCTTTAAATCCCAGTGGTTACTTTATGTACCAGGTTTAACATTACAAAATTCTACATTCGGCCCACACAATGCATTTCCGTGTTTTGTACGGATGTCTGAACAAACGGTGCCCTACACAGCAGTAACTGGTTTGTTTTTATAACCGAGATGCGGAGTGTTTACTGCGCGGTACAGCTGTATCTACGTATTATCCACGTCAAATTCGGTCTTCAAAGGCCTACATTCGTTTGCTGTAGTCTGCAGCACATTCTTTCCTTTAAAGTGTGTATCTGTCCAGAACATGATCCCAAGACCAGCTAACATACATACTTCATTATACAATTCCACATCATGTTAACATCAGAAAGCAGGTCTTCATTTGCATCTGTAAAGTGTTTTATTGTTACCATGACTGGAAAATACGCCACATACTTTTATCTTCCAACCGCCCATGCAAAGGCTGGAGTAATGAAATTAAATAGCCTTAAGATTTCATCTACCCCACCTTAATGTTCGTACTCACACTACCGTTTATTGAAGCTATATCTTTCGCAATAGGAATGGCTCTACAATACAGATAATCTAGAACAAAACACTGTGACTATACTGTCACACTGTGTTGCAGAGCAGCGGACTGCCGAATACCGTCTTGTTTTATAAAGGGTTTTGTATGTCAGAACAATTTTTTAAAGTTTTTTTTGTACCAGATCCTCCGATGTTATTTATTTAGTAGCCTGAAAAGGCCCAAGATATTAAGATCAATATAATCAAAGATATGATTTGAGTAATAAAACCGCAAAACAGGCTTCTGAGAAAAGTGGCTGATAATGTCGGACACTACTGCTTTTACCATGTCTTCGTTGTCCCTTGACTTCAACCCACATATCCTTTGTCTTGTTCTTGCAGACGTCTGGAAGAAGCAACGTATCAAGTTTATCAACCCTGACGTCCTCTCTGTATGTTGAAAAGTGAGAATCACAGCGCAAAATTCCAAACAATGTGTTATTTATCCAGACACCGCTGGATCTGCAGAACGTTTACGGTTGTAATGTCTTCCTAACCAAGTGAGCCCTCCATTACTGAAATTATGTAAGCCTTCTTAAGGTGTTGAATTTCAAACAACGCCTTCGACTTGCCAAAAGAAAGACCAACTGACATGTAGCAGGTGATGTCGGATACTGCCCGACATTACCGCCCTCTGCTATCCGACATTTACGGCCACCTCACGTCCACAATCTGAATCGTTCTTACACAAAACCTACTGGCAGTAGCAATATCGCTCACAGTGCATCTAACAGTTAAAATCGATCTCTTTCGAACGCAGTATACTGAAGTGCGACAAATGTAATAATAACTGCGTGCTTACCTGTAAAAACTCTTGATTTCTTGAACACACAAAAGTGGCTCTACACTGGACGCAACTGACTTCACCAGTATGGCGACAGGTCACAACAGCTTTTCTGTGGTAGCAGAACTTAATTCGTCTGTTCTTTGTAAAATTGCCAGTATCGCCTACAGAGGGGTATCCGGAATTACCAGACCTATCCGACAAACCCCGCCCTTACTCTAGTTCGTACATACTGCTTCCATCTCACATATCTACTGCTAGGCCTACTCTTCTTCGGCGCGAACGCAAGAAATTGTGATAAGCGACTATTACATTCAATGTGTCTGTCCGTATAAAACTGACCCCCCCCCCCCTGAACATTTTTGGTAAGCTTTGATCCTTTGGATTTTTACTAAATCTGTCGACATAACTGACGTTTGGGTATAACTGGACGAAAACAACACACTTGACATGAACGCCTACAAACATTCAGGATGATCTTGCCGTTGACGAGATAAGTACACGAGACCTAAATATTAAACGGCGCCACAAAGTGGCAATTTGCATGCCAGGTACTTAAGGCAAAGCCATAATATTTAACATTTATTGCTTTATGCTTACTGTAGCCCCGTTCAAACAGCTGTTGCAGATTGTCTGCAATTAATCCCCTACATGCTTCCACTCATTATCAAGCCATCTATGAGCATTATGAGTTTTCCACAATTCAGTATCAATGAGTCATCTGTGAATTAAGGATATGCATATTTTTTTCAGAACAATGGACAGTGCCCCTTACTATAGTGTGAGCGACTGATCTAGTCCCCATGCCCTTGTGCTGTTCAACACATGACAATACTTGACCAATATGAGTAACATGGCCTAGCTTTAGGGTTGTATTGCTGTTCTGTAACACATGTCCCTCTTTCTTAGCTATGGTATCAACTCATCACTTTCATGCAGACTAGACTGCTTGCTCACACTTTCCCATTAACAATTATATTTTACATATAATTCCTTGTCATTAACAATGATAAGCTTACACCTTTCCCTAAGCACTAGGCCATATACATGCCAAGACAGTAATAATCGCACTGTGACACATGCAGCAGTCACAAATATGTTGCATTATTTCCATGAAATCACGAGGCCCTACAGTCACAAAAAAGTTGACATTTTAATTTTTAGGAAAATTATCTAAACTAAAAACAATTCCCACAAAATAAATGGACTTATAACATGAACAAAATTTTTGCAGTTGCTCCAAGGTTATTTGAAGTGCACATAATCACTACCAAAATACTTTCACTTACAGAATCTGTAGACACTGGAACAGCCTTCAAGCCACACATCATGATTAAAAAATTACACACACCAATATGGCACTCTAACTGCTGCATTTTCCTTAAAAAATTTGTCACACTCAAAACTCCAGATATTCTTTAAATTGAATGGTTTCCCTACACAGCAAATTTACCTTACCTATGCATGATCATGATACCTGAATGTACTAGGATAATTTTATCCTAATACATTCTTCTTTTGAAGGGAGAGTGAGGTATGTAAATGGTACCATTTCCCTATGCCGCACGACCTGCATGCAAATCAAAATCAGTCCTGATGATACCACCAGGTGAACACACAGAAGACAAATCCTGCCCCAACAGCCCATGCCCTCTAGCTTTAATAAATACTCACCTTGATACACCACCTTTGCTGCCCAATGCAAATTTTACTGTTTTGTTATGATGTAGCTGTCATACGAAAAACCTTAAATGACTTAAACCAATGATATGTCTTCCTGAATGACTATAAATTGTTTTCTTTTAGCAACGTCCATGGTAAATGTAAAATACCCACCGAAATCTAGTCTCATTTTAATAGCAAAAATACATGGAGTTAAAACTGATCAAAAAATTTCTGAGATCCTCAGTGCTGTCTCCTAGTTTCAATAGTCATAAAATAACAGCAAAAGTTTGGGAGTTGCAAAATGGACATCCCACATAATTAAATTAATACAGTGAGTTATCTACAGGAAACTGTGACCTGAACTCACGCAATATGGCATGGACCTCTCCTATCTCTCTACATAAATGCTGCTTTGAACACCTGCTACTGTTGCTGGCCTGAATAAACTTACCTATCCAGTCATATTACATACTGTACTGAAATACTGCATGTGGGATGCACAATGGGAACAAACGATCATGCACAATGTCTATGTAAAAGTGGTCTGCAAAGAAGTTGGAAAATTCCTGTATGGATTCCAGGATTTTATAGTTCCACATACAGAAACTATCTATAGAACTGTAAATACATGAAGACAGGCATGGTAAATTACTTTTGGGGTGGGGGAAGAACACAGAACACAAATGCTCAGTATAAAAATATTGGAAGAAATCAGTGTCATGCTTCTGTACGGTACTCAAATCTGTGTGACTTTAAAATGAACCCAAGTGCAAACAGTTTGAAGAAATGAAGGAAAATATTTCCCAAGAACTACCAATGTAAGAACATAAATTTTTTATACAGCAGCCAGGAAGACATGCAGAAATGTATTTAAACTTGTACTGTAATCCTGGTTTATCTGTAGCTTTTCACAGAATGTTTATTGGTTCTAATAGTGGTCTAAATCTCAAAGAGGGTCAACTTGTCAGGAACAGCATCTGACTCTCACCTGACCATTCAACAATTTCTGACTGTGCTCGACGACTCTCCTCGTATTTATTGGGAATAACAATTCCATCTGCCAACATCTTAAATACAAAGTATAATGGAACTATCCTAACTTCACCAACAATTTCTACACACAACAAACTGGACGTACAGGTGTGGTAGGGAACCCTGGGCCGATTGCATGACACCAGCATATATATGTATATATAAAATATATATATATCTCCTCATATAAACATAACAAACCATGGATTACAGGAATGCATAATTAGGTTCAGGATGATTCATCTCTTTAATCATCAGAACACACATCATCAGTTCACTGCCAGCCTGGCATTACTGGAATTTTGGAAATGCAAGATCAGTACACTATGCAAGCTGGGTACAACTTCACAAATCAGGTCTGGACCGGATAATTACATATGATCAAGAGGAGTAGTACGGGTCATCACCAGCTAGTGTATGGATTCTTTCACTTGCCCACAGTTACAAATGAGGTTAGCAGAAGGTATAAGGCTTAAACATGCCATGTCCAGTTGGGAAAGCCATTCATGTGAGTTTTATGATGGTGGTGGTGGTGGTGGTGTTGATAATGGTGGCTATCCATTAGAGGGCATGGGGGTGGTTGGAACCAGGAACTTGCTTCACATAACACGTATACCAAAACAGTAAGTTACTTTGGTGTAACTACATGTAACAGGCCTTTGCCTATTATCGTATACGCACATTTGTATACAAAGAATTTTTACAAACTTGAATTCCATTCCAACATAAAGCTTTAACTTGTATTTTTTTTCCTATGCGTTACATATATTATCCTGAAAATTGCATTCAAACAAGTTGTATATAAAAATCATTTCAACCATATCACTTTTAGAGAACAGGTCACTACATCATGTTAATAAATTTGCATTATTTACTGGAGAGTCTGAAGTGACCAAAATTCCAAGACAACAAATCACAACTACAAAGCCACTGGACCAACCTGGTTCAGCAAACAAAAGACAAGTTAGGTAGTACAGGCAACTAGGAACAAACAAAGATAGGTTAAGCACAACCACAAAGTCATTGCACTGCTCCACTAGTAATGGGCTATAATTGCTGTCTCATAAGACCTCTGTGTATATCCGAAACTAGGCATTCTGCGATATGTACACACTTCTGTGCAAACACTGAGCAAATGACAGGTGACTGAACACATTTACACAAAGCTCAAGTATTTTGCCACTAAATATTGATAAAAATTTTACAGCCATGGACTGAAAAACATGCACCTGTCCTCAAACACAACCACAACTGTTTGTCTGTAGACAATAAAAAGCACTAACCTTCAAAAAATGCTGACTGCACCTAAAACATTGTTACTCTGAGAATATGTGTTGTAACTGTCTGCATGGGTATGCTTAGGTTGCATGAGATGTGAATTGACCAAATGGTGGCGAATTGTTACATATCTGCAACGGAAGGACACTTACAAGACAGCCTAAATCAAATGGAACCTTCTGATTTAGCTACAGTTGTGCAGTGTAGCAGTGGGCCCTCCTCACACTTCCTGGCCAACATATTTGGTGCTGCCATTCCACAGTTTCTTTGTAATACACAATTTTACAATTTATGTTCTTCCCTGGATAAAGGTACGCTTATGCTGTCTGCATCAGAACAATTTTGTGTGTCTGTGGTGTGAATGGATGGCCTTTGATTACTAAGACAAATCATTTTTCTTCCAATCACGAAGTCTACAACAGCTTTGGCTAATAAGCTTCACAATGATTTTTAATTCCTCCCAATTCCAGTACTTTTTATAACTCTGGGGCTTTGTACTTTTCACACTGTGTTCCCCAAAGTTCGTGTATGCAAGGTTCATGGTAATTCCATTGTGGTAGGAGTAGCCCCAACCACATAAACCAATGAAGACATACACCACTACCTGTCACTCTTGAGTGTGTGGTGTACATTCTACTCTAACGGAAGACAAGCCTTCAACCTGAGAATGGCACAGATTGTTGGCAAATGACGACGGCAGTTGACTGAGAAAAACCGAGATAACTGCTGCAGCACACTACTACTTACACTTCAAAACTGCTAAAATCACTCCCAGAATGATTCAAGACTTCAATTTTGTCAATGAAAAGGAAGTGCCAACAATGGAACAGTGGTAGCAACTGACACCTGACAATGTGCCAAACATAGGAGATATGCAAAATAAAATAACTGAAATCTTTGTTCCACATTAAGTGAAACACACACGGAAGCCATAAACACACCCCTTGCTGGTGATCTTGTGCCATTTCATGTTAGAGTGAAAGCTATCACAATGGTCCAACATCCCACACTGTCAGTGAAGATAAAAAATAAAACAATACTGACACAAGCAAACTGCAGTTGTAGGGGTGAAAAGGGGCTGAAATGGTAGGGATATGGATATGTACACAATGGCCAGCATGTTACTACCCACACACAACAGATAACAGCAATATCTTTTTAATTCACACCTGCAGTCCTCTCCTTTATGGCACCTTCAGGATGTGTCCATGAATTCAAGAACAAACACAGAATCACAGATGCACGACAAAATATCATCATTAAGGGCAATACAACAGAACAGTTAAAGTGGCCAATTTTTTCAAAACCAGAAGAATCCAAGTCACAATCAGTTACATGACACATATAGAGCAAATGGGATACAACAATCATGTACATATCTGGCGAACAGTCTCAAAGGTGAAAAACAACTGGCGAACAGTATCAAAGGTGAAAAACAAGTTCTGGTATAAGACATGCATTCTTATCCTACATCATCAGTTAAACTGTTGTGCCTAGCGTGTATTTATCTGTAAGAAGCAGTGCCTTCAGTCCTCACATCTGCAAAGTGGTAAAACCATCATCACAGAAATTTGAGAATGTTTATGTGACCACAACAAATCCACAAAAGCTGCAGACACATATAGGCACTCCCTGAACAATGAAATAGTTCCACATACAAAGAAGATCATGTTTCTGCTACTTCTTCATTATTGGTGACAACAGAGTAACCTAGCACTTTAAGATGAAAAGTCTGTCAACAACAATGGGCTCACTTGTTCACTGACTAACATCACAAAATGAACACCACTGTATCAGCCTTGTGATGTGATTTTTAATAAGACAAGCAAAAAATTGCACTGCATAGTTTCACAGCAGCTAATCAGAATATATCTAATACAGAAGACTATAAAAACACGCTCATACACAACCCATTACAAACACCTACTTACAGGAATATGGTAAGTTAAACATTAAATGCTGCAAAACTAATATTGCATTAAGTTTTCAGCATTGTAAACCAAGCTGCATTCCCAAATGAAGTAAAAATGGCAAAATTAAAGCACATCCGGCAGTAATTCATTAATTCATTCATGTTCCTGGCATAGTGAATGTTTCTGTTGCACTTCCAAGCACTAACAAATACTTTAACTCTGCCATCCAAGCTTATTGCTTTAGATACTATTTTGACAGTGTGTAAAATTTAACTGTTGTAAAACACTGTTATATTTTCAGCCTTCCACACACACTTGTCCTTCTCAAATGTGAAAAAGGAGAGAGAACATGTAGAGTTTACAATAAGAAGGAAAATAAAATTTTACAGTCCACAATGCCACTACAGACATGCGGATTGCCCCCTCCCCCTACTTGCATTGTGAATGTTGTCTGCACTGCAGGCACACTTTCAATTCTGTTACTGTGAACATCTGTAGACCTCTATGAGATTATGAAATCAGTGACGAACAAGTTATGGAAAATTGTGAATTACAAAGAAACAGTGCAGTGGGGACACCTAATATTTTGGCCAGGATGTCAAGGTGGGTTTACTGCCATACTGCAAAGCTGTGACAGAATCAGAGAATTTCAATCAACTGGAACCCCTTATTAGCTTGGGTCAAAGTTAGGTTTGATGAGTCAGTTTTAACTAGCTTACAATGGGGCTGTGTTTTACTTCAAGTTATTAACTGATATTCATATCAGTTAATAACTTGATATTGCACTTATTATTATAGCTGTGGAAACTGGATTTTAGATTGTTCATTTGTATCTAATACACAGCAAAATACATCAAGCAAATGTAAAGATATACAGTACATTTGTTATGAGTTTCTGCCAATAGAATGAAACTTGAAATTTAATCTGTGACACTTCAAAACCCTAACTCGATTAAAAGTGTGACTTTTTTATCTCATCTATTTTTGGAATGTCACTCAAAAATGGAACCTCGATGTCCAATTTTTGTTGAATAAATTTTGTTTCTGTATAGCTTTTGTGAATAAAGTGAAAGCTTGGGATGTTGAACACCCGTGTTAGCATCTTGCCACAACTGAACTGATTTGTTATTAAAATGAATCCCTAAAGCCTGGATTAAATTACTTTCATGTATCTTGGGTACCGTAATTTGAATATCTGCGAATGCTGATGGCAACCCTGGTGTAACATGATCTCAAACATGCAACATTGGAGTACTGAAGACAGGGGCATAAATATTACTACCACTTTCATTAAAATGTACTAATATAATTAAAATAATAGTATTTCGAACTACTGGCAAATAAAGGTTACAAAAAGTTACAACCGAAGTTAAGTCGGTTTCTTATTCCATATTCACATATAGCAGCCAAGGAATTTGGTGAATACGCCAATGTAACGTTCACACATGCCTTGTTTTCGGAGATACATACATACGCCAAATCCATGTATCAGTACTAATGTAGTAGTTCATTGCCATCCGGCACTACGACCATCAAACGTGTTGCAACACGTGCAACGCACAAAGCGTTACCTTCGATGTTAAACACGTCCAAACTTCAAATCCAGCTGCGATTTAAAATACATTTGCCGGTCCACAACATGCAATACAAAGCTCTGCTCCAACTCACATGCTTCCGAAATAATTTTGAGCAACATGAGCAAGATTACCAATTATGGCGCCTATGGAGCTGTTTTGTTGCAAACGACTTTGTCCAGGAAATTATGTTAAATCCACATAAACGGTTGAAGGAATAGTTATAAAACATACCTTTATACACTCAGGATATAAAACTGGCAGGTCCAGGAATACCGGGATTGTTTCTGGGGTGTTCAGGTCACAAATGAAGGAACACTTAATGGAGTATCGGCTGGCAGCAACGATCCAAGGACAAAATGATAACTCTCAATATGGCGCAGGTGACGCTACTACTTGTAGCCCGGAAACAGCGAAAATTCTTCCGCGTACTGAAAAGAATGAATGCTGAGCTCCTTCACCAGATAATGGTTACATTCGTCTGGTAGATATATTAAATATAATTCATTATATTTTCAACGTACGTTATTGCTGAATTACGTTATATAGATATTTTATTATCAAATTGGCTCTATTTTTATACTACGAACGGTTAAGTACAAATTAAGTACTAATTTTGTAAAATAATGCTCATTTTAGTCAATTAAAATTGAACTATAATTATTGGATATTAAATCCACGCATAACAAGTTATATAATTAACTAATCGATTGTACACAATGTTAAAGCTATTAAACATGCATCGATGTACTTAGTACCATGTTACTATCACGGTGTGTACATGCACGTACATGTCGAGTAGATTTGTATAGCATGCAACTTAACATTGTATTTACCGTGCATCTTTTCAATTAAGAAATATTCACCAAACACCAACCAATGCACACAAACCCCACTCACAATAGTTCACTCCCTAATGCAACTAGTAGAGATGGTCAAATCGGGTCTTTACAGAGATCCGGTTCATTCATTACGAGTCCCCTTGGTGATCGTTCATCTAACACGTTCACTTCTTACGCTTATCATTCAATACATAATTCCATCCTAGGCACCGATTTTTAGGTTATGTCATTATAAATAACAATAATATTAATAAATCGATGTACTGCCATATGAATGAAGGTCTCTGGGAAGTTACAGAGAAAATTAACAGCAAAATATGGATACATTTTCAGCACATTAGTTAGCATTAGTTTTGCGTACAGAGCGGCATTCTAGCCCTCCCCTTCATGGTGTGTTGTGTTGGTAAGGACTTTTAGCATAGGGTTCGCAAACATCTGCCACGGCTTAGAATACACCAGTTATGTTTAGCAACGTATGTCTTTGACTTGCAAATCTTATTACCTGTGACATAGGTCCCATAATGCCGACTAGTAGGGACACACCGTGGATCAGAGTTCACAGTGACTGGTTGAACGACAGAGTAACTGGATTCTGGTGAACGAGAACAGGCTTGGGATCCGAGAACGACAGGAAATGCGGACTGGGTACAGAAACACTGGCTGGTGAAAGACGTGGGTTCGTGAATGAAGACCCGTGGACATACCTCGGACGAGACCTGTTCAGATCAAAGTCAACGACGGATCGCAGAGCCGATACATAATGCGACATGAAGCTTACGTTTATTGTGCATATTGTGTTTGTATTACAAATTCTAGTGTTAAATACTACCTTTATGTTTGAAAAAAGACCGTTATTTGGTAGCTTGCTGAAAGACAAATTGTACATAGCACATGCAAACAAAACAAGTGACACCACTTTTTAAAGTCTTAGCGAAATTAATACGATTTGTTCCGATGATGGCAGCCTTTTGGATTTTTACATAGTATAATTTAGTTGGTTTTATCGGACGTTTCAGAGGAACAAACCATATATATATATATATATATATATATATATATATATATATATATTTTGGGTAAACACCTAAAAAGACGACCACCAGTTAAACAAATCCCACCGTAAAGATTATAACGATTGTTCTAGTTTTGTTTCCTAGCCGTTTCCAACAATCATGTAAATCCTTCAGATAAATTCATGTAACTACGGAGTGCATCGTGTGCGTAGTAAAAAAAAAATCGCGATGTGCTGCAAATAAACGCATATAAAACTTAAGTGGGATCTTTACGCAATTAATAGCCCCACTGTCATTCACAGCTCTTTTTTTTTTTTTCTTTTTATTCAACTCCTTAAACATCACGCGGTAGAAGATCTGTTCGAGATGCCAAACAATTTTGATGCACCTGTCAATTGAAGGGTCGGAGTGATGTAATTTTATTCTTGGAGCGACGTCCCGTATTTGGGAAACCGCGAAATACAGACCCGTAAAAAGAGGTGGGATGAGTGTACTTCAGGTGCTGAATGAGACCAATATCTGAACGGTAAAGGACGTGTTAACTGGGAAATGGCAAACAAGACAAATCCGTGTGATCAGTGAACAACAGGAAGTGCAGACGGATGAGCGAGACATATTGGTGAACAATGACTGACTAGTGAACGAGGAAGTTTAGTGGCAACGGGTTCGCTGAGCCGAACACGTGATCTCATCATACTCCTAGCTTTTTGTCTTCTGTCTGACCCGGTAATTCAGAACGACACATCTGCTGTAGGTAATATTTTGCTACACAGTGCTACATAGCACTAATGAGCTAAGAGTATATGTTATGTTCATTTTAAATTATAATGTTGTACGTACGGACAAGTACGTAATTTCTTTACAGGGTATATACTTCACGTTTCGTACAAGATTAAGCTCTGCGAAAAGCCGCATCGTCGCAGTGTAATAATGCTTTACGTCATCGGGTTTGGTGGCCCCGACGAAGGGTCGTACGTCACCAGTTTCGTAGTCCACGATAAACACGTTTCTGATAAAGCATGTGTCATGCAATGCATTGCATAATAAGTACAAAATTACAGCACAACAAGAAAAAATACACGCTGCGTTGTAGAGAATAAAGTGTACTACACACATGCAGTTTGTTGCATGCTACTTGCTGTGTATGTGCGAAGTATAAAAAGTCGAGCCGTTAATTAGAAAGAGAGAATTGTGTTAAGGCATGTATTCGAAAGAAAAACAAGACCGTATATCAAAAGAGTTTTCGCGGCTGGAAGGTAAGAAATGGCAGATTATATAATCCTGAGTCCCCATACGCCAAATGGAATGTATGTCAAAGACTGTCGGGATCTTATTAATGTAAGGGGTACACGGCTTGTTGTACCCTAAAACTGCCATTTTTGACTGGGTATACCCAAGAATCACGTTTACTCAAGTAGGCCTGTATATTTCATACCACGATGCCTTATCAGATGCATTTTTTGGGTAGAATCAAATGATGGTTAGAAACAAGGAAAATGTTACATTATATCATGTTTTTTAATGAGTATTCTGTACATGTAAGATCCATGGTGATTCTATTATTTCGGACTTGGAACCAACTATATGTGGACATTATATTTACCTGATTTTTTGTATATTGTCGTAAGTGTGAGTATGTGTTTTCTTGACATGTTCTGTATCCAACTTGTTGTTTTTGCCTTCATGGATCTATAGAATGTATGAGGAGTAAATAAATAAATAAATCACTTTAGTGCAGGTTCAATTACCTTGTTTTGCAATAGATCCTAGTAATGTACACGAGTTAGAATACAGGATGACATTTAGAGAATATCTGGAAATACAGTGACAAACCTATCACCAAAAACATAATAACTGCTATTACGCAGTATATGTATAAATGAGTAGATAAAATTGCATTACACCCAAAATAATGATCATACTAAGGAAATAATTATGCTCATAAATTCCACACACTTGGTTTGCCATCCATATACAGTAAAGGAGATATATGTAGATATATCCATGTTTTGGCCTCGCCTTTTTTAGCTTATAATCAATATGGCATGTGTGCATATCCATGGTAAAAAACTGAACTCTTAAAACTCATTAATATCTTTCATTCAAATATCAGGAGGGGGAGGGGGGCATGGACATCTGATATGTGTATTTACACTGCTGCCAGTTGTAGGAACAGTTCAAACAAATAGTATACCAGTTGTATTGCTGTATGAATACTTTAAGACAACAGCAACAGTGTACATTCTGTAATTATGTTTGTTATAGTCAGAACAAGGAGGAAAGTGGCTTATCACATCATGCAAATGTCAAGCTTCGTTGCACTGAGTTGGTTGTTTTTTTAACTAATGTTTCTTAAACTTAGTTACTTTGATTTTCATAAATTACTGACACACTAGATTCTTCTAAACTGCAAACAGATGTGATGGGGAGATCATCATTGCCGTCTGCATATTAATGACATTTGAGTGTAATTGATACCATGAAACACTTTCATCTCCATGAAGTCTCAAGTATGTTCTGAATGTTATTGTATTTGTAAACATGGAACTGGGCAAGTTGTTGAAGTGGTAATATGTCTGACTTGTATTAGGGAGTGCCCAGTTCAAATCTCAGCTAGGATGTCATCTGTCCTGACCGATATTTTCTGTGGTTTTTGTAAATCCCTTCATGCAAGTGCTAAAGTAGTACCTTACATTAGGCCATGGCTGTTTTCTTCCACATCATTTCAAGTTCATTATTGTCCATCTTCCAGACATTCAGTGTGGTATAATGTGAGTTACTGTCAGCATCATTAACTGGACTGTAATTAAATAAAATAAAGTGTATAAATAAAAATCATAAATTGCAGAGCTTATGGATTGTTATTGTTATTATGAATGAATATGAATTCGTGATTAAGAATTTATAGGCAGTTAATAGAGTGTTCTCCACATTTTTAAGCCAACAGCACATTAAATCTGCCAGACATTTAATGTTAGGGATAATGGGTGGGGGAAGCACTTCTATGCTCACAATTGTATGAATTATTATTATGAAGTTAATAAAGAGGGTAACAACATATGCATGAAAGTGCCAGCACAAATAAGATCAAGTACTGGAAGCTATTTAACAGTGTTGTTTCAACTGCAGAAATAATATTATGTCAGTGAATGAGACTGGTAGATAATCATCTATTATAAGCAGGAAGAAAGCACAGACTGTTAGTCACAACTTAATTTTTTATCAGTTTTATTGCTTGCTACATGTTTTGGCTTTTGGAAAAGCCATCATCAGGCAATTAAAAATATACGTGAAGAAAGATAATTTAAATACAGCCAATTAAATTGATACTTTTTCAGATAGCTGAGATCTCAACTTTACAACAGTTGGAGTTGTATAAGCCAAAACTAGATAAAAATAATATTTTATATTAAGATATTAAAATACAATAAATGTATATTATATTAAAATGTTAAAATTGTTTTCCAGTACTTTGAGCGTGAAAGGGAAGTTCTGAAATATTAAAATAAGCTTCATGGGGTAGAGTTTCACGCTAATTTTGATTTTGGTCAATGCTGGAGAGGTACAGTATACTATATAGTTTTTTCCTGTAGTTTTTCATTCTTCGTATCTCATCCAATCAATTAGTGGATTCAAAGTAAAATAGTTGGTTGAATATATCTTTGTAAGGTAAGTACACAATTAGATTAGATTTTTGTGGACTAAGGAAGCGACCTTTCACTTGAATGTTAAGGTAGTACTGAAGTGAAAGCTAGCCTCCTTATTCCATGAAGATCTAATCAATTTGTGTACTTACCTTATGAAGATACATTCAACCTACTATTTTACTTTGAAATCCACTAATTGACTGGATGAGATATTAGGAGTGAAAAACTATGGCAAAAAACTATATGGTATACTGTATCTCTCCAGTGTTGATCAAAATCAAAATTTACGCAAAATTGTACCCCATGAAGCTCCTTTGTTTTGAAGAATTCCCTTTCATGCTCAAAGTACTGGAAAACAATTTTAAGATTTTAATATAATAAACACTTATTATACTTTAATATCTTATCATTAAACCAGTTGTAACTTATGGCAATGAAGTTTGGACGATTACTGACAGAATAGCTTCTATCCTGATGACTTGGGAAAGGAAAAGACTAAGGAAAATTTATGGTCCCAAGTGTGAAAATGGAGTTTGGCGAATTAGGACTAACTTGGAACTCTAAACTATATATAAGGACACTAATATTATATCAGATATTAAAACTAGAAGACTGGAGTGGTTTGAATGGAGGATCTTAGATTACCAAAGAAGATTTTGAATGCCAAACTGGATAAAAAGCGGAAAATTGGTAGACCTAAATTAAGATGATTTGATGACGTCCAAACTGATATAAGAACATTAGGAATTAAGAGATGGATGTACAAAGCACAACATATACTAGAATGAGCAAGAATCACAAGGGAGGCTGAGGTCAAACATAAAGGACCGTAATGCCATAGTAGAAGAAGAAGAAGAAGAAGAAGATATTTTAATATCTGAATATAAATCTTATTTTTATCTAGTTTTGGCTTATGCAACTCCAATTTTGTAAATTTGAGATCTCATCTACTTAAAATGTAGCATTGTAATGGGTTGCATTTAAATTATGTTTTTTTCAGATGGAGGCAACAGGTTTCTCTGAATTATGGTAACCCCTACAAGACTACACATTGTCAGATCTAAATCAATGTTACATTGCAGTGATTCATCACTTAGAATTATGAAATTAAAATATTTTGATTACCTGATTTTCTTGAACATATGATGGCGATGAAGATGGTGGCAGTGGCAATAGTGGTGATGATGCAACAGGCTTGTGATACTTGACTGTAGAGATTTTATTTCCTTTATTCATGAATTTCACAGAAAAGGGGGGGGCCTCATTTCAGTACACTAATGATAGTACACTGTTATCATTATTCCTACATGATGAATGTGGAGGTGCAAAATCCTTTCAAACTGACAATGTAATTTTCCCTCAGGTGTGTGCTATTTGGATCATGTTGGAGCCACACTATATGCAGAGAGTCAGATCAAAGCCATAGCTGAAGATCTGTGTGAGAATGTGTATGGAAACCCTCACTCCCTGAGCACTAGCAGCCGATATTCTACTGACGTGATAGACCAGATCCGATACAGGTGTGTCATTAGACCTCCCCTCATAACTGTGAATTTTTTGGGAGTTAGAACCATTCATGTGTTCAGTCTATTACATTTCAGATGTTTCAACTTTCCAAGTATCACATATTTCTCTGGTTCATAAAAAACACCTCAGCAATACATCAGTCAATTATGTACTAAATCCTCTTAATGGAATTTCAGTCACTTACAGTTAAATGAAATAATTAATTTATAATGCCACTTAACATGTGTATAAAACCTACCTTCATCAATAGATTTAATGTGGTAACTATGAATCAATCCTTTCTTAAGAATTAATCTGTGGTATTCAGTTGTATTTCCATTAAAAACACCTTGCCCTTCATATAAATCCAAAATACAAATTATAGCATTATATGGTTGCATTATTAATTAACACTTAAGTTTTTGAAAAACACACATGCCTGACAGTTAAATAAAGCACTGTAGTGTATAATACCAATAGTCACATTTCTTCACCATTACCTGAAATGCAGACAGCAGATACACAGCAATGACATGAGAACATATCAAACCATACGAGGGCAGACAGTGATGTACTTGGTGTGAGGTGCCAGGGCCTGCATGAGACACTAGTTTCCACTGTGGCAGTCAGCATGTTAAGTTGAATTATATGGTGTTTAGGGAAGACATCCTGGTGTGTTTTATGAACTAAATAATGAAGACAGTTTTAGTCAACACAACTTCCTTTTATTAAAAGATGATATTGCCTTTATAAAATGGTACATGTTTTGACCCTTCACCTTCTAAAAGACCTGCCTTTGCATTTGCATATGTGAATGCAAGTAGGAAAACACCCATAGAAATTAATTGTATATAGTCAGGCTACAAGGAAATTTGCTGAATTTTTAAGACATGCTGCATAATCTCTGTCATATTTTTGACAAAATGTCTTATTTAATGATTTTATCTTTTCCTCTTCAAATAATACTTACTTTTTCATAAATCATGCACTAAAATTTAAATACTCACCCTGGTAGGATAATGGTTAAGGGTCATCATCAGGCATGAATAAATACTGGCTTACATTTTATTTATTCATGCTTGATGATGGCCCTTAAGAGCCGAAACATGTCGCATTTTATAAATGTAAATATTATTTTTATAATAAAAGATAGTTGTGTTGACTAAAATTGTCCTTATTATTTACTGAATGATAAGAATATCTGATTATTCACTACACACTAATTTATGTACAGGGTGCTGCAACATTTCAATACGAATCTGTGTGACTACAGCATCATCTTCACATCAGGAGCCACACATGCCCTCAAACTTGTGGCTGAGTCATTTGACTGGGCAGATAATTATACAAAGAATAATAAGTCTCTACCCAACCAAAATGGATGTAATGACAAAGGACCCAGTGCCTGCAGAGTACAGAATGACTCATTTTCTGAAGGTAGAAATGTGGGAACATTTATGTACCTGCAAGACAATCACACATCTGTCCTTGGAATGAGAGAACTGGCCAAAAAACAAGGAGCATCTGTTTGTTGTTTATCACATGCAGAAGCCTTTCAGTGTTTTATGCAGTGTAGGTGTCCTGACTTGGATGCATCTTCAGTCTGCAATGGGAACTCCTTGTTTGTGTACCCAGCACAGTGCAACTACTCGGGATTCAAGTATCCTCTCTCTTGGGTTTCTAAAGTGCAGAATGGAGTGCTGAATTGCAAAACTGAACAAAGCAGCCAGTCAAAATGGTTCTGCCTCCTGGATGCTGCTTCATTTGTTTCCACGAGTGTCTTGGATCTCTCACAGGTTCAACCTGACTTTGTGTGTATATCATTCTACAAGATTTTTGGCTACCCAACAGGGTTGGGTGCCTTGCTGGTCAAGAATTCAAGTGCCAATGTCTTAGAGAAATGTTACTTTGGGGGTGGCACTGTTCTTATATCACTTAGTTCACAATGCGAACATGTCCCTAGACCAGCGTTGAGTGACAGGTGAGTGGGCAGTGTAACTGCATGTTACTTTTGTAAAGTACATTATGGTCACAATCAAAATAAGTTAATTCCTTTGAAGGTATTCAGTTTAACTGAACCTACATAAAAATGAATGCACTGCACCAGCAGCTACTGACAGCTCTAAGCAACATGCCTAAAATTGAAAAAGTGTATGAAATGCCGATTTTTAATATCAGCCAACAAATGTGCTTAGAGTGTCACAAATTCACAATAATGTATTCAAAAACCACACTATACTCCTACACGTTTCGGACCCTGTTGGTCCATCATCAGCGAGCACATCAGTCGTTGCATAAAACAATGATTTGGCCTAATTGTACATGTAGTAGAACTGCTAGTAATTTTTCAGGTAGTGAACTGTTACACAGTGGATAAGAGCAGCATGTGGATGATTCAGGGGCATTCATGGTGCTGTGAACACCCCTGAAACATCCACATGTATTGTGAGCACCCCTGAATCATCCACACGCTGGTCTTATCTATTGTGTAACAGTTCATTACACAAAAAATTACCAGCAGTTCTTCTACAAGGACAGTTAGACCAAATTATTATTGTTTTATGCAATGACTGATGTGCTCCCTGATGATGGACCAAGGAAGTCCAAAACATGTTGGAGTAGTGTGTTTCTTTGAATATATTATTATGAATTTGTGACAATTTAAGTGCATTTGTTGGTTGATATTAAAAATCAAAATATAATTGCACAGAATGGAAAATATAAAAAAAATATGAAATTCCCTATTATGTCTATTACTTTTTCACATTCTAGGAAGGTAAACGGACCACCACTGAAAGTCACATACTATATCTGAACTCCTCCTTTTTTCCACTTCTATGTGTGTTGTGTAGTGCACACCTGTCTATCGGTCTTGTCTTCCCAAAGCTCCTCCACAGTTGCCTCCCATGGTTGTTCTTCCTTCTGTGTGCCATGTGTGTTACCTTCCTCTTGTCCCATATACATTTTTCAACAAGCATAAGATTTGCTGTAGATCTATGGGACTTCAGTCCCAAGTTATCCTCTCATTGGTTGTAAGATGTGTGAATTCTTCCCATCCAGGGTGTGGACTGACTGTCATGATGTTAAATTTTGCTAGCATTGTGCTGATTTTCTACACCCTCTGTTAAAATCTATGTAAAAAACCCATGCTTCTCATGACACGGCAAGCTGATCATGGATAGTAAGTAGAGCAAAGTTGTCTGCATGTCTAAGTGTCATGTCATGAATATGTGAGGAAACAGGTGAAGCTCACCATCAGTGCATTCTTATGCTAGTACTAGATGCTGATGAATAGACATCTTCATGCTCTGGCAGCTTTACCCCCAGGATAAGAGCCCCACATACCCAGTCGACAGAGAGCAGATTGAGCCCCAGAGCAGTCTCAGCATGCTGGCAAAGTGAAAATCCCTGCCCTTGCTAGGAGATCATCTAGGATGTAGCCTCTCACTTTACTGACTGAGCTGTAGTGGCTAATGTAGTTAGCAGGGAAGGATATGAAACAGGCACTCATGGCATATTTGAAACACTAAGGAATACCTCAAAATATAGCCAATTTCCTGTTAAGACATTTTAACCAAGTACCTCTTGCGTATACATCAACTAGATCATTGTATTAATGTGTTTAGTATCATATTATATTCTGCCTGCTTCATGCTCTGATTCTAGGGCTACCTTGAATTACTTTAAGTACAGCACTTTTCTTTCCTTGACTGTCTTAAAAATGTGAATGCCATAATAGGTCTCAGATTAGTAATGGGCCCCTGTCTTATAGGTATGAGGATGGAACCATCCCATTCCTTTCCATTGTTGCACTGCGCCATGGGTTCACAGCACTGAAACAATTGACAGGTGGCATGGAGAGTGTGATGCTTCACACATTTTCACTGGCTCGCTACCTCTTCCAGTATCTTCTTACACTTCACCATTCAAATGGATCTCCTGCAACCGTCCTGTATTGTGACACAACATACGAAGATGCCTCTACGCAGGGAAATATTGTCAACTTCAACATGCTTCGTCCTAATGGAGAGTATGTAGGCTTTATAGAGGCAAGTATCACTGGTTTTTAGGTGAAGCCTGTAGAACAATAGTTACTAGTTCTAACTTCAGCTGGTCTCAGGTCCTGTGGATCTTTTAAAGTGGCTGTTACCCTGTTCTTGTTGTTGGGGCAGAGTTTCATCTTGACTGCATCCCTTTTGAACCTGTCTCATCATAAGGATATGGTGTCACTGAGCAGGATATACTGACACCAATATCCTGCCCAAAACGTCTGGACAAAGGGACTGGTTAATAAGGGACTCAACTGAGATTCAGCTCCACTTTTGCAACATAAAAACAGAAGATGGTCTCTGTCTGAACAGGTTGTGTAAGGCCCTTATTTACACATGCACCATGAATGAACAGAAGAAGGTTATCTCCCAGGACATGATGATCTTGTTCTCCTGATACAATAAGAGCCATCTCTCACAAGCATTGCCTCTGTTCCTGCTGGCCTGGCCAGGGCCTTACCTCTTTTCCCATCTATGTTCCTGAATGACCATCCATGTCCCTTGATGCCTGCATAAGGACAGTTTCTCAGAATTCCATTCCATTGTTCTTTCTTTGTTATCTGTGCCTTCCTGTGAAAGGACCATTTCCCCATTTCCATTACACCTTTCCTGTTTACTTGGACAAGGCTTTTCCTTTTTCTTGTCCTGACCTGGTTCTGAGTAACCACACTCCTGGGCACCTTGCCCATATAACCTGGTCACTTCCTTAATTAATTTGACCTGAAGACAGAGGCAGCATGCTTCTGTGAAGTGTCAGTATTCACAAAAATACATTTACACTTCTCCACTTCACTGTAGTTGTACACATAAGTAGGAAACGAAAAGTGTTATCCAAGTTTGTGTTGAACCTTGCAAACAAAATACTTATCTCCATTACTATTTGTACCCAACAGGAATATTAGAACTGGGGCAGAAAGGGAGAAGGGTCTGATGTCATTCATACATTTTCCTATCTATCCTGACATTATGCACCAGATTTATAACATTTTTCTGTCTTATGACCCCGGCTGTAATTTGTGAAACATTGAAGTTCTGAGGAGCAAATATTAGTGTATATTAGATATGATACCAAAACCAACAGTTGCATATAAGTGTATGAAAATGTCTTATACACACCGTATACCTCCTATATTTTTCGGCCACTTGTGGCCATCTTCAGGGAGGTGCATTACAAAGAATACATACATCAAAATATTACAGAAGTTTTTGGAACCAATGCACAGACATAAAATATTAAATTTTGAAAATAATACATGGTTTGAAATACATATTAAAAAATTAAACTACAGATAAAAATATTTGTGATTGATCACAAATATTTTTATTTCTATTTCAATTATCAATATATATTATAAACCATGTATTATTTTTAAAATTTCGATCACATATATTTTTATCTGTATTTTAATTTTCAATGTATATTTTAAACCATGTATTATTTTTAAAATTTAATATTTTATGCCTGTGCATTGGTTCCAAAAACGTCTGTAATATTTCAATGTACATGTTCTTTGTAATGCACCTCCCTGAAGATGGCCGCATAAGTGGCCGAAACATGTAGGAGGTATACAGTGTGTGTAACATATTTTCATACCCTTATGTGCATCTGTTGGTTTTGATATCATATCTAATTGCGCAATGCACAGTTATGGATCATTTAAAATTGATTAGTGTATATAGTGTACCCTGATTTTTTATGAGTTCTCATAGTTTTAATATATCAGTGCCCACACATCCTGACATGATTTTTCAGCAGTGAATTCTTCCCTCTGTGCAACCCATTGGATTGCAGTTTAAGCATTATTCACACAAAAAGGACTACTTTCATCCTTTTGTGTACTTCAGTAGGACTGCTGTCAGGTTACAACAAATGAGCAGTGCCTCTGCACATAGTGTGTCTGCCTTACAATAGCAGTCCTCTGTTTCATTTCACAACATGTAATTATCTTCTCAACCTGTTTTACAATGGCAGTACCCTGCCAGGTGATGCTGTGTCAGTAAATAATCTACACTTAATAAAAGTTTGTACCATTATTTTCTGCAATGGGAATACATATGAGGTAAGATGTACCTCTTTGATGCAGGTGCTGAATGTTGCTAATCTGAATGGTATTCAGCTGCGTACTGGCTGTTTCTGTAATCCTGGGGCCTGTCAGCGACACCTGAAACTGTTGGATGATGATCTAAGAAATCATTTCCAGGTGTGCACATCACAGTTCACAGCTTACAGGGATTAACACTATTACTTTCCATTTACTTATGACAATTATTGTGTAGTCTATTATGGTTTCTTAGCATGGATATTTCTGAGGTACTCAATAGATTGTTGACATAGTCACATTATATGAAGAATAAGATAAAATTCTTGTAATATAAAATTGAGGAATTTATCTTCTTATAAATAAAGATTAAAGGATGTGGTATAATTAAAACAAACCAGACTGTGCGGAGAACGGCAGAAGACATATCAGTTTAAGAACTTTTGATATAAATGCAGTGCACGTATTTCACACAAAACCTACAGTTTCAAGAAAAGTATGTATGAGTAAAAACTTAGCTAGAAGCATTTCTTTATGGCATATATTTGTCAGATAGGAATGCAAAATTACATTTATGCATTTCCTGAGTTTAGGAAAAATATAGTTCTACAACCTTCAAGCTTTCATGGTTGTCATGTTTGTACATGTTTTAAACATATGGGGTTTTTACAAGTATGGAACTAGGTCTGACTACAGTGGCTGTACCTTTGTATGGAGTTTCATGATAGCTAGTTAGCAACATGGGAGGTTTGTTTGTTGAGGTCAGTACTTTTGGCAGAAGCTGGGGAAGCATAACTGTTCTGTATTTTATTCTGACTGGTGCTTTGAATTGATGTAGTTCATAGCACAGCTATATAATTTCTGTGCAGAACAAGCTTAATGTCACATTATCAATGTCAGGAGGAAGGAAGTCCAAACTATCCTGCATATAACACCTAAACTGTTATGGTGTTTATTTCTGATCCTTTGGAGCACAGTGATTACAGGAAGCATCATTTGATTTAATATTAACTCTGATGTTTGCCCAGAGACCATATTTATGGGTTCATTATGATTCTCAAAAGAAACAGTGATTATTTCCCTAAGTATCATTGACCTACTGGTCTTTGTAACAGAAAGACAGTGTGTTTTCTGTAGCATAGATTATTTTAAAAACAACACTGTAGACTTGTATTTAAGAGGTTAAAGGTAAAGTTGTCCCTGTGCACCCCACAAAGGCATATTGGGGGAAGGAGAGGTATAGATCCACTCATTCTTAACTTCAGCACTAAGTGGAGGTGGGTAGTTAACTTCACATCCTGGTTGCTTTGCCCCTGGGAAGGAACCTCGGTACCCATTGAATAGGAGGCAGGAGAGGTCCCAGAGCCGGTCTGGAGGAGCCATTTTGGAGGAGAGAAAAATTTCTTGCCCCTGCCCAGATTCGAACCCTGGTTCGTCCATCCTGTAGCCTAGTCACCATACTGATTACGTTCATATTCCACCCTGATTACTAGTTATCCTGATTAGTGAATTTCATAGTTTTCCCTGGTCTCTCCAGACAAATGCTGGGATAATATCTTACACTAGTTCATGGCCACCTACTTCCTGATCCATATCTGCTAGCCATGTATGACAACCTTCCTATTTCATTTGATGCCCTGTCTCTTTCTCTCTCTTTGTAAAACCTGTGAATTCATGCATTCTCACTAAGTAACCTAAGTAGCAATATATGCTATTTAGGACATTGAAAATACTTCACTTACAATTATTTGTTTGTTCCAGGCAGGTCACGTGTGTGGAGATGAGAAAGATTTGATAAATGGACAGCCCACTGGTTCAGTTCGGGTATCTTTTGGTTACATGACAATGAAGCATGATGTTGACAAGCTTATTAATGTGTTGACATCATACTTTGTGCAAGGCTCCCTAGTCAGAAAACTGCCTGAATGGTGGCCAGGCTTCCAGCAAGCTTACACACAGAAATACCAGTCTGTACTCGGGAAAAGCAATGGGCCTGTAAATGTAGACAGCATAAAGAATCCTGCTATTTTAGATGTAAGACAAAATTTTAAAATGCCTAGTCCTATTAACGCAATGTCTCAAGGAACATTAGACAGAAACAGTATCACACTGACTGATATATATGTGTACCCTGTCAAATCTTGTGGAGCTATGCACCTGGAAAGCTGGGTCATCGGATCACGGGGTTTCCTGTATGACCGTGAGTGGATGGTGGTGACCCCAGCTGGTGTGTGTCTCACACAGAAGCAAGACACAAAACTCTGCCTCATTCAGCCTAGCATGGATCTCAGCAGGAGGTTGCTAATCCTACAGTTCCCAGGTAAATCTCACGTTATAGCATATTTATGCACCTGTTACATATGTTATTTAGCATTAAATGAGATGGAAGGCTGATTATACGTATACAGTGGACTTTAAATAATTTCACAGGGAACAGTTTTGTATTGTTCAAAGGTGACACACTTGAATTTGCCTGGAGGTGTTGAAGGAAATCATAGGGTCAGTCATGGGAGCTGGTTAACATTTGAACCAGATACCTCCTGAGTACATCTGTTCAGCTGTCACCATACCTTCTTTTGAAGTGGGTAGGTTTATATGTTCTTTGCAGAGCATATAATGTGTAACTTAAATATTATTATTTCTATAACATCTTTTATGTGGGAAATTCTTGGGGTCAGAAGTGCCTGATATATGTTATGCAGTTAGATCAATGTATCATATCAGCAACATCAACACTCTTAAATCAATTTATTTCGCATACTTTCATTCTATTATAAAGTACGGAATAATTTTTGGGGTAATTCCTCCAACAGTAAGAAGATATTCACCTTACAAAAGAAACTCATCAGAATTATGTTCGGTGCACAACCAAGAACTCCATGCAGAAGTCTGTTTAAAAATTTAGAGATTTTACGTATTCCATATCAATATATATTTTCATTAATGAACTTTATTTTAAACAATCAAGAACATCTTCAAACAAATTCATCTATACACAGTATAGACACCAGGAATAAGCACCACCTGCATAGACCAAATGCCAACCCATCTTGTTTTCAAAAAAGTACATTCTATGCCGGTATCAGAATTTTCAACAGACTCCCTCTGAGTCTCATAAGTCTTAAGAATGAAAAGACAAAATTTAAAGTAGCATTAAGAAAATACTTAAATACACACTCCTTTTACTCAGTAGATTAATTTTTTATGTATGAAGATAGTTCCTAATGAGGTGTGTAACACGTTTTTGGTGTTTTAGTTTATAGTGTCAAATGTAAAATTCTATAGTCTGTATAGCTGTATATTTGTATATATGACTTATTCCACATCCAGTTGTCACTGTGACAGACTTATGGATCCATGGAATGTGTGTATGTATAAAGCGTGGTATTTTAAAGCAATGTCATTGTAGAGTTCTGTGGTTTGCAAGCAATTTTTCATGTAATGTGCTGTAAGATGGAATTTGGAGGTATGACATCAGTTCTTCCTGTCAGTCAGTCACTCATGAGGAAAATTTGACATATAGCTGCCAATATGACTGTTTGGTTCAAAATGACACAATTAAAAGATTATGTTGCTAAATAACATGCTTACTGCTTGTGTGGCGCATTTTAAGGTGCTGAAGGACTAGTACACAAGGTGGATTATCTTTGTAGTGTAATATACCTATCACACTTCACAACCGTTCATAAGCTGGAATAAATTCTTTTACATAGAATAGAATAGAATAGAATATGGAAGGGTGGGCACCACAGTGACCCATGCACTTCTACCGCTATTGATCTTTTGTGCAACCCTTTAGATCATTCATTCAGCAGTCCCACACCTTGAACAAAGTGCAGTATCTTACTGACAGAGATGTCTTCAAAGTCACCTGGTTTCATAAAATGACAACTCAGGTGCCTGAATCTTAGTGTGGCCAAAGCCTCACAATCACAAAGAATGTGTGAGGCCGTTTCAGATGCCTGCTTGCATCTATTACACTCGGGACTATTTACCAGCCCCAGTTTAAATAGGTGTCCTTTAAATGACAGTGTCCTGTCTGCAACCCTGTCATTATTCTTAGATGGTTTCTGCTCAGATTGAGCAATTCACCAGCTTTTCTTGTAGAGGGTTTTTTAGGAAAGCCCTTACCCTGCCTTTGTCCATGTATGGACTGCCAATGCTCCTCGTTTTTCCTACTTGTCCAGTCGCTGATCACCCTCCTGGCAACCTTTGCAGATATACCAAGTGCAGGCTCAGGTCCTATGAGTGGATGTGAGAAGTCTTGTCTGGCTAACTGCTCAGCTATTTAATTTCCATCAATTCCCATGTGTCCTGGCACCCATACCAGTTGGATCCAGTTGTGTTCTGCCAGTTTCACCAGGGATTGATGGCAGTCCCAGACTAATTTGGAATTTATCTGAAAGCTGTCAAGGGCCTTGATGGCTGCCTGACTGTCAGAAAGAATATAGATGTTCCTACCTGTGTAGCCCTTTTCCATATTCTCCATTATACAAGCCCTAATGGCATATATTTCAGCCTGGAATACCGTGGTGTGAAGCCCAAGACTGAAGCTGTGCCCTCTTCTCGAGCACCAATGCCTTTATTGGTGTTGGACCCGTCTTGTGTACCAGACCAGGCCCCCTTTGTTGTTTGGGTTGAACCCATTCTGCCATTCATACTTGTCAGGGAACTTGACTGTGAATGGCTTGTGGTATGCATATCTCGGAAGCATCCTGTCAGACCCCATCTGTAGGATGGTTTTGTGCTCCATATCCCGAGGTTTTTTGGTTTGACCAAAGTTAGTGGATTTAGGTTTCCACTACTCGTTACACATTAGCCTATAGATCCCTGCCTGGGCCTCCACCTCAGAAGAGGAAGTCCCAGGAGGACCTCCTTTGCAGCTATTGGGGTCGTCTTCATCGCCCCTGTAACAGCCAGACAGGCTAATCTCTGTATCTTACTGAGATCTGTGCTGCTGACATTGTATCTGACCCTCGGCCACCAAACCATGGAGCCGTAGGTCAATACGGGTCTGATCACCATGGTGTAGATCCAATGCACCACCCTGGGTTTCAGACCCCAGGTTTTTTCAAATGTGCCCTTACAAGACCAAAAAGCCCTGTAGGCCTTATTCATCACATTTTTCAGCTATGCCTTCCACGTTAATCCCTTGTCCAGAATAAGTCCAAGGTATTCGACCTCAGTAATCAGCTGCAAAGTGTGTCCGGAGAGGGTTGGTTCCTTTAGCCCCTTAAATCTCACTTCCGGGTGAATGGTACTATCACCATCTTTTGTGGATTGATAGACAGCTGTGTCCTATCACACTACTGTTGTACCATACTCAAAGCCTCCTGTAGAAACTCTGAGACAGTGTTTGGGAATTTTCCGCAGATAAGGATAGCAATGTCATCTGCATATCCCAGTGTATAGTAGCCATTCCCATTGAGTCCTCCTATGAGTTCGTCCACAACCAGGCTCCACAGCAGAGGCGGTAGAACATACCTCAGCAGACAGCCTCTGGCCACAGACCCCTCCAGAGTTTCTCCTGCAAGCGTGGCTGTGATTTTCCTGCTGCCCAGCATGGAGCCGATCCACTGATCGTGTCTCCAAGCCCATGCTGTTTGGCAGCCTTTGTTGTGATGTCAAATGAGGTGCTATCAAAAGCTCCCTCAATATCTAGGAAAGCTCCAAGTGTAACTTTGCTGTTTTCCACTGCTTCCTCTATATGTGTGATCACATGATGCAGTGCAGTTTCAGTGGACTTCCCTGGTTGGTAGGCAAATTGGTATCAATGTAGGCGATGTAGCCCCAAAATCCTGTCCCTAATATGCCTGTCCACCAATTTTTCCATTGTTTTCAGCATGAAGGATAATATGCCTTAGCCACGGTATAGTTGGCCTTCCCGGTTTTAGGGATAATTGTCACCTTGACCTGCTTCCTAGCTTTGGGTATATACCCTCTTGCTAGGCAAGCTCTAAAGATACAGCACAGATGAGTTGTTAAGTGTTTGACTCCTTGTTGCAAGAGAGCAGGTACAATTCCATCAGTCCCTGCTGATTTAAATGGTTTGAATTTGCTAATTGCCCATGTTATTTTAGACTGGTCAATGACCTTTTTAGACAGTTCCCAGTCCTCCCTGTGTGCAGCAAATGCTCTCAGGTTTGGCTGCCCCTGCCCTTCCAAGGTTACTTCTTCTCCAGCAGACCCTGGAAAATGAACTCTGTATAGTTCCTTCAGGGTCTCTTTTCCAGATTGTGTGTATCGGTCATCAAGTTGTCCCGAAATGTCGGTAAATAATTACCACACAAGCCGTGTAATAACCCAGAAGACCACAGATTTCATCAGCATTGCGGCGGAAGCCTGAAATCGAGGTCATCAAGTAGTTTAATAGATTGCACACTGTTAGCCGACTGACCGGCCATGATTCTTGTGAGTCTGGCCCTGTCAGGTACATCCTCGATCCCCTGACAGTAGTCCCTCCAAGATGACTGCTTGGCTTTTCTAATCTCTTTGTTGTAACAGGTGAGGGCAGTCTTATATGATTCCCAGTCACCTGTCCTTTTAGCTTGATTAAAAAGCCGTCTGGTTGAAGCTTTAAGGCGGCTCAACTCTTTGTTCCACCAAGGAACCATCCTTGGTGAGAGAGCCACCCCGGCTGGACAGTTTTGGTGATAGGATGAGAGGATGGCTTGTTGCAACATGTCAACAGCCAGCTCTGCATCCTGCACCAAGTGTATACTCTTGGTACAACCCCTAGATTTACCTTTAGGTCTTCCCGATAGGATTCCCAATTGGTTCTCTTGGGGTTGCGATATGTCAGCCTGGTAACTTCCAGGTCACCCACTTGAAACACTATGTATCTGTGGTCTGACAAAGAGATTTCATCAGATACATGCCAATTAGTCAATAGGTCCCCTATCTTGTCAGTCCCTAGTGTCAAGTCTATAACCTGCTTCCTATTATTAATTACAAAAGTAGGCTCGTTACTTTTATTAAGAATACTGAGATTTGTACTAACCAAATATTCCATTAAGCATTCTCCTTGTGGATTGATGTCCGTGCTCCCCCATATAATGTGGTGTGCATTGGCATCACATCCAAGATGAGCTGCAATTTATTCCTACTGCAGTAGTCAATGACTTCCCTTAACCCCTTTGATGGGGGTGGTTCATCTGAATCATAGGGGAGGTATGCCGAGGTAACAATAAGTTCCCTCTTGCTCCCTCCTCTAGTGTAAGTCACCCTCACTGTCATCACATCCCTAGAACAGAGCTTTGACAGTGGAAAGGCGTGAACTGTGTTCCTGACAACAGTGCAGGATCTAGGAGCAATATCGGGTCCAGCAGAAAACAATGTCCCTCTTATGTTGTGTAACCCCCTTATTTGGTCCCCATAAACCCAGGGTTCCTGAATAAGTGCTATATCTATCTCCCCTACAGCAAGTTTTCGGCATTGGAGTGCCATCGCCGCCTTGCTATGGTGCAGATTAATTTGAATAAATTTACATTTGCGGGACAGCCTGTGTCCGTTTGTCCTTGACTTTTGTCAGATGCTGAATGTCCCTAGGTTTGCTGGGAATATCAGCTCCCTTGGGTGGTTCACCAGACTGGCTGGCACCCTGTTGAGCACAACTAGGCAGGTCCTTCTGTACCACAGCGTCCCTGCTTTTGACAGGTTTTTTATTTCATGTTTTCTCCATAAGAGTCCCACTAGTAATGGGGAAATAATAGTCACCACCAGCAGAGCCCCTTACGAGTGGAAGGCTTAAATACAAAGGGGTGCTGCCTGGTGTCCCGAGGGGATCGTTAACGGCACTGCTATCACCACCCCAGTGCCATGCAGCCCTGGGCACGATGTCTCACATCTTGGCTTGGGTGAACCATTGCCCCTGTTAGCCGCCTATAGACATTGCCCCCCTCCACGATGGGGACGCCAGAAGTTGGATTTTGGAGGGGTGTTTCGTTCTTCACTTCCTATATAGATAATTGCATCATAACTACACACAAACAGCCAGTTTGGCAGATTGGTAGGACTGACTATAATGACTTTTTAATAATAATTTAAAATATCCTCAGGAATCATAATCAACTACAGTATATTGAATTACTACAATGAAAACTGTTATGGGAATTCCTGACATCTATGGAACTCAGCCTATATGAGGGTAAGCATAAGGCTATAGATGTAGAATGATATTAAAATTGTAGTGCTACTTAAATAATTTTCTTGCAGAAATGCCATCAATATCTGTATCCCTTGACAATCCCAAACACCATAGTGATGTCAAATTAGAAGCATCATTGTGTCAAAGCAAAGTGTGTGGGGATAGGGTTCAGGGATGGGACTGTGGTGATGATGTGGCATCATGGCTGAGTGATGCCCTGGGACGTCACGGGTTGCGTCTGATTCGCCAGTGGACTAGTGACACAAGAGTGAGCAAAGGAAAACATAAATTGACAATACAAGGTTAGTTCTGCTATCTAAAGTGTTCATGTCCAAACTTCTTGCTTATGTAATGGTAAAATGACATAGTAAAAACCTAAATATTGAGGCCATTTATAATATCATTATTATAATCCATTTGTATTTCTGCCAGGGTGGGTCATCTTAAGACAAAGCCATTTCTGTTTTCCTCCCCTTCCTCCTCCTCCCTGATGATGATGATGATGATGATGATTAGGATCATGAAAATGGTGGTGATGGTGGCAGTGGTGATCATAACACTGCTTGGATTTTGCCCTTTGTATTTTTAAAGGGCCCATATTTCAATATTAAATATTATAACCTGTTTACAATATACCATATTCAATCTTGTTTTGCATCGTTTTTGGATCTCTCTGGTTAATAATACAGTACACATTAATTCATAATCGTTTGATTCAAAATACCATATGATTTGAAGTGTGTGACGTTTCTGGCTTGAAACATGGGATTTTGCATACCTTTTAGTGCACTTAATTAAAAAAGTAGTTAGTTTCTAATTCAGAGCAATATTACAGCCATTTGATTACTAAAGGCCGAATAATTTGAAATATTATGTTATTTTCTGGACAATTCACATAAACATCTTTGTTAAGACTGGGAACTCCTGGAACTCCCCAGAATTGTGAAAGCAGTTGACACCGAGTAGCACTGTTCAGCTAGTGGCTGATACTGTACAGGACAGGAAACAATAAACTCCACACTCCAGCGTGACCTTCACAGAGGCAACAGAATTAAGATGTACATGCATACACACTTAATATGTACTTAGTTTTGATGTTAGTATTTTCACTAATGTACCAGCTGAGAAAACCCTACAGGTCATCAGGAATAACGTTCAAAATAACACACTTTGGTGGAACAATCTGTCTTGCACATTGAGGATGTCATGGAATTACTGGAAATTTGAGAACTGTCTACTTCCTAACAGAAATATGGCACACCTGTGGGAAGGTCTCTGTGTATGAATATCAGTAACCCCTTCATGAAGCATTCTGAGAAACTGGCTTGTGACAGGGAAAATTATGAGCCTTTGATATAGTTCCAGTGTATAGGTGATACATTTTGTGGTCTGGGCATATCACCACATCTTCAGTCATATCAGTAGGCCTAATCTAAGAGCTTCCTTACAGTTTACCAAGAACATACAATTAGAAGGTATCATTCATTTTCTGGATGTTATTGCCTTCAGATAGGAGCCAGGATTGAACACCAAGATTTACACACATATACATACTGGCCACTTCTTGATCATGAACTAAGAATGCAGTTATCCACCCAATTTTTAAAGATGATTTGTTCAGAAGAGCCCACATGGCACAGCCATGACCATATTTCCAGAAGAGCAAGATCTGTTTTATGAAACTGGAGAACTTAACACATGATCTGGGTACCCCAACAGTTCATAAATTCATTGCCTAATAATTCCATGACAAATAATGAAGTTTCTTCGTTCAGTGTTTGTATCCTATGTGAAGGGCATTTCTGATTAATTTAAATATATCAGGATTTGTTACAACAGTAGGACAGTCTTCAGAACAAAACACACCCTTATCAGGTGGCTCATCAGAATCAGACCAGAAAGGACTCCACAACGTATGGCATGTTGTGTCTGTAGCATTCCCTGTGCAGGTGGCAGAAACAGCATTGCGTGAATCAGGCAGACCACTAGCTGTGTGGTTCCAACAACATGTGCACAGTCTCAAAGAGGGTCTTCTAGAAAAATGAAAAGTGGTCCAATATGCTTACGAAGTATGTCAGTGGATAGATTGGAATAAAGCCAGGATTCTTCATATTGAAACTAAGAGCAGGTTTAGGAAATACAGGTGATTGGCTCACAAGGTGTGTTTGACATATGTACTTAGCCAGCCGGTTTGAAAACTTCATATGTATGGATTTCCCTTATCAGCTAGGTGAGTAGGATGTATTAGGTTCATCATGCTTATCTTTTTTAATTGCTCTTGTACGTTCAGTTTTTCTCCATGCTAATGACAGGCAGGTAATATGCAGTGTGTTAATTTCAATTTTCTTCTGAATTAGTTTTTATGGGTTGGGGTCATTGGTTTTGGTTTGCTGACATTAATTTTGACGTCTCATTCTGTCGTAGTTTTAGATCTGTATTGGTATTCTCATAATTTTCACTTTATATTTTCTATTACCTCCCACCACCACAGCCTTATCCTAGGTGCACATGTAGTGGTAGAATGATGTAGGGTGTCTGTTGATTGAGAATGGCTCTTTCTGTTGGACCCAGCTTAGTTGGCTCCTCTCCATCCTTTCAATCAAAGACTGGAACACTTCCAATTCCCAAAACATTGTGTTCTTTTTTTTTAATAGGAGATGATGGATGAAGTCCGGAAACCACATAATCCTGAGTGTAATATACATCATCGGAACATTTTAAGATCAATAACTTGTGCCATTGGCATTTGAAGCTACATTTTTTTTTATCAAAACTTGAAACTCAGATCTGTGTCACAACATAAAAGTGATTGTATCATTGCACACTCCACACAGGGCAGTCTATTCAGTATCATGTTGTTCAGAAAAGTCTGAAGCATTTTAAAACATTGTTATATGTTGTTTTGAAAGAAACTGATGGTAATTTTTGTCCTTAATTTGTTTGATTGCTGCAGAAGATAGTCTGAAGCCAGATCTATCACTGTCAAACCAGGCGCAGTTCCTGCTTGTGAACAAGAACAGTGTTCAGTGGCTGAGTGATCAAATTGACTCTGATCAATGTGACTGCAATAAGGTACATGACAATAATAAGCTGGAATGGATTCTACGGTTATGCAACATGAGTACATAACTGCAGGGAGTGTGTTTATTATTTCAGGAGAATTTGCTGGATCGTTTCCGTAGCAACCTAGTCATACAGGGCTTGAAGCCATTTGAGGAGAATGACTGGACACATTTTCAGATTGGAAAAGTGAAATTCCAAGTAAGTTGGACCTGTCTTCTCTCACTGTTCTGAAATTTCATTAGTGTCAACAGTATTGTTAATGAATTAATCCTTCTAAATGTAATTCCTTTCATGTGATATTTATGGTTGCATAGAAATATAACAAAAATACTGAAATTATGTAATTATTACACATCAAAGTATATGAACAAAGAGACCCCATCACAACAGATATAAAATAATGATTAAACAGCTGGAACCAGAACATGGCACAATTGTGCTCAGCACCAAAGACAAAATACAGTCACCCCAACTACAGAAGTACGAGTAAGTGTAACTACATTATTATCTCATTGATAGTAGAACTATTCAAACAGTATTTTAAATCTAAAGTGATAATTATTCTATCAGAACTTTAATGTATTTTCCTTTTATTATATGATAGTATAGAGTTACTTAGTTTCTAATGAACTGTCATTACTTTACATATCAGTTAGCGAAAAACACGTGTGGTAAAGTGCTCATGGACTAATTATTACATTTATATTTATTTAACAAGTACCACAGATATATGTATTACCGTGTAAAACTGTCAATACCAAGTGGCCTATATAAAGAATGAATGTACTCATATGTAATACCTGAAGTGTCCTCTTTTTTTTTATCCAAAAGTTGCTACATCTTGGGCTTAACCTCAATACAGAATCAGATGGTTACATAATAGTAACTGTCAAACAACTAAAAAATGGTCTGTTCCCAGCCAGCCTCCGAATTCTTGCACTTGCAAAAGTCTGCATTAATTTCAGTTTAATATTTCAACTTCCAATATCAATTTCCCAAAACTTATAACAAGAGATGAACAATTAAATGTAAACTAAATTTTCATAAACACATTTTTGTTTACTAAACATGAGAGGTTGGGGCTCCCTTTCGATCATTACCACTTCAATCCAAGCAGTGCATTCTGACTGGCTTACAATAACTCTGCTGACCATATTTGTACTTTTCCACACACACAAATGCTAATACATATATTATGTTTACCTTAATTTAATAAAAACAAAAATTAAGCCAGAGAACTGAAAAATTTGTTAGGCAGTGAATTTTAAATTAAAAGCTGTACTTTGTAATTACCTTTTGCTCCATGACATGACACCAACAACATCAAGGTCACATGTATAGAAGGTAAGATACATAAGGTTGTTGATGCTAAATAACCTCTGAAATCATTATACCATCATGAAGTAACTGTAAAGTAACTAAAGAGTATTGATAGTTGACACAGTGTGGCATATGAATAAATAAATTTATCATTTTCCTAGGAAATAAGCAAATTTAATATGGGAGCATTCCTGCATTTACCTTGCAGTCAGAAGGTCCATGTATACGCTGTCAGATGGTTTGCATTGATCAGTCAACTGGTAAGAAGACGCAAGAACCTCTGAGGACCCTTGCAGCAGCCTTCCATGGCAAGATGAGATTTGGAGTGTATTTAAATCGAGTACTGGAAGGAAATGTCAGAATTTCAGTTGGAGATACAGTAACAGACCACTATACTTCTAACTAGATATTTTCTGAGATAGGGAATAGAATAGAATAGAATAGAATAGAATAAATAGAATAGAATATAAGTAGGGCGGGCACCAGAGCGTCCCATGCACATTGACCATTTCTAATCCTTTGTGCAGCCCTTGTATTCATTTGTTTAGCAGCCATGCACTTTGAACAAAGTGCAGTAACCTGCTTACAGAGATATCCTTAAAGTCCCCTGGTTTCTTGGAATGATACCCCAGGTACCTGAATCTTAATGCAGCCAAGGTCTCACAGTCGCCGAGAATATGCGAGGCCGTTTCAGGTGCCTTTTTGCATCTTTCGCACTGCGGACTGTCTTACTAACCCCTTCTGAAATAGGGACCAAAGGCCTGTTATTATCATCATCATCATCATCATTCCATTTTATTTCCATAAATCCATCAAGTACAATAGGATGTGGAAATAGTCATTAATAGCAGATTAAAATTAATTAAATAATAGATTACAAACATACACGTAAGATTCTGCATGATAGCAGTAGTCGTAGATATCCATAACATAATTACTAAATAATGTGTGATCAAGAATGAAAACTCATGTAAAAAGTATAAAATCAGGCTATTAATATCAGAGGTGATTATATTTAAGTATTATGATTAAAATATTCCTCTAAGGTATAAAAAGAATTAGAAAGAAGAAATTCCTTTAGGGGGGGCCCAAAAAAGTTTCAAGTCATTCTTTAAGGCTTTTATGTTTGTTGGTAAATGATTATATAATTCTATTCCCATATAATATGCCCCTTTTTTAAATTCGGTCAAGTTGGTGTTCGGCAGATGTAAATTAGCATTATTTCTTGTATTGTAATTATGAATATCATTTTATATAATTGCATATTATTGATTATATATATTAGCATGGAATATCTGTATTGTGATTAAAGGGAAGAATTTCAATTTTTTTAAACAGATCCCTGCATGAATACTTAGAACCTGAATTTGTCATAATCCTAACCATCTTTTTTGCAGTTTAAAAATTTTATACTATTTTGAAAGTTCCCCTAAAAATTATGCCATATTTCATAACTGAATGTGCATAGGCAAAATATATCATTATTATGGTCTTCTGAGATACTACAGTTTTAATGGATCTTAGTGCCAAGCATACTGAATTCATTGTAGCTAAATTTTATTGATGTGATGTTCCCATGTTAGGGAGGTATCTATTGTTAATCCTAAAAATGTTACACTATTAATATTAGAGATGAAATAATTATCATATGAAACAATTGTATCAACTACCTTATCATTCCTAGTTTTAAACTCCAAAGTATGTGTTTTATTAAAATTTAGAGACGAAAGATTGCATTTAAACCATTCATTTATATCTAGGAATATCTTATTCATTGCTATTTTGAAATCTGCATTGTCGTAATGAGTTACAAGTACCCTGGTATTGTCTGCATAGAAAGTAATAGCTGTGTTCCTGCTTGCAACTTTAGGCAAATCATTTATATAAAGAATAAAAGCAAGAGGCCAAGTATAGATCCCTGTGGAACCCCAATTTTTAACTTCTTCCCAGTTGGAGGATATATTCTGCTTAATGTTTGTATTATCAGCTACAACGTTTTGAAATCTTGTGTTTAAATATGACTTTATCAATGAATAAAACTTCACCACTATTCCATAAAACTTTAATTTATCAAGCAATATTTTGTGATTCACACAATAAAATGTCTTTTGCAGATCACAGAATATGCCCCCAACATATAATTTATTATTCATCGCTGTTAATATTTCATCTATTAATTTATATGAAGCCTTTTCCATGTTAGAATTTGATCTAAAACCATACTGTTCTTTTACTAATATATTGTTCATAGATATATTTTTATATAATCTGATATATATAAGTTTCTCCAAGACCTTGGAGAAATGGTAATAACGATATGGCTCTGTAATTTGACATCATCAGCTTATCACCGTTTTTGTAAATTGGTTTAACTATAGAATATTTTAATCTATCAGGGAATACTCCTAGAGATAAAGACTTATTACAAATGTAAGTCAGTGGGGAAACAATAAAAGGTAAACTTGGTTTTAGTATTTTTACAGAAATCTCATCAAAACCATATGAGTTTTTTGTTTTTAGTGATTTAATAATATTTTGTATTTCATAAGTTGAAGTATAGTGCCACTGAATATTTGGAAAGGGATACTAAAATTTTGAAACAGATAAGTTAAAAATTTTAAATTGTCCCCACTTTTATTACTATCTCTTTTAATATTGTTAACTATTGTGTCTGCCACTGATGTAAAATATTTGTTAAAGGAGCGAGCTATGATATCCTGATTATATTTTAACCTATTGTTAATTTTTAATGAAGGAATCCCTATTTTATGATGTTTTATTTGTTTCAGTTAAAATAATCCTCCATGTAGTTTTCATTTTGTTATCAGATTTTATAATCATTTTATCACAGTAAGTTTTTTCACAGCTTTTATAGTGTTGGACAGTATTTTACAATATATTTTATAATACTGTTTGAGAATTATATCCTTAGTCCGTCTAGTTATCAAATACAGTTCTTTTTTCCTAGCACAGGAAATCCTAATTCCAATAGTTATCCATGGGTTACTTATTTGATTTGATAGAACTTTTTTCTTGAGAAAACAAGATTCAAAATTTCTTAGGTAAGTGTTTAAGAAATTATTAAATAAAGTGTTTACACCATTGCATCAGTTTCCCCAAAGACATTTTCCCAGTTTTCATTACGCAATTTTAACTGAAACTCAGAAATTGTAATTTTGTTAATATTTCTAATATATTGAGGGGTGGAAATTCGTCTTTGCAGTGTAATATTTTTCAGAGTTAGCAATTGGGCATCGTGATCGGATAGACCATTAATAAATGGACTTATAGTATACTTTCTTATCTAATCTACAAAAATATTATCTATCGCTGTCGCAGAATCGTCCGCAGTTCTAGTAGGGAAATAAACAGTACCATTTAAGTTATAAGTTGATAGAACATTATCCAATTGTTGTCTATTATGACAGTTGTCAAGGTAGTTTACATTAATATCTCCACATATAACAAACTTCGTCCTAATATTATATAATCGATTTAAAGTAGCAACCAATTTCTTTAAAAAAATAATTAAAATCACCTACAGGTGACCTATAAATAGCTATTATAATAATATTTAATTTATTCAAGTTCATTTTGATTGCACAAATTTCTGTATCTTGCTCTTTACACCTATGCTGTAAGTCGATACCTATAAAATTTATAGATTCGTGTACAAAAATACTTACTCCCCCATTTTTTAATTTTTGTCTGTAAAACTTAGTTGCTAATTTATAATGTTCTAAAGATATCATATCAATTTCATTATCTCTGAGGTGGTGTTCAGTTAGGCATAAAATATGGGGGTACTGTGGGAACAATAAACTTGTGAATTGATTAATTTTGTTTTTTAAGCCCCTTATGTTTTGATGATATATCTTAAATGAGATACTGGTATTATTATTATTATTATATGAGTTTTCATTCTTATTCTTAACAGGTTTATCATTTAGTTTGGGAAAAGAATTTACCTTACAGAAAACATACTGTCCAGGTTAGCACAGATGTTTACAGATTGACTATTCTGTTCATCATGTTCATCATGTTGAATTTACCACAAAAAATCACTATTTCTTACAACAGGAATTTTCTTTATCCTAGTTGATATTCTTCCTTCAGTAATTCCTTCATTCCTTTCACATTGGACCTTCATTGACACTTTATCTTCTGGTTTCTCTTCTAACTTTACAAATTCAGCTGTCAATTTCAACCTGACTGGAAGTTTCTCTTTATCCTCTAATAGTGCACAAATTTGATAAGCAATTTGTTTGGATAGTAATTCTTTCCCCCTTGTATTTAAATGTTGCCCATGTCAGGTATAGTATTCCCTCTGATAATCAACTTCGATAAATACAGCATGATTAAAGTGTTGGAATGTAGTCAAGTATTCATGAGAGTAGACAGGTCTCCTGCCTTTCACATTCTGTAGACAAACTTCATTAACTACTGGAAATTCTAATGGCTGTAGTAAAGCATTTTTCAAGAGATAATTATAAAATTCAGGTCATCACTGTCTATATATATTTTCTGTTTTAAATACCTTAACAGTGTAACAGTAGTGTAGAGCACCCTACAAATCATGTCCCCAAGCACTGTAGCTGGTGCAGATTTGTCATATACAAAGCCTGCATTCACCAGGAATTCAGGGTCCATTTTTCTCTGCAGTTCAACTTACCTTATTTTATAGAAGAGTCTTGAAATGCTGACCTCCAGCTTCTGAACAAGCCTCACACCTCCTGTAAATATTTCCCAACACATGATGGTGCTCTTTGTCTTGAAATGCTGGCAATCTCTCTTGAAATGTTGTCTTTCAGATCTTGCAATGAATGTGGATTGTTGACACAAACTCTATCTTTCAGTGCCCCCCCCACAAATAATAATCACATCAATTCCGAACTGGAGGTGTAGAAGTCCACAGTCTGTGTGTTGTCATTCGTTTGCTGAATACCTCTTTTAGGGCAGCCTTTGAGAAGGTTGCTGCATGAGCCATGGCACTGTTCTGCATGAAGTAGCTGTACATTTTTTCATCTCCTGGCAATTCTTTGGAGAATGATGCCAGAATTAACCAAACCTAGCAGTAGGAATGTACTGTTTGTCCGAAAAATATGGGCCTTTAGATTTTTCATGCACGCCTTACACATGAGACAACACTGAACCTGTCCTTCAGAATATTTCCACTGTTCTGTGTCATTATTTTACATGGTACTAACAGTTCCTATCATGATCATGGAAAATCTAGTTATATTGCAGTTACTAGGATATGGGGACAACAAACTATTCAGTGTTGAATTTTCACTTTATATTCACCGTGCATCTTTTTATAATTGAATTATTTGGACCAACAAATGCACTAAGACAGTTTTTTCACTGTTTTCTTTATTATAAGGATGCCCCAATACTCATTTCGGCAGTTATTCTGCCATCATCAGGGGGTATTTTAAGTGAGTTTTTTTACATAGACCAATTCTTTGGTTACGTCATAACAGTGAGTCAGTATTCGTTACCACATCGTATAAAATTTTGTAAAATTAGTGGTATTGTTAAGCTGCTAAAAGTTATTAAATTTTTTAAAAATTACAATAAAATCAAGTAGTATATTATACTACCCTCTATAGTATAATTATTAATTAATTAATGGCAGCGTGGTCCTATTTTCTGCATGTATTCCAGTTATCTGTGTGTTATGTGTTGGTAGGACCTCCTTTCCTCTTGTCTGCGTGGTTAGTGGTATTTATTTTGTGGTGTATTCTCCTGTTGTTACGTTACGCCTGCGCTGTAGGCTTGGTTGGGGTTGTTTATGAGTTTGAATAGTATGCTCGGTTCACCTATTGACATGTGACTGCCGAGAAGGCGTCAAAGCACATTATTGATAAGAATAGTAGCAGCAGTCCACACAATGGAAGGTTCATTGTCTCCTCTAGCACCTCCATGTACCGTTTTATCTCCTGGTGATGAAGTATGCAGCTATTCAGTTGTTTCTGCATGTGACGGAACTGTTCCTCTGAGGCCTGAGACTGTTCGCCTCCCTCGTGTTGATCAGTCTCAGCCCAGCAGCTACACTCTAACAGAGTGTAGCTGTTGGGCTGAGGAGATAAAACGGTACATGGAGGTGCTAGAGGAGACAATGAACCTTCCATTGTGTGGACTGCTGCTACTATTCTTATCAATAATGTGCTTTGACGCCTTCTCGGCAGTCACGTGTCAATAGATGAACCGAGCATACTATTCAAACTCATAAACAACCCCAACCAAGCCTACAGTGCAGGCGTAACGTAACAACAGGAGAATACACCACAAAATCAATACCATTAACCATGCAGACAGGAGGAAAGGAGGTCCTACCAACACATAACACACAGATAACTGGAATACATGCAGAAAATAGGACCACGCTGCCATTAATTAATTAATAATTATACTATAGAGGGTAGTATAATATACTACTTGATTTTATTGTAATTTTTAAACAATTTAATAACTTTTAGCAGCTTAACAATACCACTAATTTTACAAAATTTTATACGATGTGGTAACAAATACTGACTCACTGTTATGACGTAACCAAAGAATTGATCTATGTAAAAAACTCACTTAAAATACCCCCTGATGATGGCAGAATAACTGCCGAAATGCGTATTGGGGCATCCTTATAATAAAGAAAACAGTGAAAAAACTGTCTTAGTGCATTTGTTGGTACAAATAATTCAATTATTCAGTGTTGGTTTCTGTGCTTATGTATGCTAGTATACTAATGATGAAGAAGGCATCTACGTAAAGCTGCAGCCTTTACAATTAATGACTGCAGATATAACTGAAGATACAGAGTTTATTAATGCTTGGTTACCTTAATTTCTGCAATTGTAGAGGTATGATGTGACTGAGCACTGACACAGCTGTATTCTGTTCCATACCTTATTTACCAGTAACTTTCAAACATGCTCAGACTGTAGTTAGCATAGGGCTCTAATTCTAAGGAGTGAAAGTTTTAAACAAAACCTTTTAAAGTTGTTTACTTGGAGATGTATGCCAGTATTATTTTGTAACTGTTAACTTTTTATAAGATCTTCACTTATGTACATGTGTTAATTTCATACACAAATATATATTATTATAATGAGTTCTGAACAGAACTCATAACCCCTACTTCCCTACTGTACACACTTCTGGTTTAATCAGCATTATTTTCATTATAGATGAATATAACAGTTATACTGAAACATACAGAGAAGAGAAATGTGTTGGGCTGAAATATGTCAGTGAATTTAGTTGTTGTCTTTGATAGTTACATATTGATTGACACAGAGAAGGATTTTAACACAAAGAAATGGAAGACTATATGATGCAATATATCTGCATCAAAATTTTATGGCTTATAGTGATGGTAAAATGTGGCTGACACATCCATTTTGGAAAGGGATCAAGTATTGGCTGTTCCTGTAATATGAAAACCCTCAGGCACTATTCTCTGCATTGATCTGGGTCTGTATCTGCAGATGCATTGCCTCAGTCTTGGTAATTTTGCATCAAAGTTCTCGCTGGCCAGGAGAGCGTAAGTGTTCATGTGTATGACATTTGGCTTTGTTTTGTTCATTCGTACACTTATAGGGAATATGTAAGGAACAGTTTCATAATTAAACAGTGTTATATGAAACAGCATGGCTATGATGTAAGCATGCAGTGAATTATACTGGAAATGAGATGTTCACATCTGTGCATTTGTTTTATATTTTATTTACTCACATACAAATTACTTTTGCTCTTTACATTTATTTATTTGTAGATATTGGACACCCCTGAGTGTAAATAGATTTGTAACTGCAAAAGTTACCATATTTGATGTGTACACATCATACTATGGTGCTTTTCTCCTTTTCCAAATTAATCTCTGTATCTTTTAGTGAAACTGTTATTTTCATATGGCCTGTGACTTCAGTATGTATAGTAGGGAAGTTTTCTGTATCAGGATTGTGGTCACTCAAAGAATGGTTGTGCTTTCAAAGAAATGTGTTCTATTTTCTGAATAAGACATCTCATAAACTCTACCTCTTTCACATTTATGCTGATAATCCCTGGTCAGATGAAATTAACATAAATGAGCATGCATGTTATAATGTGTTGCTCACCCTATGTTATATATTTTGTAATGTTTTATTTTATGTTTTGTTATAATGCATCAATGATGCTTTCTTTTCTAATGTGAAGGCCAGGCACTGGGATTGGCTTTCTTAGTATGTTAACCATTTGCTATATCACTCCAGTCGGCTGTATCCTGAGCAGTCAGACAGATTCGTTTAATGTCCTTTGCCATATTTTAGTATGTTAAGTAAGTAATTTTACTGTATTTTATCGCATGACATGCAGCAAAGTGTTAACAGTACAAACCATGTATAAACTTTCAGAAATATGTTTTTATAAATTTTATTTTGAAGGTAGGTTCTTCAAATGACTTCTGTGTGTCCACTTGTAGAAATATACATGTAATTCTGAAAGTCATTAAGCGTAACATTCCCCTCTTCTTGATGTAGCTTATCACAGAAGGAACTTTTTTTCTCTAAAATCCCGCAAACAATTTCAGTTTCCTATTTTATTGTAGTGTGTTACATGAGGACTGCTAATGCTGGGTCTAAGCGTACAAGTGAAAAAATGTGTAGAATCGAATGAGGACAAACTGTTTTTAAGAAACAAGTTTACTAAAAGTAGAAACATAAATATGATTGCAAGTGAAATTCCTGATGTTACAGGAATTTTGAGAGCCTCATCTTATTGTAGAGAGTGTACAGCCTAATGTCTCTTTCCTTACACAAGAGAAAATCTGAAGACAAGAAATGGCTGTTTCAAACCATGTTTGCATGTTGACCATGCATTTGACTTGAGGTCTGTAATGTATTTGAGCAATTTGCTTACATCACTGTACATTGCAGCACAGTTGCCAGAGGAGCACTAGTCTACTGTAAATGTGAGATAAGCCATAATCATATCAGATTCAATGTTATATAGCTTTTGTAGAGCATACAGCCTGGCTGAATTATGTCCTAAGTAATATATTCATCTTTCTCATGACTGTCAGTAAAGAAGCTGACAGACATAACTGTTGTAAAGGCACAAAATCCTGGAAACTGATATGTGTTTATTGAACCTGAAATTAAACTTCCAGGCATGAAAAGAAAGCCAGTTGATTCATTTTGATTCCTTGTACTGTATGTTTTATAGCGACTGTGTTAACAAAATATAAGAAGGGATTCTTTTTCCTAACTCGTCACCTTATAATCATGCACAAAGTTAAGCACACTATGTATAGGTATTTTCCTGAAAACTTAAGATTGTGAAGGGAGATCATCTTATATTCAGGGTTGTTTTCATATATGGGTAAATTCAGTATATAATTTGAGAGGTCTTTGCCCAGCATTGAATCTTGAGAGTAGATTATAAAAGAAACAAGACCATGTTGAATTATTTATGAGCCATACAGCAACTGTACTTGTGTACTGAAAGCATTGTATGTACTTTTAATAATTAGTGGTTACACATGACTCAATTTCTTTCATTAGGAGGAAGAGGAAAATTGCTTTTTCAGAACTTAAATTAAAAGTACAGTAGATTATAAGTTACAGCTTATGCTACTGTCCATGCTTGCCTGCTAGTTTTATTTGGTGGGGCTGGTACTAGTGTGTTTTTCCTCCTTATAGCTTTGTAACAGCTTTAATTATATCTCATCATACAGTTTATTACTTCCTTTTATACACTCGTTCACTAGTTGTTCCTCTCGTAACTGCTGCACATCTGCAAACAAACTGTCTGTGTCAGTCAGATGTTATAGCATAAATGGTGAGTCCATAAAAAGCAGACTAATTCAGCATGGAAATGAGCTCCTAGCATCTTTCCTTAGAATTTTCCTCATGGAGGGTCACTGTTTTGTCAACAACTACTGGTGCCACATCCTGTTTTACCACCCAGTCAACTGGACACATGCATGGTGGAGCAGCAGCAAGAAGTGACAAATTATAGTTGTCAGATAAAATAATGACCTTGTATGTAACATAACCTACTGGCACAGCTACACTGAACATGGTGCACTTTTAATAAATCCCACTGATACTCATGTCATGTCCTTAGATGAGGTGAGTCATAAGAACTGCTTTTTGCTGGGAAGGAACAGCATGAACAGATCACTTACATAGTGTGTTATGTTGTCATTGCTCTTAACAGTGTTTTAGGGAATGAAGGTGTAAGATCAAAAGATGAAGGATTGACTCTTGTGTTTCAGAACTATACTTGCCTTAAGGGTATAGTAGGGGATGACCTCACAACTAATCTACCAGTCCATTGGCACATTTGAGGTGATTGTAGCCTTACATACATATATGGTTTGAAGGCCATGCAGTATAGTATGCCATTTAAAGGAGGATGTAAAGATTTTCCTAGACTGAGTGTGCAGAAGTATCTTGCTTCTAGGCACTGTATGGCCTAAATTAAGTACTGTGGCTTCAGGGTACTAGATGGGTATAAATAATACATTTTACAAATGTGTTCTGTGATACTACATGTAATACTGAATTACATATATTTTTGTATGGTTTACTGTTGCCGGCTTATAGGGAAGAAATCACTGTTCACTGCTGAAAAGATTATATGAATTAGTAACAGGTCATTTATTTAGGGCATTAAAATAAAACTTTTCCTGCTTTAAAAATTAAAATGATATGCATTCACGCCACAATCTCATATAGAAATGCCTGGACAGATTTTTTCTTAAGCACACAGTAAATGCACCGATTTATGATATTTTGTGGTGACAGAATTTTCTTGCAAGCACTTTTGTTTGTTACACCATATTTGTGTCTGAAGGTGTGTGATATTGTTTCAATTTCTTACCATTTTACAATGGTACAAGTAATTTGTTAGAATTATGTTGTACGTACTTTAAATCAAGTATGTGAGATATATTTTACACCAGTGGAAATAACACAAATTTTCTGATAAGTGTTTATTAAACTACATATATACAGATGTATAAGATGTGATTTTGTGAATTCTTTATGCATAATTTTTTAGTGAGATTTTGAGTATATTAAATGTTATGCTGTTGAAATATTTTATTGTACACCAATGGACAATGTTCATTAAACCAGATATATATGGAAGTACAAGATATGATTTTTTTAATTATTCATGCACAATTTTAGTAAGATTTTGTATATATTAAATGTTATGCCATTGAAATATTTTATGGAGATTGTGTAGTGATTAAGAACACATGATGTCCATACTGCTGCTGTACTTACTAGTGCCAGAAATGGAATAAAATAGTTCCCAACATTTACCACTGCATTCAGAACTCACATATCCTTCCTTTGAGAACAATTACAAAATGGTTTCAGTTTTTTTTTTTATATATAACATGAAATATTCCCCCTTTTGCCATGTTTGTACTTTTGCAATACACAAAATAGTTTACGCAAAGTAAATGTGCACATTTATAATTTCACACATTATGAAGTTCATGCTGTACTGTGGCACTGAGGTAACAACAGTGACATTAACTTCCAAGGAGTTGCATGTAAGTGTATTCAAAGTGCATCAGCAGTTGTAAGCAAGCTAACAATTATCTTTTCATTTAAAAAATAGTTGACCCCTTTACTGTACTGGTCTCGGCTATTTCATATGTATTTCCCTACATTCCTTCTAGTTTAATTCTCAATGTGTGATGTTTGAGTTAGGTACAGCAGAGTCGCTTTTAATGGCACATTTACATGTGTAAGCTGCTTAAGTGCCTTGCGCAACAAACTGGAGCATCAAAGAGACCAAGAGAACCACAACAAATCTGCACACCTGTGATCCAATACACTTAAAATGGTAAACTCTGTCCCAACCTAACTTTTTTTATATGATGCCTGGTTCTATAAGAGTGGACACATCAACACAAAACAAGAGAAACAGGAGCACAGGAAATCTTATACATGACATTCCAATCCATAAGCTGCCAAATGGCCTTCCTGTATTTATGGTGATGAGTCTCAAAACGTATTGAATATACAAAGAAGTGATAAAGTTAAAGCAGAATTACTACCAAATTTTAATTTTCATGTATCATTTGCACAATATCATTTAGGTGAATGATTTAGAAAGAGCTCGATTCAAACTTGAAGGAAAAACCACTTGAGTGACCTAGGCAGAGATGGAATAACATTGAAGTGGATCTTAGAGGAACAGGATGGTGGTGGATTGCATTGAATTGGCTCAGAATAGGGACCAGCATTAGGCTCCTGTAAACATGGTAATGCATGGTTCCACAAATTTTCCAAAAATCTAGATGCCACTTAAAAATTCTAGGCACCAGAAGCATGACATGAAGCAAGTTTGATAATGAGGACCCACAAATATTATGTGCCACCATACAGAATTTAGTTGCCTGAGCAACCTGGCATCCAGGATTTGTGCACCTCTGTGGTAATGAACCTTTGTGCTCCATAAAATGTGGGGAAATTCTTGAGGAACTAAGTGACTATTAGCTTCTCAAGAAGAGCCCTGCCCAGTGGAGGAGTTAGTTAGATATTTAGTTCCACTCTGAGCATGGAAGCAATGTGTATATCACTTTGTGCATTATTTTACAAGAATAAACTTAGGAACAGTATATGTATTCTTTATGTAATTACATTATAACAAATTATAAAGTTCTGTAGCATAAGAAACAAAAGTGGTAAAAATAACAACTCACTGTTTCATACATAGCCAACATTTATGTGGTTCAATAGTCCACGAAACATCTGCTGGCTAGAATCATACAATTTACTAACACAATCCTGAAATACAGCATCTGAACTGCTTACTGAGAGCAAACATGCTCAAAATCTTCAATGCCTTGCAGGAAAATTAATGACCCACTGTTAAAAGACCTGCAAAGAAAACACTTGCATCATAAATGCATATCTGATTTAACGATAACTTTTATATACATAAAACAGAAAAAGAAGAGACTGTTTCTTTTATTTTACAATGCAATGTCAACTGCTAACGATACGAGGTGTCTAATTAGGGTGAATATGTTGAGAACATAAAAATTTATTCAGCTTGGAATTTCAGTACAGTAAGTACAAAATTAAGGAATGGTCATAACATTATACTACAGTAAGATGAAAATTTAAAAGCATGGGAATATTCAATATGATTGAAATTCTTTTACCTCCATCTAGTGCCAAGGTTAGGAACATGGAGTTGACCTCCTCCATAAATCTTTATGATGTGGTGTCCAGTGGGGGGATATCTTCTATTACTTTGATAAATAATTTACCTGATGCAAATTATTTATTATATGTGACAGGACAGCGTAGTCAGTATAGTGACTTGTTATGAGTTGGATGGTATGGGGATTGAATCCCAGAGGGGGCACCCCTGCAGACTGGCCCTGGGGCCCACCCAGCCTCCTGTACGATGGGTACTGGGTCTCTTTCCCAGGGGTAAAGTGGCCGGGAAGTGCCATTGACCACCCACCACCCCCATCTAGTGCTGAAGTTAAAGAAAGAGTACAGCTATATCTCTACTCCCACTCTGCACCTTCATGGCCTGTTCTAGGGTGAACTTTACCTTTTCTACCTGGTGCTTTTATTACAGGCATTTTTCTCTCAGGTAAATAGTTGGTGAGACAAGCCTAAAAACTTAATCATGTCCTTATGTAATGTGGGCTAACAAAAAATTTAATGCTTTCATAACAGAAACTCACATACAGTATCAAGTTTAATAAAAATCTGTCAAAGGCCTTGGAAAGTAGGCATAAAGATTCCAAGAAGCCCCAAGTAAAGCAGCCTTTAAAATGAATCACACTACACCAAAATCAAGATGCCTGGGTGGAAAACTAGTATAGCTCTAGCATAATGTGTTGCATCTGAATAGGTCCCATAGTTCTGACACTGTTATTTGTGGAATGTACTGACAGATGTGACAGAGGTAAGATGCACTTAACAACTTAAACATTCTAATACTTTGTATTGGAACTTCTTTTTTAAATTACTGCATGCTTGCACTGCAAAAATACAGTACCATTTTTAGATTTTACCATACTCCCCAGCCAATCTGACACTTCAACAGAGTGTCCAAAAATAGGTACACCGGTATTTTGTTTAGCAGCTGGTAGATATGAACAGGAAATTCTGTATGTACTCAAAAGTTTGTTCTCAAATAAGACAAATACTGCACCCAGTATGGTAACTGTGTGGGGAGGGGGGAAGAGGAACACTGCAGATCCTATCATACTGTAAACAAAATAGGCTTTAGAATAAATCCCTAAACTACAGAACATTTGTAAATTTCTGGTTAAGCCTTACATTTATGTATTTCATTTATACGTAAAACTGCATCTTGAAGTACAGAGAACCCCTTTAAAGTATCATTAAAGCCAAGATAAATTTACAGAAAGACCAAACACAACACTCACATCACTTACTTATTATAATTATCACTGCTTATGTTAAGATGCAAAAATAAGGACACTTAAAAATTATTGTGCCTGGGACTGTTTGGTTTCACTAGGTTAACTGAATGCAATTACCATATAGGGTTCTGGGTTACAAAATAATGCAGTCAATTGGCTGTTGCTTTGATACAGGTACCACATCCTTCCCATTAGCAGCATCACTGACAATATCAGTAACATTTTTGAAATCAGGAAATGCCATTGTAGACAGCTTGGAGTACACCAAAGTTCCATTGACAGACACCTCAAATGATCCTGCGAACACAGAACAGTGGATCCTTGTCAGATGAAGTAAATCTGCTGACTGCTGGACACGTGCTTTTCTGGGTAGTGAAGGTTGAACAACCTGCAGTGCGCCAGACTTACACTGCGGCTTGTCAGAGTTTTCAGACACACATAACTTATGGTCCCTGATAAAAATGAAACACTATCTTTGGGATTTTGTGAACTTCACATGTACACTTAAATTTGGTAAACAATGAGATTGTGTTCAAAAATCACCAACTAATGCACATAAACTTTTCAATAGTTTATTCTTAAAATACCCCTATACGTATTTCGGTGGTTTAAACCACCATCTTCAGGGGGTCGTGGAGATTAAAATGCATAGACTTATAGTTATTACATTATCACCAGTTATCACTCTGCAACAGCACAACACCGGCGTCATGCAGCTTACATATTACACACAGATGACCACCTTACTACAAGGCCAAACTGCCAATAATTTTCAGGAAAACTAAAAACTATGTAATCATTTTAACAGCCTTTAATTCATTTTATAGTAATTTTACATAATTTTACATAGTGTACGAAGTGAGCAATACTAGCCCACTCATATTCTACATATATGAATGTAACCATATATGTAATAACTATAAGTCTATGCATTTTAATCTCCACGACCCCCTGAAGATGGTGGTTTAAACCACCGAAATACGTATAGGGGTATTTTAAGAATAAACTATTGAAAAGTTTATGTGCATTAGTTGGTGATTTTTGAACACATCTCATTTGAAAATGCACGGTAGATACAACGTTAAGTTTGGTAAACAATATTTAAGTTATAATGGAATTCATGCATATTGCATTGGCAAACATCATATACTGGAATCCTGAAAGTGGGAGGAGTGAATAAAATATGGAGTGCTAGCTCGACTTCCCCCCTTACTCTTTCAGTTTTAAGCACGTTGTAACTTAAGAATGTTGTAATAATAATTAGTGCAAATGTATCTCAGTTATAATTTTATCACTCGGTATAAAATAAATTTTCTCTGGGGAAAAATAAAGAAAGAAAGAAAGAAAGAAAGAAAGAAAGAAAAAAAAAAAAAGAAAAACTTTTTGATGTTAACGATTGATTTTCAACCTGTACAGGGATTGGACAGTTTCAAATGTCCCTTCAGCAAAGCGAGGTTGCTCTGCACTGGTTCAGACTTCCACCTCATACACAACATAATAACCCAGCAGACCACCATCTGATGCTGAACTGTAGATTACTTTACAATCTGAAGGTTCAGTACCAAGGAGGAGGCATAAAAATGACAGGTGCAAGTATAGAACCATGGCTACAGGCTGACCGATTCATTCTGTAATGACTATATCACATGTTATTCCACAACCAAGTAATATGTAAGAAAAATAAAGAACCATGAACAATGTATGTGAGATATGATTCCCCTACCCTGATAAAGGAAATGAGTTACTCTGGAACATCAGTACATAAGTATCAGATTACATGGCATTACATCCCAAAAGACAGCCATCTTCATGGCAAATGCATGTTTATGGCTATGTAAAGAAACTTAAATTAAATGACAAAAGCAGTAATTATTTTCTACTCAGATATGCCAGGTAACCGACCTTGAAACCTTCAATGGTCAAAATGGAAGGATTTTTCATAAAAATGTACTGCTAAAAGTCATATTTATATCATCATCAGTCACAGATCAGATTTTAACCTGTTCCAACTCTTAACACTTGTTCTGGTCATGCTTCCCATGTCATCCAATTGATCATTGTCCTCTTGAATAACATTTCCAAGACTTAGTCACAAATGTTGTGCCAATCATTGTATATTGTTCTATTAAGAAAACTGATTTGATTTTTGATTCTTTCAAGTTTTGTAATGCTGACATTGTTTTGTTTGTATATTGATTGTTTATTTTATGAAACAATTTTATGAGATCCCATCCTTCTGTATACAATGACTAGTTCTATATTTATCTTCATATAGAACCATTATATGTTGTTATATAATGACAAATTCTACATCCAATGGTTTGTTACCTATTAAGGATCTCTAGAATGTATGACAATAAATAAATAAATGTAAGAGCTAATAATTTCTGGACTTTTAATTGCATTTGTAATGACTCCATTATTACTTTTATCCAGTAAGCTGAAACATAACTAAAGAATTTCATATAAGTTTTTTGCATCTGATTTTTTTCTCTCATTGTCATTGACCACTTTTCACTGCCACAGAACAAAATAGCATAGAACACAACTTATTTAACTACACTGATCCATAAAAGAAATATGCCAAGGACATGAAACACATCATGATACATACACAACACTTGTTTCAAATGCACATACAAAAGTATAAAAATTATCTCTTTACAGTGTCACAATGTTACAATACTCATCCCAAACACAAGCATAGAAGCTTGCTGGCACTGCAATAACTTTTGTACATTTTAATATGGATATACTTTCCAGCTCCTGCTCTCTATGTCCTACCAACCATTCTGACACATAGTTAAATTTTGTATTTTTATGTATCTCCTTCAGATAGAAATCATATTTGGCACTCCAAGAAACCAAATTATGAAACATGGCCTATTATTATTAACCACACCACCACCATTATGCAGGGTATTTACAATTATTTACCTGAAACAAACCATGTTTCTAGGGTATATAGTTTTGCAACTATTTTGTGTTTACAATCTATGCTACATGCAATGTGATTTCCCATGTTAAATGTTTTGTACTTGTACATTATTACATCCCGAATTATGTGTGCAGTGCCCAATACGGCTTTTTGTAATTCCTTGATTTTGTGCTTTCCCATTATGTTGCCCAGGTATTTTCTGAATGATTTTGAGATGGTTCCAGCTGCCCCTGTTATTACTGGTATCACTTTTGTTTTTACATTCCACATGTGATGTATTTATGTTGCAAAGTCTTTACATTTTAGAATCTTCTCAGCGTATTTCTTGATCACATTTCTGTCTCCTGACATTGCAACATCTATTAACATACACATTCCTTTTTCATTAACATGGATTATGATGCCTGCTTTAATTGTTGGGGATGGTTCAGTCAGTTTACACTTGTAGACTCCATAATATGGTTACCTTACCTTCAGGACCCATTTCTACTAATTCTGGTGCATACTCATACCACTGTTCATTGTCGAATTATTATTATTATTGAGTAACAGGTTGTGGTTGTAAAAGTGCCACCACTTCGGTTTTTACTGTTGATAATTTCAAGTAACAAGTATTACTCCCCGTCAAAGACAAAACAGTTAACACTTATTCACAAAACAATGCACTTTTTGGGTTTAAGTTGTAGTTGCCACACTAGTGTATAACAATGCCAAAGTCTATTTTTCGTGCAATACTTAAGTGTTTATAAACAATTCTTGACTCACTATTCCTTGCCCACGATTCCGTTAACGAAACCAGTATTCATAAGTGAATACTTAGGTTTCACCCCCAAAAAATATTCCGTGCACTGGACCCAAAGCTTCGCTGGAGTATCTGCCTCAATTATGCACCCTCCTGAACTACATCAGGCCAAGAACATTTCCCTTGTTCCATCACGGAACTCATAGTTTGAGTACCCGAGTTGAGATTATGATGCAATGTAGGAATTTTAGACTTGTGGACGATGCTTCGAACTGAGTATGTTTCTGCAGATTCTTCGTGCTTAGTTTCATAACGCCGCTTTATACAGAGTTTTCATTATATGACGCTGGGTATGCGCTGACATCATCTTATTCGGCTCGCTTTTGTAAGCACGTTCGCCACGACATAATTTGAAAACCCCGCACGTGCACCTGAACACGTTTACTGCCCGTACTCTGTGACGTAACTTGTACAAATGCTAGTCCAGGGAGGGTTCATCTGTCTGTTGTGGGAATTTAGCCATTCTGTACAATTATACAATCACAGTTAAAAAGAACTACAATTGCAACATCTTTAATCTACTATTCGATAACAACAGAGACCTGGAAACAGTAAATCAAACGAAACGTTCCAATACCACAGAGCATGTGTGGCTGTCATCATACATGCCTACTCGCAGTTCTGAGTTGGCAGCTGCAGACGATCCATGGCTTCTGTTGAGTTGCCGACGTTAGAATTAGCACAATTTACTTCAGACAGAAATTCGAGTCTCCACAAAATTACTGCATTACGTATTATTCTAGTACATTATTCAGCGGTGTGGCCCTGGGCCCGCAAATTGGTTACCCATATTGTAGCACCACGTCTTTAATTCTGTAAACAGGAAGAACAACAATTTTTTCAAAAGCCGTTTTAAGTAATTAAACAAAAACGGCGTCAACATCTTGCACATACAAAATATATAACGAAAACCTTACACATGATTTCACAGCGTTATACGTATCTCATTGGAGCCCCCCACCACACCTCATTCCAGAATCGTAACGGACACGTGGCGAGAACCTTTGATCACGGGAATAAACCATCGGGTTCCAGCAAGTAACGGGAATTCCTACGCTGGCTGCAGAACATGGATCTGATTATCCATTGACTCTTCTATATGCAGTTAGTGTATTGGTACTACACCCATTCGGCGTTACAGATGGCATCAACAGAGTTGCAGAAATCGACCTCTCGAATATCATACTGGCGGTGTTGATAACGAATTGCGTTTGATTCCATTTTGTACTACTCCGTGGCGCCAAAAGTGTGAAAGTGAGAAATTTCCTGTCAAATGTCTGTTGCATTATAAAATTAGGGTAAAATGCCTAATTTACTCGACTTATGTGAAAAGTACTTCGGATGCAGGGACTTATACGAAGTTCTGAAGATTCCTAACTCAGCAAATCAAAAGCAAGGTGAACGGTTTTGCATGAATTCGCTCGCTAACCTCTTTCCTCTACTGAAGTTACGTACGGACATTTAGCACAAGTCGCAATTTTCCTTGTACACGTAACATTGTCTTTACATATGTATATATTCCTTTTCAGTTCGAAAGGCTTATCATAACCTGTCGTTGTTAGTTCACCCTGACCGAGTAGAAGAGAAAAAAAAAGTAGAAGCCACAGAGAAATTCAAAGTTTTGGGAAGGATCCACTCAATTTTAAGCGACAACGAGAAGAGGGCCATTTATGATGAATCAGGCAAGCAGTTTAAACATTACACATAAAATTCCGGTCTGCATTGCAACAGATGCATTTTCATCAACATGTATTTATATTTTTCAGGCGATTTTGATGAAGAGAGCGATGAAATTGTGGAAAGGGACTGGAATGAATACTGGAAGATGCTCTTCAAACCGATCACCGTGAAAGATATATCCGATTATGAGAAGAAGTATAAAGGTATTGCAAAAAAGAAGCTCCCTTATATTTAATTACCATTTTTAGGCTTAGAATATATTGACATTACATAGATCCTTTATAATACAAGGATGCAGAACATGTCATAATTGTTCAATGCTGATCTACTCGCACGTCATGGTTCAAGATTTTAATGTCAGATGATGTAACACCGTATAACTTGGTTTCTGCATCCTACACATCTTTCTGGTAGCTAATGTCATGTATTTATATTGTGTACTTCTAAATTTGTTTGATATTGTCTACTACAAAATATAGTAATGGACTGGAAAGATGCAAAGTAAACAAATTCTAAAGTGTCACTGCCCTCATGGGAAAGCATGCTGAACTAAGTTTGGGGAAAATATATTCAGTATGTTTTTTAAAGTTATATTCAGTTTGCAAGCCATGGAATTGTAACCACTTCTTGGATTGTTTTATTACCATAAGTCATACTGATATTGATATGTGTTTGTTGTTAGTAGCAAATTTCATGATCTTCATTTTGTCCAAATTTAATTTGTTTTGTAGCATTTATTCAGCTTGGTTAAGGCATCATAATGCAGTCTTGAAAGTGGTTACTTCCAGGATGATATGTAATCACACTAGCACCATCAGCAAATAGTACAGGCTGGAACTGTGAACTGACAGTTAGGGGTAGATCATTAATGTATATGAGAAAATATAGAGGACAGTATGGAACCCTGAGGAACCCCATGTTTTACAATGTCCCTCTCTGATTCTCAGTTGCAGAATTTTGGTATGCAGTACGTCCATCTTACCTAGACTATTGTTTGACTGGCATGAACTGTGTGTATTTCAGGTTCAGAAGAAGAACTTAGTGATTTGAAGCGAGCTTATTTGAATGGAAAAGGAGATATGGATTTCATATTGGAGGCTGTGCCATTCTCGCATACAGATGAAGAACCAAGACTAAGAGAGCTTATCCAAGGACTGATTGACAAAGAGAATGTGCCAGAGTATAAGGCTTTTACAAATGAGACACCCAGGAAACGAGAACGAAGGAAAAGAAAGGTGATACAATATTTATCACATATCCATGTTTAACTATTGTGGGATATACTACACATTTGGAGTTGGGTTTCAGGAAAATTATAGCCGGAGTTTGCTTCCTCGCTGTTCCTCAATTTTACCAGGCAGACATGTAAAACCAGTTACTGATCCACACTACTTACATCATCTGCCATGTCATGTCCTTCATATTTTATAAGATGTACATACTACAATACTATTCAGTGATGCAACTCAGCTACTGCCACATCTTTTATCAGTGTTGGGTATGGTTTTGTTTAGCTGATTTGACTGTACCTTGTAAATTTCTAATCAATATTAGGTTTAAAAGTATATTTTACTCTTACCAATAGTACAGTCATAACCAACACATACACTTGCAATATGTAATCAGGCTACTGGTTTCAGCTTAAGAGCCATCATCAGGCCTATAACAGAAAACTATGGTTTCAAACTCCATACATTTGGTAAGAGGAAAAATGCCCCCTTTTTTTACAGTTATGTATATCAATATATAAATGTGCTACCTAAGAGAAGTATATGTTAAAATGTAAGTATAAAACATGTAGAATATAAAAAACAAAAGTATAAAAATGTGACTATAAGAAATAGTGTCAGACTGTAAGATGTGAATGTATGTGCAGCAGTACTAATGTAAAAGCCAGTGTCAATCTTGTACATTACACATGGATCTTTGTGCGACCAGATAAATTGGTCTTTAAGGTAGATAACTTGTATACACTTTTCTTGCACTCTTGGTATTTTATGTAGTATCCACGCATGTACAAAAAACTAGGTTTCTACACTGTGTGGATACTTAACCTATCAACTACAAATCGATGTTCACCAATTAATAATGTAATAAAAGTTTTTTTGTATTAATAAATCAAATGATTAGTATGACTAATGCCACTACCCCTATATAAGGTGTGGCCGTAAGACATAGTATGACAGTCGACCGTAAATACAGCAGTACTGTTAACAACAAACAACAACAACACAACAACAATGACAATATGTGCCTAATACGCAAACTCCTGTAAGGGCCTTTTTATACTAATCATTTGATTTTTTAGTACAAAAAATTTATTACATTATTAATTAGTGAACTTCGATTTGTATTTTATAGGTAAAGTATCCACACAAAATAAAAACTTAGTCTTTCGTCCATGCGTGGATACTACATAAAATACCAGGAGTGCAAGGAAATTGTATACAAGTGATCTACTGTAAGGACCAATTTATCCGGTCACACGAAGATCCATATGTAATGTACAGGATTGACTCTGATTTTTTTACATTAGTACTGCCGCACATACATCCACGTCTTATGGTCTGACACCATTTTTTATATTCACATTTTTATACTTCTATGTTTTTTATATTTTACATGTTTTTATATTTACATTTTAACATATACTGCTCTTAGGCAGCACATTTATGTAGATATACATTTTATATATGTAATTGTAAAAAAAGGGGAGTTTTTCCTCTTACCAAATGTATGGAGTTTGATTTTCATAGTTTTCTGTCATAGGCCTGATGATAGCTCTTTGAGCTGAAACCCGTAGCCTGATAGCATATTGCAAGTGTGTGTTGGTTATGACTGTACTATTGATAAGAGTAAAATATACTTTTGCATGTACATACCAATGGGGATGTCTAATATTAAAGCAATATTAGGTTTCTTTAGTTGTAGCATTCATACTTTAATTCAGGCTAAACAGTATTCAGCTTACGTATATTATGAAGGTACTATGACTTGGTGGGGGGATACGTAACTGTCATAATTTTACCCTTTACCCATTTTAGATTTCCTGTAAGAATGGAAGTAGACATATCCCAAAAGAATGGGATACCTCAAGTGCACTACTAAAAAAACCTAAAAACTTTCATTACCTAGCACTGGTGATGACAGGAGCTGGAGAAAAACCTGTCTAAATGCCACTTTGTCACTAGTGGTTTCATTTTGGTTACTCTATTTGATGGGAATCCGACTGAGCAAATTAACTCAAGTGCCTGACATATGGTGGGTGTATTTGTTTCAAATATTGGTAAAAGCCCCGTCTATCTCCATGCTTATCATGGTTTTCTCAGTCTTTCCAAGTGAATGTCAGGATAGCACTTTTAAGTAGAATGGTGACTACTTCCTGTACACCTGTTTGCTGTTCAGCATACATCGTCATTTTATTGATCTGACATTTCATTACTTGAACACTGTCTCCAGTAGTTCTAGTGTTACACTGAAAAAAGCTGGATGTAAATTTAGAAATTATTTTAATTTTCAAAGTTCTTGAAAAATTACCATCAGGAACTCTTGCATGAGTACATACCTCCACATATTAAGTTTAATATTCCATGTGTTACACAGAGCATTTCGGGGGAATCTGCCATTCCTCAGGAGAATGTTAAATTACACTGATATGACCAAAAATATCTATAGTGATATTGATGCAAGAAAAATGTGGTCTTTTTGCAGTTGCACACACTGTACCTGTTTAGTGTGATGCGTTATCTGTACACTGCGCAGGTCCGGCCTTCAGCCGATAGCCAAGCCAAGGGAAGCCATTTGGCAGCACGTGAGCAATGTACTTGGAACTCTAAGACAGATTTTTATGAAACTAGTGCGAGTTTTTTGTACTTAATGTCTTTATGTCACTCATATGTTAATTACAATAGAACCTGGATAAGAAGTCCCCGCATAAGAAGTTTTCCCCTGTAAGAGTCTGATTTTTAAAGTTCCGAAATCCTATTGCTTTCAGTAAGCTTCCCTTTTAATAAGTCTTCCCGCTTAAGGAGTCCCTAATCCTCTGGTCCCTTGAAAGACTTCTTAACAGGGCTCTACTGTAGATGTTAAGTACATGTGTTACCATTACAGGAACTACAAATTCCTCCTAGTTTTAATATGAATTTGGCAATCAATAAATGTACAACAGCTCTTATTTCTTAAAACTTCTCTCATCATTATCTCCATAACCATTTGCTTCTTGACATAGGTGTTTTTGGTTATATCAATGTAATTTAACCTAATGTATGTTCTCCCATAGTATGGCAGATTCCCCCTGAAACATCATGAATGCAAGACAGTCACACAGTGATAACCCAGTTCAAATTCTGATTAGGGACCAGCAATCCTACTTGATTTCTCCTGGTAAATGCCTTAATACCTTAAAATAGGCCATTAAGAATTCTCTCATGCTATGTACTCAGACATAAGTACACAAATGAAATAAAGGCAAAGTATTATGATTAATTTTAATTACTGGAACAAAGAATTTGTGATATGTTTGTGCAGTGGGAAAAAGAAGCCAAAGAGGCAGCAAAGGTGGAGCAGGAAAAGGGTTTGCGTGATATGGATGATGATCTGGCAGTGATGATTCAGAAGAAACAGCAACATCGTGCTACAGAGGTGAACACGTTCTTTGACATGCTGGCTGAGAAGTATGGGGGAAAGTCTGGAGGCAAGAAGGCATCAAGGAAGAAGAAGTAGTAGTAGTAACTAGTGTAGTTTTGTTACTACTAATGTAATGTTATCCACTGTGAAATAATGCTTTGCTCGCTTCATCTGTGAATGTAAAGATAACTGCATGTGTAAGTTAAGTGCAAAAATAGTGTAGTGGCACATACTGTATTGCATTCTTTCAAACCCTTGTCATATTTTGTAATGATTTTCAGAAAATATACTCTTGTCTAAGTATTTTATGTTTTTTCTTAGCCTGACTTTCAGATGATGTAATTTAATATTTAACAAACTGACGAAAAAGGAACTGTAAATTCCTTTACTGAGAATGTTCATGTTTAGACTTTATAACCATTCCAACATCCCTGCCATGCAAAGAAAATGTGCTGGAAATCACTTCCTGACAGTCTGTACTGTACATTTTATAAATGCTGGTGGTCTCTTTCTCAGTTTTAGCTTAACACTTTATGTCAGCTCCCTTTGCTAACAGTTTATCACCCACATTTCTGATATACACAATGAAGAATGGAAACACTGCCACCGCAAAAGAATCTGAATCACGAAATAAGTTCAAAGTAAATGGATGATGGCATAACACAACTTTTAAGATGTTTGTCTGGATTTGAGTAGCGCCTTAGTTTTTAATATAAGCCATAACATTTTGTAAATGGTTTATATTTTTGTCTTCAGGTACAGAGGGTATCTCGAGATTCCTACTCTTTTGGGCCTCCTGTTTGACAGCAGCTGTACCAGGGGGCTGGGATTTTTATTTTAACAACATATGAGAAAGTCCAAATAAACAGCCTTCAATTCAATCACTCGTGTGATCTGATGTCTGCCAACCTACCAATGTTGGCATCCGTCACCCAAAACCTCTACTGCCACTGCAGTACAGAATATAACAAGCCACAGACAATTAATTTAAATATATACATGATAGGTGGCAATCAACTAATACAGACAAAAAGCTTTAAAATTTGTTACATGATAAGAGATGAACTATAAATTTGGTAACCAAAATGGGAGTCTGTCTTACCTGCCGTAGTTGCTGTGAAGCAACGAAGGCCAATACGTACAGCATAGACAGTTGCTGGTAGAGTATTTGAAATTTAAATTATTTTATGATAGAAAGTATCAGAATCATAAATATACCAATATTTTTCTCCCTGTATATTAAAAACTAAGAAGAAAAAATTTGGTATGGGCTGTGAACATAATGGGGCTTTTTCAACTGGAGGAGGTCCTGTTTCTAAACACTCTTCCATTAGCAGTAGTAGTACAGAAAGTACGGACTTCAGGAATAAGCTCACTCACTTATAAAAACACATTACCTGTGGTGAATAAATTTTAGTCTTGGTCTGAATATATTAAAACTTTAATAAAACAAATGATTATCACATGTATGGTGCAAAAATCAAATTAAATAATATAGAGATGAATAGATGGTTAGTGAATAACAATCTGTAAATTATTTACAAGGAAGTGGTCATGGCCTAGTTTAAGGTATAATCTTGGCATTTTCCTAGAAGAACTACAGAAAGCCATGAAAAAATTTGGGACAGCTGGTGTTCCAGCAAAGATTCAAACCAGTCATTTCCCAAATGTATTTGAAATGCATGACAGAGCATGTGGATTTTGTGACATTTTAGTGGACTTAAGGTGTGTTTCTGGAGCTATTGATGTACAGTCACCATAATGTGTATGAATTACATGTTTGTGAAATGCAGTGAATCAGTTGACTCCAACACTTCATTACAACAAAACTCATGAAAAATGCTTAAAAGTTACAGTAGTTACACTTAGTTTTTCTCAGTTTAAGGTTTTCTGTCATTTGACATTAATTGCAATGATCCCAAGTCAGAAATATAATTTTTAAACGTCTTCCATTTAAGACTACTAAATTGATAGTTCATATCCACTGTTCCTCAAAGGAACCTTAAATGGGGCCTTTACTGCATTCAGTGGGTGAATGATGCATAAATCATGATAAAAAAAATTGAATAATTCAATTCAAAACATGTGAACTTACATCAAGGGTTTATGGTAGTTTCTGATATTTTGATTTCCACCCTTGAAGGGGTTGTGTTAAAAGAGCCCTTGCTCAATAACCATCCATGAACGAAACACAGCACTCTGCCTAACCCTTTGGTGCCAAAATTAAATATCTGGTGGGAGCTGCAGAAGACCAGAATTTACGTGTGATCTGTATAAAAGGAAGGCCATTAAATGGCATTGGCTTAACCTGACATTAGGCATTTTGAGCATCACACAATGTGATGGGTATACCTGATGTTAGGCACCAAAGGGTTAATAGGGGCTTGTGATAGTCACTTGGCTTCACGAAATGCAGTCCCACATGATGCAATGTTAATTTAGCTAAAAACACACAGTCATCTAGGACATACAAGGCTGTTTGAAACTCACCCTTTTCATATGAGATTTGTGGTACACACAGATATGAAGGTTTGGTCTCATCTCCTTCTTGTAATGTCTGTGCTTAATAAGGTTTATTACAAAAATAATACATGGTCGTGCAAGGACTAAAATCTATTTCAGTCTATACACTTTGTGATAATATTCACTTCCCTTCTCCTCACTGATACTTAAAACTCTCTCTTCCACACTCACCAAAATGAAACACTGGAAATTACAAACCTTGATCATAGACTTCATTTTACCAACACATGCACTATATTCTTACAATAATATCATACACCCCTACATATGTTTCGGCCGGTTATAACAAAGAACATGTAAAAATTTTTATAATTCTTATAATTTTAATTCTGTACTCTACATATTCCCTAGAAGTTTAAAGTTGAACTCACTGGGAACTACAGTTTTATTGAAATAGTGTTTTACTCTAAGAGGATGTACAAACTTTTATAATTGATGTATAGTCTATTGTAAAGTCTTTGACCCCCTGAGGAAGGCCGGTAACCGGCCGAAACATATGTAGGGGTGTATGATATTATTGTAGGAATATAGTGCATGTGTTGGTAAAGTGAAGCCTATGATTGACAATATGATGCACGGTAAATGCAATGTGAAATTTACAAAGCTTGAGTTCCCCCCCCCCCCCCCATTCAGTACTTGTCTGTCTGAATCAAAAGCAATATTATACGAATATTACTATAATGGGAAAGAAGTGACTGGATCTGTAACCTATTCAGTAAGCTAATACAGACTGGGATAGAATGGAAACAGCCACTTGGTCTCCTCCATTACCAATGTCACCAAATTATTCTAACCTATTATAATCTTATAAAATCCTCCACCTTACCTCTGCGGCCCTCTTTGCCCAGTACATCAGCTGTAGGTACACTAGAGCGTATTTCAGTTGCTAGTTCCTCAAAACGAGAGGCATAACCACATGAACCACTGCAAGAAAAATTATAATACACGTGGAATGATGTTTGTTTTGAGTAACAGAAAGAGGGAATGAGAAGAATAGCAGTAAGTGCACCAAAATATGGTGGCTAAGATGATTTTAATAGCATTTACTTTAACTACTTGAAGACATTTAAGTGCATCCAAATATGGCAGACAATTCGTCTTTTTTTTTTTGTAAGACTTCGCTTTTCTAAAAAAAACCACAATTAAATTACATACTGTAAAATTATCATTATTTATTCAATGATCTGACATGCTTTGGCATGTATTTGTCCATTACCATAAAATTACACGTATTTGATTAATCATGCTACGAATTAGGATAAAACGAAACGGGTTGAGGAAAGCACTGCAAATGCTTCCCTGGCCACCACCCTTACACCAACACAAAACATCTGCTAAGTAACATGTTGCAATTATGACACAATTTAAAGTTAATGCACTTCTTCCTAAGATTATGCAACCTCATAACTATTTCACTAGAGTTTAAGGCAAATATTACGGGTATTTCATTTATTCTGCCATCCAGCAGCAATGGGGCGACGTGTGATAATTTCATGTGCTTCTTATTCAATATCAAACCTCCAGGACGGGTGAGAAGTCCCTGTGAACCTACGCAAGAAGGGCGCCGGACGGTGCTAGAAGTGGGAAAGTTCCATACAGAAAACACTTTAGGTGGCATACATGACCTGTCACGTGCCTGAGGGGGTCACTTTCAACAGGTATTGTAAGTGAAAATACTGTACATTCATTGTGACTTCCACTCTTAACCTATATCCTACTTCCGACAGGTGCTCTTCGCTTACGCTTTATATACGATACAGAGCAGACAACATACTTTAAAACGATGTGGCATGAATTATACACACACATATTCAAAGAAACTCACCAATATTCGACTTCTACTTTCACATCCATAACCGGTAGTTAATCAAATGAGATACACCACCTGCAACAAAGATCATCTGCAACACCAACAAGCACAGATTATCTAGTTCACACCAGGTGAACACAGATTGCTGGTGAAGGTTAAATGGACCACACGAAACGAGATCTTGTGTGGAGCCAAAAGCGCGCCTACGTGCGTTACTGTAGCCGGCGCTCAGTAGCTGTGTTTAGTACTACATAGATGGCAGAGAAAGGCACTTTTGTTTTGTCACACATGATGATTAAATCTTATTTGGAAAATAGACACCAGAGAGTGACCTTAAAAAATAAATATTTTAAGTCCTGTTCTAGCTGGGGAGTAATAAATCGTGGTGTCCCTCTAGGATTAATACTTGGACCACTGCTTTTTCTGCTTTATATTAATGACCTACCGAAAATTACAAATAATAAAAATAACAATAATAAATCTAAATTAATTCTTTTTTTGCAGATGACACAAGTGTAATTGTTAATAACCCCATTCACACTGAGGTTATAAAAGATATTAATATGACATTTAAAAATGTAAATGAATGGTTTAAAGCCAATTTATTATCGTTGAATTTTGATATTTCAATTTCAATTTATTCACATTCCATGGATCCCTATAGGTTACAGTACCTTATGGATATAGAAATGGTCTAGTGAGTACAAGAAAGTTATATCAATAATATACCAATAATAGTAAAAAATAGTAATAATACATACTTGCTAACTATTAGCAATTGTCATGAATATATATGTAAATATAGCTTATATCAGCATATGCAGTATTGGATAATTTGGATTTAACTAGCTGTGATACATTATATATGATAAAAGTTTTATACTTATTGTACTATAATATGTAGTGTAATATTATAAGATATTAAAATGTTAAATGATATTGAAATTTATCTTGTGTAAGACCAAGATCATTAATTGTTGTTGTAATTAAAATATTCTTCCATGGAATCAAATGATTTGGAAAGAAGAAAACTTTTCAAAGTGGGTATAACAATTTCACCTCATTAGACAAGCCTTTTGTTCTGGATTGAATTGAATAGAATTGAATCCACTTGCACTCCACAAATCCGAATTATACAGTCCACCATCCTTGAATGCAGAACACGTCAAAAAACTCTTAACACAGATAAAACTAACTTTATACAATTTATAGCTAAGAATAGCTCCCATATTGACATTAACATTGGCTGTGATAATAAACTAATTTCCAATACTTCCATCTTACAAGTTTTTAGGATTAATAATAGATAATACACTAACATGGAAAGGTCATATAGAAATGATTGTACCTAAATTATGTGCAGCCTGTTTTGCAGTTACAACCGTTAAACCTTTTGTGTCACAGGATACCTTGATGATGATCTACTACTCATATTTTCATTCCATTATGAATTATGGGTTAATATTTTGGGGAAATTCCTCATGCAGTAATAATATTTTTAAATTACAAAAGAGGATTATTAAAATCATAATGGGCTCTGGAACCAGAGATTCTTGTAGAGAACTCTTTAAAATATTGAAAGTTTTACCACTGCGATCTCAGTATATACTGTCGCTTGTACGTTTTGTAGTTAACAATAAAAAACATTTTAAGATAAATTCCGAGATACTAGGAGTAACTCAAACTTCTATCAACCCTTGTCACATTTATCTATTTATCAGAACGGACCTTACTATTATGGCATTAAGGTATATAACAGGCTTCCTTGTCGAATAAAGTATCTATCTCACAATATCAAACAATTTAAAATATCTCTGAAAGGTTTTCTTCATCAACATTCATTTTATACATTAGACAAATATTTTAATTACATGGAAAATTAGTATGTACATAATTAACTGTTATTAGACATACTGTGTTTTACACGAATGTCATCTATTTTACGACATTGTAGATATATGTTTTAATACATATGACTAATTTTATATGAAATAAATTTCTGTTTCTTATTTTATTTAAATTATAGCATAATTAAGGTTACTGTGGATTTTCTCAAGGTGTTGTGATGTACTCATTTTTCCATTAAGAAAACTGATTTGATTTTTGATTCTTTCAAGTTTTGTAATGCTCACATTGTATGGTTTGTATATTGAATTTGTTTATTTTATGAAACAATGTGTGAAAGTTTTATGAGATCCCATCCTTATGTATACCATAACTATTTCTATATTTATCTTGATATAGAATCATTATATGTTGTTATATAATGACAAATTCTACATACAATGGTTTGTTACCTGTTAAGGATCTCTAGAATGTATGATAAAAAATAAATAAATAATTGAATAAGACTATAATTTTGAATCTTAATTCTGCATTTTCCGTGCATTGTATCACTATTACAAGACAACTGAATAAACTATTAGGCAATAAATATACCTTAGTATTTTACATTGTATTTTGATGTGAGCAGAAATATGTTGAAGAAAATATAATGTAAAATAATATTTCCTAATAAGTGTATTTCGTAGGTTTGTAATAATTTACAAGTTCGCTATTTTTTGTGTCGTTGTGAATTGAGTGGGGGGTGAAGACGGTATTGCAAAGCCGGAGGCTGCTGAATCAATGTCACGCTAAATAGTTCCGTAACTTACCACCAGGAGCGTGCTTTACCCACAGCTAGTGAGCCATGTCGGCTATAGTAACGCACGAAGCAGCCGCATATAGCGGTGTAGTTTTACGTTTCCACGGAGTTTCCAATCGGGTAAAGGTATTAATCTGTGATGTAGTAGGGCTATGAACCATGGCTGCGAAAATCTGAGGGTGGGAAGTTGAAGGCAATGGCGGACGACGATGCGAACGGTGATATTGGCGGCGATTCTGATGACGTTCAGCAAGAGAAGTCGCAGAAGAAAATAGCTAAATATGACAGTGGAGCAGCAGATCTTGAGAAGGTCACAGATTATGCCGAAGAGAAGGAAATATTTACTGCCGATCTTTCAGGAGTAAGTCTCACGTGGTCCCACACATAGGCTTTAGTTTTCGTAATTGTGTTCTCTTAGACCTACAGGCATTTTACGGTATTTATAATGGTATTATAAAAATTATGGTTAGGCGAATGTTTTTTCATAATGCTTGATCTGATACCTGTGTAAGGAACCTGCCTACAAATGCCAAAATATTTTAAATTGGAGTTGTCATTCTGAAAGGACTTCCTGTCTTATTTATGCGTATTACGCAGTGGCAGCAGCTCTTCCATAATGTAATATGAACAAGGAATAATATGCTCCTTCAGTAGGTTACCATTTGACTTTACATCACACTAATGAAGAATATCTGCGTGAATTAATATTGTAAGACATCCCACTTTGCTCCTCATTTACCAACACTTTGAAATACTACTATTTCTTTACCCACGGCTTTATATATTGTTGATAGTGGTAATGTTATAATATAAACCTTGTGGCTGTGTGCAGTACTAATCAATTGGTATACAACTTTTGACAAAACTGTTATCTGGGTTGCCAATCCGGCAGTCACAAATAAGCCACAGTTTCCCAGATACAAGCAAAAATAAAATCATTTAATATACTGACATTAGGCACTGAGGTTTCATTTCAGTGACAGAAACTAAGTTTGCACTTCAAAAACTGCATTGAAAACACTGTTTTCCAACAAGGCTGGCCTTTCATATTGCTAACAGGGTTAGGTATTGGGTCTGCATTTTAGTGACAGGTAACCTATCTTTAAAAAAAAAAAAAAAACACACAACAACAACAACATTTAATGCACTAAGGTTAGGGTTTGATGTTCTATTTTAGAGGCAGAAGCAAAATTTATGGTTCCAAACATTTGTTTAAAAAACAGACTGTATCCCAAAAGTGTAGGTCTTTTATGTTACTAACCAGGCTATGCTGTTATTGACCCAGACTTAGCCAAACTAAAATATATATTTCAAGGTTAGGCTCTGAGGTTGACAGAGACATGAAACATTTTTACAATGCCTATGCTTGTGTGATACTTTGCTTGCTTATCTTGGCATCTGGTTTATATATTACAGTCCTGTGTATGTTGGCAACCCTCATTCAGTATGTTACTGTTATGACCATTGTGAATTCCAGGTCATAACTTTGAAGGCATATATGATTATATCATGTACAGTCATAACTGTTGCTTCTCTTACACAAATAAGAGTCAGTGTGTTAGTGCACATACAATTGTAAATTTGTATTTATTCTTAAGAGTGTTTACGCACACTCATATTCTATATTGTGCTGATCAACAGCGTATATGTAACTGGAGAGTGGCCCAAAGATTTCGTTGAAGTTACAATTATTGCCTTAAAGAAAGAGTCCAAAGCTACAAAATGCAGCGACCATCTTACATTCAGCCGCATTGCACGTGCAGCAAAGAGAGTAGGGAGAATACTTAGAAGAAGGATTGAAAGGAAATTTGAGGATATACTTGGAGAAGATCAGTTTGGATTTAGAAGAGGAAAATGAACTAGGGATGCAACTGGGATGCTGAGAATAATATCAGAACAAACCTTGGACATAGATGAGGAATTGTGTGCTTGCTTCATAGACTGGCAGAAGGCATTTGACCGTGTCAACATGACCAAATTCATGCAGATCCTAAAGGGAATTGGGATAGACTGGCGCGAAAGAAGATTGATCAACAAATTGTACATGGATCAGAGTGGTAAAGTATGACTGGACCAAGGGGAGACGAGAAGTGTGAGATTGGAAGAGGAGTGGGACAAGGTTGCTGTTTGTCGCCGATTCTGTTCAACTTATACAGCAAGTACCTTACCAAGGAAGCTCTTGAAGCGTTTGAAAACTTCAGAATAGGTGGACAAGTAATTCGCACTGTGAAATATGCAGATGACATTGTGCTATTGGCTAAGGAAGAAACAGTGCTACAGGGAATGACTGATAGACTAATTGATATTGGAAGATGCTATGGAATGGAAATGAATGTGGTAAAAACTAGGTAATGAGAATCTCAAGGCAACCATCCGCAATAAAAATTATGATAGATCAAAAACAGTTTGAGAATGTGGAATATTTCAATTATTTGGGTAGCACTGTAACAAATGATGCAAGATCTGCATGTGAAATTAAATCTAGAATTGTCATGGTAAAAGCAGCATTCGACAATGTGAAGACCTTAAATTTAAGGAAGAAACTAGTAGAGTGCTACGTTTGGAGCATAGATTTTTATGGTGCTGAAATGTGGACACTTCAGAAAGTAGATCAGAAATACCTGGAAAATTTTGAAATGTGGTGCTGGAGAAGAATTGAGAAGACCAGTTTGACCAATCGTATGAGGAATGAAGAAGTATTATAATAAAAAGAAGAAAGCCTAACTGGATTGGTGACATCTTGCATAGAAACTGCCTTCTAAAACATGTGATTGAAGGAAAGTTGGAGAGGGAAGGATAGACATGATGGGAAGATGAGGAAGATGGGTTAAGCAGCTACTGGATGACCTTAAGGAAAAGAGAAGGTACTGGAAATTGACGGCGGAAGCTCTGGATTGCACTATGTCGAGAACTCTCTTTGGAAGAGGCTACAGACCTGTCGTAAGACAGACTACAGAATGAATGAACATGTTGCATAGAAAGATGAAGTTGCTTATTTGATGAATTAAGCACCATGCCATGAAGGTGTATTGAGATGTGGAGGTATAGCTTTTAGCATTCATAAACTTGGCAGTAAACATTGCAGAATGTTCAGCTTCTTACCTTGGCCATTCTACTCCCAGACATGACTGTCCCCCTCCCCTTCCTTCCCATTGGATAGGAAGGTAGGTGGGCCCCAGAACCAGTTTGAACACAGTGGTGAAAAGAAAAATCCCTTATGCATGACAGGAATTGAAGCCTGATTTTCCAGCTTATAGCTAGTCATTATGTTGTCTGTGTTAAAATGTTTGCTACAAAGTTTATTTTCTACTTTAGGCAATGACAATCATTGGTGATAGACGTAACAAAGAAGCAGCTGAAAAAATGGCGAAGGAACGAGAACTCTTGAAAGTGTCCATCAAGAAGGAAGATGTTGATTTAATTGTAAGTTAGTATAGTTTAAAGTAATCCTAGATTTAAAAAGGTGCTGTTGCTTTCAGTGATTTTGTAATACATAGGGTCAAGTGCTGGTTACTGTATTGTAACCTTTCTGTAACAACCCTAAAATAAAATAGCCAAGTTAAATGAAATTTGAATATTATGGGCGAGTAAAGGAGCGTGATATGAGCATAGCATTATTCATCACTGAAAAAACACATAAAAGCACTGCTGAAATTAGAAGAATATGAAGTATCATCTGGTGTTCTTCCTTTAAAATCTTTTAAGTGGTCATTCATTTTGACTCCGAGATGCCTGCAAGACTGATCGTGCAGGTTGAAATTATTTTTGCTGATGAATAATAGTACTAAAAGGATTGATAGGAAAAGACATAGAACAGGAACTCCATGTTAGAGTTTTTACCATTAGGATGTATTATTTAGCGTGGAATAGTGGTTATAGTTGTGTCATAACTGTATGAAACTCATTATATACAAATTGAAAATACACTCTCATTTTGTGCTTAACTAATTTAGACTAATTTCAGTTACCAGTAATAGCCCTTGGTTTAATGTGAATTGCATGCTGGCTGATCATGAGGAATAAGGGGGGAGTAGAGTATTTTTTGGATGGTGGAAATGGAATTTGAGGGGAGAAAAGAAAATTTGACACAGCCACATAACCTCATTACTGTTTGAGTGTCTGTGCATCTTGTGGATTTTTGCGTTTTATTTCATTCGTAACCCTTATAATAATTTCCACCATAATGAGTGGAAATGGTAAGACGCATCCTGCTAATGGTAAAAAGGGTCTTAAGGCAAATGATGAAAATCATTTTATTCTATAACTGCAAAAAGATCACTGAGGGGGGCCATAAGGCCAAGGAGCCATGTGTTTGCCTCCATCCTTTTTCTTGCAGCTTTTGTGAGTACTATGTCAGTACTATGTGTAACATACACTTTTGACTTCACAATGAGTGTTTCGTTTTTATTTTCTGATGGTACAATTGTGAGTTTTAAATACTTGAGACTTGTGTGTAAATGTTTTTTTTCATACCCCATCATTACAAAGGGAGATGGACAGCAGTGAATACCGAAGGCTGCACCGACAGTTAACACTGAAAATAAGCATGAAAATGGCGTGGGTTAATTAAAATATGTTGTGAAACACAACAAGTTGACTTCAATGGTGACTTTTTTTTAACCACAAATGCAGGCAGTTAGTCTATTTGGATGGTAAAGGTGAAGAAGAAGGGGTGGTGCAGAATAAACAGTGCAGAGTTAAGTACATCGTATCATTTATTCTCATAGCCATGACAATTTTTTTAATACAAAGTTATTCTAAAGTTTGCAAACAGCATTTGACACGTAATAATGTTTGCAGTTAATACAGCATCTTTAAATGACCTACAGTTCAACCTGTTAGAGCCACTGACAGAAAAGTGATGTATTTTCTTTGCTATATGGTTAAGTTTTAAGTTTCTGGTTGCAGTTCTCTTAATTTTATATCTTGTTTTTTTTTTTTGTTTCCAGATGCGAGAAATGGAAATTTCAAGAACCTTGGCAGAGCGCACGTTACGTGAGCACCATGGAAATGTTGTAGAAGCATTAGTGTCACTTACAGACTGATTATAAACTGGATATTTGATAAAAGAATAATTGTTGCTGGTGCTTGCTACAACAGTTGAGAAGCAATATTGTTGTAAATAAATTAACATGTCACTTGTTTCATAAGTGCGGCTTTACTGTACAAATTTTGAATGTAACACAGACTGAAATACAAGCATACAGATTGTGCTTCAGTCCTCCTCATCCATTTTATTGCAAATTGACAATCGAAAATAACACAATCTGTACTAGAAGAGTGCAATAAAGGTTTGCTGAGTGTCTAGTAAATGGAAGTATGTACAGACTTATAAATAGATTTCATTCAAAATTTTACTTAAATTGGAACAAAGAACATTCATAACATACTGATTTTCATATTTCATATAGAATTATGAAATATTCCAAGCCCTTCATCATATGTCCTCATTTTAGTGATGTCTAATAACATTTAGTCCTCTCACTGTGGTCTGTAAACTGCTGCAGTCTGCTGTTTTGCAGTGACTGGATCTGTACTAAGCAGTTTCATTGAATGGGATAAGATGTTACTTTGCACAGTTCTTGAATTTTTTTGTACATTTACAAAATAATTGATGCAGATGATAGTGATTGTGGAGGTACATGAAAAGACTTTAATTCTGTAAGAAGCCATTATATTCTGTCACAAATAGTAAGCCTGTTATTACAGATGGCTTCTACTGACACCAACTAAGTTAACTGAAAAATTACATTTTGTATACAGCATTGCAGTCTGATTTTTGAACTACCTGCAGAACTCAAAGAGTAAAGTGTATATTGCTGTATCCACTAACAGCCCATGGTTTCTGTTATCACTATATAAAATATAACCATCGTCCTCTTAAAGACAGTAGCACTGAACAGGTTGCACTAGATCAGTCCTATATGAAGTTCATTGAAACTATTAGCATAAAATGTAACACTTCCTATGACATTAACAACAATAGACTTGTTAGCTTAAAAACAGTTTCTTTAAAAAAGCATCTAAGTAGTTATCCACAGGTACTAAAAGTAGTGAAATCTTCAGTGATCAGCAATGTTAATTTGGAGCAGAGGTCCACTTCAGTAACTGCGAACAACTGTTGATCAGTATACACATCCATAAAGGTCCCATTTACAAAGGATTTTAAAGTGAGGTGGAAAGTAAATTTGTCTCAGCACCACACCACTCTCTGTTACTGTACCTGGCTAATCAAGGCAGAGTGACCCGTTTTGTGTTGTCCTGACTGAATGTCACTTAACCTCTGTTGTAGATTGTTCAGTATGTCTTTCTGAAGGAAGGTTATGCATTGTGTCTGAATGATGCTTCAATTTGCTGTGATGTGACATTCTTGAGCATCTTATTGACTGGGTACCAGGCCTGGCTTGATGTTTAATCTATTATCTGTATACTGAAATTGTTGTGTAGGTGGATCACAGGAGCTTGAGGCACTTAAAATATTTAGGAACATTGATGAAAACACACATACAGGAACATCCCTGCTTACACAATTTCAAGTTACACAGTTTTCAAAAAATAATATTGCATTTTGTTTTATAGTGAATGTTTTTTTCTGTGTTTGCAGTGATTTACTACTGTGTGTGTGTGTGTGTGTTGTATGTATGTATGTATGTATGTATGTATGTGTGTGTGTGTATTTAGTGGACCATATACTCAATTCTGACTTGCACAAAATTTTCACTGGTCCATCAGGAACCTAATTTGATAGGTCTATAATTGGACTATTAGAAGACTCAATTCAACGTGGTTGAATATGGGATTGAAATTCAGAGAGCTATTACATAATTTTGGTACTCTCAAGACTAGAAAGTACTGTATGTTTTCTAACACTAATGCATAGCTGCTGGGCACCTACCTCACTCCCCCTACCCTAGTGAACGTTTACCCTTAACTCAGCTAGCAAATCCTTCATAGGTCAATGGTTGTCTTTGAAGGTGGGACCTTAATGTATACGGATGGGACCAATAATCTGTCCTGAAATGTCAGTAACCAACTACCAACCTATGCCATGTAACATCCCAGAAGAGGGAAGGCCTCATACTTTCCTGTTGTCTAGTCCAACAGATCTGGTACTGTCTTATTATTGCTATTTTCTTACATTTTTGTGAAGAACACTTGCATATAATTTCTGTGTAAGTTTGCTTTAAATAAATATGTTAGATAATTGTTGACTTTTAAACAGTATATTACACATGTGCAGGTATGTTATATGATTGATCTCCGTACCAAATTGCACATGCGTATCTCCAGTGGTTTATTACGCACGGCCATCAAACAGAAAGCTGAAGAAAATCTCTGTGTGGTCGCAATTTTGTTATTTTACATTTTACAGAAATGTTGCTTAAATGAAAATGGTGTATTTTCCCAAAGTCCATTATCATACATAATTTTTGGATTCAAACGTCAGTGGTGGTAGTGGCATTCCCACCTCATAAGGTTGCACATCTACAATATTATTGTCCCAGTCTGTAGGCAGTTAAAAAAATGAAATTGGGATGTCATCAAATGGCAGAATATTTATACCAAGTTTTATGGAAATTGGTGAGTTCAAAATCTAAAGCTGCACACACACACACACACACACGCAGAGCAAGGTGATGTCATAAGACTGTTTTTCCCCTCTTTGTGAAGGAAAGTAGGCAAAAAAAAGTCCTGATATTAGATGAGATCTGAGTTTATCACAGTGGTGAAAACTAAGGTTGTGGTCTTCTGTGTCATGTAACAGTGCAGAGTGGTAGGAGGTTACCACTGTTTTGGAGGAACTTGCTGGTTCTGTCTTCTGTACCTTGGAAAATAAGGCAGTATATTTTCCCAAAACGGTCGTAAGCACCTAGTAATCTATATGGTGTTATAATTTATGTGACCACAAACGTAGCCGTCATACTTATGGTCTGAACTGAGGTATCTATGAAATTCTTAAAACTGTATTTCGGCCTGCTTAATATTCATCCCACTGTGTTAATTATTTCTCCCTGCATGTAACAATGTTGGTGCATCATGGGCCTTTGCTCCTATGCACATGTTTCTCTGACAGAAATCATGTAATATTGTTGGTTTTGATGGGTTTAAATGAAGCACTCCTACATACTCGGGAATCTTAAAGCAGTCTTGAGATTTTCTCTTTAAATTCCCTGAGTTAAAATTCAGACATTTTGAACTGAGAGTTTTTGGTGTTGGAATTGACATTTCAGATATAGTGTAGCATTTGTTCTATTATGGTCTGGGTTATTGTAATGTGCCTGAAATTTCCCTTCTAAATTATCATTCCAGCAATGCTATTTAGCTTTGTGTCACAACAGATGAAGCATGTGATGTGTCTCAGCTGGGATTTTAACTTTCATCTGGAATTCAGTTGCCCAAGTAAGAACATTTTAGTATAATCATAGCTTGAAATGCCTACAAATTGCTACTTCCTATGTACTAGTAATTTTTGCAGCATGTTAAATATTACAAATTCAGATTCTGAATCCTTGAAAACATGACTAATACTGATGTCATGAACAGCCTTTCATGACGTTATTCATTGTTCAAATACAGTAATGTACCTGCAGCCTTGTGATTGGCCCTATCTTCGTATCCAGAGCAACCAAGTATAATACTGGGAACATCCTTGAGACCAGCTGTTCACTTTGTGACAAGGCTGTTATCTTATCAGTTTGCATGCTTGTGATGTAGTTGGCCCATACACCCCCCAGTGGGTTCCATCATGGAAGTCCAGGTGGCATATTGTCTGTTTTATAACTGCAGTTATGTCCCAGCAAACTGAGAAAATGGTGAAGTATTGTGAGTGTTGTTGCTGATGTATATACCTGTAGTAATTATGTGTTCCTGTTTGTGATATCTGTAAGGTTTCAGTGCTGTATATTTCAGTAACACACTATCTCCTATATATATTTACATAATGTATCCTTTTATTGTTATACTATGAAGTTTGTTTATGTTAATAATAATAATGAAGTTGAAGGATACTAAGAGTGAAAGAGTGTTAATAAGTGGATATTAAATCATTCCTGTAAATGTGTGGTTGCCTGTAGCATGAACTTGTGTATCACTACCCTCAGCTGAAACATGAGAGGTGATTCTGATTCATGTAAGGAATATTGAAGTGTGAAGATTCATGTTTTCTGGGATATGAGGCTGTGTAGATTTATAAATAGTTAATATGTCACACTCCCAACATGGGGCATTGAGGAACATTAAAGGAGCAATTTTGAAAGTGCTTGGGAAGAAAATGGGTACAGTAAGAAATGGCAGTATTTGTTATACCACAATACAAATTTACAAAATACCTTGTAATTGAAGGTCAGTTGTTGATAGTTTTTATGTTTTAGTGATTTTAGTTATGCTAAATTTACACATACTTAGAAGTGACAAGAATGTAATTAATGAATGGAGTTCAGTGCAGTTACATACACTTTGAGACAATGATTGAAAGTAATGGGACATAATAAATGATTCAAAAAGACATAATCATATTATCAGAATGAAACAAGGAATAAAGAAGCAAAATGTAGATAAAACAGTACTGCTTTAATCATAGCTGCGATGATTTTCATAGTGAAATAACAAGGCTCATGCAGTAATGCTGATGTGAAGAAAGTCAGTGACATTATGAAATCTACAAGGGAAAGCAGCCACAATCTTTAGAGTAATGGAATTTGACGCATGTCTAGTTGAGGATTCTCTCTATGTGCAGACTTTTTTACAGTGATTTACTTGTAAACACAATTTTAATAACTCTTCCTAAGACCATTTTTTAAACAAATGGTAACTGTTAGAAAACTGTCCTAGAGTGGACCCTTTACACAAAGACCTGCCTGTTCTTGCATCTCATGCATAATTCACAAAATACTTATCAGAGTGAAATGTGTTTCAAACAAATGCAGAGAAATATAAAACATGCATTTTGCACCGGGTGCATGTTTTAGTTGTCATCAGTTTGAAAGATTAGACCTAGTCGCCTGTTGCATCTTCAAAGGAAATCAGCTAAGTTTAGGGCAGCTGACATTGCAGTGGCCCATAGGTTTATATTGCAGAAATGTATGTGGAAGACATCTTGCATTTTTCAGAGTAATTAAAGGAAATTAAGTGAACGCACCAGAACTGTTACGATTATCACCAGTATTAACACTAACAGACAGTCATCATGGTGACAGAGACTGCTTCACAGTGTTCTTATGCACATGCTGTTCAAAGACCCTCGAGGAAATACGTAGTGCGTAACTCATGCTTGTCTGTCTAGCTGTCCACTTGTTTTATCATCCTACCCACATAATGGCATGTACCAGTCTATTATAACTCAAACTTTACATGAAGTTCAAATTGCATATTTCTCAAAAACAGGAAGGCATACAAAAATGAATATGTGAAATAAAAAGTGGATTTTATTGAGATCTGTAACTTAGAGGTTTGGGATTTTTGCCACTCACATGTTGTCAAATATATGATGAAATTGTGATGAAAAATTATTTTTCATTGTCACATGAATTTTGATTGCTTTGTATAATGTGCACTTTACACAGCCCAGTCTTTAGGCTAACAGAAAACTGGATCTTCAAGTAACAAGTTGTGTAATTCAGTATATTTCTTGAACAGTTTGAAGAGCTGTGTTGCATTATCCTGGTTTAAGTAAAGAATGAAAATGATAACTGAAGAATAAAAATGTAGTGTTCAACAGTGTGCTTCACTTCAGTTCCTATTCTGTGTTCCCATTCTGGTTACAGTTTTAGGTGAAGTGGCATACCTGTGAAGCAGTCTGTACACATGTAACAACTTCAAAACTGCTGAAAGGATTTTTGCTCATATTACAGATGTTTGCAAAGAAAATTGTATGGGTGTTTCAGTTTTTATTTAGACCAAAGAATTTTAACAACCACTTTGTATGAAGACCTGCATGCATTTGTAGTGCAACTTGTTAAATATATATATATTTTTTTCTTTTCCTATGGCTCGACAGCCCCTAGGAGGCCTAGACCTCCTCATTTTCGAGGTTTCACGATCACACACTTTTAGACACACCACACTTGGTAGGACTCCTCTGGACGAGTGGCCAGCTCGTTGCAGAGACCTCTACCTGACAACACACAGCACTCACAAGAGACAGACATCCATGCCCCCGGCGGGATTAGAACCCACAATCTCAGCAAGCGAGCAGCCGTAGACCCACACCTTAGACTGCGCAGCCACTGGGATCGCCTGTTGAATATATATCACAGTGAAAAATATTTTAGACACAAGTTTTAGAGGGAATGAAACACATATTTCATTTTCACTGCACCTTTTCTGCAATTCGTAATGGTTTCCAAGATAATTAAACAAAAGGGACATGCTGCATATGTTTCTTGAACTTAGATGTTATGAACATACCAGCCACATATATGAAGAGCAAATATTCATCACTGCACTTAGACTATGAAACATATATTAAATAAACTACATAAATATTTAATTAATTGAAATAATGTGTTATACAGGGGACATGGAATCCTTAATATTGATTGATTATTTATTTCATAATACTTCCTGCCTATTTGAATAGGGCAAAGTATTAATTAGCAATCAGTATGTGTATGTGAATTTAATATTTGTTTGCTGTAGATGGACAGTTCATCACTGTGTAACTTAGTGTAGTGAAGAGCTTTACTTAATGCATGATTTCGTACTGAACAAGGTGTGTGTGAACTGAAAAGTACCATTTTTATTTTTCACATTAATTACATTTCCCTTGTAATTAATTTTAAGATGAGGATTCTCGCATGTCCTTGATAATTCCTTCTGCAAAGTGTGTCTGTTAAGTGTATACTGCATGCTGATACAGTCTTGTTTAAATTAAGTTTAAAATTGCCATATATCAGTCACTATTATGTGTTATATTGATTTAACTACATCTGTGACACTTCTCAGTGTTCAAAGTTTTGTCATCATCATCATGTAGATCTCCATATTATTGCATCCACTTGCATAGTATCTGTCCTTAGCAGGTGAAATATAAAGGATTCTGTTCTCTGGGTTGTGATGATATGTCACTGGGTAATCGATTCCTGATTCCTGACATTTAGGACTTTTACTTTGAAATGTCCGGACTAGTTACCCAATGCCACATCATCATATTCCAGAAAAGAGTCCTCAACCACCTCGCCATGACAACTTCCAATACTGGCAGGTGAGATCTAGACTGTCCTACATCAGGATGGAAAGAGCAGTTGTAACATATAAATTTTTGACAATGGTTTTACATGAGTAATAATACCAACATTCACAAGGACTTTTTCCTCTGTCACCAATATTCAAAACAAACACTATGTTTCGGAAGCTACCTGGTGGTTTCACTTGAGGACAGAAGTAGGTAGCTTCTGAAATATAGTGTTTGTCTTGAATATTTGTGTCAATGGAAAAAGTTTGTGCACATGTTGGAGGTATTACTCATGGAAAGAACAATTTATGTACTCTGGATAGGACTTTATGCACACTTGTTTGTATGGAATTAGAAGAAGAAGGAGGAGGAGGTGTTTTCTTACCCTTTTGCATACTACAGCATGTTTTGCTTCACACACACATGTATCTTGAATTGTAATGCTATTTACACAGTATTCAGAGGAATCGGAATACCCGAACATGTTGTGGAGGTGTGTTCTTTGTCCCTTCGTTGGTCTGAGTGCAGAAGAGCCTACTAACTCCTTTCCCTTTGTTTATGGACTCTCAGTAGCTTTGTTCATACACGTTGCCTACTGTTTTCTGTGTAACATCTGGCATGACACAAAACCAATTAAACATGTAAAAAGATGTAACTAAATTCAGTTTCAGACTGCAGTTTGTTGGGTTTATGTGCAGCAATGAAACCTGTATTATATGATAGGGAATGGGAATCATTTGTGTCTGGCTTAGTGATCCACATCAAAGCCATTGTTTGAAGCCATATCTGCCATTTTGTGTACAATATAGTTAATGTTTCACTCATTAAGAAAAATAAAGCATCAAGAAAGGTCCTAATATTGAATGGGTATATCAGTCTTCACATGTTGTGTATTTAAATCTGTTGTCTTAGGCATATATGTCTTCAGTTTTGTGTTAACAGGCCCAGAATGAGTTTAAGAAGATTGCATGTATCAGTCAGTTAAATGGCTGGCTAACCCTAGTGATTTATATTTATAGCAATTTTTTATGTACATAGTGTTTAATGACATGATTAAGAAGTTATTTATTGTGTATGTGGTGTAGTATCTCCAGAACCACTGAGGCGTGGGAAGTTGCAGAAACCTGAGTATTAGGAGTGCTGATCATTCAACTGTGACATTCGGTTTGTTGTTGTGCCCTGAACAGGTCATGTACTTTAAGAAACAGATACTTACTTACAAGAAGGTGCGGGCAAAATATGTTTACAGTCAACATTCCCATCCCATTCTCTGTCATGCAGCAGTGAGAAGAGATGTTTCATAAACACGTGTATTATTCAGGTGCTATACAAGTAACATGCTAAAATTCACTGTCTTAAGTTTATGGAGAGTTTTATTCAGTTGTTTGTTTGCATTGTGGTGAATGATAAGATATTTGGTTAGAAAGAATGATGAAGTAAAAAAGTACAGATTTAATTTTGATGCTTCTGAGATTGTTGAGAGTTTCAGGCATAACACAGATAATATGTAAAGAAGTTACTTTGTTTTTCCAGATCATGCAGGTTGTGTTAGTAATTCAAACTGCACAACGTATTCAACATGCAACAGGAATGTGTGTAAATGTAACCAAGGGTATCAGCTTGATGACTCAGGACAGTGCACACAATGTCCAGGTCAGAAAATAGCTTATGTCATTCTTTGCAAGCATTTATTAAAATCTTGTTGTGTATCCTGTTAGCATTATACAATATTATATGTACTTGCATAATCCACCTTTCCCTTTTACAGCAAAACTTCATTTCTAGAACAGAAGCATGGCACTTATGCCAAGTCTGTCATACAGTGGAATAAAAATAGTGTCAGTACTTAGACTGGCATTTGTCATTGCAAGGAGTAAAAATATGCATGGTAATCCTTGGATAGCTTTTACCACCAAGCATTAGTGTCCCCGTTAAACGCATTTTCTCTTAAGGTGCAATAAAGAGTGCATATATGTTTATTTTAGTACAGCTGGTCTGAAACTTCACTTGTGCTGGACGTGTCAAGATCACCAGTTTCCTCCTCGGAAATTTCATAGTTGTCTTTGGCACCAAGGATAGGTAGAAAGTGCATGAGAAGTTTGATGGAAATGCTACCTTTGGTTCCAAAAGCAAGTTATTTGCACTTCATTTTTATACTGATCCAAGAAAGAAAGCCAACCACCACTTCAGAACCACGTTGTACACCACGCAATTCTGCAGCAGTGGTTGGTGGGGGGCATTTGAGTCATGCCATTGAGGCAAGGTGAAGATGGGAAGCAGTCAAGAAATGCACCCAGTACATCAGGGAGGATCATAAAACTGCCCATGTGAAATCATTTGTTGTGTCGGTGTCTGTTCTCTTGGTGCTATAAGCTACATACTAATGCAGCTAAAAACATCCCCCAGTTCTGGCAAGATGGTTTGGTAAAATAAGCACAATCAGAATAGTCCATACGTACACCTATTTGGCTAAAGAAACACAACTGTTCTGTTCATTATTGTTTCATATCAGTTTATTTTAATTTAAAACATTTAACATGCCGTTTGTATTGTGTAAAGACAGCTTAATAGAATAAGCAGTGTTACTGTGTAATCTGAGAGGTAAATTTTTTCAGCAGAGGTTGAGACCATAAAGCCAACTAAAGCATGCAATTCAGTGCTGTTTTTTGCTGCCATATGGTTGTGCTGAGATTTTCATTTGGTTTCCATGGAAATTAAAAACAGACAATTCCTTGCTTAAACCAGTTATGCCATGTAATATTGTCATGAATTTGCTCCTTGGATTTTATTGAAGTCCCACTATTAGTTCATATTCATAATAAGCTATTGAAATATTAGTTTGTCATTCACAACTTCAGATTTGGTATTTCAAATGAAATGATTGGCCTAATTGAGCAGTATGGTTCTGAAGTATCATATTGAGCTTGAATTTTATGATAAACTTCCAAAATTATATTTCGTAAAAATTGGTTTTTGTATAGTGAAAGTATCCACCTTCCCTCACTACTCAAAATCTGAAGTTTAATATGAAGTTAATGCCTAACTGTCCAACGTAGATCAAATTCAATATATGTAATATGTTGAGTGACAGTCAACAGGATTACATTTCGTATAAATCTCTGCAAGCTGAAGTTGAATGTTTCCATGTGTGATGATGAACATCTATCACAGACATGTTACTTCAGATATTAAACTTGGACCATATCTGTGAGTATATCCATGCCGTGCGCTGTAGAACTCTCCAGATAGCCGATACACAACCTGTAATATCTGTAACAGTGGGAGTATTTAGATAAATACCATTACTGACCTTCAACAGAAACTGAAGTTACTGAGTATAATATTGGTTTGATGTTGACAGGCCCAGGTGTTTCATGTGAAGAGTGCTGCTACCCTCCAAGCAAATACACTTGTACCAGTAAAAAGATCTGTGTCTGTGAAAGCAACTGCAAGTAAGTCAGTGACAGAAACATCTCTACCTTTTACTCGCAGAGAATAGTGTTTCCTATACCTTGTTTCTTACTCAGAACCTTTATGGACCAAACAGGTGTTGATGGAACTTAAAGTCACAGATAAAAAAGAATATACAGGTAGAGGACTGAGGTCTTCTGGGTTGTTATACTGAGTAGCAGGGTTGTTGATTCATTATGTTTTGAAGGAACATAGTGCCTTCATCTTGGAGTCAGAAGACCTGATCCTCAACATCAGTGCTATGGAAACAGCTCTCGCAATGTCAGTATATAGATATAGTAGGCAGTTCTCAGCATGGCAAGAAATTTTTCTCTTTTCCAAAATGCATACCAGCTCTGTGGCCTGTCCCATCTCCTGTTAGGTGGGTACCGAGGTCTCTTGCCCTGGGTGTCAAGTGGCTGGTGCCTAAAGCTGACCGTATGATTATTTAACTTAAATAATTCTGATTCATTTATAATCCATGTATACCTAAGTTCATATTTTAATATACATCTGCCTATATTTCTTAGAAATTTCATTGCATTTCTGCAAGTAGATATGTATGGTAACAGCCTTTCTCCGAAAAGAACTACACATGATAACACTTAGTATAATTAAAAGAACCTCACAATAAGAAAATTACGTGTGTTCATAAATATAGCACTTTTATTGAAAACATATTTCGATTTAATAATAACTGAATGAGGAAATCAGGAAACTCAGTCTGATGCTCTGAGTGAAGTATCAGTTCTGATTGTCCTGCATTTATATTTTATCGTTCATTTTTAACCTAAATACATTATTAGGTGCGTCTGCAAAATTGCAAGAAGCGACTCTTAGCTTTGTCATGTCTGTCCATCTGTCTGCACGGAACAACTCGGCTCCCACTGGACGGATTTTCTTGAAATTTGATATTTGAGTATTTTTTGAAAATCTGTTGGGGGAAAATATAGTTTGATTAAAATCTGAGAGGAATAATGGGTACTTTACACGAAGACCTATGTAAATTTATGATAATACCTTGCTGCATTCTTCTTAGAACGAGAAATGTTTCAGACAAAAGTTGTAGAGAAAATCAAAACACACATTTTATGTTCAATAACTACCCCCATGCTGTTTATGAGATAATGTGGAAAAGTCTGGTAGAACCAGGCAGGCCACAGATGATATCATAATACAGCAAATGTGCTTTGCATGCTGGATAATTAGGACACAGACAGACTCAGAATATGTAATACTTATTACTTTTCCATGGCAACAATGGTTATTTGAATGTGCCTCCATGTTATGTCATACATTGCCTGTCTTGTTTTGTATGGAAATGTAGGTTATTGTGTCTTCCTTGTGGCTGAGTGTTTCCCCTCCCTCTTCCCAAGAGTATAAAATAATATAGCCTGTACAGCTTAACAGATTTTTGTTATGCCACTACATGTTATTGAACTGTTGCACTTTTTAACTCTCTGATATTAGTTACATCAGCATGATAGGCATGGCACTTGCGAGTGACTAGCATCACTTGGTGTTTAAATTTAGAGTGACAATAGGTCTTCAGAAAATATGCGTAATTTCTAAGGCATCTTTTAGAATGTAATACAGCAACTTGGTACCCACACAAAATCTCAGAATTGTCTTTTGGTCTCATATTGATGACTAATGAACCCTCTTAACTAGAGGTGTAAATAGTTATGATGAAAGATACAAACCACTGTACCAACACAGTCCACATGGAATATTGTTCATGTGTTAACAGTTACAGTCATGCACATTGTGTATGTCTGAAGCAAATTTAAGTGACTCGGAATAAGTCCTATTGGAAATTACTTCAGTGTTAATTTGTAGTTGTCACCCATGAAATGGATTTAAACATCTGAAGGAAAGTAGGCATCATAAGTTCTTCCTCCACTTTGAAATTTTTAGCCATAGAATGCTTTGATGATATGTCAGTCTGTGTTATGTAATCATATAATGGCTATCAGTGATTGACAGTCTCCTGCATAATGTGTGCTGGACAGCACTGTAGTGTCATGTTAAAAAATTCATAAGTTCAGGAACCTTAAGCACACCATGTGTGTGTGTATGCATGCACATACCCAAATGTCCATACGCATACTAGCTGGCAAAAATGGGATCTCTGCAGACACAAACATGCGCAGTTACATACACATACACGATTGCACGTAACACATGCATGGACACCACCACAAATACACTGTGTACATTCATATGGGCTCATGCTTATGCATTGGCATGCACACACCACTTGTGTACAGGTACACACAGTCACATGAATACACATATATAAGAGTGCACTCCTTGCTCATGTTTGTGTGCCCTCCTACATACATGCCTAAAAATTTTCAGTGTTGCTTCATTTATTAAAGTAAGATGAAAAAACTATGTGAGGATTTTTATCTGTTGCTTTCTTTTTCATTCAAAGATAAGAAAAGTATCAGTCTCACCTGGTGGAAGGAGAAAATGACTTAGTATATGTGAAGCAGGAAACTTCCATGTTCCTGTGTTATTGTAAAGATGCAGTACATATATTTTAACATGACAGTTCATGTGTGAGATATGATGTTCACATGGCAGTGAAAATACAGATTGCACCAAATGTTAGTAACAATCTGCGTTAGTGTATGGTGTCATAAACCAGAAGACCACAATCTAAAAATGTAGGCTACCTCATGTTCAGACTTGTGCACTTTTTAGCTTATCCTGTCTGTTTTGGAGAGCAGCATACTGATCAGTTCACATGCTTGGTATGGCTGTTTGTGTGTCGCTCTTGAAACTTCTGAACAAACTGACAGAATTTTACGTAATTTGTTGTGAACATCATGCCACTGAAGACTAGCTCAACCTAATGGTATATATGCATGGAGAGCTAAGAATTCTGAGATGGCCCAAGTGTTTAATTTTGCCTTCATTATTCATCTGTTAAATTTCATTGATTCAGTTCTGACAGCAGTAATCACAATAACATAATACATATTTTTTCAGACTTAGTACAGTCCATATCCACTCTCCCTCCATGATTGCCCTTCTGGATATGCACCTGTCTGGTTCTGGGTAGAATAGTGGGTTTAAGGACAGGAAGTTTGTAGAATTTAACATCCATGAAGTAGGAAAGTAGGCTATGAGAGTTCTGTTTGAAACTCCTTGTTTATTGTTTTTAAGGAACTTTCCTATTATATTTTGAAAACAGCAGAGAAATATCCATGTCATGCAGTGACTTATTATCACTGAACTAATGAATCCATGTTGTGGAATTGGGGGATGTTCTTAAGAAGATAAATAGTAAGTGTTGGAGGATGACAGCAGTAAACCAAGAATTGGCATGAGTGTATATTTAAAAAATACTGAATTTTTCAGTTTTTACACTGCATGACCTTGTCACATCATACTGGGTATCACTGTGCTGCGTAACATTTTTGTGTTACTTTTAATCAGGGAAGCTTCAGAACCTGTTTCCACATCAGATTTGTCTACAATTCACTGATTTTCAAAAATGTTATATGATTCTTTTGAGACATAACACTTCTGTAATTGTATTTTAGAATGAAGAATGCATGCAGCATGCCCTATAACAGGGGTGGCCAAACCGCAGCTCGCAAGCCACATGCGACTCTTTGACATGTAATGTGTGGCTCACGGAAATATGTTGGCTGAGCTCCTTTTTGCATTACAATTCATATAAAACGTAAATAAAAAATTTTGAAGCTTTATAATTATTTACCAGATATAAACTGAGAGTCCACTTGATTAAAACGTAAGTTTAATGTTCATGGTGAGTAAATATATTTAAGAATTTTTGTAACAATAAAAACGTGTGTGTAATATTTGTTCATGTCTTGCGGCTCTCAGACATCTGAAGTTTATCGTATGTGGCTCTTACGTTAAGCAAGTTTGGCCACCCCTGCCCTATAAGCATGGCTTTGCCATTTTTATAATGGTTCAAACATTGGTAATTGTCCATTTCAATGCTTACATTGATATCTTTGTGTTTCAGTGATTCCTTTATTTTGGCTGCACAGATTGCACTTGGAGCAGCTCTTACTATTGCTTTTTTGGCCCTTGCTGCACTGTTCTGGAAGACATGTCGACAGTGAGTTCATGCTGATTTATTGATAAGTGTGTAATGTGAGAAAGTCTATTTAATTTGAAAATGAAGGTGGCTGACATGTGACCCCCTTGGTGATTCTATGCAGCACACAAGCATATAGTTTGGTGTCTCGGATTAAGACCAGACTCTGGTTCAGAGGAAGTTCAGTATTCAGTGTCCATTAAGATTGGTGCAGATTTTTCTGTGCACACACAGGAACTTCTACCTATGTGGCTAAGCCTAAAATTATGGACATTTATAGGACATGGGAGGTGAAGATCCACATATATATTTGGACATAAAAGATGTACAACATGGTCAATAGATCTAAAACCTCAAAGGATATGTCAACCACAAGTAAAACAACTGTACTTCCAACATTTATTTTGGGAAGACTCTCTTCCCTCTCTGCTAAGCCACCTTCCTCTAATAATATGACTGCTGCTGCTACAACTGGTCATCCCCTTGCACTTTTCACTGTTCCTAAAACACAGGACATAATGATTTTGCAGTGCATTATAAAACTAATGTGGACACTACCTGGAAACTCAGCTTATCCTAACAACATTGCTGCTCCCTTGCTGATGAAGGGTATGTAAGGAAGTCCCCAAGATGCAAAAACAAAGGCACCACTCTAATCCCAGTGAGGGGTTTTAGATCCACTGATCCTACTGTGTGTATGTGGGGGTAGGGGGGGGGGGGGGAGAAAATCATGACATTAGGAAGGTGCGTTAGTGAAAATTTCAAGTTCTATTTCTGATATTCTCATTTTTTGTTCTGAAATGCATCTTCAGCATTTCAGTAACTCATTCAACTGTTTCATGATCTAACAGTCGCAATGGATCCAGAGGGCACTTATCATCATTACTTCGTGAACAGGAAAGCAGCCTCACATCAATTCAGCGATTCGTCCTTCAGCGGCTAAGGGACCGACCGCCACGATATGAAGATACCAACCAGATACAACTGGAGAAACCACCCCCATATCAGGAGGCTGTCCCAAACTGTGAGGTATGTTCAGTTTTGTTCTGTACTGCATATGCTCCTACTTACACACTTCTGTTTTTCCATGCTTTATGTTAGATGACAGTATTTTGAAACATATGCAGTGCAGCATCCCTAGTGTAATATTTTCAGTGGATATGAACAGAACTTGCAACACCCTTAAGAGACATACAGATTGTGTATTTTTGTATGGCTTGTATTCAGGTTTCAGTGATGTAAGAGTTTCTTAATATTTGATTTGTTGTTCCCTTTAGTTTTTCAGTCTTTACAACAGTCCAGATTATGTGTAAAATTAACCTTGTCTTGGTTATTATTGTGTATGGCAATCACAGCAAATGAAATGTAGATATCACGAGACTTCTACAGAATAATATGGAATCTGGCCTTATTCCACTTCTGAAGTAGCCACATTCCAATTACTGTTGCATCTCTAGGATTAATTTTTTCTGACAACTTGTCAATCAGTACAAGACATATCATGGTATAGAGCTGCTTAGTTCAGTGAGGTCCACATGTTTTAATATATGAAAGGATATATGAAGTACTCTTCACAGACACCATGTTAGAATAAAGGTAAAGGTAAAGCAATCCCATTACAGGCCTGGACAGACCCTTAGGATTCCAGGAGGTTGAGGCTCCCAGATTTCTAGACAGTCAGCACATGAAGGTGGTAAGGTTGTCAGCCCTACGCACCGGCCGCCTTTACCCCCCAGGAAATATTCCTGGTACTCATTTCTGTTAGAGGCTGAGTCGACCCCAGGGCCATAGTGCGGCCAGAAGGTTATGTCAATGAAAAATTCCAATGACACCATCGGGAATCGAACCCATGACCTTCCGGCTTGTAGCGCAGTGCCTCAACCAACTGCGTCACTGCGTGCCTCACTATGTTAGACTTTGGTTATTATGTTCAATATATCATGAATGATATATACACAACAAAATTTTAATTTCACTAGTGGCTACAACCCTGGTTGAAGAGAATCTCTTTATCAACATTGTGTACACTAGAATAAATCTTATACTGTGCTTACATACTCATGTCAGCTGCAAGTTTTATTCCAGGCTGGATCAAAATTGAATTTGGTTACAGAGTTTCAGCTTACTGCATAGAACAGACCTTTGTGTGAAGATGATGTAGTTTTCCAACTGGTCTATGGAACTCAAAAGTTAATTACCACATTAATGACAACAGTCCACTTTTGAACTTTGTCCTAAGGCAGTCAAATTCAGGTCACATATTGTTCTCTTGTCTTTACCTCTGTTCACAGTGATCTCTTCCCTTGTATGCATCTTTTTTTCATGCATATACATACCCTGTCCATCCCAAACTTCTTGACTTTATACTCCTGATATGTGGTGAAAATTAAAAGTAGTAATGAGGGTTAGTAAAGATTGATTGTAAAATGTCATAAAATATCTATCCTGAATATTATTATTATGTAGAGATGTCCAAATGTGGAAAAAAATGGAACAGTACCATCTTCTAAGCTGGGGCACCATGTAGTCTGGTAGCAGGTACTGACATTTCGGAGGAACCTGCTGCTTTTGTCTTCTACTCTGAAGACAGAGGCAGTAGGTTCCTCCAAAACGTCAGCACATTTGTACCACTATGTGGTGTCATATCCCAGAAAACACTGTTCTTTGTATTCACTGGCATGGGAACCTCAACTCTCATATGGCAAAGTTAATAGGCACTCAGATACTGTAAAGTGTCTGAAATTAGTCATATAAATATTGTAAAACTGGAGCTTGTTTGACAACATACATATGGGATTTATACACTGCATGTGCTAGGAAAGTGTTATTGGTTTATTCTGTTGTTACTGGTAATTACAGTTTGGTAAAACTTGGTAGGTCATTTCAAAGCTGTGGCCTTGTAATTTGTGTATTTTGTTTGTCTCAGGTTCCTGATATACAGGACACTTCACCACCTCCATACTGTGAGGCACTTCATTCATCAACAGGCAGTACTCTTACTGAAGAAAACGAACCAGTGCAGCAAGCAAACATACCAATGGTATCTGACACTAGGACACAGAGAGACGGTGAAAACAGATTGTCAGACAGTTGTCAGTTACGTAGAGCAGACAACCTTGGATACACACTACATGAAGCCAGACAGACACAGCATTCTGAAACTGAACTGTACATGTGATAGCAATGCAGCCTTACGTGTAAGCTTTATACTCTCTTGCCCCTCAAATTCGTGTTCTAGATTTGTATTTCTAGAATTCCCGTTGTACCTAGGTAAGACTGTTGTAACTTTTTAAATGCCACAGATTTCTGCACAGTTAGGTAGCTCTGTACTAACATTGCCCCAGAGATTCTATGATTAAAGCATGGGACCAGCTATGTGGACATATGCTTTGTGTTTTTCTGTGGACAGGTGCTTAAAATAGGCAGGAACTTGGGATTTTGGCCAATAATAGGTTTTGGTATTCACAGTGTTGAATGTTTGGGTACTATTACCAGAGTTGCTTCCTTTCCTTCATAAGTAAGTTTTACAGTAAACACTGTGAAATAATGCCAATCCCAGTGGCTGTGCGGTCTAAGGCGTGAGTCTGCGGCCACTAGCTTGCTGGGATTGCGGTTTTGAATCCCGCTGGGGGCATGGGTCCCTTGTGAGTGTTGTATGTTGTCAAGTAGAGGTCTCTGCGTCGGGCTGATCACTTGTCCACGGGAGTCCTGCTGAGTGTGGTGTGTCTAGCTGACTGTGATCATGAAGCCTCGATAATGAGGAGGTCCTGGCCCACTAAGGGTTGTTGCACCTTGCAGGGGGGAGGAATTGTGAAATAATGCTGTAAAAGTGACTACAGATACATATATTCTGTTCAGAAAAGCAGTGAAAAAAGGCATACATTTTCGACCCTATAAAAATCTGTGCTCTACTAAGTGTTCCACTACGTGGTGAAACCCAAAAGTACTCACAGTTCTGGTATGAACAGTTAACCACTTTCAGAACATTCTGAAGAGGAGCCAAATCGCTATCCCTTGATGTATGGATTGAATGTGTGCTGATATGTGTAGAGAGTTTGCTGTTTGACAGTGATGCGCCTCACAGTAAAGTTGAACGAGACTCCTTATATGGTGGAGGTCCATTTATAGTAAGAGTTTGTAATATCGGGGAAAACTGTGATTAAAGTTAATACTTGTTATAGCTACATTTTATTTTGGCTACCTAAAAATTGCATTCACAATGTTGTGTATTTTTGTAGACATCACATTCCAACTGGTAGTAATAGGAGTCTATGAAGCAATTACGAGGTATGGCTCAAAACTGAAATTGTTAATGATTCATGTTGGTAAATGAGAACAGAAAATACTAGTGGTAAGCTAGCGACTTCCTAGCTAATACTTTGCAGACAGAGCATGACTTGAGGAACATCGTGCCTCCAAGGACGTACTGTACATGTTAGTAAGTCGTATCCATTGGAATTGTGCTTGTAGCACTGTATTATCACTGATGGAGAGTGGGGTCACAGATAAAACGAACATGAGGGACCCAGTTGGGGTAAGAGCTGGACAACCCACGAAACGTCTTTTTGTGCTCGACATTAATCCGTGGAAACTGGGGCGGGAAATGACGTCATGCTTCGATCGCTCAGCTAGTTCTAGTTTCCTGTCTGTGGCAATTTAGTTTGTGGATGATAATTGTCCAGCCCAAAATTTTCGAAGATTATCATAAAAAATAAAAATATTGAGAAACAAACTTCCTTTACAGAAGCAAGCAGAAGTTTAGAGCCCATATTATAGGCATGTATAAGAGGGACGCTTTTACAGTTTCCATGTAGAGGGGGACTCCATGAAAGTATAAGTGGTTTCATTTCACTATTTCGTAACAAATATTCTGACGAGGTGTATGACTTTTTCTATACGTTAACATATACACGTATATTGGATTGGCGTCTTTCAACAACATACTTGTTCTCTAGTTTCATGAACCTACCCCTGTCATGAAGTCAGGATCGCAGTGCTGTATAAATTACAGAGCGACATAAACGTGCTGTGGGTTGTGGCATAAGTAGCGTGTAGGAAGGTTGGAATTCAAAGGCGGAGGGAATATCAACGGTAAGATTTGTGGTGTCTCTCTTTTTTTTTTTTTTTTTGAATTCTGTACCATGCCCTAAAATATGTGGGTAATTATAGTGGTGTAAACCTACCAAACAATTGAATACACTACCAAACAATATTTGTCCGTTTCGAAGTACTGTAATAGTGATGGACTAGTAATGTCAATGTCACTGCTGAAATTCTCGTTGCGGAAATAAGTGACATTACATTTTGTTTGTAGTTCAAGTGTAGGTTTGTGGTATGAATTACTGCAAGGCATACAACTTTTCCTGTGTGTTATTTATTTATCCTTTTCCCGAGAAAACATGTGAACAAACTATGGTGAACCGGAACTACACATGGTTCACGTCTATGTTAGTTATGCACATTCCTCGTGTCTCAGGGCAGAATGCCATGATGTAGAACATTTTTTGCCTAATAGCACACTTGTTTCAAACATAAATATAAATACATAGTATTATCTATGTACAATGTTTGAGAAAACGGCTCTGATATAGTTTAGCCCGACCACAGCACGAAAATTTTCAGTAGCAAGGAAGGCAGACTGCGTCTAGACGACCGTGTGTGGTAGGAGCGATGGAAAGAGGTGGAGCAATGTAAGCCGCGTCCACGTTAGTAAATTTGTTGTTGTGTGTTGAATGTGAAAATTCAACGCACAAATTTTCGCCGCAAGGTAAATGTTCTTGCTAAATAAAACTTTACGTTGTACACTGTGCGTCTGTGATCAACACGTGCGTTTGTTTACTAGTGGTTTATTAATAATGTTTATAACAATCTGCCTCCACCATCTTGATTTTTAGTTTGATAAAGATGTTTTATCCAATAACGTCTTGTTTTATTAAGCTTCTTCTCCTTTTCCTTAATTAAATTATGCATTACAATAACAGCAGCACATTTCTTTTTCATTAACAATGTACCAGACATGATCAAATAAAATATTGATATTAATTTGATTAAATTTAAGTGTGGCAATATAAACATTCATCAAAAGCACTGCACATTCACAGATACGTCCACACTATTACTATATTTCGGCGCAAATCTCTTTCATGTTTTTAAAAAAACCGATAACGAATGGATCGTGTGCGTTGAATGTCACGAACATTCTTGTGCGCGTTCATATGCGGCACACACGTCCACACTGAGATAAATTTGATAACGCACGCACAAATTTGTGTCAAATACAAAACACAACAAAAATATTTATTAATGTGGACGCGGCTTTACGTATGGTTTTGATGGTCGGGGGGCGCGGGGCTGCGTGCGCAGGCCGGAGCGACCAGTCCACATCTATGACAACGGGAAGGAACATCGTGAAGGGGTCAATGCCACGTGCGCGGCAAGGAGATGCGAACAAATATTCGGCAAGGCAATCGATGTAGTTTGTCTGACGGTTGTATGCGTTGAGGAAAACCTTAACATGTGTCCAGGTTGCCTCTATAGTGTTTGTATGGGCGCCAGTCCGTCCAGGACGAGGTTGAAATTTCGCGCCGACTGCAACAGAGAAATAACCTACAACCTAACCTAAGTTTGTCTCGAGTGGCCGTGTAGTTAACAGACTGAGACAAACGTTGTATTCAAACGTGTTGACGCGGCTGTGCGCCCGAGAAGACTATATTGAGACAGAACCGTTACTGGAGTATGGAGGACGAGGTTCAAATATCGCGCCGACTAACAGCGACATAGCCTCCACCCTAACCTACGTCTGTCTCAGGTGGCCATGTAATGCCTGCGTGTACAGAAAAGGAAAGTTTGAAATGAGCGCTCCAAGTTGGAGGGAGATGGGGGCGCGGCCGCAACGCTCCACGCCCCAGACCGTACGTGAACTTCATCACAGCACACCGGATACACAGGTGTCGGGCTAAACTACATCAGTGCCTGTCACTACTCCAAGCATGCATATTGGCAGTATATATATGAATATACTAAGTAAAAAACTCATGGCCAACCACCAAGCTGGTCCTCCAATCTTGGGGAAGGACAAGGGCACAAAAAATATCTCAACGTACAAATGACATCACGTTGCGAAATTCGGCGACACCCCGACAATGACATCAGTACTTGGGAGATTTACACACCTAACCTACATGACGAAGCTGATGGCACTCGCATGACAACGCACAAAATTTTACTATGTCCAGCTGCCCTGACAGGTCACATAGTACACTGCAAGTGCAGATTATGGAATCATACTTCTGCATTACAACTCTAGACTGCTCATACAAATACATTTATTTCTGTCCTCCTTCCAGCAGACAAGGGACTAGACATGGGCAATGCATGTGGGGGACAACGTCAATGTCCCTTACCTGAAGAATGTATGTCAATAATATTCCCAAACCGTTTGATGGTCTTGTACACATCACAGTACTTTAAAAGATTCATTTATAAATTAGAAAACGCATAAAACAACGTCCACAAAACTTACCACCTTTTCAAACAACCCACCTTACAAAATGGCGACCGCAAACATGGCTGGCCCTTCCATTCCACGGTTTATTCCGTTGGTTAAGCCTAATAGCAAATAATACTTCACGATGGATGAGAATATTTCCTGTGATGGCCTCAGCTACTCCGGATTCTTTTTGATTTATGCATGGACCACACAATTTGACCATGACAATGTGTTAATGTCTTTGCCAAGGTGAATGCATTCATTTCACTTGAAAGTGGTGCAGTTATTCCCAAACACCAAAGAACACCATAAGCATACAAAACGCATATCAGTATTAACTTGTAATCTTGAACAGAAGCTGCTAACATAGTAACAGATGTTTTGTACATTTTTAATTTCATGTCATACATACATTTCTACAGTAGGAATGCTCAAAATCTTACCAATAATTATAAAAAGTGAATTCTTTGTACGGGGCATAATGTTTCCCTTGCATGGTTTTCAGTAATTCTGTGTTTGTTATTGACATCTGAAAATCTGAAATGCAGTGATGATTATTCATGAGAAATATTTCCTAAAATCAAGAAATATGAAGCCCTACTACACAAATTAAGTTACAGAAGCAAAAATACATTACATACAAGATTAATGAAATTTTGGAAGAAGCAGGGCATTCAAGTGTTATGTTTGCTCAGATTTAAACCATAATGATAAGAGCCCAATGTTTTTAAACAGTACAGTGCACTAAATGTTCCTTTCCCATTATGTAATAAAAGTTGATTTTTGGGGGAAAAAATAACAACTGTTACCTAAGAATAGACGTCTTTATATAGACGAGTTCCTGATGAAGAAACATACTCTAAAAATTAAATTTAATGGCTGAACTAACCCAAGCAGGACATACAGTGTGCTGCGAGTATTGGATAATTCCAAAACATGACTCTTGAGGTACAAACATAGACAAAGATTACAGAAATGAAGAATTTTCAAGTACTTGTCAGATAATGCCTCCGACTTTTCACTTCAGGTACTGCAGTAAATGAAGAAACACATGATGCCTTGAAAAATGTTATGAAGATTTATATGCTCTCTTTGTATGGGTCTACAGAAATCACACACTCTTCCTGGAAGTTCTTGTTAATAAAGACGATCAGATATGAGAAAATAGATTCGGGTGTACTGAACAGCCGCTTATAAACGTACTGTTCTTGTCGGAATAGTTGCTGTAAAGAAAGAAAACTTTATTTCTGGATCGTTAATTGCAATAATTTAATTCTCAGAAGTAACATTACCTACGGGCAATACCAGTATATCAGAATTGCAACAATTCAACATCTCACATTCTGAAACTGGATGGCAGCATGGATAAGAAATACCAATTTCACACACTTACAATATTCCAGATATCCACCTGCTGGGACACTACAATAGAAGTTTGTTATCCCATGCATGAAGCTCTCCAGTTACTACCATTAAGCTTGTACAGGCAAATTACTGTGCTACATCCTCTCACTGCTGTTTCACATAAATGGCTGAGGAACATAGCAACAGCTCTTGCCTATGTGCCAAGTCATCTGCAGTTGACTTCACTTTGGTTACATTGTCAATATTAATTCCAGGCAATACAGTATGGTACACAAAATATAACTATGAGGGGTCTTGGAGATAAAAATGCATTAATTGAGCCATTCTGGTGAAACTACACAACAAATCATTCTGAGTGTTCAAACTTCAAAAACATGTAACTTCAAACGGCTAGAGTTTTTAAGAACTGTCCAAGTGTGATAAACTTGTATATTTGGTATTTAACAACATAATTCCCACGGAACAGGCTAGCATTACAGTCTGCATAACAAAATGATAAGAAACATACAGGATTTTAGAAACAAACTTACCAAATTACACAGTATATAACTAAAGTTCAAGAGAACTAAGTTCATATATTAAACCTGCTGAGCCTCTGAGCAAGACTTAATTTGGCCTCTGAATACTACAGTGGGAAATTACTTTCAGAACAATTTTACTTTTTCACAGTGGGAATTCATTCTGAAAACCCACGATTTTAATTCATACACTTATTTTATGGATAATGGCTATTTAGCAATGCCAATTTCAAACACAGCTCAAGGATGAGCCACACAGTTTATCTAATCAAATTTAAGACAGACTTCTTCCCCACTTTTCAGTCAGAAAAACCAAGAAGAGAGAGAGACAGACAGATAGAAAAGTGTTTTATTTAATGACTACTGTCAATTGCTAAGATTATATAGCACTGGGGACTATAACTAGTGGAATGACAGTGACAGTGGAAAACCAAAGTACCCAGATAAACCTGTCCCAGTGCCATGAGCCATGGCAAGGCCAAAAAGAGCAACAAGAAGGTGGGGTGGAGGGGGATCCTAAATTTGCAAAATATGAAATACAAGGCAACAACAGTCTTGGCAGGCAATAGACTCCTTCCTGACACTAGGGAGTACAGTTCTTCTGCAGTTTTTACAATTTCCATAAACATAATGAAATTACAGCATACTATATAATTCATGATTATCATCAGCTTCATGATCCCCTTCTAAATTTGTGATAACTGCATATTGTATGTAATATATCCTTTCCACTGCCATGGCTACAGCAAGCAGCTGATATTGATGGCTTACTCTGCTCCATTTTTAACTAGAAAACCCAAAAATCTGATTTTAGTCACTGACTGACCAAACATAATAGCATATGAAAGATCTTTGTAAAGCAGGTAAATGAAAGTGTGTGGGTATATTCATTGTAGCAATCTTACAGACATGTCAGGACACTATATTTGGTCCACTTTCGTTCATACCTAAATGTGCATAATCAAAATTAACATACAACAGTATTCATGCCATTGTGGATATTATTTAATGTGCACTGAAGGGTGATAACATAACGAAAGTACAATAACTAATTTTCAGTTTGGGATAAATTATGCATATTATCACAAGAGAGGCAATGTCATTCTAGTTATTTTGTTGTTTTACTGTGACTACACTGTACTGTGGACAGGTGATGCAGACATGAGATTGAAGTGCAGAATCAATCTATCATTAACATTAACCATTCAGTAAGGCTCCTTTCCATCAGCAGTTATGTTTCTATGAGGGACAGCCCACTGAGACTCAACATTCAATTATGCAAACCTGAATCTAATCTATTCCATTTTTATGTGTGAGAATGGCCATCATTGGTAAACAATTCCTAAAACATCTCCATTTCTAATGCAGCATTCACACCCATAATCACATGTTAGTGTACTGGCTCACTAGCCAACTGTACTGGTGAGTAATCATATTACTGGCTAGTATGTTGCAACAAGGTTTGTATGTGTAAAGCATTTATGATGGAAATTTAGGAATGTGATCCATGTGGACATGGATCAACTCCACTTTTTATTAAAGGCAAGACAATGTGTATAACACCATCATGGAGCAGTTATGAAGAATTGTCATCAATTTTACAAGATATTTTTATTATGATGTTTTCCAGTGAGCAAGCAAACTGGCAGCTTGTATTTCAGTGACAATAGCTCTCTTTCCTAACTTCTCAGGCCCAGGTCAAAATCTGACAGCACTTATATGTAACTGCATGTGATTGACAAGTTCTAAGTGTGATTACATTTAATTCACTCAAATGTTTTCTGTTGTGCACTGACACCCTGAATGACTCAATTCTCAACGAATGAACACAATAATAAATTACAAAAATTAACACAGGTCAACTCAAAATATGAACTAAATGATAATATGTTACATTCTCACTGCTCCAGTAAACAAGAGCTTCTACATTCTCAACAGGCGACAAAAGCAGCAACACATAATCACAGTACAACTGCAAAATTCCAGTCCCCTTGGTTTTACTCAAACATCAGAAGCTGAAATCTGAACTTCTAATGTCCATTTCACTCAATTTCATGACATTTAGTTTTTCTATGTGCAAGAAAAATTGTTTCATTTTTTGTCAATTTGAAATCTTGCAGGGAAATGGAATGTTACTGCATATTTAACGTATGTTCATTCCATGAAAAACAAATAATAAAACACTGTGGGACTGTACATAGTTCTCTTTTCAACAACAGCTGTTGATTCATACAAACAGAAAGTATAAAGATATACCACATTTACTGGAATGCAAGATGAGACTCCCCACCTAAATTTGGCACTTAAATATGTGGGGTCATGTTGAATTTAAGTCTGAAGCACTGAAATGGACTGTGTGTGTGTAGCATAACTGTCATGAGTGGAGCCTAAAGAGAGAACACAGAACCATGTAGTAGTACAGTTCACTTTCATGATTCGATATGCCAATAAAACAGGAGACCATGTAGAAAAATGGCTACAAGTGTAAGTGACATTCTAAAATGGATCAGGCAAAGTTGTGACATCAACTTTACACTAATGCTGATTAACCATACTGAGAAAACCAATAATACTCTACAGAGTGACACTGATCGGTAACAGCAGATGGAATCGGATGTGTTTTGTATATTAACCACATAAAATTAATAATAAGATACTATGGCATGCATGCACACACACACACATACACAGAAATACTTTTAGTACAATCCTCATACTTAGCTTCCACTTCATATGTTCTTTCCATGTTCTCTCGTCTAAAAATGCAAAATACAGTACCTTTGTTAGTGAGAATTTTCAGAGCGGGAGAAAAAAGAATTTTAAAGACATTTTGATAAGATTTTGATTTCAGTAACAATCTTGTTTAAACTGGAAAGGCATTTGAATAAATCATCGTAACACCTATGACTATGCAACAACACTTCTGGAAATACTTTGATGATGAGAAATGTGTGAGGAAAAGAATGTCTCAGGTTTAAAAATGTGTTGTCTTTGAACATTCATTCAGCTGAATCTATGAGAAAAACAACTGAGAGCTGTAATCTTGAGCATCATATACACAAAAGCTGGGAAAAGTACTTCCTGCTTCAGAGCTTCAGACAGCAATATGCATTTCCGGAAAAAGTAGCATCTGCATGACTATAACTTTCTGTTTCTTTACATCAGAAACAACTCGCTGTTCTTGATTCACCACATACAAAATTATACTTCTTGCACTACAGCTGCAGTAGAGAAATTACATAACTTTCTACAGTACTAAAACTCTTGATTTGTCACAATAATAAATGGTGATGCCAAAACTCATCTACTAATTATTGCCATTTTCTCTAGGAATATTTGAATTCCTAGATTTACTACCACTTGTAAAAAAAAAAAAAATGCACTGGACAGGCAAAACGAAAACTGAAAACATAAGGAGACTGTAATTATGGGTACATCATAAAAATGAGAGCCATCACCTTACACTCATTCATTATACATTACCATGATGTACACTACATTTTTCCTTTTAATTTCGTACATCATATTCTGGTCAGAGTAACTCTGTAAGGTTATGTATCTCATCTTATTAGATTGGGGCAGCAGTGATCCATGTTACCCACCATGAATGTAACTAACCAAATACTGACTGAAACTCCAAGTAGTGCCAGAATCCTGCTAAATAAATATAAATTTCAAATTAACATTTCTGTAATGAACAACAAAAGAGAAAGGAAAAGAGATCCTCTAATTAATAATTGTTCCAATTGTGATCTGCTTTTCCACAAATTAAATTTGAACTTTAACTTAAATTTACGTTCAATATATCACAACTTACAATCCAATCGAAATCAATGCAACTCTCTACAACAGAAAAACTGGCACATTACAAACAGAATGAAATTATTTGGATCAGCAGAGAACACCTAAAGCACAACTTCTCTCTCACCACTAAGAGATCTGCGATGTAAGATTGATGATTGAACACACAACTGATTATAATGATTACAAATGACACACGACAGCAGGGCAATGGATATGAACACTGTTTACCAAATGCCACTGCAGCTAAACAAAGCCACATAAAAAATGTTTGCATTGTACGTTCAACAGCACGACACCAGTCTGAAAATTCATTAATTTCATCACACGGCAGCTGTCAACAAGTCCAGTTTATGCCGGGCCTACTATATAACACCTATACCTAAATCCTAGCCTCACGAATCATGACGTGGTGATGGCCAATGGGGGAGGTGATGGCTGCTTTCAGCTCTGTTTGACACGTTTGCGAGGTGGGCCAATGGGGGGTATCTGTTGTGTGGCCAGTGCTCTGAATGCCTCTGCTATAAGGTGGGGATGGGACTGAATCATCGATTTCCAGCCAGCAGTCTCCATTACATCCGTTGCATGCCTGCAACAAACAACTTAACATACACAAACCGTCATTTTCACTCACTGAAACATTGGCAATATACATATTTACATTAATAAAGAGCTGCTACTTCCTACCTTGTATAATTCTGGAGAAATTATGGTTAACACATTCACTGCCAAAGTCAACCTTGGTCGATTTACTTATTTACATTTTAAATTGCCAGCTTCGACTTTAGTCGATCTAAAGTTTACTTTGCTCTTTTGCCTTAAATAGGCTACGCACACAATAATTTCTGTCAGGAAATATATTTTACATATTTATTAATCCCTAGCTGACGTAACAAGAAAAAATATATGCATTTGGTCATGTACATTAGGGTAAAAAAATATCATAAATATATCACAACGTTTATGTTTAGTCTCAAGCTGAGCAAGAAATTTTTGAGGCTGCAGTCAGTAGTGTTTTCCTTTCTGTGAAGTTGTTTGTGAGTTTATTGACACATAAAGTGCAATATGGCTACTAGGAAAAGAAAACTGCTTAGAACTGAAGCAGATATAGTGGCCTCTATTGATGAGGAACTTGCGAATGACAGTGATGATGAGAACGACATTTCAGACTCGGGTCCGGGCCCTAGTGTAGACAGGTTTTGTAAAAAAGATCGTCAACCAAGTATTCCACTCTTCACAGGAAATCCAGCAGTATAATTTGCTGTTCAAAATGGAACAGATATGATGAAATATGTTCATAATTACATCACTCCAGAACTCATTCAAAGTCAATCAGACAAATTTATACGCACAACAACAGATCGCAACAATGCCATAACCCATTACTAAACATGCATGTAGTGAACAATGGAAACCTGTGGCAATATATGTAATGAAAAAATTTCTTGGTCTGATGTTCCTTACAGGTGTAATTCGAAAAACAAAATTAGAATGGTACTGGTCAACAAGAGACATTTTACTAACACCCATTTTTTCACAAACAATGTCTAGGAACAGATTTCAAATTATCCACCTATACCTACACTTCAACGACAATACTGCAATAGGAACAAATGAAGACTGACTGTACAAACTTCGACCAATATTAGACACTGTAGTCAATAATTTCAAATCTAATTATATTCCTGAGAGCGAGATTTCACTTGATGAAGGCATGCTTGGCTGGCGGGGTTGTTTACATTTTCGCGTATACAACCCTGGTAAAATAACAAAGTACGGTATTCTGGTACAGATGGTATGTTAAAGTATGTCAGGCTATATTTGCAACATGCAGATATATGATGGCAAATGCGGGCCTTTGACTGAAACAGTAAGTCTTCTACTAGAGCCTTATAAAGGGAAGGGTTACCATCTGTATCAAGATAATTTTATAATAGTGTTTGTCTGGCTGAGGAACTGCTTCAGAAATCAATTCAGTGTGTGGCACAATTAGAGTAAATCGTGGTTTGTCCTCCTCGGGGATTTAAATACCCGGCAGTGAATGTGTTAAGAGACAACATCACAGCATATTTAGTTAACATTTTAATGAAGTTTTCTCCATCTACCAAAAAATAGCATAATTTTTGTTTCATTACACCTGCAAGATGGATCAGAAAAAATGTTATCATGCAAGAAGAATGCTATAATAACAAAACATTTAAAAGGAAGAGACTGTTTCCAATTCTCCATACCTAACTTTGCTTACATGCTGAACAGGTCAACTTATTCTTACTTATTTACTATTCACTGTGGCAGTCCTTAATTACAGGGATTCAACAAAATGACTTCCTGAACCTTCCCACAAGTCGTATGAAATTCCTATCAGTAAAACTTACAGATATTAATCCTACAATACTGCACATTTGGTCTTTCACAAGGAATTAGACAGACAGCAAATATTTTGTTTGGTTATCAAGCTGAATGTTAAAACAATTTTTCTACAAGTACACTATTGTAATACATGCATATCCATTTCAATGAGTGGGCATATACTCGTATGTCTCCATACTAGTGTTGTGGAAGGATATGAGTCGAAAACATGTGGGAGAAGTAACAAGTTTTAACACATAAATTCACTCATTCTCGCATACAATTTGCGAAAATATCCCATTTTATGTGGGGAAAACACAGAACATACTGATATAGATTAAATTTCACCCATAATTAAATGTACTCAGCTTTGTTAAAAGGACAGAAGGAACAAGACGAAGAAGGTTATATTTTTTGGTCTGAATGCTGTTTTCTGTAAACAAAGCCAAGTACAATAGATCTCAACTTATTTTAGAATACAAGCAGCTTGATCACAGTTCTGCATATGCAATCCAACTGAATTTCTTATTTCAATCGACTCATTTCAGGATACAAGCAGTTTAGTCACAGCTCTACGTATGCAACCTAACTGGATTTCTCACTTCAATTGACTTAGGATACAAGCAGTTTGGTCACAGCTCTATGTCTGCAATCTAACTGAATTTCTAATTTCAATTGACTTATTTTGGATACAAACAGTCTGGTCACAATTCTCTGTATGCAACCTAAATGGATCACTAATTTAAAAATAACACACAAATAGATGAAATAAATGGAAACTAGAAGATACTACACAATAAGGAACTTCATGAGCACAGGATTCACCTAGTATGATTAGGGCACTAAATTCATGGTTATGTGGTCTGGGTATGTGGCTCAGATACAGCAGACAAAAAATTACACAATCTTATTGGGAAAACCTCAAGGGTAATGGCTGCTTAAAAGATAGAGGAGTTTGGAGGCTCATATTAGAATGGATTTAGGAAAATAGGTTGTGACGAAGGGAGGCGGATGCACTTGGCTCAGGTCTGTATCAAATGTTGGGCCATGATATTAGCAGGTTCAGTATTTTAGGTACACTACCAAACAGTTAGTTAATACAGCTTCATTAATTTCAGAATTAACACCATGAAGAACCATCTCTCTTATAGAAAAAACAGTACAGAGAGTAGAATCTGTTGTGTACAAACCACCAAATGTGTTATGATTATGTATGTGTGAACACCCAAATTTTCCAACTTAACCCTTTAACTGCTATGCCCAGGATATCTCAGGTAAGTGCAGACCTTGGCATGTCACTTGTACTTTGCCCAGGATATCCAAGACTGTAATTTATGCAATCTTTAAAAAAATTTCAGATAACACTTGTACATTCTGCAACAAACATTACCTACCCTGCCATCTTTTGACAAACATTTGAATGCGTGGCTGCACATTTTTCTTACAGTGCTTATCAGTCAGCATGATAATAAATAATTAGCAGTGAAAGGGTTAACTTTCAACAAATGAGACTAAACTTCTCTTTCTTTACAACAGGGCCTTGCACGAAATAGGTAAGCTCAATGGGATCAGTGAGGACTTATACTGGGAGGCACTCTTTCCAAATCTCAGCTACATTACTGGTTATAACACAGGTTTATCATGATTTTCGTTAGCCAATCCTGTACCTTGAAATTTTCCAATTCACCCCTAAATTGTACACACCCATATACCTTACATAACCTAATATTACTAGACACAGATGACACAGACATTAAATAACCCACTAATAAAAAGGACTGGGCAAATTTTGGTACAGTTTAATTCTTTTAAGGTTACTGATAAGAACCTTCAGGTTCTGTAACAGAACTTGTTGAATAGCTGATTACCTACCCACTGCTCAAGGTAGATGCTGTACCAAGTAGGTAGTTATGATATTTATCCAACTATAAGATGACCTCAGGTATAAGACCTCCTTCACTGTGGAAAGTTTTAAGGAGAAATAATTTTATTACTTTTCCAGATAAAATACTTTTTAGTGCAACTATCTGGCACAAACATAATTTCTTTTCCCAGCTTCTGAATAGCCCATTTAGGTTCTCAATAATTTTCCTCGAAAAAACTGCACCTAGTAATTGCATTTTGTCCTTCCCTCACTCCCACACATTGGCCACATAAATACTCTATTTATTACATGTCAAATGATTATTAGTATTTTTGGGAAACATGAGTTTGCAAGAATATAGGCAGGTGTGCATCAAAGGCCCTCTACCTTTCATACATACTTTAATGATCACATGTTTATTTAAGCCCTTGCCTTATAGATACTAATATGGCAAACTCTTTAATAGACACAGATCTTTAAAATGAATAACAGACATGACATATGCAATTTAATATTATCATCAATATTGTACGTTATATATTAAATCAAGTTCTTAACATCGCCACAAAAGATCACTCCACACTCACAAATGTCATGGCATCTGGCATACCTCAAAATTTGTGTAATCATAGTGTACAGAATATTTCTGCTTCCAGCATTACTTTTCGATACAGGATAACAAAAACGTTTGTCACACAAATTCATATTTGAAGGGTACAGTGTATTGTCATGAATTGTACTTTAAATGCAGTCAGAGCTCCAAAAACACAGAACTGGACAAAATGTATTGCATGGCAGTAACATTAATGAATGCTCAATAGTTGTTACTTGTACGGGTATAGTAACTAGCCTGTGAGCTGGATAGCCGAAGGATTGTGGTTTGATTCCCGGCAGGGTCAAGGGATTTTTCTATTCTCCAAAACATCAGACCAGTTCTGGGACCCACCCAGCCATCTATTCAATGGGGACCATGGTCCCTTCCTTGGGGTAAAGCGGCCAGAGTATGAAGCTGACCACTCAACTCCATCTAGTGCCAAGGTAAAGAATGAGAGGGGAGATACGCTTCTCCTCTCCCATATCCCTTTTTGGCATGCACAGTGACAACCATACCTTAATTATTACTTGTGAAAATGTTTATTCTGATATGATGCTCTATGGATATACAAGTTTCAAAATACACTAGATTTGCCACATGTCCATTTCCACAGAAACAGGTGAATTGTGTGGGGTCTTTTGCATATTTTTAATCCCACATAAGGCTTACCTTAACAATTCAATTAAAATAAATATATGGTATTTCTCATCAGTGTTAACTTCCAAAGTGAAAAAATGTAAACTCCAAAGCATATAATTAGTCCTAATTTTGAAGTGTTCACACACCCATAATTAAAACGAAAAAAGTTCCAGTCTTCAACGTACAGAGAAGCAGAAACAATCTTCCCTCTGCAATTCCTAAATTACTCACGTGTTAATAAAGTCAATAGACTGCGCCTTCAGCTGGTCTGCACTGTGCAGGTCTGCCAGAATCAAGATGTCTGCTGCGTTCTCTATTGACAGATTTGTGCACAGTGCCTCTTCACACATGACTTTTAACCTTTCTAGTGCATACTGCAACAAAAGCACGGGTACTCTGAATGTCTAACATGGTCATTAAACAACATCTGTATTGTAGATGATAATGCCACAAATCAACTACAGTGACACTCACTTCTGCTGCTTTACTGGTGAAAACTTTCATGCACATAAGCTAGAAAGTATTAAATAACTACAGTCTCTCTCTATGGGACCTTAAGAAATGAACAATAAAGAGTTAAATCTTCTTATGTTTCTCTTATGGACAGAATAACTGAACACTAATTGGAGGAAAATGTTTGAGGTCAAACAGTTCAAAAACTAACAGACTCAGAGGGTTCAAAACATCACAATTAGTTTCTACAGATGTTGAACACATACACAAAAATTAAAAATAAGTAAAAAATAAAAATACAAGATTTTTTGCCATGTAATTTTATGTGGAGTTGCCCACAAGCAGAATGCAGCACATGTTAATGTAAACTCAGGCAATAAGAGATCAATTTTTTTTTTTCTGTTTACAAAAGTGAAGCTCCTTAAACATGTGAAGTGAAGCAAACATCTTAAATATATTTTAGCCGTTGAGAATGAAATTACTGACAAGACAGCTGTTGAAATAAACAAAGACAAGAACAAAAGAATAACAGAAATGCAACAGAGCTCCTGACGTATAGAACAAATTTGGCAAGAAGTGAGCTGTACTGAATTACAGACACTGGTAGTCTGACAACAAACATGGGGTGCATGTCTAAACCAAAAATTGAAGATTTCTGGTCTTCCAACAGGGTTATGAAATGGCACCACAAAAATGAATTTAAGATATGTCTCTCTCTCTCACACACACTCACACCCACACATATATAGTCATTTCACTCATGAAAATAAATCTGCACTTGGATTCAATGGGCACATATGATGCCAAGAAGATGACCAAATGGGACTCCATTTGAATGTCTTGGTAACAGCCCGACAATCCAGCAACCATATGCATAACAGACTGATATGACATGGTCATTCTTACCTTGTCGGCAGCAGCAAGCAAATCATCAGCCATCTTTTCAAGGTTGGCTGCTTTTCCGGTGTATATAAAACGTAACATTTCACGCAGAACCTCATGATCTACATCTGTTATCTCAACCCTGTTGTGTTTTCTTTCTTCCATCTCATGTTCAAACATGGCCGCAAACACAGGACTCCGAGCTGGAAGTAATAAAAACTTGCCACAGTTATTTATGGAATTGTCTTTTTAATATGATGTGATAAAAAACTTTCAAAGCCCATAGTAAATGCAATGACTTTCAGAAGAAAATAATTTTGATAACTCTGATGTACAAGTATTCTAACATTTTTATGCAACACATATTTTCTAAGTATTCTAACATTTTTATGCAACACATATTTTCTATCAGTTTAAACATATATGATTGATGGTCACATGGCCATCGTTCAGTGAACTGGAATGCGCCAGTGTGAACACATGCATAGGTATAGGTATAGGTATAGGCATTTTAGCTTTTCTTGTGTGACAATTATGTTGATATTATTGTTAGCATAACTGTACAGGCACTGCAAAATAGGCAACATGGAAAGAGCTGAAATGAAACAATACCAACTCTATGGAGCAGGGCCTTTCTAGGAAAGTTGATACATCAGCTCATTCACAAATGACCCTCTGAAGGTTGACTACCATGCTCACAAAAGCCTACCACTTGACCCTATCCTGAGACAGATGAAACTAAATATTACTGAGATAATTCAACCTCACTGCAGGCCCAAGATGCATGACTCTGTCTCACCTGCTAGTATCGCTTTATGTGCCTGGAACTCCCGTCCACTGACTGACAAAGTCACATCGCTGAACTTCTGGTTCTCAAACAGCAAGCCAAGGTCGTCAGAGAGACGGCACTCTGGCACTTTGAACTGTATTGCATTTGACTGTCCCGAGATGTTTACACTATCTGCTACTACGCTCACCTGAATAAAATTCAACATTAAAGTCAATATGCTAACCCCCATAAAGATATCACCGTACATATCTACTGAAAAAACACGTGTCTTGCATCCCACATATCAGTGAGACTAACAGGCAACAATAAAAAAAAGACCATGATGGTCGATTTCATATTTTGAAAACCTGTTAACTCTCCTCTGCACCACTAGATCCAACACAACATTAGGCAATCCACCCAGCTTTGCACACAACAGGAACTGGGAAGACTTTTCTTAAAGGGAAGGAATGTGCAGTTAATCACTCTACTAAAAACTCTCATGCTGTCCTTAAACATGCACAGAGCCCCCTTTGCTTTCAAAGTGAGATATTTATGCAGTGGGATAACTTGATGTTCATTTGGTTGCCCCAGGTATTAAAAATTTGCAACCAGTAACTAATTTTTTCAGTTGTTTACTGGTTAGTTTACATTTCTACTGTAACTTCCATTGTCTTTCTCTCACTTCATCTTTTCACTAAGTTTGCCACATAACAAATCCTCTCTATTTTGCTCATACTATAACACCAGACGGTACTGTTTAAACCTTTAGGTGCTAGAGACTAAACACAGACTGCTCTCTCATTCTGTGACAGGTTTAGGCACTGGTATGAACGCTGTATTTTTCAACACATTTAATACTGATCACTTAACTGTTGGGTGGAATTTCTTACTCTTGCACTTAAAGTATTATGTTTGCTTGTTCTAAATATGAATTAAACATAATTCATTTACTTCAAAAAGTATGTACACAGCCTTTGAAAGAAATGAAAATAGCAACTAGTAGTAGTTAAAGGCTGCACACAAAACTGAGCATTATAATTACATTTTTTGTGGGTGACATAGGCTACTTTTATAAAAGGCTTATGGTAATGCAATTCCTTCAAATTAAACACAGTACAACAGATGCATATTAACATGTCAAACTCCTTACAATATACAAATTATGCAAGATTTAATTAACAGGGTCCAATCTTCTTGGACTACCCTGAAGATGACAGCAGCTAGCTCCCCTGAAACATTAACGACCATATACCAATATACACAGAAATCATATCCCAGAAGACTTTTACTCTTCATCAATATCACCTGCAGTTCTATCAACAGTAAGGGATATCTAAGCACCCATGGCTAAGGTTACAGCAGTGAGAACAGAGGGAAGTTGTGGGCTAGTGTGTTGACAAAAGCCAAGACTATTTTACTATGCTGAGGGATATAATAAATATACCTCTTGTACATCACCTCTGTACTTGAAACAGCATTAGTAAATAAATTAATCAATAAATAAATAATAAAATGTGCTTGGTTTGTGAAGTGTGGTGAATTGAATGAGTGACTAGGCGAGTTACACAGATTGCAGCAGTACAATAGACGGAATTATGTTGAGCAAATCACAAAATCAAGATTTTATTTTATTTGACTGTTGTTGTTTGTTGAATATCACAATTGTTTGGACTGCCTGATGATCAAACATTTCTAAAAAAAATATTGTAATGAGAGTTACTGAATAACTAGAGTTAAAAACAGTTCTTTTTTCCATGTTTTATTGTAACTACCAATTATTACTGACATACAAAATACCGATATATATATATATATCAGCCATCTTGAATTTCATCTTATGAAATCTTCAAAATCAGTGTATTTAACACTTTATTCCACACATTCCTAATTAGAAAAACATTCTTTCCAGTGTTTCTGAATTCTTTTTAACAACTGTGAGTCAACTTTACATAGCTCTTACATGACAATGAAATCATTAAAATGTTAAGGGTTATGTTCACAATACATGTTATCAAAGGATAATGGAACATTTAAAAAAAATGTTGCCATAAAAGTTACCCAACTAAAGTTAAGACCAATTTTTTTGTTGTGTGCAAAGTGTTTCACTTTCCCCAACAAAAATGGTTTCAGCTATGTTTAGAACATAATAATTTAATAAATAGTACTCAATGCCTGATGAAAGACGGGATGGATTAGCACATAAATATTACGTTAACCTTGTTACATGACATGTTCATTTTGAGTAAATTAATAATCACACATCAAATTGTAAATAATAAAGTCAAGCAGTCCTTCTGCACACCATGAAGCCATAAGGAGGAGTGGAGTTATAATTTCAGTCATTCTTAACCTAAGAAACAGACAGAGGTCAGTGGCCAGTTTCACATCCTGGGAAAGTCCCCAGTACCCAATGAGTTGTGGCTGGGTGGGCCCCACAGTCAATCTGGCTGGACACTGTGAAAAAGAGAAAAATTTCTTGCCCCTGCTGGGAACAGAACCAAAATTCTTTGGTTGTCCAGTCCTTAGGCTAGTCACTCTACTCACTATGCTATATTGGATCCAACTAATAATGATGCTGATAACTGAAGAAGTGGTGCAGAAATGAAATCTATCTTACAATAATTAAGGGGTTATCTCACCTCACAAAATATTGTGAGCTTGTCATCAGGCAACAGACCATTTGCTTCATCCAGCAGGAAGTCTCGGCGAATGAACTTTTTGAAGCCCCAGTCTTTGCCTTGCACGAATCGGTATGCACGCTGGCTCTCTAGAATAACAGTGCTTAATTTGTGAAAACTCGATTTTGGGTCAGATAATTAAGTGATAATCTTGTCAATCCAGTGCAAAGATTCTCAACATGTTTGCTTGGAAGACTCATGGCAAACCCTGCATCGTAAACATGACATTTCACAACTAACATCAATTATACATTCAGTTTAGATATACAATGCTAATTTGAAACAGAAACACAATTTTAATACCATTGCTATTTCACTTTAAAAACAATATGCCATCTTGAGTTAGGTTTTATCAGTTTAAAACACTGCCACTGCAGTAATATAGTCGAAAATCTTAACTGGATTGCAAAATAATTTCAGAATCAAAATGCAAAATAAATAAATTGTGATTTACTGCCCCTCACCTATATGACCCTCAGCCATATTAAGTGAGGTATGCTGCATAGCTCTTCAAACAAATTTATTCTTGATTATATGTAGTTGGATACCACAGGCATTTTACTTTGGTGTATGAAGTTCAGCAGAACATAAATTTTGAATGTGACTGAAAAAGTTTAAAATATCCTTCAAATTACAAATATCCTGGCTCCCTGCTTAGTTGTGCCATAATAATGAAATGTCATGTGACTACTGCAGCCAATGACACAGTGTCACTTGACTTGTAGCAGGGTAGTTGAAAGGAGTTCTCTCAAGATTTATGTATTTTTCTAGTTGCACTTCTAGTGTATTACTGTGATATTATTTTGGTGTTCATTTGTAATATTAGACCAAGGACCAAACAGGCAAGTGTTGCTTAACAGGCATGAGACATGGTTTTTCTGTTTCCAGCTATTTAAAACCGAATCCCATGCTGGGCAGGCACAGTGTGATTTGCCAGGTAGAATGCACTGCTGAAGGTTGTGGTAAACTACAAGAATAGCAAGTGCGGCCAGTATCACAAAATATGTCTCTCTCCTGGCTGTCAACCATGGTAATCACTACAGAGATGTTTAATATTCAGAGATGAAAACAGAGGAGTGCGTGCACACGCAGCCTGTAGAAAAATAATATAATTTTAAAGGTAGCTGTTACACAAAGCTCATATGCAGGAATTACAGACAGTCTGTGGAACACAGGGCAATAAAAGTTCTGCATAACAGAACCTGTGGGATGAACTACACCAAGTAAAGTGAAAGCTACACACAACTATTTTTCTTAAATTATTCACTGACACTATCCAACTGCAAGGACTGTAGCCTATATATTGTTGAATGGGATGGGATGATTATGACAGTCACAAAGGGTGACACGTAATGATTTGGAGGGAAACACACACAGCTTATTTCAAGATAGTGTCCCAAATTGTACCTGGAGAAACTGCGGAAAACATGAAACATGATATGCCACGATGCAAACTGGATACTTCCGAAGTTTAGTGTTACTCCTACACAAAACTCCTTGGATTTGGAGTAAACAATTTCTGACACTTGAAGTGCTTGTGGCACAGTCTGACTGGAAACAGAATCCTATCTAGCTTAGCTACTTCTTGGGCAACTTGTTGCATGCATCGGCATGAAAACCACATGTAAATTACAGTTGTGATTATTTTGCATGACTTCTTACAAATCTGCATTGCATAACAATTTATATGCTGGTAAATGCATTCTACTGGCAGAATTCCTTTACAGTTGAATTTGCATTTATCTACAATTTTATCCATGTACATAATAACTAACACTGTCTCATACTTCTTTCTGTTAAGAAATACCTGACCTGATTCCATTCTGACATAATGGGATTGCTTTCAAAAATTTCAAATAAACCTGTAAATAAATGGCGGGATATGTTACCTTCTTTACAAATTTCTATTAGTTGCTATGCCTAGGTTATATTTTTTGAACACTTGTTTTCATACTCAGTGAAAGCAAAATGAGTGACACTATCAGCATATTTTATTGACGGTTTCAAATATTCCATTACATTAAGATCCATGTTATCTCACCAACCCCAACCAACTGTGTAATTATACAGTGCACACATCTAATCATGTCCCCTAGCATAGGAAAATATGAGCTGAGTATGTGTGGGGCTATTCGCTGACAATGTGGCTGTGCTTTTTGCCCCTCATAACTGAGAAGCTAGAATGGGCACTTATATTTACACCACTGTAATACTATTATTACATGTGAACCTCAGATGGTCTCACGGCACCTGTGAAATTTATTCTGTCGAACAGTGTTCATTTGCAATACTTAAGCAAATTGTGCGATTGTGCATATACAAAATAGTGGACAAATTCTGAAAGATGGGTTCAGTGCTGAACAAAAAAGAAAATATGAAACTTTTACGTTTTAAATGAAGAGAAAATGGATGACATTGACCCATGAAAAAGCCCCAGAAGTCTTTGCACCTACTGGCCGCTCAAAGTGAGGTGTCAAAATCCTCAGCTCACATGACAATAAAATTTTCGAAACCAAGCCAATGTAAAATTAGATCCATACAACTCTTTCCTCAAGACTGGGAAGCAGAAAGCTGGCATTGCAGGTGATTTCAGGAAATGGTAGCCAACGTATTTCTTGATTCGAACCTCATGTTTTCTTGGCGAGGACATGGTTTACATTAAGCAGAAAAGAAATCAACCAGAATAACAGACACTGGTGTTCTGAAAACCCCCATGCAGCTCATAAAGTTCATCTGCATGACTCAAAGGTGGGGTCTGGAGTGTAATGAGTGCATGCAAAATCACAGGACCTGTGTTTTTCAAACACACAATATTTTCCTACCACTATGTACAGGTGTGACACCATTTCTTAAAAACTGATGGCCTCCTAGACCTTCAGATCTGTGCAATTATTGTTATGGGGGACAATGGATGATCTTACACAAACTTTCCACAGTCTTTGCAAGAACTGAAAGTTAATAGTCAAAGAAAAATTGCTAATATTTAGGGACAAGAGCTCTGCTGTGTGCCTAGAAATATTTTCACAAGGCATGATGTCTGCTTACAAGCTGGAGGTCAGCACTTCTAACTCTTCTATGAACTAAGGCAAGATAAACTGCAGGGGAAAAACAGACTTTAAATTACCGGTGGATACAGGGCTTCCTATGCAATAAAGCTCCCATGATAGCTGTCATGCTTGGGAACACAATCAGAGATACACAGTCTATTGCTCCAGATTACACATGCTGTGTGACATTCGGATGGGGTGAAGGAGTGCACAACAATACTGACTGAAAAGGTCAGCACAATTAGTAGAATATTATTAAGCACTCTTACCCATTGCTTTGGTTTCTTCTCTTTTGGCATTAAGTATTGAAAATTTGAACTTGGCCCTGACTTCTGACTTGTTACAGGAGACTAGAAGCAGGTACAATGAGAGGTAGTCTTTGCTTTCTTCATCCAGACCCTTTGGATTCACCCGCAAACACCTGGAAGAAAATATAACACATAAACGTAATAACACACATGCACATTTTCAAGTCCAAACGACTTCAGGCGAATATGAAGTCTTTGCTACAGTAGAACAGTGTAGAATTGTCACCCATCGCGGTTAATGTACAAAAATGCAGCGTACAAACCGTCGATCACAACATAAATATTGTCAGTTGCTTTATGATAAGTCACAACATGTTTCGGTCTAAATAAGGCCATCACCAGGTATCACAATATAAAATACTTTCAGAAAATTATGTACAAGAAAGTTAATAATAAAATGAGGTCTCATTCTTTACAATGAAAATAAGATTTTATATAATTTAATGTTGATGCCGATGTAATGCTCGTCAAAACCATATATAGCTCTATTTAAAGGATGTGAATTATTACTAAAATTGTAATATGTACAGCTGTAGAAAACAGTAACAAGTTATTAAAATTTAATTTAATCCTCCATTTTTCAAACATGGAGATATAACAGATTCTCCTGAAGAGGTCGTACCATGATTCTAGATTTGTTGTAAAGTATTTATCTGGAAGTTTTTCTTGGATGTTTTATAGATGGGAGAGTGCACTAAGCCAACCTCCCAATTCTATAGGGTTCTGATAATGGTATATCACATTCAGAGTCATTTACAGCACTGCATTAAAAAAAAAAAAAAAAAAAAACAAACAAACAAACAAACAAACAAACAAACAAACTCTGTTTCAAAGGATCATGTCCCATCCTTAGGCTAAAAAGAAGGCTAAGTTTGTCTCAGCTGCTGACTCATAGGTTGAGAGTACTGGGCCCAAATAGTAGGTCTGAACCTTTGAAGGTGGGGACTCACATTGTCCCTGGAATATAATGTTTCATTTTTAACATGGGATGATGGGCAAGGTCCATAAAGCAAATGATTTCAACCAATTTTCACTTCAATATTTCTCAGACAGCCTTTTCTTACAGACACCACAGCGTGTCTGTAAAACGTTGCTGACTGCTAGGCTGACACTGATGGACAAATCTGTGATGCCCCAATCTCAATGCAGTTAGAAAAATAAGCAATATGCTCTTGACATTTACATGAGCTTTTCTAGCCTTCTTTGGGCACAGCAACTCCAGGAATCTAGATAGTGACAATTGTGACTTTGATTCCATATTGTACAAATAACCCAGGTTTTGATCACTTGTAATGGATATCCTGAGCTTGTTGCTAAGATCTTGACAAACATGAAGTATGTTTTCCTTTTTTTATTTCCATCCAAAGATGAAGGACAAATTTACCAGAGATCCTTTACTTCCTAAAATCCTCCAATAAAACACACTGTCATCTTCACTAGAAAGACTATCTACATTTTACAAATTATATAAATTTAAATTAGGAAGACTCTTAAAACAAAACATGCAATTTCTCAGATATTTAATGTATGGGATGTATTCCAGGCAGCACGGAGACAGCTTCTCCTTTGACAACACATCCAGACTGGTTCTATGCCTATCCAGACTCCTATCAAATGTAGACTGCGGCATCTAGCTCCATCCAGCTCTGAGGTTAAAAATCTGGTCCCCACACTTGTATGTCCCCACAGCATGGCATCTGAGAACTGGGACTTTACCTTTGTGACATATGAGGTACGTGTGGTGGTGGTGGTGACTGTCTTACTGTCTTCTGGGATAACACCGTGTAGTCTGGCAGACAGGTACTGACACTTCAGAGGAGAGAAATCTTCAACCTTACCTTATATTTTTTATGAACAAGTTCAATGGCATAATTTTCAGTCTTCCAGCAATTCATTTAAGTCAACAGTCACCATTCATACTCTTACCATTTAAGCTTATCATTGGCCCCAGCAGAGAATGTAGATGACTTGAGAACTTCACCCATTTCCTCACGACAAAAGCTGAAGTTGTTGATGGTCCACATGTAGCTGAACTTTACCACTTTAACCTGAAACACATGCAATGTGAAATATTAGGTTTATATTTACCTTCATTACCCGACCTCACAATCTACTAAAGTCATGGCATTTATTCTGTTCTTTATATGGTGAACATTGGGTTATGGAGAACCACAGTGGGATACATGGGGGGGAGGAGGGGGGGAAGAGAGGATAAAAATCATAGTTAAAAAGAATTAAACCTTTGACAACTGACATTATGTACAAACAACCATTTATAAACACTTTTCCAGAAACAAGACAACTATTAATCCAACATACACAAAAGAAAGAAATTCACACACAAGCTCTCCACAGTGTAATTCCTTGTTAAAAAATATGTTAAAAATATTATAACACATATGCACTAAGATGTTTACTTTTTGACATATATGTCACCATCAAAAGGGGTAACACACTTCTCAGTAAGGTTATGTCATGACAATAAAGCACACTGTAAGGTGTACTCAAGACACACAGTGCACAGCAGGGCTCAGTTGTGACTGAATGATGAAGGAATACACACGACTAATATCCTCGTGCCTCTAATTGCCAAGCTGGTACTGATGCACAGGAAGTCACACTCCAAACACTAATGTGTTTCAATGATTGCTGCAGTGTCCCTCTGAGACATGAAGTCGCACTATGGCACTTGTCAGTGTAGGTGCACACAAACTGCACAGACATCAACCAATGAAGAAGCCACAACTGCAAGTGAGCAACAAGAGCCATGGAGCTTACATGATTCACACAAGAACTGGGGCTATCCCAGATTAGGGTCCTTGATGTACGTCTTGACAAGAAGTTAAATCCATACAACTTCTCAAAGAACACGCATCTGTTTCCAGATAACTGTCCTCTACACCTCCTGTACATGTAACTGAAAGGTGCCCCGTGTTTGAACATTTCATACCTTGCACCATCTGACAGTAACATGTATCTTGGCAACTAAATATACCAGGACATATGTCATGTAACATTTTTGACTTGCCTCACCACAGACAGCATGTGCAGAACTACTTTTCACCCTGTATTGGCCTATTATATATGGTAAAGTGCCATGCCATGAAGACACGTAGTGGAGTCACGGTAAAATTCCATAGAACATGAAGTCATATACCATCTTCAGGGCCCTATAAAGCTAGTGAGCTAGTTCAAACATCACATCTCCTGTCATCCAGGTTATGATTTCGCTCTATAAATTTTTCTATTGGCTAATTTTGCATTTCTAATCACCTGATAGGCTAAAACCACATGTACAATACTAAGTTTTGATTAGCTGCTTTGCATTTATGCCACAAAATCTGTGGCTTTACAAGGGATCCTGATAGCTTCTCAACTTGTCAAAGCTCCGAATTTTGAAGTGCCATGGTGACAAAATTTCATTGCTCTTCTGACCGTGACAAAGCTGTAAAATTCCAAGTTCCCTTTTGCAACTGGGATATCGGCTGTATCCATGTCAACCACACTATCTCTGTTTTCGTTTGGGAGGCCCCATTGCTATATGACTCACACGCCAGCTTACCATACGTCCTCCTTTCCCTGGACATGTCATCTTTTTAAGGCTTAAAATATATGTCCATATTAGTGAGTCAGTGAAGAAAATATGTACTTTTTTCCCCTTCAAGTTTATTATTCATTCTCACTATAATTTAATTCTTCTTTTGTCAAAAATACCTAAGCATAAGTGCAAATTTACAGAGGATCTTAAGAAGAAATACACATGTTCGGAGGTGCCGTAATGAATTTCAGGAACGTATGTATCTGTTGCAAACAAAGGACCTTTAGTCCTTAACATAAATTTTGAAACAACATAACATAAGAAGAATGTTCAAGGTGAAAGCAGTTCATCTAGATAACTAACTTCTTTGTGCAACCAGGTACAAAAGCAGATAATGTACGTGTGCCAGAAGGCATCTTAGCATTTCAGTCTGTAAAACACCACACCAGTTACTGATCTACAGAGTGCACTAGTAACTTAATGAAGAAAGTTTCTCCTGATTCAGAAATAGCTCAAAAGCTGACAAGTGTGTGAATTAAAACAGAATAAGTGGCGTGATTTTTTCTCATCCAATAGATTGTGAAGGCATCCATGGCAGACATTCCTTTCTGTGAAGTAGCCAAAGACGCAAGCAATCATCTTGCGTTAAAAATTTTCCCACTCTTGATTCAATATTTTGATTTGGAAAAGGGTGGATTGCAAACAAAACTACTGGATATTCAGAGCAAACCCAATGAAATAGCACAAACTATTGCACAGTATGTTCATGAGATATTAAAATATAATGATCTTGTTTCATAGTGTATGGCAATTTCAGGTGATAATTATAATACAATGTTTGGAGGGGTAGCACATGCCTCCACAAACAATGTTTTTGCAAAACTGAAGGTTTCAGTACAAGACAACTTAATTGTGTCGGTTGCCCTGCCCATATACTAAATAATTGTTTGCAACTGGAATGGACACTTTAGAATTAAGATCGTCAGTCAGCTGTTTTGAAGATTTATAATTACTTTTAAGTCTACACTGTGAGAAATGAATCATTGAAAAGTTTTGCAGTTTTGTGGATATTGAATATATGAAAATGTTGTTATCATTGTGAGACAAGATGGTTGTCACTGTCTCCTGCAGTGGAATGTCTAGTGCATATGTTTTCAGAACTAAAATCATTCTTTCTCTCTCAGTCAAAACCACCTGTTGTAATCTGGACATTTTTTAAAGCAGTTTCAGTGAAATCTATTTATGTCATATTTGCTCCTTTACGAATATGTTTCAAACAAATGTTGAGGCACTGCAGAGAGAAGGAATATCAACAACTGAAATGCAGACAATTCTTCCCACTGTTCACACATCAATTACTGAGACGTTAGCTCCCAAATTTATGACACTAAAACCCAAAAATTTGGTGAGACAAATGATGGAAGATGGCTATGAACAAGAGTGCAAAAAAATTTCATCAACATATAAAAGGGCTCTAAACTTCATGCTTGTAGTACTTGAATATGTGCATGAAGCAGTATGATGTATAGTATGCATTTGGCTGCCTAAGTTTAAGTGATTCTACATCATGGGACACTTTCAATTTGCCATTCAATATGTAATCTCAAAACGTGTTGTCACTGATGATACCAAATTTTTTGATGATTTTTGTCATCTTCAAAAATATGTAAAAGAAAATGAAATAGTTCAGAGTTTTATCTCTCCTGTCCCATTAAAAATAGGTAGAATATTTCAGTAAAGATATTAATGCTGCCAAATTCCAGAATTTAAAAGTCAGTACAGTTCTGTTTCACTATTCCTGCACATAATGGAAATGCAGAGAGAGTTTTCTACCTGATGCAGAGTTAATGGACAAAACAGAGGAACAGGTTGTCTTGTGACTCAATCAAAGGAATTTGCACCGTGCAGTACAATTTTAAGGACACGTCTTATGAACAGTTTCATACTTATATTCGTGATGTTCCTGCCCTTCTGAAGAAAATTGGAGCCACTGAAAATTATGCTTGTGCCTAGAATTTTGACATACTAAAATTCTGCAAGTTATTTTTTGTTTGTGCATTTTTATGTTCTTGAGAGGAGAATAAAATGTGTCCTCTTTTTAAGGTCGAAAAGTGGTAAATGTCCTCTTTTTAAGGTCGAAAAGTGGTAAATGTCCTCTTTTTTTGTGATAGATATATGGTAACCCTGCTCACATGTGCTCTAAAGAACTTTAACAAATGTCGAATTAACACCAACTTTCCAGATCAGGTTCTACCGTGTTTCTGGTATCAAATTTCAATCTCTGTATGAAGTCCAAACCCAAAATAATCGGTTATGGGGATCAATGTCATAAAATTGCATAAAGAGCATGCTATTCACACTGGGGCAGTTCATGTTGACAGTGACTTTATTCAGGTTTTTCATGTTAATGCCATTTTAGTGCCGGCCACAAACTCCTTCACCCCACAGGCAAAACAACGAAAAGGAATCTTGAATCACTAAGCATTGTTATTTTCAATGAGTAACGTGCCTGTAACTCAGGTTTGAGAGAGGCAGGTCAAAAGTCCACTATCCAAGGATTGCATTCAATTCAAGTGTAACATTATGCTGGGGTTGAATGCTCTGTAGCAACCTCTGAAACTGGAACAAGTGTACGGAACAGCCATAGTGACGAAGGACAGTGATGAGAAAAGTTAAAAATGCATGACTATGAAAGAAACGGATAAAAGGAGGTAAAATGGGAGAGAAGAGACAATGAAAAGTTAAAAAATTAGAACACAGAGCATTCGCATAAAAAGGTATTAAGAAATAAAATGAAATTGAAAAGTGCAAGGGAAGAAGAGGAATATGGAGCAAGAACACGGAGAGAATGATTAGTAGAAAAGGAGACACTGAGGAGAAAGAAGAGAAAGTATAAAGACATGTGTACCTGAGTGTAACACCAGTTCTCTGCGACAGGCGTATTGACCTCTGGCGGAGGGGGCGAGGGCACGCGGGATACGGCCATACCAGCTGCGCTGCCCGAGCTGGCTGCAGAGGCCGCCCCACTGCTGCTGCTACTGCTGCTGCTGTTGGAGCTGGCCCGCGGCGTCTGCTGCGGCGAGCAATCACTCACCACCGGCAACCTGGCGAGCAAGAAGCCAAAGACATCAAATACAGTATTATGCCTATCCTCATAACGCTCTATAACACGCAACATCATGCTTCCGCCACGGTTCTCCATTCCGGCAGCAGACGTAAAACACTTCCGCCGTCTATGTTCCTTCTTCCGGGTGGGCACATTCTAAAGCCCGATATTTCTGATTAAGGTTCATAAGTAATATCAGCGATGAACGCAACGTCAAGGCATTCGCCCGGAGAAACTAAGGATACATTCTGAAAGTGTCTCAAGACAGTCATTTAGCGGCCGGAATTCGCATGGAGTAATTTACTAATGGGAGTGTAACGCGTCGCCGCTCGGCATTGAACTGCGATATCCTGTACGTACATAAACACTGTTAAATAGTAAACATTACAAACACACACCGCATTAATGTAAGTGAAAATCTTGGACCCCGATAGGTTTATGCACACGATTTAACATTACGGTGACCGTGTAGTTACCATAGGCATGATATTGTTAATTTCTTAAAACCTAGCAGTTTCAAACTTTCTGGCCACAGATTTTAGTATACTCAGCGTTGGGCACAAGGTCCGGTCCTCCGGCTCGAATATCGATGGCCTGTTAAATCTGTAGCTTTGAAACAGCGCCCAGAATTATTGAAAACCATCACTGTTATTTTAATTTTGCAGAAAATGAACTGATTCGGAAAGATGCCTAACATTCGTAAATAACTGACACACAAACGTGTTGCGGAAGCTTCTGAAGTATATGATCCTCACCAAAAATACAACTGCAACCGTTTGACCATGCCACTTGATGAATCACAGACCAGTTCACATAATCACAGCAGAGTCCCAAAAATTCACTCTAACGCCCTCCTACCTTGCCGATCAAAAAGTTTTTTTTTTTCAATGGCTCGACAGCCCCTCGAGGGCCTAGGCCGCCTCATTTGTCGAGGTTTCACGATCACACTTTTTAGACACACCACACTCGGTAGGACTCCTTTGGACGAGGAACCAGCCCGTCGCAGAGACCTCTACCTGACAACACACAACATTCTCAAGAGACAGACATCCATGCCCCCGACGGGATTCGAACCCACAATCCCAGTAAGCGAGCGGACGCAGACCCACGCCTTAGACCGTGCGGCCACTGGGATCGGCAATCAAAAAGGTTGTCCCACAAAAATGTAAACGAATTTGTTTTTCTCCCCAAGCAATCGTACCCTCCTTGCCTTGACCACCGTAACAATGCACTGCAATATCAGTATTCTATTATGTTCTACGTATAAAACCACATGGTTGAATGACCACGTACCCAGCTGAACAATCTTCTTGCAACATTGTGAAATGACACAAAGTACACGTTACTTGTAAACGCAAACTTTCAAACACAAATCTTACATCACTACGTAATGTAACCTGAACATTCATTCACCTACAAGAAACAAGAAGTTATAAGAGGTATCAGCCGGTGTGGCACTAAGGTATGTATATGTATTGGTGTAATTAACGGACACAGTAAATGTAAACTTTGTATAGCAACCAACTACATGGAACAGCATCCTTCTTGCAATCATTACAGCCGCTCACCCAAACCAGTAATGCGTACCCTTAACATGATCAATCCAGTGTACACTCTATCCAGATTCATTCACACATTATCCTTCCATTTACTCCTAGGTCTTCCACGCCCAAGAAGCCTTTCCCTTTGTACTTTCATGCCAAAACTGCACACAGTTCTCATCTCTCCCACACGCAGTTCCGGGCTGCATCGGAATGAGAAACGTAACCAAGAATGTAAAGTAAACAAGCAATCCCAACATAACAATGTTGCACATTTTGGAAGCATTCCTGAACAACGTAGCGAATTCCGTGGATAGCAGGTCAAGCCAGGATTGAAACTGGATGCGTGTCACATTAGGCTGGTGTAGTAACTGAACAGCGTTCGACAAAATGGAGAAGGAAAAGGGACATTTATTTAGCTATGTGTGCCATTTGCTAATACCCCAGCGATCGATAACCCTTCTGCTAATAATCTGCATCTGCAACGCCAATCAGCATTATCTGTATGGTTTCACTGTTCGGAAAAAGGTACAGATAAAGTACCTCCTGTGTTTAGTAAGCACCACGCCAGGAAGGCTGCCGGGAATGAAGTACAGTTCCACTTCCTCTCAGGTTCGGCATTATATGGAGGTAAATGTTCAGATTCACAGTCCGACAGCTTTATCCCCTAGAAAACCGCCACGATACCCACTAAACAGAAGGCTTGGTGCGCCCCAGTGTGCTGCTGTGGACGCCATGGAGAGAGCTATATCTCTTGCCGCTGTCTAGAACCGAATCCCCGATTCCTCGTCGTCCAACCCGTAACCTAGTCACTATACTGACTGAGATACTCCCCCCCCCCCCTGCAGACAAGAATACAAGATCCATCCACGATACAACACCTTTCCAAAGAGACCAGAATATAGCACCTTCCTAAACATGGTACTGACCTGGTCTTACTAACGGCAGGTCCATCCGCGTCTTCATGCAATATGAAATCTGAACTCTGGCAGCTTTGTTACAGACTTAATGACAATGAAACCAACTTGTCGCCGTCTGGTTCCACGCATCATATTTCGAACATTCCCGGGATCCCTTGCCACAATTCCACCATTTTTACACATGACACTGAAACTGCACACTTTATATTCACCACAACACTGCTAGACGCGACAGACATTTCATACAGGCTTAAGATTTGAAGGCACGTTTACACAATTTCACCATCAAATTTCAAAGTCCAACATGGCGTTACCGGGAAGAACTGAGGATGTCTACTTTCCATTTCGCAGACTTCCAGTCCTACAAATCTTGTGTTGTTAAAGGCAGTAGATAATTTACGATCATCATTGAAGAGCAAGATGCAATTTAGCTCATGTATTAAGAGTGCCGATTTACTTTTACATTGCTTATTCCGTGCATTGTGACAAAGTAATAAACTTACGTAACACCAACAAATACACTGTTCTATATTTTATTCGTAGTATCTTATACATAGCTCCTACACGTTTCGGCGTTATTATTTGCCATCTTCAGGGAGCTGACACCAACGTTTCCACAAAAATTACTAGCAATAAAATAGTTTTATAGAAACTTTGGTGTCAGCTCCCTGAAAATGGCGAGATAATAACGCCGAAACAAGTAGGAGCTATGTAAAAGAGAGTACGAATAAAATACAGACTACGCATTTGTTGGTGTTACGTAAGTTTATTACAGTGCTGATTTAGACACAGATGGCCTCGCGATCGCATACTACTCAAGTCACAATTTCTTGCTCCTTGCAATGAATTGTACAGGCCTATATGCAACAGTGTTGTTACCAGCTTCACTACCATCTTTTTGGGAGTAGGTAAACGCAGATTATGTTTACACTGAATGTGTCAGACATGACCTCAGGGCCTGGAAAATTTAATGACAACTGGTAGGATGGTTCCACAGTCGAAAGCGCGCGCACACACAGAGGCGCACATCTTTCAAGAAAATCCACATTAATAAAACTCGCATACTACTTAATCATCTACCAAAACACATCTATGCTTATTACTGGTACATCCTCGTGAGCCTACACGCGCTTCTTACACATTCTTCCGGAATCCCATGGCCACAAAAAGGAACTGTCCAGCATGTATTCAGTAAGTCATGCCATTTTAAAAACTTATAAACAGCGACCATTTTATCGTGTTCCTGCATGACCGCTGTCACGGGAGCTTTATAGCACAGGAAGCCGGAAATTTGTTTGCTTTCACCCTGCAGTGAACTTACCTCAAAGTGGTCTAAATTCCTGGCGAATGTAGGCTTGCTATGCGAAGAAGCAGCCGTGTTCAGGGACACGATAAAAGGGACACCCTGTGGTACACAATTTACAGCACGTTCTACAAATTGTATTTTTTTTGTGCTCCACATCTTTCACAACCATTTTGCGGCGAGACTTCGCAGTCAAATGGGTCTCTACACTTCAAACAGTTAATAAAATGTGGTAAGAGCACTGGGATGTTTTCAGCCGCATTTTTACTCACATCGGCATGCTAACATTCTTGATTTGTCGAACTGCTGCTGCCACGATACGCTGCTACATTTTCATACCATCAGTTTCTTCTAAATATTATTGTCATTGTCATTCTTGTCACGTATTACTCGTTCTTAAATTGTTGTTAATCTGTAAAAATACTGTAGTGAAGTGTAATGCAGATCATAAGATTTTATAAATACAAAACATAATGGAGTATGAAGAACAATATGAACACAGATACCTCTCACTCACACATACACACGCCTTTACAATAACAGGCCACACGTGACTTGGCGTGGCACGAGATACTGAGTTACGCGTGTATCTAATGTAGACTACCGGCACGTAGAAACGAAAAACACTGCTCTGGTATTTATCCTCGAAGCTAGGCGCATGTTCGAACAACGTTTCTCGACATTCTTTCACCAGCGCCCATATTCTACAATCCCTTAAACTCATTGCTCCATACATAAGAATGCACACAATGTGTGTCAAGAAGTATTTGCAGCTCCAAATCTGCATCCCAATACAATACAGTGCGAATTCCACATCAGTTTTTCCACTCAATGCGATGTTATACACACACATGTAACACTATTTTAAAAATATATCTTGCGGCCGATGAAGTTTCCTGAGCTTTGCCAACCAGAAACAGTAACTCAGTTTCCACACTGTCACTACATTTGTAATGTAAACGACAGGACAAGCTAAATTTGCAACATCTGTTGATTCATAAGGTCGTACGCTGAACAAAACGTTTGGGCAACTTTCGATTGAAGCAGCCTAACTACTGGCGATAAAATATGTTACGGCATATCCTATTAAAAGACAGGAATAGGTATATCTTCCTGATATTAACCCTTTAGATTGGAGGGTAATTACGAAGATACTAAATACGCGGTCATGGACAGCCTACGAGGGGTTGTCCTAAAGCCTTGGGGTTGACCGAGAGTATAACAACTCTTCATGCCAAAAAATCATGTTGCAAAATATTGCACATGGCCTGACTTGAGAAAGATCCTTTGGAAAGAGTTAAGTCTGGGAATGCCTGCTACCATTTGGTCCAGAACCTTTCGTCTTCCCATTTGCTGTCTAAGTATATAAAGATTAGAATACACAGCACTACAATTTTGCCTGTTGTTTTATATGGGACAGGGTGTTGGAAAATAGGGTGCTGAAGCAGATTTGGCCCTAAGAGGAGGACGTAACAGACTGGAGAACACTGCATACGCGTAATGGACCGCTTCATGATTTAGATACCTCACCACATATTATCGGGTGATCAAATCAAGGATGAGATAGGTTGGGCATGTGGCAGGTATGGGGAAAAAGAGAAATACATACAGGGTTCTAGTGGAGAAACCAGATGTAAAGACATCACTTGGAAGACCTAGGCGTAAATGGAAGAATATTAAAATTGGCCTTAAAGAAAAAAGACAAGGGCATGAAATGAATTCATCTGGCACAGAAGAGGGAAAGTGCTGGTTCTTGTGAACGTCGTAATGAATCTTTTTTCACACAATGCGGTGAATTTCTTGACCATTTGAGGAAATGCTAACTTCTCAATAATGACTCTGCTCCATGGAGTTAGTTAACCCTTTATATTATAGTCTACTATCCAAAACAAATAAGATAAAAATACGTTAAACCCATATGCTCGTCAGTGCTTTTGTATGGTTATGGCCGAAACAAGGAACGCTGACTATACTCGAAAACAATGCTCCAAAAATTATTCGGACCTACGAAACAAGAAAATGGGAACAAAAGAAATTACTCATAAGGATACACTACTTTATACTGTTAGGACAGGTACTCATGAGCGTTGCCAGTGGACACATCATGTAGGCCTAACACGGGGACCGAGAAATAGTAAAATCATACAGAACTCTGGTGGTTAAATTTCTTGGAAGGTGACCCACTTGGAAGACCAAAGAGATGATGGGAGAGGAAATACGCTCTTATAATGTAGACTAGATGCGTATGGTTCCGGATAGGATCAAGCGACGGACTGTCCTGTTGGTGGTATTGCACATTCGAACTGTGCAATTATTCAGCAAGTTACATTACTTTAACCAGCTCCATAACATTTACAGCAAGACCGAAGTTTAGCAAACGCCACAGCACGACACAGCAGCTACAGAGTGATGTACTACGAGTGCTTTGTTTGCTAATCGAGAAAATTACATAGTGGGGTACTTCACAATTTGTTGTACTCTTCACAAAATATTATTTGGGTCATCAAACCAGGAAGAAAGATATGAGAGGGGCGCGTAGCATGAATGGACACACGAGAAATGGGTACACAATGTACAGACCTTTTTGAAGATCCGGACGTAGATGAGACAGTAATATTAGAAATAGGGGGGGGGGGGGGGGGCTCAGGATTCTGTCCAGTTGCAGTCCCTTGTGCATAAGTTCTTGACCAGATAAGTGGTTGTAAGGTTCTCAGCAAAGGACCCCACTAAATGGAATTACTTGATCCGTAAGAAAAGCTACAAGCCTAACGAGACCGGGATCTTGCGTGCTGACTTCAGCACATGCTCTTTCACAAAATAACATACTAAGGCAAAAACAAAACCCCGACTGAAGATATAATAATAAAGGCCATGCGTGCATTCAAGCAAGCAATTTCCACGTTTCAGAAGACGTGACTTTAGCAGTTCAAACACAGAATGCTACTCGGAAATTTATAATGAAACACAAAGTCAAGATCTGCTTTAAATGCACTGCGCATAAGTAATGAGGGGCCTTTACAGGGAAGAGGAATACTCTATGGAAAGCAGAGATCACTAATGCAGTTAACCCTTTACAGACTAAGTACTTTTCTTTCTAATGCTCCTCGATTTCCGAAAGAGCACTGCGTGTTGGAGGGTTCCTAGGATTCGCCCGTTTGTTCTTCTGATAACAGCAACATGAAGATGAAGATGGGTACGGAGCATTGATGGAATGATACTGGCAGGGGAAAACCAATGTAGCGAAACCTGTCCCAGTACCACTTTGTCCACCACAAATCTCACATGGACCGACCTGGGATTCAACCCACGCCTCCAGGGTGAGAGGCCGGCGACTAACCGCCCGAGCAATGGCACGGCGAACTAACCGCCTGAGCAATGGCACGGCGAACTAACCGCCTGAAATCACCCTGAAATATAATTAAACATTCAGCTCGTACCGCGCAGTAAACACTTTCCGTCTCTGTTATGAAAACATGTCAGTTTAATACTGTAATGGGAAATAACAGCTGTTTGTTCTGAGATCCATATAAAATACGTAAACACACTCTGTGGGCAGAAGGTACAATGTTTTAAGGTGAAACCTGGTGGTACACAAAGTAACCTGAAGGTTCTAAAGGGTTAATAACGGATATGTTCGTGAATAGCAGCGCAAACGGACCACATCATACCTACAGCAACGCAGCTTCATTACATGCAGCACGACGGTATCACTAAGCATGTACAGAAACACGCCAAACTCGTGGTTGCACTGCAAATAAACTGAACCAAAGTAGAAGGCGCCTTCTAACATAACGAAACAAACTACCAATTTACATTACAATTAATGATCATCCTTACGTCAGAGCCTACTTTTAAATCAATTCTGCGACTACAAGGCAAAGTATGAAAGAAATCAAACCAACTTCTATTAAGGATCCTGAAAATATCTATATACAAGATAATCATTACTACGGCACTCCGAATCAACTGTCTCCGCTGTCTTACTAAAATACATTCTAAAAGCCTGACATTTCGGACAGCGCCTCTAGCTCCGTCCTCAGGTAAAATGGGACGAAGAAGTCTACTTGCAGTCAGTTTGAACCACTACGTAAGGCTAATTATCAGTGGGTACAGTGGCACAGTAGCAATCCAAATGGAAGAACCGTCACCAGTACTGATCGGGACGCAGCTACTCAATCCGCCATATCTGTAGTTGATTAAACACACCAATCAACGGAATACAATCATAAATCAAAGATAGAATTATTCTGCAGAAAAACCAGTAATATAAAGTCATATACGTAAGTTGAAATGTCAGAAGTAGGAAAAATAAAACAAAGCACGATGTGTTTAGTGGTAGGGGTGCTGCAAACGTCTGGGGTTATACGTTCGATAACTTCGCGGACAGCTTCAAACTAAGCGCGTCTCGTTTTATTTTCCGCACGTAACAGCATATGGCTTGCGGACCCCACGCAGCCTTAGTCCTATCGATCCCTGACTCTGCTTGACACGACTAGCAACCTATTTGACGAGATCCTCCTCCGAACTAGGATCCTACACGGTGTAAGCGAGCGCGGGCTGCTCAGTGGCGAGCAGTTCGGGTTCCGACCCGGGCACAGCACGACGTTGCTGTAGGCCCGTCTCGCTGAGACCTGACACGAACTTTGACGAGCAGAGGCTAACTTGCGTGGTTTTCCAACATGTGGCTAAGGCCTTTGACACCTTGTGGGGCGACTGTCTCCTGGTAAAAAATAAAAAGCCTATTTTCCTCTCATGGATGTTTCACATATCCATCTACTCAGTCACATAGACTCCTCGTAGAATGCGGGCTGGAGTATCTCAGGCTGAACTATGTTCCCCGCCCACTTCAGACAGTACGTGAACGACATGCCAACACCTTCCAGCCAGGTCGAGTTCACTCTCCACACGGACAAGGATTGTACATGCCCTATCCAGAGGTCTGATGCCCGCACCCACGTCCGGAAGCTGCGAGTGTTACAATCCAAGTGTCTTCGCATTGCGACTAACGCACCGTGGTACGTTAGTAACAAGCAAATTCACACGATTTGGGGCGACATTGGAGCACTAACAGCGGGTTCCAACTCAAAGTAGGCTGGTGCGGGGAACCCCCTAGTTTGGCAACTTGACGGCACTTGTGCCGACCGCTGGCTGACCAAAGTCGCTTGAAACCTTGGCCGAGAGCGACTGGAAATCAGCAGGCCAGTCGGCCTATAAGAAGGCGGCCAAGCTGACAGAAAGAACTGTGCCCCGCACTTTTCAGCGACACCGGGGGTTTCCGCGATTTTCCACAGCTGTTAAGGCAAATGCCAAGGAATAACTAAGAGACGGAGCACGGCCCGCATTCTCCCCAAATCACGTAGACCTTCAGCCTGCGCGAACCACCCACTCTGGGTTAGAAACTCCAGACAATTCTTGCCCCCTCCCTCCGTCGTCAAGGGACATACTGCCATTGGCCATGTCAACGCCCTCAGCCAAGACGTGAAAATCCGTTAGCACAAGTACAATCCTTATTATAAGGTATTTCGTGTTATAGTCCAGCTATGCATGCATGGTAAAACGGATGAAGGGACGACGTCGATTTGCGCGCGCCCTTAGTTACAGCTTTTTCGTTGGTGGTTACCATTTTGTCGTTATTTAACAATCAAAGTTGTTATTACAATTCTTTCGGGACAGTACCGGTTCCCGAAACGTGGTGTTTTTAATTTCACTCGATTACGATTCCAAAAAGAGCTGTCGCTAATTACGAAAGGGAAAACGAAGAGGCATCAATCAACGAAGGTGACAGTGTTCTATTCGGTATTACATTCTCGACCTTCGCCGAAAAATGTTGCATATAGTGCATATTCGGGAGCTTGGACAGCGAAGTCGACCAGCAATGTAGCACCTGATTCCCTGTCTGAACTGAAATTCACAGGCATCACTGTAATGTGTGTGACCGTCAGGTTCAGACCATTGTGATGGTAGGATGATACTGCCGTCCGCCTGAGAGACGACGCTACTAAACTGACACACGAAAGTTAAGCCACGACGCTTCTACCGATTCAGGGTTGAACATCCACGCGCTGATCGTATTTATAGATGATAATTCGCTGCGACAAGGACTTTGACCTTCACAAGTCAGCGGCTCTCAGTCGGGGAGAAGCAATCTTCAAGTTCCTGTTGTGCCGGCAATAGGTAATATATGCAGCCCGCACGTACATTTACAGGACGCAGCAGTGAGCGTGTTGTCTGTTTTCACTGCTGCCGTCCGCTTTACTGGAAAAAAAAACTTGCACACTGTGCTCCAACCTCGGGCACAGATCATAATAATCTAAATTACGAGAACTAATTTCATGGAGTAGTCACTTATAAAAGTCCGATAGTTCCTCATCCAATATATTACCCACCTTTTATAGAACAAGAAGGTTCTATACAGTATTCGTAGGAGACCGGCATTAAATCCACACAATTACGTACATCTAAGATCGTTTTAATATTATCATTCCATCTACGATTACGTATCCCAAGTAGTCTCTGGTTTCCGACCAAACTTTTGAATGCATTTCTCACTTCTCACTGTGTCTTAGATATCCCGTCTGTCTTAACCTTCCATTTTTAGGAGCGTTCGCAAAATTGCGAAAAGCGACTATTAGCTTCGGCATGTCTGTCCGTCCGCATGGAACAACTCGACTTCCACTGGATGGATTTCCGTAAAATTTGATATTTGAGTATTTTTCCAAAACATAGCGGGAAAATTCAAGTTTCATTAAAATGTGACAAAAATAACGGGCATTTTACAAGAAGACCTCTGTACATTTATGATATCTCACTGAATTATTCTTAGAATGAGAAATGTTTCAGATAACAGTTGTAGATAAAAACATAACGCACATTTTATGTTCAACAAACTTTCTCCGAAAATTGTGTCGTTTATGAGATAATGTGGGAAAAATATGGTGGACCCAGACAGGCCACAGATGACAACATAGTATAGCGCATGCCATTTGCATGCTGGATAACTAAGGCTACAGACACACATGTTAATACTTATTGCTTTTCCACGGCAACAATGGTGACGCGAACGTGCCTCAATGTGTTACCTTATACTTACACTGTCTGTCTCATAAGCGCCTTAACATACGAGCATACTCGTACACTATAAAGCTCTTCTTTGTTATAGTTTCCTCCATCCACGTAATTCTGTCTCAGGACCAAATACGCTTCAGCACTGGTTGTCAGGCCCCGTCAATTTACACTCTTCGCGCAGGATGACTACATAAATAACAATGAATCTCGAGAGCTGGCTCTACTGGTAATGCTTCCAACCTGTATTTGCAAGTGCTAGTTAGATCTTGCCCAGGACACTTGAGTGTCAATGAAATTCTTCGTGGTCTTCCTCAGTACAAGTTAAATGCCGGTATAGTGCAGTATCTTAAAGCAGACCATGAACGCCACTTCCCACATATATTTCGATTCACTATTGACTGCCATCCGATCATTCTACGCTGTATATTGTAGTCGAGTTACTGAAATATCTGTACTTCAACCGGCACCGCACACGTGATCCTTGCCAATGAAAAGCACGGCTTATTGTATTAAGCTGTTTTTCAAGAAATTTTCATGTACATGGCGTGCATAGTAAGTAAAACTGTAATGTCACAGCATCCCTCAAAATACATAATGTATAAGAGTCGAATTATGGATGGACTATCAGTGTGTAAATCACAGAGATGGAGATTATAAACTTTCCCCCAGGAGTTTCAACGGTTTTATTCTAGTAATTACATAATAATTTACTTGTAATTCATGTCTCCTAACTTTAAAAAAATAAAGGGCAATAAGGGAAAAATACAGTAAAGGGCCTCCCGTTTTACGGGTTTCTAAATCTTGTGAGACCTGAGATTCTTACAGCGGAGTTCACGAAAATTCAAGACTACTTGGATACAATGCTGAGCACACTGGTCAATAGTTACATACGCTTCGAAGGAGATTTCTGCCTCCACCCCTCTTCTAGGGCTATCGTGAATATGGATACACAAGCATCTCCGAAACGTAGGTTAACTATTTATCAGTCCACGCGACATCATATCCCAGAAGATTCCTTCTAAATCTCGCTTTTTTTTTTTTCCATGGCGCAACAGCCCCTAGTGGGCCAGGGCCTCCTCATTATCAAGGCTTCACGATCACACTTTACACACACCACAATCGCCAGGACTCCTCTAAACGAGTGATCAGCCCGACACAGAGACCTCTACCTGACAACACACAACACTCACAAGAGACAAACATCCATGCCCTCGGCGGGATTGGAAACCGCAATCCCAGCAAGCGAGCGGCCGCAGACGCACGCCTTAGACTGCGCGGCCACTGGGATCGGCAATTTCGGTTTTAGACACCCGTATTTCTTAGGTCCAGATACTTTCCTTCGCAGTTAATGAACTACAGGAGCTAAAAAGCACCAGGATCATAAAAAATCGAATGTAAATAGGGTGAAATCGAAAAAGCAGAATGCCGCCGGGCAAAGCCCAATGCGTATCAAATCGGTTCAGTTCAGCTGCTGGGACAATGGGCAGATGTGGTAGCAAGGAACCCTGATATATCGACATCAATCGAACTATGTCATGCATGATCAAACAATAGGTTTCGCTTGCATTATATGTCCACGGGTTCGTGCGGTGATTGAAACAGGGATGCCCAGAGCGTATGCAAAATATCACTCTCGTTAAATAAAACACTCAAAATCAAGATAAAACTTACGTAATTTCGGCACACTCCACAATAAACAAAAAATTCAAGATGCGTCTTAAAACCAAGTACAACGTTATGACGGGTTTCTTTCAAATTTGGTATTGCGACGTGTCACGTCTGAGGGGTAGGGCAGGAGTCCGTCTAATGAACCATGTGGAAGATCACTGCTGAATATTCAAAACTCTACTCGACGTCTAAGAATATATCGTTACCTTTGCCAGATCGAATATGTCATTTTATTACACGTCCTTATACGCTGAACCCTTCATACCATATGAACTGACGATGAGGTAGTGGCTGATTACAGTGGACCCAGATGTGGCCACAACGCTGGCAGATATAACATCACGTTAGACCAGTCTCGTCCGACCTTAATGGAAATAATGAAGTGACTCGGTGAGGGTGCAGGCTGTCCGTGACTTGATCCTCTGGTGAGGATATCAAAATGCAACTCCTTAAGGTAAGCATCACTTATTTTGGAAAAGTGTTGAATTACAACAGGTTAATCCGACTCGGATCAGACAGTGAGCTGGCAGAGGCTATGGTCAGACGGGTAGGAGAGCGTAATCCTGTAGTCAACCATGCTGAGGGTAACAATACGATGACAGCTCTCGTGGTTGGCAGTGAAGACTGATGACACAAATGTGGTTTGGTTTCTTCTGAGGAAAAAATGAGATCTTCGTCAGTGGTCAATATAGTGAGTGGCCATGATTTCATGTTACTGCCTTGAGGAACGAGTAAACCAGAGTTAGGCGCTGTGATATTGCTTCGGCGTTCGTGTTGATTTAATCTTAGGCAGATACATCCCATTTTGCTGTCCGAACCATACAGTTAATTGACAGTGTTTGACTGTCGTAAGTTGTGAGTGTAGTTCCTGGTAGGAACTAGCGTTGTCGGTTGCTGTTGGGATCGTCTCGTGCTGAACGGCTTGTCTCTGTTCTTGTTAAGTCAATGCTGGCGTTGAACACAGTCTTATTACGTAACCAGGAGCAAGGGCTAGTGTAGGACCTATCCGTCCGTTGCGTGTCCATTGGTTTAGCCTCAGATATACTGTGCAGGTGTGGTGGGTGATTTCTAAGCAAAACTGGGCATAACAAATTGTGCGAAGTTGAGTGCTGGTGTAAAACAACAGAAACATTCTGAAGAGCTTCTTATCGTCCAGTTGTTGAAAGAAGGCTCTCAAATTTCTTGGTCTCCGCTGTCTTACAGCATTCTGCACCACCTACGATTAATTTGGAAGAGGGGCGACATCGCTGAACTATGTTCACGAGGTCCGAGCAAACAAAGTCAATCACCGGCTTCGCGTCTGGTGATTCACGAATTAAATCCCCGCAGCGTTCAGCGAGGTTTTGAGAACTTAAAATCACCCGCGCTAGTCCAAAATAATATGCTTCTTCGTCATACATCCGACCAGCAAGCCGCAATCTTAACCAGCTAAATCTCAAGAAACCTCAGTCGACGTAAGTCTCAATAACCGCGATGAAGCCAAACCTTAAAATCCATTCATCTTCACCAGCATAGTGTGCACCAAACCTCAGCACATTCGCGGCAAACTACGGTTCATGGGTCAGAAAAACCACGCCGAATGTGACGTGGAGATGTGGATACGTTATCAGTTCAACAGTTTACTCCTCATTTAAAATAACTCGTGTTTTCTTCTGACCAAAGATAAATGTTCCCAAACTACGCCAAGGCCACATACAGGAAAGTATTCAATTGCCTTGGAAAAATATATACAAACTCCGCGGTAAGAAGAGCAATCGATACAGAACCTCAAAAAGGTCTGTTATTAAGATGGCTCGTCGCCGTCACCACAAAGCTCGCCACACTTCTACAATCAATCATCCCAAAGCCTGTTTTGACATCCACCCACCTTCTCCTATATTCTCCAAGTGGCAACCTTCTACACGCAGTTATTTCCCGCATTCGCGCTAAAGTCCCATCCTACTCAACATTTCCTTAATCGCCTGAAAAGTATTATTACAGACACTCCCCGACTTACAAAATTTCAAGTGACGTAGTTTAAGACAAGCAATTTTTAAAAAGTATGAGAATTGAAATAACGAAATTTTGAACACGCGCACCGAATTCTTCCTTGCGTGAAAAGTGCAGTGAGACGTAGGTGACGGAAGAATACTACTGGGCGATCATTCAGGCGGCGGGGCGTTCATGCTGCAGCTGATCAGGTTCCAGTGTGTTGGAGTTTGGATTTAAACTGGACTTCCTTGTATGATGCTAATAATAACGTATTTACAGAATAGCTGCAACGCTATATACCCTTCAAAAAGGCTATTACCACTACTACTATTACTACTACTACCACCTCCACCACCAATAATAATAATAATAATGATAATTAATAACCAAGGCAGGCAAGTCCGTAAACTGACTGACACGACAACGGCCCGACTGCGGGCGGAAGCATGGACTAATCTGTTCGGCATCCACGTCCTGTGTCAGCGGTCCAGCCGACTTCTTACCCCATCGCTGTCGGGGACTCCCGCGTGTCCAACCAACCAAACAACCGAACAAGCCATACAGCTACGGGCGAAGCGCAAGTCGACGTCCCTTGGTCCGTTTTAGTCATTCCAGTGCACGGAACGCATTTCTGGGCTATGACACAGGAACCTAATAACTGCGACGGGGACTGCGCTTACGCTAACGGACTTCCCATCTTTCGTGGAGGCGTTGACGTGGTCATAGTAAGGACTTTTTTCTAGAAATGGCAGTACTTTCTTCTGGGGGGTGAAGAAATTTGGTTGGATAGATGTCTGGGGTTTGAACCCAGAGTGACCGCTCTTTCCTGCACTACCCGACAATTCGTTATTCTGCGGGCGGAGAGGGGAGTACTGCGCTAGTAGTACGCTGGGGTACTAGGGAGGGGGTTAATGAGGGTAGACTTGCCTGCGTATTTACACTGACACCTCAAAACTGTGGGCACAAAACCGTAAATAACATTAGGCCTACCACTGAAAACGAATGTAGTTCTTGTCTTACTTTTGCTTTAACCTAATGGTTCTATGCCAGACACGCTCCCATTCTAGCTGCTACTTTCGTAGCGGTCACTTGTGTCTAGAAGTTGAATTAACGCCTTTCCCTTCCCTTTCCCAAAATACCGTCACTCTTCCAGAATCCGTCTTTTCAATTTCATCACAATCACATTTTCCCCATTCTTTACACCCAGACTATACCGCTTTCACTGCAACCTTCTCAAATTGGGGTGTACAGTGGTTTATACTTTTTATTCGCCATCCTACCCTTTACAAAATATCACATGTACATCACCGGATTTAAATCGCAGAGATATGGGAGTCGTACAACATGGTATCCGTGAATATTTACCAGTTCATTGATCAATCTCGTACGCTGGCCAAGTCCATGGCGTTTCACCAGCGTTTATTCAGACGTTTCGTCTAGTTACAATGTAGTCCTAACCAATTTTAAATGTTCATTTTTCTTCAAGCGTGTGTTAAGTGGCTTATTTTCTCGGACGCTGAGCCATCGTCCATAACAGCAAGTCTAGTGGCAAACCTGGCGAAAGCCTTTCTTCATCTTACTTCTTGAAATTTTTAAAATATCAATCTCGTTACGGAAGTCCATGGACTTCGATTTTTCCTAGGATATTAAAAGAGCGCTTGGTACGAGTCCATTCCTACCATCAGCATGAACATTAATCTCTAACCAGTACGGTTACACCAAATTCTTGTTGCTTTGTTTGCTTATTGTATGATGGCAGTTTCAACGATTCATCCCAACATGTAACTGGTTTGGGCTAATCAGATCTCTGTTACGTGCCTCCGTGCAACAATACCATTCCTTTCAACAGGACTGTTCTTGCTTTCCTGCACCCAAGACCATAAGATTTTATAACTCTTCTCTGTATTTCTGCATGTCCTTTGTAATTTATTCCTTTCGTAGCTGATAAATTAACTGTACTCCATTCAGGTGGTTTCCCCATGGCTGTAACAATGAGAGACTAATGTTTCTGAACGCGATGCTATGAAATTCATCCAGTTAAATTTTCAGAAGCAGCGGTTTTGTCTTCTTGCCTGGTGTTGATAACTGATTTACAACAACCTTCGGCACTTCGCGCTCTTTCCTAATTTTACGTAAGTCCTTGCAAACACACCGGCAAAGACCGCGGCCCTGACTTGTGGCATTTGCATTCGACATAACTGACCTACATTATCTTCGCCACAGTGCTTTATTACATTATTAATAACCAGCCCCCCTTTACTACGTATCTATTTCCTTCAAGATCAAGTCACGTTCTCCTGTCTTATTAACGAACCCGGAAGTAAGATGACATATGTCAATGCCTGTACCACAACTAGCAACAAAATTATCGAATCTAACTGCGCACAGACCCTTACACAAGATTACGTGGCGAATGATATGAGAGAAGGAGGGGGGGGGGGATATGGCCACAGTTCACATTTATTTCCTCATTAACACTTAGCTTTAAAAAAGGCAGGATAAAGCGGTAGTGAAATGAAACGTATCACACAAATGCACCTAGTACCGACATCTAAAGAGACTTGTAGTTTTATCTTAATTCCCCCTATACACCTTCATGGGTATTTAGGATTGGGGAGAAATGATTATCATAAAATTCAATTCAGTGGTACTCTATTTACGATACGACTCAACAGCCTAATAATAATAAATTGATAATAATAATAATAATAATAATAGTAATAATCTACCTTATATAATACCCTTGGTTTGAAAGTAACACACGCGTGACGTCACAGCCACCGGTTTCCATGGCTACGATAATTTGGTCGATATAATGTGATATATGTCGCCCATCTGCAATTAAGAAAACATTTCATTCGATTGTTTCCGAATTCTTTTTGACAATGTAATTTGAGTACTAAGCTAAAGTGAAATATTAATCAGTCATCAGAGAGTGATGACAAAAATTTAGAAGCCTTTGACGCGATAGACAACTTGTGTTTTGTATATAACTTACACAAAGCCCGTTGAAGACTTCGACGGGAAATTTGCTGCAGTTATAGTAACAATAATTGAACTTGGGGCATAAAGTATATTAAGAAAACAATTTCTGTTCATTTCTAACACCTTTTGCATACACAAAGTTCGTTAAAAATATCTAACCTCAATAAACCACGATTAAATATATTCAAAGGATACAATGTTTATCATCAATATAAAACACCGTGTGTTTCCAAATTCTTTTTTAGAATGTTGAGTAATTACGATTCATTTAAACATTAAATACTGACAATTGACGCCTTTATGATTATGGTGATGATATTGGTGGTGATAATAATTCAATTGATGATGATACATTTATTAATGTACCTTACACAGCAAGAAGCCTATACCGCAACACACCGCAAAAACACACACAGATCCACAACTAATATCCTCGTCACAACTGTGCCAGTGCTCACAAAGGCCCCGGTAGCAGAACCCGAAACATCAACTCCACAAATACCAAAGCCGAACGACATCCATCCATCCTCCCATTCTCACAACTCACTTCCCTGTAATACATTTTCAGTGTTATTGTGCGACTGAAGAAAAAGAAGACGGACGAGGGATAGCTTGCTGTACCGGCAAAGACCTAAAATTTGCTATGTTGCCAGACCTTCCACTTGAATGCCTTGCACTATACTTTTAAACGCAAAGTACAAGTGATCACACTATGAATCGCCAATATAATTTTACATTGCATTACATGTACCGCGCATTTTGTCATATGTTTAAGTTAAACCAACTAATGCACAAGAATTATTAACAAAGTAAGGTACATTTGTAACCACTACATACGTTTCGGCAATCAAGTTGCCATCCTCAGGGGGCGCATCAAGAAGGGTTACAAATGTACCTTACTTTGTCAATAATTCTTGTGCATTAATTGGTTTAACTTAAACTTACGCCAATATAAGTGTTTATTATATTACCTGCACCCGTCCAGACCGGCACTGGGGCCCACCCAGCCTCCTGTAAATGGGTACCGGGTCTCTTTCCTTGGGATAAAGCGACCGGGGCGTGGAGTTGACCACCCAACCTCATCTAGTGCCAGGGTTAAAGAAAGAGTACAGCTATACCTCTACTCCCTCTCCGGGCCTTCATGGCCTGTTCTAGGGTGAACTTTACCTTTACCTTACAAATTATGAGAAAACGTCGCCATGAACGCAAACTCATTTAATGAGATCATTCACAAAATTCTCTTTCCTGCAGTCTTCGCATGCTGGCCACAACAGTCATGACGATACCTCAACGTAAACCTGCTACTACCTTACACTCCTTCACCTGCGCCCTTTCAAGTTCGGTAACAATACAATGGCGACAATAAACGGACAAAGGTGCCACCCTAACATCTCTGGTTTCCATAGCTCGTTCTCCGGAACACTGCTCATACAGTTGCAAAATCTCCACATACATTTTCTCGTCGCACTACATGTCACTTTAAAGACAGGTTCTTTTTAAACTTCTTAGCACGCAACTGATAGTTGCTTGGATCTCCGCAGCTTCAGGCATATAAACAATTCCTACACTGCAGGAAATCTTCACGTCTTTACAAACAAAACACTGAAATCATCCAGACAGGTCAATTGTTTCACACCCAAGCCACGTTTACAAAATTCAACACCAGTTTGATTTTTAAATTCTAAATTTGTGTGCTCTCCGGAGGCCAACACGATGTGCCATCACGAGTACCTTCTTGCCACTTGGCAACAGCGTGAACTGGTTTGCCTTCCTCCGTCTCTCGATTTAAATAACTGAACACCTTAACAATGAAGTCCAGCTTGTCCGTGCAAAATCCGACGGTTGGGTAAAATTTTAGGAACACGAAAAATACTTTCACAAACAAAATCTATCAAGTCCCAAGAGCGTAACACTAACGAATAGTAAATTAAGCTGGTCTAACTCTCACAAGACAATCCCTGCTATCATGTGACTAACCACCGACTCCCTACTGGAATCCCAGGAAAAACGATGACCTGTATAAAGGACGGGGGTTCTCGTTATGTCATGTCCTACAAGTATTGCCTACACAGTACAATGAAGAAATGAATGATAAGACAACGGCACTTTTGAAATCATCTCTACGTGTAAACTGCATGTATTGTGACATTCTGACAACAAACTTTGTCTGACGAGCTTCACGCCTTGGCACAGGAACTCCCCATTCACCACTCTTGACCTTATGCTATTGTTACTGTCATCAGTATAGTAACATTACTGTTGCTGTAACAAGCTTGTTGAGATTTTCGGCCTCGAACAAACACGATAAGGGTATGATGAACTGTAAGCAAGAGATCGACCGGCTGATGTCGGGATCCACTTCACCTTCGTTCATGGACCGACAGTGCGTAGTGAAACAAAGGGCGGTCGATGACGCTCAACCTTCACCCGTCCGTACGAGCTCGCCCGGCAGCAGGGAGGCGAACGGCAACTTCATATGGGGCTAGCAAACAAGTTTGAAAGACCCTTTGATAGCATTCGTTACGCCGATAACGAGCAACACAACTCTCAGGTATATCACAATCTATGCCCAGCTTGCACAAACGAGATGAGAAATATCAGTTTATAAGTTGAGGGAAAACATGTAAACCTCTAGATACTAAACAAGTTATGTTAATTTATTAGTTTCTTGGTTCAGTCAGCGACGCATCGCTCAAGTATATCCGCTGGTTATAAGGCGCCCCCTTTTATCGCGTCCCTGAGCACGGCAGCTATATCGCATAGCAAGCCTGCATTCGCTGAGAATCCAGTGACAGCTGCCGTATGGGAAACTGTGGAAGAAAACGGGCACGACGTGTGATATCGTATTATTTCAGAATTTGCCTACAAACACCGAGCAAAACCAAGGAGAAACTACCAGGATTTCCGATTTAATCAAATCGAATAATAAGGTTTAAAAATGAAATATGCAGATACGTTCTATTACGACTACAAAACATAATACACTCACAGCCCAGACAAGGCTACGTTTTGGCAGTTAAACACAGATGGTTTGGGGGGGGGGGGGGGGGGGTTAGAAACTGCACATACGAGATTTCGATATTTCTCTAGGAGGTCGCTGGTAGCTAACTTTACGACACAATATCTATAGAAAGAATAATAAAGGCCTCCTGCGAACTCAGAAGTGACTTAAATAAATAAAATTGAAACAACACGTAACTAAGATGCATACTTACATAACTCATACAAGAAAGAAGGCGTGGGAAGAACCAAAAGTAAACGGCCAGTCCAGCTTTAAAATTTTAGAACATCGTATCCAGTCCTTGAATTCAGAACTGCAGGCGCCCGACGGCTGAAATCTTTGTTAGCTATCCAGGGATTCCATCAAAACTAACTCCATGGAGCAGAGCCCTTCTTGAGAAGCTAACAGGTCGTCAGCTAGTCAAGAAATTCCCCGCGTTTTATGGAACCCTAAGGTTCATTACCGCACTCACAACAGCCCGCCACCTGTCCCTATCCTGAGCTTACCAAAGAATCAGTCCAGGTCCGAGGCTTTGTATAGTGTTTCGTAACATGGTAATTTTTTACGGTGAGGAGTTGTTAGCACCTCGCACAACCCCCAAGCTGGAGTGCCACCTCTTGTCGGCTGTCCGCGACTGCTTATTCAATGTATTCGCAGCTACCCTCCATATCCGGAGGCCGTTCCTCCATCCGCAACCCGAGGACGCGCCATGCCGTGGTAACAGGGACCCACTTATCATGGGGATTCCATGAAATCGTTTACGAATTGCACACGAAATCCATGGTTACTACTCGTAACTAATTCAATATCTACCATTCTAATTTACCAATTCACCAGTTACATGTCAGTAATAAGCTAACTTTTACAATGGTTATTATTGTAACAGAAAAGCGGGAAAATGGTTCAGAGTTTAATGACTACATCACAGCTATTCAAATGAATTTATATACTAGTACTCCCTCCCCTACACGTGTATACAAGCCATACAATTTTACTTTGGACATGCCAGTAGGGGAAGAAACCAATTTAATGCGAAAATTCTTAGATGACGCGTAAACACCCACGTTCTTCGGCTCAGTCGATTCATTAGCACATCACAAAGCTATTTCAGAACCTCTGCTAATACAGAATGTTTCAGATAGGCTCCGGAGCTAAATTCCACACTTTCTACGGAAGCCAAGGGTTCACAATCGTGTCATCGCAAGATTACCGCCACTGTATGCTATCCTAGGCCAGTAAATTCAGTCCTCTTCTTCTCATGCCGATCTATTTCAACCGACCCAGTGCCCTCTACCCACGCCTACGCAGGGGCAGTGGTCAAGCGAACATCTTCCCTTCGGGAATTTCAAGCGAACATTTATGCGCATATCTCATATCCTGTTCGCCTCGTTCACCTTGGTCTGATCACCTACATATTATGTGATAAGTTCAAATCACGAAAGTCCTCACTGTATACAAATTTGTCCTGCCTCCCCAGTTACTTCCTCTATCTTAGGTCAAAAACAAACACCTCAGCAGCACACTGTTTCCGGACAATTTTCACCCAAAAGATTTCCTCAGTTCTTCAGTGGAGAAAAAATAAACCTGAAAACTTCAACGCAGTCAGGTTAAGAGGTTAAAAAAGAAAGCACCTTCATCTCCACGCCCCATATATGCCTTCAAGCTTCTGATGATGCCAGAGACGTAACTGCACAGAAAGCACTGCAAGTCTTTAACGACGTTTGCATTCATTTCAGCATGTAATGTCGAGACCAGACGAATTTTGCTTTTATCACTCGGTTCTCAGTGGCTGGTCAGATGCTGCTGGGAGAATTATCGATTCGCTGTGTTGCTAGCATTTTGATACGAACTGTACAACGAGGACATCGGTACCTGCGACCTTCTAGCACCACTACCCGCTTTCCTTTTCCCATTCGGGTCAGGGATTAACAAATACTTAAGATTTTCAATGGGGAAAAGACATTGGGATAGCAGGGTTTCACCTTTGTTGGGGACACTGTGGATGCCCTCTGCTCACTACTATCGCGTACTATGACTACCTCCCCACAGCAATATCAACGGCATAAAAACTACGAAGATCTACGGTACGACGATTATCCTAACAGAATAATATTTGGAGAAGAGCAAATGAGTATTATCATCATAATCATAATTATATGATTAGGCAAAGGTTGACATTTTGTTAATGAAGCACCAAGCCATGAAATGTAAAGAGACGGGGTATGAAGGTAGGCCTGTAGCTCCACACGCTGACATGTGTGTGGTTATCGGACGACGAAGACGACGACCAACAACAACAACAACCAGTGGCAGACAAAGCAGTCGCCAAATCACCAGTGATTTACGGTTGGCGAGTAATATTCCACTCAGCAGTTAGGAGTTGGTTTTGGCAGTTCTGGCTATTTCAACGGGTTACTTGTGGCAGGAAACGGCGAAACACATTCACACATGTTAGGGTCAGCATAATTAAGCAGTAACTTTCACGTGACAATCTCATTTAAAAGTTCGATTCTTTTGACATTAGTGTGCCTTATTTGTCAGTATTTCGGACAAACAGTACGGCAGGAATAAATGACGCTTGTAATCCGGGCGGTGGCGAAAGCCACACGAAGAAGTCAGAAACAGTAAGGGCGCCAAAAATATTTATCTGGTTACCAGTTTCTCAAAAAATGTCTCGACCCTCGATAGCAGCAGCAGCAGCAACACCACCAACAACATGATCAATATGAAACAACGAACAAGATATATTACGACGGTAATGAAACTGAACCCTATAATCAGAGATCAAAGATATGAGGTCTATTCCCAGTCCCATAGTAACCCCAGCACTGTGTCAGGTGTTTCCAGAGTTATTACCATGATTTGGGAATAATTCCGAGAACTATCTTGCATACCAAAAGCGTAAATTTGTACTTCCCTGTACAAGACATGGATAAATACTGCACGACGAGCGGTAGAGCTCCAGTCACCTTTAATCTCGGCACTAGATGGAGCTAACTGGTCAGCTTCAAGCCCCGGCTATTTTATCCCCGTAGTCACTGACCAGAATGCTGGATGAGTCCCGGAGCCGGTTTGGACGTTTTGCGGAAGACTAGGATCTCGTACCTCTACCGGGAATCGAATCCCAGATCGCTCAGCCCGCAGTCTAGTCAGAATACAGACCACGCTACTTCGGCTCCATTTTACAAGCTCCTACTTCCCCGATCGAATATTTTAAATATTTTAATTATGCCTGGTCGCTTGGCATACGTAAATATGGACTGACTCATTTAACTTTTTGTACGGTGTTTACATGATACTCTCACGGATGTACCGGCGGATGCGAAAGCTGCCCTACCTAGACACACGCTAAAAACGACGCCCTGTAGAAATCTGTCTTTCATTTCATATTTAGACAACGCAAACTTATGATCAAGCAGTAAAATAAAATTATGACCACGGGTTGGCATGCTGCGTTTATGCGCGGCTGGTCACACGATCAAATCCTAGGAGAGTCTAATCTCGTACTAAATTTTACATGCCTGCCCCCAGTAGTTCATCGATTACTGCCACCAAGCAACCAAGCTATACCTGTGCAAGCCACGCATAAATATGAAATTGTGTGGTATATCCATTCGAATTCTCAGCCTCGGCACTACATGGACGTGGGTGGTCAGCTTCACGTCGTACCCCCAGCACGCACTGAATGGGGGGCTGGGAGGGTCCCAGAGCCGGTCTGTACGTCTTGGAAAAGAGGAAACTCCTACCCCTGCCAACTCACACAAAGAAACTCGCGAAATGAGCGCCCAAATCTTTCTTAAGAACTTAGAGATGACGTGAGGTACATTATCAGCACAACCTGTGACAGATCGAAGTCAAATAAATACGCATCAAATGATGATAGTGGTCAAGCCGTATTGACGTAAAAAAAACGAAATCTCATACCCTTCACCTCTGAGCACCTCAATAAACCCCGCAGGTATCAGTTGTTGCTTCGATAACTAAATGCTGTAATTCGACAGGCTCACACTAGTGCGTGAAGGATCCTTCGGATTTCCGCGTACACCAGGCGGAAATCTTGCCGGGCATGGACAGGTTGGCAAGCCTGGGTCAAGATCTCAGGTCTGGCTGCAACCTTGGGTAAGTGCAACAAGTATCATTCAAGGTTCCACGGTGATGGCGATACCCCGAGCTTCATCACGCTGGGAGGTTAATTCCTTTACATGGAATTTTGGCAGCACGCGTTCACATTCAAGCAATTAAACCTGGGGCCCCTTAATTCCGTCCGTATTTTCACACGCACGGACACACTAAACCACCTATATTCATGTGGATGATCTACAGTGAAATTATTGATCAAAATTCATTTTACTTCAGTCTGGTCCGTATTAGAATTCACTTATCACTTTAGAGCTTAAATGGATAAGCACTGTACTTCGTTAAATATATACACTGAATCGAGAAAGGTTTAAAACAAATATGTTACTATAACATACAAGTCATGTACATGTTGTTATAAAGATTCATTTTTCTAACAGATTCTTAATAAAATTCATCTTGAGCGTTGAGAACTGTGATGGAATTCGTTGGTATCAGGCATGCTTCTATTCCTGTTACATTAAAGCATGGGAATTCTACCACCTGTACAAAAACAAACACCCTAATACTACAAACAGTCACCAACAAATGCACAAACCATCAATAAAGGTATCAATTAACCTTTTATCATAATTAAAACCCTACACATATTTCGGCTCACGAGGAGCCATCATCAGGGGTTACAGTAGTGCTTATCAAATGCTGCGTTGGAAACATACTGTGAAGTAACTTTACGAGTGTCGTTAACAGACCCAACGCAGCATTTGATAAGCACTCCTGTAACCCCTGATGATGGCTCCTCGTGAGCCGAAACATGTGTAGGGTTTTAATTATGATAAAAGGTTAATTTATACCTTTATTGATGGTTTAGCACCCATCGGTTCCGTCTATGTCGGATAATCGACATTCAACTGTATTATGATTTCATCCTCATTCGTCTGACTTCCATACTAACGCCAAAAGTTTACGCACTGCATCATATCGACTTTCGAACGGACAGTTCGGAACACTACAGCTGTGCAGGAAACATTCTACTTCGCATCCCCACAACTAAACTCCGTTTCACTCCCCTTTAACACTACAGCTTTTCTTTCCTATTGGGGCATTGAATTTTCCTCCCTCTCAATATCAACCCTAAATCATTTCATCCAATATGGAGGCTTCAACGGAGCCGGTATAGCTCCCTAGACTACAGGCTGAAAAACCGGGGAAATGGCCTTCGAATCCCAACAGGGCATTGTTTCCCTCCTCCAAAACATCGAAACCGCCTGTGGGGCCTACCCAGCCTGTTCAGTGCGTATAGGGTAGCTATTTTACAAGGAGTAAAGCAGCCGAGGCGTGAAGCTAAACACTCAACTCCATCTAGCGTCAGGGTGAAGAATGAGCGGAGCTATACTTCCACACTCTCATATGCCTTCATGTCGTGCAGATGAAAACATTTACTTCATGGAGGCTGAAACATATGCACGTGTTTCTGGTTAGTGAAGAACATCCCCGCAGTTTGTGGAAACCAAAAGTTCATTACCGTGTTCTCAACAGCGCGCCTGTCCCTGTCCTAAAGCTGATGAATACAGTCGACACCCTTTCATCTTATTTAAGATCAACTGTAATATTTTCCTCAAATCTAAGCCTGGGTCTTCAAAAACAATGACTTCCTTCAGGTTTTCCCACCCAAATCATTTATATATTTGCCTTTTCCCATGCATGTTACGTTCCCCGCCAATCTCGTTCTTCGTTTTGATAATTTAAAAAATATGTGGTGACTAGTACAAAACATAGAACACCACATTATGCAATTTTCTCCAGCCTCATGTGCTTCTACCCTCTTTTTCCCAAATACCTTCTCAGGGTGACAAATAAGAACAATAACAACAGTCAAGAGGAAAACGTGAAGTCTTCCTTATGGCTAACACACAGAGATACGAATGCTTATAAAGGGGCCATTCTAGACCTCGGCACTACATAGATGTGGAAGGTAATTTTCACGATCAGACCTCTTTACCTCCAAAGAAAGGCTAAAAAACTGAAGCTTGGAAGCAATATACATCCCATTTGTATTTCTGGGAGTCCTTGATGGTACCAGCAAAAAAGTAAGGCCGTACCAGTTCCGGCAGTACCTGTGCATTTCTTTTCGTGCGTCTGCATTAAGGCTGAATGTTCAATCTCCAAGGGGAACGCGTTACACTAAATCACGGAACGCCGATCCCACTTCCACTGTGCTAGTGCTCGTTACATTTAGTAATCAAGATGAAAAGACGCTTAAAAAGCGAAACTGAACCAGGCGGGCGACACGGTTTACTTCCAGCTGCTGTTGCTGACCCGACCTCCTTGGTATTCCACCTTTATGAACACCCTCCATCTGACCTTACAGAGATAATTTACAGAAAATGGAACGCGTTCCACTTACACACGGCCGCACAAAGAGTACACGTGTGGCTGTTAACAACAAAAGAGAGCATCACGCCCATTATATCAGCGAAAGTTTGGCTGTACTTGCTACAATTTTTGGCGTTTGTGGAAACCGCTGCGCGTTTGATCACGGCTCTTCTTGTCGAGGAACAGAATATATAAAAAAGAGAGGGCACAGCAGAAACAGTTATGTTTATTTATCAACGACGATGATTCTTCAAATTCAAGATATTCTGTTATGACATTTAGAACGAAACAAGCTGTGTTTAGGAAAAGCATATCTCTGGACAAGTTTCCTTTAAAATCATCATTCAACCGCAGAAAGTAGGACTTCCGTAATGCGCTGCTTATGTCTAGTTTCATGTAGTGCACATATACAGCAAGGCCCATCGTCACAAGTTATATAAAGATGTCTCATAACATGCAGCTTCCACCGTTCCAAAAATACGTTCGAGCACTTACCACGGGCGAGCGTACTTCAACACACACAATTATTATTCATATTAAGGCCATTACAGCGAGATTCAGGGTTAATGGTTTCTCACGTCGCCAGAGGTTCTAATTGTATTTATGGACTCATGGCAGCGTTGAACAACAGATTTTAACTTCATATATGGCGACTCCGTAATAACTGCAGTGACGACAGGAGATGCCATGGCGTATTTGCTGTTCAATCCCGGAACTAGCACAGGGTTAATGACGAAAACTGATAAATACTTTCTGCAGGAATGTGGACTTCCGAAGGCATGAAATCAGCAGTTTAAGCGCCAATATACTGCAACTTATAATCTCACAATGGGCATCGTTTGTAGTGAAATAAGCTCAAATTCCAAGACTATGAACTATGACAACTAACATCCCGTTGCGAATTTACGAATCCGGTAATCGCGTACCGCAGTGAAGTGACAAATGTCACTCGCTCTGTGCCAGACTTCCATCTGACTACACTCGGGGAGGATGGCGAACCTGATATCGAAATGTTACACCACATCACAGTGACTACTGTTGTCGATAAATAACAGTTTCATGCATTTCCCATTCAAAATGGTCTCAAGCATGGCGCTTCATCGCCACTATTTAAAACTTCGCTTTATAATGACCCATTAAGTAGGCCAAAATACCTCGATTGGAAGTGAAAACAAGAAGGGTGCACAAAACCCAGACGCCAGGACGCCGTGGCGGTTAAATTTTGCACGGTGACGCCTAATACTTGTGGATCCTCAGAATGGAACTTACTTCATGTCACCCTTCTGGCACCTAGAACTGAGGTTGCTCCGAGATTTTTGGAAAATATGTGCAGAACTTGCAGTTTATGCAGGTGTTTGTAGGACAAATAAGAAACAAAGGCCTAAATCAGACACAGAAACTCCATTAGACGATGGTAAGAAGCCCTGTCCGGAAACGAAGAAAATAAGTAAGTCTGTGTGTCCATGTCACGTCACGTCACGAGAAGCATAATACAATACAAAGGTAGTCAACAAATCATCAGACAACCCGTAAAGTGCATATGTTTGGGGACGACAGTAACAAATCAATGTTACAATCACGAAGAAGTTCAAGAGCAGACTAGGCCTACATTCGGGGAGTAAACCCAGATCAGAATATCTGACACTCTACCATCTAGAAACATAAATATTAAAATTTACAAAATTATAATTTCGGCACTCAACTTGGTCTCTCGCCGTTAAGTATAGAAATTACACTGCAGATGTAGAATAAAGTTCCGATGAGAATAATTACGCCAAAGGGAAGTAGCAGAAAAATGGGGCGAAGTCCACAAAAGAAGAGTTTCATAATTTGTAGAACTCGGGGCTATTCTTGGGGAAGGAGGTCCCCACCAGGCCCCTCGCATCGACATTATCCCGCACGACATATACTATACTTCATACAAAACGTCACCTTCAGACCTTGAAGAAAAATGTTAAAATTAATAAAATACAAAATGGAGCATACATAAAACAAGAGCGAAAATCTACGGGTGAGGTTGTGTTTCAAAGCATATGAACAGCATTATGATCAGAAATCACTCTTTAACAAACATAAGATGGGAGTCACTTATATAAATTAAACAAACAACTCACCGGGTTTGAATTTCTTTTAATTTGTACACATTTATGGGAAGGCTGCGTACCCAACTAGGGACGGACTTGGTAGGAGCTACTGTAAGGGTGATACGAATCGAGAATTAGATTAAGAGGACAGGAAAAACGCAAGGAAAGCTGAGAATCTCATATGAAACTAGCCGGAAACTCACATGTAAGAGATCACCAGTTAGTGCCCTTCCTACGTGGTAATGAAACTTTAGATGCTATAAAAGATAGGGAACGTCATCATACGCTGAACGCCTATCAGTTTCAGTTTGTTCCAAGGTGTTTGTTTTGTAAGCCGTTACCGAATCATCACTCCAACAAGCCTAAAAACAGAAATAAACTAAGAGTCTTCCTTCCAAGGAAACGGCAGTCTGTTATAAAGAGGGAAGATGCAGCTGCCACGACCCGCTTTGTAAGACCTTACTCTGATGCTGTATCATCGTAGCAACAGACACAGCCATTTAAAAAGGACTGATTTAACTGAAAGACACAGACCATAGTTTTTGAGGAACGTAGAATTAACCCTTTACACTGAACTTCTTTAAATGCCGTCACTTGACTCCACGTGAGTTTAAACACCTTACTGTAATTGGATTCTCAGCAAGGACGCACAATCAGACCTTCAGCGTCCCAAAACGAACAGTTAAAAACGTTATTTATTTATCATACCAACTCATGCACAATTTTACAATATCATTACTTCACCCCTATACGTATTTCGGCATTCAGAATGCCATCCTCAGGGGTCACAGTGTTAAAAGCATAGCCTTTACATCGATTGTATAAAATGTTACATCCATATGAGTAAAATGTTGAACATTAAAATATTAGTCCATTGTTTTTGAGTCCTGATTGAGCTTATACACTATATGTGTATTAAAATATCACTAAAATGTTAAAATTGTTAAAAATAGGGGTAAAGTAATGATATTGTAAAATTGTGCATAAGTTGGTATGAAAAATAAATAACTTCCAATTGCTATAGAATGCACGGTCAATATAACGTAAAGTTTAGTTAGAAACGTGTCTTACTTCAAGGAAGCACAAGTTCCCAAAACTCTAAAGCCACCTCAAAGTTCAAAGCGTCAGGCGGGTGACATGAAGCAAGTTCCATAATGAGGACCCACAAATATTAGGCGCCACCGTACAAAATTTAGTCGCCAGCGCGACCTGACACCCGGGATTAGTCGCGGACGTACAAAATTGGGTCGCCAGGGCGACCTGGCACTATTTGTGCACCCCTGCATTACTTTTATATCCGTACAAATTCAATGTAAATTAAGGTTAGGCCTACACTCTCTACCGTGTAAAAACAATTTTAAAACACGCGATTTTTAGAATTATCCCTTTCTGAATACACGATATATTAAGACAGGCTACGACTGGGGTGGGGGAAGGCGGTTAAAGCCTCATCTCTCTGCATGTAGAATCTAAAAATGTTTAAAAACATTCTGCTATAAGAGAAATAATTCATCATAAAAGCCGGAAAGCGGTATAGCAGTTACAGTGATATGGGTCCAGACAAAAAAAAAAACTCCACTGATTTGTTACTCTCCCCTCTCGCGAAATTAAAAGCACACAGGGGTCTTGCATACGGCAACACTATACAAGCAAGCAGAGAGAACCCAAATACTTCGGAGTTGCACCGCTGCCTACCATGTCCTCAATACGGCACACAAAAGGCCCCGTGCGTTATGAAAAGCTTTCTTTCTTGTCTGGCTAGTTCATGTGATCTTTACAATTACATGCTACCATTCAGACTGGTGCGGGGTTTTAGTCTCAAGGCTCGAGTTTCAGAACGCGTCACGAATGGTCAAGTAGGCCGGTACGTACTGATTACGGCGAAATAAATCGTTCAGATAGTAACGGTCAGTAATTATGTCAAACGCCAGAGTGTTTAGTAAGGCTCACGAAATACAACGAATGGAAATTAACAATATCCCGTCTCGAGTCGCAGTGAACTCGAATTGCCCCTCGGAATAAAACGCATAGAATTCATTTTTTCCCCCAGTTTCTTATACACGACACGTATGACGTTGAGATAGGACTGACACGTCGCAAATACGGAGAACGTGAAGTTCACTAAGTCGCTGGAAAACCTTAAGCTTAGGCGTGGATCTTGAGAACAAAAACAAGCTTTGAGGCTTTCATGGCGGTAAAAATTCAGATCGTAGGCATTTAGGTTACCGTACCTTGTAGGGTCGCATGCGGTTACCAAGTTTCGGAGGAACCTGCTGGCTCCATTTTCTACCCTGAAGACTACACCGTGTCGTAACACTGATAATTAAGAAAAATGATAACAAGGTAGGCAATGAGATCTGCGCTCTTCTGGGATATTACGCAGCGTCGAATGGTAAGCCTTTACCGACGTTTCGGGACAAAGCATCGGTCCCATCTTTTTCTTGGGCTTATTGACTCCTGAAGATGGGACCGATACGTTGTCCCGAAACGTCGGTAAAGGATTACCATTCGACGCTGCGTAATACCCCAGAAGAGCGCAGATCTCATCAATATCGCGGCGGAAGCCTGGAATCACGAAAGGCAGGCAATGTATGTATAACGTTCACATTGTGACGCGTTCGCGTAACGACTGTTGTAACAGAAACGTAACAGTGCGCGTGTGTGTATTGTTGAGCTACACGTCACTGTCAACAATACAAAATATATTGCGTGTTGCACACACATGCTTTTATGACGAATTCATGTCGCCCGCAACAATAAAACGTGCTTCGATCTTCACATAAAATACCGATATGTTTGTCCGATTTTTAACCAAATCTGGAGTTTCTCGACAGATTTTCGTAAAGTCCTAAATATAAAATTTTACAGAAATCCATCCAGTGGGAAGCCGCGCTGATACGTGCGGGAAGACAGACGGACATGACGAAGCTAAGAGGCACTTTTCGCGACTATGCGAACGCCCCTAAAAACGGGTTGGAAAGATGTGAAATGGATTTACCAGATTACACTAACGAGAATTCGCAATAGCGGGGTGGGGGGGGGGGGGGGATTCAGGGTTCCCCGGCACTTGATTGACAATCTGAGGACCGCTCTCCTTCATCAAGTCAGTTCCAATATTTCAACATCTTACTGTAACAGTAAGATGTTGAAATATTACGGCTATCCCCATTAACACCTTCAGACAAGCAGTAGTTAAAAGAATTATTCTGATAGGAACCCTATACACACGCTCAACAGGCGACAATAAGTACCAAGTTACTAACAATTACGACAGGTGGTACACATAACGACGACTTCCATACAGTTTTATACTTTTCCCGTAAAACAAGACGTAATGCAGCCAAAGGTCGGGACAATATCGACTGTACCTATGACATTTGATCCTGGAGAATTAAGCGTTTCACAATTCCGGTCCATTACTTTTTTTTTTAACAAGGTTCATCACACTACAAATAACACTGCACAGAAAACATTTCGTCACGTTCTACAAACCGCTAGAATTCGAACCGTCCCTGATTGGTTAATCTCACCCTCGAAATGAGATCTAAAAACAAACAAAAACAATCTGAACGTTCTAGATCAGTATTTTTTTAATCTGTGTGCCGCAAGTGGGTCTTCAGCGTTAAGTGTGCCGTGACATGCTGATTTCAGATGCGTTTCCACATATGTAACATCAGCTCACGAAGTGTAGCAGCTAATAGCAGCAGTGAGGTCTCATTAACTTTTATCTTGTCAGTTCATCCGTCTGTGCTTTCCTTTGTTAGCGTGTTACTAACTACACGGAGCAGAGTCCTTCTTGAGAAACAATTCCTCAAATAGTCAAAAAAATTCCCTGCATTTTATGGTATCCGAAGGTTGTCAAAAGAGCCCGCCACGTGTACTTATCCTGAGCTAGACGAATCCAGTCCACTCCATTCCATCCAATTTCTTTAAGATAAATTTTAATATTATCATCCTGTCTAAGCCTGTTTTCCAAGTGTTCTCCTTCTTTCAGGTTTTCCAACCAACTCTCTTCTCAGTCATATATGTACGCTACATGCCCCGCCATCTCACCCCCCCCCCCCCGATTGTATTACCTCAATACGTAAACAATAGCTCTGTACATTTTAAAATCTATATTTTAGACAGCAAATGGGGGTGAAGCGGCCTGGGCGTGAAGCCGACCACTCACCCTATCTAGTGCCGAGGCGTTAATGGCTCGTACGGAGACAACAGGTTAAGTGTTAGTACTGGTCCATATTTTTTAAGCACTGCGTTTTAATACAGCCGTTTTCTAACTTAGTGTTTTATTTGTTATAAATTGTGCACAATAGAGTGAGTGTGTTTTTATGAAGTGTAATGCGTACTGCAGTAACAGGCTTGTGGAATAATGCGAACACAACTTAAGCCTGTGCGCACGCACAACTCCACGGGTGTCGTGACGACATCTGTACAGTCGCATTATTGCTAAATCTGCGTTACAAAAACGCCAATCATAACCTTTCGTACTTTCTTTAACAAAATTCAATTACAATCTTATTAAAGCTGTTACTGTACACACCATCAAGGCATACGGGGGGAAGGAGTTACAGCTCCACTCATTTGTCAGTTTCTCGCACCGGCAGCTTTACCCCCAAACAAACCGTTCCTGATACCCACTGAATTGGGGGCTGAATGGGCTCCAGCGCCGGTCTGGACGCTTTTCAGAAGAGAAAAAGAAACTTCTGTCCCTGCCGGCATTCGGATCACGATTTGCAATTATCCAGCCCGTAGCCTAGTCACTATACCGCCTACAATACCAAGACTTCTGCGACTTTATTAAGGTAAGACTAACTGCTTACTTATAATAGTTATCTATGCCCTAAAATAACTTATCAACACATTTAACACCTTATCTACCTATTCAGCATTCCCATCTTTAATCTGAAGGTTATTCTTGTACTGTATTACACTTGCGCATGTATGTAGACATGCTACTGCTCAACATGACGTACTGTATTGCGATACAAAGACAAATCAACATCCATCTTAATACCAATGTATATATCAGAAGCATGATATCCAAGGCTCGTCCATCCTCTCTCTATCCAGTGGGCACCTGGATTCAAGTAGCCGGAGCGCGAGGTTGACCATTCGCTTCCATCTCCTGCAGAGGTTAAAACCGATTTGAGCTTTCACATACATGTTTATGGTGTGATGCTTAGGCATAGGGACGTCTTCACCTACCTACCTTCAAGACCACAATATCAAACCACGAACGAGTTAACAGAGCGTCAACTATAAATACAGAAACCCACATAGGTAGGTGAGGCCTTCGCTCTTCTGGGACGTTACGCGGCGTAGGCTGCCAACTGGTTACCACCCTTGAAGATGGGACCGATAGGCTGTCCCGCAATGTCGGTACCCAACTGCCTACCCACTTCGCGTTAACATCCCAGAAATCGAAGTACTCGACTACACCGCCACGAAAGCCTGAAATCTCGCAGAGAAATAAGACACTGAATGCGTCGAAAGGCTCTGACACAATTAGATTTACTGTATTAAGTAAGTAGAATTACTGTAACAGAAGTTACATATTGCGATTTTATTAATGACTGTACGTAAGACTGGTACTGATGTACATATAAAACAAATTAAATAACAGCTAAAAAAATAATAAGACTGTTAAGACAGATCAGAAAAAAGGCAAATAGCCAAAGCTGAAAAACACCTAAATTTGGTATCATTAGATATTAGTAACTGCCGAAACATATGATTATTGCATACAGCAATGTAATACGTGTGCTTGACTAACGCTTCTGGTACCACAGTTGATATTCATATATCCATAATTAAGAACCTACTTCTTAAAGCGATATATCTCGTCTTCCCTCGCTATAAAAAGACAGACAAGATGTACTTCTTGCGTTTTTTTCATATAAGGTAAATGAAGCGTGCAGACTACGAACTATTCCACACACCAGGTGGAACTACCTTCAAACACAACCAAGAAAAATAACAATACTACAGTGGCAATAGTGTGAATGGTTCTGCACCGTATTTCGGGGCAGGAACGCTGCGTTCAAAATAAGAGGATATCAACGTCATGACCTAACCTCAATATCACTTTGGTGTGGCCTCCTGAATTCTGTGACATGTACAAACCAAAGAACGAATGTAAGTCTACAGAAACAGGCTAGCATACGCACTGAGCACCTATCTAAGTCACACACAACCTTGACACATGCTGATACCGGTGATGCGTGCACAGTACGATGGTGAACCACTTAGAAGAAGAAACGGTCGGAGAACAATACATTAGTAAAGCTGTCCCTGTGCTTAATTAAGCAGTACGTCGTTTAGATACATGGAGGAACAGACGCATAGCTTCATGCATTCTTAACCTTGGCTCTGACGCCACTCTTTATACAGCAGGGCAATTAACCAGCATGGCTGTATAGTCACTTCTGAAAACTTCCAAAAAAAATGTAACTAGTGACAGTTTGGAAACTTTTTGTGAAAGCATAAGACGATACAAAAATCCATCAGTGTGTGTGGTTATACTTCCACACAACCAAAGCGCTGTATACCACAGTCATATACTACAGTCTACAGCAGAGTTTCCCAACTTATTTGCCACACATTTTTCATATACTGAGGAATACCTGCCTATGAAAACGTTTACAGGCCAGAAAAAGTTGACAGCGGAAAGCATAATTAAATTACTGCTGAATTATTGTCAAGAAAATTTACTTGTAAAGAGAAGCTATAAGTCGGCTTCCGTTGTAAGGAAAAATTAAATCATTTTCCTGTATTCTTATATTATGTAATTTTTTGTCAAATATCAAAGTATCAAATCGAACTTAAACATCAAAATAAGTTCACATACAAAGTCAACATAAGCTTTACATTCAGTGTGAAACTTGGGCATGTTACGGTTTGTAGAAATGTTGAATACTTGGCCGAATTTTGGACACACACACACACTCGCAGTTCTTCCTCGCCAGACAATAGACGATTTATTTTTGTGCTTTTAATGTTGGTCAGACACGAGAGCGCTTGTTCACAGAGGCAAGAAGTTGAAAACTGGAGCAAGACGTTCTTTCGAGGAATATTTGGAATTTCCGCGGTATTTGAAAATTTCTGTTTATTTATTCCACGATTTTTCAGGAACCCCTAACGATGCAGCGTACAGCACCACGCAAATTATCTCGATTCCTCTGCCATAAAACAGCATGCTAGCTATCTGCCGAGTGCTGGTGGTGGTTTTGTTGACTTCATGCAGGCTACGAGCCACGTGTGGAACAGGCAGCCTTGTCCAACATGTCAAGTAAAGGTGATCTGTACATTCCAGACCTCGCGAATCGGTAAGGAGGTCTCGACCTCGATGTGTAGGACTACAACATGCAGTTTAAAAATACGATACACTCAAGGACTGTGCTATGCCAATGTACTCGTTGCTATATGCAGTTTCAAAATGATGATACACGCAAGGATGTACTGTGCAATTGTACTCGTTTTGCCTCACATGATGGATCCAGCAACCCACAGCAGGACAAGGAATGTCAGTCCATTTAAATCCATACGTCATTCGTTACGACATGAAAAAGGGGGGGGGGGGACATGTTTAGAATATGACGACGCAGTGACGTATTTTGAAATGGGTAAGGGCTGATACAAGGGCAACTACTGCGTCTACATTTTTCTGACACAAGACGGTTAGGCAGAACCATTACTTTTAAACCCGGCGGTCGGTATATGACTATGTTATTAACTGGGAGTGTATTCGTGGAATGATGTGCTACCTTCGTAACAGAAGGGAATTAAATCATTAGTTTCTCATGTCCGGTAAGAATTCCCTTTGAAACTGACTGAAGAAAGCATGGCAGTATAGTTACGTATCACGGAATCACAAACCCACCATTAGTTGTTACAAAATCAGACCTCATACAATTGTTGAAGTGGCATACATTCTCAAAAAGCACAGCTTCTGCAACTTGAGAAACAGAAAACGATGTAACTTAGCTGATGAGGGCCCACCAGTGTGGTGAGCCCGGGTTTATTTCACCGCCAGCTCACATGGAGCATACATCAGTGACATAACGTATTAAGAAGTACACGGTAACCATTCCCACATTTAAAAGCAAAGAACGTCATACGCGCAATTGTTCCCGAATTCTCAATGTTAGACCCAAAATACTGCATTCATCGTAATGACACACCGTCCAGGATAGTGTTTCCTTGTTTCTTCTTAGATATTGATTACTTACCGTGCCAGTGCCATTTCGGCATGGAATCCGCTGTGTTGGGACTGCTGCTCCCACAACACAACACAATATACTACAATACACAAAACACGTCACAACATCACACACTGTAATCCGAGGCTGCGGGTTCTGTTCCCGGTAAGGTCACAAGCTATCAGCGCACTCCACGTAACACAACACCTCGTACAGAACTGGACCAACAAGACCTAACCGTCTACTATCCACTGCTGCCAACTGCTACACGTTCACTTCCCCTAGCCAACCGAGGTCAACTACTCTGGGCAAGCGGGAAAGAGAGAGCGAAAGGAAGAATGAACGAAAGAAACCTTCATTCGAATAGTTTCCAATTGCGCTTCTCCTGATAGCTATATGGCATACTTAAGAAATAAACGCAAGGTCTTATCTACAGCCCTCCCTGCCAACACAGATTAAAGAGATTTTAAATCAGAAAATGGTGAAAATTACTTTCTGTCAAGATATCGGTCGGCCTCATTAGATTTCCGTTTTATTAAGAGGATCATTCTAATCGCATGATAAACTCTGTGACCTGTTCAAGTGGGAAACTGTGCAACGTCAAAGTAGTGTACTTCATTAGAAAGAAATAAGTTTCGAAAACCACGAACTTATATACATGTGACTAAAAATTTTAAGTTCTGATCATCTTATGCAGCCTACGCAATCATTACACTTAATACAAATAATTACAATTATAAATATTCATACGAGGCATTCTGAAAGTATGGAAGTTTATTATTTAGGCCTAAACATTTCACAGTTAATTAATAAAATTACTAATTAAAACAAAATAAGATAAAAATAATCACTTAGCAGTAAATTGATATGAAGAGGCCCTACACGTACTGAAATGTTACAAAGAAAACTCATTACGAATACATGTTAATTATTCTGGATGAAGTTGTAAAATATTTAGTTTTACTTACAAATTTTAGCTACAGTTTTTGGGGCTGTTCAATTATTACGCACAAAACAGCGGCTCTGATCCAAACACGATGCAGAGCTGCACTTCAAGGACTGTCTACATAATATCCCTCTAATTCCACCCCATGACTAAAAAAACAACCCCTACCGTCACAGACCACGATTGGAAAATACGTAACGTTCCCTCTCAAGGTCACGGACGTGGAAAACGAGGGATTGCTTCAACATATCGTAACTACGTACCCTAGGCGTCGCCCACACGTCAACAATATTGTTGAAAAAATTGTCAAATACTTTTTGTCAACAACGATAAATAAATTTACAAACAAGGGCGTAGCTGGGGGGTAGTGCGACTGCCCCGGGCGGCAAAATGAATATTTTAAATGAACAAATTTAACTTTTTGGGCTCAAAAATTTTTAAATTACTGAGATAAAATAAAAGAAAATTCAATAAATAATTGATTGTTTGAAGTTCATAATTTCTCTTACGGGTGGGCATTGTGTTTACTAGCTCTGGGCCCCAAAAAACCAGCTACGCCACTGCTGACAAACATGAACGGTTGAATACAGTTCAGTTCTTTCACTTCAACCGACGTGGATGACATCGCGGCAGCAGGGTGAGCAATTTGTACGGCAAACACAATAACGTACAGCAGGATGTTCTGTGTACGTCCAAGTCTGCCTATTGGCAGTTACGCAGGATCTGGAACGTGCAGACAAGAATACACTGACTGGCGTGCATCGCTAAAACGGAAATTATTTCCGAAGAACGAGAAGCATTGATCGACGACTTAAAGAACTATGTTACCGTACTGACACAAATTTCAACAATTTTATTATTTGATGACATTTAAAATACTATAAAAATCAGCCTCAAAGGTAAAAAAAAAAACTTACAGACAGGTAAAATGTGATCTATACTGTCTTCACCTTCTGTGGAATTTGCAAAGCTTCAGGCCGAAGATGGAGACTGCCCCACACTTTCAGGAGCCGGGAAATTGTTGAGATTATTTCCACGTTGTGCGTCATTATACTTGCCTAGGTCTGCGGTCAGGTACCTCAAACCATCTACAAATATCCTACACGTGCCACTCAGTATGGGGAGGGGGGAATTCGCTAACCAAATTTCCAACAGAATTGCAATACTTACTGTTGACACTACTCTAATCCTCAAGGTTTCCACCAAAACACGTGGAGTTCGACGTCGTTTAGAAATTTCAGTTGTATTTTTCGGGTGTCAGGCAGCCCTGATGTTTCTGCTGTGTTCAGTGCAGAACTGAATGTATGCCTACGGTTACGTTTAATGCTGATTGAATTTACTCTAGTGTGCTTTGCGACAGAACTCCGATAACACCTTGTCAGACAGAAATATTCTTCGGAAACGCTTATACGTTAACAAAAACACCTTACATACACACACATATACATTGTTTAATTTAGCCCCCTTTTCTTTAATCACAGACAGATGTATGTACGTATGAATGCATGTATGTGGCGTACGTATGTACGTACACATGTATGTATGTACGTATGCATGCAGACACGTACGTATAAGCATCAAATGAATCCTGTAAAATTTCTCAAGACAAGTGGACACAGGAATATCTTTGTATTTCTGTGATGGGGAAGGCTTTGTGTTTCGTTTGTGGTGACTGCTGTTTTCAAGGATTATAACGTTGTTCGGCACTGCAATTCGATGACCAACGAAAAGTACCAAACTGTCAGTGCTTTGAGACAGAAAATGGCGGCTTTGAAACGTGGGTTTGAGTCACAGAGAATGTCTTCAATACACAATATAATGATAGGTCCTCTGCGTTTTGGGCACGTTATAGTGTTGAACAATTGTTTAATAAAGAAAGCAAACTAAATTCCTAAAGGGAATTCATAAAAATATGCTTGCAATAATCTGCTTTTAATAACATAAGTTTGTCTCCTGTAACAATACAGCAACGGGTTGAAGACTTTACTTCCTCAACTCGGAAACAGATCACAAGTATCTGAAAACTTCTTTTTTAACACTGGATGACATACTGAGCAGTTATCAATCGTCATTCGAGGCAGAAAAGAATCTTTTGAGGTCACCAACAAACTAGCTAATCTTGAAAGTTTGCATGGCACAATAAAAGGGGAATATATCGCTTTTCAATAAGTAGTGTGAGTGGAACCATGAATAAACTAGAGCCACCCTAGTCAAATTAAAGCAAGTGCCGAAAGACAGGGCTCTTAGTACCACTGCAAAGAAAGTGGGTCTGACGAGAATGTGGCGAGAAATAGATAAAATGCAGACTTGTACAAGTCACTTCCCTGCAGAGTACACCAAGTCACTTTGAGAAAAAACTTCCGAGGTTTGAACAAGTCATGAAGTTGTCGTGTCGGCTACGGAATTAATTCTATCTCAAAGGCTTAATCAATGTCAGTTTCAGCTTTTGTTTTTTGGTCGGAAATTGGTGTTGTATCATAGGGGCGTCTTGTACCATACAGAAAGTCGGATGGCTGAGTGGCGGGGTAGTGTTCAAACATTTTCCAGCTGTGAGGCTAGAAACAGATTGTTCATGAATGAGAAGGGCAAAGATGTGGTTGAATTTAGTGATGAAAGCGGCTTCGGAATTTCGTACTGCTACGTATGCGATCGGCTGTCACTTAAAAAAGACTTACATACGAAAATTCGAAGTCAACAGAAGGTCAATTACATGTTTCCGCCTATAAAAGCTACTGATTTCAAGTTTCAACTGTTTTGTAAACAGTCGAATAATGTAAAATTCTGTCATTTGTACAACCCCCCCCCCCCCATACTTTGCTTCATACGGATGTATCAACATGTGTTCTCTTTCCAACTGTCCATTCTGTAGAAATAAACGATTCCTTGACTTAGAATTTTTAAACGACATATTACTGCTTCCGTACCCAAGCTACAAACATACACATCTTTAAAAGCCAACTCTCCGTTGAAAACAGCAATTTCTGCAGACAACTTTCAACTTGCATTGACTCAACTGCAATATGTATCAATTCTAAAGAGTAGTTTCAACCAGGAAGCGGTAATTACACTTCATACTTCTTCACCAGTTCCCCTGTTATCTGAGCGACGCAAGTTAGCATGAAATTTGGCGTCTTTTCTTACTACATATACACGTGAATTGACTTTTTCATACACACACACACACGTCATACGAATTGGCATTTCAAAAATGGAAAGGATTGTTAACTCTGGCGAAGCAAAAGGCAGACATTAATATGGTAGGTTTCCGCTATTTTTATTGCAATGCTGAGTTTAGTGTTGGTTATGATTACACATGTTTGTATGCTTCGGCCCTTATAGCATATTAACTCAAGGGAAAGGTCGCTAACCATATTCTGGAAGGTTCTGAAAAGAAGTTGAATTTTAATCACTTATGGAAGTGCACTTACTGCTTTATATTTCGGTTAATATACATGCCAAAACGTTTCTCTGCGGTACAGAACTTATACCACACATTTTAGCAGTTTAAAAAATCATTACTTTATTAAAAGTAGAGTTCCAAGGGCTCGTGAACGCGATTCTGAACTGTCAGCTAACGACGTTTTCCATGACACCAACAAATCTTCTGAATGTGAGCTGGCTGCATAAAAGGTTGATCACCCCTGCCGTAGACAAAGAGGTTTACTTACATACTGGCATAGCACTCCTATCCTCAGGCATACAATTTTGATCGTAAGGCAACATTAGAACATCTCTGTAAGCTTTGAGAAAAAACCACACATGTAGGCCTAATGCATCATTCCAAACAAATAAATGCATTATCATCGGTGCCTGGGGTCGACTCAGCCTCTAAAGAAATGAGAACCTGGAATACTTCCTGGGGGGTAAAGGCGGCCGGTGCGTAGAGCTGACAACCTTACCACCTTCATGTGCCGACTGTCTGGAAATCTGGGAGCCTCAACCTCCTGGAACCCTAGAGGCCCTCCAGGCCTGTAATGGGATAGCTTTATCATGGGTGAAAACTCTCAGCTTGTCATAAGAATACTGCAGTAAATAAACTGTTGGTGCTATATTTTAATAATTGCAGCACACACTGTTCGAAGTAAAAAATCCACAAAGGAGCCGGGATAGCTCAGTCGGCATAGTGACTATGCTACGAACTGGACAACCGACGAATCATGCTTCAATTCCAGGCAAGGGCAAGGGGTCTTTCCCTTCTCCAAAGCGTCAAGATCGGCTCTGGAGCACGCTCAGCTTCCTATTCGATGGGTACCACGGACTCCTTCTGCGGGGGTAAAGCGGCCGGGCCGTGAGGCTAACCACTTACTACCATATAGTGCCGAGGTTAAGAATGAGTGGAACTATACGACCACTCCCCCACATGCCATCAATGGCGTGCACATGGACAACTTTAATTATTCCTTAAATGAGCACCAGCGATTCCGGTGGCACTTCAGCAACACTATGACTTATTTCTCCGGACTAGTGACTTCCCTTGTCCGGACTTTCTTAGAACTTTCACCACAGTGCGCACAGTGAAAGCAGCGTGAAGGGGTTTTGTAATGTTTCTAAGACGGTCCGTAATTCGGTCTAGGTAATCAATCCAGTAATCCTCAAACTACTGAACAGTTCAACTGCCAGTAGTTCAGTCGATTACTAGCACACAATTAAGCCGACGTTAATCAGTTTATGTCGGCGCAAAACTTCTAACGACTCGCATAAATCTTCAGTGGCCATTTCCTAACTTATTTAGAAATAAATTACCTGAGCGATAGACAACTCCGGTCCGTTCCTCACGATTTGGCTCATTAACCTGGACAAACAAGGAAGTACGCCCCGAGTTCATCTGTCCTGAAATATGTTCCGAGTTGTGCCTTAAGTAACCGACACTATGGAGCAGAGTCCTTTTTAGAAACTACTAGCCCCTCAGCTTGTCAAAAAATTTCCCAAATTGTACGGAATCCTAAGGTTCATTACCGTGTTCATACGAGCTCACCGCATGTGTCGTACCTTATAATGGTGTGGAAGTGTAGACTGGATTCAAATGACTAATAATACGATCCAGTGGCACGATAATGAATCTTTGGGCTCCAAGAAAGGTGGGCAATTTCATGACCACATTTGAGACTACCAGTTTAATCACAACTTTCCTCCACGGAGTTTAATATTGGTATAACCTGTATTACCGCATAAAAGTATAAATAAAAGAGACTGTCACACACACTGCGGACAAAGAAGAAGAAGAAGACGTTACACATATGACAAAGCGAGAACGGAAATGGGAAACCGCAGGAACAGAGACTTCACTGATCTGTAATCCTACCCTTTTAATATGCTTGGAGCTTGAAATTTTATACCACGCAGCGGTCTGATCTCATCCACATCCTGGCAGCGTTTCCATCGACCCATCATTCCAAAACCGAGACAACAGATCTACTTTAAAACACAAGGCACTCAACCAACCCCTGTTGATACCCAACTCACAGAAAATTTTCGACTCCTTAACTAATGGCCACCTACAAGACACACGGGATGCTTGGCTACATTACGGTTTTAAACTACTCAATACCATGCACGTAAAGTTAACTATACCGGTTCGGTTCGCTGCAGTTACGGAATCGATCTGTGACAAATGCCGAAACATGAAGTATGTACAGAGGACAGCCAACCATCATTATGCGGTAACGAAGATGGACAGTCAGTATGCTCACTTCTCACGGAAGATGGTTTGCTCTAGAAAGAAAGTGCGCACATCGACATGATGAAGGCTGCGGTTATTACTTTTAGTATGTCATGGCGGGCAATAGAAAGCGGTACAAATCACGGTCACAGGGTGTCCCGAACGATTCCTCAGTATCACAGACGACCTCGTCCTCCGAACACGGCCTCATGGCCACTGTGTCCCTATATGGCAGTGATGCTCATTACAAGGCCCGCAGACCGCGCGGCCCCCGACATGAACAGTGTAATTCCTCCAGCACCATCTTCTTCCACGCGTGGGATAAGATGTCATTCTTGTCTACGAGCTGTCAGTGCTCCCCAGCCATCTGTTAGAGTTGGAGACAGACTGTCAGCTATAGCGTTTACCAGAAAACCATTCTGTAGTAAGTAAAGCTCTTCATTGCGCTTTCTGGGGACAACAATTCTGCCACTTTTTTTTTATCAACATTCTTATACCACGTAGGCCTAACTTTCAGTAAGTTACAGGACAATGAACACAGGATAAGACTCACTGATACGCATCTGGCTAATCTTCTACGTAATACACATATTTCCTACGTATGTTGAGTGGGATATCAGCATGACAATGAATGATAACATTCATTTACTTTACACACTAATTATTGTTGCAAATCGAGTTGTACTACAGTCTATCTAACCACCATTTATTCCTATTTCTTAAATACAGGCCTACAACACACTGAAGAAGACTGACAATTCTTACATAATTGTATTTAGTGATACGTATCGAAAATTTACTACGACATTCTGTTCAGCTGTTACAGATATAAACATTAGGACCATGCCATTATGCATTCACACTAAACAAAAGATTAAGAAAACGCAGGACGTGAAGTCGAATAGTTTAAATTATACATTGCCAATTTCGCAAAAAAAAAAAATCACGAATAAAGGCACAGCCAAGAAATTTAAATCCTTGCCGAAGATCAACTGGCCGCCGACCGTAACTAACTCCAGGAGACCACAACATAATAACAAATAACAATTTGGGCTCCTAGAAAGTACCATTTTGGTATGACGTGGTGTACACCACTGATAACGTCGAACTAAAAAATAGTAAATTTTTTTCTTCTAGACGTATGCTCTTTGAAAGGCGTAGAAGACAAACCTAGTCTCGAGAGCACAGTTCGTCTCCGATATTCTTAAAACTGCAGAAGAATGAAATGGAACAGAAGAGACATGATCTGTGAAAGCAGAGCGAATACAACAGGCGAACTCGACTTGCAGAAAGGCGACCGTGAAAGGCAGAGAGGTCTATTTACAATCGTGGACATACATTCCTGAACCACAAGCTAGTCTACAAACTATTAATACTGGCCCGGTTTTGAGGGGAGATAAATGATACGTCGTGACAAACTTTGGCAGTGCTTTTCACAGAGCTTGCCTGTTGCGAGTACGCCTCAATTAAGCCATTTCAAACGACCAACTCTTGGATTATGGACAGACGGTTTTCCACGTATAAAGGTAATAGCGTCAACATAACAGCAAATAAACTGAAAAGTGTATAGAAAGATGCGTTCACGGCCTATTAGAAGATATCGTACCGTATAAACATTAAGTGCAGAAAGCGAGTAAAAAAGAAAAAAAGGACACGAACACCATCAGGGTAGCCGGGGTCAGAACCCGAAATCTCCCGTACTTTAGCAGGCGTGTTAAATAGTCAACCACGAGGGTCGGTCACGTAAAGTGCAGTCAAACGTTCTGGACCACAAAGCCATATGCGTTAACGAGATCTTCCTCAAACCCAACAGAAAAGAGGACGACGCTCAATGCTGCAGTTACCACACTGTAAATTTACACTATAATCCGGAAAACCGTGTGCCCGGTTGTCCATAGTGCGGACAGACAGGGTCATTTGTAAAACAGGACTTCGAAAGTAATGATGCAGATACTTTGTGTCAGACCTAACCCACTAAAAATGGTTAAGTAGGCGCAGCTGTATCGGTGTAAATCAAGGCTAACTAGACAAGCTGTGCGCGATGGCACCAATTAGGTGCGTTCTGGTAATCCAATTTTATTGATCTAGATTTTCGTGAAAACGCACGTTATATAAAAATGCATGGAAAGACGTAAATACTTACTTACCTTTCACTCGGTAATTCTTTCCGGTTAGATGAATATTTAGAGCGATGACGTGTACCCAGGCTTCCAAGCAAAAAGGCAGTCCACTTTTCATCAAGAAAAGGAATTAAGGGCAGACAATATTAGTTTCAAAACATCTACTGAGAGAAGGCGAAACTGTTCGTGTGAGCCTGCAGGACGGTACGACCAGAACCGAAACAGCGCCAGGTTCTATATGATGGGGAGGGAAGAAAAAACTGGTCCTCATATCACACGAAATAACGGATTTCAGAAAAAAAATATGTACAAGCACTGGATCAATGTTATGATGTTTTATGTGCCTATGTTGCATATTTCATCTTGCCTACTATCTTACAAAATTCTGTATGTGAAAAAAAAAAAAATACTTTCACTAGATCTTTGCGACAAACCACAAATTTTGGCGTCATTGACCCGTTACATTACTGATTTGACTGAATATCCAAATAAGATTTTACACTTATAACAAAAATAACCGAATAAATGTTCCAGGCAAAAATTTCATATAATCATAACGATGAGACATTTCATATCAGGTACCTAAGTTTCATACTACGAGCTATTTTGTGAAATCTGACAACATCCACATCACATTTCGTAATTTTCCAACGCACGAAGCAATAAAATACAAGAAAAATATGACTGAGTTTAATTTTGAAATCAAACTACCGAGACAGGCGACAGCATATCCCAGTTACCTTCGCGATATAAACGTTTGGTGATGTTCCTGGACTTACGGATGAGCACGGCAAAGTTCACGTGTATCAGAAGCTACAACAGTACCGCGTCCGTTAATGTTGTTATACGTACACACACAGTGTAGAGGCTGTGTTGTGGATACGACACCGATATCTGCCTGTCATCGCAAAGATACGGTTTGAATACATCGAAGAAGTGAATTCTGGAATACTGTCTGCTCGACTGTTTCTCTGCCACATCCGAAGTGGAGTGAATTTTAAACAACTTATCTATGAATATAAAAATAACGGTACAGACAAAATAGGGAAGAGCTGTGTCTGGGCATGTCATGAATGCATATGGGGGGAGCAGAAGTATAGCTCCAGTCATTCCAGCTTGTCATATGTTACGTATTTTCTACAGCATGTCTGATCAATTAACACGGTTCACTCAGTCTTACTTACGGGTTTATAAACATTACTGTTTGTCTTCAATTTAATTTTACTTCCCAGTACTTTCACGTTACGTCAACCCACTCTGATAATCTCTCTATGAGCTAATTTGTCATCGACGTAAAAGATGTGGTGTGTACCCTATCTTTAGGAAACTTCTTACATGTATATCCTGCTTTCCTTATACGTATTATGACGTAAGATACGCGTATGGCCTCATGTCAGCGTGCGAGTGTGTGTCCGCTAGCAACTTCTGAACCAATGTACCCATGTGCAACGAAAATCAGGAGCTCAAAATTTTGTTGGGCGAAACAGGAAGTAATGTAAGCATACAGCTAGCGTCTTAATTCCTACCATTCAAAAACTTCCTTTCACGTGCCCGCACGTGACTTTCCTCTACCTTCCATTAATTACAATTATTTAAGCCCGACATACTTTATACAAAGACATATGTCACTGTTACGTGAAAACATGGTGTCATGTTAATTCCTTTTCTGACACGTGTAACTTATGTTTCACGGACAAATGAAGGATGAAACGTTCGTACATGCGTACTCGCCAGTCGAAACTGGGTGGGAGATCAACGTTGATGAGGTCAGTTCGAGCCGTGGTAACGGCAAGTTCCTCCCCCCTCCACCCCGTCTTTTGCACATCTTGTATTTGTATAAATGCTCATTTAAACTATGCAGTTATAGCTGTTACTGTTCAGTAACTTGTTCATTGGCATTCCGTCTTTCCATGTGACTGCAGACAAACAATTTTTTCTGGCACCTTGAATACGATGTTCAAAATCCAGATCTTAAACCACGGATCGCATTCGTCTGGGCATGGACTCATTTACAGATCGAAAATAGCGGTGACAAGAACGTTAACCTCACCGAACGTGCACAACGAGCGGACACAATTTGTCTTCAGCACCACAAAAACCGATGTCCACGTTTTACAGGAAAAGCATCACACACAAACACAATGAATACAAATGGGTTTGAGGCAGTACATTCTTTTCGAGGGTCGAATGGAAGAGTGAAGGGTTCTTAGACAATGTATCTAGCTACTACAGTTGAGTAGCAACGAAGAAGAGATAACGTGGTTATTATGAAATGTGAACTGGCAGGATCGTGCAGCAGTTACAGTATAGTTTATGTATTTTGGAAATAACTTAATATCAGTGGATCGGTTTTTAAATCTTGCTTCAATCATTTAGGTTTGCCTCAACAATACGATGGTCTGAAAACGTTAGGGTACGATAGTAAATCGACTAGGAAAACTTCGATACAGCCAACGAACCCGGTGCCGTCAGTATGCAATACGGCACAACGAACATCGTCGATTTGAATGAAATAATATTCTTACATCAAGCAACACTCTATACTGCTAAAGTGCGGCACTAAAAGAAGATATTCAGACAGCAATAAGACCTACTTTCCTTCACACTAACAAAACTAGATGACGGTTATGACGAAAGAAAACGAAAGCCACAGCAGTAAACATCATATTTCTACATTGTATAGAAAGACTCCTACTGCAGCGAAAGAGACAAACGCACTTTCAACTTAACGGCTGTTGCTCAACAACAACTGGCCACATACATACCAGCAATCATAACAGGCTGCAATACCATCGAAAATTAAACAAGCGGATTTAACTTCGACGTAATGCGAGCCGAACTTCTGCCAGCACGAATAGTAATCCTGACTTTATCAGCTTCCGTACTCCATCGCAATACGCCACGGTCACTTCCTCTGAACGAACTATTCATAACCACACCTCATTCTACGATCAACAGACTTACGGGTTCGTTAAGTAAGCTGTCCATCAATTATGCAACCAAAACGAACAGAGGTGTGTTTAACAATGATCAAGACGGGCTGCTTCACGGGACGAAGCTATAGATGGTAAACTAAATCCTTGAAGACGAAGGTAATTAGACCCTACTGGGACACGTGGCTTAAACAAAGATAAAGGCTTTCTGCTGCTGAAGAAGGGAGAGTTAAACTACAATGAAGTTCGATTTGCATAAGAACTTACCTGTAAAACAAAATTAATGATGTCGACACCAAAAGAACAAAATATTATCGATTTCTATTGTGACTTACATGAATTTAAGAAAAGACATGTTTCTAACGAAGCTGTAAAATGAGAATGATAATAGGCTTCCTCGTTCCAAAAATACTTTTGAACAGGTTGGGGACAAAACTTCCGTCAGCCCACAGTCATAGCTTACATGGGGCACGCTAAGGCTCAGAATAGCTGGGCGACTACTAGCTTCTCAAGGGGCTAGAGGCAAGAACATCATGCAGTTAGTTTGCTTGTTTGTGGTCGACAATATCAGGCATTGTGAACCACACAGAGCGGGACCATTAGTACCTTAACCTTGTTGTCTTGAGACTAACACTGCTACTGACAAGTTGGATATGTAGATGGTCCAGCACTGATCAAAATCAGCAGAACTGATCCAAGCAGGAGGCAAAACATTACTTTCAAGAGAGAGACACACTGCATTTCGAATAAGGAAGAACTGCTACTGCAATGGAAATAATCTATTATTGCATCTGTAACTGACTGTAGTAATTGTCGGGTTATCATTGTACTAACACGATGCCCTCCTCAAGGTTAACTTCACGCGCAGACGAAATTATTCTACATCTTACATTTTGGATATCGGCCGAATGCATTAACTACTGATCAGACATTCTAAATTAGTTACACACACACACGGGCCGGGATAGCGTAGTCGATATAGCGACTCGCTGCGGGATGGACGATCTGGGGATCGAATCTCGGTGGAGGCGAGATTTTCCGCACCCGTCCAGACCGGCCCTGGGGCCCGCCCAGCCTCCTGTATAATGGGTACCGGGTCGCTTTCTCGGGGCGGATGGGGCGTGGCGTTGACCACCCGCACCCGTGTATCGCCGAGGAGAGCTATACCTCTACTCCACCTCTGGGCTTTCATGGCCTATTCTAGGGTGAACTTTACCTTTAACCTTTACCTTTATATATATACATACATACAGTAAATACATACATATACATCAGGAAACCGCATAAGTCACAGGAGATGTAGACTGCACATTGCAACTAAATATGGCATACCCATGATGGGTAGGCTATTTAAAATATTGGTGGTAAACTACTCGCAAGGCCGGGGCATGCCACAGGTCAGGTGATTAGTAGCGAGCTCCTCACTGCAGAAGTCTGGGTTTGCTTCCAGGGCCGCCTATGTGGGAATTGTGGTCGAGTACGTCGGCTTGCCCCATCAATATCGTTTAATCCTCCATCCGGGCGACAGAGGCCACGTTCCAGAGTAATCTGTGTTGCTCTCAAAACCACAAACACGTTACGAATGGAATAAATACGTAACAATTAGCACCAGGCATCCAACAACTGGTCCTGGGACAAGTACAGATGACAACACTTTTTATTCAGGAAGTTCGCCATTCCTGGATAAGTAAATATTAAATCCGATGAATACACTATTGAGAATAGAATGAAAAAAGGAAATGCTATGCTTTAACACATGCCACTATGAATGTCCGAGAAAATCAGCAGGGACTGGAAATGGATGGGACATACCGCTTCTGAGCCGCACTGATGCTAAGTTATCGAGCGAAAATACCAATGGGGTCAGGGATCAGTGGCACGGTTTTGTGAACAAGACAATGAATTTCATCCACCGTTATGGAGTCAAACGAAGTATCCGAAACGTCGGAGTTTACCAAAACTATAACGTTTCTAGTGCACTAACTAGCCACGAAAAGAAAATTTTTGGTTAGCTGAGTGAGTACTGGCTTTTAAAGGACTCTTCAACATGACGTTTGGTAGTTCCTTATTATATGCAAACCTCGTGCTAACATATACATGAATTTTGCCGACAAAATATGGTTTTGAGTTTTCATTCCTGATTTCCATGCATACATGAGGTGTAAAATAAATTCACATTAACAAGATCCGTGTGCTAAAAGTGCAATTAAACCCAAACATGTGATAAATTCGCAAAAATCCGATTTAAAGTTTGAGGAATGTTTATAAGAAATGTGGGTTACCGTAACCTATTTACATACTCAAACCTTCAAAGCATATCACAAATAAAAACGATAAGGTAAGAAAGCAGGTGTATGTTATCTGGCACTGTTGAACTGTCTGCTTTATTTCGTATCCAAATTTCTAATTATAGCTACTTGGTAAAATGACAGCTGTCTTTTTTTTTGTCATACGTAAACATTATAGTTACACAGCTACAACACTGAGCGAGGGGGGAAGATAAACCAGGTCAATCTTTCAGAGATACGAAGAATGTTTCATATGTCGTGTTCAAAGGATGTTTAATTCTATATCCATAAACACATAAACTGTTAATAAAGTAGGTCACACGAGGGCGCGTTTTTTAAGTCTTCTCCAGGAAAAGGGCATCAGAAGCATGTCTTTTGTGGGACATTTCATGCATCAGATATCCAGGGTGAGGGAGTAGAACAACCAATATGATGGCGAGGACGATCAAACGCAGAGCCCTACAAATCCTGTTACGCTCCTAAGACAATATATAACCAAAATTTAAACTTAATAGGAATGAAACAAAGACTTCGGCCCGCGGGCAAAAAGCGAGTTCCTGGAAAGTTCATATACTGTTTCAGAAGATTCGAAACTTGGAAATGGGGTGCTCGGAAATGTGGAATTTGTTTTAATTCGCTGACATGCTTTGAAGGTAGCAGGGCATCCACCCGTTCAGGCAATTTCGGTTACTTTAACGGTTGGGAATGTAAACAGGATGAAGAGTCGAAATACTGTTTACAGGACAATAGACGCAGTTTACCTGTATCGAAGTTCTGCAACAGTAGCATGTCATTTATTCGGAATTATTAAAATTAGTCTGTGTAGTTCGAGTAGACGCTACCAAATAGTATGATAGTGGCTGAAGCGAAACTTTGAACTGAAATTATGTCACCAACTGTGGTAAACATTAAATCCGTGGAGGTAAAGTGGATAACGTGCTTCGAAAATTTATCGATAGGCTCCGTATATAACTTCCTTGAGGGTGCGTCATTATATAGTGATGCAGATCATTAAGTCATCATCACAGAAAAGTACTGGATTCTATTTTCAACACACTCCCTGTATTCACTTGGCAATATCCGTCACTCTTGTCTGCGATATCAGCAGGAACTACTTCCCGCCGCAGAACTAATACGTACTGAATGCTCATGAGACACAACAAAAACAGCTGGAGGAGGACGGCCATGATGCTGCCACAATATCAGGGGGGGCGAAACGTCGCGGTAGCGAGGTAAATTCATGATAAAATTAACAAAAAATAACGCACATTTTGTTATTGGATCCATTATTACTTATAAGAGATGTGTTTTGTGTGTCTTCATTGGAACGCATTGCCTGACAACAATATTTACAGACATAGGCCCTGTACACGTTACTGATTTCTTGAAGTCTCTAAGAAATTGTGAAACACTGACATGATGGTTATCAGCATCGCACTGATCTCGCTGAACACACAGGACTAAACGAACAGAAGAAATTCCATAAGGTTGGCTACGTTAGGAATGACATACCCTTAGACGAAATTCAACAAGTTCCATATCATATAAGGAAATCATCTCTTTTAAAAAATATTGTACTGTATTTTATACTTCAACTAGGATTAAGTCTCCTTTTCCTGATTTCAGCACCCTACATCACAACAAAAATTAGGTTTAGGCTGACGTCCATATGCGTTTGTGTATGAAACATACAATTCGCCAGTCTTCTTTAAAATCACTACACAGACCACACCTACGACGGTCATCCTCACGCCTTATGCTTTAATTTTGTACTATACTTAATACACCACCACGGTGTAAAATTTCAGAGTTTGGAAATAACATGAACTCGGATCATGGAAAGAATAAACACAATTCCATGCATGTTGCTGCTTCCTCCTCTCAGCGTGCCTTTCACCACCATTGCCAGTTACCATTGCATTCTCGCTCTCTGTCTTCGTCTTCCTGGTTCATTACTGGTGTTTCGGAAGGGAAGTGTCCAGTGTAGGTAGCGTGGGGGGGGGGGGGGAGGTGTGGACAAAGCGACAATTTACAGTTTGGTGTTAACAAACACGTCAAAACACTGCACCTACTCACAGTATTTAGTATGCAGCAACATCAAAGAGTTTTCAGATTCTCAAAGACTGTACTACCGGGAAATTTTCATAAATACCACTCACTGCATAATTGAACTTACAAGTTACACTAAATTTCTACGACTCAAAACGTTACTAGCTACGAGGTGGACGACCGGTCTACCATTCCCTGCGGCAGATTCTTCCGCAAAGAATACACAAATTAAAAAAAAAACACCGGAAAGCACCACGCTGATAACATTCAGATCCAAGAAAGCATATTCCTGACGGAGAATTTAGTAATTTGTACCCATTACCCAATATTGTAAGGTGGTTAAATCTAGAAGATTAAAACAACAGATATGTAGCAAGCATGTGGGAAATACGATATCCGCACAAAATGTGGTTGAGAAACCTCATAATAAAGAAAGTAATAAGTGTGATATAACAACGTAAACTGGAGGATAAAAATACATTTCACCAGACCGAATAATAGATCGTAAGGTGAGAACTAGAATGAACTGATTAGTTTAGGAAATGACAGGACGTTTTTGTTGACAGTGACACATCTTCGGGTTCCAAACCAGGGAATTTATTGCGACACGCATAGCCTGGCCAGAGACTGCGCAACACGAAGCTAAACTCCTGCCTGCATGTTTGGTTTTGCATCTTTAGCACAGATCCTACGCGAAGCGTTTCAACGCATCCAAAGTTTCAACCCATTACCTTGTACAATGAATTCTGATTTATTACAGGAGCATCTGAATTAGTACGTTGAAAATATTCAAGAGATTTTAGTAATTCCACGTAGGATCTCTGTTATTACGCCAAGAAGGTTCTAATTCCTTAACCCTCCTCAGCTTTGCTTATGTTCGAATAGTGGTGGCGTTAGTATATAAGAAAGTCTTTAGTAGCATAATACTAAGCGTTGAAGTAATTGCGAGATGATACACATGAATCTAACGAAACTTTATTACCACATACAAACTGTAAATTAATACGTTTGTTCGATGGTAATTAAATGGTCATCACCGAAATTGCACATACTCATTTGTATAACTGATATGATGCATTCAAATGGTCAAAAATGGATAAGATTGGAAGACGCGTACCAAAGAAAGCTGACTTTTGGATGTGACGATCTTCACCTGTCTTTCCTGTGAGGAACATAACATTTTATTGTGCCTGTAGCTTTAAATCTAAGACACGATATTCATGAAAATGGTACCATTTTTAACACAGACACCCAAAAGTTATGCAAACTTCATAATAAACACCAGTACGAGGCACACTCAGCGCCAATCAAAGATTGGATTATCATAGTATTTCACGACAAAATACTTTAATATGGATCTCATATTTTGAGCCCATTTTCATTACAAATGGAAACTGCCGTAAGTCTCAGAATGCATGTACTTCCATTTTAACTTCCTGGTAAGTTCCTTACATCGCGATTCACAGAAATTTAGCAAGTATAGACCGGTGTTATCTTTACAAGTAGCCTATGTCTACAAATAAGTGAAATGCCTTTATGGCTTAAATAAGAATCAGCAAAACAACAGCTCGAATTTTCAACACCTTGAAACACAAGACTGTGGCCGACAATAACTACCGTACCTTCGGTTCAGATTCCTTATTGGGAGGCAGCATCCGCTTGCACGTTACACATCCAAAGCAAGCTTACGTGATGAATTTTAATGTGATTCTGGTACGACAAACCTCCACTAAAGTGTGCCGAGCGTAATTTCCATTCGCATTGGAAGATCAGAAATCGTATTTCTTACAAGGACACGAACTAATTTGTTTTTGCAGGCCTGTCATGCAGAATGGCAGAATGTCTCAAACAGAAATTATGAGCATACGCACATACTTTCAGCAGTACACTCCAAATGAAAAGTACATTCCCCCAAAAATTAAAAGCCGAGTAAATTCAGGGAACGCTTGATACAAACCAGTTCAAAATCTTTTTCCCGTCTCCTGTCTCAACCCGCAAAGACTGAACTATATAAAACTACGATTTCTTTATCGTACTTTATATGATTGTGAAACTTTCCTCAGTCTATAGAGATAACTGGACCACACATTGAGAACATCTGAGAACACGGTGCTGAGAATATTGCTACCTATGAGCGACGAAGTACCAGGAAGACGAACAAAACTACTTAATCACGAAATTCGTACTTCATAATCTTCATGAAACCTCAACACGGCAGTCAATTCAGTGGCTGTAGGGCATGTAGTATGCAATGCAGAAATGGGACGCTTTTGTGAGATTTGGGTTATTAAGAACGATGACTACAAAAATTGATGTATCCCTCTGTCCAGACTCCACCGAAACGTTGGTACCTATCTACCAGACCACGCACAACGCATCAGTACGCTTCAGTGGGTCAGAAACCAAAAAAAAGGAAGGCGTAAGCGTAGATGGAAAGATAATATTAAAATGGGAATTGAACAGTGTGAAAGGACGTGGACACGAGTCTGTGTGAGGGTAGAGCCCAGGGGTGGGCTCTTTTCTACACCAGTGGTATTCAACCTGGGGTACGCGTACCCCTGGGGGTACGCGAAGACATCTTAGGGGGTACGTAAAATTAAAAAAAAATAAATAATTATTTCATGATAAACACTGAATCATCAGGGCCAGATTTAGGGTTAGCCACAAGAGACCCGGACATAAGGACATGCGATTTGGGAGCGTCGTTTTTTTTTCTATCTCTCTCTCTATCTCTCCTTTTTGCGATTCTTATCTGGGCGACTAGTTTCATTTTATTCCACAAGTGCACATAATTTTGCTTTGCTAAAATACCTTTGTTTCTTTATTACTTTTTATATGATAGGCAATAATATATTTGTTATTTAATAGCTTGATTCTCCTTTTCTTCATTTAAAACTTATTATTTAATACATTATTTTGGATATAATTTATTTAACTTATTTTAGATGTAGATTATAGACTATGTATAACTTGAATTATGTACCAACAACCTTGAGGGTACAAAGTTGAAGAGAAATTATATGTGGGGGTACGCGAACAAAAAAGGTCGAATACCACTGTTCTACACGGTAATAAACCTTCCGTTTCTAAAGAAGGCACTAAACGTCTTTACTAGCTCAGCGGCCACTGCCTGGTTCTCAAGAAGGACTCTGCTGTATGGAGTTAATGGTTTGTACGCGTATGTGTACAGGGTTGTTTTACACAGCTGTAGATTATGGAGGCAACGCAAAACAAACTGATTTACGTAACTGCAGAGAATGCCTGTTATATTTAATGAAACAGTATCAACTGACTCAAAAATGTTGCAGAATGGAACATGCAAAAATAAATCATGACAAATAGGAAAATCCTGTAGGCCACAAACTACACGTGGATTTGGACAACTGCGTGGTATGACCTGATGATAATCCGTCAGGTGATATACTGGAGACAAAGGCAGACGTCAGCTCCAGGTATCGGGGTCGTGCCAGCAACTGGAGCACCCGGCCTACTTACACACGTGACGGGCAGCGTCCTCACAGATGTGGCAATGTTCAGCACAAGCTAAATCTGACGGATACTGAATATGCATTCCATAAACATTACCATCTCTCGCATACGCAATCTTAGGCCCAAGCGTTGCTTTTCTTTTGCCTGTAAACCCTTTACACTTTTCTTTAAACTAGGTCCGTATATACACGCTTCTTTTGTATTCCATTACAAGTCTCTTTGTTACTTTACTACAACAAATTGTGTGTGCCTTGGTATCAGGCGGAGAAGCGACATTTTTAGGGCTGCTAATCCAGGTTACGGACTGTTCCTAATGCACCTGCACTCAATTATAAGGAAGTAAAGTTAAAGTTGTTCCTGTACACGCCATTAAGACATACAGGCAGTGAATGTATAGTTCCACGCATTAATATCAGCGCCAAATTGAGGCAAGTGGTCAGCTTCACGGCCCGGCCGCCTTACCCCCGGGGAAATAGCCCCCGGCAACCATCGCTCAGAAGGCTGGGTGGGCCTCATGGTGAGGAAGTACCTACGTTTTTGTGCAACCATTTTCAAGTTATGTATTAAAAGCCATAACTGAGGAACAGACTTGGAAATAAAAATGTACAAAGTGAAGAGCTGCATCCTCTAACATCCATGCGGACACTAGTCACACGCTGACAAAATGGCCGTACAAGACATACTTTAGAAATGTTCTGCGTACTAACAGCGCGTTAGCCTAACTTAATTAGATAAAAATAAATCAGACATAACTATATTTTATAATACAAGATCCAAAAAAATTTTAAACAAATTATTTTCAGTATGGCCCGCGCTCTGAAAAGGCTGTAAACAGGTGATGCTCTATTCCTTTGTGGGCTTGCTGCTACAGTAAGAACAACAAGCAGGGCCAAGCAGGACCCATAAAGCTTACCTTTCCAGTGCACAGATTTATAGTCTTACGTACCTATCTTTTTTACTATACACTAGTGTGTTTACCCTCCAAGAATGGCGGATTGGCAAATAAAGGGTAACAAAAGATTTCTCATTCGTAACACGAAACAATATCATTCACAGACTAATAAAAACAGACACAAATAATGTGGCTCTTATTTAAGAGAATATTACATTTTACCTGTTGTTTTATATGGGTGTGAAAACAGGTCTCGTACATGAAAACGAAATACGAAGATTGTGGGTACTTGAGAAGTAAATGCTGAGGAGAATATACAAACCTAGCAACGAAGTAACACGAGGATGTATAAAATTACACAGCAACACCTTCACAATTCGTTCTATTCATCAAACAGTATTGGTGATCGAATCAAGGATGAAAAGGACAAGAGATGTAGCACGCGTGGGACATGAGACAGGGCCCTTTCATACAAAATGATTGCCGAAAAACGTGAAAAGAAGAGAACCTGAGAGGCATAGGCATAGATGGAAGGTCGGTGTTAATGTAAATAATAAAGAAAAAGAGAGTGTGGCTGAATTCACCTGCTTCAGGATAGGCTCTTGTGGAGAGGGTAATGAATCTTCAGCTTCTATACAAGGCAGGTAATTTCTTGAACAGCTGAAATAATGATGGACTCTGGTCCATGGAATCGATGAGTAAAGGTTAATTGTCATGGTGGGTGGAACGGATGTCGTCCTTCAATAGCACAAATTGACTAGGCTAAGACCTAGCAGACAGCAGAATTGGGGTTCGATTACGAGCAGAGGGGGTATCACTCGAAATCAGTTCTGGGGCCCACCCAGCCTCCTACCCTATGGGCACCTGGCGTAAAGCGGCCGAGGCGTAAAGATGACCACTCACCTCCATCTAGTGCCCACGTTAAGAGGGCGTGGAGATACACGTCCCCAGCATCGCAACTTTACCTTTACCTTTACTTTCACCACAACATTCCTTTTTGAGCAATTCATAAACCGATTGAGGATCTCACAGCGGTATGGTCGAGAAGTCTCGTGTTCCGGGATGTGATGCTGTAGTTCCCGACGTTTCGAAACATCATTTTGCCTCTATCTTCAATGGTCAGCAGTCCACGAAAAACGGACTGCTTTACCGTTGAAAATTGAAGCAACACGACGATCTTCGAAATGTCGGGAACTACAGCGTCACATACCAGAAGACTTGAATCCTCAATTCATACATGATCGATCACCTACCCCGACGACTAAGGCAGCAGGTTCCACCGAAATGTCCGGATATATTACCAGACTACACGGCATCATATCTCATAGTCACCGCCTTGACAGCCTGGCAACTCACAACTTATAAACCACAATGCAAGCCGCAGTTTCAATACGTGTGACTACAGAAGTGCTGACAGCCCAACAATTTCAGCTGAGCTGTTTACCACATCATCCGTCTCCCCGAAGCGACGCTGGGTGTGCCCTTTATACTCGCAACTCGTCAAGGCAACTCGTGACGTCGTTTCGACCTTCCCTTTCGTATTATTTGAACTTCCGTTCTCCTTCCAAACAATAACCCACTACTTTCCTCAGCCACTCCTTCCTATGACAACGGTTCGCGAACTAAATCCGGAAACCTGCTGCTCTCTTAATCCAGATCAATAATGTGATGCCATATCATCGTTATTACAGTGAAGCCAGTATTACGGAGCACACGCTCAAACGTTGAGAACACGGGTTCACTTCCCGCTCGGGCAAGGGATCTGTTGTCCTGTTTAGGTGAAGGACAGATTAATAGTTTCAGAATGAATTCTGTCTGAATAGGAAGAGACCACTTGGCCTAATGCACGAAGGTCGTAGAAGACAAAAATAATAGGGTAGATGAATACGGTAGTCCCACGGTCGTCCGGGCTACATGGGGGAGGGGTGGTCCGGATTACCCAGGAATCCGGACACCACTGAGGGAAAACTACCTGATACAGGTAACATACAAAAATCATCACTCAATACTAAAGTAAAAATTCCGTAAAGCGGTAATAGTACACCTTACAGAATAATAACAATAAAATAATAATAATACTGTAATTATAATTTTAGTGGGATATACTGGGATATAGTTGACCTAAAGTTGTCCTGACCAAACGGGGATACGGATTACAGACGGACTACTAGATGTTTTACTTTCGCACTGCGTCTGTTTAAAATGAAGCCCAGGTGAATAGGTTGTGAAAATAAGAAATGTACTGAACTAGCTCAAAATATGGCCCTTCGTGGTGAAGGAGATACACATTCGTGTTTCTTTACAACACAAACATTCTTAACAGCTAAATACTGATTGCCTAAAGCTTCTCAAGTTGTCAGTTTGGGCAAGATAAAATCAATATATTTTCTCACTTTAAGCTGAAACACAATGCACGAGTACAGAGAAACGATGATCAAGCACTGATATGCCGATTGCTACTTGAAAAAAATAAAAAGCATATGTAGTAACATTCTTAACAGCTAAATACTGATTGCCTAAAGCTTCTCAAGTTGTCAGTTTGGGCAAGATAAAATCAATATATTTTCTCACTTTAAGCTGAAACACAATGCACGAGTACAGAGAAACGATGATCAAGCACTGATATGCCGATTGCTACTTGAAAAAATAAAAAGCATATGTAGTATAGCTATATACAGGGGTACACATACTTTGCAACAGCCACTTAAAAAATTCTAGGCGCAACAAGGTGACTGAAGCAAGTTCCACACCGAGGATCCACACATATTAGGGGCCACTGTACAAAATTTAGTCGCCCGGGATTTTTGCACTCCCGGTTACATGGTTTTGTACACGTGCAAAGCGTGCGCGCTTATTTTGCGGAACCAGGGGGGGGGGGGGGGGGGGGGGGGGGGGAAACTGCCAAGAAAAATATGTGACTTGTAAGGAATAACGTAACTGAGCAATTTAAGATAACGAGAATGGAACAGTTCAAACTAGGAGGTTAAGACTGGGCGGACATGAAGCTTGGATGGAAAACGGTCATGGGAAAGGTCTTGGAAATCGATCACTTGAAATACTGTACTTCGCTGAAAGTGGGAGGAAGACCTCGTGAACATGGATCTTAGAGAGATGGTTTGGATGGGAGGTGGACAGAACTGGTTCAGGATCACAAGACTGGAGGGCTTTAGCTTTGACGGGGTTGAATCTCCGGATTCTGCTGCCACAGTACTAATTACCATTTAAAATTACGGTATTCCCATCATTCGTTCTAACTCCGCGGTGGAAAGGGTTAGCAATCCTACTTTACACTCAGAAAGTCCCAGTTTCAAATCTCGGTCCGAATACCGGCTACCATGACAGGCTTCTCGTCGTTTCCCCACTAGGCAAATGCCGGTACAGTACTTTAAAATAGGCCATGGCCACTTTCTTCCACATCCTTTACAAGTCATTATTCACTTCTCAAACATCAATGAATTATATAGTCTCTGCTGCTAACACCTTTGTTAATAATTTAATAAAAAGGTGACGCTGTCCCTGTCTAGGCCGTGAGGTATATAGGGGAAGTGGAAGTACAACTCCACTCAATCTTAACCTCAGCACTGGATGGAGGTGAGTGGTCAACTTCACGCCAAAGCTGCTTCCCCCCCCGAAAAGGAACATCGATAACCAGTAAATGGGAAGCTGGATGGGCCCCAGAACCGGTCTGTACGTTTGGATAAGAGAAAAAATTTCTGTCCCTGCCGGGATTCGAACCATGGATCGTCCAGTCCTTAGCCTAGTCATTATACCGATTACGCTATCCCGTATCCCATAAATAGCTTAATTCTTTAAAATCATTATTTGATATCAGTATCAGTATAGGCCTATGTCAATCTGTAGGAGTTCATATCCAATTTCATATCAGGGTCGGTCATGTCCCTGTCCCTACGAAGTATCACAAAGCTGAAGTGAAATATCCACTGTCCTAACAACTTCACAACACACCACAGAAAAAAATAATGGCCAACAAATGGGAAGTAGGTTATGTGACCTGATAACAAGAAGTGAACCACAGACTGGACGGAATCGGAGAGGGAATCATGGGTAGGAAATGACAGCTACACTACCTTTACCCACTAGCACGCTGTCATGAATCGAACTCGGCCAAACACTCTTACGACACACGACATGTACAGTTCACTTGAAAATGCACACTTCTCGTTTAACGAAATGGACTAGACCATCAACTGAAAATTAGTTTTCCGTTAATTCCGGTAATTATGAGTAACAGTAAAGGGATGTTAAAAATCACCAGACTTGAGGATAACGGTCAATGTCGTGGAGATGAATTATGACGATGGGAGGTGTATGCAACTGGCTCTGCATCCTGTGCACCAGCCGCCTTTGGTATTACCGCTCTTGAATCTTCGTGTTGTTTCTACGGCGCTGTTTATTTATTTATTTAGTATTTATTTATTTACCCGTTATTTATTTAACGGCGGTGTTAGTAACTCGGACGATATAGGATCGAGTGATAGGATGATCAGTGAAGATGTGAAAAAGTATGTCGAAGGAAGTGACCTTGACCTAATCTGAGGTACTATCAATAAATCTGCCTACAGACTGGAAAAACACGTGTCGAATTCAAAGCGGCAGGGCTAACCACTAGGCCGCGGGGTTCGAAGTGTTACGTCGTAATTAAGGAGTCAGTATGAGCCCCACATGTAGCCTACTGTGACTGGCGGTGAAGTGCAACTGGAAGTCCGGTAGTCAGCATTGAGTCACACTTTGGGTCGATTGTTTTCGATGGTAACCGATTCTTATCGATTACTATCGATTATAGCCGCTTACAGTGTTTCGGTGCAGTAGCGCGTGAATAAATACGGCGGCCTGTCCTATGACAGATACGTAACTAGTTTTTCGATAAAACTCACGAAAATAATTAATCTTGTTCAGGGTACACAAAAACAATTCAAAGACGATGGCGGGCTTACGAGGGGTGGGCAGAGTGTAGGCAAGACTGGGAAAATACGCATGGCATGGTGTATTCACTGTAGCTAGAATTAATTTTGTATACACGTGGCGCAGTTGGTCGAGGCACTGCGCTACAAGCCGGAAGGTCGCAGGTTCGATTTCCGATGGTGTCATTCGCATTCGGTCGCACTATGGCCCTAGGGTCGACTCAGCCTCTAACAGAAATGAGTACCAGGAATATTTCCTGGGGGGTAAAGGCGGCCGATGCGTATGGCTGACAACCTTACCACCTTCATGTGCCGATTGTCTAGAAATCTGGAAGCCTCAACCTCCTGGAAACTTAAGGGCCTGTCCAGGCCTGTAATGGGATTGCTTTACCTTTACCTATAAAACGAGAAAATAATTTTTGAAATGTGTTAACCGGAAAATCTGTTAACCTAACAGATGTAAAACGAGCAGCCAGCGTACTGGAACAGAACCATGCACATTATGCCCCAGAACTGGCCGCCAAAATCAAAATCGTAACTAGTTAAAACAGCGAACAAACTAGTTACGTCTCAGACCTGAAGGTCCATTAGGCCTAAGAGCGTCACTGAATCAAGGATTTCAACTACGCACAGAAACTGTGGTTTATTTGACAACGCTGTCAGTACCTCAGACCACGGCTGTGTCGATAGTAGGATGACTCGTCACTGATTAACTGAAGAGGATTTGGAAGGACGCTTTGCTCGAGATAGTCTACCAGAATTTGCCTGGAGCGGTTGTGGGAAACCGGGAAAACCCTGTCACAAAACAGCTGGTGACCCGGCCCAGATTCGAATCTGGCACCTCCCGAATACAAGTCTACAGCATGACCACTACACCAGCTTGCTCGGTACGAAGCAACCAACTTGGGACCAGACTTCGTATGCAATCACAAATAGGCATCCCGTTTTCGCTGTTGGCTTCGTATATTTGAAGGTTTAAACTATATCATACGAGTTTTAAAACCACTCACATCAACAGCAGATCTGTCACCAAACAAAGCTGCAATTGTAATCAGTTGTCGCCAGACCAAAGTATTGCACACAGTGGCCAAGTTATAAAACCTTGTCAGAGAAACAGCTGCGTACTTTACAAGATCTATCAGCAGTAACAAAATTACAGCGCCCTCCTTAGCAATAATTTAATGTTGCTTCCACCTTACGTATCTGCAAGCTGGTGTCACTGATGAGAAAGCCGAAACGTACTAAGACGGAGAAAAGTCATCAATGGTATAGTGTCCATACTGAGCTAAAACTGGTCAGCAGGCCCTGTCAACCAACAAGTATGCAGAAGAATGACGGACAAGAAACGGACAGGTGCAGAACTATCCATTAGTTTTAGCTACCACTGAAGAACCTCCCTACCTGTTGACAACAAAGAAACTGTAGAACCTAGACATACAATTGCAGCTGTAAACCAGAGCAAAGACACTAGTTTTTGACACCAAGTTCTAAAATGTTTTAATGGAAACCAGGCCCGAATTCAGCCACAAAAGCGCGGGCCAAACCTATAATCATACAAACTCAGCATCAACCTAGAGAAACCAGCAGCCGGGATAGATCTGCCTGCACGAGGGCTGGTATTGATCCTCCCGGCCGCCCCACTTCTCAGGAACTGGACCGAACTGAAGCGCTTTTTCTGGCGCAGCAGTGATATTGAGGTAGCAGTTTGTTGCACTGTTATCGCAAGCACCGTACACGTAGTTGCTAAAGCTGAAAGTGACCCTCTGGACTTTTCAATTGCTCACACTGACGAAGTGAGAAAGGATGACTGCTTCGTAGTTTATTAAGCGATGAAATATAAGTTTAGACTGCACAGTGACAAATGAAAAGCAAGGCTACTCGACAACAGGCCGGAAACAGAATACAGGAAGCTAAAACCGCTTACACTAAACTACACATAATCCGTTTTGTTGCCTACAACTATATACCGACTTCCCCCCTGAAAAATGTCCCCAGAAATCATCCTGCGTCTTAAGGACGATGAATTGTTACATAAGTAGCCTACTAAATCCGTAACAATACATTGCTACTTATAGTGCTTCTTATCAATTCCAGCGGTCCTAATCTAGTTTGCTTAACGATGTTCAGTGCCGAATAAATTTACCGAATTTCATCAGAATCAAGTGAAAAACGCGACAGCACAACAGATTTATCACTATCGATTGTAGGAAAGGGTATGACGCAATGTCATGCTCAACATAATACGTATGTTATATTTTGTATTTACCTTATGCTATATTTCTTGTTAGTTATCTCATGATGGCGGCCCACCGAAACATGTTGTATCTTTAATCAGTAGATATGTTTTTTAATAGTGTACTTTGTCGGTTGTATTGTAGTATTGTAATACAACTGTGACTGTTACCACAGTTTAGTTTTGACCAGACGCTAAAGTGTAAAACAGCTATTAACGAAACTCGCAATCGAAGCCTGCGGATACTGGCAGTACAATATAAAGTTTCTTATTCTCTGCTTTTATATTCCTGAAGCACCGGGACGGCCACGGAATATTTTCAACAATTTTGTTACTTCCCGACGTTTTTAACTTGTCTTTGAAGTGGTGAAGGCGGTTTTATTCGACGTTCCGGGAGATGATGTATGCTTGTATGTAATTCACTAACTCCATAGAACAGAGAATTTCTTAAGAAGCTAATAATCGAGTCTTCTTGGAAACCTTCGAAACGTCGCGAGCCACTAACCCAGAGACGCAGCGGCACATCCCGGAAGTCCTGAATCTTGTAGTCAGTCAAAAAATAATTCGTCGTTTACGGGATCCCAAGATTCATTCAGCCTATCGTGTTCACACATCCCCCAAAGAACTGTTTTAATATTGCACTCCAGTCTACGCACAGGTCACTCAAAATCTCTCTTCCTTTCGGGTTTCTGACTAAAACTGTGTATTTATTACCTCGCTGGACACATGCAGCTTCAAGTTAAGAATTCTTCCACATCTTTTAGTGTGAACCTGCTGGCAAAACTTTTGTCGGAATTTGACCACTTGTAATGCTGATAGACAGATAAGAAGGGGGTAGCAGACCGAACTCATTGGTAAGGCGACTGTAATAATAATAATAATAATAATAATAATAATAATAATGACAGTAACAACACTGACCAATTTGAACAGCAGCAGGCATAAGTTCTGAACGGACAATAGCTAGAAGAATCCAAGAGACGTTGTCTTCCGGAATGTGACGACGTGTAGCCTGGTATATGTGTGCCGATGTTTCGGAAAACATGCTGCCACCTCCATGCTTACGTAGCCCGTAGACGAAAGCAGCAATTCCTCCGAAACGTCAGTATGTATCCACTAGACTACACATGCTCACAATCCAGAAGGGAATGGTCTTCCGTCACGGCCATGGGGGCCTCAAACCACAATCAAAGAGAACTAATAAGCTCAAGCCATATAAAACCTAAGCCTCGACCGCTACACGTGGCAGATAAGGGTGGCTTGGCCTGACTCAGTCAGTACCGATATTAATAGAAGTCAAGGACTTGCGCGTCATTCAGCTAATCTACAGCCGTGACGATCATTGTCCTTTACATTACTCAGAACCAGGCTGTCCTCAGTCACTCCATTCTCCTAGCAAAGGAAGTCGAGGATTACTTACGACCTTCGCCGATAAACTTATCTCTAGGTAGCACCGTTTCAAAGAATTTTGTACTATAAAACAAACAGGACCTCATACCGTTATTACCCTCTTTAGTCACTGAGCAACATTTACTAACCCACATTAAAAATACTTCTGGTTTCAGTTCTCCTACAGAAATCACACCTGTGACTCCCTTTAAACCACAAACGTAACTTACATGCACCACCTGCTTTCGCATTAAAACTCTCAGCGCTCTGCCCACAGACTGTATTGATTGGTTTCTCATAATTTAATGAATAAACAACGCTTCTTTCCCTACGCAGCCTTAACCGGTTGGTCATTCCAGTGAAGATATAGTATGTTTACTACTGGCCCACTTTCCTCTAAAAAGGTAAAAATCGGCTTCAAATCTCGTACCAGTGACCGATGTTCAAAACCCTGGTGTGACAATTACGCCACTGGAAAACACCCTAATGTCATACTGATTAATTCAATGCAACAGTAATTACAAAATAGCGGGCGCGTGAACTCGAGTGGTGGGAGAGACACGAGTAACTCCCTGCAGGGTCCTGAAATGATGCGTGGCAACAGGCCTTGAAGAAATACCAAACGCTTGTCAAGGTAATATTTTTGTAACGTGTAAAACGACACGGAGGCCGCGTGGATATTTCATTTCCCTTTTGGTTTTATGGCAATAACTAATGAACCACTGGGGCTAGGCAGGTGAAATTCGGTACGCAGATCACGCATATAGGCCTAAACGGTGTTAATGAACAAGGGGATTTTTTCTCTCCTTCAAAACATCCAGACCGGCTCCTGGGGCCCACCCATCCTCTTATTCAGTGGTTAATGGGTTATTATCGGGGATACAGCGGCCGACGCGCGAAGCTGACCACTCACCTCAATCAGTGCCGAGCTTAAGAATGAGTGGAGCTACACCTTTACTCCCTATATGCCTTTATGGCCTGGACAGGGCAAACTTTACCCCTTTTATTACAAACATGGCGACGATGAGAAATTTTGAGGCAATGTCCCACAAACGTAACGTATTCTGCCTCTCTAATTAAGTAACAAGATCCCGAAAATATAATACATTAATAATAATAATAATAATAATAGGTAAACTTTACACATATATACGTATATTCCGTGCATTACCCATATATTTTTTATATATAATTCCAACTAATTGCACAAACGTAAACTACAAAATAGAACAACATATATTTTGTCATAAAAGTCAAATTTGTTGGAATTATATAATAAATAGGCAAACTAAGAGATATGCACGATTATAAATATACGCCATAGGAATAAGGGCTATGAATTCTGTATGAAACTCTTGTTTTTTAAGGACGAAAGTACACTAACAGAACCAGAATCTTTGACTTTTGTGATTGCACCCCAGAACTTAAAGCATGAAGTACGCCATTCTTGAGAAAACGTAGTTGCTCAGCTGGTCAAGAAATTTTGAACTCGCTGCATGACCGCGTTCACAAATATCATTAAGCCTGACCAGAAGCCACTTTAATCCAGTTAACACACACACATACACACAAACACACACAACTTCTTTAATGTCAGTCTTTTAATCACCATCCCCTCCTTGCTAGCTTGTGAGACTTTTAACAAGTGAATATTATTTGGAAAGATTCTGGCAAAGAAAATCACCGTTCGCCATCCAGCTCCAAAATGCGCCGAAAATGGCGAAGACTGCATTTACGCGCTGCAACTACTCACGCATCAGTTACGGCACACCTCTAATGCATACATTATACTCAGGCTAAGAATGAAGTCCCACGGATCCAGCCCCTCCATACTCCCTCAAGCTGATGCGTTTTCGCCTGAGAGTGCTTGCTTCCCTACATTCTTCCCCAGTCTTCCATACGTTCAGTTTACAGGAATGTTGGGGATAAACATATTAAACAAGTCCTTTGGGCTGGTTGATAGAAACCAGATGGGGTTTGCGTGGAACACAACAGAAAACAGATATTGGGAAGCCTGGAGCGCTGTCATTCCCCAACATCACACTTGAGGTCTTCGTTCGTCTGGGATGTTACGCAGCGTTGATTGGTAGTTTGGGACGTTTCGGGACAGCCTATCGGTTCCATCTTCAAGAGTCCAGCTGTCCGAGAAGAATCTTCTTGGACTGCTTGACCCTAGAAAATGAGACCGATAGGCTGTTCCGAAACGTCGGTAACTAACCATCAATCAACGCTGCGTAACATCCAAAAGAGCAAAGACCTCATTTACACCGCGGTGTAAGCCTGAAATCACGCACCTATGATACTTCTTTTCGTGGCCTCAACGAGACAAATGACTGAATGATCGTAAAAGTGTAGCGGTGTACTCTTCAGCTGGTGGCGACAAGATGCTTGGGCATAAGTGATTATGGCCGACATTTCGTATTTTGTACGAGGTCTCGGAAGAAACCGGAAAACCAAGTGTCAGGGGAGATGTCTGAATGTACACTGACATTTCTCTCTCGCACGTAATATGTAAACCCCATTCCCACTGCTCACAGGTCCCTTCCTCAGATCAGTTACTCCTCCGAACACTGACTGACCCCTAGTTCGAACTGCTGACATCAGACAGGCCTACAACCGAAAAACGACACAAACGATACACATTTCTCCATTAGAAATTATCCGCTCCGGACAGGGTATAATGATAGATTCCTGTCAAAATAATAATGCTACTCTGCGTTTCATGAAACGAGGGGATTTTGTAAACCAATCACCACCTTCAATAAAAAAAAATTTTGTCCCATGAGTATAAACATCGCAGAATAATTTTTAAAAAGTACGCCTACTACGAAGGAAGGTACGGGACACCCATACAATTCGTTAGTAGTCTTCCGGAAGCCTGTTCACTCAGAACCCTAAAACGAAACATGACGTACACGAAATAACAGAAATCTGCACTGGTAACGGCTAAAACCCACGCACCTGCGGTACAAGACGCAGAATAATGACGCAGTTTGTAATCCTGAATTACGAAAATCAAAACTGGTCGTCTAACATAATTAGCCACATGACTGAAGTATTTATTTTGGATATATGATCACTGTTTCACTTAAATGTATACATAAAGGTCTAACAGAATTAAATAGCTTAGATTTAATATACACTTTTAATACAACACTCACTTGTCAGTATTAGAAAAATCCAAGTCCCCATTAGCCTTCAATGCTTGAAAGAACAATTGCAGCAGTTTATACAGACAGGCACGTAGAAGCTACTGAACGTGACAAAAGCAAAACTGTCTCTTTGAACTCTCAAAAACTCTAAGTCCAGTTGTTGTGTATGATAAGATTATCAAAAGTTCTACACATTGTAATCAGTGCGATTGAGTCTCACAATGCAGTACACGTGCTTTGCTGTGTTCACCTGTAATCATGACCACACACATCAAGTTATTTACTCCATGGTAAAGAATCCTCCTTCAATATAAATAAATAAATAAATAAATGCTACATAATAGAAAGCAACCCGAAGATTAATCATCCCCTAGTCTGCGCCAGGAAAACCTGACACGCATTCACCAGCTACCACTGTTATGACCCATGCTAATGCTACCCCTCCACTGACATTTAGGTCTGATTATAGTTATCATGCGATTTTCAACCCACATTTTGTAAGCATTTACTACCTGTTCGTCCCATCTGACAATCCTTAAATCTAACAGTATAAAACTCAGTCATACGTACAACAGTCTCTACTCTCCTGCTATTTCGTCCTTCTGACTAGACCTAAATATTTTCCTCAGACAAATTTCACGGTAGTGAGGCTTACAACACAATAACATATTACGGCCATTTTCTTAATAATTACTGTTTTTGAGACTAGGAAGTAATAAGAAAGAATAAGAACCAATGCAGATATCAAATTCCTTAATCTATTTTGCACTTAATCTCATTCGCTTTGTTTCTGTAAGTTCGTGAACTTGAATTCTGCAACAGATTCTGGTATTCTATTATGATTTTGTACCGTAATCTGGTCAGGAGACATTATCGGCGGTTATCGAGATGGATTCCGTCGTAATGAGTCGTTCTGCGTTCGAAGAAATTTACAGAAGATACGGAAACACGACAGTTCAGTGGATCAGTTATTTATAGATCTAAAAACCCGTGGTTCAGGTAAGACGGTGTAACATTCTAGTTTACTTAGAAATACCCAAGAAACTATCAGGCAAATTCATATGTTCACGGATGAGGTGCCGAGTAGAATAGGTACATATTAACGTTTGCGCGATCCTTTTCCAGTTCAGAAAGCCAAAACAAGGAGTACTTTGACACAGGATTTTTTAATTTGGTTCTGGAATATGCAATAGATAAGGCTCAGCAAAGACGTAAACACAGGTAAGACTAAATGCACGAACATGACACAAAACAGTCATTAGTAACATAACTACAGTGCATGTAGTGCATCTCTTCTGAGAATGTTTATCTACGCCTGGCAATAACAAGAGAAATGAGGCTCAGATTCAAGTATTCAGGAATATATAATCCAAGAACTGTTTTCTTCTTGGATTGCTTGACCCTGAACATGAAGGCACCATGCTCCTTCGAAACGTCGGTGACCGTTTACCAGTCGGCACAACGTAACATCCCAAAAGACTTCAACTGTCAGCAACACCGCGGTGAAAACCTCAGATCTCTCAGAAATGACGTTCATAATAAAATAAGGGGAAGAATGTATTCTACAAATGCTTGCCACTATATTCTGTTTGAAAAATGTTACCATCCCAGTAATTTTCATGCTGTGGATCAAAACGTACAAAGTGCCAGCTAATTTTAAGGAAGTGAAATACTTTGAGGGAAAAACATAAATTGCACATATTTGAAAACAAACTGCTCACCCAGCTTACACAAAGGTCCCTCTCAGCCCTAGAAGCATGAGAAATGTAAATAAGATGTGGAATAAAAATGACACAAGTGTGCGCGTTCGCGGTGCTTTTACGGGCCCCGAGGGATGGAATGTGTAAAATGGGAAGTGATAAACCCTACTTAGGAGGGCACAGGGTACAACACTTCGGATGGCGGCAGCATATCCCTCCGAAACGTCGGTATCTACCCACTAGACCACCTGGTGCCAGAACCCTGGAAGACTACAATCTGAATAACCCCTGCTGCGAAAATCAGAAATCTGATAGATAAGTATTTATCCTTTCGGCAAGCTTCCGGGGGAAAAAAAAAAAAAAAAAAAAAAAGCAGCAGCAGAGTTTTAGGAATTAGTGGTGTTTAATTTGGTGTCAATACATTTTATCACGCAGGATCCTCTTCCACGAGCGTGTTTGTGGCGCTACAAATAGTAGCGCGACATAGCGCACCACAGGTTACAATGGGGGGTCAGCAGCGCTTCAGAAATTGAAGCGCTACAAACACTCCCCGTCGCTTATCCCAGTCACAATAACCGCCACAACAACAGGACACAGCAAGCGATACATCAGTCGCGCCACTTCTTCTAACAGTCAACATATGAGGTGTCTGCCGTTCACTCGAAAAGTGCTTATTTCTACATAATGAACCATAACTTTGACACTGAACTGTTTATTACCGAAGCCCGTCCAGCTATAAGGGACTCCAGGTCTTCATCGTACAGTGATAAGGTGAATAAAGACAGGGTCATAAGTATAATGCAAAATGTGTCAAGTTTCCTCCTTGAATTCAGCAACGGACCTACCCAGATCATATGCTTCCTTTTTTTTTTTTAAGAATTCTTGCACAATAACACAGGAAGGACAATGTCCTCTTCAAGCTCCACTTCGAATCTGGAGTTGAGTGAGGAATCGAGGGTTCGCCACTCAGATGCGCAGAGGCGCCACAAACACTCTCGTGGAACGTGGATCGCTTCATACACACCGCTCTATGCCGCGCCACAAACACGCTCGTGGAAAATGGTTTGCTTCATACATACCACTTTTTGCCGCGCCACAAACACGCTCGTGGAAAACGGCCCGTATAGTTCGAGTTGTGTACAGCCGATTTTAATGGTAAGTGGTCTGTGCCTGAAACAATCACAATCTAACGAACACATCTCAAACAAAGCAGTATTAACTAATAATAAGACATGTAAACCTAAATATGATTCTAATAAATCCATTTACTTCTTCTTGAATTACATATTTTTAGATTATTTGATAATGTTATACCTTGTGAAGGATTAAAATCAAAGAAATTCGAATGTGCAACGCAGAATGACACTGGCGCTGCGTATGTCAAGGCAGGCCACCGCTCGAAGCGGGAATTTTCTGTTTGAAGCCATTATTCTGGTACTTGACTGGCACACAGAAAAAAACCAAGAACAATATCTTTCGACCGACATTAGAACTGAGTATTTTCGGAAGACAAATAAGATGCGTCAACGTAACGCCAGCCTGCTCAAACATAACGCGTGCCACAGGATTATTTTATGCAATGTCACGAAAAATTACTTGCAGATGCCTACAAAGATTCAACGGCCAGCTTTTTCGAGACCTGCCCATCAAAACTAGAGGGGGTAAAGAATCAGAATTTATTGTTGACCTGTGACACTCAGTCACCTGTCTGTTCGTGACAAAATGCCACTTTCAGGCTTGATAATATCAAAGCTAGATGTCACTTAACAAGACCTCCAACCTCCAACCATCAGTCATATGGAAATAGATGCATGTGAGCTCTGAGCTCACGGCAGCTCAGCGCCAGAATGCAGTGCATCGTTAAACAACGAGTGAAAGTGAGCAGCTGTGTGCCACTTTCTACGCTACAAAAAACGCGGTCACTACAGGGCATTTCAAAACGCGTGTCACAGAAATGGTATCATATCGGATGACTCCACCGTAAGTCGAACCCAGAGTTTTGCACGATCAATAGTGTCCACTTCAAGATGAGGGTCTCGCGGTTTTACTCATTCTCTACAATCGAATGACGAGCGCGTTAAATGGGATGCGATAGGATGTTGACTGGCACGTACCTGACAGACAACAAACGCTCGAACGTTGTCTTCCAACTAATTTTAGTTACTTGGCAATATATGACATTAAAATTAGCTGCAAACCGTAAAGTCGTCCCTGTGTATGTTACAAAGGCATACGAGTGAGTGGACGTACAGCTCCACGCCTTCGTAGCCGCAAAACTAGACAGGAATGGTCAGCTTCACGCGCCGGCTGCTTTATGCCCGGGGAAAAAAGTCCTCGATACCAATTGAACAGGAGGCTGGATGGATCCCGGAGCTAGTCTGGACGTTTCGGAGATGGGAAAAGCCTCTTGCCTCAGCGGGACCAAACCACTATTCCTCGGTCGTCCATCCCACAGCTTAATCAAAATAATTCACTTTATCCGTTAAAAAGACTGGAATGCAAATGATTCATAAAAGCTTATTTTCGACAATCACTAACTTACATCATGTATCAGGCGTCACTGTTCATAAATACCCCCCCAGCAAGGAGGTATTTGATTCTCACTGCGAAATACGAAAACACTGCTATTCACGTTTCTACCAGTTAGAATATGGGCAAACAGACTCTTCGTTATGTGACCAGTTAGCTGCTCTACTATTTTCAGATGCAGGAAAATAACATTGTTAGAAACGTAACGTTACCTAATGTATTACCACTACGGAACTGTTGCGCCTGCGACAGCAGTAATAAAGGAGTATATGGGGGATCAGATGGAGAAGAATTACCAGTTTCAAGCCCCAGTCACTTTACTGAGTGAAATAAGGACCTAACACACATCTGATAGTGGCAGAGTGAGCAACTGAACACAGTAATTAGAAAACCTCGGAATACTCATTACAGAAATGGAGCCGCAGAAAGGCACCTTACTGATAACACGGCAAACGTGAAGTTGATTTCTATAGTAGCACGCCATTTTAAATTGTCTAGTGGGCGGTGAAATTCTCCAGACTTGCAAACCGTAAAATGCCCACTCGATTAGACTGATGCTCTGAGGTCTGTGAAACCAATAACAAATGTCAGGGTCGAAATGGATCCTCTGCTGGTAAAAATTTAGTAAAGCTCAAGACTCCCCTTGTTAAAACATTTTCCCAGTTACTGCCAGTTACTGCCAGTTACTGTTTACAGCAAGAATGCGTCATCAAATGTATCAAAATGAAGAGAACCTGGTGTGTCTACCAGCTTACCCATTTGTTCTGCGGATAAAAATATAACAAGACTTTAAAAGTGCACAGTGTGCAAGTAACTGGTGCGTTCACTCTGAAATGATCCGTCGATGTAAACTTGTCCAATGAACTGATTATACGATACGTTTTCCTTACAATAAACCAATTCTAAATTCACGTGCAAGTACTAGCTGTTAGTTAATACTCATTCAAATTGGCGGTATATCAAAACTATGTCTTGAATGAATGAAAAATCAAGATTAAAGATTAACTGCTGAAAATTAAATATCAGTGTAACTTGTTTAACGGATGCTTCAAAATTCCATCCTAATGGAGAACTGCATTAAAGCATACAACAAATCTGATTTCAACACAGTGCAAACAGAATAAAGATTTTGGTTTCAACACCTTGTAAACACAAAAAAGATTTTCTACTGTTTATCTTGTGGCATGATAGGTAAGTTCATGTAAGTCCACTACTGAATTTCAATATCCTATAATTTCAGAAATATATGCCAAACATAATTTTTAATTATCTCGAAATCACAGGACACAAATAAAAAAATTATGAAACATAAATAACATTGAACCAAAATGTCGAAAATTAAATATCTTATATGACTTGTTATACGCTTCAAAGTCGTATTCTATTGCAGTACTGCACTACAAGACAAAGAAATCTAATTTAATGTATTATAAACACAATGAAGAATGCCTGTTGTTTTCCCTGTGGATTGACAAGTAATTTAGACTAATACCATTCGTTATTATTTAAATATCTTGTAAGTCAGAGGTGCACAAATTTTCAAAAAATTTAGGAATCACCTCAAAATTCTAGGCGCCAGAAGGGTGACACGAAGCAAGTTCCATTCTGAAGACTCACAAATTACGCGCCGCCATACTAAATTTAGTTGCTACCTGGCGCCACAGATTTGTGCACCCCTTCTGTTAAGTTCAGGAACATATGCATACCATTGCAGTAGATAATCTCGAAAGCCGTAAAAGCTCTGCACTGAATATAAAACCATTAGTTTCTGTTCTAAACATCTTTCATTCCGATAAAATATTTAGCGAGCTGCCCTGCAGACGCACGAGGAAATGCAGCAGGATTTCATTTAAAGTGGTCATTAAAACTGTCCGACGTAAATCAAAACTGAAATGGCTCAACAACTTCTAGTACATTCTTCAATATCAAATTTCTTAAAAGTCCTTTCGGCAGTTCTCGAGTTGGCACATGCGTAAAACGAATGCCCCGCAGGCATTCTGACGTGCCTAGACTCACTTAAAAAACACTTTAAGATATTAGACACGTCGGTAAATCAGTGGGCATGCAGCCCCCAGCGCACTGTCTCTCAGCGATTACGAAACCAAAATCACATTGCGTTCCACGGATTTGCCATCGTAAGCCTTCGGAGACAAAAACATGTTATGACGGCAGTCTCCGTTAACGATCTCAAAACACGTCAGTTACAGATCGAACATCCCGTACCCCGTACGTTTTGTTGACAGAACTATTACAGCAGACCTACAAGAAACACAGGGACTCGAACCAGGGCCCATGTGCTTGGCTCCAGATAGTGACCGACAGGTCTGACCTGAACTTTGAGAACAGAAAGCGAGTGAAAGTGTTGCTCCAATTGTCAGGTCTACTTATCACAGGCGGTGAAACTACTCATAAAATTCTGCCCTGCTTCATTTTTACGGATCAGTTACGATTTACGTATTTTCCTAGTCACTCCTGAAATCTCTGTTATTAGAGTGCGACCACAATCGCAATTTTACGTTAAGAATGTGACAACAATGAACAATATATGATTATAATCATCATCAGCAGCAGCAGCAATAAGTCATAAGCCATCCAGGCTTGTTCGACCTCCCACCGTGTCTTCATCTATTCCTTGGTCGACCTACGTTTCTACTGACAGCCGGAGTGTACTCATACACTAACTTGGAGATGCGTGTCGTTCGTTTCGAATAAATGTTATGTCCATTTGCTCGGAGTATAACGCTTCCAGTATTTCCTTACCGATCTGCCTAAATCAGATAGTTCTGTATGCTGCTGACAATTTGCTGGGACAAAACATAAACGAGTACAAACAACGACGCTGGAGTTCCCCTACATGCTAGAGAGAGAAAAAATTGTTATCGGAGTAAATACAGATCTAGACAAAATTAAATATATCGAAATGACATGAAACCAAAATCAGCATCATGCCCCGACCATCTGATCTTCTTTGAGTTCATCGCCGTAACAATATACGGTGAAAAGAAAACATTACAGTCGCGCTGTTATAACGTCATGAGAGGGACTGAATATTTTGTGTCGTTATAAACGAGTATTGTTCTAACCGAGGAGTATAATGTTATCGTTAACAGCTAGGAATTAATTGGTACCACAGAATATGTGATGCAATATACGAGGTGTCGCATAAACCGATGTCGTTATAACCGGGTTCGACTGCATATGCTTACTAGATGCGAATAAAACTACTCCCGTTATAACATAATTATGGAGAAACAACAGCAGATACCACAAACCTGCAACACGTTTCGTCGTGACAACTATCTGTTGCTCGTGCACTGCTGCCATTCTCACCCCATTTCACTAGAATGGACCTCGTACAGTGACTTGGTTACGAGCTAGACAACTGAGGAATTGTGGTTCGATTCCCAGCAGGAAAGTGTTTAGACTGGCTCTGGGGGCCAATGGGTACCGGGAGATTTTTCCCACGGAGTAAAGCAGGCCGGGAAGTGAAGCTGGCCATTCACCTCCATTCAGTGCCGAGGTAAAGTGCTGAAACGACATCTCTCCTCAACCACATGGCACCACGGCGTGCACAGCAACGTTTCCCTCCACAGGTTACACTATTTACAAGCTTTCCATTTCCCACGCGTTTTCAACACTGTTGTTCTACATGTATTCTCTGAAAGTAAGCTGAACTCAATCACTGATAATTCTGAACTTGTTACAAACATACGGAAGGACGTGGCATAAATGAACTTTCCATAATTCAACTGCAATGAAAACGGGTAATCACGATTTACCTTACATCGTGCAGCCGGCCTCGGAGATTTGATCGAAAACCCTGCCTACGACAATTTATGAGTACTACAGCCAAACTACATCCTTCAGTTGAAGGTTCTCAAGAAAACAAGAAGGTAATTTCCGAAATGCATTTCTTTTTGTGTTACCTCACACATCTAACTGGCCTCTACGTTCGTTCACTGCATATACAATACATATATACAGGGATCTACAAATATCTAGTAGCCACTTCAAAATTTTAAGCGCCACAAGAGTGACATGAAGCAAGTTTGATACTGCAGATCAATAAGTATTAGGCGCCACCGTACACAATTTAGTCGCCCGGGTTTTGTGAGCCCCTGCGTAATGTTGCCAAGCTATGACGCCACAAAGTCACAAATTATTTTTCTTGTATATCGGTGAACACTCGAAGTATTGAAAAATGTTTCTCAAATCCTGTTGAGCTGTATGAGATGTACATAGTATTTATGTCATGCAGCCCTAAGGATTTCTCCGCACGAAGAGCCGTTTTTAACAAAGATCGACGACGTTAGATTTGAGCTTTACATGGAGGGTTTTTTTTGTGAAGGGTCCCGCAGCAGATGCTACGGACGCACCGCAGCCTTGAGGCTCATTGTGCAACCCTGTGATGAAGATGGTTAGTTTTCTTCGTTTTTCCGTGTAATGGAGCACCGGTGGAATGAAATTGACTGGGGAAAACCGAAGTACTCGGGAAAAAACCTGTCCCAGTGCCACTTTGTCCACCACAAATCACACATGGACTGACCCGGGATCGAACTCGGGCCTTCGCGGTGAGAGGCTGGCGACTAACCGCCTGAGCCATGGCACGGCCTTACATGGAGGAGTTAAACTGGACCAATTCGCAATGTGGTAGCAAGCCCCTAACATTCAATACCGCCAACACCACAGCCCAAATTAACAGAAATCCGTTCAGCAGTTTCGGAAACGCGGAAGTGCGTGAAGACAGACGCGCAAGGTTACGACATCTACTTAAACGCGTTCAGTTCGTGCAATGTGTGCAAAGTGGTCGCGCGTGAAACCGGAATATGATCACAGCCTTAGCTATCGTTGTGCTGAGGTGAAGAAGTAAAGCTGTCCCTGTGCTTAACTAGGCATCACCCTATGAAGACATAAGGGAGGAATAGGTCCACTCATTAACCTTGTTGGAAGGTGAGAGTCGAAAGTGTGGAGGTGTGGGGCGGAGTCGTCACGATAAAAGAGAACACCTCAAGAACACAAACGTCGTCCCCACTGTGGCACAGTAAAAAGAACTAACCCACTTTTTGAGTTTCGTCACAGCGTCCCACAGCCATTTGAATTATCACGGTTCGTACAAAGGCTACAGTCACAATCTTACGTTTTCCCGTCTGAATACGTAAAGATTAAAATATACTAAATGACAGTCTCGATAATAAAGTTTGAAAATAAATGCATAATTAGGAGCTTCGTAATTTTTTCTCCTCGTCAAGTATAGTATGCTCAAATCAAGGGGCTTGACATGTATGTTGCATACATGGAACATAAATTATAACCAAAGTTCTGCCAGAAAAACCTGAAAAGACGATTTGTAATACCTTGGCGTAGATATGACGATACTAAAATTGATCCTAAACAGGACAGGAAGCTGTGAACTGCATTCATGCGGCAAAGGAAAGGACTTTGTATGGGCTCTTGTAAACACGGCAATGAATGTTTGGGCTCCACAAAAACCGGGAAAATTCTGTAGCTGAGCAACTATTAGCATAAGAGGGACTCTCTTACAGTTGGTACAGACGCTGCATAAAAATAATTAGTAGGACTTTCCAGTCTCCCACATAACAACCTAAACATTAAAACACACGAGGCTTTAATTCTTCCTGCTATTTTATACGGGTGGGCAACTTGCCTTCTCACCCTACAGGAAGAACATGTTGGAGGACGCGGTACTAAGCAGAATATTTTGACAAAGAGATAGGAAATAACAGGAGAATAAAGAAAACTGAATACTGAGAAGTTTAAAGATTTATCTTCACAAGACATTTTCACAATGATAAAATAATGAACGATGAGATGGCCATGGAATGTAGCGCGTATAGGGGCAGATGAGAACTGTGTACATAAGTAAAACCTGAAAGAAAGAAATCATTCGGGAGATCTGGACATAGATGGAAAGTAATAAGACTTATTTGCATGAATCTGAAGTGAGTAGAATGTATGCGGACTGGATTCGGCTGGGTCAGAATACATTCCAGTGGCAAGACTCCTGTGAACCCGAAATAAAACGTCGTATTCCATAAAAGGCGGAGGCTTTCTTGAGTAGCTGAGCGACTATCAGTTCCACTACTCCAGGAAGTCAGTTCGTACGTACTCGTATTTCTCATTTACGGATGCCTGCTATATACTGCACCCATCTCATCCTCTTTCAATTTCCCGAATCCTTTTTACTTAAGGCCATCCAATATCTACTTACGTCTTCTTCCTCGTCTTCCCGTCACTTCTATCCTTCCCTCTATCTTTCCTTCAATAACGTGTTTTAGAAGGAAGTTCCTACGCAAGATGTGACCAATCCAATTAGCCTTCCCTCTTTTATTGTTTGTAGGATATTCCTCTCCTCCTTGACTCTTTGTAATACTTCTTCACTTCTTACACGATCGGTCCAAACGGTCTTCTCCATTCTTCTCCAGCACCACATTTCAAAACCTTCCAGGCATTTCTAATCTACTTTCCGAAGTGTACAAGTTTCAGCACCATACAAAGCTATGCTCCAAATTCAGCACTTTACTAGTTTCTTCCTTAAATTTAAGTCCAATTTGCTGGTGAAAAGAGCCTTCTTCGTGCTGAATGTTGCTTTTGCAATGGCAATCCTGAATTTAATTTCACGTGTACACTTTGCATCATTTGTTATCATGCTATCCAAATAGATCAAATATTCCACATTCTCCGGTTTTTTTATCTATCTGTATTGGAGATGGTTGCCTAGATTATTATTATTATTATTATTATTATAGCTATTATTATTACAAAAATGTGTTGTACGATACCGTGGAAATCCTGTTCTTTATGATATCATTTCACTTTATCTCGGTCATATGCATTTTTTCGATAACCTACGAGTATCTCACTAGAAATGAGATTAATCCAGACCTGTGGTACAACCTTGACTTAATCATCTCCTTTCCCATGCCCCGTCAGACAGCATACTGTATACCTCGCCAAACATCATTAGGGCGATCAAATCGACGAGGACGAGCCGTACAAAACACGAAATGAACTACACGTGATGAACACGCGGAATACAAACTAAATTTTAATCCGAAAATCGCAATTTGGAAGACCTAACTGTAAATGAAAGAATAAATTGTGGAATATATTCAGCAGGTTCAGGAAAGGTCCTACTATTGTCAACACGATAATGAACCTTCAGGTTCCACAAGAGGCGAAGAACTTCTTGATCCACTCTGCAACTACTGGCTTCTCAAGAAGGGCTCTGATACATCGTGTTCATTGCAGGAAAGCGTCAACCAGTGCAATACACAGTCGTAACCTATGTCTGACGTACAATAATTCCGCCATACTAAGAGTCTATTGTCACTGCTGTTCCTGAAGACTGTAAACTACAACCACTATTTACAGTAGTTCAACATGCAGACTATTCGACCTACACTAGGCACACAGGGAAGACACATATTCGTCCTGCTAAATGAGATTACTAGTGCATCTTGTGTTTAATCCCCACCGCATCCTGCTTACAGAATACAAAATCATATACCGTCCATTAAAACAGCATTAATCTTATACTGGGTTTTTTGGTTTTCGCAGCGGTGCAGATGACGTCTCTATTCTTCGGCTATATAGCACCGCGTCACTGGGTCATCGGTGCCCGACGTTTCGAGGCGAAGTAGTGGTAGCATTTTCAAAGGTAAAATGTCAAGTGAAGAATATACAGAGCATACAGCATGAGTGTGATGAGTGATTCCGGGACATATGGTCACTCCTTCGGTCTACCCATACAATTCACATTACGTCCCTCATCTACTACACACCAATCCCACGAAAGTCACGGGAGGAGGGGGCTTACGCTACCCCAAAGCACCACGATTGACAACCTCAAGGCCTTTGGGGCTAGGAAAATCACGGCCACTGTTAGCATTCATTAACGCCTAAGTTGTCTGTTCCTTCATTATACACAAATGACTTAACGCTACGAGTACAAAGCCATCCCATTACAAGCCAGGACAGGCCCTTAGGCCCGGCGGCTGAGGCTCCCAGAATTTCTAGACAATCGGCACATAACGGTGATATGACAAACGACTTTACACGATTCAAAATACATAAACACAGAATATAAGAGTGTCACACACTGACGTACTGCAATTGTAATGTGAAGACTACCAGATTGGTGCTGGATGTCATTGCTTACAGCCCCGCTACTAGCAAATGTTTATCTCATCGTATGGAAACCGAGTTTTTTTTTCAGTGTGTACATAAATTATGAAATGTGAATACGTAAAAATAAATACCGTGGTTGGAAGAACTTAATGCAAATGACAAACTGCGGATACTGGGTAACACAAAAACTTCATTCTTAATATAGCTCCACACAAAAAAGACGAGGGAAGGATAGGCAGAATAAACGCAGGGAGGGCCCATTTCCTTTCCCTCGCGTTCTAAACCCCTCGACTTTTATTCTGTGGGGCTATATCAAGAAATGGAGTTGTCGTTCTGCCAATACCAGACTCTTTGGACAGAAGACAAAGAAAACAATAAGAAATGGTGTTGGAGGAGCACATGCTGAACTTTTAGTCAGTTTTCAATATACCTTTGTACACTATCTCGTAATAATGTTTTAAACAACTCAGATCATGTGTAACCACTCTGTATTTCGATATACAGGCTAGCGACCATCGCAAAAATTTTACGACAATAAGTGTTGAAACATTTAAAAGCCCGGTACTTTAAGCACAATACCAGGGTCGGTCAGAAAATAAGTTCACATTGCATATATTTTGGGTTTCTTAATTTCAGTTCTAGTAAGGTCAGCCCAGGTTTCACTGTACGGCTTTTCCATTACTTTACAACACACTCCCCGCCACAAATGAGGCATTTATCCTATTGGGGGACGAGCGTTTCTATTCCGTGTTGACATCAGTCCATGTCTTGTGCTACCAGCCATCGTGGTACAATTGTCTCCAGCTCGCGATCACCTTTAAATTACTGGCCACCAATATTTTGCTTCAGCACTGAAACCACATGATAATCGCCGAGCGACGAATTACCCCGGTATAATCACAAACAGTGTAAGATCCCAGCTCAAAAATATACGCCATATAAATTTATTTTCTGAACGCCCTCGTGCATATTCTTTGCATGGCGTGTTGATACCACGAGTTTTATAAACACCGCCAAATACTATATGGATCACTCGCCTATAAGAATACGAAATGGGAACCTGGGTGTGATATATTCTGTTATATGTGTGCTATATGAGATAAATAACGGGTGGACCAGTCTAACACAACTCCATTATTGAAGCATGATACAGTAATATGGCTACATGTTTTGGCTTAATTAGACGCCATTATCAGGCCAACTACAAAATATACATTTTATACGTTCATACCGTGCAATGTCAATAAGAGAATCACACAATACTCAGCCCAACAAAATGCACACTATATTTTCAAATATTATATAGTTTACAATATCTTTAAATTAATCCAACATGTTTCGATCCCTCATGGGATCATCATCAGGGATTCGTATAAAGGTAAGATTACACAAAACAGTACAATGTATATACACACTTAAAAGATATAAAATGTATAAAAAGATGATCAGTTAAACTGTGGGCGATTTCGTAGTGGATCCCTGGTCTACTATACAGCTGTACAGTAACCATACAATACACCGTAGTGGTTTCTACATATTTTCTACAATGGTTACCAGGCCTCTTTCCCGGGGTAAAGCGGCCGGGGCGGGGCGTTGACCACCCACCACCATTTAGTGCCGAGGTGAAAGGTGAAAGCTATACCTCTAATCCCCCTACCCCGTGTCTTCATGGCCTGTTACAGAGAGAACTTTACCTCTTTCTATATATTTTCTAGTCGGCCAAATGATGGCTTCTAATTAAGCCTAAACATTAACCAAATTACTCTTGATCATACTTCAATAAAGGAGTTGTATTGAGACGGTTTTGCTATTTATTACTTACGAAATGGGCGTATTTATGACGCAAAATGCACTTCGCCTATGCATCCTGCACAGTTTATTTGGTTTGCAAAAATAATAAACACGCGATCCTGTAGAACATACACATTATGCCTTGTCCCACTAGTGATGCCTGATTCTAATTTGCTGTCAAGTGAACTGTGAACAAAACTGTGCCATCAAATGTTCCAAATCAGTCAAAACATCAAAAGGTGAAAGGCAGACTGCTTGCCCGAAAAGGAAACCCCAATGTGAATTCCAAAGTGGACACTACGAGCGAACGGCTGTACATAAGAATATTTCATATTTCTTTTCGAAGATTAAACAATGGCAGGGGGAAAAAAAAAAGAAAGTTGTGAGAAGGGTGCGACACACTTCCGGACAGCCACACCCACTTTCACATCGGCCAGTATATGTTCATGCAGACATACATGGACCGCAGACGACACAGCTCTTTTATCTCAGTCCTGGCGTCCTGACACCATCTCCCGCAGACTTAGCCAAGCTGTAGCCACCTTACTTAAATACTTCACCAAATGGAAACTCCGTTTAAATGCCCATAAGACAGAAACTATTCTATTTTCAAATCGCCGCCCCCATCTTCCGGACCCAGTTCAAATTGATAATGCATCTGTGCCCTGGGCCTCGGACGTAAAATATTTAGGCCTTCTTCTAGACCCAACACTGCTCTACACCAAGCACCTACGTACCGTTACCAACAAAGCCACAGGCACTCTTTGTAACATCTTCCCCCTCCTTACTCGAGACTCCACACTCTCTCAAACCTCCAAATTAACCCTATACAAATTACTCATCCGATCCCTTCTTACTTACATCGCCCCTGTCTGCAATATCACACGTGATTCAAACTACCTCAAACTGCAAGTCGTCCAAAACAAGAGCTTACGAGTGATCGGTGCCTATCCCAGGGGAACTCACATCTCCCATTTGCACGACACCCTTAATATCGAACCTATCCGAGATATCATCCACCAACTTACGGTCAAATTTTTTGCTACATGCCCATCCCATCCTAATCCCCTGGTCCAACAAATCGGAAATTATACTCTAGCCGACTTGAACTCTTTATACAAAACTTACAAACATAAACGACCGAAACATATCCTGCTGTACTCAGCTCACCATCAGGCATAGTGTTTTTTGGTCTTTTCTTTCACTAATATTATTTCTATTTCCCTATCTTTAACTTTTGTTTCACGCACTCATTTTACCTAATTTGGTTATCGGAACAATTGTGTGATTTTTACTTTTCTTTCCTTTGTATACTGTAAATACTGTAAAATAAAGATATCAGATTATCACACACATGAACACAGACAGGGGTATCCCACAAACAGAACTCAAGTGTATGTGCCAGTTACCGAAAATTTGGTCAGCAGTGTTTACTGTTTATCTGGTCAAGATTCGAACACGGTTCCCTCCAAAGAAGTCAGGCACTTGGATCACAGCGCCTTTGGAGAGGACAAGTAATGGGCCCTTAGTATTCTTTCCATTTTATTACATCCGGTTCGTAAGTTTTATAACAATGCAGCCGTCGAATAAGATGAAATACAGACTACTGAAAACCAGAGAAACGGTTACATAGCCGGCCTTCGGCGATTTCCAAACTCAGTACCTGTGCTTTTGTCATCATCTTTCGTGTTTCTTCTCCAACAACAATTTCCTACAATTAAAACGAAATAATTCGAGAAGAAAAAAGTACAAGACAATTATATAAATTATGCTTTAATACCAAAGTTGCTGAAATTAAATCTATGAAGAAGAGACTATTAAAATAGCCCATTATTAGCACTGAGAGGGGCATCCAACTGACTCCCCAAAAAACTCCCTGGGCTGCTGCTGGAACCACTGCACCCGCGGTTGCACAGATGTCTTCGTCAGACCACCCAAATCTACGGCCCTTTAGCGCTTCAGAGATCAAGAACCTTCATATCACCAACTTACAGCGCCATTGTGCAACCCTCCAAGCCATTCGTACTCCCACCAAGAGAAAGCGAGGGGTGCCATCCTGTCGCATAAAAACGCCCGTCCCCAATTGCCTCGCACTGTACAGGACACGCCGTTCCCCATGCGTTGGAAGGTGCTGGACCCCATAAGGCCCAGACCTTTCACGTGACTTCCATGACTCTCCTCCCCCCACCCTCCTCCAAGAAAATGCTGAAGGATCGCACAATCGGGTCGGACAAAGCAGCCAGTGGTTCCAACAGCAGCCCACGGAGTCATGCAATAGATCCAACAGCTGTTGCATCTACGGGATTCCTGCTTCACCGCGTCTGGGGACTATTTTTCACAGCCTCTTAATTCTTCACTCCGAATTATCCCCGAACAAGTTCATTCTGAACAACGTCTTCAAATTTTCCACAATGTGATATAGACTACTTAGACTTACAGTGATGGGATGACAAAACAAGGCTATTCACATCCCAAGAGCTACAGAAAACTCTTTCTGTAAGAAAACCAAGCAAGCATTCAGCTTATTGTCTTCTGAATTAAAAGACAATGTGTGGTCTTTTAGTGAATACCATCAATGGTACGACTACATGGCCAACTTGAATGCACACCGCGATGGGAACAACCTCAAACCTTACATGATACAAAACAATTTAACACACAAGCACGATAAAGTGTATTAAATATTAATTTCTCAACTTCAAATATTATGAATATCTGTTCCGAGGCATGGGGAATAATGTCTCCTAAATTTTTGTTATGAACGCGCCGCCGAATACTATAAACATCATATAAAATGTTTATTACCAACTTGTTGCACAATATCTGTAATTGTTATTAATTATTGCTCCGACATGTTTCGGCCATAATTCTTGGCCATCTTCAGGGAGCTAGCAAGTTTCAATGACGTTTACAGCTTATGTGGTAACATGAAGCACCTGAAGCGTGATCCCATGACTCATTTTGAAGATATGTCAATAACACAGATGTTTTGACACAGCATAGCATGTCAATGCCTAATTAAAATAATTTTACATTGTATTTAACTATAAATGATTTTAAGGATTCTAATATTTTAATTATATTTAAACCTGATGTATAAGATCCAGCACTTTCACAAAAGTTACCACATAAGCTGTCTATGTTGATGAAACCTGCTAGTTCCTTGAAGATGGCCAAGAATTATGGCCGAAACATGTCGGAGCAATAATTAATAACAAGTACAAACATTGCACAACAAGTTGATAATAGATACTGTATATGTAATATAGTTGCACGAAAAATGTATAATATTAAACTATAAACTTCAATTTCAGTGCCATGTAAAGTAGAAAGCATATCAGACCAACAGAGATCAAATTTAAATGTTCTTTGCAACTTTCAGTGTAGACTTCCAGTAATAAATTGCATCCAAATTTTCTGTCAACTTCCCTTACCAAACCACCAGTCCTGTCGAGTACTTTTGGGAATAAAACATGCAGCATGGCAGAGGGATCTGCTGGATTATGCGTTCATTTATATGCACTCCAAACAAACAGGCATAAAAATCAAGACAAATTTCAAAAGGCATAAGACGGTGGCAACAGTTGTGTGTATGACCCCACACACTGAAGAACCTTAACTCAGGACAAGATGGCCTCCTTGCCAAGCCACCAGTACAGCCCATTTACCAGAAAACATACACAATACTCATCATACAGGAGGCATAGATTTCAGATATTTATTACAAACATAATGAATTGAAACATTCAGAATATCTGTGACAGAAATAAAACTCCAGCCAAAGAGTGAGCTATACATCGGTTAGTACAGTAGTACATGAAAGATATCAAATTTTAGTGCAAATCTGGAAAACTCCAAATTATGTTAAAAATAAGTAACTGGATATTCATGTATAAACATAATGTTATTCACATAAACTATACAATAACCAACTCTAGCCTTTTATCCACTTGCCATGCATATTTGATATGATATATACACTTTGGCACAACTAGGCCATCCTCACTGTCACCAATTAAACTTTAATTGGCCCAGGATGTCCTAGTTGGGCCAAAACACTTACGTTATGTCACATATGTATGACAAGTGAATTCAAGGTTAAAGATGGTTACTGCATAGTTTGTATGTTTACATGAGCCACATGGAATACAGAAGTATAGAATAATATTATCCAGCTATGTTCAAAGATTCCATTAACCACTATGATGGTAATAAAAATATATATTCTCTGATGGACTATGACATGATATCATGACAACTACTTTCAATAAAAAATGTTCAGGACTAAACTCCTGCCTTGAAATCTGCAGGATCAAAACTATCAGAAATGATGTTGCCAAGGTATACTCAGACTTCAATACAAGCTCCTCATCTTGTTATTTGATGAAAACATATCCAACACTGAACTTTAGGTTAAATTGTTGGTGAATGATAGAAAACTTGATAAAATAAATGACAAGAGAACTCAGAAAATCTATTCCACTACAAATATCACGTGGTATAATAACCACACCTAACCAGCCCAACAATGTGTGGGACGTGATGCATCAAATGGTCATCGCCAGTAGAATAAGACAAATCTGCTACACAGCACATATGGTTAGCTTCTGTTCTTTCCTCTAGTAATTTCGAGTATTTTTTGTGAAACTATATTTTAGCCTGCTCCTAATACTTTTCAAAGTACTAAAGATGTCCACATCTTTATCCAAGTTCTGTGAAGCTCAAAACCTTTCTCAGGTTTTAACTTGATGGACACCAGACGCTCTTTCCCCAAGAGTAAAGTGGCTAGGGCATAAAGCTGACCATTCAACCCCATCCAGTGCCGAGGTTAAGCATGAAGACAGCTATACTTCCACTCCACATACACCTTCATGGTGTGCACAGGGTCAACTTTAACTTACCATTCTTTAGCTTCCATATCAATGAGCTTCATGAGATTAAATCTTTATAGATCCAACTTTATTTTTGCTCATTTATTTACTGCACGTCTCAAGTCTCTCCCTGAAGCTTGCAACCACCACATAATCATCACAATTATCTAAAAATATGTACATTAATCATCCATTTCTCATGTATTAAGACAGGACCAATCAGTTTGTATTTTCTCAGTTTAGTCGAAGATGTTGTGATGCACTCTTGACAATTACATTGACTGACACAGCAAACACTACTCTAATCCCATTATCATGCCATCTTAAAAAAACCTCTCTTTCCCAGTTGTCAGTTTCAAATACATCCTCTCCATACCAGCATATTTAAACCTCACTCTTACCCTCAAGTTACAGCATGCACATTCAGATCAACAACACACCAAGGATCTCATATAAACATATGCAACATCCTATCACTAGTAAACAGTGCCCTCACTACCCTCTAGGTAACTGCCAATCAGATCCCACAAAGAGAAAGACCAACCAATCAACCAAACAGACAAACAAACAAAAATAAAACAAAATTAACTAATCTGTCAGCAACAATTCTTTCCTTTTTTGTCACAAAAATGTGTTAATATCTGCTGCTTCAATGTCACCCTTGCCCCAGACCTATCATACTCTTACTAGTTCTAAATTATACAGTACTTCATCTGTCTTCTTTCTGCTGACTTCAATGACCTACCCTGTACATATGTTAGGTACCAAGGTACAAATCTCATATCCCCTTTCTGTCATGCAGTCTGTGTGAACTCTGTGTTGTATAATATAAACCTAGAGGTAAATAGGACTTCAATCATTCACTTATAAGACACATCATATAAATGAGCCTCAGAATATGTCTCTGGTCTAGACTTCAAAAGAAAACAGAAGAGCTGGAGGAGTTACCCATATTCTTTGTCAACATGAAACAGGATCAACAATTAACAACTAGTGATCAAGGGTTATTGCAGAAAATCTTGATTTCAGATTAGGTGGATCCAGTGGAGAGGTTTCTGCATGCTCTTCCCTTCTCTCAGTTTGAACATGTCAGAATACTGTATACATGTAATTAATACCAAGGTTCAGATGCCACATTAAGATGTAGGCTCCTCCACCAGCCATCATTTTCATTATCCTCAACAAATAGGTGCCCCCACTAAAAATGTGGATTCGTACCTTCACCAGTGGATTTAATGCGAGATTCATGGTTTTTGTCTCATTGATTTTACCCTGCTAATCATCATTCCACCATTGCTTCATACATATTTATCACTGCCCAGAGATGTGACATGGCTTTTACTAGGCAGCACTCCAATGTAATCTAATGTAATTGGTCACATAATACACTCTTCGCAATTTATGTTGCTTAACATATTTACAAGTAGGACAAATAGAATATATTAAAAACCTCTCTAATCATGGTGTAATTTAATTAAGTTCATTACATATTTGAAGAAATCTAAGAATGGTTTAAAAACCTGCCAGATGTTCACCAAATAACAGATAATTAATGTAATGTACCTCAGATACTCTCTGTAAAAGATGAGACTAAAAAAAGTACAGTACAGCTCACAGTCAAAGAACTGATGTCTCCAACAAAGAACAAGCATGCAGGAATTATTAAAGTCAGTTAGTACTGAAGTTTTGATTACAGCTAAAATTGTGTACATAATGAAACTTACCGAAACATAGACGCAATTGCATGAGTCGGTATCCAGATAAGAGCAAACTGCAAGGTCACTTGATGCTTGCTGCTAAAATATACCCATGTAGCAAGCCACATTAACTGCAGACACCTACATCAATGTAAAATGCCTGTATTAAGCTTATGTGATGTATGCACTACACGCAGAAGCACAAATGTAAGAGTTCTTTGACATATGGTTAGTTATCTCATACCTTCAGCTGTATGAAAGGTTCATTCCAATTTATGGATTTTAACTGGCAAAGAATCAATAAACAGGGGATACAAGAAGCAAAGTGTTGTAATGTCCAAATTGAAACAATTTTCAGAAAGTTCTACACACAAACTGACTTAAATGTAATTAATTATTTCTTCGTACGACCATCAAAAAGTCAAGGACATTCAACTCTTAGCCATCACTACAGGACAAAAGATAACCTTCATGTCAAATATTGACTAAGACCTACTTGCTGGTCAAATGCTTCTCATAAAGTTTGCAGATGTAAAGTTTGCATCAAAATACACATGTTCCCCATACACATATTATATTATTACGACAAGTGTACATTAAACACCAGATTCGACCACATTTCACATTCAGTCACCATACACTAACACCAGTACTACCACGGATCAGGGAATACTACTTCCAAAAACTTTCCTGTTCGGTGATCAGTGCAACCAATTTGCCGCAAAGTAAGACACATGTTTACATAAAATGCAACTGTTAACAGAGCAGCTGTCAAAATTTTATTAATTTCCTTCTTTAAACAAGCTGCGTTGACACGTAAAAAGATTTAGTCAACAAAACATAATATAAAAACAAATATATCGGGGAAAATCTGATACATCATAGAGAAATTGTATCGAGCAATATTGGCTTCCGTGATAAAGATTAATGGAGAAGAGTAGGATTACATCCATTAACGTTCTCATGCGGAGAAATCTGGACGATGTTGTGTCGTTGGTAGGGTATGCAAGGATAGTCAAAATTATAGGTATTGTACTAATGAATTACTAAGATAATAACAAATCTAAGCTACTGTATTTTCACAACTCAAGTTATGTAAGACATAGTGTGTTCCTAATAGCGAAGTACGGAACTGCGTAATCGTTGCAGTAAGAATATCTATTTTTGTTCCCAATGTTATACAGCGTTGAATAAGTAAGTAGTACTCGCATATACAAAGTAACAACTTAATGATTCTGGGTTTGCAACGCAATCCGTTGTAACCAACAGCCGATTCGAAACGAAATTCTACGTTAACTGTTTGATAATCCAGGATGTGATTACTGTTAGGAATTTAATTCTATGCACCTCGTTGTGTTAGTCGGTGATTTTGATTGTGATTAGTGGGTTGGTACAGGTATTGCTTAACAGTTATATTGCCAAGAAATCAATTTTTTTTAAACAGAACCCAAAGGTCCATTATTGTCATGAAAGTTGACCAGGGCCAATTCATAGTCCACACTTGCCTGTCAGATCTACACATCATCCTATTCTTACCTTTCCCAGTGAAATTCATCTGGTACATTTATACCAGACATTCTATTCATCGTACACTGCTTGACTTCATCATCCTAATAGTAGCAGGTGAACAGCAGAACTATGAAATATCTGCTACATAATTTTCTCAATCTCCCAATACTTCCTCTTCATATATACAAATATTCTTCAACATTTTGTTCTCAGACACCTCCAACCAACACTGAATTACAGTAAAGCCTAGTTTACATAAAGACCATGAACATTTTCTTGCATAACATAGAGCATTAGACAGAATTTGCTGAAATTTGATATGGGAGACTTCCACTAAAAGTTTTTAACATTTACAATTTTAGCAGTATAGATCCATAATAAAGGCTACTTTGCATCAAAGAATAACTGGACTTCTCCAAGTGCCCCATAAATTCTTCCACAGATTGTGTTGGAACTTGATATGGGATACTTCCACTGAAATTTGTTAGGTGGTTCCTATTTTCAGCCGTCTTGATTCCCAATACAGCCCAGTTTTCAGTAAGATCATAGACTTTTCCTTATACAGGCACCCTTGAACATACGCAATTTCAGACTTGTGCAGCTTTTAAAAAAAATTAAGACTAATAGAGATAGTATCACTTTTCAAATGTGCACCGAATCTTTCCTTGCGGGAATAAATGCACAATGAGATGAGGGTGCGGAAGAATACTGTTGGGTGATAACACATGACGGAGCAGTCATGCTGTGGCTCATCAGGTTCCAGTGTGTTGAAGTTTGGATTTTAACTGACTCCCTTGTATATACGTATGTAGTTGACCGTGCCTGTACTCAGTTTGGTTCTGGGGAAAATTTGACTTGTGCCGGCCGTTCTGAAATGTAGCTACTGCCTAAGGCGGGCAGTGTTTGTATCCTGTAAACTGTTTTACATATTTTGTTAAAATTTGATACAAGAGGCATCCACTAAAAATTAGGCATTTCCTATTTTCAGTCATGTGTACTCATAATAAAGCCTAATTTGCATAATACCATAAATGGGCTATTCCATGTACCCCATTAACCTTCTACAGATTTTGTTGAAATTTGATATGGGAGATTTTCACAAATTTGCAATTCATTATTTTCATTTTAAGTAGTCTTCAAGGAATGCTACTAGTGATTTTATATACAGGGGGCATCTTTTATCCATGGTTAACTGGGGCCAGAAAAATGCCACTTACAGCAAAATCTCCTTTATGCAGGGAATTTATAGGCACAAGAAATAATGTAAGTATAGATTAACGAGGACCTCGTTGGTGTGTACACTATTTTTTGCAAATAAATCATGTGCACGAGTGTGTATCATGAGCAGGAGAATGGGACAAAATGGCATATGCAGACAAACTTTCTGTTGGAAAATTCATGGTCATGACCTGTTACAATATTTCTCTCTGATTATAGATATATCTGTGCAGTAAAAACTGATTCTGCCATCTAATGAATATCTTATGAGATACCAACTCTGTAATACTGAGAACAGAATGCAGTGTGTGTCCAGATCTGTAAAGCCCACATCAACCCAGTTCCAAGTAGAACTTGTAAAACCCACTTTTCTTGGGGATCTCAGTTCAACAAATCTGTTGTTAATGTCTTGTTTAGATAATGATGAATATTATAGCAATAAATTGCAGTTTCTGTTAGCAGTCATAACAGTTATAACTGATTCATAATTTCAGTGCCTGCAATTGTAAATATGTTACAAATTGTTGTCATTAGGCTGTGAGTTAAAATCTCCATCGAGAGACTGGCTGCCCTGCCTGAGGTTTGTGATGATGTTCCTCAGATCCTCCAAATGCTGAGATTGTACCTCACATTAGGCCATGATACTGCACTCTATATCTTTTACTATACAGTATTCATTCATAATTGTAATTGTAAATGTAATTCTGATGATGATGATAATGGCAACAATGACAACAATAAGTAAATGCAGTGGGTATGAAATGTTTACACCTCACACAGAATGTGCAATTCAGTGTTGATTCCTGTGACAGTAAACAGACATTGTAAAATAATTAAATTGGTTGTAAAACATAACCTTCACCCAGAAAGACAACAGAAGCTGGAACACTACAAATAGGGACATTATTCCAATGAATCTGCATAGACAAACAATGCAACAAACAGTGCTATGAGAGTACAGTTTTCACAACCCCCCCCCCCCCCCAAAAAAAAGCAAAATATTAGATGAAATAAACATATTAATAGATATTACAGTCATTACATTCAAATTGCCCTCATCTATCACCAAAATGAAAAATTAAAAAGACCCAGATGGATGTCCCAGCAGGTGAAAGGTACCTGGTTCATGGTATAAGCATACTATTTATGAATATCGGTTACTAGATCCACTTACTGATACATTTATGCAGTATGACATTGTGTTCTGAATCACAGGTACCAACTCCTGCATACCAGACTCAGCAGACCACAATATGAACTTCTACTGCTATGTAGACAAGAAGTCTCACAGGCTGTTAATTCATTTTTTATTTTCAGATAAAAATCAACAAAAATAATTTAAATCTAATGAACATACACTGAGATAGGCTTTTTCCTTTTATATAAGTGTACAAATCTGCCTAGGAGGAGTTGTTTGTAGATGACAAACTTTTGCCAATGATAGCATTAAAAGAGAATTGTAAGCTGGATTGTGAGCAAAACTGCTTAAGTGACAGGCATTTTAAGAGGCCCAGTTTGCACAACCTGAGGTTGACAATAAGTATAGAGAGAGAAGTTCAAAACATATCTGAATGCTGGCCATGCACTTGAGTTGTAGCCTGCATTATCTTGCTACACTTGGCAACATTGGTGTTATATGTGCAGCAGTTCTTCTAAACAGAGGCGGGCCACAGTGATGTTAATTTCACCCTACATAAATTAATTATTCCTGTCTACATCAGTTTATGCAGAGAGGTATCAGAGTTTGCAGCAAACTGTGATGAGCCCTAAGATTAAAAACAGTTCACATTCGGGGTATGAAGAACACTGTTTCACATTTTAAGCTTAATATTCAACACCTACTGTGTCCTTTGAGTTTTAGTCTTGAAGCCCTCTTCCCTTCAAATATATTTCAAGTTGCTATGAGAGCTGCTGTCACTATTGCCCAGCGTTCATCAAGGACACAGTGAGAGAATGCATTTATCTGTCTATATTTGAAAATGCCACATGGCTGTAGAGAAACCTGCAACATATAGCATAATTTGTTTTAACGCATTCACTTACTTTGGTGAATACTACATATGCCTGCTGTCTTTGGGCCCAAGTGATTTTGATGTGTAGATTTAAAGTGACTACAGAATACTTTATTCATCAAAAAATACTTGGGTATGTCTTAACATACCTACAGTAGGAAGCATATGAAAGCTGAAAATTCATAATTAAAAGTGTGACCCATCAATGACAAGTCTGCTATAAGCACAATACTATTTAATGCACCATTAAACATGCATATATACATACAGGTGTATTTCAGTCTATGGATCCAAAATTTAGTCAAAGTGACAATAGGATATGGAATAAGTTATAAAAATATGAAATATATGCAGAACCAGTGTAATACAAAAATATTGTTAGGATTTCACATTTCACATCTTAGTCTGGATCTCGTGCTAGAAGGTCTTCTGATCATCTCATTTTATTCATATGTATGTTTTCCTTACAACTGACCATGTACCTTCATTATGGGTCCCCCTTCCACTTGCTCCAAAAAGTGCTGTAACACCATGCTATCTATAGGCACCTGAAGTAGTTCTGATCCATCAGGACTGCGGCGTTGGCGTGCTAGTCTGTGGTCAAGGAACTCAGTAAGTTGGGCTCGAAGTGCAAGATCTGAACTTACCAGAAGAGCTTCTCTTGCAGACCAGTAGAGGTCTTTGAATGGCATTCCTGTAGAATAATTTGTACACTGAAGAAACAAATTGTATAAATCATTCAAACTAAATTTGATAAAAATGTAATGAAAATGAATGTATGGTTTCTCCATTTCTGTTCAGACAAATGAAATGATAACCACTTTTTTCTTAAAAAACCTACCAACTCATTTCTCCCTGTTTTTTCTGTGGCAGTGCCAGCAACCTGAGGAATTCCACAACAGTCTAAACATGCTGAAGCAACTTTGAAAACTTATGAGCTGTTTATTTATGGAGACATACATCATGTTACTAATTCATTTTGTAAAAATGTGCTAAAAATAGTGACATTCTAGCCTGTGTTGTGAATTGCATTTTCTATTAATTTTGCCTTTTATTAGTGTATATTTTTATTGCACATGGTGTATAGAAAAACACACAGGTAAAATTATATGTATACTTAATCATTCTTTATTCTGTGTATTGAATTTAATGTTGCCCACATGCAGACCATATTTTGCCAAAGGTACCCACACCACATAAAAGGGTGAGCTGGCCTTGCCTAGAGGCACTTTAGAAAACCACAAAAACCTGTGTCAGGAGAGTTGGTGTTACATTGAGGTTCAAACCAGGCTCCTCCCAAATACAAGTCTGTACTGTTACCACTTGAGTCAGCTTGCTTGGTTTGCATCTTTGGAGGTCAATGGAGGCCGGTGTTGATGCATGTTTTGAGACCTCACAGCATACGTACATTTACACTGCATGCAGTGTATATTTGTCTCTCCTGAGTTCCTCCAGGCTAATTTCTAGGTTGAACTTTGAAAGAGGTTACAGCTGTTTCTTCCAGGTCCTTTCCACATCATATATCATTATTTGATTGAAATAAACACCAGTTGATACAGTACCATCAAATAACCTCTGAAGCAACCAACTAATAAACACAGGCTCGGAGGTCAAGTGCTGCCTGTCACCAGAGTGATACAGTGTACATGGATTCATTAAACTGTTAGATATAGAGTGGCATAATGCTGCCTCTATAGATTGCCAGTTATGAACAGTTTGAGAGGCACAACTGCAAGTGCAGTTGGTGCTAAAAGTTACACAAGAAAGTTGTGGCTTGTTACAATGAAAGTACTGGAAAAAAGCCCCCATTTTAGATGACTTCTTTCCAAGATATAAATTCATGGGCAGTCATGAATTTCTTAACATACATGTAATGAACTATTCATTGTAAGCCATACACATTCTACTGCAGTTACTGTGTACATTCACCTAGGCCTCAACTGAATGCTTCTAAATGCTTTCACATAAACACCTATCCATGGAGAGAACAATAGGTCCATACTTTACTTTTGCATGTATTTAAAGTCATGAAATTCAGGATACAAAAATAAAGACAAATTGCACAAATATTCTTCATTAATTGCACTCCTATAAAATATGCCTTTTTGGAATCAAAGGACTATCTCATTCTGCTCTGCAGTTGATAAAGCTGTTGGATCTAGTAGCAACATACCTAAATATGTGGGATCCTTGTGGTTTCTCAGCTGATGACGTACCATTATGATAAAGATGCTGCGTGCATTGGTGGTCAGAGAGTGGAACACATTGGACAAGGATGACAGTGCTAGGCCACCAGATCTCTGCACTAGCAATGAGCTCTCAAACTGTGTCTCCCCAGTGTAAGGTTGCAGAGATGTAACATCCCACCAAACAAAGTTGTAACGACTCAATTTTGCTTGGTCCCAGACTGAAACACGTATCACAAATTCAATATTCAAGACAAAGAAGATGCTTGAGGTCAGAACTTCAATTTCACATTCTGTTTCTCAAATATTCCATGCAAATGAAAACGGACTATAAACCATTGTGTTCCTACACGTAAAAACATATTAAAGGTTAAAGGCTTTATGTTACTAGGGTACAAAATAGGTTTATTGATGATTCATTCATTCTGTAGTCTGTCTTACGATGGGTCCGTAGCCTCTTCCAAAGCGAATTAACCACAGGCTGTGATCTAGTGCTTCCTCTTTCAATTTCCAGTATCTTCTCTTTTCCTTAAGGTCATCCAGTAGCTGCTTACATCTTCTCCCTCATCTTCCCGTCATTTCTATCCTTCCTTCTAACTTTCCTTCACTCACGTGTTTCAGAAGGCAGTTTCTCCGCAATTGATGATATGGGAGTGAATTATATAAACATGATTGGACACTTTTGAACTGATGTAGTGACAAGAATTCGAAGAAGTAGGGCAAACTGTGTGGAATGAATTGTGTAATATATACTCATTACAAAACAAATCTGCAAGATACAATTGCTCAGTGTTTCAGAAGTTGACAATCCAATTTATAAGTTTTTTTTTTCATACAGAGGTTTACAAACCCTTTGCATAAATTCTGTCTATTCCTTAGGTGGGCAGTTGGAATTTGAATTCCATACCTGAAGTGTAAAAAGCATACAATAGAATAGTTATGAAAGGAACACCCAAGAAGACAAGGTTATACTTTCCTTCTGCCTGCATTTTGTGGCAAGAAATTCAAGACAGAAAAATAAAGACTGCACAAACATCTGCTTAAGCTACATTCTTACACCACACATTCTTCAGGGTGACCAGAATAAATTGGGCATGAGAGTAAGCTTAATCTTAAATTAAATTGAGACAAATTGTGTATCATAATATTGACTCTTGTATAAATTTCATTTATAGTTACTCCTTGATCAAGTATGTATGTGACAGAAAATGTGTGCACAATTTCATTTTGTTACAGACATGTGATTTAATTCTGGTCATACTGGAAATGTAGCTGACACTTGTAAACATGTTGCCATAATAAAACAAGATGGAGCACATCTAATGGATTTATGAAGACAAGAATCTTGGTACTGTCACAAAATTTAAATAAAATTGGAACTCACTCAGTGGAGCATTGATGTGATCGATGGATGCAACTAGGTGTATGTGCTCCATCTGGGCAAGTCGTGAAAGCACATCTTGACTTTTGTTGGACTGCAGCATGGGGCCATCCAAGTTGTGAATGATGATAAACAGCTCATTGCACAGTTCCTCTTCTATCACTTCCAGGCATTCTAACATTCCTGCTGGGCGCTCTGACAGTTCTAGCAGCTCATCTGCTATTGAATCTACAATCTGCAGAAAAATACTGCATATGGTACAAATAGCAAGCTACTGCCAGTAATTTACTGTAGATAGGTATGTGTACACACATATGCATGCATATGCACACAGTTATCACTCAGACTGCTTGACCTAGAGGCAAAGGCACTACAATCCTTAAAATATCATAACATCCCAGAAGACTTGAAACTACAAAATGCACAATGCATTACAGAACTGCAAAAAGGATGAGTTTCTAAACATAAAAAATTAACAAAATGTGTCATATTGCACAGTAATATCCCATACAGATTACTTATGAAAACATGGTGACTTATGTACCTCCTTAATGGTCAGGCTGGGGAAGAATCCATTCACTTCCAGCACTGGCTGGTCTTGCAGCATCTTGGTTCGGAATTGTTGCAATGTGTGGCGCTTTGAGCCTAGCCCATACAGCAACACACTATACTGTTCCCTGAAAGGACAAGCATTTGTCAGTCTGGAACAATCAGGTCTGTGAAGAGAAAGATAGCTATGGTTCCTAAGCATTCACTTATTCTCATTTTCTTCAGCTGACAGTTGCGAGCTCTGTCAATGGGATATACTTTTATGAATGAGAAATACTTTTCTCATTCCCTTTCTTCATGTGTCCCTTTACAAGCTGTCACACAATTTTTTGCAGTCACTCAGTTAATTGGTACAGTGACCGAGTAACAAAGGATTTGTATCAGGAAAAACAGTACTCATTACATGAACCTGTGATGTTTTCATTCAAAATCTGAAGCTACTCATAATGTTTAAACTTGTTATGCACTGCACTTATTTGGGCCATTGTCTAGTGGAAAATCAGTTGGGATGACAAGTGTATTAATATGCAAAAGGAGGGAGATACAAGGATTTTTTACTATTGTTTGGAAAAAGGAACACAGTGGGTGTCAGATACTTCAGGGTTTTCAGTATGACCATCCAGGATGCTCTCAAATTAAGCGGTATTTTCATGAACATGGCATTCAATTTATCAACATTTCAATGAGTATGGAAAGGTCAAGTTGTCTCGTGCTTAACTAAGCTTAACTACAGGCATATGGGAGAGAGTAAGCATAAATCCATGCAAATGTAACATCAACACTAGATGGAGGTGGGTGGTCAGTTCAATGCACTGTCTGCTTTACCTCCAGTACCCACTGAATATTGGGCTGGGTGTGCCCCAGAGCCAGTCATGGCAATTAGAAGAGAAAACTTTTCCCTGTTGGGAACCAAAACCTGATTCCTTAGTCATCCAACTTAAGGCCTAGTGATTATAATGACTGAACTGTCCTGTTACCCTTCCAATGAACGCATCTAAAGAGTGAGGCAGCGTTCATTCATCATCTTGATTTATATAGTAGTCAGGCAGCCCCAGAGAGGGCATGAAACTAAGTTCGCTATAGGTTCAGCCAGGGTAGTAAAAACATGGATCTGAGGTCGACTGTCCACCGTGCATTTGCCGTAGAGACATTCTCCAAAAATTACGTTTATGGCAACATTTCTTGGCCAGCCAATTCGCCCAATCTGTCAGCTTGTGATTTCTTTTTATGGGGCTATATGAAGAGCAGAGCGTTTCAAACAGTTTGGCACACTTACATAATCTCAAACTGAGAATTTCTGAAGAAAGAAATGTCATGTCACCTGTCATGTCTGTGTAATGGTGTTATGAATGGCATTCATCAGTGCATCAAACTTGATGGACAATATCTGATGGGTGTTGTTTTTAAGGGTAACTTGTCATACTGTTCCTCAATAATGGCAAATATTTGTCGTTCAATTCACATTACTGTGAATAAATTTTAATAAACTGTGGTCAAGTAGTGTATCTTTAACAATGCTGAATGAATGCTGCCCCTCTTTATGTGTGAAACGAAACAATGGTAACATAACAACTACTAATGAAGAATTTAAAATGCATGAAGTCCAAGTACTGTATTTGAAAACAACATTAAGAAAACACAAGATCACATTCATGATGAATAAATTTAAGAAATGCGCATTACTAGTAAATTCAGTATTCTTTATTTTGTCTATAGAGTCCTTCTCGGAACTCTAGACCCTTTTAGATGAAGGCACTACGTTCCTTCAAAACGTTGGGAACTGATTTTCCAGTGATGCAGTGTTATATCCCAGAAGAACAGAATCATTTATGATGCTGCCAACAGGGTATTTCTTGGACAGTTCTTCAGGAAACAACCTTTGCAAGGGAGTCAGGTAACTAACTTGCATAGTGTTCTGTGTAATAAAGCTGTTTTTATGAAAAGAGATGCACATAACTTGAAATTTAGTTATGTAAGTGAACTGAATGCCTTTGTACCTCAGAGCAAACATCCACTTGGTGAAGAACTGTGTGTACTCTGCACAGAGGTTGTACACAGCTTGCTTGTGTGATAATGTCATGTCTCCCAGCAGCTGATGCAGCTGTTTCTCTGCCAGAAGTGGCTGATGTAGTCTGCTCAGTGTGTGGTCAGATGTCACTGACTTCTGAGTCGTAAAGAACTCATCTGCTTCCAGTATCTGTCAATCCATCAGGTGTTCAACTTTAAAACCAGAATATCAAGGAATTGGCTGTGCTGTTCATCATGAACAGACAGCGTGTAAGCACATTTTGCTTTAAGACATATTCACTTCATCTGAAATTTATAGTGGATGGGATAAGTATTGCTTTCATTCAATAAACCATTCATAATAGAACACCAGTCGCTAGGTAGCTAATACGAAGCACCTACACAACTAGTCACCTAACATGAATAATCCAACTAAATTAAGTTAGCAATTAACTGTGTGAACCACAGTCCTTCTTGAGAAGTTGTAGATCAGCTACTCATGAAATTCCTTCATTCTATAGAACTTGGAAGTTCATTCAAGTCTGAGGACCTGCATAGCATTTCATAAAATGCCACCTATTTTTGGGTGAGGAGTTATTACAGGCCAGCCTCCAAGGTACAGTATCGTATCATGCTGGCTATCTGTGACGACTTATTAAACATATACACAGCTACTCTTCCTGCAACGCTGACAATTAGAGCTAGAAAATAAATTCCACGCCTTTATGGAACCTGAAGGTTCATTATTGTGTTTTCAAAAGCCAATCCCGGGACCCTATCCTCAGTTTATTGGCTCTACTGCAGATTGTCACACCCTATGTCTCTAAGATATATTTTATCATTCCATTTACATTAAGTTGCTCAGGCTAAAGGAATCAGTAAAGGCAATCACCCGGGATTATCAAATTTTTCCTTACTTCTTCTTAATCAGAACAATTTATTCTTGTACTCACATATTCCATTTCCTGCAGTCTTTGTTCTCTTCTGGATTGATATTTTGGTTCCTTCACTGCCTCAACTTCATCCCCAACACTTTCATCTTCACTTGACAAAGACCTGTCACTGTCACTAGGATTGTACTCACTGCAGGTGGCTGAAAGATCACTATCGCTCAGGTAACCCTCAGCAGCATGTCGAGCAGTTGTAGCAATCTCTGCAATATACAACAAACTGTAATTAATTCAAAGTGCTTGGAAACAAAATATGCAAACTCTAAATTACATACGTAGATCCAAATTATGTAATATTCATCACAGACTTAAGTGTTAGCCACAGTTGATGACACAGACATCAGCAATTTATACATAATTAGTCTAAGCATGGCAGTGTCTTTGGTTTGTCAGTCTGTCATTCATTTGTGTCTTATGTTTTGGAGCTCCTAATAGGAACAGGTCCAGAACACAGCAGCAATAAATGACAATGGAAGGCATGCTTCAGATGGTATAGCTAGACAGGTGCACTGTTTATTCTGTGCAAGCAAACACACATGCATTTGTGTGTGTGTGTTTAACAGCTTTTTGATCCATAGACATTCCTTGCAAAGCTCTCCAGCCCATGGTCTCTCCAAAATAGACCCATTCAGCCTCTATGTATAGGAAATTGCCAATGATTTACATGGTCTCCTTTGAGGACCACATTGGTCTGAAGTGTTTTTGTTACAGTTAGACTGCTGTTTGTTTTGACATGTTTTGATTTTGTTGTAATCCACACGTTCTACAATAGCTTCAGGTTTCTGACATTTTCTCTCTTAATTTTTGCAGGAGAATGTCTCCATTCACTGCACTGAATGCCTTGCAAGAAGTTAGGCCTGCACCAAACACATGTCCTGTGGGCTTCTTCACAGAAGGTCAAGAACCTCCCTTCTGCCATAGTTGTGGAACATCCTGGTATAAAGTTTCATCTGGTATCAGTCATCTCAATTTGTGTTTCTGGGGCAAATGTTTAGTGGTGGAGGAAAGGTGATGTACCACTAGTAGGTACATGTTTCATCACAAAAGTTTACTGTAAACCTAAAGAAGATCATTATAAGGAAAAATGGCAATAAGAAAATTGTTTGTACCTGAGAGCTGCACTTAAGAAGAATTGTATCAGAATATGTAACAAAATAATTTTACTTCAAATATTCTGTGATGTCTTCTGGCAAGGGTCAACACTGAGATGTAATCAGCTGCTCAAACAATGGTATTTGAAATGGACAGAAATAGAGTCCTACCAATGTCATGACTTGGCATCCAATGGGTGCCTTCCACCCAGAACCTGGCTGACCTGCTTTCCTGTAGGGTACTTGCCACACAGTTCCAATGACCATTGGGTCTACCTTGTGGCTGTAAAAGGCAGATGCCTGGGGAGATCACGGTAGGTCAGGAAGGAAGGTACCCAGTGATCAATAGCAGGACTGTTACAGTCAAAGGAATACACAATCTACTGTATTTCCTACCCCATAAGATGCACCCTGTAATTATCAAGGTATTTGTGCGGATTTAATAGCCTTGACCTTCCGGTGTTCAGGCACAGGGTGATTTTTTGGATTACATCAGAAAAAAAATGCATCTTAGGAGGTGGAAAATATGGTATATTATGAAGCCTCTTTTCTTCAAACTTAACTAATTCCATATGCCTGAAGTTAAACTAAATGGTACTTGGCTACGCATGTTTTGTGGTGTGGGGCAGAGAGGAACTGAGTCAGTGTACCATCACAGACAAAAGTGACTATTACTTTCCTGTTATCATAGTCACTTTTGTAAGAAAATAAAAAGTTGATATTATGATTGCCTGACATAATTGATGACTGCGTGAACAGAATTCCATTACAACACAACACCATGTCAGTTATACCCTGTACTTGGATAAAACAACACTGAGTAACTACACCAAATTCATCAGCTATTGTAATACAGCAGGTCCTCAATATCCCGTAGACTTCCCAACTTATTATTTGTCTTATCGGTCAGCTACTATTTAACACCGTATTGCTTGTCATATTACCAAGTGTTCCACGCATTATGTATGTCACTTCCTGTCACTCAGCAAATCAGCAAGTGGCGCCAGTCCACCATGTACACTTCTTCTTACATTTTCTCAAAACATTTCTTTGTCTATTTTGTGCCTTACTTTACTGTATTTTTATTTTATTCAGCAGCAGGGTGAGTTGTCCCTCAAGGAGACAATTCACATGCAGACTGTGTGTATTTAAGTCAATAAAATTGATAAACTAGCCTTTATTTGCCCAAACAATGAGTTCTGTGCTAAAGTTTATGACTTCCCTGGAGAAGAGTAACATTATATTTATGGAAGTCTAATGTTCCATATTTGGTGTTCCTTATCCACTGCTTAAGGGCCCAATTAATGACAGATATTGAGGGCCCACCATAATGGACTTGCATTTTATGTTAAATATGGTCAAAAAATATTAAGCAAGCATCAAAAAATATTAAGCAAGCAGGTCAATTAAGACAATGTGTAACAGTTAAGATATCACAGTCAATAGAGGCACTGTGAGCAATATTTTAGTAATACTAATCACAAGGTGATGCAACCATATGCAACTACCATGGAACTGAGGAAGCTAAAATTTATCATGGTTGTTCGAAACACAAGCAAAACATCCGTAAAGATCTACAGGAAACCACTGAGTTTTTGTGTGTCAACCTACGTTTCTTCAGCCTCTTGCGCAGTCCATAGGGTGTCTTGGCTGTTGCTGTTTCATGATTGGAAGCATGTGGTGTTCCATTCACCTTTCTGGACTGTGGTGTTCCATTCACCTTTCTGGACTGTGGTGTTCCATTCACCTTTCTGGACTGTGGTGTTTTTGGTGTTCTTGGCATGAGTGTCCCCTTGCTCTTTGGAGTCTGGAACCCAAACATCTGATGACCAGGCATGTCACCTTCTTCAAACAAGGCTGTAGAAAAGAACCACGCTTGTATATTTGGATGGTTTAAAACATCAAAACTCTTACTCAGCAGGTTCTTTCCTGTGGCAGTTTCAACTTGCCTTTGAATGAGCTTCTAGGATGCAGGAACGGTGGGAAATTTCTTGAACAGCTGAGCAACTAGAAGTTTCACCAAAATATATCTGTTCCATAGAGTGAGGAAATGGGTGAGTTAATTAGTCTCAAATGTAAACTGTAAAGTTGTAAGGTAGAACAATAACATATTTAAAAATATAATCTCTGCTCTTGATGCAATGATTAAGGTACTATTAGAAAAGTGAAAAAAAAAAGTTCTCAAGATTTGTTCCCAGTCCACATCTGAATGGAGATGATCAGTAAATTTGAGAAACATCAGTTAGATGATTCATGTTGAACTGGAACTGAATCCTAAGCTGTAAACGTAAAATACACGCCTTAAACACAATGGCCACTTGAGATATATGGATTATCTTGTTTATTATTTTTGTCACTGTATTTTAACATAACTAATTAATAACTTTGTACAGCACAGTTTTCTTGTGAAGCTGGTAGTCACTCAGATCATCAAGAAATTGCATGCCTATATAACAGAATTTAAAGGTTCATTACTATGTAAACAAGAGCCCAGCATCGGATCTTATCCTCAGCCAACTGCAACCCATCCACACCCTCTTTAATATTAACCCCCATGTATGCATAGATCTCCCAAATGATTCATTCAGTTTTTCTACATGAACTTCTAATGTCTCCAATGCATGCTACATACATCCCATCTCATTCACATTGCTTTGGTCACTGTATAGGCTACTATGTTGAATGAATAGTACAAATTATTAACCTTCCCATTATGCATGTTTTCTTCCTCCTGTCACTTCCCTTGCCTTAAGACCACACATTCTCATTACACCTAAAAGCCTTTCACATTGCTGAAAGGAAAGAAGGAATGCAATTCTGTTTACCAAGGGAAACAAGCTGCTTTATTTTACAATACAAAATCTTAGAGAATCCTAATACATGTGTACATGGATGTAGAAGAAACGCAGCCCAGTCTGTGGAATGCTTAACTTATTCAGGAAATGGTGTTAACTATTATTCACAGGCCATTTATTTCCAAAGCATAGTCACTTAATTGTTTCTGAACTGAATTATTCTTAGGTTTTGTAATTATACTGTTTCAACTACAGAAGTTCTAGCAATGAATGAGATGGAAAGCTAATTATAAATTGTTAGCAGACAAGAATTTGACAGGTGGTCATGGCATAGTTAATGGTGCAATCCTAGTGTTGTTCAGAGACCGAGTGAGAAAAAATCACAAAAACTCCTGTCAAGATAACAGTAATGGGATCAAGATTCAAATCAGACACCTCACTAAGATAAGAGCAGAGAACTACCACTGTACCAACATGCTTTATAAATGAATAACACTAGAGTAACATTTTAGAAGTTCACCAAAACAATTTAAATGTCAATATACTGTAGTATACTTTACGTTACTTGTACCGTACATTTTTAATTATATATATCTTATGCAGACAAATGTACACTGTTTTATGTTATTTAACACAATTTTTATTAAATGCTGCCCAACATGTTTCAATGAAAGAGCCCCTGAAGATGAGCCTTATATAGGCTAGAAACATGTTGGGCAGCATTTAATAAAAATTGTGTTAAATAACATAAAACAGTGTACATTTGTCTGCATAAGATACATATACTGTAGTATCTAACATCATCCCTACAAGGGGAAGGTCGAGGGTTTGATTCCCAATGGTGTCATTGGAATTTTTCATTGACATAATCCTCCAGCCACACTAAGGCCCTGGGGTCGACTCAGCCTCTAACAGAAATGAGTACCAGGAATATTTCCTAGGGGAGGAAAGGCGGCCAGTGCGTAGGGCTGACAACCTTACCATCTTCATGTGCTAACTGTCTTGAAGTCTGGGAGCCTCAACTTACTGGAACCCTCAGGGTCTGTCCAGGCCTGAACAGGGATTGCTTTACCTTTATCTAACATTATCCTCTCATTCATATTGCTGGGATCTTTACTTTGGGTCAGTCCTCATTCATACCTGATTTGTATAAGTGTAAAGCACAAGACATAAATGGATGTCAGTATATTTTTCTACAGCACAAACAACTCAAGTTTGTGATATAACACATCACAGTCTTTGTGATGCATTTATACCCATAATAGAACACCATATGTGAACAGATATAAAATACAAAATTTATGATGTTAAAGATTCACACTGTTATAAAAACATGCTCAAAATGCATGCTTTTCAAGAAATAATTTATGAGTATTTAACATAATGTTTTCTAACCTGTTGGCTTCTCATTTGTGTCAAGGTCTTCATATGGTAAATCATCTGATTTTTCATCTGAATCACTGCTCTTATGTTGTTTATGTGTCTTTCTTCCTTGAAGAACATTTCCTGAAATGAAAACGGCTTTCAGAAAAATCTACTGCACTACTAATCTATTGTCTAATAGTAAATGTACTTTACACAGCAATTATACTGAAAATTCTCCACTGTTGGACACGTATGATGTACAGTACAACCTGTTTATGACGGAACCTGTTTCAAGTGGAAAACTGATAGTAAGTGAAAGCCTAAAGCCAAGAATTTAATGTTAAAATAATGTCAAACCACATGTAACAAAGAACAGTGTCTAATATGGAAACAGAAAGCAGAAAAAGGACTCTTAATTCAAAACAATTGGTTTGATACTCATTACTATTGTTAATATTTTTTCTGTGTGACCTCTTAAATCTCCAATTTCAGCTTCCTCTAAACAACTGTCTCATTTGAGGGACTACCTGTATGCCTGTGATTGGCTGCTGCATTCTTTCAGCTCAGATGGAAAGCACATGAAAGTGAAGGAAGCATTAACCACTGTCAACACTCATTTCTTCATACACCATTGTATGTTATAAACAACAACCCAGAATTTTCTTACCACTTCTGTAGTCATTATGGTACAAAATTCTCTCACAATGATCAAAAAACGCTTATGTAGTAATTTAGGTGTAGCCACTGATCCAAGAAGAGTCAAGTTGGATTAGAACACAAAAGGTACAGCAACTGAAGCAAGCAAAGAAGAATCCTTTTTAGTAAAACAAATTGTCACCATATTTACAAAAGAAACTACAAATGAGTGAAAATTTAAGTCTTCTGGTATGTGACACCATGTAGTTTGGTAGATGGGTACCTGTCTCACTATGGTGATGGCCTCAGACCTCAAGTGTATGAGATTTTAAAAGAAAAGCCTGAGATAAGAAACACTTGTCTAATTAAAAATTTATGAAAACTGGAAATGAAGACATAAATAAGTTAGGAAATGTACAAGTATGCAAAGTGCTAAAATTGCTATCATTTTTGGTGTTTGCAAAAATGAACTGTTAAGAAAATACTGTTGGTAGCTAGTGGTATGGTATTTGTGTGGACTTGTCATGGTTTGGAAAAGCCTTTACACCAATTTTTGACAGACCAACAGAGATATGGTAATAGTTGCTCTGCAGAACAGCAAAACTAATGACAAAAATAAAATAAAATAAAACTAAGAATGTGTACTGGTGCTAATGGCATGTTAAATGTTTAAAGTGTGTCAGGGTCTCATGCAGGTGAGAAGTGCCAACAATGTCTGCATTATGCATAAATACATGGGTAGCTTAGGTATCAACAAAGTCTTTACTTTGGTGGTAAGACCACATATCAAATGGAAAGGTGCTTGTAATAGAAAAAATCTCATTCCCTTGGGTTTACAACATAGACAGGTTTCACTGTAGACATGACACTTCACGAGTTGGCTGTCTTTAGGTAACTGGTTATAAATGCAGGCAGTCCTCATATAATGTTGCTCTGAGCATTGTTTCATTTTAATATTGACAAATCTTGGTTATTAAAGATATGATGAATACGGCCTGGAGTTGGATTATGTTGCTTTTGCTGGCAGCTGGGAGGATCTTCATCATCCAGACTCTTGGGGTACCTTAATTAATTTTTATGGGGGAAAATACTCCATTCTATGTTATTTTGCTCTATATACCGTAATAATTTTCAGGAACACAACACCAATGTTAAATGAGGACATACTGTATACTGGCTGATATTTGTATGGTTTATTTTCTGTTTTCAATATTTTCCCATTTCCCTGGCCTTCCAAAGGAAAGTCATGTTCAGTGTTTAGAATTCAGAATATTTTGGCTTAAATCCTGACCACCTCCACTAACAGTGATATAAGAAAATGACAAGAAAAGTCAATACAGTTATGACCAATGATCTGAAGACAACAGTACAGGTAATTAGCAATGCTCAGCATAACTGCAGTGTAATGAACCAACCACAAACACAGCACATCTGGTGAATCAGTACATGTACAATGTCAGCAACAGCATGGCAAATAAAAGAAAAATAAATATAATACAACACCCTTTAAAACGCCTTTCAAAGCTTTATCTTCGTACAGACCAAAAGGACATCTCAGAATTAAACAACTGCTCATCGGGTCAGCCTAATCTATCAGAAATGTATCTCATCAAGAATTCTACAGTTGCTTAAAAGTTGTAACTGTACTAGAGATTCATACTAAATAATGAATGCCCTACAAGATCCTGTTAAGCAACATATATAGGAACTGAAGCACATGCCTAGCAACACATAAGCAGAGCTGTGCCCGAACCCTACCCAGTTGAAGTGACTTTTGCAGTAAGTCATCTCCTTGGAGCTGATTTTCTCTGGGTATTCCTGATTTCCTTCCATCACTGCTCCAATTCGTTTACTGTCAACTCTTTATAACCAATGCTAATCCAAAACATCTTCCAACATTACTACAAATGACAAAAGAAGCAACTTAACCTCAAAATGATTATATCTTAAGAAAAGTTACATTAGGATATTCTATTTCCTCAGTCTGTAAGTCAATAAATAAATTCTGTTCTGGGAGACGGCGACACGCAAATCAACTATTTATGACCTGGGGGTTTCTTGTAAAAATAATTTTGGGTTTTTGATTGACGTTTAGTGGCTTACATGGCACATTGCATTCGACTAATGTCAAAGAATATACATTTTTAAACAGGTATTTACATTAGTACCTATTTTTTTAATCTTCGTATCCTTAATGGAAATTATCTCCTTTCCAACATCTTCATCGGCGATGAACCGCACTTCAACACACTTATTCTTCTTTAGCGTTTCCATTTTCGCGCTGCTTCACATGAGTTACCAACGACATGTACGAATATATCCGGTTCCGGACTGCATCAGACAGCTGTTATACGTCGTATGCAAAGTTTGTAATGGACATACTAGATCAGGGGGGTGAGACTGAAGTAGTGGAATCATGCAATCGCGACATCTTACCGTCGTCAAGTTCAAACTTGTCAAGAACGACAACTACATTATCTCCTATTAATCATAACAGATGTCGCACGAAGTCGGAAGCCACGTGAACTTCTGGACCAATCACAATGAATCGCCATCATTTGAACTCGTTTGTCGCATCGTGTGCAGATATCTGTGGTTACGTGGTTGCTGATGGAGTGACATCAGAGAGTTGCTGGAAGCCGTCGGTAGTGGACACACACCTACTTGCCTTCCCAACATTTTGCACGACTAGAAGTATATATAGGGCGCTTGACAAATTTAGTTACAGTAAGTTGTGTTGAATATGCGATTTGCAAGTATATATGATTTGATTTTAATTAATTTGTGTTTATATTTAAAATAACTGTTAATTAGCACGAAGAACGATTTGCAATGTTCGTAATCATTTTGGCGCCTTTTATATTTAGAAAATACAGGTGCACATTTGGGGTATTCTAAACAAAATTCTTATTTAGAAATTAATAAATATTTATTCGTGAAATATAACAATCATATCGCATCTGTGGCAGCGTGGAAATGTATTTTATAAAACTAAAAACTTATAAATTAATATGCAAACGTTTGTAGCAATCTTGGATTTACAGTTTCTTGGCGTCCATGTAAATATTATATTTACCTGGATTATAATATTACGAATTCATGGTTACAATATTTTATTAATATCACAATAATTTTGTAAAGTGTATTATCATAAATCCAGAGGTAATGTTGGTGAATAGGAATCTGTAGACTGGGTTATGAAATTCATAGGCATATTTGGCGCCTCATGTAAAGCCTCAAACCCTCGTAGACGTCTTGGATTTCCACTTTTTTTTTGGCGCACATATAATTACTACCATAATTTGAATTATATTATTGTACATTAGCAGTTATAATATTTTATTAAATTAACAATAATTTTCCACCGTTATTATCATAATTCCAGAGATAATTCTGTTCGCGATTAGAAATAAGATGAATGTCATGTACAGTTCATAGACATTTTTGGCGCCTCATGCAAACGCTGGTAGTCATCTTGGATTTACAGTTACTTGGCGCCCATATAAATATTAACGATTATTTAACCTGTAATATTGTACATCAAGAGTTACAACGTTTTATTAAGTTCGTAATAATTTTCTGAACGTTATAATCAGAATTCCAGAGTTAAGATTTTGTTAACCGGAAATAAACACACTGGTTTTTGCAGTTCATAGCCATATTGGCATCTCCTGCAGAAGCTTGTAGACATCTTGGATTCTCGTGTTGCTCTGCACCCACACAGCAATTCTATTCGTCACACTGCGTTAACAGTTAAAATATTGCATTAAGTTCAATAATAATTTTCCAAGTTTCGTTATCGTAGTTCCAAGGTAAGTTTCGTGTTGACCAGAAATACGAAGAATGAGCTGTAAAACTCGCAGGCAGTTCGGTTGCCTTTACAGTTACGCAAGACTGTGGCATACTTGAGGCTTTATAAAAGGAAGAATTATTCTGCAGGTAAAAGCTACCTTTTTTTCTGACAAATCATACCAACTCCCACACAGCTTGCACTATTTTTTTACATATTGAGTAACATGATATTTTCATTACAAATATTGTTAGGCGCCTCCGGATTTTCAAGGTTCATATCGCCGAAATGAATATTAAAGCATTTCAGATTATAATTTTTTATATTAATAATTAAGATGTTTTATGAAGTTCACAATTATTTGTTTTTCCAATTTTTTTCACAAATTTAGGGGTAAGGTTATTGGCAACTAAAGTTTATTAATTTTTACTTATGAGTTACATAATAGAACCGAGTGCATTCTTTGTAACGTCGTAACCATTTCTGTCTTGGATATTATCATTCAGAAACTTGTGCCGTATTCCAGCCATTATTTACTATTAAAAAGCCATAAATTCATTTCTTAACTTCAAGCACCGCAGGTGTTCATTTTCAAGTGAACAGTTATAATGGGTATAAGGAGATAATTCAATATTTATTTGTAGATATCCTGAATTGAATTTTCTGTTCTAAAAACAATAAAAACTCTATCTGTTGGCATTAGGATAAAAGGATGAATAACAAGCATTTCTAAGTATATTTGTCACATATTAGAGGCATAAAGACATTGACATCAGGCAAAAAGCTGCTACTGCCAACAGTGTTTTAAATAAAGCTGAAATATTTGTTCGCTGAAGGTAGGTCTGACACTTGGCGTTTGTTCATAGAAAGTAATTGAACACTTTTGTAACAGGTTAATGTAGACACACCTAACTGCCATATCGACAGGTTGTCAGGAGTAACAAAACGCAGCCATCCCTTTTTGTACCGTTTTTTGCGAAATAGAAAAGAAGGTTTTGCAGACCATGTCAGTACGTCTGTCCGTCCAAATACATGTGATTGAATATGAGCGAATAAACAATTTAGTTGTTTTCATAAAATCTGCTATACAAGGTCTTCATAAAGAAAATCACATAAACGTGAGTTTCTTGAAAATCGGCTCATTGACGGTCGTACGTTTCTTGTGGGCGTAAACGGATTTGAGTCAGTAATTTTACACGTTCTTCAACTGATGTGGTTAAAATTCGGTAGTTACAGAAGGTTTACAGATCATAGCCTCCGCAGTTTTGAAGTTTCGTGAAAATCGATACAGTGAAAACCATGCTCCACTACGGCATAAATGAAAAGTTGCCAGTATTTTCTACACCTTCTATCCGACTTGGTTTAAAAATTCGCTAAGAATAAGTCCACAAAAATGTACTCACTGGTTGTGAGATTCATTCAAATCGGCCCACGAAAGCCATAATGTACTTAAGTGCGTAAAATAATTTCTGTCCCACTCCCCACATTTATTCTCCGATTTGGCTCACTTCCGGTACAAGACATCAGAAAATAACGCTGCTAGACTGTTGTGAGTTTCACGAAAATCGTCGCAGGAAAGAACACACTTTTCTTAACGGTGTAAATGAGATTACATTTACGTCTGCACAGTGAAGCCTTGTAACGTGATGCAGCAGAGTTGTCTTTCAGAAGCTAATGCACCTTCAGTTATTCAAGAAATTCCCAGCATTTTATAGAACCCGAAGATTCGTTTCTGTGTTAGAAGACCCCACAGCTTATCTACAATAGTACTGAGTCAGACGAAATTCAATGCACATTCAGTCCTATTCCTTCAAGACCCACTTTAACGTTCTCTCATCTAAACCCTGATCTTACAATCTTCTTATTTTCGTCCTTTTATACACTTATACCTTTGAATCAGCCACGACAGTCTTTCTTTGCCCATCCAATCGCGTTTTCTTACAGCAATCGTCTGTTTATACCACATTTCCCAAAATTTGGCCTGTTACTGTCTTTGCAAAATGAGAAAGCTTCATATCTGCTGAAGTGCTACGTCAAGTGTATGCATTGCGTTGCTCTGTCATGTACTCTGTGTGCCTTTCCAATTTCTCCTGCAGTGCTGTTTTAACAGTATTATCACTGATGCTAACAACTGTGTTATATCTTCAACTTGAAGTCCGTTTGACTAGCTGCGGTCTTACAATCCACGTTCAATCTGACACTTGTCTTCACCACTGTGTCTTGTTTACGACCCATATTTCAATTCTGTATTATGCTAGTAACGCAGTTTAGTTGGCGACATATTTTTATTAAATATTCTGTTCTTCATTAACCTAATTCGATGAGGCGGAGTGCTTCCTCAGCAGCTAATAGTGTCTCAGCTTGTCGAATTGTCATTTTATTGATCACAAAGTTCCATTCCTGCGTCAGAAGAGCCAGCTACTGGTCCAGATGAATCCAATACATACCCAAGCAGTCTAGTTTAAAATCCATCTTAATATTATCCTCCCAACTACACCTAGGTATTCTAAGCAGCTTATCTTCGCGCTTCTGTTACCTTGAATCAGCCACGACACTGTCCTTCCCCAGCCGCTCGTTCTATACACGTAATTCTCCATTCCACGATCTATTACCAGCACTCCAAAACAAACATATAATTATGTTGGAGGTCAGTTAAGCATATTCTTTCTTACTGCTCGCGTATAAGTGTTTCGTCTGCTCCTGCTATCAACACACTATTTCCAGTTTATCCTGCAGTGCCAATATGTGTTGTTGATAATATTAATAATTTATCAGTATTCACTCAACTGAGAATTGTTTTACTAGCTGCGTGTTTTACGAAATTATCTAATATTTTTTTCCAGTTTTGTCTGCCTATGATACTTATTTTCAGGTCTACTGTAGTATTCTCTCGTCTGTGTCTTAAGTCTACCACATGGCCTGTTTCAAATTTCTGTACAAAGAACACCTGTGCATCTCTCTCCCCTCCGATGCGAGCTACTTGTTCCACCCCTCTCAAACATTTGCAGCCAACTCGCCTACCGATATTTGCCGAGCAGCATAAATCATGCAACTGCTAGTCCAGTCGTCTTATCACTCCATCCATGCACCGTCCACACGTTTCATTAAGGACCCTGTTCTCATGCAACCTCAGTCTGCCTGCCTGCCTGCCTGTCCGTCCGTCTCTCCGTCACATTACCTCCCCCGCAACCTGCACAGCACACAACTCACAGTACGTTCATTCACATACTTCTCCCTTCGTAATATAGCTACATTCAGGACAACCCCAATCTTTCGTCATTCCAATTTATTGTTGCTCTTTTAATTTATTTGCTTCTGTTTGGTTTCTTCCGGTAAACAGAACGGAAATGATCGTGGCCTGACATTAAATAACATGTGCTTCGTTTAGCGTCCTTAAATAAATGAAGCCAATACGTCAAAGAACGTGCTTCTTTTTAAAGTCTGAAGTCTTCGTTGCCCAAAACTTTTCAAAGCAACTTGCTTGATAAGAGCAGTCGATGCAAGTTTAACCAAAGTAACGCCATGCATGTGTCCTCCCGTGTGAGGCAACGACTCGATGCAGTACAAGTAAAGAGGGCCAACGCTCTTTGCTTCCAAACAATTTATGTCCTGTTAAGTTTTTTCACCCGTATACGTGAATGCCAGTACGGTAAATGTATGTTAGAAATTTAATGTTACGCGAAGAGAAATCGTCGTAGGTCAAATATTTTGTACGAAAGTATCCCAGGAATATTTAAAATGATAAATCTGTCCACTCTGTTATTTATACCCAAGCAGTGCCACTATAGAATCATTTTGATAAGTTCAAAACACATTTAGCCCTTTTTAACAGCGTAAAAATCATTTAGTTTTTTTTTCGGTCTACTGCCATGTTGTATCCTCATTTTCACAACAAAGAATGACGTCATAGTTTTTATAGAATGTATTTAATGGCAATTACCACATATGATCGTACAAATTTCTAGTATTTCTACACGACTAACGTACTGTAGCACTAACAGAAGTAACTCTTCTTTAGTATTCTGCTTGTAGGTTCACGTCTATCCTTGTGCATGGCCGACAAACACTAACTAACACAGTTTGTACGTTCATATGTGCCCATTGGCATTAAGTTTAGGACAAATAAGTTATTTGAATTCCCCTTCTAAAAAACTTTCACGTGCAGGAATTACGTGAATAAGAGTTTATTTTGATTCTCCTTACTAATACGTAGTAATTTCTGGAAAGTGGCTTTCAGTTACACCATTTTGGCTCGGACTGTAGTAGGCGGGTATCAAAACAAATTATTTTTTAACTGGTCTGTACATTTCAGATATGGTGATTTTAAATTCCGAGCAAAGAAACGTTTCAAAATATTTGGTAAAGACAATGTTTTGTGCGTGACACACTTTGACCTGTATTGTTTACTGTAACAGCGCTGTGCATTTGAACTGCCAAATGTAATATATATATATATGTATATATACATTCCAATGTGCTTTAAACTTTAACATTATAAACTCTGGTTTTTACATTGCGGTGTGTAACGATCTCCGAACCCGATAATATTTATGGCAATAAACGTTATTCTGAATTTAATATTTCAAGCGGTGGCCACAAATGACCAACAGGTCGGTTCATACTAATTTTAAACACGAATTTTAACCCAAATTTTTGTTAATAACATAAGGAATATGACAGTTTATAAAATGTGAATGAATAAACTTCCTCACAAGGGTTTCTTTGTTGGTTTTTTTTCGTAGAAATTAACAAGAACGTATGTCAAATATTTATGAACGGAACCTTACTATACCGAGTATTCAGTTGTCCTCCTCTTTGTCCTGATTTCATTCAGTAAGGATCACGCATTACAACATTATCAGAATATCCCTCCTATAAGGTCCTTGCCCTTATCCTGAACTGTTACCACCACTTTCTGTAAGAATTCCCACAATACGTTTCAACAAATGATAATGGACACAGAGTGGCCATGAATCGCCTTCTATTATCGACACCAACAATAACAATACAATACTTCATCACAGCTAATAATCACAGCCTTCTAACGTGGCCGTTTTGCTGTCACGATATTCAGCAGCAACTAAGCACTAAACTGTGCACCTACACCTCACACTCCGTCTGTCTTGTACTGATTTACTCCCGTTTTCCTCCAGTGCTAGTTATTAGATTTACTTTCGTTAAACTCCAATGAATGCAGCTCTTAGTGTGGCGTTTTTTTGTTGCGAAGAATTTTGCCGTGGCCTGTCTCAGCAGCAGTAGCCGTTCGAAAGTTTCATAAAGTATTCACACACATACACAGCCCTTCCCCCTTTAGGGCCCTGTCATTCGTTGTTTTGACGTTACCTTCTTCAGTAACAGTTACGAACATGTAATGTTAAAGACAACAGGCACTCTACAGGGTATTTGGTTTTCCTTTGAGGTTCTTCACAGTTAGCAACATGACCTCCCATATAATCTTATTAAACTTTTTATTGTCTTAGTGTTCTTTGTGAAATTCACAAATAATTACCAATATAAAATTCCATTAAAGTAACGACGACATTCTTTCTGTATGGCGTCCTTTTGTCAAATATAAAGCCAGCATAATAATAATGTACAATAGTGCACACCATTCCAAACTAGCTCTATCCATTTAATATCCTGCAACTTATTGCCTTAATATTAACTTTAATATTATCATTACAATTCTCGCTGTCTTTTTCAAAATGTGTCCTCACCCAAGACACGTGTTCTCTTCGTGTTTACCTAACCTAGCCAACTGGCCAGCCCATCGTAAAATTATTGATTTTTCTACGCTGTCAGTGCTCGATAGATACATCGATAGATCGACAGACGGCAGTCAACTGAAGTCAGGTACTCTGTTTTAGAGAAAAATTGTTTATTCTTCACGTGTTTTAAACACGCGTAATGTTTGTTTTCTGACATAAGCAGTCCTGTCACGTAGCCTTACAAAATTCATATAACATGGCTGGTTTATAGGAAACAATGTAAGTAGGATGTAAAGTTTGTAAATCGGTAAAAGTTAAATAGAGTTGTTCTATGTACTTGATCTTGTATCCCAACCTACTTAAAATACATATTATATCGCTATCAATGGTAGTTTATTAAATTACTATATTTTGGTTGCAAATTTACATCGATATGTAGTTGTGGATGTCAAAGGCAATTTATTGAGTGCAATGGTATGAAATATGACAAAATTTTATTGTATTAGTGGAATCTTTATAGTACAGTCGTTACTTTCCCAGAAAATTCACACGCGGAATTGGCACAGTAACTCTCTTAACATTTGGACACTCTATAAAGAGTCTAGAATATATTCAGATAAAGTAAGAGGGAAATTAAAAGCTAATGGAAAGATTTGTCAAGCGAAAGGAAATCAGAAGGAGCAGGGAAATTGTAGAGGGACACGCTTTTTAACAGTTTGGGGAAAACATGCACGAGGAAGAGTTAGTATATTAAGGAACTGGTTATTTTACTATTATTAGAGACTAACTGCTATACAGGGGGGATTTGTTAAACGTAAGAGTAGAGAGGGTAGTGTTTCTGTAAGCAGAACAAGTGTGGATAAATATCTGTCGACAAGTGATGTCGAACGTATTGTCGATTTTGAGAAGGCTTCCAAAAACTTTGTGGTTCAAATGAGAAAAACAGGGGTGAGAACGTGGCAAAAAATTTGTGGGGAGAAATAAATTGTGTGAGGTGCAGGAAGAGCCAAGTATCTAGCTGTGCCCCGCAAATGAGGGGGTTAAGACAGGGTTGAGGCTTGAGTGCCTAGCTATTTAATATTTCTGTAAGTGACATTCTGGAATAGAAGTGATGTAAAGGGGGCTTCATGCCCCTGTAATAGGAGGATTAAATATTTTGTAATCATTAATTTAGACTACAGGGCTGTAGAAGGGGCTTCATGCCCTGGTAATAGGAGGATTATTTACTTTAAATGATATTTTAGACTGCGTCTATATAGAAGGGGCTTCATGCCCCAATAATAGGATTATGTAGTTTAAACAATACTTTAGACTGCGTTTATGTAGAGGGGGTGACAGGCCCTGGAAATAAATAAGGAGGATTAAATATTTTATCAGTGACATTTAGAACATATTTTTGTACAGGTAGCCTTATGCCTATCAGTCGTATGCCTATCAGTCGTATGCCACCTTACGAATTACGAATTTCCAAAAGCTATCAAACGTGAGAATCTGCGAAGTCCAGTAATTTCCGAATTATCAGGCAAATTATCTGTGTGGCAGGCAGTGTGTGGTTAGTGGCTTTGACTTCGTGTGTTTGTGACATCTTGCCTGGGAATGTAGAAGGCGTGTGAATGTAGCTATTTGTGCAGTGATACAGACTTCTTTTGTTACGGATTTTAAACCACCGTTCGGGTCACACACTTTCGTTATTTCTCGTGGGGTTTTTGTGGATGTGGAATGAAGTGTTGTGATGTGTGAGTAATAGCAGCGACTCTCTGAGTATCCGTCAAACAGTGTTGTGTCATACTCTCAACGGCAGCAACATTCCAGTGGAACAAGCAGCAGGCTGTGAACCCAGGACCAAAGGACACGGAGCAACGCGCAAACAGTAACGTTAAAACCAAAACAGTGTCGGCTGAACCTTTAGCTGTCAGGACCCATCCGCAGGAGGATGGGCTGGGTACTCGCAGCAAATCAGGTACGCCATAGCACCGACACGAGCTTATCATGATGCCAGTCCGGCCCCAGGCTGGTCATGATAATTACCGCCGTGCCAGGCAACTCTGTATTTCATGCGGTAGCCACCATGACTCAGGGCGTAGGTTAAGGTCGAGTTGACAACCCTGTGGAAGTGATTTTTTTTTTTACTTAGTTTGTAAGTCTTGTCCTCCCTGTCCTCCCCGTTAGGTGCCCCAATTAGGATTTCTGGATAGGACAGATCGCGTGAGTTAGCGCCATGTGACAGTAGGGCCGTTCGTGCAGGAGGGTTTATGTGTTTATTTGTATATTTATGTGTGTGTGCGTTTTTGTTTACCGCAGGGTGTCAACTTGACAGGGTTCGGTCGGCACAACCAATGATATCAATGCGAGAGGGAGAGAGATAAGAAAGATGCTTTAATAGTTTCTCCCTGTGAATAACTCGTATTGGAAGGGCAAAGATTCAGTGAAGCAGAACGTAATTCTGCTTAGACCCGTCTTTCACTTCAGTGTTGAAAGGCAAGTTTTTGAATCTGTAACAACAGGCTGTACACAGTGGAGAGTGACATATGTAAAGTGACATGTTGTATATGTTTTTGTGAGCGTGTTGTGAATTTATTGTACAAAATAAGGTACAGTTTCAACATTAGAGAAGACATCGACAGCTAACAACAAAAGGTAGGTCTTCAACATCAACTGTCAACAATGAAAGCTGCTTCTTCTACATCGACTGCTATCAACGAAAGGTAGGTCTTCAACATCAACTGTCAACAGTGACATCTGAGCCTTCTACATCGACTGCTATCAACAAACGTTCTGTCTTGCACATCGATTGTCAACATTAAAGCTGAGTCTTTGACGCTGTTAGGCCTAATAATGGACAAACGTACGCAACAACATTTACGTTTGACACGTCGATAAAAGCAGACGCACTGCCGTCGTAATTTGTACTTCATATAAACAACAATTCACTTGACAGAATTTTGTATGTGTGTGTTTAAACGGATATGTTGGAACTGAACTGAACTTCTTGGCCGCTAGATTTTTAATTTGGCCTGAAATGACAAATTATTTCCACAATCTGCAAGTCGCGTAAGCGAGACGTCACCGAACGGACCAAGCATGCCGTCGTTTGGTTTCCGACGTGAATGAAGCGTCTTTCGAGAGCGATGCTTTGAGTTACAGTTTTAACAGAAGAAGACGTCGATATTTTATTTTCCCGACCATTTCTCACTACTTCATTGAAGAAGACAATTGTGGCTTCTTTTCGCCTTCTGTTTTAATTCCCTGCACTAGATGGCTTATAACCCAGTATTTTCGGTTTCATTCAGTTGTCCCTTTTAATACGTGCAGCTGCGATGAACAAAGGTACACACAGTTATATGCCTTCCATGATCAGGTTTATTAAAACGTGCAGCGTCTTGAATCTGGAAGTTTACATGTAACTCGAGAATATGTAACAGAAGACAGTAGAAGAACGCCTCGTGTCAAGGTAAGTTTTGCGCTCGTTCTGTTAATTAGGCCCTGCAGTTCGTGTTTGTTGCTGTTGTTTACAGAACATGTTGCTAATTATACTTTCTTTTTCAGGTCCCGCTCATATCCTGTGCCTCACCGTGGCGAGCGGGTGAAACAAAGAATGATGCACGCCCCAAATTGAAAATTTCGCTAAATAAAACCTCCATTTTTGCATATTTTGTTATGTATTATATGCATTCCTTTTCGGAACTTCAGATATTTATTCCTCTCTCTAACAATGCTTTAACATATATTAATTTCCGTATCTTTGTCGGCCATTTTGCAAGATAGATTTGATCTCCCGTAAGTTTTTATACATAAATTTCGAAATTATATTCCTTACAGAAACTTACGCGCCGTTTTTAATTCCAGACCGCACTCACCTGACGTATTACAGAACCCTTTAAATACGAAAATTAGTCTGATTTATATTTAAATAATCAGTTCGTACCGCGCAGTAAACACACTCCGTCTCAGTTATACAAACCAGTCAGTTAATGTTGTACAGTGAAATAATCGCTGTTTGTTCTGAGATCCACACAAAACACATAAATACAGTCCGTACCGCGCAGTAAACACACTCCGTCTCAGTTATACAAACCAGTCAGTTAACGTTGTACAGTGAAATAATCGCTGTTTGTTCTGAGATCCACACAAAACACATAAATACAGTCCGTACCGCGCAGTAAACACACTCCGTCTCAGATATACAAACTAGTCAGTTAATGTTGTACAGTGAAATAATCGCTGTTTGTTCTGAGATCCACACAAAACACATAAATACAGTCCGTACCGCGCAGTAAACACACTCCGTCTCAGTTATACAAACCAGTCAGTTAACGTTGTACAGTGAAATAATCGCTGTTTGTTCTGAGATCCACACAAAACACATAAATACAGTCCGTACCGCGCAGTAAACACACTCCGTCTCAGTTATACAAACCAGTCAGTTAATGTTGTACAGTGAAATAATCGCTGTTTGTTCTGAGATCCACACAAAACACATAAATACAGTTCGTACCGCGCAGTAAACACACTCCGTCTCAGTTATACAAACCAGTCAGTTAATGCTGTACAGTGAAATAATCGCTGTTTGTTCTGAGATCCACACAAAACACATAAATACATTGTGTGGGCAGAACGTAGAATTTGTGAATGTTAAACATGGTGGTACTTATAGTAACCACTGGGCTTTAAAATGGTTGATGTTCTTTTCTTTAAAATTCCCATTGTGTGGTCACATATTTGTGTTTGTGAATCTAGTAACTTGATATCATCAGTTACGGCAGTGCATCGTTCTTTGGCCAAACAGGATAAACTTAATGAAGTGCTAATTTTGCGTTTGTAATTTCCTAGCCACTGAACCCATTAAACCCATTCCTCAGCATTCAGCACTTAACTGTTTAATAATTGCCCTGTTGCAAAAACAAGAATGCTTCTCAAATCCAAATCGTAAGCTGCCATTAGAATTTTACATTTAAATATATCAGCTTTAAACCTATTTTTATATTCAAGTTTTAGTGCACAGTGTTAGTGACTGATTGACCTTACATTTACGTCGACGTTTCCCCCCAGCAATGTTACTTACCTTGCCGAAACTGAAATGTTATGAGAAATAAAAAATCAGGGAAATTTTTAAAATGTTCACCTTTAATACCATCTACATCCGTGTTTATATAATGTTTTCTTCTCCGACATCACGTTTTCTTTAAAATAAATTACATATCCAAAATAAGAAGATTGCAAATGCTGTATCGTGACCTAACACAGAATTTACTAACCAGTTCTGTAGTTACAAAATGTCATATGGTTTCATGGTACACGTGCAAATTTCATTTCTGTTGCACGTTTCAGAAAGTACGGCCTTACTTTCCCTGATTTTGATGAAACTCCTACATGTGCAGCTTCGTAATCCCCAGACGCCTTATACCGAATTTCACCCCAATCGGTCAAAAGTGTGCGAAGTAGCATAGAAATACTTTTAATTCACCACGCAAAGCACGGCTTTGACTGAGCCGCTTCCAAAAAACTCAGTCACTTTACAAACTGTTATGCATATTTCTGTACCAGTTCTTTATTCAAACCGGACAAAAACGCTAAAAAAACGGGCTAAATTTCATTTACGCTCTTAAATAAATTGTGGCCCATTGAGCCGATTTTCACGAAGATTGCGCTGGCTTGATGTCTCTTTGTAAAGAAGCCCTATACCAAATTTCATAAAAATCCGACTGACAGTTCACTTTGTGGCACACAATTCGAGACGGACATAACATTTACAGTAACTGCCCTTTTGTACTGCATGACGCCATAAGGGGTGGAGGTATAGCTCCACTCATTCTTATACTCCCCAATAGAGGGACGTGAGCGGTCATCCTCACAACCTGGACGCTTTACCCTGGGGAAAGAAACGCTTGATACCCATTGAAGACCAGGCTGGGTGGGCCACAGAGCTGCCCTCGACGTTTCGGAGAAGAGAAGCTCTCTTGTCCCTCCCGGGAATCGAACCACGACCCTACGGTCGTCCAACCCGTATCCCAGTCACTATACTGACTGAGCTATTGAGGCTCCTCACATTCTTTTGGAATCATGTCCAGTGACCAGTACACGCACTGTCACACAGACATAAAGAACCACCAATTTACATCTTATCTTATCTTACATTTACAATTTACAACTTACACGCTAAATCTCAGCTGCACTAGCTACTGCTTTACTCCCAAAACAAGCGCCCCTCTTCCCATCTGACAGGTGGCCAAATGGGGCTCATAACATGCCTTAATGGGCCACAAAAATAAAAATCTCATTTCTGCCGTGACGTAAGATTGAAGTGTTACATGGTCACGGTAGTGAATGTTAAGATTATACTACCCTCAATACGGTGGTAGCAGGTTACTCCTAAACGTCGGTTTATATCTACCAGACTACACGCCTTCATTCGTGTACCCTGAAGATGGAGCAGCAACTTCTTCCGGAACGTCGGTACCTGTCTACCGAAATACACGGCGTGCCGTGCACACCACAGAAACGTCGGCAACTAAACCATTCCACACGGCATCGTATCCCAGAACTCTTCAATCATAAACACTGCTGTGGAAACCTCAAATGTCCAAATTGTAAAGAAGTGCCCATTAAATTTATTTCGCATACTTTAATTCTATCATAAAGTACGGAATAATTTTTTGGGGTAATTCCTCTAACAGTAAGAAGATATTCACATTACAAAAGAAAATCATCAGAATTATGGTCGGTGCACAACCAAGAACTCGATGCAGAAGTCTGTTTAACAAATTTGAGATTTTACCCATTGCATGTCAATATATATTTTCATTAATGAACTTTTTTTTAAACAATCAATAAAATTTTCAAACAAATTCATCTACACACAGTACAGACACAGCAATAAGCACCACCTGCATGGATCAAATGTCAACCTATCTTCTTTTCAAAAAAGTACAGTCTATGCCGATATCAGAATTTTCAACAGACTCCCTCTGAGTCTCATAAGTCTTAAGAATGAAAAGACAAAATTTAAAGTAGCATTAATCTGGATGTTATTCCTTCTGCAAAGTTTTGGCTAATATATATCCCAATACTGACAAGAAAGCAGCCATATCCTGGACAATGAACAAGTAAGTGCACGTAATTCGTAGGGTCTTCAGTGACAAAATGAATTGGAATGGGGACGTAGCTTTAGCTTGGTGCATAGTACTATAGCATTTGCCACAAGGGGCTGAGTGGGGAGCAATGTAAAAAGGCAGTGGGGATAGCTGGTGTCATGCTGATACAGTGGAAGTATATAGGGGCAAATAATTCAGTTACTGTCTGGTGTAGCATATTGTATCTGCAGTGCTTATGGTCAGGGATGCGAGACGATGGACTGCCACTGTCTGTAAGCAAAATTTAAACCATCCTGAATATACTGAAATACTGCTAACCAAAAAAATAAATTCAGATTTTGCTGTCCATTATCAATGTGCCTTCCCAGCAATGTACACTAACATGGTAATGCGTCAATTTTATTATTATTATTATTATTTCATATGACATAAGTTATACATCCAGTTGTAGTACGTCATTACATACTGATGAGATCTGCGCTCGTGTGGGATATTACACAGCGTCGAGTGGTTACGTTCTCCCGAAACGTCGGCAAATACAGACATCTATGATCAAATCATATTTTTAATTGACAATTTTAAACCCTCAACTGTCCTCTACCTTGTGAACATTAATGTATTTTCTAGCTGAGTAGATTTCAGTGAAGGGGTAAGAAATACATATGAATGAAATATCTATGATATGTCATATTGTGCTGGACATTATTTCATGCTGCTGGTAAACCATGTCAAGTGAAGAAATCTGTGGTTCACGCCGGGGTGGGGGTTATATTGAAGGCCGGATAGTAGTCAACCTTCTTACCGACTGGGTTATTGCTACCGATTGTTACTAACACCTTGTGGTACTTCTAGACAGCGCGTAGATGGCAGGACAATAGGCTCGGCTCCACGTTTCTGACCAATAGCATTGCAGTTTCATATCTGGTAGTAGTACTCTGTGTACTAGATGATCTGTGGTAAGAGTCATGGATCAAAGGGCAGGCGGTTTAAAACTGATAAAGTGTTATGGAATTTTGACAAAATAAACGTGCCGTGAGGGAATTTGCAGCATTCATGAAACAGATTCTTTGAAACTAGTTTGTTTTGCTTATTTCCGTTCCATTGTCTCACCAGCGTTATCTTTTGGGGTTTATTTCTCTTATATACACTCAATCCTGAGTTATGGCATCATTTTCTGGGCAAATTGTTCTGATAGTAATAAAATATTTAAACTTGAATAAAAGAGCAATAAGAATTATTACTCGGTCTAAAAATAAGGAATCGTGCAGGGAACTGTTCAAGAAATTAAACATATTACCACTATATTCGCAATATATACTATCTATTTCAATACATGTTACACAAAACAAGCATTTGTATGTTACAAATCAGGAGATACACAATATTGATACTAGATATAAAACCAATCTTCACCCACCAATTTCTAATACAAGCAAATATAAAAAAGGCCCATATTATTCAAGGATAAAAAATTTTAATCACCTACCGGATAATATAAAAAATTATCAAATGATATGGGTTTATTCAGGTCTGCTTTAAAAGGATTTCTTTATGAAAATTCATTCTATAGTATTCAAGAATTTTTTAATTATACTTGATTGTTTTAAATATGTATGATATTATATTAAGTGTATCATGTGTGTTTATGTGCATATATATTTATTTACTTTATTTTATACTTTTATACATATATTCTAAGCATTATAATACTAACTGTAAATAATTTTTATACTTATTCATGATGATTTTATTGTATTATTTCTTATTGACTTGATTCTGGAGAAGATTTGAACATGATTGTTATGTTGACACATTCTATATCCAGTGGTTGTATAGCCTGTTGATTTGGATCTGCTTGAAGGTGAAATAAAATGAAATGAAGTTCAACAAACACTGCAGAAGTATTCACCATCCAAAAGAAAATCGTTAATGGCAGATGTAAAGAAAACTTGCTTGAATTTTAAATTTTATGTTCTGTCAGCCCCACTGATTTGCGCAGCCAACTACACTAAACATGCATGTGCAAGGCTGCCTTCACACGGACCAGTGCGTGGACGAGCCACTAGTGTCCCAGACACAGACACGTATATGGTTTGGCAGGTCATGCCTAGCTCTGATGTCATGACACTTCTCCTCCTTCATGCCAACAGGTCATGTAGTCAGCCCTGCACCTTCCAGCGAAGCACACTGGGTCTGTTTGACAATGGGCACTTCTGTGGCTCATATGAATGCTCTAATAACATTCTGTTACTGCAGTGGCCCAGCAACAAGGAAGTGTCTCAACCGCTTCATTCACCCTTTGCCAAACTAGCACAGTAATTACCAAGCAATAATTCTCACCTTGAGAGAGCAAGTCTAACGTCTGCTCACAACCCAATTGTTGCCGATAATTCTGACTGATTCAAGGGGTGATTCACCGTTGATAGCATGCTGCCACTACTGAGAATCTGCCTCTGGAACCCAAACCTTTTGTAGTGTACTGGTTTCAAATGTGTAGAATCTATTACTTTCTGTCTCCTACCATTAGGATTGGACAGGCAAATCATAATAAGTTAATTGCTCACTTATCCAAAGTGGATGATATCCGTTTTACAAATGAAAGTTTTAAACAAAAGTTTATACCAAACTATGCTGAGTAAATGCTTGTATTGTTAGTTACAGGGAAAGTTGTCCCTGTACACATCATGAAGGTATAGCTCCATTGTCTTTGGACTAGATAGAGGTGAGTGGTCAGCTTCACACCCTAGCTGCCTAACTCTGGGAAAGGGACCCTGGTACCCACTGGATAGGAGGCTGGATGGGCCCCAAAGTCTGTCTAGATGTTTTGGTGAAGCGACGAATTTGTTGCACCTGCTAGAAAATGAGTGCTAGGACAAGCTACAAACTATCCTGTATTTCTTAATTATTGAATTGTATTATTTGGGATTTGTTGCAGTCAGATGCAGGATGTGGGCTCTGTCTGATGTATGTTGGTCATCTATTATTGGTAAACTCAGTTTGAACCTTCGAGTAATATTTTCCAGCAGGCTAGTTATTGTGTCTTCTGAAGACGTGTAAGAAATGTGTGTACAAGTTGGAGTTAACACAGTGGTTATTTGCAAGTTAAAGTTCCATTCCTAGAGATTTTATATTACTTTTTCTTTAGTTTTTACAGTTTATTTTCATTATTCTCATATGCTGCACTTAGGTAATCCTGAAGAATGTCACCGAGTACCAGTGTAATAGTCACCTGTGAACAGGTAATGTAAAAGCTGTCATATGAGATTGAATTTTAAAGTCTGAAAAGGACAGGGAGTGGATAATGGTTTTGTGTTAGTTGAGCTTCCAGATTACGGTTTGTTTAGCACTGAATTTAGTGGAAGATGTCCACAGACGTGGCTTCTCTGTGCCACAGATTCATCAGTTTTTCCTGTACTGTACATCTTATCTAAGTATGATTTCTGTTGGCTTTTATGTTTGCATATACTGTATAGAAATACATCTTTGTAAATTTTATTTATCTTGCACAACGTTTCATTTTTAAAATATTGGTTCCTATGACTCCTGCTGTATATACTGTACTAGACAGTGGCTTGTGTGTAAAAATGATGTTAATGATGATGAAAATAAGACACCATAAAAACAAAAATAACAATGAAACTGATTTTCCACTGACTTAGACGAAAAACTGTCATACAATAAAATCAAGCAAGTTATATCTGGACAGTTCTTTAACTTAGCAAGTAGAAGAAATTACCAGAACCCAGTCTCAGTGAAAACTCATAATTTACTAAAGCAGTAAACATGTCATGTCCATATTCTGTTGTGAAATATAAGGATAATTAATGAACATCTTTTAAAACTACACCTTGAAGAGAATGAACATAGACTATATTTCCCTGAATATGGCCAAATTATGTAGGAAACTTTGTTTTAGATGTAACACATGCATCTGCACTACTATGACCGAAGATCAGTAAAGCTGTAAACCTAGTATATGGTATGTCAGGAACAATCTTAGGAGAACAGGTTTTTATTATTAAAGGTTACAATTTGTAACTGGAAGATGTCTTCATCCAAGTAATATTTGCTGATGTATATTCAAATGTATAGTTAAGCCTTCATATAAAGTAATAATCTTCAGAGTGGTTCATCATAAGGCATTATTTTCTTATTGTCACTGCAGCTATGGAAATTTTGATTGCTATGTAAGTGGCCATCCAGGAAGGAAATGTACTCAAGCAGAGATACCAGCTCTGGATACACCCCTAGTTTAAATAAACTTTTGTCTATAGAAATGTACCATGATTTTCGGGCAACTGCTCTACAATATTCAAACACATTTCACAACATCCTGGACTTTTGTTTTCTGAACCCTACAAACTGTATGACTTACTTATGTAAGAGTTTGCTTCAACATCCCTTTGAAACAAAAACCACACACATTCATGTGCAGAAAATGTGATGGCCAATGCTCTCTACTCATTAGTCATTAATCGAACACAGTCCAAAGAACATCTAATGGTATGAAATTCCTTCACATCCTTCAGTGTGTATATTAGTCTGGGCTATTAAATTGATGTGCAAGTACTGTGGAGAGTTGCTGGATACAATTTGAATTATCATTCCCATTTTTTTAAATTTACATCAGTAACATATAATTTGTTAATTTCAATGTTATTCTCCTTAAAAACTTTAGTTGCTACTGGTATGCACTGTGATATTGACTTGGAAGGCAATCAAGGCAAAGAGTAGGTGTTTCTGCCTGTAAGAAATAAAACACACCTGCATAGGATTCCTAAGAGATATTATGGAGAAAAATACTGCAACTTATTTGCACTGCATTCATACTGGAGGAAATGACCTGATATATGTTTACATAATTTCCATTTGGTAGATTACAAACTGTAAGTTCATGCAGTCTCTGTTAAGTTCTATTGTCAAAGATTCTAACAAAAAGCCTTTATGTATGAAGTAAAATATGCAAAATAATCTTGGAATTCAGTTGAAACTGTCATGCAGCCCTTCCCAAAAATAATTACTTACATTATACAGAGAATTTCATAAAACATATTGAGACTTCCAAACCATATATTGCAATAGTGAAACAGGAGGACTGATATCTGACTAGCTTCTGAGCACAGGGAGCCCCAAAGTCAGTGGACATCTCCTAATGCAATTCCACATGTAACTGTTATATGTATTATTTAGCACTCAGTTTAGTACAGACATTTACACAAGCTGAAGATACACTGACAATAAATCTCATTACCACTGCTATGGTAAAAATGTCATTCATTGTAAATCAGTCAACGATATATTTCTATTTACAATAATCAACTATTATCCATCTATCAAACTAGAATCATACAAACTAGCAACATCTGCAAATGTAACAGTGAAATCAACTGTATGTTTCTGTTGTCTTTAGAAAATATGAACAACGTAAACAGAAACGAACTTGGTCAAATGTGAACACATGTTGGTACCATTGGTCCTGGAGTGACATACTGTTTTGATCAGAAGACAGGAGCATCATATGAAGGGCCTATGCATTCATAATGAGAACTATTATATAGCATCTGACGAGCTGTATTGGGAGTCGGTGACAAGGAATAATGGTCATGTTCAATTACGTTTTCCCTTATGCAATAAAATTATAAGTTTTATTCTTTTAACAATAAGCACTGTGTTTTAAAAGGGCAGTATGGTTAAAATTATGTTTTGATAGGTAGCAGCTCCTCAGGTTACATGGTATGCATTTTCCATATGTCAAAGGGCAGTTGAAATCTGTATACTGCTGTTCTCACACAGATGCTAGTCATTGTAAGTACCACGAGTAGAAAGGCGTACCCCAATCGGTAATGCATGTAGTTTCTAGCATTCCTTTTACAATATACAAGCCTTATGGCCTTGATATTAATTCATTGCTGATTAAGGTCATGTAATGAGTATAATTAAAATAAATTTCTTCTGTACATCATTAAATGTGTAATGCCACTGGTTTAGATATTGTGTGGGATACCTACATGACATTTGTTGAACCCATATACATTAAGAATCTTATTTACATTTTGCTTGCTATATTCTGTCCCCATTCATAAAATTTAATATCTAAATATTATTTATTTGTGGCTTATTTAACAGTGCTTTCAATAGCTTGGATTATAGAGCATCAAGTTATGAAATGACTAGAGAATTAAGTCCTGGAAATGATCTGGAAGGAAGCAGTCGGGGCCTAATGAGGTCCTGTCCTAGCACTTACACGAAGGAACTCCAGAAGAACTTAAATGAATATTATACAGTACATATACTGAATCAGAGTCATGCCAATTACCTTTATGTAAAACCTACTTAAATTACGAAAGTTAATTAGGATTTAAACACTTAACTGTGGTATGTATTTTCTTCAACAATAACAAAGAAAAGTACACAAACGCCAGGAATCAGTTCTATTAGTTATGAAACCACATGTATTGTACGGAGAGCCACTTGTATTACCTGGATTGAGAAATTATATCTCATTATATTTTGTTACATACATAAACAATATCAAAAAGCATTTGACATGAAAGTTAGACCACAAATCATAACAATTCCTATATTTCATGTTATGTACAATGAGCATTTCTGAGGATATATATGCAGTTTGATTCACTTGCACTTCGTGTACTTTATATTTGACTGATGAGAATCCAAATTAAGTTTAACTGATAGATTTGTTATAAACCCTGAATACCAAATTCCATGGAACTCCAAAATGACTTTTTCAATAAATGTGTATATGGATATAACCTCTTAACCATGCCTTCATTTTATGTAATTTGTGCACCTGTGTTCCTTGACACAGATGAATGTCACAACTTATTTCATGTTTTGGTCCTTCTGCCCTGAAGATGGAAGCAGTATGTTCCTCCAAAACCTCACATGATTTCATAATCCAGAAGGCAACAATATGAAATCCTGTGAAAACCCCAAATCTTGCAGTTACAATATATGCGTTTATTGCTGATAATAGCATAACTAAAAGTTCTACAGTGTTATTGAATGGGGAACAATTAGTCGATGTATGTCCTGAAAGTAAAGGTAAATTTGTCCCTGTGCAGGCTATGAAGGCACATGGGGGAGGGGAGGTATAGTTCCAAGCTTTCTCAAGCCTGACACCGAATGGAGGTGAGTGGTCAGCTAGATTTCAAAGCCACACCATGTTGCTACACGTGTGGCACAAGAAGACTGGGATCCATAAAGCTTGTGATGCTCAACTTCTTCACATTTGACCAATCTCCTTTATCTATGTATCTCTCTCTCTCTCACACACACACACACATATGCAGTCTCCCATGTGTTCTGTAACTAAGTTGCAGCAGATGATGGGAACAATGTACAGCTCATTTTCTGTATGTAAAATGCTCTTCTTATATCTTAGAGCAGAAATGTCAACAAGACCAAGTACTAGAAATAATTTTTCAAAATGTTGTATAAACATCTTGAAAAAAGGAGTAATAGCATATTATCATTTTCCTTATATGATTTGCTTTCCTCTAATTATTGTATAATTGTTATTTCATTTTAAAAATATTTTCAGTACTGATCTCAGTCCTGTCGTCATTTTCACTTTACTGTACAGATAAAATCTTACATGGTGCATTGTCTGAACATATGTTAACAGCACCTCTTGTGGTTCCAATAGGAACTGATAGGCATGTATTTTTCGATTTTTGTTGTCTCTGTACTCTGTTAAAGTTACAAATTTCATGATCTTGTCAAGGTGGCCTTGTGTTGCATAATTTCTTTTCACTCTCAAGCACAAAGAGCACAATTAACAGATTTGTGCATACTAATGCAAATATGCATGATCAACATGTTAGTGGTTCTCTTGAGCTATGAGCACATCACTGTGAAATGCTGGCATTTTGGAAGCAATTTTCCAAACAAATGAAAGGCAAGAAAGATTACAAAGAGAATTAGACTAGGAAGAAGAAGAAGAAGAACAACAACAAGAAGAACAAGAAAAAAAAAACACGAAGGCTTCAGACATCAATATCATAGCCAGCACACAGAAGAATGGTGAGCAAACAAAGAAATTAATGGAATTAACAGACATTAAATATGACAAAATACAGGTCTGTTGGGATAGCAGGCACATGCCATATGTTTCCTATTGTACAGTAGAAGGCCTAAGAGGCTGTATAAAAATTGACTGACCTTCACTCTGAAAATAATAAGCTTTTAGCTTTGTAACAGGAAGAAAAGGAAGATTTTGGAAGCTGAAGAAGAAGTAGTGGTCCCATTTCATAATGATGTCACTCGTATACTAATAGAACTTCTCTGAATGCTATTAAACTGAAACAGAACAAGTCACACATAACATAACAAACAATAAATAAAATAAAAATTAAGTACTGATTTAAGAAAATTAGGATCACAGTATATAATCTATTGTAAGTGCCCACTTTAAAAACTATAAGGCTTACAGTTAAATTAAAAAACGTAGTTTTTTTAATTTAATCCCTCCTCCCTCAATATTGGTGGGTTATAGGGCAATTTGGTTGTCATATTCAAATTCAGCAATGTCAAGACTATAAGAATCACCCTGAATTTTAATGGGGAGAAAAATTTTTTTTTTTTGCCAAACAGTGTTATCAAGGCAAAAATAGGAATGAAGTTGAAAAAATAACTAACATTATTTAAGGTCCAACTGAAATTACTCACATTTTAAGTGAACCAACAGTTTCTGTTTTCTTAGTATATGGGTGTTTCAGTGACTGAAAAGAGACATTTGGCAGCACTTGGAAGTTTATTACTGTTTTATCCTAGGTCAATTTTTCTGTTTGTGAAAACGTAACTGCACCACAGCACTGCATGAAGAAACAAAAAATGTAACTTTATATGGGTAGCACTATTGGAAGCAGAAACCCATAAAATGTATAATCTTTACTAAATATCAGATAAGTGATTGGCACATACTGTAGGAAAATGTGCCTGAAAGCGTGCCATTAACATACCATTATTAAAATTGGTTAATACCAAAGGGGTTGCTGTGGAAGTAAAGATATGAAATCCCATTTTTTTAATAGGGTGTCTGGTTAATCTACAAAGCAGGTCTTTGGAATCAATAAATCAGTCAAAGCAGACCCATTAACATGGAATTTACTGGCTTCAAGTGGTCACAGATTTATTGGCATGTTTTTGAAAGGGTTTTGCAGATATCTTGTGCATTTTCGGACTCTGACATAGGCATCTTGTGGCAACTGAAATATAATGCAAACCAACAACAGACTGGTCACTGTGTGTGTACACTTACTTCCATATCAAGCAATGCATTTAACCCTTTAATGGTTATGGAAGTACAGTCAAAAAGCCAGCCATTCCAGTACATGATGTCATGCAAGTATGTGCAGATAAAATTTTACGTTTTTTAAACAATTTAATATTTCAATTAAAATAATCAGTCTCATAGTCTATTGCTGTAGAAATGCCAAAACTGTGGTATTTTATCCTTATAAATTAGCAAACAGTCCATGTATGACCAGACTAAACCTTTTGAGCCTAGTGGTTCATATATACGTATATACACACACCATCAGGTTTAATGCAGTGGTGAATCCTGATCCGATCAGGTGAGGTGAGGTCAGGTCAGGTCTTGCAGAAGGGCACACAATGCGGTATTGTACCATTCCACTAGACCTGACCTCCAGGACAGGATTCACCACTACTGCGATACTAAAGAGTCTGAATTTTGAACATACAATATTTTGTGTTCCATATGATTGTTACAATGAACAAGGATTTTTTCCCTACACAGCATTCACCAGTTGGATTTTATAATGGAAACATACTGTGTCCTCTGTGAGGTATGAACTCTATATTATATAGGCTGTGACACTGCTGAAGCGGTTAGTTGCTGGCCTCTCACCATGGAGGCCCGGGTTCAATTCCAAGCCAGTCCATGTGAGATCTGTGCTCGACACAGTGTTAATGGGAGAGGTTTTTTCCAAGTACGTTGGGTTTCCGTTATCAGTACCGTTCCACCAATGCTCCATACTCTTCTTCATCTAACATGTTGCTGTACACAGAGGGAGAAACAGGTGAAGCCTGGAAACCTTCCAAAAAAGCAATTCTCTTTTGGAAATCAGGCAACATTGGATAGAAAAGTACTTTCACTTATATATGTATGTGTGTGTGTGTGTGTGTGTGTGTGTATATATATATGTTGTGTGTGTGTGTGTGTGTGTGTGTGTGTGTGTATAATGTAGATGAATTTTTGTCACTAAAGGCTTAATATTGTTGAATACAAATCATAATGAAGATTTCTGCTTAGAAATGGCTAGACAGTTTGTGTGAACTCAAGGAGGAAGAGAATTAAGCCAATTGTTTATGTCTCCTTTTGGTTCTCAAATATATTATGTTTCCATAGACAGAAAATCTTACTCAGATTGAAACATGTCACTTACTTTCATGAAATTTTACAAGTATAAAATCTCTAGTTCCCATCAATGATGACCAATGTAACTGGCCAAGGAACTCAGCACAAAGTTTGTCTCATATTCATTATGGGCATCCAGGTTCAAGAAAGTATGTTTTCTATGTCTTTATTGGTTATTCTGTAATTATACCATGAAGTATGCTAAGAATAACTCCTCTCCAACATTTCTGTCTCTAATTTTAACTTGTTTCTTCCATCATACAGGCCTGTATACGGTAAGTTTTACACAAAAAGTAAAACAACGCCAATCTGGATGTGTGTATACTGTTAGCAGCATATACAACTAGGTACTATGGTAAATATTACCAGACTGTGTACTAGATTCAAAAAACTTGTACAAACCTTTCAGTATTTCTGTAAGGTTGTACATTTCTTTCCAGTATTATCTTTACTAAATATTTTGTGTTTTCTCTGATTCTGTCCACTAAAAACTGTAATTATGTAGGTCATGACCAAACCCAAAATCCAGTGCACCAAGTGAACTTGTCAGTTGCTGGTTGGTTTTACAGACCTGGTCAACCTGTGCTTCAAACGTTACAGAGACCACTACTGAGGTGGGCAACGCACTAGTGTTGGAAGTTGACTGAAGCCCTTGTCAATGGGAACACGATCATCATAGAGAGTTGGTGCCTGTAGTATGATGCCAGCTGTTCCCACCAGGACGGCTAGTGTGAAGATCCATAGAAATAGGCGATCTAGCACCATCGCTACATACTTCCAGTCTTCTTTCACCTGTCAAATATGACATATTAATATGAATTTAAACTATACTGTCTTGTCATTACTGAACAGTAAGTGACACCAACAGTTTTAATTAGATGAGACTAAAATATACTTCTATGAACAAAGAATATTTAACAAGGTGATTCAACCTTGATTAGCTTAACTGAGAAAGTTATGCCATAGAACTAAACGTATAAATTACAGTGCACTCTCAATTATCCAGGGTAATGGTGTGGAGGGGGATGCATGGTTAACTGAGAAACATGGATAATCCAAAACATATACTTTACTGGGCCATGAACAAAAAATAAAACTGTAATTTATTTATTATATACATAATATGTACATAGCTTATGCTTATTGTTTATGGAAATAGTCCCTGATTTTCATGTGTATTAGGATTTTGTTCGAGCACTTAGTGCTAAATCACATTATTTCCCACCTTCGTGTACTAGTCATTAGCAATTTATGATCATGCACGGATATTCTGCAAATCAGATACTCCACGCATGGATAATTGAGAGTACACTGTATTACGACTTTTCATTGAAAAGTATTTAATGGTTTGACATTTACACTAAAGGCACAAAAGCAGGTCTTATTCTTTGTGCCAGTTTTACATAGATGGCCAAAGACAGCTAGTCTGGCTTTAGCCTTACACAGAAAAACAAAACCAAATATTGTCACTTTGCTGCAAAGTTAAGAAAAAATGGTGTCAGAAATAAAATGAAGCTTAAAAATGGGAACAAACTGACTATGACAATTAAGATGAATCTCAGAATTTGAGTCACCAGGGACTGGATAGATCACAAAAATAGTTTTTTATGTCTGTGTGCCCCACTGGAATTCTGAATCATTTATTTGAAGACCACAAAATATCAGAAGTGTTCATACCTCAGACTGTGGGGGCCATAAGCACAGACCATTTACAACATGCACTTCTTTATATATTTTAAATGTTTTTATTAATTGTGCCTTCTTTTTTAAAATTACAGAACTCTTTATGTGACCAGTGGCACCTTCTAATTCTATAAAAGGTAGGGAATTTGTTAATTAACTGAGTGACTACCAGCTTCTCCAGAAGTATCTTACTCCATAGAAACAGTCAAGTTCACAGAAGGAAAGTTGCCTTGTTATTGTGTCTACATGTTATAAACAATGGACAAAGTGTGCACACATTCTGAAATGTGTTAATAAAACATAAATACAGACTTTAGATCTATCGCAGTATCTTCTTGGACTACCTGACCCTGGAGAAGAAGGCACTACAATCCTTTGAAATGCTGGGCACTAGCCTAGCAACACAGCATAACATCAGAGCAGACTTGAATCTTCAGCAACACAGCACCTCAAATCTCACAATTCAGACTTTGTCTAGACCAAACATGTTTGAATGTGTTCATCTTATATTGTGTACAAACCCATAACAATATTCAGAAAGATACCACCATTGTACATGAGGATACATTAATCCGTCAGTTCGTTATTTATTTACTTACATGATCATTCGAAACATGTTTTGGTCTATAATAGACCAGTTTCAGGGAAACATACGATTCAAATATTGGAAACTACTGGAGGTTTTAAGATTTGTGAAGTACATTTGTTAAAAAATATAGTGAATTGCTAGCAGTAGGTTATAAATATATATTATTTCACTCTGAATCAGATTTCTCAAATTAGAATATATTCATATGGAAGAAGTGCCTTTCTGTAAGGATAACTGAATATCTTAAAACAGTTGAATATACTTCAACCAGTATTGTATTTGCAGAAAAGAGATGTATTACTTTAATGTCATGAGTATTCACAGTGCTGTATCTTATTTTCTTTGAGTTTTGACTATGATGATCTTCCTAACTCCTAGACGTGGCAATAAAATGGATTAATTTTTTTTTGCTGAGGAGGCAGAGGAATTTTTTGTTTACTTTACCTTGGACACTGATAAAAATTACATTTCAAGTTTGAATTTTCATCATAAATGAAAGACGCCAAAGATATAGTTTTCTTTCATTGTACAGTATTTTGTTTAACTGATATTTTTTCAGTTTGCTTTCTAAACTCACAAGGAATAACAGATAAAAACAATTCTGTTCAATTCTGTTTTTAATTTTGCTATATTTATTCAGTGGGGCACGCAGTGGCCCAGTTGGTTGAGGCACTGCGCTAAAAACCGGAACGTCGCGGGTTCGATTCCCAATAGAAATGAGTACCGGGAATCTTTCCTGGGGGGTAAATGCGGCCGGTGCGTAGGGCTGACAACCTTACCAACTTCATGTGCCGATTGTCTAAAAACCTGGGAGCCTCGACCTCCTGGAGCCCTAAGGGCCTTCCTAGGCCTGTATGGGACTGCTTTACCTTACCATATTTATTCAGTCTGAAAGGTCAAATACTTCATTCTTTTTAGACAAGTCCCAGACTATGTTATAAGTTTAATGAAACTCAGTTTCTAAACCAGATAGACACTTTTGGCATCTTCCATGCACGTGAATTTTGGGGCTTTGTCTATGAACTGTTCATACTTACATTTCAGGATTATTCCCAATTTTAAAAATTTCCTTCCTGATGTTATCAGTTTCCTTACATGATACAGTTTATTCTCAAGTGAGTGTTGAACCAAGTGTTTGATTTTAACCCATCAACTTACAGTTCTCTCATACAGAGTGCTGTATGGCATACAAATATTTACCACCTGTTAACCATCTTTGTTGTAGAATATTGGGTAAAAATTGCACATGCAGTTACCATGCTTCTTTAATATAGTCAAGATAATTTACTTTGGTGGAATCCTCCAGCATTTTAGTGTGCTCTGCAATGAAGCGCACGCAGAAGCAGGACTTGTGTACTTCAGGTGGACATTTTGAATGTGAAAAAGCAGGGTTACGAAGCACTGGACTCTTGTTGCTGTCTGAAAGTTCATCTGTAGACTCTGATTGCAGCACCACTGCAGGTCCATGAATCTGACAGCTTCCACTTAACGGACCACCATCTACCAAACTACACATGTGCATCACAATTTTGTTAGATGTTATGTTGTACTCTCATGTTGTGTATCAATACTGAATCAACTGAGGAAGCTCTACAACATTTACATGATTATGAATTGTGAATTAAGAAGGACTTTCTCATCAAAGCAGGTGCTTGCCTAAAGGTCTCCTCCATACAAACCCCACTTCCACCCCATAGCAAGCTCCTTCATGTAACAGTTCTAGGCAACTAGTACACAAATCCAGTATGTCATATACAGACTTGTTTTGAAATGTCCTCAATACAAGGATTCTTCATGCCTCCCTTCCATCTAGGTTGAGAGAAATATCACCCCAAGTCCTGCCCAGAGGCTAATTAAAGACAGCATCTTAGTTTTACAGAACAAGTTAAGAGGACAACATCTTACTTCCACGATTCCTACAGATTACAGCATCCAAACCTAAAGCAAACAAAAATTCAATGGCGACCACTGAAGAGACATCACACAGTTATAACAGGCCATGTGGCTTAATACCTCACTTCATGACAAACATTTAAAGACATATTTCAGTTCTGTATTATGTGTTTTTAATTCATGGTTTATTTAATGATGCTGTCAGTGAGACTACGTAACTTCTAATGACTGGATGATGTGGAAGAATGGTGTTGTGGCTTAGTTTAAGGTACTACATGAGCATTTGCCTGGAGGGTCTGAGGAGAATCGTAAATATGTTCTCAGTATGTGCAAGTGTGTGCATGTGTGTACATGTTTTGGTCTACAATTGACATGACAGTCTTGAGCAGCTCAAATACCCTGTTTAATGGCAGTTAGCAAAATGTCTCCAGAAACACTGTTGATACCAGGTCAAGAACAGATCAATACACAATTTATGCTATGCTGCTTTTATGTGCCAAGAAGCTTAAACACACACATGCATATATATACAATTAAAATCACCAGCACCTGGAAGGAGACAGATCATCCTTTGTGGGGGAACGTTGCCGGGAGTTTCGCCCACTGCCCATGCAGGATGTCTTGACATCATCATCACTGAGCTGTTGAGTTGTCTGGTACGGGTAGTAGCAAGGAGCGATTTCCTTGCCTCGCACTGTATGCATTAACATTCGTCCAGAGCTGTACCTGCATATACATACATGTTGAACTTTGAAATCAGATTCTCAAGTCAATTGAATCCCAGTAAGTACAGTGACCCCCATGGACCTACCATCTGCAGCGAATCAATTTTCAAATAAACCAATAACATTAAAAGCCATCTTGTGGACACAGTATCAAATGAAATGCAAATAAGAAAGGAAGATGGAGAGGGCTGAATGTATGCTTTGTTTGATGCCTCAAATTTGATGTAAATTTTTCTTATTGAATTTAATAGCATAAAACTTACACAGAGTGATGCAAACACTTAAAAAAATATACTTAATATTGTTTTCACCGTGCATCTTGTATATATTAAAAACAGGACCAACTAGATGCACTATTAAAGTTTTTTTTTAATAGTGATTGTGCATCTAGTTGGTCCTGTTTTTAATAATACTTAAAAAAATAGTTTCTGAAGCAAAAATATGCTCAGCTATTGAACATGTTTTGATTTAAAAATCCATTCTCCCAAGCGTGTAAAAACGTCTGAAATTTCATGCATTTATATTACTAATTAACTGTGGAAGCTAAAACAGTCTTAATGTGTCTAATAATACAATAAAACCACTTTGTGTGTTATTACACAGACAGTCGTATATCTCCATACATCTAGATTATCACGAACACCAGCAGCGGCAGCAGCAGCAGCAACAGGTATAAGTCATTCCAGGCTTGTTCGGTCTTCATCGGTGTAGGCCTTTCCATCTTTCCCTTAGTCAAACTATGTTTATTCTGCTGGTTGCAGTATATTCATACATTAACTTGGGCATGTGTTTCTAATTCATTCTTAACAAATTTTGTGTCCGTTTGCATCTACAATCCATAATAATTACATTTAAATTGTATATATTTACTTCTCCTCTTATTTATTAGTTTTATGGTCATATAGTGTATATCCTGCACCTGACCTAAAAAATTTCATCTCCTCACCTGCTGGGCTCAAATTGGTACTGAGGCCGCCGCATCACTAACAGTCGTGGCAGAATGTGTATGAAAACCCTCTTTACCCAAGGAGCCATCTTGTGGGTCTGTGGGGACCGGAAGTGTACGTTGAGCACCACCACCGTCACACAAATACTGGAACACCACACTGCATGTTGTAGCTGTTGGTGATCTGTCTATTTGGAGATGTTGAACATTGATAATAATTAGCAAACGGTAGACGAGATAAACGAGGATAAGTGACAGGGGACTTAATAAATTGCCAAGTAAATCTACTTCAGCCTTAGCGAGTTCACTCAGTCAGTAACGTAGCTTGTAATCAGAAAGCAATTCGTTCAACATCGGATCACGGGTCAGTTATCCTGGCTAAAGTTTACTATGGCTCCGATACTTTCTTATGGAGAATGCACGGACAGTAGTCCTACCATAGAGTTGGCTATCATTCTACTTCCCACATCATATACCTATCACTCTATAACGCCATTTTCTCGTCTCATTCGGCGCTAAAACCCTTCGGAAGTCACATAAAGCCTTGACTAACTTAAGTCTATCCACCTTAAATTTACATGTGTCGAAGAGGTACAGAATCAAAGTTTGTGCCTTGGTGCTGTAGCGGAAGTTGTTCTTTTATTCTAACCCCATCACATGCTGAGACATAGTTTAATGACTGTGAAAGACGTGAGAAGAAGCTGCTAATTTAAAGCTGACCTATTGTAAGGGTTTATTTCTAGTTTTGCCCCATCGGTGTACCAATGACACGACTGCTCTCATCTGACACAGAATACCAAATACTGTCCATCATCTTCATTTGCTTAAAAAGCACAACTTTTCTAGTTCTTTCATAAGGTAAAAGTATGAAATAACTCTGTTGGTGACAAAGATTATTTCAGCATAATGGAACTTACACGGTAGGTTTTATGCGTTTAACTGACGACGGATACAGAGCCAACGTCCAAAATATGCTGCTTCAAAACCAAAACAAAACGATGGCAAATGTCCAATAGGTATACGCGGGGTCGCATTTTGGTCACAAACATTCAGGCTTAACTACTGTAAGCTACTAGCTCAAACACATTTTATATTTTCATAATATGCTGAAAAGTAGTTCCGTGAAGAGGAATATGCACATTATAAGAGCACTAGTTTTTGTGTGACATATTTGAACATGTTTTGAGACAATTTAAAACGAATTAAATTTCAAATACAGTGGCCGATATTTATATCCAGACTCAGAGACTCATGAAAGATGCATGCTGTGTTCTCAGGTTCAAGTCCTGTTAGACGTTGGTCCGAGATTTTCTGTCTTTCATTAATCCTTAGTAGGAGGACATTTGTACTAAATACCGACATATTTTCGGACAATAAGCCTACAAAGACATCCAGATCTGTCAACAGCTATCTCCTCATATAATTTTTATGGATAGGTTACATTACTTTTCATGCCGGTGTTGACGACTACGTGAAAAGTGTTCCACACACACACACACGTAATCATGCTTTATGATACCGGGACATTTGGAGATCCGTACCGACTGACACTCCCAATTTATTCTCCCTGTAAGTATGAAATATATGTTCTTTTGTCGTCGCATATCGATACTCCGCTACCTAGTTTAATGGCGTCAGTGCTGTTTTGCTGAAAATATGTACATGGTTATTGTGATTTCGTATACTGTAATTATTTTTCCTTTCAAAGTGTGATAAGTACCGTTTAATAAGGAGGCTTGTGCAAACCTAACTAACCATAATATGAAAAGTTACAAATTCATAACACGCAGCATGTGTAACATGTTACACCAACACCCCCTGACATGTAATTGAATTGTTTTCTGGCTTCACACGTCATTGCACATACACATGTACACATTTATGTGTAATTTATAGTGTTGCTGTGCGATTACCACAGACGTAGGATACCATCAATCTTTTCTTTCAGAATGAGTCGGCTCCATACGAAAGAATGATTTATAAGATGCTGTAGCGCACATCAATCAGCCCAGAGTTCTAACAAACTACGCTTATAACGAGGGCAGATAATAAAACCCATTCCTATAAGGAATAAATCAAGAAATCAGTTTATATACGGAATTGAATTGCTAAACCACACCAAGAAAGGGTTTTATCTGTATTTTCTTGTTTCATAGTTACAAACTCCGGTGGCCACGTCAGACGTAGATACTTTCACGTCGACGGGCATGTTATTGATGAAGTGCCAGACGCAGGTACAATTTGGAGTCGAATATCATACTATGGTTGTTGTGTATGATGTAATAGAAAGTAGGCCTACTGTAGAGGAACTGGTTGGGGATATTTAATGGTACCATTCCGGAATTGACCAGAGGGTCTGAGTAAATTTACGACACACTCAGAACTTCCTAGACACTGAGATTTTAATATGTTACGTTCCAAACGCAACTACTCGAAGAAACTTCTTAGTTTTTCGTTTCTTACTTGGTATCCCTTTCACAAACTAGTTTCTTCACTTGTCAGAGCTGGTGAAAGCCACAGACATCGATAAAATAAGGGGAGGCATTCATCACAGAGAGTTTATTCTGGAAGGTTCAGGTAGCACAGAACAAAAAGCAATAGGAGGCCTATAAACTGTGAGTTCTGTGGGACTGGATAAAACAGCGGTAATGCTTCTAGTTCAATTTTGTGTAAGGTTACAGACTGCAGAAAAGAAAAGGGTTATTTGGAATAGAAGATAAATAGCCCTAAGAAATAAAGCGTACATACAAAATGGGGAGCGTAGTATTTAACAATTTGCTATTTTATTAGACCACTGTTCTCTTAACAAATGTAGATTTCAAGCAAGAACATTTGCTATGAGCAGTACCACACACACACCACTTCACTAACATGATCACTATATCTTAAGTCAATATCTTCATAATCAGTACGGGTAATAAATCATGAATACTAACCGTCTGAAGACCGACCTTCATCTAACTTACTAGGTCGTGCCATGGCTCAGGCGGTTAGTCGCTGGCCTCTCACCGCGGAGGCCCGGGTTCGATCCCGGGTCAATACATGTGGGATTTGTGGTGGACAAAGTGACACTGGGACAGGTTTTTTTTCCCCGAGTACTTCGGTTTTCCCCTGTCAGTTTCATTCCACCGGTGTTCCATTAATCGGAAAAACGAAAAAAACACTAATCATCTTCATCACAGGGTTGCACAATAAGCCTTAAGGCTGCGGTGCGTCCGTAGCATCTGCTGCGGGACCCTTCACAAAAAAAAAAACTAAATAACTATTTTTCAGTTACTCACAGAGAACCAGTGAAAGACTAATCTGTTGTTGTTTTTAGGGAAACAATCGACATATATTACGAGAATCTTGAAACAAAAATGTATCGTGTGACAAAATAGAGAGTATCCAAAAGTTACAGCAACGAAAGGTAAGGTTCCGTACACCCCACGAAGGCACAGACGGTAAGCAGAGGTATAGCTCCACTCAGTCTCAACTTTGGCGCTAGATCAGGGTGAGTGGTTAACGTCACGCTCCGGCCACTTTACCCCCAAAGAACAGACCAGGTACCCATTGTACAGGAGACTGGATGAGCCCCAGAGCCGGCCTGGATGAGTTTAGAGATGAGAAAATCTCCTGCCCCGATCGGGATTGGAACCCTGATCCTTCCAGCCTGTAGCCCAGTCGCTATACCAACTACTGTACCCCAGCCCCAAATGTTACAGTACGTGATACATATAGCAACCACTGCTTTTTAAGTGGTTAAACTTGAACCAAATATTATACGTATTTATTTTCCTGACCTTCCCAAGTCTGTCCAATAAACAATTCTGCAGTGTGCTTAATAACAATCATTGCACATTTTCTTCCACTAAATTATTTATCGTGCGTTTCTTACAAACTTCCTTCAATATTGTAACTAGATATTTTCTCAAATATAAAACATGATTTAAAGCACACAGTCCACACTTACAGGTACATTCACTAAGAGATGGGCCATGGAAGACAAGCTATTCACTGAACTGAATAAGTAAAGCTGAGACGAACTGTTGCCTCACAGTAAAATAGCATTTTTTTTTTCAATGGCTCGACAGCCCCTTGGGGGCCTAGGCCGCCTCATTATTTGAGGCTTGACTTTCACACTTTTTATAGACACACCACATTCGGTAGGACTCCTCTGGACGAGGGACCAGCTCGTCGCAGAGACCTCTACCTGACAACACACAACAAACACAACACAAACATCCATGCACCCGGTGGGATTTTTTTTTGTATTAATTCCTGGGTTTTCCCCTTTGATCCATTTGTACTGTTGAAGTCCTTTTTGTACTGCATGTCACCTTATGTTTCATGCTATCGTCCATACATCTAACACAACACAAACATCCGTGCCCTCGGTGGGATTCGAACCCACAATCCTAGTAAGCGAGCGGCCGCAGACCCACGCCTTAGACGGCGCGGCCACTGGGATCGGCAAAATAGCATTACATCTGCATGTAATTAATATTCAGTGTTGTTCGATACACAATGAAATTGACGTAGAGTCATAGTGCAAAGTGGTCGTTAGAAGTGTCATAGCTGAATGGAAATTGAAACGTCTCAACAAATTTTCGTATAATTCTCCAGTATTAAAATTAATCAAAAGCGTTTTTTGTGTTTTTACATGCGTACATACGGACGGACAAGGCGATTTTAATAGGTGATTCGCAGGGATGCGAATGCTTTCAAATATAAAGCTGACTTCCATTTTAAAATCTAAAGTCTAAAGTCTAAAAGTGTAAAAGAATTGTTTAAGAACACCGTAAAAAGGAACTTCACCATACCTGATCGAGACAAGGATCATGGCGAAGATGAGGTACTTGCCGAGTAGCGGTACCACAAGCGATGTGGGTGGAATGATCTCGACCACCAGCAGGAAGAACACGTGAAGACTGATGAGTATAGATATCGACAGAGTCACCTGCGAACAACAGAACAAGTATCTGGCAGAAAACTACGGCGTCTGTTGTGAAATCTCAACCTGAAAAAAAGGAAAGAAGAGGAAAAGTGGAGAGAAAATGAGAAATTGAAGAAAAGAGCACAAGAAAGATGACGGAGTGCGGGATGCAGGCATCTGACGGCTAGTGGGCCAGTGTGGTGTAACCTGATTCGGAATGGGGTCTTGCGGCCGGAACGTGTAAAGACTTCAATGAAAATAGGGTGAAGGATGGGAAATGTATTGACCAACTGGGCGACTATATTCTCAACAGACGGACTTTACACCATGGAATTTATTCAAAAGGGTCTATGAATACGGAATACCACACTCTTCTTGTCAGGCGATGCAGAACAGTAGAAGGTGCCGATACTATTAAAGATGCGCTTTCAATACAAGGATTTTGTACTGGGTGGATTTCTGTTGTTTGGTGCTGTAGCGAGTCATTCTGTTTGTTTGTATGAGTAATTTGAGATATTACAATGACTTCCTATTGCACAATTCGCACGACTTAAAGGCACCAGATTAAATCATGTACTTTTATTCTTTCATTGTTTGATTGCAACCAGAAGAAGAATACAATGCAACAATGATGTGAACACTTTAAACCCCTTCTATTACAGCATTAATAACCAAATATTTTGCATATTCCGTATTACACTGTGCATTTCATATTACCTTCCTACATATTTATTTCAAGAAAAATCAGTATCAAAAAAAAAATAAAATTTCATACGACCTTGTAAACAATTTATGAAAAGAGCACGAGAGTTGTTAATGCAATAATGCGCTAATATATTTTTTATTTGCAACTTGCACTTGGAATATATTAAGAAAAAAACAGTGATATTCCACAATACTCAATTTCCCTAATATTATTTAATATTATACATTTTCTGTGCAGTTGTTTTGTATATACAAATTTATTTGTTACCAACTACTGCACAATGGTTATACATGCTCCTACATGTTTCGGCTGAACTATGCAGCCATCATCAGGGAGTCGTCCCCTATAGACACAAGCAGCGTGCAACGTGTCATAGAATGGCAAAATATACATATATTCCAGTCGTATCACTGATTTCTTTATAGTTTACATATGATAAAATCAATATGTTGACACAAAATTTTATGTATCAACATACTGATTTTATCATATGTAAACTATAAAGAAATCAGTGATACGACTGTAATATACGAGTATGTATATTTTACCATTCTAAGACACGCTGCACGCTGCTTGTGTCTACAGAGGACGAGTCCCTGATGATGGCTGAGTAGTTCAGCCGAAACATGTAGGAGCATGTATAACTACTGTGCAGTAGTTGGTAACAAATAAACTTGTATATTTCCTATATCTATTTACTGCAGTAAACTACTTTCAAAAAAAGGTCCCGATATATTGCGCCAGGTAATTAGCACAATTTATGGGAAATCTGATTGGGGTATTTACATTTCAGTGCGGGAAACCCAAACGTGAACGCCTGCTGCGGACGGACCTCTTGACATTCTCTCACGGTCGGTCCAATATAATGCAGTTAGCGTGTCAAAGTCGGTCAGTGCTGGCAAATTATTAAGCTGCGGTAAACACCAGGGTTGTCGCCTGCAGGCGCAGTCCTCACATGGCACACAGATTCGCGGTTTGTAGTGTGCAGATCTCCGAGTCATCCAGTTAACAGGCATTCCTACATTCAAACACGTCACAAGGACGTGCTATGTGGCTAGCTTAGACTGTTAAAGGCAAAGCTCTCCCTATAACATGGTATGAAGGTACTGAGGGGGAGTAAAGGTATAGCTGTACTCTTTCTTTACCCTCGGCATTGGAAGGAGGTGGGTGGTCGACGCCACGCCCCGGCCGCTTTACCTCCGGGAAAGAGCCCCGGCACCCATTGTACGGGAAGCTGGGTGGGATTCGGGGTCAGTCTGGACGGGTGTGGAAAGCCTCGCCCCCACCGGAGTCCAAACCCCAGACCGTCCAGGCCGTAGCAAGTCGCTACAACGACTACGTTATCCCGGCCACCCCCCCCCCCCCCAGCTTATATTATAGATTCTTTGTATGTATGTTAGTGTAACAGGGCAAGCGCCAAAGGGGTTAACGTGTCTTTGAAAGTTTGGACGTTGAAATTTATATCAATTTTACACGGAAGATCAATTTCTATCTCACACAGAATTAGCCCCGTCTCCACTACAACTACAAATCAGTAAATGCTGCTGAGGAAACAGATTGCTCTTTGCTGTGAGAATTATCGGAACTGTATACGTACAAACTATGGGAAAAAGTGAGGTGGTAGACGAAGTAACCACAGGAGTTTAAACTATCAAATCTCCGCCCACAAATAATTGTTAACCCCTGCCCCCCCCCGACTCCCCACACTATAACAAAAGAAGAAAATGTTGAAAAGCGACATGTTGTTAGAAAGTTTCAAGCCACAAGATAAAAAATTAAAAAAAAAGAAGGTAAAGTTCAACCTATAACCTGCCATGAAGGCACAGAAGGGGAGTAGATTTATAGCTCTACTCTTTCTTTAACCTCGGAGCTAGATCGGGGTGTGTGGTTACCGTCACGACCTGACCGCTTTACCCCCAGGAATGACCCGGTACCCACTGTATAGGAGGCTGGTTGGGCCCGGAGTTCGGTCTGGACAAGTGCGGACCATCCAGCCCGTAGCGAGTCGCTAAATTACAAGATAAAACGTATACAAAAACTTTAGGGTATTTCGCGCCACTTTTGGTTTCTTAACCGATTACAGTTAATAAGTTTCTGAAAACTGTGGCAAATTTCTAATATTTGAAAAGACAGTAACAAATACAGTTACATTCTCGAAGAAATACGGGAAGATTAAGTCGGGTGAATGCTACCACTCGGCCCTTCCCGAATAGTTGTTTTAAAGCATAAAGATTCAAAATGCCTACACCCTGTCGATCGAGATAAATTGCATCAGGTCTGGCGCCTTACTGACTTGCGACCAGAGCCTTTCAAACTTTTAGTCCTTACACTAAAAATGTGCAGTTTTTTTTTTGCCTTATTCAGCACGCAGGTCACATGAAGGCCCATGTTAAATGTCTTGCACCGTAGCACTGAGTAAGAACATGGACAGGATTCACCTGGCTTAGGATGGGTTCTGGAGGTAGGTCTTGAATATGGCGAGATTTGAGGTTCTCGCAGAGGTAACGACTAAGATTCAAGTCTTCTGGGATGCTGCGCCTGGTCACAGTACTGACTATGCTATCCCGGCAGTCTGTATGTCAGAGAAGTTGCCTAGCAGGCTCGGCGCTCAACACAAAGAATGCGGTCAGCAAAATTAAATCATTTTCACGACTGTGAGTAGCAGGACGCTAAAAGATGGTATTCGGTAGCGTAACGTATCACGTCCTGTTATCAAGGAGAGGATAAAACGTAACTTGTATGGGGCCTATTATTGAATAGAGAAGCTATTAACCCGAAGTTCAAATTCAACCGACGATGAAAATTACACGGCCTTCCTTCGCACATAATGAGTAATTAATCTTGGTTGACTTAACATCAAATCTGACAAACCGAATCAGTGTTCTCAGCAACACCAATTATGCAAGTTCTGAAGTTTTCACAGCAGTATGGCTAAGAATTCTGTTCTTCTGGGACACAAGGCTGTGTCACAGGCTAATCGGTTCTGGAAGCTTCGAAGGACGATAGCGTTTTCATTTTCAAGGGTCATGAATTCTGAGAACTCTTTGGAGCTCTAGAATTACGTTCTTTCGAGAGGTCGAGAACAGATTACCCATTGACGGAGCTAACATCCCAGAAGAATGAAATCCCCAACATCAAGAAAAGTTACATTTTTTAGAGAACACATAAGAACACGGGCGACCGATGTTTAGGATAGCCGAACGCAGTGGTGGAGTGACAGTACTTCTGCTTTGGGTTCGAATCTCGGCCTAGAGATTTGTTTCCCTGACTGATGTTTTCAGTGACTTTGCTTAGTCAGTCCAGGCAAACGCCGAGACACAGCTATAGCCGCTTTCTTCCACACACACACACACACACACACACACACACACACACACACACACACATATATATATATATCATCCTATCAGTCAACAAAACATAAACTCAGCTATTTAAAACGCCCTAAATAAATATAAATCAATCAAATAATATTATCACAAAAATAAATCGTAATTGGAGCTACGACACTCAGTTATATCGTTCCAAATAAGGAACTCCATGGAAGAGTCACACTTAAGCTAATCATCGCTCAGTGAGTTAAGACTTTTACAAATCTTTTGGAACCTGGCCCACAAAACGTGGAACCGGACCGTCATTTGAGTCACATTAATCCAACTGATAAGCTCACATTCTGTTTCTACAACACTGATTTTAATATTATCCTCCCATCTACAACTATGTGACCTAGGTTATTATTATAAATACCAAAACAAACAAACAAACAAACAAACAGTAATCAGTCAATATAAAGGTAAAGTTTGCCCTATACCAGAACATAAAGGCCCAGAGACGGAGTAGTGGTATAGCTCTACTTTTTAACCTCGGCGCTAGATGGGATGGGTGGTTAACACCACGTCTCGGCCGCTTTACCCCCGGAAAAAAGAGCCGGTACCTATTGTACAGGAGATTAGTTGGGCCCGACGGCCGGTCTGGACGGCTGCGGAAATTCTCACCCCCAAGGGGATTCGAACCCCTAACCAACCAGCCCGTGGCGTAGTCGCTATACCGACTACGCTATCCCAGCCAACCTAGGACTAGGTAACATAGGTTATTATTCAAAATACCAAATAAAACAAACAGCAGTCAATAAAAGTGCATTCCTAAGTGAGCATTTTTCTTAACTGCTTTTGTAGTGTAACGTTTACATTGGACTTCCTACATTGTAGTATGAAGAACAGGAAGGCAGTACAACTTTAATACGATTTAGTTGCTTACTGTGTCCTCATATTAACAATCTGTTACTTAGTTAGTAGTCCACAGTCACTACAATATAACAGGCTGTTACTGGTATACGCAGCTTCAAAGAAGTATGAACGCCAGTTACCACAGTTTCTCTCTATCTGAAACTGACGTGTGCAAATGCTAAAGAGTTTGCTTACTGTGAAAGTTACATCTACGTGAATAGAAGCTGACATTGACTCTTTCTAGTCACAGTTCAAAACATATGCTTAACAGGCGTAAAAGGGCCTGAGGGATAGGGCGCTTAAGTGAAAAATTGGCAATTCAAATAAAATAAATAAATAAGAATAAAACTGCTTAAAGAATCATCACTGGTGTTCACTAAGCATAACAAAGATGTGAAAATTATAGATACGCCATATAAAAATCTTACATGTTTAATAATAATAATAATAATAATAATAATTATTATTATTATTAATATTAAAGCACAAAACATTCAACATGGACAATAACATTACACGTACCATATACTGTAACCACAAAATAGCTGCCAAACACTATACCCTAGAAGCATGGTTTGTTTCAGATATATAATTGTAAATACCCTGCATAAAGGTGATAAATAATAATAATAATAATAATAACAATAATGTAACTTTAGTTATTAAATTTACTAACAGAGCCATTCAATCGCCTACAATTTGTTTGGAATCAAGGCGGTTAATCCGGAGTGTCGTCGGTTAAGGAAGACTCTACTATAATTGCAGTAGATTCTTCCTTAACCGATCTTAACTACTGACCAACAATTATTGCTCTTCGTCTGCAGTGTGGATAAGAAACTGACCTCCAGCCCAAGGCGGTTTGCATATTATGTACTTAACGAAGCTGTACAACTGCACAGTTTATGTAACACCATATCCTAGAATAGCTGTAAATTATTTGGGTGGGCTGTGTTCCATTTAACACGTACAAATATTTGGCTATAGGTACTATGAAAATATCAGGTTATTTGGTATCTGGTCAGAGATACCAGCCCCGGATCTCTCCTTTGTGAAGAAATTTGCTAAAGATTTCACCACGTCTTTCGGTTATCAACTCCTGGACTAATATATACGTGCCCTGATGTTTGGAATTCCTAGACATTAACTCACCTTCTCGCCGCTGTCAGATGGCAGGTAGAAGGTGAGTACAGTGAGGAAGGAGATGCCCATGCAGGGGATAATGATGTTCACGGTGTAGAAGAGAGTCTTGCGACGCATCGTGATGTTGAACGTGATGTCCAGGTACGGTTCATCGCAGCAGGTGTAGAATTTCTCGTTCCTGCAGGATAACCATTAAGGAGGTCTCCTTGGCAACATGCAGCATAAATTATGGTAAAGAGTTGGTAACAAGAACAGAGGGAAGGGAGACTATGTTCCAGCACATGCTGTGTAAAATTGGGGAATTTTAGGCGGTTAGTGTGCATGCAAAATTAAAACACTCCCAATACATTTCAGCGTTGTAAGATTTTGTGTACCTTAACACGTAATTTCAATAACAGTAAAATTTGTACCCAAAAGCGAAGTCGCGGCTTTGTGAGTTTTTGTAATAAGCTAAGTTGTGCCTGGATCTGTTGGGTTCGAAGTATACAATGATCAATTCCATGTCCGTAAGCGTTCAAAGTTTATACAGCGTGAAAGAATTCATGTTTTAGCCTGTGCTCTACCCCAGTATTCTCGTGCCAGAGACACAGTTCAGCAGACATATCAAGGGGTTACGGGTAGAACACAGAACCCCAACTTTCCTGCTGTATCGCCTCCTGTTCTTACGAATATTATGCCGTTAGTCGTATACTGATATGTACATTTTCAATCCATTCATGAATTACAATTTAGCTCATGACCTACCTTGCTCCACTTTTGCGTACATGGTTTTAAGACAATTCTTGTCGAATTACATTTACAGCGCAATTGGAAACATGCATTTTATTATTATTATTATTATTATTGTTGTTGTTGCTCTCATCATCATCATCATGTTCGTCATGTTTTGAAACTCCTTATTCATTTTTCCTGTGGCGCAACAGCCAAAATTGGGCCCAGGCCGCCTCATTTTTGAGGTTTCTAGATCACATATAATTACACACACACACACACACCCGGTAGGGCTCTTCTGAACGAGTGATCAGCCCTTCGCAGAGGTCGCTACCCACACAACAAACAAAAGGGACATCTATGGTCTCAGCGGGATTCAAACCCCCGATCCCAGCAATCAAGCGGCTGCACGCCTGCGCCTTAGACCGCACGGCCACAGGGATCGGCTCCTTATTAATTTATTAATTACAGATTTTTTCTAAGTAGTGTTTCCACGGTTTTTGTTTTACATTGCGGGGCACTCCATTTCTTACAAGAAAAGCAAGATCGGTCAAATCTAATGCAGCTATCAAGACACCTCCTCCAGTTACTAATTTATATCAACTGATGACAGTTCCATTTTAGCATTCAACAGTTCTGCACTTGTTTAAACCTACAGCCACTTCACATAATTTTCGCTGATTCAGCTGAAGTATTCAGATCCTTGAAAGTCTCATGCATGATATCAGGCTTCCACAGCGATGCAGATGAGCTCTGCGCTCTTCTTGGATATTACGCAGTGGTGAGTGGTAGTTCTGTACCGACGTTTCGAAACAAACTATCGGTCTCATCTTCAAGGGTCAAGTAGACCCCTGACCCTTGAATATGAGACCGATAGGTTGTCCCGAAACGTCGGTACAGAACTACTACTCAAGGCTGCGTAATATTCCAGAACAGCGAAGATACTGGAAGCCCCGTTCCCACATTTCAACCCAACTTATGCTTATTGCATAAAATAAGAACTACTGTGAAGTTTCTATCTTTAATATTTCCAGTTTTTTCCAGTTCTTTCAATAACATTTTAACTTTCTGGAAAAAAAAAAACTTCTTGTCTCTTCTGTCTTCGAAGCTTTGCTCAAGCTTATTGAGTTTCCAGGCCACGCCTGTTGCATTAACAATGGTTTTCTCGTTAAAAAGTATTGTGTGATTAAACTAGTGCATTTGTCCACAGACAAACAACAAACATATTTACCCATACGAATTCACAAAAATACTTCTTTACGACTCTTGAACGCTGCTGCTGAGAGGAGAAGCAGGATTTTAGTCCTTAAAACTTCTCAAGAAACCTTTCGGTGGAAGAAAGAAGGAAGAATGTCTGCCTTTCCATAGTGGAAAAGCTTCTTATGCTCAATCGTAACGAAACCACAAACGGATTTGAACTGTGTAAGAGGCACTGCGTATTTGTGGAGGTATCTCCAAATCTTCACCACAAGAACTTCACTGTGCATGGGCAGGACATCAAGTGCTGTTTGTGAACAGTTGTGTACTGTACGTGCAACGAAACACACACGCACAATTCCTCTCTAAAGCTCTTCCCTTCAGTGAGCTCTTCACATTCTTTTCGCTCCTCCTTTTTATGCCTTCAAAGTTTATGTTAGGGTTACTGGCATATAATCCTATAACTTTGATCTGAAGTTTGCCTTGCTTTAGTACACACTCTAAATTACTGATCAGTATTTCTGACGTTTTTCCTGGAAAGGTTTAGAGAATAAAGGTTTCTTTCAAAACCTGCAGAGGCAAGAAATAATTGTCTTACGTCCTTCTTGTTACAGGCATTCAAGAACACTTCCGATTTTTTTTAATTCTCCTTCGGCTTACGAATTGAAAACTGTGTCAAAAAATTAAAATCACTAAACCATACTTCGTCCCTGTAAGGTAAAATAAACACCCCGTGTTAATGAGAACCCACTTCGACAAATTACGGTACTTCACATGAGCTTTTATTATGACATAACTGTCTCTGTGTGTGCGTAAAATTATTTTACTAAAAGAAACAAAACTTGGGAAAACGAATAAAACTACAAACTGGCAGGGACGCCGGAACAGAGTCTCCAAATTGGGACGTATGGTAAACCAATCAACGTAAAATTCCTGTTCTATTCTATTCTATTCTAAATTATTGCATAAAATAAGGTATTTCGATTTACAATGCTTCCTCTTCTAAACTTTGCACAATTCTTTCCAGTTGGTTTTCCCCCTTACATTTTATTTTGTATAAAAATTCGCCTAAAGTTTTAAATTCTATAATGTTGGTACAACTAGTGATTTTCTTGTATGCTATAAAAGTCGTCGGATATAATGCCAACATTTCGTACAGTCGCAAAATTTATAATTTTTGCTTCATACGCAGTGTTTCAGATATAAGGTGTAGGTCTGTTTACGAACTGATCTCTTATTGAACTGCACATTCGTTACAGGTATCAAACCGAAAGAAACTTAAATATTTCATGCAGTCAACATTTTGCTGTTTTACATTCTACAAAAAGATTACCTTAAGGAAAGCTGTATATTATTCACAGATCTGTTCCCATACATCACGTTATAATCTTAGATAAAGAGGCACTAGTGATGGGTCCTTGTCGCAAGTTCGTGCATCACGAACGATGCTGACATTGACTGTAGTAAACTGAACATTGGAACGTCATTGTGGCATCTAATGGCCTGTATGGCTATATCAAAGCTCGTGTGAATAAGTGTACTGAATGTAAACTTCTAACGAAGACACCTACAGACGGTCACGCGCTGAGAAACACGCAGAAACAGCACTACAATCCTATAAACAGCACTATAAACAGCACTAAAATCTTATAAACCTTCTTATTCTCCTTGAAGACAGTCGACTAACTATATATTACTTATGTATATATAAACCTTAGCGAAACTACAGAATATAAAACCAGACGATAGATGAAAATTAGAGGTGGTTTAAAGAAAATCACAAAATAAATTAAATAGAATGAGTGAACGGAAACTAAAACGAAGGAAAAGAATGAAATAAAGCGATAAACAGAGAGACAGGAAGAAAAATTAAGAGATAAAATGAAAAGATGTGAGTAGAAGACATATAAACAAGACGAAATGAAATGTACGGAGGTAAGTAAAGAGGAAAAAGGATTAATGAACAAAAGGGAAGCGAGACATAAGGATCTGAAGGACTTGTGGAACTCAACGAAAAATAGTGCTAGTAAATCTAGCAGCAATCTACAAGGCAGTCAAATTTACATTAAAGAAAAGAGCGAATCAACGAAACTTCACTTAGGGAGCTTTCTTTATCTCTGCAGTATTCTTCTTTGTAACAGAATCTTACATAATGTATATTTTAAGGAAGGGCAGTTTGGCATCAGCCTTAGAACTACATATAAAGCCTTAAAGATATGCAACTTTGAATTTAATGTAGAAACAGATCAACATTTTATTTCGAATACTTTTCAGGAATTAATATACACCTCTTATTTAATGTAGCATATTTTAGTACGGTGAATATATAACCATTTGGCTCAGTGTATTAAAAATACTCATGTACAATTACTTAAAGTATTTGTAATAAATGTCTGTAAAATTATTACAGATCATTCACACGCCAATGGCACCTGAACTCCATTAAGAAAATTACCTCAGCTTTACACAGTCAAGTTCCACAAGTCACCCAAAGGAGCAGTCACCCCAAAGCTGTGGGTAATTGCTAGGAGATACATCAGATACATAATAGCATTTGACGATCATGTCTTACCTGACAGCAGGCACCTCCAGGATGTCCCACTCAACGGACATGTAGAATTCGGACAGGTCCACACCGACTTCCACGATATTGGAACCGGCCTTCTCGTCCATGTGGCGCAGATCGACCTACGACAACACACATCCGCCGGGACTCGAACCGCCGACTACACTACCGGTAGCTCTATTCATGTACAAGTGTGTATATGTGTCTGTGTATGTTTATGTAGCCACTGTGTTCAGATCATATTCTACAGAGAAGAACCTCATATCACATTACCGTATTTAAATGTTGTGCATGTTCACTTAAATGGAAATTTAAACAGAACTAGAGAGTATACAGTAACATAGGATAAGACACGAAGAACCATATCTGATGTCCACTTGTATGCTACAGAATATACTGTAAGAAGAAAACAGTAATTTCATTCGAGCTGGAATAATATAAGAGTCCACAGGCTCAAAGTCGGTGTTATTACGCTCTGTATAAGGTTCTTCACGTCCGTATGAAGACTACACGCTGAATCAGTACTGATTTCAAGCTCACAGACTACACACTGTTAAAGGGAAATAATATTTGAAAGTAGAACGGTTCATTATTCTGACAGTTCCATTCCAGTAATGCCAAGTGTTTTAACAAAGTCTGAGTTATATACATAGCAAAATGCATAAATATAATACCTATTTCGAGTATTACAACGAAGGGGCTTTTACAAAGCTGTTGTTAATGGACGTATTTAGTCCACATCGTCGCAAATCTCCTTTTAATATAGGAATATATATATATATATATATATACAATTTTGCAAATTGTAGGTTATTTAAATCATATTTATGTGAATATTCCAGTGTAAACATTTGCGAAATAAGAGAAAATTTTGAATCCTCAGAAGAATTTTCACTCTATAATGGACACATTTCTACGCCAAGCAACTTGAAAACGTTCTTAAATTCTAGATGAATTAGAATCTACGAGCATAAATTTCTCTGAACTTTCCAAGACCCTTAGAATCCATATTCTCAATAGACAAATGTCAAAAAATCCATGGAAATAAGTGGCAACGAATCGAAACCCCTGTATTACAAAATATTAAGAGCATAGAAATTTTTTGTGATTTAAATGTATTATTATATTCAACAAAATCACGATCATGGAAATAGGCCTAAGTGAAATCGTTTGAACCCTCAAAACTTTATTTTATTCTTCGTAACAAAACATTTAAACCGCACACACGCTCACATGGCAATAGGTCTAAAACCTCAACTCCCCATTGTTTCCTAGTCAAAAGGGAGCTGCTTTTAAATACTAATCTGAAGAGCGCAGAAAAGACACCTACACAGAGTGCTATAATACCGACAGAGAGAGAGAGAGAAGATAACTTGATGTCTGATGTCGCGGTACTTAACGGGGTTTGCTTGTTGATTGCCACTGTAAAAGAAGGGATCGAAGAGCAATGGTAAAACCTTTACATGCTAAATACCTCCCTCATGCAGGAAAGAGTTCAACTGTGGTCATAATTAAGAATTTTGAAACAGAAAAGGTAATGAAAAAGGACATGCCCATGAACGGCGGCTATGTGGGGGGGATTTAGGGTTTTCATTGTTCGGGTAGATATTTTCCAAGCATGTGCAACAGAACTTCCTATTCAAATAGACAAACTGGACATAATGCATGTGGGTTAAATAAATGCATTACATGAAATAACGTTTCATAAAGGTTGTACCTTACACGTAGAACATCCCCTAACAACGGAAAGGTCTAACATATTTATAGAATGCTACGTTCAAGGATATGGTCGCCGCTCGTCTGTGCACATCAACTTTGTGAGCTGACAAGCTGTAGTTCATAATCAACATCAGCAGTCACCAAACGTTCATAATTTCATAATACAATAATACAGTAGAGTAAAAAATACTTTTGGATAATACATTTCTGTATAAGTGAAATTACTGTGCTTCTAAAAAACAATAAGCAAATAAAATTTATTGAATCAGAGTAGGTTTGATTTCTTAAAATTTACAATTCCAAACCTTGTGTGCATAAGATTCAAATCTTCCGAGATGTTACGTCGGTCTACTGGTAAACAGCTACAGACGTTTCGGACTGTAATACCGCTACCTTCAGGTTCAAGCGGTCCAAGTAGGAGGCATTACGATCCTCCGAAAGGACAGTAATTATTTACCAATCGACACGGTAGAAATTCCAAGAAGACTTGAATCGTCGACAGCACAAGTTTGAGAACCTCAAATCTCGGGTGTGTATGTACATTTTTAAAAGCCTCCATATTTGCAACGCTAAAAAGATTATGTGCAGCAGGTTCAGAACAATTTAGAATGGAAATGTTAAATAAAGTGTTTAAAAACATTGGAGAGCGGATTAATTTTTCAGTAAAGCTTGTCACAGTTCTATAAACCTTTGTTACACTTAGACTAATTTGTGATTATAAGAACACCCACAGAAATAAAACAAAGTACAATGTCGCACATGAAGAATTTTACAATAAAATACTACCAAGACTATACATAATATATCCAATATTGAAACAGGGTAAAACTGCAATAACAGTTCACTCAAAGGAGAAGGACAAAAAATTCGTCTGAAATATATTTAGCACTGTAAGGTACAGAGAAAATAAAAATTATGTACTGTTTTAACAAAACACATCGTGACTTGTATGGTGGACAGATTGTTTTATTTAGTGTTCTGTCTTTCTATGGTACCCGATCTATCGTTACTGAAGGGATAAATTTTACTAAATTTTATACAAGCGAGTACTGTTGGAGTTACATGACGCTTTGCTTGAATTGTACACAAAAGCAGCCCTTAACATTCATGATTTCGAAAATGTCTGGAAGTCAACGGGTACGGTAACATACGAACACTTTTGTGTAGACCGCAACTGCAAGGCACGTCAAGCTGCTGTCAAGATACCAAGTGTTCTGAGTAGCGCACAAAAAATAAACTTTATACGGACTCTTCAGGGCTACGTACTTATACTGCTAATGTTACTAGTTAAAGTGTTCAGATGTGAAATTCGCGTATTTAGACCATTCTTTGCCGTACACTGCACGTGTTTCAGTTCCTGTTATTGTATCAGTTAATGGTAAGTAATATTTAGAACTATGGAAACAAATCTGTCACAGTAAATTAAAATGCAGTATCAGCATTTTCTTTCAAACTCTTTTAGAGACCGCAATTAAGACTTATGATCTCAAAATCTAGTGAAGCGTTCGTAATAATTTCTCATTCACGACAGGCGATCTGAATTTAAAAAAAGAGACTGTGTCATTTTGGGTCCTAAGGTCATGTTAGTTGGGAAAACAATGAACATTTAGAATGTACTGTTAATCAGTCAGTCTAATGGCATAGGATCTTTACAGCAGAAGTGTCATTTAGAGATTAAATATCTTAAAATGTTGTTTCGGAATGAAGAATCTCACAGACACAACACTTTAAAAGACAAAATATCTTCCACATTACGGAATAAAGGCCCAAACGATTATAATGGAAGAATATGCATTAGAAATCCCCCTTTTAAAATGATTATCAGTACGGTATATATAATCTCCCAAAATTAAACGTGTTGTAGAAAGCTCTCACAGGCCGAATGGTGATATGGAACTCCTAGATGGGCTGGCGACAGGAATATCACAAAGGGCAGAACATCAGAAATTCTGACAGAAATCTCCCATGGAGAACTGTACATACTAGCGGAAGTAGTGCCTTGTATTATATATAACCCATATTGACGTCACATTATTCAAGGTACAATACCACATCTACTTCACAAGGGAAGCAATTACAGAATAATGTTAATAAGCCTTCCCCTTGCAAATATGAAAACACACGTTAAATGCAGGGTACACCTAGCAGCGCTGTGTTTAAGCTACCCTACAATAAACGCTTCTACTAATGATATACATTAAAATCGTTGCGTTTACATGCACAGAGAAATTGCTTCGTTTATATTTACGTCTTTACGTCCAACGCAAAGTTTATTTTACTTGTATGATTATTACAGTGGCCACGAGATCGCTAGCGAAATACCATAAGGAATTTGTAATAACAGAAACGTTCTGTTTAAAAATCGTTTCACGTATTATATAATTAAAGGGCTTCATGTCGAATTGCTGTCGAGGTCATGTAAGACTGTCTATAAATGAGAAAATGAAACCACCTGTAAAATTAATTATTGAAATAAGTGTTTGATACGTATAATACTTGTTTTACCACGAAGTTTTAAATTTCCCCGACTGAGCGTGTTTATTCATTCCTTATGTTTCTCAGGACAAAGAATAATTATTTCTATAAGGAACATGCACCGGTTTGTCTTTACACTGGAGACTCAGATATAGTGGTTATGACATTAAGCTTATATTTGCAGTTTCAGCACGAAAATTCAGAAGAATAATTTTCCTCCAAACACATCTCAGCATCATATTTCTAAAAATTCGACCCTGCAAATTGTTTAGGCCTATACGATCCCTATTACTTCCGAAGAGGCTTCTAAATAACTGATGACATCATCCCCAGAATAAAACGTAGGCTATCTAAATAACACCCTTATCCAACCCCATCCAATCTCCTTTGTGATTAATCAGTTTTCAATGAGCCTCGTATAAAGAAATGGACTCCCAAGTTCCAAATTCCATGTCATTTTTCCTGTTATTAGTTCATGCCACAGAACTCATACTCGTACAAGTCCAGGCCCGGTTTAATATTTCGTAACATGCTGTTAGTTCCTTTACGGCAGGGCCGCTCAACCCGTAGCTCGCGGGCAACGTGTTGCCCGCGACACAGTGTTACATTGCTCGCGGAGATATTTGAAATGAGAAAAGGGATTCGAACCCTTTCCTCTGCAAAGCCGAGATAAAAACGCCAAAGCTATTTTGAAAACTTTTCAGCTGTTTATTCATGGAGATGTGCATTATATTGCTAATTCAATTTGTGAAAATGTGCTAAGAATTGCGACACCCTAAGAATTGCACTTTTTATAAATGTTTCCCATTATAATCAGTACGTTTCTCTTGCACAAGATACACAGAAATATACACAGGTAACATCACACATATAATTATATGTATACGTATTAATTCTTCATTCTGTGTATTGCAGTTCACGTTGCCCGCCTGCAGACTAACTCTTGCCGAAGTTTTGCGCAACACATACAAGGCTGAGCAAGCCTGCTTTAAGAAGACTTGTCAGCCCCCGCGTGGAAGACACCTGGCTGAGCGCGACTGCTTATTCCATATACTCGTACGTGCATTTGCCCACTCCTCCATCCGCAGTCTGCATAAGAGAATGCCGTGTCGACAGTCCTTCAACATCGCCAACTGATATCAAGTTACGATATTCAAACCATTCAAAGTCAAAATAACATTTACCAGTTGGCTCTCTGTCGGACAGCAATTTTAAGGGGTTAAGGGGTATTTTTATTACCTTTATACGTTTCTTTTGAGGCACTGGGTGGATTTCACAAATATTTTCAACGTAGTGACAAAAGGATGAATTATGTTCACTCTGTTGGGTTGAACCTGGGCATAGCAGTATGTTTCAGACTTTCACCTTGAAGGATAATTAATTAACACACAAGCAAACACTATGACAAAGGAACCGACCGTTCATCAGCACTAACACCAAAGCCCGCCATTGGACATACTCTTGACCCAGTTCCATTATCCTCACTCCCTCATAAACGTCTTTGTAAGATCTATTTACATAAGAATCTGAAGCTCTCACACCGGTGCTGCAGAAGCTTGAAGTCTTCTGAGATGCGACAGGGTCTTGGGCATGTAGTTCTTACCCAACGACACAGCGTCACATTCAAGAAGACGAAGCTTCATCTATCTTATCTCCTATTCGGTATTCCACTTGGACGTTTACCAAGTGATTTCTCCACCAAAATTCTGTATGTATTCCGCCCACAGACGTAAGCCACAAATGCAATTCATCACAGTATATTAGACTTGGCCGTGTCATGGCTCAGGCGGTTAGTCGCCGGCCTCTCACCGCGGAGCCCGGGTTCGATCCCGGGTCATTCCATGTGAGATTTGTGGAGGACAAAGTGGCACTGGGACAGGTTTCTCCGATTGTCGTCTTCCCTGCCATTTCATTCCACTGGTGCTCATTAATTGTAAAACTTTGTAAAAAAAACTACCCATCTTCATCACAGGGGTTGCACAAGAAGCCTTAAGGCTGCGGTGCGTCCATAGCATCTGCTGCGTGGCCCTTCACCACGCAAAAAAAAATATATTAGACTTCACTGCCGAACAATAGCAGACGACGTGTATAAAACAAAAACTTCCTCATTCTATACACGCGGATGCTAAATTTATCGCTTAATTTCAAACTTCTTAGGTCAAAATACTTCTCTCTACAATAACTTATGACGTATCGGATCACTGAGAGGGACAGTGGCCTTCAGGATAATATTTTCGGGCATAATTATGTATAGATACGGACAGGCGAAAAGAAGAGGTCATTTATCTGGGGGACCAACAGAACGTTACCGCAAAACTATGTTACTAATTTTTCACTGCATATGTCGTCATCGCTGATAAGGTTTTACGTGTTGAAAGAATTTTGCGAAATAAAATTCCATACGTGTCTGTAAATATCTACCAATTTTCTTGTATTTTATTTTAAATTAATTGCGAAGGTAATGAATGCAGCAACGCTTAAAAATAGATGAAAATATGTGATAATTTTGGATCTTCTGTAGTTATGATAACACGTGTTTTCATATACTTATGGAGAAGGCGCTTAAATTTATACAAAGGCGACATGTGTAAGAGAATTATTACAAACAAAACGAGTTGTTTATCACTGCTTAAATAAAGTATGTTATTAAGGTACAAGAAAAACACTGTGCAAGAAGTGTATCTGAGAAACAACCGATATTCTGCGTTCAGTGAAGTTTTAGTATGCACAAAATGATGTAATTCAACTAAGTGTGAAATCGGGGTAAACATGTAGGCAGTTACATCTGGGATACTATAAAATGGTTCAATACTGCAAAGACAAAGTTATTTCTCAGTCACACATATATGATTGTGAAGAACAGTGCACACATATTCAGGCAAAACATGCAAAGGCACACCATACTTACATTGTCATTGTAATAACACAGAAACACATATCAGTTCTGTCCAATAATATAGAGTTATGCGCATGCGTGCAGGCAAAAACGACAACGACGGGCACAATAGTGTTTTATACTCACCGTGCGGTAATGAGTCCATCTGCCCACAGTCACGGCCCACGTACCAGATTTAACAGAATTTTTATTTTTAAAATTTGATATTTTCTGTTCAGTTTAAGGCTTTTATATTATTATTTTGTTTTATTGATGACCCTGCAACAGTTTTCATTCATTTTTACACTACTCTGTATTAATGTACCAAGCCTCTGTCTAAAGTTGTGTATAAAAGTGAAATGAAAATCAAAGAGCTTCCACTAGAATCGAAGTTTATAATGTATCAAACTTTCGCAAAAACAGCGATGGGTCTACACAGTAGCTCATTATCATTATAATTACTGACGTCACTTTGAATATCTGCACTACACGTAAATACCATAGCCTTACTCAGCGCTGTTCAGTACTTCTCAGTAACAATCTTTCAGCTATTCCTTTGCCCATTGTAATTCCTACACGTGTACGTTCCCCTAGCATCTATTACACCCTTCTATAGTTATTGAGACTCAAAACGGAAGGGACATAGTAGCAATTGTAACGATCGGAGCTGAAGATACGAAAAAAAGCCAATTATGCGTGTCTGTCAAACTGTGGTTAGCTGACCTCTCGTGGTTTGGATTAAAGAACCTGAAGAAACACGATAAATATAGAGGCAGGTATTTGTAGAGCTTCACACAAGAATGGCGGAACAAACGGGATGCTTGGGTCGCAGGGGAAGTTCCCTGACCTGTGTGACGCTGTATAGAAATATCTTTGTATTTAATCGTGTCTTAACGAAGTGTGCGAATACGTATTTAAAAGCGATCTATATATATATATGTACATATATATAAGTTTTCATCAAGTGGTCCACAGCTAGAAGGTTTAGAATTCCTACGTGAGTATTGACGGGATACGTATGAAAATCTCTTGGCCAAAAACTATTCATAATCACGCCAAACGTTCGGTTATTTTTCCACTACAGTTACAGTTTTCAGGATCCCTACTCGCTCGCCGTTTTTAACTGTGCCTGAATATTCGGTCAAACACTAATGGCTTATGGCTCGAGTTTCGTTTATTCGTATTATGTATTAAAACTATCAAAATTAAATGTTAAATAATTATCGAAATAAAGATAGAGGAATAGCCTAACCGACTGAGAACCATGGCAGTAACTGACTCAATTCTTAATAACTGACTGACGGAATTACTGCATAATTTGCTGACTGGCCGAAAGCGATCCAACCGAATGACTAATAAAAAAACTGACTTGACAAATTTAATGACTAACAATGTATTTGAGAAACTGACTGCTCACATAACTGGCTGTATGAATTATTGAGTAACTGGATATTATTGCGAAAGGTACTGAGGACTTGACAGCAAAGTTTTATGGCCCAATATTAGTTAAAGCGCTGCAGTAATGGAAAATGCTGAGTATGACACAGCACTATAACCACCTTTAAGGCGTAACATCGTCGATTCAGCAGATAAATAATGTTAAATATGGGGCACAGAGGGAGACATAAATCCACAGGGTTTACTTTGGAGACGCGCTGTAGAACCCAACAGCAGAGACCAGCAGGACCAAAATCTTGTCATCTAAATCCTGAACTACCACCTATTTTAGACTGAGACAGCAACATATACGAGCTGAAGAACGTGCCAGTGTTGACCATCATCATCTATGCAGGTAAGACGTCCAGTGTCTGACCTAATTCGTAAAAGTACAAAATTAATTCATAAGGCTGAGCAGGTCATCAGCTAGGGACGACTTGACTGTTGTGAAGAGAACGGCGGAACGTTAATCAGTAACGGCAGGGAAGGCAGTAATCATCTGATCATTTGATGAAACAGTAGAGTAGCCTCAGTTACTTTATACAGTTTGAGTTAGTTTGTAAATATAATGTTGATAAGAGAGCCGTGTCTTGTACTTTCTAGGCGAATCTGTAACCTCCCGAGTAGGAAGTGTAATGGGAGACATGAACCAGTTTCATCAGAGGTTGTAAAGAATCGTAGTCGATGGTAATATAATTCTTGAAAATAACGTTGTTTACGCTACTGTTACTTCGCTTCCGTCCTTCACTATTCCTGAGGGAGAGAAAAATCTAATTACTTTATTTGCTGTGCCCTCACTGTTTTGAGACTTCCTACTCTAACAGAAGTCACTCTTTTTCGACAGAGTATAAATTAGGAAAGGTCCTTTCATTCAAGAAAAGTAGTCATTACTTTAGGGTTAAGACAGGGGAAATGAATAACAACACGGCTAATCTGACGTACATAGGATTTACACACTTACATTACGTATTTCGATAGAGTACTCACTCCACTCTGCCTCGTCTCATTTTCATTCTGCTATTCGCGCTGGCTTACTCAGCTATCCTCCCTCTACACATCATAACCCCCTATCATTTCTTCAGAACCCTTCCTCATACTTGGCCGTGTCATGACTTAGGCTGTTAAGTCATTGGGCCTTAACAATGACGCCCGAACTCGATACCAGGCAGTCCGTATGGGATTTGTGGTGGGCAAAATGGCACTGGGGGACTTTTACCACTGTCAGCATCATTCCACCAGTGGTCAATACTCATTAATCTACTGGCGACTACACAATCCTAGTAGCTGACATCATCGTTAAATAAAGCACTTCTTTCTCTGTCTCCACATTACTCGTTACCAAGCACACTAGCCCGGTTTCTCAACTTAAATTCACACACCGATTTAGCAACTATTATTATACTTCCTGCCATAACCGCGCTCACCGTTTAACCTCGGTCTGTACAACATCCACTCTGGGTCAGCATAGGAGCACCAGTAATGATCATCTTCAGGCTTCTATGATCCTGAGTATCTCAGTCGATAATGCTTCATTACGTACGATTACGATACAAGTATAGATATTAGATCCAACATACTAACCCGCCCGTCCTCCCAGTCTAAGAGACCGACTGGTGGCTGCGAAATATTTAATCAGTTTGGCAATCAAAATGCACCAGCCAAGGACCACATAATTAGACCGTAATTACACTGAAGAATAGCTGATTGCAGGAATATTTCCGACGCTCTAGCCTACCCTAGTTACAACCTATCCCAAAGCATACAGTCTTTGTAGGTTGCTTTATTACAAACTGCTGACCTTAACCACTCACTATACCACGAAATCGGCAGATGGAAAAGAAACGTGTTCTTTTGATATTCTTTTCTTTTTACGAGAAATACGAGTACTAAGGCGGCTGAAGGGAATAGTTTAGTGAAGGTTGGTGGCACTGCTACCGAACTGACCAGACATGCGCACTTGTGGCAGATATCTAGTAGAAGAAGCATAACCAGTCTGCGAATAGTCATGGAAGTAAAAGGTAAAGCAATCCCATTACAGGCCTGGAGAGGCGCTTAGGGCTCCAGGAGGTTGAGGCTCCCAGAATTTCTAGACAATCGGCACATGAAGGTGGTAAGGTTGTCAACCCTACGCACCGACCGCCTTTACCCCTCAAGGAGATAGTCCTGGTAATCATTTCTGTCAGAGGCTGAGTCATCCCTAGGGTCATAGGCCGGAGGATTATGTCAATGAAAAATTCCAGTGACACCATCAGGAATCAAACCCTCGACCTTCCGGCTTGTAGCGCAGTGCCTCAACCAATTGCTCCCCGCGTACCTCCAGCGATGGAAGTAGAGACATGACTTTAACGCATCGCTTGTAAATACGACGTAGTGTAAAGCAGCAGGGGTAAAACCTGCCATAGCAGTGGTCTACTCTTTTGAATAAATGACTGTTTGGAAAACTCATCAGTTGACTGACAAAATGAGCAATTGACTAATTACGTGACTGAGTAACTGATTAGGTGATAATTGAGTAACTGAATAAATGCTGATGTTTGAATGAGTGAGTGAGTGTGTGTGTAGTTAAGTGACTAAGTAACAGAATCATCATTTGACTGACGAAGCAAATCAATAAATACTTAACCGAATAAGTGTTAATGTTATTGGCGCATTGACCAACTGAATGATTGGCCCGCCCACTACATGATTCAAGATGGTTCTTTAGCACCTATTATTCAACGGTTATAGATCTTTTATCCCTAACGTTACCCTATGGGTCATCACTGTTGACACAAAATCCCAGCATCGAATCCTGCCTGAATTTATTTATGGTTTTTTCGTACGAGCTATAAAACTTCTCACCTAAACATTACTAGTTGACAAATTATGTACCAGAGGATACTTCGTGGCACGTAATGTTTAATTTTGCATACGTATCATCCGGACACTCTATATTTACGTGAGCAAGGATGTGAAGATTCTTGGTTATTTTTCGAAGCCAAATGGGGTCCGCAAGCAAGAAAGTTTGGGAAACACTGCTATATACAATGCAAAGTCAGAAGTGAATCCCCACTCAAGCAGTGTGATTGTGATAAAGCTTTTCATGTCTGCCACACATCCCAGGAAGATAAAGAGTTTGGTGTGTAGCAGGGGCCACCCTTTGTCCACAACACATCCCACATAGACTGACTTGAAAATGAAGCCTCGGTGAGAATCCGGAATCCAATTTTCTAGGCAGGTAGATTAAATCTAATATAAGTCAGCTTTAAGTATGAACACAAAGCTTCCTGCTCCGGGTGAATGCGGAGTTTAAACGCTGCAGAGGGAAATCACGTCCTATATACGTATTTACTGTAACATTTGTACAAAAGCACCACAAATATTTTCCTTTTAACGCTAGGGCTCAAGGTTTGGAATTTTTTTAAAATGATAAATCATCTTCAATTTATGTCGGGAGAAGCATTTCTAAAAAAGCAGGTCCTGTAATAAAAAGACGTCATTTGGAAATCAGTCGCAACTTCCCGGTTGCACTTACTGCTGAAAACGCCGTTTTGTCAGACGAAAACGATGTTAAAAACCTTACTCTTCTAATTAACCAAGTTACAGCCAAACAACAAAATTCGGAATGATGTAATTTAGCAGGAGGCTATACGAACAGGGTTTGTATTTAGCTGTTTCATTTAGAAATTTTCGTGGATGTGTATCACGAATCAAGGAATTTTGTTAACTCTGTGAATTTTTCGTGGCCGTCAAGTGACGTGCATAAAAAATTAGTCTCGCCTCTGATGCTTTTATGGGTCTGAATACTTAGAATTCCCTTGCGTTTGCATAAGCGGGAATATTGCAAAGAATATCACAGTTCATCATGTGTAGCCGATGGAAATTCTGTGTATATGAGAAGTTTATTTATATGAATTTATGAAAGTGTTGGAAGAGTAATAGTCGAAAAAAGCAAAAAAAAAAAAACAGCATCTTAAATAAGCACAGGAAAGGTAGTTATGGTGGAACTAAACTCAGAAAAACTTTACTAACATACATGTTTCTTCATAAATGTGCAGTATGCAAACGTAACGTGATTTCTAACTCATCGAGGAGAGTCATTCTTAATAAACAAATGGTATCTCAGCTAAATTCCCCGCACTGCATGGAACCCTAAAATTCACTATCGTGTTCATAACTGAACACTGCTTGTTCATACCCTGAGCCAGATGAATCCAGTCCACGACCACCCATCATACTTTGTCAAGATGCACTTGAATAATATCCTCCTATATATACCAGGTATTTCAAGTGGTCTCGTTCTTTCACGTCTTTCAATCAAAATTTTGTGCACATCAATTTTTCTGTTCCAAATACAACATAAACAATAATTCCGTCCGGAATGTGACGCAGTTCAAGTATCAGGGAACTACACCCACAACATGAGCACATTATGGAACCCTGAATCTCATTACCATGTTCACAACAGACCATCACTGGTGCGCATTCTGAACCAAGTGAATCCAGTCCACCTCCTCCCTCTCTCTCTCTTTAACATGCATTTTAATATTACTCTCCCGTCATAAAATCACGTACGATTACAGTCTTTTGCATACGATAAAAATCACTGCCGTTTTAGATAGCCGGCCGGAAGATAAAAATTCTGGATTTTGATGAGAGTAACAAATAAGAATTTAAAGTACGACTAAGTGAAGAGCAGTTTAAATTCAGAAAATTCTAATAATATTCATGTCTTATCTTTTGTCTGTCTGCTGTCTAAAATCCCGAATATTTCAATGACGTTACCTGTTTTATGCATTTCTAATACTCTAACACAATTAATACTTATAATACTCGATATCTAATATAAGTAAAGGTTACGCTATCCCTATATAGGCCTGGATAGGCCCTTAGGGCCTCAAAAGTTTGAGGCTTCGAGAACTTCTAAACAATCGGCACATGACTGTGGCAAGGTTGTCAGTTCCATGCACCGGCCGCTTTTACCCTCAGGAGGCATCCCTGGTACTCATTTCTGTTAGAGGCTGAGTCGATCCCAGGGCCACCATGCGGCCTGAAGGAGTACGCCAATAAAAAATCCCAATAGTCCCATCGGGAATTTTCGTTATCTAGTAAAAACTCATATCTAAAATTATGTTGCATGTTCGTTGTTCTTGCAAGGGACAGTTCAGTTTTAAGTACGAATTTTGACTCTGACGAAGCAGGAGCACTGTGTTTTATTTCAGAATAACAGTTTACTTTCTTTTTAAGTGATTCACATATTTTAATTTATACAGAATCTCCGTGTTTGATCTAACGTTCACGCAACAGCGTAGTGTAAGCTTCCTTTAACTGACATAATTCTGTCCAATGACTAATTCAACATCTTCTTTTATATCTCACCTGCTACTTTAATCGACTCATAGACATTCATGATAACAAACAACTGCGACACCCTCCGTCACAAAACACCCGTCGAATACTCAAAATGAACCACGTGTCCATCGTCGCATGCTGCTCCTACAACAAATCTCATTCTGTTTTAACACGCCCGATGAACAGCAGAACAACTAGCACCTTTTCCACTGGGTCGAGAAAAATAAGAAGAATATTTAGAATTATGAGTGAAAATGGAAAAAAAATTACACAACGAGGAGCTTCATAAAGTGTAGTATTCAAAAGTAAAATTAAAGCGACTTGAAGAGGAAGAGATGGATGAGATATGTACCATGCAGTCAGGAGGCGAGAAATGATAAAAAATGTTAGTCGGGAAAGGTGAAAAGAGAAGGCAACTTTGGAGATCTAGGCGTGCATTACAGTATAATATTAAAATGGGTGTAACACTAATCGGGTCACATGATGTGGACTGGCTGAACCGAACTACCCGAAGACAGGATTGAACAGAAGGACTGTCTCTGGTGCATCCTGACAAGGAGTAATGCACTGTAGGTAGGTGGAGACGAACACCTTGCAGGGAAAAGAGTAATGTTCTAATTCTTTGTACAGTTGCCAACGTGATACCTTCATATGGTCAGAATCGTTTTATTAATTAGGTGGGATATGACAAAATAAATTTTCAGGGGAACAGGGTTTTATCAAAACGAGAGTTATGGCACCCCGTAAAATACGTCTCCAGGCATATCTTATTAATAGTGGGGGTTATAGGACAGAAATTGAAAGAAATTCCCGGAAAATGAACATTAAGTCACATTCCGCCAAAATTTTGATTCATGCATTCTTAGGTTTCATCATGCTGCTCCAACTAGTTAAGCCACATAGAACGAATAAGATGGGACACTGAAGATGAATATGTAAGCCTTGTAGGTAAAGTTTTCTCAGCATATCATACAACCTGTTTAAAAGACAGGACATCACAAATTTAGTACTTGCCATAAACTTGCATACTGACGCGCGTGTAACCTATAACCTCCCCTTCGCACATATGCAATTTCGCGCGCGCATATGCTCACATATTGAAGAGACACGCCTACGGAGGGAAACTTACTCCCCCTCCTTCTTCCTGCAGAAGAAATTCAGCTAGGATAGTCAGTGGAGTCCAGTCAAAATTCTAACATGGCTACTTACGTAAAATAAACACTGCAAACATAGGGAGTCCGGCGATCCCAGTGGCCGCACGGTCTAAGGCATGATTCTTCGGCCGTCTGCTTCATGGGATCGTGGGTTTGAATCCGCCGATTCCAGTGGCCGTGCGGTCTAAGGCGTGGGTCTGCGGCCGCTCGCTCACTAGGATCGTGGGTTCGAATCCCACCGGGGGCATGGATGTTTGTGTTGTGTTTGATGTAAGGACGGTAGCATGAAACATAAGGTGACATGCAGGACAAAAGGACTTCAACAGTACAAATGGATCAGAGGGGAAAAAACCCCAGGAATTAAAAAAAAAATCCCACCGGGGGCATGGATGTTTGTGTTGTGTTAGATGTAAGGACGGTAGTACGGAACGTAAAGTGACATGAAGGACGAAAGGATTTAAACAGTACAAAAATGGATCAAAGAGGAAAATCCCCGGACAGAAAAAAAAAGCCGAGAGGCATGGATGTCTGTCTCTTGTGAGCGTTGTGTGTTGTCAGGTAGAGGTCTCTACGTTGGGCTAATCACTCGTCCAGAGGAGTCCTACCGAGTGTAGTGTGTATGAGTGTGATCGTGAAGCCTAAAAAATGAGATCCTAGCCCAATACGGGCTGTCGCGTCATAGAAGAAAAAAAAGCATAGGGAGTGTAGATATTTTATAAATGCTCGGTTTCTGTAATTATAGTGACAATGCAACGTCGCGGCCAAGCCAGAAAAGACTGCCAAAAATTATTTCGGTCATGCCGTTTCAGTAGCTAATTCTCTTCTGATTGCTCTGAATGTCTTCAAGTAATTAAGACAGGTAATACAGAAGCTTTCAAGATTTAATTTTACTCTCCGGAAAAAAAAAGACAGAAGGCCAAATCAGGTAAGTACACTAATGCTCTAATACAGGGCTATCTCCTTTCCGCTACAACTAAATTTATCAAAAGTGTAGCGTGGAAAGGAGCACTGTCATGATAAGAAGTCTATTCCTGACATTCTTCGATACAGGCGCTATCGGACAGTTTCCAGAATTGCAGGGACAAATATGTAAGCTCCCTATTTGGAGTTGTGAATCTGGGGCACACGATTGGAAATGTAGTATTTGTACCAGGTAACACTGCCGCTCTTTCGCGTATGCACTGTTACAATGAAAAAAGCAACAACGCATTATGTTTACGTTGTTGAGCTACCAGTCCCGGTCAACAATATAAAAATATTTAGTGTTTTACAACAATGATTTTATGGCGAATTTTTTTTCGCCGGCAACAATAAAACGTAATTAGGTCTTCATGTAAAGTGCCCGATATTTTTGTCCGATTTTAACCGTGTTTGAATTTCTCAACAGATTTCCATAGAAGTCCCCAATATCAAATTTCACGTAAATCCATCCAGTGGGAGTCGCGCTGATACATGCGGACAGACGGATGGACGTGATAAAGCTAACTGGCGCTTTTCGTGACATTGCGAATGTTCCTAAAAATGAAGTACCACTGTCTTTATTATAACATTGAATTTTATCCTGATGATTATTTTCTGAAGTATAATAAATTGTTAGAGAAGGCCATTAACTCACACGAGTATATATTTAGTTCCATTACATGTATACTATTATAACAAATATGCAAGGAAATGAGGTCGAGTGAAAATAGGATGGATTTTCAGCTTAATGTGCAGTAGCAATAAATAATAGAGAAGTGGGATGACAGGATTTCGGTATAATCCAGAATATAAGGAGTTTTGTTTTTCGGAACAGCCGCACAGAACGTAGGGGTCGCCTGATAAGCGAGACCTTACGGCGTTCTGCAGTAATACGTTAGGCACACGTCATTTACTAGTAAATAGCGTCTAATAAAGTATGCTGCCGATCCCAGTGGCCGCGCGGTCTAAGACGTGGGTCTGCGGCCGCTCGTTTACTAGGATTGTGGGTTCGAATCCCACCGGGGGCATGGATGTCTGTCTCTTGTGAGTGTTGTGTGTTGTCAGGTAGAGGTCTCTGCGACGGGCTGGTCACTCGTCCAGAGGAGTCCTACCGAGTGTGGTGTGTCTGACAGTGTGATCGTGAAGCCTCGAAAAATGAGGCGGCCTAGGCCCCCAAGGGGCTGTCGAGCCATTGAAAAAAAAATAATAAGGTATGCTATAGCGCTGTTCTTTCTCACTCACTATTCCAGTTATATGTATTATTTTCAGTTTTATATTTGGCTCTCTAAAACTTTATTGTTGTTCTTATTACATTTTCTAATTTTTCTGAATTTTTTTCTCTAAATATTCCAACGGGAAAGAGTGAGTCGCCTTATATTTGGGATTTTTCGGTATTTGCTAGTGTAATTAAAAAGAGATGTTTTTGTTTGTGAGTACGAATTCTCAATATTATATCAACTTTTGCAATTTTATTTTGTTGTACGTTTTGTTGTAATTTGTAAGGCTGTAGCAGACCAACAGTCTTTTGTTATCGCATTTTCAATGTTATAAGATGGGAAATGTAGTACAACGTTACATTTCGGCGCTTCAGCATAACCATTGTTGGCACAGAAATGCCACAATACGTTCCCTTTTTATTGTTGGCGTAGATGTAGCAGTCAACAATATAAAAGTGTTCTGTGTTGCCATGGAAATGCAACAACGGGTTCCCTTTGCACTTTTGTCGAGCCACAAAATATTTCATACTGCTCTTAACAGTATTCAGTATTAAATACGAGTATTATGAGCATGTCTGTATTCTTACCTTGGTTAACCGGCATGCAAATCGCATCTTTTCTGCTCCGTATTATATTGTCATCTGTAGCCTGTCTAGCTGTACCATATTTTTTCACATTATCTAAAAAAACGACACGATTTTCTGAAAAAAAATATTCTGAAAATAAAATGTGTGTTTTATTTTCTCTACAACATTTTTCTGAAATACTTTTCATTCTAAGACGAATTCAGTGAGATATTATGATAATTGTACATAGGTCTTCATGTAAAGTAACAGTTATTCTTGTCAGATTTTAATCAAACTTGAATTTTCTCGACAGATTTTCGAAAAATTCGCAAGTGTTAATTTCACGAAAATTCGTCCAGTGGAAGCCGATTTGTTCCATGCGGACAGACAGACAGACATGACGTAGCTAATAGTTTATTTTCGCAATTTTGCGAACGCGCCTAAAATTACAATAAACAGCGCAACACCCTCTGAAGGTTACATTCATATTTGTTTATGCTTAGTACCAATTTTACACACTAGAGTTTTTCGTACTACAAATCACGCTCGTTAGTGAAACTTACACTTTAGTATACAAAAAATATATTTTCATGCAGTCTGTCAGTGATCTAAGGTCGGCCGGGATAGCTTAGTCGGTATAGCGACTCGCTACGGGCTCGACGGTCCGGGGATCGAATCCCGGTGGGGGCGAGATTTTTCGCAGCCATCCAGACCGGCCCTGGGGCCTACCCAGCCTCCTATAAAATGGGTACCGGGTCTCTTTCCCGGGGGCAAAGCGGCCGGGTCGTGGAGTTAACCACCCACCCCCATCTAGTGCCGGGGTTAAAGAAAGAGTAGAGCTATACCTCTACTCCCCCTCTGGGCTTTCATGGCCGATTCTAGGGAGAACTTCACCTTTACCTTATCTGTTAGTGATCTAATGGTTATGTGCTCTAAATTAGATCACGTTTGGAAACAAATTTGTTTTGGAATGCTGAATGTTGCAGTCTGACAGTACAACACGAACCTAATGGCTACTACTGACCGTTAGTGCCCATTTACTTCAATAAAGTTATTTGTCACACACAGCACGCATGAAATATTTGAATGACCTTAGAATAGTGTGTTTACATGTTTTTTTCTTTTCTGTGGCGCAACAGCCCAACTCGGGCCTAGACCGCCTAATTGCTGAGGTCTCTAAATCACACACACACCCGGTAGGACTCCTTTGAACGAGTAATCATCTCGTCACAGAAGCTACTATTACACAACACGCAACAAACACAAGAGATGAAACATCCCTGCCCTCAGCGGGACTCGAACCCGCAACCCCAGCAATCGAGCTGCCGCAGATCTAAGCCTTAGACCGCAGGGCCACAGGGATGATGCCCAGTGGTTAGTTTCATGCCCCACAGGCTTCGTAGTCGGTAATCTATGACTGTGGCGGTTAGTGTCAGAAATACGGTAATTTTCATGGCCTGGCCGCAACAGTCCTCGGTATTAACAGCAGAGAATGGTTGGCTCCTATATCCGGTCGTAACTCCTAGGTAACAAATTCAGACGAGCGGTTACTTTAATGTCCCAATCGCTTTCCCTCTCTGTATTAGATGGAGGTGAGCGGTTACACTCACGTCCTAATTCCTCTGTGCTAGGCGGAGCTAAGCGTTTAAGGTTCCGGTAATTTTATTTCTCTGTAACAGACGGAACTCAGTGGTTAGTTTAACGTCCAGTCACTTTAGTCCTCGACACTAGATGGAGATGAGTGGCCGACTTTACATACCGGTGGCCTTCTAACCCAGGAGGAATTCGCCACTTCACGCCGAGTGAATAGGCTATGTATGCGAGCTGTTGTGGACACAGTACAGAGGTCAAATCTCCTCTGTTTTGCGCTCAGGCACCTGGACTTAACTGGCTCAGATAAATTGTATAACACTTTGGCGACGAATTTGGACATTTAAATTTTAGTGCGTCCTTTTGTGTAAACTGTGAATATTTTATGAACCAAAAAAATATATATAAAATTATGAAATACACGGTAAATTGTGAAGAAGAAAAGGAGATTGTGCAGCATGTCTCAAAAAATTCAGTAAGTATATTTGTTTAATAAATATATAAAATTCGATCGATGAGGGGTAGCCGTACACCCGTGCTATGTATAGGAAGCAAGGTGCCTTACGAGTGGGGCTTAAGTTAGACGTTAGACGTCATGCTAGTCTCTCTGTCATGCGTGTTTCCCTCCCACCTCACGAGAGGGGTTTAGGTTCCCCTTTACATAATTCCAGCTGGAATTGTATAAAGGGGAATATCTAGGATATTTTCTGTTACAACCCCACCATTCATATTTTGGCTACAAAGGGGCAAGTTGTAACAGAGAGAGACTAGCATAACGTCTAACGCCTAACCTAAGCCCCTCTCGTAAGGTGGGAGCAAAACACGAATGAGAGAGATTAGCCTAACGCCTAACCTAAGCCCCTCTCGTAAGGTGGGAGGAAAACACGAATGAGAGAGATTAGCCTAACACCTAACCTAAGCCCCTCTCGTAAGGTGGGAGGAAAACACGAATGAGAGAGATTAGCCTAACACCTAACCTAAGCCCCTCTCGTAAGGTGGGAGGAAAACACGAATGAGAGAGATTAGCCTAACACTAACCTAAGCCCCTCTCGTAAGGTGGGAGGAAAAACACGAATGAGAGAGATTAGCCTAACGTCTAACCTAAGCCCCTCTCGTAAGGTGGGAGGAAAACACGAATGAGAGAGATTAGCCTAACGTCTAACCTAAGCCCCTCTCGTAAGGTGGGAGGAAAACACGAATGAGAGAGATTAGCCTAACGTCTAACCTAAGCCCCTCTCGTAAGGTGGGAGGAAAACACGAATGAGAGAGATTAGCCTAACGTCTAACCTAAGCCCCTCTCGTAAGGTGGGAGGAAAACACGAATGAGAGAGATTAGCCTAACGTCTAACCTAAGCCTCTCTCGCAGGCCAAGACAGTGTTGGTGGTATAACAGGAAACGTCCAACGCCTACTCTCCGTCGACTACATCTGCAAGTGGATGTCACGCAGGAGGCAAAGCAGTTTTGTTTGACAAGCAACTTGAAGACGAACACAAGTGGGTCTTTCCAACTAATACAATAACGCGCGCGACTATTTACATTTTATTGGGCTAATTTTAAAGTGATTTATTTCTACGGCAACCTCTTAAACGGAGAAGCAGTTAGTAGTGAAGTTTCGGTTTCCGATAGGTATCAACTTGACCACAATGCCTCAAATCCGATAAAAACACGAGTTGATGGTGGCGACAGCGCGAAACTGATCGCTCGCCTTCATCTAAATCCGAAGTTAATAAAGAGTGGAACTTCACCTCCACGTCACCAATACGAGTTTGTGGCGTTATGGTTAGGCACAGCAGTAACTATCCTAAATAAGACCTTAAACCAGAAGTTTTTTCACTGAATCTTTGCTGTTGTGTTATTTAAGGTCGCCATTTAAACAGTCTTTATATACGGCACTGAATAGCAGGATAATTTAAATTATGATGTGGTACAGGAGCGGAGCGGAATCGTAGAAACTTTTACGAAAATTCCAGTAGTTTCCTTACGGATCTGAGGGAGGCCACGAAGAACGATGGCCTGGGCCCTGGTCGAGAATCATAAATTCGAAGCAGGAGAGTCAACATGCCGTTTGATCGTGCCAGCTGAGCCTTCCTTCGTATTTATGTGGAGTACACCTACTGCAACCTGGCTACAGCAAGAACATGTTAGTACTCCGTACGTCGTTTAGGCATACTAGGAGTCAAAGAAAACATGTTCGAAATGAACACGAAAGAAATATGAAGAATTATGGAACACAGGTGGCATGTGGGATGCCCAACGTGAGATTGTATAAGTGCAGGACGATCGGTCCCTATTCGTATAAAAAATGTTTATGCTTTCATGACTAAATATAATGTACCGATAATGATTTATTTTTAAACAGGGATGCTATAGGCCATAACTATAAGTATCCGCTCTTGAAATGTGCAGAATCAGTTCCTAAGTACGTTGTTTATCTTCAGTTTTAAGGACAAAAATGCTGTGTGAAAGTGCGTTCATTCAGTGTTTTCCTGTCAATGGAAAAAAATATTTCGAAGTTGAATAGCAGAGGAAAAACTGAAAACATAATTCAATGCGACTGTACTATTTCGTCTTTGTATTTCAACATGGGTTCATTGTTAGCTGTTAGAGATCTACAGAGCTACATGGGATTCCCCTCTTGAAGCAAGGATTTAAAAAGACATGTACACAAAGAAGTTCCAAACAAACTTCAGCTCTGTTGTTACAGCAGTGCCCTTAGCAACAAGAAACTTAGCGACACAGTAAAGTTACGACGATAAAATATAGGCCAAGAGAAGCATCAAACACATTGACGGATTCAGAGAAGAAATGGAACTGACGCAGTGTTCAAAAGCCGACCTAGCATAGGATGAATGATTTTTCAGCAGATCTATACCTGTCTTGTGAGTAGCCAGCTGAAGGAACAAATGTACTGGGAAATTATCAGATCATCCTCACTGCAATAAAGGAAATTTGAAACAAAACGGAATGGGTTTTATAAACTTCTGACTTAACATTCGATTGATTATTAATGTTGTTTCGGCACCATCGAAGCACGTAGGCTTATATCCTACGGATTTTAAAACAAAGATTTTTTGTGTGTGTTGAGAATGTTGCTGTATAAACATTATTTACTTACTTCATTTTAGACTCTACAGACAGTGATATAATGAAAACAAGACACAGGAGTTTTATTTAAAATTTACCTTCATTAATGATAAACTCTTACATACAATAAAGTGTATTACTTAGTCCTCAAAGAAGTTAAAGAAAGAAGACGCAGAATAAGCCTAAATAAATTGTGTATAAATGCAAGAAACTCGTAGGATTATATTCATATCTTAAAGTCTAGAATATGAACTCTAAATTTACTTGCCATGTGTTCACAGAGACCTGGTAAAGAAGCGTAACTGCTCTATCGTACGCGTTTTACACAACGGGCTAAGGGCTAAGGAAAGCACAGATTCTGACATTTAATTCTGAATTATATGTAATCTGCTCATTGGAGCTGTGGATAAAAGAGCTTTTAGCACCTCATTCTAAATTAATAGCGTCTTCACTAGCGCTATGGGGATGCAACGCTCACTGCGTTTCTCGCTACAAATATGCTAGCAAGCTTATGTAGCCCTTCTACCGCTGGAACGTTGGTTCATACAAACAGGCCTATGCTTAGCTTAGTGAGTATCTTGAAGAAGGAATAAAGGAACTAGGCGGTGTTTCCTGTTTAATGTTTTTAGATTCGCATAAGAAATCTAATATTTTCCATCTAACACGTCAATTGAATTCTACCTAGGGCTATATTACACCATGTTCAATTTATTTCTAATGTTTTCGTGTGCTGATACGGAAATCCAGTAGCTTTGATATAAACTGTTTTGTTTGTTCATCACAAGTATACTCGCTTTGAAAAAAAATATGCCTCTTTCTGCTGCTTAACTAGCAAAATTAAACATGATAAATGTTAACAATTGTGCCAGCATGCCACACGACACAAACACATGGAGCGCGAGTCTTGGGCACGCAGCGCAAGCACACACAAACAGCCACCACTGAACTGCTCTAGCACTGCCGACACGGCGACCATGAATTGGATGCAGAGCAGTGACAGAGTGCAACAGAACATTGCACTGCCGCTATTGAATATTCAAAAGCTTTCATCATCTGTGAATTTGCATGAAGTTGCACTGCTCTTTGGAATAACACCCATATCACGCCTGCTCACAGTATTCTGTGAGCGTCATGGCCACCGCTACCGCTAACACCGACACACTGCCAATATCAGACCTCCCTGATCCTCCATGGAAAAGGTATAAAATTCTTGTATTCAAAAACATCATCAGTTTTACGAAAAAAATAAACACACCAAGATAGTCCCAAATATCGTATTTTGGAAAAAAATTGAAAAAATCTTTTACAAAAAGACACAAAAACCATGTAAAATTGATTGTATTCAAAAATTTCTTTATAACACTATTATCTAGTGCCTCAAAAATGAAAAACGCCAAGAGAAAAAATATGTTTTTTTTAAAAAGTTGCACAAGTGTCTCAAAATATCGGAAGGACAAATAATGAACACAATTTGTAAAACATCAACCCTTACTAGAACTACACTATTTGCAAGGGGAGCTATGATGATCTAAAGTAACTACGCATATAAAATATTTACAAGAACAGATCAATTATATAAGCAACAATTCTAGCCAACCATCAACAAACAGGAAAATGATAACGAGTCCTCCCTGAGGTGCATATGTGGCAAGATGTTCTCCCATTACACGGTGTATCGCACCTCCACATAGCTTCAACAGAATAATGGCGAGTCCCTTGCCCAGCACAAGTTCCAGACAACCAAAAGAGCCATGGCGAAATCAAGCACCACAGAATCAATATTTAAAAGATTAAACGACTATATTATACGACTGAAGTAAACGTTGGAAGATGAAATTATGTATTAATGCATTTATTGTGGCAGCCAGGATCAGTTTAGGCACTTTCATAAAAAGCATGTTAATAATTAGTTACAACATTCAAATATTTTTATGTGGATATTCATTAAGGTTTGGGCCTCAGTTCCGAGGTATCAGTGCTGTTTATACGCATTTCATTTTCTGTTTTGAGGGTTATATTGTTTCATTACTTTCTGCATCTCACTGTTTTGCAGTAATAATTTCATCTTCAATTTTTAGAATCGTCTCAATTAAATCTCGTTTATTAAACTGACTCCATATTATACATGGCGTCACATTGTATAAAAGCTGGGATGTGCTTATTTAATTTCATTTAGCAATCTACGTTTTGATGTTACCAAAGACGCACTGACATTACTATTAAAAACTGGCATTATTTTAATACAATTGCAGGATCTCCAGATAAATTAAGGGAATAAACTGTTTTAATCTGTGTAAAATGAAATTATTTGACGTCACAAAAACAGCTAAAACTTCCCAGCATTTAGGAAATGGCAGGATGATTCAAATATTTATATTATGTTCCGAGGGTGGTAAATCCACTTGTTAACTATATCTTTACCTCTAAAGAAACTGATAATATTAACATGGTGTTAATCCAGTCATTAGTCTTCATATCTTCAAATTTTAAAATGCTTATATAAAATAGTTGCATTTTAAACGTTGAAGTCAAACGTTAGACAACGTGCTGTGATATTTAAAAATGCACATTCGTGTACTTAAAATTCTCTTGCAAATCAACACCACTCACAAAATTTTTCACATAAAAATAATATTTAAATTATCCCTGCCGAGCGATTTTTATTCAATAAAATGATGGCGAATGCTTGGTTAACAGCAGTTTCAAACGGAATAAAATAGCCTGCATTTGGAGCACAAGAATTATTCTACGCACTGCAAATTGTACCCGTAACAGAGTAACTTACAAGTCGAACACTGTAAGTAAAATATTAATAAAATAATAAAAATATTATAATTTCCAAGACAGAAAATGGGAGATATTTCAAAGCTTCATACTTAAAAATTAAAGGACATTTATTTAAAGAAAAACTTCTCCCACGAGAATTTATACTTAATAAACTTAAAAGCAAGTAATTAATTTTACGCTTAAAATGTCTACTTTTCTGTAACTCCCAAAAGGCCTTCTTATCTCTTTTACTTCATCCCACCTGACCTCTCTTAAGAGACAAGTTATGTAACTGTCAGACATTCATGAAATAGTAAAAAGATATGCATGAAAATGTTTTACACTAGACTGACTTGGATTCTTACATAGCAGCTTTAATTTTTAAATTTAAAAAGGGAAACAAAAATGTAAATTAGACAAACCATGCGCAATTTCCGTGTTTAATATAACATGGTTCTACGTTATTCAGTCAGATTGAAGTTTCGTTAAGACGGAACCCCTGCTCACTTTAACTAGCAGGTGTAATTGAGGAAAAACACATTCTGAATTATTCCATCTATTAATCATATTCGGACTCTTACTCTGGTAATTGAGGTTTCTTTCCTTCCATGTAAGTTACACTTAGTTGTCTTCGGAAAAGTAAGCATCCAATTATGAAGTCTCTGTATGGTAAATAAATATAGGCTACATCCTTGTTGTATATATATAAGTATGAAAAATTCAGTTATAATGGGCAAAATGGTTTTGTCGGAATACATTAATTGTACTCATCTATTCTGCTGAAAATAAATAGCATTCCTTTCGAAGTTCTACAGGACCTACACCTGTCGTCTGTCTACTTTGCTATTTGTCTTCATACACTTCGGCTCCTTAGACGAATCTATAATTCAATCCACTTATTACATTTCATGGAAAGGCTAAAGGAGCTAAATATTTTTAACTACATAAATCTGCAACTATAACTTCATTAAATTAAATAAACGACGACATATTCGTGTTTGACGGATGTTACTTTGGCTGGTAGACTACACAGCAAAGGAAGATAATGATATTTGAAGTTTTCATGCAGGATTTTACTGCCTTCAGTTCTAGTTGAGAAATACTCTGAACGTACTGGTAAAGGTTGCTGTCGGCATGCCTTTTTTATACTGAAGTTATTCACCTCGCCATAAGTTCTTTAACGTTTCGTAAATGTAGTTTGAACGTTTCAGCTTCAAGTGCATTGGATATTATTATTATTATTATTATTATTATTATTATTATTATTAGGACATTCTGAAAAATTCATCGTTCTCAAAGAAAATGTGCTGACGTTTTCATAAGTTACTTTGTACTCTTTTTCAGTAGGATTCTTTACGGATGTATGCATTTCATTGACAGAACATTTAAAGAGTTTCTGACGCTGCTAGAATCATATTAAAAAATGGAACAGGAATTATTTAAACCACTGAAACAAATAATAGTGTATTTATACATTGCTGTTAAACTATCTTTGCGGGTGTTGTTTTACACTCATTCAATGTAAATGTAAGTCATTTTACTTCTTGTAACTGGCAGTATTGGTTTGTTTCACATGTTCAATGGAGTATAACTGATTATTCAAAAGCGACCATAATATTTAAAATTATATCACACAGTGAATAGAACTTCGGAGATGTTCTAACCTTTGTTCTTAAAAAATTACGACTTTATCAACTAGGAGTATTTGTGGTTTGTTGGAGACTGCATAAAATGAAAGGTACTTTATGGTTTAGGATTACAATCCGATTAATAAATGCCAAGCTTTGTGTGTTTAGAAATAGACGTACATTATTAAAGTAAAACAGTGTTAACACATTTACCTTTATAATTTCTTATGGGCACTAAATCTAGAGTAAAGCAGGCTAAGTAAGGAAAACAAACCATGCAACAGGCAAGTATCTTGTGTTCTTCCGTGCATATACTGAAAGCATGGTAAGAAGGGACAAGGTTTATACTAAGGTTTTATATTGCTCTTCATACGACCAGGCTTTCACACATATATACTAGTTATATTCTGTTTTATTGCAGCGAATTTTTAATGTTTAACTGTCAAAGCTTTCACAAGTATTTCGTGTTAATAGATTTAAATCGCTGACGACCGCAAGTCTCACATAGACTATTATCGTTGTAGTTAGAAATGATTCTGCATGTTTATGGAATTATTAGCAATATTATATTAAGTGGAGTTTTGTCATTTGGTGCTAACGCCAGGCAGCGTTTCTTAATCACGTTTACTTCCGGCCAATTTTATACCTTTCCCACGTGTAACCACGTAAAACCAGGGAGATGAACCAACATTTCTGTTTCTAAGTTTCTCATAAACGAATATAGTGTTGGTAACGTTAGGAAAAGAATTTCCCTTATTTCTTTTCATACTTATTACATTTTATATCAAATAAGAGCCATGGATACTGTGACTTGTAAGTGTAGTATTACACTAATAAACTTTATACTCATTTTAAAATTTGGAACTTAGTTTAACTTTAAAAAAAAAACTGATTGTAATTAGCATTCAGACAACACAGGTCGATGTCAACATTCGCTACTAAATGTGTTAACGGTCGTAAGGTGCTCGTCGGCTCACAGCCAAAGTAGCACTGCTTGTTTATCTATACTTACTACACTTACATGTACAGGTGCAAATATTGTTAAGGCCCACGTTGAATTCAATATGCTGGCATGAAATATACCTCACCACTTTCAAGCAGGTAGGTAAATTCTTTTATTTTCCGTTACCAACACTGTCAACGAACAAACAGGCGAATGTGGTTGGGGTGGATGCTTTTCTTTGTAATTAGTTGAAATGTTTGTCTTGCCATTCAGAGAATTTTTGATCGTCACCTTAAACCCGTCATAGGTCCAACTTCCTAACTTCAAAACGCACGTCTGTACGTCGTATGGGAAAAATTCGACATCGATTGCGCACGAGGATTTATAAACGGCCGGCGGTTGCCACACCACGAGGCCATTGTAGTACACGGTGGCCTTCGTTTTTATCGTCACTTCGTAGCTGCCGTCGGCGCTGTAAGCAACAATACCATCAGCCACCATCACATCAGCATCATTCGTCTAACAGAAGGAGGGACCGAAGATTGCCGGAGATGCATGAAGCGCTGGAGCCTGGCGAAGTAAGTGCGGGTCACGGGGAAGAAGCAAACACAATATTAGTTTAGTCGAAGAAAAGCTTGGTAAAACGGAGCAGCCAAGTCGGTAGAGCGTCGGATCGACCAGTTTATGAACTATGGCCCTAACACTATCGGTGACATTAATATACTTGAAATAGCGTAGGGAAAAATAATGAATCGTGATGAGTGGTTCGTAGCCTTATCGGCTATCGGGTATATCAAGTAAATGAATTTCCGTGACTGAATGCCTTGTTATGTTTATACACGTAATTTATTTATTGAATAATTACAGCGTAAACATTCATAAGCCTAATAGGCCTAAATTAAAGACAAATGGACAAAATAAAATTTAATATCGGTCTCAACATTTTTATGCACACTGTAACTGTAGACTTACATGTTTATACAGATCAGTGAATCCCAAATGTGATTCTAAATGAAGCCAATTTACTCTTCGTCCGAATAGCATTAAGGATTTCTATTTGCTTTACAAACAGCAATTCTTTCTTGTAAACGTTAACAAAAAGTCGATATTTCTTTCTTTGATAAACTGGCTTTTAACAACGGAGGGGGCGGGGGACGCGGTGAAGAGCGTTCAACAGCACGGGTGTCGCAAGCAAGGATACCCAAAAAATTGCACTCCGGAGAATTTTCACTGTTGACCTCTTTAATGATAAACTTCAGACTGCTGCAGAGTAGGCTATCAGTAACGAACATACAAATTATGTGCCTCTCGAACTTAGACATTTGTTCTCAACCAATACATCAAACAATAAAATACCTTTAATATAATCTTTCAAAGAGACCTGTAATGCATTAAACGTAAATTTCACAAAGGTCTGGTGACTTGGCAGGTCCGTACACCAAACTTTTCGTAGGCGAATATGAAATAAGAAAAGAAAACTAAGATGGAGCAAACAGACAGAGATGACGTCACACCGCGTCGCTCCCTTACCTTGAAGCCGTCATAGGTCCAACTACCGAATTTCAAAACGCAGGTTTGCTCGTCAAAGGGGAAATATTCTACGTCTATCTCACAAGACGACTTGTAAATGGCCGGCGGTTTCCACTCCACCAGCCCTTGGTGGTAGATCGTTGCCTTGGTAGCCAGGGTAACCTCGAAGTTGCCATCCGCGCTGTGGGTGGAGAAAAACAACAACAACACAGACTGAGGCCGATTGTACGTGACCTCACTGGGTCACTCATCACCAATCCAAAGGCAACCTGAGATCACTCCAGTGTAGTCAAAATGACAAACAATGAAACCAGTGAAAATTTCCAGGAATATGGAATGTCAAATGATGGAAAGTATTAGAATTATTTCAAAGGAAGTTAGCGAAGGATCAAAAGACTCTGGCTTTTCAAAGGTAACAATGGTAAAACCGGAAACAACATAGGTTATAATAAAGGTACAGGAGTGTTAAACTCAAACATGACGTAAATAAACTTTACGGATAGGACGTGATATCAGAAGAAGGCTCTACTTACGGCCGACTTCAAATGAAGTAAACAGATGCAATTGTGACACACTTATGAGCAACATGCACTCTGTATGGTAGTTACTTTCAGCTGTCAGGAGTAGAAAGTTCGTAAGAAACTAATAAATTTCTCTAAAGTGTAAACAGGAGCCTGCGTGGTTTGTAATCACTCAGAAGGCCACCAGAAAGCTCGTACAGCGTACTTAGGCAGATCGTATGATAATGTTCTAAAACAAAGACATCAACAGTTGTGTAATCGAAAGTCACGGTTCATTACATGCGTGTGCATTATCATAGACTGTGACGTATGTTACTGAATGTGTGCTGCTACATGATTACATACAATGCATTACAGTAACTGGTGAGAAAACAAAATTGAAGTCATATTCGTTTGTTCATTTATGCGCTCATAAATGCCCTGAATTGCGTCGTTAAAAAAATTTGCCTTGATTAAATCACGGTTATACTTGGATCTCCTCACAAGCATTACGAATAGGACCTAAAGTAACTTACGCTAGGGCCGTGCCGTGGCTCAGGCGGTTAGTCGCCGGCCTTTCACCGCGTAGGACTGGGTTCGATCCCAATCATTCCATGTGGGATTTGTGGTGGACAAAGTGGCACTGGGACGGGCTTTTCCCCCAGTACTTCGATTTTCCCCTATCAATTTCATTCCATCGATGCTACATTAAAAGAAAAAACGAAAAAACTAATCATCTTCATCACAGGGTTGCACAATAAGCCTCAAGGCTGCGGTGCATCCGTAGCATCTGCTGCGGGCCCCTTCATAAAAAGAAAACGTAAGCTAACATATAATTTGTACCTCACTGACATAACCACTACCACACAGGACAAGTAAATCATCAAACAAAAATAGCAACGTACTGCCTTAAGTCCGATGTGTTAAGGGTCAGCAGAATCGCCGTAGAGTCGCTGAAAAAAAATGTGCGCCAATATTCAGTATAGTCGCTACTAACGCAAGAAAAGTTTTAAAACAGTAATTTACCGAGCAGTGGTAAGATATATACAACACTGACTAAAAGCTGTGGGTTCACAACAGCCCACAGATAACTGGTTGATGAAAAAAAATCCCCCAGTAAATGTTATTTTAAGCAAAAGGGCTCTTCAATAAGGACTCCTCTATACATATGTGTGTGGGGGGCGGGGTGAGGCGCTGGAGGGCTTAGATAACGGGAAGCAAGTAGGTGCGTTTTGTTTCGGCTAAAAGCGTTAGTATACAGCACAAACAATTAACACAAAAATGAGACCACATTTGCGTAGGGAATCTTTGCGCTGCAGTGATGTAGCCGCGATTAAATCACATTTTGTTGCTTTCATTCTGATGCATCACCATCAGAACAAATCGACACGCACCACCGACTCGGAAACAATTGCTGATTCAAAATCTAATGATATATGATGCAGCTACAGAATAACGACATTAAGAGAGACAGTTATAAACTCTTCGCCCTTACGCACACATAAATTTTAATGAAGAAGAACTTATATAAAAACCTTTGTTTTTTAATGTCTGTAGGCGAAGACAGTCACTCGCCTGTAAGAAATGACAGACAGGCTTTCTAAGCCAGGCTATTATTGGCGCTGGGCGCTAGTTAAGAGCAAGGGCTTTAAAAGATTGAAGCCTGTCCTGAAACATCTCTCCCATTATCGACAAAATCAGAAAGGTGAGGGGATCAAAGAATGAGACAAGAGGTTTAAGGGTCTATAGTTCTATGAGGTTTGTGGCTGCAGTGTTGGAAGAGGGGATGAGCCATGACTCAGAAAGCATGACATACTCGTTCTTTAATATAATGACCCTACATTCATCCCCAAAACAGAAGATACTGGAAATTGAAAGAGGAAGCACTAGATCGCACCTTGTGGAGAACTCGCTTTGGAAGAGGCTACGGACCTGTCGTAAGACAGACTACAGAATGAATGAATTCATCCCCAGTGACGGAGAACGCCTTTTAAACAAGCCCAGTAAGAAAATGACAGATTATTGTCTTCCAATGCTTTTAACTGAACGGACAGACGTATAACAAATCGATAACAAGTAATTACTGAACGTAGTGACATATCAGTATCTCCACTAGTAGCCAATACGTGTGGTTTGTAACAACCTCCAGATCTGCACTTAAAACTTTACTTAATTCACAACATACAGAATTCTGTCATGCGGACATGTAGCCTAATAATATTCCAAATCTATCTCCTTATAAAATTGTACAAACTTATGTAGACCTGTATTATCAAACACTTCCTACAACAATGACCTTAACAAAAGTTGTACAATTTTATAAAGAAATTCCAGGTGCAACCGGTAAGTGCCACCTCTAGACACTACTTCCATATTTGAAGTTCAGATGGTTAACATGCTGTTCATACTACCTATAGAAAATGTCATCATCATCATCATCATCATCATTCTTCTTCTTCTTCTTCTTCTTCTTGTTCCACACATGTGTTAGACCACGTTGTCTGTTACGGTCTCGAGCCATCTTTTTGCCGGACGCCCTATAGATCTTCTGCCCCGAGGCAGGTACTGCAGAATTTGTTGGGGATCCTTCATCTATCCATTCTGTTGACATGATCTCTCCAGTTCTGGCTTTACTTGTGTATTCTAGCACAGGTTCCGTTCTTGAGTTCTTCTTCTTCCATTACTTCCTCATTTCGTTCGTGGTGCCATTTTGTACAACCCACTATACGCCTCATAAACCGCATTCTGCTGCTGTGATTCTGGTTTGTGTAGAAAATGTACAAGTGTTAATTTGTAGTTGGTGACAGCCTCACTGTATATACTGGAATATTTGAAGGAATGTGTTGTGAAGTTCTTCACAAAACTTCTCGTTGTTTCTGAGGTATATCAGAAGGGGTTTGACCGGTCAGTACCTTCTACATGCCCTCCTAATTACCTGTAAATGGAGTCTATTAGTGTAAGTGCATACTTAAGTGTTCCGTCTCACGTCCTGTAAAGTTTGTGGGGAACCACAACAAGACAAACATAAGGTTATCCTCAGTCACGATGGAAACAATCTGAAGTGACACGTGCTGTGAGTTGACTCTGCAGCATGACGTCAGTAAACAATCTGAAGTGACACGTGCTGTGAGTTGACTCTGCAGTATGACGTCAGTAAACAATCTGAAGTGACACGTGCTGTGAGTTGACTATGCAGCATGAAAGTCAGTAAACAATCTGAAGTGACACGTGCTGTGAGTTGACTCTGCAGTATGACGTCAGTAAACAATCTGAAGTGACACGTGCTGTGAGTTGACTCTGCAGCATGACGTCAGTAAACAATCTGAAGTGACACGTGCTGTGAGTTGACTCGCAGCATGACGTCAGTAAACAATCTGAAGTGACACGTGCTGTGAGTTGACTCTGCAGCATGACGTCATTAAACAATCTGAAGTGACACGTGCTGTGAGTTGACTATGCAGCATGACGTCAGTAAACAATCTGAAGTGACACGTGCTGTGAGTTGACTATGCAGCATGACGTCAGTAAACAATCTGAAGTGACACGTGCTGTGAGTTGACTCTGCAGCATGACGTCAGTAAACAATCTGAAGTGACACGTGCTGTGAGTTGACTATGCAGCATGACGTCAGTAAACAATCTGAAGTGACACGTGCTGTGAGTTGACTATGCAGCATGACGTCAGTAAACAATCTGAAGTGACACGTGCTGTGAGTTGACTCTGCAGTATGACGTCAGTAAACAATCTGAAGTGACACGAACTGTGAGTTGACTCTGCAGCATGACGTCAGTAAATAATCTGAAGTGACACGTGCTGTGAGTTGACTCTGCAGTATGACGTCAGTAAACAATCTGAAGTGACACGTGCTGTGAGTTGACTCTGCAGCATGACGTCAGTAAACAATCTGAAGTGACACGTGCTGTGAGTTGACTCCGCAGCATGACGTCAGTAAACAATCTGAAGTGACACGTGCTGTGAGTTGACTCTGCAGCATGACGTCATTAAACAATCTGAAGTGACACGTGCTGTGAGTTGACTATGCAGCATGACGTCAGTAAACAATCTGAAGTGACACGTGCTGTGAGTTGACTATGCAGCATGACGTCAGTAAACAATCTGAAGTGACACGTGCTGTGAGTTGACTCTGCAGCATGACGTCAGTAAACAATCTGAAGTGACACGTGCTGTGAGTTGACTATGCAGCATGACGTCAGTAAACAATCTGAAGTGACACGTGCTGTGAGTTGACTATGCAGCATGACGTCAGTAAACAATCTGAAGTGACACGTGCTGTGAGTTGACTATGCAGCATGACGTCAGTAAACAATCTGAAGTGACACGTGCTGTGAGTTGACTATGCAGCATGACGTCAGTAAACAATCTGAAGTGACACGTGCTGTGAGTTGACTCTGCAGCATGACGTCAGTAAACAATCTGAAGTGACACGTGCTGTGAGTTGACTCTGCAGCATGACGTCAGTAAACAAATCAATAGCGATGTGCAGACAGGTCAAGGAAACGCACTCATTACTTTAATTGGACTTTTCACACGGATGTGACTATTGCCTTGTTTAGAACTGTAATTGTTATTCTCAGCACCTCAGGAAATTAAAATAACTTTTCGAGGTGCTGAGAATAACAATAACAGTAACAACCATAATAGCAATATAAACAACTACGACACCAACAAAGGAAATAATACTAAAAGAATTGTCTGTAAATAGTGTGAAAGCTCGGATTGTTCAGTCTGCATATCCTCAGACATTGCATCTGAAATCATACAAAAATAACCAACTAGCTCCACACAGCAGATTTCTAAAATTGTGTAAAGGTAAATTTCTCTCTGTGCACGCCATGAGCGCATACAGATGGAGAAACGGAAGAGCTCCACTCATTCTTAAACTCGGCACAGGTGGAGGTGAGGGCATATAATCACCCTCCGGCCGCTGTAACCCCGGAAAAAGAATTCCCTGTACCCACTGAATAGGAGGCAATAACAAGAAGTTCGCTTTAGAGAATGCGAAGTTTCGGATTTATTCAGTGTATGTAACCTCAACCAATACATTTGACGTCGCACAATAACAACCAGTAATTTTCTTGAGCGACATCTTGAAAGTGTGCATACAGTTGTCACTTTGTCCATACTTGCTACATGTCACAGCCGTTCTTTGATCATCGTAATAATATCTGGCAACATTTAAAAATTATGAAGTTGCGCATTAAGTAATTTTCTACCCTCCTGGTGCTTCATCTCCTTTAGATCCAAATGTTGTCTTATCCTCAGTAGTTTGTTCCGTTTCCATAACAACAGAAACTTGGTTATGGCGTCACCAAAAACCGAGTAAGATGCGAGAATTATTATGAATACGAGAGAAGAGGGTGAAGCGGAAAGCAATCGTGACCCATTTTAATAGAGAATCCAGGCATTCGCCTGGGGAAACTCGGCAATCGATGAACGGGGTCTTGCGAATACGAAGTAGGAACTGTTTTCAACTGCACACCCACATTCGATGGGAGGCTTCGAGACATGATAAACGATGTTAGTATAAAGACGTACTATGGAGAGTTGTTTGGGAAAAGACCATAATTAGAACATGTTACTATCCCTCGGTTCGTCTTCGTGGTATCCGTATTATAAAATATTCACCTGCAGGCCCGAAAAAAAGACAGATTTATCTCTGAAATCTAACGTTCTTACGGCCGTTATATTAAGACTTATTTCGTGACTCCAAAATGCAATTTCAGTTTAGGACGTCTTGATAAGATAATTAGCTTAGGGCTCGAACAGAGGGTTTCATTCTCACGTCTAGGTCTCTTTCCCCGCGAGTAAAGCGGCCTGATCATCAAGCTCGGCACTCAGCTCCATCTAGTATCAAGATTAGGAATCTATGCGATGTGACAGTTATGAGCTTGTAGTCCTTCATGGCATGGAGTTTAGGCAGAATTTGAAAATTACGTTTTACACTGACAATGTACGATTCATAAGTTTTACCAATCTGGTATTTCCTTAACAGGAAAGTAGGCCTGTAATGTACGAAACCGATTTTAAATACGTACATCAGCTTTCGATTACAGAACCCAAAGTTTGAACGCCGATAATACCAACAAGAGAGGCAATGTACGTAACATCGAGGCGCATTCGCGTAACCGTTGTTGCCGTGGAAAAGCAATAAGCATTACATATTCTGAGTGTGTGTCATCTGTGGCCTGTCTGGCTCTACTATATTTTTCCACATTATCTCATGAACGGCAAGATTTTCGGGAAAAAGTTATTGAATATAGAATGCGTGTTTTGATTTTCTCTACAACTTTTGTCTGAAATATTTCTCATTCTAAGAAGAATTGACCGAGATATTGTCATAAATGTACATACGTTTTCATGTAAAGTAACCGTTTCTCTTGCCAGATTTTAATGAAACTTGAATTTTCTCCACAGATTTTCGAAAAAACTCAAATATCTAATTTCACGAAAATCCGTCCAGGGGCAGACGAGTTGTTCCATGCGGACGGACGGACGGACGGACAGACATGAGGAAGGTAATAGCCGCTTTTCGCAATTCTGCGAACGCGCCTAAAAAACCGGAAGTGGACACGATCTCAAAAGATTTCAACCCAATTCATGAAAATCTATTTCCGCTAAATTAATTTTAACGTTATATCCATATCTCCTTCCATGATGTCCCACGTAGCTTCATTCTCGAAATTTTCGTACGCATCTCTTGTTAACATATCCGAGCTGTATGCCGAAAATGTCGTAAATCTCATCTGTTTTCACTTTCCTAATAGCACTTGGTGGCCGATCCCAGTGGCCGCGCGGTCTAAGGCGTTGGTCTACGGCCGCTCGCTTGCTGCGATTGTGGGTTCGAATCCCACCGGGGGCATGGATGTCTGTCTCTTGTAAGTGTTGTGTGTTGTCAGGTAGAGGTCTCTGCGACGGGCTGGTCACTCGTTCAGAGGAGTCCTACCGAGTGTGGTGTGTCAAATGTGTGTGATCGTGAAACCTCGAAAAATGAGGAGGCCTAGGCCCTCAAGGGCTGTCGAGCCATTGGAAAAAAAATAGCACTGAGTGAGATGCATCTAGTGTCATATTCCTCCATTCAGCTTTTGAATACTGATCCCTGTCTTAAAACAGTGTTCACCCTCAGATAAACTAAACGGTGTGTAACAGAGCCATAGGACTGGTAAAATGCTTACTTACCTGAATAAAACGACTAATAAGTATTACTTTGATGTGTTACTATTTTGTTCCTTCGTATAATTAGTTTAGTTTGGTTTATTCAGACATTATTACGCCCAATTCTAAATCCGTATCTAAAGACAATAAAAAGGCAAACATTTTGGTAGATTGTATATTAAACCAACAAAATGCACCTTCACTATCAAATTTTAATAGTAATATATAATTTCCCTACATATGTTTCGGTCTGCCTATACCATCATCAGGGGGTTCAAACTACATTTAATTCACATCCATAAGTTCACTGTGTTATCACACTTATTATAGTTCGGTGTTTATGTAAGTAAGATCATTGTATAAACACTTTCTAAAATTACTTATTTAACGTATATTGTGTCATATATAAAACACACTGCATATAAGACTTTGAAGGCTCGTCAATGTTTAAAAGTTAAAATCGTCAACCTGGGTATCACAATTGGCTTGTTGTATTTGTTCATGTTTTTGCATCATTTGAAGTTTTCTTGTTTTTGCTGTGAAAGAAATAGATATATATATATAATTACAGTTATTTTCTCTTATTTAGTTCTTATCTATATCAAGAAGAATATCAAATTTTGTTATTGAATGACATACCTGTTGTGTACTCTGTGTTATCGCGAGTTGTGAAGTGTACTGTATAATGAGTGTGATAACAGTGAACTTATGGATGTGAATTAAATGTAGTTTGAACCCCATGCTGGTGGTCTAGGTAGACCGAAACATATGTAGGTTAAGTTATATATTACTATTAAAATTTGATAGGGAAGGTGCATTTTGTTGGTTTAATATACAGTGAGATTAAAATACACGGTGAAGGTCATATAAAATTTTGGTAGATATCCGTCAACTGCTTTAAGTTATAAGTTTAAACGTGTTATGTAAAACATTTATTAAATGGCGAAATTAGAAATCTTGGAATTGAATAATCTAACACTAAGTGTTTTGTTAAGGTGTCGCAATGGTAAAGCAAATTTCCAGTAGTTTATACTCTGGCAGCCTTTACTTTGTAATTTGTAGGTAGAATCATGTTAGATAAAACTTTTCAGAGCTGAAATCACATCCAATTTGTCAACTCTGCCTTGTTCAAGAAGGTTATGTCACGTGTGATTTGTATAATGTAGGCCTACATTCCCTGCTAATTGAGCTCGCTTCGATATTAATTATAAGTTTTACATAAAAGACTTTCTGTAGCTTTAGGAAGAAAGACGTCTATTTACTGTACAAATCACACAGTACTAAGTTTAAAATCCCTAATGGGCTATTTATTAAAGTGAAGGAATTACTAATGTCTTTGACGATGAAGAAAGTCTTGTTCAAGTAACCGTAAACCAAATTATAAATAATAACGACCATTTAAAATTCAATGCGTCACTAAGCACGAATCCAATTAGCATGAATCTGAACACTCAAGTGGATAGCGCAGGCTGTTAATGCATTCCGTGACAGCTTTTACATCAAAATAAAATGTGAAGTTCACATTTCTGGGAAACAATTTCTCGACTTGTTCAACCTTTCAGTCGCCAATTTATCAGTTTTCCTGACGACCAAGTTTCGTCGCCATGTTTCGGTCGGTAGGTGGCTTACAGAAAAATTATTCTCCATGACAAAATAATGAGATATAAAACACGAATGTAAAGTTTTACATAACGCTATAAGAGTAAAAGAAAAGTTGTCTCTGTGCATGCCATGAAATCATATTAGGAAGTGGAGGTACAGTCCACTCATGCTTAACCTCGGCGTATATCGTGGCAAGTGGTCAGCCTCACGCCCAGGCCGTTTTACCCCCGGAAAGTTTCGCCCAGATACCTATTGTATGGGAGGGGATAGGCCCCAGATCCGGTAGTCCAACCTGTAGCCTAGTCACTATACCGACTGCACTACTCAGGTTGCAAAGTTTATTCGTTCCACAGTTCATACAAGAAACAATACACAGGCATGTATTATGTACATAAAATTAAGACTGTTTCTCCAGTCTGAAAACAGCCTAATAAAGGAATTTGAATTGAAGATCTTCCGGAAGTGCGGTGCCTGTATCAGCCTCAACATAATTTAGTAGCATATGTGAAGATTATTTATGAATATGTGTAGGTCATTATCAACATTACCACGAATTGATAGTTATATTAAAATCAAATTTAAATAAACTGGAAAAGAACATGACAGCAAGTGAAATAAAAACTGGATCCGTCTTATCACATAACATCGTCTGTTGGACACTCCGCTACTAATTTGTTTGGCACTCCTCTGCTCCTTCATGTGATGCCGAGAACGTGCCTTGACGTTTGCTACTAGAGCTGAAGTTTACGTATCTTCCTCCAACAAGATTACTGTTAGACCTGATTCGAATGTACGCAGCCTATATATTTGATGCAGTGCCGTTAAATAAGGTACAATATGTGTTTATCAACAGCGAATAACGACATCTACGGCTGGTATATGCATATTGTTCATGCAGAAGCATTTTTATCTCTCTGGCATGTTTATACACTACACATACGCTAACGCTTCTTGTAACGTTTAGAGTTGTTAATGGTTAACAACAGCAACAAAAAAAAACAGCAATGGAAGGTAAGCTTACGTCGACTGTGCGGTATTAACCATTTTTTAATATTTAAAGTTTATAATTTTGGTATAGCTTAATGTAGCTCTCTTTCCAGAAATGTTTACATCTTTTGAGGACAGACACTTTTTCCGAAATGTGTTGCTATATGCAAAAAAGGGTTGGTTTTGCAATTATATTTTGTGTCCCACATTCAGCATTCAGTACTGATATTGAAAGCCGCAACATCTTCCCGTTTAAATTTCAAGCGCATTTATTCTACAAGTCTTTATTATATTTTTCTAAAACAGGTTTTCCCACTGGGTTTGCCTCAAGAACTTCATGTTTGGCGAATATTTTCCTTTTCAATAGCATACTGAAACGCCAGAACACGAAATAACACTTTCAGTACACGGCTACAACTACCTGCAGCACATTTATGTCAAACGGCCGGGTGTTCGGAATGACTACTGTCCAACAGCTTTGTTACGTGTGAGAGGGAGCGTGGCAGAGTAATGGGTTTGTGTAATGGAAACTACATCACCCCCTCTGACAAAGACAGGAATGGCGCACTGCAAGTACAGAATTTGGCTTGATTACTGCTTGTGCTGAACTAACTAAGCTTAACTAACTGATTAATTAACTGAGCAACTAATTCAAATACTTCTGTGTAGCATAGTCCATCGTCAGAAGCTGTTAGTTGCTCGACTGAGCAAGAAATTCCACGCCTACAATTGAATATGAAGTTTCAACATCGTGTTCAAAAAAAGTCCACAAACAGACCCTATCCCGAGCCACTTTAATCCAATACATACATCTACACGAGCTGTTCCTTTAACAGATATTTTGATATTAGCCTCCAACTACATTTAAGTTTCCCTAATGGTTTCCCGCCTTCAATTCGCCAAACTAAACTGTTGTCGCATTTCACAATCCCTGCATTGAATTCCACCAGATCCCTCTAATCTGTACCGTCAGTGAATGCAATAAAATCCACCGTCCATTCAGTTCGTTAAACGTTACTTAAAATCCTGTAAGTATAAATATAACTGCATCCGAAAACTCAAATCGTCTGGGATATAACACTGTGTAGCTTGGCAAGTAGTTCTTCTTGGACTGACTGACCCTGAAGATGACGACACCACGATCCTTCGAAAAGTCGGTAACAACTCACCGAACGACAAAGCGTCTTATTCCAGAAGACTTTAGTTTTCAGAACGATAGCTGCGAGAATCTCAAATTTTTGTATCAATGCGCCTACTTTTAATAAAATGTTTAATTTAATTTAATTTGAGTTTATTATACAAACCCCGAATAATGCCACTCTATTTTCACCGCAGTTTGTGGCGGTAGAGCTAGAGTGGCAATATTTCCAGCTTGGCGTAATTAATGTGGATTTTCTGTTCACAGACTTTCATGGGCGCTAAGTGAGGGTGGCGCTGTACTTATTTTACATTAAAAATTACTTTAATGAGCTATTAAAGTTCTTCTGCAAAGCATTAAATACGTTGGTAATTAGCGCCATATACTTATGGTTCCGAAAGACTGGTCTTCAAAATTAGAAAAAAGGGTTTAATTTTCTCATAAGAATAATATTAGAGAGCCGAAACTTTATTCTATGGATAAGCAAATCAGTGGATGGTCCGAACTCTTACAGGTCTGTCACACTTACCAATTATATACGAGTAATTTCACACAACACACGAAGGATATCAGTACACAAGTCTGTAGCCGTGTTTATAATAATTTACAAGGAGTCGAAACACTACCAATTTATAAACTCGACTATGTAGCGCGGCCGGTACATTTTTATTTTACAACGATTTTCCAGTTCCCAACTGCTTCTTAATGTTTTTTTCTAGGACATGTCTTCAGGAAATTTAAAGTGAATTAGGATGGGATGGAACTGAATGGTCTGAATCAGCTACTAGTTTATGGTGATAAAATTCAGTGGGGAAAAACAAAAATGGCCGCCTTTAAACAGCAAAGCATAAATCCTCCTAACAGATCAGAAAGAGACTTTTTAGAAGAAAATATAAATATAACCAAATATATGAACACGAAAAGAAACGAAACAGTAAGAAAGTCGTAATATAGGCGTAGAATTTTCTATGTGTAAAAAGTCATTTGCCAATGTTTAAAATTCTTATACGCCTACCTGGAAATAAAATTAACAAATGGAAAGGAAATTGATAACACATTTCCGGGAAACATAAATTCTGAAAGAGACTACTGTTACTCATTTTGAAAACCGTTATGATCTCGTGGACTTCCCACAAGGCTGAAGTTCAGGACATAAAATATGAAACCTGCCAGTTCTTCTGTGAATGAAGAACATGGTCTTTTACTTGGAGGGAAGAATATGTATTACAGACTTTTAAAATGAATGTGCTAAAGAAAAAATGCAGACCTACGTAAGACGATGTAACTGAGCACTTTAGGATCTCGCATTATGAGAAACTCTTAATATTTATACAGTCACATAATATTGTTAGTATAGTGAAGTGCATAAAACTACAATGGGTTGGGCATGTGGCTGGGAAGAGGGACAAAACGAATACATAAGAATTTTTGTCATAAAGCTTCATGGAAAATGCTCATAGAATGTAATATGAAGAAAGAGATGAGACGGTGATACTACAATGACTCTTAGGGAGGTAGATTGCGAGGTGAAAGGTGGATGGCACTGGTTCAGGACCGTGTCGAGTGGTGGATGTTTGTACCAGTGCTAGTCATGTAGGTCATGTGCATAAGACGAGTGAATATAGGGCCAATCATTTGTTTCAACTCGAGAACGGCAGGATGGATTTTAATGAAATTTGGTACGTAAAATACGCAACTGCGCGTCGCCTCAATCTCATACGTTTTAAATTCCTAAATAAACGGTAACTATGTGACGGAGGCGAAAAAACCTTGTGAGACGGGAGCAAAAGCAAAGACATTATCGACAAGGGGTAACCATGGTAACCAACAATGACGTGGTATAAACAATAAAAAAACATATTAAGAGGACTAAACGCAGACGCCCTGACGATAGTAATCGTAACACCATAGGAAGTACCGTAATGGTAGACATCAAAGTAACGGTTTGAAATTCGTGGAATTTGCGCCTATTTAGAATGGCAAACCGCAAGAGAAGGCATATGAAATTGTGGCAGTCTTTATGGACTGCACATTTCTAAACGTGTTAAAATGCTAGACTTTTATACAGTTTATAACAGGTTCCAAAATGTATAAAATTGACCTATTTTCCAAATACCTATCAAGATGAAGATTCGTGTTTTCCCGGGGGTGGGGGGGGTGGGGGTGGATGAGCTTTAATCTGCTACGCCACCGCCGTGAAAAACTCATATCTCGCACCTGTCACCACGCAAGACGTAAAAGAAGAATCAATGAAGCCCGCATTTGTTCCATCTTCGCGCAATTTCGCACTTCCATCATGTTGACATTGTTCAAGACAAGGAATTAATACATGCATGCCAAGATGGCAGGGATTATAATGGTATGTTGTTCAGACAGAGTTCCACGAATCCCATCTGTTCCAACGTCATCGAAATCTACAAAATGATTTGAGAGATGAAGCATATAGAATAAAAGACACACACAGACGTGGCTTTCCAATTGTGGTGTTTGCTCAGTTTGGTTATTGTGAAGAAAGCCTGCGAACAGGAATCCTATTGTGTTACCTACATACATTAAGTTGTGCGTGACAAATTATTATGCCACATATATCTATGCTTACCATAAAGGCACTTTTAAAACAACTTTAGATATGACATTAGTGATTAGGTGCAAATGCATCCACATTCATCACAGAGCAAAGGGCCCTCGTACCCTTCACACTGAATATGGGTTAGAATAGCCATCGATCTATGCTGAATGTGCCGATAAAATAACACAAACCAGAGTCCCTGTAAGGAGCTGAAACTGATTTCTGGACCTACGGTGTAGCAGATATTTTGTTGTATTCTAGAAGTCCCGAGTTCGACAACAGAAAAGAATCCTCAAAAATGTTTCGCGCTTGATCCTAGTGTTGCGAAGTATCTGTCGTGACATAATCTTACACCAGAGCAACTTCCTCTATGACATTTTCCGAATCAATTAAACCGTTTTTAGTTGATACTAAAATATCTACACAGTTGATAACACGTGGTTGTATGACGCTACGTCTTGAATTCACCACCCAGTTCAGAATCAGCTAAGTTATTCATAATTTATCTTACGGAATTAAAATTACACTGAAACTACCACTGGAACTGCATCAGATTTGTTACAAGAATTTATAAAGTTAGGTTTATGAAAGTTTGTAATTAATAAAAGCCACATATGTTTTAAAGATTATACTCATTAACCCTTCGGAGCGGAGTCCTTCTTGAGAACCTAACAGATCCTCAACTAGTAAGAAATGTTCTACATTTTGTGGAAAGTAAACGTTTTATTATCGCGCTCAAAAGAGCCCTTCTTATCCTGAGCTAAATGAATCCTTTTGAAACTCTTCCATCCTGCTTAAATGTCCAGTTTAATATTGTCTTCCCATCCACACCCAGGTCTTTCAAGCGGTCTCTTTCCTTCACTATTTCCAACCAGAACCCTGTACAGACACATTTATCTCCCACACGTGCCACATTTACTCTCAATCCCATCCAACTTAATTTGATCACAGTAATAATAATTTGGCGAGGAGTACAAGTAAGGAAGTGCCTCAATACTAGTGTCTCTAAGCTCCTATTACTTTCTCGCTTCAATATTGTACAGTTTATATGAAAACATAAGGCTTTAATTCAGCTCAAAATATGTCCTGGAATAACTAAAATTCCGTCATGCTTACAGCACAGATGCATTCCTTTGTGTTCATTCCGCTCGAGGAGGCTGGTGACGATCGATTAAGACAACATCCAGATTCCATATTGACAACCCAACTCCTCTCTCTTTCTCTCAGCCTGCTATGAACAATGTGAACCATCTGCGTTATGCAGGCACAATACAGAATTAACTACCATGATAAATCTCTGGCCACAAGAAAGACTTAATATTTCCAGCATTATGTATACAAAAGTCAGCTTCACATAATATTTCCAGCATTATGTATACAAAAGTCAGCTTCACATAATATTTCCAACATTATGTAACAAAAGTCGCTTCACATAATATTTCCAGCATTATTACAAATTAGCTTCAATAATATTTCCAGCATTATGTATACAAAAGTCAGCTTCACATAATATTTCCAACATTATGTATACAAAAGTCAGCTTCACATAATATTACCAGCATTATGTCATACAGAGGCAGCTTCACATAAGTAGGAAATATAATAGAAGATCTGAATTATTAATAGACATCCCTAGGCATAATACAAGAAACCTTTATAACAGGGATATCCAAAACACGACTCTGAATAAGGCATTACAGAAATTTTAAATCCGAGCAGTGAATTAAAATAGGGGCAAACAGGGGAAAATGAATGAGCAATTCGGTATAATTTCATCATATATGACAACAGCTCACGATTTTAGGGACTGGCTTCCCACGTCAGAGATATGGAGGTGTTTTGTAACGAACTTTTGCTTTTTACCGGATACTTCCATTTCCTACACAAATCATCATTCTGCAGCCCCCTCCCCCTTCAGGCCAAGTATCAGCACATTTCACTCTTTAAAAATAGTTACGCCATGTGTAAACGCGAGCAGAACTCCACAGAAGTGAATTAAGTGTAAGCAAACTTTGTGTTTAGAGCATATTTTAAAATATTTCCTAATGCTGATGTGTCTGTACACAAGTATGTCAGTTATAGGAATGAAGTAGTAAATGCAGACACCGTAATTCATAAAAATATAGGCATTATATGCCCGTTGAAAAATATGGGCCTTACTTGTTTAATCTGGAATGTGGGATGGAATCAACTCTCACCCGGTAATTAAGTACTTAGAAGATGTAGAATTAAAAGTCACTCAGTTGACAGCTGCATCATGTTTAGGAAAAATGAGTTCAGACGTGACAAATTTGTGATTATGTGCTTGCAGAAATTGAAAACGCAGACATATACTTCCGCGGGGGTTTTATACTCAAGTTACCTAACTACATTGAGCACAGCCATTTTTGAAACGCGAATAGTTCCTTAGTTAAACAAGAAATTTCCTGAATTTTAAGGAAACCGAAAGTTCATTACCGTGCTCACAATAGCCGTCACTTGTCCCTATCTCGAGCCAGACTAATCTAGTCCGCGCCCTTTTATCCTATTTATTTAAGCTCCATTTGATATTATCCACCCATCTGTGCCGAGGCTCCCACGTCGTTGCTTTCCTTCAGGTTTCCCCATCAAAACCACGAATGCATTTATATTCTCCATCTTATGTGTCACATGACCCGACCACGTAACTTCCCTTGCTTTCATCACGCTGATAATTTTTTTGTGAGGAGTACAAATCGTGAAGCTCTTCATAATGCAGATGTCTCCAGTCTCCTGTTACTTCTTCCCTCTTCGGCCCAAATATCTTCCTCAGCACAATATTCTAGAACATCCTGGGCCTATGTCCTTCCTCAGACCAAGGTCCACACCCACATAAAACAACAGGCAAATTTTAGTTCTGCATATATATTAATCATGGTATTTTTAGACAGCAAACTGGAAAACAAACGACTCTGTTCCGAATAGCAGCTGACATTCCCCGAATTTAATCTGTTCTTAATTTTTTCATGCACGTAATGTTGGTTTGTTAGTGTTGTTGCCAAATATTTACACTTTGCAACAATTTCAAATAATTTATTACCTATCTTTATATTGTGAATTTTTGACGCGTCTTGTTAATGAGACAGGAACATATTAGTTCCTCTTATCTACTTCTAGACCAACCTCCTTACTAGCGACTAATAAAACATCCCTATTTTTCTTTACGGTATGCACGTTTTCCGCTCTGTAAGTTAATATCACAAGCCTAGCCCAGAAGCTGATGTGTCCGATTCCCTTTCCCCAAGAAACTGTCTGAAAAATCTTATAAGGGATACGGTGATGGTGTAGAAAATTTCACTGACTCCCGATCTTATGGCTAAATACATCTTTGCCTTGTGGCCCCGTTTACAATCTAGTACAGATCCCAATTATAGTATTCAATACGCAAGCTCCTGATACCTTTCAGAGTCGTTTTGAACGTGGTGGTGATGGCAAAAAATCTCAAAGTCCCTCCCAAATATCAAATCCTGGCCACGCAGTCAGCAAGTCACACACAGCCATCACAACTGTAAAGGTTATAACTTCGTTTCAAGATGTGGCATACATACATACTTTACAAAAAATAAAACTTTATTAATTTATATTTCTTCGTCTGGATTTTTTTAATAAATAAAATTAGGTTTAAGGTACTGTATATTTCTTTCATATCACACATCCATTTAGTGTTTTAATGACGCGTATTTTAGATTAATCCTGTATAACTACGGGATTGCATTGAATAGCACATAGCATCGCCTTTTTAATTGTTTTTCAAAAATGTCTGTTTCATATACTAGCGATGAACTGTATTATATCGAATCCACGGATAAGACAATGGCAGATTTACAGTTCTGCGTCTATATTTTCAGATCGGATGATAACATGCCAGCCTAAGTTTTCTCTGTGAGCCCCCAATTCTTTTCCACCTTCGTCTACATTAAATTAACATTTTTACTGCTATTATTACAAACATGGTGTAAATATTGGTCCTCACCCTCAGGGGAGAACAAAGTGCTGAGGGGAATACCTTAAGATAAGAAAAGAGAAATTGGATCAAGGAAAATATTACATAATTAGGAGCTTCAAACGTTGTACTTTTTATCTTACATTATTAGGGTGGTAGACACATGGAAGATATCTTATTCTCTAAAGAAAAGTACTACATTTCTTCTCAAGCCCAGAACTATTGAGGCTGATGTTAGTTCTGGGCAGCATAAAATTACAATACCAAGTAAAAATTCAGAAATTTTGTTTAAATGCAGGAACAACAATAGATTTATACAAGAAACATGTTAGTAGCACTGGTCTACACAGTGTTTCGAAGACAATAATTTTTCAGTATACACTCAGTCCTTGTTGTACGCCCTGTTGTATTCCTGAAAAAGTGGACGTTGACCTAAAAGGCGTAAAGAAAAAATGATAGTCCCATCAGAAATAACGGTTTAGCGTAACAGAACGCAGCCAGCCAAAGGGCGTTACATCTAAAATGAGAGAGCGTAAATTAAGAAGTGGTGTATTTGGCAAAAGGCGTTAAATAAAGAAGGCGTAAACCAAGGGCCGGGTGTTAACAGATTAAGTAGGAACGAAGTGTGTAATAAATCCTGTGATAGGCTACGCATTGTTCACTACATTACGAGAAGGTTTAGAAACTGCAAAGCGCTCATGTGTAACTTGGAACCATCACTGCTTTCAAAACATCAGTTTTTATTTCTTCCTATTCACTGGGTAGAGAAATAAAGGTGTTCGGGGGGCGTGTTGTGTCAGCACCGAATGATAGATAAATGAATAAGGAGTATTGATGAAATGATATCTTACACGGGAAAAATAAAGTAATCGAAGAAAACCTTCAGAGTGCAACTTTGTTCACCACAAATCCAACACGGACTACTCTAAAAAGAACTGCAACGCAGAACCTAATGTTATAAAATGGATTAATTTGGAGAACTTAATGGTCAGATGTCGAAGTTGGAAAAAACGTCATAAATATTAAGAAGCGTGACACATACAATTCTTAACGTTCCGTTACGTGGTATTGTTCGTCCAGTCGCACCAAAATTGTGGCTTAACTCTGTCGTCCCACGGTTCCTAAATTAAGTCGTAAACTGTGTCGTAAAGAGAATGAATAGTGACAAGAAAAGAGAAGTTTCGAACCTGGCCAAATGGGATCCCTGCTGAAAGGAAAGAAAAACTAAATTACCTCGTGTAAGCCTTAAGATTGCAGCACGAAAGGCTACTTCAATAAAGCGACTTTTTCAATCCTGCTTTAAAAACTGACCATTTCGAATAAGAAAGAAGCTACAAAAGTTTACAGGACGTCACGTCTCTTCCTAATTTTTACGTTTTCACCTACTAAAATATCCTTAGTTTTGTTTTATGCGTTACTGAGTATAAGTTGGTCTCTTGCTTTGAGTTAGAAACAGAGACTGAGATAGCCTGAGAACAAACTGCCGAAGAGAATATGTAGACATAGAGCAAATAAACGAAAAGGCAAAATTTAGAAAGGCATGAAGGAAGTCTCGTGTTTTTAATTTGTATTTTAAAATTATTATGTTTCTTAACATATAGACGTTTAAAAAATACCATACCTTGACGTTAAAATACATGTGGCATATTGAGTGAAAACTTCACGGAGAGCGACGTCGGACACGACGCTAGAAATAGTAGGCAAAGAAATGGTCTTGAGAATACTGAGTGAATTGAATTTGCTCAGAATGGCGTCCGATGGGCGGTCTTTATGTTGACGCTGATAAATTGTAGGATACGTACCTTAACAGACACGGGATTTCTTGAGAAGTTGAAAAATTATCGACACCAGAAGAAGACAATCTTCTAAGAAGTGAGCTTCACCATCTCCTCAAAGAGTTGCAAGGTTGATGTCTGAGATAAATTGACATATTTTCTCCAAATGGAAGTCACTTTCTGAGAAGGGCCAACAACAGTCGGAGAGATGAAAGTAACATGGGATTTTCAGTGACGTCAGCCAACCCAACTCTTTCATCAAAACTGCGATGAAGAGATACGGAATAGGAATTTTCAGGAACCGTTAAATGTTAAACGACTTGATATTTACATAGTTCCTCCCTTTATTTGGAGTAAATACACACATGGAAAGCTTTGGAGACATTTATGCACCGTAGGTCAGAGTGTAAACGCAACGCCTTGAAACTTGACAGAAACGACACAGCATGGAACCTGATATTACTCAATTTTACCTCAAAAAAGTGGTTTTCGGAAGTGAATAAAATAAGATAAATCAAAAGGATCACACACTAAAAGGTTTTCATTTTGGTATCATTTTTTATTTAAAGCAGTACTGACAGGATTTTCAGAAAACTGTTTCCAGCCTTCGCAAACAAATATAAATTTGCGCATAAAATCAGAAGGCAAGTGTGTTCAAGTTGACCACTGAGAGTAATTTTAAACTAGTAGGCCTACTGATCAGTAGGACAAATATACATGTACTATACACTGACAGTGGACATAAAGCAAGTTCGGTCACGTGATGACGGTTCTCAAGTGCATTCGGGACACAACCAGTTCAATTCTCAGCCGGAACACCGAGTATCCTCATTAAAGTTTTTCTTGGTTTTCTCAGTCTGTAGGCAAAGCTCGCAAGATCACCTGGATATAGAATCGCTTTCAGCAACACGCTTTTCAATTCTTTGTTTGCTACTTATGCTAGCATAAGACACTGTATTTTCTGCCTACTAACAGCACCGTTAAACAAAGCGTAAATGAAATTAACAGTAGACATAAAACGACGGATTGGTGTTAAATGATGTTAGATAAAACGGTATGGAAAACATATTTCCTGTAATAAGAGATGTAAAACTCTCAGTACTATCTTAAAGGGAGCACAATTGCTTTTTTGTTTCCTCTTGTCTGAAATATTTTGGCAGAATACAAAACCGAAGAGTCTCGAGCTTTGCGAAAGTAATGGAAGACGTTTCTTCCGCGTCCAAAGGTTCTGACTTCAGAAAATATCCCTGACGCTGGGCAACGACTGTGCGGAACGACCAATCGATTAAGGGCAGCCGCGTCTACGACGCTGGTTCGGTGCCACCCTTCCCACTCTAACTTCCAGTATTCCCTTCAAATCCAAATCATACTTTGCTAATTCAATCACCAGTTTTAAACACGTAACTTCCACATTCTAAATCTCATGTCCATTCTAAGGAATATGTCAATATTCGAGGCTCTGTTTAATATTTCGTAAAATCTGCCCAATTTCCAAGCTAGAAGGTGACCTCATTTCGGTCGTCTACAACATCTAAAGTAGTGATGAATGAGCAATTTTATAAAAATTCGAAGGCGGAGTCGGTGTAGCGACCAGAATACGGGCTGTAAGTCGGAGGTTCGAATTGCGGTAGGGGCAAAAGATGTTTTCTTCTTCAAAACGACCAGACCGGCTTTGGGACCCACACAGGCGAGGACAGGAAATACTTTTCTATACTTTACGGGATTCAAGGACACGTCTCTTACGTCACTAAAATACATACAGGTAGCAAATAAAAAGCAGCATGGCAACATAAGGGCTTACTTGTTTATATGGACGAAGGTCAAAACCTTATGTTTAGTAACGTAAACAGTCGTCATGGTCTTGACTCAAAAGCATGTATCCTTTTAAACACGATTACTTCAATCAAACCGAACTTAAAAATCCAAATAAGTACAATAAATTGCTCTGACACTTGAATCCGGTTTCACCCCGATATTTAATGATTTATGGATGGACCAAGAATATATCCACAGTTATTTCACCTCTTCATTGTGTTTCACATAAAGAAGACCTGATAAGTAACTGAAAAAAGTACAGTCCTTCTTTAGAAGCTCGCGATCAAAGGGCTGGTACAATAAATCCCCACCTTTTATGGCACTACAGCTTTCACTGCCGTGTCCACAATAGCCTGTCACTTGATCCTATCCTGACATAGTTAAACCTATTTCTCTAGTTCTTCAATACCACTATAGTATAATTCTGTGTTCTACCAGTTAAATGTTCAAACAGGTAAGTAGAAGCGTACTCCTGTATTATCGGATTAAAATCTCATCATCTCTAGAGGAAGTTAGTGCATATTGCTCCAAGCATTCATGACGTAATTGCTTCAAGCAGAAAGCATACGAAATAAGAGACCCTTGAATCTGTACCTTAGGCATTATGCAGAATAGTTACAGGATTTCTTAAGAGTTTTCATAAACGTATAAATAAAAATGGAAAGACAGCAGTACAGAAACTTACGGGTTTAAAGCAACCAACTGAAACGGTACATAATGAAAGAACTTGTCAGGTCTTTAAAGCACATTAAAAACGAAAATAAATTTTGCTCACAGCCTGTACTTATGGGTTTATTAGAATTGCCAGAATAAAAAATAATAATTTCCATAACGTGGTTAACAGATTGACCTTCGTAAAGGACAGAAAATATCATTTCCGTGTATATCAGTATTCGATTATTATAAATGGATTTTCTCTACTAAAATTCCACACACATTCCTCCCTGTGTCCATACTAGCCACACGCACAGGATACCATATCTTCTTATATGGCGAAGCTTACTGTTATCCGCCACTGATACATAAAAGACAGGCCGGTAATATTCACCGGAAAGGAGTATCGACTGGAGCATATATTGCAAGTTTCACAGAAAAGTTACGAGCGTTCATCTCCATACACGAATTCTTCCAGCAGTCACCTCCACTGGCAAGGCTGTCTATCAATCCATTGATCGCCATATTGCCAATTCCGAGATACTGGAGATAGGGCTTGTTTTCAGCGTCGTATTGATATTTCATGTGCCAAACCCTCTGTCATTTATGACTGTCAAACACAATAGTGAAGAAAACGAGAGAGAAACGGCACGAAAATATTATGAAACACGCAAGTTTGGGTCCCGAAATGCACTTAGATTACCATGACGAACCCTTATGTATATAAAAGCTTTACAGGCAACACACAATGCAAAGACGTACGAGGTGTGAAAGTAATTTGTGATCTACTTCTTCTTAACTAATCGGCTTACACATATTTTATATTTATGTTGTTTTAAATACTTTAATTATCTGCACTCTTATAACTGTTATTAACCCTTTGGAGACTAAAATCATTTTGTATCGTAAACACAGAATCAATTCGTACCTTACACAGAACACACTGTGCGTCCATTAGGAAGCCCTGTCGCTAAGTGCTGTGCAGGAAAATAATAGCTATTGAAGTCTTTAGAGAGCTAAACTTTCTGAGCTGGCAACTATGAATGCTGCGTTTAAGCACCTTCCTTTATCAAAGTATACACAGCATCTGGGAGCTGAACGTGGCTTTTGTGCTTCAAAGAAATCAGCAAAACCTTTAACTGAGATAAGAAGTCAAAATTCAGGTCTAAATTTTGTCCCGAAATACTAATTTAAAAATTTATAAAACTGTAATACGCCCCATCTTAAGCTACGAGACAGACGCCTGGACAATGACCTCAAAGCAATGAATGGTCTTAAGAGTATTCAAGAGGATGATTATAAGAAAAATTTGTTTCTGTAAAAAAGAGGAAAGCTGACGAATAAGAACAAATAAGAGGATACATGATATATTACATGGCAAACACTGTAAAATTTAGAAAATCGCTTACAATAAGATAGCATGGACATACCGAAAGGATGAATAACAAAAGAATGCCAAAACAAATAGTGACTGCCAGAATGAAAGGAACGAGAAAGAGGAAGACCATGGAAAAGATGGACTGGTGAGATTAAAGAGGATTTGAAGATAATGGGAATAAAAATATGACATACAGTGGCCGGAGACCGGAAGAAATGGATAAGGATTGTATCGGAAGCCCATGTCCACAACAGACTGTAGTGCTTGTGAAGGAGGAGGAGAAGCAGTCAAAACACTCAGCGTCTACAAGATCCTTTTATTACAAAGCTGTCACACGATTAAAATATTAATCACTTAACTATTCACAATCTGGTTATTACTTTTTAGCTAATTGGTTAGTAACTTTATTTCGAGTGCCCAGAATTTGTAAAATGTTTTGTTATTATGCACCTGTACATGCCGAATCCGTATACAGCATTATATAGAACTTGATACTAAGTACATAAATATTACATTTACATAACCGTAGATCGCAGGTGTGCATTTCATTTGGAATGATGGACCCAGTCTGAGAAATCTGACAAATTTCGATTTAGTCTTTGTGTCAAATACGAGTCATGTTTACGTAAATCTCCACAAAAAATTCAGTCTACAAAGCCTAATGTGTACTCCAAATACCAATTTTATCAAAATCGATGAACATAATGACGGAATAAGTAAACGGACAGTTATTACGGCGCCACTGTGCGTTAAATTTAAGGGCACTGCGAAGGTTTATGTAACGGCGTTTTCAACAGCTCAGCTTATATAGCGTCGTATAATAGGAAGACTAGTGAATAATAAACGCGGAGGGACGTAAAAGGCGAAGGTAATGACAGTCTGAGGGAACTCAAGGTATTTACCTAGACAGATTGTGGAATAATGCGAAAACCTTCTCATGATATACGTTGTCCAGATAACAACTTGAACCTAGGACGTTCAGAACACGAAGCAGTGGTGCTACCCACTCGAGCGCAGTGACAACATTACATTATTAAAACTCCACAAAATGTAATCAAAACTTACACTGTTGTTTGCATCAAAGTTTTAAGTTACTTGGAGATGAAAATTTGTTGAAAAGATTCGTAAGCAGATCCTAAAAAATGAGAAAAAGTTTCGCTAAGACCGAGTGCCCCAAATGCGTATATTAGCATTGGACAAATGCTAAAAATAAGGCAAAAACTGCGGCACATGCCGGCACGTATCAATCTTCTTTCAACGGGAGACATAATAGAATAATTATACAGTGTAAAGATATGTTGTTCCGTATCTCTTGCTCTTTAATCACGTGCAAACTGTCGGGTGTCATTTTAAACTGACGTTCTTGCTAAAACGTGGGCAAATTTCTCATCAAAGTGCCGTTAAATAACACGACAAAAAATAGTAGAATATGAAATGAGGAGTAAACTTTCTGTTCTTATAAAACGTATCGCTGCTTTGAATTTCTTGTTAAAGAATATTAGACATTTAATGAAATCGGAGACACATTACGCAACAAACTTTGTGACATGCCGACTGCCGTTACCAGTTCGCTTAAGTATGTTTTACTTTCGATTCCTAATGGTGATTGCCGATCCCAGTGGCCGCGCGGTCTAAGGCGTGGGTCTGCGACCGCTCGCTTGCTGGGATTGTGGGTTCCAATCCCGCCAGGGACATGGATGTCTGTCTCTTGTGAGTGTTGTGTTTTGTCAGGTAGAGGTCTCTGTGTCGGGCTGATCACTCGTCCAGAGGAGTCCTACCAAGTGTGGTGTGTCTAAAGTGTGTGATCGTGAAGCCTCGACGAAACGAGGAGGCCCAGGCCCATATAGGGCTGTCGAGCCATTCGAAGAAAGGAAAAAAGAAGAAAGTGATTACCTTTCTTTTTTTCTGTGGCTCGACAGCCCCTTTGGGGCCTAGGACGCCTCATTTGTCGAGGGTTCACGATCACACTTTTAGACACACCACACTCGGTAGGACTCCTCTGGACGAGTGACCAGCCCGTCGCAGAGACCTCTACCTGACAACACACAACACTCACAAGAGACAGACTTCCATGCCCCCGATGGGATTCGAACCCACAATCCCAGTAAGCGAGCGGCCGTAGACCCTCGCCTTAGACCGCGCGGCCACTGGGATCGGCACGATTACCTTTCATTAGAATCTTAATATTCATTGCACACTCATAAAGCAAATTACAGCAACACTGTTAATTGGCTTAATAGCGACTCGACTGTCGTAGTTATTCGTCATTTTGGTTGAAAAAGGTAACATTTTCCCTATGCATGATATGAAGGCATGTCGGGTGGAGTATAAATCTACTCTTTTTTTTTTTCATGGCGCAATATTCCCTAGTGGGCCAGGGCCTCCGCATTATCGAGGCTTTACGATCACACTCAGACACACCACGCTCGCTAGGACTCCTCTAAACCAGTGATCAGCCCGACACAGAGACCTCTACCTGACAACAACACTCACAAGGAACAGACATCCATTCCCCCACCCCCCCCCCCCGCCCCGCGGGATTCGAACCCGAAATCCCAGCAAGCGAGCGGCGGCAGACCCACGCCTTAGACAGCAGGGCCACTGGGCTCGGCCTACTCAGCAATAAAAAGAGTTGTTCTGGCCGCTTCACACCCAGAAAAATAGGCCCCCCGGTGCCTATCGAGTAGAAGGCTAGGATAAGTCCCAGTGTCAGGATTTGGAGACGAGAAATTCTCTTGGCCCTGCCGACAACGGAACCAAAATTCTTTAGTTGTCCAGTAAGTAGCCTGGTCTCTATACCGACTACGCTCGACCTGGCTCCCGTCTAAGATACACTAAGTATGAAATTAAAATTAGAATTATTTAACTATAATGATTAGTGAGACAAACAGAAACCTAAGTTTTGCTTAATGTAAATTTATTTTGTTTCCTGCCGATTAGCGATTAATGGTTGAGATTTTTTTTCTGTGGCGCAACAGCCCAAATTGGGCCTAGGCCGCTTCATTGTTGATGTTTCTAAATCACATATAATTAAACACACAAATCCGGCACTAGTCTGAACGAGTGATCAGCTCGTCGCAGAAGCCGCTACCTACACAACAGATACAAAAGACAAATATCCATGCCTTCAGCGAGATTCGAACCCGCGATCCCAGCAATCAAGCGGCCGCTGACCTCGCTTTAGACCGCACTGCCACCGGGATCGGCTGGTTGAATCTTAGCACAGCGAATTCTTCATGTGACAATTAATGCAATAGGCAAAATACGCAACATTTCCAGTTTGTCTGCCGGATAAAGAAACTGTTAGTTACGCTCACATTAGTCATAAAGGCATTTCGCTAAAATGTAGGCAGAGTCTCCTTAGGGCATGTAGCAAATTTCGTGTCGCGTATCGGCACTGCCTTTTCGATAACATGCACGGAAAGCGACCATTATGGTTAGACATTCATGACGTAGTCTGTCTTTCGACAGGTCTTCCAAAGCGAGTTCTCCACACAGTGCGATCTAGCGTTTCCTCTTTCAAATCCCAGTATGTTCTCTTTTCCTTAAGGTTTTCCAGTAGCTGCTTATGTCTACTTCATCGTATTTTCGTCCCTACTATCTTTCCTTCAATAATGTATTTTAGAAGGCAGTTCTTACGCAAGATGTGACCAATCCAGTCAGCCTTCCTTCGTTTTATTGCATGTAAGATGTTTCTTTCCTCCTTGACTCTATGTAACACTTCATATTTCATACGATCGGTCCCAATGATCTCCATCCTTCTCCAGCACCACATTTCAAAGCGTCATAAGGTGTTTCTGATCTACTTTGAGAAGACTCCATGATTCAGCAACATGCAAAGCTATGCTCCAAATGTAGGACTTTACTAGTTTCTTCCGTAAATTTAAGTCCAATTTGCTGGAAAAATGTTTCTTCTTGTTGAATGCTGCTTTTGTCATGACAATCCTCGACTTAATTGCAAGTGCTTGTCTTGACATTATGCGTTCAATGTAAATTTAAGAGCCGTATTTAAATGTGCAGTCCGCACCCTTTATCTTGATCCACAGTCGTTGTCATTCCACATTTAAGCCACTAGTTTAAAAGATGCAATCCTGTTTGAAAGTCACAGGCCAAGTTCTGTTGTGGAAACTTTACTTTAGTGTCGGATAAAACCAAACCTTCTATATTTCATGGGAATTTATCCTCTCCCTATTTCTAAAGAAGGCTCTGGTGACGGGCATCTCTCTCCACAGGGGCCCCGTTGGGGAAACTTGGAGGGAGGATTTTTTACGCGGGATTTTGAGAGACAGGTAAAAGAAGGCTCTGGAGACGGAGCGTCTCTTTCTGTGGGAGCTCTGCGAGGGGAACCTGGAAGGGTGGCTCCTTTGCTGGGGACTTATAAAAGATATGTAAAAGAAAGCTCTGGAAATGGAACATCTTTATTTATGAAGGGGCTTCGTAAGGGGAACCTGGAGGGGGGTATCTTTACTGGGGACTCTGAGAGACATGTCAGGGAAGGCTTTGGAAGGGGAGCATCTCTCTCTTTACAGAGGCCCCGTGAGGGGAACCTGAAGGGAAGCTCCCATACTGAGGACTCCGAGAGGCGTGTAATAGAGGCTCTGGAAACGGAGCATTTCTTTTTACAGGGGCTCCATAAGGGGAACCTGAAGGTATTTAGCAAGGGAGGGCTCGGCCAATATGTTTATTGGGCCGGAACCTGTACTAGATATATTTTTCTGTTATGTATAACTTAGAGGGTTCATGGCCTTATGTTGGGCCACAACACTAAGAAAGCTTCTGCATTTTAGGGGGCACAAAGGGCCTGTTAAAAAGGCCTACGTGCATCGGGCCTTTAAGGGCTCGAACCCATTATATATTTTATTCGTACCTCTCAGATTATTACTATTTTTTTCCTGCGGCGCAACAGACCAACTCAGGCCCAGGCCGCCTCATTGTTGAGGTTTCTACATAACACATAGACACACACAACCAATTGGACTCCTCTGAACGAGTTATCAGCTCGTCGCAGAGGCCGCTACCCGCTACCCGCTCAACACACAACAAACACAAACACAAACATCCACGTCCTCAGCGGGATTCGAACCCGCGATCCCAGCGATCAAGGGGCATCAGTCCTACGCCTTAGACGGCACAACCACCGGGATCGGCCCCAATTATTATTAGCGTGATCAAATTAACAATAATGAGACAGGCGGAGCACGTGGCACATATGAGACAGCCAAAAATTGTATACAGAGTTTTGGTGTGAAAACCTGAAGGAAAGTGGCTACTTGGAAGACCCAAACTTAGATGGAATGATAAAATTAAACTGGATCTTAAGAAAGAGAATAGGTAGTATGGATTGGATGTATCTGGCTCAAGCACGGAGAACAGTGGCGAACTCTTTTGATCATGGTAATGAAACTTTAAGTTTTATAAGAACCCTGTCTATCTATCTATCTATCTATCTACCGATCTATCTATCCGTTTTCCAGTGGTCCACCGGTTACTGGTTTTCAATCGCTTGTCGCCATAGTTTCCAGTTTACTTCGTCGTCAGATGTTAAATTCTTCTGCTTCATAACCCTTTCCACTTCTATCATAAAAATTAAGGGAGTTTTACTACCTAACGAAGGACTCTGCTTGCTCCATATTACTAGTTAGTTTACTGCTATTTCTGTCTGCATCAGCGCAAAACTTACCCACTCTCAAAAAGTTCTCTCTAATACTGTGCTGACCGCCTGTCTACCTGCAATGCAACAACATGTCACAGATTCCTTCTAAGATCTAAAAATCGCTCAGGACATCAAGAAACGTCCCAGGTTTATGCAACCAGAGAGTTAATTACGTTGATCAAAAAAGCCCGAAAACAAAACCCATCCTGAAGTAGACTGAATGCAGTCAATATTGTCACATTCTGCTTGTTAAAGAGCAGCTTCAATAGTGCCGTTCCCTCTGACCATCGTATATCGCTCTAAGATTATACTTGCAGTGCACTCTTGTTGCTTGGATGTTAGCAGGGGTAGCTGGTGCATGACGGAATGCGATTTTAACCAACAACAAGAAACTTATCCAGGTGGCCGCACTGAACACCCCCTCTCCCCTTCTTGTATGCGGCCATAAATTTCTTGTTGTTGGTTAAAATCGTATTCCCTCCATTCACCTAATACTCCGCTATCCTCCAAGCAACACGCTTGCGGCGCGCCTGTAACCTAGCTGTTTCTTTCCATGAGGTTTTACGAGTAAAATCGTGTATGCATTTCTCATCTGTCCTAGCGGGCTACATGACCCGTCCATCTCATTCAATTGAGGTACCACGAATTGTTGAGTACTTCACATAACGAAGCACTTGTTCGTGATATTTTCTTTATTTAACTTTGTTTTCTTTCTTTTCTCGTCCAAATATAGCTTATGACGAATTAGCCTGTTCTCATCAATCTACAATCTAAGTTCCTCTCTGAAGGAGATACAATTTACAAGCTCGTATAAAAGAAGGAATGCTTGCTGGTGTCATTTCACAGTCTGTCCCGTTCCGATTTGAAATGGAAAAGTGTAAAACAAATATAACTGTAATTTTACTTGTTGTCTGGTGGGTATGAAATTTTGTCCCTCAGCTTAAGGGGAGAACAAGAATCGAAAGTGCTGAAGAAAAAGCTGCTGGGGACAGAATACATTTGGAACTACGGTGGAAGACGTGAGAGGAAACAGAAGAACATTCAGTAACAAGAAGCTTTATAATCTGTACTCTTCACAGTATTTTATTAAGGTGACAAAATCATAATCAGCATGTAGGACTTGTAGCACGAATGGGAGTGAAGAGTGAAGAGGAACACATAGGCCTACATTATGTTCGTCTAAAAACGGAAGGGGTAGTTTTGGATACATAGACACATATAAAGATGATCCGTGTATAAGGATTAATCTTAAGGGACAAAATGTGCGGATGTAAACAGGTTTCATGTGGCACAGGGTTGGGAACAGTTACGGGCCACTGTAAACAGCGAAATAAAGCTTCAGGATAAAAAAAAACGTTTAATTTATTCGGTAGACCTAGCTGACCGACTATCCGCTTTTCAAGAATAACTCTATTCCACGCGGGTTGTAATTATCTTACAATTTCAAACGTTTGTGTTTTCGTGTGTTGGAAATTACGTAGTCAAAGAATTAATTCGACTCCGTCTTAATTAAGAAAGCAGAAACTTCAATACAAGACGCAGCTGTGATGAAAGGTAACACTTTTAACATGTTTTACAGAATGGGCTTTGACACTCAAATCTGAAGTTGAATACAATTAATAATAAAACCAAAACACAGGTATGAGAATACTGTTCAGAATATTTCTAGAAAATGGACAGAAAGTTTAAAAAAATGTAATTGATTTATTACAAACCTTTCGTTTAGATTTGCTACACCCGTCTTCACATAAGCAATGTAAGAGTATTTCACTTCTATCTGACGAGAGTTCACAGCTTTCGGAGTGTGCGAGTATGGTAAGGCGTTACTAAACAGCTGGACCAGTGACTACTTCTTTAGGCTACAAATAACTAAACGTTTTCCATTCATATCAGCAAATTTCCTGGTATGAAATCATTTCTGAATTAAGGACAAATGTTTTCAGATCGTTGTGGCCGCTCTTGCCAAATACACCTATCAGAGCTGGTGATGGATGACTACGTCCATAAATCGTCACGGAAATGCTGAGTGGCAGGGAAGACTGAAGTTCTTGTTTGTGTGCTAACAATTGGACACGAACTGCCATGTGGCTGACGCAAACCTCCGCAGTAAGAAGACGGTATGTTGCTTTTTTGAAGGTATTTAACAAAAATAAATATTTTGCGTAAAATTTTTGCAGCTATGTTTATTTGCAAGGATTTGTGCTTCACTTCGTTCTATGTCATATTCCGCTTACGTGTTCAAGGGGTGGTATCACAGTTGGTGGTCAAGGATTAGACAAATATTCGGATTCAAAGCACTCGTCTTTCGTACTCAACAAATCATCTGTGAAGTTAGTTATATACAACCGTGACATTAATTAAGGAACTTGAAAACAGCAGTGCACTCCAGCGTGTGCCGATATCCAGAATGAAAGGCAGCCAGCCGCTACAGAAGTGCATCTGACTCTCAGTAGGGCGACATAACAGAACTCACTTGTTGTAAAGCACGATGTCCGGCCTCCAGATGTGGTCCGACGGAACATGCAGCATTTGCACGCCTCCGTACTCTTTGGGCTCCCAGCGCAACTTGTAGTCGTACCACGACTGTTCCACCCAGAGGTTCGTGGTCATAATCTGGTTCTTCAGGTTCTGCAACAAGCGAGAATATAGCGATTACAATAAGTAGCACTTAAGGCATACAGGAATTCGGTGCATTCCGACGTGAGGCTTGTAATCTTTAGTTTATATCACAGCCTGTGGCCTCAATGATACTTATGATGCGTTATAAATAGACAACATTTTAAACAGAAGCAGTCGATAAAATAAAGGACACTAAACGCCTTAAAACGCCCTTATTTCAAAGTGTATCATGGAACGGTGTGAAAGTATCAAAGCCCGAGGTACTAACTAGCACAAGCAAGAAGCGCAAACTGGGGCTGTGCTGCAACATGGATGGAGTACAGTTGTTGCTAACTGTAGCAACTACAGCAACATAGCATTCCGTTTATGAGATACAGCCATTTAACATTATGTACTTACTTTGCAATCACCGTGTCCTTCTTCCTCCTGTTGGAGATAACGCGTGGTTATGTATTTAAACATGGATCTTTTTAATAACTAGATTTTTGAAAAAGCAGTTACTAAAATTTGCTGTAATTATAAACATAATTCTCAAGTAAGCCTTAAACCACATAGGCACCAATTGTTAAAATTTGTGACGTAATAAGTTACATCAACAAAAGTTAAGCAATTTGAATTTTGTAAGTTAAGGAGATCAGACTATTTCTAGAAGAAACCTAACACAAAGTTTAAATAATTCCGGGTATACGTCTACGAACAAACGTGTATTTTAATTCTGCAGATACAATATTTGCGTCGATCCCGGGGGCCGCTTCTTTCTTTCGAATCCCGCTGCGAGCATGGCTGTCTGCCTCTAGCGAGTGTTGTGTGTTGTCAGGTAGAGGTAGAGGTGGGACGAATCCTAAATTTGCTCGAATCCGAATCCGAATCCTAAAAGGTTCTCGAATCCGTCGAATCCCTCGAATCTCGAATCTCTCGAATCCTTCATATAAGAATAATAATAAGAAAAAACTAAAGAGAAAAAGACTTAGTTCTATACCATTTAGTATTTATTTTAAAATTAAAAGTTTTTATTTGAAGCAAAATTTAAAATCTGTGTTTAATGAAAAAACACATTTAAGAATACAATTTTCAAAAATATACCTATATTATTCATTAAGAAGATACAAATAAATGAAATAGTAATAAATATTAATTATATTAATAATAATAATAATACAAATAATATTTGAGTAACAGGTCACATTTTTGACATTTGTGTAGAGGGAGGGGATTATTTCAAGAGTTAATATATCGTAGATAAACAGTACACGCTAAACATGGAATACTAAATTCTTTCCAGAAAATGAAAAAAAATAAAAAACATGTTTATTTTAAGAGTTAATAAAAATTAAAAACACTAAACACTTAACTCTTTCATGGCAATCTAAAAGAATCAGAAACCTTTAATAGAGATTTTTATTTAAGAACACTAGCATTCGAACTCGCTCTGGGTCTAGCCTACTTCGTTTTTTATCAGCTATGATACCTGATGTACTGAATAGTCTTTCTGATATTACTGTCGATGGTGGTGTGATTAAAAACTTTTTAGAGAGTTTCTTTAAATTTTGATATTTTTTGTTGTCCTTCCAGTATTTAAAGATGTCCGCAGATGGTGGAAGCAGTGTTTCTGCTAAGTAAGCATTTATTTCTTCTTCAGGAGACAAACTATAACTTTGCTCAGTGCTGGTAGATGGTATCATCAATTGAGAATAGTAACTCCACATGCTGTGAACTCCTTGTTGTTCAGTTGGCGATTTTTGAGTGGTATCTCTTTGACTTTGTTCTGATGACTGCAGATCAGTGTCATCTGCTTGCAAAATACTAATATCAGAAATTTCCATCGTCAGTGTTGATTTAGCTTGCTCAAGGTTTTCTTTGCTCAAAAATACACTTCCTTTGAATCGGGGATCCAGTATAGTACCAAGAGCATACAATTTTTCTGTTTCAACAGACTGATAGCGCCTTTTTAGAGATGTAAGCAAGTCATTTCGAAAACGCTGTATGGAACCTAAAGTTGTTTTGAAGTTTTGTAGAGCATTAATGGTGCTATTCACTAAAGGAATTATTTCTGAGATTGTTACTTGACTGGAACTGGCCACAAATGTAGCTCTATCGAACACATCTAGGATTCGTATCACTTCTTCTATAGTTGTCCACTGTCGAGCACTAAGATTTACCTGAAAATTTAAGTCTGAAGCAGACAATAAAACAGCTTGCTTTTGTTGCATGAGACGAGTGAGCAAGTGAAGCTGAGAATTCCATCTTGTCGGTTCGTCTTGTATCAAACGATGAGGTTTAAGACTTAATTTAGCTTGAAAAGCTCGTAAGACTTTCATGGCTTTAGAAGAGTGCTTGAAATATCCCACAATACTCCGGCAGGCTGACATTATTTCCTTAATTTCACTGTTGTTAAGTAGACCATCTTTGATAAGTAATTGAAAAGTATGAGCCAGGCATGGCAAGTGGTCAAAGGTACTGCGTTCTAAAGCTGCAACCATATTCGGACCATTATCTCTCATGAAACACATAACTTTTTCTAAGAGATTCCATTCTTTCATAGTGTCGGTTATGAAAGTTTCTATTGAAGATGCTGTATGTGAAACTTCTGCAAAGGGAATGCATTCTAAACACAAGTGATGATACTCAAAGTTTTCATCTACGAAGTGAACTGTCAAACTGAGGTAATCGTCAGAAGATGTTGATGTCCACATGTCTGTTGTGACTCCAATAAACTCGGTTTTTTCTAAAAGTTTCACAACTTTCATTTTTTCTTCTTTATGCATCTCTGGAATTACCTTATGGGCAAAATGTTTTCTGCTTGGGATAATATATCTTGGCTGAAGGTGATTTATCAGCTTTTTAAAACCTTTATCTTCCACTATGGACAATGGTTGGTTATCTTTGCAGATCATTTCGGCGAGTAATCTGGTAATTGTTTTAGCTCTTTTGTCTCCAGGCTTAAAATGTTGCATTTTATCAACAAATTCTTTCAGAGTCGGTTGGTTAGACGATACTGCTTTGCGTTTTATTGGGGGTGTTTTGAAAGGGCTTTGTTCTCCATAGAAAGAAGCTGCTGAACGTGGTGTAGAAGTTGAACTAACTGATGGAGGACTCACAACAACAGCTGGATCATCTGGGTCATTATTGTCTTTGAATGGAGAGTCAACTCTGACAGTCAAAGAGCTTAAGGTTGAAGCTGGAGTCAGTAATGGGGATGGTGAACTTCTACCTTTCAGTTCTTGAAATTTGGATAAATTTTGCCTTTCAAATGTTTCCACATTGCTGAAGTAGTATGTGACCCATTTCCTCTGGATATTTTTGCAGAACACAGATTGCAATTCGTATAATTTTCTTATCCGAAATGTGGAAATAGTTCCAGATATCAGAAGGTGCCATCTCATGGGTTGTAGGTTATAGGTGACATTGGTTGTAGGTTATAGGAAATAAGAGGTTATGCCAGAGGCACAAGATAAATCGCTCCCAAGTAAGCGTAAATGCTGTGGTTAGCGATAGAAACCACGTAGGAATAATAAAAAAAGCGTGAGAAACGCTAAGAGTGAGACAAAAATACAGTCCGTATAACGCCGAGCGTAGACTGATAGCGTGTACAAGTGAGACGCTACGGACAGTTGAGTAGAACTAGAAACGCTGAGCTATAGAGTGAGTAGCACTAAGTAGTTTAAGTTCCTCAAGATTCCGCTAGGTGGCAGAATTTCGCTAGGTTAGGATTCGAAAGACGAAAAAAGCGCAAAGATTCGCGTTTTCGAATCTCGAATATTATTCAAGATTCGCGGGATTCGAGGATTCGAATATCCGATCCCTAGTTCCTCAAGATTCCGCTAGGTGGCAGAATTTCGCTAGGTTAGGATTCGAAAGATTCGAAAGACGAAAAAAGCGCAAAGATTCGAGTTTTCGAATCTCGAATATTATTCAAGATTCGCGGGATTCGAGGATTCGAGGATTCGAATATCCCATCCCTAGGTAGAGGTCTCTGCGACGGGCTGGTCCCTCGTCCAGAGGAGTCCTACTGAGTGTGTGTGTGTGTCATTGAGTGTGATCAGGTGCAACAATAAACCTCTACACTTACAATGAGTAGGTAAAACAAGTCAGAATGAGAAAGAAAGCTACAATATTTGCACTAGCAACAAATGCAGGCTGCATCAGACAGGAAGACTTGTACACATAACAGCGAAACTAGCTCTTTAGAAAACATGTGCGCTCAAGAGTACATTTTCTTTGCTAGTTCCTGTTTCACTTAAAGTATTTGTTTAGAGAATTTGTTATATATTGCAAATGTAACATCTGTGACGGATACGTCACACATTCAGCACACATTACCATAGACAGTTCCAGAATTCTGGGTTTCCAAAATAGCAGATAGCCAGATAATTGCATCGTATAGCTTCTACCTTCTTTGTCAGACGTTTTGGTCTTGCATCATTCTGTCACTTAAACAGCAGACTTGTCCCTGGCTGGCAAAACCTGAATCCCTTACCATTTGAGGAGCAACTGCGCTGTTTACCATACCTCAGTTAAAAAATATCTCAACTTTATCAAGCCTCCTCACAATTAATAACACATAATTCTCACTGTTATGAAAAAGGCAACTGGCGTCGTAATTCTCAAAAGAGTTTTATTTGCATTGTTGCGTAGTATGTTTAGATGCCTACAAATCAGTGGTCATGACATGCAACAAAAATCACAAAAAAAAAGTAATTTGTATTTACGAAAAATCCAAACGACAAGAGAACTGTACAATTTGCCGCTGCGGGCAGTCGCACTGACGCACTGTCACTGGGTTGCCAGTTAATATCGATAATTCATGACGGTACATTGTTGGTGAATATTTTGATACGTTCTGTGAACAGAGTCAGCTTTCGTTTGATCCCATTTTACCAAAATGCATAAAACGGTCTATCCGCCCATATACCACTTGATTTAATCAGAGATATCAATACGTAAATTAAAAGCACTTCTGAAAGGATTTTCATGACATTTGATAAGAATGCCATTATGTTTGATGCAAGAACAATGTCTTAGAGAAGGAAGGTTGCAAGTAGAAGTGGGTTGGACAATTCACAGTAACCGATAGAGGAGTGCCAATGTAATAGCCTGCATAAGTTTAATCTCTTTCTGAACAGTAAAAACTGTGAATTATATAGAGAGAATAAATTAATTAGCATGCTCTATAATAATCCATATTCTCAGCATCATTCATTCATTCTGTAGTCTGTCCTACGACAGGTCCGTAGCCTCTTCCAAAGCGAGTTCTCCACAGGGTGCGATCTAGTGCTTCCTCTTTCAATTTGCAGTATCATTCTCAGCAAGAGAAAGAATTTACCTCTTGCCCAAACGTTTAACCGGCTCTGGGACTCAAGACATCCTTCACTTCTATGGGTACGGGGCCTTTTGACCCGGTGCAAAGTGGCTGTAAGTGAAGCTGACCTCTCACTCCATCTAGTGCCGAGGTTAATAATGACTACTGCTATACTTCCATTCCCCCATACTTCTTCATAGCGTCTACAGGGACAACTTTAATTTTATAAATTTTATATTGTTCATACCGTGCCTGTCGATAATCAAATCACACAATATTCAGTCCAACAAAATGTACTCTGCTGTTTCCAGGTATTTTGCAATATCTTGTTGATCAATCTGGAAAGGATAGAGTAAATTTTGCTGGACTGAATATTGTGTGATTTAATTTTATAACGCCATTTCTCAACTGCCAAGCCGAAAGTACGGAAGAGTAATCTAATATTTATAGCTTACAGGTATATTAAAAGCTAATCTTCTAACAAAGACGAGAAAAGCAACCTCAAAACTGATGCCATAAAATAAGAAATACATAAAAATAAAGAGGAAGAAAAGAGATAAATGCGGAAAAAGAAAACTCCATCGATGTAATAGCTCTTTCGTGGCCAGATACAGTTGTGGCAGGCACCGGTTCTACAATTCAAAACACTCAAGCTTCAGATCCGTGCCAGCACTAACATTTCAGTAGAACCAGTGACACAACACAGCGAGGGCAGTCGTAGCTACGTTGTAGTTCCGAGTGACCAATGCAGTGCGGAACCGACTATTGGGTAGGCGGCAATTCCAGTCACCGCTACGTGGTCCAGCAGCGCTACTTCAGATATGGAGCAACTTACCGTGACAATGACTTTCAGGTAACATTTAAAACGTCGTTGTTACTTCCGCAAAATCGTCAGAATCTACTAGAAATAAACTATGACAGCATTAAAAACGTACCTAAACACTTTCACTATGAAACACAAGCATATCTATTCAGTTCAGTTCGACTGTGTGATAGCATGGTGTTGTGGACACACCGGATGAGTTGAGATTGAAATGTCCACCACAGTTACGTGAACTGATTTGCCGTCAACCCAGTTTAATTATTAAAGTGGAACTTCCCTTAATGTCACATTCCATCTGTGGGGTATAAGTCTTCTCGTTTATATCTTATTAATTCTTTGTGGTACTCAGTGGTAATAATACATGTTCTTCAGCGCAAACAGTGTAATACAGTTAATAAAACTCCTCTTTCATATCCGACTGCTTCTACATGCTTCGGCACCGGGGTGCCATCCTCAGGAAGTTATAGAACAAAGGAATATAGGCCCAAAATATTAATCTATGTCTTACACTTCCCGTATTGGAGTGTGTAAAATGTTAAAATTCTAAAATAGATATATATTTGTATATTACACTGCCCTATTGAAACGTTTAAATGTTAAAATTATAATATTTATATAAACACACTTGGAAAGAATGTGGAAGGAACCTTTCGTGCCGTACCTTGAGATTTAAATGACATCCAAATGTCAAGCGTGAAACGAAAGCAGATTCATAACCATTTGGGCGGCTGCCGTTATTGAGTGATTCGCGTATTTTGATGCTGCTTGAAATAAATCAGGTTCGACTCTAATATCTTAAAAGAAAACGAACGTCAGATGTGTCAGTACAATGACAACTAATAACACGAAGGGTGAGAGCTGTCTTCCGAAAACGCATGAGCGAGTACCTCAGAAGATAAATTAACATTCAACATACTGTTGCCCAGCTATCACAACACACACACACACACACACACACACATTCACAGAATAATTTTTGTCGGTTCCTTCAGCAAAATGCTGATGCATTTCCCCGAACAGGTATTGTCTGAAGTTTTATTCTGCACCGATCTTTAGGCTGCTGTTGCATTTACCCTTCCGGCAGCAAAGCCCGAAGTTCCAACGTTGCGAATACAACAGCCCACCATTCGACACAATCCTGAGCCAGTTCCATCCACTTTTTACCCCCATAGTCTCCCATTCGTTTCTAGGTTTTCCAAGTGGACTTTTCCTGGAAGCTCCGCCCCGTCATATTCGCCATATTTTTGTACACATTCCTTTCCTCCCTTTTAAAGTCCATATATTTTACCGTCGTAACAATACCACGTGACCTGTATACATCAGTATGTAATCCTTGTAACTCAGTACCCCAACTGCCCACTTACTACGTGCTTCTTATGTCTAGATACTCTCCGGTGCATTTTTTAACATATGTAACGGGACGTCTCCGATCAACACTTGTAACATATGTTCGTCACGTAAAATAAGAGATCACGTTTCACACCAGTGCAAAATAAATGGAAGATTTGTTTTTGCTTATCATGATTTCAGATTTACGGATAGTGGCTGGTGTGGTATAACAGAGTCTACAGGGACTGCGACGAAAGCCTTTTTATTACAGTGACTCAGATACTGGACTTTTATCTTGATAAACCGAGATAGCTAATTGGCATAGTGACGAGTCTACGGATCTACGTGCGAGCTGATTCCAGGCAGGGGCTTCTTAAAATGCCCAGAATGGTTCTGGGGCCCACCCAGCTTATTTCAGTGGGTATCGGGGGATCGTTCTCAGGGGATAAAGTGGCTGGGACGTGAAGCGAACGGCTGGCCAATAACCCCCACTTAGAGCAGAGATTAAACATCAGTGGCGCTATACCTCCAATTCCACATATGTGCTTGTGGAGTGCACAAGAGAACTTTTGCCTCCTTTTTTGATAAACTACAATATTCCGGCAGCTTACTGTGCTTCAGTCATTGGACATATACCTACCCCATTGGGGCGCAGTACAGCGAACTTATCTCCAACAGCGGTAGTGTAGTTAGCATATATAAAATAATTATCGAAGATCAATAGCGGGAGATAAAACCCTAAAAATTGTAAAACCAATCACACGACCAGAGAAAAATGACCCACCCTTAGTTAAAAAGATGAAGGGGTGAAAACTGAATTAAATTCCGACTTTGAAGGAAATTATGTGATAAAATTTCAAAAGCAAAAGTTCGTGAGTGTAAAACCCAACCACCAACTTGTGACGATGTGGTGGAATAGCAATAAAATTCAAACTATGATGGTGAATGTCAGCATCAATCATACTAAAACGGGATGGTGAAAGTTTTCGAATTCGATAAAAATAAATATTTTCACACCACATTCCTCTCCTTATTTCAACTTAAAAGAAATCACACGCCATATTTACTTGTATCACACACTAAATACCATATAATAATTTGGGACCTTAAAGTTTTAACATAAAACCTGCCTGTTCCCTGCTGTAGACTCTGTAGTAAAAGTCACGAGTTCGAAATCTGTGTCTCAGTAGTGTCTCAGGACCGTCCCAGTGACGTCACCAAGCATCGATCCTCTTCCAGCAGTTCCCACTTTACTTGCTTCGTCCGGCGTTGCAGTACCAGCCAGGTACCATTGTTACATGCGATTTCATCCTAAACTCTGGACATGCCATAACTACGAATTACTCTGCAGAATCCTTTTGTTATAAGGCACAGTGCAGATCATGGTTTCTCAAGCTGTGGTACTCGTACCACTACTGCTACGCCAACCACTGTTTCCTGATACTGGCCTTAATAAAAAATCGAAATATAAAAAGGACAAAAATTTAAAAATTAATAAAAACATAAGCCACATATATTTGCTAATAAGCAGCATTGGTGTCAACATTATATAATTCAACCCCGCTGTCAGCCAATCTTTCGAAGTTTTTTTATTTAAATAAAAAAATATTAGTGGTACATTGAAATTGTTGATTTCATTTGGTAGTAGGGGATACGCCAGCCAAATGGTCTGAAAACCTCTGGTCTAGATAGTTTCCTTAACTTACTGCATTTTATTTCCATAAAATGCGGGGAATTTGATTGATTGAGGACATATTTCACTTCTCAAGAAGCACTCTGCTGCATGGAGTTAGGAAGGTCGTTAGTTAGTTAGGTAGTTAGTTGCAAATGTAACGCATTTTACATGAAGGTACCAGTTCGAGTCGTCGCCAGAATGCCTCAACTGATATGTTTCCAAGTAACTTACTTCGACGTAAATGCCGCTTTAATACATTGAAATAGGTCGACCTTTCGTACAATTCGAAGTAAGCAACAGTTGATAAACCATCATGAAAAAGTCAACAAATGAAACGAAAAACGATACGACGGATGTTACAAGCAAAGAAATGAAGAGAAAGAGTGACTTAAGGTTCACGAATTTTAAAATACCAGCCACGTGCCTCGTCTTCGCCGAGGCAGGCAACATATCACATTTTGCTTACAACTACGTGTAACAAATCTACAATTATTTAAAAATAAAAAAAATTGAATCTATTTAACTACTTGTGTCATTAAGAGCATAATGGAATTCTCACAATTCCTGCTTATATACAACATTTTTTTTTTTAGCTGAAATAAACATTTTTTGTTTTTCCTACTCTTGAAAAACCAGCATAAAACATCGTGTGAAAAACACGGATTTCTCAGACAAAGATCCAGATTTTCAACGTCGGTACTACTATCGATCACTGTTGATTTATTGTTACCTAACGTCATTCCTGGTGCTTGTTATCGCCACGCGCTAATCCAGGCCTCTTTCCTTGTTGTTTCTGCATTTTTTGAGTACACCAAGCCTTAGATTCTGATTACGCTATGTTATACTGCTATATGCTTAATACTCAACCTTTCCTTCAGCGTCGCCGACTACCTTACAGAGAACATAGCCTATTGTAACCAAGGCAGCATAGGTGTAAAATGCAGTCAACTCTTTCTCCTGCAACCCGCTTAGCATGGAATTTTGGGACCGAAGCTGATTACACGCATATTTCGCACTGAACATCCCATATTAGGCTTCTGGGGTAGCCGAGAAAGTACAAGCAGCATGTACCTACAACAGCGCACTCTTAAGATTTATGTGAAGGCGCATTCAGCGTTCTCATGGCCACCAGAATAGGCACAATAATATTATATCAGATTATCCATGCGTGTCGTATAGCCTACACAAAAGAATGGCTTATATATAGCCGAAACATGCAGCTATATACAATACAATAGTTGTGCGGACTTTAATAGATTTATCTCTGTAGAGTGTATCCAATGAAATGCTGTTAGGAGCACAGCTTGTTATGGTGCTGAAACTTGGGACACTTCGGCAAATAAATCAGAAATACCTTAAACATTCTGAGATGTGGTTCTGGAGAAGAATGAAGAAGATCAGTTGGCCCGATCACGTGAAACATTAAGGAGTATTACATAGGGTCGAGAAGGAACGGAACATCCTACATACACCAAGACGGACAATGAATGTATAACGTAATATTGAGGAGCGTTCAGGTAATGTTTATACCTCCTCGGCTATTCTAACAGCCTGATACCATAATCACTCGAAGAGAGGGCTTTAGTGGCGAGAATTAGCGTCGCCGGCAACAATTAAACGTATTTGGTCTTCATGTAAAGTGCCCGAAATTTTTCCCGATTTCAACCAAATTTGGAATTTTTCGACAGGTTTTCATTGAAATTCTCGCTATCAAATTTCACGGAAATCCGTCAAAGTGGAAGCAGCGCTGATGCATGCGGACGGACACACACAGACGGAGAGACATAACGAAGGTAACATGTGCCTTTCGCGACTATGCGAACGCGCCTAATAAAAAGAAGGAAAGGTAACTGGATTGAGCACATCTGGCGTAGGAACCACCTTCTAAACCACATTATTGAAGCAAAGACAGTAGGGAAGAGACGAAAAGGAAGTTGACGTAAGCAGCCACTGGATGACCTTAAGGAAACCAGAAGATATCGGAATTTGAAGGAGAAAGCATTAGATCGCACTCTGTGGAGGGCTCGATTTGCAACAGGCTATGGACCTGTCGCACGACAGACTACGCAGTGAACGAAAATTATATAAGCATCTTAATTTTATAATGGTAAATACAGGAGGCACTCAGCTGATACTACAACCAACAAAGTTCACAGATTATAGATCACAAATTCCTTAACTCCTACGTGCTTCGGCCTCAATGGCCATCCTCCGTAGGACTACTTCAGATATTATTCGAAAGAACTCAGAGCTTTACATTGTTTCAAAATACAATTAACATATCTCCTTAGGTAAAATAGCATTGTATGTATGTAGGCTGTGGTACTTTACATAGCATGTGATTTTATTGTATTTTAAAAGAAGACAGAACTGTGAGTGTCTTTGATGTTTTTTTATTGAAGTGCCCCGCAGCAGATGCTACGGACGCACCGCAGCCTTGAAGGCTTGTTGTACAATCCTGTGATGAAGATGATAAGGTTTTTTCTGCTTTTCCATTTATATGGAACACCGGTGGAATGAAGCTGACAAGGGAAAACCGAAGTGCTTGCAGAAAAATCTGTCCCAGTGCCACTTTGTCCATGACAAATCCCACGTGGACAGACCCGGGATAGAACCCGGGCCTCCGTGGTGAAAGGCCGGCAACTAACCGCCTGAGCCATGGCACGGCCGCCTTTGAACGTTAATCTGAAGTAGTTTCCCTGGGAATGGCCACTGAGGCGGACACGTGGGTGAGTTCAGCAATAAATAATTTTGCGATCCACAATCTATGTAATTTGTTGTTCTATTATCAGTTGAAAATGCGGTACACGGCAAAAAGTTATTACGAAACAGGTTTCCTCCTTATCCACATCTTGCGGGAAAGTTTCGCCGACATGAAATATTGTACGTAAATGTGAGTTTGTGCATGCGGTGCTTAAATATTAATTAAATGCTTTCGCTAAAAACGTGTCACTGTTCAGGCTTGGCAGCTCATTAATTTAAAAAACAGTTTCACTTTAAAAGAGCGCTAAATAATTTTGACCTGACTGAAAATATTGTTTGTGTTTGTGTCTCCCCCTTCACCTGCAATTTGCAACCACGAGTTGATGTAACATATCTTTGTTCTTTCTAAACATCAATATATCGGACAGTGACATGTAACTGAAAAAATGAACGTTGAATTCAGTGAGTTATTAATTTAGATATTAAAAACGTTAATTATCCGTTAAAAATTTACTACTTACAGGTGATGATTTTATATTTATCGTGAATTTATCGGGCATTACTCAGGTGCCTGCGGTAATAAAGCTTATAAATAACCGATATATATAACGATCTATCACAGATTAAATCAAAGAACACGACTCACTTTGTACACAATTCACTGTTTGTTTACTTTCTGCATATTGTGCGTAATTCCTTTATAATAATAATAATAATACTTGTTATTATTATTATTATTATTATTATGAATAACCAGTATTTTAGCGGTTATTTTCTTCTTGGAGTCGAGCCTATTTAGCTGTTCAGAAATCGTGGGTTCCAGCTTCGATCTTGAACAGGGAATGAGAGGAAAGGGCGGATATACGCAAGATTATAACCGTGTTCTGTTGGAGAATTCGTGGTCCACACATGTAATCCTCGGAAGCGAGGGAAAATTTTTGCCCTCTACATGCCGGGAAACGGATAGCTAGGACTTGGATAACGGGGACCCTATGTGCCCTATAGGTTCCCCCACCCCCAATGGCGCGACAGCCCTAGTGGGCCTAGGCCTCCTCATGGTTGAGGTTTCGAGATCACACTCAGACACACGACAATCGACAGCACTCCTCTGGACGAGGGATCGGCCCATCGCAGAGATGGCTACCTGACAACACACAACACTCACAAGAAACAAACATCCATGCCCCCGGCGGCATTCGAACCCGCAATTCCAGCAACCGAGCGGCCGCAGACCCACGCCTTAGACCGCGCGGCCACTGGGATCGGCGCTTATTATCTGTTTCGACTATATATATATTATCCAATGGCCGCGCGGTCTAAGGCGTGGGTCAGCTGCCGCTCGCTTGCTGGGATTGCGGATTCGAATCCCGCCGGGGGCATGGCTGTCTGTCTCTTGTGAATGTTGTGTGTTGTCATGTAGAGGTCTCTGCGACAGGCTGATCACTCGTCCAGAGGAGTCCTACAGAGTGTGGTGTGTCTGAGTGTTATCAGGTGCAACAATAAACCTTTACACCTACAGTGAGTAGGTAGAGATCAGAATAAGAAAGAAAAAACAAATAATAAGCAACAACAAATAGCCCTAATTAGCGAGCGTATTGATTTTAATTAATTTATTCGTACAGCATTATTTTCTCTCAAAACCTCTGAAGATCAGGACATAAATTACGAAACATTAATTCTGAAAATATGTTTTATGTGTGTTAAAAGTGACCTCTTGCTTTGAGGAAGAAATTAGATATTTAAAACAAGGTGCTCAGGAAAATATTTGGGCATAATAAAGTTAACGAAAGAAATTTAGGTGCTAGTAAACGATAACTTTGTCATTTATAAGGGTTAATTATTACTGTTTGGATAATGTCATCTAGGGCAGTGTGGTGATCTGTGCGTGTGGCAAGAATTTGGAGGCGAGGAGAGTATGCGGAATTTTATTGCAAAACCTCTTCCAAGAAGTCCACTTGGCAAAGAGAGAAAAGTAAGAGGAGCGAAGCTGTGACAATGGAAGTGGCTGGATCATATACTAGAGCAGCGGTCGCCAACCATTCGGACCTCACGGACCACTAAACTCACAATTTTGAATCCCGCGGACCACTAACATGAATTTTTTTAAAAAGGTAAAAACATCTATAAAATAATGATCATAAAAGTTCCATTTTATTAATATGAAATGCACTTGTTTAATTATAACAAAATTATTAGTGTGATATTTGTTTCTGATTGTTTGAAATAAGTATAATAAACATAAAAATTGCAAATAATGTCCAAATTTCTCCACGGACCACCAGAATTTTCTCGCGGACCATCAGTGGTCCGCGGACCACCGGTTGGCGACCGCTGTACTAGAGGACTTTGGCTGTGTCGAAACTTCGGACTTTGTTACTACAGTTTTCAAGGAACAAAAAATTAGAAAAAATATCCTATATATCTGCCAGAGTATAAAGTGAATTATTCGGATGTGAGGAAAGTATTACTTTCTCTTGAGATTCACAGCGCCTGCGACTCATCATGTCAGTGTGACAGGTCACTTGCTGTAGTGACCGAGCACAATTCCGCCCTGACGATAAACATTGCGGCAGTCTCAATTTTCCTAATGCTTCGGATCTACGCCTATGTATAGCTAGAGCTGTCACAAATTCTGCTACTTTAACATGCATAAATTTAAGAATTCCGTAATTTCTTTCGTTTTCACGCAATATTTGCACGAACTAGAGTGGTCCCTCGGTAATCCGGATCCCCGGGTAGTCCGGCAATTTTGGACCAACTATAGCCCTTCCCCCCCCCCCCCCCCACCTTATCCGGTCATGGTCACCGGGGGAAAATCTGAGACAATCCTTACTCCGAGACTGTTGGCGGGGGTGAAGTGGGAACAGCCAGTCAGTCTTTAAGTCCTCAGCAGTAAGGACGTGATCTCTCGAGTGTCGTTTTCTTTCTGTTATTTCGCCATTATAGTTATGCGACAGCAAGGCTTTAATGAGTTATATTTTAGCTCTGAGTGACGAATTTTTGTACGTTGCCTGTACCACGGAGTTTCCCCTCGGTGGTCCGGCATCCCGGCTAATCCGGACCACCTCTCCCCCGTACAGTGCGGATGAACAAGGGAGAGTGTCATCCTAATATTCCATTTTCGAAACTATTATAACATTTTAGATTAAATTCTTCAAGGGAATAAAAAGCAGGCGTGCTAACCACTTGGCAGTCACGTTCTTACCACAATGATCAGATCAAAGCACATCCCACTCACCTCCTAACAAGTTGGAACGTTGGGACGCAGCCTCGTGCGAAAGCGGCCGAAATGCAGACTCAACCATTCATCTCCACGCCCCCACCAAAATCGATGAGAACATACGAACAATTTTATCCCAGTACTGAACGGAATATAAATAAATGAATTAGATATCGGTAACAAATGACGACTTTCTTTATCAACGTTTACAACTGTAACAGAAGTGTTTATATCATTTTAGCGACTTCAGCCGGTTGAGAAAAAGGTGATTAACCTTTCAGAAAAGAATTAACTTAGCTGCCAGCGATATGACACATTTCACTACAAATGACAATACAATCCAAAAGAAATATTACCACTCCTAGTCTCCCTTTATTCTGTGTACTTCATTATTTGCAGTAACATCTTATCTACGCCGTGGCTCTCCGAATTATTAAGCTATTGTACACAATAAGCTATAATCTTTAATGCTTCAGAAGGTACAAATCTGCTGAATGTGCGAACAAAACACATTTTTGTACTAGCATTTTTCTGTAAGGAGTCCGCTTTCCTTGCTCCGGTATTGCTAAAACTTAATACGAGGAGAGCACAAGGTAATGTCTTTCCGCATTAGAACCTCGTTTACAACGGCACGTCCGGTATTACTCGTACCACGGGTGCTGTAAAACTCTTTCGGCACACGTAATATTACGTGTTAGGTGCATTTTCAGTAATCTTTTTCGAATTCTATTGACATTTATGGGACCTACGCACATTAATTGTAGGTCGTAAAAACCGAAGTTACTCTAAAAAGGTTGAACATGTGCACCAGCACAGGACTTCACACAGTTTTGCCATCTGTTCCTTTCACACCGATATTCTGAACACATGTGCCTGTTCCTATTGCCTTTTATAAACACGTGAAAAACATTAACTACAATTTCCCATTAGAATCTTCACAACATATACCTATCTGTCTGTCTGCTGTAAAATTGTCTTAATGACGCTCACTCTAAACAAGGCAGCTACTACATGTAGCACCTGCTTTGACAATCAGAAATTGAACATGGTGCACACAGAATGTACGTGTTCCTTGTTTATCTCAGAATAAACAGCGATTAATTCCTTAAAGAAGTTCAACTAATTGGCTTTTTAATGTAGTAGTAGTAGCGCCAATCCCAGCGGCCGCGCGGTCTAAGGCGCGAGTCTGCGGCCGCTCGCTTGCTGGGATTGTGGGTTCGAATCCCGCCGGAGGCATGGATGTCTCTCTCTTGTGAGTATTGTGTGTTGTCAGGTAGACGTCTCTGCGACGGGCTGATCATTCGTCCAGAGGAGCCCTACCGAGTGTAGTGTGTGTAACTGAGTGTGATCGTGAAGCCTCGATAATGAGGAGGCCCTGGCCCACTAGGGGCTGTTGCGCCATGGAGAAAAGTAGTAGTAGTAGTAGTAGTAGTAGTAGTAGTAGTAGTAGGTCTCATTTGTTATAAAAATTAAGGGGGATATAAGCAGCCTCAGAAAAAATGGGGCAGTTGCTCATAAAATGGCTATAACACGGCTTCCGACATGACAGTCATCAGAAAGTAAACTAATACTGGAGTAACACGCGAAGCCCTTCATGTGTGACAGTAGGCTATATTTCGTAAACACGACTAAAATATGTTGACGATGCAGGTATGCATTACATGGCGCCCACACGACAGCCGGACTGCCGGACACATGACAGGTTTTACACGCCCGCTGGAGACTCGCAGTCGAGCTACTACAATCTCGATGCCACGTTCGAGACTACAAAAAGTCCTCCATGGGTGAAAACTGATTTCACCCCCTGCAGCTTATTCCCGACGGTGGGATCCCAGTCCCCTTGTCAGTTGTGTAAAACAGTCTGACTTAGGGCAGTCCTAAAATCCAGATTTAAAAGAAAAGGTAAAACCGTTATTCCTGGAAACGGCATCTACTGCCTCGTTACGATAAATACGTATATAGCCTGGTACACAAGTATGATTGAGTAGATGAGATCGATGCTGTAAGCCTTTGGTTGTGCCCAGGGAGTCTGAAAACCGTAGACACCGCCCTGGCGGAAGGTCACTCGCAGCCCCGAGTGATTTTACGGACATCGAGTAGCTCTGCAGTAGAAAGTGAACTGAAAGGGTGCAATCGAAATTGAAAGGTCTGCTTATATGACATAATTCGATCTTTCCATCGGGATCCATCGATGAAAATGACAAGCGCCGATGGCAGGGCACATTGACAGCATTTCTGAGAAGAATCTGAAGATAGTATGTGAATGTGTACTATAAGCTCCTCAGGGGTCACAGAGGCTATTGTCGAAATGTGACATAAGTCCCAGGGGTGTGTTGTGGGGGCTTCAAACGGGATGATACGAAGGAAGTGTGAAAACACGAAGCGCGTCGAAGAGCAGCTTTTATCTTAAGCCTGAGGCACGACTATCTGTGGAACTGAGTGCAACTCATTCTTTTAGTAGGGACAAAAGTCTTTGTCCGTAGGAAGGGTGTTTCTTGAGAGCGTTCAATTTTGCAGCGTAGCTAATTAATAAAGTTTGATGGCGAGTGAAAAGCACGGTTTCCCCAGTCTCCGCACACAAACTTCCCACTCTCTGTTTCGAGAGTTACTTGTAGACAGTCACATGCTGCAACTGTATATATTTCGAAAACAGACAAGGCATACATGTGTGCAGAAACATAGATACTAGACCAGTGATCAGGACACGAACCACTGAGCCACGCATAAATGAAGTGCTGCTGCTCTGTCTGCTTCCCAGAAGAACCCAGTTACACACGCAGAATACTCGTATTCATGTCTCACTACAGTCTATTCGGAAGTGGCGATGATGTAATTCCTAGGTCAAGCGATGGTCTACGTTTAGTCTAAAATTCTAAGTCTCTACAACGGGCAGAGGACTCTTTTGTATGAAAAGGCTCTGTTTAAGAAATATTTGTCTATTTAGCTTACACACGTAGAAAAGTATGGCCTTCACGATCGAGAATTTGAAGATCTTCTCCGACTCCACAGTGATAACCGGCAGCTGGATAACTAATAGCGTCGTTCAGTGCCTGGGAGAAACTGAGACTGGCATTATATGGCGAAGTCATTGACATACAGGGAGCACATAACTCGTGATGGTGATCATGAAAAGGTGAGACATTGAGGACTTGTCCCTCAGGCATACCGTTCGTCTGTATACGAGGATGAGACCAGAATCTTAGAAAGCAAGTCACGAGATCTTCTGCCAGCCATAACACTACGTATGGGAACCGGTGACTTTTATTTGCCACTGAAGGAGAGATTAGAGACTTCAGCGCGGTAAGTTATGCCATAGGTATTGATATTTAAAAAGACAACCACGATGTGCTGCCTGGTTAAAGGCCCATCTGAACTGTTCTACCAAACCAGTGTCCGTCGATGATATGCCGAAGGTCCCGACTTACCAGCATTCAGAATAGCTTGGAGCTGACAGTTCTTGAGGAGTATAGAAACACAGAAGTAGGAGATAATGGACACACTACCACATTGAAAACAAGACACGACCAAATAATTGCATACTTTTAACTATGTAAACACTCTGACGAGATAATATATTTTTATTGAATTTAAGCTACAACGGCACACACCATCGAAGACCTAAATATTTTGACGCTGGTGTCCGTACTACACGTACAGCGTCAGTATTAACTTCACTTGTATCGCCTATAGTAGCAGTTGAAATACCTTCACTATCATTGCAACTGGATAATTAAAGATTTTATCTTATCACATTATAATGTGGAAAATTTATGTAAATTTAAATTAAAATCCCCTCAAACCAATCATACACCACGTTGCAGCTGGTTATGAAATGCAATGTTCGATACTACACCGCTGTAAACTACTACGAAGAGAACTTCCCTCTAAACTGTCAACTACATGAAGGTACTTAAAAATACCTGTAATTTAAGGGAAAGCTGGTAATAAATATGACAATAAACATACAATGAAAAGAAATAAATAATAGGACAATAAAGTAAACATCATGTTCGGATTAGGATCTACAGAAACCCTGACGACAGGTCTGCGCGCGTGCGCGAGCGCCCATACACACACGCCAATAGTACTGAAGTGGTAATGTGTGTTAATTCACTATTATATACGCCCTGAATACATAAAAGGCACAATTTTCCATGAAACAGTCAAATTCTACCTATGTTTAGGCTAACACACTGATTACGAACAAAGCAATTTGTGGGTTTGAAATTGATTCATTTCGTTTCTAGTTAACCGACGAAATTTTTTTTCAAGAAGATTCACACAAAGTATACGCCTGTATGTATTTTATTCTATATTACACATTTCAACTTTTTTCGGCCATCATAAAGTGGAACAAACACGTCATATTCATAATAAACACTCGGTCGACGCTGCGTGAAGGTCATTAGAACCATTATTGAGATCTGCGCTCTTCTGCGATATTACGCAGCGTTGACCGATAGTTCTGTGCCGACGTTTCGGGACAATCTATCGGTCCCATCTTCAAGGGTCAAGAAGTCCAAGAAGAATGCTTTCTTCTTCTCAACGCTGCGTAATATCCCAGAAGAGCGCAGATCTCATCTACATCGCGCCGGAAGCCTGAAATCACGCAAAGAATTGTTTTATATGAGGTACAGCTGTTTGACTAACATTCTAGTGCCATTACAACGCGTCAGTGGATTCAAGTTTCTTAAGTTATGTGTCCACAAATTTTAAAATTTGATATGTGTTGTGGCAACCTCGATGTTTCGGAAGAACTTAAAAATCTGTTTTTTTTTTAAGATGAATCGCTTCGTAAGGCCTAGTAGCACATAAACATTTCACTGCTGTCGAACAAATAACAGCATGAAAGTGACAAGCTGTTTCAGGAAGTTCTATAAAATGTTGATAATATGAAAACCTAACAACAGCTCCACTATCAAATCCTAACGTGAAGAAAAGACAAACAGCGTTGACATGGAGGAAATAACCTTTTCTTAATGCAATAATTTCTTAATTATTAACAGACACCATTGTTCTGTTGCCACAGAAATCGGTTGTTAGTTTTCCCTATCAGAAGAACTCTTTTTTTCTTCATTTCACCAATATGAATTACAGTGATCCCTCATCCATTGAGAGGGAAAGGTGGATTGATCGCGGCATGCTCGGCAAAACCGCTTTGCGCAAAATTCTTACGAGAAAAAAATAGGTTTACATGAACGCGGACGCTTAAAATACGCACAACATTAAACATGTACATAGCGCTTGAATAGCTGATGCTGCCAGCTTCCGCGGCGGTTGAATGACTAACCGCCCCCCCCCCTTTATCCGCATGAATTCATATCCCATTTCCCACTGTTCGCCAAATATTTAATTATTTTCACCGCGTATAGCCAAAACCGCGCCGGGCAAAACCGCGTTGGGCGAGGGGTTACTTTACATCCAACACATCCGATGTACCATCGTATTACATCTACCATTCACGTGTACTCTTACTGAAGAATACAAAATTTCGTAGCTGCCAATCCAAGTACTGCTAACATAGGACCGTGCACTAAGAAGGGCGGACTGGAGGTGGGGGCTTAAACTGATTCCGTAGCCTTGAAACACAATTTTCGTGACAGCCACTACAATTCTCAAAGAATGACAGACATTAAGAATATTTCCTAATACAAGTGTTAGTAACATTGGAGAAATGAATATTACATAAGAAGAAAATAATTTTGGTGCGTTGGCAACGAAAAGTTGTAAAAATGCTCCAATTAGCTTCACCATGTCTGTCTGTCTGTCTCTCCGAATGCAACTTTAAATGGGGAGGTTGTCTACAATGTATCGATTTCGAAAAATGCGGTTAAAATCGGACAATAAAGGACACTATGTCTATTTCTGTGTACATTCAGATCGAAACTCGCTAAATATTTATTCTGCCGAAAAATATTCCGGACAACTCTGTAGACGAAAAACAAGACAGTCTTCGCGCAAAGCATACTTGTTTCCCAAGTCTTAGTGTACGAAACACGTGAACAAAGAGGGCGAAAGCACCAGAATTATTGGGTTATGCACAGTTTCCAATGTGTCGGTTTTCTCAGAATTAGATCAACAATAATAAGATGAGCTAAATATTGGACCCAATAAAACATACACTCAAAATTACGATTGGGAACTCCATGAAAAGACAGCACTTCGGAGATCTTCTTGGACAAATATCTTACATACTGTCAAGCAGGCCTGCACAATATTTTATGTGTTACAGGCAATTTTGGCAAAATTTGGTCAGCATGAGGGCAACATTAAATTCGATACACAAAACGAAGAATATATAAGTGTACGTATAATTACGGAATACAGTCCAATTATTTTAATTCCGAAAAAGAACTACGGCTAACACGCTAACAATAAGACATATGATAGGTCACTTCGGACTGTGTCAGTAGTGGTGAGTTGTCTTTCACAGTTTCCCAGGAAAAGGGTGGAACTTCTCAGCGTTATATCTCGGCTTTACCACAGAATGGCTTAAAGGACGTCTCCTCATTTTAAAAGTCTCCGCGGGCAACATTCTGTCCGCGAGCTATGCGTTGCACAGGCCTGTTGTAACGATCATTTTTCTTGTAGGGTAGGGAAAGCGCGTACAATTTTAGTTGGGCAACTAAACGAACAAGGGAAAAGTTCACCTAGCCGTGACGTTATGAACCGTAATCATCCAGCTCAGGATAGGAGCCGGTGGTGATCTGTTTTTGGACAAGGGAATGAAATTTCGACTTCCAGAAGGGGGAAGGAGGAATATTTCGATCAGCTCAGGAACTGTCAGTTTCTCATGAAGGACTCAGCTAAATGGAATTGCATGTGAAGTGGTTTTAATTGACTCGGGGTGGGGCCCGAGAGTGGTTTTTGTGATGGCGGTGATACAATTTGAGGTTCTGCAACATCTGGAAATTTCTTGAGTAGTTGCATAATTATGTACCGCTAATGGGGGAGGACCTTGTACTGCAGTTAGATAACATTACGAATACGTAGATGGGAGGATAGGGAACAGTGGCAGGCTCTAACGAATATGATCATTAATCTTCGAGTTCCACGAGCGGAGGCGTCTTAACCAGAAGACGGACTTTCATCTTCTCCAGAATTATGTTCCATGCAGTTTATTAGTTATAAACTATAATTAAATAGCGAATTCTCAGATTAAAGTATACTGCAGGTAGCCTGGTGGCCGCGCGGTCTAAGGCGTGGGTTTGCGACCGTTCGCTTGCTGGGTTTGCGGATTCGACTCCCGTCGGGGGCATGCATGTCTGTCTCTTGTGAGTGTTTTCTGTGTTGTCAGGTGTCTCTGCGACGGGCCGATCACTCGTCCAGAGGAGTCCTACCGAGTGTTGTGTGTCTGAGTGTAATCTCGAAACCTCAACGATGAGTAGGCCTAGGCCCACTAGGGCTGTCGCGCCATGAACAAAAAAAAACGAATCCTGGTTTATCCTCATTTACACAGCTCTTCGTACAGCTGAGTGATGATACACTTCATGATTCCTGTTATTTATACGGTCCTGACTTACCATCAGGGAGAACTGATTCTGTTTCCAGTTAAATATAAGCAGTATCTCAGTATGCGTTTCCAAGACGGTTTTTGAGGTTTACATGCACAAAATGTATAACAATACTATTTACTGTGGAATGGGAAGAGAATATGAGCGTATGGTGTGAGAACGAAAATACCGCGGAGAAGGCCAAAGCATCTACTTAAGTTACTAATCAGGAATTTGAAGGGGTGGAAGAGAACCACGAGAAAAGTCAACATGTATGGTAGAAGCCCGATGCGAGTAGCTGCTGAAAGTAAGTTGGATGCATTACAGCTTGAATTAACCACTTGAAGAAACTCAGAAAAGCAATTAAATGGGACCAATTAATGCTTACGTTCTGTTGAATTAACGCAAGCAGTGAAATGTCCTCACAGTAATTTAATTACTGCGAGGAAATATCTTACGTTTCGTCTGAGGTTAATGGTTGATTAATGACATTGGATTCTGCGTGATTTCAGGCTTCTGTCGCAGTGTAAATGAGATCTTTGCTCTTCTGGAATGTTACGCAGCGTAGATTGGTAGTTAGTTACCGACGTTTCGGGACAACCTAACGGTCGCATCTTCAAGGATCAAGCAGTCCAAGAAAAAACGCCGGTAACTAACTAACAATCTACGCTTTGTAATATCCCAGAAGAGAGAAGATCTAACTTTGGATTATTTAACGCTGATATATTTAAGAAAGCATGTGAAAATCCGCAGATTATGAAGTAAAGGGCAACCAAGAGAAGGCTGTGAGTCTTTACTGTGTTATCCTTTTGCTCACTGGAATGGGCTTAAAAAACTCTGATAGGATGACTACCACATATGAACAGAGGCATAGTATTTCCTCTGATGAACATTCCAGAGGGGATAAATTAAATTTACATTAGTAAAGTACACCAAATCTACATACACGCATACATACACACCAACACATACAGACGAACTTAATTTTTTGGTCGACAGAACACACAGTATTCTAGATATCACATAAACCATACCTACAATGTACCCAGAAAAGCAGAATATCTATTAACTAACGCCCAACTCATACAGACAGTTACGATTTTCACAGCACTGTCAGCCATTTGAATGAATCTGAGTTTTTCTCCATAACCACATGAACAGCAAGAGGTATTGTCTGCCATTCAGTTTCATTCTTTTGTCTTGCCCGAGCTGACAGAGACAATAGAGCCTCTATCGTCATTTCACCGGGTGAGGTTTAAATGTGCATAAATTTCCTGCAGGCATTTCACTTGCAAATTGCACATGCGCACTAAATCCTTAAGCGATGTGTTTCGCAACCAGGTTTTCATTCGGACACAGAACAATGTTTTCGAAATGAGACTGTGCATAATTCAATGCCAAGTAGGGTCTATGAGTGATTGTATGAAATTATTCTTATCAACCCGAAAACCCGTAGGATTTGTAAACCTATCAGATAAGGAACCATGCATAACATAAATTTAGATAAGAATGCATTAATATTGGATCCCTACTTTAATATTACATGACTACATACATACGTGCATTCGTACACTTACACACTGGGTTAGAAAGAGACAAAGAGCAAAGAGTTACTGTCGCATATGGTAATAAATCACACGGTTCTGTAATTAAAATGTTGAAGTCCAGTGCTCAGTTCTCACGTGTGTTACAGCGCTTCGTGTCTATGTGAAACCACCCAGTGCGCACTCGTATAATCGACTTATAACTTACATACCAACTTTGGTTGTTTCTGAGAATCACAGGCCCAGACAAGAGCGGGAAATTTACAGGGTATCTGTGAGTCGAATTGACACTTTGGGGTTGGAACTCCCTTGGGTAGGCTCTTCTGATCCGGTCCTGGTCAGATTCAATACAGAATCGATACAGAAATAAAACGAGCTGTGAAGTACACTCTGAAGCGTGTAAAGCAGGGTAGTGTTTGAGCTAGCCAGCTAGCGTCCCATTATCACCCCAACAAATCAGCCCACCTCACTGTCACATTTTCTGTTCCGTGACAATAAAATTTCTTCTTATTCAAAATGTGTTCTGGAAATAAATTATGATACCTACTGTTGTTCCCAACTAGAAAGACTGTAAGTTGGTCATGTTGGTATTACTGACGATAAATTAAACGGTACAAAGGCGGTGCCATATTCTAGAGCAGGGGTTCACAAATTCCGGGCGCCAGGTCACCGTGGTGACTAAATGTCTTACGGTGGCGCTTAATATTAGTGGGGCTTCGACATGGAATTTGTTTCATGTCACCGCTCTGGTGCCTAGGATTTTGAGGTGGCTCCTAGATTCTGAACAATCTGTGCAGCTCTGTTCTAGAGGCAAGATTTTCTAGCAGTGGATCACAAATCGTCTTCCTTTGTTTCATAAATTATTATAGAGCCAATATGGGTAACCTAATTGTTTTTTGAAGACTTAGAACTGTTGCTAAAGGCCTAGAGGCAGCTCAATATTGATTTTCAAAACAGGATAGAACTTGTTGTGGAATTCTTTCGATGCTGATGATAAGTGATTCTTGTCGTAAGAGTGGCGTCAATTTGGGGAATAAGTTGCTAATATAGCGGATTTCAATCGTCGCTTAGTGGCAAATAATCATGTTTCCGAACAGTGTCTTCCTTGGTGTTTTAAGAATCAAACAAGGGACAAACTTAGATATTTCAATGCTAAGGCGTCTTGTGCATATGAATTAATACAATCATTTTATGTCGTGTTCTGTCTGATTAGAGATGGGCACAAATTTGACTTTGGGCTTGTTATAAACTGAATAAAATCCTGTTTGTTAAAAAACTGCATTATGCAGTGTAGTGGTGCTATATAGAAGGAAAGAAGTTTTGCTATGTACACTTCACTTATTACCGCCCATTTGGCACTTTTTTTTTAAATGGCTCGACAGCCTTATATGGGCCTGGGCCTCCTCGTTTCGTCGAGGTTTCATGGTCACACACATTTGAGACACACCACAGTCGGTAGGACTCCTCTGGACGAGGGACCAGCTCGTCGCAGAGACCTCTACCTGACAACACACAACACTCACAAGAGACAGACATCCATGCCCCCGGTGGGATTTTTTTTTTGTATTAATTCCTGGGTTTTCCCCTTTGATCCATTTGTACTGTTGAAGTCCTTTTGTCCTGCATGTCACCTTGTTTCATGCTATCGTCCATACATCTAACACAACACAAACATCCATGCCCAGGTGGGATTTTTTTTTGTATTATTCCTGGGTTTTCCCTTTGATCCATTTGTACTGTTGAAGTCCTTTTGTCCTGCATGTCACCTTATGTTTCATGCTATCGTCCATACATCTAACACAACACAAACATCCATGCCCCCGGTGGGATTTTTTTTTTTTTTTGCCTGTCCGGGGTTTTCCCCTTTTGATCCATTTTTGTACTGTTTAAATCCTTTCGTCCTTCATGTCACTTTACGTTCCATATTACCTTCCTTACAACAAGCACAACAGAAACATCCATGCCCCCGGTGGGATTCGAACCCACAATCCCAGTAAGCGAGCGGCCGTAGACCCACGCCTTAGACCGCACGGCCACTGGGATCGGCATTTGGCACTATTATTCAACTATTTTTTTATCAGTGTTACTACTTTACACTGGAAGTCACAAGTATATATATGTGTATATAAGGTTTTACAGGTAATTTTCTTGAATTCGTTCGGTGTATATGACGTCCATTCGTTTTCGAACTATATCGGCACTGCACATTTTGTAGGGTGTTTGTCGTTATTATCTATTGAGATCGTCGAGTTTATTAAAACTTGTTATTAAATTATTTAAACTATTAAAACTGTTAAAACCGTTGGTTATGTTTATATTGAAGTCCGTATTCTGTTGTAGTGTTGTCTCGTTGCATAGGTGCGAATGAAGGTAATTGAGTTTTTACGGTGTATATGACTTGCTTTCTTGTCCGAAGTATATTCTAGTACAGCTGTTGTGGTTGTGTGACTCTGCGTTGTTGATGTCTATTGTAATCGTTGATGTTGTTGAAACTTGTTGTTGAATAGTTTAAGAGGTTAAAATTATAAAATTGTTAAAAACTGCTGGCAACTGGTCACTTATAAAGGAGTCTGTGTCCTGTAGTTGTGTTGTCTGGTTGCTTGGCTGTGAGTGACTGTGTCTGTGTCCTGTAGTTGTGTTGTCTGGTTGCTTGGCTGTGAGTGACTGTGTCTGTGTCCTGTAGTTGTGTTGTCTGGTTGCTTGGCTGTGAGTGACTGTGTCTGTGTCCTGTAGTTGTGTTGTCTGGTTGCTTGGCTGTGAGTGACAGTCACTAACTTACACGTAATACCACGGAAAAGGGTAGCTTGTAGACAATTTAAGTTTAGCGACTTCTTTCGAAAACAATGAGACTTTCTTGGGTCTTTTTAACGACTTTCGCCACAAGAAATTGGCAACATTGGGTCGTAACGGCTCAGTTACATTAAGACTTGTTCTAATCATTTCCCACGTAGTTTGTACTGGTATGTGACAAAAAAAAAACATGTCGACGCATCATCACTGACATGAGTTGACAAGTTATCCAGACGATAATACATACATTTCAATGTTCCCCTTTCAGCGGTCAGTAAGAAAACTCCTATCTTGTTCAGCGGTTTAGTGTTGTAGGTATTCATAACTAATGTGTGGAACACATACCGGTATATAGGCCTACGCTATTCATAACTAAATGTGTGGAACACATACCGGTATATAGGCCTAAGCTATTCATAACTAAATGTGTGGAACACATGCCGGTATATAGGCCTACAGCTATTCAAACTAAATGTGTGGAACACATACCGGTATATAGGCCTACGCTATTCAGAACTAAATGTGTGGAACACATGCCGGTATAAGGCCTACGCTATTCAAACTAAATGTGTGGAACACATGCCGGTATATAGGCCTAAGCTATTCAGAACTAAAGTGTGGAACACATCCCGGTATATAGGCCAACGCTATTCAGAACTAAGTGTGTGGAACACATACCGGTATATAGGCCTAGCTATTCAGAACTAAGTGTGTGGAACACATACTGGTATATAGGCCTACGCTATTCATAACTAAGTGTGTGGAACACATACCGGTATATAGGCCTAAGCTATTCAGAACTAAAGTGTGTGGAACACATACCAGTATATAGGCCTACGCTATTCATAACTAAATGTGTGTGAACACATACCGGTATATAGGCCTAAGCTATTCAGAACTAATGTGTGGAACACATACCGGTATATAGGCCTAACGCTATTCAGAACTAAATGTGTGGAACACATACCGGTATATAGGCCTAAGCTATTCAGAACTAAGTGTATGGAACACATCCGGTATATAGGCCTAACGCTATTCAGAACTAAGTGTGTGGAACACATACGGTATATAGGCCTACGCTATTCATAACTAATGTGTGGAACACATACCGGTATATAGGCCTAAGCTATTCAGAACTAAGTGTGTGGAACACATACCGGTATATAGGCCTACGCTATTCAGAACTAAGTGTGTGGAACACATACCGGTATATAGGCCTACGCTATTCAGAACTAAATGTGTGGAACACATACCGGTATATAGGCCTACGCTATTCATAACTAATGTTGAACACATGCCGGTATATAGCCTAAGCTATTCAAACTAAGTGTGTGGAACACATACCGGTATATAGGCCTACGCTATTCAGAACTAAGTGTGTGGAACACATACCGGTATATAGGCCTAAAGCTATTCAGAACTAATGTGTGGAACACATGCCGGTATATAGGCCTAGCTATTCAGAACTAAGTGTGTGGAACACATACCGGTATATAGGCCTACGCTATTCAGAACTAAGTGTGTGGAACACATACCGGTATATAGGCCTACGCTATTCAGAACTAAGTGTGTGGAACACATACCGGTATATAGGCCTACGCTTATTCAAACTAAATGTGTGGAACACAACTGGTAAATAGGCCTAAGCTATTCAGAACTAAGTGTGTGGAACACATACCGGTATATAGGCCTACGCTATTCAGAACTAAATGTGTGATGGTAACAGCACATTAAGTGGCCAGCGGTATATAGGCCTACGCTATTCAGAACTAAATGTGTGGAACACATGCCGGTATAAGGCCTAAGCTATTCATAACTAAATGTGTGGAACACATGCCGGTATATAGGCCTACGCTATTCAGAACTAAGTGTGTGGAACACATACCGGTATATAGGCCTAGCTATTCAGAACTAAATGTGTGGAACACATCCGGTATATAGGCCTAAGCTATTCAGAACTAAGTGTGTGGAACACATACCGGTATATAGGCCTACGCTATTCAGAACTAAGTGTGTGGAACACATACCGGTATATAGGCCTAAGCTATTCAGAACTAAATGTGTGGAACACATACCGGTATATAGGCCTACGCTATTCAGAACTAAGTGTGTGGAACACATACCGGTATATAGGCCTAAGCTATTCAGAACTAAATGTGTGGAACACATCCGGTATATAGGCCTACGCTATTCAGAACTAAGTGTGTGGAACACATACCGGTATATAGGCCTACGCTATTCATAACTAAATGTGTGGAACACATGCCGGTATATAGGCCTAAGCTATTCAGAACTAAGTGTGTGGAACACATACCGGTATATAGGCCTAAGCTATTCAAACTAAATGTGTGGAACACATGCCGGTATATAGGCCTAAGCTATTCAGAACTAAGTGTGTGGAACACATAGCCGGTATATAGGCCTAAGCTATTCAGAACTAAGTGTGGTGGAACACATACCGGTATATAGGCCTACGCTATTCAGAACTAAGTGTGTGGAACACATGCCGGTATATAGGCCTACGCTATTCAGAACTAAGTGTGTGGAACACATACCGGTATATAGGCCTACGCTATTCAGAACTAAATGTGTGGAACACATGCCGGTATATAGGCCTAAGCTATTCAGAACTAAATGTGTGGAACACATACCGGTATATAGGCCTAAGCTATTCAGAACTAAATGTGTGGAACACATACCGGTATATAGGCCTAAGCTATTCAGAACTAAATGTGTGGAACACATGCCGGTATATAGGCCTAGCTATTCAAACTAAATGTGTGGAACACATACCGGTATATAGGCCTAAGCTATTCAGAACTAAGTGTGTGGAACACATGCCGGTATATAGGCCTAAGCTATTCAAACTAATGTGTGGAACACATACCGGTATATAGGCCTACGCTATTCAGAACTAAGTGTGTGGAACACATACCGGTATATAGGCCTAAGCTATTCAGAACTAAGTGTGTGGAACACATACCGGTATATAGGCCTAAGCTATTCAGAACTAAGTGTGTGGAACACATACCGGTATATAGGCCTAAGCTATTCAGAACTAAGTGTGTGGAACACATACCGGTATATAGGCCTAAGCTATTCAGAACTAAATGTGTGGAACACATGCCGGTATATAGGCCTACGCTATTCAGAACTAAGTGTGTGGAACACATACCGGTATATAGGCCTAAGCTATTCAGAACTAAATGTGTGGAACACATACCGGTATATAGGCCTAAGCTATTCAGAACTAAATGTGTGGAACACATGCCGGTATAGAGGCCTACGCTATTCAGAACTAAGTGTGTGGAACACATACCGGTATATAGGCCTAAGCTATCAGAACTAAATGTGTGGAACACATGCCGGTATATAGAGCTACGCTATTCAGAACTAAGTGTGTGGAACACATACCGGTATATAGGCCTAAGCTATTCAGAACTAAATGTGTGGAAAACATGCCGGTATAAGGCCTAGCTATTCAGAACTAAGTGTGTGGAACACATACCGGTATATAGGCCTAAGCTATTCAGAACTACGTGTGTGGAACACATACCGGTATATAGGCCTAAGCTATTCAGAACTAAATGTGTGGAACACATACCGGTATATAGGCCTACGCTATTCAAACTAAATGTGTGGAACACATACCGGTATATAGGCCTACGCTATTCAGAACTAAGTGTGTGGAACACATACCGGTATATAGGCCTACGCTATTCAGAACTAAGTGTGTGGAACACATGCCGGTATATAGGCCTAAGCTATTCAGAACTAAGTGTGTGGAACACAGAACGCGATTACCGTATGCTTTATGTAATTCATTGAATTTATTACCTTTCAGACTATAAAATGCTACATGTAACTTTACGAAATGAGAACACGGCTTCTTTATCGTGGGCATAGTCACGAAAAGTGCTTATTAACTTCTTCACGTCTGTCTGATCGACTGTCTTTCCGTGGTCTCTCGCATGTATCAGGGCGGCTCCCACAGGACGGATGTCCGAATTTGATACCGGAGACGTTTATGAAAATCTGTCAAGGAACTCCAAATTTCTTTAAAATCGGACAAAAATATGAGGCACTTCACATGCAAACCTAAGTACGTTTCATTTTTGCCCGCACATAAATTCGCCACAATAGCACTTTTGTGCTGCACTCAATACCTTTATATTGTTCACAGTGTCGTGCAGCCCAGTAATACACATGAAAGGCAATGGTGCTTTTCCACTGCAACAATAATTACGTGAAAGCACCACAGTGATACCTTACATGTACTTTGCCTACTTGTACTATTGACAATACGCCTAACATCGCCAGAAGTTCTCACCAGTTACATGAAAGGGAACAACACTAAATAAACAATACGATACCTTCTGTGAAATATTTTTTTTGTTTTAAGTAACTTGTTGGGTTTAAAGACGTGTTTCTAGCTCTTCGATAGACAAAGCCATCCAGCTAACTTTCGACAGCACTTCACTCAAAAAGCCATCAATACTAGAGAACGCAGTGTAGAAACAACACAAATCGTAGTTTCTGTCGCTAGAAAACGTTGCTTCTGGACAGAAGCCCTTGATATTGGATCTGATTTATACAGCATCGTCTCTTTTGGTTATACCATTCTTTTAAAACATGCAACTCTGAGACACATGCCCTTTCGGAACACGTAAATAGGCATTTATTAATATCCGTGCCTTTAAAATTGAATTACTTACTCATCAACATAAACACGATTATGTAAGCCTGAACAACGAGGCGGGAAGACAGTGATAATACTGAGAATTCTGTCGTAGACGTAGCACGTTTCACATACATAGTGAGGAAGCCGTCGTGAATCTCGCTCGCATAACGTATATACTCAGATTTATTACATTTTTCTGAGTGCTTCAAGCTGAATTTGGGAATAATCCCACAACCAGCTCCTTCCAAATTCACCCTGTCCCATCCTTAATCTCACTCTACCTATGCAGTTCTGCCAATGATACTGAAATAGTGATCATAATAAAGCAATTTCTGTAGTTTTACATTATAGGAAGTATATAAACATAGCATTTAAGAAAGTCATTACAAAGGTCTTGACTCTTGTTATTTTGTGAAACTACATTCCACATGCGGTGGCGCAGTTGGTTGAGGCACTGCGCTATAAGCCGGAAGGTCGCGGGTTCGATTCCCGATGGTGTCATTAGAATTTTTTATTGACATAATCCTTTCGGTCGCACTATGGCCCTGGGGTCGACTCAGTCCTGTAACAGAAATGAGTACCAGGAATATTTCCTGGGGGTAAAGGCGGCCGGTACGATGGGCTGACAACCTTACCACCTTCATGTGCCGATTGTCTAGAAATTGGGAGCCTCAACCTCCTGGAACCCTAACTTGTCCAGGCCTGTAATGGGATTGCTTTACTTTGCTTTACATCCCCATCCTTACTAGCCAGAAAGAACCACATATAACGGATGCGAGAGATATAAAGCATTACAAGCAACATTCTAATTGACAGCGAAATAAATAAAAATAGTTTCTCTACACCTATACCGTAACTCTGCCAAACGCCGCCTTCTCCCAGGACAATCCATTTGTGATTGAGAAGAATTGGCGATGTGGAAGACAGAAACTTTCCTTTTTTCCATAAGATATTTAATAATAAGAATAAAAACTTATCCAATACAAGGCGTGCAACCACGTGCCACAAACAATCCACGAACACCTTCTGAACACGGGGAGAAGTACTTGGTATTCTTTCTGCAAAGCGCAAGGAAAATCTTTAAATTATTCCATGTAAAGTCTCTGACAGGGCTCGGGTCGCAGATGCTAAAGGAAACTCCGAACAAAACTCCAAGCCTGCATTCATATTGTACTTATTTCCAACTGTCCATACTCTTGTGAATCTATAAGTCTATGAGTAAGTCTATAATCCAGCAATAAGATAAAATTTAGTTCACGAGTCTTAGTGTTGAATTCGTGCCTAAACAGGCATAGGATTGAAATATACATAAGGCAGGAAGCTTTTGTTGCTAGCAATAGCAAACGAATTGCACATAATTCAAGTTTATTTTAATTATTAACGGCCTTTATATACCTCATAACCATTCAACAGTCATACGCATTTCGATGCTTAATTCACATCATTCTTAGTAACTATGTGACCCAAGTTAACATATGCTTGGCTATATGAGGTATTTTAAGAGACAAAATGTTTTATTTCAGGCGTGTGTGTTGCAAAGTCAAATGTCTCAGTATCAGAGTAGCCACCACACTGTATACCTTCGATAGAATGTATGACATATTGCTGCTTGAATAAGACTTAACTGCGTATATTTTTTCCGAAACAATGCATGCGACCCGATGTATATGAAGTTGGAGTATAGACCGGGTCGGAAATTCCGGTAAAACCTGCCAATAAAATATACTAGCATGCATTATAAACTTCAAGAAATACAAGTCACAGTGTTTATTTGGTTACATGACAAAAGAAAGTATTTGCTTTTTTCTGGAACTGGTAAGAAAATAAAATCAAGGTTTAAAATCTGTATCTTCCACACTTGAAACCCCTTCCTTGGCTTTTGATCCACAGTCACCAATGTATATAGTGATCCTGCAAAAATACTACAGATGTCCAACATCTCCCAAACGGAACCTGCAGAAAGCAAAATTAAAAAACCCGCTTTTTTTTCCAGTAATATTGACACCTAACCTCAACGTCTTTCCCTAAAATAATGACATACATTTCATCATAAAACTTGGCAGTGGCCTTATCGAAGAAGGGCAAATATTGCATCACGATTCTCTACGCCACGTAGCGCACGTCACGAACTGAGCACTCGACTGTAAACAGTGCTACTCTGACACGATCATAAATATTTATTGCAGTAATTATATGGCACAAGAAATCATAACAGTAAGTACGGTTTAGGCACCAGCACGATATAGGCAACTCTACCCGCAGTGATGTTAAGCAAAACTTACGATGAAGCTTTCACTGAAAAAGAAAAATTGACCCGGTTTATCCCTCATGTTTGCTTGTTTACCTCATTCAGTATGGTGGCAGCACTGAGAACTGAAATAATATTAAAACTAGCATTGCAGATTATTAGGACGCTTATGCTGCTAGGAAGTACTTACAATTTTCAATACACAGTTACTACAGTGTAAAGATAAGATCCTTCGCATTTTTCCGAGTATTTAAACTCCCAAACAGTGAAACGTCTCCCTTTGTCGAAAACACGTACATCGCGTAATGTTGCTGCGTAATTGAGAGTTTCATAACAATCAGCGAAGTAAAAGCCTTACTTTACACAAAGGCATAAATAAATTTTTTATCCATAATTGTTGTCAGAACTGGGTAAATTTCGGGTAACAGACATTCATACATTGTTGTTGGGCATTTATTAATTTCGTGAAAACGATCGCAGGAAATGCCGCACTTTTCTTATTGGCGGCAATGAAATTACATTTAAGCCTGTACCGTAAAACCGCATGACACTTAGAATGTAAAGAACGCCTTTGGAAAGGTCTTTTCTACGTCACGGAATGCAACATTTGCAAAACTTTCGTTATTTTTTTATTCCCGTCTGCAAATAAAATTTTTGAGATTAATAATTAACGTTCTGTCTTTAGCTCATTAAGTTTAACATTTTGAAAAATCAGCTTAAACTTGTATCTTATCCTTACCATATTCCTTTTAATTTGCCTTTGTCAGCCATATTTGCAGTTAAAATTCAAGATTAAGTATTGCGTCTATGGACAACACTCAGGCCACAACTAAACCTTCTGAACATAGCTCAACATTATTGCTCTTGCCCCTGTCTATCATGCCTGTTTTCCAGCTCTATTATTAAGTATTAACAAGGCTAATATACAATAGACAGTTATTGAAAAGGACGCAAATTATTTGTCGAGAAGCGTATGACTGGTGAATGGTTATAAGAAGAAGAAAGGCTGCTGGGTAATTCCAGTAGATTTGTATTACTCAGTGGACAGAATATGTACAGAATAAAGTTCATACCACACAATGCTCGTACTAAAATTATTATAATTACAGCCTATTATGTTTAAGATTATTATGAGAAAAAAAATTGTGACTAAGTCCTTATATTATCCAAGTTACATTTGTTGGGTATACCTTCAAAATATCGTTCCTTTATTGCGTTTATAATGTATGAATTATAAACATTTCATATACAGCTTACAGAATTATCTGTATTGGAAAAAATATTCTAGCCCCAGTGGCCCACTATCAGATCGAAAGCTCAACAAATATTGTGCCAGATTCCTGTGTTTGGCACTTTAAAAAAGCATGCCTTAACAGAAATTGCATATTGTTTTAAACTCTAGTACAACCGACTTACGTAATTACAGGAACTTAAGCGCTCTCGTGGCTCCTACAGTAAAATTCATCTTTATGCTGTTATTACAGCAAAATCTCGATACAATACATACTCTATATACGTAAACATATGTACGTTCGTACATAATACAACCGACAAACATACACATTCAAAAGCTTATGAAAATAAGCCGAGCAGAATATACTGAATACCGTAATATTTATCAATGTGGCGCAGGCCCCTCTGTGAATGTTTGCTACTAGCACTAATATATTGTAGCTACACCACTGTGAAGTTAAATCTATCCCACGTGAATATTGATCTATGTGATGAAAGCGTTGGTCACATTTTGTCATCATTAGATATGTCAATGCTACGATGTAAACACGACACATAGAAATGTTTGTGGTCACGTAATAATAACCTTCTGATACTCTGACTGTAGCACAACAAATCAAAATATGGGTGTACGTTAATACTGTAATGCTGAGAGCTGTATGTCAAGTCATAATTTTACATAATATAGGACATAGTTGATTTCTATAACATACAGAGGTATTATAGAACTGATTTTAACGAAACGAAGACACGTGTCATAATTACGACGCAATCTGTTCAACAGAACTGCCTGACTAGAAAGTTTGAACACAGTGTTTAGATTAACCATAAGCAATTTCACAAATTGTAATGAATTGCGCGCCCTTCAACTTCAAGCCGCAAATTATCAGCACGTTCAATCTAAATTTACAAAAAATTTCCAAACATTTTGGCGTCAAACACAAGATTATCGCCAGTAGATATGAACCAGTAAATTCTATCAGACTGGGTTATTTGTTTATCTATTTGACGGCGAGAGAAATATTTGTTATAAAAGTAATCAGACCGTTCTTCCTGAAATGTCTATAGTAGTAATTTTCTAATAAAAAACTTTAATTATTAAAAACAAAATACGAAATGTTTACTTCCTTAAGCACCAGAAGGAACAGCTAGATCAATATCTTGACACATACAGTAGCACCAACACGGCAACAACCTTATCAACAGACGTTTCCTTAACAGCTAAAATAAGCGATGTGCAAGCAACATGTCATAGGCCCATATTGTTAATCACCTGCAAAATACACCTCGAAGAAAATAACAAGGTTTTTTAGAAACTATAAAGGAAATACTCACGTCAGTGTCGTTAGGATGATAAGGGTGACACGTGCATATCAGCAACGCGAAGAACTACTTCAACTTCAACTTTCCGCTGCCTTAGGCACAGAAAATACGTACTGGAAGAAACGCATTCAGTTTGATATAGAAGTTAAAGAGCAGTTTCTCCCAACATTGGGGCCACTGGTCTGTAAGCACCAAAACACGAACATTTAAGGTACGTAATATACTTGCTAGCCGGTCATGCGGTCTGCAGCCACTAGAATGCTGGAATCGCGGGTTCGAATACGGCTAGGGGCATGGATGTTCGTCTCTTGTGTTTGTTGTGTGTTGTGTAGGTAGCAGCCTCTTTGACGAGCTGATCACTCGTTCAGAGGAGTCCTAGCGGGTGTGTTTGCCTAATTGTGTGTGATCTAGAAACCTCAGCAATGAGGTCGCGTAGGCTCGATTTGGGCTGCAGCGCCACAAAAAAGATATTTGCTAAGACTTTCAAGTCATAGTTTATGATGTAAACATTAATATATGTCAAATGCAGTTACTGCCAATCAGTATAATAAGCTTGTTACAAGCAGAAATGTCGGTCCAACCACATTATAAAAAAGTTCAAATCGAATCTACGTTTAGAACCTGAAACCAATTTTACATCTGAAACAGAAAAAAGCACGCCTATCAATCCGTTTTTAAGCTTTGTCGAGCAGAAATAGTGTATACGTTTCGGGGGAAAAAATTGCTGTCAAGAAATGAACAATTGAGTGAATTTCCCGTTACGTTTACAATTTTAAATTTGGATGAGCAAATACTCTTCGAAGGTTCAAATTATTTTATTCTGAGGTCAAAAAAATATTTTGGTAAAATATACATGACGCGTGAAGGCGTGAACTAGATCCTCCCCGTCACTAAAGTTAAAAATAACGGCCAAACACAGGGACACGAGCTTTCTCCCTCAGCTCCAACAATAGCTACAAGACACTAAACTCTTTACTGTGGCATGCTCAGCGAAGTCCGGCGCACCAGCTGCTGCAGGTAAAACGGGATCTTGTATAGAATGAATCCTATCGGGAATCAGCCGCCTATAGAACGGAGCAATTACGCAGCCACTGGGTCGTACACGTGAGTGAACCTAATTTTAAGTTTTCCAATAAAGTGTTTTCATTGTCTGTGTCCGGAAAGTCACCGGAATATAGTAACATTACGTATAAAAATAACAACCCGTCATATGACGGGCTACCACATTATTCATGCCACATCCACGGTCAAGTTCATCATTTTTTTATTAACGAAATTCAATAACATATTACCTTCATTGTTATTCACTTTTTTTAATAAACGCAGGACATCCTGCACGTGATCCTCTTACCTCAGATCCCTGCTGTACGCGACGCGAATTTTACTTTCCCTTTTCGACACATTTATTTTCTTCATGTGTATGTTGCCACTGTCTCACGTCTTCGGCATGTAGTGGGCGGCCTGAAGCTGCTCCTTCAAGCATGTCACTTCCTCCTGAAAGTTGCGCCATTTCGTCACTTCTTCTGCATGTTGTTGCATCGTGAAGCAGCAGCCTGAAGAATTTCATTTTCTTGCGACTGAAGCCAACGTCGTCCTTTCTACAATTTGTGTCCTCTCAATACATCTTACATTTGAGATCCACTAATCTCAACACGCAAGGCATCACTATATTCAGGATTATGTTCACCAATACGATTTATACTTTCTTCATCATCAGCCATATTCGTTGTTAGGTATGAGTACTTTAACAATTTTTTGTCCATGGTGAAATTACGTAAACAAAAACAAACCAATTAAATTCACTCACAATCATCGTTTAAAAGCAATTATTCTTAATTTTCCCTTTCAACATTTAAAAGAGTACTTTCACATTCACCAAGCTTACCCGCCGAGCATTATCAATTCAATACGAGTATGAACACTGTTAATGTTCCTTTCAATTATTACACACACCAAATATATCCTTTTAGCGCGGCAATAGTTTTACAGTCGAGCATGACTTTCCCAAGGTCAGGCTTTTAGCCATTAGTGACAAAAACTCAACGTACATGGGCAGCCGTTACTTCACGTAGCTACGTTCACTATTTTAACTATCCATTTGCATGACTATGACCGTTAGCCTACATAAGACACGAAAAGACAGCAAAGAAAAATTAAAAGTACGTATTTGGATTACATTACAATACTGTCATGAACACTACTCCTAACACAGACACATAAGTACAGGGAGTCCACATGCAAACAGAAACCATACGTACGATAAGCCTTCCTGATATATAAGATGTAGTATAACATAACTCACAGCATGTTACATGAAAATGACCTTTCTCAGACCCACTTGACACCTGGCTAACAGGTTGTTATTTAACGACGCTGACAACGGCTAAGACTACATGATGTTGGTGACGAATGAATGAGCAAGGAGCACTTGTGGATTGATAGTGACAAGTGAAACAGTATTCGAAAAAAATCTGTCCCAGTGCCACTTTGTCCAGCACAAAGCCCACACGGACTGGCCTTGAACTGAACGGGCCTCCGAGATGAGAGGCCGGCGACTAACCCCTGACCCATTTCCTTTACTGCTTGCAAGTGTAAACGTATTCTTTTAACGGCCTCCTTATTATCGAGGCTTCACGATCACACTTTAGACACACCACACTCGGTAGGACTCCTCTAGACGAGTGATCAGCCCAACGCAGAGACCTCTGCCTAACAACGCACAACCCTCACAAGAGACAGACATCCATATATCCGGCGGGATTCGAACCCACAACCCCAGTAAGCGACCGGCCGCAGACCCACGCCTTAGACAGCGCGGCCATTGGGATCGGCCGTAAACATATTACAGATTATTATTATTATTAGTAGTAGTAGTAGTAGTAGTAGTATAGCAGTAGTAGTAGTAATAGTAGTAGTAGTGGCGGTAGTGGTGGTGGTGGAATTGTAACCTCGAAGTTTCGCAACGTTGGTGTGTTTGTTTATTTATGAACCACAAAACTTGTAGGAAGTAATCTGTGAACTATTATAACACGCTAAACCACGAGTGACTCCTATTTTTAAATTACGAATTCGCAGTTATCCAAACACAGCGTGATTATTTTAAACAACACCAACAGCTTCCGTCGGGTCGCTTATGTAATACACTGAACCGACTCACCAGCTCGTTATCACACGCTTTTTGGAGGATTTGTAAGATCCCTACGTCATTTGCAGTCAGTATCGGATTATGCGTGATTTCAGGCTTCCGCCGCGATGTAGATGAGATCTGCAATCTTCTGGGATATTTGAATTACCGTGGACATCGCGTGTTTTTTAGACGCATACATCCGTAAAATTCCTACAGATGTCGTAAATTCAGAAGAAAATTCCATACAGGAAAACACTGCACAAATACACGAATAAGGTTTCGAGGAACAGGTTGCATTCTAAACTGTAAGAGTACAAAGATATGGATCTTCAAAAAGTGGGATGGGGGTGCATGGACTGGATTGATATGGCTCAGGATAGGGACAGGTGGCGGGCTCTTGTGAGTGCGGTAATGAACCTTCGGGTTCCATAAAACGCGGGGAATTTCTTGACTAGCTGACGAACTGTTAGCTTGTCAAGAAGGACTCCGCTCCATGGAGTTGTTAGTTAGTTAGTTAAGAGTACAAAGAGAAGACGCGTGGTAAGTAAAGAAAAATTGGATAAAATGGTGCCAGATTAGAGACAACCAAGAAAATCACTGGCCGGATTTAAACACAAAATGGTCTTGCCTGCGTCATTAGCACGAAATGCAAAAAATTGCTTCATCTGTGTCCATGTGAGACAACTATAGTTCGCAAAATCTACGGCACAGATCGCGAAGCAAGACTGAATTTTATGTACCGGTACCTTCATGGCATGCATGCTGGAGAAATAAACCTCACACTCGTTCTTCTTAGCGGCGAAGCTTGGTGTATTCTCAGTGGATACGTGACCTCTCAAACAACAGGCACTGGTCTGCAGAAAATCCCACATCAATACATGGAATCTTATTATAAGATGTTAAGGCTCCTGTGCCGTGTTTCGTGAGTGTAACAAGGATATATAGGCGTGTTCGCAAAGTCTGGAAAAGCGACTATTAGCTTCGCCATGTCTGTCCGACTCTCCGCCCTCCAATCCGTCGCTCCGAATGGAAATCACTCGGCTCTCGCTGGAAGGATACTCGTGACATTTTTTATTGAGAGGTGGTTACTAAAATCAGCCGAGAAAATTCAAGTTTCGTTAAATTCGAAAAAAATAATAGGCATTTTACGTGGATACGCACGTGCATTTATAATTCCTTTGGTTTTTAGCATTACCATTGTTGCCGTAGATAGCAATCCATACCAACAGATAGTAACCGATACTAATCTGCCTTATTTCTTCATGTGATTGACATGATAGAAAATTAAGGAAAACAAAAAGAGCAATCATAATATTTAATACTCTAAAATACGAAATTAGTATGCAGGTACATTATATAAACGTTCCCACAAATTGCGTATAAAGTATAGTTTTTAAGTCAGCAATTACGAAATATTTAGAGGGGGTTAATATTTGAGACTATGCATCACCCACGCATGTAAAACAGAAAAGGTTATCATAGATATAAATAATAAATTCCTCAAATAAATATAAAAACAGACCCTGATAAAGTAGTAACATTCTATAACACGTGCATAATTGTGAACAATTAAAGAATGTGACTACAGGGATAAAAGAGTATGACTGATGAGAAGGGTCCAAAGTGCCAATATTCAAACATGCCTCAAAGTTACGTGACACGTACATTTTATAACTTGCTTTTTTGAGGACATGCATAAATTCACACCACTGCGTAACACATTCTGCCACAATTTGTCCATTTACGACGGAAAATAAGCGAACAGCTCACACCACAAACCATTATTAGCACCTGCGTTAAAAATTGTGTGCAGAAGCATAATATTAAGAGCAGTTCGTTAAACAAAACCGATTGACTCCATTCGCGACAAATTGGAACAGCGGTGATCGATGCCCTATTTTACGACACGTGAAAGCCTCTGAGCGTATTGTGATGCAGGGTACCATTTAAACAATATCCCTGTATAACATTAACAATGCAGATTTGTATAAATTAAGTCTATGCTACAGCAACGAAACATATTATGAGTTCTGCTTGTAACTATTTTCAGTAGTTAAATTCTTACCATGTGCCACAAGTTTGTGGTGTATCCTGTGCGAATGCTTTATAGCTAATTAGTAACTGATTACTACCGAGTTTAGGTATTGTCGGTTTCTATCGCATGTAAATTTACAGACCTCTTCTAATTTTTGCTATGGTTTTTAAATAAAAGTGGGGTATAAAAGGACTGAGGAATGTAGGAAAAGGTGAACTATACATTGACCTACACTGATTTGATTACAAAAGATGCAGGAGCCCTGAAGCATTTGGAGCCATTTCGTCACGGATCATCTGGTTTCGCCACCTGTCGATAATCATGACATTTTACTGACATTACTATTATAATATGGCGTGAATTGTGATTTAATTAAATCAAAGCACGATAGACACAATTTCACAAACATACGAAGCGTTGAACTTTAGATCTAGGTAGCAGTACGCTGACATCATCGTCGTGCTATTATGATCCCAAACGTGGGCTTTCTCTTTTGCCAAGTGCAATTCAGTAACTCTTTGAACAGCTAGCGGGGATGTTTTTTAACGATTCCTTATTTCCCGAGATATGGTTGATGTAAACAAAAGTTATGGTCAAACTGACTTTTATCTTTGACGTTACTTGGTTACCTTGAGCTAATTATCATTAAGACTAATGGTCGACAACGACAACGACGATGACTACGACGACGATGGCGGTGCGCAAATATGACCAATTCATTCTGCTGTTAACAGAAGGTGGGAGAATTGCAGATGTGGTGAAATAGGAAGACACAGGACAAGAACAAATTTTAGGTACGTTTGTGACATTTTATTGACAGCCTGAGTACGAAACACCTGCTAAAGAGCACAGTTAATATACTCATATTCGATTGCTGTCCTACTGTATATATTTTTACATATGTTTTCGGCGTTCTTGTACTGGGACTGATGGGTACCATATGGTGAAGTAGCCGATCTTGGTGTGAACAACTGTGAATTTGTATTGTTACGCTGATAACAAGTCTAAGAAATACACAAGCAAAAGACCATCCTTTCGGCGTCCTCTAAAATCGCAAGCCGTGTTCCAAAACATTTGGAGAAATAAATGCAGATACACGAGATGTGCGGTTTTCATGGCGGAGAAAATTAATAAGCCTTGTCTTCTGTATTACAATACCATGTAACTTCGCGTGTGGTTAGAATTTCGGATAAACACGCCGTCTCTATTTTCAGGGCATTTCTACAACTTTTGGTAAACACGTACTAAACTAAAAGGTGTCATGACCCGGAACACCATAATAATAAGTGTAGCCAATTTAAGCTACGTCAGGTGATGCAGAGTGGCTATCACTTTGTCAAAACTGGGAAGCAATATCGTGGCCACTTTTGAAAAACAGTACGATAAGTCCCCTAGAAAAATTAAGAAAAAATAATAAGATCTGCTCCGTAATGACAACTGCGACATGCTGTCAAGGGGTAGAAGCCAGGAACTAATTTCCGATGTAATAAAGGAGGGTAAACCTGCGAGTTTTAAGATGCTCACAGTAGTGCGGTTGAGGTTCCAGCCTAGAGGCTGGCGTCGAGAAGTTTCATAAAAATAAGCAAACATTCTCATTTTACAATATAATACCATATCGCCTGTAGTACTTTGCTTTGAAGCAATACGGATAGTTACAACAGCCCAGTGAGGGGAGATCCCGTGTAGCAGGAAATCAATCAGAGCTACCGAGTGTGAAGCAGTCGCATTACCACATTAATTACGAAGCTCATTTTGGTAATCTTGTTACCCCATGCAACACAACAGCTATCCGCAGGTCTGCTTTAATACTTCATGACAAAATGTCTAGTCATCTCACCACGTCGATGAGTTGGGACAGCTTCAACTTGATGCAGACTCTCAGGACGTCAGAAGTGTTGACAACGGGACGCACCAACTTGTTGTAATTGCTGAGCAGGTCGTCGTACAGACGCTTGGCGTCGGGGTTGCCCGCCACTGCTCCGTGCACTACAAGCGCGGAGAGCACCCAGGCCCTCAGCGCATCCCTTGCACACACCATCTCGTTACCGTCTCGTCATCCCTCACACTGATGGGCCTGCAGCAGCGAGGGAGACTGGAGCCAGAGCGCCATCTGGCATCTCGACACTGATACTGAGGCCATCTAGCGACCGCAAAACGAACTATATTATGCCACATTTTATTAACTCGTACGTAACTAAGGCTAAAAGGCTGTTTTCCTCACTTCATCGTGTCATCACCAGAACGTAGGGCAGATCATAATACAAAACATCTATCAGAAAAGTAGTTCAATGGAATAGGGTCCTTCTTGAGAAGCTAAAATTTCTTCAGCTAGTCGAGAAATTCCCGGCATTTTATGGGAGCCGAAGGTTCATTACCGCGTTTACAAGAGCCCACCACATGTCCCTGGCCTGAGCCAGATCAATTCAGTCCACGCCCTCCCAACGCGTTTCTTTAAAATCATTCTAATATCATCCTCCCACCTACGCCTAAGTCTTACGTGTGGCCTCTCTCCCTGAGATTTATCAACCAAAACCCTGCATGCACCTCTCCTCTTCCCCATACGAGCCACATGCCCTGCCCATCTTATTCTTCTTGATCTGATCATCCAAATAATATGAGAAGTATATAACAGAGTTCAAATAGCTGGGAACGACAGCATAAAATAAAAAAAAATTTCACAAAAGCGTTACCAGAAGTTTAAATCCGGGGTATGTTCCCTAATATTAAAATCGTTCACATTGAATATTACATATACTGTTTTCGTTCGCGTATTATCTAAAAATGTAAAGACTGAAATACTTAAAAATAAATTACAGCTTTACTTGTTACTTTGTATGGCTGTGAAACTAAGTCTCCATTCTAGGAGAACACAGATTGGCCTAAATTACGATAATGTAAAAACACACACACCATTTTTATACGTTCTATTAAGAAAACTGGACTCATCTTCGAGTGCTTATTAGTATACATCACGTATGTATTTCACAGATATTTTTTTGCCGCAGTTGCTTAGTCGCGATAACCGCCTATTAGCTTCCTCTTGTCCGTCCGTACGAATTAGTGCGGATCCCACCGGACGAATTTCCGTGAAATTTGATACTGGGGGAACTTCATGGAAATCTGTCGAGAAACTCCAAATTTGGTTTAAATCGTGCGAAAATATCAGGCACTTTGCATGAAGACATAAGAACGTTTTATTGCTGCCGGCGACATTTACGTGCAACACTCCATATTTTTATGTTGTTGACAGTGACATGTGGCTCAGCAACACACACAGAACGCACTGTTGCCTTTCAAGTCAAACAATGGTTACGCGAACGCGTCACAATGTTAACGTTCTACGTACATTGCCTATCTTGTTATATTTCGGATAATCATTGGATGGCCTACAACCGCAAAGTAGACAGAGGTGTATCTACTTGTAATACTTGGCAAGTACAGTGTTGGGATTTGAGGTTAACACAGCAGTGATAATTAAGAATTCGGTCTTTTAAGGCGTCACACACACTGTAGTCTATAGATACCATAGTTTCGGAGGAAGCCGCGTATTGAGCTTTAGGTAAGAAGTAACTTAGGATCCTAGACGGAGGTAGCACCTATGTGCCAGATGACAGGCTGTCACGTCCCAGAAGACCGCAGTATTAATGCAAAACGTTTTTTGGTCGACAGCGGCTAGCTTGTCATAATTTTTTATCTTTCTATTTTCCTGTGTTCATAAACATGAAACTAAAAAATCCAGAGTGAATGTTCTATCAATCTGAGCAATGCGTTGGAACATCAAAAGTTTTTAGTGTTGGTACCACAATTTCTTACAGCACTTTGCAAACAATTGGCCCAGAACTATTTAACTATAAACTTGCATGGACAATTAACATCTCAAAATTGGGTAACAAAGTTTGTATATACAGTTAACCGTTCCCTTAGATGTTCCCATTCATCCTCTATGTTTACTTTACTCAACGCTGCCAGTCTGTTTATATTAGACACGAACACCTAAACTCTCGCTTCACTTGACATGTAGACTCAAATTTAGGTTACCATAAACACAATGTGCTCTCTGTTTAACTGCCGCGTATTTGATACTGACTCGTATCTAGACAATGCTGAAACATAACACCGAAATACACTGTTATAAGTTACAATTTATTCTGTCGTCCTGTTTTGTCGCATTAAATAAATGCTTCAACTGGAATACTGATATCTTTTAATAAACTCCGTTTATCTGTTCGGATGCAAAACAAAGTTCCGAGACGAGCAAATTACTCCTCTTTTCTTTGAATTCTTTTATCGATGCAGGGTGCGTAGCACAGCCTGTAATGTGTAGAATTAATTATACCATTTAATAATCTATCTTTGTGGACAAGTTTCTCTAGTAAGTGTATACATTTCCGGTACCCATGACACCTCAAATATCTCCTAGATATCGCACAGTCCTTACCTTTTCAATATGTAATGCACATGCGCTATTTCATACAAAACTTTTTCGTATATTTATGATCTTTCGCCTCAAAAATTCACGCACAACTCAAAATTTATCGATGAATAATCCTATAAATTAGATTCTTATTAATTAATAACTAGCAATAACTAATAACAAACACTCACCTGCTGTAGTTCTACAAATATTATGTTTATCATTGCCCACTGTTTCAGGTATAGTATAATTGGGTAGGCACGACGTTCCGGGAGCTTGCTCAGACCTTTTTTCGCCATTATATATATATAATATTACATAGTACAATATAGCATATACATAAACACTCAAGTATCTTATCGTACGTGTACTAAAGTCTGAAACAAAAATTTAGCTCTAAGCTTAACATCAATTTACTTTGTGATATTGGATCTATGCCTGACTAATTTATTACACGTGCTAAGAACGGGACATGTTTCGATCTTCTGCTTGTAATAAGGATTGTCAAGTGCTACAGACATTCATTATTGCTGTCTGTATTATAAACTAATAAAATCTTTTGTTTTGGAGGAAACGCTGTCTTACACTTATCGGCAAACGAATTTGGTGTGGGTGGATTTAAACGACTAGGAAATTGGTAACAATTCTATTAGTCACTCAAAATGCATCTGGCCGTGGCAGTCTCTCACATGCGAAGTTATTTGCCGGTATACAAGTCTATCAGACAAAACATTTAGGTCCATTACATGCTTAAATTATTGTTTATTCGAAAGAAGAGTTAGTGTGTTCAGTGTTTCATAATTATCATTAATGTATATAACATAAACATTCTATAAATACACAAAATTTTGATCAACAACTACGAACGTTTTACCTTCCGAAGAGAAATGGGGAAAAAAAGCTTTATACAGAGGTCGTGTTTGTCCTCCTGTCCTTCTGTGATCTCGTATAAGGGCTGATATAGTAGAAACGATTCCGAAGAAACTTACGTTGCAGACGCTTGATCAAAAACCAAACTAATACAGTTCGTTTGAATCGGCCAGTCAGGTGAGTCCCTTTATTTGTTAGGCCAAAACTGAATTTTGAGAATATCTCCTTAAATGTCCAATATATGGGGAAAAACGTTTAAAAAAATCTGTGGGTATGCTAAGGTTAAAATTTGTTCGTCAGTGCATTTTCTTCATGCGACTAGAATTTCTCGTGGAGTACGAATTTCCATTCTTGCTTAAAATTAATACACCAATTTATCATTCATGGGAAACAAGTGCAGTATTTTGTTAACGTCGATGATAGGAAGCTTCTAATACGTACATAAATTTAACCAAAAAAGAAAAAATCGTCACCATACTACACTGCAGACAAAAGTACGGCATAAAGAAACAGAATAGCTGGCTGTGCTTTGTTCGCGGAGCTAGAACTACCCACAAGAGGAATAATAAATCACTCTTCTAAACAGTCATCAGTAATGTTCTCGCTTTCCATGATTTCCACTTCTATCTTCTCCACGTGCCCGAACACTGGATTCCTGTCCTCGCCTTCCACTTCTGGAAACTTTGCTTCACATAACGCGATATCATTCATTCAAAATGTCACATTTTAATAACAACCCAGTCCTCTTCTTTTCCCCCACACCAGTTCAACTGCATTCAATTCCGGGTGGTAATGTGGTAATGTCTGGGCCATGTGATGACGTAGCATTTTATCAACACAGTACTTCTTACACAGTGAGTTCTGCTACTACGCGTGTTTCGTTAAAGCGAATTGAATATAAAGCGACCGATGGACAGGCGAAACGCTGTTTGTATAACGCGAACTTTCCGAATAAGCGTGTTGGCTATTACGCGATTTCAGCGATTAGTGTGAAAATATAAGGTTGAATGATCGGTTAAATTCTTTCTGACCTGACTCTAATTACGCGATTTTTTAAAAGGCGAGTTGTCACAAGGACGCAACTACCGCGTTATAGCAGAACTGTCTGTACTTATTCCTCTGGAAAAACATTGTACAACATACATTCAAGCATGCGTCGAAGGGGATGTTTTCTTTCACCACCAAATACTTCATCTCTCCTACACTGGATACAGGAGATTTTTGAACTACCGTACTGTAATATAATGAAACTTCAACATGTGATATATAACATTTTTTCTATGGTCGACAGCCCTTATGGGCTGGGCCTCTCGTTTCGTCGAGGTTCATGTCACACACATCTGAGACACACCACAGTCGGTAGGATCTTGGACGAGGACCAGCTCGTCGCAGAGACCTTACCTGACAAACAACACTCACAAGAGACAGACATCCATGCCCGTGGATTCGAACCCACAATCCAGTAAGCGAGCTGCGAAGACCAGCTTAGACCGCACGGCACTGGTCGGCGATATATAACATAATAGCAGACATCAACAATGGATGTAAAGTAAATGTAGATTACGAGCCCCCTGAAGATGGCCTTGTAAAGGCTGAAACATATGTAGGGGTAAAAGAATAAAAAGTGAAAATATAGTGCATTTCGTTGGTGTGTAATTTGTGATTTACCGTACTGTGTTGGAACGGGTTGTCTACAATCATGGAACTTGTTTCAAGTTGGACAGTAATTCCTCTTGCATAGTTCTGCCAATTGTTTGATCATGGCAGTCACCACTTGACTTTTTCTACGTTTAGGCACCTGTAACAATTCCATCCCTTGCCCCGGTATGCCAGATGATGTCCTTTACTTATGGACTGTGGAATGACACTCTTGCTGTCACCCCTCCATGGTTGCGATACTTAATGCTTTACAAGGATACATATGAATGGCTCGTGTGTCCAGTCGGTCTATATTTCTTTACAGAGCGCAGGTAATCAGTTACTTTCAAACGAATGTCTCGTTTCTTCAGTAAGCAGCTAAGATGTCTGTCACTACTCATGTAGTTCACATATTCTGTCAATTTTGTCCTTAGTGTATTCATGGTCGGTAGATGTTTTTCTTCCAAACAGAAACCGTGCATTGTTCTTCTTACAATGACTGTACCAAATCATCAATATCGTTTAAATTTTTCTTGTAATTTTTTTTTTCATCTAACGCGACAAACTATCTTCCTTCCTCGCCTTTCGTCTCTCCTGTTTTTATTCCACTCACAGCTCGTAAAGAACTCCTGTGCCTTTGAACATCTTTCTTGAAACTTCTAAGTTTTAATGTGAATAGGTCCCTTTGAGCTCCCTCCTCCTTGAATTTCAAAACATTGACAATTATTTCTCTAGAATGACTGTGTACAAACTTAACTTTTTCCTTTGTATTACAGTCACTTAATTTCATTATTTTTAAAACGAACTGTCTCTTGAAGTCTATCGTATTTCACCACTTCAGTTATGTGAACAAACCTTAAGAAGTAAACCACTTGAGTACAAATAAAAGGTAAAGCAATCCCATTACAGGCCCTTAGGGCTCCAGGAGGTCGAGGCTCCCAGGTTTTTAGACAATCGGCATATGAAGGTGGTAAGGTTGTCAGTCCTACGCACCGGCCGCCTTTACCCCCCAGGAAAGATTCCTGGTACTCATTTCTGTTAGAGGCTGAGTCGACCCCAAGGCCATAGTGCGACCGAAACGATTATGTCAGTGAAAAATTCTGACACCATCGGGAATCGAACCCGCGACGTTCCGGTTTGTAGCGCAGTGCCTCAACCAACTGCGCCACCGCGTGCCCTGAGTACAAATATAGTACTCTTTATAAATAAAATAAAATCTCAGAACAAAAACAGAATGTTCACGTGAACTCACGCTATGAACTCTACTCCATGGCTGAAACTGTTTTCCAGGGCCGAAACCTCAGACACGTTTTTATTAATACGTGACAAAGACTGCTGCCGCGGTCTTTAAGAGCCGCTAATAAGGGTCACTCACTTGCCAATATGTTACCGATTACTTGACCTGAATACAGTCCAGTAGCCTGGGACAGGCATATACTGTCAAGGTCTGATAACCTGTGACTCTATTATCGCAGTCGCAGCGACTCTTGCAGGTAGGCAGGCAAGTAGGAGAATCGCTCAACGATCATTTAAAAAAAAAAAGATAACTGCTGTTAGTTCTGAAAATGTCTTCCGTGACCAAGGACAAATTGAAATAAGGATCAGTTCCGTATTTTGAAATATGCAGACTGCATTACATCTACTACAGATGTGTGCGTACCGGTACGTGAAGTCGGAATTGTTCTTCTTACAACTAATGCATCAAACTCGTTACCACAATTTATCCTTTCCTCGTAATTACACTTCAGTGACTTATGTTGCTACCGAGTATTAGCTGCGTTTATCACGATTATTGTGATCCGTGTACTACCGTGGATCAGTTTATAACTGGCGGAGCAGCTAGCATTAAACCAAAAGTACCTCAAATGGAATACACCAAATCAAAATGTACCTATTTATTTTACAAACAAATTCCAACAACAAAATCAGTATTTACAGGAAGCGTAGTAAAATAACATACAACACCAACAGATCAAAACCTATCTCGGGAACACATTAAAGAGCGGCTCTACACAGCTCAATGAATATTTGGTAGTGCTGTGTCGAAACAGAGAAACACAGCCAGACCCCGGCACTACCAAGGACTGTAACAACTCTATATATATATCTTGCCGAAACGAAATTTTAATGTAAAGCCGAAACAGAATTTAGATGCTCATTCCTCGTAGCCAGGTTCTTGAGTGCTCAAGGAAACTGACTTATCAGGTAAACTCGGGTTACGTACCAAAAGGGAAGTAGGGAGGAAAGGAAAAATCCAACTAAATGTAGGTCAAGGGTGGTAGGTATCGTCCGGCGGAAACTCCTCTTGATATCGAGACTTAAAACTGCACAATTGTTTCTTTTACGACAAACGCATTGCGACCTCCAGGTTAGCATTACGGGCCGTCTAAACGTTACGTCATATCACCGCAACTAAGTAGCTTTAGCCGTGGTTAGTAATTAGGTGGGTGACAGCTTGGGGGCACCGCGCTATGTTGGCATAAAACGTAGTAGGTTGTACAATTCATGGTAACTGATCTGGGTGAAAAGGTCTCCGCCGAGCCAGCTCTAACGTACTTTATTATTATTATTATTATTATTATTATTATTATTATTTTAGTCGTCCTCTTCTACCTACTCCGGTTTCCCGTTTCAGTGTCGAGGTTGTAATGTCTTTTGATCACACTGAGAGACACACCACAGTCGGTAGGACTCCTCTGGACGATGGATCGGCTCGTCGCAGAGGCCTCTACCTGACAACAACACACAACACTCGCAAGAGACAAACATCCATGCCCCCGGTGGGATTCGAACCCACGATCCAAGCAAGCGAGCGGCCGAAGATCCACGCCTTAAGGGGCCCATACACGTACGAGTCTGGCTCGCGAGTCCGGCTCGGCGAGCTTGACTCGGGAGCCGGGCTCGGATATATTTCACCACACACGCATGAGCTGACTCCCAACTTTGCTCGTACATTTCAGTATCCATAATGAGTTCATCGAAGCAAGTTGCAGCAGCGGTGATAATACTGGATGAATGCGGTGTGTTCGGGAGAAAAAAGCATAGAAAAAGGAGGGAAATGTGGGCTAAGAACTGGCTGTTAAGTAGAGACAGATTTACCCATTTAAATGTATTGAACTTCATTAGAAATGATAGACCTGAAGACTACAAAAACTACTTCAGAATGTCAGATGAAAACTTCAAGTACTTGCTAGCAAAAGTAAAACCGTTAAAACAAGATACTGTGACGTGTTTCTTGTGAATCAACATCAACATATTCAGCTTCTTCATCCAAATTGCTTTTCCGAGGATTCTCTTGGTCTGCCGTGAACCAAAGCAGGTCGAAGTACCACAGCGTTGGCTTGTAGACATCATCCCCGGACGCACCACTTCTCTTGCTCTCCCGAACGCGGCGCAGTTCTTTCCTAAATGATGCCCGGATACTGTCCACTTTTTTCTTTACAAAATTCAAGTCAGCATCAGCTATTTTCTCTCTCGTGAACTGCACGAGTAAATCCCAGGCCTCATCCCGCTTTCCCCTGTTCGAATACTCTGTTCTGCGAACCTGCCACAGAACCGGCAATTCACGGTATTCTTCTAAAAACCGTGTCAAAAACTCAGGGCTCATGAATGTTTTGTTACACATGGAAGCCGACATGGTTCCTCCGTAGTACCACAACTCACACTGTCTGTTCGTGTGGCGTGTAGATACGCGAGTCTGGCTCGGGATCGCCCACACACGTACGAACCAATAGCGAGCCGTCGCCGAGCCGAGTCCCACGGAAGGCCCTGGCGAGCCTCGCTGGGCTCGGCCAAGCCCGGCTCGTGGCGACCCACACACGGACGAGTTTGGCTCATTGGAACCCGAGCCGAGCCGGACTCGCGAGCCAGACTCGTACGTGTATGGGCCCCTTTAGACCGCACGGCCACTGGATCGGCTATTATTATTATTATTATTATATAAAGCTGAACGTCAACAAGACTAGAGTTATCTCCTTTTCTAGGAAAACTAACTTGCTCCTTTTTTATTACAAATTAAGTGAATCCTTAATTACTCGAACTGAACTCATCAAAGATCTGGGAGTGCTAATTGACACCAAACTGCACTTTCACCATCATGTGGGTTATATTTTCTCTAAAAAAAATTAGGTTGCTGGGGTTAATTAGGTCAGTAACTTTTTCCTTTTCCTCTCTGCAGAGCCTTCTGATGCTATATTGCACATTAGTTAGGCCTAAGTTAGAATATGCCTGTGTTGCGTGGAGTGCCATTACTTCTACTGATGCCAGTAAGCTTGAGAGCATCCAGCGCAAGTTTGTATCTCTTTGTCATCGTCGTTTTTTCAGTCACTTACCGTACAGTTACGCTAATGTTTTAAAGTACTTGAAATTTCTGCTTAATGTTTACAATGGTTCAAACTTTTGCCCTACCGTTTAGAAAACTGTCGGACTCTGTGTCCCGAATAGAAATTTCAGAGAATTTAAATTGTTTCAAGTTGACTTAAACCGTCGCAACTGCCCTTCCGCTAGATGCGCTTCCGCGGCTAATGTCACCAGCAGGGATACTTGCACATTCAATGGTAGGTCTGTTTTGATCAATGATTTGTTACCAATGCAAATCATGAACTCGAAGCTGTAGTTCGGTCACTGACATTCCTTACTATTCTGCGCTAATCTGCGACATTTTTAAATAAACTTATCTATGTTTTGTCAGAGTAAAGGATTTTTGCCCCAGTACTTCTTTTACATTGTTTTTTCTACATATTTGTTTTTCTTTTGTTTGTTTAGTGTTTTGTTTTTGTGTACTTGTAGTGTTTTTGTGTTTTATTTGTGTTTTTGTGCTGGCTTTATAATTGGCATTTGTGCTGTTAAGCGTGCACGTTAATAAATACCCATTGAAATTAATTGAATTGAATTATTCATTCAGCGGAAGTTTGTTAATATCGTTTCTTTACTCATGACCATGTTACTTACGAGGATTTTCTTAAATTTTTAAAGCTTCTTACCCTGCACGACATAAGACTTTATCTTGATACTTTATTTTTTAGTTATGTTTATTGGTGTTTAAAATGTCGTCCGTCTGTTTTGGATAATACTAGTATTCGGGTTCCTCCTTGTAATTTCAGAAACTCCTCCCTGTTTACTGCTACTAATAAAAACTCTCCGTCTGCTAACCTTGTGTGCCAGACATCGATATCTTTCGGAAACCCAGAGGACTCCATGCGAGTGTGGTGTGTCTGAGTGTGATCGTGAAGCCTCGATAATGAGGAGGCCCTAGTCCAATACGGGCTGTTGCGCCATTGGAAAAAAAATATTATTATTATTAGTAGTAGTAGTAGTAGTAGCAGTAGTAGTACATCATTATTGTATTAGCGTCATCGTTGCAGCGCGTTTGTCCTTAAAAACAGTACATGTGATAAAAGCAGTTGGTACTCTATAGCAATGTAAGTTATTATATAAGCCACACGGAATACACAACATAAATCTAATTTTAATCAGGTGCAACAGACGACGCCCAACGTAGAACACGGTAGAAAATGTGTTTTGCATTGGTAACAATCCGACAACCAAGATAAATCCGTCCACATTCTTCGTTTTTCTTTTTGCCACGAGCACAGTTGTAAGTCCCCTATCATAAAAAAAGTTTTAGTTGCTATCTTTCGTGAAATAAATGCCAGAAGAGTGCTTTACGTGATATCATCCGCCTTGAAACCCACTAGACGAAGGTAAATGCTGAGCTTCAGAAACAGGTTGGAGAAACATCCAACAGTCTGCACTGAAATTGGCGACAGAGCCCTTCTGCAGACATTTGGGATGATAATTCCCAACAAGCCGGTGAAAACTGAATTTCACCTTCTATTTACGAAAGACCGCTTGTAGATCCCACTGAAAATTGATCTTGATCTTATATTAAGAAAAGATCGACTGTAGATGCAAGGAAGTTAACTGTCTCAGCTTCGTGCTTCATACGACGATTCATTGTTTCAGAATATGGATCTGACGGAGGCTTCACCGTGCAACTGCACCTTCACCGACACTTCTTTGTTGACCGCGATGTGTGGACCCGGCCTCACTCTGTTCATGGGCTTTGTTGAGTTCCTTCTGAGGATCAACTGTAATATCACTGATCCCTGCCGTAGATTTGGAGCCAAAATGGCTCCGACTGACGCGGCCATTCATTACGACTTCATCGTGGTAGGTGCTGGGGTGGCAGGACCAGTGATGGCATCACGATTGACCGAGGTTTCAGAATGGAAAGTCTTACTCCTGGAAGCAGGTCAGTTGCTTGAAGCAGCTTACATGATCATGCATTATTCCAATGAAATCATATGTAAGCTTAATATACAAGTTTTTCGAGAACCCGGACTGGGGTCAGTTTTAATTATGAACAATTACGTAATTCATAAGCATCCGTCGTTACTAGCATACGTAGTTAGAAAATGAAACTTAATACACCGAAAACATTGGGAATCTAAAAAAAGTGCGTGGTGGAAATTCCCACGGAAATTATTTTACATTTCACATGTTGTAACGCCAAAAAAAAATATATATATATTTTTTCTTCCATGTGTTCCAAAAACGTAAATACAGTGTTTCGTTTGCAATATTCGGCACATACGTCTAAACTATTTTTGTGGCTGCAGTCTCTAGAACGTGGCATGAGAGCAAGCTATAAGCACTGCTTTACATTTCACATCTTCTACTGGCAAAGAAGAGAGACATTTATTTTTACCAGCTTGTTTCAAATATCGCAAATACAGTTTCAATTTTAGAATAAGGCAAAGCATTTCAAAAACAAATTTTACGGCTTTTTTCGTTTTAATCCAAACTGAAAAGGAAAGTAGAGGAGAACAAAAAAATCCTAGAACAAAAAAATCCTACTTATATTTTGTTCATTCTAGGCACGTAAGAAGACTGTTAAGCTGCAAAATCATACAAATGAAATCTCTAAAATTTAATCCAGAAGCTTTTATAAACCGTGACAGTTGTGCAAGGTTCTGACGATGGTACAACACATCTAAATTTATTAACTTCAAGTATCAAAAGTAATAAAATTAATACACCAAGTTTTATTAATTTTATTACTTTTCAATACTTTAGACCCCGAGCCCAGTAGCCGCGCGGTATAAGGCGTGGGTCTGCGGCATTTCGCTTGCTGGGATTGCGGGATCTAATCCCGCCGGGTCATGGATGTCTGTCTCTTGTGAGTGTTGTGTTGTCACGTAGAGGTCTCTGTGTCGGGCTGATTACTCGTCCACAGGAGTCCTACCAAGTGTGGCGTGTCTAATTGAGTGTGATAGTGAAGCCTCAATAGTAAGGAGGCCCTGGCCCACTAGGGACTGTTGCGCCATTGAAAAAAATACATTATACGGCGCAAAAAGTCCGTTAAGTTAATGAAGATAGACGTGGCAGACAGTCCTGAACGACTGGACGCGTATCGTATCAAAAGTAATTTACATTTACACATTGTTTAAAACGTGCAAAGGTCCTTCACAAAACACACAGTCCTTCAGTACAGTATAATTAACATTCTTCCTAACAACTGCCTTTCAACGCTGTTAGCCTGGCACGCCTGTCACAAGACTCACTGCTGATAAGTCGGGCATTTCGGGTCACTTCTCTGCAAAGGTAAAGGTAAAGTTCCCCTTACAATATGCCATGGGATAGTAGAGGTATAGCTCTACTCTTTCGTTGACCTCGGCGCTAGATGTGGGTGGGCGGTTAACGCCACGCCCCCGCCGCTTTACCCCGGTAAAAACCCGATACCCATTGCACAGGAGGTGCGTGGCTCCCAGGGCCATTCTGGACGTTGACGAAAATCTCACCTTAACGGGGGTTCGAACCCCGAACAGTCCAGGCCGTCGCGAGTCGCTATACAACTTCTCTTTAACCCTCATAAGTGCTTTCAAAACTCCTTCCACTCAAGGGCTCCTTCAACTTTTACACATATCAAAATTATATGGACTCTTTTCAAGACAATATAGGACACAGGAAAGATCTTCGCATCCATTCACCCCCTCAGATCAGATACAGTACCTCGAGTTGTCATGTAGGATGTGAACGGCCGAGCACACGTCAGGTCTTCTGGGGAGAATCTTTGGGCAGAAACCGAGGCTGCTAAAACGTTCGCCTCGTGAGACATACTGTCACATACAAAGTGACGAGTTTTTTTCCAAGAAGCTGTTGGCGATAACCACGGATAAATCTTTGGTTGCTGTCGACATCTTCCTTCTCTTTGTATCGACTAAAGGCTTCCTCGATCGGCAGGAAGGCGTCATGTTGCGATCCGCTGTATCGTCTCCACAGACATGTTGTAATTCAGTGTGAATCTTGGATTCTCAACAACTAAAGTTTAAAATTTTATTTAAGAGCCCAAAAGAATGGCCTATTTTATAACATGAGGCCTGAGAAATTTTTATGCTCAATTTTGGGATATAATTACACGGCAAAAATGAAAAAAAAGAGAAACAAAGACAACGGTTCTGTTACTTAGAAGAGCGACTCTAGAATAACGTGAAAATCATAAAATCTTCATCATACCGCCCACGTGCACCTATTGTGTATTATTTTTCTAAATGACCCTTTTGTCCCACTAAACAATCAACTTGCTACTGCAAAGTAATAAATTTAGGAATATGGTGCACTAAAGATATACGATATTACGAATTCCGTGTCACGCTGTACGACTGTCCTTATAGTAATTGAAGAGAGTACTGAAAGAGCTAACAATTTAAATTTAAAACCCGCACACACAATATCACTCGTACTATTGTACCAGCCAGAAGTTCTTTCCCTCAGAAACAAAGTTAAATGAAACTAATTGCATGCAAATTCACCTATACGACTTGAATGTACTAAAATTGCTTTCACGGAACACGTTGCATTATCTTCCAATTACAGCTGTAATTGAACAGACGTTATGAGCAGGGAGTGAAATTACATGCATATCACAAGATAAATATTCTACCATTAATATTTAATATTAATATTTCACTATGAATTAAGAAATTACCTATTTATAATCCGAAAAATGACTTGTATTAGTTATTTTACCACAGCGGATGAAGTGTAAAGTCCTACGTAACTGAGAGGCTACGTGTATCATACACGTCATCTGCAAGCTGCTTAACGGATTTGGACTAGATTTAATATTGGGGTCTGCCGTAAAACTTGTATGAAATTCAGTTTTGTTCTTGCCGGTCAACTTCGACTATTACTTCAGTTGAAGGCCCTGCCAGCATACATAACATTCATCTAAACAGGCGTAAAGTAAGGATTCGTAGATGGAATGAAATAATACCAGAGATAATAACAAAATTTTTCGAGATCACATAAACAATTGTGTAATAAAGCTCAAACACTGAAGTCAGCGGGAAGAAAACCGGGTCTCCTATTGTGCGTAATTTAATAACAGCAGTTTCACTTTATTAAAATACCAGTTTTTCTACTTTATTCTGTAATCACCGTGCATCTTTTCACAGTCACTATTTACATACACCAACTGGATGCAACTTTATTTAAAAAATGTATAGTTTTTTAAAACATATTTAAAAACTTTTTAAAACCCGACATATGTTTCGGCTCTTATAGAGCCATCTTCAGGGGTTTATTGTCGTTAAAACTGCATATATTAACACGTCTTTTTCATTGGTTCACTTTTAGGCAAAGTTTTTTTCACTTTTCCACTGCTTGGTATGCACAGACACTATTTGTTATTCGTGCTAAAATAATATGTTAATGTTTTCGTAGGTATTGTATTTGATGCATGGTACTGGTTTATCTGTAAATAATTACAGTAATTAGAACAATTATAGGTGTTAGCTTTCATATATTAATATATTATATTTTATTTCATTATGGATGACATACCTTGTTCATTACCTTGTTAATATATGAAAACTAACACCTATAATTGTTCTAATTACTGTAATTATTTACAGATAAACCAGTACCATGCATCAAATACAATACCTACGAAAACATTAACATATTATTTTAGCACGAATAACAAATAGTGTCTGTGCATACCGAGCAGTGGAAAAGTGAAAAAAACTTTGCCTAAAAGTGAACCAATGAAAAAGACGCGTTAATATATGCAGTTTTAACGACAATAAACCCCTGAAGATGGCTCTATAAGAGCCGAAACATATGTCGGGTTTTAAAAAGTTTTTAAATATGTTTTAAAAAACTATACAGTTTTTTAAATAAAGTTGCATCCAGATGGTGTATGTAAATAGTGACCAGTTTTTCTCTTTACCCAAAATTCTCCGATGTAGATTCAAAGTTAAAGGTCACAAATCTACGTGGAATTTGTAGCTCCTGGAATGGATAAAAAATGAACCTTGACCTTCATATTATGTTATGTGTAAATAGGACATAAAAGTGTGTTTTAAATTAAACAAATATAAAAAAACGTGAGTAGAAATTTCGTCAATTTTCTCATTCGGAAGTTATGTGAAATTCAGTTTAGCCGTGTTCGCACACACGCACTCGCGCGCGCTTGTGTGCTTATTTCAATTTTGTCAGTAATTTTACCATTCTCTTGAGTGCAATCGTAAGTACCTAAAACAGGAATGTTTCTATGTTGATAAGTTTGTGAATTTTGGTTGGCGAACGAAAACACCCCATTAGTTGAAAATTTTCTGAGTCCCAGATTTGTGCATAAAAGTACGTAATTTACCATCATTTCAAGTATCATTTCTTTATCCTAAGGGTTTATTCCAATGAATCTAGTTACCCCGCAACTCTCAGAATCGCCTAGCAGACAGATTAGGTTCTTGGTATTTGTAGAACTAAATTCGGCAGAAGTGATCTGTTGACTGTAATCAATTTTGCTACGTATCGCATTTCGCTGTGCAGGTCCGGAAGAACCCAGCATAACATCAGTGCCTGCATTTGCAAGCAGTGCCGTAGGAACCGTTCTGGACTGGCAATATACAACTGAACCATCGTCCCAGGCGTGCCTGAATAATGGCGGACGGTGCAAATGGCCTCGTGGTAAAATGGTCTCCGGCACTTCAGGTACAGCAACATTTCAATAGCAATATTTATCACAAGCATGCGAGTGTACACTTTTACCTTTCACAGACGAAAGGCAAAATCCTTCTTACAGCACCTCTCTGGTCTTTCCCTTGCACTTTGCTATACACCTCTCTAATTCCATTGCTATTCTCAGCCATTTATCTCCATCCATACGACAAATTTTACCTCTGCCCTATTTTTGCTGCAATTATATCTTATACTATGGTATATTATCGAATTGTCAACTAAGTTCCTAAGGTAATTACCGCAATAGCATAGAACAGCTATGATGAGTACTTAATCACTAGAATATTACTTCAGTCACAAATTACACACCAACAAAATGCACTATATTTTCACTTTTTATTCTTTAACCCCTACATAAGTTTCAGCCTTTACAAGGCCATCTTCAGGGGGCTCGTAATCTACATTTACTTTACATCCATTGTTTATGTCTGCTATTATGTTATACATCACATGTAATCTAGTTTTCTTATCATTTATAGATTACTGTTATTTACAATTTCTGTATTTAAATATATAAAAACATACTCGTAGAGTATAAAATCCTTAAATGAGGTTCGTCAGTATTTTCATGATAAAATAAAGCTATATGGTTTTTTTAGATGTATCTCCTACCATTAGCTTGTTTTTTTAAGTTCTGGCTGTTGTTTCTGTATATATAGGTAATCAGTTAAGTAAATCACGTCCTGTTTGTGTTGTAAGTGTCCAGTGGTGTGGTTTGTACTGCAGTATACGAGTATATAGGTAATAAGTTAAGTAAGCCGATCCCAGTGGCCGCGCTGTCTAAAAGGCGTGGGTATACGGCCGCTCGCTTGCAGGGATTGTGGGTTCGAATCCCGCCGGGGCATGGATGTCTGTCTCTTGTGAGTGTTGTGTGTTGTCAGGTAGAGGTCTCTGCGACGGGCTGGTCACTCGTCCAGAGGAGTCCTACCGACTGTAGTGTGTCGATAAAGTGTGTGATCGCAAAATCTCCAACAATGAGGAGGCCTAGACCCCCTTGGGGCTGTCGAGCCATAGGAAAAAATCAGTTAAGTAAATCAGGTCCTGTTTGTGTTGTAAGTGTCCAGTGGTGCAGTACAAATCGCACCACTGGACACTTACAAGACAAAAAGGACCTGATTTACTTAACTGATTACATATATATACAGAACCAACAGCCAGAACTTAAAAAACAAGCTAATGGTAGAAGATACATCCAAAAAAACCATATAGCTTTATTTTATCATGAAAACACTGACGAACCTCATTTAAGGATTTTATGCTCTGTGTTTTTATATATTTAAATACAGAAATTGTAAATAACTGTAATCTATAAATGATAAGAAAACTAGACTACATGTGATATATAACATAATAGCAGACATAAACAATGGATGTAAAGTAAATATAGATTACCAGTCCCCTGAATATGACTTTGTAAAGGCTGAAACATATGTACGGGTTAAGAATAAAAAGTGAAAATATATTGCATTTCGTTGGTGTATAATTTGTGAGTTGTTTAAAAAATGCAAGGTGAATATAATATAAAAATTACTTCAGTCTTCTACTAATGAATTAATCCAACGATCTTAAAACAACCACTCAGTAGTAAAATACTTTAAATGAAGAGAGCGGATTGTGCAAGCCAAACCAATAGGAGAAGAAGGTTTAAACTTATTATACAGGAATTTCTGATTAAGACGCCCAATGATTTTCTACATATTTCACTTTTGTGGGACAATTCTGACTTCACTTTATTTTAAGACTTTTAGGTTTTACATTTATTTCATTACACAAACTTCAGACCAAACTATCATTTTCAAAATACACGTAAATATTATTTAATGTGTACCATAAGCTATTTTTCATAAAACGCGTTATGTAAACACATTTATCATATTTAACTTGCAAGAGAATTTCGCCTTGGAAAATTATCTGCACATTTGGAAGTTCACAGACTTTTTCACGGCGAACTTCCATTGTTGTCCGTACATAATTAGAGTATTAGTCTACTTCAACTAGCGTACCGGTCATTGTGTGCAATAACTGCTACAAAGTAATGAGAAAATGATGAGCAAAGATCATTTTATTCAATACAAAGCAGCTAAGCGGACAGCCTGAAAGATTTTATATACCACATGAAAGAAATATAAGCTACACATAATTTTTTTCCCCTATGGCTCGACAGCCCTGAGGGGGCCTAGGCCTCGTCATTTTTCGACGCTTCACGATCACACTGTTAGACACACCACACTCGGTAGGACTCCTCTGGACGAGTGATCAGCCCGTCGCAGAGACCTCTACCTGACAACACACAGCACTCACAAGAGACAGACATCCATGCCCCCGGTGGGATTTTTTTTTTTTTTTTTGCCTGTCCGGGGTTTTTCCCTTTGATCCATTTTTGTACTGTATTAAATCCTTTCGTCCTTCATGTCACTTTACGTTCCATACTACCGTCTTTACAACAAACACAGCACAAACATCCATGCCCCCGGTGGGTTTTTTTTTTTTTGCCTGTCCGGGGTTTTTCCCCTTTGATCCATTTTTGTACTGTATTAAATCCTTTCGTCCTTCATGTCACTTTACGTTCCATACTACCGTCTTTACAACAAACACAACACAAACATCCATGCCCCCGGTGGGTTTTTTTTTTTTTGCCTGTCCGGGGGTTTTTCCCCTTTGATCCATTTTTGTACTGTTTAAATCCTTTTCGTCCTTCATGTCACTTTACGTTCCATGCTACCGTCCTTACAACAAACACAACACAAACATCCATGCCCCCGGTGGGATTCGAACCCACAATCCCAGCAAGCGAGCAGCCGTAGACCCACGCCTTAGACCGCGCGGCCACTGGGATCGGCAAGCTACACATAATAGGCCTACATATTTAAGTCGAGTGTATCAAAAGTTACTAGAGTTGCATTGGTGCACTGACATAATATACGTGACAAGAAAAACTCGAATTCCATATCACTTGACAATTACATAAATTATGTTTTTTTTTAAATATGCATCAATGAAAGCGGTGTGTTTGCCTGTTACAGGGACATTCTAGTTCGAATTCATTAAGCAGAGGATATCCTCTATTAATGGCAGTTTAACAAGCCCCTCTTTATAAAATAAGGTGGATTCTATCACAACAAACTTCATATTACTTTATTTATCAACCATTTTAACGACAGTTTAAATACGACTTCCAAAGACGAGATTACGAAGTGAAAAGCTCAGGAGTCAATTGATTAATGTAAACTGAACTCAAGTATCCAAAGCATATTCCTTGAACTGGTGTGTGTGTTTTGTGTTTACCAAACGATTAAGACTTTCAGTGTTACAGCACCGAAGCAAAATCTTCGCGGCCACAAGTTTATAGATCATCGACAAATTAAAACTTGTGGCACGATATCAGATAACATAGAACACGGACTGATATAAACCGGAAATATAAATGCTCGCATGACGATGTGATAAATGCCTAAACTGTGACGACGCCTATAAGGAAAAGCAGTGGAGGCATCTAAACACTTATTTTTAGTGTTGAGAGTAAGGAACCAAAAGAAAGTATGCGTTGTAAAGTTATTAATGCTTCTGCCCATTAAATTCCTGATAATGTTAACTACCAGGGATGCAAGGGATGATGTACGTGCGACCTCATCGCTCAATCCTCGATGAATGGGGTAAGAAAAATCGAGGTTGGAAGTGGAAGGACGTTCTAAAATACTTCATCAAGTCAGAGAATAATCTGAATCCTGATTTGGTGGAGCCCGGGTACCACGGATTCAGTGGTCCCATGGTGGTGCAACAATTCCCTTCACGCCCCCCTCTTGCCGACGTGTTGGTCGAGGCAGGGAAGCAGTTGGGTTACAGGAATGGAGATCTGAATGGACACAACCAAACTGCAGTGGCTGTTGCCCAAATGATGGTTTATGAAGGTCTGCGTGCGAGCACTGCCAGGATGTATCTTCGGCCATTCCTCAACACAAGAGAAAACCTCAAGGTGAGCGCAATCCATTGGGAAATCTGAAACCTTGCCGCTGGAATATGTACATTGATTTTTCAATCAAAGGCTTTCGTGAGGCCTATTAGTCTCATGACTCTCCACATAAATTTTATCGTTTTCATTTTATTGGTCTTGCTCTTTTGAAGACAGTGACTTCTTGCTTAGTGCAGGTTACTTGAACACTTTCTTGCTTTATTGCGAAAACATTCTGAAGCCAAATTTACGTATGTGTAAAGGCAAATCGCGGCTTTAAATGCTGGCCTGAAGCCATCTATCCTCGCTGCGGCTACCCGAAGTTTACTTAAGTCCATGCAGGCAAAGTCCGAGATACTGCCTTCATACTGGCCTTGATCCCTCCCTTGTAAATTGTTTCCGGTTCACCATACACAAGTTATTGTACCATTTGATGCTACACAAATTCCAAATTGATAGATCTTTGTTAAATAGGACAGCAAAAAATCATTAAATTACTGGCATATAATTAAAAAAGAGCACAATATTTGAAGATTCTGTTACGTGGCTAATACATTCAGATACTTTACGAATTCCCGTTACTTAGGCCTATATCAATATTTTACGACTGTGCCTGCAGCATGAAGTAAGCTGCATTTATTAAACTAATGTAGGCATATTCTGTTTTAGTATTAAGAAGTGTGACAATGCCATCAGTTTTTGGTTCACGTTGCAGATCGCAATAAACTCTCACGTGACTAAGGTTCTGATCGATCCCACTACGAAGAAGGCTCGCGGTGTCGAGTACATCGATCAGACGGGAAACATGCAGAGAGTATATGCGCATAAAGAGGTCATCCTCTCAGCCGGGGCCATCAACTCGCCCCAGCTGCTGCTTCTATCAGGAGTGGGGCCTCGTCAAGATCTGGAAGCTGTTGGAATAGACGTCATCGTAGATCTTCCCGGTGTTGGCAAGAACTTGCAAAATCACGTAGCTGGTTCTGTCGGTTTCTACATGAATGAGAGCAGCACAAATTCCTTGACACTTGAGTCTGTGAAAGAGTTCGTACAAAACCGCACGGGTAGCATGGCTAGCACGGGTCTTACGCAGACCACCTTACTCATGGCATCCAAATACGCCAAGGACGGTGTTCCAGACTTACAGGTGAAAGAAGTCTCCATAATTGTATGCTATAACGCCAGTGAATATCCCAAGCTTTATTTCACAGAATCACTTTCTTGAAGTCACCCTTGTTTTCTTTTTTATGTCTTTCTTCTTGTCGTCCTTTATTGTTTCCTTTTACCTTATGTTCTTTTACTGGGTCATTCTTTGTGTGTTTCATCCTTCTTTCTTACCTTATTTCTTTTATTCGTGTATTTATGTATGCATTTATTTGTTTAGGTATTCTTCAGCGGGTACTGGGCGAGCTGCCCGGAATCGGGTGCATCAGAAGAATGCGAAAACATAGGAAATCTGCAGAACTGTACTAAGAGGCTTGTTTTGGTTCGCCCTACTCTCACTATACCTGAGAGCAGGGGTTACCTTAAACTGAACAGTTCCAATCCTCTTGACTACCCGCTGATATACCCACACTACTTGGAGTCCCCGCGCGATGTCGACATACTGGTGGATGGTATAAAGTTTAGCATGAAGCTGGCAAAGACGCCGGCTCTGCAGAAGTATGGCTTCACCGTAGATACAACTCCAGCCAAAGGCTGCGAGAGCTACGTCTTTGGTTCGGACCAGTACTTTGCTTGCGCCTTGCGCAGGGACACGGGGCCCGAGCATCACCAGGGAGGTACCACTAAGATGGGCCCTGCTGAAGACAGAATGGCAGTGGTGGACAACCAGCTCAGGGTACATGGAATCAGGAACATCAGAGTAGTGGACACTAGTATCTTCCCGAGATTACCCAACTGCAATCCCACGTCTGTCATTATAATGGCGGCAGAGAAAGTATCTGACCTCATTAAGGAGGCCTGGGTAAAGGACAGGCACTCTAGCGCACGGTTTGAAATATATAGGTCCACAAAGGACTTCTTAGTAAGTTGTCAGCAGAGGCGGTTATTCGTATTTTAATAAAAATTATACAATAATATTTTCAGCAGTCATGAACCGATGAGAAAATGGCCGATCTTATGGAACACGCCAGGCGTCCCTCGAGTCAGTGCAAAATACTCGTAGTCTAGAATATCGTCCTGGAATCGAAGCTTGGTCTTTTTCTTAGTCTTGTTAAACCATACTTTCTACATGTCCCCAAGGAAATAAATCCATGAAATTTAGTCAGGTCACCTAGGTTATTATTTTGTTATTATTATTAATTCATGTTTAAATACTGTACTAATGCGCACATTTGCTCAGAACACATTAAGACGTTATTTTCGGACCTACAGTCACTGGAAATTTTCGTTGTCTCTACCCCCCAAACACGCGGAATAATATCACACAAAACTTTAAAAAAATCCCTATATATATATATATATATATAATGTCAGTGATTTAACTTTAAAAAATTCGTTTGGGAAGTCTCCAAACGAAGGCATTTAATTTTCAGTAGCCGTTATATACCGTTACATATTATCAAACTCACAAAGTTTACACTTACTCAATAATGCATGCATGGAGCACCTAAAGATTATCATTAATTCTTTGAGTATAAGTAGGCCTACTTACTAACAAAATACTCATAAGTTACCATTTATTTCCATCTGACACAGACACTTGGACACAAAAAGTTCTAAGTGTAACGCAAATACAGCCTAATAACATTTCCAATCTACAGTCTTCCTTGATTTAGTCGTAGTAAAGGGATAAGGCCGATCCCGGTGGCCGCGCGGTCTAAGGCGTAGGTCTGCGGCCGCTCGCTTGCTGGGATTGTGTGTTCGAATCCCGCCGGGGCATGGAAGTCTGTCTCTTGTGGGTGTTGTGTGTTGTCAGGTAGAGGTCTCTGCGACGAGCTGGTCCCTCGTCCAGAGGAGTCCTACCGAATGTGGTGTGTCTAAAAGTGTGATCACAAAGCCTGGAAAAATGAGGAGGCCTAGGCCCCCTAGGGGGCTGTTGAGCCATAGGAAGAAGAAAAAAGGGATAAGACTCCCTTGATTTTGGAGCCTCAAATGGGTTTATTGCACCAGCCTCCTGATGACATAAACGAGTTACGTTCTTTGGTGGAATGATAACTGACAAAGTAAAACCGAAGTGCTAGGAGAAGAACCTGTTCTAGTTCCACTCTGTCAATCAGCAATTCATAAACTGCCCTGGAAATAAAGACGGTGGCCCGCGATAAAAAGTGGGTAACTGACTGTCTGAGCTACGCCGGATACCAAGCACTTCACTTCGGAAGTAAATAATAACCAATGTGATGCCTCAACTACAAACCTGTAACAAATACAAACAAATTGTTTCTAAAGAAACCAGTATATCTGCAATACCCATTATTATTTCTTTGGGTAATGTACCTGCTAATATTACTCTTACACGAAAGATCTGACTGTATGCAATAATTTCATAAATCCTTGAAATAGTTGACCTTTCCTCGTTCTTAAGTGGTTTGTGAGCCATGTTTAATAAAATATCAACATAAATTTTTGTCTATTAAATAAGGCATGTACAGGGGTTTATAGTATATTCTCCATTTTATGACCGTAACTAGTAAATTGAGCATATGAACAAAATACTTCCTTCCATAGGCAAATCACTGTCATCCTTAAATTTTAAGACCAGGCTTGCATGCTTTCACACATTTTCTTGCATTATAGAATTATGTTCATTGTTGTTCAGGTATGTACTTTGCATGTTATTTAATGACCTTACACCGCACAATGAAGTTATTAAGAGTAGCTGCAGTTTAACACAAATGTTAGGCATGTTTCATTATTGAATTGCTTTATCAGCATGGACTGAAGGCCATGACAGGACTGCCAAATTTAAGAAACACAATTAGGAAGGTAAACCGAGGCAGAAAATACACACAAAGGTCTATTAATCTGTTCCTTGTGGAAGGAGCTGATGTGAGACGTAAATAAATGACTGCCTAACGTCCATCATTATTGCGGTACGAGCTTCACAAATTATGAATGTAACTCGTTTTGCGTATGAAATAATTGACACATCTTTCATAGGTGTCACCTTGGTTTTATGTTTTGCCTGTGTTGGTGCTAGTGAATAAACAGTTCAACGGAATTTCATTTTTATCCATTAGATTAACCTACCTATGCCCAAACAGGATTTCAAATGGCACAACGTAATAAACTGAAACATAAATTTTATTTAAAAAAAAAAGCTTCGACTGGATGATGTTTAACCCTTTAAGACCCAATGGTTACTTTATGTACCACAAGGTTTAACATTCAAAAATTCTGTATTCTCCACACACAGAATTGCAATCTGTCCGGCCGACAGAGTGCATTTCTGTGTTTATGTTAATCTCAGAGCAAACAGCAATTATTTTCATATCCAGCATTAACTGATCTGTTTTTATAAGCATGACGGATTATTCACTGCGCGGTACAAACTGAATCTTTAAATAGAATTGACGTTAATAGTATTCTTTAAAGGGCTAATTAATTTCAAATATGTATCATTTATTTTATTTATTTGTTCTCCCTAGAACAGGCCGTGAAGGCCCAGAGGGGGAGTAGATATATAGTTCTACTCTTTCTTTAACACCGTCACTACATGAGGGTGGGTGGTTAACTCCACGCCCCGGCCGCTTTACCCCCGGGAAAGAGACCCAGTACCCATTGTATAGGAGGCTGGGTAGGCCCCAGGGCCGGTCTGGACGGCTGCGAAAATTCGCGCCCCCACCGGGATTCGATCCCCGGACCGTCCAGCCCGTAGCGAGTCGCTATACCGACTTTGCTATCCCGGCCCACACCCAGTTCACAAATATTAATAAAAATTATGCTCGACCAGACTATTGAGCTTCTTTGAGACTCATCCTTTGTCTGTAAAACGGGAACTGAGATTTTGTGTATAACTTGGATTATTTTAGTCTCTAATGGTTTTAAGTTGGTACTCTGAATTAGATTTCTTGATGATAAATTGTCGCATATAAGCACAGTTGTTTAGCTGACTCTAAAGACAGAACTCAATAATCAAGGCTGTTTATAGTCTTTTCAACATAAACCCACGTTTAAAACATGTAAAACGTTGATATTGTTAAGTGGGCGCCTAGCTTATGCTAGTGTATACCTTTACTAACTTCATGGAACGGGGTCCTGAGACACCAATAGACGCTCAACTGATGAAAAAATTTCTGTCTTATATGGAAACAGAATTGCCACTACCCTGCTCGTGATAACCGCCACCCCGGCCTCACTGAATCCTATCTGGAATTAGATGAATCCAGTACATATCTTCACACCATATATCTTGAACCGTTGTAATATTACCTTTCCATCTGCAGTTAGGTCTGCCAAATATTCTCTTCCTTTCAGGTTTTCCGACCACAATTCTCTCCCCAATGCGTGCTACATATCCCGCCCATCTAATGCTCCTTGAGTGAATACGTTACCAAGAATTTTAAACTGATGATCTACTCTTACGCGTTTCTTGACTGTTTCAGTCAACGTGGTCTCTTATGACGCGTGCATTAGACAAGAACCTTTCGGCTAGTACAGCAAGTTAGGGTCTCTCAGGACACCGCATAACATATATCCTCACACGTTCACGTGTTCACATTCAATGAATCACCCACTCACCCACAAGAATTACGCCGCACATCGAAATGATGACGTCCTCGTCAATGGTTTAAAGCCATGCATTAGTTGGCGAGCACAATGACACTGCAGAGATAAGAGTTCAGCATATGACGCCAGTCGACTTCAGCTCTGACCGATACTTCCCTTCTTATAGTGCCATGTCCTCAGGCTATTCAGTTGTGATAATTTTGGTGACAATGAGGGGGCTGATTTGCAAAAGGACATCTAACGCGTACTTTGTAAGTACACGGCTCGAATCTCGGTAGCAGTACTACCTACCAACACTGAGCCCTTCAGTGAATTTCCTTCAGCGTTCCATACGAACTCGTAGATAGAATTCTACACTGCTGCATTGTTCAACTACTTCCTTGTCATTGCTTTTCATTTCACAGTACATAACAGTCCTATCAAATTCGATGCTATATAGCCATGCACTTGATACTGCGACGATAAACAACCCATGGACCAAATCAAATTTATCAGTTGATTTTCAAATACATTTCTTTGGATGTGACTGATAACGCCAGGTTTTTGCCAGTGCACATCCGCCATATTTGTTCCTAACGACTGAAGTTTATCTGTACTGTTTATTACAATGACCCATAGACCAACAAAAATGAATGCATGGCGAAGAGAAACCTCGTTATTAGAAGACAGCTTCCCTCTTACAACTGTAGATTTCTGAGCCAGAAGTCCTTTATTAAATAATTCTGTTGGATAGAATTTCACATACGCTATAACATTGCGTCTCATATTCGTCAATTCATTGTTTTATTACACGCCGTCATTTTTTAATCCTCCCACTATTAAATGAGTTCCGACTTCTGAAATTAAATGACCTTTTAAAACGAAATTTGTTTCCTATTTATTGCAGGTCAGAAAGATATTACTACGGAGCAATTCCCCCTCCCCCCACCATCCTTACATTTCCTCGCTCTCATTCCACTGCTTGACATCTCACAAGGAGCAAATTAAACTTGCATAATTCCAAGACTCCGCGAGCACAGTTAAATTCAGCGCTCATCGAGGTTCATTTATACATGCCTAATTCCAATTTCTCGATTTATTAAGCTTATAATGAATCAAACCGAATTACAAGCTGAAGCGACATAGCAGTTTGTGCTCTGTCCAATTCCAGTGCTGTGAAACCATTCTTCGGGACATAACGAGAGAAACCGCAGTGTAGAGACGCACTGACAAATGTAGGTGGAGAGAGACTGTTATAACGTTTGTAATTATGCAGTCGACATGGTAGCTCAATATTCAGCGTGTCTGCCTCGTAATAAGACAGCGCATCCAGATATCAGGAAATCTCGACGAACTCAATTTACTTACCCTGTTTTTCCAACCCCTCGAAACAAATTGTGGTGTGCAATATAAATGCAGAACCCAAAATAAGCTTGTTGTGTAAGATACTGCAAACTGTCCCTTCTCCAAACGTTGCGATGAATTAATTAACGAACAATATTAATAAGTTACTTGTATGATTACTAATTATTTGTTCCGAAGTTAATCGGTGAAGAAGAACTGCCTTACGTAGGATAGACTTTCTATATTCATACTCAAAGCTTTGCATGTATTAATTTTTAATATATTTTGAATTTCAGAATTTTTATTTTAATGATATGACTAATTCCGTGAAGCTGAGTCCGATCTAAGAAGCTGGTAGTTGCTCACCTGCTAAAGAACCCTTCGCCTTGTATGTAACCCAAAATTCCATTATCGTTGACCAAAAATCTGCCACTAGATCTTCTCCTGAACCAACTGAATCAAAGTAACATCTTGTCCACATTTCCATGTAATATCATCCTTCCCTTTACAACTGTCTCCCAGGTAATATTTTCCGTTAGGAGTTATTACAAATATGTATCTATTTCTTATCTCTCCCATGCTAAACTGCATAACTAGGCCTATCTTCCGTCCTATGCGCACCCTGCTCCACTTGCTTAGTTAAAACAATGTACTGTTATTGTAGTTAAACTAATATTTCGTCAGTAGGGCCTTACAAGGCGCTTTAAACGATGGATAAATTTAGCCATGCTAAATGAGCTCTGTGTACACACGTGAGAATACAGACGTGTCCCGGTACTCTCTGTTCTGATTCAATAATCTGATCAAGCTAACATTATTTGGTTAAAGGCACAAATTAATGTTCCACTACGCAACTTCCAACATCCTCCTTTCTCCTCCTCTGTCTTGTGTATAAACATCCTCATTGGCACGTCTTGTTACATGCTTCAGATGCGACATTTGAAGCCACAAAACCATACAGTGCAGGTAAAATGAGTTTCGTAACCTAATATTGGAAAACATAATACAACAGTTTCTGGAGTTAAAGGTAGAAAGTATTCCTAAAACTTAGCTTATTCTTAACTTCTTAACTGGATATAATTTGATTTCTTCTTCACCACAAGCTATTACACGGAACCAGTTATATAACCGTGCTGTCGCAAAAAAAATGTGGTTATCTCTACACCATTTCTTTGATACACGAATTTCCAAGGATAAACGTCTTGAAGATTTTTGTGAAGATGCTCCAATATAATTTAATGTTCCTTATGAAGGGACACATTGTGATCGTTCTAGATCCTTCTTTAACAAGGAACCTGTTCGAAATCCGTTCACCAGTACATTGCATTCTCGATTTCGGAGGAAATAAAACACGGTGAACGAGTCTCCTAAATTTGCTACGATGCTTTTTACAGGATTTCTTCCTTGCGGACGTTTCGACGACAAAAATCCACTGCATTGCACCATACAGCATAATCACGAGAAAAAAAAGTCACAGTAGCTCCTGTACATTCACGAACCACAAAACACAATTCTCGCGTTACACACAGCATATGAAACTGGAATGTGCTAAGACGTCAGATGACGCAGCGTGTCTAACACACAAAGATAAAAACTAGCGGCCACGCAGCGCCGATCATATTTCTGACTGATAGAGCTCCGCTTTCAACAGCATTTCCTAGCACACTGTAACGTTCAAGAAAACTGAAATTCCGTGGCGCTTCTGTGATGAAAACAATTCTGGTAAGAAGCAACTTCATTAAATGAGAAATGTGTTGCACTGCAATGTGTGCGGTTCGATTTGGTGTCACCATCATGCTGTAATTACTTCCAAAACTGGTTTCCGTGGCGCTGCGTTTTAATGCAAAGATTGTTTGTGCGGCTGGCGCAAGGACACACAGACAAGCAGACATGTTTAGAACCGACTCAGGTCCACACAGGTTCTTAGGGAGACAACACACTATCAAACACAAACAAACTTCATCACTGCGTAAGCTTACTTTCCACAAAAAGAGTAGGCTAAAAACGTCTTTATACTACAGCGCAGAGCAACACAGCTCATCGTCACATAAAATATCATCTAGCAAGTGCTAACCGTAATTGACTTATTATTGCCAATGTTAACTCCAGCGCCTAACTTCATACGTTGGTATTACATGGGAAGTAACCAAATTCATGCTTCTCTTTCGCCCGCCCGAACATGTGTGAATCTATTTTAAAGTTGTCGATTCTGTGCATTTTTTAGATCAATGTATTCAATGTACTGTACCAACCAAATGCACATATGTTACATATGAGTGTAACACTCTCATGTAACAGATAATGTGCATTTAGTTGGTACAAAACATTGAATACACTTGTGTTCGAATGTAACCCAACTTAACAGTCCTTTACATAGAACGCGGAGAATAAATTGCGTCCAGCGGTAATTCCTTACAATAGGACATGCACAATATAAGAATAATACAATACGGAGAGCTCTTAATAGCCAGTTTTACCTAAATTTCTGCTTATTTATCTCTTTCTTAGCGATTCAAAACACGAAAGCAACTACAGGACGTCACATTTCACGACTACCAACCACGCAGTACGGAAATCGAATTGAGTTTGAGAATTTTCTGCTTCCTGCGTTACTGGTGAGAGTCGAAGTGATTGCTAGCAATCGCTGGACTTCACACATATCCACCGAATGAGACAATCGTTCTCAGAAAGTATTATTCTCTAATATAGATAGTACCAACGTGAAAATCTCACTAAAGGCCCGTTTACACGGTGCCAGTTGGCGGGCCAATTGAGGTGTCCAGTAACTGGATGCCAGGTACTGTCCCTGTGTAAACACACCAGCCAGTAGCTTGACAGGCCAGTTGGACAGCAGCTGGCCATGCCAGTGAATTCAAACATTTTTGTTTCCACTGGCCACTGGCGTTCCCCCACCACCTCACAGTCCAGTAGCTGTCACCGTGTAAACGGTACAGCACACAGGCCAGTTGCTGGCGGATAGTAGACACGTGCAGGGCAATCGAATTTTTCTTTGTCTTTCTTGTGAATTATTTTTAATAATTGTTGTAATTATCAAACAAAATGTCGGGCAGGTGGAGTGAGGAACAAACAAGTAAGTGTGTTAATATGTACAAGGACTCTGAAAATTTGTGGAATGTATTTACTCCTGAATATAAAAATCGCGAAGCCCGGCTCGCATCTCTAAAACACATGGTACTTGAATTGAACATACCTAATTTTGGTGTGAAGGACGTGTCTAAGAAGATAAAGAGTTTGAAATAGAGGCCTTTGATATTCGAAAGAAAATTGATAACATTTTATAGTTTGTTGCGGAGGCAATAAAAGATAATGTTATCTCCAACTTTACTCTCGCTGGCACAGCTTCACGCATCATAGTGTCCGAGCGTTGAATTATCGGAGCAATCAGACACAACAGTTCATCAAATTGGTTGGGTGTTATTCTCATCACAGCTTTATATTCCTGTGGATCGTGAATATACAGCTCTCTCAGAATTGTCACTGATGCTCCCACTGATCTATTACGCATCCAGTCTCTCACCCACAATTTTCTTACTCTTCTCCTCCTCTCCTCAAGTAAAATCTCTTAACAACTCAGAACACAACACTAACGAAAATGATCGTATTGCCTTACGAATTAGAACTCTCCTTTCCTCAGACATTTTGCCGCAACTACAAACAGTGGACAACCGAGCAAGGCCAGTTGAATTGGTCTACTGTCTCTCCAATAGCTGGCACCGTGTGAACAACAATGGCCAGTCCAACTGTCTATCCAGTAGCTGCCGGCCAGTTGGGAATCCAGCTACTGTCAAACTGGCTAGCCAGTAACTGGCACCGTGTAAACGGGCCTTAAGTATCATCTGCAACTTTCTTCTTATCTCAGTCCGTAACCTATACATCGAAAGTGACTTCCGAACGAGAGGACAGTTTACTTTGATTAATAAAGTAGCTGAATTCGTCCATGGATTATAATGCTACGTACAGATTCCTATTGCAGTAGTTCATACGTAAGTATTAAAGGTTAAAAAACAAAAGTATATAATTTTATCTGGTGCTTTCTGTAGATGTGGAATTAGAGCTCTCGCCGTATTGCAAGACCACGTAACACAATGCAAACCCCCATACTTCATCCGACCAAACAACACGTTCAAACAGGTCGACAACATGTTAAGACGAGGTAAAGCTATCCCATTACAGGCCTGGACAGACCCTTAAGGCTCCAGGAGGTTGAGTTTCCCAGAATTTCTAGACAACTGGCACATGAAGGTGGTAAGGTTGTCAGCCCTACGCACCGGCCGCCTCTACCGCCCAGGAGATATGCCTGGTACTCATTTCTGTTATAGGCTGAGTCGACCCCAGGGCCATAGAGGGGGGCCGGAAGGATTAAGTAAATGAAAAATCCCAATGACCCTCGACCTTCCGGCCTGTAGCACATTGCCTCAGCCAAATAAACCAAACCTTAATAAATCATTTCAGAAAACGGCGTCCTAAAATTTTGTTTTGCTGAGTTTAAACCTCTTTAACTCATATTAATTACACACTCTTAATTTTGTTCTTTTTTTGTACGCGTAAGTACGTTATGGCCGATGCCAGTGGCCGCGCGGTCTAAGGCGTGGGTCTGCGGTCGCTCGCTTGCTGGGATTGTGGGTTCGAATCCCGCCGAGGACATGGATGTCTATCTCTTGTGAGTGTTGTGTGTTGTCAGGTAGAGGTCTCTGCGACGAGCTGGTCCCTCGTCCAGAGGAATGCTACCGAGTGTGGTGTGCCTCAAGTGTAATCGTGAAGCCTCGAACAATGAGGAGGCCTAGGCCCCCAGGGGGCTTTCGAGCCATTGAAAAAAGTACGTTATGGATAAAATTTAATTAGTCTACGTTTAAGATAATTTTAAAGGAAGGGACAAAAGAGAGTCGACCTGCCATGACTCAGGCAATGACTCGTCGTGATCTCACTCTGGAGGCCCAAATTCAATTCTAGGTCAGGTCGTGTGGAATTGGTAGTACACAAATTGTCACTAGGACAGGTTTTTTCTAGGAATAATTCGGTTTCCCCTGTCAGTATCATTCCACCAGTGCTCCATGATCATGTTTCAAACATCTTCTACAGATGCTATATAATCTTAGCAGTTAACAGCGTCATTAAATAAAACATTTCACAAAACAGCGTCTAAAAATTTGTTTTGTTGAGTTTAAACGTCTGTAACTCGATTAATTACACTCTTAATTTTGTCTTTGTAAACGTATGAGGCATAAATTAAATCCTCGTTCTTGTATATCGATAAAGATGTGGTCCATATACTTTACCTAAGGTGCTGCTATGGTCAGCCAGCAAACATAGCTGCGCATGCTTGACACAGGGGAGTAGCTAGCGAGTTTGCTTTCTATTCGGGAGTTCTCTTGTTCAAACCTCGACTCCGAGACCGGCTATCCTCGCTGAAGCATTTTGTTATTCTTCTCATTCCCTCTAGACAAATGACAGTATAGTTTGCCTATCTTCAGGTAGACCACGACTTCTGCGAAGTCTTTCAAATTCGTCTCCACTAATCGTATATCATTTGACCCTATACAAAATTAGCAACTGAAAGAATTGTTAAATAATCCAAGAATAAATAAATGAAAAAGTAAATAAAGAAAAAACCAAAAAATTAAGCTTAAGTGTCTGTAATCAAAGAGCTGAAAGGCATATGTAAAGCGATGAAGGACGTATGCCCATCGCAGCCCTTTGTTTTGCGTTTTTATTTTGATATATAAGTGACTACATGGCAGCAATAAGAAACATAAAACGCTTGAACTCACACAAAATTATCCCCAAACACTTTCATTTCGAGTCCAGATACTTGCAAAGGAGTGTTTATGTTAATTCTTATTATTCAAGGCCAAATCCAAATGGGGTGAATTTTTGTCCCATAAAAGAATATAAAACAAAAGCAGGATAAAATTCGGCAGTAAACACGACTCATTTTTACACTAAGTCCACTCTTCCAAACTCAGTAATTAGGAGCAATGATGAACCTCCAGTGTTATAAGAGCTTCTTTCCTTAAGAAATAAGAAGAAATTCAAAGTTTTGGAGACAGAAGTTCATCTACATCAGGCCTGCTCAATCTTTTTGTTTGTTGTGGACAACTTCGGCAATATTTGGTCCCCGTGTGGGCAACGTTAATTGTAATAAACAGAATGAAGAATGAATAAGTGTACGTATAATTTGATGTATAATTATACCCGTGCATTTGTATATACGTCATGTGCAAAAAAAAAATATACTGATAATAATAGGAAACACTTACAAAGCATGAAATTCACAACCTTGGCTAAAGTGTCGCTATTATTAGCACATTTTTTTACAAATTGAATTAATAACATAATGTATGTCTCCATAAGTAAAGAGTTCATATGTTTTCAAGATTGCTTCAGCGTCCTATCTCGGCTTTGCCAGGGAAAGGGTTAAAAGACCTTTACTCATTTCGAATGTCTCCACGGGTAAAAAGCAATGTGTGGCGGGCAACACTTTGCCGCGAGCTACGGGTTGAGCCGCCATGATCTATATTATATATAAAATTTCGCTTCCTAACGCACAGAGAACACATTCCATTTCCGTTATAAAGACATACCAGTTATTGCTGTTTAGGGAAATAATCAGTGTTTATTTCTAGATTCACACGAAACACATAAATACACTGAGTTCGCAAAATGCAATGTTTCTTCATGTTACAGCAGTTGGCACTACTGAGCTATAAACATTTGTAAATACCCTGAGGATTAAACAGAAATATAAAATTTGATATCGCCATGTAAATATCTTTAGAGGTAAAGTTGAAGTTGATTTGTGCTTACCTACATAAGCACCACGCCAGGAAAGACGTGTAGGGGAGGTTATGTATAGATCCATGATTCCACGTGCATGTTCTGACTGCCTTATTCTCAGGTAAGGAGCATCCGGTAACCATTGGAGAGTAGTCAGGACGGGCGCCAAAGCTGGTCTGGACACAGTAGCGAAGAGAAATATTTCTGCCTCCACTGGGAATTAAACTTAGATTCTCTCTTTTTACAGGCCATAATCACTACACACTGTCTGAACAGACACACATCCGTTTATAATACATGATTACGTAGTGATGTCATAAATCCCGATTCCCAAGGTAAGATTCTAGAGGCCTCCCATTTGAACACTTGTGAAAGCAATCTAATTTTTTCGGCAGTTGGATATGGTTAGAACTTTCTTAGAAAACAAGGAATTAAAAGTGCTGATCTTATTGAAAATTTTCTGTCACTGTCTTTATTTGTACTGTACTCACTGGCTGCATAAGCTGTTTTACAAGGCGCCATGACAACAAATATAGACTAAGAGCCAACGGAAAAAATGCACATTTTTGTAAGAGATAAGGTAATGTACAGGGCCTATGTTTGTTTCAGTTCAGGTTTCTTATCGAAAATACGGACTAAGAATGAGCGTCGTTGATAATTATGAGTATGTTAGCAACAAATAACATAAACTCACAACTCATGCTTAAAACAGCCATCACTTGCTGACAGCTGTTTCAAGTCTTTTTTAAACTGAAGTGCGAACAAGTGAATAGTGGTGTAATTTTGTTTTGAAGAACATCGTAAGACCGTATAATAAAATTGAAAAATACTTTCTTTCAAAACTTTCTTCTTCGTCACTTTATTTCTATTGGACTCCATCTTGTGTGCCCTTAAAACAAGATGGCTGATAATAGTACACCTATAGAACTATTGTAGCTTAGAATTCAGTGGGTTTGGAGTGTGTTATAATAGTATAAGCAGCACCAGTAATGAATGGTTAGTAAGAGTTTAAACGTATACATGCAATTTCCGTATGGCAATATTTGTCTTCTTGCAAAGAATCCACGTTTCAGTGACAAGACTTTGTAAGCAGATGAAAGAAGAGCGTCATATCGATCGGTCACTTGCTCTCTCTCCTGTTTCCTAGCAACACAAGACAAACGATAACACGGGGCGGCAACATCTTACGGAATTCCAAACACTTCGCAACACCATGCACCATCTTGGTGATTTTCGTACCAACACGTTTAATTGCAATTAAACACCGGCTTGTAAAAGAGGTGGCAGCTGGTTTAAAGATCCTTTAAAAATCAGAGAGACCACATAATCTGAAATTCGTACATAGCTGGCTAGAATTAATCTCCGTCTATGACGTTTTCTATTTTCATTGGACTAATGATGTTGAATCTGGGAAATAGATCTCATAATCTCTTCGAAGACGAATATGGGTTTAAGAGAAAAATACCTATTTTTTAAATTACGGAAAGAAGTTCCTTTAAGTGCCAGTAAAGGGACAGGTCTAGAAGAAAGGCAGCGAAAAGTAAGAACGCTTGTATATGCAAGCGCCATCACCAGAATAGAGAAAGCATCGCAATAAAGGCAGCTAATAAACTTCCGAGTCTGTAGCGAAGTTACAGTAGCAGAATATGATGAATCAGAATTACATTTGTAAAATTTATATTATATTTTATTATTATTATTATTATTATCGGGGGTACGCGGCGGCGCAGTTGGTTGAGGCACTGCACTACAAACCGTAAGGTCACGGGTTCGATTCCCGATGGTGTCATTTACATTTTTTATGATATAATCCTTTCGGTCGCATTATGGCCCTGGGGTCGACTCAGCCTCTAACAGAAATGAGTACCAGGAATATTTCCTGGGGGGTAAAGGCGGCCGGTACGTAGGGCTGACAACCTTACCACCTTCATGGGTCGACTCTCTAGAAATCTCGGAGCCTCACCCTCCTGGAACCCTAAGGGCCTGTCCAGGCCTGTAATGGGATTGCTTTTATTACTGTTATTATCATCATCATCATCATCATCTTACACTTTCCTTACTTCACAGCAGTTCAGCTGGTTCCTAGAACAGTGCAGGTCTCCATGACCAAGCACTTCTTATTCACTCTTATGCTAAAAACTTTCTGACTGTACAGCGTGTATTAAGTATTACTGCTTTCTGCGTTAGAATATATAGAGCAGGGCAGAGATTAAGTAGTTATAAACTTTAGTGTAACTTGTTCGGCATAGTACAGTCTGTGGATAATACTAATGGTGTTATATAAGCCGTTTTCAGTTGCCATATTCTTATTAGCTCTTCTTTCAAGTCTGTATACTTCTGGAGCTTCTCGGTGATGGTGCTGTGAAGGTTGTGTCTGTTGGGAATTGCTACATCTATTAAGTGTGTTTCTGTGATGGTTTTGTCTTATAACTATGTCCGGTCTATTGTTATGAATAGTTCGATCAATTATTATGGACCTGTCGTAGTATAGTTTATAGTTGGAGTTATTATTATTATTATTGTTATTATTATTATTATGTGACTCTTCGACCTATTTTCTGGTCCCGGTCTCCCTTTTTTGCCGGGATTTCGAAACAGTAGTTATTTTACAAAGTGAGGATATCAGCCTCACCCACGTCCCCTAACCTGGAGGGCCAGAGTGTCGTTCTTTGTTCGACACATCGCTTCAGACCTGTCCAGCATGGATGGACCTGCCAGCAGCTAGGCTGCTGCCGGCATAGCTTTCTAGTTCACTGGCTTTGAAAAGTTCAGACCAACACAAGGATTCCGTTTTCCCTCCAATAAAAACAAATAAAATATCATAAACGAAATTATAATGTTATATGTTGTTGTAAACGTGAATTTTCGGTTCGTAATCTGATCGAAAACATAGATCGGATGAATCTGAAAACAAAAAGCTGATGAATATATACGGACGGAAGAGAGGCAAGGATGGAGGAAATTACATGAGAAATTCCCTATTTGTATTCTTCACACCATAACATAAAGTGACCTAATGATGGAAAGTGAGAAATTGGGACAAGTATTACCAACGGAAGGGCCATATTCGGATTTATTCTAAAGAAGTATGTTACGATAAGGTAAGCTGGATTATTCTAGCACTTGGTAAGGTCCTGCAGACGCGATAATAAACGGTCCTCTTCATTAAATAATGTGAGCATGGCTGGCTCAGTTGAGCTACTGTCATTCCTGTAGAAGGGCTGTGTTTTGCTAATTTAATTACGTCGAACTATCTTGGGCTTATCCAAAATGAAAGACATTCTTATTTACACTTACATTCCTGATGTGAGTAATATTTCGAGAGTATTTTACAAACCTTTCAGTGCAAACCAAATCACGTCCGAAGTTTCATAGGGCATTTCATCCTGCGTTATTTAAGATATGAATGTTCGTTAAGTTCATAAAGGCGTAATAAGGCTTTCAGCATCAGCAAATATTTTTCCTAATTGCTTATAAAATTATAAAAAACAGAAATATTTGCTCTGCCTTTTATTGCCTCATATACGAAAAATGTAGAATTGCAGAGGCCGAGACCAAATTCTGTAACTGCATTATTTCTAATATTAAAAATACATCATCGTTTTATTGTCAGTCGTGTAATATAAAGTTTGTGTAACATGTAAATACTGTGTGTGAAATATGCAAAACACTGTTGTATTGTATATTTTTTTATTTTTATGCCCTATCCAACTTATACTTTCCTACATTGGCTTAATTTTTAACCCATGAAATCTGTAACACACGTATGCCTTTTCTACGTTTTCTCTTGTTTGCTGCGAAGTGAAAGGTAAATTCCACTTCTGGCATACAGATTACAAAAGGAATGTTTCAGTCTTCAATATCTCTTTAAGCGAAATGAATTTATCGTTCAATTAAATGACTTAAATTTTTGTCCTATTAACAGTCAAGACAATATGTTTCGGCACATCAAGTTAGGCCACCTTCAGGACGATCACACACAAAAACATAATTACATTCAATGTAAAGGTGAAAAGGTAAATCTATCCCTGTATAGGCATGGAGGCCCCCGGGATTTCTAGAAAATCGGCACATGAAGTTGGCAAAGTCGTCAGCCCTAGGCACCCGCCGTCTTTATCCCCCAAGGAGATATCCCTGGTACCCATTTCTGTTAGAGGCTGAGTCGACCCCAGGGCCACAGTGCGGCCGGAAGGACGAAGTCAATAAAAAGTCTAAATGACCCCGTCGGGAACCTAACCGGCCACCGTCTGGCTTGTAACGCAGTGCCTCAACCAATTGCGCCACCGCGCATTTATATTTTTGATAAATGTTACCGCAGGGTGACTGAGGACGATCGTAGTAGTGGCTGTTGTGTTTTAGAATGGGGTCAGTTAGCGCAAAGATGGCCCTGCGGGTGGGCTTGACCTGTTCTCGATCGATAACATTTCATGCTATAGTATTTGTAAACTAAAACCGATTGCATAGCAAGTGCAGAAGTAGCAATACCAGTGCCAGTTAACAAAGAGCTACAAAATGTACTGTGGCTGCTAAAAAGCACTGACCTTAATTTCAAGGGTCGAAATGTCAAAGAAGAATTGTTAGGCATTTAGAACAGATTACTCAGTAAATTGGCGTGATATCCCCCCCCCCCCCAAAAAAAGAATCTTCAGCTATACCGCTGCGAAAACCTCAAATTTGCAATTTATTAAATTCTAAATGAGTTGCTCAATCATTCTCCTGGGACAATATCCATGTATTACATGCCTCAGCATTTTCTGCGATAAGTCTTGCTTTCACGTAAGTTCAACGGTTTGATTTGAACTCTTTGTGAATTAAATGTGAATTATTCACTCAAGAGAACGATTTAGACCTCTCCGCACTGGCCTTGCGATCCTGTCAAAATGAGACTGTATCACTGCGTAACATATATCTTTTCTTCTAAAGAATATGATTCAACTGACGAATTACGCTTTAGGTTTGCCAAATGCTATCAAAGATACTTTAGCCGTCTAGGTTCTATTTTCGTTTTTCTATCTGAAATGCCATTAAATTGTATATACTTACTTAGCGGCTGATCCTGGGGATATGTTAACTCAGATTCTGGGGAGTAAGGGTTCCATTTTCAAATGACTTCACCCCATCATCTTCGTCTTCAGAAGAAGCTATTCTTTTGGGTTTTATATTATGATCCTAATTATATCATCAGAAATGATTCCGTCCTTTTCATAACATATTTTCTTCAACTGTCCTACAGTGGTTACTGTAGTCTAGCTAAACTCCTTTATCTACTGAAGATATTCCGACAGCAGTTAATTCAACCGTGAAAAAAAGCGTGAAAACATTAGGTAAATAAGAGAGGGGGCTATCGGGGTCGCCTGATATTTTTCGCACAGGGAACCGAGATGGACAGGTCCGGCCCTGACTGCGAACAGTAAAAAAAGCGTGGCTCCAGAAGATTAAATTTTATAGCCGTCAGAGAAGAGTCCAGCATACGACGATCGGAAGGCTTCTCGGTGTCACATTATAGCTACTCGTGCGTATAAGTCCTGCCTTGCTGAGTTAGTCTCTACTTACGTTCAGTTGCTAGCTACTAACCCTAATGGTCCCCGCTCTACAGTACTCACTTAACGCACTTAAAAATTCCCCTGTATAATGGGCCTACTTCCTCCCCAAATCACTGCAGCATGTACATCGATAAAATTTCTTTGCACTAACAATGGAGGCAACACTGCCACTTTCTTGGTAATGCAGTTGAATACTATCTTCCCATTTCCTCAGTCTTGCGAGTGGTTAGCTTCCCAAAATATTTCCTCAGATAAATCATATTTATATTTCCCTTGCTTTGAGCTACATTTTTATAATGTGACTTCAACTGGAATTATTCGTGTGATATTTTCTCCATTTTGCATATGTGAGGCCCCGGTTGAATTTTGATACAGGATATGAATTCTCTTAGGGACAACAAAAACTTTTTCCCTTCTTCCCAAACAATCTTTTAAATGTTATGTGACTGCGCTTCCCTTCCTTCGTAATTCTTAGCATGCATGCGACTTAACAGACTTAACCGACTAAAATATTAATTACTGGATAAAATTTTAATTTCACATTGATTTTACTAGTGTCCTAAGCAAAATAATCATTGAAAAGGTCATCCAGTTGTCAATTTCTCACTGTCTATATGTTGCTCTTCTGTAGCCTACAAGGCACCTTGTATCACAGAACACAACAGAACACAGAGACCCCTCTGCAGTAGTGTAAGTGTGTTATGGTACACTAATATGAAGGTAGAAAGTTTAATTCAACTTATTCATACTTTGGAACCTTCTATTTGCAGGCTAATTACCTTTAGGTACGGGCACTTAAGATTTTATTTAAGAGATAAAATTACCATAAAATTTTATGGTAGATTGATATAAAGGTAAGAAATTCTGTTAATTTCATATTATTGAATTAATGACTGACACTTGTAAATTAATTCTCATTAAGGATGTATGTATATTTTATAGGTTTCCCGGGTATACGCATTACGCTATATTTAAAGCAAGGGCCATGAGTAAGTGAGAGATGGCTATCAAAGAGGACTTACGATTTTATTCACTTCATTACAGCACGTGTCAACATGGGATTTATGAATCCAGTACCAACTGGACTACAATCTTTAATTACAGTAATATCATAACATAGCTTGCTGAAAAAGTCAAGAAACTTAATGAAGCTCTTTGTTGTTGCATATGTCTATATGTCTTTTAGAAAACTATGGGTTCTTTACCAAATTAAAAACAGAAGTGACCTCTGCAAACCAGCGTTAATCCACCCTCCTTGGTAATCATTGAAAAAAACCTAACATTTTGAATATGCTTGTTTAAGCAAAATCTATTCTTAGACATCAACTTTGAGAATAATAAAACATTTCCAATTTCAATTTCTAGGTAAAACCTTGTGAAATGAAACATATTATATTATGATTTTATTTCTGTATGATGTATAATAATTTCACCATTACAGAAATATCTTCTACTGAATGCTTATAAAAAATCGAACACCATTTCTCTCTTAAGCAGAATTCTGCATGCAGTGTCACAACCATGATCCAAGCACAGTGTTTATGATGTTAAAATAGCGGCCCCCATGCGGAAAGACATACACACACAGACACAGAGAGACACACACAATGACGTCACATTCTGCAACAGTTGGACAAATTCAAATACATAACTAAAGAGAAAAGAAGGTAAGTTATTTATTTATTCAACAGTATTTATTTACAAAACATTGTTTATCATTTGAGTTACAGGATATAAAGTACTGTTTTATTTATAGTATATCTTTTATGAGATAGTGTGTTGAGAATTTAAAGTAATAAAAATATAGTATGTAGTCTGCTTGTGGGAAGGGTCAGTAGAGGAAGAAGACATAAATAAGGTGATAACAAGATGTAAGGAAATTGTTACCTTGATGGGGTGCAGTGGTGCCACTTTTATATTAAAATAATTGTTGTGAAGGCCATATATATGCGATATTTTCCCTGAACTTCTTCAAATCTTAAATTCATTGAAAGATGAGACTTTGAAAACAAACACAAGTATAACAACCATCTACATATCAGGTTTGTATGGAATACTTTCATGTTCTTTTGGCAATACGATGTCCAGAAATGACTGCTAGTTTCCTACAACATATACCAGTTAATTTCAAATTTACCGTGTATTCATAAAACCCAACCACACTCACTGAATGGATAAACATAAAAGATACATAATTTATATGAAGAACTAAAATTATTATTTCACTGGAAAATATTTATAACTGCTGGTTTCATATTAGAGAACCTGAAATTTTATTCAACAAAAGTATGTAGAACCACTTACTCCCCCTTTCTCTAGTAAAAAGCCATGTGATAACAACACAGTTCCTACAGAAAAGTATCAAGAGTATCTAAACTAGGTGTAAGATCTTCTTGACTACTACAATGAATCAAATAGGAGAAACCAGTAAATATTCCTTTTCTTATGGATCGTATATCCCCAAAATGACCAGCTGCACTCCTACTGCAGAATTTTAAAGTGCTAAGTGAACATGTGAAGCAAATACTTCTTCATGTAGACAACCATCAACACAACCATCACTACCACTACCACCACCATCACCATCGCCACCAACACAGCCACCATCACCACCTCCACTACTACCAACACCACAGCCACTACCTCATCCACCTCCTCCCTCCTCCACCTCCTCCTCCCACCTTATTCTCCCTCTTCTTATATCAAGAAATGGAGTATTACCTGTTCTTTCTTCTCAATTTTTTTCTGAAACAATTTGTATATCTCATCTCTTTTTACTGATAATCCAGGTTTCTTTTGTCAAAGGCCATTATATTCTTGGCATAAAATCATGGCACCATATCATTCCAACTTTCTTTCTGTTCATGTGTTTTTTATTTCTCATATGTACAGTATGTTTATTTCTATTCTAATTTCTTCATGTTTTATTTTATCTATTATTGCACACCGTATACTTTTCTTAAAAATCTCATCTCCGTTCTGTAAACTTTATTTCTGTCTTTTGTAGTTTCCAACCATGTTTCTATCCCATACAAAAGTGCTGATATTTGTAAAACTTTATAGAGTTTAAGTCATGCAAGTTATATTATTTTTCCTCATAGTGACAAATATATTCATTATGAAGTTCTTTTAAAACGTGAGCCCCAACAACGGAGACTAGGTAATATTATTATGAATTTATAATGGTTCATATAATGCATATGTAATCCTTATTTACCGACATACTTAATAAAATCAAGTTTCCACAGGATTACAGAAATTCTGAGGCTTTTTTGTGTATACCAAAATATGATAATGTTTTTTATAATGCTATTATCTGTTTGCAGGATTTCAGCTGCTCGAATCAGAGTTCAGGTGGATGCTGATTATAAATCAACCAGATTTTACCAGAATCAGAGGGGTCTGAAAAACATTTATGTATTTAACATCGTTAGTATCACTGCACCCCTATCAACAAAGGTTTGTGTGTCTGCTCAGAGTTGGTTTTGCTGCCAGAACTGGTATTCATGTATTATTAACTGAAACTTTTCATACAAGAAAGTGAATTTAAATGAAAAACTATAAGGATATACAATTTTCTGTGTATGATCAGAGTAATTGTGATGTGTGAAGTAAATGAAAGATGAAGTTAACTAAATTGCAACATTTAGATATCATGAAAAAAAAATCTTTTATGCAAATGTTGCATCATACAACTGCCAACTGTGATCAGACATGTAAAATATGAAATTGATATGTATATGACATATAACTTATATTAACATCAATTCAGGGTAAGTACATAGAAGGCTCAGGCCAACTTATGGCAAGCTGAACAAAGTCAGTGATGAGTGCATTCTATAACAGTGGTTACTAGTTGTGTCACTATTCATTTGGTCATGATAGTACAACTGAGCAATAGACAGGGGGTGTATTGGTTTCAGCATGTTCTTCACTTCCACTCAAGTCAATTTGTATCATAAATGTAATTAAATATAAAATATATCAACATCTTAACAGAAAAACGAAACTGATTAGGTAAAAGAGACAGAACACTTAATGACATTGTGTCTCTATACATAAAAACACAACTCTAAATCAATCTGCTCTTATTTTACAAATCTGATGGTGATCAACCCTAAAATCCAAAATGAATTTACGTATGGAATGCATTATAAATATTAACATTATTATAATCACATGTATTATCACCCTATATTGAAGTACAATGTAACAAATTTTATAAAACTCCCAACATGTTTCAGTGTAACATCACACCGTCTTCAGGGGAGACACACAGAACACTTAAAGATCAAATAAAAATACATAAGTGTAGTTGGTTAAAAATTTGTTACAAACATGTTAACATCATTACTTTCATTCATAAAGTTATTAACCAGTTCTTGAAGTTTTATAACATGCTTGGAAACAATGGTTCCTTACATTCTTATCATTTATAATAGATATATTCTTCTTTTTTGTAAATTCACAAGCTTAAAACAGTGGTTCCCAAATCTCTGTCCCAGACTACTTGAACATTTCTGAGGATCTTGCCACACCACTTAATAATTTTTCTGCTTGTGGTTTTTAACTGTTGTAATCCTACACCAGATGTACAAAAATGTTTGTTTACAATATTTTAACAAATTATATAGAATTTGAAAGTTAGTACAATGAAATACACGAAATAAAAAGCGATAAAAATACAATAAAAATCAAAGTGATTGGCTGCATGCAATGGATGCACCTTTTCTGCTGACCACTTGATGGCAGCTTACAGACAACTGGTGGTGTGTGGAACACCCATTGGGAACTTCTGTCTTGGATGAATTATATGGGAATGTTCCATTAGTGAACAAAATAATATTACTGTCATTAAATATACAAGCATTTAACTTATGAATATAGGCAGATGTAACTTATGTCTCTGTAAGTTTCGGCCATATTTCCTGAGAAAACTTATGATGAAAGCAACACACCCCCAGGTATTTTTCACATATCATTCACACATCAGCCACACAGGTCATTTAATCTGTGGACCCTCTGAAATCTTTAGCTATAAGAGATACCTGTATTGGAAATAAAACAGCTCTGTGCCAACATGACTTATCATCTTGACTGAACATCTCTCTTTTTAAGTGACCAAAATTTGATTGGCTCATTACAAAAAATGTAATTTGTTTCCCCACATATTGTGTTTGTCTGTTTCATTTGCAGATTAAACTTGTGAACAGCACAGGATGTCAAACTGCATGGGTCACCTTAAACAGGCCAAAACAAATGAATGGAAGACGATGTAACAAAGTGAACTCTTGCAGTCAGGGGACTGACAAGTCAAAAGTAAGATTATTTGCACATACCCAATACTGAATATAAACTGGGTTTGGTAGCTAAAGTATTTCTTTTAACGTTCATTTCTCAGTTTGCGATTTCTGCATCAAATCAGAAGCACGAAATGGCACGGAAGGTGTTTTCTAACACCTATAATAAGTAAAATATCACCACAACAATTTCCTCTCTACTCATTTCTAACTAAATAACACTTGATGATTCTGTTCTGGAATATGATGCTGTGTCATGGTATAACTGGATCTCATTACCCTGTGATAGTGTCATATCACAAAAGAATAGAGTCCTCAGCTACACTGCTAGAAAAACCCCAAAACTTGCATACACAACTCATATTTCTCATAAATGCACTAACAAGAACAGATGCTATAACAAAAACTCAGTTATATTGTGTTATAACAAGGTCTCTGGATCACTTTACAAGATAGCCTAGTGGTGTAAGAGACAACGCACATCTTGTAAAGCTGCTGCTGCCCAAGTACTCTTCTCAGTTTCTCATGATGCAGCCTTTTGTTCCAAATGAGTCTGTGGAACCTATTTACCACAGTATGGTTCTACATTTAATAAGGAGAGAAAAAAGATGGCTAAAACAAATTTTATCAAAAATTACATTGTCCTCAACTGTCACTGAATTTACATGGAGCTAATTATTACAATTGAATTAGGGTACTTAAAAATTCTATTTTCTTCAGTCAGCCCTGTCACCTGTCTGATGCATAAAATGGTTCTGTCATTGGTTAGTAATCCTGCAATAAATTTAATGCTAATTTTCCTTAAAAGTGTTTCAAAAATTTCATTTGGGTGCATACTAGATAACTGAAATTTCACATATAATCTTTTAGTTTACAGGTAAGTGCACTTAAAAATCATGGATTCAAGCAAATAAATTGTTGTGATATATATGTGAGCGACTCTGAAAATTTCTGATATATGAACCAGTCAAATGACAGCAGGTCATCCACTGTCTTTCTCTCTTTTTGTGCAGTACAAAGAGTAATTTGAAATAATAATTGTTACAAGCATGTTTATGCATGTTCACGTGTGTTATAGTACTAAACTTCTTTGTTGAATGTCCATGTCTTTTATCTCACCTACTGGGCTGTTGACACTGCTTAATGCCAAAAAAGAGAGTTCCTCAGTAATGAAATAGAGAAAAACCCTAGTCATTAAACAGTAATTTTTCCATTTGTAGGAATATGTGTGTAATAAAGTATAAGTATAATTTTAAAGCAGCATGAACTCAACTGTGGTCCAGCAGCAATCAGAAAACCACAATCAAAAGGCAAAGTTGTAAATCACATTTGACAAACCCCATAAAAATAAATTTGTATTGCCAGAATTTTTATCGTCTGTACTAAAGAGTTGTCATGCAGGATACAGTCGTTAACAAGTCCAAGATGCAGACGCCACTGTTAATATTTTGCCAGTCCAAATTCAAGCTGAGAATCACTGCGTCATTCTGTAAATGTCAGATTTCTCTGTCAAGTATTTTTTGAAATAGCTAACAATACATCACATATTACCAGTATTTTCCTAATATGTAACAATATTTTCAATAAAAATGTATGATTGATTCTGTAATTATTTCCCTTAGTCAATGATCTGCCTTAAGTTGGAATCATTGATGCTAGCATAAACTAAATATGTCTAATTATGAAGCTGAGACTCTTTACCATTCTTTGCATATGTTGCTTTTGTTTGCAGCAGGTATGTAGTTTTGTAAATTACTTATAATACTGCATTTAGACCTACACAAAAATTGTCGTTTGTATTCTCAAATTCTGTCCTTTCCTACTAGGGGAGTGCTATTTTTTGTTTGAGAAATGTTTTACTAAATTAAAAAAAAATATTATAATTCCCACAACATTAAAAAAATACAGAAAGAAAGAGAGAGGAAGAAAAAGAAAGGAAGAGAAAATTAAAGACAAAGCAAGAGAAAACGAGACAGGAACAAGAAACACAGAAGTATAAGAAAATGGCAATCTATCTGTAGTAATAAAGGTGTCAGTTAATACACTTCGTTAAACTAAATCAGTTATTAACAGACCAGTGTCAATTTCGTTTTCTTTTAAGCTATCTGCATAATTTTTTCTTCCTAAAAAAAAAGAAAAAACATTTAATTTTCTTTTGAATTAGTATTTAAACTATTTTTTTAAACTACTTCTTTTGTTTCTTGTAATTTATCAAAGGGACATTCTATATCTCCTATACTCATTTTCAAAACCTCTGGTACGGAAGCATACAAATCTCTTAATTGACTTTTTTAACACATCACAGAAATAAACTCTGTGTAAGAGAAAACTGTTATCTGCAAAAACTGCATTTGTCAGTTACCAGATAAAGTTGCTAAATTCATGAAGCAAGCAAATTGCTCTGTGTGACTCAGGCAGATTGAACCGCCAGTGCCATCCTGTGCATCTAGGCCATCCATTGTTATGGCCTGTTTCATCCATGTTGGAACACAGACAAACAAATTCCACTCCTCAATTTAAAAAAAAACTTTAAAAATGACAAAGATGAGAATGTTTCCACTCTTTTGATTTAGCAACACCATTGTTTGCAACCTGCCATTTTCTGCACCAGATCCACAACCCCTTCGGGCTTCTCTGTGACATTTGTCTGTTGAGAGCGCAAATATAGTAATGTTCAGAGACTGGTGGATATATGGGGTTTGGCTGTCGTGGAAGCAATCTCAGATAGGCGAACGTCAATTGGAATGCGATCATCATAGAGAGTTGGTGCCTGTAGTATGATGCCAGCTGTTCCCACCAGGACGGCTAGTGTGAAGATCCATAGAAATAGGCGATCTAGCACCATCGCTACATACTTCCAGTCTTCTTTCACCTGTAAATAAAAAGTGTCACATACTGGGTACTTATAAAGTAGCTGACAGACTGAAGTTTCTGCAATGGTTTTTCAGAACACATACCGAAAAACAATTGATTGTGGTATGCCATACGTTAACATGTTAGAATATTTCTGTGTATACAGTTGTGATAGGGTACTGTTTTATAAGATATTATGTTTCAACCAGACAGTGTGTTCTGATACATAATTCTTCAGTGGTATGATTTTCAATACGTGAGCTGGCCCATGTTTGCATGTTTGTTTACCTTTGTTTAATTATATCAAATGCCATAAGACCTATGGAATATGTAGTGTACTTAAGAATGCAGAGTATATTTTTCACTACAACTTTCTTTTGAAACATTTCTTTCTCCAGTAATATTGTACTTAGTCAGTTATGTTCAATATGGGGGCAGAAACTCGTGTACCTCTTCTTGTAAATTGTCAGTTCTTGTTATCCAATTGTAATCAAAACTGAAATATATACAAATTTTAGTAGAAACCCCAGTAACAAATTTCATAAAAATCCATGTAGTAATGTTTGAGTTACTATCTCTTAACTGAGAGAGAGACATGAAAGATTTAGTAAAGGGATTGTTACAAATTTTATTGTAAAAGTATCAAAAATTAGGGACTGGAAGGAGTAAAACTTGGAAGCTGATTTAAGGGCAACACGGCCCATGTGTTTTCTGTTATTAATACATATTGTTGCTCTTCTTCACTTTATTCATTTCAAGGACTTGATCAAGCTCTATTACTCCATTCATGCATTTTTTTAAATTTTTACCATGGCCTTCCCAGATCATCTCATCCTCATGGTTGGTAGTAGAGGAAACAATTTAGCATTTAAAATCTATTCATTTTGGTATACATTCACATAGCTACCATCAACAAATGTATTTGCAGTTTCTAACTGCGGCCAGATAGAGAGCACTTTGCTTCAGTTACCTTGCACTCAAAATTCAAAATGATATATGTAAAAAACAAAAATTATTAAATTTGACAAAATATTTGTATATTCAATGCATAAATAACCTCATACAAGCAAAAACAGGAGCCAGTACAGCGACATTCTTAACAGTGTCTAAGCCACAAGCTGGACTGGACAACTGAGGAACTGTGGTTCAATTCCTAGGAGGGGCAACACAATTTTCTCTTCTCCAAAGTGACCATACTGGCTCTGAGTCCTGATAAACATCCTGTTGAATGGGTACCAGTCACTTTTCTCCAGGAGTGAAGTGGTAGGGATATGAAACTGACCACTCACCTCCATCTAGTGCAGTTTAGTGAAAACTCCTCTCCCCTATACAATTTTATATTGTGAAACGTGACCATATTTTTTAAATTATACTTTATATAAGCACGCCTAAATTTACTGAATCAAAATTTTTATTACAAAACGTGATAAATGAAAGCTCCATAATCGCTAATGAAAATGTAAAGAATAGAGTGACAGCATACACCCAGTGTTCTTAGATGTAACATAAGCAAGTTATTTCAGTCAACTTCTTTTATCATGAACAAACATACATACCCTGGTGGAATCTTCCTCTCTCTTTGTGTGGTCAGCAATAAACTTGACCCCATCAATAGCTTTATGCAGTTCGGGGCAGTTGTGCCAGTGGTGTAGGTGTCTGCACAAAGGACTGGTTATCTCTTCAGGTGGAGCTGGTACCAGGAACCCATCCTCCTGGCATAGTGGAGGTAGTGGTGGTGTGCCATGGATACGACACCCTGACCCCAGACCTGTTGCTTCCAGTTCCCTACAATAAATACAAAACCATTAGTTTTAAATTTTATCCACATACAATAACTAAAGTATAACACTGAGACTCACTTAAATGATGTTCTGTACGTTATGTACAGTCCTAATACCTGTGAAGTTAAAGTCACAGTCTTTGACATTTTGTCTAAAATTAGTTTTCCCTTCATTAACAAGAAGATGTATGTCATGTGGAACACTTTACCACTCCATTCACAGACACCCCTGAAGATATTAGGCCCATTTTAGTGTGTATGTCATTCTTGCATGTTATGATAACCACTAGCTTCATCTACAATAAATATAACTTTCATATCATTTCTACTTCACAGACAGCAGGTTATAGAGCCCACAGGCTTCTTTTACTGACCAACAGAACAGAATGATGAAACTGATAAAAGAAATGGTGGTCATGAATAGGGTAAATAAATATTTGGACAGTGTTAAGTCCGCACTGTATAAATACTGTAACAAGGAAATAAGCTACTGCTAAACATAGTGTCAGAAGTTTCACATCACAACTCATTTTAAACTAATAATCTTTTTCTCTTTTAATTTCGTTATTTCTAATAACAAGTGACATGTCACATCAGAAACAGTGATTCAAGAATTTGACTGTGTTAACAGAGTGTTGAGCCTGGCATCATGACTTTGTAATTTTGCAGTTTTGTTATCAGAGTATGCAAACTAATACATAATGAGTGTCAAAATCTCAACTTTCCTGTTCGTTAAATATTTTGATGGTCTCACCTGGGAGTAAACTCATCATGTGAGTCCAGTGTGGGAAACAGCTCTGTGGTGTGAGTGGAGTCTACAAGTTCAGAAGCAGATGACTCGGCCAACAGAGTTGGATCACGCAGTTCAAGCCCATTGCAGGTACGCACCATTATTCGAGCAGAAGAACCCATAAAACTACAGCAAACATGACAAGGATGTCTAAAAATGTATCTTGCACACGTGGTGCCCAGCTGTGTGTGATTAACCAGGATCACTAAATATCAGCAGACTGGAACTAGTGATCAGACTACAGAATAGTATGTCTAGCATTTTTTTTTTTTGTATGGGAAAAAGTGCACCATTATATGTTTTTCTCCGTACATAATAATTCTCCCATTTTCCAAGTTTGGTAAGTGGGAAAGTGATTTTCCTTGAGAAAGAAAAAAAATTTAGTTGTTTATGGTGTGCATAACCTCCACAGAACAAAGTTTGCATTTGTGCCATTTTAAGCATATGTGCATCACTGCAGAGTGCCTATTAAAATTACTGTACATATGCATATTTGTATGCGTGTAACAACTGAAGAAATATTGGGCAAATATTAATAATATTTAATACTGGTTTCCTTCATGAAAAGTTGTCAAGCTATTTAAATTTTGGTTCACTAATTAGTTGATTTAGTATTTGTTTGTGGCATATTTAATAATGCTGTGAGTAGTTTGGGGCTATGAAGTCTCAAAATTGTGGTTAAAATTGAACAACAAGATCTACATGCATTTCTTCACTTATCCCCAGTATAACACACTAAAGGTTGTTTGGAGTAAATTACTGTCTGACAAAAGTTCTACAGAAGAACAAAACACACATTTTATTTCCAGTACATTTTTGCACAAGTTTTATGGTCTTTTAGGTAACTAAAAAAAGGACACTGTACGTACTCTTCCAAATATAACAAGAAACAATTCAAAATCTTTCTGGCAATAAACATTCCAGACCAGCCATTGCAAAAACAAAAGAAATCCTTGTTTGCACTTACACTATGTTGAAGGAAGGTGTGTTTCATTAATATAAGATGGTGCCGTGTTAAAATATAACTTTGAAGTACACAGTAAATGAGATATACGGCCTGTATGTATAAAAATACACAGTTTTTTAGTACGTGTAATAACAGTGAAGATTGAAGCTTTAATGTTGATTGTTTCTTCACTCAGTATGTAGGTTAGGTTTGACATCACCAACATGAAAGTGTCCACTAACATTAAACAATTGTGCATTAATTAATTTAATGTTTGTTTACTGTAAGAAAATTGTTTATTGTAATCTTTTGACTTACACTGAGTTGACATGAGTTTAGTCTTGGAGTGTTTCTGTAGTAGACAGTGTCAAGACGTATTTAAAATAATGTACTTGCATTTTTCACTGTTTTATTTCTCTTTTATCATTTTATAATCTGAAATTTCTGAGAATTAAGACCAATTCAGTGTTTATTCCTTGCAGGATATACAGCTTAATGTGCCCGGTCATTTTTACACTTTTACAAAATTTCTTAAATGTACAGGTGTATGTGTATGTTTATGATTACAGGTTTTAAAAGTATATGTGGCATCACATGCTTTTATATAGCAATTTTATCATTTCAGTTTGGTCATGCATCTATATTTTTGCCTAGCATATGCACACTGTAAATGTTAGTAAAATAGATGAGGCTTCTTTTCTTCTACCATGTGGGCAAAATTCAAGCTCAGCTCTCTTATAAATGTTATTACCATTTTCAGCATTACAGTGGGACAGAATATTTGAAGTTGGAATATTAACTACTCTAATTTAAAAACAAATTGTTTTTCTATAAAAATATAAAAGAATTGAATGAAACATGTCAGTTAAAAAAATTTTCTAGCCTGTCAGATTTGAGAACTGTCAGAATCACAGCATTAACTAGTCACAAGAACTGTCATAGTTCCTGCATGTTATAACCATGTATATTGCTGAGGGAGAGCTGGTTAATTTGCCAGTAGTGGTTGTAAGTAATACAGACACCATAACTTACACCCCTGCTAGCTCATCTCACAAATTATTTCTTTCTATTCCAATTGCCCTCAGTGTACATTTTGGCCACATGAGTGTAACTATGTGTGACTTGGCCCTTGTTCACAAACCTAGTAACTGTCTGACACCAAGCTATAGTTTTCAGCCTCGTGGTTTAATCAAAAACTGTAATTAATGCTTGCTAGGATACCTTAGTCAGTGTAGTGATTATTTTATGAGCTGGATGACCAAGTTTATTTGCTGGCAGCAACAGTGGCATTTCTATACATCATGACATACAGAGTAGTTATAAGTCCTATTCAGGTTTCTATCCAATGGATTCTGGAGGTTATTTCCCTGGGAGTGAATCTGTCAGAGCTTACCTCCCACTTTTATCTAGTGCCAAGGTTTTGAATGCATGGAGCATAAGCTTCCATTCCTTCCATATATGATCAAGATGTGGTGGGTATTTAAGCACAGGGACATTTTACTATTAATCTTTACCACCACCACCACGAACAAGAACAACAACAAAAACAACAATAACAATACAACAACAATGATGACGACAGTAACAACAATAAAAACAAGTGATGACAACAGAGAAGAAGATGACAACAAAAGCAAAAACAACAGAACAACAACAACAATAAGAATAATAATAACAACAAATGATGAAACAATGGAGAGGATAACAACAAAAACAACGAACAAAAACAACCACAACAACAAGAAGACAATTTTTTGCATAGCCGATCCCTCACCCAAGGAGTTCACAAATAGCATTCAGAAAATTGAAAATAATGCTCACTGGGCCACATTGGCCTCCAATGCTCTGCAGCTAAGAAATTGCGTATTACATTTATCATCTTCATTTCTGTCATTACTTTTATTGTTGTTATCATTATTATTTCCCTTCTTGTTTTTGTTATTGTTATCCTTACGATCATCATAATTTGTAGTGTTATTATTGTATGGTATGAGCTTGGGTAGTTGAGTGCACAAAGTGCATGTATGTAAATTGAACAACTAAGACTTAATTTTTAGCAATGGTATGACTTTTCTCATTGTGTCTATATTAGCTCTTGGTCCCACCCAGCTCCAGTTCGGCTGGTACATTAGAAGTACAGTACAGTACAGGAGTACAGTAGCAGAAACATGAAGCTGACCACTCGCTTCTGTCTAATTTTAAGGTCTGGAATGTTTGGAACTTTTACTTGATCTCTCCCTGTATGCCATCAAGCATTATGCCCAGTGATAGCTTCATGTTTATTATATTGCTGGTATATTGCAGCCCACATCTGATATTGAAAGTTACTTAAGAGTATGCTGAACTCAAATTTTCACTTTCAGAAACTGAAAACTGTGTGTATCAAGTATTCATCAATATTACTTTTCACTTTGGCAGTACCTACTTAGTTTTCTGTCAGCATACGGCACAAATATTGGTAGCACTGAACTACAGCTCATACCAGGAAATCATTTTCACTCCATCTTAAAGCATACAATTCTCATCTTAATGAGTTCCCTTGACTCTATTAATAATGGTAGCAGAGTATGTTAAAGTTTATAATCTTGTAATTTGTCACCCTTAACCAATATCATCTGATTTTGTTGAAAGAAAAAGCATTAACACATACCTGCGTCTGTCTATTTGGTACTGTGGTCGACGCATTACGAGAAGACGAGGAAGTATATGAATGAACACACGACGTACCCAAGGGGCCATGGTATGTGTCTGTGGTGAACGGAAGTGAACATTGAGCACCACAACTGTCACACAGATGCTGTAACACAGCAAAGGGCAATCAGCTGATTTTACTTCTTGCTAATATTATGAATTTACAGCTATGATTGAAACAGACAGAATGCTTGCTAAATTTTAATAATTTCCTACATAATTATGGGAAAATTGTCCTCACTCCACTAATTTTATGGGTTTTAGAGAAATTTAGGAGAACAAAGCAATATTAGAGGTTGAAAATTCAAGTCTTCTGAGATGTGACAGTGTGCCATTGCATGAGTACTTTTTGATGTTTGCTCTCAGACTTCTTGACACTGAAGATGTAGGCATTATGATTCTTCAAAATCTCAGGAACTATTTGTCAAATGATAGAGCATCACATTCCAGAAAAGTCAAATCTTCAGCAATACAGCCTAATCTTGCAGTCTTATAGGTTGCTGCATTCTGTGTGTGTGTGTGTGTAAAAGAGACAGAAACAGACAGAGACAGAGAGAAATTGAAAAAGAACGTCCCCTAACGAGCTTGAAATGTAGTGGCTGCTTTTCATAAAATTTTCTCTGAAATGGAATGGTAACTATAATTAATATTTTATTTGGCAACAGTATATGAGCACACTTTGTGGAGAACTCACTTTGGAAGAGGCTATGGACCAGTCATAAGACAAACAATAGAATGAATAAATATGATGATTGATTATACATGGAGTAAAACTTAGCAGAGTGAAAATTATTAAAGTAAGTGCTCCACAAATTCTGAACACAACATTACAATTTTGTATTGAAGAGTAATCCAATTTTTATTCAGTCCCTTGAAGTTATGGTATAAAAAACTTAAAATTATCCTTAAATGGATCTATTTTTACTTGTTCTATACTGATTTTGGCCTTCACTTCTTGGTCCAAAGGGAGTGAGTAGCAGAAGATGCAGTAATTAATAGCATGCAACGTTGTATTGATATTCTCAACTTGTCAGACATATGTGTGATTTCAGGCTTCTGCCATGGTGTAAATGAGATCTTCTGTCTTCTGGGATGTTACACAGCGTTGAATATAGTTAATTACGGACCTTTCGGGACAGCCCATCAGTCTCATCTTCAAGGGTCAAGCAGTGGGTCAAGCAGTCCAAGAAGAATGATTGCTTGACCCTTAAAGATGGGACTGATAGGCTAACACCCCAGGAAAGTGAAGACCCTGTCAGACATACTGTTCATTTAATCTGCAACATCCCTCTGGACCTTCCTCTTTTTTAAGACTACTTTTCATCTTCTGTGTCCAGGTTTTTAATTTTTTTTCTATATTTTACACATAGTATCCAAAAGAGACAGTCAGTATTACAAACAATTTTAGCTACAAATATAATAAAATTATTTTATTGCAATTCAGAATATGTGATAAGAAACAAGAAATATCAAAGATTTTACTTACCTGCTTGTAATGTGCTATTTGTCTGCAGGGAACTCTTTATCTCTCAACATGTGCCCTACGGAATATCGACTTTTTTAGAGTAACATGATGTTCTCTGTTTTATGCTGTTAGAATTTCATGTCTCGTTGTCGTAGTATGACATATGTTATAATGTTCTGTTGTAACATGTTCTGCATGTAAGAGTTCTACATGTCTTGGAACATTAACATCAGCAATGCTTGTACATTTCAGCATGCAAGTTACATGAACTGGATTGGAATACCTGAAAGTGTCAAGGATCATGGTGAAGAGCACAAATTTCCCAAGCAATGGTACAACCAATGAGGTGGGGGGAATGATCTCTGCAAGCAGTAGGAAGAACACAGTCAGCGACAGCAGGATGGAGATGGACAAGCTCACCTGAAAACAACAGACACGCAAGACAAGAAGGTAAGGGCAGTTTGATGTGCTAATAAACTGCTAGCGAAGATTGCTGTGACTTGGTACGGTAGCAGATGTACTTAAATATGCCCTCCTGTTAGTGGACAAAATTAATCAATTCACCAACTCCATGAAAGGGATTTTCTTTAAAAGCCCGTTATGGTGCTGAGGAAAATTAGCATTTGAAACCGAATTTCAGCTGTTTGAATCCAGTTAATATATTCACACCATTTCTCTAAGGCCCTTTTTAATATTATCCTCCCATTTATTCATCACTGTTTTAAATAGTCACTTCCCTTCGGTTTCTTTAAATGTGTTCTTTAATGATGCTAGCAATTGCCCTTTAGATTTAAAGATTAAAATTATTTGTCCATTTTTTATCCTTCCTGTATATGCTATGTCTCATCTAACATATTCTTTTCAGTTTAATCGTCCCAACTTCAAATTATAAAGCTCCACAGTATGAAATCTTCTCCACTCTCCTGTTACTTTCTGTTTCTTATAAATAAATGTTTTTACCAGCACAATGTTCTCAATACCATCAATTCATATACTCTTAGGGTGATGAACCCAGTTTCAAGTAAGTTAAAGTCACAAAATTTGCATATTTTAATCTTCAGGTAGGCCTATTTAGACAGTAAACAAACAGATGAAATTCCAAAATCAGTAGAATTAACATAATTTTACAGTAAAAGTAATTGAAAGGGAACAATATTCTGGTGCGTTTTACTGGAAGTCACATATGAGGGCACAAGTTTTGATCAAACTTTCAAAATTTAGAGGCAACATAAGGAATTAAATTGACCTGAAGCAACCTGGAACACTTCCTGCTACCTACAACACAGTCACAGCAGTGTTCGTTCATACTGGTATATGCTTCAATAATGTGATATTGTGGAATCTGATAAACACCTGCAGATGCAGAGAAAGTATGGCTAACAGGCTTAATGAAGCGAAAGATTCACTCAGAGAAAATGTTGACTAGAATCCACCCTGAGGTGTTTGGGTGCTATAATTTCATGGGGTACCCCATTAAGTACTTCTTCCATATGCTTCCTGGCAAATGAGAGGAAACAAAACATACATACTCGTATCACAAGAGTCTCTTGTGCTATGATCTCCTGTCTTCAGAAGATAATTTTTATACTTGTTTCTTTACTTATATTGATGGTTTTAGTTGTTTTATGTTGCACTATATTAAATTCAGTCTTGTTAACATAGTGAATTTTTATTGGATCATAACATGTTCTGTGTAATCCTGGATCCAACAGCTAGAGAAAAATGTTACCTTTTCTTTTGTGAATCTCTTGGCACCAGTAAATGACATGTACAGTCTCAGACATGTGCGTGGAATGATTTAAATGGCGTTACTCGTAATCTTGCAGCTATTTCTTCTTTTTCATCCTTTCTGTGTTATAACAAGATGCTGGGGATTACTTTCGACAGCTAACTAAATTGCAAGTTGCGTTTTATTGCGACTGTATAAGCCAAAATATCCTTCTTCCATAACAACAAAATTGGTAATTCTTCTTCAGGTTCACATGTAGCAACATTTTCCTTCCCACTGAGAACCCCATACTTCATATCTTCTTCCCAGTCTGGACATTCAAAGAATCTTGGAGTTTCTTCTTGTATGATTATGTGATATTCTACAATTGACTGAAACACGTCTAATTATTTCACATCTTTTAATAAATCCATTTCTTAATTCCTTACTGCTTAATTTGCTTATATCTTTGCCTCTTATGATGTCTCTGCCTTGCTATCAGGCAGCTATATTCTAATTCAACGTGACAGCCGGTAAACAGAAACTTTTCGTGCCTAGAGGGATAAATGTAGAAGACTATGATCTTCCACTTGAACTTGACCGTCATATACTATACCCATAATGACAAAACTTTAACAGTTCTTTCTTAAAAACTGGCTTTACCAAGACAAAGTCCAACATTTCACTCCTGCCCCTTTGCTACCCAAACACGTATTTAGAATATGTTTAAAGACGCTGGCAATGGCTTCCTTTACATAGCGTCCAAATGTAGGATGGTATTGAATAATACTTTTAAGTTGAAAATGAAGTGGAAGGAAACGTTTTTGTCTTAATTTGAGTCACTATCTCGATATTAATCTGGACGGACTAAGGAAAAGCGCGAACAGTCTTATCAGGGTAGTCTTGTGTGCCAGCCGAGAAACGACAAGAAATTTCCCGAATACAAGCTGAAGTCATATTTTTCGTCATCAAACGCCTTAAAAAGTAAATTCCTACTTTATCTTTACACAACTTGATGCTCGTGTTTTGATTTTCAGTTTTTGAAATGTAGTGAAGTTTACTAAAACAAAACAGCAAAACAGCAACCTGCAACACTTCATGTAGACCTCAAACAGTTACGTGCATACACTGTGCTGTCAACGCTACGACAGACACTGTACGGTAGCTGTAACGAATACTGGCTAGGACTGAGCGGCTTGATTCTTAAAACGTTACAACTTTTTGTGTTGCGTGACTTCATGTTCCAGTTATAAAATTAATTAACAATTCCTAAATGGGAGGTCAAGATTCCTTTCTAGAACAATCGTTATAGCTTGTACATGGGTACAAATTTGCTGAGACACATTCTATCAGAGTTCTCCGGTATTCTCTTGCCCATCATCGTTTCACCAGTGCACCGTATTAATCGACCTCCGTACTTGCGGTGGAGTTTAGGCTAATCTAGCCAATGAATTGTCACATGTATAACTTTAACTTAGTTCCGACACTGGACCGTACACGGAGCAAGGACGTAGTACTTTCACATTTAGTTTCTAACCTAAGGCAATGCCTACAAGAATCGCGTAAGCTTACCTTCTCGCCGCTGTCAGATGGCAGGTAGAATACCAGTACAGTGAGGAAGGAGATGCCCATGCAGGGGATAATGAGATTCACGGTGTAGAAGAGAGTCTTGCGGCGCATCGTGATGTTGAACGTGATGTCCAGGTACGGTTCATCGCAGCAGGTGTAGTATTTCTCGTTCCTCACTGCTGGCACTTCCAGAATGTCCCACTCTACAGACGTATAGAACTCCGACAGATCCACACCTATCTCTACGACGTTTGAATCCTTCACTTCGTCGATGTGGCGCAAATCTACCTGTAAATAACGTCTTGTGTGTTAAGCCATACCGAAATACACAGTTCGCTTTATATTCATGACTTCTAACATCAAATTCTTCACATATATAATGCCTAAAAATCAAAGTAAATTTATCCTATGTTCGCTTCAACAGGTGCTTCTTACTCATCTACCAGATGAGATATATCCGACATTTGCAATTGTTACCAACAGTCCTTATTAAATCATTTCTCTTTAGTGAATATTCATCATTGTAATGTATGTGTTCATTCAGAGTTTTCGTGTTCTATAACTTGCGTCAAATCACTGCTCTCTAAACATCAGTAGGCCTATCAGCCTTTGTCTTCTTTTGTTTCCTTCTAGCACTTTACGTAATTGGGTTTGTGCCTACTGCTTTCTTAATAATCTCGGAATAAAGTTCGGAAGAGACATTAAGAAATTTACGTTATAATTTCATAATATACAGTATCGGTCTGCCTCAATTCTCGGTCTTTTTAATAATTTAATACTTGGAATATTTGAGGTTCTCCCAGCGGTATTGCTAAAAATTCAAATTTTCTGGGACTCCTTGAAACTGGAGGTTAAGGCATTATAATTCCTTCGAAACATCCGTAAATATCTACCAATCAACACCGCGTAACATCTCAGAAGAAAATAATCTTAATTTATTACTTAAAACACTAATTGATGTACCTGTGTATTTAATACATACCAACTCGCCAGATTCTGATTTCTTTGGAAGATAGTAGACAGTTGGCAGAGCTATATACATATAATTATAACCAACAAAGTAATGCTGGTTTTTTTTCTTTTGAAAAAGTATCTACTTCTTACCATAATGGAAGTCGACCCTCCGCTTGTTTAAGAAAATAAATTTTATGTGAATATTACAGGCAACATTTGCATGCATTATTCTCATTACACCTTGCGATCTAATAACCTTAGCGGAACCATTTAAGTGATATTACTTTCCAGAATATGTGGAGGTAAGGAAAATGTTATAAAAGATTTTCCCAAGTGATTTTTAGTTCCATTTTAAGTGTTTGCTGAATTATTAACGTTATATTTTAAAGACGTAAGGTCATTTCCGATCTTATGCACTTTCACTCCATTCACGCATTGCGAAACTCCTTAAAAGGAGATGAAATTTAGTGTCAGGAAGTTATAGCTTGGCCGTACCACGGCTGAGGTAATGGGGTGATTAGTCGCCGTGTAGTCGTCTCACCGCGGAGGCCGGGTTCTGGTTCAGGGAAGTTTGTGTGGGATTTGGGGGTCAAATTGGCACTTGTATAAGATCTTCGCCGAACACTTCTGCTTGGTCTATCAATAATTATTCCATCAGTATTCAATATTGTTTCTTCTGTCATCCGGGACAAATAAGACGTGTCTTTTAATAACGCAGTTTCATAGAGACAGTCTCACAGACCACAAGAATAAACAAGTTAGGAAATATCAGCAGAAATTAACAATTGTGACGCCTTCTTTCTCTTATTTTCCATACATTTTAAATTAGAGACTACTTTTAAGACAAAACATTGGCGATGCGATTATTTTAAAATTGCCTTTTCGGTTTTTACATAACACGCTATATGTTTTCTCAGCATCTCAGCAACCGATATACAATCGATTATAATAGGTATATCGGATATAGATTGTATTCGATTGTCATAATTAGGTGCTTGAACATTTTTTGGCCCTAGCTTGTACCTTGCAGGTAACACAACCTGTCTCAATTACAAAGAAAAATTACTGCAATATATAATCGTAAATGTAGGTACGGTTTCATCTAAAAGTCTCTATTTTTTCTGATTTTAAACCAAACTGTAGCTTTGATCTGTTGTAGCAAAAACCCAAAGCACGAAATTTCACGAAATTCGCACGTTTGGAGTCGTTCTGTTCTGTGGGGGCAGACGGACGGGCGGACATACATGATAGAGTCTAATAGTTTATTTTTGCAAATACTTCACTAACGCGCCTAAAAGGCTCTAAAGCGTCTTTCCACTCAACCTCATTTCTCCAAATTTAGTAGTTTTGAAGAAATGTCTAGTTTCTTATAAGAGAAATTTGCCGACTAAGGAAAAAAAGAGCGTTTGCGAAGTTAAATCTACGTCCACAGCAAGGCAATGTTGCTGGCGACGTTGTTTTATGTGGTTTTGTTTTCAAAACCTCCTCTTTCTGAAAGACAAAGGAAATAAATTTGTTGATATAAGTACTATTTATTACCAAATAATTCTCATGAGTGTTATTGGTAGCAGTATTTATCTTGCAAAGCAATTCCATCTTCTTTTTAATTAAAGTACGCTTAGGAAACACTGTCAGCATTTTTAGATATTTCATCAGGTGTTCTCTTAAAGGGAAAAGAAGTTCTTTTAACGATAGAAATTTGCGCCACAATCCCAAAATTATTTTTCCCATATCTGGATCCTCTTTGTGAAATGTGCCTGAAGATATGTATATGTACAAGGTATATATATGTGTGTATATATATATATCTTCTTTAATGTAGAAATACTTTCAAGGAACTGTGTAAATAAATTCGGGATAGCATCTGTTTTGTATTTTCTAACTTTTATTGTAACCTTTTTTTAAACACAGTTAATAGAATTCCAGACATATTTCCTGTTATTATAGCTCCACCTAAAAGGTAATTATATATTTTTCTTCTGATTGTTATTGGATAAGCATGTATGGGTTTATTATATCTGAACTGACAGGAAAGATATCGTCAAAAACAAACACAAGAAACGGCAGCGTATTCATCCCAGGAAGGAAACAGTCAGGTGGCAAAATTAATGAATGTCTCTTAGGGCATTTCTTAAACGAAGTGTTAGCAAAAATATCCACTATCAGAAGTTCTTCCTTGACACACTGCATTCCCACTTATAAATTTATTATTCACATCAGCGGCACAGGTAGGACAATGCTAAGTTTCTGTAGAAAATTTAATCACTGACACTAAATTTGAGGGTTTGCGTAAATATGTGCCTGTTCTCTATAGCTCTATAGCATTTAGGAAAATTACAAGAAAGGTTAAAACATTTACCACTAGGTTCCAATCCCGAAAAACCTTTGGCATATGAAAATGATTTTAATTGAACTGCATAATTGTCACATGTTTCTTACATGAAGGGGAGAACCTAAGCCAAGGCTGTTTTAAAAATAGGGAGGAATTAACATGAATCTGGAGGAAAATGTATAACAAGGGGCTTATTGATTTGAACTTCTCGCCAGATGTGATTAGGGTGATAATATAAAGAACATGAGATGGGTGGGGCATGTGGCACACATGGTGGAGAAGATAAATGCATAGAAGTTTTATTTGGGAAACTTGAGAAACCACGTTCAGACTTCGGCATACATAGTAAAATGATAATTAAGTAAATCGTAAAGATGTAGGATGGAAGACGTTGACTGGATCCAACTGGCTCGGGATACGAACAAATGGTGAGTTCTCCAGTAACAGACCTCCGGCTTCTATAAACTGGCGAAGGATTTTATGACTAACGGAGAATTTATTAACTTATCAAAAAGGACTCTCTGCCAGTGAGATAATTACTCAATTGTCATGTAAAGTATGAATACAGATTGTTCAGTATTTTGAGGACTGCGTCTCCTTTAAACATGAAAAGTCTTTGAATGAAACTCGACATTTCTTGTCTGCCAATAGTAACAAGACAAATGAGATGAAGTTTCGAAAGAAAACAAGGAATACACACGTATAACTTTAGGCGATGTATTCATACCAACAACTTCAGAAAAGAGAATTGCATCTAAAACATCAAAAGAAAAACCTAAAGTTTTAGTGTGAAAAGAAAGCAGGGAACCTTACAAGACAGGTAAAACAAAGATATCACAGCGAGGATGCTTTTAAAATAATGAACAATATATAAGAGAAAAACTGAAAAATATATTTAAGGAATTTTTGGTGAAACCGTCGCCTGTAGCATAAGGAATCTCCCGAAACTTTGTGTAGCATTTACTTTGTAATATTTCACAACCACTATCATCTGTGAATAAGATTTAGGGAAATGATATTAAAGCTAAAAGGAAATTTTTCTCCCTTCACACCATGTGGGCCTGTAAGGGGAATAGAATTGCAGCTCCATTCATTCGTAACCTTGGCGCCAGATAAAAGTGGATGATCAAATTCACGCCCCGGCCGCCTTACCCCTGGGAAAGTCTTCACTAGTATCCATTGAATAGGAGACTGTGTGGGCCCCAGTGCCGCTTTGAACCTTTTGGAAAACAGAAAAATTTTTCGCTTGCTGGAAATCGAATCCCATTTCTTCCATCCCATAACACAGTCACTAAACCAGCAGAAATATCCTGGCTCCCGTTTCTAGACATAATCATTAAATAATAAATACTATGATTGCTCTTTTTATTTTCTTTAATTAGGCATCATGTAAATCGCGTGCTGCAATTCTGTAGGCTGAGAAAGTTTCCTATAATTTTTCTCAGTTCTGGTAATTTTTGGATCAGATATATTAATCAAAATTTCAAAATACTTTTTGATACTCTGATGAAATTTTTGAGCATTCCATTAGTTCCTATTTCCCGTAACAATGGGTCTGTGTCGTTCAGCTGTAACATTTAACATTAACATGTCATAACCAATCTACTTAATTTTCCCACTATCTACTCTTATGTAAGCTAGGTTGCACACAAATTTTTCCTAGTCAGCGAAAGTGCGTCTGCTTACAACTTACACTCAGTTACTTTAAAATTCTGAAGATAAAAGCTGTCTCTTTATGTGGACTGACAATAATTTGCACTACTAGCAACGTTGACAACAAGAAATGCTGATTTTTCCAGCAGTGTTCGGCTTAGATTGGATGCACTTTCAGGCATTTATGTTGATATCTTCAGGTACCTTGCAAACTTGCGTTAATATTGTCTCCCACTCCAGTGCTCAAATTTCCATTCCAGAGTCTTTGAAATCTAAAGAGTGCCATCGATTTATTTTAAAGTTGCTAGAATTAGAGTATATTTGTCTTAGAGGACTGGCACTTTCAAAGACGTGTTTTAATAAATACGAATTAGATATTTATACAATAAACCTACTGTAAATTTGTTACTGCCATATTTATTATATTCACTTAAGTAATAATAAAGGTTTTGTTCGAAATATATAGTCAGGTTTGTTTATAATATAAATTATGAGTTAAATACAGTAACATGTGGGACAAACGTTATAATCTGCCCTTTCCGAAGCTTTACATTACCAAAAGAAGGTGGAATATAGCAATATGCAGCACTGGGGATAAGAACCGTTGGGTGATTGCTGAGCATTCGATTTATTTTTATACATTTTCGAAAGAGCAAAATTTCTGCACCAAGCCAGATGCGTCACCGCAAATGCAACGAGAATTAAACAAGTAGATCGTATTAATAAATTTTGTACTACAAAACTACTAATAAAATTTTCTCCATACCACTGCTTTCATGAAGAAAGTGATCTGTCTGAATGAGGTATCAGCCACAATCTCGTAGCATTTCCATACACTGGTTTTGTGAACTAGGCTGTAATATGTGTAAAGCCAATGCAATGTTGTGGGAAAGATGCTTTTAAGTAAATCCACCGTAATAACACCCGTCTGCTGTCTTTATTTGATTCCTGGTCGTTTGGAAGAGTAGGCGGCCGGTTTTCATTAATCTTTTATTTTTCTCCCAGCATCCGGAGAGGGGAATACCTAGTGAGGAGCTGGTAAACTTTTCTCTGCATTGAAATTTGTTCGCTGTGCTATCCATTTTTTGTGGTTGAAGAAAGAAAGATACAGAGACAATAAAATATCTAAGGAACAAATAATAAATAGGGAAGTAAGAGAAACAAAGAAGGAAAAAACTAGGAAAGAAGAAAAGAATAGAAAGAAGAAATAAAGAAAAGATTAAGAAGCAAGAGAAGGAAAATAATGAAAGGGAAATAAGGAAAAATGAAGGAATATATAAAGAAATAAATAAAACATTTTTATATACCCTATTATATTAATCAATATTGAGATATTTATATAGATCTGCATGCAGTGTTACGATGTAAGGTCAGTTTAGTCCACAATTAAAATTCCGTTCATGAAATCAAAGGCGAAATTACGTGACTATGGAAGGGCACAGACAGAGAGCGAAAACAATTATCTACTACGTCCTTTATCTTTACACTTCACTTCATTTCTCTTTACCTGAAAGCCGTCGTAGGTCCAAGACCCAAACTTCATGACGCATGTCTGCTCGTCGAACGGGAAATACTCGACGTCGATCTCACACGATGACTTATAGATGGCCGGCGGCTTCCATTCCACGCGACCTGTGTAGTTGAGCGTCGCCTTCGTTGCCAGTGTGACTTCGAAATTGCCATCAGCGCTGAGAACAAAATTGTATTTTAAGAAACTCATCTGAATGGAAATTTCTGACTTCAAGGGATAATGCCTTTACATAGACACTTAAATATTTGCCAATACAACTGTCACTTAATGCTCAACTTAGGAAACTTATCTTGTTATGTGAAGTAAAATTAAGATCAATAGGTTCTTTTAACAAAAGACAACCCGTTGTGGTTTTAAATAATTAACAATTAGTAAAAACACTATAAAACAACTATACTCCTTTTGTAACAATATGTTTTACCAACGAGTTACATGTTTCGGTCCTACAGTACCATCACCAAGCTATATAAATTTAAACCAACTGGAGAGAAGGTAAAATATAAATATCACACATACATTTCTTGTGAGATCTCACATATTTTTTACAATTGTTGATGTTATTTAAATTGTTTCTTGGTAGCTTAAACTAGGTGATTTGCGCTTCTTGATAGTTTCTTACTCCAAATATTTTAAAGTAGCATGTATTTTAAAAATGTTTTGCGAAGATCTCTTTGAAGACAAAGATATGGGCTTAAATTTTGAAATTAAAGCATTTTGGTTTATCAGGACACGTTTGGATGTGTGTGGAATGTTCCTTTCCTTTCTTTCACTCTGCTTTTCACCTATGCAATGACGTATTTTCTGGTCTTTGAAATGATTTAAACACTGCGTATACAATTCAGTTATCTGAACAACATATTTTACTTATGAGATATTACAATAATTTTATTCTTCGTAATTATTTTTTTTCCAATGGCGTAACAGGCCTTAGTGGGCCAGGACCTCCTTATTATCGAGGCTTCACGATCACACTCAGTTACATATACCACACTCGGTAGGACTCCTCTGGACGAGAGATCAGCTCGACGAAGGACCTCTACCTGACAACACACAAAACTCACAAGAGACAGACATCCGTGCCCCCGGTGAGATTCAAACCCACAATCCCAGCAAGTGAACGGCCGCAGACCCACGTCTTAGACCGCGCGGCCACTGGGATCGGCTTGTAATTATTAGGAAGATTTGTATTTAGATTTATTTATTTTTCAATTACGTCTTTGCTGGTTTATGTAACGGCCTTGAGGAGCTTCCCATGATATTAATGCTATCCCTGGTGACGTCCAATTAGCCGAAACATGTCAGATTGTGAATAAGTGACATGTGTATATTTATAAAGTGCACCTGGTTGGTTATATCATTTTTCGAGGTGGATACTTCCCGAATAGCAGTCAAATGTGTGCCCGCTTGAGTCAGTTTTTACGATGCCTAGAAAACTCGGTTCTTCAGGGAAAGAAGTCGATCAGTGTCTTAACTGCCTGACATGTGATACGGCATATACAAGTACACACTAATACATTATATGTCCATTCACATTACAGTCGACATTTTTTGCGCTGACTTGCTCTGCTTAGTCTCGACTCACTTATTGTACAGAACGATATCTGGTCTCCAGATGTGGTCAGAGGGCACATGTAACATCTCCACTCCACCATACTCCTTAGGGTCCCACTGTAGCTTATAGTCAAACCACGCCTGCAACAAAAATGGTTTCCATTACCGCAGGTCAGCAATTACTGAAATGTCCTTAATGCAACTCACCACGTGTAACTGAATTTCAACAATTAAACACCAACCAACCACCTTCATGGAGCGGGCATTTGTCATGAACAGAATAATGAATCATCAGCGTACGTACAGGTTAGAGAATTTCTTGACAATCTGATCAATTATCGTCATTTAAATGACTCACTGTCCTATTTGTTTAGCTATAAACGCTTAAAAAAGAGGAAATTTGAAATAATCTAATTTTAGGTATTACTATTTTCGATATATTGACGAACCTTAAAACCCGGTGTCTGGAGAGCGTGGGTGATGTTACGAACGTTAACTTAAGAAATTTGGAAATAAATAACATAGCTTGTTATAACATGAAGCTTTAGAATTAGTCAGGCGGGACTAAAGAGGGGAATAGAAATACTGTTAATATTTTTGTATTATTTGCAAATAGTATTACTTTCAGACTTTGAACATAAGGCTAACGGCTTGTTTAGAAGTAATGAGAAGAAATTAAAAATACACTACATATCTGACTACCTAACTGACTGACTGATTCCATGGAACAAAACCCGTCTTCATCACACCCATGTCAACACTTGAGCTCTCGCTCCTTCTATATCTTAAAGAGTTATAACAGTTGATTTGCAAATACTCTCACCGTTCCCTGAGTCTAGCAAAATTGGCGAGATAGCGAGCAGAAATTAAAAGTGATCATGATGTGAAATTTGAGTTTCTCACCGCGCAGATTCATATTTTTCTGAATGAAATGCCTGTGGTTTGGTAGATAGTGACAAACGTTTCGGAAGAAGCTTATGCCCTGAAAATAGAGGCAATAGTTTTCTGTGAAATGTTTGTATCCACTTATCAACTTACACGACATCAAATCCCAGAAGAGAAAAATATTTAATCACTAATTTTTTTTCAAATTTATGTTAAGAGTTCGGCATTACCTGTCCAAATATTTTGCCACAGCAATTGAAAGTTGAAGACAGGTAAATAACATGATAATAAACCAATATTCGATTGGAGTAAGAAACGTTTTGTAATCGTCAGCAGTATAATCTGATTAAAATTGCGGTGCGTAAACTGAATAAACCAATCAGCATTACAAAACTGATGCCGTTCCTCTTCAGCAGTAGCTGTTTTATTCTGGACTATACTTTCTTGCGTTACGGCACTGTGTATTCTCGCAAACAAAGGCACCATGTCCTTCTGAATGTGGCTAACGATTTGTGACACTACGAGGATTCATATCATAGAGGACACTAACCTAATTTTCAAGTCCTTGAAAATCTCGGATCTCATGCAGCTATACTTTTGCCATTAAAGGGTGTTTAGTAGTTGCTCGTTGTTAATTTAACTGGGTTCTACAAACAGCTTCAGTATCTGGGTAATGCTGTGGCATTCCTTGTTCAAATACCGACGTCAGCTCTCCATACTTAAACAGTGTCGTGGGACTGGATTCTAATTTAGCGTCATAAGAAAACAGGGGACTGAAATGACGCTATTACACCGGATCTTAGTTGCAAAATTAACAAGTCATTCGACACAGCAAAGTATTAGAAAACTTTGATTTTAACTTTTAAATATTCAACAATTTGGACGTTTCCTATCGTTTCAGGCTAAAAATCCACAATATTTCTCCGTCTTCAGGTGGAGCGGGAAAAGGGATAACTTACTCTGGTGGGCCCATTAGAAAGAGCTACTCTATACACGAACAATTAGCCTATCTCCTACTTGTAGGTGCACATGTGAATGTAATGACACTACCCACATTACTCCAAACTGTAATTCTGATTCCCTTTTAATCGACAAACTTATGATTTTATTGAATGTTTCCTGTATGACGTATCTTACTACGAATAGAAGAAACACAGATAAATTCCTTAAAATGTGCATTGTGTAACCTTGCAGTGCTAATTCTTATTGACCAGTCTTATTTTGGCAAAGGATATGGAAATTATAACCTGGCACCCTCAAGTACAGGGAAGCAACTCCAAGCTTCTGTGACTTAAAAGTCCTTTTGAAACTGAGCCAATCAGCTTTAGTGCCCTAATCATGTTTTCAAAATTATAACCAATTTAAAGCCGTGGTTTGATCTATGCCTCCCTCTTGGCTTGAAGCACTAAAACACGCCCATTTTTTAATTGTGCTTGGAACAGGCTGTAGGAAGGCGGGCATTTTTCAGACGTCATATTATTTATTACACGCAACATGCTAGAATCCTGTTTATGTGTGTACCATCAAACGTAATTTTAAAAAAATTATAAAATCCACGCTACGGCCATATTTACACTTGAGAAAACGTGATCAATAACACAGGTACATCAATAGCAGTTAGTATATCATTGAAGATGTGCCTCATATATTTATCTATTTTAAAATTGTAATAAATCGCTACTTTCAGGCGCATTATACTTATGTTATTGGAGCCCAGTTTTTCAATCAGTTCTTTAAAGCCTAGAGGTTAATGTGCATACAGACTGTTTTAACACTAATAGTTCTGAATTTTGCTCACGCTGTCTATTTACGTGTTTTGTATGATTCTACTATCAAACAGAGTTTCTTCTCCTACACAACAATAATATCTTGGTTTTTATAAGGGAAACACTCTGTGCTTTGTGACAGATACGACCTAAATCTATAGGTATAGCGCAAATTGATTTTAGTCTCTAACATTGTTCAGGCCTGAGTTCGATCCAGAGACAGCCTATGTGGGATTTTTGGTGTAAAATGTAGCAATCGGATAGGTTTTTCCTTCAGTACGTCCTCTTCCCCTGTCACTATCTTTGCACTAGTGCTGCATAGGCATTTTCATCTTAATATTACCGTAACAAGGACAAACGGGCTAAGCCTGATAACCTTCAAACAAAGCGGTGCTGTTTCTTATAACGGGACAGCAATGGACAGGAAAATTCTTTCATATTGTTAGTTTTAAAGGTTATAAATATAACATAAAATACTGAGCTATAGCAACAACATAACCACTGCATGTTTAATAATGATAACTAAGTCCATAAAGTAAAGTCTTTGAAAAATCTGCGTCAAGAAATTCTCAACTTTCTATCAGACCCGAAGGTTCGTTATTTTGTTCACAAGAATTTGCCGCTATTTCCTATCTGGATCCAGATAAATCCAATCAACGTTCTGCCAAACTACTCCTTTAAGATGAATTTCAGTATCATCTTACCATCTAGGCCTAGGTCTGAGAAGCTGTCTTTTTCCTTCAGCTTTAGCAACCAAAGTATTTTCAGCATTTTCAAGCGTTCTGAATGCGAAGTAACGACATTTATCGCGATCGGTAAATTCGGTTTAGCATCTACGTATGTGCGTGCGTGGGTGTATAGTGTATATGTGTGCGTATGATTGTTTGTATGTGTGTATGTATGTACTTGGTTCTATGTGCGTTTTATTGAATTCTCTGTGATATCTGTGTTGCTTAGGAACATATCTCGCCCACGCCCTTTATTTGCCTCCCCTCAGTAACTAAGTGGCATTGAGAATACGTCTGACGTTTTGAATTCCGAAGAAAAACTTCCCCGTTCCTTAACCTCTTAAGCGACAAGTAAAAGTTAACTCTCTGAGAGAAAGAAGTACCAAATTATTTTTTCGTACCGTTAATTTAGTCTCCAAACGCAGCATCATGTACCATCACATGCATTCTGTACCAATTCCTGCCTGAGTACTGCATTATATTCAGTTAACGTATTAAGAATTTGAACAGTGAATGGGAGATGTGAGAGACTCTTTATTTCTGGGGGGAGGGGGAAATAACATAATTTTTAGGGCTTCATGCTTCGCCCGCTTGTCCTTCTGTTGTGAATGTTATGAAAATAACATCTGAATAGTAAAAAATAGCGGCCTCAGATAATGAGGATAAATTTGATTTTATGATAAACGGTTAAATGCAAATTTGAAATACAGTGTGATAGTCTTACAGAAATTAATTTTAACCAATGTTAATAGCATGATAATATCCAGTTTCTGCCTCACAAAGAATATTGTATCCCCATTACACAGAGCAGTCAGTTAATAATGTTGAGGGAAGTAATGTCTGTTCAGTTTGAGAACCACAGAAAAGGCATAGAGCGCTCTGCGGCCAGCAGAATGCACAGATTTGTACGCTGAGGCAGCTGATCAAATGTAGTAATTATTGTGCTTTAAAGGGATATCCTCGTCATTCACACAGCCGTCTACCCGCTACCGACACTTAACGCTGGTTTCGCTGCAGTTCTCTTAGGAATATCAACTAAGAATTCCGCTCATAAATTTACGGGTGACAAGCAGTCCGACAGCCACGTAGAGAGATAAGACAGTTCAAAGTTTCTTATAGCGAATTCATAATTTTTTACAACTTATCTACTGTTCACTGAACGGTGGGTGTACTTTGCCTCAATGTCAGCGCCGCGCTGACTCATCAACTTTTCTGACACCTTTGTGTTGCGGGTTAATCTTCAAGACTTACAGTAGGTTTTCCCGCAACTTAGTAGTTTATATTGTTTTTTACATGAGAGAGAAACATATTTTTATTTTATTAATCATTTGATGGAGCATATTAAGAAATAATTTACAGTTCTTTGGTTATAATTTCATAATAAGTGATAAATAATCTAATATTAATTTTTACATAGAAATTGCAATTCAATAGATAATAAAAGATTTACATGCTACACAAACCAGCAGTTTGGCTATAATACCTTGCAAGATCTGGGTCTTGAAAGCAGAGTATTTTGAGTAATCACAATTTCCATATAAGAATTGACGCTGAATTACAACTGTGTTGCATTATTTCTCCTAGGTCCTAAGTGGACCCTGTTCGATTTCCCTAATTAAGAAAGAATAGTTCTTTTTCCTGATTAGCACACAGCGTGTTTAAGGTACTCCAGTCCGCCGTTACCAGCGTCTTGATTAGTACGCAGTGCTTTGAATTTACTCCACTCTAACCGTAGCGTAAGGTTTATTCTATAATTGCTCTAGTGAGCAGACTCGTGTACATTTTATTAATCATATTTTATACTGTTTTCTTGTGGTCTATAGTTCTTATGGCATTGTCATATGTTATTTTTATACTTCGTATGATGAGGTACGCGGTGGCGCAGTTGGTTGAGGCATTGCGCTACCAGCTGGAAGGTTGAGGGTTAGGTTCCCGGTGGGGTCATTGGAATTTTTTATTGACTTAATCCTTTCAGCCGCACTGTGTCCCTGGGGTTGACTCAGCCTCTAACAGAAATGAATACCAGGGATGTCTCCTGGGGGTAAAGGCGGCCGGTGCGTAGGGCTGAGAACCTTTCCACCTTCTTGTGCTGATTTTCTAGAAATTCTGGAAGCCTCAAACTCCTGGAGCCCTAAGGGCCTGTCCAGAGTAGCTGTACCTTATTTACTTCGTATCATATATTCTCTTTCTTGTATTCTCCTTTTACCTGTAATTGGTTTCTTGATTTTGTCAGCCACTTTAAAAGTTTATTGAATTATTACTCTTGTTGCTATTGATCGTAAACTTAATGGAAGGGGCTTCTTAGACATGTCTGACTCCAAGGGCTTTGTTCAGAATTTAGTTTTCATCTTCTGCACAAAGTTCTTCCTCTCGATTTGTTTTCGTTCTTTGCCAGCATCAGTGAAAGTCAAGCCCGGCACTATGTATCATTAATCTCCTTCACCAGAAACAATAACTAGACACAGCATTGGCTAGAGAAAAGTTGGCAATACGGCATTACAAGTAGACTAGTGGAAAAGTCCATTGAGAATTCAACAGAATGTTTCTTTATTGATGAAGGTATGTACAAATCTAGACCGTCTGATGATTAACGTTATTTGTAAGACACTGAGGGTCTAGTCTAAGTAAAAGTATGTGCATTTCGAGACGTCTGGAGATAAACGCCGTCTGTCTGCTTGTGGTAGGAACTACATCCCCTATGCGTGAATCACATATGCATTTAGTCAAAACATGAATCTTCACATTGCATATATATACAAGTAGCTGCAGACAGGCACATAAAACAAATAATCCTACAGCGTAGCTCTGCACCCAGACATTTTGTTTGGTAGTCACGAATTTAAATAAATCTCTAAAAAAACCGCATTATTTTTTGCATTTTAAATTACCCTTCACAAAGAAAACACAGTTATCAATGCAAAGGTTTTTGACTGAATTCACAGACTGGAACGGCATGTCGACCGCGGAATTTCAGAGCACTTCCTGCACATGGATGAATCTGCAACTGAATTCATAATGTACTACTGCTCATTGTATATTAACTTCATATTTGCATCCTATCTCAAATATTTTCCCCTCTAGCCTCCGCTCAATCAAAATTGTGTCTGAAAATCAGGGCAGGATTTACGTATAAGCTAGACAAGCTACAGCTTATGGCCTCACATTAGAAAGGTCCTCAGTGAGACCGCCTCACTAAAAAATTAAATTCGTTTGTAAATACTGAAAATCACAATACAAAATAATTACAAAAGTTAGTAAAAATGAATGTATATATGCAATTTAGCATTTTATACTTGCCGTTCCACAAGCATAAACAACTATTAAACCTAAAATTTAGTGGAGGGGGAAGGGCCTCTTAAATGTTACAGCGTAGGGCCCACAACACGCTTAAATCCGTCCTGGGTGAAACTAAAAATTCTTAGCTAAGTATCAGGACTTCTTGAAACGGAGATCGGTCAATGTTAAGGAAGCCACAAAGAGCTATGGAAACGTGTACATAAGTATATCCAAGCTCCAAGCGGAAGTGGGACCAAGTTGTGTATTGTGGCCGTGTCATTATCATTATCATTATCAGTGGCACTACAGCCTTAAGTGGGCCTTGGCCTCTTCTACGATTCTCCCCCATCCATCTCTATTCTTAGTGTCTATCTTCCAGTTTCTATGGCGTTCGTTACAGAGAGATCAGTCCAGCGTTTCTTCTTAGATGATCCTTAAAATTTTTCTTTTTATGGGCTGAGGTGTTCAGCCCCACGGCCGTCCCTCAACATGGAGGACTAGGCCTCCGTATTTATATTCCCAGAGACATGTTAGCCCGGTTTTACCGCCAGGCACTGGATAGCTTGGCTACCTCAGGATTGCGACATCCTACCCACTTAGTAAGCCAGTGAGGGGATAATTTTTAAATATCTATTAGAGAATATCTTAATGTGAATCTTTACGTGTGGGCAAATGGTTTGCTAGAGATAGTGTTGGCCACATTCGAGAGATCGTTATGTCCGAATACCGCATAATTAACGAATTCAATAATTGAAATTAATTCACTTAATTTAATCTTAATAGTGCATAGAAACGGGGAAAACAAGCTACAGGAAGGCAACTGCGTACAAATAAGTAGAAGTGCTATAAAGTGTTATAAATATTAACAGCAATAAAGTATAAAAACCAAATTCGCATTGGAAGAAAATGGTGTAAGCCTAGAGAGTTCTGTCAAAAGGCAACCATCATCAGTTATTGAATCATTATTAGATATCCTTAAGAAAGTTAAATAAATACAATTCGGTCTACATTTATTAATATTCGTGTAGACTACGTACGCCGAAGAAATACACCTGGCTAAAGGATGAGCGATGAGCAAATTACTTTATTTTGAAAACATTGCAAAGAAAGAGGCCATTGACTTATCGCCACCTGTGTTGAAGTCTTGACAAATTCGACTTAATATACTTTCATATTTATTGTCACAAATGCCAGTAACAATTCTGATTATAGCGCAAGAATAAAAACTACGTTCAAATTCTTTGTGCTTTCAACAAACCAATCAATCCAGTCCATCTCCAGGGGAGAGATGTCTACTCAAATTTATATTGCATTAGGATGTTTTATAGAAACATAAGAATATCCATAGCAAAGGGAAAGGTCCAAGGTAAAGAATCAAGCACAGCACTTTTAAATTTTAAGAGAAAATACAACATACATCGAACTAATTCTGGAACTTACTGTACAAAAGTCCCAAAAGAGTTACCAAATTGTCTACGAACCGATGAATTCTCTTTGCTTTACGAGTAAAATACTTAGCAAAGTGTGTTTTTACTTGTATTTATTTTCATTACGTAATCGAAAAACCACTTCTACACAAAATTAATATCAGCCTGCAGACTTACAAGCCTCAACACTCTTAGTACTAAAATATACGTTCAAATTATTAGTTGTTAAAGTTAAACTAAAAATATCCTTAAAAAATCAGTGAAAATTAAGGACCCTAATGTAGATCCGCGTGGAACGCCAAAATTCATAATGTAACAAGAATAAAGGTAAAGGAAATTGGAAATGAGTTTCTTCTATTGGTCCAATAGCCATATAACCATCTAACAGAACTAGACGACAATACAAAATTGCTAAGTTTACAAAGATGCAGGGATGGGTGATTGTCGAAATCATGATTTAAATGAAAAAAAGAAAATAATTTGTCCTTCAATATCCACCACCACAACAGTATTAAGATGTGAATAAATCCGCAGAATTGAAATAATATACTCCGAAACCAATCTGAGAGGGATAAAATTTGTGTCTAAAATAACGATGATGTTAAAATACAGTTAATTCAAATACTTATGAAAACTATTATGCACAGAGGTGAATCTCTGATTACAAACACAGGAATACTAATTTTTAAAAAGATGGAACAACAATGGTTTCTTCCACAAGAAGGAGAATATCTATGATTACATGAATCAGAGTTAAAAGACCCTTAAAAATATGAAGATGTCATTTGATTAAAAAGGCTGGGAGTCCATTAATACGAACATAATTTGAAGGTTTCAAGACGAGCTATTTGACTTCTTTAAGAGAAAAAAGGGACGTAAGAAAATGGTCGAGGTTACAAAATGAGGAATAAATATTGGGTTATTTGAGTTAAAAATAGACTTGAACTGATATACAAAGGCTTCGCCTATCTTTCTAAAATCATTAGCAATCTGGTAACTAATTTTAAATTTAATAAATTACTATTTTTTCTTTTAAAGCTAAAAATATTTCCATGACTACTTACGTTGATTTTCAAGCCTCTCACAAACGGAATTTAACCTTTGCCCTCTGTTTGACTTAGGAGTGATTTTAAAAATTCGCCAATTTCTATAAACTTTTGATTTATTATTATAAGAAAAATAATGGCTTATTTGTTGATGTAGGGCCTCAAAATACTAGAAACCCAATATTAAATCTTGGACTTCTTGGATTACTTGCAGGGATCAAATTGATTTAGGGAATCTCTAGCAACTTGTTGAATGAAAAATGAACAGGTAACTGCTTATGGAAACCAGAGAATTTTGAAGATGAAATTTCATAAAGAAGTGCTTAATTAACACCTGCATAATTCCAACATAAACAAAAAGAAAATTTCAGAAACTATGCCAGCAATAAACTAAATTCAGTAAAAAATTGAAGCTGTAAGTTTTTAAAAGAACAAATAAGTGTTTTGATATAGTGACGTCAATGTCGGAAGTGTCTGAATGCACAAGATCATTAAAGCCCTTGTCAAGAACATGGTATAGTTGCACTAATTAAGCGCAACATAGCATACAGCATTACGAATAATGTCAGCTGTAATATCGGGGTAGTAATGTGAGTTAGTAACAATACAATCGTGCTCGGTCTAAACACAAATTTGGTCTTGAACGTGATTAGAAGGAACACGATTACATTATTATTATTATTATTGTGATATTGTAAACAAAACGAGGATGGATAGCCTTAAGGTTGTGAGTTAGCTGAGTAAAAACCATTAATCCAACCATAATTGAAAATATTAAAATCCCCAGAAGTACGAGTATAACATGGCAAATTTTTGGATAAAACTGAATTTCCGGGCGTTCCGAATAACGTTCGGTGCGTCAGTATTCGTTTCAGGGAAAAATAATATGTTCCAGTAAGCAAATTAGAAAGGCCAAGGACTAAAATTTCAGCACAAAGTTATTCGTTAGTAAGTTCAAGATCATGGCTGCCTTTAAATGTAGCAAATATCACTGAAAGATAAACTTGAATAAAAATATTCCTTTCTTATTAAAAATACCAAATACATATGCAAGGAGGTTTTAGTTTTTAAACAGAATTTTACAGCCACGCCTTAGTTATGCAAATAGTTTTTAGTGTTGAGCAAAAATATTTTCAAAAATAGGTAAATTTTTGTAACTAATTGCTATCTTTTCGGGAAAAATATCGATGTAATTAAAGAATTCTTCAGGACACGTCAAAAGGCTATGAAATGCTAGTGTACCTGTCGCCCAAAATGATGCGCTAAGAAGACGGTTCGTTTCCGCTCTGCGTCAGAATGTCACTAACAGGAGTAATCAACATTGTGTTCGGTGACATCATAGCAACAGCAGAGGGAGCTGCTGTGTTAATAAGCTTACCAGGTGTTTTGGAGAGGTACACCTAATCAGGAGTGGGTTTACCGTATTAAGGGGCAATTAGGTACCTAGTAGAACAAACACCAGTCTTGTGAATGAATGCAAATTCCACTTCAATACCCCAAATACGAACGGATGCATACATATCTGGTTTCTTTTCTAATCTGGCGCAAAATAAATTCTGTCAGCTTTTATGCATCATTGGTATTACCTCAGAATTAAATAGTTAAAAGATAAAGGTCTCTGGCATTTCCTTTTTCAGAATAATTTGAAGAGACGCCAAATTTTTTACCCAAGTCGAAAGCTGGTGGCGATCGTTTATTGCGCTAAATATTGTGGTGCTGGTGTGGATTGTTGTGTAACCGTAAATTAGGTTGTGGTTTTTTGTGCTTTAAAACCATCAGCTGTCACGTACAGTGAAAGAAACTGAAGCAGCAAGCCAATAAGCTTTGCGTCACTGTACGACATAACATCAGTCAGATGAAGACGACGCAGTAAAAACCAGTGACATTGCTTCTTGCTGCGACTGTTGTTGATAATCCTGTAGTGAAGATATAAAACCAGCAATGAAGATGTAGGTACACTGTGAGAAACCTCTTTAAATTTTATTTAAAATACTCATTATCTTCACACACTTGTTGAACAACTTGTTGAATCTTTACGAAGCACCTGAACTAAATTTTCAACCAAATTATGAGTAACAGGTCAATAAGTCGGTTTTCCCCTGTCAATTTCATTACACTAGTGCTCCATTAATTGTAAAACTTGGTAAAAAAACTGCTCATCTTCATCACAGGGTTGCACAAGAAGCCTTAAGGCTGCGGTGCGTCCGTCTGCTGCGGGGCCCTTCACCAAGCAAAAAGAAAACAGGTCAATAAGGAGCAAGTCAATCTAACACAACTCTAAATAAACTGGCGTGTTAGACTGATTTATATGTGTTTAACACAAAGGAATATATCAAACTTCTTTTCCTACCCCCCCCCCCCCCCCCCCCGCCGTTGAAAGAATGAACATTTCCATTCAGTCACGTTATCTGTTGAACATAAACAGTGAACTGATTCCGCTGGTCGGTAGAAGTTCCCTTTCCCTAGATGCAATCTTCTTCGTAAACTCAGCAGTAGATGCACCCCTCACGTTGCGTGTAGGCGTGCTATCGTTCTTAAAAAGCGAGACGCGTAAACGCATGATGGATACTACACACTTATGACATGTAGATTCCATTTTCGGTATAAAAATTAACATTCATTATCACGCACTTTAAAAAATTGAGATAAAATCTCGTGTTTTTAGCCCATAATATCTAATAAATTTCCGTTTTACAGTGGGAAACCTCATTACACACGTGTACTTCTGAAGCAACCCTCTTGGCCGCAGAACGTGGCGGACTCCAAATAACATCTACATATTTAACACAGCAAAAACACGTCTTTACGGCGAGAGGGCTGAATGATAATGATAAAAATAATAGCTGGCATTTATTTTATACTAAAGCTTAATATGCTTTTATAAATATGTCCAGTATATTTTCTTATTTATTAATCGAAGAGACAAAAGTGTCACTACTTAAAACTGCCATATTTGGCATAAAAACACTTTCTGCTTCTTTGCATTGCAAATCTATAAATGGGCTTGATTTCCGTCCAAAACACAGCATTTGAAAGCTAATGTGGGCTGTACTTAGAATACTGGTTCCTAATATCACCAGAAACGGCTTTTTGTGAATTCTTAAAAGAAGCAATACATTTGTTTCAAAATTTGACTTTTAAGTTTGTCTCTCTTAAAGGAACGTTTGTACTACATTAAATCACTCTTATTGACAGGTCTGTTTTCCTAATTTTGGTTATGAGACAGAAAGAGAAAGTAGAATCTACTTGTCAAATTTCTCGCTCATTTCTGGTGCAGAGCACAAATAACTTATCTGCATACTTCTGTACTTCACTTCTTTAGAAACTACATATACGAAAGTTCTGACAGACACTTGACATTTTAAATGACAAGCATTTCTTCAATAGCAGCCATCTCCTTTCAAACTCTGTCGAAGTGACGAGTTTATTACAACTTTGTAAAATGCTTCCCAGAAAGACGCAAATCCAACTTCAGGTATCTGACTACAGCAACAATATGTTGCCAAGATATTTGTGACAAAAGTTGGATTAATATGGCGCAGCAGGGAAGTGTTACCAGCTGCAGCTGAAGCTGTTACATCTTTGATGTTTTAGCTGATATTCATGCCAGCATTCTGTCGCTACTTTCCGTGAAGTGTTTGATGCCAGCCAATATATTCTTATATAGACTCTACAAACCTATTTCAGCCCAGAGTACTAGCACCTCACGTTACAGGTTCGCGCAATCAACAAATATTTACTACGAAAGTTAACTCTATATTTGCGCTTTATAATCTCGTTCTTCATCTTGCGCTTTTAGACTCCCGAAACTCAAGTAAAAATCTCTTTCGAGATATTGGCCTACATTTAGGCTTTTCTTCGCTGCATTGTCCGCTGTAGGTGTTGGTCTTACACCTTTACCAAGGAGTTCTGCCTAAATGTCTGAAAGATGTATAATTTTAGTTTTGCTTATATACAGGCCGAGCTGGCTAGTAGGTATAAACAGAAAAGAGCAGCTACTTTTCGGAACTCCAAGGAGAAGGCTAAGTGTGTATGAGTACATATATATATATATACTCGGTTAATTCCTAGCATATTAAAACCATCGTATTCACACATATTAGCGCAAACTCTGCTGTCAAAATTTTATCCGAGTGCCATTAAATGCAACGCAGTCTTACTCATTCAGTTTTTCAAACAATCCGACATATTTCGAGCTTATAGGCACATTTTCATATTCAACACAACTACTGAGGTTTTACCAGTGATTTTGGCATACAGTAATTGATCTTGTGGTTTCCAAAACTTTAGTTAAAATTAAATGATAATTAAGTATTATGTCCCGAAATATGCAAACCAGGTGAATAAAATTTTGTACGACTTTTTTATGGTTCTTTTCAGCTTTCGTGTAACTCACAAATATATATACGGGTGTAAAAATAAAAACGTTATATTTATGTGCAAGGCAATTATGATTATTGGCTGTCGTCAGTAAATTGTCACTATTTTGCTAGTCCTGTGTATTTTATAAATCCCTTTTGACAACGTAACCTATACATAGTTTGTACAGTAAACTGGTAACTATCTGTAATGGCTGTGGTGTAAACGCCACAAATTGACTGATTCGTAATCGGTATGAGTAGCCACATATTTAGACTCTTCTTGTCAGCATGTCTATTTTATGGGGAGAGATAATTTTTATTTTTAGACACAAGAGCTTATTCGAAACCATTCAATGACTTTCACATAAATTTATATTCACTTTCTTTCAACTTCATATTTTTTGCTTTAATCTCGCAAAGAGCTTCATTATGTAAAATTTCCTTTTCACTATTTCATATATATTTTTTCCTTTCTTCACAAACACTCACACACACACTACCCTCTTACAAATCGCAGTGTTTTATATTTAGTTACTCTAACATTGCATAATGAATGTAGCAATGCAGTTCCTACTTGCATAATATTCCTAATTCCCAGTCCCAATATTTTAATGTCTGCTTTACGCCTGTCCATTATTTTATGTTCAAATATGCCTATAGGTTTCATACCTATTGTGATTAAGATGGTTTTGAGAATAAAGAGTAGGTGTGGACATCGGTAATATTTCAAGTGTTATGCTTGTATGTATTTGTGCACACAAATGTGATTTATAAGCGCACTGAATATTATGAATGTCTTGTAGTAGACCCACAAGCTCAGCACCTTTGGCGGCTTACCAAGAAATGAAAAAATTATCGCAGTTATAAAAACAGTCTCATGCGAACAATAAATCCCGTCCATCTGATGCTTCTTGGCTTGATGACGTCAATAACGAAAATTCAAGCATTCTGGAGTATGATACCGTGTCGTTTGGTAAAAGTACAGATCAACAAGCTGTTATACCCCAACACTATTTACCAAGCGATACGGCATCATATCCCAAAAACTTTCATCTTCATCAAAGCAGCCCGCTGTGAGAACCTCAAATTTCGTGACCATAGCATTTCTTACCAAATACAAATATAAGTACTTTGAAGTTGTACATACCGTGCAAAGCTTGAGATAATTATAACTTAAAACCAACAATATTGCACTTATTTTATATATGTATATTGCAACCCTACATATGTTTCGGCTGTACTTCAGCCATCATCAGGGGTTTTCCTTGCAGCGTCCACTAACTGTATTTCACACTAACATTTGGTTCCTATTGGTTTTCTTAGTAACTAGGTATTGTGCGTTGTCTTATTGTCTAGGTCCTATATTGTTCACTTTGTACACTGATACACTTATGTATGTGGTTTTTTTGCACTTTTTAGTTTGACTTTTTCCTGGTCCGTTTTGGGAACGTGTAGTTTTGGCCTATTCTGGAGCAGAATAGGCCAAAACTACACGTTCCCAAAACGGACCAGGAAAAAGTCAAACTAAAAAGTGCAAAAAAACCACATACATAAGTGTATCAGTGTACAAAGTGAACAATATAGGACCTAGACAATAAGACAACGCACAATACCTAGTTACTAAGAAAACCAATAGGAACCAAATGTTAGTGTGAAATACAGTTAGTGGACGCTGCAAGGAAAACCCCTGATGATGGCTGAAGTACAGCCGAAACATATGTAGGGTTGCAATATACATATATAAAATAAGTGCAATATTGTTGGTTTTAAGTTATAATTATAACAAATATAAGTAGTACATGTTTTTCTCCAGCCGCCGAAGTTTGCGTATTCATCTCAGCGCCCTGTTTTGAAAGACTCAAATTGTGCAAGTCACTATGAAACATAAATTAAAATTATTGTCTAGTTTAATGAAACGGGACTCATGTTGCTAATTTCTACAAAATGCAACCTTTGCAAATAGTATATTATACTTTATAAATTGTAAATACTAGTGAGCTGAAGTGTGCAACAATACACTGAAGCTGCGTAAACGGCACAAAACTTTACATGACCAAGTTTCTTATTCAACTCCTTTTATTGATTTGTGCCCGTGTAAAAGATGTATCGCGCATGACACTGAAAACTTGTGGTAAACAGCTTGCTTTACATTTATGATCACGTACACTAAATACATAAATTAATACAGAACTTAAGCAGTAGGTTCTCTTAAAAAACGGCAACTTCGAAAAGCTGAGAAGGAGATGGGAGGAAGTTATAAATTTGTTTTTCCAAAGATTGGTCTTGAGAATGAGAGTTTGTGGAATTGACTCTGGAGAGTGTGAAATGGTAGCAATCAGTACTAACGGAGTATAAACATTGTATTCCTTATCATAAAGCAGTGGTTCTCAACCGTTTTGCCGCAAGCTTTTCTTTCAAGCGTGCCGCGAAACCCTCAATCGAAGAAGTGTAATATAAAATCAATTAGGCAAATTAGAATTTTAAAAATGGAAAATTGATAAATGCTTTCCTTACATCCACGCGCAAATAAATTGTTAATAAAGTGTTTGTAAATTCGAAGAATTCTTTGCTAAACTTAAGCGTACTTTGGTGCATAAAATGTCTGGAAAACACGGCATTACGTTAAGTGTATTTTAATTTATGTTCTTATCAGAATTTAATTGCCTTTCTCTTTACGACAATTTTATGTTTTTGTACGAAAGTGACAAGTATTTTGCGACTGTGTTTATTCTTATTATGAATTTTATTTCCCTATGCCGGTCCCATTGGCCGCGCGGTCTAAGGCGTGGGTCTGCAGCCGTACGCCTCCTGGGATTGTGGGTTCGAATCCTGCCGGGGCCATGAATGTCTGTCTCTTGTGATTGTTGTGTGTTGTCAGGTAGAGGTCTTTGCGACGGGCTGATCACTCGTCCAGAGGAGTCCTACCGAATGTGGTGTATTTTAAGTGAGTGGGGTCATGAAGCCTCGATAGTGAGGAGGCCCTGGCCAACTAAGGGCTGTTGCGCCATTGGATAAAAAAAGAAAATTTCTAATTCTAGTGCTCGGCAAGAACAGACAATTATATAAAAAGTGGGCCTTAGCATAAAAATATTGAGAACCACTTTCACATAAATGCGTAAGTGCGTGCTGTACGTGATTGGAAAGGAGCACAAATCAGTGCCTTATCAGCGACGCCCACAATCTAAGCGTTTTGTACTTTAAACTCTGGTCGCTAACGCAAAAATATTATAAACAGCTTTCTCTGAATTGAAGAGCCTACGTAGCGCAAAATAGGACGCCAGAATTACACGGTTAATAAACTCGGGAGAAAGTGATAGTAACCTCTTTGAAGACACTCTGCCCTATTTCGTGTACTTGTCTGCAGAACTCTAGAATCGATGTGATGGCAGGTACGCCTACCTCCGTCAGACGCTGTACTGATGTCTGGTAACAGAGTCTGAAGTTTCAACGTCTGTGGCCGATCCCCTTTCCAAGAATTCCTGCCACATTTATGACGACTCAGATTACAATTAATTCTGATTCCGAAAATATCCTACAGTCTGGTCCATTAACACCTTAAGAAGGAAAGGTTGGTTCATCATAGGTGATACCAGAGCTCATCATGTGATAATATTTTGCCCCAGTTCAGTACAAATTCTATAATAAAATTAATTTGCAATCTCATTAAATTAGAAGAAAATAGTCTTCTTATTCGCCTTAAATGCCGGAACGGCGAACGTCTTGAGGGCCACATAGTGGTCTCATTAAGCCTTACACGGTTGCAAAGCAATGAAACTCAATCGACATGAATTGTTTTATGCACTAAAAATCCTGTGATCCGCTTACCATTCAGACGAGATATGAAGGAACAGAAAACGGTAACAGATTAAACACTTTCAAATTCTACATATTAGATTCTGGTATACTGCGGCATGATAATTAAGAATATGCCGAGTTTTCTGTTTCCGCCAGTCGTGTTCCCACGGATCTGTCTTCTGGTGTATGTCGCTTTATAAACTACCAAAATGATGGCGATGAAACGTGGACACTTCGGAAAGCAGATCAGAAATACCTGGAAAGTTTTGAAATGTGATGTTGAAGAAGGAAGGAGAAGATCAATTGAACCGATCGTTTGAAATATGAAGAAGTGTTGCATAGAGTTAAGGAGGGAAGGAACATCCTACAATAAAAGGAATACTCGTAAGAGGAAGCACTAGGTCGCAATGAAGAACTCGATTTGGAAGAGGTTATGGACCTATCCTAAGGCACACTACGTAATGAATGAGCACGGCGTTTTGTCGTTCGGCGGTAAGTTCCCGACGTTTCGAAGGATCATTGTGCCTTTACCTTGAGGATCAAATTGGCCAAGAAGATCCTTTTAAATGTCGGGAATTACACACCGTCACATCTCAGAAGAATAAAAGGTTCAAAAAATACACGGTTGTTCACAAGTATACTTATCAAGGCCTGCACAAGGTCGTGTAGGGCTGCCACTGTACTAAAGGCCTCCTGAAAGCAGTGTATATATGAAGCTGATAGATGAAACTTCCGAGTAGTTACGAAATGTAAAATGTATGATTAATTGCACATAAATTATAACTGTTTATTTCTATAATATAAGGCACATAAAGTGTGTCATTCGAGTAAGAATGTTTCAAATACAATATTGTTAGTGGCAGTACAGTGCAATTGTCCCAGATGTAGTCTATAGTCACTCTCCCTGATGAGAATAATTGGAACTACGTAATATGCAGGCTCAGTTTCACGTATCGGATACAGTGGCTTGTTTTGACATAATGGCGGATACATCATCGCATGTTGAATTAATGATGATGCAGGAAAGGCTCGTAGCTTCCCCTAAACTAAAGCAGAGCTTCTACTAAGCGTGTTGGCTTGGCAAGGAATATTTACATTACACACAGGGCCTATTACCTGCGAATGTGATTGCGAATTAATAACCAAGAGTACTAGCCGGACCCTCAGCGCGGAAGATCACCTTCGATTTCAGGTCAATGAACGTGGGGATTTGTGGTAGAAAAAGTGGCAATAGTTCGGATTTCTCTCCGATTACTTCCGTCTTCCCAGGCCGGTTATTATTCCACACCTCCTCCGTATTGATATTTGTTTACAATGGACGCTATATTCTGAACACTGAAGGCGTCGCTAAATAAACCAAGAAAATAAGTAATATAAATTAAAGACAAATAATTTATTTGAGTATAATGCGTTAATTTACAAATAATACGATCCCTAATTGTCTACGTAGATAAATTCAGATAAAGTAAAGAAGGAATTCCGGGCGCGCCTGTAAATCCTAATTTATTAGTATTGGGTTAACTTTCAGTCCTACTAATCTTTTTTAACTTGATAGATAGATAATGTAAATGCATAATTCAACAATGAAATTCAATTTAACTCAATGGTTACGGTTTTACATTTCAGCGCATATCCTATCACTACATGGAAGAAATTTGGTCCAGTAAATTTTTACTCTCGCAAGTGCATACGCTACAATTTATTGTTTTGGGAGGGGGGGGGAGGCCCCGCAGCAGATGCTCGGACGCACCGCAACCTTAAGGCTTATTGTGCAACCCTGTGATGAAGAGATTAGATTTTGTTTTGTTTTTCCGTGTAATGGAGAACGGGTGGAATGAGAATGACAGGGGAATCCGAAGTATTAGCGGAAAAACTTGTCCCAATGCCATTTGTCGACCAAAATCCCACATGGACCGACCCGGGATCGAACCCGGGCCTCCGCGGTAAGAGGCCGGCGAATAACCGCCTGAGCCATGGCACGGCCTTACAATTTATTGTACTATTAGTCCATTATCATTTTTGTTATTATTATTATTATTATATATATTTGATGAAAGAATTTGTCCTCTAATTAGACTTACAAAATTTGTCTAAGCAAATTTTCCCGACATGGCCTCCAAGCTCCGCACTGTCACAAAGTTTTTAATTGTTGCCTAATAAGCCACTGGTTACACGAATGCTGTTTTGCGATCTATTTCGGTACAAAATTTTGCACGTCTACGTCTAATGGTTTCTTTATTTTATTTGAATCGAAATCATTAATTATAATAATTCACGCATCCGTCATTCTATTGTATTAAATTCTACGAAAATTACCACACATGAGGTTTCACACTTTTAAAAATCTGCTACCACATCAGATCATTAACCTAGACAAAGCGTTCCTATCTTTCATTTCATCTCACTATTCTGTGTCCGACGCGTTGTTAATACTGAGTATAGAAGCTACAAGGCATGGCTTTGGATTTGCTTTTGACGGCATAACATTACCAAATCTAGTGAAAATCGGTCGAAGTTTTCAAAATTTGAAATAGGAGACACAATAAGGACATCATACGTTTCCGTTTTTTTGGGGCGGTAAAGGGCCCCGCAGCAGATCTACGGACGCACCTCAGCCTTGAGGCTTATTGTGCAACCCTGTGATGAAGACGATTAGATTTTTTTTGTTTTTCCGTGTAATGGAGAACCGGTGGAATGAAACTGACAGGGGAAAACCGAATTTTTCCCTTAGTAAATAAAGTGGGCTAAGAAAGCTAACTGTGTGCTGCAGCCTCAACTTCTTTAAAGAGCGAATTCTGTTATGAAGATTATGGAGACAGTCACAGTGTCAATTATTTCTGGTGAAAAACTAACAATAAACTGGTTGAGACTTAAAAAAACCTATTATACGATGGTCTGAACGTGTGGCAGCAATGGGGGAGGCAAGAAATGCATATGTAACTTTGATGAGGAAACTTCTCTGACAATAGTGAAAAAGATAAGGAGATAATATTAAGAAGAATCTCATGGACATAATTTGTGACAATGGAAAATGAATACGACTGTCTCAGATGTTGCTGAAATCTTGTATTGTACTAAAAGAAAATTAGTTATCAGTGACTAATAAGACACGGAAGTGGAACAGAAGTTGTCATTGTATATTCATACATAATCTTAAGATATTCATTGAGAGACGAAGGAACATGCCCAGAATTAAGATATATTACTGTTCTGAAAGGAATCAGGATATGAAGTGGAGTGTACTGATACACCATGAAATTTAAGTACAGCATATTTGTTTCGTGCTTTACTATTGTGTTACCTTCCAACCTCCGTAACATCGCTGTTTACAACGTCTGAATCACGTTAAAGCGAGAAGGCCATATCGTGGCATAATGCTGGTACTCTAGATTGCGCCTACAGCACACCCGACCCGCATAAACACGGGCTGAACAACACAACTCAGATTGCAGGACATAAAATTGTTCACTCTCATCCTTCATTGTGATACAGTGACCGACATTTTATTGAATTTTTCATTTCTGCCTTCTGACCTCTGTGATGTGCACGTAATTGTCTGTTGCTTCCCATATTCTCGCGGTCATATCCTGATGGCTCTGACATAGCACAAAGAATCCTGATAACTTTCCTAAAAAGAAGAGAGAATTTTTCTTGGGAATCTATGATCACCTCTGTAATTTATTTTAATAAATCTACAGATGTGAAAGATAATGCCACACTGTGTTCAGTACTATGCCACGTAGGATCATAGGAGGATTAGAGGTAAACTTCTACGAAATCTTAACCTCAGTATCCTTTCTTAAAGAACTCCTGGCACCCATTTGATTGGAGGCTGAGCTGAGCGGAAATGTATCCTGTTCTTAGGCCTCAGGCCATCGCTGTACGTTGAAGATTTATAGGTGAGTTTCCCATGCCCTTATATACTGTATAATTATGGACTAAGATTTGTTGCCGTAGAAGCTGGAGAAATGAGCGGGGTATGGATCCGCAGGGCCCACTTCCGAACGGTAGGGAGTAGATGGAGGAGTTAGGAAATTGTAACAGTCTGGTCGCATTTGTTGCTGATGAAAACTATCGCGTAAGCTCTCTGAATCTTGACGGTATACGGTAGTAAGAAGCAAGTTTCATGCTTTGGTTGCCTGAACTTCTGGCAGGAATGTTTCTGTCCTATTTCAACAGGAAGTGATGCAGAACATTTCTAGTCGGGTTGGTAACGAGAGACATCAAAATTCCTGGTCTTGGAACCGAACATTTTTAATACAGTTAGTAATCAGTCACTGTACCCTAACGTCGACTGACAATATTTTTCCTTATTTTGTGGCCAAAATAAAAAACCGAATTACACTTATAATTTACGCATCTTCATCAAGGATCTCTTGGATAGCGAATTCAGCTAAGAGTGAGTGGTGACCTGATGCTTGACGATAAAATGGCTTGTTCTTCTAATATTCTGCGTAATCCAAAGATAAACTGTTCAAGAAGGGATTTTATTCATTTGAAAACTGAAGTCCAGGTCACTCTGAAACAGTCAGTCAGTCAGCTCACCCGTCTTTGCATCAGGACCCTTCCTCCCGCAGCTCATTCACCATATCTTATTAATCAGTGAGTCTGACCAGTACAGCCATAGTTGTTATGGGGCGTTTTTTTTCTGAGAAAAGAACAAGACTGTCTTGTGTCCAAAGTCTTGGTTTTGCCAAGTAAGTATTTCAAATATATACATTTTGAGAGGAATAATTATTTCAACTACTGTTTACAAAGGAAAAGGCCATGAAGAGTAGATGGTATTTTATCTTACTTTGTTCTTCCTATAGTGGCAGTTTGGATGGTCGTAAGCTTCACTGCCATAAGTTAAGACGGACTTCATGCGTTATATAAACTTCCGCTGCCCACGTCACAGAAAACCCTGTACGTGTCCATTATGAAACCAATCGGTAATTGTTGTTTAAGGAAATAGCCTAATAGATATTTACTTTAAAATTATTCGAGCCACGTAAGTGTAGTCTGTGTGCAGGATACAGAGTTTAGAAATATTAAACCAAATGATTCGTGTAGCAAAGTCTGAACTTTAAGATACTAACAGACATTCCAGAAAGATCGCATCTGCTGCATTCAAATTGACCAGTTTTGTGAACAAAAGGGAGAAGGTTTACACAAAATGTCTCCCTTTGTACAATTAGTGTTGCCTAAAGTAACACCATGGCTTCATTTAAATTATTATTTTGTACTGCTTATGCTTCAGGTGAGTGTGCACTAATGCTTATGACCACATAGAACACAAACAGCATAAACATAAAAAATACATAAACTATAAGTGTAAATAAACAGATCTGTATTTTTATGTTAATAAATACATATTTTAAGGACATAAAAATATAAAAGTAGAGCAGTCACTCTGTTGTACCGCGGTTTGCCTATCTAAAACTTCTAGGTGGATCGAATAATTTGTTATTTAGGATCTACATTAAGTGTTAGTGATGCCTAGGGATTTTAATTTCCGTTCATGTAATCAGATAAACACGTTCGCCGCTTTAAACATTTTATCATTCAGTACCGTATATGGTGCAAAGTATGGGCCTTATTAGAAACTAGGAGGGTAGGCCAGAAAATAAATCTTCCGCGCAGGTACGTGGGATCATTACTTTTAACTATAGTAAGAACAGTTCAGATCTAATTGTACTACTGTTCCGTACCCGTCCAGACTGGTCCTGCCACACACCCAGACTCCTGTACAGAGGGTACCGAGCTACTTTGTTGGCGGTAAAGCGGCCGGGGCGTGGCGTTGACTATCCCCCACCATCCAGCGGCGAGGTCAGAGAAAGTGTAGAGCTATACCTTTATACCATCTGTGCCTTCATGATATCTTATAGGGAGAAATTTACTCCTTTGCCACTCCCACTAGGTTTCACATAGTCTCCGCCACAACTGAGGCTTTTGTCACATCGTGGCACGAACGTTTCTAGTCCCTGTTGACAGGCGTCCCGTGTGTCACAGCTGTTTCCACTTCTCGATCATCTTTACGTTTGCAGCCGCCAAGATTGGGCATTTAATGCGGGAAAGAGGCAGCAGTCTGTCGATGACCAGTTTCCTGATGTAATTACAACCACTGTATGTTCTTTAATTAGACATTATACGCTATATAAGCTTATATTCTGACCGACTCGCGTATTATTAATACGTTAAGTGAAAAGGGTTCGATATTATTAATATTTTAGAAATAAATGAAAAACACTGTCTTCTAGGATGTTACGTACTCTTGTCTAGTACATAAGTACCGAAGTTTCAGAGACATATCCTGAGCCCATACTCATGGTAAGCCCTGAATGCGGACGCAGCCTATTCCGCCGAAACGCCAGTATTTGTGTACCATACTGCACGTCAGTACATCCCTGAATGTGGTATTATTCATAGTCACCGTCGTTAGAGCTTCAAATCTAACACATGCAAACAGCTCAACTATTAATATTGGAATTCCTCGCAGCGGTACTGATGAAGATTCCAGTCTTGTCGGACATGTCGCCGCATATATTGGGATATGTGCACCGACGTTTCGGATCAGCTTGGTGCCTCTATCTTTAAGGTAATCCAAGGATTATCGACTTTCCAAAATGCTGCTACCTATATAAAAAAATATACATGGATGTATATCCCAGAAGAATGTGAAGTACCCCTTGTCTAACTATGCGCTGTTATTTTGAGAGTAATCAGTTTTGCAATAACAGATTTGTATCTGCAATAAGTGGACAGATGAGGCCAGCGCAACTTCTCAGATGATATGATTGGTGAAAATTCATATTCAGATGGAATAAATGTTTTCATTATTTTTATAAAAGAAACTTCAGGTGGGACCTCTCCAGCAGAACTCATTTCATATGCCCATCTTGAGTATCCCCTAGGAGATATTCTTCTGCCTATTATTTCCCTTTATTATGATGCTGGGTGTCGTTATTTTCAGTTTTATCCGCTGAATTTTTAATTTGTACGTGGTCTCCCGGAAAGAATCCCGCTATAAGGAAAAAGAACGTCATTTGGACAATCAACTCATCTCATTCCTCGCTTCTGCAAAAAGGGGCTGGCCTAGCATTCTTTATGAGTTTATGACTTTACAGTAAGCCATATGTGACCCTATGATAAGCTATTCAGCTCCACGTATTTGAATAGACCTGCCTTAATAACCTCATAAATAATCAACTTGACGTTTAAGCTGCTTTACTTGTATAACAATATTCGTGTTTCATAACATACCAAAGGATATTCCATTCAGAATTAAACTGTGTCCCTACATAAAGGCTAATATGTTAGCAATTCTTTTGCAAAATTGCTTCATTTGCATACATACACTTATAAAATTATCAGGTCACAGTATAAGGTCTGATATGGTACAGAGTATTACTGGAAGGTTTGTAGTCGTGTATGCAAGAGTCCGTATGTGTTTCTTCTATTGAACCAGACTGGTCCAGTCTACATCGTCACACTATTCATTTTACATTAATCTCTCACCTATGCCTAGATTCTTCAACTTGTCTCTTCAGTTGAGGCTTTCAATCACAATTCCGTATACATTCGTAACGTTTCCGATGCGTGATACATATCCCACCCAAACACAAAATTTTAATATAGAAGGGTTCATGTCGTTAGTACCGGCCAGTTTCCTGTTACTTCGGGGAGGATTTGCCTGTGCGCAGTTTCAATAAATTTCGGTTCTGTGTCACACGTTAGGGGATTAAACATTGTGTTTTGGAATTTATTACTGCATCGTGTTAGTTATTTGAAAATTTAAAACTTTTCTGGGAATTCCTTTTGGAAGAATAAAAGTAACCGCTTACAAAAATTTTGCTTAAACGAGAGAAAGGTATTAATTACTGTAACGTGATATATATATTTATATATATATATATATATATATATATACCTCGTGACACAAATTAGCATTTAGTAACAAATACAAAGTATTGTAATATTTTAATCGAGTATCGCTATCAATTCTTCGTATTCAGGGGGAACTTCGTTCAAACATCGAATATCAAATATGGTTTAAATTTGGTTAAACTGATCTTCCTTGCACGAGTAGAGCATTTGGTTTCTCAACAATGCGTTGTCTCTCTCTCGTGGCGAGCTATGAATCTCACCGCTTCATTGAAGGAACGTGTCGGTGAATTTCAATGAAACATGAAGTTGGTAGCCTGGTGAATTATAAAACAAGAAGACTTTTTTTGCCTTACCAAAACATGTAGGCGCATGAGAATTTTGGTAATTAGTGTGTAGCATCGCGAACACTTTTCCAGTGTACCACTTACCGCCTTGGCCGTGCCATGGCTCAGGCGGTTAGTCGCCGGCCTTCCACTGCGGAGGCCCGGGTTCGATTCCGGGTCAGTCCATGTGGGGTTTGTGGTGGACTATGCCGATCCCAGTGGCCGCGCGATCTAAGGCGTGGGTCTTCGGCCGCTCGCTCACTGGGATCGTGGGTTTGAATCCCACCGGGGGCATGGATGTTTGTGTTGTGTTTGTTGTAAGGACGGTAGCATGGAACGTAAAGTGACATGAAGGACGAAAGGATTTAAACAGTACAAAAATGGATCAAAGGGGAAAAAACCCCGGACAGGCAAAGAAAAAAAAAACACACACCCACCGGGGGCATGGATGTTTTTGTTGTGTTTGTCGTAAGGACGGTAGTATGGAACGTAAAGTGACATGAAGGACGAAAGGATTTAAACAGTACAAAAATGAATCAAAGGGGAAAAACCCCGGACAGGCAAAAAAAAGAATCCCACCGGGGACATGGATGTTTGTGTTGTGTTATACGGTAGTATGGAACATAAGTGACATGAAGGACGAAAGGATTTAATACAGTACAAAAATGGATCAAAGGGGGAAAACCCCGGACAGACAAAAAAAAAGTGGCACTGGGACAGGTTTTTCTCCGAGTTGTCGGTTTCCCCCTGTCAATTTCATTCCACTGGTGCTCCATTACTTGTAAAACTTGGCAAAAAACTGCTCATCTTCATCTTCATCGTAGAGTTGCACAAAAAGCCTTAAGACTGTGGTGCGTCCGTAGTATCCGCTACGGGGCCCTTCACCATGTAAAAAAAAAACTTACCGCCTTTATTACGACACGAGTATCGAGAGTACTTTGTTTTGGTACAGCTGATTGATTTGCTGTTAACCGTAAAGTTGCATGTTTGTGCCTTAGATACATTGCACTATTTACACGGGGTCAAACTGGAAAATTATTGCGAATTTTTCCTACTTTAAGGTGTAGTTGCTGGCTGATAGGCTGGGAAAGGCTTGATATCGAGGCCGAAATTCGAGTTTCGAAACTTCCGAAAACGAATCAATATCAATCACTTACCCTTTGATGTCTTTGTACTTTTGAGGCACTTTTTAAAACTATGAACGGGAAATTCACATACCTTGAGTGAAGATTGCCGTATGGTTTGTCTGTCCTTATACATACATATATATATATATATATGTGCATATATATATGTATTTAAGTATATTATATATTATATTATATATTATATATTTAAGTATATATGTATTCAAGTGCCTGATGATGATCAGTACGACCGAAACATGTAGCATATATTGACAAAACGAATAAAACTTTGTTATGGTTGACGGCAGTAGGTGTGTAAATTTTAACATATTATTCCACTTCACATCAGTATAACGTAGGACAGGACCTCAAAATCGATCTTAATTATATCTTCCCTTCTCCGCCCACGTTTCCATAGTGGTCTATTCCTTTTACTAGTTCCTCCTTCAATCTCATTATCCTTAATTTAATCACTCGAAATTTAGATGAGCAAATTATGACGCTCCTAATTATTCATTTCATTCCACATTCCTCATCCCTCTTTTCAAAAACACAGAATCTATTTTCTTACTTGAAAGTAAGAGACAGCCCTTCACATCGATTTGAAATAATGCTCATAGGTAAACTTATGGCGTTTATATTTTAGTAAGAACTTGGGAACCAAAGTCTCTGAACTGAGTGATTTTAAGCGTTCTCCAAATTTAACACAGTGTTAAATGTAATTTTTATTTTCGCTGTCTTTCCCAAGTATTTGAACCTTTCCAGCCCTCTTTATAAATTAATTATCCACTTTCGTATAGTTACTTTGATTTTCCTCCTAATGTAATGACACAGACTTATCGTAATTTCTGCGTTTACTTTAGAACGACCTCCATACTAACTCATCCAGTAGAACTTCTGTTTCAGCTTCATGACATTTATGTTTTTGCCCAAAAAATTAATGACACAGACATACTTCGTAATTTCTGAGTTTACTTTAGAGCGACCTCCATACTAACTCATCCAATAGAATTTCTATTTCAGCTTCATGACATTTATGTGTTTGCCCAAAAAATTAAAGCCATTAGCATGGATCAGAAATTATTCGTTTTGAATTAAAATCCAATCCCTCTTTACTTGCTTGGACCTTATAACATTATATTCTGAGGTATAGTTGGATAGTACTGGACCTGAAATATCCAATATGTCACATTGAAAAGAAAATGTACTGAGAAGTTTTTGTCTATACATAATTCATTTTAGGTTTATGTTAGCCCAATTACTTTTAGGAGCACAAAAAAATCCAATGCAAATTTTACAAAGCAGTTCTTATCTAAACGAGTCATAGTCTACAGATAAATGGCACATGGCCACGTTTTTATTGTCCTCCATTTCTTCTTCCAGTGTCTGACGAATTCAGCACATCTGAACAGCAGTTTATCTAATATGATGAAATATTTTACCACCTACTAGTAACAATTCTGCTGGCGTTTTACATCATTACATCTTTTAACTGGAATTTTCAATTGTGAATATTCCAAACTCAGTTACTTGTGGCTCCATTTTTGCATTTGCCAAGCGGAATTATGGGATTTCATTTATGAACCAGAAATGCATTTTGGTAGCTGTAATGACTAGCCCAATTAGGCAGTTGTGGCTAGCATCACGACACGATAAAATTATGCATTTATTTGAAATTGAATTAAAGACACAATCACTAACTCATGATATAAAGCATCGAATATTTTGGAGGAATCAGAAGAGACGTGTCAGGAAGGTGCCTTGGTTCAATTTATTGTAATATCCCGTCATTTGCCTTTAAGACTGCTAAATAATGCGAAAACGTAATTAAGAATGGTTAGTGTCCCGGCCAAAATTTCGAGCAGGACACTTATCAATACAAGAAACGAGCGTTGCTGCTTGAGGAAAATTATAAGCAAATGAATTGTAACCTCTGCTATAATTTAACATATTCATGCGACTTCAACTGTGGTTTGGTGATATTGTGCAAATGATTAACATTCGCCTGATGTGTAGTCTTCCTTGATCAGCAGGTTGTTAAGACACCACCCATTTAGAATATTCCCAGTTTCAGAATTTATAAAAATCGCTTTCATTGTTCTAAATACTGAGGAAACACGATTCAACGTTGTCCTGAACCAGTTCAGTTTATTTTAAACACTCAAGCCCCATTTCTCTAAAATCAATATTGGTAACTGCATTACCCTCATATGAAACGGGAATCTGTGCCGAATATCTTGTGCGGTTTTTGCCAGTCGCTCGCCCATTAAGGGCATGTCTTCTTTATCCATTAGTGAGCTAAGATATCTTGCGTCTCTGAAAATTAAACGTATATAACTGGCTATAACCTTCACGTAGGTTTCTTTTGAGATGTGGCTAGACTCTGAGCTGGTCAAGAAGTTCCCCATGTTTTCGGAACACGAATCTACATTGTTAAGAAAACTTGATCACATTCTGGGAAATTTTATTTTTTTACCGCCTTACAAACTTTTTATTGGAGATATGTTTAAGTATCATCCTTCCACCTACAACGAAATTTAAATAACATTTACATAATTTCTGTTCCCCCAGTGTATGTTATGTATCCGTCCCTTCTCCAGAACCTTTATTCGATGACCATAATATTCTGTTAAAGAAAGAATCGTGAAGACTCTTATTGTAAAATGTTCTCCTCCCTCCATCCTCCGCTTATTTCTTATATCCTAAGTTAACGTATTCTCCAAACACTTGTTTTCAGAAATGTACAGTAACATTGTCTTCCAAATTTCGTAACTGTACAAATGCGATTCTGGTCGTAAAAGTATTTTACGACTGTTGAAGCCAACACACGCTGAAACTAATGGAACGGCAGACATACACAAAAATGGCAACCTGGAGCATATAACAACTTCAGTTACAGCACCTGTAGAGCCAAACACGGGACTAATGGGAAACAAATAACAAATCTCAAATACTTCTCCTGCTACAGCCCGTCTCTCATTACGGTCTTCGTAATTAGCATCATTAACGTTCTGCTGATGATCCTATCTGTGCCTTACAAATACCCAGATACTGAAATATAGAGCATCCCTAATTTAATGGTAGACTGGCTTCCGTAGACTGTTACGGAAGCTGGCATCTGCGGCCCTGCAGCGGGAAGCTTGCAGTCAGAGTCTACGGAAACCTATCTACTGTTAAATTAAACACGTTACTTTAATGAGTTGTTCTTTATCCTTCCAAAATTTGGCAGGTCATATTACTTACTATGTCCCGATAAACAGTCCTCAGTTTATATGCATTTTCTAACGACTGGTTGACCCAGTTTCAATTATTCATATTGAAATAAAATTGTATCTATGTCCTTACGTGCAGACCAGCCGTAGGTACACGAATCTTTGAATCCAGTGGGTGTCTCGTACTTTTACGCTGTCAATGCGTGATAATGTCGAGGTTAAAGTAAATGAATTTTTACCATGACGTCCAATGTGCACCTGTATTAAGTGCTTTTACGAACAGGAGCAGCTTGGCTACCGTATGTGTGGTCATCTTTGAGGCCGTTAGAGGCCGACTTCTTGTGACGGGCAGCCGCGTTCAGCCCGATAATAATTTATGTAGGGGTAGAAATTGTGACGGACAAAGTGACAATGGAACATGTTTGTATTATATTAAGTACCACCTCGTAAGTTAAAATGACTGTCATATTGGCATTAATGACTGAGGAAAATTAAAATTTATTGAGTTGGATAGTCTCTAGTAAAACGTTATTTATTCAAAGTTTTATAAAACTTCATCAGTCGGTATTTAATAAGTTATACCGGGGATGTACTCCACAGACAGGCGTAGAAGTACGGTACCACCATAAGCCTATTTTTCATTATGAAATAAATTTCTCTTTATGCGGAAAGTATGTAGGAAAATATTCAAATACGTGAATACAAAATACGAAATACGAATGTGAATACGAAAATGTAATAACAAATCAGTGTAAGATATGTGCATAATTTTATTGTAATTACTTAATTTCTTTTAATTATTCATACGGGATCATAATGTTGTAACCTTTCAAAACTTATTCACAGAAGATAGTCAGCATTTGTCTGGTATTGAGTGAGTCCTACGTTTTTTAGGGAAGTTGCATCTATATCAGAGGCTGTGTAAATATCGATTTAGAAGTGAAGATAATCATGTAGGCAACAAATAGTTCTGTGGAGGGATTTGGACGAAAGTGGTCGTTATTTATTTCAAAGTACTATCGAAGGTTTCTCCTGAAGTTCCTGAGGAAAAGCGCAAAGACCCCCTGTTAAGATAATTATTTCACAATTCGTATACAAATTACATGCGTCCTTAAAGTACTAAACATCTTGTTAAAGATATATCGGTATTCCACCGAAACAGTGCTAAATATTCGAACTTCACTTTCGATTATTTAGCACTCCTGCTTCAGGTTTTGAAGATCTCGTGCTTAAAACTCGGTTTGGAGCTCGGCCATGCTGACTGAAATTTATCACAATTTTCCTTGGCCCGTCCAGACCGCAAGTTATGTCATGGCCGCTTATTCCGGCCTTAAAAAAAAACAGGATAGCCTTAAAGAGACCGAGGATCGAATACGGCACTCGAAAACAGCCTACTCCTCAGACTAGTTATCAAACCAATACAATCGTTAAAATGTTAATATAAATTAAACATTTGTTCTCTGAGTAGTTTATGATAAAATAATTGACACGACTCATAGCAAAATCACAAACAACGAAGACGTTGCTCAAACAGAAAATAACAGAACATACTTCTAAATTCAGTTTTTTACACCAACAAATGCACACACAAAAAATCACTCTTTTGTAGTTTTATTAATATAGATTTATACCCTCACACGTGTTTCAATCCTTGGATCATCTTCAGGTGGTTAATACGCTAATACAATTCAACTGCAAGCTAGAAGGGCCTAATGGGCACACTTGTCTCAATATTAAGTTTTAAAAAACATCTGAGTTTGTAAAATTCATAAAAACTGTGAAACTTATAATTTTCTATAAGTTAAAAGTCACGTTTAAATGTTTAAAATATTCAAAATAACGGCGTAGGTTACTTGTGCATAGAATCGTGGTATTATTCCTGTTGTCAATTGTAATCGTATTGCTTTGCGTGTTGTCGTATGGAGTGGTATGTGCCCATTAGGCCCTTCTAGCATGCAGTTGAAGTGTAGTAGCGTATTAACCTCCTGAAGATGATCCAAGGATTGAAACACGTGTAGGGGTATAAATCTATATTAATAAAACTACAAAAGAGTGGTTTTTTGTGTGTGCATTTGTTGGTGTAAAAAACTGAATTGGTAAAAAATGCACGGTGAAAGGAATATAAAAATACTTCTAAATGTTGTAGATTTTCGTAAATAGCGGCGTTTCTGTTAAATCAGTCAGTCTGAAAGAATATATTTTTATATTCATCAACTTACCTGTTCCACCCACAGGTTGGTAGTCATGATCTGATTCTTCAGGTTCTGAAATAAACAAGAACAGCCTTAGTGTAATTACTCTGGCTGAAAACAAGCTATGCTTTACAGCACAGCTACATAATATACAGCTGGACACGTCACTGGGCAAGAAAACATGTCGTGGCTGCGCTTAGTGCATTTGTTGTTGGCAAAAGAAAGAATGCACGTTTCTGTGTCCACAGTCCTCTTTGTACTTTACAGCCCATTTTGGGTTGAAACTCAAGTTTCCAAAAATTCATCCGGTATAATTACACAAAAAGAAACGTTGTGGTTTTGAGAGGTTAAAAAATACATCGAGTAAACAATTAAATTCCGATCCCAGCGCCCGCGCGGTCTAAGGCGTGGGTCTGCGGCCGCTCGCTTGCTGGGATTGTGGGTTCGAATCCCGCCAGTGGTATGGATGTCTGTCTCTTGTGAGTGTTGTATATTGTCAGGTAGAGGTCTCTGCGTCGAGCTGATCACCGTCCAGAGGAGTCCTACCAATTACCATGTGTCTGAGTGTGATCGTGAAGCCTCGATAATGAGGACGCCCTGGCCTAATAGGGGCTGTTGCGCCATGAAAAACCAATTAAATCAATGTGGCTGGTTAATGGGGGTCTGTCTCCAATGTTATGAATATTGCCATTGTTATTATCGTCACAGTACCATTGCTACTGTCGCACGTAAGCCTAGTTTTTGTATTTATATAGGCTACTACAGAACCCACGCTGCAATGAATGCTAGATTGCAAATACACTGCTTGTGTATCTTGGCACCAATGTCAACTTTTACGCCCTTACTGGGAGTTTCACGAAAGTAGTCTTATTTAAGTGATGCTACTTGACGGATAAACTTGGCGAAGATGAAAATACCGTGTAAAAATGAAAGGCGAAATTAAAAAGGGCATATTTAAGTGACAAGAGTCACTAGTGGAAAGGGTTAATGAAAACATCATGAACCAGGAAAAATGATGACACAAGCCGTGGGCTGGGGCCTGAATAATATTGTAGCCCTTCATATGACTGACGTGTGGCTATTATGGGAAAATCCATATAACTCGTAAAAATACCCTGTGTAGGTGGAATATGCAAATTTTATGTTAAACGTTGTGGCACATGAAATAAACACTGGGCCTTAAAGGGTTAATGCTATACTGCAGCATTAATTGCGAATGTGTGTGTGTTTTAGATTACTGTTATTTTGTCTGTGGACTGCAATATTAGTTTTAAACTAAAGTCGTATTAAGATTAAATAATTCTTCGACGAAATTTTGAGCAGTCACTATTTACATACACCAACTGGATGCACTTTATTTAAAGAAAACTGTATAGTTTTTTAAAACATATTTAAAAACTTTTTAAAACCCGACATATGTTTCGGCTCCTATAGAGCCATCTTCAGGGGTTTATTGTCGTTAAAACTGCATATATTAAAACGTCTTTTTCATTGGTTCACTCTTAGGCAAGGTTTTTCACTTTTTCACTGCTTTGTATGCACAGACAGTATTTGTTATTCGTACTAAAATAATATGTTAATGTTGATGCATGGTACTGGTTTATCTGTAAATAATTACAGTAATTATAACAATTATAGGTGTTAGTTTTCATATATTAATATATTATATTATATTTCATTATGGATGACATACCTTGTTCATTAGGTGGTATTTTTCATGGTGTAGGCTGTACTGTTTGTGTGTGCGTCTGATGCTGTAATATGTTTACTATTGCTCGCTTACGTATACGTCAGGTTAAGCAGTGGTTTATATTTGGGTAACCAAATTGTAAGAACTTCTCTGGGACTCATTCATTCTCCTATTCAGTGAGTGAAGTTGTTTCTTTTCCCGGAGGTAAAGCAGGAGAGTGAAGTTACCATTCACGTACCTATAATGCCGAGTTTAATAGTGAGTGGAGTTGTAAGTCTACACCCCCCCTTACCGTTTTATCGCGTGACTAGAGACAATTTACCTTTACCTTCTCTTTTCGCAGTTGATCTAGTAGTGCTATATAGAATTTTAATTTGTTTTTGAGGGCCTAGGTAGGAAATTTCCTTAAAATCTGCTGGCGATTAGTGAATGCTTTAAAAGAAAAGGAAAAATTGGCACAATAAATTACAAATTGCTGTTTATCAATTTTATAAAAAAAACTTAAACTGCTACACATATAAGTAAATATTTCGATATAAATATCTTCTGAAAATCCACGGAGCGAAACCTACATTCTTACATGCGAACAGAAGGATGGTGACGAAGCTAATAGGCGCATTTTGCAATTTTACTTATTTAGCAACTGAAGAAAGTGCATTTTATTTCGCTTAGAATTAAAAAGGGGACATATTGAACATTTTTCGCCAAACACCTTATTCTCTTCATTATCTTCTTCAGCTAGGCGCCCTGGACGACAGTCCAGCCCCTCCCCTAGAGCCGTTTCTGCTTATATTTAAATGCCATCTGCGTCCAGCGGTTGAAATATCGATTTCATTGTTGCATAACGCCCTCGGCCCTAAACAGTAAACAGCGATCAGCAAACAGTTCCTTCATTGACCTGCCAACTGATGAGCTTATCCATTTTCGCGGACTGTTATAAGCTCATCCTTATTAGCTTTGGTGTTTCGTTTGGCGAATATTAAGGGATTTTGATACTGTAAAGAACACTTCCTTCACACGTCGGCTCTTTTATCTCGTAATCTTCCGGAACGTTTCACGATCATTCTCATAACTTAGTTGTTACTCTCACAAATACAAATCTACAATTACATTAAATTATTATTGAAATCAATCAAAATTTATATACGCGTATTATGTAGGGTATTCTCCGTTGTCTGAGATACAGGCTACTTCATATATATAAAAAACTTTTCTAATGGAGTGTGGGCTACCACCGTGACAATCCGGGTTAAATTTGAGGGTAGTCCCAAGAAAGTAAGTTAAGGTTGACGGAGTTTACTCAGAAAATATTATTGTTAGTAATAAAGTTCCAGCACTTGCTTCCGCCAGTGTTATAAAGATTAACCCAAGCCGCTAGCCTAATACTAAACATTTCTGGGCTTGAATCACGACCATCGCCACAGAAATTGAACGTCTGGCAGCACAAAGAAAATACTTTACATGAAGACAGGTGTAGTGACAACCCCCGAAACATCTTGCATACCAGCATACCTCAGACAATGGATATTTTTTATTGGTCAAATTAATGTTAGTATAATAGAGCAATAACTGCCACGAACCTTTAAACTAGAGACTAATCAAATATACGCCAATCCCAGAGGCCGTGCGGTCTAAGGCGTGGGTTTGCGGCCGCTCGTATACTAGGATCGTGAGTTCGAACCCCACCAGGGGCATGGATGTCTGTCTCTTGTGAGTTGTGTGTGTCAGGTAGAGGTCTCTGCGACGAGCTGGTCCCTCGTCCAGAGGAGTCCTACCAACTGTGGTGTGTCTAATGTGTGTGATCATGAAACCGCGAAATGAGGAGGCCTAGGCACCCGAAAAGGGGCTGTTGAGCCATTAAAAAAAATCAAATATACAACATTCTTCATTTTTTGAATAAATAGACACAGGAGTGCAAGTATAGATAAGGGATTCGCCTTTATCCACTTTCGAAAAAAAATAATTTTTTTATTAAATTGTAATTTTAATAATAATAGGGTAGTAATTTCATAAATTATGTTTAGACTGGGCTTGTGTTAACGACGACACCACGAAATACTACAGAAGTTGAGCTCCAAGCATTGCTAAGTCCTGTACTGAATGGAGATGTGTGGTTGGCTTGACACCCTGGCCTTTTAATCCTCGTCTTCGACTTAGCTGAATGAGCTACAGGTCTATTCTAGACGTCGTGATGAAGAAATCTCCTTGGCAATACCAAAAAAATAACCCCTCGACTCCGCTCTGAGCTCTCCCCGCCCGATTATTTCAGCAGCCCAGCAAGTATTTTACGTCTCTGTGAGCTGGACGTGATAGTAACTACCCATCTGAATTCAAATTCCATCAATGAGATTGCAGTCTTCCTTATTCCTCAAAAGTAAATTTTCCGACAACTGTGAATTTAAGGGAACATCGCGCCGATATTCTGTGGGAGATATGCTCTGACAGGAGAACAAGATTCATATCTTTAGGGTTAATATAAGTTGTACGTATGTGCTGATCTTCTCTAAAGTAAGCAGACTATAAATTTCGGTTGGCATAAGCGTACACATTTCTAGTGAGAAAACTTGAAATTTATGAAGTGTGTAAATTCCTTCCCGCCGACAGCCGCAGTCAGTACGAGACGCACATGTTGCGGATCCAACTGAGGAAGAATTCAAAGGGATTTTACTTCCCACTTAGATGGTATAAAGTAACTTAATAGAAGCTGTACCCTATTACTTAGAAAATATGGCTCTTTTGCAATAACAACATATTCCAGTACAAAAATTTAACGCCTCTTTCCAAAGTAGTTCTATTACTTACGTTTTAATGAGTTGGCTGCTTACACAAGTAGTTCAGCGTTTTGTCAATTAGTGACTATGTAGTGGAATTGTTTCTTTTTCAAATATTTACTGATTAATTAACTTGATGGTTAGTAAATCAGTGACATTATTTTTTAAATTTTAATGAGATATATGTGTTGAATTACTTTATAACTTGGTAAGTTATTAGGCAGTAAGCTAGTATTCGTTGGTTGATTTGTGGGATGATTTAAGGGGCAATTAAAAAGTGTTTTTACTCTGTTACTCAGTATCTTAGTTACTTAGACAATTACTTCGTTACTTTGTACATTAGTTCCCCTGGACGAGGGATCGAACCAACGCAGAGACCTCTAACTGACAAAACACAACACTCACAACAGGCAGACAACCATGCCCCCGGGGGGATTCGAACCCGCAACCCCAGCAAGCGAGCGGCCGCAGACCCACACCTTAGACCGCTCGGCCACCGTAATCGCCTATTCTTTTTTGGAATTAAATCTTGCGAAAATAAATCTATGACCATTCTCTTCTATTATATTAGAGTCTTAAGTATTTTTGTACACTAAGAATGCCTGATTCACCTATTACTTTTTACTACGTGTGGTTATTCCATAACTAAATATTGTGTAGGGGCTATTGTAATTTTCTCTCTTAGGAATTATCATTAACACGTCTCATGCACATTTAATCTTCCTGCACACATTTTGTGCAATATACATATTCGTTAGGTTTAATCGTGAGTGGCTGTTGATTAATTAATTAGATACTAAACGGACAATTTTCACTGGCTTTCAGTAACGTCGTAACTAAGCCTTACTCGGGCTGATTTGACGTAAAGAGAATAAGCTTTGGCTGCAGTACTTCATTAATTATGGATCAGATATCGAACATAACATGACATGATAAGATGGTGGCTGCAACCTAGCTATTCCACCGAAGTGTTCCTGCCGAATCATCGATCGTCAATCCATAAGTTGTAACTACGAGAGAGTGTAAGGCAGGCAAAATGGCCTAAGTTAGTTAGAAACTTAATATTGTGCATCTTCCTTGCAATTGATATGCAAATAAGTTTATCACCAACAACTCGCTCTTGTCTATGAACAGAGAACCACTCCATGTGTGTGTCTTATTTTTTATAGCCATTTTCAGGGATCATCATGTATTCTTACAATTGACAAACTTTTGTGCTAACGCTCTATATGTATTTTAGTATATATGACTATATATAATAGCCGAAATATGTAGGAGTATTTCTGTATTCATAGACAAGTGAAATTTCTTGGTAACGAACTTATTTACTTAATTCTAAAGGGTTCTAACGATGATATATTATACCTATAAATGTTACTACTGCGTTTCTGTACCGTTCCACATTACCTCACGCAATACCAGTCCCGTGGGGACAGTTTCTCTCTTCAAAAACTACCTTCTCATTAAAAATACTTCCGTGTTTGAATAATCCACACGTCCCGTCATGCATTACACATACGAAGCAAATAGTTAAAGAGAGACTAAGAGTCGCCCGACACAATATATACGTAAGCCTACAAATATCTTTATTAACGTCATTTTTTCGATTTCCAGTCTTCATCCTTCTCCATCCATCCAAAGCCCTCCCCGCTCGGCCATTCCACAGTTGTTCTAATCCAGTAATACCAAGGACAAATCCAATCACTGAGACAATCTTCGTGCAAGTTTACATGTTATATTCGACATTTCAGAAAACAGCAGACAATATTTGTTATGAAGGCGATGTAACCTACAATTTTTTTTTCTATGGCCTAACAATTCAACTCGGGCCTAGGCCGCCTGGTTGTTGAGGTTTCTAGATCATACATAGACACACACCCGGTACGACTCCTCTGGACGAGAGATCGGCACGTCACAGAGGTCGCTACTTACACAACACAAAAAACACAGGAGACGAAAATCCATGCCCTCAGCGGCATTTGAACCCGCGATCCCAGCAGTCAAGCGGCTTCAGACCTACGGCTTAGACCGCACAACCAACGGATTGGCAACCTACTAATTCAATAAGTAAGTAAGTAAGCAATTAAGAAATTCCTTTGCACAAGAAATTCCTTGAGCCCCCGATGGGTTTCGAAAGATAAGGAATTCCCTCTTTCAAGTCTCCTGTCTCCTCTTTTATGACAAGACTGACTTGTCCGGAATCCTTCAGTGTCGATTCCTGTAACCACCATCGCATGCGGGCTAATACTCTCCACAATTGCGTGGTCGAGTTCTGCTTCGACCAGACCCATGTTTTCTTCTGTGTCGTGTCACAGCAGAAGGGTTGGCCACAGCCCAAGTGCATCAAATAGTATTTATAAGGACCTATTGTCTGAGAATTGTTTCTGTGCTGAATTTTGCTAAAGGAAAATATGGAAACTCATGTAGCAGAGTTGTTAGAAACTGACATTTCTTCACCTCATTAAGAAATTTCCTATTTATATCAAGCAAAGGATCAGCATCGTGTTCATAAGAGATGTTATTGGGCCCCACTCACTGAGCCAGATAAATCTAGTCCAAATTAAAAAATATTTCTTCGAACATTTATTTTCCTGTTACCCTGTCTTCCAAGAGTTCTTTTCTTCGGGTTTCCGAACTGAAATTTTTTAAGCTAGGCCAGACGCCCCAATTTTCGAAAGCAGTAACATTAGTATATACAAAACATAATAAATGGCGTGGCTGTAATAATAGAAAGTAATTTATGTTAACCGATAATAGTCATAATGAATAAAAATAATCGATAATATCGGACAATAATTGGTCCATGGTTTACGGGTTGGCCTAAGGCGTTTCTGTCCCATGGAATTATAGGTTAAAATTTTATGTAACTTTTTCCATGCTATGTCATTTGATATTAGGATATTACGATAGCCACCGCAAGAGCAAATAAATTCTTGATCTCTAGAGAAAATTGACTTGCCAAAACATATTTTAAAACATAAAAATCATTATACCAATGGTGAATTTGAGAAAACTAAATACATCGACGTTTTGTTGGATGTAATGGTACTAGGGTATATCTGTGGTGAAAGACTGGTCTTGGGAGAGGAGAGAATATATTCATTCTAAGGATAATTTTATCATCGGATATCCATTTACATTTAAAAGAATCCAGTTTCCAGTGAGGCTTAGTTTTGCAATAATTATGAGTAAATCTCAAGGACAGTCAATGAAGTCTGTTAGACTTTACGAAATCCATGTTTCGCACCCAGACAGCTATATGTTGGTTGTTCAAGGATAGGAGATAGAAAATTATTCAGTTTATCTCGCAGTGGAAAAAATAGTTCTATATTATAGATAATTAGGCTGTGTGAACATTGAATTGTGAGGTTTTTAGCGAATAAAAATAGTGAAAAAATTCAAGTTTTTTTTCACTGATTCGTATTTAAACTTATTATTTGGTGAATGACATTAACCGCTGGTTTGCTCTAAAAATAACGAAACAAACATAGAAAACAGGCGCAGACTGGAACGTAGGTGATAGATAGGGCAGTTCGTCAGCCGATGGGAATGTTGCTGAAAGTGGGGAAAAGTCACTGTTTCGTATAAAGAAAAACAAACATTATGAAATTTGTATTGTGAGCTTAATAATAACAAGTTAAGTAGATAAAATGTTTAAATTTACTCTTTAAAATATTTGTTCAAAATGTACACTTTGTAGCTGCAGAAAAAAGGGATTAAACTTTTGACCGGGAGAAAACCAGGCATGTGTCTAGTGCATTTATAAATTCTATATGGAGTGTTGTTTTATGTCAATGTTTATAAAAATGTCAATGTTAAAAACTTCGATCTCAAAAACGTAATGAAATGATAACGTTTATTCGAAAAATTATGTACAGAAGTTAAAAAAAATATGTAGGGTCTATTCATTATTAATGAATTAATAATTAATTTATAATTTCTGTTAGGCTCAGCATGTGAATTAAAATGTTGGAAGAAGGTAGGCATCGTACGATGTTATGAGAATTTCTTTATTTTTTCCACTGCATCAAAATGCTTGCACTAGGCCTCACTGCGCAGTTTGAATGAACTTTATTTGTTTTCCTTCATTAATTAAAGATGATTTGCTACTGCGTAAGTTATACAGCGCCTAAGGTTACGAGTGGTGTTATTCTGAATATTGATTAGGACTAATTTATTTTAAGAAATTCCCAGGGACTTTCCCTGAAAATTTTAGGTAAATTTAACACATGCCCAATTTGTGACTGCTGGTACAGAACTGAGGATTATCCCCAGAGAATATCTTATGTTTATTTTTTCTATTATACTTAAAAACGCCTGCAGCACCTCAGGTTCTATAGCGTAGAATGACAGGAATATTACTGCACAGTGAATTGGAAAGTACGTGGAAGGAAGTGCCCTAGCCTAATTTAATATCATATTATCTGGAATTTGGAAGAATTGAAGAAAACAACAGAAATATTTAGTCAACATAAATGATCGCAGGACTGAGAGTTGAAACAGAATCTCCCGAATAGAAGTCAGGTGTGCCAACCGCTCTACTGCCAATTTAAATTTATAAGATATCACATCTAAAGTTCTTAAAATACCTTTACTGTTTTGTCTTACCTCTCTTTAGCTGAACTACACTGTTTTAAATGAAGAGGTAGTTTAGCGTCGACTCTAATATAATTGGTGTATCTGGTGAAGCGGGAGGGATTTAAGAGAAAGCAGTCTATACGCCCTGTAATACCCCGGCATTATATTGAGGGAAGAAGAACACCACTACACTGCAGATTTCCAACCAGATAACTCCCAAGTGTGCACCTCGCGTGTGTTATCGTCTGTGCAGATGGTGTAGAACTGGAAACCCCAGGCGGAATAATCAGCCTCGGAAATCGAACTCAGTGAGCTTGTATAGGCTCGTAAGGAGCCTGTAACTTCCACACAACAACGCGCTCTCAGTGTGAACAACAGACTCATAATATGTAGACCAGGGTATGGAACTATGCGACATGCATGGTTGTTGGGGGGAGGGGGTAGAAATGCACCTTAAGTTCATAACCATATTGCGGCAAAATCAGGGGGTGGAGAAGCTGTACCACATGCGGCTCTTGCCAGTAACAAAAACGTTGTGTCTTACAGCGTAGATTTTTCATCCGCGTTTTATTTGGAATAATTTCTTCCTTTCTCTTCTCTCTTTACAGACGCTTTCGTAAAACTGCGAAAAGGGACTATTAGCTTCGTTATGTCTGTCTGTCCCTTCATCTGTCTGTCTGTCTGCATGTCTATGTGTCTGTCTGCCCGTCCGCATGAAACAACTCGGTTTACACTAGACAGATATTCATGAAATTTCATGTTTGAGTATTTTTCGAAAGTCTGTCAAAAAACTTCAGCTTTGATTAAAATCGGACGAAAACAACGGACATTTTTCAAGAAGACCTATGTACATTTATAATAATATTTCGCTGAAATTTTCTTAGAATGAGAAATGTTTCTGGCCAACTTTGTAGAGAAAATCAAAAGACACATTTTGTCTTCAATAACTTTTTTTCCGAAAATCGTGCCCTTTGTGAGATAATGTGGAAAAATGTGGTAGAGCCGGATACAACATAATACGGCGCACAAAATGTGCGCTTTGCATGCAGGATAACTGAGGCACACACTCATAATATTTAATACTTATTGTTATTCCGCGGCAACAATGGTTAAGCGAAAGCGCCTTATTGTTATGTTATAAATACATTGCCTGTCTTGTTATTCTTCCTTTCTCTCTTCCATATTATTTCATTCTTCCTTTCATTACCTATGTTTTCTCTCTTATTTTGTCCCCTAAACCATTTTTTCATGACCACATTCTTGTGGGATATGATGTCTTTTACTTTGTTAGTAATGTAATAACCCCTTAATCTTCAGGGTATAATGCCAAACTAAAGGGCTTCATATTCCCGAAAAACATAATATTGCTACCTGCCAACGTGAGAAATCCGTATCACATTCATGTCATCCTGTGTATCACTTCCTCAATTTTCTCTTCATTATTTCTTTCTGTTTCTATTTCTTCCTTTCTTTTTTCTCTCCTCTTTTACCGCCATTTGTTGAAGATTATCAGGTAACGCAGGTTAAAATTATGGAGTAAAGACGGGCGTTCCCGATTTTAATCTAGCTGTATCAAGAATTAGTCTGAATCGAATAATCAAGAGTACGAGAAATATCAGTTTGACTTGTGGCCATCAATTCTACTGAGCTGACATTTCCGGTGAGGATTGTTTCCCTCACGTTATTGTAAATATCTTGAATATGCCTTGTTTGTAGACTATACGAATGGTATTTCATTCCGGGTGAAATTATTTTCATCGCCACCACATGCAACCAGCACTCGCCTCACACGCCATCCTATTCAAAGTGGGTCGGGGGCTCTTGTTCCGACTATAAAGCGGCTGGAGTGTAACCTCACCACTCATAGCAAACTGATGTCAAGATTAATAACAAGCACAGCTTTACCTACAGGTTGCCATTACACCTTCTAGATGTGGTGTTTAGGATCAGGAGCAAAATTAATTTTACCTCTTTCCTGCTGTTGCGCTCTCTACGGTTTATATAACATTTCAGGCGCTAAATTGTGCTGTAAGATAAACGACTGAATATTTGCCAAGAATTATTTCAGACGAAACCGAACAAAACTCTCTGCTTGTGTTAATGTTCCAGCATTTTCTTGAGGGAATTATTTCCTCTGTCTAAAGCAGCAACGTACAAATAGTGCTACGCACTTTACTGCGAACTTCTCTGAAAATAATTCTATGTATCTTATGATCCGTGTCGGATTAGCAAAATTTTTGAGAACGCTGTAACATAAGGGATCTTTATCCACACCTGACCTCATTCCTCTGCAGCTGGGCAGAGAACGAAAACGTAAATTTAAACATTTGTTACAGGATGTGCAATAGTATCTCGGTCACTAGCAAGTTGAATTCAGAACTGTCATGGTTCCAAATGCCGGCAGTCGAAATATACTGCACTCTCACTGTTCCATTTGAACAACTGTGAAAGCCGGGTCGCTGTGGAAGTGTCAAATGGTGGGAAGACCAAAGATTAATGAATTGGAAAGCGTTGTGGAAGGAAGCAGTTGTGGCCTAATCTGAGGATTCATCTCGTTATTTGCCTGGAGGAAATGAGGATAACTACCATAAACTTCAGTCGGCATGGCCGGTCGTGGGACCAAGATTTGAACCAGTTACCTCCCAAATACAAGTCTACAGAACTACCTGTATTTTGCACATTTTTTTGCACATTCATACAGAACTACATTATTTTCATATGAATATATATATATATATATATATATATGTTACACAAAAAATAACATTTTACGTGAATCTAAACACGTATGAAGAACATGGGCTTAATTTAATTTTCCATACACTAGCAAACCATGTTGGAAACAAAGGAACAAGCGTGTTAGTGTAGATGTCTATTCTCATGAGGGTCTTCATTACACTTTTTTTAAACATCCGTTTAAAAACAATTCGTAACTGGTTTTAGGTCGAGGACAGACGAAAGAATAAATCCTCCCCCTGAAGCTTTTAGTATTACCGTTAGTGGTCTTAGAATCACTTCAAAATAAACGGGTTTTCGCCACGCCTCTACAAAGATTTGCTTAAGGAGAAAAATTCTAATACCTGTTAAAATATTAACAAATAATAAATATGAAATATTATAAACGTAAAATAATATTCAACATTTTAAGCTCACTTTGACTGTATGTGCCACCTTCTGCAACGTTAAAATGTACACGTTTTGCCACAAGGTTTACATATATTTTTATGACTCTCAAAAGAAAATAATACTTATTATTACCCCCACATAATTGAACCGTTTTTCTTTACAATGCGCATGGACTCTCCTCTCTGCGAGATAGGGACTAAAATGCTATACATATTTTAGAAGAAGACAATCCTCATAGGGTTAACCAGCAATATCCATAACTGTGAAATTATGCAACAAAAGAAATATATGCGAAATTCCCCTTTACTCTGTACCGACGTAAAATGTTTGTTGGGTTTGAGGTTTTCGTTACGGCGGTTGTAAAAGTTACTGCCGTTGTCTTATGAAGATCCTTACTCAAATGTCCGAGTAGGTCTCTTTACCATTCTCTTCTTTCTTTTATAAAACCGATCACTTTCTATGCTGCAGACAAAACACTTCCACTATCCTTCTATTAAATGAAACTCCATGGAACAGAGTTTTCCTGCAGGGGGCACAGGGAATAAACCAGTCGAGAAATACTCCGCCATTTATGGAATCTCATAGTGCATTATCATGTTCACAAAGTCCTCATACTTCATCCTATTCTGAGCTACTCCATTCAGTTTACGTCCAATTATCTAGTGATTTTAAGATTAGTTCTTTAGTACTTTTCCCCAACTACACATTCATTTCTTACGCTCTCTCTTAAAGTTTCCCAATTAGAATATGGTACCAACCATCATCTCCATTATTCCTCCTACATGTTCTTCCTATTTGTTTTTCTCAGTTTGGTCAATCTTATACATCTCTCAAACAGTCAGTTTGTTAAATTTCTATTAGTGCATTTTTATCCAACTTCCAGTTACCTTGTCCATCTTAGTTACAAACACTCTCCTGTGTACTTAGTTTTCAAACACCCTCAATCCATACTTTTCATTACGCTTGGTGAACAAAGTAACAAATGCATATAAAAGAGCAGGTAAAGGGAGAGTTTTCTACGTTTAGATCCATAGACAGTGATTTGGAAAGAATAAGTGTTTGTAAGAATGGAGTGGATAGTAAAATTAATGTACTGATATTTATTTTATTGTTGATAAAGCGGAATGGCAAGTCCTGTAAACACTTGGAGTTACCCGGAACGATTCTATTGTATTAAATATTAATAAATTTAAATAATATAAATTTTAGAATATAACTAGAATGCATATAGGTAAATATAAAAAGGGACATAGTTGCGCAATAAATTCGCTTTGAAACGACACAGAAAATATGACACATGGAATTGGCAGTTTGAAAGTTTGTCGACATGCGCCTCTTTTTCTAGGGAACTTTGGGGGATGAAGGTCGTCTGTGGGTGAAGGCTTTTAAGCATCCGTGAAGGCAAGTTCTTGCACTTCCGAACAAAAAACTTAATGCGATAGAGGTTAGGTCTCTCACTGCCCACATTCTGAAGCGGTAGCGACATTATACACGTATCCACACTACTTCTTCGCCGTTCCGTAATGTCCAGTGGCATTTATGATTCAGCATAAATTCCGAAACAAAAACATCTACACAATACATACTACGATAAAAGTTACAATAGGGAAGGAAGGCCACAGCGTTGACACTTTTTGAATTGATGTGAATCCTCACACTTCATATGTAAATGCAGTTTCAGTTAAGAATAAGAGAATGCAGCAAAGCCGAAGAGGGGGATATTAAATTTTTAATAAGTCTTACGAGATATACAGAATTAGAAATATAAAATTTACTGAAGGGGCTAAATATTTACTAATGAAAAGTAAAAATAAATGACTCCAGAGAAAAGTTATTTTACCTTAGAATAACGGACATCACACTACAAGACAGAGGGACCGAGTGGTACATAAAATTAATCAAGATGTAGGAATGTTGTCGGAGGAGGCCTGATCTGAACATAGAAAAAAACAAAAGCAACAGAGTTATGGATTTTTAGGACAGAGTCGGAAATGCACCTCGTATATGAATGGACCCTTCGCCAGATAAAGTACATCACTACTCATAAACGCATAGAAGTACTTCAACTTCCAGGACAGGTTCGAAACTAGGACAGCAGAATTCCATCTACCTGGAACATATGTCCTTACTCAGCATGATCAATGTAATGGATCAAATTTTCAACATATTTTTTCGAAAGAAATGCCTTAGTTATTCATCTCATCTCATCTCACTTGTCACCCACGTCTAGACTCCAACTATATTTTACTATATATAATAACAAATATAATAATTCCCATTTTACCCGTATCTTTCAAAAAAAACTTTTATATATATAGATTTGTCCACTAATGTATAATTTAAATCACTAATTAGCTACCATCGACTAATGCTATTTTGCAATTTATTGTAAAAAATTAAAAAACTTGTGGGATCCCACAAAAATAGAAAAAGATTATGTAATACACATTAAATTTTTTAACTTATTTTTAAATATTGTGTTTATGGCCTGATGATGGTCGACTTCCTTTGAAACATGTAGCTATTGAATAAAACGATTGTGTTGGACTGAATCATTTCAGTGTTCGCAGCGCGAGTAGGCCTACCGCACATTTGGAATGTGTCTAGATCGATATGCAGTGCCACGTACCTGACAGAGTGCTCTTAGTTTTACCGTCGTTTGCTTCATACCCTCTAACAACTGCACACATAAAGTTGCTTTTTATGAGAATGTGTAATGAGCCAGTAGGAATGAAGCAATAGTGGCGTATTTTAATATCCTGGTAGAGTTTGAGCATGCTGGTCTACATTTCCTGACAAATACATTCATGACTTTGTTTCTGAATTCTTTAGTGTCTTATACGAAGGAGACAAAGCATAATTTTCTATTCTTTAACGATGAGCAAAACGTGAAACTAAATACTTATATTAAAGGTAAAGTTCTCCCTAGAATAGGTCACGAAGGCCCAGAGGGGGAGTAGCGGTATAGCTCTACTCTTTCTTTAACCCTGGCATTAGATGGGGTGGGTGGTCAACTCCACTCCCCGGCCGCTTTACCCCCGGGAAAGAGACCCGGTACCTATTTTATAGGAGGCTGGGTGGGCCCCAGGGCCGGTCTGGACGGGTGCGAAAAATCTCGCCCCTTCCGGGATTCGATCCCCGGACCGTCCAGCCCGTAGCGAGTCGCTATACCGACTGAGCTATCCCGGCCCCCCAATACTTATATTAGCAGGTTTAATAATGCGGATGTAACATATAACGTTACACGCTACTTCGTACGCCTTCTTAGTAGCAGGTTAATGTAGCGGTAAATCTCGAGGCCTGTATTGCCTAAAGCACTTGTTTAGGATCGGCCGAGTCATCGGCTAATTAAGTAAATCTTACTCCGACAAATGTACGCTGTTTATGTTATTTAACACAATTTTATTAAAAAAATGCCCGACATGTTTCGAACCAATTTATGGTTCATCTTCAGGGGCTCACTTTCTCAAATTACATCAGCTATATATTCATGGTACACATTAAAATGCAAGTTAAAATAAATGAATGTCAGCAACTGTGTAGTATTTTTAATTCTTTATCAGTTATTTTCCTGTTTCACTATTGGGTTGCTGGTGGCCCTGAAGATGAACCATAAATTGGTTCGAAACATGTCGGGCATTTTTTAATAAAATTGTGTTAAATAACATAAACAGTGTACATTTGTCGGAGTAAGATTTATTTAATCAAAAATAATGTACGGTGCAAGTAACATAAAGTTTATCGGCTAATATGACTAAAATTTTGTGGTTAAAACGTCTAAAACGCTATCCGGAACCGGAAAGTCTGAGTCAGTGGAACACATAAACAAAATAATGCGTGAAATGCAAATTTTTAAAATGTTAAGCCTGATGGTGCATACAGTAACCAATGGACTCCAAAGGGTTAGTGTTGAACAAGCTGCAGTCGTGGTTTGTGTAAATTCACTGTCTCAAGTCTGTCTGCAGACAAAACCAAAAATTTCTTAACTAAGAATAGCCCATTATCTGACCGCGATTCCGATCAGTTACGTCATAAATTTAACACGTTTCTAACCTGTCTATCCATCCAAAGTGTAGCTAAGCCACTGGTAGGTTGTCATAAAAATAGAGATTATTTTGCAGTTAGCCTACATTCCAAGAACATCTCTTCGCATGTGCGTGCAAAGTTAGATACTGACTTGTATTTGGATGGCTTTCTATGTGTCAGTCCGACAGAGGCAGATCAATGACAGAAAGTTGGGCAGACTTCATAGGCTTTACGAACAGGCTTCTCACATCGGACTATTGGAAAAGTGACACGTTGCATTTTCGCCTCACTTGTGTACGTGAAGATGAGAGATAACTGCGTCATTCGTCGGATAAAAACTGAATTAGGACTGATCTGAACAGGTGAGGAGAAAGCTATGACATTTTGTGTACTTCAGGGCACGATTCCGGTATTTACCAGGGAGAGGTGAATAGAACCACCATGATCAGGTATACAACTAACACACCAGCGTGAAATGTAACAGTAGTTGTCTTAAAGTAAACCATGCCCCGTAAAGAAGGAGGATTCCTCATTAATTACTGGAATTTTGCTTAAATAATTTCTGCAGTAAATATTATCTATAGGACTGAATGTAAAAATGGTTGGTCTATGTGGTGAAAATTTATTTTCTTACTGAGAAGTATACGTAAAACCTAAATATGATAGATAAATTGGAGTGAAGAAATTCATTAAAATAATTCTTCATATTATATTTATACAGAACACAGATATCATGAGATCTGCGCTTTTCTGGGGTATTAAGCGGCGTCGTGTGGTAATTGTTTACCGACGTTTCGGGACAACATATCGGTCCCATCTTCAAGGGTCAAGAGTCCTCGGACCGATACGTTGTACCGAAACGTCGGTAAACAATTACCACACGACGCCTCGTAATATCCCAGAAACACGCAGATCTGATTAATATCGCGGCGGAAGACTAAAATCAAGCACAGATATCATGTACAAAACCTAGCAGTTAAACATTCACACCTTGTAAATGTGTAAACAAAAGCAGGCGAATTTTTAACTTTACGTACATGCCGTTTTGTAGTAAGGAAAGGGAGTAAAGCTATTCGTGCCGCAAAACTTGGAATTTATGTGCATCCATAACACTGCATTATAGATCAAATCAGTAAGGAAAATACTGACTTCATTGAAAACTGCCCATTAGTGAATTATAAATACTGGGATGTGGGAAGGGTGTGTCGGAATTATGGATGCTGTTGTCATGTTTTTAAACACAGGCACTGGACAAAAATTTCCGAATAATTTACTGTCACCTACACATATATTGAATCATATTTCTGCTTTATATTCTCTGTGAGCTAATGAATATATTGTACGGGGAAAACAAATAGGAAAGGACTTTCTACAGGACTGCAAAAGATTGGCGTGAAATATTCAAGAATAATTCCAATTTTGTAGAAGGTACTTCATTTTCAGGCTTAAAATTACGATTTGAATTTTTAGTCTCAATTTCTAAAGGGCTCTGATTTGGGTCAGGCCCGTAGTGTAGGTGTAAGTGGGCAAAATGATAGATAGTTTCAATCGTCGTAAATTAGTCAACCGCTCGTCTTTGTTCTGCTACATTTTTTCATTTCTTGCTGCGTCAACTTTAAGTTTGTGTGGTATTATCCGACGATGAGATAAACCGGCAACTATGGCGACTGAAAACCAGTCACCGATGGACCACTGGCATTGCGTCTCCCTAAGGGAGGCACAGTGCTTAGATTATCTGTTGGCCTTGCCACTCCTTCATTCTAAATAAGTCCCTGATGATGGCACCCCGGTGCCGAAACATAGGAGTTTTATACTTGCTTCTGAATGTATTTTATTAAGAGCGTAAGTTGGTTAATGTAATGATTGTAAGAATATGCACGGTATGAATAACATCAAATTTGCTAATTACTGATATCAGCGTAAAGTTACGTTTCACTCACACTCACCACGTCTATGAGCTGAGACAATTTAAGCTTGATCTTGACGGTGAGGGCGTCGCTTACGTTGACAACGGGACGCACCAACTTGTTGTAGTTGCTGAGCAGGTCGTCGTACAGACGCTTGGCGTCGGGGTTGCCCGAACACCCTAAAACATGCATGTTACAATTTTAATCTTTGAGATTTTCCTCATATAATTGGTCTTATTATTTATTTATTACGTACACAAACCCAATGTTATAAAGCAAGCACTCTAACAACATTACACAATCAGATAAAATTTTTGTTGCTGTCTTTCAATACAAATTATATAGACACATTTTGTTGTGACGCAATGGTCCAACCTTCCAACGCTCTGGGATAGTTCTAGAACGTCAAACGTTGCGCCACTATACGGTAAGAACCAGGCTCTCGAACTCTGAGTCCGGGGACCTGATCCGGTAGCGTGCCACCATCTCTCGTATAAAAATAAACACTGCAGGGTCTGCGAGGGTTCAGACCCTACAAACTATCCTTCTCTAGGCTCGAAGGCATAGGTTTTTCTTTTAGTTTGAGAAAGAGAGCAACCGTGATTAGGTTAATTAAAAAATATATATATATTATTAAAAATGATACATTATTAAAATAAGGAGCGAGGTTTACCGACTATCTTTAAACTGACAATTCACTAAAGTCTAGCCCATAACTGTCCTGAACCACGACAGACCTTTGTTCAATTCAGAAATAAACCGTCCTACCTTGTAGATGTAATACGAAGGCGTAGACCATCAGCACGGCGTCGGGCTTCATGCCTGTGACAGTATGTCACCTCGACAATAGTAACGACTCTTAATAAAATCTGAATTTTGTATTATTACCGAGTGTGTGAGTAGGATGTTTGTGTCCAACTGCGTCCTTTATTTGAATGTTTAAAATCCTGCTAGATTTTTAAGGTCATAACAAATCTTTTGTTACTGGAGGTCAGTCAAACATGTACCTTTAAGTTCTTACAACTGAAAGTAGCAACATGGCAGACTTACAAACTGGTAAAGTGGTAGCAAAAATAGTGCCTTTTTGGCCTATATGATCCTGAAATAAATAAAAATCTAGTTATTCTAAAAATATGGAATACTTGTTTGGCGATTGTTTTATAGAATATAAATCACACAAAAAATGTATGCATGAGACCTGTCTTTATCTTTCGGTTTCATGGCAATAGCAGTTTATTATCGCATCCAGGCATGCGACGTTTGGTATGGCGCTAGGATATAAATACTACTGTACCTAAAAATTATATTCGAAATATTTCTGTCAGTAATTACAAATCTTGGTGACGGTGCGAAATTCTGGAACCATATAGGAAAATTTTGCGTAGACAGGCTACAGACTTAGAAATTAATTTCTCTAAATAATAGTAATTTTTATAATGATTATAATAATTATTAATAACCGCAACATATTCATAATAAAGATTTAATATGAGTATGCGAAGTTATGGTTACATACCCATGAGTGCATCATAAGATCGTCTAAGCTGAACTGAGTTGTAGAGCTGAATTATAAATATTCATTACCTAAACACGATGTAACAACGCAACATTTGTGGAACTGGAAGTCGACAGACATGTGAACATTTTAATTTTTATAACTTTTAAGTGATAAGGAAAGATAAGAAATTCCTGAGCTGAATGGTAGCAAATTTTACTTTTTTACTATATTGTTAGCTTCTTCGTGAATATAGTACGTTTATGTATGTATATTTTCTACATTCCTTTCCATATTCGTTTAAGCCCATTTAAACTTTGCTTCTGTTTCGAAGGCCGCTGTAATCACAGTATGCAGGACAGATTTAATCTTCTATACTCCCTTAAATATCGTTCTAACAGCTGGTTTAAACCTCTTTACTTGATTTCCCAAGCTGTGAAATGATGCAGTGCTGCGACACGTTGAAGAGGCTTTAATGAGATTGGATTTTGTAAGGCGAAATGTTGTGTGCAGTCGCAGTTACGAACAACTAACAGCCATCTCTCTTCCATTGTCCGGCACATCCGGCGTGGAGTACATAGAAGCATTGATCAAACAGTCTATTGAGAGATATACAGTTGCTGCCAATGTTTATGAGAGTGTCTCATTTATTCTGATACTTCCAACGCCAAGCGCCGCCTTCCAACCCTGCAAAGCGACACACATTTCGAAACAAACATTGAACCCATTAATACCTTTAATCTCATAACCAAATATTATTCGGGTGATCAAATCAAGGAGAATGAGGTCGGTGGGGCATGTAGCACGTATGGGTGAGGGGAGAGGTGCATACAGAGTTTTGGTGGGGAGACGTGAGGGAAGGAGACCACTTGGAAGGCCCAGGCGTAGATGGGAGGATAATATTAAAATGGATCTTCTAGAAGTGGGATGGGGGGCATGGACTGGATTGATATGGCTCAGGATAGGGACAGGTGGCGGGCTCTTGTGAGTGCGGTAATGAACCTTCGGGTTCACAAAACGCGGGGAATTTCTTGACTAGCTGACGACCTGCTAGCTTCTCAAGAAAGACTCTGCTCCATGGAGTTAGTTAGTAATGCCTTTAATCTGCTAAAAAGGTATCAATTCCCTCGGTGCTGAAATATGTACCACAATATTGAAGGCGTATGAAGGAATTGTGATTTAGCTCCATGCACTCTAAACTTGGTGGAAGTGACATACAGATTCACGCCCCTGCCGTTTTTTTACCGTGAAAATAAAGCCGGTGCCCATTGGATAGGAGGTTGGGGGGGGGGGGGGGGGGTTCCCCAACAGTCGGCCTGGATGCTGTGGGGAACAGAAATTGAATCCCGATTCCCCTGTCGCCCAGCCCATATCCTACTCAACTATACTGACTAATCTACTCTGGCTCCCGTTTGACGGCTTCAACTTTGTTAACTGAAATGATATTAATATTTCATTGAACAGCGAGAGATTTGAAATATCTAAATTGAGTAATGAAGAGCTTAATTATGTGCCCTTTTTGTTTATATTATTAAATTATATTAGATATAGTCCGGTTTCTCAAACTGTGGCACGCGTACCACTAGTTGTAAGGCAATAATTGTTAACTGGTACGTAGCTTTATTAAAAATTCTAAATATAAAAGAATATATTTTAAACAATAAAAAACTTAAGCCAAACATATTTGCTAATACGCAGCATTGGTGACATCATTATACGGTATAACTTATCTCCGCTGTCAGCCAGTCTTTCAAATTTTAGGTTTGTTGTTTAAAAACGAAACAAAATATCTGTTGTACACTAAAATTTTTAAATTTCATTTAGTGTTACAAAAGCAAAAAATCTGAGAACCTCAGATACGTAGAATCGGGACAGCCTACAGCATGCACGGGTGGTATCATCAGGTGAAAAATAAAGTTGCCCCTGTACACGACATGCAGATCTATGGAGGGTTAGAGATATAACTCCGCTCATTTTAACCTCGGTGCTAGGTGGAGGTAAGTGGTTAGCCTCCTGTTTCGGCCGCTTTAGCCCAACAAAAAGAGCCTTGTTACCCATTGGATAGGAAAATGTTTGAGCTCCCACACCCCTCTGGACGAATTGAAAGAAAAAATTCTGGCCCCATCGGAATTTAAAAATTTGTTAGCCAGCCCGTGGCCTTGTTACGTAAGGGAGATGTCAGAAATGCATATAAGATTTTAGTCGGGAACCTAAAGGGAGGTACAGTTTGAGATGCTTACGCCTATACTGAAGGATAATATTAAAACGGATCTTAACGAGAGAGTGTGTAACGCTATCGACTGTCTTCGTTTGATTCCAAATAAACAGCTGCGATGGGCTCTTGTAAAAGTAGTGTTATGTAACAAGGTAAGGATAAATTTGTCCCTGTGCAGAGCATGAAAGTGCAAGTGTGATTGGAGGTATAGCTCTACTCATTCTTTATCTCGGCACTAAATGGAGAGTAGTGGTCAGCTTCACCCTAGGTACCCACTGAATATGGGGTAGGTGAGCCCCCAAAACCGAGGTCATGCTTCAGGAAGAGATAATACACTCTTGCCCAACCAAATCTTACCAAGAATCGTAGAGCCCGTAGCCTAGTCACTGTACCGACGAAACTGTCCGGCTCAAAGAATGGTCAGGCTGTAACAGCATCGGCGGTAATTGTGTTCCTGTATCAGTTTTTGTGTGATCTAATTTTATTCCAATTTTCTTGATGAAGGAAATATATTATTATCTTACAAAGATCAGAGTCTTCTGGAAAGTGACGCCAAATATTTTTGTGTTTTTCCTTCTCCCCCTTCGGGTCCCACTCTCTCTCTCTCACTGCCTGTCTCACAAATACGTGTCCCTCATTCATCTCCGTCTTACCTTACCCTGATTTTTCCAATGCTTATTATTTTTTACTCTTAAGTGTTGGTAAATTTCTCTCATATCTCCGAAAATGGTAATATTCATAGTCATTCCGTTAGAAACTCAAATCTCCCGTATGATTTTAACTTCTTAATTTTTTTACTTTTCATAGCGTTTTGCCTAATATTAGGTTCTTGGGTGATCAGGCTATGTGAAAATATTTCTTTAATTCAATTACATGCTTCGTCTATTATTTGTCTTCTCAAATTATATTCGAGCCTTATTACACAGTCACTTTTCATCCCTAATGAATTTTGCTTGTGTTAGATATTAAATATTGAATAAGAAAACGTAACATCCTTCCGGGATATTGCAATTTTCTCTCCTTCGTTCTGTGTTTGCTCTGTTTTAGGTTTATTAACTTTACATTTAGTTTCCTCTGTAAATTATTGCATTTTCAATTCAACTTTCAATTAAATGAATCTGTTAATGTTTGCCATGCCGATTTTCTGTGGTTTTCGTTTTGTAGTTTCAGGTTCTGCACTTCGTCATTTTCCTTTTGTGTAGAAACGTTTTATTTATTATTAATTTAAATAATAATGAAATAATTTGAAATTAAAATACGAACTAAATTAAAGCAGAATCCGTTTTTGTCAAACAAAATGATTAACATTTCAGAATACTTTCAACCTATGTCGAAAAAAAATTAAAAAAGCAAGTAAAGATAAATGGAATTACAATGGAGGGAAGGTGGGAAAACAATTATGTAGCCGTGATAATTACATATAATTACGTAGTTTTAAAAAAGCATATATATTTTGCTTTGATTTCATTTCCTCTAAACAAAGGCTTAGGAAAAAGTACAGTCTAAAAGTGACAAATTTTTTAAATTATTGCTATAATACGTAAGCTTGCGTATTATGTATGACCTCTCTTATTAAATCTGATTGTTTGGAATCTGATGGGCATTGTTGGCTACTATGTATTTAAAATTTCATTTTATTTTTATGACCATACAGGAAATGTGTCTAGGATTCAAAATGATTAAGGGTCAAACACGTGGACAAGATGAAATAATGATTTGTCTTCATAAGTAAGGCCACGGGTATTAAAAATCCCTCGCCGTAATAACCAGCATTTCACATCTTTTTGCACAAATGTCAGATGGGAAACCCAATAATAGATCTGGAATAAGGTACTCGTATATGAAAGAATGTAGACAGAACAAGGTCTTCCCACAATCCTTTGTTACTCTATTTAAAGCGCAGTTTTGATATTCAATAACATTCTATTAGAATATCCTATAACATTCCGACGTTTATTAAATGGATGTCGGGAGCCTTTTTTCGGGTACAAAGCAGCCGGAGCGTGAAAATGACCACTAATATTAATCTAGGGTCTAGTTAGGAATTAATTGAGGTAGGCCTTCGCTTCCCTTATGCTTTCCTTTGTCGTAAACAAGGGCAATGTTATTGTTTCCTTAAATAAACTTTATAAAGAATTTTGCTCTAAATTGAACTGGCTCAGGATATGGGTCCAGTAGTAGACTTACGTAGACAGTCTAAGAGGCCTTCTAATCCCACGTAAGGTTCGTAAATTTTTGGCTGTCTTCTTCTCGATATATGCTAGATTTACTGCTTACTTGCTGGGCAGTTATTTGCTTTCTGAGACAAGTGGCTACGTAACTATACACTTAGTTGTTCACTTATCTGTTTTTCTAGGTTTATTTATGAAACTGGTGTTTGAATCAGTGAGATAGTCAGTCAGTCAACCTGTTAGGTTGAAAATAACCATGTGCTTGTCTCTCGCTAAAAGATCATATGCTTAACCAAATAATAAAAAGAAGATAAAACATTACGGAAGATATTGAGATATGAATGTCAAAATAGACAGCCCAAATGGATAATAAGTGACTCACAGAGAACCTGCAGTATAAATCCGATGGAAGAAGAGAAATATAAATTGATGTACTTAAAAGAATCGCGGGAAGAGTAGAGACTGACTAACACACGTAGCCATTTAATATAACAGGACTGCATGACAACTTCCTAACTGAAGCAAACTTGCAACTTCAAGATAATCCCTTGGGAGAATTATATTAGAAATGAAGAGGAACACAAGCGGATTGCAAATTACCTGATATGAACAGGATCCACATGAGAGCCAGAAGGTTCCTCATCTTCCGCTCTGCAGACTCCTCCTCATGATGACGTCAGCAACGCCGTCTTGGGTTCCGTCGTGACGCCCATCGTTTCCGCCACATCCCCCTACGAAAAAAAAAAACTACTCATTTTCCAAAACACACAAAGGCGTACACATATCAAAAGAAAATCCCGTTCTCAGACCCGCCATTTTCATGGAATTCCTCAGATTCTCCTCTTGAATACTTTAGTGCGGATTCTTCTAAACATATAATACCGGCTTTCTACAAAACAAACTTCATGTACAGTGATTTTGTATTAAGTGAGATGTTTCGGAACCTTCAGCGGTTTGCAGGATAAAGTCTCTCAATTTAACGTTCTCCCCTTTCCATTTATACTTTTTACAATTGAGACCTATGATTAGATATGTACAATTTAAGTGAAGGTACTTTGTACTTGCCAAGCATTCTGCGTAGCTTGTTATTATTACACCTCTCATGTATTTTTCTACGTATTCTGTTTCAGTTTCCCTGTTCATACGTAAGAAACAGCTAGCCTATAAATTAAATTACAGAAGATATGAATTAACAACTTATATTACACAGTCACTTCTGAAGTTTTTTCTTTATGGTCAACAGCAGCCTTCTACACGTGGGTGATAATGTAAAAAACGGCTAACCCCAAAATGGACCAATTTTGTCAGTTCATGATGTCGTTTTCATGTAATTTATACGTGATTTGACAACAGAAATTAAATAAACCGCTCTAAAATTTGCTTCTTCACAACTTCCACAACTGTACGTTTCTGCTGAATGTCGTGGAATTATCCTAGCTAGTATTCTCGAAACCTTTGCTTCATGTTTCACAAAGATAAAAAAGCAATCACATTACAGGCATTGACAGGCCCTTAGGGTTCCAGGAGGTTGAGGCTCCCAGATTTCTAGACAATCGGCACATGAAGGTGGTAAGGTTGTCAGCCCTACGCACCGACCGCCTTTACCCCCCCCCCCCCCAGGAAAGATTCCTGGTACTCATATCTGTTAGAGGCTGAGTCGACCCTAGGGCCATAGTGCGACCGAAACGATTATGTCAATGAAAAATTCTAGTGACACCATCGGGAATCGAACCCGCGACGTTCCGGCTTGTAGCGCAGTGCCTCAACCAACTGCGCCACCGCGTGCCCCCGTTTCACAAAGATAGGGCTATTAATTCTGAAATATTAGTGCTTTGACTATTCTCCTCCAAACAAATGTCGGAGTACCCTTTTAAAATTGGACACGTTTTTAGGATAATGATTAACTCTTAGTCAGTGCATGTTATTCAAATCCGTAAGGATGAAATAAGCAGAACATCATGACCACATGGAGAAGATAGGAAATAATTACAAAATTTTAGGCCCAAAACAAGCAGGTAAGCGGCTACTTGGTTGATTACGATTATGTGGCAATTTAATATTAAAATTTTCTTAAAGAAATAGTGAGTGATAATGTGAACTGGAATCAGCTGGCTTAGAACCGTTCAGTCGCACACTTTTGTGAAAGTCCAGATGAACATTCCTTTTGCTTCCAAGGTAAAAATTTTCTCGACCAATTAAGCGATTTCAGATCTTTAGGAAGAAATTTTCTCCATCGAGTTACTTCTGACGTCCTAAATTATGCATTAAAATTTGGAAAAGCAATTTAAAGATTTAAGTAACGACCATCAGCATCCATAATTAGCCCTTCAAGGTGTTATGCATATTCAAATCCAATCATCTGTAACGAAATTTTAGAGCAAGTTTATTTTTAACAAATTTGAATAAAATGGATGTCTTCTGTGTTTTGAGGTGTAGAATCTGCAGTTTACACCAATATTTCGAAAGAACTTGCTGTATCCATGTCCAGACAGAGGCGACTCTCACTCTGAAGATGGAAGCAGCACGTTCCAAAGTAACGCCATTAGTAATTTGCGATCCTACACGTTGTCAAGACCCAGAAGACTATCATCTGGTATATATCTGCTCTGGAGGACTGGAAACCTCTAGAATCAACGTCTGTGCTTTAGTATGCCTGTCCTTTGTTCTGTCTGTCTGTCCGTTCTCTATTCCCCCTTTCAATTATGGACATCAACACTATAGATACGATTTCTCACAACTTGCTGCGAAACATCATGAAATCGGAAATGAGTCCACCTCATTGCGCTGTGAAACCTTGTCTTCATGAACAGAGATGTGGCGGGACTGAGGATTATGGAAGTGCAAATCTCTACCCCACTGTCTTAGGGTTTTTACAAATTTCTTTTCGCACGCCTATTAAGGCCTTGAAAATTGATGATATTTTAAGTAAAGTGAAAAATATTCATATAACATGCCGACTGCGCAAAAAATTTTAGTTAAATTCTAACAGAGGAACCGTTGTCACTTTGCATTTCAAAATCTTATGCTGTCACATCTAAAATCATTAGTAGACGTTAATATCCTACATGGTCTGATACTTCGGAAACCTACAAAAAATTCCCCAGAAAATTATAACTCTTATGCTCTTTATTCTTGTAGAATATTACGTTGTGAGCGCAGTTACTAATATACTGAATTAATTGTTAAGGCAAAGCAAAGTTACGCGAATAGCATGGTGCCCGTTAACTCACGTTAACGTGTGACTGAAGTAGAACTGTTCTGTAACATGCCAAGCAGGCACTGAAAGAAGATAGAGATATAGCTCTACCCATACTCGAATCCGGCGCTAGAAGAAAGTGGGTGATCAGCGCCATGCCCCTGCTACTTTACTGTCGGGAAAGAGATCCGGTACCCATTTTACAGGACGCTGGGTGGGCCTCGGTGCCGATCTGAATGGGTCCGGAAAATATCGACTCCACCGGGTTAGAACACCAGACCGTCCAGCCCGTAGCGATTCACTATACCGATTACGCTATCTTGTCCGCCAGCAGGTACTATACTGCCTATATTATTCGACAGTGGATTTTGTTTAACATTCCTCTTGTCAAGCATCGTTCACCATACGAATGCGGATCCGAACTGGTGATTCACTGCCGGTTTACTGTCGGCATGCTAGAGTGAGTATGACAACACCTACCAGTGTCTGCACTACGCGTCACAATAGACACAGTGACAGACAGAGTACTGCATGTCTCTAAATTAGGTGCAATAATGTTACCTACAGTGGGTTAAGAGCATTTTTCAGTAATTAATATGACGTGAAATAATCTTTTTCTTTAAAATATTCTCAAAAGTTTCTTGATCCTTTATTCTTGGGTTCTTAAATTAAGCTTTTTAAAATGCGTAGGGTTGAATGGTCTTCTGATTTAAATGGTTAATTGGAACGGATAAGGAGGGATGCAGTTTTCACACAACTTGTACCAGGATTATCTTGGGAGGACTCTGAGAAACTACGAAAAATCTCGCGAGAATATTCCAAGTAGTATCCAGAAATTCATTTTAATAGACACAAAAATAATACTTTCATATCAAAATATAGACAGGTAGGCAGTAACGCAAAGGGAATCAAAGGAACCTGTAGTCCTAAGAGAAGTAATATCCTAAATTATTTCATAGAAAACGTTGTCTTTTGAGAACCTGAGAATAACACAGCTGGTTAAGTTATTTCTCGCAAATTTTTGGAAACCGGATTCTCATTAAATTGCTAGTTGTGGGTTTTTCGCAGCTGTGTAGCTGAGGATTACATTATTCTAGGATCTGATCGTGCTTAATAGGTAAACAAATCCCGACGTTTCGGGGCAACATACCTTTGTCATCTTCAGGGGTGGAAATATTTCCGTGGACAGTTCGTCGCCTCGAAAGGTCGGGATATGCTTACCTGCTGACGCAGCTGTATGCCCCTGAAGGACAGAATCCTCATTCAATAAAATGTCGATCAGTCTCCGCCACTGGAAGGCGTTATGAGCTAGCTGAGCCCAGCCTACACTTTTGTTTCGTTCACACCACTGTTAATATTACCTTCACGTATATTCACAGATGTCTCAAGTTGACTTTTCAATCCAGGTTTTCAAATTATATTATTGTACCTAATGACCGCAATGACATACTTTAAATTTTCCATATTTTAGACGAACTCACTTGCAATAAATAACATTTAACAGGATTTCAATGTGATAGTAAAAAGGTATCGCAAGGCAAATCCGTCGAGAAATACAGATCTATTTTACACAGAGCATATATCCGTCTCGATTAGCAACCACAAATACTTAAGTACTTGTCTAAGTTTTAAAGATGGAGAGACAACACACTACAATCGTGTATTTTTGTAACAGCTAGAATTTTTATGTGAATTTCAAAATATTTTAACAACTATTTTAAAGCAATCCAATACAATAAAATACAATGAAGGTATTGGGATATAAAGACAGTACTCTCTTATATCGCTTGATAACATGTATTTGGTTTCGAATCTCACTCCTGGCGTGGGTGTATCTTTGCTTGTTTTCTTTGTTTGTGTTGTCCTGTAAAGACGAAGGGCTTGCAACAGGGCGATTCCCCGTCCAAGGAACCCTAAAAATATTTATAGAGAGTTTATATCTCAGAAAATTTGATACGTTGGGCAGCATTTGCCTGTAAGCTTTGTTGAAGAAGAGAAGGAAAAACTATATAATTATTTGTCAAGTAAGCAGAAAATATCTAAATTCGGTAGTAAATGTGCACTTTTTGGCTTATATATTTTTTTTCTTCTTCTCACTGCTGAACAAAGGCTCGCGCCAGGGTACATGACAGCTGTCAGCCACCAGGTGTCTTCCGTTTTGAAGGGTATGCTTCCAAGAACAAAGGCAAGAGATAAATGTGAAAAATTTAAGAGCTCAAAATCTACTGCAAATTTCAATAAATACAGTAAAACAACTGTTTTCTCTGTAGGATTACATTCTGAGTCTTCATAACGGAATATCATGTTGCTAACTCACAGCGTCTGTTTGTACCTAGCCATACCGCCAATGTTCCCGTTAATTAGCATCCGTCAGACCATGGCTCCCAATTGCAGATAACAGCCCAGAACACTCTGCCACAACAAACCGAACTTTGTACAGGAATCAGAATTTTAGGAGAATATTAAACGTAGATTAATTTACGAAATCATCCTGTGCTCTTCGGTTCGGAATCTTTTGTGTTCCCTTTCCCATCTCCATCTTCCAAAATTAGAATCGTCTTGTTACTAACTTCTCACATTAGGTCGTAAAAATTCTGTTCTACGGTGTTCTTCTTACGACTCTTCTCTATTCTTGAAACAACTTAATTTAGTCCATCGGAATACTGTCATCTTTTTGTGCTATGCTGCTTTATATATTGATGTTCAAGTGTTTACTCCGACCTCACAGAAACCACAGTCGACGCTCGAATATTACTTCAACTTCAATGCGGACCTCACAGAGAACACACAACATAGTGACAATGGTTGATCTGGCAAACAGGATGTGGGTCAATCACTCGCTCACACACAAAAAATGTATTAATGTAAGGCAGACAAATAGAACAGCATCGCTCAAAAACTAAGAATCCGTTACTTTATGCAACGGGTAACAAATAGGGGCTAGAGACTTCAGTCTTCTTGTCCGCTGCATTAAACAGAAAGGCGCTGACTTCGTTATTAATGTCCCGCCATTTACGTGATCCTTTCAGTAGACTGATTCATAATAGTTATTTCAGCACTGACGACTGCACTTAGTCTCCTCCTGCACTGATCACAGGCGTGATTCATAACACGGGAAATACATCGTTATAAATGAAGCATTATTACATACAGTTTCAGAACATGTTTTATATAACACTGATGGATCAGAGAGAGGACGTAAATTATGACCTTTTAAAGTCCTACTGTAGTAGATAACGTATGAGGGCACGATTATGAGCACTCTGCTCCGTGGACCTAACCTGTGATATATTGTGGGATTTCTTTAAAAAAATACTTCTGTCAAAACGGACCAAGAAGCAGACCACTGAAAGTGAGTGCTAAATATGTCCCCGAGAGGACCTCAACACGAATTCTTACCACGGTGTCTCGAAATATTGGTGTGTACTGTGAAGCCTCTTTAACCTACCCTCCTGCCTTAAGCGCATTAAAATAAAAGTGTTAATTATTTTTCATTTTTATAGTAACTACATGCTTAACGATTTGTCCCGTAAATTCACATTCCACGCGTGATATTTCTGTACAATTTTCAGAACACGGGTATTAAATGAGGCATTGTCTCTTATTCGTAATTTTTCATTTATTCTGCTGCTGCATTTCTCCTCCCAAGCTGTCGGAAACCACTGCTGTTGAGTAATATTTGCCTGGCTCTCAATTCCACAACTTTTTCTTTATGCTCAAAGTTTATTTCGTATAACTGCCTCATTCTCAGCCCATTCCACGATTTCACTAACCTACGAGTACCTTCCTTCCTTCAAGTAAAATCGTAAGCTCATTTGAATATTGTGCTCTCTGTGTGCCGTCTTTTGAGTCTTGAACCACATCACAGACTTTTACGTAAATGCTATCTACTTCACATATTTCGAGGCCATCCCACAGCCTAAGTAAGGTAAAGCAATCCCATACAGGCCTAGGAAGACCCTTAGGGCTCCAGGAGGTCGAGGCTCCCAGGTTTTTAGACAATCGGCACATGAAGGTGGTAAGGTTGTCAGCCCTACTAACCGGCCGCCTTTACCCCTCACGAAAGATTCCCGGTACTCATTTCTGTTGGAGGCTGAGTCGACCCCGGGGCCATAGTGCGACCGAAACGATTATGTCAGTGAAAAATTCCAGTGACACCATCGGGAGTCGAAACCGCGTAGTTCCGGTTTGTAGCGCAGTGCCTCAACCAACTGCGCCACCGCGTGCCCCCCACCGCCTAAGTTCTAATCGCAATTTCCTGTGATCAACAATATAAGTATGGTGGATACGCAAATCTTTGAGGCGGAAACGACACAAACACAATGTACAGTGGAGTCCTGAAAATATTTACGGTAATAGAGTTTGGAAAATAAGGAAGTATGACTTTTGTTCTGACACTGTGAGGAAAAGAATGCAAAGGAAATAACATGGTGCCCATGGGAATATTGTCTTTAGACTTCGACCTGTTGGCCATAACTAATTAATCACTAGAGACACTAACGTGAAATTTCGTACGGAAATAGATCATAAACATATATATAAAATACATGTGACATGTTACGAGTAAGTCAAGAATTCGACGAAGCGACACTTTAAAATTATATCCGCTAAACTCAATGTACGTAAGTAAAGGGTTGTCCAGGCCGTGCCATGGCTCAGGCGGTTGATCGCCGGTCTCTCACCGCGGAGGCCCGGTTTCGATCCCTGGTCAATCCATGTGGGATTTGTGGTGGACAAAGTGGCACTGGGACAGATTTTCCCCTGTCAGTTTAATTTCACCGGTGCTCCATTACTTGGAAAAATGAAAAAACTAGTCATCTTCACCACAGGGTTGCACTATAAGCCTCAAGGCTGCGGTGCGTCCGTAGCATCTGCTGCGGGGCCCTTCACCACAAAAAAAGGTTGTCCAAAAAATAAAACAAAAACCGGCAGTAATATTTATAAATATGTAGGACTACAAATATACGCACTAGGAGCATTATAAGAGACATGTGTGGAGAGTTTCCTCTGAGTACGGAATTGTAAAATATTATTCACTTCTCTGTTTGGCCAATTTAGTATATTAAATATGTACTGAACACTAGCATAAAATACAAAAAATTAACTAACATAGATAGATAGATATGCCGATCCCAGTGGCCGTGCGGTCTAAGGTGTGGGTCTTCGGCCGCTCGCTTACTAGGATCGTGGGTTCCAATCCCACCGGGGATATGGATGTTTTTCTGTTGTGAGTGTTGTGTGTTGTCAGGTAGAGGTCTCTGCGACGAGCTGATCACTCGTCCAGAGGAGTCCTACCGAGTGTGGTGTGTCTCAAATGTGTGTGATCATGAAACCTCGACGAAACGAGGAGGCCCAGGCCCATATAAGGCTGTCGAGCCATACAAAAAAAAAAAAATAGATAAATAGATAGATGGATGGATGGATGGATGGATGGATGGATGGATGGATAATATAAAGAGGGTTTGCGAGCTGTAAATTAATAGGATATTTTAAAGGCCTCAGAGAAAATGCGTCAAAATATGACAGTTGACTAATTTACGAGAAGCCGAACTTCAGATATAATATTAAGAATGATGAGGGGGGAATTTTTGTAATATTTTTGAAGACGTAATGTTATTTTATACTCAGTGAATTATTAAACACTGTTTTCGGTTCGGATACTATTTTAAATGGGGCACTCTCCAGTATTCCAAAAAAGCAATTGGCTTATTTAGACGGACTTCGAAGTCATAGAGCAACAAACACATTCCAAACGTCAAGCAAGCATGCAAAACTTGTGCTTGTGTTGCCAGCTTAATCTGAATCTCCTCTGATGTTTCTGACAAGACAAAGTTGCGACACAGCATAGTCGACGAGTTTCATAACCAAGTACTGTGTAATTGCTGGGCCCGCTTTGTCTGGGGCGCTCTTAAAGGGAACATACTTACATCTTTACGTACTTCACATTACATTGCTTACCAGATACATTGAAATTAATGCCCTTTCCATATATACAAACAAACTTCTGCAATTAAAGAAAAAGGCAAAAACATGCAGTGAATTACACTGCTGACAATGACAGGAGATGTGTGGTGCAGTGGTGTGCAGACATCAATACTAAGTGGATTACAGTGGCGTGAAAGGGTATAATTGATTTACAGCTTGCACAGCCGTACAATCATAGATTACTGTGGCTTACTAGCAAACTATTGATTTACGGCTGACAGTGACACTTGTCATACCATTACACATGGGTTACAGTGGCGTCCATGCATGTAGCAATAACATAGCTACTATGGCGTACGTTTAGGCTCCCTATATCAGTCCTTTTCCCGGTGATCGAGCGGTATAAGGAGCAGGTCTACGGCCACTGGATTGCTGGGATTGCGGGTTCGAGTCCCGCTGAGGGCATGATACTGTTGTGATCTGTGACTGTACTGATCTGTTGTGTGTGTTTTGTGTTGTATAGGTAGCGACGTCTGCGACGAGCTGATCACGCGTTCAGAGGAGTCATACCGTGTGTGTGTGTGTGTGTGTGTGTGTGTGTGTGCCTAATTGTGTGTGATCTAGAATCATAAACAATGAAGCGGCCTAGGCCCGAGTTGGGCTGTTGCGCCACAAAAATTCATTCCTTGAAAAATTATATGGCTCTAATATATTAGTGTTTGTGATTTGTAGTTTCTAGGGGTGTGTATTTACAGGGCTATTGTCTAAATATAACGTAGACAACTGATAGCAGAGGATCACATAAATCAATGAAACGTGTTTCAGAATTGCTCGTCTATATCGGTGATAACAGATGGCAGTAGTGGGCCTGTACACCAGTGATAACAGATTGCATAAGTGCTCATATATACCAGTGATAACAGATTTCAGAATTGCTCGTATATATAGCTGATAACGGATTGCAGTAGTGAATATATACACCAGTGATGACAGACTGCACAGTAGCGCATGAATTGAAGAATTGTGCGTGTATGTGATTAAATATGGCAGACCTGCTCATATATACCCCTGATATAAAACGGCAGAATTGCGCATTGTATCAGTCAAAATAAACTGTACACGTTTGCATACACTGGGAGTTCAATTAAAAAACGTAGAGGCACAGCGAGCTTAACGGCTTTCATTTCCGCATACAATATATTTATATATATATACCTTACCGGATGTTAGAGAAAATGTTGGAAATAACCTCCTTCAACTCTCAGGCATCCTTTATTTCGAAGGAAGTAAATTACTGGGAAACCGTATTCTAAATTTTCTACGACAATTTTTATACGCTTTCTTCCTTACATAGATTTCGCAATGATATTCCTCTGTACCATACTGTATTACATACAACCAAATAAACAAGTGCTTAACACGTCTGTTACAAACACGAAATTAAAATTGACTGTGTGAATAAAACGATGCAATGTAACTTACGCACACCTAAAAATCTGGCAGTGTGCGGGTCAGGTTGCTGCCGTTAAACCTCCCTTGCAGTATCGACAATTTTTGGATAAGAACTTCAAGTAGTATTAAATAATATATTCACCAGATATCAACCATTTCTGTGAGTTAAAAGAGGTAATTTACAACACCTAATCAAAAAACGATAAATTATATTATATGTTACATATGTTCTATAAGGAAATATACAGCCGTTGCTTGCTGTGCGTCTGGTTTCGGTTTTCAATTGAACTCCCTTTGTATACGGTTATAACAGACTGCAGAGTTACACAGATATAACTAGTAACAGAGTGTATGTCATACATACACGTCTGAATCTATGAAAAAGAACACTGCACTTAGAGGAATTAGATAAATTTCTCTTCAAAGCAGGTTCCTTCAAGACCCAAACACTTGTGTCTCTCTTCACGTCAATAGTGTAAATATCTATAAAATTCAATTTTTGAATTGTTAACAAGCGATCCGCTGAATTTTTAACACCTATTTTTACATCTTTAGTTTCCGTTAAATTTGTGAATTTACAATAATACTACATCTGGTGAGGTGAGATTCTGTCATACTACATATGGAATATTGTATTTGGATAAAAATTGCCCCTGAAACAGCAGGTTCACTGTCATGGTGAATTTATTATTGGCCTATTTATTAGTATTTTTCGACCCTATACAATAAACACATTTCTCTCCGCACTTCTGAATTGTGGCGATGTAAGATTGTGCCCTAGTGCAGTGCTCTCGCGGTGTGAAACGCTCTTGTATTCGGAGAAAACAACAGGAACCCCTTCGGTTTTCATGGGAATTTTGCGCATTTTTTCGAGATCGGAAAGTAAAGGACTTCCCTTTTTTGTGATTGGCCCCGCAGCAGATGCTACGGACGCACCGCTGCCTTGAGACTTATTATGCTACCCTGTGATGAAGATGATTAATTTTTTTCGTTTTTCCAAGTCATGGAACACCAGTGGAATGAAATTGACAGGAAAACCGAAGTACTCGGGGAAAAATCTGTCCCAGTGCCACTTTGTCCACCACAAATCCCAAATGGACTGACCCGGGATTTTTTTTTTTTTTTTTTTTTTTTTTTTTTGCCTTTCCGGGATTTTCCCTTTGATCCATTTTGTACTGTTTAAATCCTTTCGTCCTTCATGTCACTTACATTCCATATTACTGTCCTTACAACAAACACAACACAAACATCAATGCCCCCGGTGGGATTCGAACCCACGATCCTAGTAAGCGAGCGGCCGAAGACCCACGCCTTAGACCGCACGGCCACTGGGATCGGCAGGGATCGAACCCGGGCCTCCGTGGTGAGAGGCCGGCGACTAACCGCCTGAGTCATGGCACGGCCCTATCACACGCATATACGATGGCCACCAACAGTAATAGACTGCAGTGGCGCATGAGTACTGTAACACCAGATGATAAATTATTTTTATACACAAAGCGAGTTTCCAGTCCGACACTTTCTTATGCTACTCGTAGACGATATAAAGTACACGTTTGCAGCGTCATCAAATGGCGCTGTTGGTCTTCGACATTAGATAAGCTGTCGTGTATTTAATATTTACAATGAAATCAGAGGGGGAACCAACAATCTTATCTTCAAGTTTTATCGAAAAAACAGAAAATGATTCTAAAATCACGAGATTTTTTAAATCGGTGTTCAATTTGGCACCGACTCACAGAAAGACTTCTGTCCGGCAATTTTAGCTAAAAAAACAAGTATAAAAGTTCGAACACGCCCCTTACTCACTAGATCTTGTCCCACGGGGCTTTCTTCTTTTCCCAGAATCGAAAATGTTGCTCCGAGGAAACTGTCCGTCAAAGAAATACATCTAAAAGCAACCAGCAGAGTTACTTAAAGTACCCTCACAAGTCACTTCAGAGAGTTCTTCGCAGTTTGAAAGCCTCGTGTGGAGCCGTGTGGAGCTTTCGACGGAAATTACTTTGAAGAGGATATTATGCAGATAAAATAATTTAATTAATAAATTAAACCCTTGAAACTAATGTCGTTATTTAAAGCCACGCTTCTTATTTAAAATACATTTAATGGCATCTTTTCTTTTTGTGCTGAAGGACCCCTCAGCGGATGCTACGGACGCACCGCAGCCTTGAGGCTTATTGTGCAGCCCTGTGATGAAGATGATTAGTTTTTTTTCTTTTTTCTAAGTAATGGAGCACCGTTGGAATAAAACTGACAGGGGAAAACCGAAGTACTCGAGGGGAAAAAATTGTCCCAGTGCCACTTTGTCCACCACAAATCCAACATGGACTGACCCGGGATTTTTTGTTTTCTTTTGTTTGTCCAGGGTTTTTCCCCTTTGGTCCATTTTTGTACTGTTTAAATCCTTTTCGTCCTTCATGTCACTTTACGTTCCATATTACCGTCCTTATACAAAAAACACAACACAAACATCTATGCCCCCGGTGGGATTCGAACCCACGATCCCAGTAAGCGAGCGGCCGTAGACCCACGCCTTAGACCGCGCGGCCACTGGGATCGGCGGGGATCGAACCCGGGCCTCCGCGGTGGGAGGCAGGCGACTAACCGCCTGAGCCATGGCACGGCCTAATGGCATCTTCCTACCTACTCCGACTTCTGTGCGATTTATTTCCTTAATGCGTCCCATCTAAATTCCGTACGCATTTCTCTTGTCTTCCACATGCCACTTGCCCCACTCATCTCATCTGCCTTGATTTTATTCTCCTATTATTATTTTGCAATAAATTCAACTTCCAGTTTCCTGTTATTTAAAGGCGTGGCACTGCCGAATACCTCTCCTTAGTTTTTCAGTCGGTCACTGTATTAGCTGTACCGCTTAAGGGTGTACTGTGAGAAATCATAAAACGCCTACACTAATTTGGATCGTAATAGGTAAGATACTGTAAAAGAAACGTGCAATTGTGAGACAATATAATTTTAGGCGCGTCTGCAAAATTGCGAAAAGCGACTATTAGATTCCTGTCTGTCTTTCTCTCTATCCGTCCGCATTGAGCGACTCGGCTCCCACTGGACAGATGTTTGTGAAATTTGATATTTGACTATTTTTCGAAAATCTGTCGAGAAAATTCAAGCTTCATTAAAATCTGATAAGAATAACGAGTACTTTGTATGAAGACCTACATACATTTATGATAATATCTTATTGAATTTTTCTTAGAATAAAAAATATTTGGGACAAAGTTGTACAGAAAATCAAAACACACCTTTTATGTTCAATATGTTTCCGAAAACTGTTCCATTTATTAGACATGTGAAAAAATATGGTAGAAACGGACAGGCCGCAGATGACAATATAATATGGCGCATGCCCTTTGCATGCTGGTTAACTAAAGTTACAGACACACGCTCAGAATATGTAATAATTATTGCTATGCCACGGCAACAATGGTTAAGCTTCGATGTTCCCTTATACATGCATTGTCTGTCTTGTACTCTTTTGATTTTGAGAATTTTTGGGACATGCGGTATAACTCAAGCTTAAGAGAGGAGGAGTGCATCGATTGACTGATAGCTTCCTGGATCAACCTCTAGGATATTGAGTTGGAGAATCTGGTGGAATGACTGACAGAACCAGAGCGACATCTTGTTCGCTCGCCTGTGAAGAGAGAAACATAGAACAATGTACGACCCCAGGAAGTCTTTTGGCTTTAGAATTGCATCCCACTAAACAAACAAGCATTGTAACTGAAAACCACTACGGGAAAACATTGTAGCAAATGCCTTTGCCCGTCTTTCTGTGTGTATCCTACAATAACATACTAAACAATGCCAATCTCAAGTGAATGAGGTTTTTGTAAAGAAAGGTTTTCTAGACCACTGATTTCAAAGAGCCTCCGACTTTATTTGCCACGGATGCTCTTGCCACTCAGATGTGAATAGAGTGAGCTATATTAAATATGGGATAATTAAGTTACAAGCTAAGGTTAGTATTTTAAATATGTGTTCTATATGTCGGAGTATTTTTAGTCTTGTTCTGTGTATAGCTTGGGCTTAAAAAAGTTAATTATCAAAAGAAATTCAACTCAAGGGATAAGAACTCAAGGTACGCTGCCAGCTTACACTTCAACACTCTTTTATATGTTGATTTAAGAATAAGCAAACACTTGAAAACAGAATTATTAAAATTCTGAAGTCTGAGATAATGAAGAAAGCAAGAAAATCAGTCAAGCAATAACAAGTTTGTTCCAGATGTATCTGCTTCAATTCTCGGTAACGGTAGCCTATATTCACAGAGAGATTTCGCGTCATTTGCTTGATTCTCTGCAAAAGTATGCAGAAATATTTTCTAGAAATATCCCGCCGCCACACATTTCTTACCACATTTCATTCATTTTTTCGTTATTTTTATCGGCGTAGTAGTATAATCGATGATCCGTAAACCTCGTATTTAATACAAATAGCTTAGCCAATCAGTTTGCATCTGATACAGCAGCCGAAACATTTGGCTTATGAATCTAACAGTGTGTAAAATCTAGGCTCTACTTGATTTCCGATTATTGACTTTTGTGAAGATATCTCTATGCCTTCGTGTTGGTCAAAAACAGGGAACTTTTTTACTGGGTGAATAACTATAGTGTTTGAGGCAGTTTTTGTCACGAAATGAGTTAGAATATGAACAGAGCAGGCAATGCTTAAGTGACATCTCTTTCATTTAAAGAATCTTATTCGAATGCATAAGTTACGTAGAGCCGAATGGTATGGTGATTTTTTAATCGTGACTTTGAAATGTGGTTGAGCAGACGTTGACCTAATTTAAGGTATTCTCTTGGCATTTGTCTGGAGAGACTGAGGAGAAGCTCGCAGTCAGAATATCCGGATAAGGGAAAACTCTGAAAGAAGGACTACCTAACTACGAGACACGAAGGCTCAACGTACTTAGTTATGTATGTATATATGTATATATGTATGTATATATAGGCCTATGTATATATGTGTTATGTATGTCTTATGTATATATACATGTATGTATTATGTATTTATGTACGTATGTGTATGGATTGGATGTTAATTAATTCTGAGGCTTCTCTGTGCATTTTATGCAATTTCTTCGGGTTTTAGTGTGAATTCAGATTTGTCGCAATAACCTCACGGAATACTTGAGTGGTCCTTCAATAGGCATTGGTTTCTGGCACATGCAATATTAATAACGCAATGTGTAGGAGATTACAGGAACCAGATACTCTATATAGGGGTAAATATCGCTTTACATGGGGAACAGGTACATAGATCCAATCATTTTTAACCTTGGCACTAGATGGAAGTGAGTGGTCAGATTTACACCCTGGCCGCTTTATACCCAGGAAAAGAGCTCCCCATACCCATTGCGTAGGGGGCTGGGTGAAGGTTTGGAAAAGATTGCTCTCTTTTCTTCTCGGACTCTTGACCCTTGAAGATGGGACGTATACGTTGTCCCGAAACGTCAGTAAACAATTACCACACTACGCCGCGTAATATCTCAGGAGAGTGCAGTGCTCAAGATAAAATCTCTTACACCTGCTGGGAATCGAACCCCGTGTTTCCAGCTCCTAGCTTAGTATTATGCTGACGACGCCGTCCTGTTTCCTGTTTGTATATGACCGTAGTTTTGGATATTTTGGATGAAGATTCTCAACAGAATAATTACTGTTATTGTTACATATTGCAGTGTTCATGTCTGGATGACAACCAGCATTCGATTAAATTCCAAATACTCTACCTTAAACTCCGATGTGAATATTTTAAAAGTTTCTACGGTTGCGAGTGCTTTGCCATGTTATCGTGATGATCTGCCCCTAGATGACAGGCTTTGTGGATGGAACAGATAATCCCTAGATACTCAGGTAATGTTATCGGCGGGGATCTGAGATTTTTATGCTCATGGGGTTCAGTGACTTCCGCAATTGACAGGGCTCAAATGCGATTTCGTTGCCTTATTCAACCACGCAAGTTTGCAGTGCACAACAAAAGGTTTAGTCGAGAGTTGACAAGCATTCTACAGGTAAAAGAACTGAACCAAACATCTAAGCAGTTCTTGTGGTTTTTTACACTTACTGACATGTACTGGCGGCACAGTAAGTGATCATAAGCCAATACTCCTTCTTTTTCCGTCTGTCTTAATTTAAATTCTCATTAACTGTGGGGGGAAGTGAAAGGCGTACAGAATTTTGGTGAAAGAACCTGAAAGAAACAGACAACTTGTAAGACGAAGATGGAAGTATTATATTAAAGCGGATCTTAAAGAAACACGTTCATGTAGGGTGGACTAGTATCATCTGGTTCAGGATAGAGATGTGGCGAACTTTTGTGTATATGGTAACAAACCCCCAGCTTACATAACATGCGGGGAATTTCTTGAGTCGATGACGACCTATTGGCTTCTAAAGAAGGACTCTGAATCATGTAGTTACTTAGGTAATTGCCTTCATCGAGAACACGCCTCCTAGGGATAATGACTGTTATTAAACTGGTGAAGAAATTAATGTCCTGGTGTGAACCCTTGTGTTGAACATCATCCTTGTCACATTTACTGTACCCTGAAACAGATAAATCTACACCACACGCTCATGTTACGATCCATCGTAATATTATCCTCTGAGTCACAACTAGGTAACCGAAATAATCTTTTCTTTTCATGTTTCCAACTAAAATAATTCTCGTCTTTTTAGTTTCAGTTTCCTTCCTTTGATCATCCTAAAAATTCTTCAGCCTCCTCTTAATTTCTCCCTCTTCGATCAAAATATTCTTTATGGCACATTCTTCTCAAGTAAATGGAAGAAAAGATAAGTACGACAGAATTTATCCGCAACAATTTTACAGACTCTTGTAAAATATTTATAAATTTTCACATCTTTGACGAAAATAATTAAAAGTCATCATCATTGCTTCCTAATTTTATGTGGAATCATCATTGAGAGCTTAACATACGTAACATAACGTAAAATATGCTTGTCCAAAACTTCATTGCATGATAAGCAATCCGAAGTTTTATACCCATATTTAAAAACCAAATGCCACTCTTCTGTATACTGAAAGCGTGAATTTAGCCTGCGCCCTCATGACCAGTTTTTTAAAACCGCTTTTAGTATTATCCTTTATATTACACACTCCTAATAGAAAAAAACTCTCATGACAAAACATTTAGAATCCATATATAACATCCTATCTCGTAAGTAATTTTACGTTCTATAAAATAGAGACCTTTTTTGTAGAAATCCGCTGTACAAAAAAGATCCAAACATGTCTAAGTTTAAATAGTGTTTGGTATTCCAATTTATACACTGATATCAAAACGTGTCTGTCAGAATAAACATACGTATTCTAATGGTTTATTTACGCCATTATTATACATGCATGAATCAGTTGGCTGGAACAACGAAATGTAATTAGTTTGAAAATATAACAAATGTCTGAAATTTCAGTAGAACGGGAATTTCCATCCCCTCTATAGGAGTTTAAATTACAGAATATTTAATATCATGATGGGTCTGAGCGTCACTTTCGTCATCTCACTGATGAACAGATGTTTCAATTTATGAATTTATTAAGCGAGGGATCCTCTACTGCTGTGTTCAAATAGGTGCTGTGTGTAACTGGGATATCACACCGTTCATTAGTAGCAATGGCTCTCTGTCGTTCATTGAATATCTGTGTGACGTCCTCTCCATGGACTAGTCGTATGGGCATTTAAAACAACTCTGATTCAAATGTCACTAATTAAAGTATTGCTAAATCGGTCGTGTATCTTTATTAGTTACTGAAAGTACTGATCCAAAGATACATATTTTGGTGAAGAGATTTTTTAAACAATTTGCAAGTGATAGGTCCGCATCACAAATCCGAGTGTTGGACTCGTGCCAGCTTCCTAGAAGGTAGAATTACTTGAACATCTTCCAAGTGATGCAAACGTGTAAAAAGAATTAGCTGACTCTGAGTTAAGAGAAGCTGGAACTTCTTTCTAGTAGGAAAGGGAATTATTTTTTTAGCATTTCTAGAATTATCGTTGTGATATATCAAGTTCCTATGTCAAGGAAAACGCTCTACTTCTCCGTTAAAAAGACAAATATGTGACAATCATACAGAGCAAACAGGGCTGAATACACTCTGAGGAAAAAATTCAGAATAGTTTTTGACATTAAAGTAGATAGTATATATGTATTCTTTTCCAATGGCTCGACAGCCCCTTGGGGGCCTAGGCCGCCTCATTTTTCGAGGTTTCACGATCACACACTTGAGACACACCACACTCGGTAGGACTCCTCTGGACGAGGGACCAGCCCGTCGCAGAGACCTCTACCTGACAACAAACAACACTCACAAGAGACAGACATCCATGCCCTAGGCGGGATTTTTTTTTTCCTGTCCCGTTATTTCCCTTTGATCCATTTTGTACTTCTAAATCCTTCCGTCCTTCTTCATGTCACTTATGTTCCATACTAGTCCTATACAACAAACACAACACAAACATCCATGCCCCCGGCGGGATTCGAACCCACGATCCTAGCAAGCGAGCGGCCGCAGACCCACGCCTTAGACTGCACGGCCACTGGGATCGGCAGTATATATGTTTAGTAACTTTTATTCTATTTTTATTATCATTTATTACGTTTCACACTTTTATAAACATTTAAGCTATCATTATTAAGTAAAAAAAAAGCAACACCGTATTTGGAGAACACATCTGTCCGACTGCGACCCTGTGTCAGCCTTTCAACCATTTGTCGGATGTCCATGAATTTCTGTGTAGGAGTCTTTATATAACGGTTGTCGTTCACGGGTGACTTTCGTGAAAAATCTGCGCACTGAAAGCCATACTTAAGGGCGTAAATAGACTACCCATACTTTCCATATTTATTATTCGATTTAGATGAAATTTATTAGAAGATATGTACGAATAATTCTCTTGAGAATTTGTAAGATTGATGGAAATCAGGGCAGGGAAGCCCGTATTTTTCTTAGTGGCGTAAATGAAATAACATTTACTCGCGTATCGTAAAAGCATATGACGTTCTGAAAGTATAGAACACATTCATAGATTCTGTGAAATACGTCACTGAGTACACCATTTGCAATGCTGTTTAAATTCGAAGATTCCTAATTATACAGGTAAAAAGGTAAAGTTCTCCCTAGAACAGGCCATGAAGGCCCAGAGGGGGAGTAGAGGTATAGCTCTACTCTTTTTTTAACCTCGGTGCTAGATGGGGTGGGTGGTCAACGCCACGCTCCGGCCGCTTTACCACCGGGAATGACCCGGTACCCATTGTACAGGAGGCTGGGTAGGCCCCAGGACCGGTCTGGACTGGTGCTGAAAATCTCGCCCACACCGGGATACTATGCCCGGACCGTCCAGCTCGTAGCGAGTCGCTATACCGACTACGCTATCCCGGCCCTAATTCTACAACTGTTCAGAATGGGACCCAAGTTTATATGACCTGTAACATTAAAAATATTTCCCGAAATTATGAACTTGCTTCTTGACTCACTCTTTATTGCTAGGATGTTACTTAACATGAAGTATCTAGTACCTTCTTAAACGTAAAATTGTTCCTATGCACGCCACGGAGGCGTATGGGAGAGTGGAGCTATAGCTGCATTCATTTTTAAACTCGACACTGGATGAAGGTGAATATTCAGCTTCGTGCCTCGACAGCTTAACCCGAATGGAAGAGCATCCGGGTTTGTTCTCCGAAATAAAACAAACCGAAAAGGACGACGAAACACAATCACTTAAAAATTCGTACGGCCTACTTTGCTCCCCTCGTATCGAAACACTTTACACTCTTTTCCAACCACAGTCACAATCATCGGAGAACCCAATCTACATTCTTTCCACGGTAGAACATATTAATCTTTCTTTCCGAAAGAAAACCTTTCGAACAGGAGAAAACATTACAGTCACACATAATTCGAAGTGTAGTAACTGCTTTCGATCTTATCGCCATTCATTCACATGTATAAACACTGAAAATCCTGCCAAAGAGAACACAATCATTGCAATTAATCGAAGTAAAGTACAAGTGCCGGTCAGAAAATTAGATTAAATGCACACAGTCTGGGTTCTTCGCTTTCAAGTCGAATAAGAAGATTTCAGATCTAATTACACTGCTCTCCCACTACCTTCCACATATCCCCGACACTGAGGAATGCATCTTATTGCGGGAAGGGCCTTCCTATTTCCTGTCGATAGAAGTGCGTGTCCTGTGTTATCAGCCATCGTGTCGCAACAATTCGCACATCGAGACTATCTTTAAATTCGTAGCCGCCAGTATTTTGCTTCAGCACTGGAAACAGATGATAAGCGCTTGGCGTAGAATTTCCCTGGCGTAATCACAATCAGTGCAGGTTCTTTTTGGGAGTTACAAAATTGCATGCAAAGTGAACTTATTTTTTGACTATCCCTGTCGCAATCACTTCAATCGATTGTGCGGAAAATTTGAGCATGCCAGCCTTAGAAATATTTAGTTTAATCATTTATGACGAAGAGACTTACTATAACAAACACTAATAAGATTAAATATTCCTAACAATTTCAGTCAAATAGCAATTATTATAACCAGTCCTGCCAATAACCAATTTTGCCATACAGTTTCTCAAATTAAACCCAACTAAACGTAAACCACGCAGTAGCTTTCAACGACAAGACTAACACAAATTAACCATACGCAATACAATTACATAAACAAGGTGAGATATAAAATAATTGTAATTAATTCTACAAAAAGGCTATAATAAACTTTAAAAACTTTTCATAACCTCACCAAAACACATTACATGCTGAAAGAATCGTAAAACATTAGTCAGTAAGTAAAACACACTTATATTGCACACAAACACGTCGTTACTGCCTTAACAGTTCATAGAAACATTCACCAAGTCACAATGACTGAAAGCTGTGAAATAAAATGTTAATTCGTATGGTGGTACAGTGAGAATATGACAATGAAGTGAATAAAATATAGATCACTTACACAAATCCTGTTCTTCACAGTTCTGTGTGACCTAGCGGTATGAACGAAGTAAATGTTTAATGAAAACTGTGACCGTGGGCCGAGCACGTATGTGTCTCAATCGGAAGGTCCATGGAACAGCCTGGTTCCGAATTCTCAGATGGTCCACATGACCTCTAAGAAGCGGCTGGTTCTAACACCCGCAGACACGGTGCCACTGCGAGGAGCTGGCGCGCGGCTGCCTGGACCGATCGAAACTGCACCCAGCAGTTGCTAAGCAACCAGAGAGAGGTTGTGGCACCGTATCACACGTGTCATTGTTGTGAGATACGCTCTCACGTGGCCATATTTGGGTCAATTATAAATTGTGGCAGAGTGTTTAATATTGACAAGTGATAACATTAACATGCTAAATCGAAAAGCATCTATAGAGAACACTTTTGTATTTGTGTGTAATCCTATGGCACTACATGTTTCGGCTGTCTTGAAGAAACGTCATCAGTTAGCTACAATAAACTAATTTTATTACAGTGTTTCACTGTATTTTATACTTTCATTACGTCAGTCGTCGTCTTAAATAATCCCTCGCGAAATATTATATTGAACAATGAATGTTTTTATACCAGTGACGTCACAGCCACTAGTTTCCAAAACCACACTATCATTTGATTCTCATTATGTCCACTTATGATGAAACAGTAGTTTTCTGTCCGATCACAATGCTGGACACTTATTTACGCCTAGGATCAATGCTGCCTGCGTTGATATAATACTTTACACGCTTGAGCGCTTGTATGTGTGCTTGTGTGTATGTGTGAGAGAGAGAGAGAGAGAGAGGTAGAAAGATTTGCGTGTGTCTGAATGTTATCCTTAATATATATTCTCTTATAATTTCGTGATAAAAATGATTATGAATCGCTAGTACAAAGACATAGACAAAAGTGTTTTGTAATGCGTTACAAAAAATTGCCAACGGTCTTCTTTGACATTTATTAAGTTACTTGGAATGCGTATAATTAAATAAAAATTAGAGAAAGCCACATCGAATTTCGAAACGATGTGGAGGTGTATTGTTTTTAGAAACACAACCAATTTTAGAGAACTATTTTAACGTATGAAATATACAAGAAAACAAACATTCACAACTTAATGCTACACAAAATTGAAAACAAGTGTGTAAAATTTGTGAGCTCGCAAATTAATAATATTCAACTTGCATACACACTTGTGTTTTAGATATGTGTTTTTATGTCCGATGATGGTCCGTGAGAAGGACCGAAACACGTAGCATTATTGATACAAGCTATAAAACGTGTTATGTTCGACGGCAATACATTCAGTAATATCTTACATTTACTTTTCCCCACTAACGTCTTGTTTGAAGATCTCTTATCTCCAAAGCAAACTATCCGTCCAACTCATACTTCAATATTAGAACATCAGATGAACGGCGTAAATTACGAAATTCCTCCTTATGGAGATTTCTCCACATTCCACTTACTTCCTTTCTATAAGGTTCCATTGTCCTCACATTCCTTGAATCTACGTGCTGTCTTAGGAAGAGGGGCAAACTTTCACGACAACATAATGCAATAAGTGAAATAACATATTATACGTTTTAATTATTGCGTTTTTAAACACAAGACACAAAGAAGCCAATTCTGAACTGACTGATCAGCAGATATTCCTGGAAATTAATTTGAAACTTCTGCGTGAATGTAATTTCTAATTTTAGTTACTGGCTTTCCTAAATATTTTTGTGTTAATACACAGCAAGGCTGGCCTGCTAGGCGAGATTTGCCAGCCGCCTTTTAACAGGCAAATAAAAAAGAGCCATGTATTAATAAAGAAAATTTTTTTCATTATTTTACGGCTTCCTATTTCAGGTCATCCAACCGCAGCAGGTTACCCTAAGTTAGCTATCAGCTCCGTCTTTAGAACATATTTTAAAATGCCGTTCACAGTCAGCCTCGTGTGCATGTAAACTACCTGTATATTGTACTTCACAGGCAATTTGTCCAAGCCGCCACGTGACTTGCGCGAACCGCTTGCAACTTGCGAGCCGCACTGTGGAAATCTTGATATATATATATATATATATATATATATGGTCATAATTTTAACTGACAACTATCGGTTGCCACTTCCTGTCAGCTCGTAGCATAGGGAAGTGACAAAGGTTAGTTGTCAAATAAAATAAGACTACTATATGTAAACACTCGCATATCTGTATGTGTTCTTGTGTGTCATTCATTGTAATTTATGGAGATGTAAGAAACGGTAAGCTTTCTAATTGAAAATAAGGACTTTACAAACATAATTTTGTATCCTGGTTCACACTGCTATTGTGTACAAAATACAAAACCCGGAATAGAACGTGCGACATAGAAGTAGCACTCGTAAATGTAGAGAAACCAGGATTCGATTCTTGACCAGGTTATCCTGTTATATATATCTATATATATATATATATCCTGTTATATATCATGTTAGATATTTTATTAATTCTCTCAGTCCGCCCAAAAAGTTATCATGTAATGAATACTAAACATGGACCGAAAGCGTTTCCTTCCATATGCTTCCGAAATATGATTCACAATCATCCGTCCTTCATGTAACCTATGCAGTTAAAAATTGCCGTTAAATGGAGTTGAAACGTTGCGATTTTAAGAAAGTTTTAAGAAAAATTCCCGTATTATATACGGAGTGTTTAAAATGTATCTAATGTACGGACATAACAGTATGTTCAAGCTGCATTGTGGTCACATGCTGTAACAGCTTTATGCAAAGCAGATTACTATGATTTCACGTCGAGATATCGCTCATGGCCTTTAATTGTGTTATCGGCCATGAAACAAATTTGTTGAATCGTGGTCTAAACCAGTCGATAGTCTGACAATGGCGTATCCTCATTCACTACAAGCATGTCCTCAGGTTAGCTGATAGCCTTGTGTATTAGTAAGTTGACTGCAGACGGCTTTCTGCCATTAGGCTGACAATTCCTGTCACAGTGCGAAGCAAACTGACAGATGCCATAGATTATGCGACTGGAAGCGAATGACGTAACAAAAACAACCAAGACACTTTGATAAGGCGAACATCAAGGACGCGTACTGGACGCGCCATATCTTGAGGTGTGAGCGATGTCACGGAGCCTGAGACTGTCGGCTGAAGTAGGAGCCTGTGTACTCCGAACTAAAGCATAGACAATTCCCGTACGACTACCTGTTCCCTTATTTCCATCGCCGTCATCGCCTGTTCTCTCCGCAGTGTGTAATTAGTCTATCAATAATATATCAGCCACTATTCTGTAGGTGGGCCGGGATAGGGTAGTCGGTATAGCGACTGGCAACGAGATGGACGGTCCGGGATCGAATCCCGGTGGGGGCGAGATTTTCAGCACCCGTCCAGACCGGCCCTGGGGCCTACCCAGCCTCCTGTACAATGGGTACCGGGTCATTCCCGGTGGGTAAAGCGGCCGGGGCGTGGCGTTGACTATCCACCCCCATCTAGCGCCGAGGTTAAAGAAAGAGTAGAGCTATACATCTACTCCCCCCTCTGGGCCTTCATGGCCTGTTCTAGGGTGAACTTTACCTTTAACTTACTATTCTGTAGTTCTGTAACGTCATGTAATTCTTCGCCATTATCCCTTCCAGTATTTTCTTTCATGTTTGAAATAACCAGAGGCACAGTGCAAGGTTTAGGCAAGCGAAGCATAGTAAACTCGTAAAGTAAATATTTTTACGAGTTTGCTCAACTTAAACCAATGGCTTATCATAAACACTAAATTCTGACAAGATTACATCCGCAAGCTTTTATCCCCCCACTGAGAAATGTCATAATATTGAAGAGTAACGATACCAGTGGCGCATGCGTAGTAGTATATATCTGCAGTTTCCTACGCATCTTCTAGCAAGGCGCACAATGTCTACAAACTGCGAACCTCTAAGACAAAATGAAATCCAGGAAATTTGCCTTCAAGTTTAACATAGTTCATTTCTATGCTTAATTCAGCTCCACACTATGAAGACGTATGGGGGAGTGAATGAGAGCTCCATTAATTTCTAGTCTCAGTAGTCCATGGAAATGAGTGGTCAGCTTCACACCTAAGCCAAGTTACTATCGAAGAATGGCCTTGAGTAAAAATACAAATATTTGCTTCTGTCTGGAATCGAACACAGATTTTTGAGCCCATAACCATTCACGGTAATGATTTATTTTTCTCCGTCCTGTTTCATGCTTTGATCCATTTTGTACCTTTAAATCCTTCCCTTCTTCTTCATGTCACTCATGTTCCATACTACTGTCCTTATACAACAAACACAACACAAACATCCATGCCCCCAGTGGGATTTTTTTTTTTTTTGCCTGTCCGGGGTTTTTCCCCTTTGATCCATTTTTGTACTGTTTAAATCCTTTCGTCCTTCATGTCACTTTACGTTCCATACTACCGTCTTTACAACAAACACAACACAAACATCCATGCCCCCAGTGGGATTTTTTTTTTGCCTGTCCGGGGTTTTTCCCCTTTGATCCATTTTTGTACTGTATAAATCCTTTCGTCCTTCATGTCACTTTACGTTCCATACTACCGTCCTTAATCAAACACAGCACAAACATCCATTCCCCCGGTGGGATTCGAACCCACGATCCTAGTAAGCGAGCGGCCGCAGACCCACGCCTTAGACGGCGCGGCCACTGAGATCGGCTATTAGCTTTACAACAATAAATTACAATATAAAGATATGCATTTAAAACTAGATAAATTAAAAGCATCAATAACCAGCATCGCGACACACTGGTATTTATCTTGAGTGTGACGGGTTTCATATTTTCTTCTATAATGCCCTTTTTCTCAGTAAAATAATGGGTATGGTATGTGTGACCAGAAAATTCGGCCCTTGTATCCTGTGGCTACCCAGATCTTTACAATGCAACGCCACAAAAGGTCATTGTATGCGGGGCTGTGTAATCGTTTCCATGTAGAGCTGAGATGCGGGAAAATGTGTTTCCTTCTTGTTTTCATGTTAACTGTAAGGTTACAACTACTCCGTAATTTTGTCATGTGCTTCATAATTCTCTTTTAGGGCTGTCAAAACCTCAACAAAACTCTTTCCCTACCATGAAATTTTTTAAATTTTTCGAGGCATATTCTATTCACCAAAACAATTTGATAATGTGGAATATTTCAATTATTTGGGTAGCACGATAACAAATGATGCAAGGTGAACACTTAAAATTAAATCCAGAAATGCCATGGCAAAAGCAGCATTTAACAAGAAGAAGACTCTTGCGCCAGCAAACTGGACTTAAATTTAAAGAAGAAACCAGTAAAGTGCTACATTTGGAGCATAGCTTTGTATGGTGCTGAAACGTGGACACTTCGGAAAGTAGATCAGAAATACCTGGAAAGTTTTGAAAAGCGGTGCTGAAGAAGAATGGAGAAGATCAGTTGGACCGATCGTGTGAGAAATGAAGAAGTATTACAGAGTCAAGGAGAAGAGGAATATCCTACATAAAATAAAAAGAAGAAAGGCTGACTGGATTGGTCACATCTTACGTAGAACCTGCCTTCTAAAACACGTGATTGAAGGAAAGTTAGAGGGAAGGACAGAAATGACGGGAAGACGATGAAGAAGATGTAAACAGCTACTGGATGACCTTGAGGAAAAGAGAAGATACTGGAAAGTGAAAGAGGAAGCACTATATCGCACCCTATGGAGAACTCGCTTTGGAAGAGATTAAGGACCTGTCGTAAGACAGACTACAGAATGAATGAATTAATTAATTCTATGCACCAAGGTAAACATATATTAAAATGTTCTTTTTTACTGCAAATGGAGAAAACTCGATGTTCTATACCATATATTCTAATTCGTCGCCATATGTATACCAGTAACTGCACTAATATTTATGTAAAATTATATACAACGTGTGACAAACCTCCTATAGGTTTCGGCCTTTTTAGGCCATCTTCAGGGAGGTATTCAACAAAGAAAAATACACTAGTGGCTGCTTATAACACAGATGTACAATAATAGAGTTAAAATAAAGAATATTAAAATGGATAAAACAATTTAAAAAAGTATAATACAGAATGTATATTGTAACAGTTATAATTTGAACTGCTAACATTTATTGCAGCAATTCATCTTCGTTGTTAGGAATATGTCCCTGTGTCTCGTGTGGTTGTCTGTGTCACTATGAATGAATACGCTTGAAACAAAATTTTTCCTCATTAAGAAGCGTTTTTATAACAAAAATAAAATAGCCAGAAATAGTAGTTTTGTTTATGATAACAGCTCAGATAAATTTTTGTTTGAAAAACCTCCAATCGAAAAATACAGGCAATATACGTATTAACGCAAAATTGAGGTGCATTCACATAACCATCCTTGCCATGGAAATACAATAAGTACTACACATTCTGATTATCCAGCATGCAAAGCTCGTGTATCGTATTATGTTATCGTCTGTGGCCTGTCTAGCTCTACCATATTTTTTCACATTGTCTCATAAACGGCAAGATGTTCAGAAAAAAAGTTATTGAAAATAAAATGTGTGTTTTGATTTTATCTACCAATTGTGTCTGAAACATATCTCATTCTAAGAACAACTGAGCAAAATATTATCATAAAAGTACTTAGGTCGTCGTCTACGTAAAGTAGAGTAAAGTACTAGTAAAGTACCCATTAGTCTTATCAGATTTTAATTAAACTTGAATTTTATCGACAGATTTTGAAAAAATACTCAAATATCAAATTTCATGAAAGTCCGTGCAGTGGGAGCCGAGTTGTTCCATGCGGACGGCGAGACGGACAGACAGCTAGACATGACGAAGCTAACAGTCGCTTTTTGAAATTTTGAGAAAGAGCCTAAAAAGAAGAAATTAATTTTATTAATGATATACGATGAATAAGCTAAAGATTAAACACACCGAAACAAAATACAAGTGGTCGTAAAATTTTCTTTTCTTAACACTGCTACTAATTAAGTCATATCCATATGGAAAGCATGCACAAAAACTAATATTTCCCGTAGGACGTTTTTAGTGTTAACATTTCGCAGTACATCGATTCGTAAGTACTGTGCGGTCTATGTTTTCTTACCCCTGTTTGAGGAAGTTACTTGAAGAGAATATCTGTGGTTATCTGCCTGTCGATTCCATACAGTCAGCATACCACACAGAAGCACATAGCGACGTTTGCAACACTGCCAGTAAATAGAATCTGGAATGGAAAGAGAGGAACATTCAAGATTTGAAAGGCAGATAGTACTCGTATTTTACACATCGACGTGGTCGCATCTGCTTTTGTATTTGACCCCAATTACTTCGATATCTCAGTCACTGAAGTAACTGACTACCAGCTGGTCGACCGGAGTTCAATAGCCGGCCGAGTAAATGAAATTCCCCCTCGCCACGGGGATCCCATTCATGTCCCACGTAATGTGTAACAGGAGTTCCCTTTTCGACATAAATCGTGGGATCGTGAATCTGTTAGCTCATTTCTTCTAGGTTCGATGTTAGGAAATCCACCTGCAGGCTTGTTACACAGTATCACGTCATACTACCAACGAGTAGGAATATCGTCTTTGTTAGCTCGAAAATAGCAATCCTTCTGAACAGAGTATGTACAACATAGATGACGCGGTGATTGAAAGGTGCAAGTTTTTTTTATGGTAATGTTTTCGTGTCTGTGAACATTTTTATGGTACAGTAAATGCTTCCCGTCTCGTGACAATCACTAACATTACCAGTACATATGAAAAGCTTAAATTTCATGTCTTGAGGCGTCTTGTGGACACTTTAGTGTGTCAGATAGCAAAGAACTTCATGTCTTGTACAGTTCACCTAGTATCGCTTGTGCAGTAATATCCATATCCCTACAATGGGTTCAGCAGGCAGTTCAGATATGGGAGGCAAAAATATGCCTTCAACGGTTTGGTATAAAAATGTCTTGTAAGGCCATCTATAGGGATTTTTCTCTGTCCTTATACATGTCTACACCAGACAGTATATTCTGGTCTGTATATACACTTGTTTCTATCAACTACATTCTGTATACATTTAAAAAGACAGCCCTGCATCCAGACCGGCGTATATATAGGCGACTGCATACACGCCGCTCTATTTACAGGTCAGTGTACACACACCCGCACGCACGCACACTTACACACATACACACCTTAGCTTCTCCACTGCTCTCATTTCACAGCTGCAATTGTGACACCTTCTTTGGCTGGTGATCGTATGTCCTTGTGGGCGAACTGCATTCACAAGTGACTACGTGTTACAATTCCTGTCTCTCGGTGACGCTGCTCCAGTCGTCGCAACACATTAGCGTCTGGATGACTGTGACCAGGATAACGTAGCGGGTATTCCCGTGCAGCCGCACCGGCTCCATTATACTTACTTACTTACATACATACATACATACATACTACTTACATACATACACACACATACATACATACATACATACATACATACATATATACATACATACATACATACTTACATACATACAACACATACATACATACATACATACATACATACATACATACATACATACTTACATACATACACACACATACATACATACATACATACATACTTACATACATACACACACATACATACATACATACATACATACATACATACTTACATACTTACATACATACACACACGTACATACATACATATATACATACATACATACATACATACACACATACAACATACATACATACATACATACATACATACATACTTACATACATACACACATACATACATACATACATACATACTTACATACATACACACACATACATACATACATACTTACATACATACATATATACATACATACATACATATATACATACATACATACATACTTACATACATACACACACATACATACATACATACATACATACATACATACATACATACTTACATACATACACACACATACATACATACATACATACATACTTACATACATACACACACATACATACATACATACTTACATACATACATATATACATACATATATACACATAATACCTGTAAATGAAGACTTCTTTAAAACTGTCATTGTTCCCTCGTTATAATCTCATCTATGTCGTATCTAATGTTGATTCTGGAAGTCGCATCTCGTCATATGCTGCGCGATCTTTCGAATTACTTGCGAAATTACTTCGATCCCCGCGATCGTTCGGCATCGTCTTCGACAGCCTTGTAATGCGCGAGGCCTGAACCAAACTATGCAGGCGGTTAAACACAAGTTCGAAGAGGTCAGAGGAAGGTGGACGACATTTCAAATGTAACTTGAACACGTTATACCTTGCACGCCACATGACTTACCGCGACCTCGAAATTTGATCGCTGCGATTCTGAAATCGAAGGTTCAAATCCTGTACACTGCATAGGTCACTTTTTCTGTTGTCCTGGTAGTTAAGCCTCTCCACGGTGGACCGATCCTTCTTTCAAAAAGTTCTACCCATCTAATAATTTATATTAAATACTAAGTAAAACCATAGAACACGAAGTAGATATAGTGTTATTGCAGAAACCTAATCAGCTACAGATACTGTTTTGCATAACAAACAAAGAATTCCAAACACAAATTATCAGGAAGGGAAGGAATCCGACTTAGAGCACAATAATGATTGGAGAAAGACATATCAGACTTAAGTATTTCCAGGAATAAATTTTAGCTAAGTATAGGTTGGTCTCTTTCTGATTGACGGATCTCGTGCTCAAACCAAGTTCAAGATTTCGAGGTATATGTAGATTCATTAGCTGTGACTGCAGGCACACATGATCACAGTCCTAACCCGCGAACACGCAGTCACGACAGCAAGCTCGATAACAAAGGTGACCGGAAAATATCAAGTTAACTTCAGCGCTAGAACTCTCATACTCGTATAATAACCGAAACTTTCATTCTCCTAAGATAACACTACCCGAAGTCATGAGGCTTGGCCGTGCCATGGCTCATGCGGTTAGTTGCCGGCCTCTCACCGCGGAGACCCGAGTTCGATCCTGGGTCAGTCCATGTGGGATTTGTGATGGACAAAGTGGCACTGGGACAGATTTTCCCCCGAGTACTTCGGTTTTCCCTTGTCAATTTCATCCGCCGGTGCTCCACTACACGGAAAAACGAAAAAAACTCATCATCTTCATAACAGGGTTGCACAATAAGCCTCAAGGCTGCGGTGCGTCCGTAGCATCTGCTGCGGGGCCCTTCACAAAAAAGAGTCATGGGGCTTAGCTGATAGCTTAAACTCAGTTAGTTCTGACGTGGAAATTCCTTGGTCCAACTTTCGTTGTTAGAAGCTCCAACCGTTATTTCAGTGTATACAGACACCAATTCCCTTTAACATAGGCCAGATATAAAAATTCCTCTTCGTAGCCTAATTTCAGACGACAAACGGATAAAGGAAAGGAATTATGCGGCTCGGTCCCTCCGTTCTGGGAGAGTGTTGATGCATTTGTCATCGGTGCTTGTCTATCAGTGCGTTACGTGAGGGAAGGGAACTGAGACTTTCAGTGTAATTTAATATTGTGCGTTCTTAAAATCCTTAATACTGTAAAGCATTTACATAATATAATAATAATGACCATGGCTCTTTCCCAGGTTACTTGGTCTTGTGCATTTGTGGCGGTGACCAGCTCACTGGCCGCGCTGTTCGACTCAATCCTGATGTGACTGCCAGAGCCATCTGGCAGTCAGTTAGGAGACTTGGGTGAGAAATGGCCGCTGAATTTTGCTTACGAGCATTACTAGTTCTATTCATGTCCGTAAGGTTCTTTTACATGCCGTAAATCTACGACATGGGACCGACGGCTTTACTTCCCTCCGAAGGAAGTGGTGCTCCGGATTTTTATCACCCTCGGTCGGGATCGAACCCGCGAACCTTGGGTCCAGTGGCGAGCACGCTAACCACTAGTCCACCGAGGTTGACACTGTAAAGCATTTACCACTAAATATTCATATACTTGTAATGCTTAAAATTTATGCCTTACACTTCTCACATGATACAGAAAAAAAGGGACGTATTTGGGCGATCGCGGATTCAAAGCCCGTCCCTCAAATCATAGGCAATAACACATACAGTTCTTTTCCTTCTCATTTCATTCATAACTTACAAGTTTCTAATAAGAAAGGGGAAATTGTGGTAATAATTCATGTGCGAATCTTGGTGTTATTTGTAGACACTGTCGAACAGGTCGTCGTGGCCTGTCCGGCACGTTTATGGTTTCAAATTTCGTCCTAGTCGCCTGTTATCCCGTCATCAATCTCTGCAGTCAAATTCCGGGATTCGATTTTAAGAAGGTGAAATGCTAGACTTGTGTCGTGTCCGTACACATTTCACATTCCTGACCATCACAAAACTTGTTCGAAGCCTTGTAACCTGTGAAACGTAGTAATGTAACGTAAGAATTGTTTAAAATAAAAATTTTATTAATCGATTCTATAATTCCTCTTCTCTTACTCTAATTACACCGGCGATAATAGCCTGTAGAAATACGTGTGTCTCAAAGATACGATTTGTTCTGTTTATATTCCTGCAACAATAAACTTTGAAATAGTATTGATTTATTGTCTAAAATTTTCAACAATAATGCACCATTTAATGATTTTAAAAAGTTGTTACAAAATCACCCCGTATTCCGACATGTTTCTGTGGCGGCCACTACCATCATCAGGGAAGGTGCACTGTATAAACAACGATGCGAAGTTTTGTAACAGTAATTTAGATTTAATTTCCCATCATACAACCAATTATTTTCATCTTTATTGCTTAAGTAAGACAGTATGTAAGGTGAAAGTAATCAGGACAGTTTCATAGTTCAGGCGGTGTTTTGCGTGCGGAGACCCAACTTCATTCCCAGGCCAGTCCACATAGAATTTATTTTGGACAAAATTACATTGGGATAGGTTTTTTTCTCTGAGTACTTCATTTGTTCCCTGTAGGTATCATTCCACCAGTGCTCCGTGTACATTCTTTTACCTATCACCGACGCTATATAAACTTGGCAATTGACGACGTATTTGAATAACACAGTTTACGAGTGGAAGTAGACTCATTTCCTCATCACTTTTTAAAGTGAACTACGTCTATATTTCCAACTTGAGGCTAGGCTATTAACTTTGTACGTCACGAATATGACACCTTGTAAAACTGACGTTGTAGAACAATAAGAAGGTTCGGTGAGCTGCAGTAGACCAATCTTGTTGTGAGTTCCCATTTATAAACCTGACGGCTCCAATCCATTTCCCCTGCAACACAGCTACACTGTAGGGTGTAACGAAATACAGAAATAAAACTTGGCGTTTTAAATCCATCAACTCTTACTCAGACTATCGTGGTGCACGTGACAAAGCCACAAGTAACGAGACTTAAGCTCCTGAGTCTGAATTTAATACAGCAGGAACAAAGACAACCTCTGATAAATGAGTACAGAGAAATTCTGACATCGGTATGGCCTGCAGGTATTCATTGGCACGCGTGGCAAATGAACATCAAGATTAGTGGCTCTCAGTGTACTCTATGAAAACACACATATTTCCCAAGACGTTGTCTTTTTTTGATTAGGCCTATTTGATTTGTCTCGATGTCCACTTATTGAATGTCCTGATATAATATAGAGAGTCGTGAAGTGATATATTGTATCTCCCCAGTTCTTTAAACATCTACTATATCTAAAGTGTTTTTGAATATCAGATGTAAGAATTAATAAGACATAATTTAGCTTACATTCCTTTATTAAGAAAAACGTTTATTTAGGAAATCACCATGATCTCTATGTGTGAATCCAATCGTTTAAATTTATGACATAGTCGACCGAATTTTAAGAAGCTGTGTGTGAACCTCATACCATTGGGTTCACCCTATCAGCATACGTGTTAATTTTGTAAAATCAGTAATAACAAAGTGAAAATCATGCAAAATTCTGAGGGGGAAGCGACATTATAGTCTCTTAATTTCAGGTCCTGTAATAACGTATAGTGAGAAGTCTGGGAAAATATACCAGTCGACTAAAACATTACCGCAGAAAATGTAAAAATAACGTACTAGTGGCAAGAATTTTTTAACGTTTAGTGTAATGTAGATAATTAATGAGTTGTTTCAAGTTAACAGTTACAACATCAGCGGAGGTGCGAAAGGTAAGCAAATTTACAGTAAACAAATAGGTATTGAAGTTAATTTCCCCACAGGAAAACCACATTTTAACTCTTGGACTGTTCCTCTCCTTTTTCTCATCCCCCCCCCTCATGGCACAACAGCCCCGTAGGCCAGAACCTCCTCATTTTCGAGGCTTCACGATCACACTCAGTTACACACACCACACTCGGTAGGACTTCTCTGGGCGAGTGATCAGGCCGAAGCAGAGATCTCTACCTGACAACACACAACACTCACAAGAGACAGACATCCATGCCCCCGGCAGGCTTCGAACCCGCAATCCCAGCAAGCAAGAAGCCGCAGGCCCACGCCTTAGACCGCGCGGCCACTGGGATAGGTTTTTTCTCATTTTAATAATTTTATTTTCCTAGGCTGTCAGTATGTAGGATAGTAGGTTTGATGAGGGATTAATTGGAAAGATATAGAAGGGAGCGGCCACGACTTATTCGAGGCCGGCTAATTATCGCAGAAAAATTAAGAGATACTGCAATGAGTATATAAAACTGGGCATTCCCCGAATAAAAGTCCAGAACCTTACCACTATGGATACATTAGTCGATAGGCAGATATTATTTATATATTAAAGATGTCATTCTTCTAGGATATAAGTCTACGTTAAAGGGTTAGCAGTTTCCGAACTTTTGAAACAAGGTGTGGCTCATCTTCAAGAGTCGAAGACTGAAGACTCGCATATTAATATCCGATTCTTCGACAGTCTGTAGAACACAATGCGCCGAATGCCTCACGTTTGCTGGGTACTTCCAACTGTTTACATACGTTTGGCAGGACTTCTTGTAGGGGAATGCGGCACGTTGGACCTCTGCCTACACAGGAAGAAACTCGTACAGAAGAAACACGGAGAAATATACAGGCTCCAAGTAGTAATCGAAACCACGAACCCAGTTTCTGAGCTGTATAAAAAATGCAAGCCTAACACCGAGCGGCCAAAGCCAAAAACAATAAAAGTAGGTCTAATAACAATAATAATAATGTGAAAATATTATCGTCTTAAATAATGTTTTTAAAAAGATTAACAACAATATTCGATCTATATCCACCTATGCATTATTTTACGAAGCTAAATTGCGGTTTGTGTTTTATCATGCACTTACATTACCTCAATACTTCATAAAGAACACAAAATTTGCATGACTGAATTTTGTGCAAATAAAAAATTGGCTTTATGACTTCTGCCCGGAAGTTCTTCTTGTCAGGACTAGAAACAACTTCACGTCGATAGTTCAGGTTTTTACTTTACTTTCAGTTATTTTAGCTGTAATTAATGGGCCACTGGAATAGGAATATTATGTTTTGTGAACTTAAATTATAAATGTCAATCTTTATCTTTCTAATATTGTTCATAATCCAACAGCAAAACACGGCGACAGAGAGGAAGTCCTAATTTTATATCGTACAGATGTAACGTAGAGAGAATTTTTATTTCAGTAACACGTTTTTCCCAGAATAAAGTATTGCTAAGAATAGTATTAACAAGAATAATAAAACACTAATTTGTAACATAAACGTAACTGTAAGCATTAAATATTCCGGCTCGATCAGGGCTCGATCATCCGACCATCTACTCAAGAGAACGCCGATCTTACACATGAATTAATTACTTGTACATATTACTGCGGGTGATAAATTTACATTATCTAAAATGTGACATGAAAAACAAAAGTATTGTGTAATTGGAAGTCTTGGCAAATGGGTTGTATGAGTTTTGCTAGCAATTCTTTTCAATTTCTGAAACTTTCCCGGATCATTTGAAATATTTAGCAGTGAGGAGGCTTTATGTTTCTACGTCTCTAAATCAAGTTTTCGTCACTGGAACTTTCTTTTAGGATTTACAGTTGATAACGTGGCAATGGACAGGTTCTTCTCACTTTACTCAGGTTTCACCGTGCCCCCTCAATATACCATCAATGTTCTTATCAATCAATTACCGTGTCTGAGCCCCGAGCAGCCAGCAAGTTATCCGAATCTCAGTCCTCGTTTTTGGTTTGTGTTTGAAGTGTTCTATAAAAAGAAGTGAAGTTTTATGGAACAGAGAAATATCTCTTAGAAATCTAAATGAATTTGTAGGTACGGCTTAATACGTAGTATATACAGCGAAAATAAGACAACATACACGTGAAAAATACAGAACATTAGGAAATAACAATACTGTGTATGTGACATAGGCTTGGTGTGATAATCTGATTTGTACAGTTTATAAAGTTGAAACTGGTAATAATAACACGTCATGAAATATTTTGTTTTTTTCACTCTCGTCCCGTCTTTTCACACGCATTCAAAATAGAACAGAATAATCTGTTACAACGCGAAAAACTTTTCTGGTCTCTATAATGAATGTTTAAAGGAGCGAATTATGCTTTGCAAAAAAAGTCTTGCAGCAAAAATGTCTTCCGACTTGACAATGACTAGAGTTTTGCTACAGGAGGTTAATTTATTGGAGGAAAAGACTATTATACAAATTTCTCATAAGCGGCAAAAGAAAACCTTTGCCGAGTGCTTCAAATGAGATGCAATATATCGAGATTAGTCCTCTAATTAATGGGGAAACTACCATTTGAAGCAATGTATAAGAAATTGTTTATAAATATTTTACTTAGTGGCAATACCACTGATCTGATAGCTACAGTGAATAAAGGAATGTGTAACCCAATGTAGCTACTACAGTATATTATGCTTGGTTATTACTCAAATGTAGCACATGTATAGGCCACAAAATATGTAAAACGTAACAATATAACTGCAGAAATGGATCAGGATTACAAGGTGAACATAGGAATAGACAATGAAGAGTTATAATAAATTATAAATGAGAAAATTATTTTATTGTCTGCTTACTTACATTTCTAAAAAGTTGCTAATTTGTAACATCATTAGGTAAGTGCGCATGTGTGTGTGTGTGTGTGTGTGTGCGTGTGTCCGGAAGTTCGACAGCGATTAGAAACAAGTGAGTCTATAAATCCTTAATACACATGTATAACATTATAGCTAAGCAGACTTGCTAGACGCTGAACAAAATCCTATTTTATAGATCTATTCTAAATTGTTACTCATACAATCATTAGTGCTTTATAAGTAGGGATTAGACTCTCACTGTCCACTTAGCGTGCCGCATTGACATACTCACACATAGTACCACATTAATAGGATTCGATTAACCCCAGGTTTCGAAAGGCCCTTGGGTGAAACGACCACACGCTCTTCACAATCTTCTTCTTCTTCTTCGGTGGCATACAGTCCAATGCGGACCTTCGCCTCCTTAATGGCCCTCTCCCAGTCCACTCTATTTTTTACCTTTCTTTCCAGTTGTTAATTTTACACTTCTTAATATCTGTTTGTACACAATTCCACCTCTGTTTCTTGGTCGTCCTCTTGGTCGACTTCCTTGGGGATTATTATTAAATACATTGACTTACTGTTCTTTTACTCTCCATTCTGTTAACATGACCAATCCATTTGAGCCGACTTATTCTAACAAATTACAGTATATCTAAATCTCCAAACATCTGCATTAGTTCCTTGTTATGTCGCTTTCTCCAATTTTCATTTACTTTAATTGCCCCAAATATTCTTCTGAAATTTTTTCTTTTCAAAAACTGCCAGCCCTTTAGCAATAGATTCTGCTCCGCATGTAACCACAGGTCTTATTAATGTCTTGTAAATTTTTAACTTTTTCTGCTCTAAGTACTGAGTGACTCTTTAGTATAGGAAGAAGTGCATAGTATGCTCTATTTGCATTTGTAATTTTTTTTTCAATCTCTGGTCTTAATTCATTTTTGTTTGTTAAAACTGTACCAAGATATGTATAGGCTTTCACTGTTTCGAAATTATATGTTCTCATTTTTACATTTTCATTTTCATTGTAGGGCTTTCGTGATACTGTCATAAATTTTGTCTTTTTTCATTTATTTCTAATCCCATCTTATTTGCTTGTTCTATCAATGATGTAAATACTTCTTTTACATCTCTTCACAATCTAGCTATGAAATATAAATTTATATACTCGTATTTTAAATTTTACAGCCTTGACCATATGAAATCTGACACATAGAGCTGTAATACAATCCTATCGGCTCAGTTGTTTCGTTTTTAAGGTTACTGCAATAAATACTGTACTTAGCATTATACACGTAACACCAAATATGTCCATTTGCGTCGTGCTGTTTTTTATTCAAAGGACCGCGGTTTCAGTGCGTGCACGAAACATACACCTTTGTACCTAAAAGTGAAATGCATTCCATCAAAATCGATAGTCAATTATAACCTGCAGTACCTACACAGGCCATAAAACAAAGGATTACCCGAATTTATGCTGTTCTTGCCACAAATAAATTTGGTTTAGTGGTAAAGGATTTATGGAATGTTTGGGAGGCATGCAGTTCATATATCACGCAGGAAAATTATACTCTTGCTCGAGTTTCTCCTGGTTTTCCTTAGTTCCTCTAAATCTGTTTTCCCCTTATCCGTAGCCCAAGGTGTAACTCTTAAGTTTGCTGATCCCTTGTAACGCAAATGCTTTTTTCTACCTAAAACGTTCATAGTTTGTGAAGCATTAACATTTTTGGCTAAGTATGTTAGAAGAAATATTTTATTTTGTGTTACATTTTCAAGTTGATATTCAATAATACACTGTCATATATGAATATATTGAAGGACTGCTTAAAATGAAACGGGGGTTAGCAAAGGCAAGTGAAGTTGTATTTGGAAACATGTACAGAAGGTTCCAATTATAAGGCATACAATTACATGACGGGATAATATTAAAAAGTATCTTGAAATAGGATGTTAGGTTACGGACTGAATTAATCTGTCTGAGGGTATAGACCATGGCAAATAATTTTCAACGCGTTAATCAAATTTCAGCTTTCGTAAAAGGCTGGGTAATATATCTTAATTACCTGAAGCACCATCAGGCTTTAAAGAAGAAATTCTGCTACGTGGAGTTACTTAGAAAGAACGGAACAGCCCAAAATAATGGAGAACTTACAGGTAGCCTTCTGTGTCTGTCTTTCTGAACGACAATATTGTCTCACACTAAGAGCTGGTATATGGTGCGTGGAAAGAGTGTGTGTGTCCATTATGAGCCTAAAAGCTTAATCTTTGTTAGATACCAAGTGTTCTGTATCAATCTGGAACAGACAGTGAATGGAAGTGTGTTATTTAATCTTCACCATGATACGAACTTGATATCTCATTTAGAAACAACGGCATTGTTTGTCAGGAATGTCTTATTTGTTTGACATTGTCATTAAAGGAACTTCTTCATTTCTCTTTGTTTACCTGTTTGTGAATTACAGTTGTAGTGTACAGACAACAAGGCAGATTAAATGGCGGCTTGTCTTTCGAAGACAGGCATCATTACATGTATTTGCAAAATTATAATTTCCTCCACATGATCTTGGATAGCTTAAAGCCTGAAAAGTGTTTGCAGTTTTGAGCAATATTGTAAATTGTTTTTCGCAGTAAATATTGAAAAATATGCTCAGCGTATTTAAAATAATAGAATAAATTTTTGTTTCACTTAGAGGCTTTTTAGAGCGGTTACTGCACATTTCAAAATCTACCAAAAAGTAAGGGTATTAAATAAAGCAACAAAAAAGGGGAGTGTAAATTACCAGTGAAATTTGATTTCCTAACGGGATGTTGAAAAGTATTTTTCGTCAATATGTGCTGCAAGATTATTTGAATCCGTGCAGCCTTTTACCCAGAGGGTTACATACTACCTATGCTCTTTCCATGGAAACAAAGAAGGTTAGAAGGTGGGACCGGTCAATTACATCCAGCCACTTCCAAATTGTACAATGTGTGGAATTCTACCCACTTTCCTTCCCTGAGCTTTCATCGAAGAGATTACATTTATATCAAAGCCCTGCAATATCTGCAGAAGGTAAATGTGTTGTCTAGTGAGGGAAAGGTGTGGCAGCAAAATGGCTGATTTACTGACGGAAGGTCTTAATCATTCTTAGTACATTTAAAGATATTGAACCAACTGAGGATGACATATATCATCACGTGGGATATATACGGCCTTTGAACAGTTGATTATTGTAATGTAAGTGTATAGAATTCAATATTTCCTAGAGCTGCACAAAAAAGCAGGAAACTTCTCACTGAAAGTTGCGTGCGACTGGTTAATATTCATCCTTGGTCTTGGGGAAGCTCTGGTTTCAAAGCTTAGCCAGCAGTAACTACTACCTAGATCTTTCTTGGAGGGGCGCCCAGAAAGTAATGCAACACATTTTTTTCTCTTTCACAACTGATTTTATTGAAACTTCAAATATGTCACGTCGCTATGTGAATCTTTGGCTACCTAAAACTATTTTTCAACATAGTCTCTTTCTAAATCTTTGGCCTTACGCCACCGAGATGCGAGAGTCTGTATGCCTTTGCGGTACCACTCTGCAGGTCTCTGTCGCAACCACCTCTTTACTTCGGTAATAACTTCCTCGTCGTCCTCAAACCTCTTTCCGCGGATTGCATCTTTCAAGTGGCCGAAAAGATGGTAGTCGGAAGGAGCCAGATCCGGGCTGTAAGGTGGATGAGGCACGACAGTCCACTGAAGCTTTTTTGATGGCCTCTCGGGTACGCAGACTTGTGTGTGGCCTCGCATTGTCGTCGTGGAGAAGTACTTTTTTCACATCTTTATGGGAACGAACCCTCCGGAAAGGCTTCTTCAGAGTTTCCACATAGACGTCCGAGTTGATCGTTTGGCCACTGGGCAACACGTCTATGAGAATGACCCCTTCAAGGAACTGCTTTAAACTTTTTCTTCCGAGGAGAGTTCGTGTGATGCCACTCCATGGATTGCCTTTTCTTCTCGGGCTCGAAGTGATGAATTCACGTCTCATCACCCGTGACAACAGTGGACAAGAAATCGTCACCCTCAACCTCGTAACGAGCAAGCAACTCCGAGCAGATGGCTTTTCGTTGTTGCTTATGCTCTTCGGTTAGGCTTCGAGGGACCCATCGGGCACAGACATTTGAATATCCTAACTGGTGAATGATTTTGTCGACGCTTTTCTTACCAGTACCAATACCTACTGGGAATCGAAAAATAGTTCCTCGGGCGTCCATACCGTAGCCTGGTCACTATACCGACTGATCTATGGCGGCTCCCCCTGGAAGTAATAAAGAAAGGATTAAAGCATTTTAGGTACGATAATATATTCCACTCTAGATTAGACAAACAAATATGTGTGTACAGTAATAGCAGTAAAATTAGTAGACCTATTGGTAAAAAAGTCCGTTGAAAATTAAAGCGAAGTCTCTTTAGATGAAGAAGGGTTTGTGTATAGAGAATTAACACTATCAGACACTGGGTTTCTCTTACAGGAAAAGTACTTAAGGAGACCATCTGAATTTAATGCCATCTTTATACACTGATAGTAATTACGTGCTTCGTTTTAATAAAAAAAAAATTTTTCTCTTACATACCCACCAATAATAATAAAGTAATAATTAATCTGTCAGTAGAAAAACCAACTACCTAAAGACCAGAGCAGAGCCACTTCCGCGCAGAACGCATATTCCTCATACAATAGACAATGTCCAGCGCAATATTCTTAGACCTATGAAAAAATCCTAGATTTAACCAAAAATCCCTTTCCTTCACTAAAATAAAAGCCCAGGCCAACAGTAGTATGTACTGTGATATAATTACGAACTGGTTGTTTTACACTGAATTAGCCATTCCAGCACTGAAACCCGCTGGAACAAAGAGAAGAGAAATAAGTGAGGGAGGAAGATAGTACAAGTGCAGAAGTAGCAGCGTCAGCATTGATCGTGCGTCGCGTGGAGCAGTCCAAGCTGCAGGGATGCGAGAGCATCGAGAGGTCCTCCTGATCAGCTGAGAGGCCCATTGCAGTCACATGACATTGTTGTTGAAATGGTGAAGAGGCTTTTCAGATCATGTGTTACAGAATATGTAACGTACACATGTAGTGGCAGAGATATGTGTTAGCATGTTGACATGTTCAGGGTAAGTGTCATATGGTCGAAGCTCTTTAGGAGACAAGGCTGACCACAAGCAACATTTGGAATATTATAGCCTATATTTTATACTATTTTACACGTTGATTTACATTAAGATATAATAAAGAATATATCTTGATTGTCCTGTCTGCGCGCTTCAACTTAAATGTTCCCGCCTCTCGTGAGGCACTTGCAAAGGCAAGTCTCTCTGCAGTAGAGTTGTTGCAACTTCCATTCATGAAACAGGCCAGTCTTAACGCACTTAATTTTGAAAAATCTGTTGTTAAAGAAAGATATGTTTCCGTGCCCTCTATCTGCCAGACAATACTACTCGGGATGTACGAAGCACTCATCTTGGCTGTCGTTTCGCATGGCTAAGAAACTTGGTCCCTTTTGAAAGGGATTTTTTTTTAAATAAATGTTAATTATTATTTGGGCTTAATAACGATCAAATAAGTCAGCAAATCAGGATGTAACTAGTGTATAACGAAGAACGCAATGTTCATTACAGATGACCTAGTGTTCCTGGGACAGTGAAATCAAGGATGCTGTGACGGCCTGGCCACGTTGTTAGGTTAGGGGAGAAAAGACTGCATATATAGATTTTGTGGGGTAGGGTTTATTGAAATGAACACTTTGAAAATCATGAAGAAAATGGAAAAACAACTTCTGTTGATACGTAGATTTTAAACAGATAACATGTCGATTACATCAGGTGGAAAAAACTGAAGCAGTCCAAGAATAAGCAGTTCTGCTTGGAAGAAGAAGAAGCAGTTCTTCTTGGACTCCTTGACCCTTGAAGATGGGATTGATAGGTTATCCCGAAACGTCGACAACTAACTACCAATCTACGCTGAACAACATCCCAGGAGAGCGACGATGTCATTTACACAGCGGGGAAGCCGGAAATCACGCATGGAATCAACTATGTTGTTAATTACAAAGAACTTTTTCGATGTTGAGCATCAGTATTGTAGGTAAAAGGAATTTTTATAAACTGTATTCATGTGGAGTTTGCAGGGAAAAAGAGTGGGAAAAAAGTACATCGAATCTCTGTAGGCCTACTTTTGACAATTTTAGGGTCATTGACATTTTTGAGGAGCGCGTATTGAAACATCTGTTCCGAGCATTTGTCCGTCCTTCTGTTTGTAAACGATTCACAATGTCTGCTATTTCGTTGTCAGTCAGCTACTTTCTTCTTCGTCTGGATTCGCCCTTTCTTCCATATCATCAGTATCCCCAGTTTTACAGCCCTATATAGGTTGTAACAAACAATAAGAGTTTTGCAATTTCTCAAACTGGTTTTCTGTCGGTTTTCCTTAAATTTATTTTTCTTCTTCTCCAAGTAACCTTGTCTATGATCTAGCTAGTATTTTTACTAGATATTCTCTCAAACTTGGGTTTTCCAATAAACAACTCCTTTTGGCTTCTTTCGTTTCAGATTTCTAAACTCTCCTCTCTTTCTTCAATAACTTCCGTAAATTAATGGAGAAGTCTACGACGAAATTTTAAACCATATTTTCGGTGAGATCTTGATTTATAGATTGAAAGAATGAGGTGAAATTTGGCGGTAGAAAAGTCACTCTTATATATCCCAATTTTAACTTATTTAATCTAAGGTTAGAAAATGGATTGTCAGTGATAAAATTTGATTTACTTTCATGCCTTTACTTTTGAAAAAGACGTTCAGCTTCCTCATTCCGTAAATTTTGTTCAGTCTGTTGTAACTGTGGAGTATATTTTCCTTCATTAAAATTCTTAAGTAACGTTAGCGCTTCTTCTTGTAGAAGATATCCAGTTATTGATACACTTTCCTCTCTTTTTTGTGTGAAATAAAAAAATAAATTTTCACACACCTTCTTAGCATTCAAATTCGTTTTCACATTTTTATCATCACTTCCTCATTTTAAGCTGTAGCCCAATATCACTTTCGCTCTGTTTCTCTTTAAATACTAGCATAAGAAAGCCAGCTCCGTATTTGTCTGCTACTTTTTGCAGAGTTTCCTAATCTTCTAATTTACGTAAGACTAAAAGTTTGTGTTTTATAAAAATAACAAATTTCTTTCTCTTTACATTGGACATGCTAACGAGATACATTACTACCTAAGAGAAATGATTAACTTTCTTCAACACACTACAACACAACTGCACTCATACAATCGAATCAAATAAAGAAGTACATTAAAGCGACTGACAAAATGTACTTACCAAAAATGTGGAAAATAACGTACGTAAACACATATACTTAGACAATTAAAATGCAGACAATTGAAAGTGGTGGAAAATGTAATTTATTTTGTCACACGATGAATTGGTTGTTGATAAAATATAGTGATTTTTTTATGATAAATTTCGATAATTTTAATACAGCCTTGTTACGTCACAGCACGTCGGATAAGAAGGAGTGTCTGATCGACGGTACGGGATAATCGGGATTCTACTGTGTAATAAAATCAACGATGTTCTTCCGAAAAAACGGTCCATTCTTAATCGTGAAAAACAAAACAAAAGCTTTATTTCGTTTACACTGTGTTCAAGTCTTTTCCTTTTTCAGGCAATGCACTATGATAATACAAACCTGAGGTATGCATTAAAACAGCTTTATAACTCAGTACGCATAATACTGCTCGTGATCCACACCCTCGGTGTGAAAGTCACACCCGGTTGCCGTACTTACCATTGTTGCTGTGTTTTCTTTGAGGTGAGCGCTAAGACAGAAGATACAGTATTGACCATAGTTGCCATGTTTACCAAGTGTGTTCCGTGAAGTTAGGCGCTGAAGCAGAAAAGAGCACTTCACTTCGAGCGTGTAACACAAGAGAACACAACCAGATGGCAGCCCTCTTATAGATGAGACTAACGTTTGGTTTGTTCTCAGAATAATGACAGGAAAGATGAATGTGACCGTTCGAAAAGGGCGTGAATATTATGGCCGTCCGTTCTTTGACAGTTGAGTATATGGAGTGTGTTCTTTGTGAGTTATGCGCTGAGGAAGAAAAAAAGTTGAGCGTCGAACATGTTTGTCATGGTAACCGGGCATGACACACACAAAGGATGAAAACAAATGCACTACTTATTAAGATACGAAAGAAAGAGGCGTGATCGACTTTAAAGCTGTTACCACGTCACAAAGAAACTTTTAATATGTGTATTTTTAAAAACTGAAAGTCACAATAAAATTAATTATACTTTAAGTAATAATAATGTGCGGGAAGCTTAATGATTATGAAAATTCATTCATTTATTCATTCTGTAGTCTGTCTTACGACAGGTCCATAGCCTCTTCCAAAGCGAGTTCTCCACGAAGTGCGATCTAGATCTTCCTCTTTTAATTTCCAATTGTGAAAATATTTATGCAAAATGAAAGGGGGGAATTAAAAACTTTATATAACTTAAATCATCAGGGTGAGGTTTAATGATGAAAGGAGCCGTGCCATGGTGCGTGAATATGATGGCTGCCCATTATATGACGAGAATGTGGCTAACACACACACACATACACAGCGAGAGAGAGAGAGAATGGCATACCTAACGGGGACGAGTGCTGCGGCCGCCCAGAAAAGCAGAGTTTAGGGGACAGCAAAATGGGTGGCAAAACGTATGTTTTGAATGAAAAAATGTAATGTTTGTACCCAAGAAATTTCAAAATATTGAGCTAAAATAAAAGAAAATTCATTAATAATTTCGATATTCTAAAGTTCATACATTTTATTAGGGGCGGCCATTGTTATTACTTAAAAACCAGTCTTCAAAAAAAAGTAGCTACGCCACTGCAGACAGACACATATGTCCTCTTACAATTCATTCTTCTCCTTCCCATTAAACGGTGTATTAATTTTCAAAGGGTCTGTAAGATTTATTGGTCACAATTGTACACTTCATTAATTAAATGAAACGAAAAATTTATGATCCCTATCAGGATCAATATAAAGAGTGCCCCAAAAGGAAATATTGATTGCAGAGTATTGTTGATCATCAAAAAATAAGCTGTTATCTCAAGGAATTTAGAAAATAAAGGTATATTTTAAAATTATATGGAACTGTCAACACAGAAAATCAAAATAATACAGTACGTAGCTACTAAACCCAAAACCAGTTTAAATTAAATACCATGTAAAAAAAGTAAAAACATATTTGAGATTAAGTTAGCGTTGGCGATCTTGTTACTGGAACCGTTAAGATTTCATCAATTTTGGATTTTGGTCTATTATTTTACAATGTCCCGTCACTCAGTTTGCATCCTGAGCTCTTCCCTCGAGTCACTGAATTCGACGAATCCATCATGGCGGGTGTGTGAGTTTACGATAGAAAACACCGCCTCCAAATCTATAAATAATGAATCTAGTGATGTCCAGGCTATGTGTTTCTTATGCCATAAAATTTTGTGTAACTGGAGTGAACGAGAGGAGAGCGAGCTAGAAAGAGGCTCTTACATCAGGACAGGAAGGAGAGAGAACGTATGGCCAACAACATCTGACCGAAGTCACAGTGACATGATACATATAAGTTTTTATAGTTTAGATTTATTTATTGGTGCTGTATCAACTGCAAGGTTATTTGAGAAGATGTCTATGAATAATTAAGTTGACATGATTGGAAAGGAGAAAGACCATAACTAAGTATTTTTTCATGGCGCAACAGCCCATAATGGCCAAGACCTCCTCATTATCAAGGCTTCAAGATCACACCCAGTTAAACACACTACACGCGTTAGAAAGAACTCCTCTGAGGGAGTGATCAGCCCGACGCAGCGACATCTACTTGACAAAACACAACATTCAAAAGAGACAGACATCCGTGCCTCGGGTGGGATTCGAACCCTCAATCCCAGCAAGCGAACGGCCGCAGACCAACGCCTTAGACGGCGCGACCACTGGGATCGGCGACCATAATTAAGATATACTACACAACTCCCAGGCATACTCTTACTCCGTGTTACAGTCAACTCAGATGGTCCCAGATATAGATATATGGCCGACTCAACATGAGGTATTGAGCAATACCATGTAAAGTTTCGGCGTAACTTGTGCTCCGTCTAATATTCAACCTGGGTACTCCCAGGTACAAGTGTAGCCCTAATTGACAAGCTATACCACGTACACGCTCAGTCTAATTTTGCCCCATCTCATAGTGAAGTTGGGTACTCCCAGTTACAAGTATAGCTTTAAGAAAATGTGGAGACATGACAAGCTCAGTGATAGTTAATCCTGTTTTCGCATTAAATGCAAGTGCGTTTTTTTCGATTTTTTGTCCTAGAAAAGGAGACATGTTCTTTAGAAATGTCAACGATACGACCAACATCTCCATGCTATCAAAGTCTAAGAGCAGGATCAATATCGATATTGAACCACTGTGAAAGGCTTCAATCAGTAAAAAGTGTGTTATTTTAGGATAACCGTACACCAGGCAGAGATTCGAACTTGGCACCACTCTAAAAAGAACCAGAGAGCCTTTAGCCGTAACTGTCTGTAAGTCAGAGTACGTTTCGGCGGGAAACCCATTGATCAGGATGCACTTTCAGGTTCAAGTTATAAGAAATGTGGCATAAATGTTTAGTTTGGTTTCTTGAATTATAAACGAGTGTAGAATGCATAAAAAATATAAATTTTCTTTATGTTTCTTCTTCGTCTTCGCCTCACTACTTTATGGTGCAGTCATGAGGCAGAAATGAAAATTAATAACAACTGACAAAGTCGAAAGAAACTTGTACATTGGTTCCATTGTGTTCGAATTGCTGGCTGTAATGTTGTGTCGGTCAGGCCTCCTCAGGTTTTCAGTCCATGCACTGATATGCTAAGATTCTATTGAAAACTTATGGCAACAATATCTTGCAAGATCTGTGTGCAGATCCTGCTTCGTAAAGTGCTTACATGCTACGTTGTGAAGATATCAGCAGTAACAGACCCGCACTGTGGTTCAGAGCCAACGTTATCCTGGTCACAATTTCCGTCATTTTTCCGATCTTGGCGGACAGAGGAATTCGCCTCATTGCCGCCCCTGCTCGAGAAATTGATTCCGTAACCTGCCAGGGGAAACAGCCCAAACGCTGTAACGTGGCTGCTCATATGTTCAAAACTGCATCCTGTCACGTAATGAGTATAGTGGAGCTGGCGAACACATTTCCTTCTGTCATGTGGAATATAAATCGGCTTAAAGCAACGAGTAACCCTACAAAAACATCGTTTTGTGTAATTTCATGGTAACTTTCTGTTACATCAGCCCTAGCTGCTCTATGTAGATTATATCTACGTAATAAAGTAACGTGTGTGTGTGTGTGTTTGTGTGTGTGTGTGTCAGTCTGTGGCAGCCATAAGCCATCAGAAAATGAGAGAGAACTTTTTGAAGTTTTAGCAGTAATTTTAGGAAGATTATGAGATGTGTTGTGCCAAATATAATTAAAACCCGTCCACGGAATCGGGGTCGGTCTACGGGGTTTCTTGATGAGTTAATACTTAAGTTAAACAAAGTAGGTCACGATGCACCTCACTTCAAAGGTCTCGCTCTAGTGAATGTATACAATAAGTAGAAGGAGCTCTCTGATGCGGGGTAAAGCGGTCTGAGTGGATACACCAACCACCAACTAATTCCTATCACCCTCGAGGAAACAAAACACACCATTGCTAGAATAAGGGAAGACGAATGACGATGAGTTGGACAAAGAAAAGGGATGGGAAATGGATACGGAATTAAAGAGGGAAGGAGATAAAAGCACGAAACGGATAATGGAATTTATAAAAGAAATTACTTGCTCCATTATCTTCGATGGTCACGCATTATTTATGTCTGTTCATGAAAGGATTACGTAATGTACATCGCAAACAAAAGCACATATATTGTTTAGTTTTCAGTGTTTGTTTTGCACTTGAGGGCAAAAAGCGGAACCAACGTGTGTTGTAGTTGGTGGAGATGTAATTGAAAGAAGTGTATAGCTGTTGTTTGCATGTAGTGTGGGTTGAGGTTATGGACTTTTGATTGTTTGTTTTTAACAAAGTCCCTTTGAAATTTCAACGGACTTTGTGCTAGTCGTAAATAAACATGTTGCTGATCTTAATATTTTGCATTGTCCATTTATCATTTCACTGTATATTAAGATCCAAATATACTCATCTTAAGCAATAGCTGTACTTCATGCCGCTGTATCTTATACAGAGAAAGACGCACATGCAGCATTTTCCAGTGTGATTGTACAATTATATATGTACATATTTTATATTATATTCCCCTGTATTTTGTCTCCCTGATGATTGATCGAGCTGTCCCGGAATATGTTGGAAAAAATAAAATATAAAATAACAAGATATATACCTCTATTACCTAATAAGTGTGTTTAGTTGGATGTTAAAATAGACGTTTTAATGTATGGACAGGATATGTGAGGTTCAATGACAAGCTAATGGTAATCGCACTTCCGATTCTATTAGAAGCCACATTCTTTTGAATATCTGAGCAACTGGTATTTTCTGAAAAGGAAGACTCCGCAAGAAATTACTTCCCAATTATGTTAATCGTACCGAATTTTTGTGTTTCAGAACAACAGAGAAATTTAGTAACAACTGCGTTAGTGGGATTGGATTAGTATTAGGAAATTCATCCATAAACATTATTGTTCAGGATACTTTCTATATAATAACCCGCTTTCGCTTGGTAACAGAAAGACGTGGACTAGTAAGTCTGTCGAAAGAAAGGAATTTTGATCTCTAAACCCGTACGATATTTCAGGTTCTCAATATGGTGACTAAAAAGATTGTGTTTTTATGGGATGTTACGCCATGTAGTTTGGCATATAGATACCAACGTTTCGGAGGAACTTGCTGCCTGTTTCTTCGTGGTAGAAGAGTAAGGGTGAAGAGTTATTGTTTTTTAACATTACTGGTTTACATAGTAGGTTGCATAAATATTACTTTGTAGTTATTGCCACATTTAGCCTCTTACCTTGAAGAAAGGGGCAGCAGGTTCTTCCTAAATGCTTGTGTCTAGTTGCAAAATTACAGGACGTCATATGTCAGAAGACAGTGTTATGTTCCTGTGTACTTCCTTGCTTCTTGATTTTTTTTAATTAAAGTGTTCATAATCAAGAGAATAAAATGACATCATATCCTATTGTGTTCCCCTTGCATGCTGCATACTCTGTCCACCTCAACTTCTATTGAGTCAATATAAAATACTATATGAAGTATAGGAGTTACTTCATTAAGTAATTTTCTCCATTACCCTACCTTTTCGAGTCGAAATATTTCAGGAAAACAATTGATTATGAAGATAAGATCGAATAGGAGGACGAGGACGAACAAGAAGTAGAAGAGAAAGAATAAAAAGAAGAAGAGGAGGACGAGGAAGGGATTGGAAGTGTAAATGGTGAAAGGCACTGTATTTACTACAGGAAAATATGCCCAGAGAGCCTTCGCTTTTCCTTCTTCTTCTGGTAAATGTAGGCTGAAGACAAAGCAAAGTGTTGAAATGTGAAGAAGGTAAAGGTAAAGCAATCCCATTACAGGCCTTGAGAGGCCCTTAGGGTCCCAGGAGGTTGAGGCTCCCAGATTTTTAGACAATCGGCACATGAAGGTGGCAAGGTTGTCAGCCCTAAGCACCGGCCGCCTTTACCCCCCAGGAAATATCCCTGGTACTCATTTCTGGTAGAGGCTGAGTCGACCCCAGGGCCATAGTGCGATCGAAAAGATTATGTCAATGAGTGAAGAAGGTAATGTGATGTGAAATATACTGTCTTCAATAAGCAACAGAGGAAAGAATTTAAGAAATTTATTGAAGCTTTTTTTTTTCTGTATTATGTATTTTGAGGGCTGCATTATGGTGAAATGTTTACAATGTTGGTAGAAAGCGCTGGGTGGCGGAAATTTTAAAGTTAATGCTGAGAGGTCTGCATGAGAAGCCTTTAGTGTAACGTAGCATTAGACTACCAAACCTGCATTTGCTGCAAGGCTGAGACCATGATCAACTTGGCCAGATGCAGGACCTTCCGTGTGCATCCCGATTTTCATCCAGCAGTGCGGCTTTCTTGTACACGAACCCTAGTGATATTCATTACACGTTTCTGTATTCATTACTCTTTTTAATTTTAAACACGTACAGCTTTGTTTGCATTCGTTTTTCACTTCAGCTCATTTAAATGGGTAACAAACCCTTTGATTAGCATAAAAGGAGGGGAAGTAAAGACCAGCATGATAGTTTGTAGCGTTAGAACATGCTCTTGCGAGATTTCCATTGTCATAAGGTGTTGTTGCACATTCAAATACAAAATTAGTATTTATGTTGTTGAAATTTTCTTATTTTTGGGCATATTAATTTATTCAGGCTGTCGGTTTCATTCAGTGTAACAAAATACTGGACTGGCGGCGTGTGATCGGGACACTTCAGAACACCCTCAGAAGTACTGTAGCCTGCAACGAGATTCAAAAGCTGTTCTTCCAATATTAAAACGTAGGAATGGTAGTCTAATCAATAAAAATTCTTTGGCGGAATATGTAGTGATAAATATATGCTCTTATAGCTATAAACAGGCCTGGACAGGCCCTTAGGGCTCCATATACCTGGCCTATATTAACAGATGGATGCATATCTGAGGATTCCTCTCTTTTGGATTCAGACGCCGTGTCTTTACGTGAGTGGATCCCAATATTCTTTCGCGACGTCGCAAGTCTTCAGAGACACTGCCGTGAGAACAGCACATTTCGCACGGGAGAATATCTCCTTCCGAGTGTATCCACTACATACTACGTTTTACAAAAGAGTATTTAACAATATGTGAATTGTTAATATAGCATCTTTAACACTGATTAAGAGTTTCGTATTCATTTCTTAGTGTATGTGAAATTTAAACATAAAGTATTCTGAGACTAGTGGAAGAACACGTGGGCTTTGTAGTGTCCTCTCCAGCTCTTGTCCATTTGCTACGACTAATGCTATCATAACGTTTCGAATTTCAGTAAAATACAGTACAATATCACTATTAATGCAAAATGATATGCCAGAATAAAAGAGTGCATCGTGTTCACAAGCTTCAAGTAGTGGTCACGGACATGTTTGGATTGTTTTTCATGTTAGTACTCCTATATTCAGATTCAGCAAGGTGATCGAAAAATATGCACATCTACCCGTGAATATACGTAAATGTGTATGTATACTCAAATTTGAACATTCGCCGTAAAGTATGTATATTTTCCACCAGGCGTATTAAGCGTGAAACAATTGGCAATTTTTCAACGTCACCACAACCACCACCACCACCACCAAAAATAATGACAATAATAAAACAACCGAAAATGAATTTTTACGTGGAAAACTATTTTAAAGAATGTGTACATAACGGAAATCTATTGCATATTTTCCAGTGAAATTGGCTTCGCTTTTCCAGCATTCTGCTGAATTTAATTGTATTTCACGATTTATTTTAATTTTAAAATCATGCTTGGTCTTGCCTTAATTCTCATGAAATGTTAGTAGCTTGCACGATTCTTTCCTTCTTGCAATGTTAAAAATGGCCCCTTGTATTCCGACTACAGCAAGCTGGGAGTAAAAAATTCATGAAAAAGCGAGCTGCCTCACAGAAAGATACGGAAATCAACTGCTTAAAAATTTATGTCTACTTTACAGACGGAGAGACAAAGACTGTTATAAAATAACGCAGCTGCAAGGTCGTATTGCGTAAAGGAAATATAAAACTGGGCAAAATTCGGAAGATTTGCAGAACAATCAGGCTGTATTCTAAAATTTGCTGTATAAAAAGAAGAAACTCATTTGTTGTGCTTACTCATTCTGTCGGGCCATTATTCCTTGGCAAGGCTCCAACTACCCTTCTTCAAACTAACAAATCTTTATCACGGAATGATTGTTTATAATACATATATAACAATTCTTGAAGTTCTTTTGAAAAAGATAAAGGTAAAGTTGTCTCTGCGCAAGCCATGAGAGCATATAGGGGGAGCAGACCTATAGCTCCATATATTCTTATCCTCGGCACTAGATGGAGATGAGTGGTTGACTTCACGCCCCGGCCTCTTTACGTCCAGGGGAAGTACCTCCGGTACCGATTTAGTGCGAAGTTTGGTGGGCCCTAGAGCTAGTCTGAACGTTTTGAAGAAGAGAAAATACTCCCTCACCTGTCTGGAATCGAACCCCTGATCTTACAGTCCTTTCGAATTTCTTAAATGATGGTATTTCCAATTTAATAATAATAATAAGAAGAAGAAGAGAGCTCAGTCCATCCTCGTTTTCTTGAAACTACTTTCTGAATAACTCCGGGTTGTTTTGGTGGTAGCCTCCTTTTCATCAAATACATTGATTATTTGCAATCTTTATATTTTAATAAACCACTGAGATATAACTTTGTCTAAGCATCTTCCTAGATCTACAACCAAATTCCCGGTTAAATGGACACAATCTCTTATGACGCATTAACCAGTCCGTTTGTCTGCTCAATAGTATTCCTCAGCATACTGTCATTACCGATTTTTCGGCAATAATTTTAAACAATATTACCGTCAACCTAGAGGTCACGCAGTCTAGTGTGTTAGAAATTGACTTACTTTTTATACATTGAAGCTGGAGGCAGTATGTTCCTCCGAAATCCCGGTGAATTTCTATCCTACTACATGGCGCCATGTAGTAGAAGATCGTAATCTTCACAGTCACTGCCATGAGAACCTCGAAATTCGCAACACTTTTTATCGTTGTATGACGCTAAAATGTAACCCTCAGAGCCGTCGTGGTTAATAAATCTCTATTACCTTCAACAGATTACATTTGATCGATATTTACAATGCTTTTTTTTAATGAAATCTTGTTTATTACGTTGACATTGTCATTCAGGAATTCTTTAATATTATTTTTCTGCCCAGTTCTCCAGCCGGGATAGCGTAGTATGAGAAAATTAAGGATGAAATTCAACTAGTAATTGAGGGACACGTGTGGTTTAGGAACTTACAGTGGTTAGATATGTATATATCGATTAATGCCTAGTTGAACTGATGACACTGTCGTGTCGATTCTATTTGTGCTAGAATAATCAATACTGCTGCCATCTATGAGTGCGCTATTCCAACCGCAAAATATTTGAAGCTATCAAGCAGGCAGTAAGTGAAACGTGAACAGATATCATATCGCTTACAAGGCTGTGACTTGGCGAAAGGTGTGTTGTGATGTGTTGGCACATAGCATCGAATTCGAAAATAGGTAAAAAATGACTTGAAAGCATCTAGGACTCTGGTGAGTATGGACATACAGATCATTATTATACCAGCTACTTGTGAATTTGAAAAATAATCAGAACCTATAGCAAATCACTTCCGTTTTGGGACAGGAACAGGAAGTGTGACACCAAAATGGCGATAATGAAAACATCCTGTTGAGGAGAAAGGGTGTTGAACATGCGTATATTTCAGTACATGAGTCAAGGCAATAATATGAGGTCCTATGCTTCCATATGAAATTCCTTGTTACGAATCTGTAAATTTATGCCACACATTCGAAAAGTTGTACAAAATAGTCGAATCGGAAACCAATGAATGGTACTTTCACTGAATCTGTATAGGTTTTTATGTATAACCTGAAAATGGTAGGTTATGTGATGTAACCTGGAGCCTTGTGTATTGAAGAAAGGATTAATGCAAGAATTTCTTAATTATGCTATTATGTTCTATTTTTAGGTACTTAATTCCGTCGACTATAATTCACCCTACAAAATGCAAGCGATAATGGGGACTGACGAAGTTGAATCCATGGACCCTACAATGCTCATCCCTGTGAGTATTCTGTGGTGGCAGAACTGCTATCATACATTACTGTGCCCTCGCCGGGTACCTTCTCTGGTTGTCTGACAGCACAAACTGAAACTCTACCTTCAGTCCATTCTCATGTTAGAAAGCAGCATATCAGATTATAACAAATTGAAACCGTTGTTGTAGTGTTGCACTTGTCCACCATTGTAATGTATGTTTTGTGTTGGATTCTGATTAACTTTCTTCAGTGTTACTGTTGTGTTGCACTGTCGAGGTCACCTGTGTACTGACTTGTGTTTACTTTCAAGTAATAAATTAAAAAGTGCTTTGTACATTGCAGTATTTTTGTCATTGAGAATGTTGCTTTGCTGCTGTTGTGGGTACCTGTGGAAATTTTCGTTGATATCCAGCAGGGGACCTTTACTTTGTATGTGTATGATTTCTATTATGACTTGTAAGTTGCCTTACGTGTGTCCCATTTCTAATATGCATTTGGAGTAGCTGGATTTTTATCCATTGTTTCTGTGAATCTACTGTCAGTTTTGTATTATGTATTTATGGTTGCATGTATTATATTCTAGTGCATGTGCTCTGCTGCTGTAGTATTGGACCTGTTGGTTATTGTGAATGCAGTAGTAAGATTTTTCATTATGGTGTTGATTTTGTGTGTTATTTCATGCCAGTATTTTTAATATCTTGGTGAATGTTCTTATGTGATTATTGAAGTAGGCAAAGTTTGCCCATTTGTGAACAGCAGAAGAGATATTCAAAGAGATATAAATACTTGTTATTAATCAACAACATAAATGTGCATTTATATAGTACTGTATTAAAAAAATTTAAATTAACAATATTTTAACATTGTTTGTTTTATGTTACATTAAGATGGGCCGATCTCTGTCATGGTAACATAAATAACACTATACATGTATCTTTAGTTTGGTTTAGTTTAGTGTATTTAATCAAACCATTTATACACACGTGTGACATTGGACATGGCAAATTCAATTTACAATGTATTTTTAGTGGGAAGTAACTCCATTTTCACTGTATGTAAAGGTCTGATGACGACACCCATGGTGTGCTGAAACATGTAATCAGTTATTTAAAATAAAAATACAGTAAAATCTGTGTGATATCTGGCACTTGATAATCCAGAAAGCTCTATTGACTGGAAATTGACTAAGAGGCCCACTAAACTTTAAGTTTGTGTTATATTATTTAAGTTGATCAAGAAAGCTTTGCATAAGTGAACAGTTAAGGTAGTGACAGCAAAATGTGTACATAATTAAGTGCTGTGAATGTTGTGCTCAAACAAGTGAAATATTAATGTCTTGGTTTCTCTTAGATTATATGTAAGCCTCATTATGTAAGTAGTGATGAAAGGGGAACAGCAAATGTGGCAGGGAAAACAGCATAGATTAAGAGGTGACAATTACATGGTTAAGTTGCTAGGTACACTAAGATATGCATTAGGTATAATGTTCTAATATCTGGAAAATCATGATAGCTGGCAACCCTTTAGTTCCAGAGGTGCCAGACATCACAAACGTTACTGCATTTGTTTACAGAAATGATGAGTGGATTATTCAAAATAAAGTTGTTTACAGAGAGGGAGTGTGAATGATGAAGAGCACAGTGGTCTGCTACAATTGAAATTACAAGTACTATTGAAATTCCTGTCTAATGTCAGACCAATATTCTTAACTCTTTACTATTACCCCCACACCTTCTCCTCCTCCTAGCATCATTCTTATCATTTATGTGTTGATGGATGAAAAGTCTCCAATCTCTTCTACCTTTCCACAGTCATTCCTTTTCAGTTTCTTGCCAATTGAGCTACTGTTTGTGAGTCTTTATTGCACCTAATACAGTAACGTTTGCTGAAATAAAATATTTCCTGCCACTCATAACATGCTGGGACATTGAGTTTAAAGTGTGTTTAAATCAACTAGTCTGGTGGCATTAGGATATGGCATGTGAAATGTTTAAAATTTTCCTTGGACCTAATGGAGTGTCATATGTATGGAAAGAAATGTAATTCAGAGAGTTAGATACAGACCAATTTTCTCTAGTCTGTTTTACAGATCAGAAGTTGGATATATTTAAAATTATAGGCAGTTTTGTGGATTGGATTGGTATCGTGTGCTTTGTGTTCAGTGCTATTATAACAAGCTTTATTACTTACACAGACATATAAGAGCAAATGTGTGGCTGTTCAGAACTTGGATGTTTCTGGCAATGTCACAACAGTTCGCCAATGTGCCCCTGCATTGTCGTTGGTTGAACTGGGGAAGAAACTGCTTCTGAGTGCCAAGGAAGGTGATACAGAGCAAGTACGCCTTCTCATGAGCAAAGGTGCACCTTTCACTACTGACTGGGTGAGTCCGCAGTTAAATGTTTATGCAGAAAAGAATTTGTCAAATATGCTATAGGACATGTTAGTATTTTTATGATACATGACTTAATATGTGCAAATGTTTGGATGAGGTATTCTGTGTTTTCTTTCAAAAATTCTTCATTATAGCCACATCATACACACCTGTCTTCTTTTATAATCTGGGATAAAGGAAATTTTTTCGTTCATGTTGCAGTCTTGGGACTTGTGGACCAGATCATCTTAGGCTAATTTTTTTAAGTGTGTTATTTAAAGATGCTATCAATTGCCAAGATATATAGTGTTTGTGATAGATAAATGAATGAGTGTGGAGTACTGGTAGAATGATACTGACAGTAGGAAACAAAGTACACTGAGAAAAGCCTGTCCTAATGCCTGCTTGTCCATCACAAATCTCACACTGACTGGCTTTGTATGAAACCTGGCCTTTCATAGTGAGAGGCTGATGACTAACTCCATGAGCCATGATACAGCATTTTAGGTTAAACTTTGGTTTGTGGTATACGGGGTGTTTTTTAACATGGGACTGACCACTGCAGAACAGGCAGCATCATCAGTCACCATGCATCAGTAATGTCATCTGCTGCACTGTGCACAGTCCCATGTTAAAAAACACCCTGCAGTAGAATTCCCATTTAATGTTACATAGTCTCATTAAGGCTCAGTCATAAAGGAGCTCCATGTTATGCATTGTTATTTACTGGTTCTTGTGAACATAGTAGTGAATATTCAGAATCTATAATAGGCAGGGGATTTCTCATACACTTAGTTATTGTTAGCTTCTCAACAAGAGCTGTGCTCTTTGGAGGTACTTAGGTTTGGATATTACCATACTGTGTGGGAATTCCAAGTGAGACCCATGAGAACCAGTACAATCCATATTTGGTTAACACATCTTGGCTGTAATTTTTTTTATTATTTTTGGCATCGTATTTTTGCTTGTCATTCATAGGAGGTAGAATACTGTTTAACTAGAATATTATTTAATTAGCCCGGGGCAGCTGTGTACTGTCAGTTGCATTTTTATCCTTTGATTTGCATGAAAATGGTGGGTAAAAAAAGTCACATCACACTTTACAGCAGTGATTCAGTGCATAACAACAGGCCATTTAAATGCCCACACAAGGTGTTAAAATCGTTTTCATGACATTTACGTTCAGAATTAACTCCAGCTATTCTGATTTTCTGTCGTAGTATTCAGTTATCATTGAATTTCAGTTTTTATATATATTTGGTTCTATGCACTTCTTAAAAGAGATGATTTTTTCTGTAGAAAATATCTGATTTTCAATATGTTAAGGATTTTCTTGCACTATATGTTCAGTTTCCATGTTTTTCATTCCTAATTTTAACTTTCTACTGTTTAAGGTTTTCCTAACTTTAAACTTTATGTATGTGACTGCCCAAGACGAAACTGAAATTGGTGAAGACAGTAACAAATAGAAACAAAATCCATGTTGCAGGCAGAATAAAACCAGGAAATTCAAGCTAAAATACATGAAATTGTTGTGTGATCTTTTGGGAAAGTAAGTATTGACATGCCCTGTTTGCTGACAGCTTGGCACCAGCCCACTCCATTTAGCAGCTCAGTATGGTCACGTCGCTACAGCTGAAGTACTTCTGCGAGCTGGGATATCACGTGATGCTAGGACAAAAGTTGAACGTACGCCTCTTCACATTGCAGCTCAGGAGGGCAACACTGCCATTGTACATTTATTGCTAGCCCATGGAGCAGAAGTGGACTCCAAGGACATGGTGAGGCATTGTTTTTTAAATCCGTAAAGTGTTAACATGCTTGATGCCATTGGTAGCCAGCATAATTCTATAAATGGGCAAAGAAACATAAAGTCAACTTCTCTATCATTTCCAGTTTGCTTCTGCCTCTCCTATTGCCTCTTTGAGAAGTGCATGTGCCTTTGTTCTTTTTCGTTGATACTTGCGCTCACCAATAAAATAATTAGGATTTTCTTAATTTATACTTTTTGCAGATGCTATTGTTAGGGTGACTAGATCATCGAGGATGAGATGAGTTTGGTATGTCAGACACATGAGAAAGATGATATTTTTGTAAGCTCATTTTCTCACTGCTTGCACAAATAGAACTTAGTGTTTTCATGGTGTTCTTGTTGGTCATTTCCAAATGCCAATTCCATTGTTATGCCACTCATATTGTACTTATTTTCTTCTTAACAATATAATAAAATATTTTCATAATTACTGTTTTGGAAACATGTTGTTTAGTTTTCCGTATAAATGTTAATTTTATAGTAAACCATTCATCAGATGTAGCATGTTGTCTCCAATTTATTTTGTCCTGAATTTGTAAATCCTATCTTCAGTTGTCATTAATCTTAATTATAAACCTGCTGTTCACAGCATCAATCATCTGTACAGATATTATATGACACAGAGTCTTTTGCCTTTATTCTGTGCATAGCATTCTGTGTTTTGTTGGAAATTCCAACTGCCTCTGTACCCTTTCTTAATTTTCTCTAACTCATACATGTTTTGATGCTTATGCTTGTGTCATCCTCACTGTCCTCTAAATTATCTTTGGTTTTACATGTAAAAATTAGCCTATTGTCCTATCTCACCAGATCCAGTAGAACAATAGTGTAATGTGCCAAATGCTTGTAAAACTAAAGATAGCATAAAGGATGCAGGATGATGCAAACATAAGCATCAGAATGCTTATGAGTGAATAAAAATTATACAGTGTAGAAAGACAGTTTGAATTTCCAATAAATGCCTTATCAGTTTTTTGTGTTGGAATTCGTTAAATATACAGACACCTGTCACGTTAAAAAACACAGTCTTACACGACACATGTAATATAATATTTGAATAAAACATAACAGGGATGAATCACCTTAAGAATACAGACAAGTGTTTGTAAAATTGTTTAAGTTAAAAAATATGAATCATAATTACGTATATTACTTCTATGTACAATGAATAATTTTTTAGGAATTTGATAGAGTGTGATTTGACCATACTGCATTTCCTAGTGTAAAAAGTGCATCAGTATATAAGGCACAACGTGGTTAAGAAGTTCAGTATTATTTTCTGAACTCTGGTATATGAGATGGACTGCAGTTTTTAGGGCCATTTTTATGCAAAAAACTGAATCTTATGCACTGGTAAATGTGATATGGGTTATAGTGGACTTAAATGGAGCAGTTTGGGGTTCTCCTAACAATTGAGTTATATATTTACCATACAGAATTTCATCTAAATATGTCAAATGGTTTGGGAGATGAAATTGTGTTGATGGACACACAGAGAACCCTATATATTTTTTTTTATCTGGTAAATGTTGCATTGCAGCTGCGAATGACTCCATTGCACTGGGCAGTGGAACGTGAGCATGTGGACACTGTGGAGGTGCTTTTGCAGAATGGGGCTAATCCCCATGAAGTTAGCAAGTTTGACAAAACTTCATTCCACATTGCACAAGACAACAATCGTCAGGACATTGTGCAACTGCTTCAGTCAGCTGCAGAACGACTGTCACCTCTGCAAACAATGTCGGCAGCTGAGCAGGCTATGGAGGATGCAACTCTGACTGCCACTCAGAGTCTTGCAGTGGAGTTAGCACAGGTGCCCACTCCTGCCCATCAGGAAGAGGTCCAAACTTCTGTCACTGCCTCATCCAATTCAGGTCTTTCACATATTACAGAACATTCAGACTGCCTGACTGCAATTTGATGAAATTTCATCTGTTATGCAGTTAGATAACAAATTGGAATAGCACATAGTAAACATGATACATGTAAATAGAATCAGCAGTCATTGATAATTTTATTCAGATTTATATTACTGAAAACTTGTAGGTTGTGGTTTTTATATTTATTATGGCAATGTATAGTCTGGTAAGTGGTTACCAGTGTTTTGGAGGAATTTGTTACCAGTATCATCAAGGTAGAGGTTTTGGACAGTTGAGACAGCAGGTGCCATGCAAGCACTAGTAACTGCCTACCAGACTACACTGTTTGATAATTTAGGGGATTGAAATCTACATTTTGTGCTGTCAAAACACAAAATATTGTAATGAAAACTTGTTTAAAAGGTACAGTTCAGTGTAAGGTTCTAAGCAGAGACATTTTGTTCCTGTCATGTGTAAATATCTTTTTATTTCCTTTTCAGTTCTGAAGACACTTGACTGTGATGTTACTTGGCTCTCTCTGACAGGCCTTAGTAGCACTGGGGAAATATTGGAATATACCAAGGCCTTGTTTTACACTCTAGTTATGTTCCTGAAAAAGTGAGCATAAATAAAGAAGGTGTAAATAAAAAATGAGATTCCCATAATAAAACAGACTTAAATAAATGGAAATAAACCAGCCAAAGAGCATTACACCAAAAATGGGAGGAAGTAAATAAAGAAGTGGTGTAAATTGGTAAAGGGTGTTAAAGCAAAAAGGCGTAAAAGAAACATGCATAAAACAAGGTCTTAGTGTACTGTGTTTCATTCCATAATTCATATACCCTGACATTTATTACTTACCATTATCACAAATCTTGAAACAAGAGGATAGAATCTAATCACAGACACAATTCTGTTACAGAAGCTGCATCATCACAGTCAACTCCAGTGGAGAGGCGGGAGGTCTTAGCACAGTCCATAAAGAAAGCTAAGACAAATGTTAACACAGGTATTTTTTTTTTGGCTGTGTCTATATCTGTGAATTAATCTAATGGCCTTAGAGAAAAAAGTGCATCACTTGTTTGTGTATTTACCGAACTATAAGACAGTTTTTGTTTATTTGTATTGAAGAATATAAATACAAATACTGATTCTAATTTTAAAAAATCTTACATCTGCAGATGAAGAAAATTGTGTAAAAGAATCAGAACTGTTCCAGTGATTTTTGTGAAAATAATCGTCTGGCAACTGTGGCATATCTCGTGCTCACATACATATAGAGAATTGATACATTTACAGACATGTTACATTTTCGTTTCTACTCATACCATACTCAGCCGCCGTTTATACATTGTTTGTGCCCTGATATTATAGTTAGTGATGCCGCCTTTGATGCACATATCTTAATGACAACATCCACCAGATGTAATTTTGTATTTTTGACTTCTTTTTCCCTTCTATTAGAGAGATTATTGGAGTCATAAAATCAAAATTATGATGGGCTGCATATGTAGCCTAGATGGGGTAAACAAGAACTGCATACAGAATTTCAGACAGGCAAGTTGTGGAACAGACCACTTTGAAGGCTGAGAAGAAGATTGGAGGAAAATACTAAGATTCACTGAATGGTGATAACCTTGTGATGTGAACTGGTTTCAGTAGGCTCAAGCTTGATATTAGAAGATTGAATGCTTAGGGTCTGTTACCACCTAAAGTTCAGTTATTAGTGGGTTCATTTCATTTTAGACGTCTTTTATTAGTAACAAACACCACAGTAAAAGAGCAAGAGGCCATTGAATGTGCATACATCATGTTTAATACTCATTCTCAGGTCTTGCTGAGTTAAAGAAGACTATATTTACATATGTACCTACCATTCACTTCTCAGCTGTTGGTTAAAATCACCTGCCTTACATGATGTCTGTGTGGTGCTTTTGGAGTTCTTTGAAGTTTTAATAAGTGTGTCAATGTTTGTTCACATCGTTTAGTTTTAATAAGTTTTAGAATTTGTTTTTTGATAATTTTATAAACACAATTTACAATTGCAGACTCAATTTAAGGTTCTGCATTTCCACAACAGGATTTCAAGTGTATTATTTTAGTATTAATAGCAGTTGTTTATTTATCATGTTTTTATTATGCATCAATCATAATGTATGTCACTGTGCCATCTAGAACTCTAACTTGGAGCGTAGATGGTATTTAAGGACTGCAGATATTGTGGGCTGGACTTTTGTGCCTGGCAAAACAGCGTAGGTCAGTGAACTATCTGTGCGACAAGATTTATTGTCTATAAAATACAGAGATCTCTTTTAACTGTTCTAGCAGCCAATGTATTTGGAATTGGTGTTTTTCATTGACACGCCATACATTCAAACAGGTACTGACCCATACTCCAGGCTTCCTTTTCCCTCCTCTGTGTCCTGCTTTCTCACCCCGAAGTTTCAAGTCGTCAGTCCTAGGCTGTGGCTTTTGCTTCGTCACACACTGCAGGAAGTATATTCTTGCATTCACACAGTGTTTCTCTTCCAGAGGGCTCCCCATATCAAAAGAAACAAAGGGGTAGTGCTACACTGCAACTGCTGCAAGCACATGGTATTACAATGTTACCTGCAGATGAGACCACGCTTGTGGCATCAGCTGTGGAGAATGGACAGACTGTAGTGCTGACAGGTACGTGCTATGTCGTTTAAGTGATCACAGCTGGGTTGGCCCCAACATGTCCATGTGTTCTTCAGATCCTTTGTTTTTTTGCTTTATTGTTTGTAGGAGGCCAGCAAACGATACACTGTAATATACTGTTTCTGTCGTGTTTCTGCAACATGTTTGAATTATTACTGTTACATGATCTATGTCACTCTTGTTTAAGAGTTTTTTTCACACTGAAAGAATAAATCAGAGCTGTGCCTAAAAGATGTGTGATTTTTTTTGAGGGGATACAATTAATCTAAAGGACTGGATAGTCAGCACACCTAAGGGACTGAGAGAATCAATGCCATATAACGTGGATTGACACTTGGCCTCAGAAAACATTTTAGATTGGAACAGGCTCAAGTTTAAGCTTATGTAACTAACTAAATAACTTCATGGAGCAGAGCCCTTTTTGAGATGCTGATAGAGTCGCAGCTAGCCAAAAAAACTTCCCAACATTTTATGCAACCCAATGATTCGTTACCATTTTTGCAGGAGCTTGTCACTTTTGTTTGTTTTGAGCCAGATTCATTAAGTTCACACCATCCCATACTGTTACTTTGTGATCCATCCTACCATCTATGCCTAGGCCATCCAAGCAGTCTCTTTCCTTCAGGTCTCTGCACCAACATCCTATGTATATTTCTGTTCTCTCTGTGCATACAACATGCACCACCTGCCTCATTCTCCTTGATTTAACCCTCCATCCCCACAGTATTTGATAAAGGATACAAATCATGAAGTTCCTTATTGTACAGTGTTCTCTAGCCTCCTGGTACTTCCTTCTTCTTAGGTCCCATTATCTTCCTTGGCACCCTATTCTTGAACACTCTCATCCTGTTCCACTCATAATTCATACCATCACCATACACTAAACTTGTATACCCAATTTTTATTTCCAGTGTAATTTAATACATATTCTGATAATATGGACCATCATTAGGGAATCCCTTGTACATCAACCAGAGTGGAACATACAGGTTGTTACAACACAAAGTTTGCAGCATAAATGTGTATATATCTGATTAACATGTGGCTAATATTGTATTAATATTTCATTAAAAGACTTAAAATAACAGACATTTGTAACTTAATAGCAGTTTTTTTTAAATTGTTGTTGGTATATTTTAGTTAAGGCCACCCATGTTAAATTTCATAACAAATTGTTTAAGAGTGTAACTTTATATTTAAACTTCATACAAAGCAAAGTAACTCTTATTGTGCCACGGTCCAGGCCACCAGCTACTCGCCATGGATATCCCGGTTTGATATGAGATTAGTACATATGGGATTTGTGATGAGCAAAGGGGTGCTGGCACAGGTTTTTCTCTGAATACTTTGGTATTTCATTGTCAATTATCATTCCACCAATGTCCCATAGGTATTCTTCCTTCATCCAGGACTGGCACGATAGGCCCATCAGTGGCTGCTGTACCATGGGACCCAGTCCTGTCCCATCCCAAAAATTTAAAAAGAAATTAACTCCACTTGTACAATTAAAAATTTTAACTTTTTACATTTTTGTAGTATGTATCTTTTCTGTTCTTTCTTTATCACATTACCTCATGCACAATGTATTTCTTCTGCTCAACAGAAGCAGGGAAGCTGGCCTTGAATCTGACACAAGAGACCACAAACAACAAGACCACAACTGGCAACACAGCTGCAGTTATGCACCACAAAACCACACCCATAACATTACCTGCTACAGCAAAGAAGAAAGTGATCACCATACGTGCAGGACAGCTCATTGGCAAGACTGGGCCAAACATACTGAAGCGGGTTGATCCTGACAATCTTGGTGGCCCTCCCACAAAATTACTGGTGACTAGAACTGGCATACCTATCTCCACAGCTTCCAAAAGTGCAGTATGTATTGACTTTGTTTTCTTTTTATAATCCTTTAATCAAGGCATGCAGGATTTTGTTTCTAAGTTCTCATGGAAGGAGAGAACTAGGAAGGCTGAGGTATGATAACAGGAAAATACAAAACTGTGTGGGAGAGAAGATTGTGTTATTTATGTAGTTAGGCCAGACTGCATACTTATCCATATTTATAATGGGAGGCCAGGTTTCATTATTTGTCCCATATTATTTTTATGGAGAATGTGAACTACACATTCACTCCTATGATTTTCTTATGGAGAGAAAGTTTGCATTACCAGCCTGATATTACTGTATTTTCTATAATACCCTGTGCCCCTGAATAAGCCACTCACCCTAGTTTTAAGGGATAAAAAGTACCTAATAGTTAATGTGTATTTATTGAAGTATTAAATTATGCATGTTTGGTATAAGCATACATAATACATGGTGTCTTGAAATTCCAATGTGTCATTCTTCATTTATTTCCATTGTAGCCTTTTATTTTTTAGAATATTATGCTCTGCTGCTCAGAGACCCTTGTTTTTGTAGGGTGTAAATTGTTACTTTCAAAAGAAAATCACCCTCCATTCCACTAGATGCCACATACCCAAACTATCATTTCTTTCCTTACTTACTGCTTACTTATTTGAAGAGCTTTTTGTCTGTCAGAAAACAACATATTTTCTACCAGCAGCATGATCTATATGTTTTCTGTCGAATAATTGTCAGTTCTTTACTATCTGTGAAAGATCATAAATGGATGTCCTTATCATGTATAGCAGAATACACAGGTAGGACATCACAGACCTTGATGTGTGGTCACAGATTAACACTGTGTGTGTGTGTGTGTGTGTGTGTGTGTGCATGCGCACACGCACACACGCATATTCATGAAAGGGAGGGGGTGCTGTGAAGGTAAGCTGGTGCTTGGAATAAGTGGTGCCAGTCTTGTAACATGCACCAGTTCAAACCTCATCACGTATAAACAAATAACTTGGTCAGGCTCATCACAAATAAGTCATGTGCCCTACTTCTTGTTCACACTTTTCTTAGAAAAAGCGCATGGGGTATTCATGAAAATACACTATTTGTATGGATATCCCAATCTGTACACCCTCCTCAAGTGATTTTAATTTGTTGCATTTCCACAGTAATGGATATACCAGACCGCATACTGTTCTCATATGTTCTTCCTGGGAGGCTGGACTGCATTTTCAACCCCATATGATGTTAATGTGAACATGGCTAGTGCTATGTACTGTTCCCAAAGTATTCTCATGAAGTCTTGGCCCATAATATTGTTCCAGTGAACATCGTAATCTTAAATCCTCGTTGCCATGATTATCATTCTGTAGTACAAAATAGTCATTTAAATTAACTGGTCTCATAGTTTCAGGATTCCAGGTTATTGAATGATACGGTAACGGGTTAACATACTATACTTTGTGCCTTATATTCTTGTGGGAGAAACGCTAGTAGTTGTTATTATCATGTACCTGAATTATTACATATTTTCAGAATGCATTTTCTGCAGTTATTATATCTAGATTGCTTCATGACACATAATCATGTAGTGACAGCATTTTATAAACTACCAGAAATTCAGTCATACTTTCTAACAGAGAGTAGTACATTTAAGATCATTCTAAATGTGATATGTGATTGCATTAGAGGTATAGATTAAATGTTTAATAGCAGCCCATGATGTGACAAGTAGCTGTTGACAATACTTGTGTCGACAAATGAAGAGTAGGGTAGTGGAATGAATGAAGAGCTCCATGTGTGTGCTGAGCACTTGTATCAGATCTGAATTTGCAAAATGGAAGGAATGTGTTATAACAACATGACACTCAGAAAATTAGTGTGGAAAGATATGTGAAGGCCGAGGTATTGAGAATTGTTACAGGAGTGGTAACAGTAGGTTATGAGTAAAACAGTAGTCCCATGAAACCAAAAAAGAAATAAATTATTTATTTATGTTCGCAGATAAACAATATGACACTGTCAGTGTCTAATGTAAGTGATTTGGCAAGCATCACACGGCAACTGCAGGAAGCACGGAGGGAGGCAGAAGAGTACAAGAAACTGTATAGCCGTAAGGAACGCGAAGCTGAAGAATACAAACAGCAGCTTCAGAACATGACTCAAGCAAAATAGCAACACATATAGAGCTAGAGGAGAACTGTGCATGTAATGTGGAACACTTTGTCAGCAGTTCAAGTGCAAACATCACTACAGAATATGTTTCACCATAAAGTCACAGAACTGCTCTAGTTCTATGTTACACACTGTGTAATTGTACAAAAGGAATTATGATTGCTGTGTGGTTGACAGCAACTGAAAAATTCTTCAGGTGTGATGATACAAACTGTGAAAAATCATTCCATAACATGTGAATGACATTTTGTTGAGACAGTTATGTTCTTGTTATAATTTATACAGAAGCAATCTTTCTTCTTGCCCAGGTATAAATAACGACTCAGAAGACAACCCCTCACCTCTGCACCCCCACTTTTGTAAGTGCTGTGAAATCTGTAAACATAAGTCCCTTTTCAATGAGTTTGTTTATACACTTCAATAAACAGAAAAGCTAGTGAAGTCTTTGAAGTTTTGTTTGTCTTTTCTGGAATATTTAACACATGCATGTTTTCTGTATGATCTTATTTAGTGTATTTTTTCAAAGAACTTATAACTATATATTTATTTGAGTAACAAAGTGATTCTAGGATGGAGACTGAATTTTATTTGGTTTTGCAAAGTAAGAGAATGCTGTACTTTGCATTGTTTTCCCCCATATCCTGCAGTGTTTTGAACCAAGTCATGGAACCTTTGCAGATTGATTTTTTAATAATACTGATGGGTTCCAGGTAAAGTTATGGCAATAGTACAATCCAATATGTGTTCAGTCTTATGTCATAATATTCAGTGAGTCATAACATTTCATGATTTTGAATATTTAACAGCTTAAATTCATGTTCAGACCCATGGTTAGAAATTTCTTACATAACTTGTCATCTGTAATACTAAAAAATTTCCAATGTGACCAAGAGTTTAGCATATGTTCCTGTAGTTTACATCACACTCAGCTCTTAGAACACATAACAACAGCTAACAGTTTAGACTTTTAATCCCAGCAGGGACAAGAGATTTTTGTCTTCTCCAAAACGTCCAGACTGGCTCTGGGCCACCCAGCCACATATTCAATGGGTACGAGGGTTCTTTCCCACGGGTAAAGGGCCAGGGCATGATTTTGACCACTTGCCTCCATCTAGCACTGAGATTAAGAATGAGTGGAGTCATACTTCTACTCCCTGTATATGCCTTATGGTGTATACAGGGACAGCTTTACATCTTTAACAGTTTAGACAATATTATAACGCGAGAAAATGTATGTATAACCTAACATTGTGGTACATCCAGATCTTTGCTCTCCTTAATGGACGTATCAGTCGAGCCATTTTGCTTGAATAACTTTTACAATGAAATGAGAGATAAATATGAAAAGTGTTGCTGTGCAAATCTAACAGTGAGTTATCTTCTGTATTATTAAGCTACATAAGTCACTGTCAGCAATATAAAACTTATTTGGTCATCACGTAAAGTGCCTGATATTTTTGTCCAATCTTAACAAAACTAATTTTCATGACATTTCAATAAAAGTCCCCAATATAAAGTTTCAGAAAAACTCATCCAATGGCAGCTTAGTTATTCCTTGTGGATGGATGGACAGACAAGTCGAAGATAACGGTCGTTTTTCTGAACTTCGTGAACACGCCTAAAAAGCAATGCAATACTGATATTTTAAGGTGTGTTCAGTATAGACAAACTTCAGGGGTAAGGTGACGAATTTCTCATCAGTCGAAACTGACCAAGTATAGGGATCTTCTTATCAAATCTTATCAATTTTCTGTAATCAGAAAATGCACTAACCTTTCAAGATTACTCTGGGGTAAGACACTGTATGAATTCAGAATCAACTTTCTGAAGTATGATGCCATGTAGTTTGGTAAAAGGAATCTCTGAAGATGGAGGCACTGGATTTCTCCAAAATGTTGATATGTCTTTACCAACTACATGGCAACATCTAGAAGAGTGGCATGCAACATTTTTACACCCTGACCCCACATTTTTTTAACAACTTTTTGTAGGGGACCCCAATTTATTAGACTGTTACCTACTTTTTTCACTATTAATCTGTGTTAGTTAAAAATATTTATAGAATATAACTGTATAAAAACAAGTGTAGACAGTTTTGTGCCTTCTTTTTAAACTTTGGTCATCTGTAAAATGCATGGAAATATTTATAGTATCTTAGTTTTCCACAATATTTTGGGGACTCCAAGACAGCTGCCTGCAACTACACTGTGCTAGAAAACTCTAATCCTGATGCTCACCATTGGGAGAACACTTTCATTTTTTTTTTACATGTTAATGCTTACAAATAATAAGTACAAATAAGAAAAATATAACTCATAGTGGTACAAGTTCGATGTGGTCACAGAATCTGCAGTGACATCTTACACCTATGGACCATGGTCTTGCCATGGATAAGTGTTATGTTCTCAGAGTATCATTCACCACTCCTCTTCCCTTTTTACAATCTCTTGATTTAAAGAAAAATCTCCATAATGAAGGAAGACATTTCTGAGTCCAGTCTAATAGCTTTTTATATGTGCTGTAACCCAGAGAGATAAAAGCACATGCCAGTGTAATAAAGTGTAGAACAACAACTTTCGAATCTGATAACAGGCACTATTGATGACAATGGCCATGACAATAATGATTATGATGATGATAACAACAGCAATAACATATAATAGTGGAGTAGTAAACTCCAAAAATATGGACCTCTTACCTATTGAGTTAGAAAAAATGTCACACTCTTAAGAGCAGTTGTCATGATAGAGATTGGCACAACTAGCTCCACAAACAGTCCTAAAAATATGTATTAATATTTTAGATTTGAAATTCTCACTGTGGTGAATATTACAGCAACAGTCTCCTGGGAGGTGACAGTGTATAGTTTTGTAGATACATACTAACCGTACCAAAATGTCAAAGGCACCTGCACTCCACCTTCAGGACTGAAGATTCGTCTACCCAGATAAAGACAGCGGGTCATCTGAAACATTTGTATCTCTACACGAGTACATGGTGTCATCCTGAAAGACTTTAATCTGCTAGATGTACAAATAATGAAGATCCTCATTATGCAGTATTCTCCAACCCTCTTACTTCCTCTTACGTTTAGCTACTTTCCTCAGTACCCTGATGTGGAATACTCTCAGTCTGTAGTCTTCAGTCTGAGAGACCCAGTTTCACACCCACACAAAACAGTATGCAAAATTATTTTATTTTTTAATTATTTATTTTAATTTTTACATTTTTAGATAACAGACAGGAACACAGATTCTGAACTGAATAGTAGCAAGCATTCTTTGAATTTATTCTTGTCGTAATTACCTGTTACTTTTAAAAATGCACAAGATATTCTGCTGCAAGATACGTGGGTCGTTCAAATTTAAACGAGAATTTAGTTCCCTCTCAAGCACAAATCAACTTGTATGAATGTGCTTGCACTAACAAGTTATGACATGTTTAAACTTGCAACCCATACTAGTTGCATTCCTCTCCACCTCAACCATCAGGTACAATCAAGATGGCAGTGCAAGCAGTACCCAACAGTGTTGTGCAGCGTATAATTATCAAATTTCTCATGAAGGAAGGTGTCATTCCTTCTGAAATCTTTACCAGGTTTCAAGCACAGTTTGGGGATGAATGTTTGTCACAGCCAAGGGTGTTCAGTTGGGCGAAATCATTTCGAGAAGGACGAGACAGTGTTGAAAATGAACCTCACGCTTGGCGACCAAGAACTTTTGTCAATCCAGACAACGTTTTGAAAATTGGTGAACTTATTCGGGCTTATCGTCGCATAACTGTTCTTGAACTGTCACAGAAAGTAGGAATTAGTGTAGGGAGTGTTGAAGAAATTCTGCACGAGTTGAAAGTCAGTAAAGTGAGCGCAAAGTGGGTCCCACTGCTCCTGACACCGGAGCACAGGGAAAGACGTTTAGTGGCCGTTACTCAACTTCTGCAATGATACGAGAGAGAAGAAGCCGAGTTTTTGGACTCAATTGTGACTTATGATGAGACCTGGGTCCACTAATTCACTCCTGAATCAAAAAGAGCAAGCATGCAGTGCAAACACACCCATTCTTCAACCCCCAAAAAAAGCGAAAGCAATTTTTTCAGCGGGGAAGATTATGACTGCTGTGTTCTGGGATTCCAAGGGTATCATTCACCTGGACTTTCTCACTAGTCAGAAAACCATCAATGCGCAGTACTATTCAACTCTCCTGAATGAAAAAGTGAAGTCGGCAATTGGCTTAAAGCGAAGAAAAAGGCAGGATTCAGTTTTCTTCCTCCAGGACAACGTTCGTCCTCACACTGCGGCTTTAACGATGGCAACTATACTGAAACCGAGTTGGGATGTCCTGCCTCATCCACCGTACAGTCCAGACTTAGCTCCGTCTGATTATAACTTGTTTGGACCATTGAAGAGGATTTTAGGAGGCAAGAGATTCCGGAATAATGATGAGGTCATTGCAGCTGTGCAAAGTTCGATACACGAGCAACCGAAAACCTTCTTTGAAACTGTAATTAAGAAGCTTCCAGAACGTTGGCACAAGTGTATGACAGTCACAGGGACTACATTGAAAAGTAGTGTGTAATACTTTTCCATTTTACTGTGAATAAATTTTTTAGAAACGAATTTTCGTTTAAATTTGAACGACCTTAGTACATTTCAAATTTACGCTTAAAATTCCGGAAGTGTGGTTCTTCAGTGCATGGGAAATTATATCTTTGTGAGGGAAATTCTATGAATAAGTTCTGGATGTCGACATTACAGAAACGCGTGTTAACAGTGTGGTGTCACCATTTTTCTGTTAATGTGATTTCATAATTGTATTTCAGTATGGAGGACGTAGAAGAAGGCCAGTTCGACGAAGCAGAGGATCTTACGTATGTAATGCTAGTAACATTAATTTTTCTTAGTATGAAAACAGACAACTGACGAATTTGTTTGGTTATGTTGTCACGGTCATGTCGATATTGTGAAATATTTAAGAAGAAGAAAGTATGAACCACGTACAAAGGGTCTGCGATCTCGTCATATGTCTGCACGTTGTTATGTGGCATCTGCCGTAGGCATCATCAGACGGCATGCACGCGTATTTGTCATCTGTGGCGTGGAAAAAGTTATTTTTGCGTAGTTAACGGCGAATTTCGTGTAGCAACATTCAGTCACGTGTCGGAATTAATGGTTAGTATTGTTTCACGCACTGTGTGCATGGTATCTGTGTGTGGAGTGAATTCAGACTATCTCATTCTTGTCTTCCGTCGAGCAGTCATGTTCGGTTCCAAAATATTTCCTGAATACGATTTGTACAGTTTTGTCCGTGTTTATCCTGAAGTTATTTCCATCTGCCAGCAGTTAATGCATACTAACAGATTTTACAAGTCAGACTTGCCCATGGTTTTGATAACCATGTAATTAGCTTCCATATGTTATACTCTTTCACTTACTATGTTTGCTGTAGCTGTGTTGAACAAGTGGGCAAACATCCAAAACTCCGTAGGTCTGAGTGATGTTCTGTAATGCGGATACCCTATTATGTATGGACACCTTATTGTCTGGTATAATATTTCATGTAATGCTCATCATGGGATATTCAATGCCCATTAATTTTGTGAGTTCTGTACAGAGTTTCCTTCTGTTAAGTTGAAGTTCTGGCAGTAGTCTGTGAGGACTTTTCTTTGTGTAATTCTCAGTGCTTCTTTTGTGGTTGTTGTTGCATTGCTTAATGCTTCATTGTCTGATCTTCCATTAGTGTCTCTACTTGTGTGAGCCTCTTTGTCATCTTTTTTGTTGGTATTGTAAGCATGTTACTTTCTAGGGTAATACTTTTATAGGCATCAGAGGTGTTGGTAGTCCGTTTCCCTTTGTAAAGTACTGTAATAGTAGAGTTCCTCAATAGCTCTGATATACTGCATATCTGTAGGCATTTGTTAAGTGAGCTTGTTCAAGCTTTCAGCTTATAACCAGACCCTGTCACATGAAGTGGGCACATTTATCAACCAACCAAAATCTGACAATGGTTGAAGGCTTACACAAAGTGCAGGTTGATGTCCTCTGGTTTGTTGAGTGATTCCTTCAAATGAAATGCATTTCTGGGCTATGACATGGAAACCTGATAACTACAACAGAGATTTTACGTATGCTAATGGATTTTTCTGTCTTAGCTGAAGACCTTGATGTGGTCACGCTAAGGACTTCTTCTGCAAATGGCAATATGTCCTTTTGGCAGGGGAAGAACGTTGGTTGGATGGATATCTGGGCTTTGAACTCATAGTGGGTTGGTTACATAGGCTGAAGCCTTTGCAACCTGGGGGAAGTTAAGTTGGCATAAAGCCTTTACAATTATGGAGGGTGATGGCATGCAGGCTGTGCCCTGTATTTTAATTGCACTTTGGCATTTGCCTTACAACTGAAGAAATTCATGGAAAACCTAAGTCATTGCAGCTGAAAAGTGCTACACACATTCTATTGTGTCTACCCAGCTGCCTTTGAAGGGCAGCCTTGACTGGGCTGTTGGTTTCCAGTTGCTTTTGCCCAAGGCGTCACATGACTTTGGTAGTCCTCAGTCAGTGTAAGTGCCTTACATGTTGGGCAGGCACAGTTCCTATCATCTTCTTTGCAGTTTTATCATACCATGCAGAGTAGTGTGGCAAAAACTTGTGCATTTTCTTTAGTACTACTAGCCCTAATGCCTGGTCGTCATAGTGTAAGGATATACGAAAAGAATAACCATTAAAAAATCAGAGATTTTACGTCTTTTGTGTTAATATGTATTTTCATAATTGAATTTTATTTTAAATAATCCAGATAATTTGCAGACAAATTCAGCTGCACACAGTTTTGACATTACAAATGAGGACTGCCTTCATAGACCAGTTATCAACCTTTCTGATTCTCAGAAAGATGCTTACTGTGTTCTCATTAAAATCAACAGTCTCTGTCATAGTCTGAGAAGTATTACAAATAAAAAGGGAAATGTAAAGGAGCATTTAAAGGAGACATGTATTCACAAACCTATACTGTAGGTGAATTCCTGTTATTTAAAAATTAATCGCAGTCATTTAGAAAATTTTGTAATTGTGTAGTCTAAATCATTAGTATGAATGTGTCTGCTACTTGACAGTGATTTAGTGCTGCCTCTTAATATTCCTATACTTTGCATTAATTTTCTTGTGAAGCCTTAAAAGCATGTGCAATGTACTTGTCTTATGTGCTTAGTGACTTATTCCGCATCCCATAGTTATTCTGAAGAACTCTCAGATCAGTGGAATGTGTTTGTGTGTTTAAAATTATCCATACCATGTACATACTTATTATAACACATGTAATACCACCAACTCTTACACTATATCAAAGTACAATGTAAAAAACTATAAAACTCCTGACATGTTTCAGTGTAACATTACACCATCCTCAGGGAAGACACACTTATTGTTAAAACTTATTGTTAAAATACCACATGACGCCTTATGTTAAAATTATACAAAAATTGCTGATGCGTTGTAAATTATTCAGCGACGAATGTGCGAAGAAATGTGGTGTAGCAGAATACAAGCATCAGGTATTGTTATTTAGCCTGGTATTGGCCTTGTCCTATAAAAATCACAAAGTACTCTAAGAAACGAAAAGGTTATTATGTGCCAGACATGCAAAGATTGGAAAGATCGAGATACTTACTGCAATACGTGAATCTGTTGTTTGTGTGGTTGTGGTTGTGGGTTGACTGCTGGCAAGCAAGTGGAGGTACCTAACAAGACGAGTACCTAGGTAGTATACCTGTTGATTATGAGATTAAATAAGGGGTTGGGTTCATTGACTCTTTGTTCATTTATCAACAAACTGTGCTGTTGGTAGTGTTGTATATAGTAATTTTCCCAGCATGTCATGTGCTTTCCTTTTGTGCATGCCTTAACTAATTGTAAGGTATCTTGTATGTTTCCATATTCATGTTTATTATTTAGAATATGCTTGGCACAAGCAGATTTAGGGCTGTTGTATCTCATGTAACGTATGTTCATTAAATCTGTACTCTGCTACACCACATTTCTTGGCACATTCGTGGCTGAATAATCTACAACGCATCAGCAATTTTTGTGTAATTTTAACATAAGGCGTCACATGGTATTTTAACAACAAGTTTTATAATGAACTCCAAACTGTATTTTTAAGTTTTCTGTGTGTCTGCCCTGAGGATGGTATGATGTTACACCAAAACATGTCAGGAGTTTTATAGAGTTTGTTACATTGTACTTTGATATAGTGTACGAGTTGGTGGTAATACATGTGCTTGTGTGTATTTGTGTGTGTTTGTTGGGGGGGGGGGGGGGAGTACATTGTGCGTGTGTATGTCTGTGTCTGTCTGTATTAGTGTGACACTACTATCAGCAGGACATTCACGCTGCATTGATGACATTTAATTGCTGCATTGAGTCATTTCTCTTATTAGTGTGGTACCCAGTAGTAGAGGAAAGCCTGTGCTGAAGGCCAACTTGCTGAATGATATTGCAAATCTTTCCATTGAGCGGGGCAACAGTGATGATTTCTCAAGTGACTGTGAGGATAATTCTGAAGATGACTTCTATGAATGGGATATAAAGTCAGGTTTGTATGTGTTTACAGATGTTAGAAAACTGTGGGACAGAAGTAGTTTTGTTGCACACACTGAAACTTCTGTACTCTTCTTGCAGTGTAACCCATCACTGCCTCTGGAAAAATGTTGTAAATGGTGCACTACTCCCCCTTCCTCTTGCCCTTTCTCTGCCACCCCTCACCCCTCCAGCCATATACTAGAAGAGTTGTGTAGTCTAAGCAGTACAGGTGAGCGTAACAGAAATATTCACATCATGTACAAAAGTCAAAGATTTCCAGAAGAATCCTTGTGTTATATGCATTGCTTAAAATTAATCCCTTTATGATGGAATATTTCAAAACTTTGATTCATCTGTTATCATAATGGACCTGGGACTGCACATTCACTGACAGACATTATAACAGTCAAAAACTTGCAAAACTCTTGTTGAATTCCATTATGGCATTTCACTGGGAAAACTTGCATCTAGAGGTCTGAAATCATCAGAACAACTTCCTGAGATGATCTTGGTTGCTCAGACCATGTTCTCTCCTTGTGCACTGACAAATGCTAAATCACTTCCTGTGTTTGTACACAATGCAACCATTGAAATCGTTAATTCTTTCAGAAAGTACCGCAAGCTTTGTGACTTTATTTGTTGGTGTATGGCTTTTTTTTTTAACTCTTCATTCATTGTTACCTCTGTCTATAATGAATGACTATGTCATACTGATTGAAGATGTACATAAGTCAGCTGGGTACAAGTAGTGACTAATGTTTCATGTAGCGCACCATGTTAAAAGATTTTTGAGTTTTTATAAATGACCCAGGTATAAGGTAATTTTACACATTCATTGTATTGAAATTAGGGATCTCATTTATTACAGTTTCCCTGGGACAGTCCTAGTTTTATGGGTTTTAAAGAGCTTCGTTATGGTGTCATGCAAAATTTGGTTTGGGTTGCCAAACGTCTCAGGTTTATCCAAGGCATAAAAATACATTTCTGACAATGTGTATGAACATTTTGACTTCCCCCACAGTGGATGGAAACTTCTATAGTAGTAGGACATCATCAATCAGCCACTGTTGGGAAGGAATAGGAGAGGGAGAAGACGATGTGTAGGTTAATGATTATAGAGTCTGGAATGAGGCTGTGAAGGATAAGGAGCAGATATGTAAAGAGGATCAGTAAGTGAACTGAGTGTCTGAGTTTGAGTACAGTCTTTTCATTATTATTTGATTTTTTTGTATCTTTGTGTCATAATTGTTTGTCTGATTTTTCTCACTGTAGTAATATAAATAAATTACTCTGCTTTTCTTGTGAAATGTTGTCTTCTACTCCCAGCACAACATAAATGTTATTAAGTGTCCTGGCTTTTGGTTTTTAAAAAATGGGATCCCTATTTGAAATATATTAGCTGTATTAAGATATTTAATAAATGAGTCTTAACTATTGAAACCCACAACCAATACTAGAGTAAATGAAGCTTTAAATGCAATCAAATATTTGCCCAGGAAGTATCCTTGATTCTACATGAATGTGTGTTAAAAAGTTGCATCAGACTAAAATTCCTCCAATGGGACAGCTTTGACTGTACTTTATTACCCTTTAGTGTGACTCCACTTTTATTAATCTCAGGAGCTACTTAATAATAAGCAGAACACATCTGCTTGACCTAAATAATCATTTGAGTTACAAGCTGGAGCAAATTTAGCACCAGTGTTCTGTTTTTATCCACCATGACTTTTAAGACACGAAACAAAATGTTTGTCTTCTTAATATCAGGGAAATAATTTAATAATTATTTGGAGAATCACTACAAAATACTGTGTAAATTTAAGAAAATAAATCATGCAGATGTTATTTAGCTGGCATATGCTTCTGTTTTCTGTATGATTGTATAGGTCGCACCAAGGAATATGGTGTTTCTGTGGACAACAGCTACCAGCCACAGGAGAAAAAGTTGAAACGCTTTATTAACAAGATAAATGTAGAAAAATATGAGGGACCAGCATTGCCAGACTGTGCTACCAACTTACTGATAGAAAGCAGTCGGAAGTTCGATGCTGAAAGGTACATCAGCTTATGGCTAGTTAAATTGTTTGAAACTTCTACAGTAGTGTGATTATGTACACACTGTCTCTGCATTCTGGTTTTACTAGTACAGTAAAAGCTGGTTCATCCAGCACTGGATGATCTGGAAAGCTGCATTAACCAGAATATTGCTAAGGCCCATTACATGTCACTTCCATGTACTGACTGCACCCAGCATGGATTCTGAGACTTCAGAAAGCAAAAGCCGATTAAGAAAGACTACAGGGTAAATCTACGTAAGTAAACAGTTAATATAGCGACAGCAAAATGCGTATCTTGGTGTCATGTTAAGGAAGTGATGATTAAAAGGGAATAGAAAATGTGGCAGGGAAAAGAGGACAGGATATCAAGTGACAAACATAATATTATTCATATTCCATGCATTAAAGATGTTACACTTATAATTCAAATAAAATGTACATGCAGTTGACAGATGTATAGTTATATTATCTTATCATGTATACTCTCCTACATATTTTGGCTTGGGTTAGCCATCTTTAGGGAGATTCAGACACTAAGGGATGTGCATAAACACAAAAGTACATTGTTGTCGAATATGTAGGACATACACATATAAGACTTTGCAGCAACATAAAAGCAATTTAAGTATATAAATCTGGATACTATGTTGGTGAGTATATCATAGTTAGAAGTCTAGATTAAAAATGGTTGGTTTATCTGTATCAGTAGCTTCTGTTAACAGTTCATATGTGTTGTGCTTTTGCATGTACACACATATTTGTAGTATCTTCAATCCTAATTTGGACGTTTTACTGTGTAATTTTAATTTTAATACTTTCACAGGATGAAATCCATATTAGGATCAAACTTCCATGATCTTCCTCAGTCCCATCCATTGATGAGATTCTGCCTTTAGAATAAGCCGTTAACATTTCTTCCCATATTCTCATTCATCTTCCATATTGAATGGTCACAGTGGAAGGGTCAATGTGTGCCTGTCCCTTGTCAATCAGTCTTCGTTATTCCTCTCACATGATGCTCTGTAACATCTGCGTGGTAGTAGCTTTTTGCATAAAGAAAGCAACTTCTGAACTCATGTTTGTAAACTTGTAGTTGTGTAATCATTGGAGGTTTTAATGACAGTAGGGTTTTTTCTCTGTTTACAGGATTCGAACCAAAGATAAACATGACCGGGCAACAGCTGAACAGGTGATGGACCCACGAACCCGCATGATCTTGTTCAAGCTGCTGAACCGAGGGACTATCTCTGTAATAAATGGCTGTATCTCTACAGGCAAGGAGGCAAATGTGTACCATGCAACTGGCAAGGCAAATGAAGATTTAGCCATAAAGATATACAAGACTTCCATCTTAGTGTTCAAAGACAGGGACAAATATGTGTCAGGAGAGTTTAGGTTGGTTTCTGAAAGCCGAAATTAGTGTGCTTATTTCCCTTCATGCTGACTACAGTGACATTATTATCTAAATGGCTAGAGCTTGCAAAATACTGTCACTCACTCACTTGAAGCAAGTTTTTTGCAAGCTGATGTGCATAAGTTGACAATAGTGACTTGTAGCAACATACAGTAAAACCCCTATTTAATGAATTGCTGGGGGATTAGAATATATTTCACTAAATCGAGGTTTTCATTAAATGGAGGTTGATTTGTTTATATGGAGCTATTGTTGGGACATGAAAAAATCATCACTAAATCTGGGATTTAACTAAATGCAGGAACATTAAATCGGGGTTTTACTGTAATTTGTTTCACTTCTTTAATTTCTTACAGTGATTGAGGTACAAGCTTCTGGTGTGTGACACCATTTAGCCGTAGAGTTGGATTCCAACTTGTTGGATGAATGTGCTCTTCAGGTTTGGAGTGAGTGGGTGTGAATGTGATAGGTTGCATAGTGTCCGATTGGCCCAGACAAGGTTCATCTTCTTGCCACTTTCCATGGACCTTCTGTGCGGCTTGCCTATATAACTGTCAGTTTTAACTTGTCTCTTATGTTTTAAAGTGATGTTAATATATTGGCAGTAACATAGCCAACCACCTTATTGTATGTCATTTGTAGATTGTCCAGATGAAGGAAAGTGAAAGTGGTGTAAATGTCAATGTCAATTTAAATGTGGGGATAAAACAGCAGATTACAGTATTTTAAGAAAGGACTAATGAAATTAAGACATTGCAGTGTTATTGTTATGGACATTCTGAGTAGCAGCAGTGGTGGTGGTAGTAGTAGTAGTAATAATAGTAGTAGTGGTAGAGTAGTAGCAGCAGCAGCAGTAACCATAACAACATTGTATAAGATAATTACTGCACAAAGGGAAGGATTGAATACCAAATATTATGCAGCAAAATACCAAAACTACAGACAATAGTGAATATACAGTATGCCAGCAATTTGTTAAGACATAAGAGCATACAATAATGGGATGTCCAGTTCTATCTAAGGAAGCTATGGAACAACATGATGAGGATCTGAACACAATAACATTTCCTTATCTGGAAACAAATAGGAGTACAAGTCAAAATAAAGGAATAAATGGTGTGAACATGTACCACTACCGACTGAAAAAAGTCAGAGTGATAAAATTTGCAATCAACAGATCATAACAGATAGGACCAGAACATGCAACAAACTTGACATTGTACTTTGTGACAAATGGAATGTGCCTCTTGACCTATGTTCTTATACCATCTGACAAAATGTGCTATTGGGTAAAGAGCTGAAAAGGTACTGAAATACTCACTGGTGTGTAATGTATATGGAATGTGGCAGTGAAGGTGGTACCAGTGATTGTAGGTATGACTGGATCCCTATTGAGATCAGCTTTATTTTCCATAAAGCTGTTGTGTGATAAGCTTTACCAATGAGGTTTTATTTTGGCTTATGGACAGAGTACCCTGCAGCTTTGTGTGAAAATGAAAAGATGATTATGATTGTGTAATTTTTTATAACGGTTTTATGTTTGTAGATCAGTTTCAGTATAGCAAGTCGCTCATGAAACAGTAATTTGTCGTAACCCAACATTACACAGCTTTACAGGAGATAGAAAAAAACTTGATAGATCATTAATAGACCAACACTTAAGCATGTTATGTTTGTGTGAAGATATGAGGAGAAGCAATTTTAAGCATGCTGTGTTTTTATGAAAATATAAGGAGAAGCAGTTTTTTTGTGGACACAGCGTTTTGACAGAAGGTGTGTTTGTAACCACCTGTCTAGTAATGCAGGAATCTCAGTTTGATGAATTGTGTGGGTTGCGACAAATCGCTGTTTCATGAGTGAAGTGATGATTTAGTGTAATGTTTCAAGCCCTGTAAATAAGGTTGACCACAGTGAATTTAATGAATTGCAGTGTGGTGACAGCTCTATGACCATAAAAGTACTGTGGTATTGTTTGTCAATAATGGAATGTTTCCACAGGTTTCGGCATGGCTACTGTCGCCACAACCCTCGCAAGATGGTGCGTACGTGGGCAGAGAAAGAGATGCGAAATCTTGTGAGGATGCACTCAGCAGGTCTACCTGTTCCTACTCCTATCCTGTTACGTGGGCATGTTCTGCTCATGGGTTTCATTGGAAAGGAAGGCTGGCCTGCTCCAAAACTTAAGGTAGCAACTGTAATTCTGATGAGGAGAGTGGTACAGTGACCTGTATAATTTGGTTCAGTTTGTCATTTGTAGGCGTTTATTTCACAAACAGCCCAAAATGCATACATAGTGGGGAAGTCATGCCCATTCATCCACAGGTTTCAGCTCCACAACAAGTGAGTGGAATGTGTTTTAATTTGGTATGGGGTTCTACATATAAAGCTGTTTCAAAAATTTGATTTTGTTGATATCAGTACAGCATATGTGGTACAGGCAGTCCTCGAATTTTGCAAATTAAGAAATGGTGACAGAATTACAAATTTTATCATTAACAGGTTTTATACAAACTATGAAAGAAATTGGAAAAGTGCTGTAGAAACATTCCCAGAAATGTTTCAGAACACAAGTCCAGTGGAAGGTGATGTTTAGGACGATGTGAGAAAATATGAAAGTATTCTCTCCTGTAATGTAACTGACAGGTGAAGTAAACTTGGGAAGGTTGATGATGATGACAGCAACCGTGATACAGATGTCTAAAAGACAGATGCTTTGCTGAAGGTTGTAACATTGCATATTACACAGTTGATTTCCTCACTCAGGATGTGGAACTGTCAGGATCAAGGGCACGCCAGCTGTACCGGGACTGTATCACCATAATGTGGCATCTGTACAACACCTGTAGACTAGTGCATGCTGACCTCAGTGAGTTCAATATGTTGTAAGTGGTTATTTTTACTCTGAGAGTTTTGTGTTGTAAAAATCATTTCTGTAAGTCGACCACATTGCAACTTGAGAAACATAGCACTTCTTGATGAGTGAACTAACTGACATTTATTTTTGGTCATCTCAGAATCACTTATATTGTATACTGATTTTTTCATAGTCCCATTTTCAGTTCCATTTCCCTTTTAAATATAATAATTTTCTTAAGCATTGTTTTAATAAATCATCTTATAGTCTTATTGTATTTAGACATAATTTCTGTATTGGTATTTGATTCTAAAGATATGAATATACATACTGGTAGAATTAATGCATGTATAGTTTGGAGTCATTGTTATTAATTAATTAATTAATTACTTAATGTGCTCAAAATGAATAAATTAGAAGTATAAATAATTAACCTCAGGGTCTAGTATGAGATCCTGATTATCCTGAAATAGGCCACTTAACTTTCACATTCTTTTTATCTCATTATGTATGAACATTCTGTAATTATTTAAGAGTTGCTATGAAATCTATGCGGTTGACTGACTCCTTAGTGTCATAGTATCTGAGCAGTTGATAAGATGTTCAGTTCTCAACACATGTTTGATTGTTATAGAGCTTTAAGTTTCTTACCCAGTAATCATCCAAACAAGAGGGCTACCACTAGATGCAGTCTGAATCAAATTCAGAGCAGTTGATGCAGCTTCCACCTACTTCTCTGAGACTCAGTTTAATATTATCCTCAGTTATCCATCTTGGTGTCCTGAACAGTGTTTCCCTGATGTTTACAAACCTTAATGCATTCTATGTGTCCTGCCCATGTTGGATTCTTTGGGTGGTTAAACTCTGTACAGTGCTGGATGAAGAACATTGATGCTCCCAATTGTTTTAATTTTTTAACTCACCTGTTGCTTCACTGTCTTCAGTAATAATGTATTTTGAAATTGATATATTACAAACCCTTTTGAAGTTTGACATTCATCTAAATTACATACGAAAATTCCGTTTGTACCTCACAGAGTACACAACCTGTGTCCATTGCAAAGACCAGTCGGTTAATGCTGTATAGGGAAGTCATCGGTGTTTATTGTGAGAGTCATACAAAACACATTAATACACACTGTAGCACAATGCAGAGTTTCTTAATGTTGCAGAAGGAGGTACATGTAGTTACCACTGGGTCTTAAATGTTTAAAGAGATGTTAAGACTAGTGGCTTCCCTGTATTTGACATATCACTAAACATACAAACATTAATGGTAAGAACTGTGAGTTCCAAACTGCGAACTGGTTACTGATTACTGATAAATCGTCTGTGTTTCTTTATGTTGCAGATACCATAGTGGGCAGCTGTTTGTGATAGATGTAGCGCAGTCTGTCGAACATGATCATCCACATGCACTAGAGTTTCTCAGGAAGGACTGCATCAACATCTCAGGTATGTAAAATGTCTTCAATGAGTATAAAAATTCAAGCAGACTTTTTCATTTCTCAGATCAAGAGTTATACCTGAATACTGTAAATTGTAGGTAACCAAGACTTTGATTTAAAGGCATCGAGATAAGAAGGTTGTTCAGGTGAATCACGTTTGTAGTGCTACTAGCAAATACAGTTGGATACAGGTGATTTTGTGGCTATGTGTATTGTACCCCAGCTGTTTGCAGATATATCCCAGTTGCATATCAGGACAATTCTGCACATGCATGCATAGCACTTTTATCCCAAGGTGAAATAAAGGTTTGGACATCAGTATTTACAGTTAAATTACGTTCTGGAATGCAGACTTTCATAAGTGAGGGAGAGATACAGTGGATGGGTTAACCTTACTATTGAGGACCACAAGCTATAAAAGTAGCTTCATAAACAAAACTGCAAGTATGTAGAGGTTAAGTATTCCGATTGCACACCATGAAGCCTTATGGGGGAATGGAGGTATGGCTCCACTAATTCTTAACCTGAGCACTAGATGGAGGTGAGTGGTCAGCCTCATGCCCCAAGCACTTTAACCTGGGTAAAGCACTGTTGTTACCCATTGAATACAAGGCTGCATGGGCCCCAGTGCAAGTCTGGATGCTTTGGAGAAGAGAGAATTCCCATTACCACCAAGAACTGAACTGCATTTCCTTGGTTGTCCAGCCTATAGATTGCAATCATGTTCAGTACAAAATATTAGAGGAGAAATGTTGCAGCTCATTATTAATTGCACATTATGCTGAGGTTGCTGGAAAAATGCTCTCCTCTTATGCAAAATATTTCCATGTTATTTTGAGGAATTGATGGTGCCAGTCTTGCTGTGATGAACTTCTTTTATAATCCATATTCATTATGTTTCAGTTACACTGTATGTGTAGTAGGCAAGTGGGCTGTATGAGTTCAGCTTGCAATTCTGTGTTTTTAACTCTCTGCAAGTGACATTTGACTATATCTGCAGAGTACACCTTGATGACCAAGAACACATTTAGATTCAAATTTGCTGCTCTTCTTTTGCCAAGTTGACAAACTTTGTACCTGTAGCATATGATGTGCTGTAAGCTTCAGATACACTAGATGGCAGATTATTAAGAATTTAAGAGGTGATAATCTTTGACTTAAGAAGTAAAATCCACTCAGTAAAGGTTAAAACAAACGTATTTTGCTCTTGACCTGCATGGTATCCTTTACAGTGCAGTAGTCTTAATGGTGTTGTATTTAGTCAAATTTCAGCGTTATTGTACATGTGCTGGGGTAATTCTGTGATGAAATTCATGTTATTGCAGAGGTATCCATTTTTTAAACTTACTGCCATATGTAATGGTTAAGTGGCATTTGTATTTTGTATTTGTGAGTTCCTGGGTTCAAATCTCATCCCAGAGACCACCTATTGTGACTGGGTTTTTGTGGTTTTCTCAGTCCCTGCACGAAAATATTGAGATGGTACTTCAGAGTAGGGCACAGCTGAGTCCTTTCACGTTTTTGCTAGACATCCTGTCATTCTGTGCTAGATAACCTGAGCTACTGGCAGCATCACTCAAGAAACAATAAGAAAATTTTAGCATGCTGTGCTTGTTACTTATGTGAACTTTTTTAATCAGTTGAGTGATTATAAAATTTGGTGTGAACATCATGCCATTGAAGACCACCTTACCTCATATAAGCCTCAGAAATGCTACTTTCTGAATGGTATAGCAGTTGTTTCTTTAAATTATTTTACTTATTTATGGTGGAAGCATGTATATGTAATGTTGCTGTTCAGAGTTCTTCAGGAAGAAAGAAGTAGCCACAATGACAGTCAAAGAACTATTTGACTTCATTACCGACCCCACAGTCACAGACTACAACAGGGACGCCTACCTGGACAAGATGTCAGAAAGAGCTGCAGCCCAAACGCTAGAAGAAGTGACAGCGCAGGAACAGATTGATGAGGAAGTCTTCAAAAAAGCTTTCATCCCCAAGAGATTGACAGAAGTATATAAGATAGTTTAAAAGATAAATATCAATCCGTATTTTTGATATGTTCCATTTAATTTATGTTTACAAATTAATTAATTCACATCATAGTTTGCTCTGTTGATGTAGTGAGGTCACATTATAGCAGAGGCTACATTACCATATTTTATCTAAGGTGTTAATCAGATATAGAGATTCTGGGCTGTAAGATGGCTTTGCATTCCATACTGTAGTGGGGTTAGACTGGTAATTGCACAAAGTATAGGTCTGGAGCAGATGTGGTCAAAATATTTATTAGACATATGTGGTATGTGTATTAAATTTGCATATTGCCATTACTGGAACTCTGGCTAGTTAAAATGCACTATAAAACCTTTAAATGGAGTTCATTTATTTTAATATTAACATCCATTTGGGTATATCACTTCCAGAGTCGTACAACAGAATGTTAATAAATGTTAAAATAGCAACAGCCAATCAGGCTAATATTACATAGCAGTATATTAAAAATACCAGAATAAAGATGTTGAGGGCAAATGTCGCAAATTTTAGTTGCATCTGCTCTTGAATGTAATTAAGATATTTTGGACTTCAGTTCCTTAAGAGGACAAATGTGAGAAATATTTAATAACTTTAGTATGGAGTTCATGGGCAGTTCTTGTTTTATTGGCAGAACGTGCAGTATTCTGTGCGGTATTAAAAATCCTCCATGTAGCCCTGTCTAGCCAATAGTTTAGGTTTTCTCCAGTCATCTCTTAGGCCACAGAGTGATCTGTGTTCTAGTGAGACATCTGTTTCAGGTGGTGGATGTGGAACGAGACATTCAAACGGCACAGTCAGGAGGTGACCTTGTGTACCAGACAATAACTGGGCTTCAGCCACAAGACACAGTGGAGGATGACAGTGAAAGTAGCAGTAGCTCTGAAGAGGGCAGTAATTTTATTAACAGTTCTCGACCAAGAAATGAGTCTCCAGAAAGCAAGAAGGTGAGTTTTGGATGATCTCCAGCTTCTTATAATGGAGATACAAATGTTGCCTTTCCAGAAGGTATGTATGAGTAGCTTGAAAATATGGGCTTAATAGAGTGCTGGTCAAGTGGGGATAGCTAGTCACTATAGTGACTAGGGTGTGGGCTGGATGGTTTGGGGTTTGATTCCTGGCAGGGGCGAGAGATTTTTCTCTTCTCTGAAATGTCCAGACCGGCTCTGGGACTCACCTGGCCTCCCTTTCGATGGGTCCCGGGGGTGAAGCAGCCGGAGCGTGAGGCTGACAATTCGCCTCCATCTAGCACAGAGGTTTTAAGAATGAGTGGAGATATACCTCCACTTCCCCTATGTTCATGGAGTGCACAGGGACAACTTCATCTCTTTTACCTTTATATATGTTAGTACATAAATACTTCATGATTTATTTAGTGCCACTGTCAGCATGTATACTACATAGTGTCAGTCACAGATGGATGAACATAAATTAGGACAAACTGAAGTCCTCAAGTCCCAGTGGTACTAAGTCCACCACAAGTCCCACATGTACTTCTCTGGAATTGAATTTAGGACTTCTGTGATGAGCAGGCAACCAATGGCCTCAGCTGTGGCATGGTCCCATACAATTAGCCTTTAAAGAACTGTGGTAACTGTACATACCCCGTGCTTTATCATTAAAAGGGACCTGCACAGTATATTTATAATATTTCTTTGATTCCAAGAATAAGTGGCAATTATTACCCTAAACAGCATTAACTGATTGGTTTTTGAAATACAGTTGCAGAGTGCATTCTGTGAGGTAGGCTTTCAGTGTTTAAACATTTGTTACATTATAGTCATACTTCAAAGGGCTGAAACTGGACCTTGTTGTAGATCCTATTTGTATAATGATGGTGATGATAATTTTGATGATTTATTACATGAACACAGGACAAGCCTGGATGTTTTTGCTGCTGCTGCTGATAATGATGATTATAATTTATTACATGAAAACAAACATAAAGAATAATTTAAACTTTCTTAGTGTCAGTAAAGAAATAGGTCTTTAAACAAATTTAGATAACCACGGGTAGATGAATATTTCACAAAATCAAATACAAAGTCATAATATTTAATAAGTAACTTAAAAATATATTGAATATAATTACGTGTTAAGAACAATAACAAATAGGCATGAGGTTCAAATTGAAATTAAAGAATTCTGAATTCAAGACATGCATATAACATTGATGATGGTGACAATGATGACAGTCACAACAACAACAGCAGCAGCAACAAAACAACAACAACAAGAATTTGCAAGCTAATCAGGCACAGGGCCAATTATGAAAGCAGCACAAATACACAGGTAAGCACATGTACACAGATGACAACAACAATAATCATTTGTCAACTCTCAAGTACCTATGTGCAAGAGATGTGACTGCTCACACCAGGTTTTCTGTGATACACTATTATTTATATGAAAAACTGTTCATTACATGTTACTGCATGGAAACAGGCTGTGAAAATATGAACTGGCTTGAATTGGCAGTGGACAGTATACACACACACATGTACCCACATGAATACTGCACTTCACTTGAGTGACTAGGAACTATTTTTTATAACCTGATCCAACTGTTCTTGAATAGATCTTGTTTTGGCATGATTTAAACATTGTCAGTTTAGTGACTTTAATAAACAGATGATACTGTCCTGATTTAATGAATTTTTTTTTCAGTTAAGGAAGAAGGCTGTGAAGGAACAGAAAGCAGAAAAGAGGAAGACAAAAATTAAAAAGCATGTTAAGAAAAGAAAAGAGAAATTGCAGCAGAAAAATAAATGAATAAATATAATACTTCTGATATGTATCTAAGAAGGTAAATTGTTAAACAAATCATTTTCTTTTATGACTCATGTAAGAAACGCAATAGCAAGCATTCTTGAATGCAGCGATGATCTTTCTTGACTAGCTGAACATTAACTTTTGAAGGAAGTATCATACAGTCAGCTAGAGTGATGTTTTATTTAAGGGTGGAGCCAGATTCCCTTTCTGATTGTTTCAAGTGTCGGCATTAACCAGATTACATTGGTCACACAACATTACTTTTATATCACACTTTTGCTCTGGCGATTGTGAATGAGAATATGCGTTGTTGGTATATATTAATGAATGGTAGCTGCAGCTGAGTCACCTGACCCTGTGTGCATAGTAATACCTCTTCTTGCTTTGAAATAGTAAAAAGCATGTGGAATACTAGAAGATCTCGGTCTAGGACATGATTTGGTTGGCTGTTGCCATGATCAGGTGGTCCATTGATTGATGTGGCAACTGATTTTTCCTGAGGAAGCCACTTGAAGAATGCAGATTCCATACGCTTATTCTCTGTGCTCTGCATTTCTTTTTGTGCCACTGCTCTTCCATTACACAGAGCAACTGGTATGTCTGTTTTAGTTCTTTAACATGGTAAAAATGTCACAGAAATCGGTCCTTAGCGCCTCGTATTTCACTCACTGATGAGCCATTTATTTGACAGATGTTTTTGTTCAAGCTTTAAGTTCAGTTCCTATTTTGTTTCCATAACTAGGCCTGTACACAGTCAGTCCTTAGCAGTTCCTATGTCACTCACTGATGAACCATTTATTTCACAGACATTTAGTTCAGGCTTTAAGTTCAGTTCCTGTTTTGTTTCCATAATTAGGCCTGAACACTTTTTTAAGTGAAACAACATAGGAAAAATAACAGAGAAATTTTCAACCCCCATTCACTAGTTAAATGATGCAATACATAAACAACAAGCATCTGGACCAGGTGATATCACATGATTCACATTTGTCATTGGTTGATATTTTGAGGGGACTGGACGTGGAACCTGTCAAAATGTTCAAAATCTGATCCTATAAACATGCAGCTACTATGCAAGATTTAGCAGAGGCAGCCATTGTTTCTTGATTGCATATTAGAACACCCGTACATGTATACATTGTGTATGTCTGCTTAAAGTCAAATAAATTCTCTATCTGGATTCTAAAATGCTGACTTGTTTCTGCTAAACATGGGAAAAGCATAGAGTATGGGTGAATGATACCTTTATGGATCACCTGTTGTATATAGCTTGGAAAGCAAAACTTCAGGTAGTCAGTGCAAAAGCTGACAGAAAAAGTTGCAGGTAGTTAGGAATTTCAAGATTTATGGTTCTCACATTGATGTTGCTGAAGATTGAAATCTTCTGGGATATTATGCTGTTTTGACTGGTAAATGGTTACTAACAATTCACAAAAGCATAGTGCCTGCAGAACATCAGTAATTATTTACCAGTTGACATGACATAATATCCCAGAAGACTTGAATCTTCAGCTAGGAATTGCTTGTAATGACACAAATGCCAGCAAGCAGCTCCTGTATGATGCTAAAGAACATTGAAGTTAATATTAGAGTGCATCTTGCAAAGACACATGGTAGTTGTGTACTTTGGTGGACTGGTTTGGGATGAGGTCTAATGGTGTGCTTGTGTGATGGTGGTGACAAACTTTTCAGTTCCATAATGATGGAATTTCTTGATCAAATGGATACAGCATACAGCCATGTACCATTAGTGGTGATCATACATGGCATGCAATTGTGTGTACTGACAAAAACAGATCCACAACTCCCACACTGTAAAGACAGCATGGCCTCTCAATACTTCCCACGGATATGTGGCGCCAACCTCCAAAGAATAACCGCTGATTATTGTACACATGGGAACTGAAAAGGGTTTTATATGTTGCACATTACTGCATTTCAGATCCAATCAAAAAGACAAAACTGCCACAAAGAAGTGAATAGTTATAACTGTATATGGTGGAAAAGCAAAACTGCTTCGAAATTCATCACAGCACTCCATTTTTGTCAGTGACATTGCTGGTTATCACAACATGCTTAGTGAGAAATGTCCCAAATCTTCATGAAGAAAGAAAGATGTGTAAGGCTGACTTTCGAAGGAAACATCTACAAGAAATCTAATACATGTGGCCATAGCCAACAGGAAACAACTCGGATCAGTTTTATACGGGTTGATGACAAAAATTTATGGATACTTAGATAACGGACAGCAGCATGTAACAACAAGCAGTGCACTATCATACATTTCACTAGTAATCTCTTCAATGCAGCCGACAAGTAAAGTAAATAATAATTTTTCATGTGTTAAGAAACCCCTTAAAGTGAACAGGTAAAGTAATACAAATAAATAAGCAAAAACAACTTTTGTATGAATTTATATAAATCTCAAGTAGATTTTATTATATAATTGTTATAAAAATGTCATATAGTGTGTAATGTATGGCCCACAGTTGACAGTTGTATTCACTAATGGTTTCTCCCTGAAGATTATACAGTAGGATTGAAACATGTAGGAGGTATACTAAAACAAAACAAAGAGCTAACTAACCATGGGTACTTTGAGGGTCTCTTTTTTTCCCCTGTTAATGGTATATACATTTTGCATCATATTAATTTCATCTTCTACTTGGAACTTCCTGAATTGAAAAGTTATCAGCAGTTCTAGTTTTTCTTATGTTCCTCTTCTTCCTTTACCATCTCACATACATGGTCTGCAGTGTCTTCTTTGAGGTGACCCACTTTTATCATGTAGTTACGTATATTGGCAGTGATGTGTGGTGGGAACTTTTCAGGGTTGGTTTGCATGTAGTGGTATACAAACAGGTCAGCACCAGTGATGATGAAACGGTGTGTAAACACAGTGACCACTGCTCCTGCAAAATGATTGAACAATGACAGTAGCCAATTCAAAATTTTAAATAACCTGTCTGTCAGTACTGTCTGTAATCAGTAATATTTCTGTGGTAAGTCCTGAATGAATATAACAATGACCATTCCATCAGCGCATTTCCACAGTTTTCATTATTGTGACTGCAGGTGTGTTTCAGTTCTGTAGGATAGACCTGAATGTGCTGCTGTACCATGCGTTTCATGTATCATTCATACTACAATGAAACCCCATTTAGGGTTTCTCGAGGGAGCAACAGATTTGAATGCTAAAGTGAAGAAACTCATGGGCTGGGATAGTGTAGTTGGTACAGTGACTCACTACAGACTGGACAGTCCAGGGATTGAATCCTGGTGGAGGCAAGTTTGTCTGCACCCATCCAGACCAGCCACCTAGCCTCCTGTACAATGGGTACCAGTCTCTTTCCTGGTGGTAAAGCGGCCGGAGCTTGGAGTTGACCACCCACCCCATCTAGCACCGAGGTTAAACAAAGAGTAGAGCTATACTTTTACTCCCCTTCTGGGCCTTCATAGCCTGTTCTAGGGTGAACTTTACCTTTAATTTACCTTTAAACTGAGGAAAATCTTATGGAGAAAATCTAACATTGAACAAGCAGTGATTTCTTTAATTCTTTATAATTAAAATATTTAATAACAGTGTAATGCAAGATTCAAGTCTCATGGGTTGTCATGCCTTGGCGACTGGCAAATAGTTAAGTGATGTTTGGAAGGATCGTAGTGCCTTCATCTTCATGGTCAGAGTTGCTTGACCCTGAAAATGAGCGAACTATGACCTTTCAAAACATCAGTAAGATAAACCTCAGATCTCATGACAGTGTAATGGCTTACAGCCTTTAAAACTTCATTGTGTCACCCTTATTTAAATGTGTCATACACAGAATGTTAGAATCATGTCATCTAATTCCATTAAATTTGAAACCTTAGTAATAAGTATGATTGATACATAAACCACATGTCAGGTGAAATTATTGTGATACTAAATTTTGATAGTACCAGACATTTTATTGACATTGCAATACATGCTGTAGATGAATGATTAGAACACACTCTGAAGGAAGATGAAAATAATTTGTGTTATGTTTCTGCTGCTGTTAAATTTCAGGACATCACCATATGTTATTAAAAGACTACATAACAGGACATTAGTGTTGTTCCTTATCGCCCCAAAAACAATGATGCTCAGCAAATTTGAGATTTTAAATAACCTCATAATCAGTCATGATGGGTGGTGACATAATGCAGTGCTTTTCGTACATGCAGGATCGTTTGGTGGTACAGAAAGTGATGTCCCCTAATGCTCAGTATGTTTATGTCTTCACCACCTTATAAATCAGCCAGTCATTGCAGTGAACTTACCAATGTAGAGATCAGTTGGGGTATAGTATTCTGGATCATCTGGGTTCGTGCCTGGTTTTGGTATGCGGGTTGATTTGAGGTATGTCCCTTCCATGAAACCAGAGTTACGTTTTGGAATCTCACTGATGGTGATGGAACAGTCTGACAGTGAGTAGCTGAACACAAACTTGCGATCCTTGTCTTCAGGATGTACCCAGTCCATGATGGCCTCATAGCGAAGGTACTGTGGGGAAGAAAGGCATGTACTGTATTTGTGCCATGTAGAGGGTGTTTGTATATAATCTTTAAAATTTTAACATTGTGTTACTCATAGCACATTCAACATATGATTAAAAAATGTGTCATTTTGAAAGATTGGCCCAAAAATTTTCAGTTTGGCACATAGTTTGCAGCCTACTCTGCATTTGGCTGCTAAGTGGAGCTACCTCTTTTAAGATTGTAGTGACATCTGGGCCAGAAATGGCACTCTGTGTCATAGCTCCCCTTGGAAATGAAACTGGTTGTGGTGGTGCAGTTACACTTTGACTTAAGTATAGAACGGCTGTAACCAATAAGCCATTTATTCTTGGTGGTACAAGTGTTTTACAAACAGTAGTTGTCTGTGTTAAGGAATGGGTACCAGAAGTCCTGTAAGTGAAAAACGTGTTCAAAACATCAGGCACCCATTTTGTCCAGTCCACAGAAATCAGTGCATTGTGCTAGTATGCAGTTTTGTGTAACCAAAGCAAGTTTTTGGCAAGTTATATCAAAAGTGCCTTTACTTCATGCATATCACAGTTTTTGTAGCTACTGAAACACACAGATGAAGTGAAATTGTATTATTTTTGTTCAGAGTTCCTTGAAAAAGTGGCCAATTATGACACAATTATGAACAGGTTGGTCTTTCATGATGATGACATTTCATCTGACAGGAGAAATGAGTCAGCACCGTTTGCAGGTATGGGGCATAGATGTCTCTGTCCTGTAATCATTACTTCTGCCATATTACTCACTTTGCTGACATTGTCCAGATATTGTACAACATCCTTCTTTGGTGGTTGTGGAATTGTAACAGTAAGGCAGGATTGCAGTGAGTCCTCGGGACTTCCAAATCCGAGATAAGGCGGTATAGGCTGAAAGAACACAAATTATTTTCCATACTACTGAATCTAATTTTACAGGAATGCATTAGTGATTCAAAATGTTGAACTCTTTTTACAGCATTAATACTGTCCCTGTGGAATATTTTAAAAAAATAAGCCTGATTTTGTTGTATTTGATTGATTTGCAGAAACCCACAACTGACAGTCTTCCAAAGATTATAGAAGACATGCTTTCACTTACATGGCCAAATTCCCAAAGCACTCATAGCAGAAGTGATTCTGATGGACACAGCCCATTCACAGCATGACAAGGTTTATGAATGAAGAGCTGCAAGGACTTTGTGAACCCTTCTGTACAAACTGCTGTAGAAGAAAGCAGTGTCAGAACTAGGTCCTGTCAAGCCTACATTCTTCTTCTTGTCAGAGTTAGGCCTTTCAACCTCTTCTGACTTCATTTCTATCTTTTACTTGGTCTGCCATGCTTTCTTCTTCCTCTAGGGTGGTAATGCAGGGTGACCTTTGTGCATCTGCCTTCCTCTGTCCATTCGGTGTATTCTCTCCATTTAATTTTATTATCTCAGGCTTGATCTAAAACTGAGAATATAGGCCTATTGAAGTCCCCCCTCCCCTTTTTTGTGTGATCATGTAAGGTATATCTCTTTATTCCTCTCAGGAATTTAATTTCTGTGGCTTGTATGTGGCTTTCTTCTTTATGCTTGGTGTAAACTGACTATCAAGCATCAAAATTGCATCCTATCATGAGTAACAATAACAGCTCTTTCCAGTACAAATTACTTTATATTTGCATCAAACAAAAATTCAGACAATCATGTTCATTGTCAAATAAAAATTAAACTTTGCATCTTATTATCTGTTGTTAAAGCATGTGTGTCATAGGTTGGGTGCCTTGGTTGTCTTGACTTTGTAAGGTTCTAGTTAAAGTACATTATGTAACTTGGTCACATTTTCCAAGCCAGTTCACACACACACATCTACTCACAGTCACTGGAGGAGGGGGCTTCTTCTCAAACACATCTATGGCATCTCTCTGGGTTATGTTGAGAACCTCCTTGAAGTACTTCCTTGTGAATGTGTCAGTATCGTAGATGAGGAATCTACAAGAAGCATGTATAATATGTGAGCTGTTAGTGGTGTGGCTGCATCTTGTGCACCTCTTGCTCTGTATTGTGCAGACAGTCTACTGCTATGGCAGTCAAGGGAAAAGTTCCTCTTCTCTTGAAAGTTTGTTCAGTTTTCTTGTCTGAAATGTTAGTAGAAAGGAACACACAAACTTTTCGTTCTACAAAGGAAATGTATTCCTTCAAAGTTGTTTGTTAAGGAAAAATCAGTTAAAACAAAAATGATTTTTCTATTAATTTAAAGGAAATAATTAGAGGTACAGTGGCTCATGGTAATACATACTTTCATATATACAAATAATAAGTGTATAGTACAGATACACATACATATATAGTTATTATATGTACGAAAATCAACTGAACTGAATAGGACTAGTAAAATTTCACTAACTGAACAGACATATAATTGGAATAAATGTACGTGTGTTTTTTTTTGGTTCAAGAGACGGGCAACATTTTCTCCTTTATGGCATAAACAGTGCATTCACATAGTACTAAAAGAGCTAACAAGTTCCAGTAAAAACCAGTTGCATAATACAAATAACCTGTTCTAACCACAGCCTGTAATACAATCTCTAGACCAAGTTTTTCACAGCCATAAAAGACATGACACATGCTGAAGTTGCTTTTCAGCTTTGATACACATTTTGTAAAATGTAGTTTATCATTATAATAAGCTACACAAATATGAAGTGTTTGTCCCTTTATCTTGGTTGCACCGACAACTTGACTCGAACTACAAAACTTGTGACATGTATTTGGGTGGTGCTGGCCATGAATCTCACCTGGGACAATGAACATCCTGTCTAAGGTTTTCTGTAGTTTTCCTCAGCTCAGTCCCTCAGGGCAAGTGCCAGGATAGAACCTTGAATTAAGCCACAACTTTGTGCTTCCATATTCTACATTATATTTACTGAGATATTGACAGTATTGTTAAATAAACCATAAGTAACTGAATTTTACTTGGTAAGACAATGTCATGTGAAGAGAGCACTTGATATAGATGGTAGGGTAATATTAAAAGTTGATGATCTGGAAATATTCTATGAGGATATAAACTGGGATGAACTGGGTCAGGATAGAGCTCAGTAAGTTGGGCTTTCCTGATGACAGTGTTGAGCCTTTGGGATGCAGATCAGAGGATTTATTTTCTGTGGGGGTTATTTTATGATGCTGTCAGTAACTCAAATTGTGTAGCACTGAATGGTAGGATGATTCATGAATGATGATTTAGAAAGGATTTGGAAGGAAGTGGTCATGACCTGAGGTATTCTAAGCATTTGCATAATCACTACACCAATCTGAAGTCGTAGACATTGTTACTGTACACATATAGGACACATAAATACACTGCCATGCACAGTACAGTATTTGATTTTAAAATTGAAGAAGCGAGTGTTTTAGTTTTTAATGTAAGAAACAAAGGCACCTAATAATAATCTCAAGTGCATTTGAAACAGACTACATTACCTTCTTCCCAGAATAAATATAGTTTCTCCAACCAAGAAATCTTTTGACGTATAGTAAGCCATTGCTTCTTCATCCGCCACTGTCGTTGTAACAGAAGGAAAGTCAACTGAAAATGAAGGCATTGAATACAGTTAAAATCAAATTCTCAACATAAAGAAGGGGTATAAGAGATAGGATGTGTGACATAAAGCCTCGTCCACATTAATGCTAAACTTACCTTCATGTGGCATACATTGTTGTTAAAAATGAGGCTCTGGTGATTAAGTCATGGTTGTGCATTAATACATGTATAATGGAAGAAGTGCCAGTATGAAAAATTAAGTCAGGTTAGATTTAAGTATGGTTGTTAACATGTTTAATGACACTTGCAAAAATGTGTTTATTAGCTGTACTTTGTGTGTATGTTCGCATGCAAATACTCAATAAATGCCAAAGAGACTTCATGAAATTTGATATTTGGGCTTTCACTAAAATGTGTAATCACCAATTTTGGTTAAAGTCAGACAGAGATAATGGACACTACATGAAGCCAAGCATGCATTTCTTTGCACATCTTGAGTGTCGCTAAATATTTATTGGATCAAAAACTATTTCTTGAACAAAAGCTGTGGAGAAATCAGGAACACACTTCATGTCTAGTACAGTTTTGCTGTAAGTCTTACCATTTTCAAGATAATAAAAAAAAAAATTTGTATGTTATGTGTTCTCGTAGTTCAGAACCTGTTGGGTTGATTTATCATTCATCTGTTCTGCTAGTTTTATGTAATTTATAAAAGAGTAACAGAGTTAGCATTCTCAAGCAGAAAATCTAGAGACAATAACAGAGTGAACGTGCTAGGGCTGTCATGTTGTGCATACATTTCTTAACTTGTTAACTTTGAAGTTTGATTCACTGATAAGTTGACAGTTATGTATCATTATAACCATTAAACTGCAGGTGACTACAAACCCATTAAACAACAAATGTAAACATTAAATACTTTTTAGATTGCAATTTTGTATTAGGTAGAGTGACCAGATATCCTTTTTAATAATATCCATTCCAGAGATCATCCATTTTCCTGATCAACTAATGCAAGATGTAAGCTGCTCTGCTTTCTTAACTTTCATGCTTATTATGTTTCTTAAGAAGGAAATGAACAAATACCAGGGAATTGCCTTCAGATATCTGTATGTAAATCTACTACTTCTCGTGTTTGGCTAAATCACTTGCCACAGGCCTGTGAATGTAGCATTACTGTTAAATTGTTACAGCAAGAACTCTTTTAGGATTTCCATGCAGAAATATTTGTAGGTATTCACAAGCATTATTAAAAACAGTGGATCAAGAGATCCTATGTATCTCCCTGTGCACTCCTCTAAGGCCTGAAGTCTATAAATTCAGTCAGAATCTGGCTACGGGCTGGATGGTCTGGGGTTCGAATCTTGGCAGGGGCAAGAGATTTTTCTCTTATCCAGAATGTCCAGACTGGCTCTAGGGCCCACCCAGCCTCCTGTTCAGTGGGTACTGGGGTTCTTGCCCGGAGGTAAAGCGACCAGGACATGATGTTGACCACTCACCACTAGCACTGGCCTAGCACTGAGGTTAAGTATGAGTGGAGCTATACCTCTACTCCCACTGTATGCCTTCATGGCATGGACAGGGACAACTTTACCTTTTTACTTACCTGGTAGATCTTTCCATTCTCTGGGTAGTTTCATCTTCCTGAGTAGCACAGGGACTGGATCACGACCATCATTCTCCTTGTAAACCTCCTGTACCTCAACTGTGTCATCTGCCAAGTAGTAGTAAATGATGTACTGCCTCAGCTGTCCATACTCTGAGTCACGATCATCCCATACAGCAAAGAACCTGCAGCAACAACACTTAACTTCCCAACATGTATGTCGTAATAGTCCTTCCAAAGAATAAAGCTCTAACTATGGAGAAACAGATAGACCATTCTTTGCCTACATATGGCATCTACAGACCTCTATTATTACTCATCAGAAAATATTGTTTACTCAAATGTACTGCTCAGGTCTGTTATGCATCGTCCTTTGTAAAACTTTCATTATAAGTGAAGGGCTGTTAAAACTATGCTCAGTATACAAGCAGGAGGACCATCGTTTTTCAGCTGTCAGTGACTGCTTATTCAATATATTTGCAGCTACAATCCTCCATATTTGTACGAATTATAACTGATCTATGTCATGTGCTACACTGTACCTTAGTATCTTCCCGTCGTATTCCAAGTAGCGCCTCAACTTGTCATCAGTCAGTTTGGTCTTATGACTGTGAGACTTAAGCTTCAGCTGCCTGTTCAAAATGTATGGATCTGGTGGCATTTCTTCAGGGTCGTTCAGCTCAATGCCTTGACTCTGCAAGTACTCCTGTCAAACCAAATAACCATCATCATCATCCATCATGAGTTAGGCCTTAATAGACCTGTGTCAGCCTCATCTAATAGTCTCTTCAAAGGTCTTCCAAGTTGTCTTCGTGCATTTGGTCTATAATTCAGCATTACTTTTGGCATCCTGTTGTTGTTCATTCTTGTTACATGTAGCCAATTTGATTTGTATCTTCTTAGTTTCTCATCAACTGATTTTACTTTCAACTCTTCCAAAATTTCTTCATTCCTTTTAATAATGTAATGTATAATCTTGTTTTTGATAGAAGTTTTCTGAGTATCATCAGCTTTGAGTCCATACTGTTGATGTTATTACATAAATGATATACGATGAAACCATCAGATGCAACTTGTATTTCTGTGTATGTCTGTTAGATTAAACATGACCCATCCTTGACCTGCTTCAACCCACAATGTGGTCATTATCAAGGGAAAACTTCTATCAAATTATGAATTATACATGAGTTAAAGTAGTTAATATACTATTTAGTATAGCTAAAACATTGCTATACAGTTAAAGGTAAGTGAATATGAGTCTTATGTACTACAAAGTTTTAACTTCATTCTTTATTACTGCACACAGTGAAACCATAGGCTGGACCAGATTTGCAATAGTTGCCACAGCAGCCACTCTGTGTACCAACACTATGTCTTCAAATGTCCAAATAAGAATTGCTGTTTATTACACTTTCAGAGTACATAAAATAATTCATTAAGGGATTATTGATTTGGTTTGTTCTTACCTATTTTTCTCACTCTCTGAAAATAAAGTCGTACACTTACTTTTGTGAAAATGTCGCAATCAGTGATGCGATACACAACACCATACATTGTCACATTAATCCCAATGTTAAAATCCTTCCAGTGCCAGAAGTCTCCACGTGCTGTCTTTGGAATTCTGTCACGCCTTACAAGCCTTCCATGTTTGATCCCAGAATTCTGAACAAATAATACTGAATTATTGGTTTTCACAGCTCAGTGTCTGTTTCATAGAAGTGTAAGAAGATCAATTCATACTATGTATTTCTTGGATTTTATAAGAGTGAGTTTCTATGTTCTCTTGCTGCACAAAATGTTAGTTGTGTAGACCTGTCACAACTGTTCAGCTAGACAAATACTACAGCTGAAAACAACAGGAAAGTACAGCATATAAAGTAACTCAACCAAATAATAGCCATTCTTTCAAAAATGGGGGGGGGAAGAATGAAGAGAAAATCTATGATAATATTACAAAGTGTGACATTGCTTACTATTATTCAGGTGATCAAATCAAGAAAAATGAGGTGGGCGGGGCATGTAGCACGTATGGGTGAGGGGAGAGGTGCATACAAGATTTTGGTGGGGAGACCTGAGGGAAGGAGACCACTTGGAAGACCCAGGCATAGATGGGAGGATAATATTAAAATGGATCTTCAAGAAGTGGGATGGGGGGGCATGGACTGGATTGATATGGCTCAGGATAGGGACAGGTGGCGGGCTCTTGTGAGTGCGGTAATGAACCTTCGGGTTCCATAAAACGCGGGGAATTTCTCGACTAGCTGAGGACCTGTTAGCTTCTCAAGAAGGACTCTGCTCCATGGAGTTAGTTTGACATTGCTTATCTCAGAGTATGTCACTAATGCATATCCTGAATCAGTTTAGTCCAATCCACATCACTACAGCCTGTTTGAGATTTTAGGTTCTCATGGTGGAGACTGTGAAGACACAGCCTTCTGGAATGTGGCACCCTGTAGTCTGTTAAACCAATTCTGTTCACTCCCCACCCACCCAACTATTGATTCATCATCTTTCCATCTCTCCTCCCTGTACTCTGCTTGCTGTCCCTTCTTGCCATCCCCTGTTTCTACAGTTATGTCCTTGTTTTTATATTTACTTTTTATATGCTTCTGCCCCCCCAATTACTTTCATTCTGCCCCACTCCCTATTGTCTCAGCCAGAACTCTGTCCTGGTCTACCCTGCCCCTTTATCCACAGTCTTTCCCATGCAGAGCTTATTTACTGATGGAGACAGCAGATTGCTGTGCAGTATTGGTAGATACTGACCAGACTACATAATGTCACATTCCAGAAGGCAGTTGTCTTGGTACAACTTATTTTCTTAAGAACTGTTTTAATGTTATTCATGTCTGTTGCTTCCTCCCTAATAATTTTCAGTTCATCACATACAATGATCATCTAGTCACATTTAATGCTGCATAATGTCTTAAATGATACAGAACTGTTCTGTAGCTCATGACGAAATCAAAGTTACACTTAAACAATAAATGCGTGATGATTTGAGTGTGACTGTTTCAGCTTTTCATGTCTGCAGATTACCTTGAATGAAAGGCTTGCTGAGGAGGATCATTGCAGCTGTTTAAGGTAATTCTGTTCATATGTTACAGTTACAAGACTATAATTATCTATCATTCATTTATGTACTTATTACTGGTCTAAGCTGATCAGCAGAGCAGTGGTTACCCTAACTGTATTTTTCATGGTTCTGTTCAGTCTGTCCTGTCAAGTGTGTTAACTGGACCACAACTGCTTCTAAATCCTTCCCAGTTCACTATTCTCATTTGAAGTTACATAACCTCTACAGATGAAACAGTATCATTAAGTAAGAATCAGTTGTATCAGAGGTAGCTACACTTTATCTTACCTCAACTTCTGGTTCTATAACAGTGATTGTGTCATCCTCCAGAAAGTAAAGAATGTTTACTTTGCGAAAGCGGTAATGCTCAAGTGGAGACTCAAAGACGGGTTGTTTAAAGAATGCTCTGAATGTGAGGCATATCTTGTCATACAATACAAAGTGAGGAATAAACTGTGAAACTTCATGTTCTTTCGCACGACCATATGTAAGTGATGGATCGAACCTGTAAGAAGAGCCGCAACCTTTATGCTCGGAAGCTATTATGTCCTGCAAGTACATCTTATTGTACAGTAAAGGAAGATTTGAGACAAATTCAGCAACAAATTGTGCTTTCAAGTATGTATGATATGAGGACTTATTTTAAAGAAGGGGAACCTATGTAAATCTGTAGAACTGGTAACATGTTGAAGCTCTGTTATGTGATATGCTGGTGACAAGTATGATTTTTCATAAGAACAATTGTATATATGGAGATTGTGTTGATGTGTCCTATGCAACTGTTGTCCTGAAGGATGAATAAAAATCTAATTTAATCTAATCTAATCTTGCTTTGTACTGATCTGGATCAGAATGTTTGGAAAATACTCAAGCACATAACTATAGCAACAATATTTATTTTGCTTACCATCTTGGATTTACCGAACTAAAATATGCTATGCCTTCAACGTCCAATGGTTGTCTTCCAATACCAGTTCTTGTTGGACGTGGATAAAGAAACCCATTTCTCATTACAAATTGTTGAGACCGGTGAAATTTGGTTACCTGCACAACAGAAAATACATAGCTTATTTATTTACATAATATTTATTTGTTCTTAGTTCACTTAACAATAATTCTGATAGCTCAGATCTTACAGTGTTGAGTGATAGAATGTTTAGTAGGTAATGGATTAGGAAGGTGGTGATCATGGCATAATCTAAGGTACTATACACCAGCATTTGCCTGGAGGAACTGAGAAAAACCATGAAAAAATCAGGATATCAGCTCTCTGCTTAGAGTTGAAAACAGGATTTCATGAGTATGAAGCAGTAGTTATAACCATGCAACTGTGGTGTTTGATAGAAAGTACACACCAACGTGAAGAAAATGAATCCAGGCTGGACAGAAGGTACATGAGGGTGGGGTGGGGGTCTTTCCAGAAAGTTTCTTGTGGGACCAAGTCTGGTGATACCAGGAGCAGTTTTTCTTAGAAGTATGAATACCACTTGCCTCCTATCGGCATTTGCTAGTATATAAAATCAAAACATTTATAAACCTTTAACTCTTGGGTGTGAATGTTTTCCCATAATTGGGACTGAAATACCATATGATACTGGTTAAAAGAACCGGTAATGGAAATAATATTGAAAAGCACAGGTAGAGATTAAGGTGTCCAATTACTATATCATGAATGCATACACAGGAAGTAGTATCAAGTTATACACATTCATTCATTAATTCATTCTGTACTACACAGATTTTCAAACCTAGGGTTGTGATCCAAGTTTGGTTTGTGAGAGACTTCTGATGGGTCACAAATTACCAAAATATTCAAGTGAACTTTATGGCTTAAATTGGATGTTCAGTAGTTATTAGTACTATTTAGGTCAGAAGGCCATTGTGATTTATAACTTTTGGTTCCGGACAAACAAGTTTGACAGCCACTGCTGTACTAGAAAGATGTTAATGGTCAACTTCACACTCTGGCTCTTGTTATGTCTTAGGAAAGAGTTCTAGCAGTACACCACAAACAGTTGGTGGGTTATGATATTATACATTGTACATTGTGGTCAGATTTAATAGGCTGTGGAACCTATGGGCAGGAGGGTGTAAGCTCACCCAAAAATATTAGATAAGCAGCATGCCCCTCACCCCTAGAAATTTAATACATTATGCACAAAATTAAAATGGTCACAAAAGACAACTAGCCTATGTCTTACATGTGAGTTACACTGTATATGTATATGTCATAGATTAGTGGCTAGAACTCCCGCTTCATATCTGGGAGATCTTGCTTTTAAATCTTGGCAAAGAGACGTGTTATACTTATACTTTTCATGAATTTTCTCAGTCCTCCAGGCAAGTGCTAGTACCACAAATTAGGCCATGATCAATACCTTCCACATCCTTCCCAATTTATTATATATGTGTCCTACCTAGAGCTTTTTATTTATTTCTTATAATTTAATTATGCTATCAGTAAATCTGAGTACACAGCATTAAATGGTAGGATGATAAATGAATAACCGGTTGGAAAAAATGTGGTAGGAAGCTGATGTTATCAAATTTGAGGTAGGCCTACTATCCAAGCATTTTCCTGATGGGACTGAAAACAACAGAAAACCTCTATCAGGATAGCCTGTCATTGGGCTGAGATTTGGAAACCCAGTCATTCTCAGTATGAAACCAGAGTGATACCAAGACGGCCACAACGTTCCTTATAAAGCTGTCATTTATTGTGGCAGAAATTAACTTGAAAAAAGTCAGATTACAGGTGAACATAAAACTTGGGGTCAGTTGCCAGCATCCTGCAAAATGGTAGATCTGCCTTGCTTATATTTGATGTACATTCTGAAAGAAAGTAGCAGGTTTCTGTCTGAGTGCCCTAGACTAGCTTTTAGAAACTGGCGCCCTCACCCCCAAGGGCAGATCACATTTCAAATACAATGCATTAAAGTGTTAATTATAATTTTTAGTATTATACATTCATGATTATCGTGAAATTAAAATAATTAATTTTTTATAATGTGATATTTTCCCTCGAATTTTGCGGCCGCCTAGTTTGCCTATACGGACGGGCCGCCCTCAGTTATATGCCACTAACGTACAGTTCTCGTCAATGGGTGTTAGTTTCTCCTTCCTCGAAATCTCGTTAAATCGACAAAATTTTCGCGCAGTGTGTCGATTGTCTTGTCTCCTTGACATTCTAAATGCTTAATTCACGGATGGAAATAGCTTTTCAAAACTAGGTAGACACGTAACATCAGTGGGAAAGCCCGGACAATGACAAATTTATATTATAAACAAAGTTATTACAATGTCGGCTTGGGAATATGTCCCTTAAGTGTCAGTGTCGGGAACGACAGTTATTAAGGAAATAACTGCCTTTAAAAAGGCGCACCCACCGCCAAACGCATTTTCACTTATTTGCGATTTATCGTTTTGTACCCAGGTTGGCCAACTATGTATTTGGTTTCACCTATCAGCGATTTCTTAGCTTACTTCTTTAAAAGGCTTATAAAATTACCATACTGTGTGTGTCCCACCATTTGAAATTCTGGGTCAGTTGACCGTTTTTCACTTGATGATGGTAAGGATGATGAAAGGTAAAGGTTAAGTTCACCCTAGGACAGGCCATGAAGGCCCAGAGGGGGAGAAGAGGTTTAGCTCCACTCTTTCTTTAAGCTCGGCGTTAGAGCGGGTGGGTGGTCAACGCCACGCCCCCGCCCCTTTAAACCCCGGGAAAGAGACCGAGTATCTATTGTACAGGAGGCCGGGCGGGCCCTAGGGCCGGCCTGGATGGGTACGGAAAATCTCGCCCGCACCGGAGTTCGATTCCCGGGCCGTCCAGCCCGTAGCGAGTCGCTATACCAACTGCACTATCGCAGTTAACTGATAAAGATGATATAATAATAATAATAATAATAATAAATCTGGACTACAGAGCTATGCAACAAGGGAAGTAGTTCTCGGAACTCCTTTGTGAATTCATGTACACACGGAAAAATCCATGGTACTGGAACAGGATGAGCACAATAATCCTGAACAAGACCTTAACCATCAGCATAAATTTCAAAGGCGTATAATTTCCACTGCCACTAATATTACACCTTAAAGGAAAACGATAAACATATGGCTTGGTCTAACAAACCGCAGTGTTTTTCAAGAGTGCAACCCGTGCGTTTGGCCAGGGATTTTTATAGTATATTTGTAAAACTGCTATTGTGTAATTTTATCGCCTTCAAAATTAGAAAATCGGCAATTAGAGTAACATAATCCTATTCAGCCCCCTCCCTCGGAACCATTTGGGCCCACGGTTACTTGTATATTGAGCAATGACATCACTCCCTCGGAACCATTTGGGCCCATGGTTACTTGTATATTGAGCAATGACATCACTTCATTTAAAGAACTAGTTTCATAAATATGCTTCACTATCAACAAATGCAAATATGCTACACATATATAAAATACTTGAAGCAGTACCAACCGTCGGATCTCGAAAAGAGTAACCAGGCAACACAGGCACCTCCATTCTAAATTATGTTTCTTAAAATATTTCCTGACAATCTGCCTCTTAATATTCAAACATAAAATGGCTATTCGTTGCTAGGCAACCAAAACATTGCACGAGCGACCAATCATTTAACGTGATTTAATATATTTGACTTCGTTTTCACCGTGCAACATTGTAATGTTATTTATTACTATGACCAACAATTATTGCACTAAGTTTATTAATACTCTTATGTCACTAAACCCTACACGTGTTTCGGTCCCGGGTGGACCATCATCAGGGGTTACGTTCGTGGAGCTTGCTTCACTTTTTCACTTCATGTGGTAATAGTTAGTTCAGGCACTTTGCACTTTGTAATCACTCCGGAATGCACTGTGTTGTTGCTTGTTGTTATATGCTGTGGACGTATGGGCTGCAGAAATCTGGCTGGGAGTTTCTGCAGATTTCGACACGTGTAGGGTTTAGTGACATAAGAGTATTAATAAACATTAGTGCAATAATTGTTGGTCATAGTAATAAATAAGTGATTTAATATATTTAAACACTTCCGCTCCCAGCAGACCTGCTGGTTAATGAATACCAGCCCAGCCATTATCTTGACAATATTCCCAGCGACTCTAAGAAAGAGGCAAACGCGTTTTCATGTGCGAAGAAAAATATTTCAAGTAGATGCTACATTCCCCATCACGTGACGTAAGTGGAAACTACAGAACCGCACGTGAATAAACCACACTCAGAAATATAATTTTTTTTTCACGGTAACTGGAACAAAACAGACTTAATAGACTATGGTCGGCTACGCGAGGAATATCGTGAACCTCTGATCTCTTATCTGTGCTCTGGTCCATAGTACGAAAATGTGTTCCTCACGTGATGGTCCACATCGAGACTATATAGCGTCAAACTCGTAATTCGTGAATGAACGATCCCGTCTTTTATGCGTCATTATCAAAAAAAAAAAAAAAAATCAGAGCAAACGCACTATTAGTAACTCCATGTTAGCAGTCGCAGCCGGTAGGGATGCAACACATGTTGCTCACGCCATTGAAGCACAGTTGTCAACACGCGGTTTTGCATGCTGTGTTCACAGTCGTGGTGTATTTCAATTCGGTTAATGCATTTCTTATGACCGTCTGTAGAACATTTCTTTGTAGTATCACTTTTCACGAGGTATTACCCATTGCAATTGTGACTTTTAATGCATAGATTAAAACAGTGGTTTGATTCACTGTGTGGTTACTGCCAGCTTTATATGAGCAACTTGTAATTGAGAATATTGCAAGATTTATTTTCGCGGGAAAAGGTATGTCACAGACTGAAGCCTATTCTGTCATAATTCTCCTGATAAAAGATGCTGGACGTAAGGAAACCCTGAATTGAGGTTATTGCCTTAATTATTAATTATCTTTAATTAATGTACTTGCAGATTTTATGTGTGCAAGTTGCAGCTAAGGGATCAAGAATGCAAATTAAACTGGCACATTTTCTACGAAATCGAGTTTATGTATATTTGTCAAGATGCAGTGTGAGCAGTTTTAATTACAGCAATTGCATAGACATTTCACCAGAAGTATCCAAGGCTTTAAGAAGTCACAATCCTGTAGTTGCCTTGGAGTCTACAATAATAAGTCATGGGATGCCATATCCTCAGAATCTTCAAACGGCTTTACAAGTTGAAGAAGTTATTCGAAAGCAGGTAAATGTTTACAAGCTGCCTTTTGGAGTTTAAAGATGAATTGTAAATTACACACATCACCTTTAAGTGTTTTGTTTCTGGAATGACAGTCAAATTGGTCCATTTGAGAGTTAAAATGGCAGTGTGTAGATTAAGGAAAGAACAATTAAAGAGAGATACAATATATGATCTTTCATGCTTTAGTTACATTGAGCTTGTCAAACGTACATGTGTAAGGGTGTGCGAGTTCTCTAGGGCCCATCTTCTTCCCAAGTGCACAGAAGTTCAAAGTAAAATATAGTGGCATTTTCACTGAACAAGATGTTCCACTCTACTTTACAGTTTAGTATAATCATTCCTACTGGTGTGTGTGATACGATGTTCTTATAGCAGTGCTGATGAAGAATCTAAGTCTTGTGGCATTTTATGTAACATCCCATAAGACTTGAATCTTCAAGTTCCTTTTTTTTTTTTTTTTTTTTTTTTTTTTTTTTTTTATTTTTTTTCATATAATTATGATTCTCTGCAGGTTAGAAAGAATCAACTCTTATATAACCTTTCAACTTTTCATTAAATTTGATTTGTTCTTAGGGTATTAGATGTAACATTTGAAACCTTCTGAATCTGTTCGACCTCAGCCTCACTTAAAACAGATAGGCAATAGTCTGTATGAGAAGTGTTTTGGGGGACTTAGTCCTGATGCTTCTTCACACTGATGCTAGACAAGACACAAAAAAATGCATGTTATTGTCATCATCTTTCTTGCTGTGGTTAACTGTGACTAGTACATTTTCAGATTGTACAAAATATACAAATGACTGCATGGTTAAGTTTCTGAACCAGGACCACTGAGACCGCCAAACTCTTTAAAATTTGATATATTTTTGAAAAATGTTCGAAAAGAGTACGGACAGACCTGATCCAAAGCAGTCTTAACCACCTGACATCTAACATATAATGGAAGGGTGCATTCTTGGTGCCCAGATTAAACTGAGCTGTGAAACCTGGGATGATATCTTTGGAGGAAATGATGTTAACATAATATTTAATAACTTTCTGAATACATATCTAAGGATTTTTTATTCTAGCTTCACTAAAAGAATAATAAAGAGTAAACCTAAAGGCAACACATGGATAACAACAGGGATAAAGATCGCATGTATAAATAAAAGAAATCTTTATTTACAGTGTAGGAACAGTAAAGACACAAATCTTAAAGAGCATTATAAACAATACTGTAAAACTCTAACTAAGGTCATTAATGCGGCTAAAAAACTTTACTATGATAGAAGAATTTTAAATTCTAAAAATAAAATGAAAACTACTTGGAATATAGTTAAAACTGAAACAGGGAAAAAAGAAAGAAAGGAAGAAATACAGTACCTCGATATTAATGGTAATACAACATACAACCAACAAATTATAGCAAATACATTTAATGATTACTTTTTAACAATAGCAGATAAAATCACAGATAGTAGTAGAGATAGTAAAACAGGACATCCAAATAATAACAATTTTCTAAAGTACATGTTACAAACATTTAAGCGCCCTCTGCCAAGTATTAGATTTAGACATACGTCAACTCATGAGATAGAAGAAATTATTAAATCCCTAAAAACAACACACTCACATGGATATGATGAAATACCAACTAAAATATTAAAAGTAAGTGCCCCTTTTATTAGCTCTCCTTTAACATATATCTGTAATAAAACCCTTTCCTCAGGTATCTTTCCATCTAGATTAAAATTCTCAGTAGTAAAACCAATATTTAAAAATGGTGACAAACATAATATTGCTAATTATAGACCTATATCTTTGCTAACTGCTTTCTCCAAAGTTTTTGAAAAAGTAATATATACAAGACTCTACCAACACTTAAATCAAAACAACATACTCATAAACGATCAATATGGGTTCAGGAGTAACTCTTCAACTGATATGGCTTCCTTCAAGCTAATAAATGAAATCTTACTAGCCATGAACAATAAATTAACTGTTGGTGGTATATTTTGTGACCTGGAGAAAGCTTTCGACTGTGTCAACCATAATATTCTACTATCAAAACTGGAACTTTATGGGATAGTAGGAAAATTCAATGCATTAATTACATCATACCTAAATGACAGATATCAGAAAGTGGTAATAGATAACATAAAAACTCATAATAGTACTTCTTCCGGATGGGAGATCATCAAGCATGGTGTTCCGCAAGGCTCAATCCTTTGTCCGCTATTCTTCCTTTTGTATGTCAATGATTTGCCTGAAGTAATAACTAATAACGCTAAAATCATCTTATATGCCGACGACACTAGTGTTATAATACCTAATCCTAGCCTTCAGGATCTTGCAATTAACATGAACAAACAATTTGTAGCCATAAATGAATGGTTCAAAACCAATTTGTTATCCTTAAATTTCAAGAAAACTCATTACCTACTATTTAGGACAAAAAATAGTTTGGAAACCAATATAAGTATAAGCTGTGGAAACAAGCATATTACTAACACGTCAAATACTAAGTTTCTTGGTTTACACATTGATGAAACATTATCGTGGAAATCTCACATTGACCAATTAGTAACTAAACTGAGTTCGGCCTGTTATGCAATTAGGACTGTAAAAGATTTTATGTCACAAGAAACTCTAAAGATGATTTATTTCTCCTATGTGCATTCCATCATAGCATACGGTATAATTTTCTGGGGTAATTCGCCCTACAGTATTAATATCTTCAGGATACAAAAGCGTATAATCAGAGTTATTATGAATGCAAAAACTAGAGACTCTTGTAGGGAACTATTTAAAAATTTAAAAATTCTGCCCATGTATTCACAATATATATTTTCGTTAATACTGTTTGTCGTAAATAATAAAGATCAGTACAAATCAAACCACGAGATTCATAGCTTCAATACTAGACATAGCACGAATTTGCACCTTCCAACATCACGTCTGACAGTTTTTCAAAGAGGACCCTACTACTTTGGTATTAGAGCTTTTAATCATCTCCCACCTAGCATAAAAAGCTTGAGTAATGAAGTGAAACTATTTAAACCGGCATTAAAAAGATTTCTTCTTTCCAATTCGTTTTATTCCTTGGATGAATATTTTAACTGTAAATTTAATTAATGATCATGGGTTTTTAATCCTTTACTAAGTAACCTTTTGTAATGATATTATTTGCTACAGCTCACATATATATAATAATCACATCATAGAATATTTATTACAATAGTTTTATTCATTTTGAATGTAATATACGGACTATGATTTGTTATTCTAAGCTTGAATTGTTTTACTATTGTGTTTTATGTCATGTCTGTTTTTACAAATTGCTTGTATTTATTTTACAATGTATATATTATATAACTTATTAATTCATATGATGACCAAATCCACATCCTGTTTTTGTCTTTGTGACTGTATATTGGATCTATGGATTGTAAATAAATGATGATGATGATGATGATGAGGTTATATACAGGTGGATAAAAATGGTGGCCAGGCCACCTGCTTTGTGAGTCATCTTAATTTACAGTTACTGTCCTTGATCACGTGATTACACTCATACCCTGTAGACCAGGGCATTGTTCATTACACACTGTGTGAAGCATCTACAACATTTCTGTTTCTGATTTTTCTGATGCATAAAAATTTTATGTGGATGTCATGACATGCATGAACAGGCTGTACTCCATCTGCCACAGTGTCTCTATATTTGTTTCTGCCCCTAACCTTTTTGCAGCTACCATAAAGGACAGCAGTAACATGTTACACTCAAGAATTTACATGATGAAATATGATTAAGTTCTACTGCCCACAGCTAGCCCATAAAGTTGTTTGCATTATGTCATATCATATTAATTTTCTGGGTTAAGTTTGTTATAGTATTTTCTTTTTATTTTCCTTGCATAGGTCATACTGTACAAATATTAATATCTATTATGTTACCAGTGTGAACTACTAACTGTTAAAACTGTGATTGTTCTGTCTAGAATTTCTACTGTTCAACTGATTTTCAGGTATGGATGAGAGCTACTAGACTGGACGAGCAGGTGTAATTCTAGTGATTTTGGCATTTATGGGGGTTTTTAATGGTACTGCCAGTAGCTTAGACAATATAAGATTGAAGGATAGGATGAGAAATGAGTAATTAATTGGAAAAGATGTGGAAGAAAGCAGCCCAGTCCTAATTTGAGGGACTGAAGAAAACCATTACAAACTGCAGTGAGGGTAGCCAGTCTTCAGGCTGAGATTTGAGTATGAGACCTCTTGCATATGAAGTGGGGATGCTGTCACTAAACTGTGATTCTTGGTCACTAGACTGTAGGCTGCATTGTTTTTTAATGAAATGATTAGAATTATGCAAGCCATTGTGTGTACAGAAGCAAAGGCATTACTTATTAATGAAATGGGTATTAATTGAAATTGTGGTATTTTAGTATTATACATATCTTCACAAACAAAACTGTGATATCCTCACTTTATGCATGCAGGAAGCAAGGGGTTAAAATAAAAACAAACTGAAATATTTGTGGAGTATTTCTGGAGGCAGGTGAAACCACTTGCCAGATTCATATACAGCTCCAGCTGAGAGACAGCACCAACAGCTAGACACCTATGTGAGGATTGCTTATATTCTGTAAATTCTGATAAATTTATCATTAGGTTTTCTGAGCACAGCACAAATTGCAACCAGTGCACAAAATCCACCATTAGTCATGTAAATATATGTTAGAATGCATAACGTGGGAACTACACTATTGTTAAAACTGTACGTTCTTGTAGAAATGCACACATTATGCAAAGCTGCACACTGCATGGCTCCAGGGTTGCGATTTTAGAGCTGAGATGATGGTTGCATGTGTCAGTTTGTTGGGTGGCATCAGTTGATACTCAGAAATGAATTTTCTCTCCCTTTCTTTGAAATATATATTTCATGGGCTGCACTATATGGCTTGTTGCTCAGTAAACTATTCTCAGACAATACTGATGGGTCTATTAAACTTTCCTTAGGGTGCTGTGCCAGCAACAATAGCTGTTATTAAAGGCCGAATCAAAGTTGGTCTGAATCAAGAAATGTTGACAGAGTTTGCCAGTTTGAAAACACCAGCTGTGAAGACATCTAGAAGAGATTTTCCATTTGTACTCAGCAAGGTAGGTGACTAGCCTACTCATTTTGTCATTCACACTTAAAGAAGTATATAAATGTTATCAGTGGTGGGAGACTGAAACAAGTCCCATAATGAAGTTATGAAAACAGAATTGAGAAAAAAAATAGAACAATGAGTTATGGGAAAAAATTATAATTTTAAAGCTTACTTTCTTACAGTACAGACTTCCAGCCCTGTATATCTTGTGTCACTAATTTAATTTAGTATACACTCATAAAAAACAATGAAATGCAGTTTAGCTGATGGGTTAGCATATTTACTTTGTTAGCAGATGGTCATAAGGTAAAGGCAAAGTTGTCCTTGTGCATGCCATGAAGGCACATATGGGAGTAGAGGTATAGCTCCACTCATTCTTAATCTCAGCACTAAAGGTGAGTGGTCAGCTTCACTTTTCAGCCACTTTACTGTTGGCAAAATAGCCCCTGGTACACATTGAATAGTAGGCTGCATTGGCCACACAAGCTGGTCAGGATGCTTTGGAGAAGAGAAAAATCTCTTGCCCATGCTGGTAATTGCACCATGATTCCTCAGTTTTTCAGCCTGTAGCCCATTCACTGTATACTGATTACCCTATCCCAGCTCCTCAGTACATGGTCATAGGATTTAATTTTACTTCAGTCAGTATTTTTTAATGTTTGTAACTGTAAGTACAGGTCTGTATTTTATCTGGCAACAATTGTTTGTCGCTTGCTACCACCACTACACTGCATATGTGGGCGGTTCGCTGAGTGGGCAATGTTAATACAATAAATGAACCAACTGACACAGTTGTAAGATAAAATAATGACCCTATATATTACATGGAGATTGTTGTTGTTAAAAACTTGTTACATAAGTACAGATTCTGATGATGTTAGTCCACTGTGTGGGAATGTCGGACATGCCCTCTGACATAATGCGGTCCATACTTGGCAATAAAATGTCTCACCCGTAAGCTGTTGATTACCTGGCATTACAGTTTTCCTTCATATTTAGAGATGGCAGGGAAGCAGCTTTTTTTTTGTGTAATTTAAGTAGCTGAGGCAACTGTTGTTATTGATATATAATTTATTTGTGTTTCTTTGAATTCCAAGAACATGGCAGATTGAAAAAACCACCGTGCCATTTTAAATGGTCACTCATAGAGTAACAGGCAATTTCAGTGTCCACAGAATAAGTTAAACTTCTCAGACATAAGATCTAAATTTTTGAAAGTTTTGCAGCATTGGCATGTTAGTAAATATTAACTTTTAAACAATTTATTTCAGGCATAATTTGTGGCAACGTTTGTAATGTATGTTCATAGAGAATTCCATATGTATACCTCTGATGGTTCACGAGTTATGGCTGTTGACCTGAATGTTAAATATTTTTCACTTTTGCCATACTCTTCACCATTATACAGGAATTACCACAACAGAAGTTATTTATAATTTGAGCATTGACTACTGTACATGTGATGGTGTTAATTTATTGGCAGAACACATAAATACCATAAAGAAAATGACATACATTAGTAAAGAGGATGGCCTAGCAGTAAATGCACAGAAAACTAAGTACATGTTCATGAACTGTCTTCAGAGTGTGCAGCAGAATAATAATATCAAGACATCTAATAACTCCTTCAAAAATGTGGCAGAATTAAATATTTAAGGTTGTGAGTAACAAATAAAAACTGCATTCTACCAAAAAAATTGAGAATAGATTAAAGTCAGGGATGCCTGGTACTACTCAGTTCAGAATCGTTTGTCTTCCCATCTCCTATCTAGAAGCACAGGGATTAGAGTACATCAAATTATAATTTTATAATTTTACTTCTTCTTTTGGATTAATGTGAAACATGGACTGTTAAATTAAGGGCAAAACATCAGCTGATGGTGTCTGAGAACACAGGCCTAATGCACATGAAAATTTTTTAAACTATGAGGGAGAAGTGACACAGTGGAAGGGACAGCATAGTAAGTACGTCACAAAACACATTTCAGTGAATGCAAACGTTGACCCGAGAGAGAAGCATGGAAGAGCTTCAGGTGACAGTCTCTTCTACTTGTGCCATGCATAACATGCCAGTATATCAGCTGACAGTACTTGAAAATGTACCCATATCGCACGCAGCTTGTTCATGTCGTGTAGGAACAGGACCACCAAATATGTTTTAGATTTAAAGCATCATGTGTGAGCAACTGGAGATGCACATGAATGTTTTTGGAGTGATGGCTGTTCACAAAAGACATGACATTTCACATTAGTGCAAGTGTAACTACCCATAACATCATTGTATGAAGTACTGAAAACCCCCATGTCATTTACAAATTTGAAGTGTCAAGTCCAAAAATGCTGGGGGAAGCATTGCAAGGTGTAAGAGCTGTTTTTTATTTTTTATTTTATTTTTTTGCTGAGAAGACATTGTGATGGGCACCAGACCAGGACTTACTTCACCACTTTATTGTGTCACAGCTGGAATTGGAAGACGTGAATATGGTCACTTTCCAGCATAATGGACCACTGCCAGATTGGTCATATTAGAACAATGTGATTACTTGGATGAAAGATGCACTGACAACTAGTGTGGTTGCTGGGCAGACACACTGTAAAGATTGCCGTTAACATTCTTGCAAAGTACACCAGATTGTTAAACAACATGTGGAAAAATTTGACCTGACATTATGAAGAGTGCTGTGGCTGCCACCTGGAGTGAGGGGTGGATATGCTGATCAAGAGGGAGCCTGATCACAATCTCCCAACTCCGGAAATTGTGCCAAATACTGAGCTATAAAGGGTAACACTTGCTGTTACAAGGCATGTTATATTTTCCATGCCCCAGTGACTCATTGTGTATATTACTGCAACCGTGGGTTGACGACAGTTCAGTCAGTCAATTATTTATGTACATTAGTATTTATTTCAGGTCAAGTATTTTATTTATGTACACTTTATTTCTTTCAGGGGTTGAATGGTGCTACCACCGTTGCTGGTACTGTTATTGTATCATGTGCAGTTGGGATTAAAGTATTTGTCACAGGTGATATTTTGGTTAATACTTTTTCGTTAGGTTTGTAGATGTAGTTTAATTATAGGCATTTTAAACTTTTCATGATGATGAAATCCAGTTTGGATCAAGTCTGCATTAATTTTCATCCAAGTGGTTGAAATCATTGGTAGACTGGGGCTCTGTTACAGAAATCAGAGTCCTAGGCAGAGGTGACAGTTTTTTTATTTAAATCAAAAATGTAAAGGTAGAATATCATTATTGTTACAGTTGAACCTCTTAACTAAACCATTTGTCACTAAAGATTTTAACATTACTTTTTGTATACTTTGACTTCTGCCAACAGTCATGGCAGAATGTGCTTGAAAGTTCAATGAGACTGTTGATTGTCATACTGGTAACTGGAGAGAGAGAGTATGCGCCCATGCATGTGTGTGTAACCGAATATTTAGCGTTAAAGAAAACATGCCTGGCACTCTAAGTCAGAAATTGAGCCAGCAGTGGTAGTTAAAAAAAGGGGAACAGAGTGGGTTCTTCTAGAACAGCACTGATGCTAAATAGCATCTTCCATTGATATGGCAGCTTCTGGTAGCCTATGACCCATCCATGTCACAGGAAAAGGGTTAAGGAATATTAAAAATGTGCATGACTGTTGCCTTCCGCCTTTGTATTTCACCTACAGTCTTTCTGTTGTCATGGCCTTTTTGCACTCTGTCTGCAGTCACCATTTAAGATTATGCCCCACAGTTTTGAATGACACAGCTCCATTACAGGTGGCCTAGGAGGGGTGCATCGGGGTGGTGAGACAACAATGGATGTAAGTGCTGACCTCACAGAGTTGGGACGTAACCCTGTAGCTGTGGTGTCTAGTGGAGTGAAATCCATTCTGGACATTGAGAGAACACTTGAGTACCTTGTAAGTTGTAGACAGTTAAACTTGGACAGCCACTTCATGCCTAAGCACGAGCCCAGGGTCCAGAGATGTCAATCTTTTGAGTAAATATATGCATCTCTGGTCACCAGATGTAAGAAGCACAAGAATTAAACTGGTGCAGAATCATTACGTTAAAACTTGTACATTAAAGTTCTCCCTAAAATAGTTCAAAATACTTTTGGTACAGAAAGAAAATTGTGACAAATGTACAAGACGGTCTTTATTATCAGGTCACTTGTGTATATAAAGTTTCTGCAAGAAATTATGCAAATATTAAAATACACCTTTAATTAAAATGTTTCTTAATGATTTGTCATATTTAAATATCTGTATAAATCATGCACTGTTTTCTAGTACAACAAGGCCTTGTTTTACGCCCTAGTTGTGTTCCTGAAAAAGTGGGCATAAATAAAAAAGGCATAAATCAAAAATGATATTCCCATAAAAAAAATAGATGGAAATAAAACATCAAAGAGTGTTAAACCAAAAATGAGAGGATGTAAACAAAGAACTGGTGTAAATTGATTGGCAAGGGGTGTTAGAGCAAAAAAGGCATAAAACAAATGGGTATAAAACAAGGCCTTGGTGTATTCTGATTTAAATAAATTTAAAGTCAGAAAACTAATGCAGTTTCATCTAAAACTAATCTGTTCTGTACTGGATATTGTTCCATTATTTGTGACACATTTCTGTGCCAGTCTTCAGTCACTGCTTCATCTACAGAAGAACATTCACCAGTAATTTGCAGCGATGCCATGCTACGATATAGGCCGTTGTGGTCACCTGTTTCAACATTTAAATTCAATTCCTGTTTTCAGTGTAGTGTTACTGGCTTTCTCCTGGCATGCATGGCCATCAATAAGAGCAAAAGCATGGAAATATCAAATAATTTGTTGTTATAAATTGAAAACTTTGCTCCTGAAATTAACTTTTGTGGGGCTTCTACAGCCACATTCCAGTTTTTTTAACTTATAGACAGTTTTGACTGAGGAACTTGCTTCAGCAGCTTTCATCAATTTAGTTGTTCCTTCAGATTATCTATAGCTGTGAGTGAAGGCTTTCACACAAATATTTTTAAATCTGTTGTAGGAAACTCAAGGTGTTTGTGTAGTAACATATGGTCAGAACAAGAATTTCCCCTCATTCTACACACCTTCTAGTGGTCTGGAGGCTCCATATAATGTTGAAACACCTGCTGAGGCAGCCATGTTGATTGAGAAGCTGTTTCAGCTCCATCTCAATTCTGGCATATTGCTGGCAGTTCCCATTCCAGAAGCAGAGGCTCTGGAAAGTAAGTACAAGGTTTATTGCCATCATGTCAGTATTCTGACAAAGTGAACTCATGAATCGTATGTATGATTGTAAAAGTAGGTGGTGTGGTTCTACATTAAAAACTGCAGTGTACATGCACAATGGTGTGAAATGTTGTGCCATATGTAAGAAATACCTGACAGTGTAACAATGTAAGCATGGTGAATTGATGCCTGTGCCTACTTTTCATTGAATTGTACTTGTGCCTAGCTAATCTGACTGAAAAGGAAAGCAGTGACTTAAATTGTGGTCATCCCAATTAGATATTGTAATGCAAGACTGCTATTAGAAACTGAAGAAATGTTTTGATGAACTGTGTTTTTCAGTGTTTTCTTTCATCTTCTTCAGCTGGTTAGATATTAGGCCCTCCAGCCAGTTACAATTCAGAATTGGTTCTGAAAGTATGACTCATTTTCAGGTATCTGGTAGGATTAACTGGAAGTGAGATCGGCCCATTGCAAGGCCTACACACAACACAAAGACAGCAAAATATGGCCATGTATCCATGAAGTCAGTGGGAACTAAACCCATGATCCCAATGCTTAAAAGCTGAAGCTACATGTATTTACGATTGATTATTTTATTACTAGACAGATAGAGACAAAAATCCCTGTATTTAACAGGCCTCCCTTGCCTTACAGAAAATTCATTCTTACATAATTCAGTTACTGTTTTCCTAATTTCATAGATATTAGTAATAATTTTTCAATTTTTTTTCAAAAGATTTTGGAGAACTCATAATACTATGTGAAGTAAAGAATGGGCAAGTGGGACCATAATATGTTTCAGTGATTTTGTGGCTTTCACTTAACTGTGAAACATAATGGCCCACTTGAACTTTCACTTCCTGACAGTATGATCTGCTCTTACAGAATGGTTGCTGACCCCTGATGTAAGTGAACAGATGATGATTTAAACTTTGCATATAACTTTAATTTAAAACCATACAGTTCACAACATGGTAAGTCACTATGTTATTTTTGATTTCAGGCTTCCGCCGCGATGTTGATGTAATCTGTGGTCTTTTGGGTGATTACACGGCGTCGTGTGGTAATTATTTACCGACGTTTCGGGACACGTTGTCCCGAAACGTCGGTAAATAATTACCACACGACGCCGTGTAATCACCCAAAAGACCACAGATTACACTATGTTATTGTTTGTCTGGTCCCTCCAGATATAGTGTTGACCTGCCTGGCCTCTGCCACATAGGCAATAACAGTCCATTTCAAAGGTGGGAACACCCAGAGGGCAGCTTTTTGTTACCCCAAATCCCCAAATGATAGGGTGATCATGAGAATGATGCTTTGCAGGAGTGACCCAGAGCTCAACATGTGCTCCAAATCTAAAGGTGGGAGGGGGAGGTATCTCACATTCCCAAAGTTTTATCTTTGATAAAGGTGAAGGTCAGCAGACAAATCAACACATATTCACAGATTTGGACAGCAATCAAGCCAGAACATTTTGAATAAAATCTGCCACTTTCACTCCTTACTATTTCATGTTTTCTTCAGGAGCAATCTTACAGAGAAACTTCATTTCTAATACTATCTTTTACATGTCTGAAAGTAAGCCATGATTGATCCAGTTCTCATGAAGTGTCACTTTACTCTGCTTGCCTCATAAGAGCATGGTAAAAATAATTGTTTTATATTTAATTTCACAATCTCCTCATGCTTTGTAATAAATTTTTCTTGTCTTTCACTTCTAATACTTCTTTAATGGCTTATTTATTTTAGGTTGTGAAATAGAGAAAGCCATCAACACAGCAGTAAAGGAAGCAGAAGACTGTGGTATCAAGGGAAAGGAAGTCACTCCCTTTATTCTGAATCGAGTGATTAGTCTTACAGGGGGCAGATCGCTTGAATCAAGTATCCTTTGATAATGGATATTATAGGACGATAAGCAAAGAATTACCTCTATTTTGCGGAGAGGCTGTCTGGTTATAATCTAATAAAATTACATTCTATTAATAAAGTCCAACAATTCTGCAGTCAGTTTACAGAGAGAATTCTGGATGTAATACCTACATAAATTACACCCATTTAATAAATTTGATTCCCTGAACTTGGAAGTTATATTCTTATATGCTGCATAAGTTTGTGACTGTAGATTCCTTCATTGGTGAGAGCTTTTCCTTGTGTAGTAAAATTTCAGTGAAAGTAAACTGCTGAAAGGGGCATGTTCCAAGCCTCATACAGAGCTGTTCCAGTGCTACATCACTACTTACCTTTTCCAGATTTAGTTACAAGCTGGACTTCAATTCAAAACAGGTTTTTAAGGTGGGGTCTAATTTTCACAATACCATTTGAATTTTTACTGAAGTTTGTTGTCCTTCAATTATACTTTTTAAATGTTTGGTTGTATACTCGTATTTAGCCCACTGGCATTAATAATTCATTTATTTCTTTAACACTGCTACAGACATTGCTCTAATTAAGAATAATGCTAAAGTTGGAGCACAAGTTGCACTAGAGTTGGCAAAGATACAAATGAGTCCTTCAAAGTAAGTTCATCCTGGTGTTTCAATATCTTAGAATGTGGAATATAAACTTGAAACTCCATAACACTGGCATCTCATCAAAACTGAAACAGAACTAGGCTCCAGATTCAAACTTCCTGATTCGATCTTTCTAACTGGTATATATTTCAATTGTACCTTAACTGTCCTCTGGGTAATAAAAGATTATACTTTACGTTACTTGTACCGTACATTTTTAATTATATATATCTTATGCAGACAAATGTACACAGTTTTATGTTATTTAACACAATTTTTATTAAATGCTGCCCAACATGTTTCTAGCCTATATAAGGCTCATCTTCAGGGGCTCTTTCGTTGAAATTACAACAGCTATATTATTGGTATATAAAATTCTTAAAATGCCGTTAGATGTACTTGGTTATTGATATCTGTAAGCAGAATGACTGTTACAGATATCAATAACCAAGTACATGTAACGGCATTTTAAGAATTTTATATACCAGTAATATAGCTGTTGTAATTTCAACGAAAGAGCCCCTGAAGATGAGCCTTATATAGGCTAGAAACATGTTGGGCAGCATTTAATAAAAATTGTGTTAAATAACATAAAACAGTGTACATTTGTCTGCATAAGATATATAAAAGATTTAAAATTGCAAAGATGATTGGCACATACACACACTGTATACAATGTGCCAGAAACTGGCACTTCCTTAAGCTATATAAAATACTTTTTTAATCTCCTGTCAAGTTGCACGTAATACAAACAGTAGTTACGGCTGTTGTCTACTCTAACATTCTTTCATGTGCCTGCTGTGTTGTATGTTGTGTCAATGTGAGATATAAGTAAGTGCAGTAAGAGTCTTGCAAATGCATTATATTCAAAATGAAAGAAAATTACCTGTCTTAACCAAGAAAACTTCAAACAGTATTTATCAAATGCAAGTAATGTTATTTTGCTGGTAGCTGAAATACTTAGTTAACAGAAAATGTAATAGATGACATAACACATGTAAGTGATTAAGAAGTCTCATTCCTCTATTTTTGTCCTGGTTGTACTAATACATCTATGGTCATTCAGTTATGTTGTATGCCATAACTTGTAACTTTTATCATATCTTTACTGGCCCTTTCTTTTGTGGACAGCAATTCTACGTGAAATTCCAACATGCCAAAAGGTTTTTAGATAGATGATTTTAACAGTGTGCACTGACACACGTGAAGGTGGGAGTTTTTCTAAATGAGAAAGAAAGTCTTATTTGAAATGTACAGATATGGAAGCATCACAGCAAGGAAGAAAGCAGTACTGGCAGTGATGTTTATACACTTCCATTATACAGAGTGATGCATGAAAAAGGAGCCCAGTCTTAGTGTCAATGTCAATAAGAGTAGGGATGGAAGGGTTTCTTGGTTTCTGTGCACTGCTCACAGAACTGGTAGAATGCCACTTTTTCAACATTTGCTGAATTGTGTGTTTTGCCAGTTGCCTGTTAGGCTACTGTGATCATTTGACTATGCTTGCTGCTGCTAAAATTGGGGCAGGGCTACTTTTTCATGTGCCACTCTGTACAAGTGTATTCAACTTCTGTTTGGTTGAGGGGAATTTGGTTAGAGGCATGATTATGTCTTTGGCTATTTGTGCTTCCATAAAATTGGCTTTTATTTGAACTGTGAGTTAACTATACATGAAAAATAAAAAGAGCTCCTTATATGCCTTTCAAACAACTTTGATTTTACAAAAGGAGAGAAAATAATTGCATATGCTTTCTGAATAACCTCTTAGAACCATTAACCCTTTAAAGCAAGGGTGCACAAATTTTCTAAAACTCTAGAAGCCACCTTCAAATTCTAGGTGGCAGGAGGGTGACATGACGCAAGTTCCATACTGAGGACCCACAGATATTATGTGCCACTACAAAATTTTGTTGCCATGGGGATGTACCTGGGATTAGTGCACCCCTGCTTTAGAGCAGTGGTATTCAACCATTTTTGTTCACGTACCCCCAGATATAATTTCTCTTCAACTTTGTACCCCTAAAGTTGTTGGTGCATAATTCAAGTTATACATATTCTATAATCTACATCTAAAATAAGTTAAATAAATTACATCCAAAATAATGTATTAAATAATAAGTTTTAAATGAGAAAAAGGAGAGTCAAGCTATTAAATAACAAATATATTATATGCACCATGTGGAATAAAATGAAACTAGCCGCCCAGATAAGAATCTCATAAAGGAGAGAGAGAGAGAGAGAGAGAAAAATGGCGCTCCCAAATCACATGTCCTTACGTCTGGGTCTCTTGTGGCTAACCCTAAATCTGGCCCTGATTATTCAGTGTTTATCATGAAATAATACATTTATTTATTTCTTTAATTTTACGTACCCCCTAAGATGTCTTCGCGTACCCCCAGGGGTACTCATACCCCAGGTTGAATACCACTGCTTTAGAGCACAGCAGTATTATCTACTGCTTTAACATTTAAAAAACTCTGCATATTTCCACAGTGTATTTAAGGGTTTCATATGATTCTCAGAATAAACAGTGATTTCTTCCTTAAAGAGCAGGTTTTTGTAGCAGGAATCAGTTTTTAAATGTTTCACTACATGACATTTGTGCTTCAGCAAAACTGTTGCTTTACCACTGCTACCAGTAAATTCATTATGATCCTCATGGAAGTACTGCTTGTGTGAAACTGTTTTTAAGTTATCTATTGCCAAATTGAAAATTTTCCACTTCATTGAAGTATAATTTTCTTACCTGACTAATATGAAAAGCATATTTCTTATAAAATGCATACTGTCTGTTTTTCCTTATATATTTCCATCTATACTGGTCTACACTGGCCATTGCATAAATTGTGATGTATTTAAATTAAACTGAAAAGAAAAGAATATCTCATAGCAAATGTGATAAACTTGAAGAATATCTGGTAATATAATATCCCTGACTTAGGTTACCAACATATAGACAACAAACTGTACTCCCCATAAATCTCAACCTTACAACTGTCAGAAAACCAGTCTGCCCTGGCTAGTGCCTGTTGAGGGTCTGTTGTTTAGATTAACCAAATATTTAAATTCCAGCATTCTTTTACATAAAATGGACAAAAAGTATTTCAACTAATATGTATTAATAATAGTCTTTGTTATTTCTTGCCAAAGGAGACATTTTTGTCTTTCCCTTTGTTTTGAGAGGAGACAGAAACCAATAAATTGTTAAACTTGATGACTATCACTATTATGGACTGAAATAAAGCTATTAAGTCATCATTTACTTTCACTGACTTGAACGTCAGTGCAGTATGTCTTCACCATTCCGAATATTCTTTAATACCTTTTGACTACACAGTTCATCCATTATTTTATCCTAAAATATTCTGTTCTGCATGCAAACTTTAAGTGCTTATTTAGGTGAGTGAAAATGCCTTATCTTTTATAATTATTATAAAAATATATAAAACAGCTATTTCTTTCTGATCCAATCAGACATGCATCACGTGAAGGCGTTTTTCAATCACTGCAAGACACATCAAGTGAGCAAAGTGCAACAAAATCATCATCGGTAAGTTTTACAGAACCTATGAATAAACCAGGGTGATTTTTTATTTATCAAACCTTTGTGACCAGGTTTAAACCCTTGTGACATTTGTCCTATGAGGATATTCCTCAAGCATAAAGTTTAAAGCACTAACCCACATGCCACTGATGATTTGAAAGAGGCACTACAGCAAGAGATGTTTTCAGTCTCCACAGAAATTCTGCAAGCTGTATTATGGAACTTCATCAGTTAACTTTCACATGTCATCTCACAAGAAGCATTGAACATGTTGCACATCAAGTACTGTATTTTCTATTTGTGGGAACATTTTAAATTCAGAAATAGTGAGGTATGTACCTGCTGTTTTACTTTTATGGCTAAATGAATAAAAAATCACCCTGTATAAAATATATTGTGTTATGTATTCAGTTTTGATAGGCTTTGTTTTATGCATGTAAGTGTATTGTTTTTCATTTTACTTATTTATTTTGGTCAGTTTTGTTTTTTTTATGTTTGATATTTTGTCCCAGTGATGTTACTGTAGACAGTATTTTATTTATAAGTAATAAATTTTGTTTCAACTTTTATTTCTGATTTTTTTATTTCTTATATATATTTTTTAAATATATGCATGTGATTATCTGTGAAGATTGTCTTTAATATGTATTACCCATGAAGAAAAGAATGTTAGTATTTAATCACAGTCACAATTCCCATTTTAGTTGCATATCCAATAAAAGAAAATCTGAGAACCCCTCCATCATGTCCAGCCATCCATATGTAACAGGGCCAAAACAACCAGGTTTTATTTTTGTCACATTTAGTGTAGTGGACTTAGGCTCACTGGATCATTTCAAGTGTCCAGGTGTGTGAGTATTTTCACGGACTTTTATACAGCTGATACATAGCTCTTACATTGGTGTTACCATGTTATGGTTGGAAACCATTCCCATTTCATGAGGAACAGAGGCCATATATTATGCCTCATACAAAATTTGCATAATACTGCTTATTTTTAAAAAATTACATATTTATCACCTGCAGATGTTGTAAACATCTTAGTAATGTAAGGGGAACTGGGAAAGACATGAAAGAAAAAATCATAATTTCAGCATAGCACTGTCAACATCTGTTGAGAGTGACTGATGAAAACCACAAGGCTGAAGTCACAGTAGCTGGTTGATTAACAGAGAATAGAGCCAATTACCCCATAAATACATTTGGGTATATCCACCATTGTCAAATGTGCCAGACCAGTCATATTTTGCCAGATTCCTGACAACTAACATGGCAACTTTTACCTCAACCATGCCAAAACAACTTTTAAAGCCTTTATATTTTTTTTAAAATTGAGTGTCTGTTTTTTGCTTACTTTCCACTGATCCCACTTTTTTTATAAACTCCTTGACCAAGCTTGACGACTCTCCTTGTCTGAATTACATGCATCTTTGCTATAAATTAAAAGCAGAATTGTGGAATGTGACACTTGGAAGTTCTCACAGCAGTGATTATGCCCATTATCAATAACTGAACAATTAATTACAATGAATTAAATTTTAAGAACATTTCTAGCTTGGGCATGGAATTTGTGGAGAATAATTCAGATGAAGAATAAAGTTACAAGAAAGTAATTTGCTGAGATGTGGAAAGTGTGTATATCTTGTACTGTATATCTTGGGCAGCAAGTTCAATTTTAAATAATTTGTTTGTTCATCCATATCATATGGAATTAGAAATACTGGACAGAGAATGATATAAAAAAAGTCCAGCTCAGCAGCAGTCTCAAATACAGCAATATCTGAAGATAGCTGTGCTTTCAAGTTTCCACAAAATTGGAGACTCAAGAGCTCTTAACTGGATATACATAAAGAGTCTTGTATAATATGTATAATCCAGCCTTCTTATTTACATGACGATAAGTGAGTCAACTGAGATGGACAGAAACAGACAACAGGTGGATGGACATCTGATTTTAATTATGAAACAAATTTTATTCTTAACCTGTCACATTACTATCTCTGTACAAAAAAATCTTTTGTTACTCGGTAGTTTTCGTATGAACTAAATCATGCCCATGAGGATGACTTTTTAGGAAGTCAAACATGTAGCACAAAGTTCAAATTGTGAAGGAGAATTTGACAATATAACTTATTTTATTTAATGTTGCATTTGATGGGTTTTTTTAATTTTATGTTTGAATGTACTCAAGTAGTTACATCATGGGTGGTCTATTTTATTAAGAGGAGTGTTATACAAAATTAATATTTACCATTATGTAATCAAATTGAAGTACAACTTTCTCTTTCATTCAGTCACCATGCAGTACAGGTTACTTTTGGTGTAGCAATGATCCATCCTTTTGTCCGAAGGGAAACCTAGCAGTATACAGCCTTGACTGACAGGTCTGCCATATAGAAACATTCCAAACACGTTTGACTGTTAAATCATGTAACTTTGGCTCTACGAACACAATCAACAACAGGCTGAAGGCGCAGGCCTTACCTTCTCTTCACAGTTCTTTCTTAAGTGTGTATATTCTGCTTCTCAACATAGTTGTCTATTAGAAAAACCAACACAGAAATAACAGTAAAGGTTTTGCGGCAAAGTTCGGATAAATAATTTTCCCTCCCATTTGAAGTGTACCCTCTTCGGCTGCCGCATTGTCGAATTTTAACTGCAGAATACGGCACATAGTGAGCGGCTTACTCCCTAGGCACGTCTTTGGTGTACAACCACAACGCAATTCCCGTGCCTTCCTACCTTACTACGACTACGTTTCACACCTCACACTCACAGCTGACTTGCCCCCCAAGTGTATCATACCGTAATGGTGTGACATCTGGTGACAGTTTTCGTAACCAAGTTTGCGTGAAGTTGGTTGAAGTGTCTTTTCAAGGTTACGTTTAGAAATGTTGAATATCGTGGATATTATGTGTTCGTCTTTAACCTGATTCCTTTTACATCAACTTGTAAGTAAAGCGTCAAGATGTCTGGCGCTATATAACGATCGGCATTACCGACTTAATAATCTGTGCTGTCAATTCACCTATCGTCAGCACCCACTGCTCTTAAGGTCATGGTTTATTCCACGTTGCCCCAACAAAATTCTGTATGCACTTCTGCTTTTTCACACCCATCATGGCCTACATTTCGTTTCCCTAATGTTCCAGTCACGTAACGTCCAGAATTTCTCACAATTGTTATTGTGTATCTTTAGAACTTTGAAGTGTGTGTTGTGTAAAAGGTAAGAAGGCCACGAAGGCCCAGAGGGGGAGTAGATGTATAGCTCTACTCTTTCTTTAACCCTGGCACTAGATGAGGGTGGTTGGTGAACTCCACGCCCCGGTCGCTTTACCCCCGGGAAAGAGACGCAGTACCCATTGTATAGGAGGCTGGGTGGGCCCCAGGGCCGGTCTGGACGGGTGCTGAAAATCTCGCCTCCACCGGGATTCGATCCTCAGACTGTCCAGCCCGTAGAGAGCCGCTATACCGACTACTATATCCCCGCCCACTTGTGTGTGTGTGTGTTGTGTAGTGTAGTGTAACGAGCATTTCGCGAATGCATTGTTTTGCTGATTTCATCATGAACCTCGTTTTTGTCAGTGTTGTATTTACATTTTGAAACACTCTTGATACTATTTATTACCGTCATTTTGTTGCTACTTTGGCTTCATGCTTTGTTCATACGTTTAGCTTTGTGTATTTAGTTTAGACCAGTTTATTTACTGCCTTGTAGCTATGTGTCGCTAAGGCTTGGCTTGATCGTTGCACTGCTTGTTTTATCATAGCGGCTGGTACGTGTGCTCGAAAGTCCCTGTAGCAATCGTCACTAGACATATATTGATTATTGACTTCACCGGCGATAGGAAGAGAGGCTTCGGCATTGTCCAAGTGTACAGACTCCGCCAGTATCTCATCTGAAAACACAGGCACGCTTAGATAAGCCTATCGAATGTGGCTCCGCATCTCTAACAGACTATTAAGATTAGTTTGACAAATACCTTCCTGTTTCGTTTGAACTCTGTACGTTTGCATATCAAATGTTTTTGTAGCACCATATGAGCCATCGAACGGCAGTAGTATCAGTCTTTCGGGAAAACTGAAGTACAGTAGAGCGTCGATTATCCGAACGTCAATAGTCCGAACTGTCAATTATCCGAACCACCGCCCGTAAAACAAAGTTACCATGTACTGTACTTTCCAATTACTGGTTACTGTACTGAAATATTACTAAGCCGGTTAAAGCATTTGTTTGGCATAAATTGGGTACTCTCATGCATGTTTGATTATCCGAACAATCCGATTAACCGAATTTCCTCGGTCCCAATTAGTTCGGATAATCGACGCTCTACTGTATGTGCTTGTACGATATCTCAACATCGGGATGGGAGAGGGTTTGAACTTGGCGCAAAGCGACGCACCTTTTGCAGCATGAACACAGAAATGTCAGGCCAGTGGATTTGCCAGTCCAGTAGACGCCGACACCCGCTTGTTTATACTTGTACGCTGCACAGTTCACTGTTACTGCATTTAATTAGTTATTTTTTATGTAGTACCGAAGGATAAAGATTGGCGCCGTGAGTCTTACTGGCGTAATGCTCAGTTAAGCGTTATTACCTTAACAGTTGTTTGCAGATTAATTTGAAGGAAATTGATTCGAGGTTCTTACGGCGGTGTCGACTGATTCACTGAATGGAAAAGTCGAGCTGTTCTGTTCATCCTCTTACCGTATATTGCTCATTAACTTAGAATTATCTGATAACACACGACGAAATTCGGACATGGACACCGCCTGGCATGTTTTAAATTAAGTAACAAACTTCTTTAGCATTTAAAAACCATAGACGCACATCTACTCTTATGTAACCTATTCTGTGCAGAAATTTAGCGTGAAGTAGGGTATTGTTATGAAGTTGTGGTTGTAGACGCCATGAAGTTGTGTGGAAGGAGTGGAAGTACAGCTCCACTTATTCTTAACCTTGGCACTATATGGAGGTAAGTGGTTAGTATCACCCACCGCCCGCTTTACGCCCGGGGTAAGAGCCCCCCGATGCCCATTGAATGTTGGGCGATCGTCAAAGCCGGTATGGACGTTTTGGAGAAGAGAGCAAACGGATATGTCTATTCGGATTAAAATGACTCGTGGTATAACGCCGTGAACAGTGGCCGCGTGGCGTAAGGCGTTTGCTGTCTCCTACAGCTTTAAGAATCACGCTCGCGTGAATATCATCATCCTGTAGTCTGTCTTACGACAGGTCCGTAGCCTCTTCCAAAGCGAGTTCTCCACAGGGTGCAATCTAGTGCTTCCTCTTTCAATTTCCAGTATCTTTTCTTTTCCTTAAGGTCATCCAGTAGCTGCTTACGTCTTCTCCCTCGTCGTCCCGTCATTTCTATCCTTCCTTCTAACTTTCCTTCAATCACGTGTTTCTGAAGGCAGTTTCTACGCAAGATGTGACCAATCCAGTTAGCCTTTCTTCTTTTTATTGTATGTAGGATATTCCTCTCCTCCTTGACTCTGTGTAATACTTCTTAATTTCTCACACGATCGGTCCAACTGATCTTCTCCATTCTTCTCCAGCACCACATTTCAAAACTTTCCAGATACTTCTGATCTACTTTCCGAAGTGTCCACGTTTCAGCACCATACAAAGCTATGCTCCAAATGTAGCACTTTACTAGTTTTTCCTTAAATTTAATTCCAGTTTGCTGGTGAAAAGATTTTTCTTCTTGTTGAATGCTGTTTTTGCCATGGCAATTCTGGATTTAATTTCACGTGTACACCTTGCATCACTTGTTATCATGCTACCCAAATAATTGAAATATTCCACATTCTCCAATTGTTTTTGATCTATCATAATTTTCATTGGGGATGGTTGCCTTGAGATTTTCATTACTTTAGTTTTTCCCACATTCATTTCCATTCCATAGCGTCTTCCAATTTCAATTAGTCTATCAATCATGCCCTGTGAATATATACTTTTTTTTATTTATTTTTTCTGTCTGTTGGCCTTTGTAACTTAGCTGTTACGACGGCCGATCAACGCCTGTTATTGCGAACAGAACGTAACGTTTCGGAAACTGTATCTCTTTCCTCCCTCAGGTAAAACTGCCCGCAAAGTGAATTGGCGCATCATTGCTTTGCCAGCGGCTAGTGCGTTGATGTTTTCAATTACTTAAAAGTTTTGCTTTCTTACCAACGTAACGAATAGTGGCCGTGCCATGGCTCAGGCGGTTAGTCGCCGGCCTCTCACCGCAGAGGCCCGGGTTCGATCCCGGGTCGGTTCACGCGGGCTTTGTGGTGGACAAAGTGGCATTGGGACAGGTTTTTCTCCGAGTACTTCGGCTTTCCCCTGTCAATTTCATTCCACCGGTGCTCCATTAAAATGTACAAGCAGAAAAAACCTCATCATCTTCATCACAAGGTTGCACAATAAGCCTTCAAGGCTGCGGTGCGTCCGTAGCTTCGCTGTGGGGCCCTTCAATAAAAAAAGGAACGTAATGGATATCTGAGCTGGCAGAAGGGCTTGAACTTTCTACACGCAAATGCACTCACGACCGCGTCATTTAGACACGAATAACATTTTTTCTGTTGTTAAGCAAGGCTACTCGTACCAAACATAAGTACGTATGTTACGTATTTAGCTTTTATATATAACCTTTTATTTTCAGTTTGGTGAACGCTTTATGAGATCAACGTACCTAGTAGTAGTAGTAGTAGTAGCTAGTAGTAGTGATATCACAATTGCACATTCCGAAAGCCCACTTAACTTCGAGTTGAAATTCTCTAGATCAAGTTAACCGTCAGAGAAGGAATTCGCAAATCTAGGGTCGTACCCGAACTGATGGTTTGTGATCTAGAATAAAGGTAAATTTATTTTTTAGGGTTATGCGATAAATCTGCGACGATTCGATAGGGTGATGAGAAGGTACTGGTGCTGTTTGGGTCGCAAGGCCGGCGTGGTTACGGTTTTGGGTCGTGGACAGTTTTGAGAACCACTACTTTACAAACAAAATTGAGTATATTTGTTTGGCACGCATGTTTGGTTCCTTTCATAAATACATGCACATGACTACAGCAAGCAACAGGACTGTCTTCTTACAGAGGATGAGCTAAAGTATGGAAATCGAAAATGAAGTTTTTATTAGTCTTTATTTCCCTTACAGGTTAACAGGAATAGAGAAGTATACCCCACTTTGTAACACACGATACAACTGCCCTGTTTTCGCCTTCGTTTTTCAGCCTTACATTTTCTGTTTACCACAACCAACTCCTGGCGCTCACGTTTTGAAGTGCTCATTCAGCAGAGATGAAAAAACCATCCTGCCCGGGGCTGAAGAGAGTGAGAGTGACACATTATGACTGTAGATAAACTCGTGCTTCCACAGTTACGCTTTGGATGACAGGGCTAACATAATTAACGTTGTTATTTTTACAGAACCCTGTTTATGATTTATTGTGCATTTTGCCTTTTGGCGAGTGAAAATTAAGGTTACAACCACCTTTGTCTGGTGTATGTAAGAAGATTGAGATGTGCAAGAAGAATCAGTAAGGTTAGTTCACAGTTATTACAGAACAAGAGAGGTATAAACATGCTTGATTTAAGCCACATTTTGGACGTGCCATGGCTCAGGCGGTTATTCGCCGGCCTGTCACCGCGGAGGCCCGGGTTCGATCCCGGGTCATTCCACGTGGGATTTGTGGTGGACAAAGTGGCACTGGGACAGGTTTTTCCCCAAGTACTTCGATTTTCCCCTGTCAATTTCATTCCACCGGTGCTCCAATACACAGAAAACCGAAAAACCTAATCATCTTCATCACAGGGTTTTGCAGGAAGCCTCAAGGCTGCGGTGCGTCCGTAGCATCTGCTGCGGGGCCCTTCACAAAAGATGCCACTTTTTTAACAGAAAAAACCCGTGGGGACGGGGTAGTGAATTTTTATGTTGGATAGTAAGTTTTTAAAAATATTTAAAACCCTTTAGTGTCTACAGATTTTGCGTGACAGCTTATTTAGGTATAGTGATTATCGACGAAAATAAGGCACGACCCTGTGCAGAGCTATATTCTGTAATGGAGCCGTGGGTTTTATGTGCAAAACACACGAATGTCAGCTTCAATTATGTATTCACAACAGCGAAGTAATTTTTTAAAAAAGTGTTTGTTCCATTGGAGTGTATGTTTCCCTGTTTTAGCCCAGAATTTAATTTCTTAGAAGGAAGAAAGTAGGCTTATGAAATCAATATTTTGTCTGCCTGTTTGAACCTGTTGGCCGATTTTGGCCTAACTTTATTATAGGCTTGTGTTAATGAAAACCGTCCCAACGACTTCGTAATACCCTACAGTCAGTAATAACAACATAGCGAAAGCGCGAAATTATGAGGCGGAAGCGAAAGTGACAACATGGCCGTGGGAAAGTTTTCTGTACATTTCGGTTTGTTGGCGACAATTAACGATGCCTACAGGCTAATGCGGCCAGGGGTCTCCCATTTTTGGGGTTTCTGAATTGTCTCGTATATTCGACGCTAAATACGTGTTGCAAGTGATATACAGCTTTACTACTTAACCTACAATACATCAAGTAACAGACCTATAAGTCGCCCTCGGTGGACTAGTGGTTAGCGTGCTCGCCACTGGACCCAAGGTTCGCGGGTTCGATCCCGACCGAGGGCGATGGATTTTTAAGGGTGATAAAAATCCGTAGTACCACTTCGGAGGGGAAGTAAAGCCGTCGGTCCCATGTCGTAGATTTACGGCATGTAAAAGAACCTTCGGGCATGAATGTCCAGTAACAAAATTCAAGCGGCCATTTCTCACCCAAGTCTCCTGACTGCCTGCCAGATGGCTCATCAGGATCGAGCAAAAACTTGTGCGGTCAGTGAGCCGGTCACTCACTACAGAATGCACACTTACCGACCAGGAAACCTTCGGGATGAAATCCCAAAAAGAAGGAGGCTTTGGCCCACCCCGGGCTGTAACGCCATGGAAGAAGAACAGGCCTATATGTACATCAGCAATAAATAAATACGACGGCCAGTGACGTAAGCAGAATAGTAAAGAACGTTTTGGAGAATATGTGTATCGCATTCTTCTTTCTACACTAGTTGGCAGTGAAATTATATGGCTACTTCACTCTGTCAATATACCGGTCTCTGCTGCGTTGAGAGACGAGAAGTATCGTGGTGCATGATACTCAGTAATGTTCGTGGTTCGTCTGTGATGAATTAACTAAACCAGTCCCTAACGATGGAGGAAGAACGCCTGATGTCATTGATTTAGAACAGCAGGAAGCTGTGAAGCAAGCATTTTCACTGTATGAAATATGCCCAAACAATAGACTATGTACTCTGTGTTTTTTACGTAAAAACACGAACCATTTTTCTTATATATATGTATAATTTCATCACTGGCTACTCCAATTCATAGTTGTAAATTACACTGGACCATTAATTTTACTTTCTTTCTAGAGTATTTTCAGACTAAAAGTATTATATGACATTTTTCTGTGTTTATGAAAGCTGGTCTCTCAATCTGAGCCAAGAACAGAAACTAAATACTTTCGGTGACAAGTTTTAAACAGAAATATAAATGAGTGGCTTGTGTAGTGTATTTCCTTAATAACTTACAGTGTTACATTCAAGATAAGTCACGGAGTCTTTATAGTGTATAGTCTACAAAACGATACAAGTTTCATATATTCACAGTCCGACAAAATGTACAATTCGATCACATTAATTGTGCAGTTCCACTATCCTACATGTTTCGAACCCTTAATGTAGGACAGTGGAATTGCACAATTAATGTGATTGAATTGTACATTTTGTCGGACTGTGAATATAAAGTTAAAATGTACGATATGAATAATATCAAGTTTTATATAATTTAAACTGTCGAATAGACGCATGAAAGCGTGACAGAGTAATGTACCTGCACGAGACAGGCCTGTCATTTTCAGCATTTGAAGGATTAAATTAAGAACAGAAGTAAATCAGGGCCGGTCAAACCTATTCTGCAAACTCTGCAGTTAAACAGCTGGATCCCTAGTGTGAAAATTCCTGCACATCTGCAAGTCCTAACTCGAAAACATCCCCTAAGAATACACAGAGACAATCGCAAAGAACTCTGCCAGGAAACGGGTGGAGTTGCTTCGGCGTTCTATTGTGCGTTGCCGGGGAAATGGTTTAAAAGATGTTCCCTTACTTCAAAATCTGTGTAGTTGGTATAGTGACTAGCTTATGCTACGGGCTAGATCCGCGGTTCGTATCCCGGCAGAGGAAAGTGATTTTTCTCTTCTCCGAAATACCCAGACTGGTTCTGGGGCTCACCCATCCTCCTATTTAACTGGTAAAAGATAAGGGTCAGCCAACGACATGCCTGTGCAGGCACAGAAGGGAGGTAGAGCTGTAGCTTCTACCCACTCGCAACCCGGCACTAGAAGGACGTGGGTGGTCAGCAGCACGCTCCGGCCGCTTTCCCTTCTATAAAGACATGGTACCTGTTGTAGGCCTCAGGGCCGGTCTGGACGGCACCAGAAATCTCGACCCCACCGGGATTCGATCCCCGGACCGTCCAGCCCGTAGCGAGTCGCTGTACCGACTGCGCTATCCAAATCGCCCATTTAATGCGCACTGGAGTTATTTCCCAGGGGTAAAGCGGCCGGGGCGTGAAATTAACCACTCACCTCCATCTAGTGCCGTGCCTAAGAATGAGTGGAGCTATACCTCTACTGCCCCATATGCGTTTATGGCGTGGACGTGAACAACTTTGTCTTTTTTACGCGTGGGTAGCATAACACTATGTCACGGGAAACTTTTTGCCTGCGAGCTACGGGTTGGGCTGACCTGGTTGGAGTGAAAGGAAGCAATTGTGGGCTTAATTCGAGGTACTACTCTGGCATTTTTCCGGAGGTACTGAATAAAACCACAAAAAATCTCAGGATAGCTGGTTCCGGGTTGAGTTTTAGGCCCGGCATCTGCAGAATAAGTAACGAGAGTGCCAGTCACTCGACAGTGACCAGCTTGAAGCACCAATTAGGTCTTTTTCTGAGTTATAGCTTATATGTGGACTGTTCTTTCAGCACTGCTCAGAATAATACTTGGACCGAAGAGATTTCATTGTAAAACGTCTGAATAAAATATACTCGCATGCTCTTAAATTCTTACATGATCACCCATCATAATAATCCTGCAACATATATAATTTCTGCAGTTAAAAGAGCGTCGTTAAATAATGTAAAGCTCAGTTATCCCTTGTAAGGAAAGTTCGGCCTTCTGGAAGTCACGTGTTCAAGTCTGCCCCGAACGTCGGCCATTTTAGTTGATGTTTTGTGGGTTCTCTTAGTTCCTGGAGGCAACTGGTGGCATAATGTGGGTTCTTCAAATCGGACCACAACACATTCATCTCACAGCTTTCTCGACTCTTCATTTATTGTATTACAAATTCTGTTTTAAATTTATGTAACCGTAACTTGAACACCCGGTTTTGAGCGTCGATTTGTAGTTCGTGACAGTGCAGGGCACGGGTCACTGTAACGTTCGAACATGTACAGCCTGATGTGTAAAGCGAAACGCACCGGCTTTCAGACACAGAAGTCACATATAAAAATCGCTGGCCTTTGAATCATTTTCTTCCTTGGCCATTGCTTTCAGCTGAAGCAGGGAAATTGTCGTCATGGAAACGTGAAATTGCGACAGTGGAAATAATAGTATATGTCATGTAAAAATGTCATAAAGGACATTTACAGTTAGCCTATACTGTACGTATTATCGTGTACTGTTTCGTATTCATTTTATTTGTGGTTTATTGAACGACGGTGTCAATAGTTTAGACTACATAGCGTCAAATGGCAGGATGGTTAGTGAATAACACATGAATAGACCGTGGAAGTGGTCGTGGCCTAATTTTAGGTGCTATCCAGGCGTTTATCTGTAGGTTTTGAGGAAAACCACATAAACTGCGGTCGGGTAGTCCGTTGGTGGGTCGAAATTTGAACTGGGAACCTCCTGAGTGTTAAAGCAAGTGTGGGCTTACTACACCATCGAAAGGATGTTGGTATGGCTTTGGGTATGGATGTTGGGTACAGATGTTGGGTATGGATGTTGGGTATGGCTTTTTCTGCGCGTTCGTGAAAGTTGCGAAGCGCGACTATTAGTTTAGTCATGTATTTGTCTTTGTGTCTGTCTGTCTGCGTGCAAAATCTCGGCTTCTACTGGAAAGATTTTCGTGAAATCATGCACAGGAGGTTTTTACTAAAATCTGTGGCTCAGATTCAAGTTTGGTAGCAATCGGGCACAATTAACAGGCACTTTCAATGAATACCTTACATGCATTTATTATGTTTTTATTATGTACGAGAAATACGGTTGGCGATCTTAATGTAATATAACGCCACTTAGATGAAATTTGCATGACGGGTAATAATGACAGAAATACAAACACAATCATAATATTTAGTATTTATTGTTTTACTTCTGATTTTAAGTATGTAATATGGCGCTACATAGATGCGATTTGTTGTGTTGCGACGTGATAATCCGGTGGCAGTCTTCTTGGTGTTACGTCAAGTCCCTATGCAGGTATTGATTTTCGTACTTCATGCTATTTACATGATGCATAATTAAGGAAAGTACAAGCGTGCAAAACCTGTAGCCAGCAACCTGCTACATTTATAACAAATAAGAATGGTGAAAATCTTGGCATACATAACGATAACTGTGTCACTTGTGACCGTAACTTTCTTAGTAACACGTCACCCCGTGACTGAAACCCATGAGAATTTTTGGAAATGCTTTTACTTATACTTTAACTGGGTTGAAACTAATCGAAAGGTCAGAATTCAATAAAAATCGGTCTCACTGTTGTAGCATGAGCGTGTGCACAATTTTCCGCATGTAGACACGACTGGTCCCCTAAGCTTGCCTATCATATTCAGTTACCCGTTCGGCAGTATACAGTACTGGCAGAGACGATGCATTGATCTTGGATCATTCTTTCGATCTTTGCCCATATAGGAAGTGGCACATACGGACACGATTATTTTCTAATTAATTTCCTTGAATTCACAATTCTTGACACCTTACGCCATTAAAAACATTAGCCTTAGTAGTAGAATAGGCGTCATTAAGCAACACGATAATCGTTCAGCTACTCAGAAACCAACAAAAACCTACCCACAGTTTTGTGTTACTATCGCATGCCAATGGTTAGGGCTGTTGCCATGGAAGTGCTCAGTAATTCCGACTCGTCATGGTTATTAGAGTGTAGTCACATTATAGTTGACTCACGGAACATCGGAATTGGAGTGCAAGTCCTTGTAATGTAAGAGCTTCTGTCAGGGTTGTCCATTCTGCAGCATTCGAGCCAGGGACGAGTTACAGATTAAACACGAAAACCGAAGCTATGGCATATACAATGTTTAGAAAAGGCAGTGGTGTAAAGTGGAAAAACGCAGGACACTCAGGCACATTACAGAGTAGACTTTTTCTACATCCAGTTGTCACTTCGACAGACTTATGGATCCATGGAATGTATGTATGTATGTATGTATGTATGTATGTATGTATGTATGTATGTATGTATGTCAGCATGCTGCCTGTAGGTAGTCGCGTCAAGGAACAGACCTCTCTAATCTTTGTAGTAAATTTATTGTACCAACTAAATGCACATTACTATTCACATTTGAATGTTACATTTATAGCTCCGACATATTTCGGCGCCAATGCACCATCCTCAGAGAGCAAGAGATGCCAAGTTTAAAACCAGCTGTCACTTAACAGGCCTGTTTACTGAGGATGGTGCATTGGCACCGAAACGTGTCGGATCTATATATGTGACATTCAAATGTGAATAGTAGTGTGCATTTAATTGGTACAGTAAATGGACTGCATTGATCAGAATAATGCACGGGATGAAAACCTTAAAATAAATACTGTTTAATTTTATCGTCAAACTGAGGCGGTCTGACTTGGAACAAATGGAAATAAATAGCTTACTGTGCAGTTTCTTGAGAGACATTGTCTTCCCGAAGTTCCCGAAATGCTCTAAGTTTAACTGTTGAACTTATAATCACATTCCGCATCTCTCGGGAATTTTACTTACAGACCACAGACCACGAGATGATCTCCTGAGGGAGGGAGTCTGGCGCGGTGCGGGGGACTGCTGGCTATAGGGGAAACTACTAGACTGCTATTGGTAGGAGAGACAGATAGCTCTGTTACTACACACAGACTGAAAACATGAAGCATCTCGTGTAGCGTGCAGTGTGCGGCTACACTGTGCGAATGCTTTCAGGATCGTCATTCTCCACCATACCTTGCGCATGCGCATGTATCGCATTCCTAGCAGGGATAATCTCTTGGTCTGTGAACAGTAAGCACAGTCGAAGCATTTTTTAATTGCTTCCGCTACCATGTTACAGGTCTAGAAAAAACATTGATTGACTACATTATAGCCCAGTGTGGGAAAACGCAGACGGAACTTTTGATGTGGTACAGGTTGTGCCTCTCCTGATCAAGGATGCTTGTGGTTTCTCCGTCCTGGGAAGTGCACTAAATTAGTGTTACTTACTGTCTAGTTTATAATGCACAGTAATTTGCTGTGTTACGCCTTTGAGCCCGAAATATGACACGCTGTGAAATAAACTAATAAACTAAAACAAATGTGCGGCAATTAAAAGATACCTCGAAAGTCTTTCCTGTGTTCGGGGTAAACTGTTGTTCGTATTAGTTATTGTATATTGACATAACATTGCTTTACATAATATTTCTCAGCTTGTTTGTAGGAGAAGAATGTGCGTATTTCTATTCTCGTCTGCGTTTTACTGTTTCCAACTGTGTGCCTGGCAACAATTTGTCACATCCTGAAGCCCTACTTTTGAATAATTGCGCTGTCAGCAGCACATGGCTGAGTGGAAGTTACATACATTTTTAACGACAGAGTTATAGTGTCGTTTTTCTTGAAGTTCTGCCTTTAAATCAAGTTTTTTTCCTCTTCTTTTCTAGTATAGACACAGCTTCTCCCTTTCAGCATTTCATGTGCAGTAATTAGGTGTACTTAGAACTTATTATTTTTTTTCCAATGGCTCGACAGCCCCTAGGGGCCTAGGCCGCCTCATTTTTCGAGGCTTCACGATCACACTTTTTAGACACATCACACTCGGTAGGACTCCTCTGGACGAGGGACCAGCTCGTCGCAGAGACCTCTACCTGACAACACACAACACTCACAAGAGACAGACATCCATGCCCCCAGTGGGATTCGAACCCACAATCCTAGTATGAGAGCGGCCGCAAACTCACGCCTTAGACTGCACGGCCACTGGGATCGGCACTTAGAACTTATTATTCTAAATAATTTTTAGTCTTCGTAAAGCCAACAAAAAAATATATTGTCTGGAAAAGTAACCGTTGCACTGATTAATAAAAAAAATGGTACGAGAGTCGTTCACGAAAAGTTGTCATGTCATTTCCGCTTTTCATCTATAGGGACCCATAACAAAGTTCACTTTCTTATTGCCTTTACCTGCATTGTCACTAATCAAATCACACAATATTCAGTCCAACAAAAATGCACCCTATTATTTCCAGATGTTCTATATTACACTATCTTGTAAATCAAGTCCAACATGTTTCGATCCCTCATGGGATCATAATCAGGGATTCGTATTAACGTAAGATTTCACCAAAACAGAACAAGGAATGTATGTACATGTTAAAGAGGTATAAAATGTATAAAACGACGATCAGTTAAGATGTAGACGATTTTTGTGGTGGATCCCTGGTTTACTATGTACTAGAGATTGCCTATTTATGTGCAGATGGATGAGACAATACTTTACAGTTCACTTTATTTAAGTCCGTAAATTGACATGTTTGTGTACGCCTAATATCATAAACTGTTAATCAGATTTTATGTAAACGCTGTAAGCAAGCTTAAATAACTCTATAGCACGCAGCTGGAAATTTTGCATATGCCACGTTACAAAGGGCATCCTTCACAGTCTTGCTGCATGTATTTCTATATTAACGAAATGAATAAAGAACATGGCCACACCCCTACGTAAACTGTGATATAGAGTTGAGTGATATCAAAAGATAAAATAAGCGCTTCAGATTTTGAGTATTAACGTCATTCTAATCCGTCGTGTGGTCTGGGACATTGCTGTGACCACGCTGGAACGCTTTCGGTTCGTGTGCTGAGAGCGACTGACACGTCTTTAGCTGACAATGACAGACTGGGACATTGCTGTGACCACGCTGGAACGCTTTCGGTTCGTGTGCTGAGAGCGACTGACACGTCTTTAGCTGACAATGACAGACTGGGACATTGCTGTGACCACGCTGGAACGCTTTCGGTTCGTGTGCTGAGAGCGACTGACACGTCTTTAGCTGACAATGACAGACTGGGACATTGCTGTGACCACGCTGGAACGCTTTCGGTTCGTGTGCTGAGAGCGACTGACACGTCTTTAGCTGACAATGACAGACTGGGACATTGCTGTGACCACGCTGGAACGCTTTCGGTTCGTGTGCTGAGAGCGACTGACACGTCTTTAGCTGACAATGACAGACTGGGACATTACTGTGACCACGCTGGAACGCTTTCGGTTCGTGTGCTGAGAGCGACTGACACGTCTTTAGCTGACAATGACAGATTGGGACATTGCTGTGACCACGCTGGAACGCTTTCGGTTCGTGTGCTGAGAGCGACTGACACGTCTTTAGCTGACAATGACAGACTGGGACATTACTGTGACCACGCTGGAACGCTTTCGGTTCGTGTGCTGAGAGCGACTGACACGTCTTTAGCTGACAATGACAGACTGGGACATTGCTGTGACCACGCTGGAACGCTTTCGGTTCGTGTGCTGAGAGCGACTGACACGTCTTTAGCTGACAATGACAGACTGGGACATTACTGTGACCACGCTGGAACGCTTTCGGTTCGTGTGCTGAGAGCGACTGACACGTCTTTAGCTGACAATGACAGACTGGGGCATTGCTGTGACCACGCTGGAACGCTTTCGGTTCGTGTGCTGAGAGCGACTGACACGTCTTTAGCTGACAATGACAGACTCATATAGTGTCGAGCGTCAGCCTTACGAGTGTAAGACGAAAGCGCTTTTGAGTCCTCCACTAATTTTAATGCCTGAAGGTGGGTGGAAATATCGATTCGATCGGAAGAATCGATATAGACTATCACTGTTTTACATAAAAGTCTTCGTTTTTGTAAGCGTAGTTAACCTGGAATTATCTCGAAAGCATTATGAATTGTTTGTGTGAGGATACGAAACAGACGTGAGTGCTTACAGCATTGTTTTTTTTATTTTTATGCCTTTTTGTTTTAATGTCAATAGGGTCTAGTTTGCTAACTTAAAACTCAACAGATGTGCCATGGTTTCAGTATTGTAGTACAGCTAGTTCAGTATATCTGGAAACATAGGTGGCGTCACAGCAAAAGCAGTGTGCATGTGCAGTACTGTTCCATCTTGACGCAAGGTTTTGTAGAACGGATCTCATTCTTCTAGCTTTGATGAGCCCAGTGTACACCACTGTAATGTAATATTTATAATACAGCGTTTCAGAACGTACTGACAGTTTCATATTTTTATATTTGCATATCGCCGATCCCAGTGGCCGAGCGGTCTAAGGCGTGGGTCTGCGGCCGCTCGCTTGCTGGGATTGTGGGTTCGAATCCCGCCGGGGGCATGGATGTCTGTCTTGTAAGTGTTGTGTGTTTTCAGGTAGAGGTCTCTGCGTCGGGCTGATTACTCGTCCAGAGGAGTCCTACCGAATGTGGGTTGTCTGAGTGTGATCGTAAAGCCTCGATAATGAGGAGGCCCTGACCCACTAGGGGCTGTTGCGCCATAGGAAAAAAACAATTGCAGATCTCAAACCGTGACTGTAGCCGGAATGGTTGCAGTGTCTTCAGTGAGGGTTGCTATTTTACGTTTGAAGTTGTAAGACACTGAAGACACTGCAGCCACTCCAACTGTAGTTACTGATGGCGATCTGCAAATTTAAGGAAGGCGAAACTTTCAATTTGTTCTGGAACACACTGTATATACACTGTTGTGATACATGTCACGCGTGGGCTATTGGTTACTAGCGACGTCTGCAGGATTGGAGACACACACATATGTATTTAAAACACAGCATGATACCATCCGTCGGTCTTAGTAATATTACTGTCCTATTGTTGATATGAATGTGTCAGTGTAGCGTGATAAAGTTGTAGAGCATCTAAATACCTACAAAAGTAATCTGAGAAACCAAAGTTCTTAAGACAAGATGGGAAAAAGTAATGACAGGAAGTGAGAACAATTAAGGGTTGAAATTAATGAACGCAACAAAGAAAGAAGAGGTAGGAAAAATAAATTTAATTAAATTGGATATAAGCAACGAGAAGAAGCGAAAGGAAAATACTTCATCAGTTGATGACTGTTATTTATGCATTCATTCAAACAGAGATTGTATAAATTTATTTGCATTTTATCAATGTATAGCGGAGAAGAAACGAAAGAACGTTCCACTTTCGCAGATATAATTTAGTACAAAATCTAGTTGTGTCCGATTGCTGACTTAATAATTTTATTGGGCCATGTGTAACGAAAGAAATACTGAAACTGTGGCGGAAGAAACTAATAAGCATCGTCTGAAATGTCATTTAGTGTTAATATTCGTTCTTGCGCTTCAGTTCTTCACATCGGAAAGCAAGCCAGTCGATACCTTCATGCACTACTTAACAACAATTATGCAACACCATTTGTCACTGCAACTCAGTCATGCTGTTCCTTAACCATTCTTAACCTGTTAAATAGAAAGCACCTAGTTAAATGGAAGATAAAGCCCGCTCGAACAGCTGACGCGATATTTCAAATACCAATGAAATTGTTCCATTAGTTGTGTTCTCGAAGACCTAGTGTGTTGTTGTTGTTGATAAAGTGTTCCGTGTTGTGACTGGTATATTTTTTTACGCGTAGTCTCTTACCCTGACTCAAGAGCATCACAAGTGTTTGAACACAGAAGAGTAACTGAGCGGATAATGGCCGATGTGTTGTGAAGAGGAACCCCTGTTTACAGACTTAATTTTATAACACTCTTACGATAGTTAAATATGGGTGCTCGTGATGGGCGGGAACACTGAAAAGCGAAGTTGGACAATATAGTTTCGTCAAGAGTGAAACAGTAGGATACATAGTGTATTCTGGGTAAGTTGTGTTTAGGAATGTGAATTGGTTAGTACTTGCTTAGAGTCACGTCCATTGGCTGAATTCTGTGTTGATAGTGTAGTATTCTCTGTTTCTAATAATGCTGTCAGTTAATATTGTTGTTTCTTGATGTAATTTGTAAAATGTAGATTTGCACTTGTGCCTAAGACAACGCCATGAAGGTGGAAGTAAAGCTCACACATTCTGTACCTTGGTAGTAGAATAATGTCAGTGGTCAGCGTCAAGCTTAGGCCACTTTGATCCTGTGAAGGGCACTAAGTGACCGGTTTTTAACAGCACGTTATTGACAATCTACTCCTTGTCTTCAAAAGTACCGCCATGGTGCCTACCCGAATTAGTGAAATGAGCAACACTAAAGCTATTCTGTATGCCGTGGTTCTGAAATTTTGTATTGACTGTATATTTCGAAAATTTGCACATGTGACTGATTTGACTTTCAGAAATATAAAAAATAAGATTCGGATTACGTAAAATGTGTTGGATAGGTGAAATTATTTTTTAATGGACGGATTACATATTGGGCGTCTGGGACTCGAACCCAGGAGAGGTATTGGGATGATGCTCTTCACCACCAAGTTCAGTACGCCTCTTATCCAATTGATACCGGAGCCTCGTCCACCCTGTCGAATGATTGGCCGGAACGCGAAGCTGAAGTTAAGATTGTATGGATGTAGGAGTTAATTCTACACTTCTTTACGCTTTCGTGTTCAGGAATAACTTTATGATTATGCAGAACTGTAGATATTCACTCCGTTTTCACAGAGAATGGTGAGACATATTTCTTCAAGTTCTTCCATTTTGTCACATAGGGGGCGTTGAATATAATCAGTTATGTTGTTTTTCGATGAATGTTCCAATTAAAGTATTTAATTGTTAGAAAGTTTTACGAGATATCAGCGGTGGAGATGAAGGTTAACTGACACAACTAACTCGATAGTATAGCTAAAAAGTGATGCCTTTCTTTTGTGGTATTATCTGACATAATGGTCTGTTGATGTACGAGTACATACGGTAGGGTAAGACTCAGTGGCTGCCTTTGTTTTGTAGCGTTATCGGGCACATGTTGTACAGCAGGTTAAGTTTTAATGGATGTCTTTCTTTTGTGGTGTTTTCTGTCACATAAGTGTTTTCCTATTGCTATATGTCTATATAAAAAGTCTTTATCGCGTGATAATTAACTTCTGGTTCACCGATTTTCGCAAGTGCCACTTCACGTGGTTTACTTTCCGTTAGTTTTGTTTCTTCTTGTGTAAAGTAAAAATAATGGATTGGTAAATGGGCTGGGACGTTGAAGTGGGTTTAAGGGGGCGTTGAATATAATTAATTATGTTCTTTTTCGATGAATGTTCCAATTAAAGTCTTTAATTGTTAGAAAGTTTTAGGAGATATCAGCGGTGGAGATGAAGGTTAAGTTGTGATTGTGAGACGCGATTTGGTGTATCGCAGGTTCGGAATCCATGTAAGTTATGAATATATTTTTGTAAATCCATCTTTTTTCTCTCTATATAAATGTGAGATTGGTTCGTCCTTTGCTTGGTTGGTTGCTTGGTTGTTCACGTACTTCCCGCAAGAATGCGGAAGATAGTAGAGCGCCTGTGTCTCATCCGCCACCGTCGAGGTCTGTGTCGCCATTACAGTTGTTGGTAGTCCGTGTATTTCCCGCAAGGGAGGGAAATGCGTTGCCTTGGTTACTATGTGTGGATGCTGTGATTAATATTTCAGTACTGTTTGTTTCAAAAAAATCCGAACGAAGACCGGATACTTTGGCTAAAAGGTAAAGCAATCCCATTACAGTCCTTGACAGGCCCTTAGGGCTCCAGGAGGTCGAGGCTTCCAGGTTTTTAGACAATCGGCACATGAAGATGGTAAGGTTGTCAGCCCTACGCACCGGCCGCCTTTACCCCCCAGGAAAGATTCCTGGTACTCATTTCTGTTAGAGGCTGAGTCGACCCCAGGGCCATAGTGCGACCGAAACGATTATGTCAAGGAATTAATTCCAGTGACACAATCGGGAATCGAACCCGCGACGTTCCGGTTTGTAGCGCAGTGCCTCAACCAACTGCGCCACCGCGTACCCCGGATACTTTGGCTAGTCACCAATAATTGTCCCGGCAGTCGATTGTGGGTCTGCCTAAAGTGCAGGAAGTGGTGGAGACTTCCTCCTCAACATTGATTGTTGTCCTGTAGGCCTTTATGCACATATATACGAGGAAATTAAAGGACTCACCTAAAACGCTGAAAGCAGCAGTGTGACCCCCCCTCCCCCGCCCTTGCCAGAGGGAGCCTTTCTTAAACAACGTAGAATGAACGATTGTACCAACCCTTGAAATTGCAAAACTTTACTACTGATTCAGTGTTACACTTATTCACGTAAAGCATTGACAGATATGCAGAAGTTAGCGCGTGTTTTATTTCAAGTTGCAAGTTGGAGGAGAGGATGGGCCTTGTTCTTCTCAAGTGCCTTGCTTACTTGAGCTTCTGACTTGCTCCTGTCATTGTATGCAACTATCTTTATGCTTCTGAGAATAATTTCAGCAGTAATTCCAGTTCGACGAACTTGGAGTGCTAGATTAGACTTTTTTAGTCCTTTCCTGGAACACATTCTGCTCCTTCCTACTTTACAGTCCTAAGGCGCCAACAATACCATATCTTTGTTTTTAGTGCTCTGGGATCCTGTCAATGAACTGTGTATGTCTATCTGTCCGTGTCTTTACCCCCTGATTTCTTTCGTAAAGGGCGAGAACCGAGGAAAATGAATAGAATTCTAAGAAACGCCAGCAAGTATCTCGAACCAGGTTCTTCTTGGCGTGATTAGGGAGCGATAAATGTAAAAGATGAAGTTGCCTCTGTGCACGTCTTGAAGGCATGTAGGGGGAGAAGAGGTATGGCGCCACTCATTCTTAACCTCGGCATTAGATGGAGACATGAAACAAACTACCGTTTTATTATCCTAATTAAGGGTTGTTCGAATACTTTTAGCCATATGTTGCTTTATGTTTCAATTTCTACATTAGCTGAACTAGTGAGACGTATCCATCCTTGTGGAAGCCGACTGTTCCTGTTGTTATTGTTGTTGTTACAATTACTAAACAGGCAGCAGTATACTTGTTAGCAATTACAGGCCCATGTATTTAATTAATCATTTTTCCAAAATTGTTGAATTTATTATTCTTGGTCATTTACATATTGTTTCAAAACATAAGCTTAATTTTTCTCAGCATGGTTTCAGAGAATACTGTTCCACATCGACCACTTTGGTTACCTACGTTATCACACACGTGTTATCTGTGAGTACCCGCGGTCATTTTCTTTCTGTATATTTCTATTTGAACAGTGCATTTGATATTGTGTTTCAATCCGCACTCCTTTGCAAGCTTACAAGTTGTGGCCTGTCGTCTAGTTATGTTAACTGGCTTCATAGCTATCTGACCTACAGAGAAGCCTTGGTTCTTTTTTCTGGTACGTCCACTACTACTACTACTACTGCTGCTGCTGCTCCTTTACATTTGAATGTCTTTATTATTGATATTTGTAGATATCTGTGCAATTCTATCTGTTGCTTGTCTGCTGAATAATTCACGTCGTAGTATGAAGAAGCATCATAGTATTAACAATGTTGTAGACTAAATTTGTGCAGTCTGACATTGACTCTACGGACGTGGTGCTCGGGTAATAGCATAAAACGCAGTAAGCTGAGATTACGTTTATATTTTTCACTTTCAGAACTCACTGTATCAACATCGAACACAAGTTAGGTAGCAACGTAATTGCACGTTTGCACTGTGTTAAAGATCTCCCAGTGTTGTCAGACTGTCAGTGCTTCAGCCAGATACATTTCTGTGGCTAATGCTGTCGGCAGAAATATTGATATTGTTAACACTAATTGTATTTTGTTAATGGACATAATTAAATGTAGTGTTACTTGAAGATTGTCTTATAAAGTTTTTATGCTTGTAAATATAACATTTATATTTATAGTGTAATTCGTATCTTATTCATTACAATCAGTTTGTTTCTTTTATGTTCCTTTTATTGTGAATGTTTGCCTCTAAACGGATTTTCTACTGTTGATAAACACTTTGACGAATCACACTGAACTGAATGTTTGATATTATAAGTAATTAAGTAATGAGTCAAATTAAACAACTTATCGTAAGATCTCGCTCTTCTGGATATTAGCGGGTCAGTCGTAATTGTTTACAACGTTTCGGACATTGCCATCTCAAGGGCTAAGAGTTCTCGAACTCTTGACCCTTGAAGATTGGACCGATACGTTCTCCCGAAACGTCGGTAAACAATTACGACATGACGCCGCGTAATATCCCAGAAGAGCGCAGATCTAATTAACATCGCGGCAGAAGCCTAAAATCAAAATTATCCATAAGTCAGTTGTTAAAGACATTTGTAAGAGATTCCACCTAGCCTTTTATCATTCAACGCTGTTAACTAACTGCGTGAGGAATTTCTTGTAAGATACCTGTAAATGTAAGGGCGAGGGATAAAACACAGTGAATAAATAAATAAATAAATAAGGGGCATTCAGTTTAGGTAATAATGCGGTTGCTTATTGTGTGTCGTAGGTCATCGTTGTAGGAGGCAGTGCTTTGGACTCCGTCATAGCGATCAAGGAGACGTCCATATTGGTAAGTGTTCATTTTCATGCAGTACACTTCCTTCAAATTTTCAGTAAGCTTCCGTTATCTTGACATCGTCTCCTGTTGAATGTTCTGCGTTGTGACCGGAGCACGGGCGCTGATGTTACCTGTTAAAGGTGAAGTTAAGGTTTTCGTGTGCTTATTTAAACACCATGCCATTGAAAATGGGAATGGAGATATGGCTCCACTTATTCACAACTTGGATTGCTGTACTTCTGCACAGAGAGACCCGGTACCCACTTGTTGGGGAAGCTGGGTGGATCCCTCAGCCAGTAGGTTGTCCCTGCTGCAAACTGAACCCCGATTTCTCGGTCTTCCAGCTTATAGTGAAGTCGCTATACTAACTACTGAAGAGAACTTGCTGTTATAAACTGCACATTACTGCGATGTACGTGGGGACAGAGCAAAGAACACATGGTGACTTTTATTGCTGAGTTATAAAGCAACTTGTATCATCGGAACAGGCGCTGAATCCTGTATGCTGGGATGATAGATTGTTACATAAAATCGATTCCCTCTTATAATACTTGCCATTTGAAGTTGTGCGTGTAAATGCGTTCTTGTAGTCTTTAAAGGAACCCGTTTTTAAAACAATATCAAACACAAAAACACTTTCTTCAACAGCGTAAGGTACACCACATTTACCTGCCCTAAATTTTAAACTTTTGTGTAACTGCAAACAATTTTTTGGGCTTATACATTCTGACAGACTTCTTTTGTATTGTTTTTCTACAAATTTGTATTGTTTTGTTTCTTTAGAGTTTTGTCTTGTGTATTTGTACCGCTTTTGTCTTGTATTTGTGTTTTTGTGCTGGCTTTGTAATTGGCACTTGTGCTGTTAAGCCTGCACGTTAATAAATACCCATTGAATTGAATTGAATTATTAAAACACCTATCTATTGTTGACGTGTTGGCATTACAGCCATAAAGCCAGTTACAGGGTCAGCACAGGAACATAAAATAAAATACATAAAATAACAAAGCACAAATGAAAACGCATAGAAAAGAGGTAATGAGAACAAATCACACGAGATGAAAGACAGCGTGAATAATAATAATAATAATAATAATAGTAATAATAATGACAGTAATAATAACGAACGGAACAGGCTGGATTAGCAGTAACGCTGGTGTCGGATTATCATCTTGGCCGCGAATCCGGCTATATTGACTGAGGGTTTTCATGGTTTTACTCAGTTCAATGAAAATTCCTGGATAATGACTCATACTTGGAACATGAATTTGATATGTAAGAATATTGCGGTGTAAATAATAGAAAATATCAGGTATATATGTATGACGTCATATAATTTCGTTTAGAATCTGAATTAATGGTAGTGCTATTCTGTGTTTGTTTTTTTTTTACACGGAACCAAATTTCATGTGCTATGTAAGATTTTAAAGTGCAAAGAGATGTTATGGGAGATTGAAGCAATTTTATTACGGCACTGCAGTTTGTTTTAAGAAAAACCCATGCGCGGAGCAGGCACTTTCGGTAACGACTTTATTAAGGAATATATCTCTGGTGTCGTGGAAGAAGCCATTAACTGACGGTTTAGCAAAATTGCGGTCACTACCCCATCGAATTCTATTTTTAATAATGGCATGGTTTTTTTTAACCGCTAAGGTGCTAAAGTGTATTGTATAAGTTGCTGTACTACAAACCGAAGTTTGTTGAGGTTCGTAAATTCATTGAAGTTTGGGAGAAAGTAGTTTTTCGTGTATAATAAGATTCATCTTATTAAAAGCTTCCCAGTAGTTAGTGACTTACATTATTTGAGACCGGAAATATGTACATGACGCTTTTATACGTTTATATGTACACAGTGAGCCAACATTCACTGTTCACCTACCGCAGACGGTGTTCTATTTGGACATGCTTTCGTTCCAAGAAACAATGAAATGACATTGCTTGAGGAAGGGAGGGTTGGTCAGCGTACGTGCCACAAGTCACGTAGGCCATAATACTAAAAATTAGGCGGTTGTAACATTAGTACTGTGAATGAGGCGGTTTTATCCCTTGTACTGTAAGTGCACAGTGACTTTTGGTCTCACTCTGTTATATATCTATGCCTATTAGATTGCGACAGTTAATGGCCGCGTTTTTGAAACCCCCGTGCATGGCCTCGTTTTTATGAAAATAACCTGTACTGAATTAATGAAATTGGACGCTTGTTGTGTATTCTGAATACCGATTTACGGTGACAAAAAGGCAGAAGTTACACAAAGTTTTGAATACAGACATGCGAATGTATATTTTCACTGATTGACAAAGAAAAAAAAATATACCGAAAGTGCCCTATACCGTGCCGAGATAATGATATTGCTTACGTGATGAGTTTTAATACGCATGCGCACACACGTATACGCGCACGAACACACAGCTTACGTAAACAATACTCGAGAGGTTATTAATTAGCCTATTGGGAGTGAAACAAAGTGCAATCGAACTTGGTTATAACGTCATGAAAGGGACTGAATATTTTGTGTCTTTAGAACCGAGTGTCCTTATAACCGAGGAGTATAATGTTGGTTAACAGTGACGAATTAATTCGTACTACAGAAAATCTGACTCTGTAGGCAAGGTGTCGTATAAACCGATGTCGTTGTAACTGGGTTCGACTGTACTTCATCATGAGTCAAATTCTCAATCATTCGTGAGCTGAAATGTGAAGGAACTCAAAGAAAATCGATGATCTTGTGAAGCAACTTTATTTTATTCTCAGAGAACATAGCAAAATTTGAATATGAATTACATCGCTCGATCCCTAACCGAATAATTAGAAGTACCGTCAACTAGAAGCGACGTGGTAAATACTTTTTGTACCGTTAACAGCAAGGAAGATAGAAGGAGTACGTGGTTATATACTGTGATGGAGGCTTTCTTGAGTTTAATCCTCTCTACCCGCTAATCCTACAAACTTAGCTACAAGTAGGAGGAATTAAGGTATTTGCCAGAACAATTGGATACTAAAGCACATATCTCTCCAGAATCACTAAAACACTTTGTAAGACGAAGTCGCAAGTTCTGAAATGTTTTTATAACTTTCACGAACACTGCTCGTAGTCTTTGTCTCTTTAATTATTTGGATGCGAAGCATTTTATTGAATGCCTCAAGTTTATTTGGAGAAGCTTGTAGCTTTTTGATCGCTGTGAATTCATTATATATGAGAAACACAGAACGTGAAAGTCATTGTCATAGTATCAGAACAAAATTGGAGTATTGTGTCCAATGACGATGCGAATTCTCCAGGAATGCATCCAATTTAACTTCGGATTGAAGATAAGAAAATCAGTTTTGCTTTGAATTGTGACAGATATTGCAATAAGGCTCATTCCTTTCCCCTGCTCATCGTTTCTCGGGGAGGATCAATGACGTTTTGGATGCTGCGGTTGGCTGGCGTCTTTCTCGTAAACTACTTTACATTTCTCTTCCTTTTACGATGTGCTGATATTATATTTCACGATTTTATCACTTGCGCGGTTGCTAGTTGTTTTTGCATGACCAGGAACCGTGTTTTTTCTCGGCTTTCTTCATGCATTGATTTCCCTAGTCTTCCTGTCACTACGTTTACTCACGTTACTTAAGCATACTTTTATTTCTGTCCGTGTATAATATTTTTCTTCGTCGTTGTTCTCAGTGTTTGGTTATTTCGTTGTTACTTATTTACTTTTTTTCCGAAGGCTTTGCTTTTTGTAGCTCTTTTCCTTCTTAGCCTATTTTCTGCGGTTTTCGTTTCTTTTTACTTTTAGTTCTTTCCATTAGGCATTTTCCCTTCTGTATTCTGCTGTTTCTCAGATAAAATCTTTTTTGACTCACTGTCATTTACGTTATAATTTCTTGTTTTTGTTTTGTTGCTTTTTGTGGCCTTGTACGTTTCGTTAAAGTCACGTTATGTTTCTCTTCAGGGCGCACACAATTTTACGCTGTACCCTGTTTGTGATTTGGGTTTCACACGATGGTGGCGAAGTAGTTTGATGTCTTCTGGGATGTGGTGCCATGAAGTCTAGTAGAGGTTCCGACCTTGCAGAAGATTCTGGTGCCTCCATCGTCAGGTTACAGAGGATCCTGCTGTCTCTGTCATCCAGTGTAGCCTGATGATGGATGCAGCAGCAAAATTCTCTGAAACATCAGTACGCTTCTACCAGACTGCACGTTTCCACATCCCAGGGGAAGACAATCTTCATACAGTGTATATTGCCAATGTTCAGGTTTCCATGTGTAAAGTTTTCCCTACTATTCAGGGTATTCATGGTTGTAATTATGTTTATCTTCGGTTTTCCTTAGCAGATAGCGCAGAAACTTCAACCTGTTTACTTTTTCTAGCGTAAATTAAGCCATATAGAAAGAAACACTGTTTTTTGGATGCCTGATGATAATGGTTAGTCTATTTTAGACAACGCTGTATCAAATGCGATAGAGCTGTGTAAGATATGGTATAATGATTGATGAATATGGAAGTGGGAGGAAGCTGTAGTGGTGTAGGCTGCTTCAAGGTGTCATCCTTGCAATCGCTTGAAGGAATTAGAACTTAATAATAATATCTTTGATTAAAGAGGGTGAAAGACAACGCCATAATTACAATTACTGAAATGAAATCTACTATACGAACAGGAAAATACGTTTGGATGAATCATAAACGAAACGAAGCCGTACTAAAAAATAAAACGGACAGACGTTCGGGCTATAAAACCAGTTGGATCCAATATGTTGGAACGGTGCCAAGGAACAGATTTCCGAAACAGTTAAATAGTACAGATCATATGGATCGAGACGCCGAGGAAGAGACTGGGCGACGAATGAGACCGGAACGGGTCAACAAGTTTCACAACTCCCTCGCTGCTGGAATATGGTGGTGAAATGAATAGGGTGTGAGCATATGGGCTGGTTTCAAATGTTGTCCAGGTGTGATCTTATGTGAACACAGTAATGGGCCTGTAATTGCTTAGAAGCCAGCGAATTTCAGCAGTAGCAGATCGCTAACGATTTTAGTAAGGACTGTGCTTCATGGAGTTGGCCTGATTGTTACTGTGGAGCCGTGTTGTCTGATGGGGATCTGTGTGTAATGACTGCTACTACTGTGCTTCAGGTCCGCGGTAAATTTGGAGGAATACGGTTACGTTTACAGTCACCCATTTCAGAATCACGCTTTTGATTCAAATAAACTCAGGTAGGAATATTCTGCAGTCGCACAGTACAGTACAGTTGAACTGTAACTTCAGCAAATAAGACACAATTTTCTCTTTCTGATCTAAGAAGGAAAGTATGTTGGTTCTAAACTTAATGTAGGAAACTTGCTATAAAAGGTGGAGCCAGTAGTGGAAAACGAAGGTCTAACTTCAATATCGATATCGAATACTTAAAATTATATATATACACACATATACATATAGGGTCATTATTTTGTCTGACACCTACCAATTGTCGCTTCCTGTAGGCTTGTTTATCGCATTAACATAACCCACTCAGCTGACGGCCTCCACGCGCAGTGGAGTAGCGACGGGAAGTGACAAACGATAAATAAAATAACTACTCTGTATAACAATTATATATTGACCATTTGTATGGCTGGTTTTACTCAGCACCTCCAGGAAAACCTCGATAAGGCCGTTACTGTGTTCTTCCAAATCCTTTCCATTTCGTCATTTAACAGTCATCGTATCATCAAGCTACATGCGTAACGTGAGACGCTAACAGCGTCGTCAAATAAACTACAAATCCGCGGCTGTGTTTGCTCAAAAAACATGTTTCATTTTATTTTTGTTCGGCACTCCGTTCAGGATATGCCAGTAATTGTGCTACATTGACTTCCCCCCAAGAGAAGAATTTTTACATCTATATCATTGCATCTCATTGCTCAGAAAATTTTCAGTGCCGTCTGCTGATGGGCGGCCAAAAATTAAATCCTGTTATTTGGTGTAATGTTTCGATTTAGGGAAATTCACTAACTAACTAACTCCATGGAGCAGAGTCCTTCTTGAGAATCTAGCAGGTCGTCAACTAGTCAAGAAATTCTCCGCATTTTATGGAACCCGAAGGTTCATTACCGCATTCACAAGATCCCGAGGGAAATTTACTGCAAAAGGAAAAACTGGCCCCGTCTAAAGTGGATGCGCGGAATAAGGTGTGTATATTATTGAATGGTTTAACACAGGGATTATTTTCGGATCTCGCTCTGTATTTGTGGAATACCGATATATCATAAACGGTAGAGTGATGGGCCGATATGTCTGCAGTTAGTAAATGTTGTATATCATTAGTGGCGAGTATACCATACGACACTGAGTTGGCAACGCCGTAAGTGTCGGGCTTTAGAACAAGCGTCTGTTTGTATGTTTATAAGACAAGATTAAAATATACTCGAAATTTTGAAAGAAGAATAATAAGAGAGCTCTATGGATCAGTTAGGGAAAATGGTATATGAAGATCAAGGTTTAATCACGAACTTGATGAACTATATAATGATCCAGAAACTGGGAAGATGATGAAAGCAGAAAGCATGAAGTGGTTGGGACACCTCTGTAGAACGCAGGAGCAAGAAATTTGCAGGAGGCTAACCTGCCATAAACCAGACAGCACTAGACGAGTAGGCAGACCCGCTGTTAGGTGGTTGGATTCACTGGAAGAAGCGCTGAAGGTGTTACAAATTAGAGGCGGAAGTCGCAGGATCGGGACCAATGGGGGACAGTTGTAGAAGAGGCAAAGGTTCGTTATGGACTGTAGCGCCAGTAGAAGAAGAAAAAGCGGAGGAGGAAGAGGAGAAGAAGAAGAAGAAGTTTGTGCGTTCCAACGTTTCTTCGGCACAGACGGGCTTATAAATAAATGAAGTTAGTCTGGAGTGTGTTAGTAGCTGTAGTTGTACATTTTCTGTTCTTTGCTGATGATGCTGGTATAACAGATCTTACTACAGATTAGATTATCGACCGAAATTTGAGTTGAAATTATTTTATGGGTGCAAGTTGTATTGAACCTGTGTTGTTTAAATGCGTATGACATATCCAAGCCATAACCACAGTCATAAACAAAAAGGCGCTGAGTAAATATTTAATAAGAGGATTTCAGGTTTTCCTGGTACTGAAGCAAAACACAGGCTTACATCTGCGCCTCTTGGGAAAGATAATTCAAAATGTGCACATAAGAAGATTTAAGTTCTTATCGCTAGTTTCTGTATAACACGTTACAGGCTGCTGTTTACACGGGGGTCGTAGATGAATTCAGGATGAAGGTGGACGATTTTTGGTTAAATCTGTATACATATTATCTGTGATTCAACAGGTCTTTTCAAAGGATAAAGTAATCTCATGAGTTTCTTTTTCTTTCTTCATTTCTTATTTTATTCCTTTCTTTCTTCATTTCCCTGTCTCTCTTATTCTTTCTTTCCTTTTTCTGTAACACATATTTTGGAATTACAAGTAACTGAAGGCAATATGAAATAAAATGGTGTTGAAAATTTTCCGCCCTGAAAAATTAGAAGTAAAAGCATTTTCTGTCTCTTCTGAGCCACTTCCTTTGGGAACAGTTAGGCCCTGGACTGAACTTGCAACTTTAAGAAACAAACTCTTGGGTTGGGGGCATTCTTGACTTGGATCAATACAGATCACAGCAGCGTAACTGCAATCTCAGATAACGTACGTAAATCCAACCTTTCTCCAGTCTTGCTTACATATCACGCAAGTATATTGAGTTTAATCGGCGTATATAGGCGTATTAAAACAAGATAAGTAATGTGCGTGTAACGTAACATTGTGGCGTGTCCGCGTAATGTTTTATACCTCCTCGGCTATTGAAACAGCCTGATACAATTTCGCTCCGAAGAGAGCGCTATTATGGCGATTTAATGTCTCCGTCAACAATAAAACTTCCTTAGGTCTTCATTTAAAGTATCTCGATATTTTTCCCGATTTCAACCAAATTTGGATTTTCTCAACTGGTTTTCATGAAAGTCTCCGATATTAAATTTCACGTAAATCCGTCCAGTGGGAGCCGCGCTGATACGTGCGGAGAAGGCAGACGGACTGCCAGACACGATGCAGCTAAGACTGTAGGTGTTTTCGCGACTTTGCGAGTACCGTTTTGTTATGTTGCTCACTTCAAGTGTCGCGTCATTTGACGCGAAACTTGAAACAACGTCACTAAACTTTTTAAAGAAAATGTTAGTGATTTTTAATACTTTATTTAGTGTAAAGAAAGTATTTCTAATTTTAATATCTGCATAATTTACAATTATGTTCATATTATACACTGTTTGTTAAAAATATATTCGCATTGCACTTTAGTACTTACAGGAAAAACTGGAAGATCATTTTATCAAAGATACAAAGAGCACTTTAGAGACTTTAAAACTGGAAATAGCAAATCAAATTTTGCTGAACATCTATTAGACAACACCCACTAAATGGGCCCGATAGAAAGATCATTAAAATCCACCATATAACAAGAAAAGGGCATATAAATACGTTAGAAAATTCTATAGTTATTTTGAAACAAAAAATAATAATCAAATAAATGACAAAAATACTGTTTCAAGTAATATATTATTTGTTTCGATTATGAGGAAAGACGTCAGCCACTGACGATAGAACTGACCACCCTGTTCTGATACGAAGAACATCCCGTCAATTCTTAACTGTCTGACGTAAGGAGAACAACACGACAGAAAGAACTGGAGCGAATGTAAACCGTAAGTTTAGGTTCAAAGAACATCGCTATTTGGAATGTAAACTACAGTTAAAAGCCACATTTACAATACTTATTATATCTACAGGACATCCTTCTAGAAAATGTTAAATAATTAATTAACTCAAAGTCATGTAACGCGCAGTGACCCCAGTCATAGATACAAGCCAATAAGTAAACATCGAATGTCAATGAATATAAAAAATCGCAAGTAAGCAACAACACAGACACTTCTAGATGTAACACATATATAAAACTCCCAAGCGTTAAAACAATTTTAATGTTTATTACAATATAACAAGTACATATCGTGTTCAAGGGCAATCACGTTCCCCAGTAACTCAATACACCAGGCAACTGAATATTCAGGCCAACCTAGCAAGAAAAAATCAACACAACTTTAACAACTTTAAGGTTTTAACAAACAAAATGTACATATCAGAAGTATTAGATATACGAGTATACAGTTGAATGCTACGTCAATTTGGAAAAAGTTTTTAAAAATTTGTGAGATCTCGCAAATTTCTGAACATTTCTATGCACACATACTTATGTTTTAAATTATGTATTTTATTGCCTGATGATGGTCTATGAAGACCGAAACATGTAGCATTCACTGATGAATTTAATAAAAGTTTGTTGTGTTTGACGGCAATACACGTGCTAGTATTAATCTTAAGAAAATATTCGTCTTGCCCACATGCCTAGCTGCTACGGTTGTGTTAGCGCATTAAAGCAGTGCATTTGGAATTAAGAATTTATGATGTTAAAGTTGTCTTGTTAGAATGGCAAACTTCCATGTGTAAGACCCACGTACTGATCTCTCTGTAAAACGTTTATGTTCAGAGGAAACATGAAATATGCTTCGTCAGTTACGCAGATTGCTTGCTTTTAAAGCTGCAGTAACTTTTTCTTTCGACAAGGTCCATGTAATTTCGAATGGTTGGTGAAGCTATAAATAGTATGCAGTTAGGCACCCACTAGTTTGTTTATATCCGTTAAAAGTGACGGATTGGCAGATAAAGGGCAAAGAGAGGTTTTTAATTCGTAATCAAAAAGTCAAACAATCACAGATACAAACACAGACACATAACTTGACTTTATTTATGAGAAGATAAAACACCAATTTTCAGTGTCATCAAATGCTTACAGCGTGGTATCATCACTACTTAATGTTTCAACGAACCTTAATAATTCACAGAACATTGTGGAAAAGAATTCAGAAACACCCCATATACTTTCTTAATTACAGATGGGCTATACCACGTATTAGTGTCTTATATCGACGAATCTTTGTCGTTTCTATGGAAATTATTGGCTGTGATGTCACTGCTTTATATCGATACCCTTAGTCTTAATAGGGCTAGTGTTATCATTCTGTCAGATTTCAGACTGAAATTACGAAAAAACTGCGTATCTCCCCCTTGAATGCTGCAAGGCCTCACACATGTCATCTTGCCTCATTCGATAATTCTAATAATATTTGATGAAGGTACATTATAGTATTTTCTCTTTTATTACTGCTTTCGACAAAACTCCGTTGTAAGTATCCATGACGTTTTAAATTCTAAATCTGTTATTCTTTTTCTCCTTAGGTGCGTCACGCCAAAGAATCCTTGAAAGATCAAAGTCCGTAGTCGAATTTTGTAACGTGCTAATATTTTATGGCGAAGGGGTGTTCAATATGTAACCTAGTTTTAAGTTGGGAAGCCATCTCACGGCGGTTACTAACGATTGCTTATTGCATATCTGGAGGCTGCCTGTTCCATTCACGAACTTACGATGTAGCTGTGTCCTGACCCGCACAGTGCATTGCTGGTCTGAAGGTCTTAGTGCTCGTTTCCGACAGTGAAGTCTTACAGATATCCGAGACTGGAGTAGGAGAACGGCACGTCTATGAAAAGAATGAAATATGAAAACATGAATAAGATGTTCTTATACATTACCTTAAAGATGATTGACCGAGTATTTTGAACGTCATATCAGGTTACCCCCTTAGTGTTCCACACAACAGGCGGCCCCCGGACGTAGATGGGATCTTGAATCCAAAAAAACCTATATTGAACTTACTGATGATGGACTGAAGGGCGGTATTTTGTTTTTCTTTGGAATTCCAACAACCGAGTGAAGAAAGAAAGTGGTATGATTTTTTTTCCTGACGTCTTTACATAATCTCTTTTTTTTTTCCGTCGTATTCTCATGCACACATTGAGATCCGAATATTGCTACTGCCGTTTCAGTGCTACACTGTAGACATAAAATGTGTGCTAAAGTTTCAGGTATAGAAACTGCAGATATACAAAAATCGATGGTCAAATCTTTGCAAGCGTTAGGAAATGAAATGAAGTTACTTATGGTCATAAACCATTTAAACTGCTTTTTCTCTGGGAAGTAAAGAAACTTACGATACAGCGTGATTTATAATCGGCAGTTTCAGAGTACTTTATTTCTGGAACAATTAATTGGAGAGAAACATTGCTGTGACGTCATGCAAGCCACGATAAACTAGTGAATTATTCAGCAGCGACACCTCGTGATGTTATAGTGCAATGTGTTTTCATTGTGAGGTCGTACAGACCTCGACACCATAGCCTTTAAACACGCCAGACTTTCTTGTTAAAGTACAAAAATAACACCTAAGTTACACGTATCGCAAGAAAGTAGGGGGTGTATCAGCGTTATTGAAACACGTGACTGCGGTATTGTTTAAGTCGTCAGTTAAATTCTGTGCAGTAATGTAGAAATGCTACGGTAGGGACCGTAGTGACCATGGTAGAGGTCTCGGCTTACTCTGTCCTGGGTTCGAATATCGCATAAGGCACAGATCCTCTCCATTGTCATCACGCACCTACGCTGGTTGTCTCAAATCGGTGCAGCCCCCTACCTTTCGCTGAGGAAGTATGTACTGTACTTAAGGGGGGCACGTGGTGGTGCAGTTGGTGGAGGCACTGCGCTACAAGTCAGACGGTCGCGGGTTCGATTCCTTCCGGCCGCACTATGGCCCTGGAGTCGACTGAGCCTCTAATAGAAATGAGTACCACGGGCATCTCCTGGGCGGGGTAAAGGCGTCCGATGCTTAGGAATGACAAGCTTATCATGTGCCAATAGTGTAGAACTTCTGGGATCCTCAACCTCCTGGAACCCTAAGAGCCTGATCAGGCCAGTAATAGGATAGCGTTTTATTGTACTTAAGTAAGTTGTAAGATTAAATAATTCAGCAAATTCTATTTCTGATTTCTTTTAACTATAGCGAAATCCCTGTATGCTACGAAGCTATTCATTACTCTTCCCTATACCATAAAAGTTCTGATATGCAATATTTAAGTAACATCGAAAGTTTGTTTCTTATTTCTAAGTGAGGTAAAACAGATTGGCTCAATGTAATTTTTACTCTTCACGGAAGACAATGAAAATCTCTAATCACCATCATGACATGCGAAGTAGACTGTGTTTTAAAATGAACTGATAAGGTTATGATGGTAGTGGTGAATACGGTAAGTCGTGTGTAAGCACACGAACGTCTTATCTTCTCTGACGCTTGTGATATGGGCTGCTAGCTGCTAATTACACACACGTACGCAACTACACAGTCATCTGTTTCTCTTTTTCATCCTTGGGAAGATCCGAATGTCCCAGTCGCATGTCCGGTTGATTCTTGGTTTACTTAATGACGCTTTTCAATTTTTTGTATTATACAGCGTCGAACAATGAGGCTATTTTTTCTTGTGGCGCAACAGCACAAATCGGGCCTAGGACGCCTCAATTTTGAGGTTTCTAGACGCACATACACTCGGTAGGACTCCTCTGAACGAGTGATCAGCCCGTCACTGAGGCCGCTACCTACACAACACACAACAAACACAAGGGACGAACATCCATGCCCTCAGCGGGATTCGAACCTGCATTCCCAGTAATTAAGCGGCTGCAAGCCTACACCTTAGACGGCACGGCCAACTGGATCGGCACAATAACGCGATAGTGCATGATAAATGGTGAAGAATGCGGAAGGAAAGTCCATTGTAATATCCGAGAATTTCCTGTAGCTGCTAAGGAAACCCACGAAAAATCTTTTGGATAACTGATCTCTGGGCCGAGCTCTGAACACGGGACATACGGAATGCGATTCGGGAGTGCTATCTGCTTTACCTCAGTCGTCAGTGTCCGGGAATTTTCATTGAAGTTATTTTCATTGAAGTTGTTTTCATCAGAAATACATGGTAATTTAGCCTACTGGTAAACACCTTAAGGGAAAAGAAACCTGTTTTTACTCATTGCTGCCATTGTTATAACGAAAGTGTTATCATATTTACATTTACATTTTATGGGGACAAAAAAAAAGATAAATCATCGAAATCTGCAACTACATTAACATGATGAACTAAATATACGGTAAGCGTCTACAGTAAAACCACTGCTTTCTTATAAAGCCATTTTCAAAGTTGCACGCTATACTTTTACAAATCATTATACATATTTTAATTCCTTAAATCTAATAAGTTCTGTATGTGTAATTAGGAAACACATTTCAACTGTCACTCGTTGACTGTGTATTATATTTGGTTGACATCTTTTCTCTTCTTTCGTTTTGAATTAACTTATTTCGGGTAATAAATTAGGCGTGTAGGAACGTACAGTGCACAGCATTAGTAATAAATTGTTACTATTGATGCCGAAAATAGATGATTCTTACTTAGGAGCGTTATTTATGAGGGAACTGTCTGGGGTGCGAGTGACTACTGCCATCTTGGTTGCGGCCTGGCCTGACCTTGTCTGGTTGAGTGCGATAAGGTGATCCACCCTCTGCTCCACAATACCACCGATGCAGCCTTCGTTATTTGTCCTCCCGAGGGCCTATACAGACAAACGTCTGATCGATGTGACTTTGAACGCTCTTGGCTTGCTATTGGATCTATAAAGGCTGCAGCTCGTGTCATGCATTATGAAGACGGTTCGACGCGTGGTTATTCCGGATGAGGTAGCTCGTGGCACTTTTGTTTGGGTTTACTCAACCATTCTGCAGGTCTTCCCGACATTCCTTGGACTTATAACTGAATGAATGATTTGTGGGTGATTTATCTTTTCTTACAGTTCTTCCATCCATTCTACCATTTCTCGGTATTCTTCAACACTATGGCTCTTAGTTCATAGATTTGTTAGTTGGCTAACCACTGTGAATCAGCTGCATCTTTTTATTTTGCCGTCTGCTATCTAAAAATATATAGAATTAATATACAGAACCGAAATTTTGCCTGCTATTTTTATGGGTATGAAATTTGTTCTCTTGCCTGTTGACGATGTTTGAGAACGAATTACTAAGGAGAATATTTGAACCTGTGATAAAGGAAGTAAGAGGATGATGGAGACAATTTCATGATAGGAGCTTCATATTTTGTACTCTTTAAAATGTGATTAGTGTGGTGTGATCAAAGAAGGTGAGATGGACGCGAAAGGTCAGAAATGCATACAAAGTCTCAGCTGGAAAACAAGAACAAAGAGAAGGAAGATGAGATGCACGGGAAAAATTAGAAATGCATAAAAAATCTTAGTTGGAAAACATGACGGAAAGAGACAATTTGTGAGATCTACGTGTAGATGGAAGTATAGTGTTAAATTAGATGTTAAGGAAATGGAGTGGACCGGATTCATTTGGCTCAGGACTTTTTGAACATTGTAACTTGACTTTTGGTTCTGTAAAAGGCGTGAAGACTGTTTTGACTCACTGAGTGACTAGTAGCATGTGAAGTGTGACTGTGCTGTATTACGTAATTGGGTTAGGGTATCCGGCTGCGTCAGTTATGTTTAATCGAAACGAATGCCGCCATGATCGTAAATACTGATCAGAGTGCGTGATGTGTAAGTATCGGTCCGATTTTATTTTCAGATAGTATCCTAGAGTGACTTAGGAAAACTATGAAAAACATCAGATAGTCTAGCCGGTTTCCGTGCAAGAAATGTAAAAAAAAGGTAAAGTTCTCCCTAGAACAGGCCATGAAGGCCCAGAGGGGGAGTAGAGGTATAGCTCTACTCTTTCTTTAACCCCGGCACTAGATAGGGGTGGGTGGTCAGCTCCACGCCCCGGCCGCTTTACCACCGGGAAAGAGACCCAGTACCCATTGTATAGGAGGATGGGTGGGCCCCAGGGCCGGTCTGGACGGGTGCGGAAAATCTCGCCCCCACCGGGATTCGATCCCCGGACCGTCCAGCCCGTAGCGAGTCGCTATAAAAATTCCTCTGTTATTTCTTTTTTTATAACAGACGTGATGGACTGAAGGGAAGTTGTTCCAAGTCCGACCAGCATGCATCACAGATAGAGAACTTGTAAACGATTAAATTTCGAATCGAAATGTTGCCGGCATTTGTACTATCCTCATACCAGACATTCTAAAAGCACCATTTGTGCCGTTGTATCTTTGAAATAAACCTTTGCATTTTCGTCCTTTGCTTCTCTTCAAAGTCGACATAATTACAAATTACAATAACTTCACTGAAAGTTGAGATTCTGACGTTGGGGACTATAATGATTAGTCTTCTGGGGTATTAGACCCGGTAGAAGATGGAGACAGCACATTCATCTGAAGCGTTGGCAGATTTACCAGATAAACGGCGTTAAATCTCAAAAGGCAGTAATATTTCAACAGTTAATTAGGTTACTCGTTAATTCTGTTGTCTGCACGTGGAGGCTAACGCAACCCATACCCTTTTCTGACGCACACCCTTCTGTTTCCTTAACACGCTCAAGTTACTGGCGCAGTTCATCCCACACAAAGTTTCACTGTGAAAATTAGCAGTAGCTTATGACCCATGAATGCTCCTTGTTTTGCAACGGATTATAAAGTGTCGTCATATTATAAACTACATAACTTTTCACAGGGTGCAATATTCTTATTTATTACTTGTTACCTTATTATTTTGCGAAAGGTCTGTGTACCGTGAAGCACTTCAGAAGGTTAGGCTGCGTTGCTGTAGAATTGCTGTCCACCGTAGAGGTTGTCATGTTCGACATATCGGTACCGATAGCCAGAAGATTATAGAGCACGGCGACGTGGTATTAACATACAGTTTTGACCAGTTGTTACGAATGAAGAGACAAATAAAGAGGAAAATACTAAAACCTTTTTCTAATAGAACCGCGAAAGCATACTGAAATCTGCCGTAGGCTTTTAAGCAAAACATGTACGTATGCACAATATAAATAGCGCAGTGTGTCGCTATCCAACTGTACCAGAACCAAGGTCAACAGTGTGTTCACGTGCCATTATTTATTTTTCATTTAATTGTGTTTATATTTGTCTCGTCACCACGAAACAATAATCATTGATGGGTTTATAGCCACCTAATTCTTTGTGTTAATGCTGGAGATGTTTCGAAATTTCAGTATTCCTTTTTACAACATATATACACCGTAGTTGAACTGTCAGTTTTATTCTTAGTTTTTTTTTCCCCTATGGCTCGACAGACCCTAGGGGGCCTAGGCCTTCTCATTGTTCGAGGTTTTGCGATCATACACTTTAGACACACCACACTCGCTAATATTTATCTTTAACCTGAATAACAATCACGGCTAAATTTCCAGGAACTGCTGTGCACCAGAGGACCAACACCAGGTATTATTTTAGGGCTCCCAAAAAGATAGTTGCCTGTATCTGTTTTCCCTCCGTTAATATGACAGATAAAAATGTAACAACCGCCTGATTTTCGTTAAATTCTCATGCCAATGGCACAACATACAGCTATATAGTGTGAGGTTATAAGTTCTGTATGATGTTTTGGCGTTACAGAACCGTGGAAAGTTTTGATTTTGAAGTTTCCTACAGACTGTTTACCTGTTCAGTGTTTTTCCATAAGAAGTAACTGTGCACGGTCAGACATGTTCATTGTAAGAAATTAATTACAGAACCCAGAATTATTTTAAGGTAGATGAAAAAGAAAAATAAGAATAAGAATAAGTTTTATATCATGATTATAATGAACGGTAAGAGGGTTTTGGGATTTGATCGTTTAGAAAAAGATGAAAGGGCTTTATTTTACGTGCCTGTATTTTCGCCTTGAATCTTCACTGTCCTTGTTTATGATTGGCCAATCTCCGGTTTCTCTGCAGCCCGATTTTCTCCATTGCCCTTATATTACCTGCTTAAATCCCAGCTTCACTACACTTACATACAGTGGAGTTTAGGTGTTTTTAAACCTTGATTTTCGGGATTTCGGTCTTTCGTTATCGCCAATTTCAGTACCATTTTTCGACCTTCTCATGACTAGTTTTGACGAATTGGGATGAGATTACATGGCTGGCAAGTCGGTTTCTGCTGCTGTCCTGCTACTGCTTAGGTCATCCTCGGTTCAATTGTGCTCTGTCCTTAATTTTGTGAGTTTTTGTGCTTCCATAAGGTGTATTTTATTAAAAATAATCAGCCCTGCTTTTTGTGCTTTCTGAGGCTACTTTGTATTTTTATTACTGATATGTTATAATCTCTGGGAATCAAATAGACGTTGAATATTTAAAATGGATTCCGATGCTCGTGATTTCGATATTCGTGAAGGTTGTACCGGTCCCAGTTGATCACGAACATCGAGACTACTGTACCTCGTACCGCGAACGGAGACATTAGCGTGGTGGAGACAACTCAGCTTTCCGGCATTACAATATCTGTATATCAAAGTGCAGTACGGCTGTTACCAAACGATTTGGTTTGCACGAAGTCAATTGATAGAATGACGTGTCTTAGCTATTTGCGCAATGTTCGAACAAGTTGACTCGTTCATGTGCATGTTTTGCACCCCCCCCTCCCCTCCCACGCATGAATGAATGAATGGCACGACTTTTGGCTCGAAGTCGGATTTATCCGAAATATTATGCCAGCTGGAAAAACCACAGAATTGGCGTATTTAATCGGATATATTTGTGCGACAGATATTGCATGTCCTTACCTAATGCCGTAATCCGCACCATGTCATTACATGACATGTAATATGGTTACAGGATTATGAAACACGAACAGTTAGCTGTGCCATTAAAGCTTTATTAATAATCAACGATTACATGTTGTCATTGTGTAAAATTTGCTTCCATATTCTAGAACACTGCTAGTATTTTTTTGTAGAGTAACTTTTATCTTATTTCCTTGCCAGAATTCATAAAGCTATTCAAGCTTGAACTTCCAAGTTTTTGTTTCAAAAGTACTTTATGGCTCTTAAGTTAAACTTTTATTTTCGGATGATTTAATTTTTTTTGTGTGTAGACTTTGGGTAACTTCTTATGTTTGTATGTGGGATTGAGCATTTTTTAAACTTTTTGTGTGTCTATGTTCGTTTTAATCCGTTTAGTTGTTCTGTATTCAAGTACAGTTTAATGAATAGTGGTGTTCTTTATGAAGTTTTGCCGATTTAATTAGATAATTGAATTATTATTTACAGCCCATCGAAACGAGTGAATCTATTATCCCTTTATGAAATTTATTTCCAGGATATTAAATTGAGTTTCGGTTTCCGGTTATAAAATCAAAATTCAGCTTTCATAAAGCAGTGCAGTAGCTGCCAACAGTACAGAAATCAGTTGGATTCCATTCTTGTAGTACTCGTACGTTATTAAACAGCCTGCAGCGCTTTATCTATAATCTACATGCTTAACAGAAAGGTCAGAGAATCGATGAAGATAATGTGTGCGTGTGCGTGTGTGTGCTTGAGTTAAGTTTTAAAATTGTCACGATTTAGTAAAATATCATGAGGATTTTAAAAGTGAAGTTATTGAGACCTTCAGAGTCGTTTATGTTTATAATAAAAATTTTTGTGTAAAACAAGTTTGGCTCTTGTGTACTGTTTACAGATTATATTCGTGTTTCCTAAAAGGAAAGGCTAAGATGTTTTGACATACTGCGTAAAATTTTTATAGTTTGCTTTGTTTCAGTTTATTTTTGTGCTTATACGTAGTGACTGAAAATGTGCACAAACATATTGTAAGATTTAAGCTCGTGATCTTAGTTTCTGCACGGCTGAATGCAGTGCGCGATTTAAATCTCACGGTCACTGGGATCTGAGTAATCCTCCCTACACCACGCATATTCTTGTTTGTGAAAAATTATTTATTACTCGGGTTTAAGTTGCTGTGTTAATTGTTCTGACGCTTTTGGATTGCCACTACGTTTAATATGTTAGAATAGCAGTACTTCCTTTTCTGTTCCATGCAATATGATGCTTTGATGTACAGTGTACAATGTACCCCTGTACGTGTTTTTGCTTTGTAAGCTTACCTGTGCCACCTACACTTTTTAAGGTTTTTACATTTGTTGAACGTATTTGACAATTTTTAATGCATGTGTGACATAATTCATTAATACTGTGTAAGGTACACACAGTTTAACAGACGTGACTGATATTTTGGGCATTGATTATCCTCTGAAGCTACAAAACCCCGCAACGATGAATCCATCTCTGTCTTCAGTTGAAAACTGGAGCAGGAGAACCTACACTTTAGGGTCCTAGCAAAGAGCTAGTCTCTATCATTGGAACTTTAGCTCTTTCTCAACAACCTAACTCAGTAGGTTCTCATTATCCTCTTTCCACCAGAAGACGGAGATGGATCTGTTCCTCGAAACGTTGTGGGTATTTTGGTGTGAGGTGGTGGACAGTGTCCAAAATATCAATCATGGCTGTTAACAGTACACCGTGCTCAGAATCCTGTGAAACTGAACAGTCTATTCAGTAATACTTATTATGGCTGTTGTTAAAAGCAATGTATTGGCCCTACATTTCCGTCTGTTCCACGCAGTGCGAGTTCCTTGAGGTTTATAAATGTTGAAAATATTCTTTGTTTTCGGCCAACTGCTATATATTTTCAAGAGAAGCTCGTGGGTCTTTCGAAGATCTATTTGTACCCACCATTTACAAAGTCCAAAGCTGCGCCGAAATTGGAATCTGCAACTGTCATGACAGATTTCAGGCCTCCACCGCGGTGCAGTTGAGGTCTTCGCTCTTCGGGGATGTTGCGCGGCGTAGGTTGGTAATTTGTTACCGAGTTTGTAGGAGAAAATGTCGGTTTTTTCTTAAAGGGTCAGACTGATTAACCCTTCAAGATGGGACCGACAGGCAACGTTAATATTTCTTGTTGTACTTAGTGACGCCTTGATTATGTAGCGTTCGAATTATAAGGTGGTTGTGAGTAATGAGCTGGACGTGAGCGGCCGTGTTCTTTTGGAAGTACTGTCTGGCATCAGGCTGCAGAGACTGAGAGAGATCTCGAAGCGCAGTCAGAATACCAGGCATACAGGCTGACATTTGAACTACAGAGTTCCAGGTTAGCAACCACTCAACCTCGTCTTCGATCGAACACAACATATACGTAAGTTCTCCTGTTTTGCATCAAGAATGAATGTTTCATTAACCTTTGCCATGGTGGTTACTATTCCAAATCAAAAAGCCCGTGAAGAAACGTTAGGTGCAGCGCCGTCTCATCTCCTACTTCTGCGCGTTTTGGGTGACGTGACGTGTAATAGAACTGCACGAAATGGCGCTATTAGTAACACTGCTTTGACCAAAAAGGATTTCATCCAGTCTTATTATTTCTTTTTCTTCCTTTCTGTTGTGTCTTTTTTTGCGTGTACTGGTATCCTCGAGTAGGTGGTATTCTGTCTTCATTATACTAACCACAATTGTTCTTCTTTCTAGCGTTCTTCTGTGTCTTCTTCTTTTCTGTCACGAACAACATTTTGACCACAGGGGCCCATTGAAACATTAGTACAAGACGGATTGTCTTACTCAGATCTCCCACTACGTCTCACAGCCGGCTAATGTGATAAACACTTTGGACTTATATTCTAGAGATAGCTAGTTCAAATCTCGATCACGATGTGAGCAGTAACAAAGGACGCGAAATTCGGAACATAGACTGTCAGAAGCTTGTGTAGGTCTGGTCATTACAATCAATACCAAGATAACTCGGTGGCGCAGTTGAGTGAAGCACTGCGCTACAAGCCGGAAGATCGCGGGTTTGATTCTCAATGGGGTCATTGGGGTTTTCCATTGCCTTAATTCTTCCGGCCGTACTATGGTCTTGGGGTCGACTCAGCCCCTAACAGAAGTGAGTACCAGGGGTATCTTTTGAGGTAAAGGAGGCCGGTACGTACGGCTGACAACCTTACCACCTTCTTGTACTGATTGTCTAGAAATTCTGGGATCCTCAAACTCCTGAAGCCCTAAGGGCCTGTCCAGGACTGTATAGGGATTGATTTACCTTTTACCAAGAGAACTGGCTAAGTAGTATTTAGTAGCAGTACAGGAGGTCAGATCAGACGAGTGTGGCATTGAAAAGAACGTATTATTATCAGGTGTAAGAGAGGAGCGTGCTGAGGAGAATATATTGACGTCAGAGGGGAGCAGTAACAGGGGGACTGAGATTGTCATCGGGTGAAGATTTAAATTGTAGCCTTCAGGGCTGTGATACCATGTACTGTGGTAGGTGGTTGCTGATGTTCAGGAGGAACTTGCTGCAACATTTCTTAGACTTTGCCATAGAGATGGAGGCATTATATTACTTTAAAACACTGATAACCGCATACCAGTCGGCATGGTTTCATATCCCAGAAAACCAGAATCTAAAAGTGACTGGAGAGTGGACAGAATAGTATAATGGACTTAGAATTTGTACTCTGCAAGTGTTATTATGGCGATCAAATCAAGGCTTTTGAGATGGTCGAAACATGTAACGTGCATGGAGGAGGTGAGAAATACAATTTTTGTCGGAGAACGTGAAGAGAGGAGGCAAGTTTGTAAACGTAGGCATAGCTGGGAGGGAAATATTAAAATGTATCTTAAAGAAATATGGTATGATATATTGAATTGGATTGAGATGGCTGAGGATTGGGTTCAATGGTTCGCTGTTGTAAGTACGGTGATGAGTCTTCGAATTCCAGAAAATGCGGAGAATTCCTTAGCCAACTGAGGGATTAACGATTAACAATTGTGTTCCATTTCTTCCGACACTATTTTCTGAAATTCTGAAATTGAAACACCGTCGTTAAATAACCCAGTTCATATCGGGTCCTTAAACCAACTTAAATAGTAAGTCGTCTGCATTTATTAATTTATCTATCGGTTAAAGTGGTGCAGTTTTTAAGATTGTTTACATTTGCTTATGGAATCACATCAGTAGGAAAACCAAGAACAAGATGGGAGGACGTCGTCCGGAGGGATGCATTACAGATCCTAGGAATACGAGATTGGAGGAGACGAGCTGGGGATAGAGAAGAATGGAGGCGTCTTTTGGAGGAGGCCAGGGCCCAGAAGGGGCTGCAGCGCCATACATGGATATGGAAACACATCGCTTAAAATTGGTTACGTCACTGTTACCAACATTTAATTTTTGTTGTTATGCACGGCCGATACGTTGATTGATCCAGTGCTACTGCATTCTTCTTACAAAGTAGTTAAGCCTCTTCTTTTGTATCTTTTGTTTTAATTGCAGAGTGTTTGTGCTGAAATGAACAGAAGACATTTCGCCATTTGTTTGCTTAGCTGAAGACTGTTGATTTCATTTCTTGTAGACATTTACGGTAACACACAAGAGACTGTTCGTTGACAAGTCCTTGTGTTGTTAGTTATCCACCCACTGACGCACCAGTATATCCATCTAGACCGCTGTTTCCCAACCAGGGTTCCGCAGAACATCGTTAGGGATTCCGCGAGAAATCGTTAAATAAATGCATAAAAATTTTAAATTTTAAAATACCGCCAAAAATTCGAAACATGCCACGAAATATAGGGACAGTGCTTCAGTTTTTTCATACATTGTAAGCCGACTTATGTATATATAGCAGATCTTTACAAGTAAATTTTCTTGACAGTAATTTTGCAGTAACTGAATTGCGCTCCCCGCTTTTAACTTTTTCCGGTCTGTAAACGTTTCCTAAGCGAGGGGTTCCACGGGATATGGAAAATTATTTCAGGGGTTTCTCCACGGAAGAAAGGTTGGGGTAACACTGACCTGGACTATGGAGTGTTTATGATTAATACAACTCACTGAATAGCTGGGATAGTTACATAAAGTAGGTCACGATAGATTCATCAGGCTTCCCTCTCAGCTCATTATTCACAGTCATTCTACCATATATTATACGACGCTGTGTTACATCATCAGTGTTCACAGCATTGCAAAGTAACCGAATAACCATTACCGTAAATCAAAACACACACACACATGCATCCACTTTACAATATCCTATACCCATTCTTCCATCCACTCCACACATCTTCCTATCTCAACCTATACACTCAGATTTTTTCACCCACCCTCCTTTCTTATTTTCGTATTTCCTCATACCCAGCACCTGTTTCCCGAGGTTCTGCTTCGCTATGTTTAATGGTGTGACACGAAACGCGATTCTCGATCGAGATATACGCTATGGGCTTGTAAAAGAGAAATAACACGCAAGACTCATAATACGAACAGTAGGCGCAATAAAAACACATGCAGTGTTAGGTGTAATAAAAGGATGCTTCACCAAGGATAGGCATATAAGCTAACGTTATTTAAACTTGCAGAAACATAGAATTAAATTCCGATGCTCTGCTCTACTATTCTTCCTGTATCTACATATTGGTTCGAGTGTTTGAAAGATTAGTACATGTGTATAGACCTGACCTATTAGTAACATAATATTTTTCGAATAAGTAATTACACATAACATTGCCACTTATAATGGTTAACTGAACAATTGGTCTGTATTTCGAGGGTACTGCATTGACTCCCGCTCGGGATCGGTTAATCTTCCTCAGCACTCGTGGTTGTCCTTAGAACATGCAGTAAGTTGAACAATGATACAGTTCTCTTCCCTACAGAGCTGTCGCTGTTACTCAGTCCAAAAATAATTTTTCAACTGTCAGTTTCTTTTTTTGGGGGGGGGGGGGGGAGGGGGTTGATTAAACGTTTAAGAGGCCAACCAAAGGTCATTAATTTGCCAGTTTCAACACACGGAGAGGTGTAGAAGCTGTATTAGGTAATAGTAAAGTGGTTGATGTAAAGTAAATCCGTAACATCTAATTGTCTGTTTGATGTCTTGTTACCTGAATACGGGTTTTGTCGCAGTAGAAAGATAAAGAATATTTCGAAATTGCAGTACATTTGAAGTATCTTTACATTACTCATCCCGTTGTGTTAATATGCAAGAAACTAACAAATGTGAAAGTCGTGGAACACAACATGGATTTTTAACCGACAGGTACGTGTTTCGGCCTTAGAAACAAGCCTTCATCAGGCTGTACAAAAAGATAAATATTCAATATACAACATGCATATATCTATAGAAAAAGTTTTGAATATTCGTGTTGTATGTTAAATATTTATCTTTTTTTACAGCCGATTGATGCTTGTTTGTAAAGCCAAAGCTGTTGATTAAATATGCGCGTTATATTGGGCTCTTAGATTTATTACTGTCTAGGTTTAAAGTAATTGGGAAAGACCGTAACATGCACTCTTAAACTGCAATCAGAAGGAGGTAATAGGGGATTAAAATATGACAATGATTGCTGCCATTCAGTTCAGAACAGTTTGTCTTCTCGTATACTAATTCCCTTTACAAACGTAAGGATAACATAATGATGATGGCGCTGATGATGATAATGCTAAAAATAACTTTTGTTTTGTGTGGCTATGAATCTTAGTTTGTCACATTAGGAGGGGAATGCGGAGATTGAGGTGTATGAGAAAAAAATGCTGAGGAGATCATTTGGACCTACGAGGTGACAAGTGGCATAAGACTGGAGGAAATTGCGTATTGAGGAGCTTCATAATTTTTACTCTTCTCCAAACACATCTAATGCTCAAACTAAGAGGGAGCAAATGTTTGTAGGGTTAGAGATAGTGCTCAATTACGGTCTTTTCAATATTGTCTTCAGATCAAAGTGGCCAGCTTTGCAGTAGTTGCCTTTAAATAGGTAAAATCAATATCAGTCTCAACACAAGTGTCTTTATTAGACAATATAGTCAATTTGTCTAATTAAGCAGCTACACGTTTCGACCTTAATGTGTTTTTTTTAAATTTTAAGAGCCTGAAGATGACCTAATTTAGGTCGAAACATGTAGCTGCTCAGTGAGACAAATAGACTATATTGTCTAATAAAGACAGTTGTGTTGAGACTGATATTGACTTTACCTGTTCATATCATTGACACACAACGGGATATCACATGTAAAAATAGTTACCTTTAAACGTTTTTTGTAAGTTAGTTTAGAATGTTTGTTATTTTTTCCGATCCTAAATTATTTGTAATATGGGACTAGAAATATTGTGTTTTATAAATATTGCGAACGGCGTCAGTAGTCCTGTAGTCAATGTGTGTCGGTTGCCTCGTGTGGTACTCTCGGAGTTTTCATTAATTGCATCTCACTAAGCAGTAAAATGTAATTTACAGTTAAGTCAATATTGAATACCCCCGTGTAAACAGCAAACATAATTATGGAGCCGCTCAATGTTGCTATGATAACGTTTAATGTAATAGCGGGAGAAACGCTTCAGGAGTCATAATCACCATTTAAATACGAACTTTATGTATATCCAGGTATCTTGAGTGATACTGTTGTCAAATAATACGTCTAATCCCGGTGGGGGCGAGATTTTCAGCACCCGTCCAGACCGGCCCTGGGGCCACCCAGCCTTCTGTACAATGGGTACCGGGTCATTCGGGGGGTAAAGCGGCCGAGGCGTGGCGTTGACCACCCACCCCATCTAGCGCTGAGGTTAAAGAAAGAGTAGAGCTATACCTCTACTCCCCCTCTGGGCCTTCGTGGCCTGTTACAGGGTGAACTTTACCTTTTACCTTTATAACTTAATGTACACACATCTTTCCGCTGAAAACCTTGACGTTGCCATCAAATAAGACACAATATTGCGAGATGTGTGGTCTCGCAGTGGTGTCGCAGTTGGTTGAGGCACTGCGCTGCAAGCCGGAAGGTCGTGGGTTCGATTCCAGATGGAGTCATTGGAATTTTTCATTGACTTAATCTTTCCGACTCAGCCTCTAACAGAAATGAGTACCAGGACTAGTTTCTGGGGAGTAAAGGCGGCCGGTGCATAGGCTGACAACCTTGCCACCTCTATATGCCGATTGTCTGGAAGTCTGGGAGACTCAAACTCCTGGCACCCTAAGGGCCTGTCCAGGCCTGTATAGGGATAGCTTTACCTTTGTGTAGTAGTATGTACTAATCTGCAATCATTAGTTGGCGAGGGTATACCTCATTAGCAGTGGCCGAGCGGTCTAATGCGTGGGTCTGCGGCTGCGCCTTACTAGGATCGTGGGTTCGAATCCCACCGGGGGCAAGGATGTCTGTCTCTTGTGAGTGTTATGTGTTGTCAGGTCTCTGCGACGAGCTGGTCCCTCGTCCACAGGAGTCCTACCAAATGTGGTGTGTCTAAAAAGTGTGATCATGAAGCCTCGAAAAATGAGGCGGCCTAGGCCCCCAAGGGGCTGTCGAGCCATCGAAAAGAAATACCTCATTAGCATGGGCTATGGTGGTGTGTTCTGTGGCGATAATTTGGGTAAATTGTGCGTTACCTTCCTTTATTGTACACTATACACAAGTGACGTAACTAATCTGCTTTGTGGAAACAGCCTTGTGCTGAACCTTCGGGATTGGACTTAACGGGATGCCTCTGTACCATGTGTATGACCACGAGGTAACAGTTTGACGTCAAAAGTGTTTAAGAATATGGGGGAAGAAAAAGCGAAATCGTACATTAAAAATCGTGGAATAACAAGACTCACCTCGTGTCAGTAGAAATATGACATTGATCGTTGCTTTCTTAACGTTGCCATACATCGGCGTAACTGTGTGAAAAAAAGGTGCCGAGAACTAAATTTTGGGTACTTTTATAATTGCGAGGATTCCGTCTTGACGTTACGGGGAAGCAATAGAAATTATCCGTTACATAATGACTTGATCAACAGCCAGTCAAAGCTAACATAAAAGAATGTGTCTACTAACGCGGTCGAGAGTTTTTTTTTTGGTGGGTGGTGAAGGGCCCCGCAGCAGATGCTACCTTAAGGCTTCTTTTGCAACCCTGTGATGAAGATGATTAGTTTTTTTTCGTTTTTCCTTGTAATGGAGCAACCGGTGGAAAGAAATTGACAGGGGAAAACCGAAGTACTCGGAAAAAAACCTGTCCCAGTGCCACTTTGTCCACCACAAATCCCACATGGACTGAACCGTGATCGAACCCGGGCCTCCGCGGTGAGAGGCCGGCGACTAACCGCCTGAAGCCATGGCACGGCCTCGGTCTAGAGTTTAGTGACGTGCTAAGTGCTAGTGACAGTTAAAGTACAAGCAGTTGCAGAATTCAATAAAATGTGCGTCTGCTAAGACCGAAGTAAATTTGAACGACTTCTAAGAAAGGGAATGGAAACTTGGTGATTACATTATATTCAAGTTATTAACTTACCTGTCTCGTCCATGGAACGAAGACGCGTTAATTAACGTTTTAAGAAGTTTGTAATACAGTTGTACAGTTTTAATGTGGAATTGTGCAGTTTTGTGTGGTGCTATACACAGTATAGGGGATGGGTAAGAAGAGACTGATGGGTGAGTTGTGCAAAACACTTGCACGTTTCTTGTTGTAGATGCACTGGGTAAACTGTTTGCATAAGGCAAATTTATGACCTTAGCATGGAATAACTCTTTTTCAAGGCTTTCCCTTTTAACTACCCCTCTGTGTCCTTAGGGCTTCATTTCCCCGTCCTGTAAGTCATGTATAGTTAAAAGTATTGTGGTTCTTATTGACTGTTCTTTCCACTGGTGCCGCCAATACGGAGACAAAATTTACGAGGTGGTGGACTAAAGAACTTAACAGAGTTTTAGCAATAACGGAAACTGTCGAGCGACATGTAGTCAAGTGCTTCATAATATGAAACAAAATACCGTATAGACCGCTTTTTTAAATTTAGTTAAGTTTCGGAATTATACTCTTATGTCCTGTATTTGCAGTTTAGATGACTTTGTAATTAGGCCTATTACTTTCATTCATTACTCATAATGAAAGTAACCTGTATGTTACTCTGAGGCTGATATTTTGTGGGCATTTGAAATTTATAAACTTTTTTATTCTCGTTTTTAGGCTATTTTATTACAACACTGTACCAACTGCTGAAATTATGTAGCATCCAGTTTTACAGGTTGTCTCACGAAACGTCTTCCAATGGGCTTATTTTGCCTGTGAGAAATCACCTGAAGTTTGGAAGGCGTTCTGTATATGGCATTGTGTTACTGGATGATGTTAAAGGGGCTGTGAGGCCTATAATAACAGTGTGTCTATTGTGATTCCAAAAAATAGTACCTTCAAATAAAGTGCAGAAATATAATGAGTATGGTGACTCCATATACTCGTTTTCTACTAAAGGATGCCGGGAGCTCCGAAGGGCAAAGCTACAGTGTTTTGTGTATACAACAGAGCGCATATATGTAAACATATACATGCGAATTCATAAGCCTTATGCATGAATCTTCAACAATGAACAACTTTTGTCCTTTACGTGGATACATTTAAATCTTTAGAAATCTTTAGCGAAGTTTTATGACCTTGCAGCTTCTAACGTAAGAACTGGACACTGTATTTTTCCACTCATGGAGTAAGCTGTTTTTGGAAAAGATACCTTGGCTGCTGAACAGCAAACATAATCCAATACTGGCTATGAAAAATGCATCAGATATTGGTATTCTGTTGCGTCTTGTTCTCTTGTTTTGAGGTTGGCTAGGTTGGGGGACATATACAATGTATAGGGGGTTCGGTGGTGAAACCACATGAAAATAGGCCATTTGGAAGACCGAAGAGGATATGAGAGGAAAACCCACAGTCATAATATTAACATGCTCGCTTTGTCTTCTTCTGAAGTGTACATGGACGTTTTGCACTAAGCTTATTTAGAATGTGAGGTATTTGTGAAGGATGAGGGAACCATTTGTATAAACTGCCGATATTGTTTGATATTCAATGCACCGCTGACAGTTGTTCATATTTAAATCTTTATATTCTTCGCATAGGCCTATAGGCTTAACTGTTGCCTGGGAGAGGGGGTGGGTGGGTAGGACAACACAGGACGCAAGTTTTACTAAGAATTGTCACGTCTTTATTCTGGGACAATTTAATATACCATTACATCAGTAAATATATATAACACATATTACATATGAATCGTATATAACAAATTTCTGTACATGGGAGAAAATGTTTAACATGATATAATGAGTTTTGCCTCTTATATTACATAATGTACACACAATGGAATTATTTTGCAACCATAGCCACCTGGAAGCATAGATCTTGTTGAAATATCAATAAATGTAATTACTTGGCTTCCAGAGAGCCTTGTTATGAATTTGGGTTTGGATGCTAAGTTCATTGCCCAAATTTTTATACACTTTTGTTGTCGTGCAGAATAGCACGAAATACTTTCCAGGAAGTGTAAACTCTAATAAAGCTTTACAGTAGATACACATATATATATACATATAATGTGAATGATTTTATTCCCAATGGAAACTGATACACGAAACTTATGATTACAATGGGATCTTAGGTAAGGTCTAAAATACTTTATGGTTGATTAAATATTCGATTCGTTACTGGTACAGGCTATCTATGGTGAATACGTAGCTCTGTGTTCCAAATAAAAATTGCGCGCGAAATAGTCAAAACAAGATTATAAATTGTAATGCTTTGAAGGTGGATATTGGATGCAGTAAAGGAGAAATGTCGGTCAGTCTTCTTATTTCTGTGCTGTAATTCCTACAGATTTGAAACGGATTTGTTGGACATTGCATTTCTGGCAGTCTGGTACATATCTGTCAAAATGTGTGTTGAATCGCGAGTGACGAAACAATCGCATTAATTTTAGATGTCCTTACGTTTACTCTACCGTGAGTCGTAGTGTGATACGGTTTTCTGTATTTCGTATATGATACATTTTCTTGTCTGTCTCAGGTAATAGTCGTTAGGCTGTAAAATTTGATATGTTTAGAATGATTATGAAGGGCAAACGGTGACGAAATAAAGTATGATTACTTATCTGATCGTCTAAACTTAGCAATGCTTTATAATGCTGTTTTGAAGAAAAAATGTATCAGATTTAACAAGCCGAGAAGGTGTTAGGAATAAGGATATCACGAGGCATTGGTATCAAAGCTCAGTTCAAGCAGTTGTAATAAATAAGAACGAAAAGTGGAATTTTTCTGTAAAGATATATTAAAAGTACAATTGTTGAAGTAAAGCCTTTTGAGGTTTGCTTTTTTAATAGTATTCATAGTATTTATCATAATATGAAATTTTTTATTTTTATTGCCGCACGGGAGTTTTTTTAGGTATTTTAATTAAATATATTTTTTTTAAATTTATCTAGCACCTTTTATTCAGAACATTCATTTACATGATGTTTTAATAATTATAAGACCTTAGTAATTAATAAGAGTACTTCTACGTAATACATACAAATTTACAAACTTGATACGTACATATGATGCTACAACTGGACGGATTTGTGCATAACAGCATACAAATTTGTTTCCTTCCGCTGTAGTTCGTTAGCCATGTGTTGCCACCTTGAGAATAAGGATTATGTGTCTCATTACTGTGTATTTTGTGAATGCCGTATTAAATCACAAAGTGTCTCTACATACGCCGTTTATTCACAGATTTTTGTTGCACCATTCCAAGGCATGACAAATTTTTGTTTGGTTTGGAATCCAAACAGTTTTTGGCTGTCAAGATAATGCGATCCGTGCAGATTGGTATGCACCATGTAGTCAGCACACACAGTAAATTTTGCTCCGCCTAATATCATTTCAGACTAAATTTCCGCCAGCTCTTCGTCGTAGTGTCTGCCATCGCAAATGAACTTTAAACAAAAATTTCGATGTTCACATTGTTCGCTACCGAAGATGAATGGGTCTGTGATCCAGTCTCTGTTGTAAACATATTCACAAAATTTCTAGCGCCATAGCCACCTGGCGCCAGGGATTTGTCCACACCTGCTTTATCCTGATATCAATAATAGCTGCTATCTTGTACGAAATTTAAGACTGCGCCATGTTATCTCCCATGAAGACTTATGGCCTAGTCTGACGCCTGGTGACGGTAAGTAAACTGAAGTCCCTGCTTTTGAGAATTGCCCCTTTTGTGTGAATTCTCCGGATTCGATTCGATCCCTGGTCAGTACATAAGGAATTTGTGGTGGACATTGTAGCACTGGGACAGCTTCTTGTTTGAGTACTTCGGGTTTTCCCTGTCATTATCATGCCACTATTCCTCATTCATATAGTATAATCATCTATCATTGGCGCAACGTAATCTTGGTAACTAACAACTTCGTTAAACAATACACTTCTCTCCCTCTCTCTTTCCCTGTGAAATCGCGGACACTGCAAACGGTGTATAAAATTATTAATATTACAGGTATTTAGTTATACGTGTAGAAGCGGTAGGTTTTGGTGACCGCCTGAGCTTTCAGATTAATTTGATCAGGCGATATTTTCCTCCGTTTTGCAAATTTGCATTAAAACAGAATGCATATCCTGCTTTATCAGTTATATGGTAATATAACTGGAGAAATTATAAGGTAATTTTTCGTCTCTGAAGTGAGCTTTACGCGTCAGTGAGAACGACAATAAATTTCCACTTTAATCCACGTTATAACGTATGACGTAATAGCTTCACGATTGCTTATGTACGAAATTCATAAACTTAAGTCAATATATTTAATAACAATACACACTGACTGAGGTTACTGGGGACATGAAATAATGTTTAAATTGACCGCTATTACGACTAAGTGTAACAATTCCGGCGTATTGTGATGCATTTAGACAATTTTCATTATTTTTGTTATCTTCATAGTGACAAATAAGTTTGTAAAGGAGAAACGATCTAAGGTACCAATTACTTTAATCGTGTCCAGTATAGACCTAATTTTTATAACTAGTACAAAAGGAATGTTCTGGTTTTATGCAAGATGCCGGCACTTATTTCGGGCAGTAATGCATGCAAATTCTGTTATGCAATGTATTCATATTTCCTGTCCTGTATCTTCTTTCCGTTTGAGACAAATTAATGGTTTTATGCAGAAATGAACAAAGTTTCCGTCCAGATTGTAGGTCCTAGCTGGGGAGATAAGCAGTATTTTCCAGCTAAATATATTTAAATTATAGAACTTGAAAATATATTGTTACAGAGATTGGTGTTTGTATTAGATTATTTGGTTCCAGATGTCGTGTTTCTATTTTAGATTCCTCTGTCTTAGTACGCATTACACAGCATAATAGTACTCATGTGCTGTTGCGAATGTGATTATGCCAGGATAATAAATAATCGGAATATTTACTTGTAGCGGTAATTCTACAAGAAGTGAAATGTAATCAGGAAAGGATGAAATATTCCTATTTGTAAGAATAAAAATATAAACAATGGGATATTTTTGTTCGTAATGGACTCTTTTAAATAAATATTCTTCTTACAATTTGACGTAATAATGAGTCTCAACAACTCACGTCATTATTTCAGAGAACTATTTAGATCAGAGATGCACACATTTTCCAAAAATCTAGGAACCACCTCAAAATTCTAGGCACCAGAAAGGTGACATAAAGCAAGTTCCCTACAGAAGACCCAAAAAACATTACGCGCCACTGTACCAAATTCAGTCGCCACGACGACCTGGCGCCCGGGATTTATGCATCCCTGCTTTAGAAATTTTTTGACTGAGCGGTAACGCGCTAGAGTTGTGTCCGGGAGTGCCTGGCTCGAAACTCGGGCCACTGGTTTTCCTGACAGCTTTTTTGTGGCTTTCTTGGGTCCCTCCAGGTAATGCCTGGAGAGTACGTTGCTTAGGCCACGACACATTCCTTGTAAATCCTTTCCGTTTGGTTACTGCCATTTATTATCGACTCTATATGCCTATAGCCTGAGATACTGACATCATAAAGTAAACAGCAGAAAAGGAAAGAACGCTTCACTTTGATGTTTGACCACGAAGAATCATGTAGCGACTGTTCCCTTTTGATGGAAGAGAACTGGAAAATGGAAATTCAGAGGATTATACGTCGTATTACCCTTGTCGTGCTTTAGTAGATAAGGCGTGGGTTAGGTGGCTAATCGCCGCCATCTCACTACGGAGGGGCTCTCATTCAGTCCAAGCGCAGTCCACATGACATTTTTGACGGATAAGATAATGTGGGGCAGGTCCTATCCGAGTGGTACACCAGTCGTTTACTCCGTCAACCGCTGATGTTTCTCTGCGTCATTACCATCAGCAGGGTCTGCACAACAGTACCATCATTACCTGCTTTACACAGTGCCCGGTCTCACCTCTTTTCATTCACTATACAACACGATTTCTTTTAATATACGGAGTGTCATACTTTATTTTGTATACTGTTAGATAATGAGATGTATGATCACGTTCGTTGCTCAGAAGAGTGTTCTTCCTTAGACACCCTTAAGAAACTCGTTTTATTTAATAGTATGATGATTTGTACTGTATTTAATCTGTTTGATATTCTTAGGATCCTTTGGTTGGTAAATTCAAGTGTATTTTGGACTCATGACATCAGTTGTATTTTTAGGAGGAACCAACAGTTCGATTTATCAAAATAACATGGAGAGATATAACTATTCATTTTTCGTCCATGTCTTTGTGGGAAACGTAATACAATAATTACGTGATTTGGAGAATGAATTGTGGAGAAATAGGGATGAATGATGACGAATTACGGACTAATTAAGGAGAATATGAACACTGGTATGCTCTGGAATCCTAGCCCATCCCTGAGTAGATGTACACATTAGCCTTGAAACGAACTGTGACGTCTAGCTTGCATTAGTTTAATTTATTGTTTACGTAATTAGTGACAGGATATCAGCTATCTTCATTCAGTAGGAAGATGGAAGTCCGTTTGATACTGTTCGCTGTTTCGTCCTTATTAAAATCTCCGTAGATCAGCCCATATTTTTATAAACTTTCCTCTCTCCTCGTGGATTGTAACTAAAGCTTTCTTTGGCTACGTCTTCTTTCTTACCTTCAATACATTCTAACATTTATTTATGTAGCCTGAAATTATGTTTATATTTACGAGGGAAAGTCAAAAGCAGAAGCACAGATTTTTTCCGTAAGTAATATTAACAGCACTGGCAGAGATCATGGACAAACAAACAAACAAACAAACACACGAACATAAATGCCTTCATTCTCAGTTTCACCGTCTCACGCTTAACTTGGCCGTTTGATTATTACGTATAAAGCGGCAAATGTACAGAAGATGTATAATCTGAATTGTTTTTAGGATGTTGCAAATATTTTAGGCCTATATTTCCGTTGGACTTCAAGGCATAAATTGCATACTGTGCGGCATAAAACTTCGCTAGGAATAGGCGTCTTTGAGTAAAAGATTGTGCCTAGGTACAAATCGTATGTATATGTTGTTTAAAACAGTGTTGACTGACTGTAAAGAAATTAAAACCAACAAAATACACTGTACTTCGTGAGAAACTCCTAATAGTCTATAGGTAGTCTCTTACATGTTTCGCTCCTCTTCGGCCGTTATCAAGGCGCTTCGAGTAATTACAAAGTGAAGTGTATACAGATACAATATTGCATGTACCAACAAACCACGTATGTAAATACAAATATAAAAGTTAAAATATAAGAAAGTTATAATGGCCAATAGTTGATTAAAATATCCGTGTCTATATTCTTCTAGAATGAAACTGTACCCACTTTCCAATTAAATACAGTGCAGTTTGTTGATTTTAATGTCTGTTGTTTAAAGCAACACACGGTAATCTGCAACGCTGTAAGATACTGACTGATTTCACCGAACGTTTTATTCAAGTTCGGACAGTAGCTGGAATCACGTGACACATCTCGGTTCTGTAATCTGGCTAAGTTTTTATGTGGTTCGACCTGTCTCCCGAAACGAATTGCAACTTAACATTGATAAGTCAGCTATAACCAAAAGCCGCATTCTTAAAGGTATTGTATGAATGAAAACAAATTTTACCAAGATTGTGACAGTCTGAATTATGACGAAGTTGATTCTTTAACTTATAAAATGCGTCTCTTCTGATATAGTATGTCTGAATTATATTTGAATTCAGATTTCTCTGAGTTGAATTCCGAAATCGAATATTCTTCCAAAGGTTTATAATTTAGTCTATACTGGAATACGACTGTATCTCCCTTTCATCCAGTTTTACTATTTGCAATTGTTTCAACTTCCTAAGCTGGCCCGTAAAGGTAACGTGAGAAATGAGAAATTTGACAGCCTTTTTAAGGAGGAAATTTAACCATTCTGAGTCAATTTCTGGAATTTTTCCATTCTAGTAAGGTTCCTGTGGTATTCTATATTGTTAAATAAAGGCTGTTCTTTCATTGATAAATAATTTAACACGACATCTGAAATACCAAGCGAAGCTTTGACGCAGTCCGTTGCATTTATATTAACATACACTGTATATTTTAACGCAGGTAATTTTCCTACCCTCTGAACTATTCTAATCCTGTTTTTCATTTTTATGTACATTTATTAATAATTACCCTGCTTATGAAATCTTACTCATGTTTTCTTAAGAGTTTTGGGCAGATATCTGTCCAAAATTAACATGACAGGCATTGCATTTTATTCACAGAACCGTAACTGTTTCTGGATTTACACTCTTACAAAGTTAGATTTATGACAGTGCACTAGGGTTATAGCCTAAATTTCTACAGCGTGCCCTTCAGTAAACCAGATGGAGTTATGTCTCTTAAGTTCGTAATCAACAGTGCTGTGAATGCAACCAGCGAGTGTAGTGCTTCAATATCAAGAAAATAGCTCGGTTTAGTTTGCATAAATGCTATTTGATTATATTCGAAAGCATTTTTGAAGGTGTTCTACGAACGCGAACCTATTATGAATTCATTCGTTCGTTCCCTCGAGAAATGATGGCGGGTTTTAACGATATTACTTAGAAACGTTCAACAGAAAATATTCTAATGATTTTTTGTGTTGTTTTAGTGACTGGTGTCTATAGTAGTTACTGATATTTTGAGGTTCCATATGTACCGTGTTTTTAAAATGTTGGTCTTCACATGTTTTGGTTCAGTTAACGTCCGTACAGCATATGCAAACCGGCTGAAATATCTATGTTATTCAGTTCTAATCAATTCTTTGTTTGTACAACCAAATTAATGTGCTATTTTTAAGCCAGAGCCAGTCGTTTCATGACATTATACTCATATCTAATTTCAATTTTCTTACTAGCTTATCTTAAATTGTAATTACAAAAAACACTTTTTACAAACCGTGATTCTAGAAAATGCCCCTGAGATGAAGGTTGCTTAATGAACTAATTTTATTTCATGTTATGATGGGCAAATTCTTATACTTTAGTTCACATGTGGCTTCCTTCGATACTTTTTACCTCATCCCATATGGACTTTTCCCTGTATATCGTAATGTAGTAGTGCTTGTAATTGTAATATAATTATGTCTGAAAGCTGAACAAATGAAGCATCGATCACATAAGACAACCATTGCAGTTAAATCGAAACACTATTACTTTCATAAATCTTTATACATCGTCGCAGCAAATGATAATATTAATAACTACGAAAATTGTTAAAAGCCCATGTGTTGCTTCATATATTGAGCTTCCGGTAAAACGATAGGTTGTTATTACCTGTACACATAGGATATTTGCGGTCACGAAATACACATGATATGACGACATGATACTGAAATAAAGTTGCAGGCATTTAATGAAACAGTGGTGATAGTCAGGATATATAAAATCGTGACTATCTGGTCAATAAGTTCAAAGGACGAAATTTGTGTTACGTAGAGTTTCTTCAAGATTGTTGTTTTTGGGTCCCTTTTAAATATTTGCAGCGTGAGTACCATTATGGGCTTCAATTTTCAGCCGGTAGAACACACATCTTATGGCCTACATATTGTGCTGTTTTTAGTATGTTGTCTTGGGAAAGCGTTTTTCTTGATTACAATTAATGGGCGATTGTAACTTGATATGCGAAATTGATATTGTGATGTTATAAACTTATCCATTGCTACATATTTTTATTGGAAAATTTTGTGTCATGATATGCTCTGTCATTCTGACTAGAAAGGCTTAAAATGCGGGAAAATTGGCATGCAGTCACACTTCTTATATCTTCAGCATATGTTCCAGGAAAGGGATTTTCAGACGAGCATATGAATTTCAGAGAGCGAATTATACAGCAAATATGGGACATGATTCATAAAGTCAGATTCTATGACGCCAAAGACGAGTGCTTTCAGGATCCTTATTTTGAACTTTTGTTGTCTCGTTAATCCTTTAAATGAAAATCGAGAGTGGAAAATCGATCAGTGGATCTCTGTTATGAAGCTGGTGTGTAGATTGTTGTATTGGTATTGCTAAAGTAGGAAGAGATGGTATTGTGTGTTAAGTGGCGTTGTACTTGTCCGTCACTGCAGTGGCCAGCTGCGAGTTGTACTGTGTGCTTAACAAATGTGGAGACAAGTGCGAGTTGTACTGTGTGCTTAACAGATGTGGAGACAATAGTGCGAGTTGTATGTGTGCTTAACAGATGTGGAGACAAGTGCGAGTTGGACTGTGTGCTTAACAGATGTGGAGACAAGAGTGCGAGTTGTACTGTGTGCTTAACATATATGGAGACAAGTGCGAGTTGTACTGTGTGCTTAACAGATGTGGAGACAAGAGTGCGAGTTGTACTGTGTGCTTAACATATGTGGAGACAAGTGCGAGTTGTACTGTGTGCTTAGATGTGGAGACAAGTGCGAGTTGTACTGTGTGCTTAACAGATATGGAGACAAGAGTGCGAGTTGTACTGTGCGCTTAACAGATGTGGAGACAAGAGTGCGAGTTGCAATGTGTGCTTAACAGATGTGGAGACAAGAGTGCGAGTTGTACTGTGTGCTTAACAGATGTGGAGACAAGAGTGCGAGTTGTACTGTGTGCTTAACATATGTGGAGACAAGTGCAGAGTTGTACTGTATGCTTAACAGATGTGGAGACAAGAGTGCGAGTTGTAATGTGTGCTTAACAGATGTGGAGACAAGTGCGAGTTGTACTGTGTGCTTAACATATGTGGAGACAAGTGCGAGTTGTACTGTGTGCTTAACAGATGTGGAGACAATAGTGCCAGCTTATCATTCACCTCTGTGACTTTTATTATAGGGATTTCATTTGAATGCCCTTGCCACATTGTTATTTAAGATAAGTTATGTCTACTGTACGAAATGAGGAACAGAAATATAAATCAACTTTACGCACATCGTAAAACTTTTAAGCCACCAATCTCTAGGATAGTCTATAGTGAATTGTTATTTGTAAGTAACATTTTGAGATCTATCTAAGTATGCAGTTTGTGTGTGTGTGTGTTTCTTACTAAAAGTCCGCAAGGATTCCACTCAGGTAACGGAATGTTGATTGACATATTATTAACAGAAGACTTGTCTACCAGAATTCATACTAAAGCGAAGTTAAGCATTATAGCCTGTCTGTAGTGCATATAAGCTGTAGAAAACGCTCATGTTTGTGGTATGTATGCACTATGAAAACCAGAATTTGTTTTATTGATGAGAATAGATGTGAAGGCATCTCTAGGTGTTCTGTCTGGATACATTATGCTTGCAATGTTCGGCGTAAGTGATGGAATTTCTTTTGACGGTAACGAACGGTAGTTGTACTGGAGTGTTTGTTTGTTGTTTTGCTAAAGCACAAGATAAGATAGGAACCGGTTGTTAAAACTATGAAATAACGGGGATTTAAATAAATATAAACGTTTGAGTTCTCTGCATTCCTCTTTCAAACTCAGAGCCTAAGTTTGTGGCGTCACCGTGTTGTGTATGTGTGTGTGTGTGTGTGTGTGTGTCCGTGTTCTTCGCTTGAATTTGCAAACCACGAAAGGCGATAATTAAGAAATCTAATATGAATGTTATGCACCTGAAGGTCACCCCAAATTTCTGTCTATAATATCCTACGATGAGTAAGAAGTAGGTGGCGGACGTTCCAAATTGTGAAGTGGGAACAGCACTTTTGGCACGTAATGTGGGGTTCAGAAACTACGTATGATTGGAAATATTGAAAATAGAAGTAATTTTTATGATTTTTTTAAAGAATGTAAACCAACCTGTCGGCCAGCAGATATTTTTATTTAACCTTTCAGTTTGATAGTGATCCTTAATGAAAAATTGGTGCTAGGAGTATGATATGTGAAGATATAAATACACTTACAATTTAGTATGGAATATTGTTTGCAATTTGTTTGTTACAAATATGGCGATAGTGTATACCTTTCATGTTACACGCGACACACTTACGTGGAATTGTTCCTAATTAACAACGTCTACTCCAGAAGGCTTCGGCTATGCTGGTAGTCCAATAGTTCGCCGTAACATGTTCGATAGCGAGGACACTGCGCTACAAGCCGGAAGTTCGCGGGTTCGATTCCTGATGGTGTCATTGGGATTTTTCTTTCACTTAATCCTTCCGGCCGCACTATGGCCTTGAGGTCGTCTCAGCCTCTAACAGAAATGAGTACCAGGGACATCTACAGGGGGTAAAGGCGGCCGGTGCGTAGGGCTGACAACCTTACCACCGTTGTGTGCCGATTGTCTAGAAATTCTGGGAGCCTCAACCTCCTGGAGCCCTAAGGACCTGTCCAGGCCTGTAATGGATTGCTTTACCTTTTACTCCTCGCTTGACTTTGAGTTCCTGAAATAATATGTTTCCATACTGGCTATTTTTTTTTTGCCAGGAAGATGGTAAAGTATTGCTTCCTTGCCGTCACTATACCAGCATCTTCCATCCACGAAAAGAAATCACTGTGTAATAAATTGACAAATCGGCTCGAATTTTCTTCCTCGTGTTCTATCTTTTGATCTTCGTAAAATGTAGGTATTCTATACGAATTCTGTCTCTCGAAATGAGGTAGGCCTTTTCACTAATGTATCCTTTGTTTTGTTTGATTAAAAATGGTCACACAATTTTACGTTGCAAACTTTGATCATATATCGAAATAAACTTACACCCGGTGGTTTAAAAGCGGATTGTTATAGTACATAACAGTTTCCTTTAGTTCTCACTACTGCTGCTCAGTATTTGGACATGTAATTCCTTAGTGATTCTTCAGCGATGCGGATATTGTTCTTTGTTCGTACGGAATTAGCACGTTTAATTTAAAATTAAGAACATTCTAACATCACCCGTTTCAACATTTTACGTGAAATGTGGAAGATGTGCGTTGCCAGTAGACACATATTTAAAAGGGACCCAATATTAACAAGAACTCCGCTGTTACTTTTAGGTTTCCTGGTATTCTTCAAGAAGTATTCCACTCTTTCATTGTCAAAGGATTACGAAATAACCCACAGAACAGGGCTTTCATTCCAAACATGAATGTAATTTCAAAAAGCCACAAATGTGATGTGGAATCAGTCAGTTTGACATGTTGTGAGAGATTGGAGAGCTAAAGCCCACGAAACAACAGCATACATTTATGTTGAAGCCTTTACCATATTGCCTTTAGTGGGTTCCATTCATTTTTAAGTCAGTAGTATCGTATTTCACTAACAAATATAGACTAAACTTTCATGATACTTTATTGATTCTCTTTAACATAGCTACCTTTTTTTTTCAGTTACACAACTATTCAAAAACTTCATTTTATTTAGGAGGTGCTCCAAGAAAGAATTATATTTCATTTACATGCGTAATGAAGTAATGAACTGGAAATGCAAAATAAATTGTTCAACATACATTACAAATTTTCGCATTCAACCTTTATGTTACATTATAACAGTCAAATTTCAAAACATTCACAATTAAATAGAACCGTAAGTGTGAATATTTAAATTCATATTAAAGGAGATTTTTCGTTATTTATTCTTGGAATTTTTTTGGAACTCCGAAGTCTACTGTGGATGCACTCCTATTGTAGTCTTCAGGGTTACAACACCGTTGCGGTCTGTTGGGGAAGTTGGATTCAACGTTTTCTTCCAGAACGTTGGTAACCACTCACCAGACTACAACGTGTCGTAACCCAGAAAACTATAACGTAGAATTTCACCGCCATGAAAGCCTCAAATCTCATATAAAATATATTCAGTTCACTTAAAATCACAGCCACCTTACTTTAGAAACGTGCGCTAATACGTAACTTTGCAACATAACTTAATTGTGACCTGATTTAAACCAGCAATAATTTCGAGGGCTAGTATCGAAACATTTTCGTCAGTTACAAAAGGACAGGTATAACTCTTAGACTCATACAGTCCCTGCTTCCATCAAAAGTGACACATTTGACGAAAACTCGACCGAGAGTCAAAACTTTTGACTGCTGGGTTCATCGTACCTCCAAATATATTACTAAACAAAACAGAAATAATATTTTCCCCTAAACTGCGTTCTCAACTATGGTTAAAACGCACTTTGACCATTCAAGTGGGTAACTATTGAATGTAGTGATTATTTCCGAGGTGCTCTTTACGGATGGTGAAGGCATCTAATATTTATCCATTTATATACCCTACTGCTTTCTTTTTTATACAGCCTGTAAACCATAACTGGAAACATATATTGACGGTCATCACTATTTGTACTCATTTTTAGAATGTCCACACCGTGCTCTTAGATATAATGTTTTATTGGCTTGGCTCTATTTTGAAACATATTTTATCGTATTTAGACGTTTTTCGTCCTTAATCCTAAAATTAAAAACGTTGCAAACCTTTCTATGAAACAGTATAAGTAACGCATGTCTTATATTACAATATTAGTTCAATCAACGTAGCTGGTGATACGTTCTGTGGAATCTAATTAGAAGATACATATGTTAAAATATCTTGGAGAATAACCTTACTGAGTTGACGAGAAGCAAATCTGCGATTTAATTATAATGGGATAGCTATAAACCTTTGTTAACTTCACTGGACCTACTGACAACTACTTGCCGCACTTAATTTTTCACTATCTGTGAAGCCAGTCAGATCTTAGAAAAACGTTCAGAGTTCATATACGAAAATCAACTGTGCTTCAGCGCTAAACCTTCTGTTCCTGCTATTGAAGCGTGACAGCTTACACACATGTACCTAAGACATCGCTGTGTACTTGACCATACGATACATGATATATCAGCTGGAAATCAGTCACTTGCATTTTGCATAGTATCCTTGATTTGCCTTTTAAAAAGACAAATTACATTGTTTATTTCTTTGGTTCACTAATAACGGAACTCCTTCCTGCGTTTCCTAGACGATGATGATGGGAAGAGCAGTAGTGCTGGAAAGCAGGCGGCTATGAACCTCCGTAGTCAGATTTGGGTCTGGTGCCTTGCAAGAAGCCTGTTGAGCTCTTGCAGTTCGTGTAGTTCGTAGTTGTTATTGCCGTTAGAACCACGTGGCTGCTTCGTCTTTCCCGTCGGTGGGTTATTGTTCCCCGTATTGTCCTCTGATATTATGAGGGCACAGTTGCTGTTGGTGTCGGAGTCCGTCCCGTCGTTCATAAGGCTGAGATGCCGTTGGTGCTGTGCCGACGCGTGGTGTAAAGGTGTCGTCTGCAAGCTGTCTGGCGGCTGAAGAAGCAACAGAGCATTTCCGGATCCTGTCCGACCTCCTTCACTGCCACAAGACGCTGTGCCTGCGTGGCGTATCTGAGGAGGAGGCGACGTTGCATTGGTGACTACAGAGATCATTCCTCCATTACTGCCTGTGATAATATTTCCGTTATTGTTTTCGTGATGATTCATGAGTAGAGGCTCTAAATGCTGAGTTGTCGTTGTTGGGGATGTTATAGGTGATGCTCCGGTTTCAAATTCGGTAAGGAGTAATTGCGGGGGTCTCATATCACCTTGGAGCACTTTTATCTTCTGAATCATCTCCTTTATTTCGTATCGTAGAATTCCGAGGAAGCACAGTTTGAGGAATGCAATGACACAGTAACCTAATACGAAACATACATCTGCACTCTGACGTAACCAGAACAGAAGTACACCCCCGCACCCCGAAGTATATACATGGGAGTCACCAGATCCCGAAATAGCGTTATTCACTGCACAACTCTCAGGTGGAGGTAAGGATGGTGGGAGTTTCTGGGTTGTCGTGGTATCGATGGGAACTCTGTTATTTTCGGCGTCCTCTTCTGGGGATATGACATGATTTAATGATTCATTGTCTATAAACGAGGAAGCCTCCGATGCCGAAGGGGGTGACGAAAGATTTGGATACATTTTTAATGTCGACGTCCCTCCTAGGTGGGGCCTTTTTTCTGTGACTTCTTGATGTTGATGGTGATGATGATGATCGTGGACCGGTAGCGTAGTCGATAATGGGGGAAACCTGCAACAACTTTCTGGTACGCCTTGAGTCCTGTTTACAACACTACCTACAAAATCCTGAGCACTGTCTACTCCACAACATTTGTAGTCCCTCTGCAAAGCATTCCATAGGGTAGTAAAATCGCCATCTGCCCCGTATTCAGCTGCCAAACGTTGCTTGAGTGTCGGCCTTAAGTCGGCACATATTTTGTCGAAACGAAACACCCAGACTATACCAACGATAGCGTCACCGAAAAGAAGTACTAGGAGAAGCAGCCAATATATGTTGAGGAGCCTCTCGTTGAGTCGCAGTGCTCCAAGACATCCGACAACTTGAAGCAGTCCACTCTGTGTTGCCAGGGCAAGGTATGCATACAAGAAGCTTGGCTGGTAGAGTGACAGACCTGGGACAAGATGTCGTCGTGGATCAGCCACTACGATTCTTCCGGCTACGATGGCGAACCCCAAGACGCTGATGAGTAGCACTGCGTTGCATGCGTAGATCCAGAGGCGGTAGTAACGCATAGCCCTTGTGTTGCAAGACTTCTTAAAGGCCTGGACAGACGCGTTGCTGACTGAATGGTGGTAGATGGTTGGAGTGTTCATATGTTGCTGCTGGGTGGAAATGTCTTTGGATATTGATGATGGAGGTGGAGGAGGCTTGTAGTACTGGAGCGACGCGTGCTGCAGAAGCATCACAGTCATTGGCGATGCTTGGAGAATCGTACGCTGCCAGCCGATAGTAGTAGTGTACAGATTTGTTGGGTGGATAGTTGGAGCTCTTCGTGCTCTGTATGACGGTAGTGCTTGGTGTAGTGAATGGTATTTTCATAAGTGCTGAAAAAGTTACCTTGGTGACCGATTTAAAACCGGCGTATAACCTAATTTGTTTGTGACATTTCTTCAATCCTCCGTTTCCTTCGCACTTCGTGTACTTTGATCAGTTCAGTAAACCACAAGGCTGAAAATAACGCATTGCTGTCTTATTTTACTTGGAGATTTATGATAGTTTTCTTGTGTAATATCCTTCCATGTTCCAAGTTTTAAGCACAGTTAACAATGTTGTATTGTCTTTGTAACGAGGTTTTCACTAGTTCGTTTTGTTTATGAAAAGTTAACAGGGCGTAATCGTGTTCGGAGTCGTAAATCTAAGCAGAAATTCACTTCTTGATGTGCTGTGTTGTAAACAAAATTCTTCACTAGCACATCCACTGTCTCAAGTCAAGTATGCACTGATCTCAATCCAAGGTTCATAAAATCTAAGAGTCTAGTTGACGTGCATGTGTACCTTCTAGTCTTAAGCATCTGAGGCGTTTCCACTGTTAAATAACAGTTCGCTGTGGGTTGCCTTCGTATCCTTTCAGCCTGATTTTGTGAACTACGTCCAGTGAGTGTACTTCTAGTCATACTTTTTCTTCAATAAATTTTCTGAGGATAACGTTCGAGTGAGTGATACTGTAACGAATTATAATTCCATCACTTGTCATTTATATTCTGAAGAATGTACTCAGCTCTATTTTTGTAGCGATGTTAGTAAATCTTCATCCAACTGTTAAGAAATACCAATAATATAAATTTAAATCCCTTAACGCTTTACTCCATTAAATAGACACGTTTCTTTTGTGTCTACCACTGAAACAAAGGACACATTTATTAACCACGATTTTTACTGTTCTATACGTCGCCAGTTAATGGTACCTTAAGATCCAAAAACCTGCGATAGTTGTAATACTGTATTTTAATAATGTCTTGTCCACTACTTCTCAGACACTAACAACTTATTACAAGATTTGATACAGCCCTTACTGGCTCCTGGAATGCTTTATCTCTTTGTTGTCTTGTGGTTATATCTGATGGGACGGACGTGACGTGTCAGCTATTAGATAATGAACTGCTTTCACGATTTTACTCACAGCAAAAACCAGCGAAGTTTCAGCACAACGAGCTTGATGTAACAGTCACAGTTTTTTGGCCCCTATTCTGGAAATGTTACTAGCTGCGTCATCATCCTGTCTCTTTTTTTGTAGCTGTACTGAAGTAGCGCTTAGTGTTAGTGATTATTTCCTGTCTTGCTCTAAAACACCGTGACAGACCACGATGTTGTCGCGAGGTAACACGAGGACTTATTAACAGCTCTCTTCCTTAATTCCTTTCCTTTCGTATGTCTGTTTCAGCTGTCACTTTTAAAGTTATGTTTGCGTGGAGACAGTATCCGCCAATGTAACATTTACAACAACTTCAGATGCGGCAGACGTGACTGTGGAGCAGGTTTCGAGTTTTTTCTTATACCCTACAAGAAATATATGTTCTCTTTACGTATAATAATAATGTAGATTTTATTTAAACACATTAATATGTCATTTTATGACATGTAACTATTTGGCACGTAAAATATTTGTTTTCTTGTCCACACAGTCGTATTTTCTTATCATCGTACATGATAGGGAGATAAGTTTGTTATCAACATGGAACTGCTACACTGGACGTATTCCACTGTCAACGTGGGGCATTTGATTTGTTAGCCATTTCAGTATTTTGTTGTCAGCGATGCAATGATTGATTTATTGATTGTTATTGCTCTCATCTGTCTTCAGCCATTCTTCGATCGTCATTGCAGCGATAGGCACTAACCCTTCGGTGGTCTGAAACATACAAAGAAACGTATTAATTTGCAGTACATCTTTATTAAGTTAATGGAATCTTGAACATTGTTGTTCTTTTGACGGTAGTGATCCGAAATCATAACACAAGAACAGATAAAATGTTATCCGAAAATGTGTCAGACGTGAATTGGGAATGATAGTAACAAATCATATACTAATACTTTTCATAATGATGTTGAGAGTAAATTAAATTCGGACATGTTTGTTACCTAGTTATGATCTGCCCTATTTGAGAATCGAAAGCTTATAATACAAAAACTGAATTGTTGGTTTATGTGGTGTGAAACTTTGTCTCTCACTGTAATGTAAAAGCTTATGTATTTTGAGGGTGTCTGAGAACAGATGTTGAGCAGACAGAGGTCGCGTTTGTAATATCTGATTCGCATTTATTATGGATTACTAATACCTTGTAAAGATTAAGAAAGTTTTCAAACCAGGCATGTCGATCATTTGTAGAATGGTATTGAAGTACTTTTATCTGAACGCTGGATAATGAGATACTCCTATAGAGATGGCAGTGTCTTGTTAAATTGAAACGTGCTTAAAGACAATTATTGCTTTCCATTGTGGTGCATACGCAGTTCTATTTTCTAGCTGAATTGTAACAGATACTCTTTGTGCACTTATTTGTGGTTTATTTAAAGACTTTCAGCAGCTCAAGCTATACAGCATCGAATATTGGTAACAGTAGCAAATAATTGTTTGAAACTAACTGGCCATGGCCTAATTGAAAGTAATTTTCTGAACTTTGTCTTAAGGACTGAGGTAAACATATGAAAACCTCCCATCTCTTCTCCGAGCTGAGATTTGAAACCTGGATCTTTCAAACACGAAGAAGACTATCGCGTCGTTTAGTAGTAACAGGGAAGAAGGTGGCATGTATATGTATTGTATATGTACATACATACATACACGTACATACATACATGCATATACATTCATGTATATAGGTACAGGTATATTTGTATATGTTTTAAATACGACTTTTGAAACTCGGCTGGAGAGTTGTATCCACCCACTAGGAGGCTTTCTTTTACGTATCTGTACATACTTCAGTTGACTTGAGAACCGGAAGGAAAGTAATGACAGTGCGTTCTTAAGCTAGGTGAAGAATAACTTGTTTTAATTGACCAGGCAAGTTTGGTTCATGTATGTCTGGTGCAGGTGCACCACTTTTATGGGAATCTGTTTTCCATTTCGTATAAAGTGTTCGAAAATCACGTATTATTTTTATTACTGCATTTTATCATCACTTGAATGAACGTTTTTTAAGTTTTTCTACAAGTTTGTCATAGAGAGTATTTTTAGTTTCTTATTTAAATAATAATTCAATCGCATGGTCAGCTGTGTATATAAAGTGTCAGTTTTACCTGGACTGCTCACTAAACATTCTAACTTATGTAAGTATACAACAGTTTGAAAACCACCCCCCTCCCCCTTCACCCGATGACGACAGCGTCATGGAAGAAATATACTGGATTTTATTCAGCAGACTAACTTACTGGTGTTGCGTTCGATGGTCGTCTTTATTTTAATACTTTTTAGAAGCAATTTAGTATAGACGCGTGCAAAGTTTCCTGAAAGTTCCTCCACCTTTAGTCCTGTTCTTTGAACAAGGTCGGGTGGGTATTGTGAAGGTGGTGGTGTGTCACGCAATATTGCGCGCTACAAGTCACTAAATCCACCGGCTTCAAACAAGGATAAGAGGCAAGACTGCACTTGTTTTCGCCTGCTTTCTTCTCTGACAGTTTCGTCCTTAGCATTGTCTCCACTCTTCTGTCAATTCCGGGGCGACGGCTCACAAAATGTAGTTAATAAATGTAAGGCACAGTTTTACCGTGCGATCAACATGTATGGGGGGGGGGGGACTGCATGTATTTTAAACTGGGCAGTAAATGGAGGTGTGTGGTCGGCTCACGGGCCGGCCGGTTACCCACAAAACAGCCCCACTGTACGCATTATACAGAAGGCTGGGTGGGCCCCACAGCTGGTCTGAACGCTATGGAGAGAAGTCTGGTCCCCCCTGGGGAATGTAATTCCGATTTACCATTAGCCCCACCTGCATCCTAGTCACTACACTGATTGAGATATTACGGCTGTTAAGTAACAGCGACTATTTTAGGCTTATGTGTGTATTGCTATATATGTTACAAGAAAGAAAAGCTGCAGTAAGCGATCGGGTCGTGGCGTTGACCACCCACTCCCATCTAGCGCCGAGGTTAAAGAAAGAGTAGTGCTATACCACTACTCCCCCTCTGGGCCTTCGTGGCCTGTTATAGGGTGAACTTTACCTTTTTTTTACTTTATTTTTTTCGTGGGTGATTTGTTGGGCATTTTTTGCAGAGTTCTGAAAATACTTTTAAATAGAGCGGTCGGAAACGAGAGGCGAAATTGGCAAGGAATTTTAGTTGTAGTGAAAGGAAAAATGTATGATTGACAGAAGTGGGGCAACATGTGCTTTGCTGTCCTGAAGGCGTGGTTGATAGATCGTTGTGTGTTAAGGAGAAATGTGAAACTGAACATTTCATGAGATTGGAGGTTCGCACCACGGCCTCTGACGATTGTTTTCTTTGGGGATGTGTCAGCTTGTAACTTTGCGGATGGTGCCAACGTTTTGGAAGTACGTGCCGCACCGTCTTCAGAGTATTTCTGCCGTGAAAGTGTAAGTACAGCATTTGTTTGAAGCGTCGGGCTGTATGACGTCATGTCCCGAAGAAAGCACTCTTTATAATTTTTTTTGAAGTTGTGGGAAGAAACAAAACAAACTTACATCACATGTTCCAGAAACAGTCATTTGTCTCATAAAATTTGTTGCAAGTTATTCTAATGCAGTAGTTGCAAGTTCAAGGTCAGTACAAGTGTTGATATACGTAATAGGCCTGAAGTATTAAGTGATGTGAGTTTGTAGAGCAAGCGTGGCGGTTAACATGTGCGCCGAAACTTTTTTAAGACTTCGAAAGTTAGAGTAAGATATTGCAGCTTATAACAAATACTCATATGTTTGGAAGACGAGATACAGTGAAGGGCAGTAGGGTAAAAATGAACGATAACATCCGGAGCAACTGAAAATCGATTTACGAGTATATTCCTATCCTTATTTTTCCGTTTGGATTAAGGCACAAACATCATATCTGTAGTCCCTTTCGCCATTGTAGTTCGGTTTGTGAAAGAAAAGGAAGTCCGTGAAGAAGTATTCTTTTTGGTTCCTATGGGAACAACAGCTGGGCTAGATGTTTTATGGTGCTGTCATGAAAGACAGATAGATATTTGCAACTAGACTGTTACTACTGTCTGGCAAAGAAGCGGGATTTGTAACATTAATCACAAACCACGTCTGTCATTTCACTGTACTTTTTCATTGAATTGATCTTGAAGAACCACGGTGTACTAAGTGAAGTCTGATTCAGTGTGGTAAATGAAAACTGTTGCTAATGTTAGGTAACTTTATGGCTACGCGTGTTTTAACTAATACGTAGATTAAATTGATTTTGAAAGATTTTAATCTATTGTATCATGTCTTGGTCATATACAGCCTCGTTAGTTGACTTGGGCATGATTGTTTGCTTGACAGAGTTGCAGTGTGTCTGAAGGGAATAGAATTGTTTGTGGAAAAAAAAGCAGTATTGTCCGTAATTGTGTGATAAAGCCTTTACTCGATTTTCTAATGTCATTCACAAATTGTGTGCTGACTTGAATGAGTTAAATGTGACACTGCAAGGTTTAAGTAAGCCAACTGAATTATCTACTGCCTTATTACAGCACTGAAAGAAGCTCAGGTTACCTCAACGTGACTTGAACAGTCGCACTTTGGAAGTATTTTCCTTGATTGAGTAGCATCCAATGTAACAATTTTTGAGGAGCCAGGAATGTAAGGTTTGCAGGCTTTTTAATTTATAGGTTTTCAGGTTCTCACGGCGGGTACTGTTCAGATGATGGTATTCAGAGATTTTACACCGTATAGTGTAATGAGTTTGTTCCTCCGTTTCGGAGGAACATGCTGCCTCCATCTTCACGGTAACTGAATTGGTTCAGACGGACGTTCATATTACACGCTATAGAAACCCAGCATATTGTCATTTGGAAGCTTCCTCAGATATGTTTGCAATAGAGGAATAGTGTTTCTCAGGATTTTTGGTTATAGGCCTATCACAAAAGCGGCGAAGTTTTGAAGTAGTTTGAAGTTGAACAGTTGGAAAAATTTAAGTTGGAAGTGTTATCTGACCGATGTAACTTTACCTTAATTTCAGACTGTCCAAATTCTGCGTAAGAAGTTGCCTTTGAACTGAACAAACATGTGCAAGGAATACGAGTAGAATGTAAAAAAATATGTTAAATATGTTAAATATGAAGCTGAAGTGACAAAAGCTGGAACTCTTTACCACCAACAGTTGTTACTTCAAAAATAATTCTGTGGCATTATTTCCTTTTTCATGGACATAACCTAAGAAACTTAATTTTCACTTTTAATTATTTGAAACCTTATTTTGAAACTAGATTTTGCAATGAAAGCATTGCTGCATGTGTGACTTTGAAGAGGCTGAACGCGGTGTTAATATAAGAGGATCAGCTGCTAAAATTCAGCAGCAAACTTGTCGCTAATTTGAGAAATAATAAGTGGTTTGAAACACACTAGGAGTGACGGAAGTAAAAAGATTTAGTCACAAAAAGTTGTGAGCACAAAACATAGCCTCTTAGTTTCGGCACGCGGCCTTGTAAAGGTTTTCTATCCCTGAAATGCTTGAGTTCTATATGTAAGGTACAATTAATAACTAACAGATTGTAAAGTGATAAAATGTTTGGGATCAACTTTTGTTTAATTGCTTTTAAATTTTACCGTCGCCTTCGTCAGTAAATTTTGTTAATTAGCCCCTTGTCACTTTGTGGGCAACCTTCACATATTGCTTGACCCTCAAGATGAAGGTACTGTGACCCTTCGAAGCATCAGGATCTGCTCGTCAACTCTCGCCTGTGCCGAGAATAGAACCACGATTTATCGACTGGCCATCCTAGACACTAAACTGACTACGTTGCCTATATTATAGTGTTGCTAAATTTATTCTATGTCATAATACTCTCATTAAACTTTTACAAGCCTTCAAACGTGTAAAGCTACATTTAACTTATGTTGTACGTTGTGAGCCATGTCATCGAAAATGTCTTACAAGTTCCATATAATAGCTTTACTACCCTTGTACTTAGAAAGCTTTTGGATATGTTGAAAGAGGGTTGTAAAGGTTTCCAGCCTCCCATTGTGACGTCAGATAATCCCTCACCCACTGAGCTTAAGCAAACAATGAAGGGTAGTATAATGGAGGAGCAAGAAGAAAGCTAGCTCGATTCGAACTCCACTCGATGTAGACGGAGAGGGTGTTCTGTTCGTAATTTATCCGACATATCCATAAGCATACGTTGTTCGCAAGTTTTCTTCTTGAGCACACACATGTATCAAAAATGAAATTCTGGGGGCTGGCTTGATGGAAGTGACATGGAAATACACAGTATCTCACTGAAGAGCCCTGGATAGAGATCACAGACGGGGAGATATAAGAGGTGTACTCTGCAATAGAGAGCTTGCGAAAGGAAAGTTTTAAGAGCTCACTGTTTCAACCTGCTTACCGACGGCAGAAAACAATTTGTCGCGGCGGGTCTTGCTTCGAATCTTGGCCGGAGGGCAGTAATTTTGCGGGTTCTTGAGTCCTTCCTGGGATCCTGATATGAGTGCTTGGAGAAGGGCCAGTGTACCCACTACTTGAAACCACGACTTCATTTTTCGGTCACAAATGTACCTTGTAATTGGTACTTGGTGTTTAAGCTACTTACGAATCCTCTTTTGCGATAAGTCTGTTCTGTAGATGAGTTCCACGCTAATAACTCGCCTGTTCAAAATTCTAGCTGTTTAAGCTTTTTTGATCGCATTTTTGTCTATTGTGACACGACAGCTTCTGCAGTATAGGACAGACTCGCTTAATAACCTTATAGTCATTATCCATCACGATCTTTGATGGCTTCTTGGACAAAGCAATGTGATTAGCAGGAATTCCCAGTTTACAGTTAATGCCTCATACATGCTGTCAGTGCCGATCATCTGAGGTATACAGATATGCACAGTGTTGCAGGAGTCTGTTTTACTTCACGTTTGTGTGTGTGTGTGTGTGTATGAGGTTTAATAGATAAACTATTGTAAGAACCGTTCGAAGAATCATAACGGTTTTCAGTGTCAAATTTCATCTGAATTACTTTAAGATGGGACATTTTACGAGTATACAGGCGCAAGGGTGGCTTTTTCGACTTTTAAGATAGCATTAGTATTGTAGGTCACTGTGGTATAGGCAGTTTAGGGCAGAACCAATAGGTAACCGTATTTTGAAAGAACCTTCTGTATTATTTTCGTCACAAGACGAACATGAGCCTTTTTTGATAAAAAAAAGACTTCGTATCACCAAGGTAATAGACAACGAAAACTATTGACCGTCTGTGTGAGCAAATTAGAACGACTAGGAAGTGCTGTTGGAAAAAGGGAACGACGTTACGGTGATCTGGAAAAGGAATTATTGTTAAAGAAAAACGTAAAGTCTTCGTGCAATCAAGTAACATATGAGTTGCTCTGTCTTCTAATAGCATAACATCTCACATGTCGGTCTGAGAAAACTGAAATAAAGAATTCGCTTCCTATTGGTGACGTTGTTGGCAATAAATGTCCATAAGATGCATGGTGTTTTCTGAACGTCACTGTTTAGGGAACACAGTGTAATGTTACTGCAAATGCACGTCCGTTATTGGTGAGCGGATTCAGTGGACTATGGGGACTGGTTGCGTGCTATTTTAATGTACGTTACGGGAAATTATCAGTAGGCGAAGAATTTTTCGGAGTGGGAGCAGAAGTTAGCACGACTGTATTTAACACTAAATCTGAACGTTTTTCAAACTAAGTTTTTCTTATATTATATACATAAACCAACAAATATTGCACTTTTTTATATATGTATTGTTCACCCTACATATGTTTCGGCTGTACTTTAGCCATCTTCAGGGGTTTCTCTTGATGTGTCCACTAACTGTAACTCTCACTGCATTGTCTTTGACTCGTATTATGTTCTTAATATCTAGGCATTATGCATTGTCTCATTATCCAGGTTCTATACACTGCTCACTATGTACACAGATGCACTTTTTGGTTTATTGCACGATTTTAGTTTGACGTTGCTTGGTCAGTTTTAGAACATGTAAAGTGTGGTCTCGTCTAGAATGTATCTGTAGCTTTCGGGTTTTTCCAGTACTTTTCTTTGTCGTATGTAAGTTTGTCAGCCATCTTGTCACTAAAGTACAGCCGAAACATATGTAGGGTGAACAATACATATATAAAAAAGTGCAATATTTGTTGGTTTATGTATATAATATCTAAAACATGCACGGTATGTACAACTTTAAGTTTTTCTTTTCTCTCGCATGAAGAACATTCCGTAAATGTAAACCAAGTCGAGTGACTGCGGCGAGGAAGGGCAGTATTAATTCAAGAGGACATGTTGCTGTGCGACCTCTCCATTTTGTGTGATAGCCACGGACTTCAGTTCTCTCACAGCTGGATAATCACTGGCCCTGAGCGTGATATAACACAAATTACGCTGGTCTGGGGCAAGGGAATGGCTGTAATTAGCTTGCTACGATCGAAATTCGGAGCATGTCTCTGTCGGGCGGTTGCAGTGTTTGTGTTGATATAAGTCACGTGCTTTAGCGAGTGATGAATTAATGATACAGCTCTCCTTTTTAATTCTAAATTGCATGAAAAATATCCATATTAACGGTATACTGTATTTATTCCAACTAATTGCACATATATTCATTAATAACTATATATTATCTCGCAGTAATTTCTCATACATGTTTCGGCCTGCAGAGGCCACCTTCAAGGATAACACTGATAAATTTACCAGTGTTATCCCTGAAGATGGTCTATGCAGGCCGAAACATGTAGGAGAAATTACTACGACTTGATAGTTATTAATGCATATATATTATGTATATGCAGTTAGTTGGAATAAATACGATATATTGTTAAGCTATTGCACGCAACATGCACAGCATTAAATTTGTATCCATATTATTTGAAAGTAGCTGGCATGCGTACTGTGTACACGCTGTATCAGTAACATGTTAATAATAATAAACCAATAATCAACTGTCAACCACAACTATATGTATATTATTTATGAGGTTTTCAGCTACATGTTTCGGCTTACATTAAAGCCATGATGGCTTTACTGCAAGCCGAAACATGTAGCTGAATACCTGACAAATAATATACATATAGTTGTGTTTTACGGTTGATTATTGGTTTATTATTTCTATTAAAACACAACGGGATGAATCACCTAAAAGCAAGACAGGCAATGTACGTCTAAACGTATAATTGAGGCGCGTTCGCGTAACGTTTGTTGCCGGGGAAAAGCTGAGTGTGTGTCTGTAGCCTTAGTTATCCAGAATACAAAACGCTTGTGCCTTATTATATTGTCATCTGTAGCCTGTCTGGATCTACCATATTTTTCCACATTATTCCATAAAGGGCACGATTTTCGGGAAAAAATGTACTAAATGTACAATATGTTTTGATTTTCTGTACAACTTCTGTCTGAAACATTTCTCATTATAAGAAGAATTCAGCGAGATATAAATGTACATAGGTGTTCATGTAAAGTACCCGTTATTCTTCTCAGATGTTAATGAAACTTGAATTTTTTCGACAAATTTTTGAAAATCGCTCAAATTTAAAATTTCTTGAAAAACCATACAGTGAGAGCCGAGTTGTTTCGTGCGGACGGACAGACGGATAGACAGACATGACGAATTTAATAGTCGCTGTTCGCAATTTTTCGAAAAGCGCCTAAAAATATATAATATGCTATCGTTATTAGAGTATAATATTTTGGATCTGAAACCCAGGGACACTTACTATGTTGACTGAACCATGTGTTATTAACGACGTTGTTTCCAATAAATACGCTGTGTACGTTCCACTGGGGTGAAAATAGGATACTGAATGAAGGCGTGAATTTGAAAGGAGACAGCTATGACCTGTTTCAAAGTATCCTCTCAGCATTTGCCTGGAGGACCACACCAGTAACACGAAAAGTTTCATTCGTGATAGCCCGTAGTAACCCGATCGAGACTGGAACTGGACATGTAAAAAAGGTAAAGCAATCCCATTACAGGCCCTTAGGGTTCCAGGAGGTTGACAATCGGCATATGTACCGAATACAAGTCTAGACACTCTCACTACACCGACGTAACTAGTGGCATCTGCCTTTTGTTTAGAAAATATGGGACCCGTACCATTCTTTGTCGCCGCAAGTCACAAAGAGTACCATCCCCATCACCTGATGTGATAGGAAGCAACATTTTTTTACATATTATTCTGGAAGTACCGAGTTCGAATTCCATCTTGGACGCTGACTATCCTGACTGATGTTCCGTGTGGTTTCACTTAATACTCGTAACCAAATACGCGAATAGTAGTCTTATCTTAAATTACTTAAGACCTCTTCCTTCTACATCTTTTCCCGTTCATTATTAATCAGTCATACCATCATTCGACGCTGTATGTAGTCAGCTACTGGGCGTGTCGTTAAGTAGACCGCTAATAAATATAAAATAACAAGTTAATTGTGCTCCATGTACTGGGCTTGTGAAGGCCTGCACCTGCCTTGGTTCCTACGCCGGCCACACTGCTCGTAGCGAACTACTTTACTGACTGTCCTGTCATGGGTAAACAATGTAGTATCTAAAGGGACGGTCGTCCTCTGTGGACTAGTGGTTAGCGTGCTCGCCACTGGACCCAAGGTTCGAGGGTTCAATCCCGGCCGAGGTCGATGGATTTTTAAGGGTGATAAAAATCCGTAGCACAACTTCGGTCCCATGTCGTAGATTTACGGCATGTAAAAGAACCTTACGAGCATGAATAGAGATGTTTCGTAAGCAAAATTCAGCGGCCATTTCTCACCCAAGTCTCCTGGACTGCTAGATGGCTCTGGCAGTCACATCAGGATGAGTAGAACTTGTGCAGTCACTCACTACAGAATGCACACCTCCAGACCAAGAAACCTCTTTCTGAAAAGAGGCCCTATGCTCCGCAAGGAGCGACAGGAGGAAACTAATCTAAAGGGACAAAAACAGAAATGTGAAAAAAACCGGTAACAAGATATAACAAAATATGATGAACAAATTATAACCTATTGCTGAATGCGTGGTTCTTTGATAATTGAAGAGATCTGATGCGCTCACTTGTAACTGTATATCAGCTTACGAAAAGCAAACGTATAACATATGCCGTGCTGGCCTCTCATCGCCTAGGCCCGGGTTCGATCCCGTGTTAGTCCATATGGGATTTGTGGTAGACAAAGTGGCACTGGGACAGGTTTTTCCCCGAGTACTTCGGTTTTCCCCTGTAAATTTCATTCCACCGGGGCTCCATTACACGGAAAAATGAAAAAAAGAAAACTAATCTTTATCACAGGGTTGCACAATAAGCCTCAAGGCTGCGGTGCGTCCACCAAAAAAAAAAGTGTAACATAAATAATGTATTTGATTTGCAACAGTAAGCACTGAATGTTTGTACGAAAACGGATTGTTGCTGTGTTATGTGTGTTGTAACATGTAGCTCAGTTAGTTGGTCTAGAAATAAAGGCAGTCTACAACCGGGGTGTGCGTTTATATGTCGGTATCGGAATGCACGGTAATGTCGTCATATACGTATAACTAATATTTTTTTTCAATCACTTGGCAGCATTTAGCAGCGACAGTAAAAATATAGGTTACATTAACGGAAAAGCTAAAAACTGATTCAATTCTGGGAATGCTTTGTGTCATTCAGTCCTGTTCCTATCCAGTTAGAATACGCACAAAGCATCTGTTTTTACTGTTCCTTTATATGGATTGGTCTTTAATGCTAAGGGAATAACGTGGACTGAGGGTGTATGAGGACGGAGTGCTAAGGAGAATACTTGCACGTACCAAAGAGAGTGGATGTAACCGAAATATAAAGAACATAATGAGGAGCTGCTAAACCTAGTCTACAGCTTGATCTCTTCCAAGCATTTGGGTGCGACCAAATTAAAGAGGCTAATACTTGCGTAGCCGATCTCAGTGGCCGTGCGGTCTAAGGCGTGGGTCTGCGGCCGCTCGCTTACTAGGATTTTGGGTTCGAATCCCACCGGGGGCATGGATGTCTGTCTCTTGTGATTGTTATGTGTTGTCAGGTAGAGGTCTCTGCGACGGGCTGGTCCCTCGTCCAGAGGAGTCCTACCGAGTGTGGTGTGTCTAAAAAGTGTGATCGTGAAGCCTCGAAAAATGAGGCGGCCCAGGCCCCCAAGGGGCTGTCGAGCCATTGGAAAAAAAAAACTTGCGTAACATAGGCTATAGAAACCAATCGCGTGGAAGATGAAGAATGTGTAAGTTCGTACCAGTTTAGCCCGAAAACATGATGGAAGGAGACCACTTGGTAGACATAGCCGCAGTGAGATAGTAGTAAATTTGATTTTCAAGAAATAGGATGTGAAAATATGGCTTGGGTCCAGGTGACTTCCGATGGGATCCAATGAATGGCTTTTGTAAACGCGGTAATAAACATACATGCCAACAAAACACTGATACTTCATATATTAGGTTTATATCGGACGTGCTGTCTCGTTGTGTGTGTGCCGGATGTCAAAGGTTTGCATTGATTACAGACATCGCCGGGGTCGAGTGTGGGTCACAGCCAGCGCCTTGTGATCCAGGGTAGGTTCGTTGATATTTCTGGGTCGTCGCATCTATGGGTTTCCACTGAACTGCTTATTTTATTACGTAGCTTGAGTTCACGTAGGTGACACGCTTTTCAAGAAGTCGTAATTGTTTGTTAACTTGTATAGATACTGAATTTTATATAAGTCGCCACTGCGCAATTAGGGGCTAAATTGAGAGTACAGTGTTGCTGGGTTATTTATAAATAATCGAGTGCTTTTTAGGCGTCGATTATAGCGTATTGTGAATTGCTGTGTTGACACTTGAACTTAAAGCGATCAGAATAACAGACTTTCATTATTAAATGTCCAAGAAGGCCAATTAATCAACAATCACTGAGAATAATTAAGACCAACCACGAATAACCCCAGGAATAGTTTAGAGAATAATCACACAGACGACCAACCAACCAACCAAAGAGCTAACTAACGGCGGAGACTTGCGCGAAGCGCAAGCTGACGTTCCTCGGTCTGCTTAGCCATTCCTGCGTTTGACCGCATCGCTGGGCTCAGTAACAGACACCTTGTACTATAACTGGGGATTACGCTTACGCTAACGGTTTAGTCTCGGTCGAAGACCTCGACTTGGCCGTACTAACGACCACAGCTCAAGAAACACATGGCCTTTTTTATTTGAAGGGGCTATAGTTTGGCTGGATGGCTTCCTAGGTTTTGAACCCAGAGTGGCGTATTCGCCTGCTGAAATGGCGCGATTGTGAGTTGGCATTTTGGTGAAGCCGCCGTGCCCGAGTTGTGGTGGGGGGGGGGGGGGGGGTGCGGGCCGTACCCCGTCTTTGCATTTTACCTTGGCATTTACCTTACAACTGAGGAAAAATCACGGAAAAACCTCAGTCAGGGTAGCCGAAAAGTGCCCAGCTGATCAGTGCTGGGCTCGATTTGGTGTCGATTTGGCCACCGTTTCACGGGCGGCCTCGACTAGTCTGCTGAACTCAGTCGTTTTAGCATGCGCGTCAGTCCACGTGGGTCAACCCTCGGTCAGGGTAAATACCTGCCGAGTTGCCGAACTAAGGGGTTCCCCACACCAGCTAACTTAGAGCCGTAACTCTCGGTTAGAGTTATGATGTGTTCGGCGAAGAACGGAACTCCCAAATCCTCGTGAATTTGCCTGTTACTAATGTACCAAGGTGCAACCACACTGACGGGCTAGCAGCGGATTTTAAAACCTCTCGCTTCTCCTCGACAAATACCCAGAAAGTTCGACATTCCATGATTGATATGTATACATGCGACTCGGTGAAGTGAATGTAATTAACGCAATTACGAGGCGTCAACAAGCTTTCTCACTGGGCACACTAATATAACGCCTTCCGCGTGACCATAATCTTCTCGAGTTTATTCAAGATCACGTAACCACTTTAGGTTGTACGTGACTGCTAGGGGTTTGGTAGGATTGCCATCGAGTGTTCATATAGTCCTACCTTACTGACTAACTGGACAACCACTCGCCCCGGACATATCCGTGTGATATCTGTACTCAGGTGTAGCCGACTGGTTTCACTCTGTCTTAATACAATGTCCACAACTTCGTATCAGAGTGGCCCACCGGAACGGTTTGTTACACCTTACAATTTCTTTTCTTACGTGTTTCGGCCTCTAGTGGCCATCCTGAAGGAAGTCATCAACACGTAAAAGGATGATATCTCTGAAGGCATTAAATTCCTGAATATGCAAATACATGTATTAAGTGATCAAATGCTACAAATATATATACACTTAAAATTAAAATTAATTCAGTGTGCTGGAAGCCTTCTTGCTAAAAACTTACTAGGCCTATATGCAGTTTAATGAACTGAAGCGTGAGGAGGCCTTCCAGCATGTTAACTTCAGTGGATGTGTTGATTCACCATGAAATTATATTTTGTTTTGACACGCCGTGTGTTGTTGTCACTGAAAATTGAAAATTTGTCGACGTTTCTCTAGTTACGTGAAATTATATTAGATTGATCTGCATGCGGCGATTTATCTTGATAATGCTGTTATGCAAGTTTTATGGTCTATCATTCTCTCTGCTTATCTAGGTGATGCTGGTAGGTGTTTTTTTTATTTACTGTGTTGGTGAAGGGTACGTATATTGAATACTTAATCAAGGTTTGTGTTGCTGTTGGGTTGCTTCTTATGGGCTGTCTGTTCTGTAATTCAATATATGTCATCTACTAAACTGTATTAATTATTGTATTACCCATTATTTTCTCGTTTTATTATTAAGTTACATTAAGGAAAGTTACATGTTTGTGAAAATGCAAGTAGAATGTATAAAATGATATAGCTCGTGGTCAAAATATTAATTTGAATATATAAATTATCCAAAAGTGGGGTACGTAATGAGTGTATACTGAACATAAATACTCGCATACTAAAGACGCAGGTGATTAATGGATAGGGAAGTATGTGGAAGGAAGTGGTCGTGGCCTGATTGAGGTAGTATATACGCATTTGGCTGGAAGGACATGAAGGATAACAAATAATGTCTACCAGCGATCCGGGGGTGAATATTTGAAAGTGGGACCTACGGAATTCAAAGGATGTGTGCCACCCATTCGAGGCGGCAAAGTTGCAGAATTTCTTGACGTAGGCTACTTTATAGCTGAAGTTTCCGGGTTCGATTCCCGGTAGGGTCCTTGGAAATTTCAAGTGACCTAGTTCTTCTGTCCGCATTCAGTAGCCCTGGGGTCCACTCAGGCTCTAACAGAAATGAGTACCAAGGAATTTCCTTGGGCGTAAAGTGCGCCCGGCGCGTAGAGCTGACAACTCTGCGGTCCATTGTGCCGACTGTCAAAGTAAGGGTGAAAGCCCAACATTCAATTTCTGGTCTGAGTCTTTATGACTTGTTACGGAAAGCTTTTACTGCATAGCTATCAGCTTCTCAAGTAGCATTCTGTACCACAGGCTGGGTTAAGTTATCCGCCCATTGAAGTGACAGCTCGTCGGACATTTTAGAAGGGTATGTCGTAACTACAGTTTACACGTCATCAAACCTCTAAACCAGCTCTGTGTGTGGGCGTATTGACATTACTGTAATCTGTAACTGTGAAGTTCCATCTGGAATTTGAATAGAACCTCTGTGCACTTGTTGACGTATTTGAAGACTGCAAATAAATTGTTGGATCTGAAAATGTCAGCAATACGATTCTTTTGCTTCTGACTTGGACATCTTTGCAAGGAGTTAGTGGGGCAAGTGTCAGCTGATCCAAAGCACATGAACGTGTCATAGTTACGAAACTTTATAGACCTGGAAATACGTTTGAAATGAATTCTGAAATTCAGTTCTGACTACCAACAATGACGGCCTGGCATCTGATGATGTCACGACGTCTATAGTGTACAGGAAAGTTTCTCAAGTTCTGACGGCTAAAAGTTGAGGGGATAACTAACTTAAGTCATTCGAAAAATTACCTTTTTGTCATAATTTTAACACTATCATACTTAAGTTTAAGACTGCTGTCGTCTGGGGTGTGACGTCAAGTAGTCTTGTAGATGAATACTAACAGTTTTAAGTAACCCTTTTTCCTGGAGATGGAGGCAGCCGGTTCCTCCGAAACGTTGGAAGCCATTTACGAGACTACATGGCTTCACATCTCAGAAGACACCATTCTTAAACTGCACCGCCATCATTTGAATCTCTTATTATCGAATATTGTATGTTCTTAATCTTGCAGTTTTGTCTGAAACGAATTAAAATTTATACAGGTCCAGCACCAAGGGTGTGCGGCCTGTGCCTCCCCTCCCCCCCCCCCCCCCCACAGGGCGCCAAAAGTCGTGGTTAGCAAGAATGGCGTAGAGAAGACACCTGCAGACACCGCGGCTCTGGGGGGCGGTTGTGGATCAGGGGGCCCCCAAATGTACAGAATACAAAACCTTGTTTTGCTTTATTTCAGGTTTCCACCGCGGTGTAAATGAGATGTGCGTTCTTCTGAGATCTTACGCAGCGTAGACTGGTAATTTGTTGCCGACGTTTCGGGACAACCTATCAGTCCCATCTTCAAGGGTCAAGCAGTCTTTCGGGACAACCTATCGGTCCCATTTCAAGGGCCGAGCAGTCGAAGAAGACTGCTGGACTCTTGAAGATGGGACGATAGTTTGTCCCGAAACGTCTGTAACAAACTACCAATCTACGCTGCGTAAAATCCCAGAAGAACGCAGGTTCCTTGTTTGGCTTCTTGCAGACTGGATTCAAATCTTGAGAACTAATTGGTTTCTGGACTTTGTCCATCGTCCGGAAATCTAAAATCACGACGTTTCGGAAGCTGGATCTGCTTCCGTCCTCAGGTGAAGGGGGAGGAAGACACCTACTAGTAGGTGTCCTCCCCCTTCCAGCTTCCGAAACGTCGTGATTTTAGATTTCCGGACGATGGACAAAGTACAGAAACCAATTAGTTCTCAATGTTACATACCATCGTCAGAACCTTTTAGAATTTGTTTGCATTCAAATCTGCTTACAAAAGGCAGTATTTTGAAACCCTGTTATGAGACCGGTGAGCAACTTTGCTAATAAGTATAGGGGGCCCCCTACACTACTGGTTAGCAATATAATAAAGTAATATTCCCGCCCATTTCCAACGCAAAAATTGGTAGCCCTTGAATGCCCGAGTCATAGGATTTGTTCTCGTATTATTTTAGCAAATTTTCTTTCGGACGAAGTCGGAGTATCTGTTGGTTCGAATCCTAGGGGACTAGACTATAGCTCACACAGATGTCACAATAGGTGGCTCCGACCCTGAATTTATGTGCTGGTTTTACATATAGGCCTATGTTGAATAGAATGTGTATATGTTTGTTGACGTATATGAAAACTGCAAGTAGGAATTTGCACCTGAAAATGTCAGCAATAGGCTTGTCATTTTGTTACTCACAGGACCCCGAGGCTACAAGCGCTGTAAGATGTAAGAAGTGCTGTTTTTAAGCATTCTGGTCACAACATGCAGTTCTTTGCACAGTTTTGTTGAGAAGATGCAGTTTATCTTTTTAAATGTGATAGTATGTAGGAGTTCCTTCGTCACGTTTCTCAACAATTCTTAATGACATTCATCGTGTGTGTGAACAAAATGAAGAAGGCTGATATTAATTTGGCATTTAGAATCTTTGTTAAAGCTAGTGAATTCCAGAACGGTTTACGTAACATGAACCAATACTTTACAGAACATCCTAAATACATTTTATATGGCATATTACATGTTTCAACACGTTTAAATATTTATACAGATGTTTCTTTCCGAAGTTATGAACAAGATGCCGCATGGCTTGAAACTTTGCGCTTGAATATGGAACGAATGCTACTTTCTGCCATGTTACATTCTGTAACTGACAGAACTTCTTGTAGTCGGACTATTCATTTGTCTGTAGCTTTGAAACCATGTCAATTTTGTCGTTGCTGACAATGAAAACAAATTTAGTCGTAAAACCCAAAAAGAAGGCTATATACGATACTTAGGCCTACTTGGGAGGATAATATTAAAACTAACTTAATAAAATGCTTTATGGAAACGTAGACTGGATCTATCTGGCTTTTTTTTTCTATGGCTCGACAGCCCTAAATGGGCCTGGGCCTCCTCGTTTCGTCGAGGTTTCATGGTCACACACATTTGAGACACACCACAGTCGGTAGGACTCCTCTGGACGAGGGACCAGCTCGTCGCAGAGACCTCTACCTGACAACACACAACAATCACAAGAGACAGACATCCATGCCTCCGGTGGGATGCGAACCCACGATCCTAGTAAGCGAGCGGCCGAAGACCTACGCCTTAGACCGCACGGCCACTGGGATCGGCATCTATCTGGCTTAGGACAGTGTAATTTGTGGCTGTTTGGTGCACCACAGTGGAGCTGCCAGCTCAATTGAGTCATTAAAGTTGCTTTTTCATTAACGAATTGCGTTATGTCACCTAAAATCTTTTATGTGATGTAAATTAAAAAGTTTTAAATTAACTTTCTCAGAATTAATGAAACGTCTGTAGAGTGTGTACATACATTGCCGAGTAAGTAAATTATTCCGATTTCATCCCGTGACGTTTCACAGCCATCCAAAAAGCTGTCATTATAGCGAATAACGTTAATACACCTCTGTGGGTGAATAAGTGTCACGTTCGTAGTGTGCTGCTGTGAAGGTCTCTGACATAATTAGTTTCTAAATAAACATTCATAAATGTATAAACATACTAACAGTGTCAGACAATAGGCTTAAAATAGCTTTCAGCTGGGGCAGTTCCCTCGTCTGTCATTGATCGGTATTTTAATTTACAGGGTAAGGAAAGTAGGTTTATAATAGGTGAAAAAACTAATGAATGTAAAGGTAAAGGCTGTCATGTTGAGTGTGTCATTTATATGTGCTCCTAAATAAAGGCAGCTGTACGGTTAGCATCGCGCGCCGTTTTAGTATCGCCAAAACCAGTCATTGGACACGACTGCATCACATTTAACTTTTCGATTACCTTACCAAAATTTCTTGCACATTGATTAATTGATTTTTTTTCCATTGTATATTATCAACGCTTACTTATTTCACATCATTACAAGGATTTCTCTGCAATTTCGACCCCTAACCTTAACCTCTGCACCTTTCAGTTTATTAGTAGGTTTCAGGCTATATAATGATTGTGTTTCGACTACTTACGTGGTATTAGACGGCGTTACAGTAGGAAATTTGTCGTGGCACGGTTTTAAGGTATATTTTTGGAGACAGGTCCTAATGATAGTTGGTTAACCCGTAAAATCTACTCTAAATACGATTTCGGCTATAAGCAGTTTTGGGAATGAGATTTTATTATCCCCCTTGTTGTCCCTGAAACAATTATGGCGGATGGTAGAGCCTCAGGAACCACACAGATGAGGAGAACAAGATAACGTCACCGAAATAAGTGAAGACGCATTTAATTATTTTGTCAAATTATTGTGCTGCTGCTCACGTTTGCATGTGAATGTATTTTTTACAAATTTTTTACAAGCTCTAAGGGTGAATGTCATTAAATACAATGAGTTTTGAGACGGCCAGTCTTCACGGGAGGAGCGTCCGACTTGTCTGTCTGATTTAGGCGCTCGCAAAAGAACTGACCATGATAACTGATAGCGTCATAACCTTCTTGAGTTGTCGTAGCTTTAGAAGAAGTTACTTTCGCGAAATCGTTCAACAAGATGCGTGGGTGATTGACGGGCGAATTGCAGCAGTAAGCAGCTGTTATAATGTAACGCTGCAGAGGAAAGAAACTGATATGCAATGGGATTGTGCTTTTTAGTGGAGACATGCTGTTGCCGCATTTGTCTGGGAGCACCCAGAAAATATACGACAATAAACAAAACGCAGAGTAGCTGTAGCCTCTAGGACTCTGCCATTACATTACACCTGATTTGTTCGGTATCGTTAATGGCAGGAAATTTTCGTTAGGACAAATGCGTTATTCACTTTATGAGAAAGGGCCACACTCGCCCCTTCCTGGGAACTAGTGATGTTTCCAATGGAACAAATGTCTGTGACAACTAAAATGGTGACTGGTAACTTTTTATTGACCAGTCAACTTGCTTTTCTACTCTGTATATAAAGGACACTTTGGCTCGGTTGTGAAATGTGTAATATAAAGGAAAGGCCTTAGCTGTCACACAGAATTTTTCAGAGTGGACTGTCAGAAAGAGTGCCCGATATGGCATCGAATTTTTGGAAGCCTTTCTTTGGAAAATTATTACGATAGAGAGAAAAGACGGCTGACGTCTCAAGGAATGTTGTGAATTTTCTATATTACCTCACTTGTCACACGGAACGTCCATTTCGTACCGTATTTCACAGACGTCATTCCTTTGTAACACTGAGTGATCATTTCTAACACAAACCCATATATCAGTGATTCCCAAACGGAATATTTCGCCACATAAATCATATTCTTTCCCAAATCGAAAAAATAAATGCATGGATTTTCTTCAATTACTCGTATGCGTTTGTGTTCCAATTTATTGTATAAATACTTAATGTTGTACATATTCCGTGCAATTTGCCTTTCACATACAAGTTTTATTATTCTATTATTTTGTATTTTATATATTAACATTCTATGTTTTAATACCATACATGTAGTTTAATGTGAACAATTTTACTGGTACTATACAGCAAATAACTGTTGTATAAAAAGTTAATATGCACATTACCAATCATCGACGTACTGTATGCTGCGCATGTCTGTGTAATATGGCTCCATGATGATGGGTACAACATGCAGCCGAAACATGTAGGAGCAAACAAAATATGTGTAGTGGTTGATAATAAAACGTTTATGTTTATTGTATAAAATCCGTATATCCAACTGGACCCATAGTGTAATAAGACATCATACGTTCCGCTAGTAGTATTGATTGTAATTACGACGATGACACGGATATAATCAATTATCCACTGCATTCCGCAGAGAGTACCGTGATATGCAGGTGCTCCGGGAACTGAAAGAATTTATGAACCATTTCTATACATCGTAGTATTAACTGGATGACACTGTAGTATTAACTGGATGTCACTGTAGTATTAACTGGATGACACTGTAGTATTAACTGGATGACACTGTAGTATTAACTGGATGACACTGTAATATTAACTGGATGTCATTGTAGTATTAACTGGATGACACTGTAGTATTAACTGGATGTCATTGTAGTATTAACTGGATGACACTGTAGTATTAACTGGATGACACTGTAGTATTAACTGGATGTCACTGTAGTATTAACTGGATGACACTGTAGTATTAACTGGATGACACTGTAGTATTAAATGGATGTCACTGTAGTATTAACTGGATGTCACTGTAGTATTAACTGGATGACACTGTAGTATTAACTGGATGTCACTGTAGTATTAACTGGATGTCACTGTAGTATTAACTGGATGACACTGTAGTATTAACTGGATGTCATTGTAGCATTAACTGGATTACGCTGTAGTATTAACTGGATGACACTGTAGTATTAACTGGATGACACTAGTATTAACTGGATGACACTAGTATTAACTGGATGACTAGTATTAACTGGATGACATTGTAGTATTAACTGGATGACATTGTAGTATTAACTGGATAATACTGTAGTATTAACTGGATGACACTTTAGTATTAACTGGATGACACTGTAGTATTAACTGGATGACACTGTAGTATTAACTGGATGACACTGTAGTATTAACAGGATGTCACGGTCACTGAGTAATGCACTTTTCCCATTATCTTGGGCACAAGCGAAATTGTATATTGCAGAAAGACATAACACATTTGCGGACTTCGAGAGATTATCTCATGAGGCCTCGATAGTTCTTTATGGAAAAACTGAGCCGACACGCTGAGAACCTGCAGGAAGAGGGGTTTGCTAAGGAAATAGCAAAATACGAGGGCATCGATACCCTGATGGCATCAGATTCAGATGGTTCAAACACTGACAACGCTCTGCAGTAAATACAAGATAAAGAATATCATATTATGCAAGTATTCAGTATTCTGTAATACACTACTTAAGTTCTTAATAACATACGAATATATATCATCGCCGCAACTTAGAACTCTGCCTGGCTGGGCGAGGGCGACCGCTATTCTAAATGCTGGCTGCGCAGGTTGGTACAGCTCAACAGGAAGACCTGCGTTTTTGTAAAGTGTTTACTGCATGAAGGCAGGACACACAACTGTGTACTTGGCAAAGTGCAGAGTACGTACAGCGCTGTAAATGTTTCGAGGTTTACCGAATTAAAAAGAATAACTGAGTTCCTGGTAGAACGTGTTCGCTGAACAGTCTATACATATTCCAACATTACAAACACCACTGATGGCACTTCATCACGACACAACAGCTCATCACGGGACGAACACAGAGAGTGAAAAGGATTAAATCAACAGAAATGAGGTGTTAGAGATCATAGATACTGTGGAAGGAACTGCTGGGAGCACAAGTGTGGTGGATATCATTATGTTACAAGCCTTTAGAGCTGGGATGAAGAGTATTAATACAGCTAATGTACGAAGAGGATTATAAGGCT